>OY039076.1:15926955-20828205 GCA_955850985.1 Elophila nymphaeata | reverse complement strand
ACCTTGCTGAATTAAGACTGTGTTTTTTAAAGTGATTTTTTTTCATTCCATATTTTTACAATTTATTTTCAATAATTAGTTATCTACCAATAATTAGTTTTATTATATTACAATTATAAGCAATTTGCTGTCTGTGATTAATTAATCAATATTGTTTTCAAGTTTTACAAGATTCCAGTGGCAAGTTAAAACAGTTAAAACAGTCTTAGTGTGATCACTTCCTAATATATCTTAGAGAAAGTTATTATAATTCCTAATTCGTTGATAAATCTATTATATTAATATTAACCGGTGACCAGCAAAATAATCCTTATTATTTATTGGCGCTAAAGTCATAAAATAAAGTTTGATCTTTATTTCTTACTAAGTTTTACTTTTTATAAGACATCGTTTTGTGCTTATATCTTTTCTATTTTCATTAACCATTAAAAAATTACAGAATGTTTTCAAATATTGGAAGTTTGTTGCGATGTTTCTTCCCCACCACCATATAACCTAATAAAATCAATATGTTAAATATTATTTCGTTCGAATCAGAATCGAATATGTAGGCGTCGAGGCACTGCATGATCCATACTATCAGATGTGGCTTAATGTGTAACAATATGTTACCTTAATGCTACTCTGCTCGACCCCTCATGAGATTACAAGCGTAATCGTATGTAGCTAGCTATGTAGTTGAAAAGAGTATTATTATAAAATTTTTTTTGAAAAAAATACGAAAACCGACTTTAAGACGCATAAATTTAGACTAAAAACGTAGGAAATAAATATTAATATATTGTTATTGAGTATTGAAAAGAGTGTTATAGAAAATCAAGGAAATTATTGTTACACATTTATAATTTTTTATAATTCATACTCCGATACATTTGGAGTCGGTGTCAGTCTAAGCAAAATAACCTTACCTAATAGATTAGTACTTTTTTTCAGATAGGTTTTCGTATCTTTTTGCTAATAATGTTATATTTTATTACTTTTTAGTGGAAATTAAGTATATTTTATTAAAAACGGATAGGCCTACTAAGCGCTTATTGAAACTTAAAGAAAACTTTTACAAACTAAAACGTATTTTTTTGTTATTAATGATTTGTTAAAAAGGGTCGAGTTTATATCGATAAAATTTATAGGGACCATCTCTGATGGATGACCTACCTAAAAAAAGAATCATCAATTTCGTTCAAGAATCATCATTCATAATTGACGGAGTAATCGCGTAACATACATACAAAAAAAAATTACAGTCGAATAGAATAGAAATACACCTCCTCCTTTTTTGAAGTCGGTTAAAAAAGTCTGCATTCAATTGGAAAAACACAGATTGATTTTTTATGTAGGTAAAAACTTTTTAAATTTATTTTCAATATTTTTTTGTTTTTTAATTGCTAATGATTAAAGCTTTGACAAAACATAATAAAATAATACAAACATGTCACTAAAAGTAATTGAAAAAATCAAAACTCTTGATAACCAAGTGAACTCAATTTTTATCTGTGCCTTTTCTGAGTATTTTTTTAACCTGTTGTATATACAGAGTGGAAAGAGTGGAATTTCGTAATGCCACCTGAAGGGAAAGTACTCATTAAGAGTACTTTCCCTTCAGGTGGCATTACAAAATTCCAACCTGTATATTGCAGTTCTGTTTGAATGTTTTAAGCAAATGCGTTTACATGCTAAAGTTTATGCTCTTCAATTTCTTATTTAACTTCTTTCTCTTTATTTAGGCATTTTGCAGTCGATCGTGCTACGTGCTACGAGAATTCGTAGCGTAGTAGTATGTTATTGGGCATTCTAACTCACTTTCGTTCATCGCAGACGCGATCTCACTCTCGAGAGTTAGAACCCCCCAATAACATTCGTGAGTGGAATGTCTAATATGGTTTTTTGGGTTATTGGTTCAAAGTTATACTGTAAAGATGATGTACATTTAAAAAGCTTTGGCGTTCAAATTAATGTTCATTTACTCGTTACTCGTGATAGATAACGGTTAAGTAATAGTAGGTGAAATGAAATTTGTTAAACAAAAAAAATCACTCAAATTAGAATGCATCTGTCCTATATCATTCAATCAACCAAAACGTCATGGGGAGCTATTACCGAATACGATACGCTGTATTGTTTGTGGTCCTTCAAATTGTGGTAAAACGAATTTAGTGATAAGTTTACTGTTGAACAAAGATGGACCACGTTTTCAAAATCTATATGTTTATTCAAAATCTCTATACCAACCTAAATACGTGTATCTCGAGAAGGTTCTTAATATGGTGTCTGGAATATCGTATAACAAATATAACCATAACAGTGAAATTTTGAGCCCGCATGAAGCTATGTCAGATTCTATTATTATTTTTGATGATGTTGCTTGTGAAAATCAAAATAGCATTAGAGATTACTTTGCTATGGGACGTCATAAAAATATCGATTGTTTTTATATAAATCAAACTTATACTAAAATACCGAAGCAGCTTGTAAGAGACAATGCAAACTTAATAGTTCTTTTTAAGCAAGACGACATTAATTTAAGACATGTTTACGAAGAACATGTAGGCTCAGATATGTCGTGGTCAAAGTTTCGCGATATGTGCTCTGCTGTTTGGAGTAAGCCTTACAGCTATCTTGTAATAAATAAGGACTGTGAAAAAAATAAGGGTTGTTATAGATTAGCATTTGATACATTTGTGATAGTGGACTAAAGTACATAATAGCATGTTATGTTACGAATTGATCACTCTCATTCGTGATTCAGAACGAGATCTTACCTATATTCTTTAAAATGGAGAAAAATCTTAAAGAACAAATTGTTAAATCTGCTGCAGCTGTAAAAAGAAAAGTAGAAATGATAAGGGATGCAAAGAATAATGATAATATGGTTTTCGAAAAAATATTGAAACCTATAGTTGACCCGCTTAAAAGGATAGCAAATAAGAACGATGAACGAAACTCGGAGGAAAATGATCAATATAGTCAATTACCAAAAAAAGTTAAAAACACCTATAAAGGAAGTGAAACGTCGTCATTGTCTAGTAATGATTCCAATGAAGTTGAAAGTGAAGAAGATGAAGAACTGATAGGGCGGGAGTTATATAATAACAAAACTCTCATATCATCTCCTTTTGAAGATCAGAATGTTAGCGAAACATCGTTTAAGTCTATCCAGTCATCACCTAACCCAAAAAACCAGTCATTGTCGTGGTCCACATCTTCAGAAGTATTTTCTGGTGTACCTTTCGGAATAAAAAATGTACGCGGGAAACTGATGCTTGGAAAAACCCGCATTCATGATGATGGTATGTTTCTTACAGTAGGAACACGTAAATTGGAAATTACAGAAGGCTTAAAAGAACTTTTGTATCAAAAGAAACCAAATTTAGATATTATCACGAATGATGATTTACAAAACTATAAATTACTGCTCTTAGAAACCAATGCTCACCGACGCAATTGCGATCCATCGAAACCGATAAACAGCAATAAGGGGTTTAGATACATAAATATTATCAAACCTTTGTTTAGATTGACTAGAAATCCTACAACAAGCACAGAGAGTTTAGCACAAGGAGAAGGCTTTAAAATTATGAAGAAAGTTAAAAAAAATACTGACTATATTTATTGGGATGATCCAAACGAATTAGTCGAACGATTACAATTACTTCTAGCATCGAAAATAGCAGGTAACACTGCAGTCGATAATGAAATAATTTCAATTGTAGAGGAATTACACGAGGCTGGTATTTGTATAAACTTCAAAGAATATAAAAAGCGTGGGGTATCAGGAGAATTGACCAGTGCACTAGCAAATACCCTCAACAAAGCACCGAGACTGCAATGAATGTAGACAAGTTTGGGCACCACGTTCACAAGCGTTTGCGACTAACAGAATATATTGATACCTGTAACCATTACCTGGTGAAATCGGAAACGGGGCACTTTGATTTAAAGTCTTCGAAATTAAAAGGCTTATCAATCCCAATTGAAGATGATGAAGCAGTGAATAAAGCTTATGTAGACAAAGCATTTCAGGAACTAAGAAAAGAAATAAAGAAGGTCCAAAGTGACGTTAAAAATTATCTAAATAACTTGGAAAAAGTGACAGTAAACCGTTTCAGTACTTTATATTACAGCAAAACAGAAATAGACAAATTGTTCGAAGACAAATTAAACAAAAAATGAGTAAAAAAGACATAATCGATGAACTCCATAAAGCAGCAAGAAGAAATTTCCCACGTCAAACTACTATAATTAAAGGAATAGACGATTTATGGCAAGCTGACCTGATTGATTTACAGAAGTATTCAAAATATAATAAAAACTATAAATACATTTTAGTGGTAATCGATACCTTATCGAAATATGTATGGACGTGCCCTTTAAAATCAAAAGAAAAAAAGTGTGTTACGAACGCTATGCAGGAGATATTCATAAAGTCATCACGAATACCTAATCATTTACAAACAGATTTAGGTAAAGAGTTTTATAATGATACATTCAAAGGAATATTAGACAAATACAGCATAAATCATTATTCCACTTACTCTGTAAAAAAAGCTTCCATAGTAGAACGCGTAATACGAACAATAAAAAGCCAACTTTACAAAATTTTTAGTTTGCAAGGCTCTTACAAATGGTTTAGAAAGAACATAGAGTCCGTTGTAGAAAATTATAACAGTACTGTGCACCGTATAACAAAATATAAGCCAATTGATGTTGATAAAGCAAACGAGATTATTGTTCGGTCAAATATTTTTAAATCAAAGTCGTGTCACACAGATAAGAAACCGAAATTTCAAGTTGGAGATCATGTTCGAGTTAGTAAGTTTAAGAAAGATTTTTATAAAGGCTATACACCAAACTGGTCGACTGAATTGTTTGTTATTGTTAAAGTAAATAAAACGAAACCAAATACTTATCTTTTAGAGGATAAGTATAAACAAAGAATTTTAGGATCATTTTATGAGTATGAATTACAAAAAACAAAATTCCCTGATATTTATCTGATTGAAAAAGTTTTGAAAAGAAAAGGAAATAAGCTTTTTGTTAAATGGTTAGGTCTAGGTGATAACGAAAATAGTTGGATAGATAAGAAAGCACTAGTTTTCTGATATAAATTATACTGGTTACCTTTAATATCGGCATTTCGAAAATATCAATGAAGCGGGGAAGTGGTGTTATCAACGAATTAATAAACCGTTTACCGTTTGAATTACATTTACCTGGATATCAATTTTGTGGTCCCGGAACAAAACTGCAAAAACGGTTACTGAGAGGTGATCGCGGTATAAATAAATTGGATGAAGCTTGTATGTATCACGATATTGCATATAATAATAGAGATTTGAAGGCTAGACATAAGGCTGATTTAGATCTTTTAGATATGGCTAAAAACAGGTTAAAATCAAAAGATGCAGGAAGAGGAGAAAAAGTTGCCTCATGGATTGTAAAAAATGCGATGAAAGCAAAGCTCAAAGCCGGTGCTGGAGTCAGGCCTTTTATGTCAATAGTAAAAAAAATACAATCACAGTTAAGAAAATCAAAATGCAAAAATAATCACTCTGCTATAAAACGCGCTTACGCAACAGCAAAAAAATTGTTTTCCAATAAAAAGGGAATAAGATTACCACGATGTATTCCTATACCTAAAAGCGGAGGTTTCTTGCCTCTCGTTCCAATTTTTGCTGGGTTATCTGCTCTGGGCTCACTTGCTGGTGGTGCTGCAGGTATAGCCAAAGCTGTCAACGATTATAGAGTTGCTCAGAAAAACTTGCAAGAATCTGAAAGACATAACAAGATGATGGAAGCTGTTGCACTTGGGAAAGGAATGTATATTAAACCTCATAAAAAAGGAGCTGGTTTATATTTGAATTTTCCAAAAAACTAACAAATCGGCTACCCAAACGTCCTCTCACTAATTATAACATATTGGAGAATGCTTCTGATATACCATACTTTCGAGGCGTTTACATGAGAGATACACTACCATTAAAACCTAAAAAAATAGAATGTGGTATAGTAAATCTTGATAGTTCTAACAATCCCGGAACTCATTGGGTAGCCTATGTTAAACAAAATGACTATTGTGAATATTTTGATAGCTTTGGTAATTTAGGACCACCATTAGAGTTGATAAATTATTTAAGAAATATGACGATACATTATAATTATGCACAATATCAAAAGTTTGGCACTATAAACTGTGGTCATCTTTGTCTAAGTTTTTTAAAAGATTATTGGAATAATCATTTATAATAAGAATGCAATAAACATTTTGATCAGTATAAAAATGTCTTTCACTGTATCAATAACAGGCCAAGGAGATTCTTTATTAACAAATTATTCCCCCAGTCTACAATTAATCGGAAACTACGAGTGTGGTCTTTTGTATTTTTCTACATTTAATTCTATTCCTAATATAGATGAACGAAACAACAAATTTCACTACGGTAATAATGAAGTTATCGAAATACCTGAAGGGTCGTATGAATTTCAAGATATTTGTGATTATCTTAAGAGTAATATAAAAAATGCCACGTTGAACCTGACTTGCAATAACAACACATTAAAAACACATTTGTTCTGTTCTCAAAATGTTCACTTCGATAAAAATAATTCCATCGGGAAAGTTTTAGGTTTTGGATCGGAAGCAGTAAATGCAAATATAACCACCGAGTCCCGGTATCCTGTTAGCATTTTATCAACAACTATCGTGCGCATCGAATGTGATGTTATCAGTGGATCATTTGTGAATGGAAAAGCAAGTCATATAATTTACGAATTTGTACCAAACGTACCACCTGGTTATAGAATCATTGAAATACCGAAAAATTTGATTTATTTTCCCGTTAACCAAAATTCCATAAGCAGTATAAATATAAGAATTTTGGATGCTGAAAACCGAGAAATCAATTTGCGAGGTGAAGAAGTACAATTATATTTACACTTTAAAAAATGTTAAATTTCAATAAAAACCTACCTACTTTCCCTGATCCACTCAGTTCTAAAAGATCTGCTCATAGAGAAACACCGCTTCGCTTGAAAAAGAAACTCACCAAAAAGAATAAAGAATTTTTAAAGCTACTAGGCTTACTAAAATGAATATTTTAAATATATCCCAACCAACGTCATACGATAACAGCATTGAAAGTTTTGAATATCATTCGTATAAACCTTACGTGACAAGTTTCAACAAGAATGATGAAATACGGATACCGATTAATCAGCAAGACCTGTACGTTTTACCCGCACTCAGCAGTTTGTATATTGAGGGCAGAGTTGATGTTTATAAGCTTAATAGCACTTCTAAAGAAAAAGAACGAATACCAAATGTACATTTTGTAAATAATCCTGCATTATTTTTATTTCAAGACATTCGATATGAACTAAATGGTGTAGAAATAGATAGAATAAAAAATGCGGGGGTCACTACAACAATGAAATCTTATCTTTCGTTAAATGACAATGAATCGAAATGTGCAAACGTTTGGGGTTGGTCTCTTACAGGCACGAGCACTGTTAACGGAGGATTATTTTCTGTTTCTATACCCCTGAATAAAGTATTAGGTTTTGCAGAAGATTATGAAAAAATTATAATGAACTGTAAACATGAATTAGTACTATTGAGAAGCAACACAAATCTCAATGCTTTAAAGTTAGCTACAGGAGAAATTGTGGAAGACATCATGATAAATAAAATAGCCTGGAGAGTTCCTCACGTTAAAGTATCAGACCGAGAAAGAATTAATTTATTAAAGCACTTAGAAAAAGATCGTGCTATAACATTAGCATTTCGTAATTGGGATTTATATGAGTATCCGCTATTACCAAAAACTCGTAAGCATAATTGGTCTATTAAAACCTCTTCACAGATCGAAAAACCACGTTTTGTTATTATTGCTTTACAAACTAACCGTAAACATAATGCGGTAATGTCAATGGCAGAGTTCGATCATTGTCATATACGCGATATAAGAGTATTTCTAAATTCGTCCTATTATCCATATGAAAGTCTGAACATAGATTTCTCCAACAACAAGTATTCATTAATATATGAACAGTACACAAGGTTTCAACAGTCTTATCACAGTCGTCGAGCTGAACCCTTGTTGAGCTTAAAAGAATTCAAAGAAATCGCTCCCTTATTTGTTATTGACTGTTCCCGCCAGCACGAAACGCTAAAAGGATCGATCGACGTCCGAGTTGAAATCGAAGCCGATCAAGAGATACCTGATCACACCGCTGCATATTGTCTAATACTGAACGATTGCATATTTGAATATAAACCTTTGAGTAATATTGTAAAGAAAATATCATGAATCATACAATAATTTTAGATCTTCAAGGATTTAAAAATAAGGAAAATGATTTTATAGTAAAAGAATTAGCTATAGCTACTCTAGACCATACTCATATATTTTTAATAAAACCCCCATACCCGTTCACTGCTCTCACTCAAGAAGAGAGAAATCATGTGCGTTGGATAGAACAAAATAGAGGCTATCGTTGGAGCGAAGGATATATCGATTACAGAGAATTTCGTAGAATTATCAAACCTTATTTAAAAGAGAGAAAAATTATAGTAAAAGGTGTTGAGAAGATTAAATGGGTTCAAGATTTATGCGGACATAATAATATCATAGATATAAGTTATTTAGGTGTTCCAAATTTAAATGCTCTTAATGATCTTTATTGTAAAAATATAACTATATACAATTGTTTTACTCATAGAAACATATGTGCTTTAAAAAATGTTTTATGTATGAAAAAATGGTGTGTAGAAAATAAAGTGTTGTTTGATTTTTAATAAAAAAGTAGAATGTAAAATTCTTTCAAATAAATCTATTACAGTTCACTTGCTTTTTTATTACTCATCTCAGTAGCGTATAAGTAATTGACAGATGGTGATGATAGGTTCATAGAATCAAGCCAACGTCATATTTATATTGTGTAGCAACACAATCCATAGATGCGTTGGCTTGATCGAGTTCAGTACAACAGAACTGTTTATTTAATTGCTAAACTCAGGGCCTGTTTCACCAACGACGAGTAAGTTCCGAGTAACTAACTCTGATGATTAGTTCATACGAATTCTGTTCCTTTTTTATAATTATTCAATGAATAGTGCCTACTTGTACATTATGAAACAGGCGCTAAGTATCAAACGCTTGAGTAGTAGCAAGTATCTCTAAAGCAAATAGATAGTACAAATTATCTATGTTAGATGACACCGTCCAAGCAATTTTAAGAAAACATTGATTTTATTTTCAAAATTATTTTTACGAATAAATGGAAAGAAAATATTTAGGTATCTAATTACTAAATAAGAAAAAAGAAAAAACCTGAATCTCTTATCAAAAGGTTTATTTAAAGTTTTTATAATTAAGTAACACATAATAAATTATTCTTACTATTTCACAACTTAAGATAACATAATAACTACAAACTATCACCGCAAAGTTTTTTTGAAATTTTTCTAACAATGGTTTCCGTGAGATCCATGATCTCGTCCACTGGCTCCTGAACCACGTACTGCGCGCTGAGCATCACATTTTCATCAATGCTGTCAATGTTTGAGCTAGGAGCTGATGTGATTAAATAATCCTCACTCGAACTTAGCAAATCCAAAACTGTTATTTTTATAAGTTTCATTCCTTTCTGCTCTTTTGTGATCACAAACGATTTAGTAGGTATTCGAACTCTTTTTCTCGAAGTATCTTTTCTCTGTCTAGATTTTTTCTCCTTCTGTTTTGATTCATTGATATGCCTTTGACGTATTTCCTGGAATTCTTGAGTAAAACCTTCTAACGGATCTTGCGCATATTGTGAAAACAGGATATCCGATGAATTAGACATTACCTGTTAAAAAAATACAGATTAGAAAAAAAATCAAAGGATATTTCTAAAAAATAAAAAATTAGACATTATACTTACAAGGATAGTGATACAAAATTTCCAAGTGTCTGTTCGTTGGAACAGCTAAACAATGAATGAAATAATAATTGCTGAAAAATAGTGACTTGAAAAACCTAATTAAGAAAATTGCATAATTTGCATTTCATAACAAGTAACCTCGTTACAACACATTTGATTAGTGCTGTTTCAACATTAATTATGTTTATATTCTTTAGTATTCATTACCTTGCCATGTTCCATAGATAAATAATCAGACATAGTTAAACGGGCTATGGAAAGTAAAAATTAAAACCAGCTAAGTATGTTTTTATAATTTTATTAGGCAAATAGGTTTGTATCATAATTACAATAAAACAACATTAATTATTATTTAATTAATATTAACAACATTTACAAAGTAGATATAATACACATACAATATAATTTAACACTAACAACCTTAACTACATAAAAAACCTTAATTACACAAATTTTAAAATAATTTATTATGACCCCATGCTAAGGTAGAAATTTTATCTGATAAAATAAAACGTTTATCATCTGAATTTGACAAAGCTATTTTATTAACGCTCTGTGTAAAAATTTCATGTTTTATACATCGAAATAAAATATTTTTTTTCCTTATTATTTTATCATTCAATAAAGCAGACATATATTCAGATGAAGACAAATCTCTAACTACATTTTTCTTAACACCCTTTGCCTTTTTTATGAATGCCTTTGCAGTTTTTATACAGTATAATTTAGACCGGAGTCCTATAAATTCAGTCATAATTTCTCCTCCTAACTCGTCTTTAAATAATCCCGGTACTTTATTGTTTTTTAAAGGTAAACCATATATATTGTTAGAGTTATAGTTACTAGTATCAAAGTAATTTATAAAAATTTCCTTTAAGTCGTGATAAAAATCATTAGTTTCAATTTTATACACAAAACTATCGGTATCAGTATAGCATAATTGTATTTTATCTCCGTAGTGAGGTTTTATAACAGAGTAATGGAATTCAAACATATGGCTTTTAGATAGTTCTAATACCGCAAACCCAATGTAAATGGGTTTATTTAAAATTACTCTTTCTGGTTTCATCTGAACAGCAACCAAATTTTCTGAAAAAATTGTTGCGCTATGAAAATTCGGTCGTGCAATTAATTTATCTGCTGAAAGAGACTTCTTCGTTTTGTTTGATTTATCGCTCCATTTATTAACTAATCTAACATCAACTCTTTTCTCGCTATCTTCTAATGTTTTTCCGAATACTGAATTATTTAACAATTTAAAAAAGTCTTGTTGAAAAGAAGTTACAGCTTTTTTTCTCAATTCTGTGTTTAAATTAATATATTTTCCTAAAAATGGACTTTGCCTGAAAGTTAAGACGCGATGAATTTTGTCTAAAATAAGCCCATTCTCAATACATGTTTTTAAATAAACATAATGAATTACGTATTGATATTTAGAATATAAGTTTGGAATTAGCTTAGATGTTTTACCACCTGGTGGTATAAATTTTTCAGGACAAAATGGGTAATCGTTATGGTTATAATGTAACTCCTCGGGATATGTTAAGTCCACTTCAAGAATGTAACCAAAGTCTGACTCATCCGTAATATTCATGATATTTAACTGATCTATTTCATTCTGATCCAAAAATCTAAAATCTGAAACAGGTAAGTATTGGGACATGCTATATCCATACAAATTATTACAATCAATGTAAACCAAAAAAGAATCCGGCTTGCTGGGATCATGGTCAGGCATATATTTATTATTAGCTTGGGCATATCTCGTCGAACACAAACATATACCCCCACGTATTCCTTTTTGTATAAAACGGATAATTTCTAAGTCAGTTAATAATTCTAACTTAACACCAGTTTTAAGTAACATTGCATCAAAAGATAAGCTCGGGGCTGTTAGATAAAATGCAGGATCTAATTTATAGTTTGATTTGCAAACTTCTCTAAAATTTTCAAATATATCAGTCAAAAGCAATACGTCTGTTTTAAGGTAGAGATCTGTGTATGCTCCCATATCTTTAATTTTAAATGTGGACCAAACTTCTTGAGCATGAGCATATTCAACATCGCTGATATGTTCATCGGTCAATGAATTATAAAAACATTTTTTCTGTGGAAGCTGTCTTTCAGAAAAAGATTTCCAATGCTTCATGTTCTCGTAGGGATAAATTCCTTTACGAGTCAACAATTTAAATTCTTTTTCAATCGGAAAATTCTTTTTTAAATGTTTAAAATCTGAGTGATTCAAGCCCTTTGCTAATTTTTCCAAACTGGTTCCTAAAAATTGAAAAGAGTCAACGAATCGTATTTGAGCATATTGTTCATCATTGAGCTTCAAAAATTTAGTAAAAGATACGTAATTTTCTTTATTTTTTGGTATAACTTTTACAGATCCTGAACTTTCAGCTAATTCTTTTATAAATAAATGACAGTCATAGCCAGCTAAGTTATGGAAAAAGACCGGGACTAATTTAGGAACACTGTATCTTAGATTGCAATATTGATGCGCTGCACCTCGATAGCGTCCTGTCAGGTGACAGTGATCTCTTACTTTATCGAAAATTAATAATTCCTCACAAATATGACAAACATTAGCAAGTGCATAAGCCTCTGCATCGTGTTCATTAAAATCCATTGTAACTTCAGTATTCAAAATCTGGTAAATCTTTTTGATATCATTATAAAGTGTATCGAGAAATTTCTCTACACAGTCAGCCGCACGATATTGTACGAAACGATTCAGATTACTATCATATGAACAGACTATTTGATATGCAAAGGCTGCAGGAATATGTCTATGAAGCGCGGAGGTATAACTCGAAGATGGATTAGGTTCACAGCTTTGAAATGGTTGTAGAATCGTCTCGAAATCCGCGTACACGACAAAAGGAACATCTTGCTTTCTATCGAAATTTTTAAATTGTAAATACGTTCCCTTATCGGGTAGTACTGTACTAACACCGCTGCACGTATGAGTATCAAGACTAATTTCAGTAGTGAAAAATAACAAGCAATCATCACAAAAATATAATTTACCATGATGTCTAGTAATTTGAGATCTTACAAGTCGCGATAAGTTTTTTATCAAAACATAATGGCCTTGAACATTATTTTCCACTAAAAGTAAATTAATTCTAGTTCTAGTCTTTGATTTGAATTCTGATCTGTATATGGGGCCTACTACAGTACGGTTGTTTTTTAATGAGTATACGTTTATACACAAATGAGGATTATTCTTTTCGAAAATTAAAATATCATTAAATGTAACGGGAAAGGACATGTCTTTTATGTTGAGAACTTTCTGAAAGTGTGGGTAAGACGTAATACGTTCACTGTTCTTTTTAGCCGGATATAGACACGCGACAATACTCCACAAAAAACAATATTGGTCCTTATTCTGTATATTAATACAAGCTCTTTTGCTTTTAATTGCTAATGGTAGTTCAATATAAGTAGAGCCAGATCCTCTCAAAGGATCATACTTATTTATGTTAATTTCTAGACAAACATTATTTAAAAAAGTCCATCCACTATCCTGATCTTGAAATTCAACAATTTTTTTCTTAATACTACTAACTAAGTTTTCAAATAAATTTTTAGAATTAAAATTGCGATATACAATAAAGTTTTTAGTAGCGAACGACTTTTTCTCGCTTACTTCATTTTTAAGTAAAACAAATATAGCGAAATATTCAAAATTAATTTTTACGCTTATGTGCTTTTTCAAAGAGAGCTGCAAAATGTTATTTATTTTAGAGAATAAACTCTGTAAAAACAAATCAGGCAAAGAGTGTTCATACTCATCTGTAGCAGTGATTCTATATGAAGCAATGCGGCCGCGGAAAGCAGTCGCGAGTTCGACAACGCCATCGCTGTCGCTCATCCGCGGCGCATCGCTCTTACTCTTGTGTGCGGTGCTCCTCAGGTGGCCCACCCACTGCCTACTTCCTACTTGGATACAACACTCAGTACAAAATGGCATTTTTTATAAAATAAGTATGAAAAAATTTAATTTAAGACTAATTTAATTCACTTACTTATAAATAAAATTCTCAAACTTGGTATCTACTTAGGTATACTTATAAGACTATCTACTTATATTTCTTATAAAATTTAAATTATATCTTATCTGCTAAAACTAGAATACCTAAGTTGATACCAGGCTTTGAAAATATATATTATGCTGTACGTACCTTTCAAATATACCTCTATTACAAACCTTCACTTTACCTTTACTAGGACAATAAGGGTTAATAAAATTAAACATAAAATTTATAGTAATTTATAATATAGGAGTAGGTAAGTAACTTAGTTTATTATTTTATATTTATTTTATTACTATAGAACATAGGTTTGCTATCATTAAATAATGATTTGGTTTTCTTCAAAAACCGTTGCAAGTGTTCCCACTCAGGCTGCTCAGGATCTAGCTGCACCTTGAGCGTGACGAGCGCTTTGGTGTAACGTGATTCAGGTGGTGTTGCTAAGGCTTCCTCAGCGAGGTAGACGCGTGTCTCTACGTAGTAGCAGCCGTTCAGAGAGGCCCGCCGTATCACAGCTCCGCCAGCTACTTTGCTGCTGATGCTATTGACGAGTCTCTTGCCACTAGCAGAATCAGGGATTGAGTTCTGGGCTGCTACGTCTTCCTCTTCATCAGACAGCAAACCGAACACGTCGTAAACTTCTTTTTTGCTAGCTTTCGACTTCTTCGAAGAACTAGTAGATCTGAAATAAAAAAAGTCTGTTAGATTCTGAATAAAAAATAGTAATCTCGTCATTTGAGTTACTTTAACAGATACTTAATATCTGGCTTTAAAAAAATACTTAGGTATTTAAACGTTATATTATGAGTTTAAACCATTTTATTAAACAAAGAATCATTTGTATGAAACAAATCAGACCTCAAATAAAACCAAAGCACGTAACAATCTAAATATATAATTACCTACTTGTTTGCTTAATACATACCTATATAACACTACAGGATCACTATAAGTGAACTGTATGACATCACTTACACAATATTATGCTCAGACCAAATAAAAAGTATAGACTGAACTCTGCGAAGAAAGAACTGACACGAGTTCAACTACACCCACCCATGTACATGCACAGTGACGCACGCACACATGTAACGAAACTACACCTACCTTTACCAATCACGAGGCGAGCGGAGCGCGACCTCGTGATTAAGTGCAATAATCACCAATACCGGCTCACCACACATACATACCAAAGTTGCCTCAGTTCTTTCTACGCGGAGTTCAGTCTATATTTTTTATTTGGTCTGAGATATTATGATGTCAGACAAGAGCAAGACTTACCTGATGGTATTATGGGAGGATGCTTTTCTTTTAGGCTTTGATTTCTGCGCAGCTACAGGCTCGAACACTTCGAATTCTGAATCAGACCTGTAAACAAAGTAAAATTTCAATTAAGTTTTATTATCACCATGAGGCTAGAACTAAGTACACTGGAATTTGCTATCACTACTGTAACGATATTAGTATATTGTATTTATACGAGTAGAAATCATAAAGTCTATTAAATACTACAGACTATTAAAATTATGATGATCATAACACAGAAGTCAATTAGGGTAAGTAGAAAGATACTCGCAAAATGTTCAAGTTTTTAAACTCGATTCACAGGTTTGTACAATTCTACGATAATTTTAAATTTACTCACATGGTGAACACTCACAATAAAGTTGTTGCTGAAGAACGTGAAGGTTACGTGAGAGAGGCAGACTCCTCAAGCAGAATTACTTCACTGCTGGGTTTTCACACTCGAAGCACTTTGAAGCATGGAATGAAGCATCAGTTGAAAAGTTCCTAATTTTATCGGAAATTATTGATGATGTCGTAAAATATGTTAGGGTTGTCACAACACTATAACATAGGTAATGTAAAAAATGCGTATCGGTATTTAAATTGTATGTACTTATAAATATATTTAAGCATAAATTTTATACAATGTTGTAAAAAAAATATAAAGTAATTTTACTTGTTGTAAAGTATATAATTTTAACAATAAGTATCTTTGTCAATAATGTCTATATTATAATACTTACATATAAAAACCGAGCGGCTACACCTAGTTTTATCATAATACTCTGCCCATGGCTTTTCTCGCGTTGATGTCGATTATTGTAGATTAATACACTATCTAACACAAAAATGATGTTCAAAATCTGTTTAGTAGTTTTCGAGCCTATTCAATGCAGACAAACAATCAAATCATGGTATAATAGTATAGACGAGTAACCGCTCCCAGCGTGTAGATGTTGGTCATTAATCTAAGTTTTATATTCTACATACCCTATATTCTTCGCAAAGGTCTAGTCTATCTCTGTGCTAATTTTCATTAAAATCGGTTTAGTAACTTTAACGTGAAAGCGTAAAGACAGACTAGACAGATACATAGATATAACAAACAAACATTTTTGTGTTAATATATTTTTATCTTAATAATTGTTTCACCTAAAATATTAATCAAACCTCAATAAGTATCATAACAGATTTCTTTGTTTGTTGTATTGGGTTTGTTCAAAGCCGTAGAAACTAAACTGGTGACAACCCTGCTGCATTGCAAGCAAGCATTTTTTAATAATGCAACTTTCGGCAATTGCATGTCTAAAAATTTTCCATGAACAAATATTTACGAATATTTTCATTACCATATTAAAATAATAATTATAAAAGGTTTTCATATAGAGATCATAAAAATAAAATTGAGATTTAAAATACTGTAGGTAGGTTTTTGAAGTATTTTTTCCAAATAAAAAAGTTCAGTTTTTTTGACGGGCTCGTTGGCGCATTGGTAGTGGACCTTGCCTTATGCGCTAAAGGTCATGGGTTCGATTCCCACCCCGAACAAACATTCATGTGATGAACATTTGTGTTTGTTCCGTGTCTGGGTGTAAATATTTAATTTAATTATATATTTGTAATACCACTGTTGATTCTGATATCCGTAACACAAGTGCTTTAGCTACTTATCTCGGAATCAGATCAATGTATGTGATGTTGTTGGATATTTATTTATTTATTTATTTAAATACTTGATGTTACTTACATCACGTATTTTTAATCAAAATAAGTATACTTAAATATTAACGAAGAAAAATAATAAATTACATTGAACGTTTTTAACTGACTTCAAAATGATGAGGTTCTCAATTTGGTCGGTATGTTTTTTTTTTTTTGAGATTTCTGATCCGATTCGCGTGATTCTTTTTTTGTTCGATGCGGAATAGTTATCATTTGCTGTCATAATTTTTTAAAATAGTTATTTTTAGGTTTAATTTAGGACTAAAATATAAAGAAACTAAACTGTTCAGTTTACTATTGAGATGATTTTGAATGTACCATCTGTCTGGGTTTTCGAAGTTTAGGGTTCATTTTTTATGTAAGCGACAGGCTACCAACTATGGATACAGCACGACGCAAATAACCCACCTAAACTATAGTCTAGTTATCTTAATATATATATAATATTTCTTCTGTCCGTGTGTATGTCACTGAACTTGTCCTAAAAGGGGGATCGATTTTGATGAAATTTTTTGTGTGGGGTCAAGAGGATTCAAAAATGGTTTAGATTCACAATTTAGTCCACACGGCTAGATCGATTTTGATGAAATTTTTGTGTGGGTTTATCCGATAATACCGCGACCAAAGCCCTGGGCAGCCATTAGTATTGTATTAATAATTTTTTACCAAGCTTCCTACTAGCTAATAATAAACGTGAAAGTTAAACCGGGACTGCAGAGATAATATTGAGTATCAATTTAAATAAGTAAATAATATCATTTTTTTTATCCTCACAAATCACAACAATTATTTAGTCCCACACTAAGCAGAGCTTGTACTATGGGTACTAAATAACGTATAGAATACATAAATACAGATATAAACTACCATGACTCGGGAACAAATGCTTGTATTCATCACACAAACACATGCCCCTACCGGGATTCGAACCCGGAACCTTTGGCGCTGAAGGTAGAGGTAACTACCGTTGCACCAAACGGCTGTCAAATAAGGCCATCAAGTATGATAATTATCTGCTCAGTTTGCTGGCTTTGGTTAGTTTGTATGTTGAAGTATTGTTGATTTTTGGGTTTGGTGCTCCTTTTGGGTAGGAGAGAGGCTAGCCACTTGTTACTGTTTTAGGGTACTGTATGGTCCACACTGTCAGACATAGCATTACCTAAAGCTCTGCTCAACTCCCTTTGTAATTGTGTACGTGATTATATGTCTGTAAGTATGTATGTTAATAAATTCTACGATAATTCGCATTTATTTTTTATGTTGGGGATATTTAAATCTTTAAATTATGTGTTTAAAGTAACATTAAGTTGAACTAGATTTCATCAAAATCGGTTCAACAGATAACAGTGCCTATTTATTAGCGTTGTCACTCTAGACTTATCTTTATTATTATATCATACCGCATATGATTTATTTATTTCATATTTAACAAATCAAATTAGGCGACAAATAGTCACTTTTAGGTATGTTGTTTGTAATTGCGACATCTTACATCCGCTGCACGCGGCGAGGCTGGCGCGTACTTCGGCCTCAGGAATGTGCTGACAGTTAATTAACATTTTCGCAATGGAAATTTTATTGAACATTTTACACATAACTAATTGAATTCAAAATAATTGTTTTTAACCGACTTCAAAAAAAGGAGGTTTTCAATTCGTATTAAAATTTACATATATATTTTTAGGTTTGTTCACCGATTACTCGAAGACGCCTGAAGCTATTTTGAAAAATCTTTGTTTGATAGGGTATACTTTCCAAATGGTATCATAATTTTTTTCATGAATTGGTTCAGTAGTTTTTATAGAATCGTAAAAATACGTAGACTTGAAATGAAAATTTCCAACTTTATCTTCTAAAGTTGTTATCAAATTTAGATGATATTTTGATTTTCACAAGCAACATCATCAAAAATAATAATAGAATCTGACATAGCTTCATGCGGGCTCAAAATTTCACTGTTATGGTTATATTTGTTATACGATATTCCAGACACCATATTAAGAACCTTCTCGAGATACACGTATTTAGGTAGGTATAGAGATTTTGAATAAACATATAGATTTTGAAAACGTGGTCCATCTTTGTTCAACAGTAAACTTATCACTAAATTCGTTTTACCACAATTTGAAGGACCACAAACAATACAGCGTATCGTATTCGGTAATAGCTCCCCATGACGTTTTGGTTGATTGAATGATATAGGACAGATGCATTCTAATTTGAGTGATTTTTTTTGTTTAACAAATTTCATTTCACCTACTATTACTTAACCGTTATCTATCACGAGTAACGAGTAAATGAACATTAATTTGAACGCCAAAGCTTTTTAAATGTACATCATCTTTACAGTATAACTTTGAACCAATAACCCAAAAAACCATATTAGACATTCCACTCACGAATGTTATTGGGGGGTTCTAACTCTCGAGAGTGAGATCGCGTCTGCGATGAACGAAAGTGAGTTAGAATGCCCAATAACATACTACTTAGCGTTTTTCTCATTTCGTAGCAAAGACGACACCAAGCCACTAAAAATAGCAGAAGACGCAGACGACAGACTTTATGTGTGATCTATGTCCTAATCCTTATTACTAAAAGAGAAAGCTATGTGATGCCGGCAGAGTAGGATAGCATCACCCCATGTCCTCCAAAGGGTTTCGTAAAAGGCGACTAATGGATCAGCAAAGGGGTATTGATCACCTTATACTCCGTCCACCAATCCGCATTGGGCAAGCGTGGTGGACTACTGCCTAAGCCTCCTTAGACGACAGGGAGAGGCCTTGTGTCCCAGCAGTGGGTCGAATTATGAAGGCTGTTATGATGATGAAATGTAAATATATTTTTTTGCTAGCAAACTTATTCATCTTTACGCACAAGGAACCGATTCATTGTTAGAGCTATATAAACATTCGAAATTACCAAACGGTAATTTCGAAATTTTCAATAAATTTAATTTTGCTAGTTTTTGAATGTTGGAATTTATGTAAAAGTTAATAACGCCATAGTACACACATCAACATCGTTTGTTAAATAAGCTTTATAAAAATATTATAATTAAGAAAATCAGAATATCCCTAGACGATGTTGATGTGTGTATATTTCGGTATATTACTTTATATTAACATGGGAAAGTGAACGCTTGTTCACTGCCCTGGTGCAGTGCACAGGCCCCCCTTCTGGGGATTGCCTAGTACCCTAGCGTAATCCCCCAGTGGCGCGTCGCCCATCTCACCTCAGCCTAGGGACGTTTTGGTGAAATGGCGTATGTAAAGTAGGGCGGGCTCAAAACGCCCCCAGACGGGCTTAGGAGGGTATCGGTGGTTTTTAGTGGGTAGGACCGGCGTTGTTCCGCGCCAGGTAAGCCCCACAAACGCCGTACGCCTAGCCAGCGTGCGGTATGGCTCGTCAATGGATTTTCCATCGTAATGAAAAAAAAAAGGTTTGGCGAGTTCTCTAGTATAAGCTTATACTAGAGAACTCGCCAAACCTTTTTTTACCTATGTGCATGCCTTTCGTATATTTTTAAACCTGTTTTTGTGTGTACAATGAAGAATGTATAGAGAATATATAAAACATAATATGTATCAATAGTTTACCAAATTCAGTACCGAACTTTCTACCGTAAATTCCCAAAAGAAGATTGGATTTTTCCATCCCCTCAAAGTAATAACGGTGGAAGTTAAAGAAATGCGACTTGTTCCTTTGTAAAAGCCTCCAGTGATTTAATTTAACATCCGTAAATGGAAAAATCGAAACTATTACAATATTCCGGATAATTTAGGCTCGTTAGAGCATCACTAATAATGGCATATCTGTGTGGGATTTTAGTAAGATGTATAACAGCTGTCCTGGCTGTCTGCTTCTGCTTGTTTATTGTTTTACTGAATTACTTATTGGGTTTGATGTACAGTTTAAGCTTACGGCATACACATCAGCTGGAAAAGGGTAGACGGCTACGGCGCGGAACCTTATCGCGTATCTTTTTCATAGTAAAAAATATTTTTAAATGAAAATAAAACCGCCATCAAAACTAAGAACGGAGAAATAATTTTTAAAAAAAAAAATGTAAATATTTTTTTGAGGTCGGTGCCAAATACTAGTGACAACGTTTATTCTAAATATTGAGGTTCGCACCGACCTCAAAACAATATTTAGATTTTTATAAACGTTATTCTATAATTTTTTTTTCCGTTTTTAGTTTTAAAGGTTTTTTTTTAATAAATAAAATAAAATAAAAATAATAAACATTTATTTTTAGACCATAGATCCAAGGATTGTTAGTAACAATATGACTTATAGACTAAGTTAGTATGACACACATGGGAAAATTAAATTACTATTTTTTTTTATTAAAATTACTGAAACATCCCCAATGGGCAGTCTCACCGAACCCTTGCCACTTGGAGCTCGGTGAACCTGCCAACCAGGGCTGAATCGAGTCGATCACCCACCATCCTTAATTTAGGAATATTTGGTTTTTGTTTTTGAGTGTTTTAACTTACATAGAAATTTTCAGGAAACTATCTCGAGATCTTTTAGACAAACAAGTCATAGAACTATTACGATTTAATCGATGACGATTAAATAGGCATTATTAAGGATAACTCAAAAGCTACTTGTCAGATGTCGATTAAATTCAAATGGGACCACATGACAATTAGCAGCTTCCAAACGTTGAAAGAATCTTCAAAATCGGTACAGTAAAGAGTTAAGAGGTAACACACATAAAAAATACGAATTGAGACCTAATTTTTTGGAGTCGGTTAATAAGGGAAGATACGGTCACGTTCCCTTTCCTAGTTGATAAGTGTACCTTTAGGTGTATAGGTGACATGCTGACATGCATGGATGTGGCTTTATGTCTAAACAGATATTAGTTTACAGCTCTGCTTTTGAAATTATAACCTTTACATAAAGCAAAGCCTAAAAATAGAGCGATGTTCCACATTCCACATATCAGTCAAATTAGCCAATAAATAGTTTCCAATCTGAGCCACAACTCGCCCATTGCCGTTACCACTTGCCAACACTTAACGTTAATAACATTCCAGTACGAAAACAAATCAATTTTATATTAGCCAAATCTAAGCGGAGCACGGCCTACTCTGCCTAATGTGGGCATTCGTGAACAAATTGGTTCATTCACTGCATCGCTAAAATTAATTATTACGACGCCAATTGGTACTGTCATCTCTACACAGACAGATGTTCCATAGATCGCACCAGAGGTTAGTGGGGCTTGGCTGTTAGGGCTGGCGTCTTGATAATTATTAGGTCTTTACCTATGAAGCTGGTGTTTTATTTTATTGTACCTAAACTTGCAATTTCTTTAATTCAATAGCTGCTTCAAATACTACACTTTTTACAAGTTTTTTTCTGTAATCTATATTATCTATACTAATATTATAAAGCTAAAGAGTTTGTTTGTTTGTTTGAACTCGCTATTCTCAGGAACTACTGATCCAAATTAAAAAAAAAAATTGTTGAATAGTCCATTTATCGAGTAAGGCTTTAGGCTAAAAATATCTGAATCCGAAGCCGCGGGCGTCCACTAGTATAATATTATAAAGCTGAAGAGTTTGTTTGTTGGTTTGATCTCAATCTCAGCTCAGGAATTAGTGATTCAAATTGAAAAATTATTTTTGTGTTGGATAGTCCATTTATCGACGAAAGCTATAGGCTATATAACATCATAACACGCGAACAAAGTCGCGCGCACAGCTAGTTAACTTATATTCCTATTGTTAAATTCTGAAAAAATATGTGAAATGCCTCTTTAATCTCGTCATTAGAATTGACGATTTGATTCGTAGTGACTCATAGACAGGACTTGTTTTATTTTTCATAAATTAATTAATTCTATATTTAGCCAATGTTTGTTCGCTTATATCCTCCAAATTGTAACATTAGGTTTTAAAGGTAAAAAAATACTTTTATTCGGTGTAAGACAGATTCTGGATTGGACGGATTCGTGATTCGGCAGATTCCGAACTTGACAGATTCATGGATTGGGCAGTTTTCTGGACTCGACAGATTAGCTATACGACAGAAGTACCGTTGTGGAGTCCGTACGGAAAATGTTTCCATAGTAATGTCTTTTTTTTCTAAAAAAAACTCCACTACCTCAACTTTTGAAATTTTTGGCCAAGACTTGGCTTAATATGGCATCAACATTAGACAAAAAAAAGCCTGTCCATAAGTTACAACGATTCTAAGAACTATTCCGCTGACCAAATAAAACAGCACTGTAACTTTTTTTTCAAGAATAAATATTTCACTACATTCAAATCCGTACCAGTGTATATAGTTCTTATTCAAAATAAAAACTGAAGCAGCTACCGACTGCGCTTTAAGCATTTAGCCAATATCGAGTGAAAAAAGTTCTTCCCTGAGACGTCCTTCCATACGGTAAATATCAAAAACCGACGGTTAAACGCGGCTAAAAAATCTTGTCTAACAGTGCGGGATCTAATACAAAATGTATGCGCCGAGTGCCTTTCGGCATCGTGCGTCAGAATTTTTCTATTAGAGTTTTCTTATAATGTGCGAACGCTCTAAAAAGTGTTCGTGAACTCTAGCCTCAATATGGCCAAGATCGCTAGCCCCAGCGTCGCTTTTGGCGCGGTCAGTATCTCTGCCTACATAGGTACCGAATATCCAAGGTTCAAATCCTTATAGGGACAAAATGTTTGTGAGATGAATTTTTTTTCACGAGTCTTGGTTGTTAAGTTTATATTTTAAACTATATCTAATAGTTTATGTAGTACAAGTTCGTAATGATACGTGGTTATATATTTATTTTGGGCTAAAAATTTGTGTGCGTGAAAATATATTGACCAGCCTGCCTTAATTTATTTATTTATTTGGGAATAACAAACAGTCATACATTAATGAATTAACTTATGTGATACACTTTAATAGCAGGGTTGATGAATGTATAACCCACGGCGTTATCCACAGATTAAGATCTAGAAATTAGGTACTAAAAGTCGCTAGACGCTACTTAGTAATCTAATAATAAATAATACTCTTATGAATTTTGGTATACTCAACTCTTAGTTTTACAGTATTACGAGTAACCTTGGTAGCTTATTAAATTAAACTGCTTAACCTGAACTTGATAAACTTTGGAGAAGGCGCTTAACTTACTTGGATTAATTATTGTCTCTATTATCCTGTAACTAAGCGAAGCATTATAGTATTTCACCGACTTTGTATCGTGGTAATAAGGGTGAGTTTTGAGCGTCATCTACGGCCCCAAAAGCTGATATTAACTTTTATTACCTTTTCATAATTAAGTATTCATTTTAACACTACGCGTAAGCTTAAAGCTTATTCTGTAATAATATAACAGGAGAAATAATGTTAAGCTATTTTACCGCCCGTCCGTTTAGATACCCTGTCTTTAATAATTAATTACAAAAAAGAGACGGAGAATAATCATGATTATATACGTCGCAGTATGTAAGGAATTCTTGATGTCATGACGTTAAAGCCATCTTTTTTTAACTGACGCAGTTACTTGCTTTCACCTGTTGCTGTGTTGCTTGGCTTACCTGATGGTAAGCTTTGCAAAGGTCCCTTGGAAGAAACCCTCAAACACTAAGTTATTGGCTATTAACTGTCAAAAACCTTTTGCATGCCTGCAATTTGTGGTTGTAACTATAAATCAAATATCATGCCAAAATGGATTCTTGGAACTCATTTGAAAGTAAAATTGCAACCGTCTAATGACAAAATACACTTATACAGCTATCAATTGAGTTAAATTTTAAGCATTATTACTTTGGAAATTATGACAGTTTTTTAAAAAAATAACGTTTTAATAAAAGTTTTAATTTTTATTTAATTCGAAATTTACCGTTTATTTTATTTCGACATAAATTTACCTACATCAGCGGAGCGTTAAAACAAAACACGGTTGTCATTGCGGGTGGCGGTTACTCTTCAGAGTGGTTTGTTGCAGTAGCGGGGAGTATGGGTGATGATGAGTATCACATCACAGTTATACCAAGAACAATAATACGTCTTTATACGAACTGGCCGCTATCCATTAGAATGTGTGCGTGCGTACTCGGCGCCGTGTACGCACGCACTGTGACGCACACATTGACATAAAAATATGGGGGCTTATGGTGGTCTCACCGTCTCGGTGTGATCACACGTTTTTAAGTCATTGCACATTCGCTCGCCGCTCGTTCCCGCCCGGCACATTTACGATAGCCCTAGCGTCAACGCAGAGTAGGCAAATAACTCACCGACAGCCCGCAGATAAACTACTGTTCTTGGTATAATGTGGTCACAGAGAGGGCGTTTGCACTACTTTTGTAGATATGTGGGTGACCACCATTGCCCACTGACTCCCATTACGCGCGGCATACACCCTCTTGCGTACTAACCATAATTACTAGGGCAATGTACTTGACATATTTAGTTGATATTACGATTGCGCAAGAAGGCTCACGTCGCGCCGCCCTTTGTAACGGCCGCTAATTGACAATGAGATCGATGGAATTTCTATTAGCTATTGACATAAATTAATTAGGTGGCACGCGCCAATCGTTTCTGTGCATTGTAGGCAAAACAAGTGCGTCCTAGGCAAAGCCTGTTATCCTTATATCATCATCATGCTCCCAACTTTATTTGGGTATGTTTGTTATTATAGAAAATTAGACAACTAAGTAGAAAAAAGATAAAAGAAATGTTAATTGCGTTCCAATACATGAACTTTTATTAGAATCAATGCATTAGAAGATTTTTTTAAAGATTTATATTTACTACTCCCATCCGCTGTCCTTTATAGATAGGCAGCCTTACCTGCTTAAAGGACTCCACCATCAGTACTCAACAGGGTGCGAGGTAACCCCCCCAATTATTAATCTGACGCGCTTTAATATTATAATATCATTGCGCTAATAAATAAATAAATGTCCTCTCGGGCACGTCTACAAAGAAAAAACTTAAAGTACTTAGCAGTCGGAAAAAACGTTAAAAACTATACAATACCTCTTTTTCTTAAAACTAAAAAAATACACTGAAAAAAAATCTACCTGCCCCAGGCGGAAATCGAAGCATCCTCCGCAATCCGGGCGGCTGCGTTAACCACTACGCTACCGGGGCACTGATTTCGCTGTCGAAATTTGTCAGTGCTTATGTTTGTTTCATCAAATCTTTGAAATTTGCACTTCTAAGATCCGAACGAAATATTTTTGTATTTGACGTCCAATTAAAATGAAACTACCTTATATTATGGAATAATTTTTGCGTTTACAATCGCGTAAATATTTTCAAAACTAGAAAAAATATACTGAAAACTCTCGTCTTCTTCTTCAATAGGGCGGTCCGCAAATCGAGGACTGCTGCATCTCTTTTGCGTCGGGTGGTGTGGAGCTGGTTCACTCTAGCCATTAAAATTCCTACAGGAAGTCACCCAGCACCTAAACGTCACCAGATCCCAGATATTTTGCCCGGTAGCAGGCCACTCCACTGCATTCCAACAGAGCGTGGACGGCTGTCTCTTCTGTTACCTGCATAGTGAACTGTCCGTGATACCTAGGTTAAAAAAGTGTCTGTTAAAGTTGCTATGCCCAGTCAAGGCCCCCGTTAGTCGTAGCTGTAATAGACCTTTGGATAGATGGGTCTGGATCAAAGTCAAAGTCAAAATTTCTTTATTCATTTAGGTACAATTTGTAAACTTATGCAAGTTAATTTTGATGCCATCGGTTCAAAAGTCTACCAGGAGGCCTTGTTCTGAGAAAGAACCGGCAAGAAACTCAACAAGTTTTTTCCTCTCTTTACAGTTTTCATAGTATTGATTTGGAGTCATAATTCACATTGGATGTTGGGTGAGGCAAGTCTCGCCTGTTTCCAGTCCTCCAAATTGCTCCAGTATCGCTCATGTTAATGTTTCGTGTTGACTCATTCTACCTATGAACCAGCTAGGAGGAAGGGGGTTGATTGGTTCAGGTCCTACCGGTTTCATGCCTGACCCCCTAATGGCTAGTTCATCCACAGCATCGTTGCCCCGTGCACTACTGTGCCCCTTGATCAAATGCAGGGTGATAGAGTTAATTTTTTCTACCGTGCTTAGTTCTGGTAGAATAAGGTTTGAGCGTATCACGTTACTGTTTAGGGCTTGTAATCATCATCATCATCAACAGCTCACATAATGTCCCCACCGAGGGGCTTGAACCTACCCTACATTAGGGGCTACACAACTTAAGTGTGTGCAGGTTTCCTCACGATGTTTTCCTTCACCGTAAAAGCGTCGATTAAACGTAAGTACATATGAATTCAAAATTTGAAAACACATTGGTACGTGGCGGGGATCGAACCAGTGCCTCTCGGGTGGGAGACGACGCTCTTACGCACTACGCCACCAATGCTCATTGGCTTGTAAGACTGACATATATATTTGCAATATCTCTTTACAGGTAGTATAACGTGGGCGGCCGCCTGCGTGGCGTTGCTGGTCGTGCCGGCATCTTGCAAGGACCTGGCAGACGTTGACCTACACGAGTTACCACAAGCACAACAACCGGACCTGAATTACGATGACTACTCTCCACTTGAAATAGATGATGAGAATGGTACTTACTTATTTAAATATAAGTTAAGATGTATGTAAGATATAGGTACCTACATAATAGGTTGGGGAAAAAGTTTCTTCGCATTTTTTAAGAAAATTCAAAACATTTTTTAATATAGTTTATTTACATTTAACTAAAGTATGTAGGTACCATTTTGTTCGATAACTTTTTGCCATCTTGTAGGTAGGGACATGATCCCATTGCTATAGAAATTTTCGGACTTCTGGTCAAAATACCGCGACAAGTGGTTTTGGCAGTCCTCTCGTGATGTTACTTTTCGGTACACTTTTTCAAAAATGGCATCCATTTTATCTGTAAAGGGCGACCAGAGCGACGTGCATCTTTGACATCAAAATTTCCGGATTGAAAACGCTTAAACCAAATTTGTGCTTGGGGATATGGCTATGTTATATTGGTGGACGATGACCATGGTAGTCTATAACGATATTAGACCTAATAAAAGAGAACTGGTGGGTGGAACTCTTAGTAAATCAAAATCAAGTCATCAAACGACTATTTTGTACATTTCTTTTGTTATGTATATTGTATTTTATTTCATTTCTTTTGTGCAATAAAGAGTTTTATTATTATTATTTTATATTATTAGCATCAGGTGCTTACAGTTATAATACAAAAACGTGAAAGCTCATATCAAGCGGTCTTAGAGACTGCTACGAAGAGCTATGAGACTGAGTTACTTATTTGCTACGATACTTTTGTAATGGCACATTTACAGCACAATTGATTTTCTTACTGCAAGCCTGACCGCAATAATTAAACTCAACGAAACCTAAAACTAACCACAACCAAAATTCTGCCAAACACTTTAATATTGTCAGGACAACTCCATCCATTCCACGTGGAACTTTAATTATACTACCTTCATTTTTTTTTAGTTTGATTTGGTTTTTGATTGGACGTCTTTAGTTTTTATTCAATGTTTACAATTTAAGACAAAATCGACACTTTGCCAACATACATTGTATCCAATAGCGCACTGTAACTGGATTGGAATAAATTGTTTGTACCATTAGAGAGTGTACGTACACTAATAACTCCTCCAGGCCATTTTTCTTTATAATTAAATCCTGCCTAATTTATAGATTCATTCATTTATTACATATGCGTAGCCAAAAATATTTATATTAGTTACCTTTAATTTCAGCGGTGCTTGGAGAACGAGATTTCAGGACAACTACAAGTAAGTCCCGTTTCTCTGACGTATTTAATAATTAGGTATATATTGCGTTATAGAATACGAAATTATCGTTGTAATTTATTTGCAGATCTACCGCCTAACCGTTCACCATCTTCGAATCAACGTAAGTGCATAACTCTGTAATAACTGAAATAAGCATGATGGACATCAAAATAAATATTCGACATGTTGACATGGCTTATATATTGTACTTTAAATTCGATAACTCTATCGCTATCCTACTTTTATTTTACTATAAATTTTATAAAAGTAGTATAGCGATAAGCACCTACTATAAAAACACGAAAAAGGTTTCCTATTCTCTACCTCAAGGTGAAAGCATTTGATCATAAGATTCAAGAATGGTAGAGCTAATTTGTTGTTGGTTGAAGGTGCTCTAGAAACTTGAATTAAAGAGTCAGATCCAAGACATATTTAGGGCATGACACGGTATCCTGGGAAAATATTTCCAAAATTTTAAGACAAGGACGCGCCTTCATCTCTCCTGGTATAAAAATAAGACCGCACTTCATCCAAAATACGGATAAGACTGATGAATGGGCATTCATGATGGAAGTTGGGCCCCCAGGTTGTCGAAACTTGGACCTAGGGTTCTAATACGTATAAATCAGTGTCTAGTGATTTCAGACTATAAAAGGAATGACCACCGGTTATAAACAGATTCCTGTGAATTATGTGTACATTGATATTAATTTATTTTTGATACAGCCCCATCAGCGAGACGCTGCATCGATATAGGCAGAGCATGGTCGGAGGGAGAACACTGGAAACGAGACAACTGCACTCTCTGCCAATGCTTCAACGGACGTGTCAACTGTACTGTGTTAGCCGCTTGCCTGAACGGTATGCCAATCCAAATTCCTGTTAAGTGAAGTTGGACTAAAATTTGCTGGGAGCTAAGTTCCAGTTTTGTATCATCGTATAAAACAGCGATGTATCCTTTCTTGCCATTGATAATAACATGTAGGTATCAATGAAAATAGCAGTGGCCACCGTGGCCACATAGATTGATCTAAGGTATGAGATCTGCCATCTGTATTGTAATATTTTAGAATTGATGTTGATAATAAGGATAATAAATTATGATACATCTAACTGTGCGGCTATGTGCGATAATTATATTTTCCATTTTTAGCACCAAACAGAAATCCTCGACCATCAGTTCCCGTGAGAGGTGTGCCTGGCCCGCCTGGAGACGACGGTCCTTCCGGCCCGCCAGGTGTGCCCGGCGTCAATGGCATACCCGGTGCACCAGGCATTCCAGGACCAAGTGGCCAGATGCCCGATGTAAGCAAAAAAACATACTTTATCCATTGGCATTTGTTTGGCATATTATTGTTTTCACTACTACTAATTTACGTGTTAAAATTGCTGTCGCACACACACACACGCACACACACACACACACACACACACACACACACACACACACACACACACACACACACAGTATATTTTTTATCATTAACATTTTTATTATTAATTAGCCAAGGAAGCTCTTAAAGTATATTTTAGCTGATGAATAGTCGTTATAAGGGCTACCTTTAAATTTGTAAACGAGTTACCTTCAGTTACGTTCACCTTGAGGTGAGCAACTGCAGACTGGCTGGTTTTCTGAGTGGCATCTTATTTGTGGTTTTCTAAGTCGCATCTTACTCTCGGAACTCAAAAAATCTATAATAACATCCTAGCTGTAGCGACTGACATGAATAAACAAACTGTACCACCAAATCAACTAAAACACTAAATTGTACTCCTAGGGGGATTGAACCTAAGATCCCTAGGCTTTCAGACCAGTGGGCGAACCACAGAAGCGCTAATTATTTATAAGAATTATAAGAGTACTATAAGAATTGTAACCAATAAAATCAAAATTAAAGAAAGTCTAGATTATAGGAAATTAACAGACACACTACCTTTAAAGCTTACATTAATATATATCATGGAGATTATTAACAATATATATTACTTATCATACTTTTAGGTAAACGCATACTTATCTCAACTGGCCGCTGCTTCAGGAGGTGACAAGGGGCCTTCTTTTGATCCTTATGCTTACATGCAAGCTTCTGTTGGAGCTCCCGGAATTAGGGGTATACCAGGTAATATAAAACTCCCTAATATATTCAAGACGCAATTTATGGTTTTGTAAATCTTGTTTACAAATACTTACTCCTTTTAGGTCCACAAGGGCCACCAGGTCCACAAGGATTCCAAGGCCCACGGGGAGAGCCAGGGGAACCAGGTCTACCAGGCTTGCAAGGACCGCCCGGTGAACGTGGGTCACAGGGCCTACCGGGGAAAGATGTAAGTATTCAGCCTTTCTTTTTTCTGTTCGTTCCTGGTGACTTCTTATTTAGGATTAATTAAGATAGAAGTTACTTAATTTATCATTCTTTATAGGGTACACCAGGAGAAGATGGCGAACCAGGGCCAATAGGTACTGCTGGACAGCCAGGTCCTCGTGGCACTCCAGGTGTTCCTGGAATTCAGGGGCTGAAAGGTCATCGAGGATTTGACGGAAAAGATGGAGCGAAAGGTGATCAAGGTCTACCAGGAGAGAAGGGACCTACTGGTTTACCCGGATCTATGGGACCTGTTGGACCGATTGTAAGTAATATTGCGCGCTCACTGAATATTATGTAATATGTTTATATGATTTTTTAAATGATGAAAGACTCCATGTTCAATTTTAAATTTATTAATTTATGTTTTATAGGGACCCGTAGGATCAAGAGGCGAACGTGGACGGGAAGGACCACCTGGTCCTCCTGGAATGCGGGGGGCAGATGGCTCTCAAGGTCCACCAGGATTAATGGTACGTTTTAATATTTTTGTACTATGCTTTCAGAGAGGTAAAGCACAGCACCCGAATTGGGTAAGATAGTTGGAGATCCATGGAGTAGGAGATGGGGTTAATGTTGGCTTCGTGGGAGTGATACATCAGTGTTAGGACTACGGTGACTGTTGACTGCTTACCAATAGGTGAACCGTATGTTCATTTGCCAATCAGATAGCATAAACAAATGTTGGAGTGCGACTAAAACATTTCAATGGGTATTTTCTACAACATACATAAATAAAATATTATAAGAAAATATATCTACTAGTAAAGTAGTAGTACTAGTAATTAAGTATCTCCATACTCGTTTGCAGGGAAATATCGGCAAATCAGGTGCTCCTGGTTTTCCTGGTACTCCAGGCATGAAAGGCGAACAAGGCGTTGTAGGCCCTAAAGGAAGCCAAGGTCAACAAGGCCCGCGAGGTGAAGCGGGGCGACCTGGCCAACCTGGTGAAGCTGGTCCTCCGGGTTTGGCTGGCAGAGATGGCGTGAATGGAGAAAAAGGTGTACAGGGTCAAGCTGGCGCTACTGGGCCTCAAGGTTTCCCTGGACCACGTGGAACCCCAGGTGTTGCTGGTGATCCAGGTATACCTGGTACTAAGGGAATGCCGGTACGTTTTTATACCAATCTTTAAAATAACCATCTTTGTTTATGATTTCTTATTATTAATTTATTTGTAATATTTTAGGGTCAACCAGGTGAAAGAGGTATCAAAGGCGATTCTGGCCCACGTGGTGAACCTGGAGCGTCTGGTCCTAGAGGTCTTCCCGGTATTGTCGGACCTGAGGGTAAAAGAGGTAAACGTGGACTCCGTGGACCCGCTGGCAATGCGGGACCTCCTGGTGAGAGAGGTTTGTCTGGATTAAGAGGTCTGCCTGGTCCGGATGGCCCGATGGGGTCGAAAGGACAACCTGGTGAACGAGGAGGTGTTGGATTACCTGGACCTAAAGGTAGTTCCGGTGACCCTGGTAGACCTGGACCACAGGGAGTACAAGGCCCAAGAGGAATTATTGGACGTCCGGGCGCTCCTGGCAAGACTGGCCCACAAGGCGAGAGAGGTATTCCTGGTGCTGATGGCAGACCCGGTGAACAAGGATCTCAGGGACTACAAGGACCTCCCGGACTTATGGGAAGCCCAGGTGAACGAGGCTTACAAGTACGTATACAAATAATTTTGAGTATCAGTTGAAATATTGATATTCAGTTCATTCAATGTTGTAAATTTTTATAGGGGGAACCAGGTAAAGATGGAGACCCTGGTCAAGCCGGTCCTCAAGGCCCTAAAGGTGACGCAGGCCGTGATGGCAGTCCCGGGATTCAAGGACCACAAGGCCCGTCCGGGCCTTCTGGTGAAAGAGGACCAACAGGCCCCTCCGGTCCTACTGGATTCCCGGTATAATATAATTATTGCATAAAAATACATTACTTTTACATACCAAATAGTATAATATTTAACCGTTATTAAATTATAGGGCATGCCTGGCGCTGCTGGCTTAACTGGATCACCGGGTAAAGACGGTGAACCCGGAATTTCAGGACCAGCTGGACCTCCTGGACCTTCGGGACCCCGTGGTGAAAGAGGATTCCCTGGAGAGCGAGGACTGCCAGGACAAGCAGGTACACCAGGAGAAAAAGGCGAAGCAGGTGCTCAAGGATCTGATGGACCACCGGTACGTGACATTATTATCTCAATACAATGCCATTCTCAATTTTTCTCTTTCAAATGCTTTAATTATTGCTTTAGCTATTATGAAAGTCACCAAGTGAACAAAATTACTTACATATAGTTTTAATACTTAGGGACCAGAAGGACCAAGGGGTACAAAGGGGCATCCTGGTCCATTAGGAGCTATGGGTTTACCAGGACCGCGCGGATTGACCGGTACACCGGGAGAAAAAGGTGAACGTGGCGCAGCAGGACCCACTGGCAATGATGGGCCTCCAGGTATGATTAAAATGAATTCGATGTATAAAACTAGCAAACAGCTAACACGAAGGAGCATTACACCTATTGTCTTTTTTATTTCATAGGACGTCAAGGAGAACAAGGGCCACAAGGACCAATCGGGCCTGCTGGTCCCCCAGGGGAGCCAGCGGAAAGGGGAGAACCAGGAGTAGCTGGAGTACCAGGTGAAGCAGGTGCTCCTGGAACGCCCGGTGAACGCGGTCAACCAGGAATGCAGGGAGCGTCAGGTCTGCCAGGCCCACCGGGCTTAACTGGTATGCCTGGCCTCAAGGGTGATCGTGGCTACGCAGGAGCAAAAGGTCAACAAGGATCTCCGGGAAGCCCAGGTAACTTCAAAAATTCCAAAGCTATTTTCTCGTGTGGTCTTTACTTATGAGTCTTAATTTAAATAAAAATAATCTAAATTGCTAGGTTTGCATGGAGAGCAGGGACCGCGAGGACTGCCAGGCCAGTCAGGATCTAAAGGAGCTCGTGGTGAACAGGGACACAAAGGTGAAGCGGGACACGCAGGCTTACCAGGAAGGCCTGGAGATCTAGGACCTCCAGTTAGTATACAATAAATGCCTATTGGTATTAATTGAAATGAAAACTTGGTTACCAATTACTTGGTCTTGTTACAAATCATAGTGTTTATTATTAATCATCTGAAATTCTCCTTAAACCATAGGGCCCACAAGGAAGCACAGGCCCAGCTGGCGCACCTGGTATTCCAGGAGCTAAGGGTGCATCAGGTGACACAGGGAGGTCAGGGCCTCCGGGTCTTCAAGGGTTAACTGGACCAGCAGGGCCTGAAGGACCTAAAGGCGAAAGAGGCAGTGAAGGCGACACAGGACCGCCAGGATTAACTGGACCCCCTGGACCGACTGGCGAAAGAGGATTGGCCGGTCTTCCGGGCATGGTGGGTCCTCCAGGACCGCAAGGACTGAGGGGCACCCAGGTAGATACTCTACTTAGGTATATTAGGTACTCGTTATAAAATAAATGATGTCTACTAATATATAGCCTCTTCCGTTTTAGGGAGAAAGTGGTTCACCTGGAAAACCAGGAGCAGATGGAGCACCAGGACCTACAGGACCTCCAGGCTTACAAGGGCCACCTGGGCCAATGGGAGAACCCGGTCCAGAAGGCAGGCCCGGTAAACAAGGCCAACCTGGTATTTCTGGACGACCAGGTGACAAGGGACCTACGGGACAACCTGGATCTTCAGGACCACAAGGACCTCCAGGACTTCAAGTTAGTAATTATTATAATATTTCTCTAATTATAATGTGACGTACAGGATAGTTAAAAAAATCAAATATGTATGTGAATTTATTAGCTATTTATTGCACTGCATAAATGCATTTAATGAATAATTCAGATTATCATAGCTTGCAAAAGCGTACTTATCTCTAAAAGAGATCTCTTCCAGCCAACCCTGAATACGAGTGAGCAACTAATATAACTCGGCTGAAGCAAAAGTGCATTTAAGTAGAAAAGTGGGTAAAGTTACATTAAACACAATTATTTACTAATACTAGAGATTCTAGATATTCCAATAAATAAAATACAATATTGAGTTTGCTCTGGCTTCAATTTCGAAAAAAAATCTTCAATAGAATACCTATATTAAATCATTATATTTACAAAAATAAACATCATGTTTCTATTCTCCCAATTTTGTTTTTAATATGAGAGATAAATTGAGGAGAGTACGCTATAAGCAAGAAGTGATTAATATAGAATATAATGTAGATATAATCCCACAAACACACTCGGATCACAAGGCCCAGGCACTGCTACTGGCTCCCCTCTGCTACACAAAGGCCCCATGAAATGCTAAAAATTTTCGTCTCGTCTTGTTCCACAGGGACCACCGGGTCCTTCAGGCCCGTCTGGTCCGGCTGGTGAACGGGGTCCTCGGGGTGAAGCAGGTGCCCCAGGAGTGGATGGGTCACAAGGACCTGCCGGCAAACAAGGACCTCCTGGCTTTGATGGAGCTAAGGGAGAACAAGGTAAACATCCTAATATTTATCACGAACGTAAATGTGGTACCTACCTGCAATAATAAGGAATTAAGTACCTAATAAAATCAAATTAAATATTTAAATATTAATCATATTTGGAGATATTCACCCAAAACAAAATGTAAAAAACAATTAACATGGAACGTTTATACTTCTACACTGCACAGTCAAACTTTCTTAATTCATTTAAGTACATTTGCGCACTTATGAAAATCAATTTTGATTCCATCGCTTCAAGAGTTTACCAGGAGACCTTCAAAAAGTCGGTAAGATTTTGTTCATCATATCAGCCGAGAGACGTCCACGGTTGGACATAAGCTATTGTTGTTTAGACGCTATTCTGAACAATTATTCTAGGTCAACGTGGTGCGGATGGCGCTAAAGGTCATGCTGGTCTGCCGGGTCTACCAGGCCTGGTGGGAGCGCCAGGCAGACAAGGCGAAAGAGGTCTTCCGGGAGCTATGGGTCCACCTGGAAAAGATGGCGAACAGGGAGCGAGAGGTAACTAATTATTATATTACTTGTGTTAAGAGTGCTTTATACTGCTAAAAAGATTTAAAGGAAGGTCCCTAAAAGTTAACATAAGCTGTCTTTATTTTATAAAATTCAATCGTTAAGAAGGACATTTAATTTTAACACTTGCTTTAGAAAACTTAAAAGATAACAAATCTGCTGGTATTGATTACTACATGGTTGCTATGAGTGACACGACAGTGTTGCAATCACAGATTTAATAATATAAGGAGATAGGCCAAGCCATGCGTTTATCTTGCGACAAGTGTATGCCCTGTGGGCATACATTTCCGGCACTTTGCCTTCCGATAAAGTCAAGTGAATATGTAACTCAGCGATTTGACCGATCTCCTTTGCGGCTGTGCTTAACTTTCATCGCTTCGCAGTTCTTAAGACGCGCGTAATGAATAGTGTATATTACGGCATGCTCAACTAGAACCATGTTATGTAGTACGGCCGCTGATCGCGACACTCGGTCTTCCTATGAACTCGGCGATTCGACCGATCTCCTTAGATTGATATATCTGTGGTTGCAATCGTCTACAGGCTTTAGAGACTGTCTACCATCAGGCAGGTTGTAAACTTGTTCATCAACCACTCATAATAAAAAAAATAGATGCTAAAGTAAAATAATGCTATAAGTATTGTATATGAATAGTGAATAGTCATATTAAATCTATCTCAAAATCCACTAAAACTTGGCAGGAGCGATTTAAGAATGTTCCGGTTTTTTTATAGGATCACCAGGCCGTGATGGTAACCCTGGTATACAAGGCCCTCCTGGCCCAGTTGGAGGACGTGGACCCCCTGGCGAGGAAGGTCGACATGGAGCCCCAGGACCATCTGGCCCTCCCGGACCACCTGGACCCCCCGGCGAAGGCCTCGCTTATGACGCCGCTGCCATCGCTGCTATGTTACAACAAGGTTAGTAAATTGTAATTTGTCCTCACAATCTTCACTAAAAAAGATAGAATAACAATTATTGTGAAGAGGTCGGTCCCAAATACAAGTGACAACGTTTATTACAAATATTGAGGTTGGCACCGATCTCAAAAAAAAAAAACCGCCTTCAAAACTAAAAACGAAGAAATAAAAATTCTGTTTATAAAAATCTAAATGTTTTTTTGAGGTCGGTCCCAAATACAAGTAACAACGTTTAATGCAAATATTGAGGTTGGAACCGACCTCAAAAAAACATTTAGATTTTTATAAACAGAATTTTTATTTCTTCGTTTTTAGTTTTGAAGGCGGTTTTTTTTTTATTTAAAAATAATTTTATTTTTTGCTTTTTAGTGTTTTAAGTATGTAAATTTTCAGGAAACGATCTCGAGATCTTTTAGACACAAGTGATAAGATTACGATATCATCGATGTCAATTAAATAGGCATTATTAGGGATAATTTTAAAACTACTCATCAGATGTCGATTAAATTTGAATGGGACCAAATGACAAGCACCTGCTTCCAAAGGTCGAAAGAATCTTCAAAATCGGTACACCCAGTAAAGAGTTATGAGGTAACAAACATTAAAAAAAAAAAAAAAAAAACATACAGTCGAATTGATAACCTCCTCCTTTTTGAAGTCGGTTGAAAAATATTTAAATTTTTATAAACAAAATTTTTATTTCTCCCCTTTTTAGTTTTGAAGGCGGTGTTTTTATTCAAAATTTGTTTTTTTCTGCTTTTTAGTGTTTTAAGTATAGAAATTTTCAGGAAACTACCTCAAGATCTTTTAGACACAAGTGATAAAATTACGATACCAACAATGTCATTTAAATAGGCATTATTAGGGATAACTCAAAAACTACATGTCAGATGTCGATAAAATTTAAATGGGACCCCATGACAAGCACTAGCTTCCAAAGGTCAAAAGAATCTTTAAAATCGGTCTACCCAGTAACGAGTTATGAGGTAACAAACATTAAAAAAAAACATACAGTCGAATTGATAACCTCCTCCTTTTTTGAAGTCGGTTAAAAGTTGCATAACAGCTGCTAAAATCTAGATTGATATGAAAATATTTCAAAGTTTAATTAAAAGCTTTATTACAGACGACGGCAGGAGATCCAGGGTTCTAAAAACTGTCTTTATGTTTCAATAGACATGAACTCTGAATGTGGAAGAAGGTTGCAAAATTAAAGAAATTGACATTTTTGCGATGCCTCTGCTATCATCTATTTAGAAACAATATATTTTTTAAGGAATGTAACAATAATAATGGGCAAATCACGATAAAACCAAGTTAATAAAGAAACTACAAAAGCTTCTTTTCCGCGACCTTTTGCTATTCGGGCAAAAAAACGCAACTACTTTAGTTGCGTTAAGATCTCAATTTGTATAGGAAACGTGAACAGCGCCTCTAGCGGAGGGAAGCGCAAATCATGTTTCCCATACAAATTGAGCTCTTAACGCAACTACAATCGTTGCATTTTGTATACTAAAAAACTTGCACTACGGGTACTGTTCTTCTGAATATCAAGGACTTGATAAAACATACTAGCGAATTTAATTTATTCTTTCGGAAATACTCAACTACGCTGACGTTGACGAGTCTGCTAATAAGAGACGATATATTTTTGTCTGCAATATGAACTTTATTAAAATTTGAAAATGGAAGGTCGGCAAAAGCCGACTACCTAACTTTACTGTCATTATGTTAAAAACCATGTCGAAGACTGCATCGTAAAAAAGTCTGTCGATAACCATTACAAGTACAACATCCTATAAGATTTTTTTCCAAATATCCACGATTACACGTGGTATGGATTTCAAAATATAATGTGAAAATTTTAGGAAAACATAATATTTGTACTGTGAAATCATTTCTACAGGATCAATCAAAGGCCCCGACCCACTTAACGACGACCCCAACTCGATGCCAGCTAGATTCTTCCGCGACGACATGACTGCAGCTGAACGCAAGGAGACTGTTATGAAGGCATACGAACGACTCAAGGTCTCCCTCGACAAGTTCCTCAGACCTGATGGCTCTAAGGAAGCACCTGCTAAGACCTGCGCTGATATCAAGCATCATCATCCTAATCTAGAGAGTGGTATGTATAATTTTAGAATGAAAAATAAAGTATTAAAATTGGCTACAAACATAGTAATGCTAATTTTAAAAACAGTACGATTTCTTTTTGAATTTGTAAAGAATTAAATGAAGTGTATTTACTTTTCCGACAAAGTTTTATGTCCTAACTAAATGCTTATGTATCTTTGTTAACTAGTTGTTTTTTTTTTGTCCTGGCTGTAAACTTTAATTTGTTGGTTCACTCACTGAGGGTTGGTTACATTTTAGGTTTGGGCCCCTTTTATGTTCAAGTAGTCCTTCTAAATTTTGAGGCCGATACTACTAAATGTGGCTCTATGAGTAACCAAATTTCCCCCAACGCTTTGCTAATCTAACGTAGGTACCTGTTATAATAACTTTTCACCCTCCACTCCGGGAAGTTTCAGAATTTATAGCGTCCTATACTCCTCTCTTCAAAATGGTACCAACCTTTTTCGTGTCATGCCCACAGAACTGTAGAATTTATGTGAAAGGCACTAAATACCCAATCATTACGAGCTGGATTTGAAATTTTGGTGGGTCATATCTCTAATTGCTACTTTAAATGAAAATAAATAAGAAATATCTACAAAGTTTAATATCATTATATGACATTCATTTAATTAAGTTAAAGCTTTATCATTTTGAAGATAATGATAGAACCGAAATTGGATTTGGGCTTTCTTTACTTTTCAAATAATGTTGATATTAACTTTTTAATTATGTTTGGAGGCCAGACAATAAAGATGAGGGAAATACAGCTCACTTTGTTTGTTTTGGGTCAAATAAGACGGTATTATAAGGTTGCTCAAGTTAAGGAAAGTATTGAGATGTCAAAATTGGTTGACGATTTGATATAAGTTGAAATTGTTCTACAAAAGTACAGGCAACAGCACGTTGGGTTACCGCAAACTGTCAAATTTTCCCAATCGATTATGCACTTTATATTGAATAGTCTTAGGTTGAAAATCGTTTGGAGAAATTTGTCAGTTTTGTATAGCCCGACGTGCTGTTGACTGTACATTAGAGACCAATTAAAGAAAGAATGAAAATAAAGAAAGAAATAATTTGTTTGGCACACAATGAAAGCTAATATTAATTTGGACGATTCCTACAGGCCAGTACTGGATTGATCCCAACGGTGGAGATTTGAACGACGCGATCCTGGTGCACTGTGATATGGACACCGGTAGCAGCTGTGTGTATCCTAAACCCATGATGTCCAACGACATCATTTACAAGGGAAAAGAGAAGGAGGCTTGGCTGAGTGAGATGGAAGAAGGTTTTATGGTAAGCATCGGAACCGGACGATCGGTACCAAAACAACCAAATGCAACAATAATTGAATAGTTGTATATGTGGTATATAAACTAACATTATGAAGCATTTATTCGGGAAACGTTAACCTCCTGTTTATTATTATCTTATATACTTAATTAGTTAAAGAATAGAGTAAAATATATCTTTAATAAACATCAACCAATTAAATACAAATACAAAGTACGTAATTAAATTATTTGTACAAAGAGCGACCGATAGGTAGTTATTTGCTTTTTCGTTATTGTGAATTGAGAATGTTACAATGAACATATCAAATCTTTTTTAAACAGGATTTCGTGAAGGTCATTTTTGATGTATGGATCAATCCATACATCAAAAACTTATCATAAATGAGATGTATTACAAATTTAGAAATCCAGTATGATTTAGACAGTTCAGTCTCCATATTCACAGTAAAAACAGACATTGCCACTTGCCATTTAATAATTACACCGTCTTAAAATACGTTTAGTGCAGTCTTTGTCCATAGAAAACAATGATTTTGTATGGAGATACAAAATCGTTATTTTTTTTTTATCGAAAGCTGAACAGAGCTGAATAAGTGTAGTTAGTCCCTTAAGCTGAAAAGGAAGGAAGCACAAATAATGATATGTCCAAATGCGTAGACATTGTTATAGATAAAATAAATCGTACTTTAAACTGCTTTAAATAAAATACATGATAGATACCAATCTTGTATTCCACAGATCACATACAAAGCAGACCACTCTCAACTGACATACCTGCAACTAATGTCGACCCACGCGACACAGAACGTAACGTTCCATTGCCGGAACACCGTCGCGTACTACGATCCCGCCACCAAGAACCACCGACATGGAATCAAACTGCTTGCTTACAACGACGCTGAGATACTGCCGAAAGCGAACAACAGGCTCCGGTACAAGGCAATTTTGGATGAATGCCAGGTAAGACAAATTGATACTAGTGCCAGAATTTTAGAAGACGCTTCTCAGACTTCCCAAGTGCTTTTCTTCGACTGCTATCTTCGACAGCATTTGGGACAAGTTTTAACGTGACTTCCGGAACAAAATCAAGTTGAAATGTTTTTCGTTGCTGGTGGCACTATTGTTCTCCTCTTTTTAGCATTGTAATTTGTAGCTCCAAGCCGTACCGTAGAATATTATAAAAAAATCAGTGCAATTGGCTCCAATATTGCAGGTGTGAACGTACAATATTATTTACAATCCTCGTGCTTATGTGTTCAACCATTTCCGATATCCAGCGGTCAAACATTATTCCAGTGACTATGCAAACCCGTAAAGGGGTTTCTTTTTTTGGCTCAATTAGGGTTGAATATATAAAAGCTACCTTACTACCTTGTTTCCACCTAAACCTAAAAAGTAATGAAAATGAAACTTTTTTAGATTCTGCTCAAACGGCTTAAGGCTCAAATTTTAGGTACCGGACGCACTTAGGCTAGATATGACTCTAATTATTTGCATTGTAAAGTATTTGAAATGTGGTAACATTTTGCTGGAGTAACAACATATTATACAAACAGAGTATTTTCCAAGCTTCCGTGCTATTTTGTAAAGATCTTACTACTCACTTTGACTCACGCTAACTTTGATTTCAGTAGTCACATTTTAGTGAAAATCCCTAGTTTAACCAGTTAAAATGGAAAAGAAATTAGCCATGGTAGATACCTAGGTCCATATTATTCCATATTAACATTAAAATGTAGTTTAGAGAATCATATTGATAAAAATAATCCTTATTTGGTGAAATATTAGTTAGCGTTTCACAGTTAAATTTGAGATGATATGTGTAGTGAGTTCTTTAAAGAACAGAATCGCTAAGAATTTACCCCACTCTTTGTACTAAATTACTAATGCTTCAAAGATAATGGCGCTGGTTATCTACGCGTATTTTTTAAAACTAAGTATTATAAAACGTCTTTTGAGACATTCTGAAATCATCAACAGCTCATATAATGTCCCCACCGAGGGGCTCGAGCCTACCCCACATTAGGGGCGATTAGGCTTTAGTCAGCCACGCTGGCCAAGTGCGGGTTGGTCGACTTCACACACAACCTAAGAATTTCTTCATAGGTGTGTGCAGGTTTCCTCACGATGTTTTCCTTTACCGTAAACGCGTCGAATAAACGTACATATGATTTCAAAATTTGAAAACGCATTGGCACGTGGCGGGGATCGAACCAGTGCCTCCCGGGTGGGAGACGACGCTCTTACGCACTACGCCACCGTCGCTTTTTGAAATGGTTAACTCAATTTCGGAAACTTATTGTAGGTAATGAAGGTGCGTGTGTTCAAATTGATAACTCTGAATTCTTTCTTTACAGTACAAGAAAGACTTCTGGGCGCAAACTATAGTTGTGTTCGAATCGGACAAGTCGGGACGCCTGCCTCTACTGGACGTGGCTGTGAGGGACTTGGGAAGACCACAACAGCAATTCCGTTTGGAAATCGGCCTAGCTTGCTTTAAGTAGGCGAAGGGATACTCTACTTTAAAAGCTAAATTAAAGAGCTTTTTAGCGAACCTATTTTAAAATGAGACTTGGCTACTGAAACAGAATACAACGCAATGCTCAAGAAAAAATCATATTTAGTATGATTTTATGTCCGAGATTGTTCATTAGTTACTATTAAAATAGTCAATTGATATAGTTACTTCCCACTATAAATTACATATTTGTTTAATTAATTAATAAACGAAAATCCGATGCCTTGATCTATAAAATACGACTTTTTCAAGTTGTTTTTTTCTCAATTTATGAATACTTGATCAAAATTGTTAAATAAATTTGAAACTCTCCATACAATTAAGTAGTTTGGGTCAGTAAAACAAAATGTATGAATTTTACAAGTTTAAATTTTTGATAGCACCATAATTTTATGTGTCATTTATTAGACTGTTAGCATGCGTAGGTGCTTGCTTGCTAGGTATACTATGGAATACCAAACAATCTGTATCTTGATTAAAATTTGTAAAAAACGACCACTGAAAGTGAAAAATAATATTTTTGAGGTTAATGAATTACATCGAAGAACCTCATTTTAACTTTATTTTGACCTACAAATACAAACTTTATTTTTAAATAATACCTACCTGATTACTTTTAAGATTATCTGATCAAATAATATTTTTGTCATAAACCACGAATCACTGCCACTAAAGTGTAAAATAGACTTATGTTGCTAATAATCAACTGTATTTGAAGAACTTGTTTCAAAGTTAATCAATCTTAATTAAGGGGAAAATGAAGACAACGACAAATTAGGATAAAATATTTTAAACGACATAAAACTTTAGATTTAAGCCAAAATGCATTTATGTGGTAATTGTTTTAATACTTTTTTACTTTGTTTTAAATAGTTCAGTAGGTGCCTAGACAATAAACACTTATTAAGTAATACGTAATAATAGATATAAGGCAAAAAACATAATACCTATTCCTAATCAATATTGTGATTGAATCAAATAGAATTTAAGTAAATATTTTTAAGTTTTATTGACAAATGTAAACATATCTCAATTAAATTAAGTACTTAGTTATCTTAGGCGTCACAATTTACTTAGAATAAGTTACAAAGGTTCAAACAGGCTGTGTAGGTACTATGTACATAATGTAAATATATCCTTATGTTATATTTAGTTAAAAACAATTGTCGTAAACTAAGTTGTATAACAATATCGTTATTTCAAATTAATGGTAAATTTTTCTTCTACCTAATATTTTCATAACGTTTTATTAAGTAATATTATTGAAATACAATATTTTTATAACCTTAAAACTGTTGTTTCTTTTAATATAAAATTCTTGTGCATTAAAATAAAGTGATGTGTATCTGAAAGAACCGTATTTACAAAACAAATCTTAGCATTTAAGTTATTTAAAATCTTTAAAGCAAACAACTTATTTATTCTTTTAAAATCATCCAAATGTCTTCACTCGATAACCGCTGTGGAGTTTTGAACATCTTGGTCTTGTGATGGTCGACAAATAAATCTGTTTTCTTAATCTAATAAAATATTTACAAGAACTTTATCGTTGCTAACATTTATATATAACATTTAATTTGTTAAATTCTCCTAACCTTGTCACTAACATCAGTTTCAATCATATTAATATAAAGTCTATGATAGATTATCAACATTAAGGTTAGAGATTCTTAGATTATTTCAGTGAAAACAGACGTTAATATATATAGCACAAGCTCGATCTTCAATATGCGCTGGGTAATTGGCAAAATCATATTTTTAATTTATAATCACCACCACAGAACACAGTTCTGTGTTCTGTGATCACCACAGTGTCTTTTTCTTAAAACATTCATCCATTATTATCTACTTCTAGGTGTTCATAAAAAAACAATTAATAATAACACATTTACGCTCTAAGATTTTACGATTCTTTTAACAACGAATTTAACACCCTTTCACTTCACATACAAATATTTAACAGATCACAAAGTAACGCCGATCATCTTAGGTACGATTTACACTGGGAGGCGGCGCGTGTCGAAGAGTATTCTAAATTTTGGAAACTAAACGCAAGTGCTGTTTAGATAAAGTGTATATTAGTGAATTCTACTACTATTGTTGTAAGCCGCCGAATCAGATGACTTTTACAAGGTCAAGGTCGAGCTTTTTAAGGAGGCGATGACGTTGGTATCCACTTAGGTCATCACCATTCTATTGAGTTTAAGCATCCCCGCGAACCCTGAAAGGCGAGCTCCCAAGAGGATTTCTAGTCAGCGAGATTCGATTTTCTAAGACGTTCGACCCAACGTTACACCTGAGGGTGACTCTATGGGCTAAGTAAATATGTTGCTATTTCATTTAATAGAGGAATGGCAAAGTGAATTGACGCTTAAGTTTGGAGCTCCCATCGTAGAAGTACCTCCTTCACCTCACAAAAGACCACAGTCAGATAATACTTCATTTTGGTAATGATGTGTTTTTTAAATAAGTTAGGCTTTACGGAATAGGGAACAGCGTAGCAGCGAGCAGGTAGCAGCGAGAACAGAATATGCCACTACACTAGTAAGGGTCGCTAATCCGCCAAGAGTCGAATGCTTGTTAGCTAAGATGGCTAGCGCTAACGCTCCCAGATTTTATTCCAGAAAAATAGGCATTAATCTTAATATACAAAGTGTCACGTTGTTTGTCCGCGATGGACTCCTAAACTACTTAACCGATTTTAATCAAATTTGTCTTGTCTTGATAAGTAGTCCTCATTTTTTTTAACTGCAAATTCTATATTATAGGACAGTAGTATGAAATTAACACAGTAACGCGTGGCCGGGACAGCTAGTTATTTATATTTCCAAACATTGTCAAAGATTTTTACACCGTCGTAAAAATAAAGGATAGTGATTTTTTGTCACACAATCGCCATTAAATTTCATTAAAATTAGATTGAACTTTGTTAATCTTATTTCAAAGTAAGTAGGTTACTCGAACATATTGCCTACAAATCAGCGCACGTATGAGACCTCCGTCCCCACACATAAAAATACGGCAAATGCTTTCCGACGCGCTCCGTCCGGTGTAAATCGTTTCTTAGTCGCTGCATGAATTCTTCATAGTGCAAGAGACGAAAGGTGGCACTTCACACTTGCACTTGGTACACTTCTCACCGACTGTGACCTCGTCTCCTACAGACAACGTAACGTTGCCGAACACGCACTGGGAGTTGATGCCGCGCAGGTTTAACCCGCGAACCACTCTTGAGGAAGGTGAATCTGAAATAACATTAGCTACTTTTACTAAAATTTAATGTAATAAGATAAGTAAAAATGTAATGATGTTGTTTGTATAAATCATTGGTATTAAATATATTAAAAAGGCAATTATTTTCAAATCTTGGCGAAAGGATAGAAGAAATTTAGAAAACCTCTTTCATAAAATTACTTTTTGAAGCTAATTAATTTTTTTTAAATCCTGTCCATCCTTAGGTTACCTGGAAGAGATCGCTTTTAGCGATAAGGTTGCCCTTTGTACAAATCGTGTATATGTTTTTCCTGTGTACAATTGTGTAAAATTGGTTGATGTATACAATAAAGTTATATTCTATTCTATTCTTATTCTGAATATGTTGCAATTGTAGTATCTACCTATTTTAAATAAATAGAAATAGGTATAATTATGGTAAATGGATATGTAAATACATACCTACCTATCTATTTCTACTAGTATGCATATTCAACAGCAAAAGTAGATGAACAAAAAGCTCTTAATCGTTTATTTTTGCAGTTGACTGTAACTGGGTAACAAAACATTGGTTGGCAGGGAATCTCGGTTGAAAATGTGGATTCGAAAATGGTTTAGATTCACAATTCGATCAAATAGTTTTCTTTTTAATTTCTTGTACGTAGTATAGAGGAAGTCTTGTAATCGTTACAAAATTCGACCTCGAGATTTTGACGGATTTACACGTTTTGGGCCTCCCTGAGTCCAAAAATATTTTTTTTGGAATTATGTCTGTGTGTGTGTCTGTCCGTTAGCCATGCGTTAGCACGATAACTCGAGCATGCTTTAACTTATTGCAACCAAATTTAACATACGTGTATGACATCAAAATATAAGGTTTCTATCAAATTTTGAGCCGTCAATCGCAAAAGTTAAGCAACCAAGTGCGCGGTCGGTACTCGGATGGGTGACCAAAATTTAACATGCATGTATGACAACAAAATATAAGGTTTCTATCAACCTTTGAGTCGTTTCCGGTATACGAGAAAGTCAAGGGGAGACCACTCCCAATTTTTTTTAAAGGAACACGTCTGTCGGGTCGTCTAATCTGAAATATAAATTACGTGTCACGTTATTTGTCCGCAATGGACTCCTAAGCTACTTAACCGATTTTAATCAAACTTGTACACCGTGTGCAGTTTGATCCAACTTGAGAGATAGGATAGTTTTTATCTTGATAAGTAGTCATATTTTTTTACTGCAGATACAATGTTATAGGTCAGTAGTATGAAATTACGACAGTAACGCGTGGCCGGGACAGTTAGTAATATATAAAATACCTGTGCACAAATACTCACAGCACGTAAAGCTGATGGGGCAACTCCGCTTGTTCCCAATGAACACGGGAGCACAGTTGTCCAAGAGTTTCTCCTGGTAATGGATCTCAATGCCGCAGTTGATGTCCCGGCAGTAGCTGACGTCATTCGTAGTGCCGTCCCACTCGGCGGTACAGATGCAGCTCTTGTGAGTTCCCTTGGGCTCGAAAGACTCGCCCTCTCTGTAGTTCTTGCCGTCAACTTCACATGCCCTCAGTTTAGCCATGGCGTCAGTTCCTGTAGTAGAAAAATTGTTTTTTCTTTGTAATTTTGTTTGTCAAAATTCAGTGTTTTCAAAGCAAAGTCTAACTTAACTGATTGAGGGTATTTGTAAAAATGTCTCGTGGGGATGTTGAAGATGTAATGTCTTCGGCATTGTTAGGCATACGTCAGCTTCTGACGCAGAAAAAGAAACTTCAGAAACGAAAGCTAGAATAAATTGGTCGTGATTGATCAGTCCTGTGTAGCTCAGAGCAAAGAGCATCGTCTCAGGTTTTACCATGACAGCATTTTTTCCAGTTCCAAAATGCTTGTAGCGGCGCGGCGCTAACAATGAATTGAAGCATCAGCACCCAGATTTGTGTGTTACAAACACACGAATAAACTCAAAAGCTACTTGACAGATTTAAAAAAATCCCTATTTAAATGCTACCATGTTCCTAAGTGACATAGGCTGTATATTTTATTTTCAAAAATTCTACGCAAATGAAGTCAGTTAATTAAATAAATTGTTGTTATGGATTGCAGTGGTATCATTGTGACACCAACATCGTCGTCTGTGAGACCAGCTCGTGTCCACCTTTGGCCTTAGGCGCAAAGCACACCAATCTGACGTCGAACAAGGACGCGTAGCGGACAACATTCAAATACCATACTAAACACACGGGAATAAGGTCATTAATTGAACAAATTCAACGGCCCTCATCGTGCGCGCTGTAGCACGCCATTTCGGCGTTGAGTTTGTTCCATTAGGGACCTTATTGACGTGTGTTTGGTACGGTATTTGAATGAAACAGACCGATGTCCACGCCCGACGCCCGATCGGTGTGCTTCGCGCCTTAGAGCCCCTTCACACTTGCTTTTGTCCAGCGTAGGTGTTCGATGAACGTATAACGCTACGCTGCTGAACAAACTCTATAGTGTGAAGGAGCTCTTATAAACACCAACAGGTGAAATGACAGCCAAGAACTTCACCGTCAAAGATGAAACCAATAACTAGGTATGTCTGATTCAGTTTAAATAAAAAATGGAAAATTCAATTTTTTAAAAAAAAGAGAACTCACTTTAAATTATTTAGATAACGTTGTGTTTGCGCTAACCCATGTTAAATTTCAATTCTAATGACTTAGTAACAAAGTTTAATTTTGGGACGCCGGAACTACCTTAAATTATTGTGACGAAACAATAGATCATAATAATTGATACGTGATTCCTTGTGATGATTTCTTATTAGGCGTCGCGATGTAATCGCTGATTATATTTATGCGTCATGGACAAGTCTTGTGACTTCCTTCAGTCCTTTTATTTAGATTTATTTTGGGGACGAATTATATTATAGGTACGCTCATAATTCCCAAGACGGCTAAGCAGAACTATAAGTCTCATTACACATAAAGCCACGTCTGGTAGTATGGGCTACGCAGTACCGCAAAATAGTGACAGATTGCAAGCCTGTCGCCTTTTTTTCATACTACAAAATGGCAAACAAGCTTTTAAGTGGTTACCGTCGCCCATAGACACTTGCAATATTAAGGGTAAATCACTTAACACTGCAAGTGCGTTGCCATCCTGGACTAAGAAAGTATGCCTTCCATACCCAGTAATTACACTGGCTACCTTTCCCTTCTAATCCGAAACACATCAAACTGCTTCACGGCAGAAATAAGAAAGGCGGTGGCACAGTCAGCATCAAATAGATTGCAGCTGTTAAAATCCGCAAAAATGTCTCGAGAATAAGAATTGAAGTTTATTTCAGCAAACAATTTGTCATTTTTATTGAAGCGGCTAAAGCGCCAAAAGTAACTTAGCAGGCACTGCAAAATTATTTAAGCATTCAGTTATTCAATTTGTTCTTCACATCCAATAATTCAAATATCGCCGCATACGATGTAGCAATATATCTACGCTCATGGTGTTCAAAATTATATCAACATTTTGGAAAAAAGAAAGTTTAGAAAAATGTAAAAAAGCCGCGATCACATAGTACAAGTGGTACCTTAATTTATTGAACGACTTTACATACATTCGGTTGCGTTCTTCCATTAAGACAGTTATAGGACTTAAGTCAAAAGTGGCCACTTATCCCAAAAAACCATTTTGAAGCTAAACGGAACAATGAAAAATTGTGGTTATCATTATAATAAATTTTAATCGTATTTAAGAAAATCGTGGCCGATTCAGATTTCTAGATTTATCAATAATTATCAGATTCAGAAGTTATGTTTTGGGGGCGCTAGTTGGCTCCTGTCTGCCCGCTATGTCGTGGATAGTAAACTGGCGCTATGCCTTGCCCTGAGCTCGTATTAATGTAAATAAAACGCGTATGAATTCAGGGTTAAAAATATACTATACATATATTGGAGCGTACAAAACTTATAAAAAACACAAAGAAAAAAAACTTACTTCAATCTAAATCTGACAAACCAAAATTTTTCATATTCCTAACACTAGTCAATTAAAATTCAAATTAAACCATAGTAAACCGTACATAAAGAAAAAAGGTTCGCCGACACGCTACGTGTACGGAAAATTCCACTTCCTGATGGTCGGGCGGGTGACATAAAAAATATTATTTACCTCGGGTGGTAAAAAAGAAAGCCTTAGATCGCAAATAAATTGTTTTACCGCCCCGAAGGTATATGCTTGTTTGTACGCGCACCTTACGTTTAATAATAGCTTGAAGTACCACTGACTTTTTTAATCACTGACTTACCGCAGACTTCTCCAGTGCTGCAGCAGGAGTCCAGGTCGTAAGTACTGACGCATTGCTGCGAGTCCCCGTCGAAGACTTCCACGCAGTCGACGGCGGCGCACTCGAACCTCGGCTCACCAGCAACTCGGCACCGGCACGCTTGCGAGCAGGGATTGTTGATCAGGTTCTGTGGTATCGTTGACCGGTCTCCGTATGGTACTCCTCTGTAAAACGGTTTCATTGATCGAATAACTAGAAGATACAAAACTATTAGCCATGTTGCAAATTTTAAAAAAGAACTCCTTCCTTTAGTCGACTTACAATAGGCCTCATATGAAGGCTCATGATCAAAGTGCAATGGAGAGGGCTATTCTTGGAGCTTCTGTGCGCAATCACAGAAATGACGAGATCTGCAGGAGAACAAAGGTCACCGAAATAGCTCAAAGAATAAAGAATTGAATTGTGAACCTTATTGGTGGGGGGTTACCAATAAGGTGGATACACGATCTGGTAAAAGTCGCAGGAAACCGCTGGATGGTGGCAAAGCAGGACCCATGTTGGAGGTCCTTGGGGAGGCCTATGTCCAACAGTGGGCGTCTCTCGGCTGACATGATGATGACTTTGTATCTCTCACTTTATCCTCAAATTTCCTAACGGCTTGACAGATATTCGTGATTTATAGCTCCTGATCAAAATAACTAAATCATAATTATCAGTAGCTCCCAAACGAATGATGCATTCGTATAGAGCTAACAATAAGTTTACACTAGACATTTGTGCAAATACATAGTTTTGCTGTGCCATGCAGTGCACGATAAAGAGCTGATGATAAACTACTTAGTAGCTTAGTAAATTGTGCCCTGGTGCAATGCACTGGTCTTCCCTCTGGGGATTGCCTAGTACCCTAGCACAATCCTCCAGTGGCGCGTCGCCAAACTCACAGTCGGGCCGGGCCAGCCCGGGGATGATTTGGTTGAATGGCGTACGGAATGTAAGCCGATTCCAAAACGCCCTTAGATGGGCTCAGGAGGGTACCGGTGGTTTTTAATGGGTGGGACCAGCACATTTCCGCGTCGGGGAGTACCACACACGCCATGCGCCTAGCCAGCGTGCGGTATTTAGCTAAATTGTTTAGCTAATACTTCTGTGGCTAAACTTTAGTAATTAATATCTAAACTTTAACAACATCAGCTAAATAGGTTTAGCTGTGGACCCAAAGAAAATTTTGCAAAATTTTATTTAGCAACCCGGACATAAATATTTAGCTAAGCCGCTAGACCGTAAGTTTTTTAGTGAAGAGTTTAGCTTGTCGTTGCTAATCTTTATATTTAGTTTAGCTATTTTCAACCAAATATTTGGTTGTGAATTACCAAACTAGTTTAGCTATTTTTAACCGTTACTTAACATTTAGCTATAGTAGCTAAATAAAATCAACTGAAATAGTTTAGCAACAGTAGCTACAGAGTTTAGTAGTCACCAAAGTTACTAAGTAATTAATTTATTACTGATTGCCAATCATTTTTCTCAGATGATCCGTAAATTGATTTCCCATCGTCATTAAAAAAGATATATTTATACTTTAACATAATAAAACGTAAACCGTTTAGTTGAGGCATCAGAGCTTTGGTTACCTAGCTACCCTCTACACGCGCTAAGCTTATTACCCCTCTTTTTGCGTCGGACGTCTTAAATAGGGAGACTGTGATTTTGTTTTTCATTGCTAGAAGACATAAATATCAAAAGGCTGTTTGTACTTGCTACATATGTAAACTGACTACCTAATATGTAGATACCACGACCTAGCCTGTTCCTATTTATGCAGTGTAAAGCTATTAAATACCTCTATTTACGCTTTATCACCTCGAGGAATGTTAATTAGCACGCACTGAAAAAAACGTATTTTATACTCCACTAATCTAATAAATACTCCTAATGAGTCTATTCAAACTGCATACAATATTCCATTTCCAGGAACTTCTGAATAAAAGAGTAATCGCGTACCTATCTAAAGAAAAACACTCTTTAAAAATACTTCCGTAAAATGCAATGTTGATTGCATTAAGTATCAATTAATTTCTGAGTCTAATTCTTTATAATAATCAACTAATAATATAATAATAGATAGGTATTATATTTCCATTTTTTTTTTCATGTTATTAGAGAACCCTGGCTTGCGAACAAACGTTCGTGTTCATGTTCGTCACACTAACAATCCCCTACTACCAGGATTCGAATCCGGATAGCTTGGTGTGTAGGCTGCGTTACTGACCACTCCACTACAACGACGTCATATAATTATGTAGATGATAATGCAATCAGTCCCACGCAATTGACATAACTGTTGTAATTCAATGGAAAATCGTTTTGTAACACTGCCGTTCGCAACCGAAGTAGCCCCAAGGTCAAGATGTCTGGTCACGCTGTGAGGACACGGCTACCTCCGCGTTTTTGCTGACCCCCTTCTTGTCGTTTGCAAAAACGGTAGACATTTCTCGGAATGGACGGTCAAGGATGCGTTAATATTATTTGAGTTTCACAATGTTTTAAATAAATATAAGTTTTGTTGACTTTTTCACAGCAAGATCATTACATAAGTTATTCGGAATTGTTAAGCCTGTGATGCTACAAGTTCCTAATTTTAAATTTTCTTTTTCTATATTTTTTTGATAGTAAGCCTTCAGAGACATCGCACTGCTGTCTATCCCATGGTACAGTCCCTAACAAGGATTTTTCATCGAAAAAAATGATGTAACCTCAGGTTTGGTTATCCGGGTGGAGTCATGGGAGGCAGCGCCGCCCTGTCGAAGTCAGCGCCTGGTGCCTACACAACACAGCCAGACCCAATCGCGTCGCCTCCTCGTGCGGGACCGGTATGACGGATGCCTGCGACTTTAGGTAGGGGGACAGATGGCGAAGACATCGGGCTTAAACTGCTGTGAGTTTCACCCAAGCGGTTCTTTGTCACTAACGTCGCCTTAAATTTTTTTAAAAGCACAAAACAAACTTTTCCTAATTTGGACTATACCTGTAATAACACATTTTGGGGTCTGGGTGGAGGTCAGGACACGTGAAGAAATCTGGGCAAGAGGTGCTGTTGTCAGAAGCCGGTACTGGAGTACACCCGAGCTCCAAGTAGAAGCCAGCCATGTCACACTCACCGGCCATGTCGCTCCAAACAGCCCCCACACCTGAGATTCAACGAATTACAAATTAAAAATTAAATCTAATCCAAAAACATAAAAAAACTTTATGTAAATCTGGTAAAGTGAAATATCGTCAAAAATATTTAGGTTTAGGAGGGCTTTTGAAGATTTAAAAGTACTTAGCAAAGTCCGTTTAAATAAAGAGCTTTTTCATTTTCATTTTTTCATTTTCAAACACCGAAGTTCCCGCGCTCCGAGGTTTGGCTAGTCAAACCTCAGGTCTGGCATAGAGTCTTAGTCAAAGTGCAAACCAATATTTCTACGTTTGACTAACTAATTTTCAGCTAATCCTAGTAGTGACTATTTATTTAGTCAAACGTAGAAAAACGCTATTGGTTTGTACTTATGACTATGACTTATACACATAATTCTGATGCAATAAAACTTGAAAAAATAATTTAACTTTAATTTAATAACACGCACATTCCCATTGCATTACCTATACTAAAATTAGATAGTAATAAAATAATTTCAATACTAATTTTAGCAATAAAACAGTGTAATTAATTAAGATACTGAAGTACATTCTATAAACTGAGTCATAGTACCTACTCTGAAATTGTATTTGTGAGTAATTACTCACATTCACATCTTTATTCTTTTTACTAACAGAGTTTAATTAAACTCTGTTTATAAATAACAAAGCAATTACTAAAGTAATCAGAAATAGATGTAGCAAAAAATTTACATTCTAGGTACTAAAAATATGTGTTTAATTATGTGCTTTGTGGAAATTTTGTTGATTTGTTATATTAGTTAGTAGTTTTACTATGTTACTTTATTTTGTAATGCTATTTGTTTCCTAAAGAATAAATAAATACATAAATAAATCTGGAGATTTATGTAACCCTCAATTGAACATTTCATAGTTAATAATCTAACTATTGATCCTGTATGTACGTATCTAAGTTATATCTAAGGATATTATAGCCTAAGCAAATTATTAATCTTTTTGTCAGTTCTTATGACGATCTGGGACTTTAGTGTGAATCTTTTAAAAGCTTTATTCTTGTTATTGATTTTCATTATTTTGAGAAGGAAATAATGTTGGTAATCACAGTGATTCGGTACAATTTTTAAACAGTAATATTAATTCTCAGACCAATATAAAATTTTATTGGTCTGAGTATTATTAAGCGTCGGTGGCGTAGTGCGTAAGAGCGTCGTCTCCCACCCGGGAGGCACTGGTTCGATCCCCGCCACGTACCAATGTATTTTCAAATTTTGAATTCATATGTACGTTTAATCGACGCTTTACGGTGAAGGAAAACATCGTGAGGAAACCTGCACACACCTATGAATAAATTCTTAGGTTGTGTGTGAAGTCGACCAACCCGCACTTGGCCAGCGTGGTTGATTAAGGCCTAATCGCCCCTAATGTGGGGTAGGCTCGAGCCCCTCGGTGGGGGCATTATATGAGCTGTTGATGATGATGATGATGATGAATAGCACCCAAGAGTTACTTATCATGCTGCAACCACAGACCAATAAAAAAAGTTTGATTGGTCTGAGGCTACAACATATTAAAACCAGTCTTATCACAAACAGTTAAGAAATACATGGCATATTGCGGCCACGTCGATTTACAAGATAAAACAACAAGAAAAAGTAGCTATGCTCTATCAAGCTGTCATAGGGATTAAAAACCAGTTCTCAATACTTTGCAATAAGTGAATTACTTTATTACATTTTGAGTGCTGGACAAATACAGTCACCATGAAATAAGGTTTATACATACCTCATAGTGGTATAAGTATAACTTTCCCAGAATTTGTGGTTGACGCGCTTTTGTGTGGCGTCAGTAATCTGCCTGAATAAATTTTGTGCATTGAAAGAAGCGTTAATTTGATGTCTCTCTCCTGATTCATCAGCCTTTATAATTCGACCCACTGCTGGGAAACAAGGCCTCTCCTTGTCATCGAAGGAGGTTTAAGCAGCAGTCCACCACGCTTGCCCAATGCGGATTGGCTGACGGAGTGTAAGATCAACACCCTTTGCTGATAAATTAGTCGCCAACGACACCCATTAGAGGATATGGGGAGATGCTAGTTAAAAAACCTAGAGATAGTTGAAAATGTGATAAGTACCAGGATTGCTGAAGTGATTGCATGAGATGTTACACTCAATTTGAGTGTAACATCTGTCCTGGTTGTAGGATTGTGTTGGTTAGTTCACTGAAGGTAGAAAAAATACACTGAAAAAATCGACCTGCTACAGGCTCGAACTCCGCAAGCCCGGGCTGCGTTAACCACTCCGCTTCCAGGACACTGCTTTCGCTGTCGAAATTTGTCAGTGCTTGGTGCTTATGGTTTTAATGGTAAACATTTTTTCATCAAATCTTTGAAATTTGCACTTCTAAGATCCGAACAAAATATTTTTTTCAAATATTTGACGCTCAGTTAAGATGAAACTAACTACCTTATATTATGGAACAATTTTTGCGTTTACAAACGCGTCAATATTTTTAAAACTAGAAAAAATACACTGAAAAAAATCGACCTGCCCCAGGCGGGAATCGAACCCAGCATCCTCCGCAAGCCCGGGCTGCGTTAACCACTAGGTGTTGTCTCCCACCCTGGAGACACCGGTTCGAACCCCGCCACGTACCAATGTGTTTTCAAATTTTGAATTCATAATGTAGGTACGTTCAATCGACGCTTTGACGGTAAAGGAAAACATCGTGAGGAATCCTGCACACATCTATGAAGTAACGCTTAGGTTGTGCGTGAAGTCGCCCAACCCGCATCGGCCAGCGTGGTTACTAAGGCCTAATCGCCCCTACTGTAGGGTAGGCTCGAGCCCCTCGGTGGGGACATTATATTATGAGCTGTTGATGATGATGGTTATGAGATTTGTCTGTAACCAAATAGAACTATAAGGCTCTACTCAATCTCTGAATGTATCAAAAAAAGTATCAGAGCGATAGATTTAAAAACTTTAGATAGAGAAATTTAGGTACGGAACTTGTTGATTGACCGGTTAGCTAACGTCTACCCAAGTAACAAAAGCTTCTATAACCAAGGCGTTTTATCACCAAACAGTAATAAAGTAGGCCTATAATGGTAACCATTGTAACTGCTTGTACAATAAAGGTTTTCAACACAGCGGTTTGGTTCTATAAGATAAAAGAGCATTTAAGTCCTATAAATTAGCTCTTAAAACACTTACAGGACCATACAAAAGAGTATTTAAAGTGTTGCTCTATGATGGGTATAAAATATGCGATTATAGTACTATTTAATACTGTAGACAACCTTATTGACACTTTTATATATGTATTTGGCACTAATAATGCGTCAAAATTACTTTTATAGTACTGGTATTGTAGCAGTATCGAAAACTATATTACAACACAAATTTGCACTATAAAAGTAACTTGCACAACTATTACGTAACGTTTTAGCGTTATAAAAGCTACTTAAACATGGTTATGGGTAAAAGCCATAAAAATTCTTCTATAGTACTAAATAGTACCAAAGTGACTCCTGGTGCATTTTGTATATAACTTATATTTTAAATAGCCCTATAAAAGAGTTTGTGTTTCTGCTACAATACTATAGCATAACATAAAAGCACTAAAATCTATAATTACTGGACTAATTACATCTATACTAGCTTCTCAGTATCATTTATATGACAAGTATTTCATATTTGTGTAATATTTATGAATTGCCGCAGCTATCTCCTTTTGTGATCGGGATATATTCCGGACAAGGAAAGCCAACAAATTTAGAATCTTTTTTAAGAGATTTTGTCGACGACATGAAACAACTAATAGAAAACAACTATTTTATATATTGGACAACGAAACCCTAATCCGTGTTAGGTGAAAAAATGGCTGCTGTTTTTTGCCATGGTAGCACATTAGCAGCACGACTGGAGCCAATGTGTACTATAGCAGCCATAGTCGACAAAAGTTCTTATTTTGTTAATTAAAAATTAATGAAAACATGAAAGTTATGAGGGCGCATTGTCAAATTTGAAATCAGTATAATGACTTTAGCGACATAATTATTTTCGCAAGTGCAAGTTACCGCAGATTTATAGTCTATGAATGTATTGTAGTATGACCTTTTAACATTATGTTACGTTCATCAAAAATGGCTATACATAAACTTACCGATATTTTGAAGATTTTAGAACCAACTGGCAAACAAGTGTGATGAAAAAGATCATTGGAATCGTTTACGGTGCAAAATAACACTATAAACATGTTTTGGTTACTTTTATAGAGCAAATTTATGTCAAAAACGTTGCAGATAGCGCTGTTTTAGTACTAAAAAGCATTTCTATTAAATACAGCGCTGATTTATCAGCGCGACAGCCTTTATGTAATGTTTATAGAATAAATCAGTGATAAAACTAGGGCCTTTTCGGGGTTATGTAAATGTTTACAACACTAATATAGTGCTAATCATGAACACAAATTAGCACGTTCTAAAATGTTCTCAGGTCTTTTATAGTACCAGATTTTGTTACTTGGGTAAGCAACACATTGTACAATCACAATTTGTGACCAAGAAACTAGATCATACATGTTATTTGCATAATCAATGAGTCGATACAGTCAACAGAAAAAGTAGGTAAACAAAGTCTGAATTTAGAAAATAATATTACTTATCATCCTCATAACAGCCTTTATAATTCGACCCACTGCTGGGACACAAGGCCTCTCCTTGTCATCGAAGGAGGTTTAGGCAGTAGTCCACCACGCTTGCCGAACGCGGATTGGTGAACGGAGTATAAGGTGAGCGATTAGCCCTTCTACGACACCCATTGGAGGATATGAGGTGATGATTTTCTACTTATACAGGTTGAATTTTTGAAGTGGGCCTTCAGGGCCTAAACTATAAAGAATATAGTAAAATGCTCAAAGGAGCCGCGAGTCCGCTTTGATGAAAACATTAACTGCATCATTGGATTGATTGATAAAATAATGATCATCGCTTTGATTATCGCTTCAACCAAGGTGGAATAAGAAAAATTAACATTTTCCATTAGTTTCCCGTATATCATTACTTCCCAAAAATTTATCCTTATTAACAACACTATCGAATGAAAATGTAATAATACAGGCTGTGTTTTTTTTTAATCATTGGGTTTGAATCCTGGATTATTAATTTTTGAAAAATCCAATGATGCAGTTTTTCTATTTATCAAAATCGGGCTCGAGACTTTTCGATATTCCTTATAGTTCAGGATTTGGCCCTGAAGGCCCACTTGAAAAATTCACCTGTATATTATGTTGTTGAGTGTACTCCACTATATGATTACATCAATTTGATACACACACTGACCTAGGGACAGATATTGCTAGGGTAATTGTATTTAATGATATAGGTACGAGTGTTCCAAAGTCTTATAACTAATTAACTGCATATCCGTATTAACTATCATACAGTGGTTGCAATATAACCTTCCTTAAGGTGAATGAAAGGCAAGCAGAAGGATCGCCACTCATCATACGCCTGTTCTGCTCACAATTGTATTTGTTCTCAATATAATATGTTTTCTTCTTCCACTCCCCTCGATCAGCCGTCATTTCAACATTAACACCCTTGATTGCCTTATCAACTGTCACACAGTCTATCCATCTTATATTTATAAAAATATATCTATATTATTACGTAATTGGCCATTATTTTATGAAAATCACTAGCTGTGCCCGGGACTTCATCCGCGTAAAATTTACTGAAAGAAAAAAAAAATAGCCTAATTTACTCCTTATTACACCAGCTACCTGCCAAAAAAAGTCCCGTCAAAATCGGTCCAGCCGTTTCAGAGATTAGCCGGAACAAACAGACAGATAGACAAAAATTGTAAAAAATGTTATTTTGGATTCATATGCATGTAGTAAAAACGGTTATTTCAATATTACAAACAGACACTCCAATTTTATTTATATATATGTATGTATGTATAGATAAGTTCTTGATGATAATTAGTTTGGGCTAGATATTGATGTTAGCGGAAAGGCTTAAATGGCGGCCGCGTACCGTGAGATGCAGCGTTGGTAGCCCCCCGATAGACCGACGTTCTGGTAAAGGTCGCATGAAGCCGCTGGATGCGGGCAGCGCAGGTCCGACCTGTTTGGAGATCCTTGGGGAAGGCCTATGTCCAACAGTGGGCGTCTCTCGGCTGATTGGTGTGAGCGAAGAAAATTATGTTATTGTTACAGATGTTACCTATTATTATTTTCTACGTCTATGATCTAAAATATAACGTAAATAATCACTCTCACTGAAATCTGGTGAATTCAAATTAGCGTTAAGTTATTATAACTCTATTTAATTTCGAAAATCTACAATATTATAAATATTTTATTTTTTATTTATTTATTTGGGCAAACAAACAGTGGCATAACATATATACTCTAAGAATACTATTATAGTAACTTAATAGCTATGTCACCAACACCGTTTACCACGAATTGCTTAAATATACTTCACATTAAAAAAAAACAGAGTAAGGTTGGCAGTGCCAGAGCTATTCTATCAGAATATCCAAGACATTTTTCTTAAATAGACTAGGGCATGTTGCTGCAATATCAATGGAGTGAAAGTTTACATTAAAAGCATTAACTATACGGTACAGTGGAGAGCGTTTACCAGCGTTGGTAAGACATCGCATGGTAGCAAATAACTGACACGGGTTACGGCAATGTATTCTAGTGGGTATTCTATAACAAATTTTATTAGTTAAGGGAGTACAATCGTATCTATTATGGCACAGATCATAGAGTAATTTTGCTTCTAGTTGTTTACGTCTCGAATCTAATGAAATTAAATTGAATTTTTTTAGAAGTTGCTCATAAGGTAAATATTATGATAACATTTGTAATGTACACTGCGTAAAAAATTCTTTTGGACTCTTTCAATAGCTACAATATATTTCGAATAGAAGGGATTCCAAATGGACACAGCATATTCTAATTGTGAGCGGACTAGAGACTTATAAAGGTGGAGAAATGTAGGTCTCGCAAATTTTTCGCCTGATCTCATAACAAAACCATACATTTTAAATGCTTTACTTATTATGTTACCTATGTGTAAATCAAGATGTAGCTTACTATCTAGTGTCACTCCTAGATCTTTGATGGACTCAACGGCATCAAGTCTCTCACCACATAACCTATACGAATATCTGCTTATTTGCTTTTTCTTCGTAAACGTGATTGCCTTACATTTACTAATGCTAAGACTTAACTTATTATTGTCACAGTAAATTGAAAACCGGTCCAAGTCACTTTGAAAGTTAACATGATCATCAAAATTATTAATTATGCGAAATATTTTTAAATCGTCTGCATACAATAAGAAATTGCAAAAATTTATTCCTAAATTGTTGACGATAGAGCAGGTATCTAGAAGGCTATAAATTAAGTATTGCATTTACACCATTTGTACTTATCTGGGGCTACGAATATTCCCAGTTGTTGGGCGTTGGGTATGTGTATCGACCCTTTTTATTTACCTAAGTACAGACATACCTATTTTTACGAAAATTACTATGCACCTCAAAAATACAACTGTAGGCGTACAAAGGGAACAGGCACCAATTCATCAATTCAGAATTTAAATAAGTAAACTGATTTTCAAAAATCCAACCAACCAAGTCAACCAGTTCCCACTATTGTTCCCACTATTTTACCGAAAGTCACAAATATACGTATAAGTACATACGAATATTTTTATTTTTCCGCTTTTAGTCTATTAGTCAATTTAAAAACAAATTTCAGTTCAAAAGAGAGTAATGTAACACAACCACAACACAACAATGTCAAATAGATCAAATAACGTTTGTTTGCAATTGTGGTATTGCGTTCACTGTGGTCTCCAGATCTTCAATGTTACTACCTAGTAAAGGAGGCTGTTACTCTTTATTTAATACTAGTGGTTGCCCGCGGCTTCGCTCGCGTTAATGTCTGTTATTATGTAGCCTTCTTCGATAAATGGACTATACAACACAAAAATATTTTTTCAATTCGAACCAGTAGTTCCCGAGATTAGCGCATTCAAACAATAGAGATTAGGCTTTTCTCTACTATAATATCTAAATATATATAACTCAAAGGTGATCTATCAACGCACAGCCCAAACCACTGGACGGATCAGGCTGAGATTTGGCATGCAGGTAGATGTTATGACGTAGGCATCCGCTAAGAAAGGATTTTTGGAAGGCGGTAAAATGTCCACGCGGACGAAAACGCGGGCGGTAGCTAGTGATATATATAAGTAGATAGTAAACTTCCTCTTGAAGCACTCTGTCTATTACAGAAAACCGCATTGAGTTAATCCGTTGCTTAAAAGTTCTTAGCTTAAATACAGAAACAGCTACTTCATTTTATACTAGATATGTACAAGTCGCAGGCGGATCACATAACACGCCGTATTACAAAATGGCGCGGCGGATTGTAGTCTGTGAGATTTGTTAACCAAATAAAACTGTTTCTTGATAAATCCGTAGTAGATTTTACCAATATTGTACAGATAATACGAGAAGATGATGCGCATGGATTAGTGTGATTTATCATAATAAAAGTTTGTATAGAAAAGGAGTGCAGAAAAGAAATGTATAATTTGTGTTACAAATTGTAATTATTAATTTATTGTAAGTTAGAAAAAAATTATTCCATAATGTAAGGTAGTTTCATCTTAGCTGGGCGTCAAATATTTGCAAAAATATTTCGTTCGGATCTTGGAAGTGCAAATTTCAAAGATTTGATGAAACGATGTTTACCATAAAACATAAGCACCAAGCACTGACAAATTTCGACAGCGAAAAGCAGTGCCTCGGTGGCGAAATTGGTCAACGCGTCCACCCGGATTGTGGAAGGTGCGGGTTCGAGTCCCGCCTGAGGCAAGTCGATTTTTTTCAGTGCATTTTTCTAGTATTATATTTACGCGTTTGTAAACGCAAAAATAAAATTATTCCTTATTGTAAGTTACAATAAATTAGTATATAATATAAAATGTTAACTTATTGCAACTTACAATAAATTGATAATAGAATAAATATGATAGACTAAAACATTCGACACTTTTTGCGACTAATTATGACTAGTTTTGTCAAAGTTTTGTTAAAAAGGCATAATTTAGACAAATATTATATAGTACCATTTTTTCCACTTTCATTATAAGTAATATGTGCATTTCAAAAGGATGCTCTGTTATGTCTGCATATAATAATAATAAACACCTAATAAAAATATTTAATTTTAATTATCCATGTGATTTGGATTTGTTTTTTTTAACTCAACAAGCACGTTTATATTTCACAACACTTTAGAAAACGTACGAATACAATATAACAACATAACATTTAAGGGCGTGCATTCATCGAAGTACCTACCAATAATTTTTTTTTCGCTGTATTGTTGTTAGATACTCATGTCTCTGACCCCATAAACACATAGACATTGCTCGCAGAGCGATAAGTCCACAAGCTGGGAAGACCGATGTAAGATCGAAAAATGCTTGCGAGCTCGGATTTAGACCATTTTTCATTAAATTATTAAAAATATACTAGTGCATTAAACAATGTAATAGTATCATTATTATGTCTAGCATTGTATTTTTTTTAATATAATAAGTACATTAAATGATTTTAATTTCAAATACATTGTAAAAATCGTCATTAAAATTTACCAATTTATAAATATTGTTTGTATCCCTTTTTAATATGTTATCTTAAGTTTTTACTTATTTATGCTCTATAGTGGTTTAGAAGAGTATATTTTCTATTGGAAAAACAATTTTCGCAAAGTATTGGTTGCCTTTATAATGCAGGTATTTCATCTGAAAGATAGCTCCAAACTGCATTTTGGCAAAACTGCGCTTTAAGATTCGCCTTGCTTTAAAAAACCATAAGTGTAAATTAAGTGGTTTGTTAAGTGGTAGCTCTATAATGGTTTTAATCAAGAATTAATCTGTCTATAGTATATAGGTAATTTCTTTGCAATGTCTGTTCACATTGCTTCAAAATTTGGTCTGAAAAATCCACAAAACGTGACAATTTTGACGTAAATCGAGTGCTCGGCTCGCCCTTAAGTAATGAAACTAAACAACACGACAAAACCTTAACAAACTTACCCAATACCGCCAAACAGAATACAACCTTCATACTTCCGACGGAACTGTCAACTTGAAACTTTTTTAACATCACAAGCACAGAGGTTTTTCAAGAGTTTTTATCGTCAATTGATTTTAAATAAAATAAATCACGACTGTTTCCATCCACTGTTGTAGCATGAATGGCTGCATTGGCCGTAAAGTTAATTGGCGTAGCATACCTGCGCGTGGGCAGGCACCTTCCCTGATTACTAATGAACAGATTTACGTTATTGTTTTTGTTTACGAAATGATAAGCTGCCATTGATGGAATTACGGAATAGCAAAGGCTATTTAATTTTAAAACAACCAGTCGACACGGGGTATTAAAATATTAGGGGTTTAAGTATGAAATTGCCGTTTTGTATGGAGAATTTAACGAAAATTCATTTTTCCATACAAATGTATTTGTGATTTTTTAAGGAACCACTAATCTAAATTTTTGTGTATATATTTAGACAACATTAATCTATAGGATACTTAGAAAAAAAAATTGAGAATTGATACCTGTAAAAAAATATTCATATTTTTATAACGGAGACGGGCACCTCTTAGGACGAGCTGTTTTTGAAGATGTATTTCTAGTGAAAAAAAATTAAATAAGAATAAAATTTTATAAAGTCCTTGTAATGAAGTTTAAAATAAAAAAAGAATAATGGACATAGCTATTGCATTAAAGGAATTATACACCAATGAATAATAGGGAAAAAATCGGCAATTTCATACTTTAACCCCTATTATTTCAAACAAGACTAAGCTACGTTCATTGATAACTAAATTTGAACTACCTATAGATCGTTCCCAAGTCTTGAAACTGGTCACCTAAACTATACTATGAAGGCAGGTGAGCCACTGAACGTGAGAACTTTGCGAAATACCTACATGCACATTATCTATGTTGCACTGACACACAGAAAATAAAAAAAAATCAAGAATCCCAAAAAAAAAACTGAAAAACGTTTAAAAAAAATATCTCAGCTTTTTATCTTAATTAAAAAGAACCTTTATTTCGATAGAAGAAGATGTATTACATTATATCTACATTACTCGCGGACCAAATTTCCAATAGATAACTATTTTGATTGATTTTGATTTTCTGTACCACGGTCAGTTCTGATTTTGAAGAGCTTTTTTCCCTGGACGCATCTTCTCGCTTTTTTCCTATGACCAAGGCGATGGCTGTGTTGTCTATATCATCATTATCATCAACAGCTCATATAATGTCCCCACCGACATTAGGGACTGCCCAAGTGCGGGTTGGTCGACTTCACACATAACCTAAAAATTTCCTCATAGGTGTGTGCAGGTTTCCTCACGATGTTTTCCTTCACCGTAAAAGCGTCGATTAAATGAATGGAATAATTTTTTCGTTTACAAACGCGTGAATATTTTTCAAATTAGAAAAAATACATTGGAAAAATATCGACCTTGCCTGGGGCAGGTCAACTTTTTTCAGTGTATTTTCCATAGTTCATACATCATCATCATCATCAACAGCTCATATAATGTCCCCACCGAGGGGCTCGAGCCTACCCCACATTAGGGGCGATTAGGCCTTAGTCAACCACGCTGGCCAAGTGCGGGTTGGTCGACTTCACACACGATCTAAGAATTTCTTCATAGATGTGTGCAGATATCCTCACGATGTTTTCCTTCACCGTAAAAGCGTCGATTAAACGTACATATGAATTCAAAATTTGAAAACACATTGGTACATGGTGGGGATCGAACCAGTGCCTCCCGGGTGGGGGACGACGCTCTTACGCACTACGCCACCGACGCTTCAGACATATGAATTAAAAATTTTAAAACACATTAGTACGTGGCGGACCCCCGGGTGGGAGACAACGCTCTTACGCCACCGATGCTTTTTTTCTAGATAGATTATTATCATTGTCTATAGAGATATGTATATATGTCGTGGCCTGATCCTATAATTGGCCAGATCATGAAATTCTTGCGCATATCGTCTACCTACCGATCATACAGATACGTAGATTAGACTCTCCCACAAACAGTCCACTCCGCTTGGTCATAAAAAAATAACCTTGAACCTACTGATTACTCCTGATCACTACCATTTTTAGATAATGGGCTACTCGACACATGGTCCAGTAGGATTTCATGATATGCTGCACATTTCATGATCTGACCAATTATACATGACATGTACTTATATATAGATTTATGTGGACTTATCAACACAACGCCACTACTGACCGAAAACGTAAATTCATAACATTTCATACTTTACAAAATAGCAGATAATGAAGATCTTATCACTCACGTAGCCTTTCTGTATCATACTGTGATATCACATTGTCATTATCTAATAATATATCTTAATGATAACTCACTTCATACTTTTTCATTGTATTATATTGAGACACTGTGAATTTCAAGCGAAATACAATAGTCTTCTCCTTAATTTTCTTTTATTTATTGGCAATTGGTTGAGCAAGAGGCTTGGTAATAGGTAAAAACAAGGAGATATAAATTAAACGAATAACTTTATAACAATATTATTATTACAATGTAATCAACATCGAACACTTTTCATTTACAGCTGTACATACATTTTGGCTCTCCGTGACTTAGTTTAGATGCTACGGCGATTATTACAATTACACAAAAACAGTACTTAAGTTCATCTTCATATAAATACAATAGGGCAAACTTGCTTAAAACCGACATTGTATTTTCAAATTTGCTTAAATAATATTATAACTCAAAACAAAATTCTATAAACTACAAGATTATTGATATGAATGATGTTTTTTGTAAGACTTTCAACTTCCCTCTAGTTTTTACTGTCGTATTATTTAAAAAAAAATATATGAAAATAAATTAGTATTATCGGTTTGAGCTAAAAGTTTCCTTGTCATGACGAACGCCTTATAAGAGGACGAGCACCTCGTATTCAGCAGAGCTCTTCTCTTCACCATCGAAGGGGTAATAGCAGCATCCATGGCTGGCGTGAATCTTGAAAATAAAAATAAATAAAAATTGTTATTGCAGCATTGAATGTCCAAAGTAAACTTTCAATTGATTGTTTTAATTTCGTTTTGAAGTAGACTTTATACAGGATTGGAAATAAAGTCCGTGGTTGGAGGGAAAGTACCCTTAATACTGATGATGGCAAATTTTACTGAAAGGAAATATACCTTAATTTTCAAAAATAATTAAAACTGCAAAATCACCTGCTTGAGCCGGGAATCGAACCGGTGATATGTGAAAATAAAAAAATTATGTATTTTATGATACCAACCGAAAGAGTCATTCGTTAGGACCAATTTCGTTTTAACCATGGCCTGAGCCAATCCTAAAAGATGAAGTAAAATAAAAATAAATAAAAATTATGAAGACAATATTCAACAGACAAGAGCCTCTCCTCATCTTGGACGAGGTTACGTATGTCCGAAACCACATACTCAAAAAAATCAGCTAACAATATTATCAAACTGTAGAGCAGACATACGTCTATTGGGATGAAATGGCATGCGTGACTTGGTTACATACCCAGCCCGCCTAGCATGACCATCGAAACACGATATGATATAGCCATTTATCGCGTTGAACTGTCGAAAATTATTGGATATAACCGCAATCTTGAACACTGCGAAGATGTATAAGCCATGACATAAGACATGTTCGCAGTTTCGACAAAATACAAGTTGACGGGTCATGCTTGGCGGGCAGGACTAAAATGTACCTTTCGAATGCCTTATCCAAGGTCTACAGGCTTTTGAAGCCCAAGGGTAAAGGAAGGAAAGGTAGATACAAAATATCCCGGTGGGTCAAAGTGCACCTAAGGGGATAAGATAAGATTGTGGTTATCTTCATCCTCTTCATCCGTCTATATTGTAGAAACTAGATAATGCACACATACGATCATGCTCACAGCCCCAAGGAGAGTTGAGCAAGGTAACATTTCGCTATACATAAAGCCACATCCGGTAGTATGGGCCATGCAGCGCCTCCATATAGTGACAGGTTGCTAGCCAAAAGCCTTAGCTTAACTAACAAACAAAAGCTAAAGTACCCACGACGAAAAATGCTTTGTTTTTGCCATTGAGACCAGAATATGCGACCACCGTGCTTTTCTGAAATAATATCTACTAAGTTTGAATTTCGTTGAGTAAAAGTATACCTTTCCAGGAGTAGTGCATCCATCATGTGTGACTCGGCCAAAGTAGAGTTTCTCTCCATCGGATGTGGTGCCTGCAACGATGGCGCCAGGAGGCACCTCTCCGTTCGTACTGAACTGCCATGAGAACATCGATGGCACCAGCACCTGGAAATAATAATAAAGCTTGTTATATAACTATTGTGGCTGATCCTTGGGAAGGCCAGTAGTGGGCGTCTCTGGGCTGATATAAGATGATGATATAATTTGCTTCAGAGCACAGAATCGCCACGTCTTGATGGCCAAAGCAAGTATTGGGTGATATTACTCCGTGATTTGTTTTTTTTTTCTAACCAGTGCAGCGAATTGTAAATGGAATAGAGAAAACTTTATTGTAGAAGTCCTTTTTTTACACTGTCTTCTAAGATACTTATTTGGAAATTTTCAAGCAATTCGTAAATACGAATTACATGAGTATAAAGAAGAATGAACTTGAAAAGGTGTGACTAAATATTGAGTTTTCAGTTTTTCGAATCCTGACGTTAATAAAATTTATTAAACTAGGAATATCAATAATATCATTGTTAGTAAATATTATTTTTGGATGATTTGGCATGATCTAAAATGATTGCACAATATTTCCTGTCGTGAACTGAGAAGAACTATATCTTTCGTATCAATAATTTAATAAAATCATCTTATTTAGTTTGTGAGCGCTAAACCTAGTTATAAGGTTTGTATATTCTACTCAACACAAATTTGAGTATCACCATAGGTCGGAATAGTTTGATATTAGCGTCTGTTGAAAAGGAGATAGAGATCCTATGGGAATCACTGCATTCTACAATCAACGAGAGTAAAACAGCAACTCACCTTTAGCAGCCACACCGACCCAGTACTACCCGGGCAATGTACGCCAGAGCAGACCTCTTCCTCGTTCTCAACAGCCCTCGAAGATGGAGCGATATTTTGAAGGACCAGCCTTGACTGAGCATCCGCCAAGACAGCGGGTGGTATGCGTATACTTCACAACAGTATATATGAAGCACTAAAGACACTGCACTATAGGTTCACAGCACTAGCGGTGGGTTTAAAGTACGTAAACCCTAAGAATAGCGGTGAGAAACCTCCCAGGTCGTGAAGGTTCCAGAAAGCGGGAAAAACCGGGATCAGCGAGTACGCAGCCGGTCGAGTCGCCGTCAATTCGTAGACTGTAGAATGCAGCGGTATATTGAGCGATCACTCTTATAAACTAATATGTGGGTAATATTGAAATTCATATTGAAGGCTAACAGTTAGCATGAACATTGCCCCCGGCCTTAAAACCTTCGGTTTTAATGAAAATGTAATTGAATATGAACAACGGGTAGGGGACAAGTAACTTAAGGTTAAGTCATTGAGATGGTAGCGTACAAAGACGCACGACTGGTCGTTTATAAACGCCCGTCGAAGTCTTTACAGAGGCAACTCTTATGATACCGTCCTTGCCTGGATAAGCAGCAACTACGACGCCAAGAGGCCAATGAAGCGGAGAAATATTGTCAGTAACAATGAGTACAACGGAACCGATACAGATCGGGTTAGAAGCGGTATTCCACTTTGTTCTGGACTGCAACAAGTGTAAATATTCTTGCTTCCATCGCTTCGCGAATGATTGTAACATTTGATCCAGTAAAGAATAGCGATTGCGTAAATTATTAGAATCTAATGACACGTCATAGGTAGGCAATTGTTTTAATGGGCTTGACATTAAAAAATGTGCAGGCGTTAACGCACTAGGTTCCGATGGATCATCACTAAGCAGCGTAAGTGGTCTTGAATTTATCACACATTCGATCTGTGTGAGCACAGTCAAGAGCTCCTCGTATGTAAGTAGCTGCGTACCTATAACTCTATAAAGATGCGTTTTAAAAGCCTTAATATAAATTTCATAATGACCACCAAAGTGTGGACTACGCGGCGGGTTAAGTTTCCACTCGATTCGATTGTTGACAAGTTCATTAGCGAAAGACGATTGGAAGTTTTCAGAATCTAAGAATTTGTAGATTTCAGAAAAACTATTTTTAGCACCAATAAAATTGGTTCCTCTATCCGAATACATGCAAGATACTGCACCGCGGCGAGATAGAAAACGTTTAAGTGCGGATAAGAAGGCATTAGTGGTTAAATCAGATGCTATTTCTACATGCACGGCTCGTGTCACCAAACACGCAAAAACGCATAAGTAACATTTTATGGAGCGAACACCACGCTTCCTATAGGGAATTATATTTATAGGGCCACAGTAGTCGACGGCAGTGTGAGTAAATGCCTTCGTTTCATTTACTCTGCAAGCAGGCAAGTCAGCCATCATAGGATAAGTAGGCTTAGGGTTCACTTTAAAGCAAAAGTTACATTTATGAATGCAAGTTCTAACAAGTCTTCTGCATGACAGAATCCAGTACCTCTGTCGCAGAATGGACATGAGAGCCACAGAACCTGTGTGACAATTAGAGCGGTGATAATGTATAATAATAAGCTCGACTACCTTGTCTTTACGAGGAAGTAGCACAGGGTGTCGTTGCTCGAAAGACAAGTCAGCGTGACGTAGTCGGCCACCAACCCTTACAAGGTTATTGGTGTCAAGGAAAGGAGCTAGGCGATTAATTGCGGGAGAACAACGATTGTTTCGTTGAAGAGAATTTATTTCACAAGCGAAGTAAGTATATTGAACAGCCTTTAATATTTCAATTTCAGCAGTTTGCATTTCACTGGCTGAAATTCTACTATTAGAGCGGGGAAGTTTTTTAATAAAGCGTAGAACATAAACTGTAGAGCGGAGCATCAACAGCCAAGAGGATACTCGCTGCGATAGCAAAAGGAGCGGATGAGTAGCATCATTTAAAATAGCGGTTAATGCAACTTTAGTTTCAGGTAAGTCAGCGGGATTATAATTATTTTCTATAGCGGTAATAGGCCAACTAGAATAATCTTTACTCAACCAGGACGGTCCAGTATACCAGGGAGTATAGTTAAGTATTTGTGCAGGTGACAACCCTCGCGACAAACAATCACTAATGTTGTCCTCTCCTGGCACATGATAAAAATAATAAGCGGGAAGTGAATTCAAAATTTTGGTAACACGGGTAGCAACAAAGGTTTTGAATTTATGAGGCGAACCGTGGACCCAATGAAGAGCGACCATAGAATCTGATAAACAATAAACCTTATCAATTTTATGACGTGATTCTATCATATTTATGACATGTCGAACCAGCTTCGACATCAACAGAATTGCACAAAGCTCAAGCCTTGCGACAGACTGAACAAGCAATGGTGCCACCTTGGATTTGGCACATACAAGTCTAACAGAAATTAATTCGTTTAAAGCGGATACAGAACGAATATACACTACACAACCGTAAGCTCGCTCGCTAGCATCGGCAAAGGCGATTATCGAAATATTTGAATTTTCATAAACTTCAAGGTGACGCGGTATACGTAATTGTTCTAGGCAAGGTAGTTCTGTAATGTAATTTTTCCATATTTTTAAAATATCAGCGGGCGGTTGTTCATCCCAATCAATTTTTAAAATAAACAATTGTTGGAGAATAAGTTTAGCAAATAAGATTACTGGTGCTATGACACCCAGAACGTCGAACTGACGAGCAATAACAGAAAGAATGTTTCGCTTGGTACATGGGCGTGGAGTAAGCGAGACAGAAATTTTAAACTCGTCGGTAACTGGAGACCACTTCACACCCAGCACCTTCAAGTCATCACAGTCACTGAATGGAACATCAACTGAGTACCGGTGAGAGCTTGGCAGTGAATCAAGCAATTCAGGTGAATTGCTGGACCACTTTACTAGGTCAAAGCCTCCGGCCTTGAACATCCCTAACAACTCATTTCGGAGGCGTAAGGAATCCCGGACGGAGGGCATGGAGAAACAAATGTCATCCGTGTAACAATTGTTAGTAGCGACCTGAGCAGCTAGCGGGAACGAGTCGCGTTCATCCTGACAAAGTTGTCTTACCACACGGATCGCTAAGAAAGGGCTACAGCTCAAACCGAAGCAAACGCGGTTAAAACAGTACGTAGTAATCGGTTCACTAGAATCAAAGCGGTATAAAAACTTCATATATTTACGAAACCTTTCGTTAACTGAGACCTGCAAGTACATTTGTTTTATGTCTGAAGTGAAAGCTATTTTGTATATACGAAAATCAATTAATATAGACAGTAAATTATTTTGTAAGTTAGGTCCCGTATGTAAAACTTCATTCAACGAGACATTCGAGTCTGTCTTGGCACTAGCGTCCATTACCATGCGTATCTTAGTAGTAGTTTTATCATGTCGTAGTACAGCATGGTGCGGTATGAAGTAACCTGAATGATCACCAGTGTCAATAACGCGAGAGATATAATTTTTATCAATATATTCGCGGATAATATTGTCGTATTCTTGGCGTAATTCAACACTAGCATTAAGTTTGCGTTCCAGTGACAGGAATCGTTTTTTAGCGGTACAGTATGAATCACCCAAGGTGGAGGGATCATCCGAGAAAGGTAATGCGACAGAATAGCGGCCTGTGCTATCGCGCTTAGTATTATTAACAAAAATATTTTCGCACTCCCTTTCAGCCGAACTCAAGATAGGCTGACAAGGCAATACCTCCTCGAGCTGCCAAAAGGTTTGCAAAGTTTTGTCTAAGTTTGAATCAGTTTGTATAACAGCGGTTAAAGAAATAGAATTGTTATGAGCGGTGTTTACGGTATATGTATTACCTAGAATCATGTAACCAAAAATTGTATCAAAAGCGGTAGGCATGCCCGGTGGCCCGGTAACACGGCCTTGTAGTAAAATATCGGCGAAAAATGAAGCGCCTATGAGAATTTCAACCTCACCGGGAGAATGAAACTCATCATCAGCGAGACGAATATTTTGTAAATAAGAAAATAAAGTTTTGTCAACATTAACAGTCGGCAGATCGTCTGTAATGCGGTCAATAACACACACATCTATCGATATTGATATGTCATTAAAACGAGAAAATAAAACTAATTTTGTTGATCCCCTAATTGGATTAGGAGATGAACCAATGCCCTTGACAACAGCGCGCGGTAATTTATTAAAAGAAAGATTTAAGTTTTGACAGCATTTTGTAGTTATAAAGTTAGATTGAGAACCGGGATCGATAATTGCACGAACACAATTCAAATTGCCGCGCGAATCAGCTGCGTATACCTTGACTGTACCAAGTAAACAAGTAGTATCGTTTTTACTGAGCGGCGGCGACATATTACACAACGAAATATTTTGCGCGTTTGTGTTATCCTTCTCAGTAACAGGTTTCTGTCGCACGGCGTCATATGCGCAAGGAGTGGCGGTGGAGAAGCGTGTACGCTCCCGTGAGCCGACATCATGACTCACGTCAGCAGCGCGCGGGGCCGGCGGCTGCGCGGGATGCGACGGCGGCGCACCGCCGGCGCCGAGCGGGGCTCGTTTGCGACATAACAGCGTGTGATGTCTTGACGCACAATTTCGACAAAGACTATTTGAGTTACAAGTTGTAATTAAATGAGTTAAGCTTAAACAATTGGTGCATCCATTGTGAGATTTCACAACGTTATAGCGGTCTTCTATTGATAAATTTTTAAATGTCGTACAAAGAAACAATTTATTATGCGAATTTTGTTTACAAAACGCGCAGCGGCTATAATAATTACCGAAAGAAGTGTGAGTAGCGGCTACTAAAGAATGAGTAGGTTTATTACGAATTTGATATAAATTTTGTTTAGAAGTGACGGTATTCATGGACGAAGTGCGATCCAGTACCTTACATTGTTCGCGTACAAAGGCAACCAAATCATCGTATGAAGGAAAAGATGAGTCACGCTTATGCATTTCAAACTGACGAGCGGTTTCTGTATCGAGTTTTTTAAATGCGAGGTAAAATAAAATAAAATCCGATAAATTATTTAAATTTAGAGATTTAAGACTAGAAACAGCTCCACAAAATTTTTCCAAAAAGGATTCAAAATATTTAGTATTGGCGGAATTAAAACATTTAAAATTAAACATTTCATCTAAATACGCGGAAGCGAGACAACGCTTGTCTTCATATTTGTCGACTAGCGTCCGCCATATTATGTTGTAGTTAGTGGCGTTCGGTGTGATTCCCGCACAAACGGAAAGTGCCCGGCCAGACAGCTTACCAATCAAGTACTGCATACGTTCATGGTCAGTTAAGTCAGAGTTATTGTGAATCGTATTTTTAAATGATTCGTAAAACATAGGCCACTTAATAGGGTCACCAGAAAATCCTATCAAATCTAGCTTAGGCAGTTTTACAGCTGGTTTTTTATAACAACTATTTTTGGTGTCTGTAGAATCCGACTTGATTGTTGCTGCCGATGCAGACAACTTAGTTAAGGTGCGTTTACAAAAACAATAAAGTTCTTCAAATGCATTGACACTTTGATAATTAGGTTCAGAGTCAGGCTTTAATTGCAGTTCAGCATCAATTATTTGATCAGTAATTTCCTTAAACTCTGAGCGTAAATACTCTAAAGACTCAGTACTAGCAAGGAATATTTCCGTAGATGATTCATCAGAAAATGCGTGTGTAGCCTCGCTATAGATTTTTTGTAAGCGGGAAAATAAATTATTGCGTTTAGCATTATATTTTTTCAAGTCCATTTCTAACTTTTCAATTCCCTTTAAACCACCTGCACTTCCAGGCGGCATTATGAGCTATAATATAGGTAATAATAGACAAAGTGTGAAACGTCTGATTTGCGAAATGTGTCTGCAACACTGTGCAACGATAGGAGCAAGAATGTTCGGTGGCGTGATTATTTGCAATCTACCTTTTATTTACTTATTGCGTAAATACAAAAATATGTGTAATTAAGTTATTTAAAGCGTAAGCGGTGTAGTAAAATAGATATTAGGTTCAATGAATCCGGCTCGAAGGACCAAAAGAACGGTGTGAGCGCTAAACCTAGTTATAAGGTTTGTATATTCTACTCAACACAAATTTGAGTATCACCATAGGTCGGAATAGTTTGATATTAGCGTCTGTTGAAAAGGAGATAGAGATCCTATGGGAATCACTGCATTCTACAATCAACGAGAGTAAAACAGCAACTCACCTTTAGCAGCCACACCGACCCAGTACTACCCGGGCAATGTACGCCAGAGCAGACCTCTTCCTCGTTCTCAACAGCCCTCGAAGATGGAGCGATATTTTGAAGGACCAGCCTTGACTGAGCATCCGCCAAGACAGCGGGTGGTATGCGTATACTTCACAACAGTATATATGAAGCACTAAAGACACTGCACTATAGGTTCACAGCACTAGCGGTGGGTTTAAAGTACGTAAACCCTAAGAATAGCGGTGAGAAACCTCCCAGGTCGTGAAGGTTCCAGAAAGCGGGAAAAACCGGGATCAGCGAGTACGCAGCCGGTCGAGTCGCCGTCAATTCGTAGACTGTAGAATGCAGCGGTATATTGAGCGATCACTCTTATAAACTAATATGTGGGTAATATTGAAATTCATATTGAAGGCTAACAGTTAGCATGAACATAGTTACTACATTATTCAAACTATCCAAATTTATACGAGTCAAATATTTAGAGATTATATGACCCATTGGAAAAGCCAATATGGGTGTTTGAATGTAAAATTAATTAACAAAAAATCAAGAACTCACCTCAAACTGGTCTACTAAGATCTCCTCGCCGCCATAGGCTATGTAAGCTGCATTCTTCGATGGGATGACCTTTGCAGGTAAGACATCACCATTGTGATGCGCTCTACCAGCGAAGATGGCTTCACCATCTGCGTCTGTTCCGACTCTGAGAGCACCAGGAGGAATGCTCTGCTGGCTCAAACAAGCTGGCACCCATTTGTATGTACCTGAAACATGACGCCAATAACATCATGTAAATTTCGTGAGGCAACTGTGTAAATATGCATGAATTATTCCAGAACTCAAATTAGAATTTTCATGAAGTTAGCAAAAATTTTCGAAGTTAGAGCAGTTGTTGGAGGTACTTTATAACGATATGTATTTACACATGAAACAAATACGAAATTAGGGCGATAAATAGCAATTGAACGACTAAGCGTGTAATAGATTTGAAATGCCCCAGTTAATACTCTTAGATGACATTGTAATAGTTACGATTACGGAATTAGATTCTTAAACGTTAAAACTTATAATTAAACATAAAATTGAAGAGTGCAATGAAACAGAAACAGTGGAAGATAAAGACAGACGACAGTATAAAGTTGACCACATTATTTTCTACAAAAGGGACAACACATAAGCTTCGGCCAAAACTCTATATGGTGTTAGTTTTTCACACATGCTGACAATACATGCTTTACTAATCAAAGACGAATACATTACAAAGAACTTTACTATTAACTAAAATATTTCACTAATACATAATATTTGGTTAATAATTGCTTCCCTATAAACTATGAATTTTGATTATATCAAAGTCGAAACGATATCCGTCCCTAATACTAGAGTAAGTCTGGATAGAAATACCATAAAGAGAATTGGCCCAATACTGGCAGACGTAACAATAGGCTACAAGCGAGATAACACCTTGTTGTTTAAGCAATAATGTCCATGATTGATTTAACAAAGTAAGTTATTAATTATTTCTACAAAATATTTAGTTTATCGCAAACATGTTATCACTATATCAACTACAATAACGTCAGATTAAATGAAGGATCACGAGTCAGTGCAAGTACTTTGATAAATAAATAAGGTAAAGGAAAATACAAAATTTAATGCAAGTAGGAATACGAGCAATTTATGAAAATGTTTTCGATTATGGTGCTGTAAAGGTTCCTGAAGACAAACATGAACGTACAACAAATTACATTTAATGAGTGTGTCAAGCTTTTCTAGAAGGTGTTATCTCCCAGCCACCATCCAGACTTACTCCAGGGCAGTTCGACAGTCTCTCCTGGGAGTTCGGGAACGATTTCCGGGGGCGAGTCCACAACTTGGACTTCGGTACCGCCAGGCGGTGGAGGGTAAGGGTAGAAATAAGCCGGGTGTACGGGATAGTAGAGTACCCCGGGGCCCGGTATCATATGCGGAGGGTATCCTGGTGGGTGCTGACCCGGCGGATAATGCCCTGGTGGATGATGCCCTGGTGGCGGAGGTCCACCATAACCGTAATAGGGACGTCCTAAACAATGTTAGTTAGTTAAACAAAGAAAATATATACTGCACAGAATTTATTTTTCTTTTAATGTTGGTAATAATTTGTATGTAGTAATACGTAGTTAGTATCGTATTATTGAAATGAATGGACTGTATTTTGAAAGACTGGTGTATCCAAAAATAAAACCACGACCGAGCAAATTTATTAATATTGTAACCATTAGGCAAATGTCCCTTTTCTTAGTTGATCTTATATATATTATTGTGTGCTAGAGTCTTTTAAAGCTACAATTCTGTCATCAGACGTGGCTTGTTATTTACGACTTCTATCATCAGAAAACAGCGGGGATCACCAGAATAACGTGCCAAAAACCCCACAGGACAATCAGGTAAATTTAATTATGTCGTCACAGTGCCATCAGTGCCCTCAATTCCGAACTTTTCCCAGTGAATTACCATCTATCCCCACCTAGTTTCTAGCTCAAAGAGAAAAAGGCGCTTGCGGAATCTTATCAAATATGGCTGGGCAGAGAGAGAAGCCAGGGTAATGGAAGATGAGCGTTGACGATTATAGTTGGGTCCCTTAAACCTACAATTGGGTCACAAGTTACAAGCACTTCTGCTGCCCTCTCTACAATGCAATGGACCCGACGCAATTGCACAGTGAAATCATGGTGAATACATAGAGTTTCCATATCTTTATCTTTGTATATTTGTCTGTTTAATGTTTGTATCACTGTGTGTAAATTAACTCGTTTATCTAAACTCTTAAGCGCTTGTACTTATACTTATTACTTTTAATGATGCTAACTTTTCATAAAATATTATCAATATCCACTTGTTCCAATAAATTCATAACTCGCAACTATTTGTTTTACAGCTCACTGTTTACCTACAGTAATTACCTACGGTTGTGTAAGACATATGCGTCAATGTGTACTTAAGTCATAGTTATAATAAGTACCTATTGGTTCTTAGATATTAATAAAAGAACTTTAAGTAAACCATATATTAATTCTTCTGTTAGTGTGTTCATCACTGAATTCCATCTGAACAGTTGGACCGATTTTGGTGGTATTTTTGTACGTATTTAAGCGGATCCGAGAATCGTTTAGATTCACAATTCGATCCGATAGCACATTGTTTTGTTTTTTTAACAGTAGAACGTCTGTAGGGCCGCCGGTAACCATATAAAATTATAAATTGTAATGTTAGAAAAATGGGCTATAAGAAATTTCATTAAACTAAGTAAGTGATGGTAGTAATGGTTAGTTGAAATAGAAATGGCATGGTTGCTGATAAGGCTTATATTAGTGATAATGATTATATAGCCGATAGCCAGTCCCTTAGTGGTTATGAGTTACAGGTAGACACTATACATGGGCCAAATTCGATAAAGAATAAAACAAACCTTATGTCATTATGTATAGGTTTGTCCCTTAAACTGGCTACCTTTCCTGTTCACCCCTACAAAAATGACAGTAGTTTGTTTACATTTTATTCTTTATGGAATTTGGCTCAAGTAAAATAAGTAAAGAGATATACGAACTTATTAAGTCACGTGGCCAATGTAACTGGTAGCGAAAGCTACGATGCTGTACATAACGTATTGCTTATCCCCTTAAGTGGCAGGCAAACATAATATGTCTGTCAGTTTATATCCCGCGTGTGGCACGAGAAATATAATGTCTGCCTGTTAGTTGCATTTTTCATACTACCCACGGAGGGGCCTGCCACTCAACGCCATTTTGGTGTTTTATTTTTGTGCCACTTGTCTGATTACTTATATGGTATATGATGACGAATTTCGATATATTGTTCGATCCACTTCTCTAAGCCCCTACATCAACAGCTCATATAATGTCCACACCGAGGGCCTCGAGCCTACCCCAGATTAGGGGCGTTAGGCCTTAGTCAACCACGCTGGCCAAGTGGAGATTGGTCGACTTCACACACAACCTACAAATTTCTTCCAAGATGTGTCCAGGTTTCCTGACGATGTTTTCCTTCACCGTAAAAGCATCGATTAATCGTACATATGAATTCAAAATTTGAAAACACATTGGTACGTGGCGGGGTTCAAACCGGTGCCTCCCGGGTGGAAGACAACGCTCTTATGCACTACGCCACCGACGCTTCCACCCCATAAATCCATTCAGTAGTTTTTTCGTTAAAGAGTAACAAACATCCACACATACATCCATACAAACTCACGCGTTTATAATATTAGTAGGAAATGTAGGAGGTATTGCAGAGTTTCTTGTTCGTTCTCTTCAGAATAAGGAAATAGGAACGGATGGCAGACTTAAACTTTCATAACCTTTCAGTTTTCAACTTTATAAAAAGACGTCTATCAACTCTTATTGAATCCAAAAAGAATGCTATTCTTTCAAGTGTGGCAACCAGTCGAGGGATTATGTACTGAGACGTTATTTTTTCTTCAAATGGCCTAGCCCAAAATATCCCGTTTTCTAAATGTACTTTTTCAAAATGTCCATTTATATTTAATTGTGACAAGAGGAGAGAAATCGACTCAATTACCGCTACTTTAAAACATGCAAATACTGCAATTCGTGTAAAATTAATTCAAGACCTAGACAAGAGAGTCAATACTTTTTCGATTGACCAGTGTTTGAAATAGGAATACATTTATTAAAACCTAACTAATTGTTCTGAGTTTAACATTATTTTTATATAACCTTGATTTATTTTTATGGAATTGATATTGCTAAAATAGATAAGGATAGAATGATAAGACAGTTACACCTTCTACTTATCATTGTAGTTGCTGATAAAATTTCAATAATGTATATATATTTTAACACATTAACCACTTAATAGGTGGGTGAAGCACTTACAGCAACGAGATTTTCTAACATATGACATTCAAATAAAGTCCAATAATTAATATTTCTTTTCAGTTGCGCGTTATCTTATTGAAATCAAATATTAAATCAAAGACTAATATACTAAAAAACACGTGTTGAGAGACTCCATTTTTAACCAGTCTACCGTGCAATTTATTGTTAGGTACTTTAGATACATTTTCACTCGACAAGCCATAAATATGAAGAAGAAGAAGATAAATAGCGAATCAGGAAGCCCCAGGACACCCAAGAAGAACGGAGAAAAACTGAAATCCGCAAATTTCTTTTCATAATAAAGATTTAATTCTTATTACATTTGATGTTAGATTTCACATTGCTAGCATTGTAAAATCGCAATTTTATCGATGAGTGTGTTAATGGGGATTAAACACTATCAGTATTATCTCTTCGAAGAAATTGTTAAACAATTTATGTCTTTACATTATGTAACTGGCCTTTGTAATAGAATATTTCTTAGAAAATTATTCTTATCATATTAAGTTATAACGGGATTGGTGGTATTCAGGTAAAAATGTGAACATGTGTCTCAAAAAGTTCATTCAAATTAGGTACAGTAAAAAGCACTTTATGAAGTTAGTATTGCAGGCTCTTTAGCGGGGCAATTTCGACTAACGGTCGTGGTTTAAAACTGATGCTAACTCTGTCTTTCATACGGCAAATTATGCAGCTTGAAACCGTGACTTGTCCATGTTTGATAAAAAAAAAGTAGTAAATGCGTTATATTCGGCGACAAAATAATCGCTCAGTGATTGTCACTCGCAGGTGAACTCCCTAAAATACATACTAAACTTAGCGAGCACAGCTTAGCATAACTTTAATGTTGATTCATCGTTCTTAGATACGCCCTTAACTTGATGACGTAGACCTGGACCTCAAAAACTCAGTCCTCACTCAAGTCCGCTGGCGCTAAACAGCATAGGTACACATAATTATGTGTCATTTTGAAACTATATATAAAACAAAAGCTAACATATTATATGGGCCAGTCTAGTAGAAAATTAATTTAAAACAGTAATTTTCTATTTAACGCCCATTTTCAAACAAAATAGTCACGAACACGAACACTGTCCAAGTCAGAACAATGACTCTATGTTCCATTTCTGAATACAAAACACCTCAAGGTGAAGGTCAGTTTTAAAGTGATTGAATTTACATCAGAATACGGTGCCTGGTTTACTTAAACTGAAGTGTAAGAAATTTAAATTTATTGCAACTTAGGGCTCAATTTTAATCCCTAGAATTTTTAATTCGTCGACTAATAAAATTACGTTGTCATTTTGTATGTATTCGATTGCAAGTGCCATTTGCGTCTGTTAATCTGTCTTCTAGTTAATATTTCTTCGTTAATAGTTAATCTTCTGGTTAACTTCTATCTCATGTTCTGTTAATATTTTAATCGACTATTAACTTTTATCCCATGTCCGAAAAAAAAGTCCTAAATCAAATTAAAGTAAATAATCAAGCGACTTTGCAAACACCTAAGTATTTTTTTTTTCAAATTAATTAAGAACTCTTCGACCTCAATTTTTATTATGTAATCCTCATACTTAGCGTTATTATTATTATCTTCTATATCATGCTTCCTGTTTCAGAGGACTTCGGCAAAGTATTTATTCTTTAATTTAGTAGTCTCTAAGGATTTTCTATCTAGTTTTAGTATCCCCTTTATTACGTAGATTTCTTTAGTTTTTATTAAGTATTTTTATTACCGCTATATTTTTGTAAAAAAGCGTCGGTGGCGTAGTGAATAAGAGCGTCGTCTCCCACCCGGGAGGCACTGGTTCGATCCCCGCCACGTACCAATGTGTTTTCAAATTTTGAATTCATATGTACGTTTAATCGACGTTTTTATGGTGAAGGAAAACATCTTGAGGAAACCTGCACACACCTATGAAGAAATTCTTAGGTAGTGTGTGAAGTCGACCATTCCGCACTTGGCCAGACTAAGGCCTAATCGCCCCTAATGCGGGGTAGGCACGAGTCCATCGGTGGGGATATTATATGAGCTGTTGATGATGATGATATTTTTGTAATTTACTTAGATTTTACTATGTTATTTAGACTAAGTTTTTAAAGAAATTTTATCTTATCTCTTTTTATATTTTTTTACCACACTACCTTTCGTTCCGTAGTTAACTCATATAACCCAACCAAATGCATAACTTTAAATACCTAATAAATAATTTGCCTTTTTTTTCTTGATAGGTAAGCTGTTGGCCTTTATTACACTTGATGGTAAGTGACGATAAGTCCGAAGATGCAATCGACCTACACCTGGAACCCTCAACCACAGAGAGACTGGCTTTATCATTAATTGTCGGAACACAAATAATATGGCGACTGACTGATAAGGTAATTGATAAGGTGGTTGTAGCTGGCTAGGTGAACTTAACACGTTGACTGTCCAGGCCAAATCAAATTAAAAAATATCATACTACCAACCTAACTGAGCACTTGTACTCTCCTGGGGATCGAACCCAGGACCTCTGGACCTATTTTCGTTGAAGGACCACTAGACTAGGTCACAGAGCGGTCTTTTGGTGGTAGCAAATTTTGGAAGCCACGGAACACAAAACAATGCCAATGATTCTGAAAATATTATATGTGTTCCTAAGGGATCTTGACCCCGATTAGTATTAGAAATTAGTATTAGAAAAATCAATTGGTGGCGCTTAGGTCTGCTCAACTTCGCCTTACATGAATTCTCATTTTTCCTTTTTCGATAAGATAAAGATAGGAATACGTAAGTGTAAGCCTATTTTTGTTAGCTGATAATGTTAGTAATCTTTTTACTAAATTTCTGATTTTAAAATATATTGAATGGCCTGTAGATTTTTTAATGCTATCATTTACTGAATAACAGAAAATGTTTTAGATCAAACAATGCCTATTAGCGATTGACTTTACAAAATATTCCATCCATAATATTTGGGCATTTTGTTGGATGTTACGTCCTTAAAATATAATATTTTAGCTATGCTTATAAGAAAAACAATCTGAGCACCTATGCGATTTTTGCTATCTCTACCTTAGATTAACATATAGTTATAGATTGACTTTACAATGAGCAATTTAAAAACATTGCAAGGATAATCTAATTATAACCATATATTAAGGCTACACAAATAAATGGAGGAATATCTACACAAGTTTCTAGTAATTTCTTCTTATCACTGTTATCAGACTCACCTGCCATGATGTAGCGAAGTCTGAACGCACACTGTTAAAACTAACAAGAGTATTTCTCTGCACTCACACTTATATTAGCTTCGACAAAGTTACGTTTGCGCGTGGCAAAATCATTACGTTTGATAACCACGTACAAATTTTTTCAGGCGTAGTTGAAGTGGCGCCCCCTCGGACTACATAAATATTTTTGCCAAAGGAAGTCACGGTGTAATTATCGTGGCATATCAATAGAATTACAGCGAATTATTAATCATTTCATTCAGTTCTTGCGATGACACGTTAACAAAATGAACACCTGTTCAAAGATAGTTTTAAATTGTTTTTTACCGGTTGAAGAATTCGAAAGACAATGTTTTTCCTTGTCACTTGTTCGGAAAAAGAAAGGGTAGAAAATAGTTTAATTGTTTCGATGTTGATTAAAAATTTAAGATACTTACTAATGAGTGCCATCAGTATTCTAGAAAAATGTTCTTTTTCTATTTTGATTTTATATTCCTTATACCTACATGTAGGTTTTTTTATACTACGCGATGGCAAACAAGCTTGCGGCCCACCTGGTGTTAAGTGATTACCGTCACCAATATAAAGGGTAAATCATTTAACACAACAAATATTAAGGGTAAATCATTTAACACTACAAGTGCGTTGCCATTCTGAGGACCAAGATCATATGCCTTCCATGCCTATTACACTGCCACCTTTCCCTTCAATCCGAAACACAGCGCACTGCTTCACGGCAGAAATAAGAAAGGCGACCCAGACGACCCTGTATATGGGTCTCCCACCTTTTTTTTGTCGGGAGGTCAAATGGATTTAGGTACGCATCGTCCCTGCGGGGTGGTGCCAACCGCAGGGGATATGTGGGACTCGAGGTAAAGGCGTTCCCTCCATACCCACTAAACATCCTCCCCGGCCTGACCTCCAGTGCTTTATTGCGGGACGGCTCGGGATCTGCGCACGTGAGCGCAACTACACCGAGACCGTCCCAACTGCCCGTCTAGGCACTCCTTGTGCACCAATTGGTGGCCAGCAGCCCACAGGGGCTACCAACTAACGCCAGCCGCTGTGGGCCGCTGGCCGACGTCAGCCTTATAGGTCGCCTCCTCACCGATGGCTGCTCGACCTGGCGCATCCTCCTGACGAGGACACTGGGAGCAGCCATCGGACCGCACCCGGGGTCATCGCGCGCGGCTTCCCATGTAGTAAAAGGTGTTTTAAAAATTTAATTGTTAAAAATTAAAATAACCCCCACTAAGATAAAATATTATATTATATTAGGTACTTATCTACGCATGTCATCTCGAGGGCAAAATATTAAAATATTTCTATTACTTTTTGGCTTGCCAAGTTGCGTTTATCTAATTTCAAAATAATTGTGTTCCATTATTATTGTGAAATGTTTCAAATTTAGATTATACACATCGGTGATATCTGCGAGAAACCTGATATCTTCATTATGGCCAGATGTAGTGTAGTACTTAACTGTACTGTGATGTTATTAAACAACTTATCGCTAAATTAAAAAGCGAGTTAATTACAGAATACTTAGGTAATGCGTAAGGTCTCTCTCGAGCCGTTTAGTATTCTTTGTATGGAGTACAAAGAGGAGTACAAGGAGGATGCTGTAGCACACACTAATCAGCAACGCAACGATATCGCCTCTTACACAGATATATCAATCTAAGGAGATCGGTCGAATCGCCGAGTTCATAATAATAATAATAACGTTTTATTTGCAAGAACATGGTTGTATATGGTATTACAAGATTAATAATGTCTCACACATTCTATTGACGTAGTCAAAATGCAAATATTAGTATAAAACTATGTCAATTACAAACCAGCAAAACATAAATGTCATTGTGTTTTACTTAGTCATGAACACTATACCTACATATCATAATAATTGAGAGAAATGTCATAAAATATAATAATTATTACACAAGAATATCTTATACTTTCATGTCCATGTATTCCTTGACACTGTAAAAACACTTTTCATTGAGCCATTTTGTCAAATTAATTTTAAATCTATTACTGTCTAACGATTTTATATTGCTAGATAATTTATTATATAATTGAATACACATATTATATGCATTCTTTTTATATATGTACTTACGGATTGGTTGTTGGCATATTATATGAGTGTGGTTAGATCTGAGCTGCCTAACTGAGCACTCTGAAAGCAATTTAAAGTAATGGGGATGTTGTTTTACAAAACAACATACATCCCGAATATACATACACGGCAAAGGCAGAATCTTTAGCTTTATAAAAAGTGGTTTACGGCTATCTATGTACCATTCATTACACAATGCTCGTATACACTTTTTTTGAAGTTTAAAAACTGTGTTCACTTCTACAGAATTCCCCCACAGTATCAATCCGTAGTTCAGCACTGATGATACATAACCATAATAGGCTGCCAAAGCTGCTTCCAACGATACTGTTCGCCTTATTCTACTCAAAACAAACACAAAACGATCCAATTTTTTACAAATTTGATTAATATGTTCTTTCCAATTTAAATGCTCGTCAATTGTAATACCTAAAAATTTTATGTAACTAACTTTTTCTAATTTACTGTCGTTAAATTTGATATTAAGATTTGGAGAATTAGAGTTATAAGATGTAAATGTCATAAATTTCGTTTTATTAATATTTATTTGTAGGTCATTTAAACTTAGCCAGTCAATTGTAACTCTTAAAGCTTTATTTATACTATTTTCAAACGTAGATTTATCATCACATTTTATTATTAGAATTATGTCATCAGCAAATAAAATAGTTTTATGAGGCAATGTATTCGGAAGGTCATTTATATAGATAAGAAATAACAGTGGTGCGAGCACCCCGCCTTGTGGTACACCGGTGTTATTGATTTTGAATTCCGATTTGTAGTTAATTTTAAATATTTTATTTTTGTTACATGTCATTTTTGAGATTTCTGTACATTGCTTTCGATTTGATAGGTAACTACATAGCCAATCATAGGCCTTTCCTCTAATACCGTAGAATTCCAGCTCGCGGAGTAGCTTTTCATGGTTGACAAAATCAAAAGCTTTGCTCATGTCTAGAAAAATTGCCATTATTGGATCTCCATTATTTATGGACTCTGTAGCTGCTTTTATCAATTCAAAACAAGCAAGGGACGTCAAACGTCCCTTACGGAAACCGAATTGATTTGAATGTAAAATGTTCAGTTTTAAGAAAAAGTTATTTAAACGACTATGCATAGCTTTTTCGAATATTTTGGAAATAATAGACACTAAAGTTATTGGCCTGTAATTGTTTGGATCCATATTATCTCCCTTTTTGTGAAGTGGTTTAATAACAGAGAGCTTTAGTTTGTCAGGAAATAATCCCTGTTCAAAAGATAAATTAATAATATGGGTGATAGGTCGACACAATACCAAAGAACTCTGTTTAACAACCTTAGCAATAATGTCATCATATCCGCATGATTTGCTATTTTTTAAAGAATTGATGATTCGATGGATTTCGTAATCATCAACTGGATTTAGATAAATTGTTTTTGAAGTTTTGGTGTATTCCATATTAATCGTATTTTGATAATTCAGATTTGTATTAGCAATAATCTTATTTGTACTAGTCAGCTCTATAAAGTAATTATTAAAAACGTTAGAAATCTTCTCAGGTTCATAAAATATCTCATTATTAAATTGAATTGAATTAATGTCATTTATATTATTATTATTAGTTAGTATTGATGTAATCCTATTCCAAATAGCTTTGGGATTTTTACCGTTATTGATAAAGTATTTTTTGTTGCAATTCTTCTGGGCTGCTGACATACACTTTTTAAAAATATAATTATAAGTCTTGAAAAACTTTTTGTGGGATTCAGCGGCCTTACTACATAACATGGTTCTAGTTGAGCATGCCGTAATATACACTATTCATTGTGCGCGTCTTAAGGACTACGAAGCGATGAAAGTTAAGCACAGCCGCAAAGGAGATCGGTCAAATCGCTGAATTACGTATTCACTTGACTATATTAGAAGTCGAAGTGGCGGTAATGTATGCGCACTGGGCATACACTTTGTCACAAGTTAAACGCCAGCTTGGCCTATCTCCTTGTATTAATAAATCTGTGGCCTCTTACGTCTTCCCATACGCGAGACTACATCTTTTCGTCCACGCTTGCCCCTCTCAGCACACTACTGGTTCCGAACGTACTTTCATTAACAAGACAATTTACAGTCGTGTTGCGCGCGTGTATTTTGAATTTGTAGGCTTCAAACTGATTTTGGTTACGTCCACCAAGGACGGCGAGGCGAAAGGCAATACGGTTACGATCCCTTTCAGAGTTGATAAGTGTGCCATAACCTTAACACGGCTCGCCGTACGGCCTAGAGCACCCACCAAAGTCCTATACTTCTTATAAGCCCTGGTGACGTTGTATCGCCCGCCATCTGCGGCAACAAGAGTTAGTACAAAAAATGTTGCAAACATCTACTAAAAAATGTTGTAAACCACGCCGAGACAACACATTTTGATGTGGAACATAATGCTCGCTTGATCCCGTGGAGTGTAATCTCGGGGTAAGCAGAGCCTTAGTTAACATTTTGTTAAAACCAAATCTGGCAGTTACCTTTGGGCTATTGCCTCCAAATAGTGACAGGTTGTCAGCCTACATAAAAGGGACCAAACCCAGAAAGTAACAATGCTTCAGTAAACAAACAAACACAAAAGCAATCAACCATTACAGATGTTACACTTAAGATTATCTCAGCAGACCTGGTATCAACAGAAAAAAAAATATTTTTTTACTTTTTCTTATAATAATTGATATATAAGTTTTAACTGTCATAAATATCACTGTCCACATGACTTCAAACTACGTATAACTCGTTGTGAAGTTTCGAAGAAAATCTTCAATATATAATCGTTACTCCTCCCTTTCATATTCTGGTCCATAGATGCATAAGCCATGACCAAGTCATTGAGGATGTCGCTTAAGATTTCTCGCATAGTTGTGGGAGTAGGTCTGTAACTATTTTCAGCTGCTTTCAATACAGAAGTAGCCTGAAACAGAAATTTCACACTTAATCCTTTTCAAATAATTGCTAAAAGAGGCAGTAAGTATTTGGTGGACGAATTTCAGTAATAAAATAAAATATTTAAAGGAAAGAACAAAGATGACTGTTCAGTTGTGAGAAAGAACTGACAGCATTCCAAAGTAAAGTAGGAAAAAATAATGAGGAAGGCATTTGGGAAAAGTGCAAAAGGTCGTTTTCCCTTACGATTAAGATAAGCAAATGATATAGCAATAGATGCGACACTAGAAATTGCAATAGATACTTTAACACCTAGGACTAGGGACACGTGAGCTGGCAGAGACTTCCTATTCTTGACTGGGCGACATAGAAATTGTTATGGAATAATTTTATTTTTGCGTTTACAAACGCGTAAATATAATACTAGAAAAATGCACTGAAAAAAATCGACTTGCCTCAGGCGGGACTCGAACCCGCACCTTCCACAATCCGGGTGGACGCGTTGACCAATTTCGCCACCGAGGCACTGCTTTTCGCTGTCGAAATTTGTCAGTGCTTGGTGGTTACGCGTTTGTAAACGCAAAAATAAAATTATTCCATAATGTAAGGTAGTTTCATCTTAGCTGGGCGTCAAATATTTGCAAAAATATTTCGTTCGGGTCTTGGAAGTGCAAATTTCAAAGATTTGATGAAACGATGTTTACCATAAAAACATAAGCACCAAGCACTGACAAATTTCGACAGCGAAAAGCAGTGCCTCGGTGGCGAAATTGGTCAACGCGTCCACCCGGATTGTGGAAGGTGCGGGATCGAGTCCCGCCTGAGGCAAGTCGATTTTTTTCAGTGCATTTTTCTAGTTTTATAGAAATTGTTTTTCCAAATTTTATTTTCGCGCTAGTATGGTTGCTACAGTTGGATTATCAAAACTCGAGTTATCACGCGCGGTCATAGGAAGGAACAGAAAAGGTGTGATTAGCGAAAAAAGCTTTTAGGAATACTTATCGTGGTAGGTATGACGATAGAACACGATTAGGTAATTATGTTTATTTCCGAAATATTCATATAATTATTTGTTTTTTACCTTTCTTCATTTCATTGTTACCTTTGTTTTCCAGGATATAAGAGTTTCTCCTAAGGATGTCCCCTTTTGCTTCTCTCCAACATCTTGGATACTGTTACGCAAGACTAACAGATGGTGCTTTCTACAAACATCTGCAATAATTATTTAATGTAATAAATAATACATTATATCGAGCTTCAAGGGTATCGATATCTTATTATAATCTGTCACTATCAAATGTTTTGTTCCGACAGGGTCGAGGATCGCCATTAAGCTCGCTTGCACCTTCAGTCTTATCATCAAGGGTCTAGCTTAAAAAATCGCCGATATGAATAATAAGTTATTAATAACCCGCTTAAAATTTGCAACATAGAGAATTCTTTGATATTATAGTTACCTATTGAACAGTGCGCTTCATCGTCTCGAAGCGGACAATCTACCTTTTTGTTACATACCATTTCGATATGAATAGAAATATTATTAGGTAGAGACCCTTCACACCAATATTTTGTTAATTTTGGTTTCACACTACATGCTCTTTCACAACTTTTCGAACACTGCGGCAATAAGCATTGCCATTCTCTACAAATGCAACCAGTTTTAGATATAACTTTGTCGTTTCCAGAATGTGAGAGTTTTAAAGCAGTTCCTAGTTTTTCATTTAGAGTGAGCAAAAACAATTGAGCCTCATGCAGTTCATCAATATCTGCAGCGTTATTTACCAAATCATCATACATAGAGACTAAATAAGAATAACAATTATCTCTGATGCTCCTAACACGTAAATTGTCAGGTCTTGGGTTAGAAGTTTCTTTTTGTAAATTGTTTATAGCTGTGTATAGTGACGATAACTTCTTATGGATCGGTAAATATTCTTTAGAAGCGCTGTTCGTTTTTAAAATGCTTAAGACTGTATTATACATTTCATTAGCTTCAAATTTATTAAGCGTTGCTCCTGTAACCACAAATGAATAAATCAAGTTTAAATTTTATTCCATAGCGCAGCTATAGAATAAAAACAACAACAAACTTACCAGTATTACAAGAGACCTCATCAGTCTCATCATAACAGTCGAGTTTACCATCGCATAACATATCTAAAGGCACACTGGTGGTTTCGTCCACTGCTTGGCACCCCCACCTACCCAAATTAAATTTATACCAACACACAACTTTGCATGGTTCAGGGCAAGTAGAATCAATACAAAATGATTCTTCGCAAATACAACTCTTCAGAGATAATTTGTATTTCGATTTTTTTGTAAGTATGATTTCATCTTCCAATAGAGACAATTCTTTACTAGCTATGTCATCTATATTAGTTGCATTGTATATCTGTTGTGAACACAATGAGCCATCAAGAGCTGTACTTAAAGCTTTGATAACTAACACAACTTCATTCAACGCCGTTTTCATATATTTAGTATCTGTAAACAGTTTTCTGTGAGACTTGTCGGTATATTTCTGCAAGAAACCCAATTGTTTCCTAAGCACGTCATTTAGGATAACATTTTGTTTTGTGAGTATTGCATTATCAGTGGAAATGAAACAATCTTGTAATAAATATGATTCTACATTTGTCGTAACTCTGATTGCCCTTTGCATTCTTGCCATAGCTGAAAGCACGTTTAGATTAGGTACCATTACATATTAAATTTAGCTAACATTGATATATTATTCATGAGTTTCACCTTTTTCTAGACATTGTTTTTCATCAGCTCCATTTGGACAATCGACTTCACCATCGCAAACATTGCTTAAAGACAATATTCCCCCACTTTGTGGACATACATACTGATTTAATGATTTGATGTCAGTACAAGTTTGAGCCATAATTGTTTCGCAAGACATTGGAGTTGTAACGCCGTAATTTATTGTATCTGGCGTTGAAACTTCAAAAATCACATTATTAACAACCTTCAGAGCATTTTGCATTCTATCTTCAATATTTTGAATTGAATTCACTATGCCTTCGTTTTCGTTTTCAGTAGAATTAATCATGCTTCTTTTACTTTGTGCTAAACTTTTCATCATAAGTTCCATACCGCGAGTTATAAGGTCTGTATAAGCCTTAATGTCTTCATGATTAGTATGAATCTTGGTGTGATGTATCTGAGCAGACTCTAAGACTTTGTTCCTAATATTTTGAATAATTGAACGTTTTTCTTCAACCGTTTTACCAAGATTTGAATATGTCTGTGCAATGTTTAAAACTTTTTCGGCGATCTCGTTAACAATAGCATCGTTTGATTGGTGTGATGCAGTAGATTTCATATCGCCACCGATTCTTAGAAATTTATAATATTGAGGAGGTAATGTACTAAATTCTGCAACCTCATGAAGAAGAAATTTCGTTTGACTATTATTATTAGCTAGTATTTTTAAGCCTTCCATAACAAGTTGTACATATTTCTCACCCTTAACACCAAAACGGTGAGCAGATAATTTCAATTTGCTCTCTATTTTGTCCAACATATTAGATTTTAAGCTAGGCGATGCTTTCGCTAGTGCATTCGATGTAATGTTAAATAACTTTTGTGTAATTTCTTGTACTATCTGACTTTTTAAATTATCATCCGTAATATCCGCTGTAACAAGTAATGGATTTAGTCTATTTATTTTAATAATACAAATGCTTTCCAAATATTGAAAAGGAACACAACAGAGTCTTTTAAACCATACAGTCACAGTAAATTGCCTTTGCCAGGTCTCTCTCAGTAGTTCCTCGTCCAAAATCTTATTCTGCTACGATTTAAACTTAAAATAATTATGTGTACAATAGCAAACATTTCCTTATTGTGTACATAAAATCATCTTTACGACTAGAAGCGTCCGACATCATGACTTTACAAAAAAATCACACTTAAAACACGTCTTGCGGCTACTATGGGCTGTCTGAAACTGACGGCCAATATCCGCTCCGTGAAACCCGTTGGCAATGGAAGGCCACAAAATTAGTTTTCTGTGAAACTCTTTCTTAGTAGAAGGCAAACCGGCCGTTTGCACATTATAAGAAAATTTCTTGTGTCTGATAAGAAAATGTCTTTAATACGAGTAAGATTAAACTAGTGTGGGACATGCAAGAAGCTTATATTTATTCTTAATCTGATTCGACATGTCCATGTCTGATCCGACGATATGTATCTAATATACAGGGATGTTCGGTACATGGGGTGTCAAGCGGGCACCTACCCATGCTAACATTCATTATACAGGGTGTAAAAGACATGAACAGTCAAACGAGAACCATGTATTCTGCTCACCATCATAATTTTTTTTTCCTTTAAACTATTCCTGGGAAATTGATAGTTACGATTTTATTGAAGGTCAAAGTCATACATTTTTTTTAATTTTTTTTATTAAAAAGTATTCTATACGTTATTTCTTAATTATTGTCCAAAGAAACATTATCAGTTTTTATAGTATTTCATAACAAAAAATGGCTTCAAAACGTTAGCGTTCAATGTAGCTCACTCGATGCGCACGGACACTAACGAACGGGGCCGCCGCGCCGCCGTCTAGCAAAATTATCGCGGTTTTGCGAGTTGCGTGCGAGTTGAGCCTTTTACATTGCGCGGTACAATTTTAATTTTTATTTTTTTATTTTAACACCAACAAATAAAAATCATTTCCCAGCAATATTTTTTTTGAAATAAGTCTTATTTTGATGTATAGAATACATGGTTCTCGTTTCACTGTTCATGTCTTTTACATCCAGTATAATATGGTGACATTAAAAATTCAAAGTTGTAAAAATAATTTTATACTACACCTGATCGGAACAGTAGCTATTATTCCCTCAAATTGAAAAGAGAACGTTGATCATTTCTTCGACCTAAATATGCGGGAGGAAAAGTTGTATCAAAATCTATTTATTTCAAACGCGGCACCGCCGCCGTTAGCGGGGTGCGCGCGTGGCGGCGGTGCGCGGCAGCAGACCGCGCCCCGCGACATAACTACAGGCCATTTTGGTTCGCCATTGGTTGGCCGGTGTTTCGCAGAACATCTGCACCTAGTGTTGCATAATCATAATCTCCTTATAATTTTATTATAGGTACTGCTTATTTCAATCTAACAAGTCTTTGAATGTTCCTCACAGGTGTAGTAAAAGCACTATGTAACACTTGGGAGAAAGTTCAATTCTCAACTCGGAAGTATTGTAGCCCTTGGCTGCGCCCTCGGGCCACAAACTGCTCCCTTGTTGGTAATCTGTCACTTTCGTCCCGCGGTGAACAATGTACTATTGTAATTTTTCATATATTTTGTTTTTCTTTTATCTAAATTCGACATGAATTTTGGTTATAGGTAAACTTTGGACATACCTACGTATTTTTTTTTTCTTTTTGTTAAAAAGAAAAAAGTTTATAATAAAAAAAAATTTGAAAAAAAGGATAACGTACCTATGGACGTAATTTTTTACTATGTTAGAAAAAACTTTCAACACCTTGAATATTAGTTGATAGGTTTACCTACTTACATACCTTTACCGAAAACTATTAAACATAGCAATAATCCGTTTATGAAACGTAACATTTTATTAATATTTAAATTGTGTTCGATATCACGTTTGTTGTTAAATGTAAGTAGGTACTAGTACACAATAAATTTAGTTGGTACTTAGGTACACGAGAACGCAATAAACGCTTGTGCTCATTAAACGAATTAATTAAAGAACGATCATTAAACGGATAGATTGTATTGGGAACAACAACCAAGTTAGAATGTTTGTAAACTCATGAGTTATTTTATTTAGGTAGATAGCTCTTATGTAGGCAGGTACCTTTTTTTGTCGGGGAGGTCAAATGCATTTACGCATAGTCCCTGCGGGGTGGTGCCAACCGCATTGGATTTGTGGGACTCGAGGTAAAGGCGTTCCCTCCATACCCACTAAACATCCTCCCCGGCCTGACCTCCAGTGCGCTATTGCGGGACGGCTCGGGATCTGCGCACGTGACCGCAACTACACCGAGACCGTCCAATCTTAGGTCCCAATGCTGCCCGTCTAGGCACTCCTTGTGCACCAATTGGTGGCCAGCAGCCCACAGGGGCTACCGACTAACGCCAGCCTCTGTGGGCCGCTGGCCGACGCCGGCCTTATAGGCCGCCTTCTCACCGACGGCTGCTCGACCTGGCGCGTCCTCCTGACGAGGACACTATTATGGTCGTTCAAGGCATTCTTAAAGTCTTAGCACAATTATCAGCTCGGAAAGGAAACGCCTCTTTTTAACACGCATATATTAGTTTCACCTGTATGTTTGTGACTCCTGTATGTTTGTAGCTCATGTATTTTAGTATGTAAGTAGGTAACTGACTCATTTGGGCTCGATTTTATCCAACTTTAAACGGTCAGATTTAATGTAAACTTTATAGACTTATCAAAGACCGACATTACAATAGTTCGATAAGAATAATATAATTGGTGTAAATAATTACTATAGATTAACAAAACTAACCAATGGTGTAAGCGCTTCTTAAAAACGTCTAATAGCGAGCTATCATTTACACTACCCCAAGCAAGAAGCTTATATTTTATGACCCTGAGTAAATTGAAATCTTTTTGGAACGCACTCTAAATTGGTATGAATTCCGTTCAAGGAGCTTAAAGGTAACTTCGTGATTCCGTTTGACAGTTTGAAGAATAGAGATGAACGTAGATTGAGAATAGAGTATACAAGGAGCTTATATTTTACCTATAGAAAAGCTCCTTGAGAGTATAAATGAGCTACTAAAGAATAATAATTATTAGAGTGAGAAAGCTTACCTATATGTCTGATATATATATACGGGAGAGCAGGACAAAACATTTTTTTTGTCTCTGTTTGCGTATGGGATTTTTATATTTGCCACCATTGTTTTGGTGGCAGACAAGTGCGTGGTGGTTTAATATTTCTCATCATTTTAAGTGATTTTATGTTAGTTTTAACAATCTAATTCTAATACGCAGTATTTTGTGTCATTTCGTTTGTAGTAATGGTGAATTGTTGCATAATTGGCTGTAAAAGCCAATAATTAGTCTATTGTTGTAGCTATAGGTATAGTATGTAGATATATTGCTATCTCGCTTAGGTGTACGCTGATGACTTATCTATACTCTATTTAGTCCAGTCAACAAGTTCAAAAACGTGAAAAATAGAGATAAAGCTCCTAAAAATATGAGCAATAGCTCATTGGATTCGGAACGACCTCTAGAAAAATGAGTTTTGAGGATTTTACTGCACGTAAAAAATTGCAATTGTTATTAACAAAATAAGATGAAAAAAAAGAGGTATTTACGTTTTTGTTAATAACTCATAAACTATTAATATTTACGATATTTGGAAAAAAGGTCCTTAAAGAAGAGGAAATTTCCGAAAAAAAAGTCCCAGCTCCCGGAACTCTACCTCTATTATTTATAATTTTAATTTAACGCTGAAAATAGGGCTCCGCGCAGCCATTACGGCATGGGCGCACTGCCGTTAAAGACAGTTTCTTACATAAAATTATTTTTTATAGTAACAAATATGAATTTAAAAATTCAAATAAATTATGGTGTCATCCAGATACTTGAAAGAATATATTCCCGTTGGAAAATTTTTTTTAAATTAATTTTTCAAAAAGTTATGCAATTGTTAATTAACGAATTTTTTTCCTATCTCCGTTTTCATAAATGACGACATAAAAATTTTAATAATAAACCTATAAATTTTTGGCTCTGTGGAGCTCTTCTTATATATATATATAACAAGATCCCGCGATAAAAGTTTATTAAAGTTAATTATTTTGTTTATAACAATTTTTTAAAGTTAACAAAAAATGAAAAGTCTAAGAAATGTTATTAAATTTTTTTTTTTAAACATATGTTATATTATTGCTGCTTTCTTATCCAACAATGGCATTAAGTAACATCGGAAAAATTTTTTTTACATCATTTGTTAAGAAATTGTTTATAAACAAATAGACAAGTTTAATATTTAAAGAAATTTTTTTTTACCATTATGTTGTCATGGCAAAATAATGATTTTTAAAAAAAAAATTTTTTCTTAAATAATTTTTTTTATTGTTTATAATCGTTTTTTTTATATTTCGATTGTTTAAATAATTAGTTAAGGAATGATTTTCTCTTTAAAAATCATAATTGGCATTTCTTCATAGGTAAATAGAAAAAAAAATTTTTTTATCAATAATTTCATTGTTTGTTAACTAAACAATTTGTTATAAACAAATTCTTACTACCGTTATATTTTTTTTCTAGAGCTAAGAAAAATAACAAAAACAGCCATATATATCAAAATACTAAAAATCGTGTAATATTTTAAAGCGTTATAAAAAATATAAAAAATTTTTTTTTAGTATTTTGATATATAAGGCTGTTTTTGTTATTTTTTTTAGCTCTAGAAAAAAAATATAACGGTAGTAAGAATTTGTTTATCACAAATTGTTAAGTTAACAAACAATGAAATTATTGATAAAAAAATTTTTTTTTTCTATTAACCTATGAAGAAATGCCAATTATGATTTTTAAAGAGAAAATCATTCCTTAACTAATTATTTAAACAATCGAAATATAAAAAAAACGATTATAAACAATAAAAAAAATTATTTAAGAAAATTTTTTTTTTTTAAAAATCATTATTTTGCCAAACAACATAATGGTAAAAAAAAAATTCTTTAAATATTAAACTTGTCTATTTGTTTATAAACAATTTCTTAACAAATGATGTAAAAAAATTTTTTCCGATGTTACTTAATGCCATTGTTGGATAAGAAAGCAGCAATAATATAACATTTGTTTAAAAAAAAATTTTTAATAACATTTCTTAGACTTTTCATTTTTTGTTAACTTTAAAAAATTGTTATAAACAAAATAATTAACTTTAATAAACTTTTATCGCGGGATCTTGTTAAATATATATATAAGAAGAGCTCCACAGAGCCAAAAATTTATAGGTTTATTATTTAAATTTTTTTGTCGTCATTTATGAAAACGGAGATAGGAAAAAAATTCGTTAATTAACAATTGCATAACTTTTTGAAAAATTAATTTAAAAAAAAAATTCCAACGGGAATATATTCTTTCAAGTATCTGGATGACACCATAATTTATTTGAATTTTTAAATTCATATTTGTTACTATAAAAAATAATTTTATGTAAGAAACTGTCTTTAACGGCAGTGCGCCCATGCCGTAATGGCTGCGCGGAGCCCTATTTTCAGCGTTAAATTAAAATTATAAATAATAGAGGTAGAGTTCCGGGAGCTGGGACTTTTTTTTCGGAAATTTCCTCTTCTTTAAGGACCTTTTTTCCAAATATCGTAAATATTAATAGTTTATGAGTTATTAACAAAAACGTAAATACCTCTTTTTTTTCATCTTATTTTGTTAATAACAATTGCAATTTTTTACGTGCAGTAAAATCCTCAAAACTCATTTTTCTAGAGGTCGTTCCGAATCCAATGAGCTATTGCTCATATTTTTAGGAGCTTTATCTCTATTTTTCACGTTTTTGAACTTGTTGACTGGACTAATTCTCAATCTACGGGGATGGGGCTGGATGGGGTCAAATATTGCATACTCTGACCCTGAATATCTGAATGCATAATTATTATGCTCTATGGCAGTTCGAACAACTGACGCGTGGCCAAGGAGCTTATATTTTAACTTCGTGCGCGTGGCGTTGTGTGTCGACTAGAAACATACCGCGCGCGGTGCGTCGGATGGCGTGTTTACTTGATTTACCTCTTTGGTTTACCTTTAAGCATATTGACCCCCACCAAGATCCATGAAATGTGACACCCACATTTTAATGCGAAAATCAAGAAAGAAGATGAAACTGAAGACTTGGTTGTATGGGCTAGATCCCTTTGCCGTCCCGTAACAGGGAAAACTCAAAATTTAACAAAAAAAAGAAAAAAGAGGAGTGTTTGGCGGGAAATCATGGCGTCTGGATGTCGATCTTTATTTCGATAATTCAAAATAGCTACGGAGTGGATTTTGTGCAGTGAAAGTGGTGTCGTTTTGTCGCTTAAGCATTCGTGTTGACGAACAGTTATGAGGAATCATTGAAATAAAGGTTTTGTGTATGTGGCGTTGAGAATTGTATAGTGGTTGGAAATCCCACTATACAATTCTCATCAGTCACCATCATGAGGTTTGTACCATGCATTTCTCGCCAAGCACTCCCTAGATGCATTAAAAAGTGTGGCACCCACATTTTAATGCAAAAATCAAGAAAGAAGATGAAACTGAAGACTTGGCTGTATGGGCTAGATCCCTTTGCCGTCCCGTAACAGGGAAAAATTTACCAAAAAAAAAAAAGAAAAAAGTTGTCACTGTCACTCAATAACATAAATATAACCTAAAATTTTATTTTCCTTACTATACAAAATAAAATTTAGGATGAATAATACCTCAGTTATCAAATTAGCCCAGGTAAATAATCAGCAGTATAAAATGATAATCGGTATAAATTTATACGATCTATGAAGTCGAACACAATATGTTTTATTTTCTAGTCTCTCCTGTCTTCAAAGATACAACTAGCACCATGGACTGCTATAGCTCAGATTCATACATCAGATCCTCTGTGCCGAGTAGTCTCGGGAAAATACCGCATAACAAAGAAACGCGATAAACCATTAACATATGAAATGGCTAATCCTCCTCACTTTATAGCCCACCGCAAGTCTTGGAACTCATGGAATACTTGTATGTATATAAATGTTTTTAAAGTAGCCTTTAACCTTTTGCTGCATAAATTCATTGACGTAACTTGTATGTATGCCAAACATATACAAACGCACCAGAGTCAAAACTTTCAAAAAGAATAGTTTCATAAGATATCCTTTAAGAAATGGAATTTACTGCAAGCACACCTGTTCCCTCCTTCCTACAATCCTGGGTCATTCAAAAGTGACGAAGCACCTTGCAGGTCGCCAAGGCGAAAGTGGCTAGCGCGGCGGTTTATCTTTCGCACTAGCTATCTTCGCATTTGGACTCCACTTGCTTACCATCATGTGGTATGGAGTCACTTGCATGACCTTTTTATAAAAAAATAGTTATTTATGTACTGTCAGACACATTTCTCGTACAGCATACACAGCATGCAAGCACTTATGGATGTGTCAGCAATACTTACAAAACTCTTTTTCTTCCTTAGCTAGCTTGAAAGGAGGATTGCGCAGATCTGAAACAGCAATTGAAGATGAATTCATCAGAAGATTCATGAATGGAACTTGGCATGGACTTGTGTGCAGTGAAGTAAGTTATATAGAATATATTTATGAAAGATAAATTTTCTAGGGCTTGATCCCTTTAGTATGTTTACAAAGTACGAAAGCAAAATTATCTTTTTGCTTCATTAGTTCAAGAAAATGTAAAAAAGGTGAGTACTCTTGAATCAGGATTAACATTGTGCATAAGTTGTATCATTGCCAGACTATCCGAAGCTCATTTAATTTGACTAATCAAAAGCTGCTGCGGTTCAAATAGATATTTTCAGGTACTTAAGTTAAGAAACGAAAAGTATAATAAATTGTAATGATTACTTTGTTAGCTAAATAGTTAACCAAATGCAAATACTTTAATATATAATAAAACATTATTATTATAACAAAAAAAAAATCAGTTTATGAGTTGTTGTATTTGGTCGTAAATATACGACTGAGGATTGGATACAAAAATATTGGTCAGATTAATCCGACCTTGGCGGTTAAAAGGTTAATAAAGCACCACTACATGTAGCTCACATAAAAGTCACAAGAGATTATAAAGTTAGTAGGTATGTGCGGTGCACCGGGGACGCTTTGGTGAAATGGCGCACGTATAGTGCGTCGATCCCAAAGCACCCCCATGAGGGCTTAGGTGGGGTTTAGCAGGTAGTACTGGCGCTGTTCCGCGTCGGTGATCCCTGCACACGTCACACGCCAAACCAGCGTGCGGTATGGCCAGTCAATTGGTTCCCCATCGTCAAAAAAAAAAAAAAAGGTATGTGCGGTGCACACTGGCCGAGCTAAATGCAATTGTCAGATATCAATGTTTTTTTGTTTATGGCGAGTAGTTGGCAGATGAGCATACAGCCTGCCTGGTGGTAAGCAGCCACCGGAGCACACATGCTGCCAACCCTGGTCCCATGGAGTTCTGGGTAACATTACTCACCAACAGAAACATAACATCGCAAAAATGTGGTGTTATTTTACTATAGTCTACTACTAAGGTCGCATCTAGTCTACTGTACACTCTAATTTGTTTCAATTTGGTCAAGTAAGACAATGTATATGACTATGATAAGCCTTAGCAGGAAGTTTAGAACTATACCTGTTCACAAGTCCCCTTAGCCACTATCACTCATACAATGTCTCATAATAATATTAATTAATTTTCAGATAATAATCAAGAGACAATTCAATCACATCAGAGTGGCTGCAATAGTAAGACGAGCAGTAATCCCAACAAAAATGTACTTCTTATTAGGATATACTGAAGAGCTCCTAGCTAACTGGCTCCAGTGCCCAGTCACATTAGAGCTTCAAACAGTAGATAGCTTCAAAGACGTCGTGTTCAAATATATATAATTTTTAGTGTTGTGAATAGATGTAGTCAATAAGGTAATTTATAGTAAAATGTGTTATTACAAATCTGATCTTTTGTTTTCTTATCAACACTTTAGACAATAATAAATCGTGTTAATGAATTATAATTGGCGACAGTCTGGCAACATGTGACTGTGTGGTGGCGCTGAAAGGCCCATTCTGCCAGATTTGGCTTTGTGTGTAACGAAATGTCACTCTGGCTCTGCTCTAAACTACCTAGTGCTAACACTACCAACGCCCTGGGCGAGATTTCTAGCAAATTATGGATAGGTTGTTCTTACTTATCCATGACAGAATTTAATTTCCATGTTTTTCGTTTTCTATTTAATTTGGTATTTTCAATTTGTTTTAATGCTGAAACCGAAACAACTTTTTCTGTGGGACCAACATAGAAATCGCGAACATAAAATCGGCTTTTCCATAAATTTCGGTTGCGTAGCTATTACCTACACATTTGTATGGAATAGCCGATTTTTTTTTCGCGATTCCGATATTGCTCCCATAGCAAAAATAGTTTATACTGACTGGCACATGAAGTTCCTTCCTCCTTCGATGACATGGAGGCCTTGTGTCTCAGCAGTGGGTCGGATTTTAAAGGCTGTTATGATGATAATTACACTGCAACGATTTCTTCGTCGCGATCGGCTCGGCTAAATGTGCGTCGTCCTTTAAAACGTTGAAAAAATAACGGTGTATAAGGAATCTGAATGCATGTTCCTTAACGGAGAATTACGACACGTCCGATATGGACACGCAAAATATTTGTCGGATTAATCCGACAGAAGGGTTAAATAAGTTAATTATTGTATTAATACAGTTATCATCATCATCAACAGCTGATATAATGTCCCCACCGAGGAGCTCGAGCCTACCCCACATTAGGGGCGATTAGGCCTTAGTCAACCACGCTGGCCAAGTGCGGGTTGGTCGACTTCACACACGACCTAAGAATTTCTTCATAGGTGTGTGCAGGTTTCCTCGCGATGTTTTCCTTCACCGTAAAAGCGACGATTAAACGTACATATGCATTCAAAATTTGAAAACACATTGGTACGTGGCGGGGATCGAACCAGTGCCTCCCGGGTGGGAGACGACGCTCTAACGCACTACGCCACCGATGCTTCTATTATTTCATCAACAAGTAAATGTCCCCACCGAGGGGCTCGAGCCTACCTCACATTAGGGGCGATTAGGCCTTAGTCAACCACGGTGGCCAAGTGCGGGTTGGTCGACTTCACACACAACCTAGGATTTTTTTTCATAAGTGTGTGCAGGTTTCCTCGCGATGTTTTCTTTCAACAATTATGTCATAACATAATTATGTTAGTATATTAGTCCAGTTGGGTAAAAACAACTTAGAGAAAGAAGCTAATAGGAGGATCCATTTTTGCTGGGCAGCATTTGGAAAGCTAAGACATATCTTTACGTCTTCCCTGCCACAAAGCCTGAAGACTAAGGTATTTAATCAGTGTGTTCAACAGTAATGACCTATGCAGCGGAAACGTGGTCACTTACCAGAAGATTAGTCCACTAATTTAAAGTCGCTCAGCGCGCTATTGAGAGGGCTATGCTTGGTATCTCGTTAAAAGACAGGGTACGTAACGATCACATTCGTCACCGAACGAAAGTTATCCCGTTGGAGCAGACGAATCCTGGAGTGAAGACCACGTATAGGGAAGCGTAGTGTAGGGCGCCCTACGACCCGTTGGTCTGACGACCTTAGGACTGCTGGATGCGGGAAGCCCAGGATAGAAAACGATGGCGTGACATGACGGAGGCCTACGTTCAGCAGTGGATGGACAGAGGCTGTTGACTTGACTTGATTTGTATTATGAGTTTATTATATAGGATTGAAGCGTCGGTGGCGTAGTGCGTAAGAGCGTTGTCTTCTACCCGGGAGGAACCGGTTCGAACCCCGCCACGTACCAATGTGTTTTCAAATGTTGTATTCATAAGTACATTTAATCGACGCTTTTACGGTGAAGGAAAACATCGTGAGGAAACCTGCACACACCTATGAAGAAATTCTTAGGTTGTGTGTGAAGTCCACCGACCCGCACTTGGCCAGCGTGGTTGACTAAGGCCTAATCGCCCCTAATGTGGGGTAGGCTCGAGCCCCTCGGTGGGGACATTATATGAGCTGTTGATGATGATGATATAGGATTCAATATCAAAATAAAACTCTGTAATAAAATTCATATTCTTTTATAATTTGATTCATTCAAATATACATAATGTGTCAACAAACTGAACAGCGAGACGTGGGGCGCCGCCGCTACGGGTAGTCGTGTACCCTCCATCCACACAGGCTCTCACGCGCGCTACACCGCGACATACTACCGAGCCGACCACGAACTTCTGCACATACTTTCTGCTTTGTACTTTTACATGTGTCCAACAATACACCATTTCATTCTGCAACATCCTAGATTTTAATAAGGCGGACTTCACATTGGATCACATTCTGATAGCGACCGTTACGCCCTCTCTGTATACAAGGTGTAAGCGCGAGTTCCATTGAATTGGAGTAGAGCAACGAAGTTTTTAAAAATATGAAACTTATTTATTTGTGTTAATACTGTTAATGATAAGTCAAGTTGAAAGGGCAGTTAATGGAGAGAAGCTGAACACTGGTTGCCGTACCATGTTATGCAAGGCATTCTAACTTCAAGTGTTCGTTTTTATTTGACAAGAAAACGTCTGCTGGATTTGTGTTCGCTTCAATGGTAACATGCATTTGAGTACAAGCCGAAAGGGGGCATATCTATCAATACAAACAACTCTCAATTTAGGGGAGTTGCTTCCGAATTGCAAAAAAATTGACTTCTTCATATAAAACACAATATATAACATAACAAAATATAAAGAAAAAACTTGTCTTCTATTGATGGAGATATTTAACCTTTACTTGTTGAGATTTTTCCTTACACAATGTATATAATAATATGGGTCATTTCGACCCGCATCATTACGAATTCCAGTTTGATGTCCGCCCAATAAAAAGCCTTGACAAATAAAGTGGTGTTACAATGTTGCATTTCCAATTCTCATTATGCCTATGGTGTCTCTCCGGTAAAGTTTTGCCTATCACAGCGACGTAAAGCATTTGTTCTTACATACTAGTGAGTTTTATACATTGGATCTTATTATTAAATCACCATAAAACACGATTTCTTTTGTAGTCATCAAGGTGCTTCAGAAAATATCATGATATCGTTTTATAAAGTCTCAAACAGTCTTTTGTATTGAGCTAATTAGATAGGGCCCGTGGAATGTCTGTGATACACGTTATTACACTAAATTCGTTCCCCGCAGTTCTTGTGGCTGTGTGCGCAGAAGTTCGGCTGACAATATCTCGGCTCGTTGTATAGCATTAATTGCTATCGAAATTACATATTTACAAATTAAAATTTACAGATAACATGAAGGCTTTTCGTGGCATGCATCAAATCGGCCAATTGGTGGCTTGCAATAATAAGTATACACTTTTGGAGGTTAGTTAATATTTACTGGAAAGATTGATTAAGGTTGAAAATGTATACATATTTTTACATATCTTACAAGCGCCGTTGAAACTTCTCGTTGCAATGTTGGAATTTTTGAAAGATACAAATCAATGCCCTAATGCAACTGACGATTGCGTTATTTACAAATCATAATAATATATATAAAAAATTATATACTTATAATACACATATGTACAAATAAAATGAGATATTCCACGAGGAATATTAAACACATAAATGGAATAGCAACTACAGGACAAAAAATAATGTGTTTACAATGAAAACTTTCAACGGCGTTACCGTTTTGGCGTCATATTTGTTACGAATAGATATCAACAAAGTGTATTAAACTCGCAATCAAAGAAACCAAGTACACAGTATAATTTCTCGAGTATTTTGTCACTACGCGTAACGTTACATAGTATATAATCTTAGCAGTCATATGTGTAAATAATATGGTTATAGGTCCGTACAGAACATGATGCTAATTACATCTCTCTGAATAAAAGCAAGTGTTAAAGATATAATTCAGTTCTTAGCCGCTTTATGATTTCCATTAGCTTTTTAATGCCGTCCAGTCCAGAGTTGCCAAGCATATTTAAAATACACAATAAAATATATTGTGTATTTTGAAGATGGAATTCATAAAACCATCACACATAAGACCTGTCTCCCTGAATGGATCAGAATGAAAATCGGCTACGGGTGAGGTGAGAATGCTGTGTGGAGTAACGAGTACATTAGAGGAAGTTTGAAAGTAGCACCAATGGCAGAAGGACTGAGAAGTAACAGAGAGGCATGGTATGGACATGAGAAGAGAGGATGAGCATGTAATAAAGAAAGTAACCAGATCAACAATTCTGGTTTGTAACCAGTAACCGGATCCACATTGCTCATACAGAGGAAGACCGAAGATAAATAGACTATGTGACAGATGATCTGGCAAGAGAGATGGCTGATTGATGAGAGAAAGTATAAAACATGTTACGCCGACCCCAAATAAAATTGGGAGCAGGTCAGGTGAGTCTGATGATTTAGATGAAATTCAAACATCGTGAAAACTATTAAAAAGTGATTTATGAAGAATATTCTATTATTAAATATGGCAATAATGGACATTATACATATTAAATTACTAACGTCTCTCAGATTATATAAAAAACAATAATTGAAAATCAACCAAAAAAAAAAAAAGTTATCGGCAACTCTAGAACTGTTTTGAAGTGCTGTTGATTATTTTCATGTCGCAGTCAATTTCGCCAAGATCCAAATAATACCTTTATTGAAGCTTTTACCCGTAAACAGATCGATGAGAGTCACTATACACGGTTGATATTTATAAAATATGTAAAAATATTGATGCAATCTATAGCTATTAGAATATCCAATGAAATCCTGTAGACAGTTTCTTTGCGCACGAGCGTATAACAAACGTAATGTGCGATCATATTACAAAATTCTATTTCAATACTACACTGCTATAACTATTAAGTAAAAATGTCCATCAAAATTCTATTAAAAAATAAAGAGATCAATGTTCTACTACAAATAAGATAAACTTGTTACAATAAAGCTCTCGTAATCATAAGCGATACTTACGCATCGTGGGGAATCTATTGGTCTATATCAATACTGGAAATAGTAATGCGCTAACATCCAATGTGTACTCATCTATATCAATAAATATAATCTGACTTAAGCGTAAGTATTACTTACAATACAATCAAGTTTATGAACGCCAAATCTTACCACTTATTTCTTGATCCGCTAAGTTATTGCTGTAATTGTTCAAAGGCTAATAGACGTAATAATTATGCTTTGTAATTAATTACAGACGGTAAATGCACAAATTAAGCACTACACGTATACTTTTGAGAGTTGTAGCTAACGGTATCAAATTAAATTAAACATTACAAATTGTTGACAATTATTGTAAAGGCAAATCGGAGTGGCTCAATGGAAGTGTTTCATTTGCCATACTTTTTTTTTCTTATCTCGCCGTTTGTGCTTCGTTAGCGAACCGGGCACTTCTATTGAGCTGCTCGCAGTAGTCTTAAGTCCTACTTTAATTTACACAATTACTAGTACAAGATCATCATGATATGACTTTAAAATCTATCTGTAGGTACTTAGAAAAATTATACAGAATCAGTAGTAAAATTTGAATAGTATAAAACTTCATTTAACTCCATTTATCCTAAAAGTAATATTTCAATATACCCTTTTCTTGATTTGGCTTATTTTTTTTTCACAATTCTCCCAATAGATTACAAGAGAGAAGATCTATCACAAACGCGTTAGTAACATTAAAAATTAAATACAACAGCACCTATCGTTTGATATACACAATAATAATATACGGAATAAAAAATATTCAAAATCAATTATTCGATAAAAATAAACCAGAGGGGACAAGGTAAAAATAAGCGTAGATACAACTATGCGAATGGTCCAAATAATAATAATATATAAATGATTTTCGCAAATATCACTACGTATTCCGATGAGACAACTAACGCTTCACAACGAGGTCTTTAGTTTGGTGATGACGCCCAGCGGCACAGGGTAGCGACAAACGCAGACTACAGCCATGTATTCAGTTTAAAGCTATTTGAGACGTACAAGTAATTCATTTGAAACTATTGGTTATTACACTGTGATGAAGGATAATCTTATATATAAAATTCTCGTGTCACAATGTTCGTTCCCGTACTCCGCCGAAACGGCTTGACCGATTCTCATGAAATTTTGTGAGCATATTGAGTAGGTCTAAGAATCGGCTAACATCTATTTTTCATACCCCTTAGTGATAAGGGTTGTCCACCCTTAATTTTTTTTTTTTTTAATTTATAAGGCAAAACAACGTTTGCGGGGTCAGCTAGTATTTTATAAGCGATATTTTTAACAACTGAACATCGCTTAGTACCTTTAATAGACTTAATTTTAATGTTCCATCGATTCTATATCAATGGAACACTTGGCTATGAGACTGATAGCCAGGGTCAGTATGAGTATCCTATAGGAATGTCTTATCAAAGGCAAGAACAACACAGGCTAGGATGATGGCCCACATATTCAATAGTGACAGGAGAAACAAGAAAACGATCCCGATGGGTCGAAGTGTAACTTGAATTAACTTAAGATAATATTTATATGAAATGGGATTTTTACGATTCATTTTTGCGGTATACTGTAGTAATGATTTGACATTTTATGATGAATATTTAAGGTAACTACACCAAAAGAAATATTTTGAACAAAATTCTCCGTGATTTGCGTATCGCACGCTGTAGTATACGCTCGCTCGTACGTTGGCAACGGTCCAATCGCTACCCAACGTATACATGGCTGTCATTCTACAGTATCGCAATTATCGTACCCTGTACAAGCTGATCACCACAACCAAACTCAGATTATGACTAGGATATATACATAGCTGATCGACGCGACCGTACCAACGCAGCGCCTACTTCAAGAACCTCGCCAACGGTAGTCCACTTGTACCTCATGTAAATACACCCGTTTCTAAATCAATACTCATATTCGTTTACAAACTTCAAGTACTATGTTTATTTAATATTTAACGTATTAAAAATACTATTGTTTTAACTTTGACCTGTCTGACATGTTGACAGCATTAAAAAAATGCTTTTTCAAGTTTAATTGTTAACAAATTTTAAAAGAAATTTGTTATGATTGTTATAGTACTTATTTTCATTTTCCTACCCTGCTTCTAATTTTAATTGGGATCGGCGTAATAATATTTTCTCTCCCATACATCTCAGTAATCCGCCATCACAACATTAACTCCTTTCGTTGTCATATCTATTATATATTAACTTTTATTTTGTTTATTTCAATACTTACCTTTTCCTTATTGGGAGTGTATGAAGCCACTCAGTCTTTGAAGAGAAAAATCAAGTTATATGCAACAAATAATATAAAAGAAAATCCACAGGTTGTTTCACAAAAGGACAAATGGACTACTCCCAAGAGATACAATACGACGCAGTGGCCAAGCCCGCAACGCTACCGACACTCACACATACATTTGTACTACGTCAGTATACTACCCGCTATAACTAAAGAGACGGCTCGCCGTCGGACAACACCGTAACGTCAATCATAACTTACTACAACTAATAATTAAAATGCAACTAACGTCGATTCAAAATAATTTTGATCGGACCACACAAGACGAATACTGACTTTGCAGAGTACGAACTAGAATTAATTATCTAAAAATTTGTGAATTCGAATGGTAATTTAACTGAAGGCTGGTCGCGACCTCTAATAATCCTACTTACATCTAAGGGTGATGTCCGGCGGCGATGGGCCGCGGAAGGGTTACCGTTTGTAAAAAATCAAGACTTACACTAAGCTACCCGACTCTTCACTTACGTACAAAAGGTGTTCGTACAGGATGCTATTTCAGCAGCACACTTATTTTAGTATGTTCCCCATAGTATAAAGCTGAGGTCGAAAAACCTGCGGTCTTTTTCAAATCCAGTTTCTAAAGAAACTTGTTCAGTTTTATTGTCTAAGTAACTTTTAGCAGCATAAGGGTGGCTAGCGCGGCGGTATATCTCTCGCACTAACTATCATTGTATTTGCAATATACTCGTGCTTACCATTAGTCGGAATAGGAAAGTGTAGATGGGCAATGTGAGAGAGAGAGCATACTAACACGTATATTAGAACGAGATGGATAGACGAGACAATTTCACGTACACGCAGGCGGCCTAGTCACGTAGAAAAGACAGCAACTGTCAGACTGCAGTACTACACACACACATGCGCATTACTCACATATTGGTGCATTTTTATGGTCTCGCCCTATTAGGCGCGAAGCACACTCAACTGGCAGACGACAAATACGGCGCGTCCTTGAACAAATTCGTAATTGAACAAATTCAACGGCCCTCATCGGACGTGCACATTTCGGCGTTTAATTTGTTCAATTAATGACCTTATTGTCGTGTGTTTGGTACGGTATTTGAATGAAACAGAATGATGTCCGCGCCGTATCCTTGCCGTCTGCCAGATCAGTGTGCTTTGCGCCTTAGATTCATTGCCAATCTAAACGACGATATTTATATTTATTTTACAAAATTGGTTGTCTGTAAAGTGAGTTTAAGGACGATAATTTTACGTATAGAATAATAACATAAGAAAACATTCGATGTTGCCTATCTATCGTTTGTTCCAAGCTCTCGCTTGCAAGCTTGGCTCAGGCGGAACGTGACAATGAGTCATGCTTTTTCGTGCGCGCAACCGGCGTTCATCGATTAGACGTTATCAGGTCAAAAAACACACTTAAATTTGAGCGCTGTATAAAAAGGCATCCTGTATAAACACAACAGAGGGAGTTTTGGAAAAGGGATGCTACTAAACGTCTCGCTGAGAAGTTTGTTGGTACACACGATGCCATTAACCTAAAGCCGTCCCGCCGCCTAACCTTCTACCGAACGTCATCGAACCTACTACCATGCCTACACTTCGCCCGCACTCGATCAGTGAGACTCCTGGCCTACAACACAGAACACTGAAAACTTAAAGTACGCTCTACAAATCTGTAGGACAACTGAACCATGCAGTAACCTAAAATCGACCGTATTGTAACGTCGCAAAGATTGTTTTCTAAGACAGATTCGGTCCTATACAGGGTGCCTGGGAAGATATTGGTGTCTTTTTAAAATAAGATTATTCATGATTCATAGTGCAATAGCCCGAAATATGAGGCAAATTAATTGAGCTAAATCATCAGCTGTTCCATACATATTGGTTGCATAGATGTTGCACTTTAGTATGGATGTATAAAAAGTATACAAGGTGTAAAAGGCCAAAGTCTACGCATTCTGTACATCAAAACAAGAAACATGTAAAAAAAATATTGCTGGAATACGATTTTAATTTTTTGGTGTTAAAACAAAACTCCAAAAAATACCGCACAACGGCGCTTAGCAACCTGGAGACGTACGCGACGTTCGGTCGACTGAGCTGTGGTTACATTGAGCGCTGACGTTTTAAGGCAATTTTTTGGTATGATATACTTAAAATTTTGATAATCTTCTTCGGATGAAAATAAAAAAATAATGTATTCAATTTGTTTTCATTAACTTCTTGAAAAAAATTCTATCTTTGACCTTCAATAACTTCATAACTATTAATTTCCCAGGTATAGTCTAAAAGAAAAAAATGGTCCTAATGATGAGCGGAATACGTAGTTCTCGGCTTTATTATATGTCTTTTTACACCCGTTAGATACGTCGCACCCGCTCGAGAATGGCTAGTCGACTTCACTTCTTTGCATCGCTCAAGTTATCGCCCAAAAAACTGCCTTCCTGTGTTTTAGGTGGTATAAAAACGTTCGAAAATACAGTTTTTTGGAGTTTACTCCTTAAGAATCGATTTTCATATATAAGGGGCCCGGTATGAAAAAATGTGAGGAGGAAAATCTATCGATGAATGACCTCGTTACATTTTTGGTGCGCATCCTATGTCGCGCAACTTTCTAATTGTCAAAACACGGATGACAGCAGGTGCGCCATCTCACCTATCTCGGAGTAAACTCCAGTCGTGCGTCGGAGCTGACACACACAATTTTTTATATTTTTTTATTAAAACAATTTCATTTTGTTATTCGACTGTTGTTGACAAAAAGCGCGAATCTAATATCCTCTGTTATCGGTATTGAGCGCTAAGCAGCAATCGATAACCTGTTATTAGAAAGAGATAAATATACTCATGAGGTATATTTATCTCTTTCTAACAACAGGTTCGCCTAATCATTTGTCACTTTATTTTCGCGAAGTATCTGAATACATAACAATACGTAGATATAGGACTAATTGCGCCACTTTAGAATACAATTATGTTCGTGTATAACCTGTCTTATATTTTTTTACGTCATTGGGAACAGTCGATTTTTGAGGTCAATTGTTTTGTTCTATATTTGGGGAAACACTATGAATTATAAGTAGTCCTATTTTAAAAGCATTCCAATGTCTTCTCATGCAAAGAAACAACCCTACGACTTTAATTTGAACCAAACCGTCTTGATGCACGCGACTTTTCCCGCTAAAAGGTACGAAACATCTCTTTTTATACTAACAATCTCTTTTCACTTAGACATAAGTATTTATTGCACACACAAGATGTCACTTAGAGGCAGTGCTGGATAATAATTTTATGGTCGTTCTATAAAATTTTTATAGTTAATTAAGTATCAAAAATAATTCAAATATCTAATTTATAGATTTTGACAGCTCAATATTTTACAACCCCGGCCGTTTCATTTTGCATATACATAGAATTTTATTAAGAGGAAAAAGAAAAATTAGTTATGATTTGCCAGAAGGAATTGAAATTTATGATCATTGCTTTTGTTTCTAGTCACTGATTTTATGATAACTTAAATAAAAATCATTACTGCGTATATGTGATTATTGTTGAGTTATTCTGTATTTCAGTGCAGCTATGGAGAATATTGTAAAATAAAACAAAACTAGTAAAATTGACAAAGCACCAATCACATAACCATAATTAACTACGTTCGTTAGTTAGAGCTATTTTCCTTCTGTTATTTTTCATAGTAAAAAGAGACGATACGGTTACTTTCCCTACCCGAGCTGATAAGTGTGCTACAACCTTAATGCTGCTGCCGACTATACATAATAATTCATAAATGAATACTTGAACAAAGATCTTGGATACAAACGTTTAGAGAGTTAACATATGACACAACAATGATACGAGACAGAATTACAGATTGGCACAACATCTATTAAAATACTGAATATTCTGAAAAACATTTGAATTGAATCAAGATGAGAGTCACTTTGATTATTTTTAGAAGTCATTTAACACAACACATTATATCATAGAACACATCTCACTGATCCCAAACATAAGGCGTTCGGAACGTGAGGGTAGATACAACTCTGAGGCAAGGCCCTCCCGGTCCGAGCGCTACAAACACACATTGCCATATATTCCCAGAATAAAATATTCTCTAAACAATATACAGTGGAGGAATTTTAAACTAATAGGTAAATGGACGTTTGACATACACTCAACACAATTTATCATAGACATGACATGGTCAACTTTCGAAAGTGACAAGAGGGCCGATGAGATAAACACAACTATTGCTATCATTCAATATCAATCATTTATACAACATGCCCACTTCACCAGCGCTCGAAGTCTGTACGATTCCTCAACTGTATATAAACATTTGATTTGAAACTATGCGAACTGCCGACAAACTAGAAAAAATATTTTTATCTCCAATTATTTCCATTTTATAATTCATCAAATTTATTGACACAATAAGCGTAAGTCCGAAATATATTTTTATACTAACATTAAAATTTGTAGTCAAACGTGAAATACTATAACAGATTCACATTAAAACACTATAAAGTGTGAAAAACTATGATTGCACAGACATAGATAACTATTCTAATAATTACACCATATCACTTGAAACTTTCAAAGATTCGTATATTGAATTGAACATGATAAACTAACCCTATGCCACTTGACTAAAATATCCCCATAAATAGTTTTTGATCGTTAAATAGGAGCAAGTAAATATTTGTAAAACCGCATAAAATTTTTTCAGGTTCAGCAAACTAATAAGAAGTGCAAGTCAACAGTACTACACTATCAAACTAACATGCAATAGACAGTCAACGACGTTCGGTTCACTATGTGACTGCACTTGTTCTCTGAAGATACACCGACTACATTGCCAAAAAGAACAACGCACCACAACGTGACAACTGACAAAATCTCTAGAACTAGTCAATTCTTCTTTTACGCTCACATACAGCCATGTTCACAATAAATTCCTAATCACACGTAAGATCAGAATAAACAATTAAATCTAGAAAAACGGTAAAGCTGCGTTCAGAGTAGACAAATACATTCGAACTATGTGAATTACAATACAAGATTAATAGATTTATGTTTGATTTGTGACAGCTTAACTCGATGATAATCATTAATTAATGGTAATTCCGAAATATCAGTTATACACAGTTACAAAAAGTCACAATGTCTTTGTATCGCACAGTTTTTACAAAGTCCAATCCTTGATATTGATCATGTCACGGGGTACACTAGTGTCACGCTTTTGGTAAAATTTTCCAGAAGTATATTAGCATTCTTCATGGTCCTTTTCGCTACAATTTTGTCAATACTGTGATATTGTGGTTTAATAAATCGTTGGTATGAGGATTTGAAGCATGATTTAATCACCTGTTTGTCCCAGAATTTGAGCGTATTGATATATACTTTTATTCTCCGATATTTAGTTGGTCGAATGCAGGTAACCGTGTCATAGGAATCATTTCTCTTGAAACTATTGCACTTTATTCGTTTAATGTAAATTATTTTTTAATCTCACAATCATTGTACTGCTGTTTTACATCACTATGTACATCTTTACTCTTGATTCCTCCATATTATTGTATTTCGTTGACAGCCTCCGGAGCGTAGTATGGCGTGAGTTCTAAAGTCACTTAGATTACTGGATTGTTGTTTACAGTGAGCAGGGCGTTATAAAATTACTTCACGCGACTGTGTTGTTTATAGTGAATGGGTACATGTAGTGTTTTGTTGTTTGTAGGGCGTTGTATAATCATTTCGCATGACTATAGTTTGTGAGCTGGTCGTAATAAAATTACTTTACGTCTCTCTAATTATCCGCTGTTTGTAGAGCATTGTATAATTACTTCAGACGACCGTACTGTGATGTTTACAGTGGGCAGGGCGTTATAAAGTCACTTCACTTGACTATGTAGATGTTTGCTGTCCGTAGAGCGTTCTAAAATCACTTCACTTGACTGTTGTTTACAGTGAGCAGGGCGTTATAAAGTCACTTCACTTGACTGTTGTTTACAGTGAGCACTGCGTTATAAAGTCACTTCACTCGACTATGTAGATGTTTGCTGTTCGTAGAGCGTTCTAAAATCACTTCACTTGCCTGTTGTTTACAGTGAGCAGGCCGTTATAAAATCACTTCACACAAGCGCACTGTTGTTTACAGTGCGCAGGGCATAATCACTTCACACGTGCGTGTAGTCGTCCGCAGTGGGGCGTGGTGGGTCACTGGCGTGTCAGTCCGTGGGCGGTCGGGAGCGTGCGTGTCACGAGTGCGGCGCGTGGCGGTGGCGGCGTCGCGGCGACGCGTGCTACCTCCGCCCTATGAGCCCGTTCGAGTTGCCGCTTGTGCTGGGGCTCATCTCCAGCTCTACTAGTAGCGGGAAGTGATCTGGAACGCAAAGAGTACTTGTCAAATAGTAGATTGTACAATGGCTTGTTTATGCCAGTAGTGTTTCAAATCAGGGTTTGAAATTACTCCGTGTTACCACTACACGAATTCGTGTTCGATTCGCGCTCGGTCTATGCTTGACTCGTCTAGTTTAGATTTACACTCGTCTAGGTCTATTGGATGCGCTTCACTTCAATATTTTTCTTTTAAGTATTTAAATTTTGTCTCTAAATTTGGACTAAGTAATTTACATACTATTCCTATTTATATTTAACCATGTGTGTTGAAGTCAATCCAATAGACATTAGAATGATAAATTATCATAGCATATGTCTTTGGGAGACACAATATTCATGTATTCCCATGGAAATTACAAAATGATAAATTAATTAAACAGAGCTTTATTTTTATAAAGAAATAAATTAAATATACTTATTATATTATAAGTAGTTATAGAGGTAAAATTGGTATATACCTGATGGTACGTGTGGATGAGGACATCCAACCACTTTGTGTTCTCTGAACCAATCCTGAGATAGAGGTCCTAGGAGTCCAAGTGGGGTCATTGTCTGCTTGCTGTAGAAAATGTAGTCGATGATGCCTTTGAAATCAAACCTGTAAGTAATAAACAATATTAATGACACACCTTATAAAGATACTATAATGGCAATATTATGACTACTTCATCTCTTTTTGATATTCTAGTTTAAGCAGTGGGCAGGTATTGTTATCAATTAGGCTAGGAGCAATATATTGTGTAAAAAAAACAGTCATATTGATTTCTTCTTTCAATTTATAAGGTGTTTATTAAATACCATGTCATTGTGTAGTTTGTTATTTGTTTAAGAAAATTTTATTTAAGAATCTTCTCTATACAGAAGACAACAGTAAAATTATCTTATCTTTTCATACTGTAATGTTTCTGTTGGTGAGTAAAGTTTTTAGAACTTCACAAGGATGAAGCTCAGCGAAGGGGGCACAAAGGTGTGGATATCGTCTATAAACCAGTGACCAGTTGCAGGCAGGTCGGTGGTTGTCGGCGAAAAGCGTCGCGATTTTTCATACTGTGTAAAGATCGCAAAAAGCAAGTAAAGCTCAATTAATTTTATTTCTAATTTTTATCCGTTTGATATATTTTATCTGATTAAACCGTCCTGTGGAGCTCAGTTGATTTAGGTACTACATTAAGTCGCCCGGGTTGCGAGAGTCCCGTCTCAGCACTTATCATGGAAGAAATTTTTTGCCTTGTTTTTCGTTTTCTATTTAATTTGGTATAAGTTTCAATGATATCTAAAGCTCAATTAGTTTAAACTTTTGGTCCCCGCTCGGTAGATATCTACCGCGAGACATTAAATGGGTTAAAAAAATAACTCTATATTCTTCGGTGCTTTTAAGCTAGTTAAAGACTACATGGAGGAGATATGAAATCGCGAAATAAAAAGCTCTGACGCCTGGTGTCAGAGTTTATTTATTTACTTTACCATAAAATATTACTAGTTAACCGTAGAATAAGAAAAGACGCTTATTGTAAGGGTTAATAGAAGATTTTCTACTCACGTGTAGTTAGTGTAGGGCATTATGTCTTCACTGTAGGCGGACGCGAGTTTGAAGTTATGAGTGAACTCATGTTCAGAGCCGGGCATACGACGCAGCGACGTCGCATATCCCAGCTCTTTGAAATCGCGGTGTTCGGCCGACACACGACCAGCTGATAGGAATTCTACGACACCTGAAAGAAACGCGTCCGAATATCTACATAAACAATTATATTACAGATTTTATTGTATATATCTAGCTGCGCTAATGCTGCTGTAATATATGAAACCTTCTTGGAGACTTATTTGCCCACCCTGCAGAGTGGTTGCTGTAGAAAATGTAGGTATTGGTTCTTGATCCACTGACTTTGCAGGGAGATCACCTCACGATTTTTCTCTGACTTACGATCTCTCACAACTGGTTCATTCTCGAACACGAATACCAGATAATGAGGATCATACCTTCTCGTTTTGACCTTCAGCTAACCTCGGTTCCGGATGAATACACAATCTCAGTAGATACGACACTTGGCACATCGGTTCACTGCCTCATCCCGAACCAAGTGCCTAATGCAAACCCCAACATTATGTGGATGACAGTACAATGGACTTTGAATAGCGTATCTGAGTAGGGCAGTTATAAACTTCGTCCAATTCAAACCTACGACCTACAACACATGCGCATAAACTGCAAAGAAAAACCCATTTGACGTAGTCCCTCAGTTCTTCAGTACATTCCTTAACATCTCGAGAAGCATTGAGATCCTTGGTGTCAAAATCTCTTGTGACGGTCAGTTCCGCAGTCAATTGGAAAGCAAAGTCAAACTGGCATCTAAAAAGCTCGGCGTGCTCAATAGAGCGAAGCGGTAGGTACTTCACAACTGGGAAACGACTGATACTGTAAAAGTCGCAAGTCAGGCCTCATATGGAGTACCTAATGCCCTCATTTATGGGCTGGAGCACCTAGATGCCAGCTAAGACCATTCGACGCGATCCAAAGACGTCAGAATTGCAGACGATCCGATGCTCACAGCCGGTTTGAAACTACATCTTAGAAGATATTTTGCCTCCTGTAGCGTTTTCTACTGGTTGTATAACGGAATATGTTCTGAGGAGCTATTCGACATGATACCAACAGCTTCTCTCTATTACCGCACCTCTCACCATCGACAGAGTATTCATCCTCACACACTGGAACCGAGTTGATCACGTACGTTGTGCGTTTTAGAAGATTATTTTCCGCATACGCTTCGGTTGTGAAATGAGTTTCCCTGTCGAGGTTTTCCCTAAGGACTACAACATGTGTTTCTTCAAGAAATGTGTGAAATAGTTTCTACTAGGTCAGCAACTTGTGATACCCCTAGTAAGCCATGTGATGCCGGCAGAGTAGAATAGCATCACCCCATATCCTCCAATGGGTGTCGTGGAAGGCGACTAACGGATCGGCAAAGGGGTATTGATCACTTTATACTCCGTCCACCAATCCGCATTGGGCAAGCGTGGTGGACTACTGCCTAAACCTCCTTCGATGACAAGGAGAGGCCTTTTGTACCAGCAGTGGGTCGAATTTTAAAGGCTGTTAAGAAGAAGTATTGTAAGTGTCCTTGTCTGCCACCAATATGGTATAAAAAAACCTTTTGAGTCCCAAATTAATCCAACATTCAACGCTGGTAATATCGAAAACCCATTTAAATATTTAAGAACATATTTCCTGTCACAAATATACAATAATCCTGGATAGCTAGATCAAATGTTCTCCGCATTATCTCAAAGACAATTTGATAGCAAATCGATAATACGGCAAAAAAGTAGTAAGTTGTGACTTGAAGAAATAAAGCAAGTGTGAAATTTTCACGTCGACTCATACCGTCGTCTTTTATTACTTGCAGCAGTCGTTTACTTGGCAGAGAAATTTTTTCTCTCAATTCGGAAATACGTAATGACGTGTCTGGTACGGCGTGTATATAAACGCTAGAACTACATTTTAGAAGAAGAAAATGAACTTACCACTGTCAGGAAGAGAGTTAAAATCACCACAGAGCAGCAGTTGCACATTGTCCCGCTGGCCGGCAAGCCGAAGGGTCCTCGCCGAATCGTCCAAGATGGATCTCAGCTCGTTACTGAGCATCATTGTCTGGATCAACTTGACATCGCAAAACTCTGGATCCCAGTGTATGTGGGCCGTGCACACTAAGATCGGCTGGCCCAGCATTGACGTGTCGGTTGGTAAGCCTGAAGTATTGCATGCTACTGTCAATAGTTTGAGTTGTATAAGGAGCAATTACATACGAGCCAGATAAACTCTGTGGCTAAGCTAACGAGTAAACAAGCACAATTGGTTCCGAGTTATCAATAATTCATTGTCTTGGGTATATAACATTACTGCTATAAATTTACATAGCACTTGGAATGGTAGACCCGCAAATATGTAATAACGTTCCAACTCGTCTTCTAGTTTGCTTACGTCGAAATGGTATCGAAAATTAATTACCATACTTTTCCACCTCTTGCCATTATAATGACTTCCAAGGTAGTTGTGCTAATTGATTTTCGTTATTATTTAACGTCGATGGTGGAAAATGCTCGGTGCTGTATCTTGTCAGAGTTGCATCTGTTTATTTTTTTTCGTAACACAAATAGGATGTTTGGACCAATGCCGAATTGTACTTGCAAACCTACCTCCATGTTTATTGACCGATCAAAGTGTTAGCAATATACCATTTGTTTTAAATAAGTCATACCTAAGACACTGAATATTAAAACTAGAAATTGGTAAGGTAAATGAACAAAGTCCTCACCGTTTTCCCAAGCTGCCTCTTTAGTTTTCAATAGAGCAGCAAGCCCGATGTTGTCTTTTGGCATAACACGATTCAACATGTTGTCAGAGCCTTCACTGTTAGCCATCGCAAGTTGATTGAACTCTATCAGGTGCTCTTTAACTAACGCAAACCTAAAAAACACATTACAGCGTTATTATCCCTATCCCAATTAAAGTGTGGTAAAGCATAAATAAATAAAAAAAAAGAGATACAGACTTGGCAGATCTAAAGAAAATGGCGCATCCATCGACGTATTTCCTCTCAGATTCGGACATAGTCTTGGCGCGAGATTTGGGCGAGAAAATACCATCATAACCGTCCTGCTTGAGCTCTGGTAAGAAAAAATGATAAAACTGATCTGTTTCCACTTCCTGGAAGAGAAAATATATTGATCTTTAAAATTGGCAAGAGCTTGTAATGTGGACTAATTTAAAATCGCTTATGTGCCTATTGAAATTGATCCATCAGTGATCAGGAAGTTCGATAAACAAGGAAACTGAAAAGTATGATAGATAAACTCTAACGCATTTTCTAATGATGTTTATAAAATATTACAAATATAAATACTAACCTGTAAACTGATGATGTCTGCAGAATAATGTCTAATTTCATCCAAAATGCCCTTCTTCCGGTAGTCCCATTCCAACGCCCAGCTGGGACAGTACCCGTACATCTGCCTCGTGGCGTACTTGTCGCAGAGGACATTGTAGCACATGACAGTGAAGATGCCTGGAAGAGAAAACGTTTTATGAACCACGGCTCTAAATTCACTCAAAATTCTGCAATTGTATATATTTATCTCGCAGTCCTATGTCAAGCGTGCAGAAGACGCCAATTAGTTGACGGAACGCTTTGTTACTATCGCCCGGGACACGTCGCGTGTCAGATAAAAAATGTTCCAATTAAAATGAGACTCATATTACGCTCCACATGCGTTAGGCACGCGACACAATGGCTTTTGTTTTTCTAATCATATCTGTTCGGTATCCGATACAATGTATCGCGATTCTCGACTGCGCCTCGCTGCGTACAATGACATCTGCTTTTCACCTTTACTCTATTGAGGAGCTAGAAACTGCACCGTTTAGAGATCGGAACCCTCAAGCGAGTCGTGTAAAGTACATTTGGCTTATTGTTGATCACAGAACTGTGTAGGAAGGTTACGGGCAAATAGCGAACTCAGATAAAGATAACAGGGCTGTAGTAGCAATTGAAATAATGAGAAAAGGAGGGGGTGTGTTCGTTTATCAAGTGAGAAAATTAGGAGTATTCATGGTTCCGGCCTAAAATGGCGACAAAGTTATTTCCATGCATCCATTTATTACGTAAACTAACGTGGCACGACTGTGCTCTCTCACGCTCTATGCCATTATCGAAGATTTATGAGAACGCGCACCACCAGTCTCATTATGCTGATCAAAAGACGCGCCCATGGATGAGAGCCTCTGTCTAAATGTCAACTTCGTGGAAGACCTTGACGATGCAATTATCTAGGTAGATTTAATCGCTCTGAATCTCAGCCTATCAACAGACAAAGAGGCATACTCTGAAGACAAAGTATAGCTGACGGTCGAATGACGTTTGGAAGGACAAGACAATGCTGCGAGGTCGAATGCAAAGCCGCACTCTGGACAAATTGATAACGATCACGGAGTGCGCCCGCGCTCGAGTTGATCTTTCTTCGAGTCAATGTCACCTGGCGACAGTCGGCGAACGGCGATCAATACGGCCGCAGCACGTGCTTCAAATACGTCCATTGTATGCCCGATGCGACGCACAGAAACGCGGCGTACATGCTAAATATCGCAAAACAATACAAGCATCGATAATCACCCGTTGTATAAGGAACTACAAGCAAAGCTGAACGAAAGCTCCGCTGCGACATTATAAAACTAAATGGCAGGTGATGTTGGACATGTGGGCGCGCGTCTTTATTTGATGATGGAATTATACGTGTGCGACTCGCAAACAATAAAGGAAGGTGACACTGCACGTGATTTTAGATGACCATTGTTTTAATAAACAACTATTTATATAGTTATACACTCGATGAACAAATACCTATTAGTACATTTTGATCAGAAGCATCATTCACGTAACAACAGAAAAAGGATTGGAAATGCGTGTCGACGGATATTGAGCTAGTGAGCCGTGTCACGACTATCTGTGCGCATACAAATGGTTGGAACATTGTGCTCTGTAATCGTACTGTACCGCAACGCGTTAGATTTTTTATCTATATCGTGTTAGTTTTCTTTGTTTGATATTCGAAACAAACTGTAATGTAAATCTACAAACGGATTTCATCATAATTGCCGTTACGATTACGGGTACATTAGGATATTAATATAATTCGTGAGCGTCCTTGGCTGAGGCGGTGATTGAAGAAGCAGAACGTTTATGATACATTTGATTATACACGACATGGACTCTCTATACACATTGGTGGTTGTTGTCTTCATTTTAGTCTTAATTATCTATTATATATAATTCCCGTGTCACGATGTTTGTCCGGGATGAACTCCGAAACTAGCAATCCTTAATTTGATTTTTGCATTTACAAACGCGTAAATATTAATACTAGAAAAATGCACTGAAAAAAAATCGACTTGCCTCAGGCGGGACTCGAACCCGCATCATCCGCAATCCGGGCGGCTGCGTTGACCAATTACGCCACTGAGACACTGCTTTTCGCTGTCGAAATTTGTCAGTGCTTTGTGCTTATGTTTTTATGGTAAACATTGTTTCATCAAATCTTTGAAATTTGCACTTCTAAGACCCGAACGAAATATTTTTGGAAATATTTGACGCCCAGTCAAGATGAAACTACCTTACATTATGGAATAATTTTATTTTTGCGTTTAAAAACGCGTAAATATTAATACTAGAAAAATGCACTGAAAAAAAATCGACTTGCCTCAGGCGGGACTCGGGTTTTAACTTATTGCAACCAAATTTAACACATGGTGTATAACATCAAAATATAAGGTTTCTATCAAATTTTGAGCCGTCGACCACGAAAGTTAAGCAACCAAGTGCACGGTCGGTACTCGGATGGGTGACCAAAATTTTACATGCACGTATGACATCAAAATATAAGGTTTCTATCAACCTTTGAGTCGTTTCCGGTATACGAGAAAGTCAAGGGGAGACCACTCCCGATTTTTCGATTTTATGTTTGAAATTAAATTAATTCTAAGAATTTTCTTTTTTTAATATCCTGTAGTAGGTGAGTATAAGCTAAAGTGAAAGCCTAGACATTGAAGAGTTAATTAGATCACGTTCGCCCCGTCAGCTTGGAGCGCAGGTACAATCGGTAGTGGTGCAGTAATAACTTTTTATGGTAGGAGAAAGAAAGCCAGTTTTCCAGCAGTTTCCTTTCTAAGATTATTATTAGAGAATTTACTTCCCATTTATGGACCACTGGCAAAATTTATTCTTCTTTAAGAATATATAACTACGACTGTCATTGTTGACATTGTTTTATGAGATTGATAGATTTTTTTTAATACAAAAAGAAATATTTTTCAATTGAGTAAAAAGTCTAGTCACGGAACTAAGTACCTACTTATATACATAGATAGTAATAAAGAAGTGACACATTACTTATTGCATACATGCGGTAAACTGTTTTTTTTTCTAATCATGAATAAGTAATTCTAAGGAAAGAAAACAGCATAAACTTTTTCACGTTTTAAATTGTAAGTGCGTGTACCTTTTAGTTTAATAGCAGGAACTTAGTATTTTTAGAACATAGCTTAGTAACAACACTTAGTCTACTTTTAAATACAAAGTACTTGATATGGAATAATCTAGAAAATATTGTCATACTTTAGTCGATATAGCGGATATCTATAGCAAGGGCATTAGAAAGCAGAATGTTCTGCCCACGACAATTTGCATAAGAAAGTCTATAATTGCAATGAGTGGAGCCATTACGCTGTGCATGGAGGGTTTTGCCGGCATATGGCGTCGGTTGTATGAGAGCGAGCATCTGTCTCAACTTTTAAGGTAACATGATACAATTCATACAGCAACTTTGGCGGCGCTTCAACGGGACATTATCGAGTGACATAAATCACTAAACCTTATTATAATGAAACACAATAGGAACGGTAAACATAGTGATTCAGTGTACTGTTGTTATTAATTAAACCGCAACATATGACAACATTGTTAGTGATAATCAGGTACTTCTAATCACTGCATAGAACACTTTCTTATTTGGAACAAGACAATAACCTATAAATTACGCAAGTGTTAAATTATTATAGCAAATTTATTCTAAGTGCCTATACAAGTGGCGAATCTAATCGATATACTGGTGTTCGAATAAAATCTAATGTATAAAACTGACATATTATTAAAACGAAAAATCATGGCTGCTATCGTGTCAAAATATGTCAAATACTCGCATACGCGCTTTGCAGCGTTTGCTTCATAATGACAAAAAATAAATCAGACGAGCACAATCTTTGTTTCTAGCGCAATGGTTCTTTAATGTAGTCTCAAAAATAAACGTCTTCATAATACGTTTATTTTTGAGACTACATTAAAGAACCATTGCGCTAGAAACAAAGATTGTGCTCGTCTGATTTATTTTTTGTCATTATGAACTTGTGTTATGGATCCTACATAACGGACAAATTTAATAAATATAATAAAAATATTTTCATAAATAAACTTAAATATATATAATACATAAACAACCATGACTCGTCTACAAAAGTTTGTGTTCATCACTCTAACATTTCCTTCTACCAGGACTCGAACCCGGACCGCTTGATGTGTAGGCAGTTACTGATCACTCCACCACGACGGCGTCTTACAATAAATACTGTTGTATTCCCGTCACACCCCAGTGGCAGACATCGGAGAAAAATGGATGATGGCGGACATATATTTTCCCGATATCCGCCAGAATAGTGGAGTAGGACAACGGGAATACTTACACCAAATAAGATGTTACTTTAAGCTTATTTGTAGATAATTAATTTTCGGAAACATTAGATCTTCGAAGTCGGGCAAAGAGATACATCGGATCTCTGACCCACAACCAGGAAATGGAATGCACACGTGTTCCCTGTGACGTTCCCTTCCTCCTTACAAGCCGGGGTCCTTCAAAAGAGGCGTAACTGAGCATCTTGCAGGTCAGCAAGGCGAAAGCGAATATGGCGGTGCGGATAAGCACTTTCCTGTATACTGATTGACTATTCAGGTGGTATTGATTCTTAATCTTAAATTAAATAGATTTTAGTTTCAACTTATGTTCATAAATAAAAGAAAACATTATGTCATCAGATAATGATATTATCGTTTGACCTTAAGTTTCCTTAAGGTGCACATCAGGATTTTTGTGTTAGTTGATTCATAATAGATTTACAACCTACACGGATAAAACAGCTTACCATCTGGGTGACAATTATATTGATGCCATGTGTCTTTGAAAAACATTTAATGATAATAACGTGCAATTATATAGAAAATTACATATTACAATAAATAAACTTAAATATTATATCCATTCAAGGAAAAAGTTGATTGATTAATACCGAAAAAATATCTCTCACAAAAGCCAATACGAAAAAAACCCTTACAGCGGAGGCTTTCAAAATGTGCAAAACACGGCTAGGTATATTTACTAAAACGACTCACTCTAGTGCCAAGCGTTTAGCATACCGATAAAAGAAATAAAGCGGTTGCTATCGTGTCTCATCTGAATATAATGGGGGGAGGCGCACGGGCATGTTTATTGACGACGCCATTACGTGGGCACCGGTGCTACAGTTACGGCACGACCAGACAAATGGTCGGGATTTGTATTGAATTAATTTTAAATGCGCAATTATTATTATTTACTTTAGAAAGAAAACATTTATTGGTACACACAGAACATATAGGGAGAGAAACTACAATATACGAGAAACAATTAGTGGAGTCCTGTGTGAGACCAATAGGACCCTGCCCCAGCATGTGCTTCTGCAGCATAGTGCTGCTGGAGCGCTGTTATTCTGGCAGGACCTTTTTACTTTCTCGTATACGTAGGTAGTAAGTATAGAGGAAAATATTATTTTTTTGGAATTATGTCTGTGTGTGTGTCTGTGCGTTGGCAGATATCTCGAGCATGCTTTAACTTATTGCAACCAAATTTAACATACGTGTATGACATCAAAATATAAGTTTTCTGTCAAATTTTGAGCCGTCGATCACGAAAGTTAAGCAAACAAGTGCGCGGTCGGTACTTGGATGGGTGACCAAAATTTAACACGCATGTATGACATCAAAATATAAGGTTTCTATCAACCTTTGAGTCGTTTCCGGGGAGTTTCTCCCGAGTTCTTGCTGTAAAAACACGTGTTGAGAGACTCCACTTTTCACCTCAATTTACCGTACAATTGCCTGCTACTTAAAAGCACATTTTCACTTGATATTGGCGAAATGCGTTACAAATCGCGAACGCCATTTAATTAAAAAAAGAAGAAGAGTCTTTCCCGGTATACGAGAAAGTCCAGGGGAGACCACTCCCGTTTTTTTTATGGTGTTTACGTTGGTGAGTACGGTTGGCAGAGCTCCACGTAGTAGGGGAGGTGAATAGGGCTGGCAGTATGCGAGTGTCACGCTCGTCAGTGTTGCGAGCGCTTTCCGTAGGCCTATTAGCTAATTTTTTTTTTGATAGATGAAAGGTTGAACATCACCGAATGAATTACCATATCCATTGGTTTTACACGACACGCTATTATGGCACTTGGCGTGTAAAAACAGCAATGGATATGTAACAATTCACACGGTGACCATTACTTTCAACTGTCAAAAAAATTAGCGAATAGGCCGGCAGCAGGCTACGGTGAATGCTTGCAGCAGGCAATCCGTATGCTTGTCTCCTAACCAAATAAGCTTGTTTATTCATTTTATTATTATCATTACTTATGTTATGTTATACCTATCATTTATGAGTATGTATTTATTTTGCACGTAGTCCGCAGTACCTCCCCCACTCCCTAGTGGGGGAGGTATTTACGGAAGACCAGCGTCGAGTGTGTAGGTATCGTGCATGCTTGACATTTTAAGCTGAGTAAATGCCTTTTCGGTGTCTTCAGTATTGTACGCACTTGTATAATGTATATCAATGTAGTATCTAGATATTGTAACACTGAATAAACAATTTTTCTTTCTTCTTTCAAATAACATAAAAAAGCACTCAAAATTCGAGCGGCTAGTCCGATGTGTCCTGATGTCTCGACTGAGTTTTATTTTCCTCGAAATTGTTATTTCGGTTATTGATTATTTGAAGCTAAGTTCAGTTCATCATTTGTCCGACTGATAATTTCGACTGTATCTTCATCCTCTTCCTAATTAAAGTTTATTTTTACTTTCTCGTATACGTAGTATAGGGGAAGTTTTGTAATCGTCAAAAAAATCGACCTCGAGATCCCTCGGACTCCCTGAGTACAAAAAACCCGTTTTTGTAATTATATCTGTGCGTTAGCACAATAACTCGAGTATGCTTTAACTTAGTCAACAGCCTGTGTCCGTCCACTGCTGAACGTAGGCCTCCGTCATGTCACGCCATCTTTTTCTGTCCTGGGCTTCCCGCATCCAGCCGCTGCCAGCAGTCCTCCTAAGGTCATCAGACCAACGGGTCGCAGGGCGCCCTACACTACGTTTGCCTAAACGTGGTTTCCACTCCAAGATTCGTCTGCTCCAACGGGTGTCGGTTCTCCGGCAGACATGACCAGCCCATTGCCACTTCAGCGTACTTATTCTTTGGGCTATGTCGATAACTTTCGTTCGGTGACGAATGTGCTCGTTACGTACCCTGTCTCTTAACGAGATACCAAGCATAGGCCTCTCCATAGCACGCTGAGCGACTTTAAATTTGTGGACTAATCCTCTGGTAAGTGACCACGTTTCTGCTGCATAGGTCATTATGCATGTATAACATCAAAATATTAGGTTTCTATCAACTTTTGAGTCGTTTCCGGTATACGAGAAAGTCAAGGGGAGACCACTCCCGATTCTTTAATCATTGTCAGCGAAGCTCTTACTTACATCGTATCTAATTCAAAATGATGATTACGACGACGATGGAAGCGAGCTTCTCTTCACTTCACTTCACTGAACTACCGTCGTCCTAACAACGTAGTGAGAAGGTTGGAAGTGATGAATGTCCTCTACCGAATAAATTTAAAAAAGTGGTACGGCTCACTGGATTAGCAGAACGAATTTGGAATTTGGAGCGCCTGAATTGAAGGATTACCTCACCTTGCAGAACACTGCGATCAAAAACACAATGTTTTCATAGTCCTTCACGGGGTAGGGGAAAGGGTTACGAGTTTACAGCGCGGAAGTGACACAACAGGATTACAATCGTCTACATGCTTTGGTGAGAGCTTACCATCAGGCGGACTTGTTTATCTACCACATAGCACAAAAAAAAACTACTTTATTCTGGCCTGACCTAAAACAAAATGTTTAGCATTTACGAGGTTCTAACTATAGAGCTGGATTTAAGGATTTCGAATATATAAATGCAGTGAGAAGCTGGCTATCTTATCATTGACTATCGGAACACAGTAATGCTGTTAACACTATTGTTAAAACGACAGACTGTGATAATATGGTGGCAGTGATCCGGGCGGAGATAATAAAACAAGTCCTCCCGCCGAACAGAGCACAAAATTAAAAGGTCTGGTATACCACTGAGGCCATCACCATAAAAATATTTGTACTTAGTGTTAAGTAAAAGCATTATTGGGTTTCGATAATTCAAGATAACCAGTCCTTATTGGCTGAGGGTTCTGAGTAATACTCGCTTCCACCTTCAGACTCCTCAACAATAATAAAAAAGCCTTCTACTATCATGACAATTTCAGCTTCTGTGGTTTCATAAAAAAATCAGGAAACTGGTTTACTTCCGAGTTTTTGAAGCTACGCTCAGCTCTCTGACGCGTTCAGTTTTCAAATGATACTAGTTAAGTATTAAGCAACCCATAAAACAATTTTAAATAATTACGTGATAAATGCTGTGCCTACAAGTGTTTACAAGCACTTATGTCTTATTACCCAGAATGTAATTTGCGTCCGCGATTCAAAGATATCGTACCTTGACATTTTTATTTATCTTGTTATGAGAATCAGATTACAATGAATTTGTTGGAATGTGAATGAGATATGATCAGCCATGTTTTTTCATTCTAATACACCCAATCGTAAAAGAATGACCGCTAAATGCAATCAACACTAATGTCTTTAGTAGTCTCCAAAACAAGACGATGAGCATTGCGGTTCAAACGCAAATAAAAAATAAACTGAATCAGCAATCATCTCAAACTGTTTGCTTTATTTAGTGCGACGTAAAAAAAAAAGATAAATGATTTCCGAGTTATCATTCATAGTGAAAAACTTTTGAACACACTGAGTATGTCCCACAAAAATTCGCAATATTATATACGAGGTCACCTTGACCGATTCGTCATTAACGTATGATGGAATAGTGAGACTTGGTTGGAAAATTAGTGCTGAGTAATGTTCCAGCTCCTCCCTACCACACGAATGCCAAGTACATTAGGTATAGCCTCGAACTGAAACTCCACGACGATTAGTGAAAAGGTCACTTCGATTTCGTTCACGCAGCGAAAAGCAAGTTATTCTTTTTGCATTAAGCGGATACAAATCGGAAAGCCTCTCGTGAGCTGTTCTGGCGTAAAAAAACGAGATTTGGTCGCTCACGACCCACCAAAGTTCACGAATGCAAGAAGGTCGCAGCCAATGTCCCGCATTGTGCATTGTTCACTCGAGAATGGCGATATGAAGGGCATTTCCTATGTTCCTGTACCCTCTGACCATGGACAAGAGTTCGATCGGCCGTGTCGCATCGACAGCCATAAAAGTGCTTCCTTATTACCCCGACAGTCTGTGGTCTCGTCCAGCAGTTTGTCAATCACGTAACGCCAAGGCCGAGCGAATAAACTCTTACAAGTGCTCGGTGGTGTTGCCAAACGATCCACCGTTTGAATTTGTAGACTTGTTCCACTGAATCAAGTATTCCAGCTCGAGAATTAATTATTAGCCGATAGTTGCATGATTTTACTGAGCTTTGGCGCGGCTGAGTGTCTGGTTTGATTTATGTAAATTGGGCGCCCTATGCTTTGTGGTAAGGCATGAATTCCAGCTGGCAACGTATGACGGGAACCAGAAACTGAATGTCGAAACAATCATAAATAGCTGGATTACTTCTGGATATCGGTGTATTTATATTCGTCTCGCTGCAAAAATTTTCGGAGCGCCTCTTGGATTTTATTTTCATTTATTTTGTCGCGTCGTAGTCAAGTTTTATGTTGTAGAAGGAATATATTCACCAATGATAATAACTTACGTTGGAGGACTGCAAGTTAACTCACTGTATCGAATTATTCAAATGTCAAAGACTGTAAGTGTGTAACGGTGCAGCATGAAATATTGCATCTCTAAGCTACACCAGAACGAGCGCGGGTCCTGGGGGTCTCCCACGGGTGGATTGTCATAACGATGGTGGGTCGTCACTTGCTTATTTATGAGACGGTGTTTGCACCGCGCCCATAGGACATTTTATTAATGACGAACTGTACTTATACGAAGCTTGTAATAGGTATTGAATAACAAATGTTGGTGTTCATCGTATTACTTTACGAGCAAAAAAAATGTGAGACAAATGGGCGTTGTTCATTATAATTATGCCGATTAATAACACAACAGTCGGATAGGTCATATACTTACACGTCGGACGAGTTCTGTTCGGTCGTGTCAAGGGTATCCAAGGCCTCTGTGGTGGTAATGTGGCAGTAACTGAAACAATAAAAAAAATATTGTGAATCAAATAAACGTATTCTGTATTAAAAGCATTGATATTTATTTTAGTAAAAAATACAAATAATGTATTAGAATAGAATAGAAATAATATTATTCTCACAACACAAACGACGTGCTACATAAACAATGAAACAAATAAAATAAAAATAACTTAAAAGTAAAAAATAAAAAAGAACAATACACTTAGAAAATAGAGTGAGAATTATTGTGATCGCACTTCATAGGCTGTGACAACGAGGTCCACACTCAGCTCGTTGCTATACTACGACACAGTCGCAACCTGTGGTCGCAACACAGCGCTGGTTTTCAGTGTGGACCCAGGTGACGTGCATTATTAGCAATATTTCTAGAATGTAACTCTTATGTGTGTATGAAATCTCAAAAAGTAGTTAATTGTTCGGCATGAAAACTTTACCAACAATGCATTTTATTAGAAGGCTGTTTATTAGGGTTCCGTACACCCGTACGGAACCAGCCCGCCTAGCATGACCACCGAAACACGATATGATATGATATGATATAGCCATTTGTCGCGTTGAACTGTCAAAAATTATTGGATATAACCGCAATCTTGAAAATTTATCGAAACTGCGAACATGTATAAGCCTTATACATGTTCCCAGTTTCGATAAAATTTCAAGTTGGTGGTTATATCCAATAATTTTTGACAGTATAACGCGATATATGGCTATATCATATCGTGTTTTCGTGGTCATGCTAGGCGGGCAGGCTGTATCTCATAAACCGTGATAGTTAAGACAGATGAAATTTTCACAGATTATGTGTTTCTGTTGCCGCTATAACAACAATTACCTACTAATAAACAATAAAATAGATATTTAAAGCGGGTCCCATACAACAAACGTTATTTTTTTTTTGCTTGTTCTTGCTCGATATTGATAACAGCAACAGGTAGACGCTTGAATTATTCACAGAATATTTCGTTACATAATCACTTTAAAAATAAATAATTAAATTAAAATAAAACTAATATTTAAGGCACCCATTTATTAAACGTTTTGATCATTTTTGTTCGATATAGATAATGGTACGGAACCCTTCGTGCGCGAGTCCGACTCGCACTAGGCCGGTTTTATATAATTACTTTCTATCTAAATAAATATCCTCAAGATGAAGAATAAGTTTAGAAACGCATTCAATCCACATTAGGACCCATTTCGAGGAAAATCTGTTAAAACATTATTAAAGATGGTTCACTCACTATGACGCAGCGAGTCAGGGAGCGACATACGTCTAAGTATTCAACTTTAGCCTGGATTATACGAAGTCGATCGTTAGATCACACGCACAATGTCAATCACAATTCGCATCGCGAGCCAAATAACTCAGTGACACGCTGAGACAGTATACGAGTAGAATAGACGCGTGCCGCTTGCGTCAACTGCCTGAACCGTCAACGCCGGCCGGGTTTCTATAACTTATCTTTTGATGGTTTAGCTTACCAGTCGTTGGAATTTAACACACTTTAGATAGATATACACTTACGAGCAATGAAATCGACTCACCGGTACGCTTTGGTTCAGAACTCCCTAATCAAAATCTACCATTAGTAAATAATAATTGTTAACCCCGTGTGTTAAACAAGAATCAGTCAATAAAAATTTATAACAGTATTCCAAATAATATAAAAGACCTACAGAGTTATAATACATTTTCAAATAAACTCAAAAAATATTTATTGGAAAAAGCTTATTATACTATTCAGGAGTTTTTCTATGACAGTGGAACTTTATTATTTTAAGCATAAAGATTGTAAACTCTTTGTACAGTACCTAGTTTTTAGTAGTAATACGTTTATTATTATTATATAATTCTTATCAATTTATTATTTGTATGGTAAGTGTCGCCCTCTTTGTCGGTTTTGATGTGCCTCCACGGGGTGTCATGTGTGCAATGAACTACCTAATGTATTTTAACAACTATATTAACCATGTGACAAGCAAATAAATAAATAAATAAATAGAACCTAAGCTTATATTAGACCAGTTTTTACTGTGATAGATTTTGTTTTATTGATTTTACAAATTGAAAACCAAGTTGTATGTTTCACACGAGAGCATTGTTTTTTGTATCGTGCCTTTAAAACACTCACTGCACTCAGTAGTATATTTAGACTACTTCGCTGGTTCGTGATTTAATATCGGCACCCGTAGCAAAAAATAACTTTGTTCACTTATTGAACAAATAACTATTGTATGGAATTAGTTTGCAGAAATCATACAGACAGACAGACAGTAAAGAATAATCATTTCTCCTATATTGTTAAAATCGGTTAAAATGTAGCCAATCCGAACCATAATAACGGATCGATTGACACCATATTCATCACAACAGATAAATAGTTTAGGCGTTATGGAGGAACATTCGTAAATACAAACATTGGTGCCAATTCTGTTGTGCCACTCTCTAAACTAAACTAACCTAAAAATTTTCTAATTTTAATTTAGTTTTAATCATTTGCTATTCTGTTGTCACGTCTAACCTAATTTAATCTTTCTTTTTTGACAGGATTAGCGCGTCTTAGTTGAATTGAACAGTGTTACCCGTTTAGTAGATTGATAAAAATAAAGAACGAATGGAGAATGAATGAAAGGGGTATTTTTAAGAAAATTTATAATAATATACTTTTTAAAATTAATTTGAAAGTAGTTAAAGGTATTAACCAACGTATGTGAGTTTAACGAAAGCATAAAAACTATTTTTTTAATTTTTATCTAATATATTTGAATTAAAATTTTGGAAGTGTTAAGCGGAAAATACTGACATCAAAATATAGATTTTTGTGCACGTGATTTGAATATCAAGGGGACACACTTGACATCAAAAGCTACCCACCCGCCGAGAAAGTTTCCCCATCACGTTACCAGTACCCTTAGTATGAGTTTTTGCAACACCAAACGAGTGATCGTCTTCGTCAATACTATGAAACTATAGGTTTACTTAATACGTCGTAGTATAAGATTTAAATTTGGCACATAGTCTTCACGATATCGCCTACTCGATCACTCGATTATACGAACTTCACACTGTTTAGTTTTGTCTCTTTCATTCTTTATTAACAAGAAAGAGACAACATGTACATTCGTTCCATTCACTCCCATTCATAGTATCTCTAACTAGTCTGTGCTTGATGAAAACAAACAAAATGTCTGCGTCACAGTGAGAGTCGTATTGATATTATTTATAAATTATTACTAAAATAGATAATAAGTAATGGGTTTTGATACAACTTTTGATTTGATATATATACCCAATTGTACTAAGGTGTTTTAACAGAAAAATAAAATGAAAATGTGCAAAACAAGTGCGTCGCAGTTTGAACAAATAGTGAATTTCATTGATTGGTGTGTTTAAAAGGATATTATACAGAAAAATACTAATGTGCAATGCTTTTGGGAAAAATAATGATCTCGTGTCTGACGGCAAACGAGATTTAGAGCTGCAACAAAGGGAAATTGAACTCAAGCGAGCTTGCCTAGTGACAAACTCTATTCGCCATATTTATTTAGAAAATAAAATAATGTTATGTATTAATTAAACAATGTGTTTTATTTCCTTGTTATACTACACTGTGATAGTGTCCTATTGTTTAAATTCTAGCTAAGACGACTAAAGCGTAGATAATTATTCAAGCGTCGGTCGTCTCTGTGACGAGTGAATATCCACACGGTAATATTATCGCCCGTCACGACACAATCACGACAATACCTACGCCGTGTGGAGACACTCACATAATTCGCATATAGGTAGGTAAATAAACACAGACATTATTGCTTGAGACTTATAAAGTAGAAGCTATATGCTTATAATTTATCAAGGCGCCACTGCTGCATAACCTCCCGACGTTCCTGTGTACGTTGGTGGGCTTCATTAACCTCATCAGCGACCATAATAAATGAAAATTATGGCGATAACATTGTAATAATTGTTAAAAAATTCATTCGTTTACCTACTCACGGAATTTCTTTCATCGAGTGACGACACGATCGTACGTAATAGTATACTTACGACGACTTGTCAAAGTAACGACTCGTACTGCCAAAATGTATTCGTGAGGCGAAAACTATCAAAGTTTTCGTGTTACGTCAACTCGATACAACTTATACTGCCGATTTTTGTTTTTGATAGTTTACGCTAGAGGCGCTAGTGGGCAATGTATGAAAAGAGACGATACGTTTGATCGAGCTCGAAAACTATCAAAACTCATACTAAGGGTACAGTAGGCCTATTCGCTAACTTTTTTTGACCGTTGAAAGTGATCATCACTGAGTGAATTACATATTCATTGCTGTTTTAACGTCACGCTATTATGGCACTTGTCGTGTAAAAACAGCAGTGGATGTGTAATTCACTCAGTGATGATCACTTTCAACTGTCAAAAAAAGTTAGTGAATAGGCCTACAGGGTCGAGGAGGAGGACGAGGAGGCTTCCGGACGGTCCAGAGGGCCTAGACAACATGCATTTCCACATTCGCTCTTGCTAAATAAAAAAATGGATGGGATTGACATAGGCAATCGAAGTGACTTTTCGATCGCTCATGTCAATCCCATTCATTTTTTGATTTAGCGATAGCGAGAGCGAGTGTCGAAATGCATATTGTTGAGGCCCTGAGAAATGCTTTGCATCGTGTTATAAAATGTTTCTTTCTCGCTTGAAGATATGGCTGTATGGGCTATATCCCTTTTCCATCCCGTGATAGGGAAAACAAAAAAAAAAGTGGATAGCTTTTCTACTTATAAAAAAAGTCCGTCTACCTACATCTTGGATTATATAATCTAAGACCTACATATACCTCTCTGCGGAACATATCAAACCTGCTGATACAAAATTCTCCATCTTTCATACGGCTACCCTACTACTTATTTTCGAAATCTAATTAATCCCACTAAAGCTGATTCTCTGATTATGCGTGATGAACACAGATCACTTAGTTAATAATAATAATAATATATTTCTACGCTCACATCAATTATCTAGCCCAAATTAAGTATCTTTAATAATTTGTGTTATGGATACCTACTAGATAACGGACAAATATACTTACTTAATAATCTAGATATTTTTATAAATAAACTTAAATAAATATATAAACAACCATGACTCATGAACAAATGCTCGTGTTCATCACACTAACATTTGCCTCTACAAGGACTCGAACCCGGACTGCCCGATGTGTAGGCAGCGTTACTGACCACTCCACCACGGCGGCGTCAAAGTTGGTGATGAACTATTCATGTGTTCTCAAAAACTAATTTTAATCGACATCAATTTACACGTAGTCTAAATTTAGCTTGACATTTCTAAATTTAGAGATATTTTGACATAAAACTTAGACAACGGAATAGCGAATAGCTAAATTGAGTAACTAAATCAACTTTAATCCTGTCAGATTAAAATTTAGTTTATTTCTGTCATTTTAGTCCGTTACAGAATAGGAATCGCAATCTGACAGCACTAAACCTAATTTTAGTTAAGTTTAGTCTAGTTTGTGCCAACGGAATCGGCACCATTGCTTTACATAGATTACTAAAATCCCAACCCTTCCTTTGGGTTTGCCGTAGTGAGGTAAAAACATTAGTTTAAATGGAGCTCGCCACAACAATAATTAATTGCTATCGATTCACAAATATATCCAGGCTCTAAAAAAGCCGGCTGGAATCAGGGCTCTAACAAAGCATACTCAAAAAATGTAGCCTATTGTTGTGTTCGAAGTAGATAAGTAACAAGGCTTGAATTGATACGAAAACGCAGCGAGCGCCCAGAGTGGAGGTCGCGACGCAGCCAGCGACAACAACGGTATTGTAACCGCACTTGCAAATATGTACAATGATAAAAACATAATGACGAGACTACTAAAAAAACCAGAAACTTGGTGACGTCATAATGTAAAGAGTAAAGACATTTAATAATAGCTCTTAGAAATGCGGAAATTTATTTCAAATTCAGTTACCTAATAGGAGAAGTTTTAACTTTCGTAAATTTGAAACAAAAAACAGACAAGCTGTACAAAAAATCTATTTGAATAGACCACTCGTGAGTTAATAAGTTATAGTCACGACCAAATTGTTATGTGATTACAGAGTTCAATCATAGGGTCTCCTGAGAGCCATATAAAAAGTGTTAATATGTAATTTTAATCCTCCGTCCGTGAACTCGGCTATAAATTAAACCCCAATAAAGCGTCTAATACCAGCCGACCAATTATTTATTACTTGGCATTAGCCACGATATAATTTAACGCCTCAGATTTGATCATTAATAAATCCCCGTTTTTTCATCGTTACCACTTCCAAGATTGTGGACAATCTCAATTTTTCCTCTGACGCTATTGGAGTTTAGCCATACATTGATCTCAAGTTAGATATTGCCTGTTATGATAATTATATTGTGACTTTCCTAGTACCTACAATTCAAACAGCAAACTACGCTGATCCAGAGCTATAGGGGAATTTTTCTCTGATGTAAAAAAAAGTTCAAGAACAATTTGGTATATATAATGCGTCTCTACTATTCTATGGCCCTGTTGTGGCAGAGGCGTCAACTCTAAAAGTGACTGCAGGCGACAGCGCGTCGTCACCTCATTACACTTTGTAATTAGGGCCGTGGGCTGCGCCCGCGCCAACGAACGGCCCTGCACTAAATCACGACTGGCTTTACATGCGCGATCCTCCCCGTACAACAATGCCCTCATATGTCTCCGATATTGAATATTTAACGTACACTAACTTACCCACAAGAAAAGCTACTAAGGATGATAATCTACACAGTAAGTAAGAAGTCGTCTTTAAATCAAAAAAGTCTAACACTTTCACAAAGAAATCTGTTTGGCTGTCACAACTTCCGACAATGCTAACAAGATCAGACGAGCACAAGCAAGGTGGTGTTAGAAACAACAGACTTGAGCCGAGTGAAAGTCGAATGAGCACTAGAAGCAGTGCACTTTGTTAAGGCGACGGTGATAAGCATCGACACGCTCTTCACATTGTTCGCGCTCCGATACATGAGATAAGGCTTTCTCCGTTCATCTCGAGAGCTACCGTGAGAACGCCTCTTCGATGATACCTACAGTTGACAATTGCAAAGGAAGAATTATTTATCATCGTGCTTATAAAGCTCATAATTAATAATAACAACAATGTTAGCTGCCTGGTAAATTGGCATGTTCGAACACAATAAATGTCGTAATTCTCACTTTGTTAGTTCCAACTTGTGAATTATCAACGGCATGGCGTAAAAATTATGATACGGAGAAAAACAAACATCTAAACACGTTGAGGCCACAGGGTTAATCAATTCCACGCAAAACATTTTCAGTCCATTGACTATATTGCCTGCTCTAGACATCGGGGAGCCGCGCGAAACCGGTACGAAGGCCTGTTGCATCACATTCTAAAGCAAAAACTATTTGCTGTTCTACAAACACATCTCAAACCTGACCTGTTTATCATGCTGCATGGGCAGCACTCGTTTTCTCATAGACCTTTAAAAGATGGTCTCACGAGTATTTTTGTTTGCTTTTTCATATTAAGGTATAATTTCTACCGTGCATCGAATAATGATCTGCAGCACAGGTACGTGATCACATGCACTTACAACTCATCGGCTTTATTCTAAAGTCTTTATAAGTAAATAACCAACGCTGGCACGTTGATCTGCGTGACACGACTGTTTAACTTCAATAAATATACTACAGCAAATACTTGTCCATTACAATCAGCTACTGTTTTAATATTCTTTACATATTATACTATTATTTTCTTGATGTTAATATGAACATTTGGAATTTTCTATTCAAAACTCACGAACAGCGTTTTAATTTAAGTAGTAGGTAGTCAAAGTCTGAAAAATTCATAACGTACCTAAGTATCTCTTTTGTCATTACGAAATCAATATAATACCTATTATTATCTCCACAAATCCTATTGCCTCAGCAACAGAATTTTTTACTAGTAAAGAGACAAAGAAAGATAATGAGTTACTACCAGAAATACTGCGCATAATAAATCTTCCCGGGAATGTCATATCTTTTAGAGATCGGAGCATTGACCCTGAGCGGAGATTATAATCTCAAAGTAGACCTACATCGTAAAATACATATTTTTGTAATAAACATGAAGGTTGTCCTAAAGGCACTTCGTGAAATTAACTTTGATGAAGATATCTCGACAAAGGTATAAAATGTATAGGCATAAACAAGTCCAAATATTTTTTACCGTTTTCAACCTTTTTGTCACAGCTTACAGGTAGTCGTACAAAGATAACTTTTTTTTATTAGCTCGCTGTCAGCAGCGCATGTTAAGTGGTATTCAAAGTTAGTAATATGCTGGGCCATGTAAAGTCCAAAAATAATGACTGGTTATCAGCATGTAGTCCATAGACGCTTAGAATTCCAGGATCAACCATGCCCTTTATACCAGTTAAAAGCAATAGTTACAGCAGTACAAAAATATTTGACTGCGTACTTCACTACCCAATTTCAGCTACTCATATCTACTCTACTTTTAATATTGTTTTGTAATAAAACTCACTTTATGCAGAACAAGCAGGTATACCTATTATGAATCAAAAAATCAAAACCTAATTTACTGACGTATGTATTTAGATTTAAACTACGATAAACATACAACCAAGGAAGCATGCAGTTCAAGAGGTGTTAATCGTTTTACGTCAATTGGTGATTATAGTACGAGGCTTCACCGGTGGCTACCACTTTCGAAACTGTTCAGGGCATTATGTGCGGAAGACAGCAGATGAGACTACCCAAAACTGTCCAATTTCGCCAATTGATTTTCAACCTTTAATGCGTAGTATAAAGCGCAAAATCGATTGAAAAAAATTGGCAGTTTATGGTAACCTGATGTGCTGTTGAAAGTACATCAAAATGGATGAAGAAAGAAGAGAAAAAAAGGATGACAATGCTTATCATAAAAATTGATATAATTTAAAAGTTTTTTTTTTAATATGGGATGAGAGAATCCTGAGAGTTAGTATAAGTAGATTTGTCTATGTTTATATTGAGCGGATGTGCGTTCGTCGCTGTATGAGCAGCCCGACGCGCAGTAGGCGGACCTAACGACCTGCCGATTGATGCAATTGACCCAAACGGGCTCTGGGATTAAAACGACCAATAAACCCGTAACAGCCAATCTAAACTTTTAATAGCTCACAAGGGCGTTTCGTAGAAGCACAAATTGAAGAATCTATCTCAGAGGAGTTTTAAAGGATATAATAATGGGACTTTCGCAAGCTTCTGGAAGTGCAGTAGTCACGGAGTCTACTGACAATATGACATCATTCGACTGTGATTTTCATGCTGATCATTCGCTTCGCTCCCCTGATTGAAGCAGCAGGGTGCTTCTTGTTTTTGCATATTCGGTAGCGTATAATTTTTCACGCACGTGCTAAATCTCGGGGATATTTTGTTCACAGATCATGATTCACGGTTGCTAATTATATCTAAAGAACTCCGTGTTGAAAGGAAACAAATTTCTATCCGTCGTTATAATAACAAGAACTAAGATTTTTTCTGCCGTCAGTTTTTGCAGTTGAAAATATTTTGGAAACGACATCGATAACAGTAGACTTTTTTGTTGTTTCAATTTAAATTATTATTATTATGGTTTGCTTTGCCGGAGCGTTAGCCCACGCGCTACTTTGTCCTCAGCACGACCGTTCACGGCCAAGGCCATAGAGATAATAAACGCGTAATGATGAACGATGTGCTACCGAGCAAAAAACAAGCGCGCGCATGCCCACGTGGGGAGTCTTTATGAGCCTCTGACATGATTTAATGGCTCAGAACATTACAACGCTACCGACAAATCTATCGAACCGATGTAAATAACTAAAGCTTAAGAAAATTCACAAGCTTAATGTAATCTCTATTACATTACGTCGATTAAAACCTAATGTTAGCTCTTTGTAGAATGTAATCTTGTACAAGAGTATCATTAAAAGATACAAGAACTCATCAGCTGGGCCGATGTTCGGAGCAATTCAACATTAAATGGATTCATTTGCGTTGATCGTTAATGTCAGAAACTGTAAATTTCCAAAAGCTTACGTAAATTTATAATAATTTTGCAACGTGAGGAGTCTATTTAGGTAATTAGTAGGATGAATAGAATCTTTACTATCAATGAACCTTACTAAAGGCCACTCCAAATAACACAACATTTATTTCTAAGAAAAACCTGTCTAGAATCATCATCCATACTGTTAAGTAAGTCTACGTAAGCTCATCTCTTTATTACAGTAATTCGGTCTTCAGTTAATAAATGTTACAAAAATGATTATACTGCCATGTTATGAGAGAATTCAATTTGTCCGCTCCTCTTCTCTAGGGAGTGGTTGGAATTTATGAAGGTTTTTATGTCCAGATAAAATCTACACTTTGTTGATGGGCTTTCGTATTCGAATCACGCGCTCTGATTCCACCAACCTAGTGCATCGTACTTGGAAATGTGCATCAAGATGGTGCATGTGTGGGTTGACTTGGACACAAAAATAAAGCTATAGACCTTGAATGACGGGTGAACGAACTGCCGATAGGTAAACACTTTGCTGATTGATTACCCGATTCAACAGCTAACGATGCTCACGTAGTGAGAGGTGATTTTGCTAATAGTCAAGTGCTCGTCTGTCTTGTGACTGAGCAAACTGTGAACAGCATTTTTTGTATACGCTCTTGATCAATCTTCTTTTTGTAGAGACAACAACTGCTGTGAATCATGGAGCTAACAAAGAGCACTCGAGATGTACGCACAGGATAAGTCGCATAAATACGCGCAGGTTACGAGAAGCGAACCAAAGAGCATGCATGTAAACAGCACAATCTTCCATCAAATGTCACAAATGGCGATGTTGGCTTAGTCGTAGGCATAGGGCTAGCTCGAAAAAGGTCCAGTCATGTAGGTAAATCCTATGTTTCTCTCGCTCATGTCGGGCATTATTGTCTGCAGATAGTCATTTAGCGTGTACCGCAAGTGGGTAAAGTAATACGCTGAATTATTATGGTAACATTAGATTATTGATAGATTAATGTTAACAATGGCGAACAATAAAACAATTTGAAAATTGAAGGAGAATGCTCATTTTTGTATTGGGTATCCGTACCAACTTGGATCAAACCAAACTTACTCTAAAAAGTTTAGTTTTTATTTAACTTTTCACTACAAACAATATATAGTAAAAATAAATCTTTTCACTACAAACAAAATATTATCAATGTTTAACCACATTTTCGAAATATTCAAAAAAGTTAGTAATCAATCACCTGATTATATTTTTAGTAATTTTTCTCGATACTCCACGACACAAGAGTCCCTATCCCAACAATGTCAATAGTTATTATGAACGTAGTTAATTCATTATTCAACAAAACAACCCAGTAAAAAACATTGACAGATATTAAACATAACAAACAAACACCGTCATAACCAAATTGACATTAACACTAACAGTTCCATAATTCGGCATTCCAATTCGCCTTCACTTATGTTATGTTTTGAGTTTCTAAAATACACAATCTTTACTTTGTAAAAATGATTTCATAGAATTTCTTATTAGTTTTTTAATTATTTTCTACTATTTTAAGCCTACTACGTAAATAAGATTTTATGGTCATAAACAATAACTAACAACAGTATTCAGGAAAACAATTCTTTATGATAGTTTTTGATGTAGTTAAAAAAAATGGTTAAAATCAGTAGATTATATATATAAATAAATAAAGAAAACATTATTTTAGTGTCATTGTACCTGTGAGGCTATGTGGTACGGGGTATAGGCATTCTCATTTAGTATTCAATTTTAATAAAACAAACGATGAAACAAAATTATTCTTACTAACAATTTAGGGCATTTTGAGTAATGAAATAACTAATGAATGAATGATGAAGTTACTACAATTGTTTGAAATTACTGTTATACAATAATACAGATTACAGGATACATACGACCAAAAACTTCTAATCGGATAAATTATTTTTTCGGTTTGAGTTTCTTGAATTTACAACAAGTAAAGTCCTTCTTCAAGGATTATCAATTATGAAGGTGCAGTCCGTTGTCGCCGAGTACGACAAACTAAAAAATTGCTCGCCGCAGATTGCTATCAAACACGCCAGGACTCGATGCGGTGATCGTCTGTCACTTACGTACCTCAGTATCTGGACACCTTATTACTCTTTGCAAATTCATACGTCAATCTTGTAAGAATAGGTAAATTGGTGAACATGTTAAGTAAGATTGTACGTTCTTTTACTTAGCAAATGGAATAGAGTTTATTATATTATACTTATTGTTTTAATTCTTAGAACAATTTAGACTGTTTTATTATTAATAAATCAATAAAAGAAAATCAATATCGTAGTCTCTATTTGATTACCTTAATATAAATACTTAAAAACAGGTAATACTGATAAGGTGTAAGAAATTTCACATACATGCATTTTTGTCGCCTGTGACTGCTTCTATCAATAATAATTTAAACATCAACATTTCCTAGCATAGTCAACCATATCGAATATACGTAAAGAAAGTCTTGGCTAAAAACTTGTAAGGCAATAAAACAAAAAAATTACCATTCGTTTTTTACTGATAATATAAATCATTTTTATATCGCTTCTATCATTATACTACTTTCTTGAAACATATTCACTTTCTATTCTAACATAAAGTCACTCCGTTCATTGAAACATTGAAAGTAAACATGGTAACAATCAAATCGTCATTTTCCGCTCACCGCATACGACCTCCAATCATTTTAATGTCGACACATTAGAATTATTTCGCTTATTATAACAATAGCACATCAACATGCATTGTAACTTTTACTTGACGAAATCTTGTCTTTGAAAGCTATTGTTAGTGGATTTGGGATAAAAAGAATGCCTGATAATGACGTGGTGAATTATGACGACAGATAGAAAGTGGAATTTTTCTACTTGAGAAGTTTTTAAGTGTCCAAATTACTGTCTTTAAATATATACTTAAATGATATATGCAAGCAAAGAACGACATAGATATTGCAACTGATAGTTGATGAAGAAGAACATTATATATAACAAAGCTTTAAATAGTATAGATATAAGGAAAAGGAAAGTATAATTTTATCAATATTTAGTAAATATTTATTGGTACGTTGTACCTACTACATCGTTTCTACTGCTAACAAATATGTAACCACAAACGCACTAGCTAGATTTTAAAAAGATAATAAACTTCAATTACTTATATTTGAACGACATGTGATGCCGGCAGAGTAGGATAGCATCACCACATGGCCTCCAATGGGTGTAGAAGCTGATTAATGGACCAACAAAGGGGTATAAGCCACCTTATACTCCTTCCATCAATCCGCATTGGACAAGCGTGGTGGAATACTGCCTAAACCTCCTTCGATGACAGGGAGAGGCAGCAGTGGGTCGAATTTAAAGGCGTTATGATGATATTTGATTGGATTGTATACAAACATCAGCGATCACTACAAAGTGTCGCAACGGGAATTCGGGAAAGAATGTAATCTTAAGCTAATAATGAAAAGGTAATAAATACAAATGATTACTTGGGCTTCTAAGATTAAAAAATTAGAAGTAGGTACTTACTTCTAACAGATAAATTGCTCGTAAACATCAGTCAGTACGGTTACTGGCGTCTTATAACAGTATTTTTCTGAATGAGCAGTATATATATGTACTGTCCTGTGACAGTACATGTTTACTGTTCATTTTTAATTGTGCATTTAATTTTTAAAGACGCGGTAAATACTAGGGGTAGTTTTACCACACTGAGGCACAAGTATGAGTCACAGGAATTTCCCAACGACGCTTTTCCTCTAAATTGACATTTGATGGTTTAATAGAAAAAGAGGTTGGAGCTCAATTGTATTACTCACATCACATACAGTTTTATTCAAATTTTTTATCTTCTATACGTAGGTACTTAATTTGAATGAATCCTATCTTAATGACAAATTGATTACGATAAATTTGACAAACTGATGAAAAACGACGCTTTTGTTATGATTCAAAACGTAAAAAGACAAACAAATTTGGTGAGTGGCATCTTGTCCATTTTCCTAAGAAACTTGCCTGCTGGTAATCAGACTTACAAACTTAGGATGGCTTAGAATTGAACTTACATAAGCAAGCGTACAAATTTATTGTACAGTCAACAGCACGTCGGGCTATACAAAACTGTCAAATTTCTCAAAACGATTTTCAACCTAAGGCTATTCAATATAAAGTGCATAATCGATTGGGAAAATTTGACAGTTTGTGGTAACCCAACGTGCTGTTGTGTGTACCTACCCAAATAATCCTGTGATATAAATTTTCAATCACACAGACCTGACAGAGACTGATAACTCAAACTAACTTTATTTGATTTTACAATTTGAATTCGCCAGCACAATAACGATAATTACAAAATAGTTACAGTCATATAACGTTAACCTTTAAAACAGATTTCTACTTCAAAAATTTCCAAGTTTTGAAATATGTCCCTCACAGATTACTTGGCTAAGATTTAAGATACATGAACTAGTAAGACTAAATAATATGATACTTTTTTAATAGAATACAAAAATAGAATGCCTAGACTCCCGTTTAGAAGTTCAAATGCTAAAGGTAACAACACAATAGGTTGCGTAGTTGTACTTATTAGATACCATACGCCTACTCTGCCTACGCTTAATTCAATTAACTCTTGGCGAGATGATGCTGATAATCTGTTGTAATAGATGACATACAAAGAACCTATAAATGAGTTCTATTAATTTAGGATATTACACTGTAATTAAACGCGGAGTTGATAACACCAACACACACATTCTTCGTAGAGAACATTAACCTTAGTGAATTCCGTGTATGTAGAATTGTGAACTATCTATATTTTATTGGCGATACTGTATTTCTTAGAAGATCTTAGAGATCAATGCTGATATTGTTAATTCAATTCCGTCGCTGTAGATGGCATATGGCTTGGGTAGGGTTTTATTACAAAATTTGATAATTCGCTTACCACAAGTATTGGGGCTACGAATAATATCAGTTGTCGGTAAAGGCGTCTTCCAGGGATTGGCTGATCCTACATAAATTGGATCATTTTACATGAGTAACAGCTTTTGAAGATAAATTGTATTGATTTTAGAAACCCTTCGCTCTAGATATTAGAAAATGAGGAGTAGATCTTCTATTTCCAAATAAAACCCATACTATATGGAAAACAGGATAGAAAATATTATATCCACAGTATCTCTTATTTACTGCGCTGTCTCAGACAGAGCCAGACAACGTTGCACATGTGAAATCGCAATCAAAATTTTGTTTTTACTTCATTTACACATAATAATAATACACCACACCAAATCGTAATAATGGCATTTTGCGTAAGCCTGACTTAGAAGATTGATAGCGGTCTAGTGAAAGTGAGGACCGTGCGAGGACTGAAAAATAGCAACCGGTAAAACATTTCGTGGAGGTCGAATCTGCCATGTCCAGCCCAGGCCAGTGCAATACGTGAGTGTTGTTATTTTTAAACCTAAAGATGAACTCGCACAATTGGTGAAATTAAACGAAATTGGAGCACTTAATTTCTAATTGATTTTTTAAAAAGAAATAGTCTAGCACGTCTTTCTTGGTATTGCAGGTGTTTAATGGCAATTATTACTACTTATCTTGTATCAGGTGTACCGTACACAGTCCGTTATAAAAGTTTTACCTGATTTAATACGCCATGGTAAATCTTCGGATTAAAACTTAAGCATAACACTAATGCGTCTGTTAGGCACAGTACTCAATACATAGCTTGATAGGTATTTACTATTCCAGATAAAGCATAAAGATGGTCTCAATAAAGAAAAATAAGATGAATGGTAAGAATAACTAACTCCTATACAAGCAGTAAGTAGTAATTTTGAACGTATTGCAGCAATAAAATCTTGGTCTGGTGGACGGGGTAACGATATCGTTAAGAATCAGAGCGCGACTTATAAGTGTTAAATAGAATAGATATTGATAACATACTGTAATATATTACCTTATCTGAAACTATAATATGAGTTTAAAAACACTAATGATAAATTGGACTAAAAAGTGAAAAATATTTTTTTAGTATACGAGTACAAAGTAACAAAATGATGAACGAAAAGTAAAGCCAAAATGGCTATAAGGCTATATGAAGCACCCACATCTTCGGGAGAGGGGAAGAGCACACGCTGCCCTAGACATGTAGACTAGGGCATAATATGCGCGGAAGACGACGGACGGGGCCGAACGCATAAATGTGTAGGGAGGTGGTTTGTTTACGCAGTGGCAGAAAGCCACGCCGCATGCCTTAGTTGTCTGAAGGGCAGTGAGAATATCTGAACACAACCCCCAAAGGGTAGTGTTCAGATTTTCTCACTGCCCACACTAGGCAATGAATTGAAGTCAAGTCCGCTACGTAGTCTGCTGCTTCCACAACCATGGCTTGATATTTTATTGGGCTTACAAGTAATACAAACGATTTAGCCCATGATTGAATAGCTGCAAATCTTTATTTAATGCAGAAATGTATTCTCATTCGATCCGTTCCCTAATACATCATAAGCTAGTTGGTACTTCACACCACCGCTAAGACGATACAGTCGTACATTTAGATGAACTCTGCGGCCTCGGCTCGTAAATTATAAATCATTAATTATACTAATGCCACAGTCGACGTAAAATATTTAGAAAACGTCCTCCTACATCCAATTCGCGTGAGAAAGTTGCTAAAGAGCGGACAACGAGCTAAATTAACATTTACAAATTGACTTTGGCACTGCTTAGTTAGTATAATGAATAAACATAATGATAAAAGTAGCTCTTGGTTTTATATTTATATGTAAATCACAATATTGGACCTTGTTGTTTTCCTTATTTACTTAAGGGACTTTTGTAAAAAAAATACAGGTTAGTCCCATCGCGATCGTAAACATGAGACTGACACACTTCTTCAAAATTTCGGCATCTATTTGTTAAATAGTCACTAGAGATACATTAGGTAATAGTGGGGTCTGTTAATAAACTCAGATCAGAATTTTACATCCTGATTCGCAAATCCGCTATATAGTTTGTCCCTATATGCTTCGATCTTGACAAATTCTGTCAGCTAACAACATAGAATGTTATAAGTGGAAAAATTGTCTTGCGCTATATAGTAACATTGTCAGTAAAAAGAACTGGAAAATAAATTCATCGTCTTAGATTTAAGCAGTCAGTTAGTGTTCCGTCGGTAGGTATTTTTCAGTTTTTTAAGAGAGACATATGCGAGCATAACGTCGCACCATAACCACGTTCATCAAAGAAATTACTTTCAAGCTTGTCCTACATGGGTTTGCCTCACTGGGGCCTTATCGCGCGTCTTCAGATATTTTGACTACCGCTTGACAGCCGTCTGATGTCGAAATATATGGGAACGTTAACGATTTGGCTTTGTTTTTTTCTTACGATCGTAAATAACGCAATAAGGCCCCTGGTATACTGCTGAGAAATCTATCAAGTCACAAAATAGAAGGCCATGAACTCTATACGGACTCGCTTTTGGATTTCAAAATAGGCGCAGCTAGTCACATTGTGTTCTGTCATGGCATGCTCGTCGTACTTACGAGGCTCGGGTGAATAACCTGGCAGCATATTATCTTGGTAAGTAGACACAGTATATTAGACGTGTGACATCATTATTGTGCCAGTGTTATAAACATCAGTCTATCCTGTTTTGTTACGTTTTATCAGTACGCGAAACATTCCACGATGAACATGAGCGTCATTTTTCGTAGCTTTAATATTTTCGTTAGAAACAAGCTATGAACAATGGTATCAACCAATCAAAATTTTATTAATTAAAAGTGAAACTTTTAGGTCACAAGCTTAGAATTCTCAGCGTTTTTACCTTCTTAATGAGTTTCATATTAAAGTTTGTACAAAAACATTCAAAAATGTGAGAAAGAATTCGCGTCGGTAGTTGAGAACCTTAGACAGGATTCTTTGTCTAAGTTGAGAACCGAAAGCTTTGTCATTCAGGTGTCAATCAACATTTAGAGCGTTGGGCACTAGGAACTTCTAACCTCTCATTTGTAATTTTGTTCTCAATGTTTACTTCTTCCGATTTTACATAATGTATATGTATTATATTCCTTTGGGTGTTGGCACCACCAAAACACCAAAATGGCGTCGAGTGGCGGGGCCCCTCTGCGGGTACTATAAAAAATGCAATTAACAAGCAGACATAATTATCTCTGCGTGCCACACGCGCGACATAAACTATCAGACATATTATGTCTGCCTGCCACTTCAGGGGATATGCTATTTCTATTTATATACATATGACTGAGACTCAGTTTACAAAAGAAGTCGGGTACTGACACAGTCTCCACTGACTAAATCTGTACCACAAGGGCCTAAAAGCAATTTCTCGTTAACCTCATCTTGCCGAGATTCAAGGTGTTTCTTCGCGCTTCTTGTACCCGCAGGGATTTCAGGATTATGCGAGGATGTGCGTGTGGTACTGTGTGCTGGCAAATAATTCCATTTCTTGATTGCGTTTTTGGCACATTCGAAATATTAAACATAAACTGGCCAAGTTACATAGATTGAAGTGGTGAAGACATTATCAACTAATAAGCATTTATAATATAGGTACAAAGAAAATAGTAACTTCAACATCGTGCATACATGTAAATGAATAAAAGTTCATCAGGAAAGTGACTAGTTTTAAAGCTTTTCCACCTATTTAAAGCTGAATACACAATTAATCGAACGTTTACTTATTCCAATAACTCCCTGTCAAATACCTCAATGTAACGAGTAAGAAAACGTCGGCTGGCAGTAAAGACGTCGGTATTGCTGCTATCGAGATGTGACAAGAGTTCGTTGCCTGTCAATGGTCACGTTGACATCAGGGCAAAGTATTGCGGTGCGTTGACTCAGTGGGTATATTCTTCAGACGAATTAACTTTTATCTTACTCCTAACGTCAGGTCGTAAGAGCTATAATCGTTACATTATATTGATGTAGGCACCGTTTGAGGGATTATTTTGACATAATACTACCTACAATAGAACATAGAACTCTATTTCATTTTCGTCATAATTAATGAAACCTTTTAGCTGTCCGTTTTTTTTCAACACCAATCAGAAGTTAATCGCTTTTTACAAAGTGAATTATACTTTTTTAAAAATCTACATCCACTGCAACTGCTACTCGTGACTCAAAGAAAACTGTCGGTAATAGTTCTGCGCGAAAAAAATTAAGCATTCAAATTGTTGGCAATTCAGATTGAAAGGCGATTTAAAAGCTTATCATTAAATAAATTCGAGGCGAGTGAGTGCCCACGAGCGGTTTGTTTTTATTATTACATTCTGAAGAAAAACACGACTCTTCATAATAGAAAGGGATTGCAGAAGTGAAGATCCATGCGTAAGACACTGAACCTCAGAACATTTGTAAACAATTCAAGTGTGAATGCCACGCGCTAATACATTTGCGCTTTGGGATATTGTTGATTTTGAGGGTTTACCCTTGTTTGGTATAACAACGTTTAGTCGAAAATCGTTTCGGCTAATTTTGTTACAATAAAGTCATTTCGCATAATTATTCATTTGACCGAATATTTAATTGGTAGAATTTTATTTAGCATAATTATTTTACCGAAAGACTAATAATGATTTAGTCGAAAGATCATATCGAATACTCAGTTCAGTAAAAATTCAGTGAAAACGCCCTAAAGTCGCTTCTGGCATCGTCGTCTAAGTCGCCGTGTGTCAACCTAACTAGCTCGTCACTTCGCTCCTCGCTAACCTATTGTTCAATTGAACATTCAATGAAATGAAAATTATACCACCTGAATAATAAATCAATTGAACCTTATAAGTACTTTTTGATCAATAGCGCAAATGTTGTTATCGCAAATAAACATTCGATGAAATGAAAATTATGTTAATCGATATTATAGCGAACCAAACTTACTAATGTAATCAATTTTTGCATATCACTTTTCCACGTTGGAAAGTAAGAGCTCACAACAATTTTAGCATTACGGCCAAGCGTAAATATCGAAAGTACCATACATACAAGAACTTGATTTCTGGACCATTACTAAATTGTGTCTGGTTCGCCAGACAATAGTAATAAAAAATTGAATTATATTTGCAGTGAGTTCTGTAACATGGCTCCTTGAAAAAATAAATAGAACATTCTACAGTGATTGAATAAAATTATATGAATTGCGTCGTGTTTTGAATGAAAAAGTGTATTTACTGGCGTGTCCTGTCTCTCGTTACATGAGATCTTATTTCCAAAGTGATTTGAAATTCGTATTTCAAATCAAATGTACAAAATGAAATTGAATTGTTATCCGATGCGATAATCTAATTTCAAGCTAAAATTTATTTTATAGTAACTTTCTTTATAAAATAACAAACCCACAAAAAAATACCCGAAAACAAATATTGATAATCTAAATTAATAACACCTATTTAATAGCCCTTTCCGCTCGAATACCATAGATACTGATTGGTTAAGCGACCGGGATTTACTCGCCGACTAAAAATCCTCTAGGGAGCTTTCAAAGAACTGAGCAAAGATCATAAAGAAAGTGGCAATAGAGAACTTTTTTATTATACAGAAACATCCATCACCTACACTGAAGACATGAATTCTTCTCCTTACTAAGAACATCGAACAAAATAGGTAAGTATACAAAGTCTGTATTGCAGGTCTATGGCATGACTTGCTATTTACGACTGCCAACTTCCAACAGTTCCGAAGCACGAAAGAAAATTAATTAAAAAGATTTTAATCACCCATTCGAGTAAGTAGAGATACATTCCATACGAGCACGTAGGTAGTCAGTCACTCAAGTTTTATGATTGTTAGGTAGGTAAGTAAGCCCCACGACTGCGGTGCTAGCACTAGGTACCACAAGACAATTTTGTTCCCAATTTATATCTTTAATAAAAATCTTGACAATATTTGAGAGCAATAAAATTATTCTAACTTCAATTCTACCATAAAAGGATAACATTAATAAATGTTATTTTAAAACTAATTAGCACCTCGCATCAATTTTTACAGCTTCCTAGAAGATAACGTTAGTGTTGCTTAAAGTACAAATTATTTCCACTAAAAGATTATATCATATCATTATTTAGAACGTTAACTAATCTCACATTAAACATTGTATAGTGAAAATAGTATGAATAAATTTAAAATGGTACGTGAAGAAAAAACCTTGTGAGATCATTGACATCAGAGAAAAAACTATTTTAGCACGTAAATACACAATGAAGAACCTCTACGCACCGACACGCGTTCTAACGTCTTCATTCGGCAAACATACGCAAAATTACTGTAATCATTTATTGTCAGAACACCATCTCATAAATCTTAGACCAAATTATAGGTTGCATATCAAGACTGTCGTGTTATTAGCCGTGAGTCATCCGACTAGTCTTGTCTAGGAATAGAAAGAGATAGCAGGTTATGGTTTAAAAATACGTGAATAATTTACAACATACCCAATTGTGATGATAGAGACAAACAATAGGCAGTAACTATGTTATTGTACAGTACAATAAACTATTTGTATGTTAATTCGATGAGCTTCAACATTGATTATCAAAGTCAATATGACTGTACTGATATATTAAAAATTATAACAGTCTTTTTCAATTATATCGTCTGTTCTATATAAATTACGAGTGGATATTATCTCGAGCGGTATTGTACATACATTGGTAAACCCGACGTTTCCAACCGCATTACCATCTAGGTCTTCGAAATAACGGGTGAGAAGAAGAATTTGCAAATAAGCTAAAATTTTTACTACTTAATGCGCTAACATTGCTATTACCGACTGTTATTTTTATTAATCCTTTTTAATATAATATAGATTACTTTTTAATATTACTTGATACTCATTTTGTTTTTGATAGTTGTCATATTGTATTTTTACGTTTCTTGAAATACCTACATTGATTGAATTTTGTGAAATTGCCTTTAATATTTTACCACCTACTCGTCTCTGTCGTTAACAATTGCCATAAACGTCCAAATTTACTACTTATAATACTGCAGTTTTAGCGGTAGCACATAACTGCTAAACCAACATAGGAGTTTATAACGATTACCGGATTATGTAGTCTATGCGACCTCAGGTCAATTAAAAAAGAATTGCGTGAAAACTAGGTCGATTGACCTCACAGACACAATTAGTGGCCCTGTCAAATTGGATGGTGTATTGATTGGATACGTAAACAAATTCAAACGTCTAAACGATGTAGAAGCAATATCGCTTCGGAGACTATTAAATTAAGCTACACCATGACCACGACTAAAAAGCTACTAACATTCTACTTTTATCCATTTATATTTGTAAAGTATTTCGACGATCCACGACTAAAACTCGACTATTCGAGCTACAACTAAATAGAAGACTCAAAGTTCGTCAACCTTGAACAGGTGTGCATTAAAATACGAACCCACGAATAGGCGGTATGCATCAGCTCAGGCAATACACGCATTGCCTACTTTTGATGCAGTAGTTACCAGGGCAGACATGTGCCGCGCAGCAGTCAGCCAGGCGATAGAAGATAATTAACAACGAAATTGGCCAGAGACAGCTAGACGCCTTACTTCTGTAGCCTGTGTTGCATTACGCCCCGCAATAATAACATACCATACAACCGACACAAGGCAATTAAAAAAGTCGGAACGCCCGTTTCCCACACATTACTGGGTGAATGTTGCGACTTTATTGCAATATGAGTACTGAATATTGTAAAGATACATCAGGACGCAATACAGAGACGAGGGAAATTGTCGGAATCGAGGTGAAAGCGCCAGCGGTAGATGAGACAATTACTGGATAATGTTACGTACTATCAGCATCAATAATGATTCAGATACAAACTTGCAAAGCAATATACAAAGGAAACAATACTTTTGAAATTTACAATTTTAAACGAGTGAAAGTGTAAATCTTAATGATTTAGACAACACTGGTATTAAATAGACATAATTAACACAGATATAAGTGATTTTAAATAAATTTTAATTTAGAACGTTTAAATATTAATCGCTCTAGTTTCGGCGTCTCGCTCCCGATTGTCGTGCGAAAAGGCCGAGTGAGTCCCCAGACCGAATCGTCAACTCTCTAATGTACCTCCAAGTCAGCGTGGAAATCAAGTTTTATGGCTAAACGCGTTGAAAATCGACTGCAAACAACCGATGGACAATTGGTAGATTCAACTGCTAAGCAAAGTGGGACGGAGAAAAAGTGAAGTTTCGTCAAATGCACCACTTACCCAATTCAAGAGAGCGGAACTGATGCCAATGGAAACATTGTTGGACTGCTCTGCCTGGTGAACTTTAGTGGAATTGTTAGATAACGTGCTCGCGAGAGCGCTTAAGAGACAATGGTAAAAATTTTACATTCCTACAGATGAAAAGATCAAGTGGATTCAATGTGTGTATAAAATGTTTTTGTAATACGTTTTATAGTATTTGAAGAGTCACACGCAGAGATCGTACGATTTATAGGTCGACTTACCTATGACCGATAGGATCTTCAGCGCGTGAGAGCAATGAGTAGTTTTCATCTCAACATTTGAATATTCATGTCGCTTCTATTCACACGCTCTTGAGAATAACTTTTTGTCGTACCCACGTACAGTTGACATTTGTTGCCGGTGCTAAGCTTTTAGCAAATGGCGATATTAAATTGCAGTAAAACAAATTTAAAGGAAACTCCTGCTTCTGAACGTTTATAGCAAATCCTGTCAGGACTCCATTAGAACTCGGCGGTGGACAGAGCGTGGGTGCTACAATGCCACTAACGAGGTCCCGATATCATCTGACAGACAGGGGGCATTAGTTAATGCTCAAGAACCAACACAAAGCAGAACAGATAAGACATGTGCTACAAAAAGTTCAACTATGGTTCACAATGAAAGAATGATAAGTTCTGCGGTGGCATACGAGATTGTGAAACGTCATACGCTCACAATAGAGAGAGAGCGGCACGAAGCGTGAGCATCATGCATTACTAATCAAGGTTGGTGGCATTTCTATGGCCATTTTAGTGTTATGGGTAAGAATCATTTATTTATTTGATGTGAACATGGTAGGAGGCAAAATACACGTTAAGCCAAATAGATAAACTCTTATCAAAATACCCAATGTCACAATGGGTTACTTATTCACTACTTACATTATAAGTTTAATAAAGTAAAATACAGCACCAAGCGGACATTGTGATTGCGGTGAGATAGTATTAACTACCTATAAAGGGCGATTAAGACGAGATGGCGTTAAAATCATATTTATAGTCCTAGGTGACAAAGGATGTCTTATCGTAAAAACGTACATCTCAATTCTCACTGCATCTACAAAGATTGCGGTACAATTACACGACTCGACAAAGCGTTAATTTGCTGTCATACTGTTGCTTGTGCATAGAAAACATTTCGCATCTAAATCCTTTACAATAGACTTCGGTATTTCAAAACCAATAATTAGCATCTCCGATTGGGCTTACATTGATACAAGCTAATGATCGAAACAAGGAAAACCTAATTGTTAATAGTTTATTTGCTAATATTATGTAGACTTCAAAATTAAATGAAGCGTAACATAATAGTGGTAGGAAAAAGTAAAATCATATCCGTCATAATACGCAGAAACGTCGGCGATTCCATTAACATAATTGCCGTCGTAGACTGAAATGAGGCTTTCGTTGAAGAGCCCCACTTTATTGCTGATGAAGACGGAGACAGTGGGCTCATTGTTGATAAAAAATGCAGTCCGCGTAGGAAATATATTTCACGTCCTCTCATCTAGCGCACGTTAGTTAGGTTAGACACCGCACACGGAAACAACGGCCAACTGTTAGCCACCACGCTCCAGATACATTACTTGCGAGGCTCGTTAATTTTTTACCATTTCTTGTTAGTGACGTTGGATGCGACTGCTTTATTTGTTAAAGGAAACCCTCTTTGATTTGTATATGCAACGCTGGATTACAATATAAAGTAAAAACTAATGCGTAGTAAAAATTAATGCGATCGTAAGTTAAATAACAAATGACGATGGTAAGATATGTGTCTGTGTGATTATTATTTATACTACTAGATGACAAACAAGCTGATGGCCCACCTGGTGGTAAGTGGATACAGTCGCCTATAGACATCTGCAATAACAAGGAAAAAATCACTTGGCATTGCAGGTGCGCTGTCATCCTGAGGCCTAAGATGAAATGCCTTCCATGCCCTGTAATTACACTGACTACTTTTCTCTACAATCCGAAACACAGCAAACTGTTTCACGGCTGAAATAGGAAAGGCGGTGGTACCTACCCAGACGACCCCTATATACAGGCCTACCACCTAGTAAAATATAATATACTATATTACTATAATCTGTTACCGTATTAATCTACATAACGTGAGCTGTTCCTGTTAGTGTCTATAACTGACATTATGACTGTAACCAATCAATCAAATCAGTTTTAAATATGTACAGCATGAAAAGGTTCAATAAATATTCGATGTATAATAAGATTCCTAGTCGCGATGCGCAAGCGCATTTGCCTCACTTTCACACTTTCGCTGGGGCGACGCCCCCGCAAAGCGCACGCGACGTGCGCTGTAGGTAGGTACGCTTCGGCCTTACGGGCGTTGCAAAATTGATTATTCAACACGTTTGTCAATGTTTGCAAAAACATAAACATCAAATGCTTATGCAATAGAAAAGAAAAGATGAAAATTAGAACTTGCCAATCCACATTATATAATAGCAATTATTTTCGCTGGATCCCACTTCTGAATCTCAATTTAATATTTTTGGCGTTGGATCCCACAAAACATTATTGTGTATTACCGTTGGAGTAACATCGCTTCTTTTCCTTGACTTAAGAAAACATGAGCATTACAAGGAATTGCAATGTAATTGTAATTATGAGTTAATGTTTTATAACAGTAAACGCTCGTGATGGCCGACTTTATCATTTAGCATTTCTCAAAAACAACGATGAAGATAAAAAGTTATAAGCGGTCACTAGACAATACCATGTTTTCATAGAACGGTAACATCAACCAATCAGCGGTAAAAATAAAAATCTGTAATACGTTCCAGTTGCGATACTATTGGATGAGATGCGAATCAAAATAATCTTTTGTTTCTTACATCCGCATTAGTAGTAATCATACTCGTATAGGTCGCATACACTTAAAAATGTAATTTTTCACAGGCCGCTTCGAATAAAAATTACCAACACTTGCATAGGTAGTCAATGGGAGCAACGGATCACAAAACGTGTCTGTAGCCTTGCTTACTTTGAAGGCTTTGTCTCCAGATGTAGATACATCGAACGCAGTTGACCAAGGCAGCGTCACCTCAAGGCCCACTTGTCCCTTCAATTCTGAATACCCGGTTTACCTTTAAAAATGCAAGTTTTAACCATGCACTGCTGTAGCAACCTCGAATGTCAATATTGTGGTATTAAAATATCTTTTAAAATTGTAAAAAAATATCGTAATATCTCCACGTGGATTTTAAGATGAGATACCTAAATGACATATAGGTAGGTACCAAGAGTAACTTTCAACTGCTTTTACCGTGAAATCGTTATTGCATAACGATTCATTTGTATTTGTTTATGCATGCAAAACAGTTTAGGCGCAAATGTAAAAAGAAATGAATCGTGCAACCCACGTCTAAAGTATACACACCGCTAATTTGAAATTAAAATCAGATCCACTTAAGTTTTTGTGCACACGCCAATACACTGGAAACATTCACCGCACGATTACTACCATGAAAGTATTGATTGTCAAGTTAATCCTTACACAAAGGGACATTTTCATTGAAAAAGAATTAGAAAGTGTTCTGGGCTTTTATTATCCGAACTCGTGTTACGCAGCGTAAACGCTTTCGTTGCACCTGGATTGAATTGACTTTCGATTACTGCTTAAATTGTTGAAGATATTGGTAAACTTTCTCTACATTCAGTGGCACAACATGAAACTGATTATGTGTTTTCTTGCAACTTTAATCAAAACAATCAGCATGAAAATTTTCCATTGCAAATATGTTTTAAACAGAATAACACTATCTACGACGAGACACTAGACACGAATAATATCATCCCACTATTAACTCACCAGTTTTCAACTGTCACGTATTCGTCATTTCTAATGCTATACCTTTGAGAAATAATATCAACATCCCGTTGAAACAAAACGAAGATTATTTTGCAATAGATTCGATTCTTGTGGGAAACTCGGTTCTCTAATGTAATGTCCATTAGAGAACTGTCACTTAGATTATAGAATTCCAAGTCTGTAACTAACGCATGCGCTTCTCTAGTACAACCCAGGCGCGGGACAAGTCCCATTCAGTATAACAAACTTAATTTATTCAAATCGCCTGTCAACTAATTTCTGTAGCCGAAAAACGCTCCTGCTCCCATCGTTTAGCCTGACGATGTTAATTGCGTAAGAGTAGTACGTAACGAGGTCTTAATTGGAATGCGTCCTCAATTAATGGTGGTCGTTCGCTCTGAACAGTTCCAATTCTGAAATTGGAGCGGGTGTTTACGCGTCGGTTCCCGGGTGAACGGCCGTCGTCGGTGAAAGTCGGAACGTAGATATAGGTCAGGTGGTCATTTACCCTCAGGTAGCTGGCCGTGTCGCGGCACTCTTCACTCTAAAAATACAAAACTTCACTAGTAAAATGGTGTCAACTTTTCAAAATATACAACAACTGAAAACCTCATTCATAATGTCCAGTATTATATTTTTTATTACTATTTTAAACACTCACTTGTCTATCGACCTAAAATCACAAAGTATACTCTTTAATCATAAGACTTTCCAATGAATGTGCTACTACAAAAGACTATTAGTCTAGGAAAACTTTCTAGTAAGATATTGTAAACGTTCTTGTAAAATATGGCATAGAATATAAACGATCAAGATGGCATAAAATATAAGTACCTAAAAACTTTTACCTACATTATGTCACCCTGTCGTATAAAATAATTGATAGCTTTGTAAGTTGTGCCCAAATTAAGGAAAAATTTTCTTCGTCAAGAAAATATGTAAGATAGACAAAGCATTTAATTAAGTTAATAGGCGTATCTGAGTTTCAAAGCATAATGGGCATATAAAGCAGAGTCACGTTTATTCCTCCGTTATTAAATACTGTGACATACATAAACACACATTCGGGGAAGGTGGCGGCTGAATACGACGTAAATAACGGTCCAATATTACCATCAATTTGATTTTAAAGTGCGCAAGTTGATAAATTAGGCAGAGCCGTCCTGTTTCAACAAAATCTTTTGTTCGACAACACTTCAGTTATTATTATGCAGCCGATAACGGAACAAGCAACTGTTTCTAAATTGATAACGTCGACGGCAACGAACCATGTTTCATTTATCAACAATACACAAACCATTTTACTTTACTTCAATTATTTGATTTTTTGTTATTACCGTATAAATTGATCAGTTGGTTCACCTTAATAAACACCGTAATTTCAAGCGATGTAAATATTCTTGATAAACTTATACCTATAACGATGTGACAGTAAGAAATTAGTTATGTCCCAAGTATATTTATGTGTTCATCAAATCGTTAAAAAATATTTTCACTATCTATAGAATAAAAGGATTTATGGCGCAAAGAAATTAGAAAAATTAAATACTTAAAACGTTGGATAATCATGATGAATACAAACGAAGCTGTAAAAAATCTTGTTACAGTTGAAGATGTTTCGGCTGATGCTTTTCTTGTATGGGATTTCAAGGACAAACCAACTTTCACCCATAAGAGAAAGCACTTTAACGAGCAAGTTTTTTCCTTCCTTTGACCCTTTTAGTAGACGGAACGCAAGTAAGATGACGGTTTAAGGATCATTAAGGTAAAAATGTTTAGGAATTTCCAGAAACGAGGCATAGCTTTAAAAGAACGATTAATGGTTGAATTAATTGCTTCAGAGAACCAAACAAGACTGGTAAAAAGCGAAGCTTTCCAACAATCAAAGGATAGGAATAAAACTGTAAACCCAAAGGAATTAATTTCACAACGTTTTGCTGCGTGTTCTCTTCGCTTAGATCTTGATTGCTATAGGTTACGATCCACGTTTTAATCGAAGGTAGGTCGACGTTAACGAGCCCATCATTTATAGTAATAAAGAAACTGATCTCATTAATACTATAAATACAATGTAGGTTCATAAACACGAGGTTGTAGTAGACACGGAAGTTGGTTCCAGTGAACGCTTCATTTGACCTATTAATTATGTGGGTGGATGTCGTTGTTGTTTTGAACTACATGCATAATATACTCGTACACACACCTAACTACCTATCCCAACTGTTGGTTTATGTTTATAATGTATATTTTATATATGCCGCCGCCAACGCCTAATGAAATGCTCAAGTAGGAATTGTGGAGGTTTATGCGGAGTAATCAACGAATGATTATATTTTCTGAGAAGCAATTGTTAGAAAGTTAAATATTGTCAGCGATGCCAGAGTTAGAAAGCGTATTGCAGTCACAAACCGCGATCATTTCTACAATCCATCATTTTACATTTCAGTGAATATTGTAAACGGTTTAACGTTCAAACTTAAAACACCCGAGGTCGCTTTACCAGTAATAACAATGTTGAATACTTACTGCATAATTCTGTACATGGAACAAATAAAAACATAATTATTTTATGTACAAAATATTACATGGAAATTATACTAGACAGTAGGAAAGTGTCCGGTATAACTTTGTATGGATGAGTCAGGCTCGTACTTCTGGCACGACGCATCAACTACTACAAAATAAATACAGTTAAATACAGTTATAATGACACACTGCGTTCAACGTTGTTAAAGTAATGAATAATTTTAATATTTAAATTTATTTCGACACAAAAGATAATGCCGCGCTTGTGATCAATTGTGTCTCTTTTTCTTCGTTGTAAGGTTCTTTTGTACTTAAGTTTCACAAAGATCTTAAAATTCTTTTAAATTTGACGATAAATTGTTACCAATTAAAAGTGTCAAAATAGTACATTTGTTAACTTTCACTGACAAAGAAAATGAAACGATTAATTAACCTAGTTTCTAGTTAGACAAAGGAAACCGATAAAAGATTTCTAGAACAGAATAACCACAAATCTATAGGCTTTCATTCTTTTTAAAAAGCCAAGAAATAAAAACAACTTCAGAATATTTTTAGCAAATTAGTGAATTTACGAGAAACAATTGTAGGTACCTTATACAGTCAAACATATAGGTAACTGGTCCACAACACAGCAATGAATACCAAAATTAGTAATTAAAAACAGGGCCAATTAATATATTCATGAATACAGGAATATTTGCATGAGTAATTGATAGAAGCCGAACGTCACGGTGATAGGTTAATTGAACTGGAAGACATTCATGACATCTTATGCCGAATACATTAGCGCTAAATGGAATAATTGAATTAATGTTGCGACATTCATACATACCTAGTAGTGTGCTTGTGAATCATGGCTTTGTTATACTTAAGTAATTTTTATTTTTACTCGAAAAATAATTATTTTGGACTGCTGTTGGGTTTCATCAGAACGTCATAACAAATTCATTGTTGCTTCACTACTAATTAAAGACTTTGTAGATTATTTAAGATTAAAAGTAACTATATAATAGGGCATTGTGCCCTAAATTAAAACCAAAACTGTTGTCTCAGAACCTGTTCACACTGAAAGTTAGTATTAAGCTAGATCACTGAAACAGGAATGAGGTAAATAAAGCTGAATGTTATTGATAAAACTGCAGCGAGCGTCGGACCGTCTATTGTGGCCATTATCGGTCGTGCATCGGCGTTTCGACGCGTGTGAACGACAACATAGGAGTGCGTCGCATGACTAATCTTTCTTCTTAGCATTCACTGGGCGAGTTGAACTTTTCATGAATCAGGAGGCATCGGCGTTGTCGGCCGTCACTCGGCCTCTGCAACTCTATAAGACTAGAATGCACATTCTCCTAATGAATCCCAACCTTTACTGAGAATAACAATAGGTAATTAAGTGAACTTTTATCTCATAAGTGCAATTCATAGGAACAAATAAAACGATATCATTTTAATTCTGTAATTAAAGCAGATGTAACGGTATAATACCTTATATCTATTTGAAGTCAAGCAAATATAAGTACGATAAATGTAATAGATTAATGTTGAAAATCTACTAGATCACCTTCATCGTCATTTTAGCCGAGAGACGCCCACTGTTGGAAGGCCTCCCCAGATCGCCTTACTAAGCTCATATTTGAGTAATGATTGTTTTATCATATCATATGCCACAGAATTATGCAAACTCCGCCATTGATTTGGAAAGCATTCACCAGTCAAGCTATTTATTTATAACCTCATAAATAAAAGTGCCAGTGTTGTTAAGACTCAGTGTTAACAGGTCTCATTTAAAAGTACAGAAGTACAGCACAGTCGCCGGTTTAGGACAACGCGCATTAAGATGAGGACTTTATGCCCTTGGCATGCGTCTCAGTAAATGGACAGTCGTCATGAGCTTATACAGAAACGAGGTTACAGTTTATTTTTGGATCGAAAACTTTACAGGAGCAGGATAAGCGTCGTAATAATATATTAATTAATCAAGAATTCAAGCCTACCTAAATGACGGAAGATTTTTGAATAGTTTGGCAAAGGTCTTTTGTTATCTGCTATAACTTTCTTCATATTAAGATTCATGAGAGGCTTAAGTAAGCTCGTTAAGAATAACCTACTTTTGTAAAGCTGTAGTATTTTACAATTGAATTCTAAGTAAAAACATTCACGTAGATTTTATTAGATCAGATTACTAAAACCACCAACGTGTTTCAAGATAAATTTCTCCGTGACTCCAATCTTTCCATTTATCTACAGTCCAGTTGTCAACATAATACGCCTAGATTGGTAGCAGCTGTTGGCAAGCACGCTATTCATTATAGACTCAAAACTGCAACCCTTCGTGTTAGTCACTACACAAACAAGCAATGTAGAGTATATACTAAAGCAAAGATTGTTATCGCCTACATACTTTAGTGTATCGTGACGATGCCACGCCTACGCATGATAGTATCCTATGGCTGTGTCAACAATGAGCGCATGAAATTGGGCCTACAAACCACGTAGTTACCTGGAAGCATTTTGGAGATGGCTTTAGTTTATATACTCAATTACAACAGCGCATTGAAAATGAAAGAAGTATATTTTTCTTTTCGTAGTTCGTGGAGTTGGTTAGCCCAGTTTCTAAGTTTTATGTCTGACAGGTATCTAATGTATTAGGTATTTCGCGATTAGTGATTTCTAGATAAGAACCATAACCAACGGTAAAATCATTAATTCAGATGTACCTTCCGAAACACGAAGGAATATAATAATATAAAAAGATCGTTCTGATCAGCCATTATATAGAATATGTACTGCGAGATTTACTTCGCCTTGCAATTCGATTATATAAGAGAGAAATAAACAGGTACCTACCTACTTAAGCAACTATAGCTTGATTTGCAGTTTTGAATATGCCTGTCTTCGAAATGTTCGTATATCTTCGAAAAGATAGCTGGTATAAGTTGATTCAACAATTTCACTGTGCGGGGCAGAAAGTTGCGTAAGAAATGAATAGTGACGGATTTCCAGTCTCTTAGGTGGTAGAGATGGAATATTAGTTTATAGCGGATTGATTGGTAAAAATCCGCAGCTGGAATTAGGGTAAACAAATCCTCTGGCTACTTAAAATATGCGGTGTTACAAAGAGAAGCCACGATTTCATACCCCTGAATATTTTCATGGAAAGGAATTTATAGAAGCTAAGGAATTTCCTTTTTTTGCCCTGAAATATTAAAGTTTAATTCATTATTATTCAACCTAGAAGACAACCTTAAGATTCAAAGGTAAAAATGCGGGATGGCGAACATTTATCATAATTTATGACACATCAAAACAAATATGAGATCATTTATAAGAAGCCTCTAATGGCTAGGATTCATCGATCAGTATTTTCTACGCAATTTTATTTTGAGGCTAGGCAAGATACTTACGTATACACCAATATATTTTCTACCTTTCTATATTCTATATCATCAATAAATCGATTATTTTCATTTCTTGAGTATGTCAAGCTAATGTAGGAGACACAAGCAAATATGTACCCACATCAATCAGACTGGAGTCTGTAATCTTATATCAGACCATTTTCTTACTACTTGAGTCTATTCCATATATCAACGTCTACACGTTGAGATAACGTTGGAATGAAATCAAAAATAAGACCATAGAATTAAAATGTCCAATTCATCAATCTTAGTCCCAAAGTCAACGTATTAAGGTTCGAGTGGGATTACGTTAACGACCTCATAATAGGATTACATACATCGATGCGTCCCAGTTACAGCGCACCGTTACATGCAACCCACACCCAAAGGCTCATAGTGACAATATAATGATTATTTGTACATGCAACGTGCAAACCCCTGTCTAAGAATCAATCAAAATAATGAAGCTACGAATTAGCGGCATCGTTATTACGAGAAAGTTGTAATAATGGAAAACTTGAGATATTCCAATGGAAGGTGAAAGCCAGTTAGTGACGACGATGACAAATTTTTGAGTACTACACAATTTACATTCACAACACGCGGGTAATTGAATGAACCGGCGCGTTCATGGACCGCGTGCCATTTCACTCGGCCGTGACTCACGAATTAGAGCTCGTCGAGATCGTAATTACACGAGAGATATTTCGTGCGCACCCACTAGGCCAGCAACAGACGTAGACGTCCACCTAACACTAAAACTTGGAAATATAATCGATAGCAGCGATAAAACCATATTTGATCATGGTTAGGATTTATTTATAGGTTGAGAAATTAAATAATTTACATAAATTAGTAGTTTCCGCTGCACTTATTTTAAACGCTAATGAGGGTAATAAATATAAACATAACCTATAGCCCGCATATTTGTAATCGGTTAGTGGAAACCCAACAAGTATTGACAACATCTATTCATCACCTGAGCCACGGAAGCTTTGTCATAAATTAGAAAGATATTAAGCTTCTAACAAATCCATTTCAATGAACTCCACAGTGCATAGACAGTGGTGAATCTATTCCATCTAACGCTTTATGAATAGAGTATAATAGTCTGAGAGCTAATAGACATATTTAAGTAGTTACTTGAGGCAAGCTGAAAACCTGTAACTCTCCTATAATACCCTAACACAGAGCCCTGGCTGGGAATTAGTGGCGCTAAGCCCTTATATATTATAGCTCCAGTTGCATTTTTTTACAAAAAAAAAAGTCCTTGAGGCAATCTTAAACTTTTATAGCTTAAAATTGAACATTGGAAGAGTAAAAAAATAAATAAGTGACTTCATTTAGGCGGTTCTTTAAATTGCGAGATGCTTGCAAAGCTGTATTTTGCAACACCTACTATAATTGCTGTAGCAATGTTGCCTTTTGATTTAGACTTAAAATCGATGTTTAATTTTTTTATTTTACTTATATCATTTATTTTCGTTAGGTCCCAGTTTTAGATCCCATCTTTTATATATTAACGTTGGGTCCCATTTGCTATTTCCATTGAATGTAGCCTTTCAAAATTTTATTAGAATTGGCATTGTCCTAGCATTGTCACTGCGCTGTCTTAATGATTATCACGAAGATTTTTAATTTCATCTTTCCTTTTTTTTAATATTCATATTTGGTGTGAATATCCGCCAGCTATATTCTACTTCTTCTGAATCCGCATTTACAAGATACGACCTACGAATTCCTCTGCAATGCGGTTGCATCTTAAAAATGCAGATTCCGTATAAATGGAATACCTCCCGTTTATTTTTGGACAGAAATTAACGTGCATTGTTTTCGAGATCTTTTGCTTCTTCTAAAATGAAAAAGAGTTATAATTCAAACATGCAGTCGTAATTACTGCAAGCATCCATTATCTTTTGGCACTTCGCCCGGCTAAAGGTGACATTTTCAACTTTTATACAAAAGCTCGTTAAAGATCGTTTTGCTAAATTCCTCGTATGATAAATGTACACGGATTACCGATTAAATAATTTGTCTTTTATCTGTAATTTAGAAGTTTATAAGTTTTTTTATAATCTTTTTTATAACGTGGATTTGATTTGTTTTTTTTGTAAGCAGTTATCTATAGCAGGAAGGAAAATACTTTCTGAAATTATATTCCGTGTAACACGATTCCGATGAAGATTCACAGCAGTTTCGATGTAGTATCAACCATAGAATGTACTGCACTCAGCATAATAATTACTTTTTACAGGATATTGCTCAACATTCATCACGTTTCCTGCGTTTAAGTAGTTTTTATTTTCATTTATTTTACCAAAAGAATAACAACAGACGTTATAATATTCTGCTAAACTGTTCAACAGTTTCTCGGCAGTAGTTTTCGTGGATTGGTTACACAATTCTTACTATATTAGTTGAGATTTTATTATAAATCTACATTAAATTTAATTAAATTTTATTGTATTAAATTTCAAATAGACAACTAATTTAATTACATAAAGTAAGTAGCAACATTAGATTATTTAGTATCAGATTAAATAAAATATTAATTTTATTAGAATTAAGAATTGTTAAGTTCTACAAATTAACCCAAGCAAAGAAGATTTCGCGTATGTTACGCTAGTAAGGGCGATACAACAGGTTTTTATGTAGCTTCGTGCGTTCTGGACGACACTGGTACTCAGGCACATCAATCCTCTCTAATCTGTCAGTCGTATTCAATATTCAACTATATTGTTCTCTGAGTGTATGTAAATAGTCTAGTTTCCGAAGCAAATTTTTTTCAAAATTTATGCTCCTATTATTAGCGCGTGGTTATCGATAAACTTTCACGTTACCCTTACTCATCGCCTTACTAGCACAGCAAAATATGAACGCATTTAACTGGTGTATTAAAATTTATCAAAATTTTAATTAAATATAGTTTATTTCCGATAATATTACATCCATATGTGTTTGTACAGTGGCTTAAAAGCATTTATTAGGTATTATTTGTGAAATTTAATGATGGGTACAATTCATGTCTAATATTTTATTACACATTAATACACTATTAAATTATTAAGTATGTTTTATTTTATTACTGAATATAAATTTCAAATCTTTCCAACTTCATGAAAAAAAATCATTTCATTTGCATTAATAGGCAACAGTGGCGATTTCTCTAATTTTGCGAGAAACCAATCACGAACAAAATAATAAAATAACTTTATCTATTATTAAATAAAGTCAATGCACTAAAATAAACAACGTGGAAATTTTGATTGATAATATCGTTTGAGTATAAAATTATTTAATAAATTGTATAATTAAACATGATGATTCATATTTCCATTTAATTTTATTAATAAAAGTAAATTTCTGTTTATTTTAGTTTTCTGTTGAAGAAAAAATGAAGATATTAAGTAGTAACGTTCTAATGAAATTTAATTTTCAAAAGAACCTAAGTAATTTGCCTGCCTTGCTCTCAATTTTATTTTGTTTTCTTTTTTCACCCTTCTCGGTCTACTCTCAACTCATCATGAACACCCTTCTTTATCATATTATCTTTCCCATAGTCTATCCATCTTTTCTTCGGTGTTCTTCTCCCTCTGTATCCATCCATATATTCATTTTCATCACTCACTTTATAACATGCTCATCATATCTTCGCATTACTTGCCCATTCCAAGCCAATATTTTCTTTACTTTTGTTCCATCCGTAATATTTTTGTTCCCACTCATGCAGGATCAACGCATAAGGAACCACATTAAAAACCAGTTAGGATACCATGCAATTATAAACATATTACGAAAGGGTGGTTGGTTACCGAAAGACCGTATCCATCATAATGCGTTTAAAACATCAACAATAATTTTCGTTACTGCATAAATTGCATCGTTTGGAAGATTTCTGATAACTTTATAAAGTAAGATCACGGGGTTAACATCCACACTTAACTACTTTTATTATTCCTGTAGTATACAACATAAAAATAATGCCCTCATGCCATGCAATTTTGAAATGAATGCATAAATACTACCGTATTCCATCCAACTTCATCAAAGAAATCAACAGTCGTTAATAAGAATGGATTTTCAATTAGATGCCAAAAATAACTAGGGAATGAGAGTAAGTAATTGGTCGCCGGAATATAAACGGAAATCAATCAATCTGCGTTTCGGTGGAAATAGCGACAGACATGTCCAGACGCAGAACTCGATATATGTATAGATTAGATACACATCTCCAATCCATGCCGTTGAAAAATCGCAAAAAACATTAACATAAGTACCTACTTGGTAAAGGGAACATTAAAAAATGGGGGAGTGTAAATAGCTCGAATGCATGTAGACAGTCAAGCGCGGGACCATGTCACAGGAACCGCGGTCCGGTGAGTCCGGCACATCAGATGTCCCCTTTGAAAGTGCATCCAAACGGACAACAATTTCGATGTAGTTAACGAACACGTACGCCGGAATCCTATGATTGGCTTCGTCCTAGCGTGAATCATTTGATTACTGTTCGCGCCTGCGATACTTCACAGTAACTGCATCTGCTGTTGATGTGTGAATGTGACGCTCAGCGTTTCGTAAGCGTACCTCACTTTCACTACTCGGCTTCGTAAATCTAGCAACCCGAACGCGTAAGCAAAAACCTCATGCCACATCGGCCTTAGGAAATCGACCGCGACTGAAACTAGTTGGGTAATCCCTTGTGAACAAGCACACGGCCTGCTCAGCACATCTAGTTGCACAATCTGAACGATGATACAGACAGACACAGAAGCGTTGTCACGAATCGCAACACAAAGACTATGAAATATAATACAACTGGGTTATTTAGAACGTGACCGTCCCGTGATACATTACCTGACACATTGTGCGGCAATAATGTGCCTAATTTAGAACAAACAAAAACATCAACACTCGTAAATTTACAAGGTACTTAAGGACTGAGATACGATTCTGGTGTTAGCAGAGGCTCTTTTCGTAATGGGAAAAGGTTCAAAATATCTTACAAGAGTAATGAGCGTTTCAAGCCCACGAAAATAATAAAGGCATTACGATATTGCTCAATACAGTCCCTTCTCCTTGGCATCCTTGGCCGCGCCGACACACCATGGCATGCCCTACAGGTCGATTAGCATACTACATATCAGTATGCTTATACGCTTCTGAGGAATGCGTATCAGTCACATTGAATGCCTATATTAATATTTAAGAGGGGACGCTATTTTGTCCAGTCCTAGTTATGTGTCATATTGTGTACATTTATTCAATTCTTAAATTTAACAAATTAATGCAGACATTTGCGGTGTAGAGGTAGGTATTGACTAAAACAGAAAAATTACCAAATTCTTCAATAGTCATTCACATAAATCGATAACATACGAGCAAGTAGAAAAAGTATAAGAGATTTTATATTAATTTAGATGTTATTAGTGTTAGAATATTTTTTTTTATTTTTTTTAAATAAATATTATACTTAAATAAAGTTTATTTATAAAAATATCCAAAATTATTATGTAAGTATATTAAAATTCCGTTAACCAGTATCCATAACACAAATTCTTAATGATACTTTGGGCTAGATAATTGGTGTGAGCGTGGTAATAATATAATTAATTAAGGTAATAATAGATTGGGGAAAAAGTTTCTTCGCATTTTTTAAGAAAATTCAAAACATTTTTTAATACAGTTTATTTACATTTAACTAAAGTATGTAGGTACCATTTTTAACCGACTTCAAAAAGGAGGAGGTTATCAATTCGACTGTATGTTTTTTTTTTTTTTTTTTTTTAATGTTTGTTACCTCATAACTCGTTACTGGGTGGACCGATTTTTAAGATTCTTTTGAACTTTGGAAGCTAGTGGTTGTCATGGGGTCCCATTTAAATTTTATCGACATCTGACAAGTAGTTTTTGAGTTATCCCTAATAATGCCTATTTAATTGACATTGATGATATCGTAATTTTATCACTTGTGTGTCTAAAAGATCTTGAGGTAGTTTCCTGAAAATTTATATACTTAAAACACTAAAAAGCAGAAAAAAAAATTTTAAATAAAAAAAAACCGCCTTCAAAAAACGGGAGAAATAAAAATTTTGTTTATAAAAATCTAAATGTTTTTTGAGGTCGGTCCCAACCTCAATATTTGTAATAAACATTGTCACTTGTATTTGGGACCGACCTCAAAAAACATTTAGATTTTTATAAACAAAATTTTTATTTCTCCCGTTTTTTGAAGGCGGTTTTTGTTCAATAACTTTTTGCCATCTTGTAGGTAGGGACATGATCCCATTGCTATAGAAATTTTGGGACTTCTGGTCAAAATACCGCGACAAGTGGTTTTGGCAGTCCTCTCGTGATGTTAACCTGACACTGCCTAAAGAATTCTGAAGAGACCGAAACAGGTGGAAATCTGAAGGTGCAAGGTCAGGACTATACGGCGGATGCATTAACACCTCCCAGCCAAACTCTCTTAATTTTTGCTGAGTGGCTAAAGATGTGTGAGGTCTAGCGTTATCATGATGAAAAACCACACCCCTTCTGTTGATTAATTCCGGCCGCTTTCTCTCAACTTCTTGCTTTAATCTCATCAGTTGTTCGCAGTAGAGTTCAGAATCGATGGTCCTGCCTGGTGGTAACAGCTCATAATGAATAATGCCCTTCCAATCCCACCACACACACATCATCACCTTGTTGCGAGTTAACCCGGGTTTCGCCACAGTCTGTGAAGCCTGACCGGCCTTTGACCACGACCTTTTTCGCACGTTCTTGTCGTACGTGATCCACTTTTCATCACCAGTTATCAGCTTCTTCAAAAATGGTTCGGTTTCATTACGTCGTAATAAAGAATCACAAATGAGTACACGGTTCATTAGGTTTCTTTCAGTGAGCTCGTGAGGTACCCAAATGTCGAGCTTTTTTGTGTACCCAGTTTTTTTCAAATGCGCCAAAACTGTTTTGTGGTCAATTCCCAGTTCTTCAGCTACGTCGTAACTACTGACATGCCGATCTTGCTCCACTTTTTCAAAAATGGCATCCATTTTATCTGTAATAGGGCCACCAGAGCGACGTGCATCTTTGACATCAAAATTTCCGGATTGAAAACGCTTAAACCAAATTTGTGCTACTCTCACAGACACTGCACTAGGTCCATAAACATCGCAAATTTTTTTCGCGGCTTGCGATGCATTTTTACCTTTTTTGTAGTAAAATTTTAAAATGTATCGAATTTCTTCATTAGATTCACTCATCTTGGCGGTACGAAAAACAAATGAAAATCACACATTTTCCTAATTTGAATTTGGAATTATGTTCTTTAAAATTTAAACTTTCAATGATACCAAAACCAGCCAGATACAAATAGTATAGCCAAAGAGATTTTATTACAAGTTTATACATACTATAATGCGAAAAGACTTTTTCCCCAACCTAATATTATTATTATTATTATAGTAAAATCTTTGAAAAGTTAATGCTTAATCAACTCCTCAATCATTTCGTAAAATATAGTTTGTTACATAAAACCCAATTCGGTTTTACGAGGGGTCGGTCAACCATTGATGCAGGAGTTGAAATACTGAAAAACATATATTTAGGTTAGGATTATTATTATAAATGAGCCAAATACGTGGGAGTAATAACTGCCCAAAATTTACGCATGTAAGTAAACCTGCAATTTTAATTATATTATTATTATCTATTGACCTGTAATGATGTTTTGAAATCATTACCAAATTTTATGCTGTGGGAGTTTCTTTCGTCATTTCTTCTCCATCTCAGCATAATAATAATTATTTTGTCCCGAAATGATGGTAGGGTTGTGACGATTTAAAAGTACTTAGCAAAGTCCATTTTCATTTCATTTCATTTCATATTTTTTACTATTTTCTGACAGTAAAAATGTACCTCAACCACAACACAACGAAATAAAGAAAAGAAATTGGGCGGTAAAAAGGTGTTGGTGGTGGTGCAAATTTCGTATGTTCATGAAATCACACAGAAGAAAACATTTCCTGATACGTAAGCCAATTTCTATTTTATGTGCATCACAGAAAGCTAATATAACTCTCTGAAGCTGTCAACTTTATGACATCATAAGGCAGTGCGCATCGAATAATAAATGAGTTTTCGACTACACTTGCATGCTATACGAAAGTATAAGATACATTTTATTGACTAGACTAATAAGTGCTCTCTCTGACTGCAAATTAAACATTTGGCACACATGTTGTGAACAAGCAAACACCTCCTCTGGATTAGCTTAGATCCACAAGAGGGCACAAATTTGGACTCTTGATGGTAGGACTTATTTTACGGCCTGCGTAGTGTCACAACCGCCCGGGATCGTGTCAAGCAGGCCATCCACGCTCAGGTTTAACTGTTCAGGTGAACTGTTGTGGTGAACAACAGGAAAATGTGTCCCCTTGGCATTCGAAGTCACATTTCATCGTCGAGTTGTTTTTGTTCTCCCACCACTGCTAGTTCTGGAAGGCCCTTTTCAGGGCACGACCGCGCCCGAAGTCGCCGGGGAGGATGTTTAGTGGGTATGGAGGGAACGCCTTTACTCGAGTGACACATATCCCCTACGGTTGTCACCACCCCGCAGGCACGATGTGCAAATGCATTTGACCTCCCCGTCAAAAAAAAGTATCTCCACTCTGTATTGAATACAGTGTGTGCTGGGCTTCCCCCTACGGCTTATAACTTTACGCTAAATAAGACGAAGGCCAAGCACTTCGCAGCGAACTAACGAACCCTATAGTATACTGTTTCCTGATGAATGGTCGATTACCACGATCGGAGGTTCTGTGAGCGGTCGGCAAACGACGGGATACCAAAAAAACGTTCAACTCGATTTTCTCCCGTCCTTCTAAAGGAACAATAAGGTAGTTCTAAAAGTCACGTCAGAAGCTTGAAATGACGAATTATAAAATTGACACCAGATTCACCTGTACCCGAAAAGATTGATAAAAGTCTATAGTAGTTTCTACCAATATTAGAATGCGAGTACCGTTCTTGGAGGTCGAAGAACCAACAAACTATTAGAATAACTGGGCATAATATTCTACCTTCGTTGTTTAAAGTACGTAATATAATCTCGTGTTTTTCTTTCTAATCTCAAAGTGCGCTATCGGTGTGGTCTAGTTTCAGCTGCAACATGTAACGGTGCCCTCTATGTCGTCCATTTACTCAGTCTGCATGGATTGATAATTATTGTAATTAATGTAATTATCATAGCGTTCTCGTAATAGGTATACCATCCGCTCCTTTATTATGCTGCCTCGTGTAGCGGCAGATTACATTGATGTTTACCTAAATATTCCTAATAAACACTACTTCAATAAAAACTATAGGTACCCTTTAAAATCTAGTCTGGCATAGAAACATGTGCTCATAAAGTATTTGGAGTACAGTTGACTTAAGTAATTCAATAAAAGGATTTATTTTAGAGAATATTTAATTTTACACATATACTTGGCGATAAAAGCGCCCATTGTACCTACTTACGTAGATACTTTTATTTATTACATAATATTACATTTTAGCGTTGGTTTCTAAAGATTAATATCTGGGTTAATATCATTTGACTATTACATGTTTTCTTATTTGCATTATTATAGAATATCAAAAACACTAACATTGTATTCTTTGGAAATGGACATAATTCTTACAAAGTGACTTATAATCATCATCTAATTATTTTGGAATGGTCTCCTAAAAACACTAGAGCGAGTGTTGTCCAATATAATTTCGGACTGAAAAATACCAAAGAGTGTTTAAATCAATTCAAATACATTTAATTCAATTTAGGTACAATGTGAACACTTATAATTATAATGATTATAACGAGCAGGTTAAATATAAATGATCAACAATTTTATTAAGTAAAAAATAAAACTAAATACTTGAACGATATTCGAACGGAAAGACAATTTAAAAGCATGAACTCTGATATTAGTATTCAAGAATATTTTATCTTCTGCATTATAAAAAATACCACCTGGCAACACCAGGTGATAGCGCGTTGCCAAACCTAACACATCCTATATCTTCTGAGGTTCTAAAAAAACCTTTCTCGTTTGAATGAAACTCAACATTACCAAAAAGAGAGTTTTATTCGGTTGCTTGATTGATTTTAGATTTAGAGGGTACTCTTGTTATTATATCTAAGTAAATCTGAATATTCGCAATGATAAATAGATACTTTAGACACAGGTTATTAATTTGAAAATAAAGCGTACTTTATATTTCCGGGAACTAGGCTTAAACGAAATAAAATATTTAATATCTGGCCTTGATATACTTAGAATCGATTCCATCTAAGTACAGTTTTATTAAAATTTATACGTGTTTCAAGTATCGCACGGGATTCCGCAAACGACACGACGTAATGGAAACTAGAGTTATAAAACCGATGCTATTTCAAATTTCAATGCCTTCTATTAACTTTGAACCAGGAAAAGTTGGAATTTAACGCTCGTGTTAGCAACGGGTAGCAAGGGAAATGTTTGAACGAGAAACGTTATATTGAAATATTTTGTATAGGCATACAGAGTATTTTAAGTGATATGGTAAAGTATTGCAGATCTAATTACTTTAGTAATATTATTATAAAGAGATTGTGCGAAGACGGATGGATTGTATGAAGAATAGTAGATATGTACTAAGATGAAGCTGACATAAAGAATATAATGACAAGACATTCTGAACCGAACCTAAATAACTTGGGTTCGCTGCAGAATGTCTTGCTTCTTGTCCGAAAGAAGGGTGAAGGTGGGTGTCCAGGAGAAGAAGATAATAATTAAGGTGACGACGCTATGAACCGATGGCAATGGGTAAATAGTAGAAGCACAGAATCGAGATATTGTGGCGCATCAGAGACTCAACTACGTTGAATACTGGCCGGATTCGTCCAGTAATTCTACCCATACTTTAAAGAAGACAACCGTCTAATAACGGTCTCTATCTATACCAATTTTATGTTGAAATCACACTATCAGACCCTGGCGTATGGTATATTTTCTACAGATTTTAAGAATACGGTATAAAACTGTAAGAACATACTTTATATGTAGGTAATTAATAATATATTTTATGTAGAAATACTGAACTTATTTTCAACTATAATAACATGTTTTTAAACTTAACATAAAAGTGAAAAAAGTCATATTTAACACTTATTTCAACCGTAATATGCCTAACCTCAATGTGTTTTTTTTTATCATTGAGGTTTCAAGAACTTCATGTCATACAAAGGTTTTTAGTCTAGCATTTCTAGACTGTGATCAGGTGATTATGATCAGGTGGACTACAATTACCATCTCATAACTGCAATAAACTATTCAGTATTAAATATTATGTTGGTAGTGGTGGTGTCTAAACGTAATACTTATAAAGGGCAAATTTATACTCTTACTAAACTCCTTAATCTCGATTTAAAATTGCAACGAGTTTATAAAGCCCGAGCTATGGAAAGTTATGTTATTCAATTCAACAATGTGTTCAGTCATCGTGATTGTATCAACTGGTTTCACCTAAAAAAAAGAGATCAGATATCTCGAGATGATGAATTCTTCGAATCAAATACTTCACTTCAAATTAATTTCAAAAACGTTACGGAGAGAATTGAAAAACAAAAACAAGACGTTATCTTGCATAGGAGACGTTTATTTCTACTAATGTGAGATGGGCGACTATGGTCAATCGAAAATCTTCACTGTTAAGTTTGTAATAGAATGGATTTTTATTTCGTCGAATGCATCCGAGGTCTACTCCTCTTCAGCTGAAATTGAGATTAAAATCATATAATTAGATACTTGAATTTGTGTTATTTCCTAAAAAGTAACGGCTTCGTTTTTAGGCAATGCTTTGGAGTTGGTCTCCTGATTTTATTTACTTGTCTATGTAATGTTATTGCTCACTCATGAAGAAAACAATGAGAGCATTTGAGATAGCAGATGGAGCCAAGATGTCTTTTTGTCAAACAGAACAGAACCTTTTGCAACCAAGAAGCTTACATATTACCTATCAAACAAATGTCAAACCACTGTTGTCGATATCAACCTCATATAATATACCTATATAACAAATACTGCACTGAACCCAAATAAATTGAGAGCGGGGTAAGATAAAGGAGATTTGCAACTCAAAAAGATAGCTTACATATACAATAAATCAAGCACATAGTATTGTAGTTTTTTTTAGATAGAAGCAGACAATTGAGGATTTTTAAATTAACACTCTTGACGGTAACCACAAGTGACAGAACCACACTGTTGCGACTGAGCGAGTATTTTTTAGAAACTCCACGTTTTGATACTCTTAGATATTATAAGAACTTTGAATTATGATAAATTTCGATCGAGCAGTAGGTGAGAGAAAAATACTATTAAATTGTGGATAGTGCCTGAAATACAGAGAAAACGTTCAAAAATGCTCAAATTGTATTGTTCGACAAAGCAAACATTGAGAAATGGGGACAAGAAGGGCTCGGAATGAACCGCAGTCCAAGGTTGACCGGTCTCTCCTCTACCAAGTGACCTTTACCGAATGATATCCTTGTTCCCGCGGTATGCAATAATAAATACTAAATTGTTCCAAACCCAGTTTAGTACTCCACTTTACTATCAGAATTTTTATGACATTATATTTTACCATTATTGAAACAATATATTACACACTCCAAAGAATTTAATTTTAAGCAATTAAAACGATTTCTTGTTGAAAAAACACATGTTGTGAGACTCCATTTTAACCAAAATCTACCGTACAATTTTTTTGTAACTACAATGTAGAAATAATTGAATTATACGGTAATGAATGACGAAAAATAATTTATTTATTTGTAAGAAATCTAATGATAAGTACCTAAAAATGGTTTAACTAGCGGCACCTCCCAGCTTCGTACGGGTGGTTCCATACAAACTTCGATCCTATTTCAAACCGTTCATGCCCTTTTATCAAAAAAAGAAAGTAGCTGCTTATGTTATGGAATAATTTTATTTTTGCGTTTACAAACGCGTAAATATAATACTAGAAAAATGCACTGAAAAAAATCGACTTGCCCGCCTGAGGCAAGTCGATTTTTTTCAGTGCATTTTTCTAGCTGCTTATGTCCTATCTTAAGTTCTAGTACCTATATTTTGTACTTAATTTCATTAAAATCAGAGGCGTGAGAGCATGATTTTGTTTGGAGTGGACCATGCGACCTTTCATCCCTATTTCATCCCCAATTGGGCCAAAATTTCACAACACTAGAACATATATTTATTTACTTCTTATCACGTGCGTAAATTCAAAGTTTCATGGTTTTATCTTCACAAATGACGAACTTCTATACAAACTTTCATGTCTAATTCCAACCACAAAGCCTTTTTTCGCAATAAAAGTCCTTTCCTAATGTCTAATCAATATTTGTGCCAAATTTCATCGAAAACTGTCCATTGGTTTTTGAGTTTATTCGTTTCTAACATACAAAATTTTTATAATTCGAATTATTTTTTATGTTTGTAACTAAAACTACTGGATCGATTTGAATAAAATTTTGTACAAATATTGATTATGGGAAACAACAAAGGCTACCTTTTATCGTGAAAAAAAGACGAAGTGGTTGAAATGAGGGATGAAAGTTTGTATGGAATTCGTCATTTGGGAAGATATAACCACAAAACTTAGACTTTAGACACTTGATAAGAAATAATAAATATATGTTCTATCGTTTTTGAAATTTTGAGTTGTGTGGGGATGGAATAGGGGATAAAACCTGTGTGGGATGAAAAGTAGCCTATATGGTTTCTCAACATCTAATCTATATTTGTACTAAATTTCATCAAAATCTGTCTAGTAGTTTTTGAGTTTAGTCGTTACAAACATACAAATCTTTCCTATTTATAATATTATAGTATATATAAACATGCAAACTACATTAGTTGCATACTTATTAACAAGAACAATAGGAAAATACTTTTTATAAAAACAAAATTTGGATTGCAGGCAGTAGATGCGATTTGCATCGACTTCGCATAATATATTTTAATGATTTTTCATATAAAATTACACATATGTTAAGACATTTCTTGTAGTTTCTATGTCCCAAACTTAAATATGAATACCGACCGGATGAAAAAACAACATATGAACAGATCTGCAAAATGTAACACTATGCAACATCTCCATGATTAAAACTTTAATTACACCCTTAGCATAAATTTATTTCCTAATTACATCGTGAATATATTAGTCTCTCTTTTGGAGAATAAAACGTATTAATTTTCTTAAACAATGAAGTATTTTGGTACACGTGGTATCACGTAGATTTGTCATTTTCGCAGAACCATACGTGAGGTCGTTTGAATAACGTATGTTAGGTAACACGTATCTGATTGAACATTACGACCACCATACGAGGAAACGGTGTTATGGTGTTTCGTGTTATATTTTCCTCAACATATTCTAGTATAGAGAATAAATCAACCGATAGTTGGACATTGACGTCACTTGTGTACATTACTGGAGATTGTATAGGTATCGTATCGTAGTATTCCTAAGTCATTGCAATATCAGAATTGCAGCGCACGACAAATAAAGTGTCAAAGGGATCTCTATTCTATTCTATTTTTAATTAATGGCATTCGTTAATCTTAAAGATTATGCATTTTGCCAATATCAAGTGAAAATTTAATTATAAGTACAAAAAATTGTACGGTAGATTTCGGTTAAAAATGGAGTCTCTCAACACGTGTTTTTACAACAAGAACTCGGGAGAAAAACCAAGGGATCTCCATAGTAACTTAGATTGTCTAACAAAAAACAAAATGGCAGCTCAAATGTCAAATAATGAGTAATTAAATCTGTATTTTTCGTAGGGATATCTAGTTAAAAATAAATCACTTAAATTTCAATGCTAAAATAGAGCCATAGATATATTATTACCAGTCAATTTGTTGGTGAATTCAAATAAAACAGTACAACACTTTCAGTCTGGTAAATCCTAACATGCTAAAGAACACATGACAGCAGTCAATTTGTTGATTTAATCGTCTGTGTAATGTAACAATTACAGAGAGCGGAACGTTTCTTGTAGGTACTGGTACAAATGAAACACATGATGTAGGAATAATTTATGAGTGACTGAAAATAACCCATGTTATTAGTAATTATAGATGTGTATCAAGTTACGACGATACTACTACAATTATCGTATGATACAGTAGTTTCCCTTTATCAGATGCAAAACGAGTGATTCATGAGAAATATCGGTGCTTCGTAATTGATAAATCATAAATCACAAGCTCACACAGGCTTCAACATTTAAAGCATGTCATGTAGTCCTGTTCAAATCATGTATGTCAAGCGAAATCGATAGTAAACCTGCAATTCCAAGACAGCATTCAAAAGAAATCGAAGTCACAATAGCAATACAATCGACAATTACTCTGACACAAGTTCCCAAGCCTCAGCAGCTTTTTGCAAGTCGACATGTTGGGCAACTGCTAACAAGACAGGTGAGGACACAAACAATAAGTAACGTCAACAAACAGTTCAAACGCTTTTAGCTGCTAGCTGGCAATATGAGTTACGATGTCCCGAAGCTGCTATCCCACTGGTATCTAGTTATCCCGGTTTATCCTGCCTCGTTACTATTGGTAATACGGACCGGCTGCATTCAACGTGTACTTTTTTAGCTTAGGATCTATAATTGACAGGAAACGCAACCGCAATACAAGCACAATTGATTTTCAAAATACACGTAAATATAATCGATCATTGATTTAATGATGTCTATAAACCAGTTCTTAGGGCATTTCTGCTTTGTTAGATTGTATTGTGCGTTGAGGCCAAGTAATTATATCAACCGTTTTCAAGGTGGAGTGGAACATAAAGATACGCTTAACGAAAATACTCGACAAGGCGGTCACCTGTTTAAATATTGACGCGCAAGGCTGACAAAACATAATAACATTGCCAAATAAAAAGCGGCTACTTTAAAGCCGAAATGACGCACATGAACACGCGAACTGGTCATCAAATAATATTATACATAAAATAATTACACTTTCCATTTATTAACTAAAGTAAATTAACTTACCGAATGTTTATGCAGAGTCACCAAAAGCTACATACCTGAAAAGATAGCGAAGACGATTAGTAATTTTCACTCATTGTAACTTACGCGTAATTAAAATGCGTCTTCATGCAACCAAAAAACAAGGAAGTGTGAAAAATAATAATATTACAAATAGTGTCAAAACGAAGATAGTCGATCGATACAACGTAGCCACTGTTATTTCGAATCATCAAAGATCGAGTTGAGAAATTGTAATTCGAGATAATAAATCGTAATAATCGTTGCAAAATCAAAACTGAAATGATACTGGATGGTGTTGCGGCACAGACTCGAGTTCGGCTTCGTGAGAGGTTAGATCGAACCAGCCTACTTCTCCGTGGATTCAATTACGCTTAATCGCTTCGGGATGACAAAACCGCTATTATTTAGGATGCATTTTTAATCGAGTAAGCATCCTTACTCGATTAAAAATGCACGAGGAGAGCGACGTTTCGTAATGGCGGATTGAAATGGGCCTTTTATTCAAATATTATTGAAATAAAACTAAGCAATGCTCTTCAGACAGTATGCACTTTTATTAACATAAATTAGCTTTCACATAATTCTGACCCTTCCAAGACCCATAAAATTATATAGAAAACGACAGGTGTCAGACGTCACTAGTCACTACCGGTTAACGACTGATAAGAAAATATATGCCGGCCGTTCACCTGCACCCACTAACATAGTCTACGGTCCTCTCTAACTAGTATGTTTTGCCTTCGGTTAGAACGGACCAACTATAGATACACCTATTAGTGATATATAAGGAGTGTATAAATTATAACTAATAATTTAAAAGAATTCTACACACGCAACGTCTATGAAGTGAGATATTTCCAGTTATGGGTTGAATATTACAAAATGAATGTAGTATTTTAATAAACATAGGTATTTCTATCCTACAGTCAACCCTGCTTTAGATTCATGGTCCAAGGTGGAATAAATGGATATCAATTCTGTACTAATTTCATACATAGCATAGAAATAAATAAATTAACATGAAACTAAACCAAAAGATCTAGTATTATAATTAGAGATCAAAACGAGTTATGTGCAACCATAATGAGGTCCACATTCTCAAATGTGTTTGATGAAATAGAAAATTATGTAGGCCTTTGCGTAAAATAATTACTTATATTTCAAAAACATTCAAATCATTCAATATTTGAGTTTAGACTACTAGAATTGAAGGATGGATAATTTTTTAAATGTTAGGATTAAAATGAGCCATGCTATATTAGCGATTGAAAACTTTGTAGGTACTGTGGCGGAGTCGATACTCCTTCGCCACTGGCACGTTGTTTGCCGATTTATAATTAATAAATCGTATATATTTGATTTGGGAACGCGATCCGCGGGGTGACGTCAGAGAATAGGAGTTGACAGTTTACACATTAGATGCACGACCGCCGCGCTGTACCTTTGTAATATTTGAGTTTGCTATAAAAGAATATAAGTATATTAGGAAACCAAGTATTTTATTTGAGCTACGCCCTAGACGATCCCGGCGGTCGTCACATGGTGGAGGCGCCGTTGGCTCATGGTGGAGGCGCCGTTGGCTCATAGTGGAGGCGTGAACTGAGCGCAGTTTTCAGGAAAAAGTGTAAAGGAAATGTAAAATAATAGAAGAAAGAACAAAATGGAGCGCTACAATGGATTGTATGGTGATGTATCGGAATTTTTCAGACAGTTTCAGATAATAGCCGCCGTCAATAAATATGACGAAGAAGCCAAAAAGTTTGTATTGGGGGCATACCTGGAGGGTCCGGCCCTGGCATACTACAAATGTGTTTTTGTGGGCGCGCATACGTTTGCCGACCTACAAGCGAAGATAATGGAAGAGTTTGCGCCTACGGAGAATCCGATTGCCGCTTTCTTTGCACGGAAGCAGAATCACGGGGAGGACCCCGTGACGTTCTTCTATGCGTTAGAAGAATCGGCAACCAAGGCGGGGCCTGTTATTGATGAAAAATGTTTCATCCATCATTATCTAAAAAATTGTAATACATTTGTGAAAAATAAATTGTGTTCGCAGATTTATGTCAACAAGAAACATTTGAAAGATGTTGTCAAAGAAGTAGGAAAATTATTTTTTGATGGTGATAAAAGTACGGAAATGAATCTTCCCGTGTGTGTGAAAAACGTTATGCCCGTGGCTCCGGCTGTAAAGATGGAGGTTGGAGTCGAAGATCACGGTTTCCAAACAGTACCGCAGCGGGGGCCTGTTCACAACAATTTTCTCATTCATAAACCCAGTCCTCCATCCCGATCAAATTACTCGCAGTGTCCTTATAATTTTAGACAAAGAAACATTCAAGCAGAAGTACCATTAGATCGCCAGCAGCGAACACCAACGCCAGCAGTCAACGAGCATCGGCAGCGGGCACTAACGCCAGCAGTCAACGAGCATCGGCAGCGAACACCAACGCCAGCAGTCAACGAGCTGAACGCTATCACGCCGAAACCACAACAGGAGGACTTTCAAAGAGGTGTGCCCGTTCCATTTATAAGCGTTACGTGTCGCGATAAAAAGATTTGTGCTCTCGTAGATACGGGTGCTGCTATTTCAATAATTTCAAAATCGATGGCCGATGGGTTCAGTCAACAGTTCAATGCATGTGATTTGCAGTTGAACGCGATCAATGGCTCGAGTTTAACTGTTGTAGGAAAGATTAGTTTAAATATTTTGATAGAAAATGTTGTTTTTACGCATGTTTTTTATATTGTCGATGATGTTGGTAAAGATATGATTTTAGGTCAAGATTTTTTGTTTTCCAAAGGCATTATTGTAGATTTTGCGAATCGACAAATACGTACAAAGAGTATGTTCTGTGATTTTGTTGTAGAGCCTGATGGGGTTAATGTAATTTGCTCAATGGATGTCGTACAGTCGACGACAAAAGTATTATCAAGGAGTGATGATTTACATTTGCAAATAAATAATAATGATGAGTATGGGGTGGTCACTGAGAACAGTTACATAGAATCGAACTTGTGTAAAGAGTTGCCACAAAAGCAATGCGAGAATTTTTTTAGTTTGTGTAACAAAGGCAGGTTGTATAAATGTGGTTTGTTATTTCATAGAACGTATTGTTTAGTGTTCCGTGAAAGACACAAAAATAACAGACGGGTGGTAAAGCGGTATGGTTATTATAATTTCTTTAAACGGTCTCCTGTAATATGTTGTTTTAATTTGCATGGGAAGCGTCACGATAACCGACAGTTTTATGATAACGAGGTAGTAAAATGGAGTAATAACTTTTCTAAGACTAATTCTTATAATAATATCGCTAGACTCAAGACGATCGTTTCCCATGATTATTTAAATGAATTGAAATTATTTGGGGTAGGTTATGTGGATTTTTGTTTGTATAATTCTTATAATTCCTGATGTTGTTTTTTATGTAATTTTCACTTAAATTTTCTTATGTTAGGTTGTAAGGTTTTAGAGTAGTGGTTAGGATTTCTTGTAAATATGTTTGTTTTGGTTGGCAATTACTAGAGATAGGATGACTTTAGATTAGGACTGTGAACGGTTCATTGATGCTGTGTAAATTGTTACATGATTCCTGAGTTGCGGTTTGTGAGCTGTCATGATGTTGCTGTGAGATGACCAGACCTGCCTACCACTTTCTTGGAGACAACCAGATATACGTCCACAAGAGAGAAAAACGATTAGCTAGGTCAACAAATTGTCGGGGAGATAGGAGCTAGGCCGTCATCGTGCCGTGGGCTAGTAACGTATGCTAAAATCCGTTAGTTCCTATGGGAAACGATGGATGTCGGATTGGGTTGTCTGACTGGTATACTTACGAGTCTATTTCGGTCTCTTTATGAATGAGTGATTGTTTTTTTTTTGTCTTACTTGTTTTTTTTTGCGCAACACGGATGTTGTCCTATATTTCATTGAATGCGATTGACTATTTAATATTTTGCGGGGCTCACTCATTCATGTTCTCCCTGCAAATTAATAAGAAATTATTTTATTACGATCCAATTACATATTCGAACATAATAATTTATTATTGTGGACGTGTATCGGATTTGGAATGTTTTGAAATGGTTCTTGTAATTGTACGGTGAAAGAGATTTTCTTATGTCTCCATTCCTAAGGTCTGTCACCTCACGTGTCGGGAAGGGAGAGTCACTGTTTGACAACTCGTATTTTGGGGACTCGTGTCAAGTTTTATTTTGAGATTAAGTTGTTTAAACGAGTATTGTATTCGTTTTTGGGGGTTTGATTTAAAGATCGTGGAGCTATAAACTGACAGTGACCTCTTGTACCGATCATAGATTTGGTCTTATTTGTGGAACATAACATATTAATTTATGATTTTCAAAATTTACTTTTTTGAATATTGTTACTTCTCGGTTAGAGTCTTACATGGCGTTCGCAAGCTTTTTCGGAGGTTTTTGCTTGCATGGGGTTTTTCCCACCATTATCCCATGATGGATGGATAAGGTGGTAGGAGCCAGTCTATCTTAAAGACCGTCATGAATTGTAAACGATGCCCTTCGTCAGGTAGGGTAGTTTTAAGTAGTAGAATGTGTAGAAGGTCGTGTCGTTAGTTAGGTAGGAAAATTTATTCATTCGACTTGTCGAATAAATAAATTTTAGTTGTACGGGGGGAATGTGGCGGAGTCGATACTCCTTCGCCACTGGCACGTTGTTTGCCGATTTATAATTAATAAATCGTATATATTTGATTTGGGAACGCGATCCGCGGGGTGACGTCAGAGAATAGGAGTTGACAGTTTACACATTAGATGCACGACCGCCGCGCTGTACCTTTGTAATATTTGAGTTTGCTATAAAAGAATATAAGTATATTAGGAAACCAAGTATTTTATTTGAGCTACGCCCTAGACGATCCCGGCGGTCGTCACAGTACCTATCTAAACGCCATAATCCCTATTGTCACATCAAGTAGAAACAAGTTTAAAGGAAATATTATTTAAGAAATCTATAGCGTTAATAAAACTATGGGGTTTTGTCTTACTTATAGTGACATATAACATAAACTAGTTAAAAAGTATCATAAGTTCCAATGAGCTTATTTCTCAGATACCTACAAAGCATAGTTGCGAGGTGGGAGTACAAATTTCTAACACGGTAAATATAAAAGATTTATGTTTTTTTTAATCACGGGTTTCAGCTTTATATACAAGAAGTTTCTGAAACCTTATTTGAGTGTTATTATTCATGCTTTGATTATTTTCCAGAATATTAAACGATTAAAGACTAGACTAAAACTGAATATCATTAACCGATCTAGAATATAAGGTATAAAGACAAATTTCCTATGGGGGTAGGCAAAGATAACTTCTTTCGGCTTGGTACGATCCTTACATATTTCTTTCGCTTCATCTACTCTCATCACAGTCTTCATACACGATCGGCGTTTTTCGATATATCTTCTTTCAAACCACACATCTACCTTACTAAGTCATTGTGTAACCTGTAACTGAATTTTACACCTGCCTAGAGGAGCATTCCTTAAGGCTCTCGTTTCACCCGCATTTATTCTGCTTTCATGCCTTTTCTCCCATACCCAACTTTCACTCCAAACCTACATCAGGGTTGGGACTAGCACACCGTAATGAAAAACCAAAAGGAAAACAGAACGATAAATGCAACAATATAAAGACAGAACTGCATACGTATTAGGTAGGTACTATAGCTGTAGAGCTTGGGGAACCAAATTCGAAAAGAGGTTAGTACTTATTAAAATTTATTGAGTCACCTATCACTCAACATTTTTTTAATATGCCCATAGTGTAGCATTTCACGTAATAGATGAATTTAATAAATTTTCTTATAATAAGATCATTTATCACATGCTTCTAAGAAATATTTTCAATTGCTTACTCATTAATAATTTATAATCAACAAGGAACTCAGTCGGCCTTAATGCCGTATCCATATTGTCTTTTTATAAAGATGTAAATTAATAGTTCCTCTAATATTAATTATATGCTTAATGTAATTCCCATCAGCATTAGCATTAAATGCGATGAAGTAATTGTATGTTTCAATTTGAAATAATCGGTGTTGATCGTAATCTTGTATGGATTCTCCATACAAAACAAGTTCTCAATGCTTAAATGTTGCTTGAAATTAGAGTACTTACATAATTAAAATGCTAATTATTGAGCCGTCAGAAGTGCCGTAATCGTATCTACTAATAAGTTTTATACTCTTGTTGTTTATGTCTCTTTCTCTTTGTTCATAATTTCACAGCCGTTCAACAAAGTCAAATTACATTATACTAGCTATTTCAAATAAAATTGTCATCGTGCGTAGAGAATAATCACGTCTAGCATAGCAACAAGAAAGCGACGACAATGACGAAATACTAATTCCAAATATAAACAAGTTGTAATATGATGCTAAATATTCCATCTTTATATCAACCAGACAAGGTGCAATCTTTTGGAAATTTCAGCTGTCAGTAACGCCAGCTACCGAAGCCGCTGCGCCTGCGTCGCTGGTTGCGTAAGTCTCGCCATCTATAGAGCTCTCGCCTCGCCGATTCCCACGCGGATTTCGTATAAACAGGTGTGTTCAAAGGTAATTTATATTAGACAAATGTTGGCTATTAAAAGGCCTTTGTATTAAAGGACCACGTTAAGTTGCGCCAGTAGCAATAGACGCTCAAAGCGAGTGTTCATTACATGTATGATCTAAAATGTGTAATAAGCAACTGGCTATACATTTTAGATATAATATTTGAGGCAATTTACCTAATTAGAAAAATTGCTTCCAATATTTTTTCCTTAAGAATACGCCTAACTCTTGACGAATAGATAAGTGGCTACATCATACGTATGACATAACAAAGAGAAACACGAATATGTTTTCTCATAGACCAGGACATGATATGAATAGAATATACAACGACCCAGTAATAAGTCGAGATGTAACTAATACAGTGCTTGGTTCTCGAATAAAACATCTAAGAAGTTACCTGCTGCGCGTACAGATGTATTTACGATTTCAAAGTACGTACACGGTGCCACGCCTTTGCCCTTTAAGATTTATATTACATCTAAATAGCTTCGTGAATGGCGTAATGCTGAGGTATCACACTTTGCTGTTAATGCATGACCCCAAAGAAAATAACAAAATATAAATAAGAGAGCTAATATTGTTTTCTAAATTCAATATATTTTTTTTAATAAAAAGGCTCCATTTAGCCACCAGGTAAGCCGAAGTGAAGTCCAAATGCATTGTCAAGTTCTATCTATTCCAATTCCATAAAGTTAGGCACATATGATAATATGCAAATTAATGGATTCCGTAATAATGTGTACTGTACTATAATGTTAGGTACTTGTTATTTAGGCGTCACTCTAATTGCGCCGTACGCTGCAATAGTTAAGGGCTGGAATGCTGAACCACTACAAATTGCACGAGCGACGCGCGCTGGCAAGGTGTGCCAATAGACAACCTTCCATTCTCTACACTACAGCGTCTGGCATCAATGCCGATGAGACTATTAAATATCAGTGACCGACAATCGCATACTCGTATAATCACTGAGTTCCAAAACAATATCCAAAAAAGGTCTAGTTAAAGTGGAGCATAAAATCAACATTACGATAAAGGAAATAAGCATAATCCAAATGCACCGTTTTATTCATGCCATATGCTTGAAGGGTATTGGAAAGATCTTCAGAGAAATTAAATTGTATATTTACTGGCGATAAATATTTACGTATCGTAAATCGGATGACACTTGGGGCGATTATTCGATATTGGCAATGCATTCGCTTTAAAAGTCTAAACTGGTCAATCTCGGAAAACTTTTACGATCCTATCAAACTGTTTCCAAAATCAACAAGAGACGGCAATCACGAACGAGTATTTGGACTAGATGTATCGGGGAAATCGTAAACCTCGTAACCTCAATGAAGTTACCGCGACTACAGTCTTGTGTCAGTCTGCATTCGGATTGGAAAACAACACGGCACCTGTGTATGCATCGCACACATTTAAAAAATCGATTATTGCCGGTTAATTCCAACGCGAGAATCGATTCGTTGCGCAAATTGAGGACACCCTAACACAGTACCTAACCTACCTACCTGATAGAACAAGTGTGAATACTACGACCTTGACGAACGATACCAGCGACAACGGTCGCACGTCAATCAAATTCTATTGGTTCAAAGCCACATCTATAAAGTTCATTACTTCAATAAAAGGAGTAATTTGCATTCGCCCAATGTGACCTTCTAATGTGACTTTGGTGTGAGTTAAGAAAAACACATCCAAACAATATGGGCAATAAATTATAATCGACTATAAAAGGGAATATAAATTAGCTGAAAGTCACAAGAAGATCAAATTTTTCAGTAGTAAGGCAAATCGTTAGACGTGCAACTTAATATATTTAAATATAAGCATTTACTAAGAGGTCTTTGTTTACAATTGCAATGATTTGGTTGCAATTGTAAACAAAGACAAAAATTAAACGATGAAAAATACAATGACCATCGTCAATGTTATTGGAACGTACAACGCTGCTGCTTATAAATTCGAGATTGAATGAAGCAAAAGCCACCGATCACCTCGCTCTCATCCGAACTGATAGAAAAACTAGTTCAATCTTGAACAAGGCTGGTAACAACCCCGTTGATGGCATTCTATACCTGACCTACATAGACATTTCTATAGCTGGCTTATTGATCTCGCTCGCCATTGCGGACATTTACACAATGATTATAATGTTTAATTAAAATGCACTTTGCGTGCATCGTCTATCGTCCGTCACGAAGTGCGATGTTACGAATTGGTTTGATTCAATATAAATTTCAAGATTCAATTCAATACAAATTTAAGATCACGCAAGAAGATTGTTTAGCTCTGTTTCGTCGTACTGGTCAACAAATTTTATTATGCAATTCAATTATCGACGAAAGTAATAGAAGCTAAAACTTGCTTCACAAAGATGTCTACATCAAAGCGGTATACTTATTATGATTGCCTTTAATTATGTAGAAATTTATACCGCCTACACAATCCAAAATATTATTTAGACCATTACAGGTAAACAAAGCCCACCATATAACAAAGTTTGAATACATTATACATTTGGTAGTCAGAGACTATTATTTGACGGTTAAACTAAGTGTTGCAATGTGTGTTACAAAAGCGCTATTACTGATGTGTAAGGTTACACTAATTTGCCATCTGCGCATACAAAATATTTTCAAATAAGGTCATTACCACTAAACGATGATACTAATTTATCTAATATTAAAAATATAGCGATAAGCGGTTGTTGGTGGGTTCGTTGATCTGAGTGAAAAAAAAAGTAATTGAGATGACCAATAAATAAATACAATGTAACGCAAACGGTCACATTGCGTGACTAAACGTTAAAATTTGCATTTTCTTGAACTATTTACGGTTGACAATCAACGCCAGTTCTAACAAACGTAATCAGAATGAAACTATAAACGAGAGAAGTCACCTAATACGTTGAATCGAACATTTTTACCGAGCAATAAAAAACAGTAATAATTACTATAGCTAACTTTTGTTTCGAAACATGTTAAAGAAGACATCAAGGCGAAACTAAACTAGTAAGTGAGCGTATAATAGTTTCGAGACTGCTGTGCCAAAGCGTATCATAATCTTGTAGAGCAAGTATTCAACTTCTATTATACTAATAAAATGTATGCAGTAGGCGTTTAAAAGGCAGTTCAATTTTATAATGAAGTAGTTCGCGGTCCCTGTTAATTATATTTTCAATTTCACAACTCGCCCGCTGCGCCTGAGGCCACACGTATCACAAGTTCCAAACCAATTTTGTTTTGTAAATTGAGCATATTTGCAATCCGCCTTAATTATATGATCATGGACAGGATTATAATTCTTACTCAGAAAACTACTCATTTATATTCTGACACATGTCCGGACTACTTAACATAGTATATATGTAATATACTACAAAAATACAATATAAAACAATACTCGGAGTTACACCAAGTTCTTGTTGTAATAACACGACACGTGTTGTAACATTTCATTTTTAACTCAATCTACCGTACAATATTATTACTTTAGATACATTTAATACTTAAAATAAGGGAGTGCGATAGAGACTAAATTTTACAAGAAACACAATCATAATAATTTCAAATATTATTTTTTGAGATTCTTCAATCAATTGAAAGTGACGAACAGTGATAGACACAAAGTCGAGATTGCCTCACCGCCGATGAGACTATGTATAAATAAAATCAATATGTGTAATACAGAATTCCGAAAACGCGAACCACACGAATATTTATTAATATTTTAGTCAAGTACCTATATTGTACGCTGTCAACTGAATTAACACAAGACAGGAGGCAAAAAATAAATCAATAGATGCCTCAAAAGATAATATGTCTACTATATTGGCTGAACATAAAAAGTTATCCAGAAAATAGCTGTTTTGTTCGCTGTAGTGGAAAAACGGCAGATTTTTTCTTCACTCCCTATGATAAAGTAGAATCATTTGCGGTTCATTGCATGCAAAAAACTGCCCGCATTAATACTTTGTGTTAAGTGGTAAACAAACAAGGACTCGGAGTTGTTACTGAGAGGCGTAATTTAATGGAAATATGGGTGCTATGAAATAAACTGTATAGTACACATGAAATTATTGATTGTTGCTGAGATCTGAAACACTTTGTCATCGAGTACTTTCCTTGCGACATTCTAGCTGATGTGTCAGAGAAACAGTTCTTTAGTAAACAAAAAACACAATCTACACAAATGCCGGCATAGTTTATTTTTGGCGATGATTTTTCTCTAGCCCATTTCAGATTTATATCGACAGTTCGATATCATAATAAATCTCGGAGTGGCCACAAGATGTAAACTGAAACCGGGAGCGAGGTTAAGAGCACGGCGGTTTACATACCCTGTGTGATAGATCGCGTTTTGCTGGGGCGGTATTGACACGTGACTAGTGACGCACTGTAAAGCTAAGTACAGGAAGGTTTCTTCACCATTCGCTACTCGATCACGCGAAATTGACGTTAGACAGTAGAACTATCTACAAAGAAGGAATGAGGCAAACATTTACACAATTTCTACGTCAGGGGTCTTACGCTTAGAAAAAAGGAATTTAAAGGTTTATGATACAAGTTTTAGTGGATATATTAACAAAAGAGAACCAACATAATACCAGTGGCATAATGAATTTGAATAGTCTCGTTATTAATTTCTTTATATATAGAGATAGAATAGATATATTCTATTCCATTCTGTGTGTGTGTAGTCGTGGTGGAGTGGTCAGTAACGCTGTCTACACATCGGGCGGTCCGAGTTCGGGACCTGGTAGTGGCAAATGTTAGTGTCATGAACACGAATATTTGTCCACGAGTCATGTTTGTTTATATATTTATTTAACTTTATTTATGAAATATGTAGATTATTATGTATATTTGTCCATTATCTAGTATCCATAGCACAAGTCCTTAATGATACTTAAGGCTAGATAATTGGTGTGAGCGTGGAAATATATTATTATTATTCTTGTGACGCATAGATGATCTACCCAAACAAAATGAATATATGTGAGGTTTATTTGCAAATTGTAACGAATGAGGTGCCTGCAAAGGCATCACGGCTCCGCGTGACTAGAGCAAATAGTTATTGGATACTAAATATTCAAGAACCGTTTGCAGGCGTTCGAGAGACCCAAGATCATTAAATGAAATTAAATTCATGATGTTTCTGATTAAATATTGCTGTGCAATCAGGTTCGGGTTACATTGACTATCTTTTAATAACCGGCCTTATATTCCAGCGGACAAAAACGATCATTGGCAACTGTTCATAATAATGATATGCAGGATATCATTGTATTGTATAGTAAGATTAAACAAGTTCAATCTAGCCACTTTAAACTTAAACGTTAAATCAATTATGTTATATTCGTTTGACATTCATACCGTGCCTGCCAATACGAATAAATTATATCACAAACTGCAACCTTTCAAATTGCCTTAGTATCACTTTACAACAAAAAATTACTGCCAATATCAATCTAAATATTTTTTGTGGCTCTCCTTCCTTGTTCTTTATCTTAGATCTTATTAGCGTAACCTGATCCGTGAGAAATAGAGGTGCCAAAAGTAGGCAAAGAGCGATCCGAGCTGCTTTTCGAAGCCTTACACTTGTAGCCTCGATTTACAATTTAACACGCACCAAATACGAAAATCAATATTTTATGAATTTATGATGTTTGAAACGGTTGTATTGTATTTATTAGTACAAACTTTAGTAGTATACAAACAAACTTATCAATGCAGTGCACCTCCGGAGCGATAGTAACTGCAAAGGTATTACGCAACCTTTGGAAATGATTTAAATGTTTGACCCAATAAAAGCTGCATTCTTGGAATTATTCCGTGTGGTCTGCATTACTGCGATTGGACATGTTTTCAATACATTTATATTTAGATATATTAGCATTATTAGATATTTAGATAGGCATTATGACATTGAACTTGAAAAACGAACATTGGAAATAGGAACAGCCAAGACAAATATGTAAGGACGCGAGTAGCAGAAGCAAATCCTGCTTCATATAACATCTTGAAAAATAGAATCTTATTGGTTAAAATACTCATTTGTCATTACGACTGCTCTTGAATCATTATTTTACTGTCAGTCTAGTGGACGAGCTATTCTTAAAAGATAATTATAATCGTCCTTCATGACCTTAGCGACGATCTTTGGTAATAAGTATGCGTCGTCGGTACTGACGCATCATTTTGTTCAGTTACCAATACCTGTCAAACTGCAACCAGACTGGTAAGGTTAATCAGGAATGGGTATAATCAGTTTAAACAACAAAACCTCTTGATTCACACATCGTCTTAAAACTTTGGCCCACTGAAGACGCTGATTTATCGTCTCACGTTAAAGATGTATTCTCATTTATCATGAAGAGTTTAGCGGCAAAGTCACACAAAGGTTACTGCATAGTCGATTTAGTACAATCGTTTATCGGGATGACATTGACGAATTCGGTGAGAGATAAAACGACACTTAACATGGTCTCTGGCGTTTGAAAGATTTTTAGTCAAAGAGTTTTTGTTGAAGATAATGAATAGGAACAGACATTAGTCGAATGATCTTCGTCTTATTGGGTTGTATATGTCATAATATATAGACCACATATCTAAAATAAGGCGGCATTGGTAAATAAGTATGCAGATAAGATATTTGATAGTTACTATAGTGAGCACTATCGCTATAGATTTTATATTAGTGATTCTAATCCCGCAGAATATCGAGGTATGGTTATGGAGCGAGAAACAAACATCGTTAATACACAAAGTTAATTTGACTAGAACAAACTTTATATTAAATAAAAACCTCGCAATTTGGACGGAAAATACCGCTGAGCCTTCCAAGTTCCATTCTTATAATAGTACACATAAAAAACGAAGCCTGTCAATGACCACTCGATAACTCGTGACCTCAGCAATCAACATGAATGTGTATAATACACACTGAAGTGGTCGCAATCCAGTTTTTGCTTATTTCAAAACATCAGCAATCAGAAGTTAAACAAAGAAAGTAAATATCAGGCCGTTCTGCGAAACACTGACGCGACCACTTTATATGGTCCAATGTAAGATTTGAAGTCCGTGAATCCTAATTACAATAATACCAATTGATACAATGTCGTTAACAATGATTAATAATTAAATTGCAATAAACGTTTATTGTCAGCCGTGTGAAGCAGGCAGAGTAGAATAGCATCATCCCATATCCTCCAATGGGTGTCGTAGAAGGCGACTAAAGGATCAGCAACGGGGTATTGGTCACCTTATGCTCCGTCCACCAATCCGCATTGGGCAAGCGTGGTGGAATACTGCCTAATCCTCCTTCGCTGATAAGGAGAGGCCTTGTGTTCAGCAGTGGGTCGAATTACAAAGGTTGTTATGATGATGATTATTATGAAACGTTTATTACAGGCAATCAGTATTACATAAAATTTTAATTGGTGCTCTATTTTGAGAAATATTAGAAGCTTTTGAAAATGCCAAAATATCTGTTGAAAGATTCCATTTATTTTGTCTGCAACAAGGTTGTAATGGCATAAAAATATAAACCTCCAAACAATTAAAATATAGGATAGGGTTGTGAATGTTATCCCATTTGTCACATTGTACTGCCTCTAGCATAAACGCTTTCGAATTTAGTATTCTCGTAGAATTATTCTACGAGAAGACTAAATTCGAAAGCGCTATGGTAAACTGCGCGTAATGTGGTGAATTCACTTCACAGTTTTTAGCCATAGAATTACGTAGTTAGGTATATTCACAATTTATAGGTAAGATTAAGTCTGGGTTTAGTTGAAGGCCAATACCTACTTTTTAGTCCGCTCAAAGTTTGATCGGTAAGGGATTCGCTGAGGATTACGTGAATTTACAGAAAGCTGTCGGGCGAACCACACGAATAAGGCTTCGTTCCCCACCGAGGGAATTCTGAAACTAAGTCTCCTGTTAATGCCGGCGTAACGTTAGCAAATAAGAGTATAACATAAGAATATATATTATATAAGGATATTCTTGGGTGACTGCTGGAAAAATCTGAGAGGTCGGGTTCCTCCTGATCAAGTATGTCGGCAAACTGTTCACATCCAGCAGCATACTTTGTCATGTAAACGATATCAAAAAAGACAATAATATCAATAGCCATTAGTCTTTATTTGACTGGCTAGTAGAACCTTCGTATTTGTAGCCAATCAGAGCTTCAGGATGAAGTCAAATAATAGCGAGAAAAGTGCAATGATTTGCTGCGGCGATAAATCCTCCAAGCAGACGGGGACAGCGCCGCCCGCGGCCGCCACGATATAAGTGTATCCAATTACTAGATACTCTCCGCTGGACAACGATGTAATGTATCACACTGTATGATATATTACCAGAAAAATATTCTATTAGATATCTGACGGGACGAGACGAGACCATAGTTATTGTGATAGCTCACGTCCAAAGTGGCTGATATATTTGGAAAAAACGATAGCGTCATGACAACATTAAAAATACTATTGCATTGGTATTAAACTTGGCTTTATTTTGACAGTTGTATGCTGTCTTTTTCACCAGAAATTATGTAGAGTTATGTTTTTATGTCGGGGCCCGATCGTATAATTGGCCAGATCATGAAATGTGCGCCCTATCATGAAATGCTACTGGACCATAAAAATCTCGACCACTGGTCGAGTAGCCCATTATCTAAAAATGGTAGTAGTAAGGAGGGGTCAGTAGGGTCAATGTTATTTTTTTATGTCCAAGCGGAGTGGACTGTTTGTGGCAGAGTCTAATCTACGTATCTGTGTGATCGGTAGGTAGATGATATGCCCAAGCATTTCATGATCTGGTCATTACAAACGTGTATCTTAAGAGCCCTACCATTGGGTATCTTTTACTGAAATGTAAGTAAGGCACTATATAAAATCTTCTTTAAAATCAGAGGCATGGTCAAGACAAGAGTTGCATGCACTCACTGAATACTCTTAATATAACAAACAGTGAGAGTCAGGAAAAACGCGGGCGATAATTTTTTTTCTGATTATCCCCTATGTGAACGACCGAGTGCTATATTTGTGATTACTGATTACCCACCACCTAATTTGCATTTCTAATAACAACGGTTTACCTACACAATATCCAATTGTACGTCTACAAATAACATAAATAGCGACTAATAAATATTTGATGTGAATAGTTTAAGAGAATTCTGTTCATACGAGTAAAAAGCCAGTTTCTAGTCACTTAGGCAGTTTAGTTTTCCGATGAAAATAGGAAAGTGTTACACGTCCGAAGGTTAAGAATTAACGCACCTTTGGACTCGGTTTAGCCGTTTGAAGCACTATTTATTGAGCGTTGTGAATTATACCAGACGATACTGCAATTAAACGCTGACTTTAATAATTAAGTGTGCGCTATTACATTTTTCCCGAGTTCGCCGCTTTCGAGTAGAAATTTCACTCTGTCGCACTCGCACACATGCGCGTTACTTTATACACAGTTAACCTTTTTCCCATCGTGCGTCTCGTCTCGTTTTACACGAGAAACCGTTGTACACTTCCACTCAGCCTGCTGGTAATTAATTCAGTCCTGGGTTACTTATGTTACCGATCTAGAGGAAACCACAGCGCCCTGTAGTGGTTAAATAACATGTTCCATCGCACTCATATCAGTCATTTAAGTTTGTTCTAATTTCACCGGCATTTTCTTAGGGCGCGCAATATCAGAAAGATTAAAATTAATGGGTATCGCGAGAACGCCATTTGTCTCAATATTTAGATACAAATCTGCTTTCACATTTTCTGGATCAACCGAATGATTTGAAAGTGAACATCAGTATTGAACAAATTCTATTTTCTATAATAAAGATGCAAGTAGCGTTTACCGGCTCGGCGGTTAAAAAGGCTCTCAAAAGATCCGTGTAGTAACCGTCAGCAGACAGCGCGGAAGAGCTCCGGTATCGAGCCCATAAATCAAGAAGTACGACGCCCCCGGCCCTACGTCCTGACCCTACCGCTTTGTTTACCCACAATGATATTTTAGTGATCACCTTCAGATAATCGGCTTTGAATGTAGCATTTAAATGATATCTGTTGAATATTTATCGTCCCTATCGACTATTATCGATCATCAAAAAAACCAATACCCTTTTAACACATATCAATGAATGGTTTAACTTTTTTTTTGTTAGATCTGACCTCGGCATGAATAATCGACGTCACAATCGATACAATCGCCACGTAAAAGGCCATAATGGGAACGCGGCGATGCAGCGCTGTGATCGTAATCGACGACGGTTGGTCGGACGGTCGACTGCACCGGCTTCACTGGCGCTCTTGTGCGTTTTTAACTTGGTCAGATTGCACTGTTCGTCGAATCGGCCGCGTGCTGATTCAGATCGAGGTCTGCCGGGTCGCCACTCGCTAGTCTAGCAAGTTGATGCCCGCAAATCGATTATAGCACGTCACGAATTAGACGAGTCAGACTAAAACACGCGAGCAATGTCGCGGAGTGTCATTAAATGTAATATAAGTCAATCGTATATGATACGCATATTACAGATACCAGAAGCTATACGTAGAAGTATAGAATGTTTCGTGCAGCGCAAGTTATCCGTATAAGTCAATAAGTAGAATCGAATGAATCGCTCGAGGCTCACCAATAACAATAACTAGAGATTTCATTAGCAATAACTTTTGAAACAACAATTGTTTTTGTTAGTGATACGTTTATCTGATCTGCTTTAAGAATTTATTTATTAAAACAATGTATTTTGAGGCTATCTTACAATTTACATATTTTCTACATTTGAATTGTATAGTAAACTATGTTGGATAGTCAACAGTGCTTTGTAATCTTTACGTTATATAAGAGGCCCGATAGAAAATATGCAACAATCATAGGCCTATGTCAATTCAAAATTGTTCGGTCTGCATATATGGATGATTATTACAGGTTTCGCTACAACCATAGCGCCGTATGTGACCGGTATCATTGATACATTGTATCCCGGCGGCTGTATACATCCGTTTATTGTTCGCAAATATACGGTTCCGTTTATCTATGAAACGCTGAAATATGGAAGTAATGTTAGCCGTCATGTTCGGTGTCAGTTCGACAAGCCGGCCTCAGGGGTTGCGTAACAGCATAACAATAGTCATTAGCAATCAATCAAGTGACTCCGGTGGGTGGTTTGGAAACGTTGCCCTATAAAATTAGCCCTTGCGGTCACCTGGAGAAAGGTGAGCGAAAATGTAACTTTATTCAATATACAGCTATGCGTGCATTGTTTTTTATATAAAGCTAATGATTAGTCACTGTCGTAAAATTTAGCCATCTATGACTATCGCCATCCTGACTTAATAGTGAGTCAATTGTTTCACGAGACAACGCCCTGCAGATAGGGTATTTTCGAAATTGTTAGCAATGATAGCGTTGCCTGTGCTTGACGGCACGCGCTCGGGACACGTACGAGCGATTGAAAAGAGCGCGAGTTATTGTGGAAAATAGTGGGGATCGAGGCGTAATCGGTGCTGCCGGGCAAGCCACACAATGTGCTAGCGAGATACCGTCCTCGTGTCGCTTTTCGTGTCACGCCTCCCTAACCGCCCCCAGCCTAGATCTATTGATAACATCCACGGGACCGTTTTCTTCAGTTTTATGATTGCACGAAATGAGTCCAGACCAATTGACTTACTAATCAATGACACGTCAACGGAAGCATGGAGGACATCGCACCTTAATATTAACTTTATTGTGTTAAATATATCTGCCGGTTATTAAACCAAAGCATTCATTACACGCGTCCGGTGGTCACGCGTTGCTTATGGAGGTTTACGGGAAGTTGCGACACGAGACTATGGTTTTTTAAATCCATGCACGCTGTAAAACGTATGTAAGGTAAACGTCCCAGTATCCGTCAGTTTCTGAACTTGGATGACTTTGCAGTGATGCTGTGCTTAAAGTATATCAGATAATGAAAGGTGTATTGCATGAATAGGTGCAAAATGTATCTTAGTTTTTATTTAAATATTAATTTTAAATCAAAATAATTAAGAAATATAATAAAACTCCATCAATATGAAAAAAAGACGATTTGTACCAGTACTCGACAGGTTTGTCCCATTAATCGTCAAAATGACCCAGAAGTCGTCAATTTTTTGATACCAAATTGAACTCTACGCCCTTACAGATAAGTTTCACAAACTGTAGAAATTACTTCTCAACTTTGAACCGAAACATATTATTTTAAGAATGTGCTAGCTGCAGTTTGGTCAGTGGAACATAAAACAACTAGTTTTAATTAATTCAGACTTCATATGTACCTCTTTATATGGACATCTAATAAACAATCCAAAATATATCTACTGTTAAAAATTTACATTAAGAAAAAAAAAAGAGTTTTCTGTAATCTACTGAGTACCTACTTAACCAGTCTCTCAATTCAGGAACTTAGGTAATACGGAACTCTAGTTATACTCTTTCATATTTAACATACATCTACCAAACATAAGGCCCAATTGAAGAATTATAGACCCATCACGCTCCAGAGTCATGTTTATAAGCTGTTTTCGAGGGTTGTAACGAATCATCTCGCACGCAGGTTTGACGACTTCCAGCCTCCCGAACAAGCCGGATTCCGAAAAGGCTTCAGTACCATAGATCACATACATACGCTGCGGCAGGTTATACAGAAGACCGAAGAGTATAATCTGCCATTATGCTTAGCGTTTGTGGACTATGAGAAAGCCTTAGATTCTGTCGAGACCTGGGCCGTGCTCCAGTCACTCCAGAGGTGCCACATAGACTATCGATACATCCAAGTGTTGCGGTCACTGTACGAAAACGCCACTATGTCAGTCCGCCTTCAGGACCAGAACTCAAAACCCATACAGCTCCAGCGAGGCGTGAGACTGGACTGGAGAGGACTTGGCATCAACATAAATCTCGAGTACATGACTCACTTTCGCTTTGCCGATGATATCGTAATTATGGCTGAGACCTTGGAAGAGCTGGGCACAATGCTCGACGATCTCTGTAGACTCTCCCAACAAGTGGGTCTTAAAATGAACATGGATAAGACGAAAATCATGTCTAATATCCATGTCGCACCCACTCCTGTAAAGGTTGGAAGCAACAACCAACCGGTCCAAAAAGTCCAACTGGGTAAGTCCAACTTCCAGAAAGAGGTCAATCGACGAATCCAACTCGGCTGGGCAGCGTTCGGGAAGCTACGCGGCATATTCTCGGCCCATCTACCGCAGTGTCTTAAGACGAAAGTCTTTGATTCGTGTGTGTTGCCAGTGATGACCTATGGAACCGAAACGTGGCCGCTTACAATGGGCCTCATAAGTAGGCTCAAAGTCACCCAAAGGGCAATGGAGAGGGCAAGGTCACCGATATAGCCCAAAGAATTGCGAACCTTAAGTGGCAGTGGGCAGGGCACATTGCGAGGAGGACTGACGGTCGCTGGAGCGGAAAGGTCCTTGAGTGGCGACCACGTACCGGGAAACGCAGCGTTGGTAGGCCTCCCACAAGGTGGACCGACGATCTGGTAAAGGTCGCGGGAAGCCGGTGGATGCGGACATCGCAGGACCGACCGGTTTGGAGATCCTTGGGGGAGGCCTATGTCCAACAGTGGGCGTCTCTGCTGAAATGATGATGATGATGATACCAAACATTATTATACTCTAACAAACAAACATTATAAAATTAGGTGCACAACGGTACCACTAAGAATACCATTCTGCGCACGCTGAATGCAGAGTATATTGGTCTTACTAGCAAGGCTCCACATTTGGATGCCGTAGGTCCAAATTGGTTTCAATACGACGTTGTAAATTAGAAGCTTATTATCAACTGATAGTACCGAGTTTCTCCCCATGAGCCAGTGTAAGTTTCGGAACTTGTGATTCATTTGGTCTCTCTTCTGTTTGATATGTTGCTTCCAGGTCAGTCTCCTATCAAGGTGAAATCCCAGGTACTCAGGTGTGGCAGTATATCATCGCCTAGTCTTACGGCAGGAAGGTCTAGAGTGAAGATGTTATACAGTACTGGACCAAGAACTGAACCCTGCGGAACTTCTGCCTGTATGCTGTATAGATTTGGTCGTGCCTCTCCCTGTTTCACTTGAAATGATAGGTCGTGGCCCTGAAATGGCCATCCGGAACTAGCTGTGGTGGGGAAACAAAAACAACTCGAAGATGGCATGTGACTTCGAATGCCAAGGGGACTTGACATCAAAATCCACACACCCCCCGAGAAAGTTTCCCCACCACGTTACCAGGGTCCGCCACGAGGAGGCTTCCGGACGAGGACCAGACCCTTCTTAACCTATGCTTTTCCAGGATAATTTATTTAATGCCAAGTGAATTGTTAGAGATCATGCTTTTTACATTTTGAGTCGGTGTGTTAATCCAGGCCGCAACTTGAATTAGGTTGGTGATATATCTGCAGGCCTCATCCACCTCATTTTGGTCCTTAAGAGGGATTGACAGAGTAATGTTATCGTCAATGTAGCTTTTGAAACCTTCCCAATATGTTTTACGATTTGTTAATGTCTCCGAAGTTTCTCGTGTAAATAGGCAAGTGCCCAAGTCCAGAATGACTGGCGTGTGGTCTGAAGATCCATCTAGACTAGACTCAACAGCTGTATTTAAATATTTCCCGATAAAGAAGTCGAGAAGATCGGGTACTCTCCGTTGATCAGTTGGCCAGTATGTCGGTTCAGCGGTCGAGATCGGCTTCAGATGATTTATGTTAATGCAACGTTTCAGTTCTCGACCTCTGGTATTGGTACAGCGAGAGCCCCAAAAGGTATGTTTGCCATTCCGATCACCACCAGCTACGAATCTTGGGCCCAAGGTTTGAAAGAAGTCACCAAACATTTGGGTTGTTATTCTATGTATTGGTGGGCAGTATATTCGGGAGATCGTAATGCTACCAGCACGGTCTTCCAGTTTTATTGAAGTGGCCTGTAGGTGAGATGTAGAGTACGGTTCCATGATTGAGTGTTTGAGGTTAGTTCTAATTACAAGTGCCGTTCCCGCATGCGCTCTGTTTTAATTAATTAGTGAATTAAGTTAGTGAATTAGTGAGTCATTAATGAATGTGTTACTACACATTATAAATATGTTGCAATCTGATTTACCTAAGTATGCCTAAAAATTAATACAAAAAACAAACATGCGCAAAGCGGTAGAAAAATAATGTTTTGTCTTACTCCTGAAAGTTGCTATATGGCTCATATCAGATTTAGCAAGCGCACCAACCGGAATTCCTTGGAGCACAACAATACGACTTACAACTACTCAAAATTAAAGAACTGGCATCTTCCGACTTCAAAAAAAAAGAAACGAAATTTTTAATCTCGAAATTATAAGTTAATGCACATAAAACCAAAGCCCGAACCACTTTGTACGACTAATGCTATTATTTAATTTAATTTAGTCCGTATTGCATGGTTATAAAGATTTAAATTCGATATAACGACGGATTTATGTTCAAACTTCCAGATATGTCCCTGTTACCGACAGATTGCAATCAACTTTAGATCGTATTGCCGGCACATTGAATCTAAATTACTTTAATGACGGAAACAGGATCAAATTTTAAAACGTGTCCTGGTAACCGGCAGAATTACAATTAACTTTAGTTTTTATTCCATAGTGATAAGAGCTAAATTCCTGTGACGACGAAAGTAGGTTCATACTTGAAGCGTGTCCTAATTACCGTCAGATCAATGGGTAAACTGACGGTTATTGGCTCATGTGACGGTTTTTGTGACCCAAAATATGTCACTTACAAAAAACATAATCTAAATATTAAAAATGATTAATTTTATAGGTTATATTGCTAGACAATTTACTTATCTATTACAAAAAGTATTTGCACTCTCCCTGTAAATAAAAAACACTGCACGACAGAGGAAGAAACATAAGCTGGTAGACGTCAGTTCTAGTACCTAAATTAGCAAAAAACTTAAAAAATCGGCAATGCTTACCTTCGAACGCGTGTGTTGTAGTCGCCATATGTTTTTCAAAAGAATGTTCACATTATAATTATGCTAAATATTTCTAAGAATGTGTTGCCAACAAAAATAGAGGTTTGTGTGGTAGGATATCAGTGATATTTGCATTTTTTGGAAAACTGACGAGTACTGGGACACTGTCGACATTACGTACTTCTACCTTACACATTTTATTTATATCACATACGCATAAGAAGTCGTATATTGACTCGCCGAAAATGGACGATCGCGACGTGGAATTTTAATCGATGTCACGGCTTGAATATCATCAACGAAAGGAAAAAAAATGTACCTTAAGAGGCCGCCATAACGCAACAAATAATTCAAAGGATTACCTGTCGAACTAAGAGAATGTGACGAAGCAATACTGAGAAGGCTTGTGATAAAAGGTATGAGTGACAATGTTAACTTTAATTAAAATTGTAAGTCGAGACAACGCGTTTCTCTGAGACAGCATCTAGAATCGCACAATGGTCTGATAGCGGTCTGCGGGAAGGTGCGAGATATCTTCACATTGCACTTTCATTCTATAACGCATGAATTAAGTGCGAATTATACGACAACATAAACAAACACATAGTTGACTCTCAATATAATTTAAGATGAATGTCTTCTTTTCTATTCAAAACTAATTGTCTAACAACTATAGGATATAGCTAAATAAATTGTTCGTAGAGACTAATAAAATTATGAGATTATGTGGTACTTCACATGACTGTATTTGCCAAACATTTGTGTTGCATCTCTTTCATTCTGTATATACTATTATAGAGATGCAGCACAAATGTTTGACAAATACGGCCTTGTGAAGTGCCGGCATTATATGAATTTGTAAAATGAAATTCAATACAACTTACTATGTGCATAAGTACCTATCACAGAAAGAAAATTGACAATTTTACAGCAATTTGGCTTGATCTAGTTTAGAACACGATCAGATACAAATCTTTATCTCTTATTTGTAAAAAGAAAGCAATTCATTTCTTCCACCATAAAATTCAATCGAGAGACAGATTCAATCGAAAACAACAAACAAAATTTATATTTTGAGAATGAAATGACCGTGAAACTTGCGTTAAAAGAATACCTTTAGTGCTGCCGATTCTCACGTTGAGACGATAAATCTTTGAGCAAGGTGTGCAGAATATGAATAACACAAACCAACATAATGAATGACACTCAAAATATTACCAATTCTAAGTACCTATATGAATACGGTACCTTAGACAAGGGAAATGTAGGTACTAATTTTGTTGATACATTGAAACTGCTTAAAATACAAGGAAGGAGCTCCAACGCTAAGTGAGGGTCACGACACGAGTCCCCATAGTTTGTGTTGATGAAATACAAGGTGGGTTACATGACATGCCTGTAACAGGACAGTGGAGATATCTCCGCGGTACACTCCCTACGGAGGGAATTGAGTCAAGTCACGCCATCGGAGTTCGACAGTATTTGCTTATACGGGGAGTGTCTAAAACACTATTACGTTAGTGGAATAAATATCAAATCGAACATCTTTTTGTACATGTTCTTAATATTATGATCAAAATTTTATATCTAAATTGAAAGTGTTTTAATAATTTAAAAGTGTTTTGTTATGGGCGATTAATTAATTTTTGATCATAGCCAGTTATTTATTGTTCTTGTTATAAACCGTAAGCACACTTTCTCTTCGGTAATAAATTGAGTCGTACACCTTTGTCGTCCTTAAAATTAATTGGAATGTACACTGCGAAATCATTTTAATTTTGTAAGCCTGACTTTCGATAATGCAATTTGAAATTTAAACCATTTCTATATAACCCAAAAATCGAACTAAAAACTTTTTTTTAAGAAAAAATTTAAATTTTTTGGGCGTGTTAATAGAACTTACATCATGCAGGTACGCTTTGATAAAATCTAATAAGGTCTAATAAGCAACGTATTGTGTCTTGTAAAATCATAACATGTTTCAAAATAATTAATGTTTAGAAGTCTACTTCCATGACATCTATATTTTATGTTCCTCCGTATTTTGATATTCCTCATTTAGGTTAAATATATTTCTCCTATGCAATTTACTACAACTTCAATAAGGTGATATGCTGTATTCGTAGAATAAGAAACATCAATCGAATTTGTCAAACAGGAGTCATTCTAGCTCAATCTCCTGCGTAGATACATGTACCAATTTGTGTGGCGTGTGCATTGCGGGCGATAAATCTAGTTTTAGCGCGAGGTCGATCGGTGCCGAATCGCTACCGCCTCGCAGTTCAGACGCAGGTCGGCCTTCACGACGTTTATCACCGCAATTCCGTGTTAGCGACATTTACGACCTTCTCCCATTCCACAGACTAAAAATCCAATATTGTTCGTAGAATAGAAACAGATGCAGCGTTTAATAATCAGAATGCCAATTGCAGATAGCGATAAGATTATGCCCATACTATAATTGAATGTTCGGCAGACTAAAGCTCTTGTCATTATGGTCTGCCGACCGTTCAATTAGTACTACGAAAAGCTTTCATTGGGCGTGTTATCAAACATTAAAGAAGAGATACATTATGCAAGCCGTAGTGGCACTTTATCTGCGGTCGAAATTGAGTTGAATTTCGTTATGTGTAGGGTCTGGTTTTCCGTTATCTAACTGTAGACGTTGAACTGTTACATAACACATTCGATATCATGTTACGGGGTAAACGATCCGACCTTCTACACGCTCCGTCGGTCTTTCCCGCAGCTAAACTACCATGTTTATAGCTTGCATGTTTACTTATTGTGCCTATGGATAGTTTTATTGCTAAATTATTAAACTGGAGGTATCTTCAGTATCAATAATTTCATAAGTCAAGCGAGAACTTTTAGGATTTCTCAAAGTAAATTGTCTTGAAATAAGAAATTATATCGCACGCCAAGTTAAAATCGAAAACCGAAAGATCTGTCGGATGAAATCCACTAACGCGTCGGGTAGGCAATTCTAGTTATATTGTAACGAAAAAAGAATTGTCCACGTGCGTCGATTGGGATCCCTCACGCACCCAATAATGACGCGGTCACGCGCTCCCGGCGAGTTTATTTCTGATTTGATCCCTGATCCCCGCAATTTGGGCATCGACATTGGCCTAGCAAATTGGATAAAAACTGCAAAGGAAACGATACAAGCTTACAATTGAGCGAAAGATTTGATTTTATTGTGTGTCTTGACTTCTTGATACAATCTTCTGAAGTGCTAATACGATCACAAATGCTCAAGGTAAAAATAAATAGTACCTACACAAAGCTTAAATTTAATTCAATTTTTGACCTGACTGACCTGAAACACTTTTTCGCAAAAAAAGGAGTAGAAATGTTAGCAATAAGAAGAGAAATACTTCTTCTTATATAAGTAATAGAAAGAAAAATATTGATATAGAAAGAAAATCTTCAATATTATATTCGACATCTACAGCGAGGCGATCATTCTATTCTGAATTTTTTATCTTTTCATCAAATTCATCATTCACCAGGTCCGAATAAAAATGTGTTCTTATAAGAATTTTTATCTCTTTTTCAATTCGGTTACTTGCTGCGTTGGGGACTTCGACCGCTTCGGAATGAAGTTTAGTTTTTACCGGAATCTTAACAAACAGAGAAACAGTTCCATATTTTATTTTGTTAATAAGCTTGTGTCGATAACAAGAATGTAAGGATTCAGTTGGCAATACCCGTTGTGTTCGGTATGACTTGGTTTAGCTCCACGTACGGGGCCTCAGTAGTAGATGAAATACGTTACAAACTCACAGAAACGCCAGCGCTTGTACAATAATAGTTGCCATAATGATTATTATAACAAGGTACTAAACTGATAATCTATTTCGGAGGACGAACGTTCGCTGATTATTATGAAGCTTGATTTAATCAAAAGTTAATAATGCAATTTAGTAAATCAACATTATGAAATGTATAGAGTGTCGACGATAGTGGTTCCATATATGGACGAAAACACGAATTAGGAGAAAAAACAGTTGTAAATTTAAACGTAATTAAATTAATCTAACTAAACCAAAATGACTCCATCATTACGGACTGGACCTGAATGACCTCCTGCTACAAAAGGAACTTGACCTTATTAATAATCTATTCTCTGAATTAGATACAATTGGAATCGAGGACTATGGCCTAACTAACATAAAGCCTAATTGATGTCTCATTAAATTTTATTGGTGAAATGCTCACGGTTATGATCATATGGATACAAAAGACCTAGAGCGTCACATGGTAGTGTGCCAATACCAAGGCACCTATAACTCATTTTCGTTTTATGACAACCGTGAATAGTCTTCGAGGCAAATGTCACAGCCGCAAATAGTAATTTGGATATTTCAAAGACATAAGCTTCTAACTACGGCTCGTACAAGAAAAATAAATTTTAAATATGCTAATGTTCGAAAAACAATTCGGAATAACTTTTCGAACAGGTACTATTGTTGCTATTTAAAAACAAGTATTTTCTCGTGTAAAATGCAAGAACCGTAACCTTTGACAGTTAACGGTTGCAAGAAAAAACATGCGATAAGCGACGACTTATCAGTGAGTTGAGTACCAAATAATATTTACACGGAAGTAATACTGAGAACTTAAAAAATAAGTTTAGTAGGCTGAATTTGGATAACCTTTCCACTTTAAGTAGAGGCGAATTTAGAAACTAACCAACTATTAAAAACATAATAGACAGAACTACAAAAGTAAAGACAAGAAACTCCAGAATAGTGCATAAAAATATTAAGCCAGTGGGCAGATACCAGATCACACTGAATGCAGCTGATGCCGTGAATATTAGATCAATTTTGAGAAGCAGCTTGCTCCTCGCAGAAGGATGATTGGACTGCAAATAATACACGAGAGCAGCTTATGCCCCTAAACATATTTACGAGTCCTGTGAAATTTGTTTTGGTGAAGTTGATGGACTCAGCCATTACTCCTAGATGAGTTGGTCATAATATCAGTATGTATGTATTCAATCGATGTATGGCACAGAGGACTAGCCGCTAGAATTTGGAGCGCCTGAACTGGGGTAGTATCTCATCCTTACAGAAGACCACAGACAAATGACACAACATTTTTGTGGTGTTGTGTTTCTGTTGGTGAGTAAGGTTGCTAGATCTGCACAGGGTAGGGAAGAGGACTAGGGTTTACAGCGCGCGAATGAGACGTCGGTATTGTAAGCATCTGATAGCGCAAAAGCCGCATGCTTGTCTGCCAATTAAATAAAATATGAAGAAAAAAGAGTTAATATATATTGCATTGTTCATCATTAGTTGAAACAGTTGCTGCTCGCATTACTGTTACTCATTATCTCATCAAATTTATGGGATCTTAGCTTACATATGCATTAAAATTCTCATGTCGGAAATTGGTAATCGCATGAATCATTCGTAAAGTGGTGTAGTGTAAGATGGAAAATGAAAACTTTTTAATCGATTTGGACCATCAGCCCAAACACCTCCGATAAAGATATGTACTAAAATGTAATTTACTAATTGAGAAACCCAAAGCACAAGTATAACTTTTAATGTATTTAATTTATTTCTATTATTTAATTATTTATTAATATATGTAGCACAGCCATACCAACTTTAGTGGATTAGATTTTCTCTCCAGAAAGAATCCAATGTGTTAATAAATGCAATATTTTAAGGATATCACCACAGAGTTTATTACTCTGTGACATGACTCTACAGATCCAGAAAATAGAAAGTTTTTGAAAAAGAATAGTCTAAGACTATTTAAAAAAAAAAACAGCATAAAAGTTACTAAAACGAAGTTAGCGTACAGTGAACCATCGAATCAATCCCACCGAGAGAGCAGCAGAGCAACTTTCTCAGCGCTCTGTATCGACAGCAACCGGTGTTACTGCGAACGAGTAAGGTCTTACTCGTGGTATAAATGAAGAACGGAAACTTAATGTGATTAAAGGGACTTCCAGAGGAAATTATTTAATAAATTAATGTATAGGAGCTACATTTGGAATCATTTTGAATAAATAATTTGAGTTGGGCAATTTTGAAATAAATAAGTAAATTATTCGTAAATCATAATTTAAAATAAGTCTAAAATGCGTATTGATAATACATTTTAATAACATGTTGTTTTTATACTTTTTTAAGTCGGTTTGACTTTTTAAAAAAAATGTTTACTTATATCATATTTTCACATACGACATAATTTGCAGATGAAATAAATCCCATGAAATAGATCTCAAAAGGTAAGGAATTACGTTTTAGTAACGATTTTATAAGATCTACGGTTTAAAATCCCATGGCTGGAATCATCAGTCTAAACTTATACGAACGACATAATCCAAGCCCAAAACTGGTGTGAACCACAGACCAATTCTGAAGATATAAAATAAACAACCGCAATAAAAATGAATGCATAATAAATCTGACTGGCTGTTTATTGATTTGCTAATGCTTTTTTCATCCATAAATGAGAAGTTCAAGGGATATAACCATATATAATGAGGCGTACGATTAACACGATAAAACGCTGGACGATAAAACAATCATCAAAGGGAATTTAACTTAGTATACACGAGTGCTACGTTAGAAATACAGGAAAACCTGATAAGCGGAATACAAATAACCGTGTAACCTCTTATAAATAATACAGAATCAGAGCACAAGGGAAGCATTAATCTTGGCATTAATATAATAATGCAGTTTCCTGTTTTGGAGGATGTTATCTAATTACGCGCATTAACGCTGTCAACGACAATTAAATTGTACGTGAACCGCTTTGTAAATCAGTCTAATGTTTAAACGCTTCCGCTTATGACTGGTTACTAGAAGCAAAGTGTAAGAACATCGGGAAACGTAACACTGTCGGCTTTCTCTCGCGACTCGCTTTATCGGCGCGCGTCCATAGAAAATCACTTGGTGAAAATTATGAAATCGCCGAGCGGCAAACTTGCCCATAAAATAGAAATAGGTGGAGTAAAGAAAACTGATTATTAATTTCAATTTAGTGTTGTTATTTACAATCTCTTTGAAGTTTTAAGTACCTATAACCGTTATATTAGATTAGTATTATTAATAGTCAATAAGTTATCTACCTATTTATTGCAGTGTATGTGCATCAGGACACATGGCGACTATTCTGAGATACATATTTAAAAAATGGATTAAAGTTTATTCCGTTTTCACCAATAGCGCTACATTGAAAAAAGATCTAAAACAATCCCAGAAAAACCTGTAAAAATGCATTTATTTTATCATATCCCCATGACAGCACGTGAAAGTTTTTTCTAAGTAATAAACGGCTTGGGTTATTAAAATAAATCGTAAACGTTGAGTTCTAACATAAAGTTGCGAACTCCCTGTCACACTAAAGGTGTCATTATTTGTTATTAAAACCAGACCCTATTGATGCGACGAGTCCTTAAGTATTTACACATGAATACTTCATTAGATGACTTTACACAACTGTTAATAAAGGGCCAAGAGGTGCAATAATCAGACACAATACATTCGCGCATCATCCGAGCAACTATAACCATAATGAACGTAGCTCATCGACGCGACGCCCCTTAAAGCGTACCTGAGTTCCCGTCGATTCTGTAAAGAACTCACTTCTCATTTCTAATTTGGCTGTCAAATTTTATTGAAATTCCTTTGTTTTGTTGAGTAAACCAAAAACTAAGTAAGCCATTGTAGTGTATAACGACATTAAATCTAATTTAGAAATCACATGGACTAAAAATATTCCTTTTATTGTGTAGATAATATTCGTTTGCGTGACAGCTAAATTCGAAATGAGATGTGAGGTGACAAGTCAGATCCTCACACAAACAGGCGGCTGTTCGGCTTGAGTGTTCTTCTTATCATTGTGGTTAAAATGTATGTTATCCTGGTGTAAATTATTTTTTAAGTCACCATTCCTTGTCCCTGGCGTGACTTGCTTTTTACGACTGTCACCTTTTGACAGCAGCCGAGACCCCAAAGCACGGAGGAACATACATATAATCACGCTCGTAATCTCAAAAGAGGTTGAGCAGAGTTTTTGGTAACATTTAGTTGCACATAAAGTCACATTTGGCAGTATGGGCCATGCAGTGCCACCAATAGTGACAGGTTGCCAGTCTGTCGGCTACACAAATAGGACACCTAATCCAAAAAAGTAGTAATTATTCAATAATCCACTGTAAGCGTCACTGGCGTCCGGGAATGTGTATAGTCCGGAAGAAAATTGAGTTATAAAATTTTTGGGCACCCATTTGGCCATAAAATGCGCAGTTGCTTAACTTTCACGATTGTTACCAAGAATGTCAGATTGGCGTCATCGACCTCTTCTGGTTTGAGTAAAGACGCGTGTTTGTTTTTAATACCAACTCAGCTTCCAAATGCTTTAATAATTCGACCTTATTTTGACTCGAATGTTAGTTGCAAAAATTTCGGTCCACCCATAACTCATCGAGACGTCAAACATTAATCGCTTTACGAGATGCGATTTAACACTGCCCTCGACGCAAACAACGAGATGGAAGTTAAAGTTATTCATATTATAACCTACACAATGTTATGCATGTTCATCTCTCGTGCAACGACCCAGCTGCTGCATTCAGAGGATAAACTGTTTTAAATTAGAATATTTAAGTGGCCGCCATTTGTCTTCAGGAAAACAAAAATATACCTTTCAGCGTGACAAATCACCCGTTCGTATTCTTGTTCTCGAATGAGCATGACAATGTTTTTCGTAGTATTGGAATATAAAATCTATATTTTGGTAGCCGAATTGCTTGACGTATCACGAATGTACTCCAAAAATCCAATACCTAGTGGAAAAATATGTCACTTAAATCATTAATCATGTGCGAACCGCTACCAAGTAGCCGCAATTTTTTATTGAGACGTTAAGTTTCAAATGATTGGTTCTGATTCTAAGGCTAGGTGGTTGCACAACATTAATCAACAACGTCATTTTATCTCTGGTGCGAGCGATCTCTAGTGAAAGCCTGGTGAAACTTCTAAACGGAAACCAGCCGGCTTTCTACCCCGAAGAAAACTAACCCTGGCTGCTTTTAGAAATACTACTGGTATTACTCTGATATTCCGCAAGGTATATTAGATAAGCTGCAATACTCTCGAGAAACAAAATAACATAACATATGCAGAGTCATCGATAGTCATACTCATAACCTATATAAAATGTACCAATATGATTTAAAGTTCATTACCAATTAAGAAAATTTATATTCTAATGACAGAGACAATTATCTGCATTAAGATATATCAACTGGGTTTAATTCAAATGGCAAATTCGTCGAACACTAGCTACATATTTATAGATCAATTGTCGGAGAAAACAGTATCTTTAATGAAATCAATAATGAAAGTGCAATTTGCTAACAGACTATCTACATTTTCAATGTTAGTTTCATGTTTTCATTTATCAATATTAGTTGATCCGCATATTTTATAATATATAGTTAAAAATAAAATTGTAAAATAATTTGATTTTACCTAAATTGATGAAATATGAAACAGATGACAAAATAAAGATAAACCTTTACATTATTCTACTGTGCCAATGAAGTGACATAAACAGCCTGTAGACATAAACAGAGTTCCTCCGCATGGAATTATCAACATCGGTAATCAACAAAAGACGCTATCAACACATACGTTTAGTTAAGTACCCCGCAATACTCTACCGAAGCTGCACCTGACTGCCAACGTTCTACCGCTTTACACCTTAATAGAATTCAGAACTGTCCGCCAACTTTATTGTCTTTGGAACAAAGAAAATATGAGTTTGTGTAAATCGTAAACCCTTAACAGAAATCTTTGCAGAAGTAAGATCAACAGTGTTTTATGTGAAGATAATGTCTAATACATGTCTAAAACAAATTTCGATTTTGACAAAGGATAAACATAACACCTGGGAAAATAACCAGCATTTACCTCTTTTATATTAAGCTTACACATTTTAAACACGGCCATAAAAGAACATTTTCGCACACATTACAGCTATCCGCCTACCTAAAAATCTATGTAACTTGATTCTTCTATGTCAGATTTACGGGCAGCTAAAACCTGTAATAGACCTTTAAATTTTCCTTAAGGATTATCTTCATACTTCCTAAGCACGGAAATATCGTAAAATGGTTTATAACGTGTTCGTATTTCACGCCAGATAGGTAGTACATTGTTTGCCGTGTAAGCTGCGTTATATGTTTACGCTGGCGAGTTGGAACAGAACGCGATTTCTATAGCCGATCGTATACAAGGTCATGTGGCCACGTGGTGTTTGCTGGTTAAGGAAATATTTGTTAATGATTTAATAGATTAGCAAACAAAGTAGGACACAGTGATACTAAGCAGCAGCACACGACGTAATGATTATAATATACCATAATAGATTTCCTTTAGCGAAATTCTTCTCAGTTTGCTTTCTAATTTTGTGACTCAAGCACTAGTTTCATACATACAACCGACCAACCGGTAACAATTTACAGGTTTTTTTTCTTCAGAACTTAATGTGTTTCGCGCATAACTGTATCAAGAAGTATTGATTAATGATTTAAAAAAAGGAACGAGTCATTGGTGGAATCAAAGCATTTACAATTTATTGGTACCGCAGAAAAACTTGAGATAAACTAGATACCTATATCACTATAGTTTAGAGTACCCTACGTTCCTAGTTCATTTAAAAGTTTCGCAGAATCGTCGCCTTGAGGAATTTCAAGAATTTCTGCTATAAAATAAGTTTTATGTAGTCCTCCAGTAGATAGCCCGGTATAAAATGGGTCTTGCTATTATAAAAGTGGTAAACACCAGGTTAGACCCAACGTGTTGGAATAACCATAATAGTGTTTATCTCTTTCACAAGAAAATAGTCGCTACTACCGTTATTGTTATAAAGACAAGCTATTTTAGACGAATGGGTAGCACACCTAGTAATGCTGGAGCTAAACAAGAGATCCTTAACCTTCCCTTGAAATTTGGATGATTCGATGAGCAAATGTCTTATAAATATGTTCCATGCAATGCCGTAATATCGATGGACATTTCAAATCTAAAAAATCGGCAGTGGTCTCCCCTTGACTTTCTCGTATACGGAAACGACTCAAAAGTTGATAGAAATCACAGATATATCAATCTAAGGAGATCGGTCAAATCGCTGCGTTTAAAGGAAGACCTAGTGTCGCGATCAGCGGCTGTACTACATAACATGGTTCTAGTTGAGCATGCCGTGTATTCATTGCGCGTGTATTAAGGACTGCGAAGCAATGAAAGTTAAGCACAGCCGCAATGTAATACAATTTGTAAGATAGAAACGTTTAATTTTAAGCGATTATGTTTTTATGAATAAAAGTCGGATTATTTGTTTAAATATTGTTTTCTGATTCACTGCAATGATTGCATGTTACAGTTGAACAGGACGGCATTTTGAAAGAAAAACGGATATTTATGTTGACATACGTACGTATTCACTCGACTTTATCGGACGGCGGAATTTTGAAAGAAAAACGGATATTTATTTCTGACATACGTACGTACGTCTGAAGTACGTATTCACTCGACATTATCGGAAGGCGAACTGGCGGCAATATATGCCCGCTGGGCATACACTTGTCACAAGGTTAACGCAGGCTTGGCCTATCTCCTTGTATTATTAAATCTGTGATAGAAACTTTATATTTTGATGTCATACATGCATGTTAAATTTTCGGTCACCCATCCGAGTACCGACCTCGGACTTGGTTTCTTAACTATCGCGATCGACGACTCAAAAGTTGATAGAACCTTATATTTTTTGTCATACGTTAAATTTGGTTGCAATAAGTTAAAGGATACTCGAGTTATCGTGCTAACGCAAAGGCACAGACACACGCACAGATATTTTTGTGTGTAAATCCGTCAAAACGCCAAAACGCGTAAATCCGTCAAAATCTCGAGGTCGAATTTTTAACGATTACAAGACTTCCTCTATACTACGTAGGTATGCGAGAAAGTAAAAAACACATTCCGTCTACAATTTTTGATGCCTGCAGGTTATGATTTTCGAATTACATAACTTACACGTAGTCTAAAATTAATATTTCACTTGTCAAGCGGGAGCCATTATGATATAACGATTTGGCATAACCAACGAAGTAAATTGATTCATTAAACCATAGCGGTAAAATGTTACATGTAACAGATTTTAAAGAGTACGTGCCATATGCTAAAGATTTATATCTACGTGCTACAATGTTATTGTAAAAGCCAAATCATTTAGTAGTTTTTAAAGATAGGTAATTCCTGAGATTATCACAAATTCACGTCTTCTACTTAACGATAATATCATAGAAAACACTGCAACAATTTCATTTAAAACCAGTGTTACTGCATCATTCTTACGAATATAATAGTTGTTGATCCCATTATATTGATATGATGTTTCCAATGAGAGATTCCAAATTTGGCACTTTACGTGATAATTTTTAATTTCTTTGATTTTAGTTAACATAAAATACACACAATATGTAGTGTCAAACAAAAGCAAAATTATTTGCATTGAATAAATAAAATTTAATACGGTTAAATGGAATAAATGTGTTATAAAGTAACTGTTACTTTAGTTCACGTTAAATACATTGTCGTTACGTCCTTCGAAAGTTCAATATGAATACCTAATTTTATGTGGTCGTAAAATACAATTTATAATTAATAGCAATGCAAAATTAAATTATTTATGCTTACAAATGCCTTTGTGGAAATTCTATTGAGAAAATATTTGTTCGTTAAACTCTGCGTAGTTTTATGGGTATTCATAAAAATAGCTGGCCGACCATTCGTCGTGACATTGACCAAGGCAGCGTCCTTGCTGGCCGCAAAGCACTAACTTGTGGCTACATAAAGAGTAGTATAGACTCGCCCATATTGAACAAGGGTGGTCTAACTTGTGAGGAAAAAGCGACCTCATCACCCCAGAACGATCATTACTAGGAAGATATATTAGAATTAAACTGATGCCCAGAAAACTGTCCTACACAACAAAAATAATGAAATATATAATGAAAAATAAAAATACTGAGTAGGCAGTAATAATATTATTACTACTTATGTGTAGGCGTCCGATAAAAAGTATCATAACTGCGGAACGACAAAGTTATAAATCACATCAATATTAAAATATCATAAGTCTTACGTTAACTTGCATACAATGCATCTAAGTAATTAACGTCTCTAATTTTACAATAATAACGTCATATCAAGTCTTAACAATAAAGATAAATTATATTCTTCTGCCTAAAATCCGAAACTAGTTTCGCAAGAAGAATTTAATATTAAAAATGAAAAGGCCAAGGAAGACAGCGAACATTGTTTTAAATTGTGATATAATAAAGTAGCTGCTGGACATAACCGACAATCTATTTCGTAATTACGTAAGATGAATGTAAACCCTCAATTACGCAATGACTCGCGAAAGCGGACTGATTTTTACTTTTTCGATCGCTCTCCATTCGTAACTTGGTACACAAAGGCGTTGTAAACAAGAGCACAATGGTATATGCGTAACCAACCAACAGCTGTTCGGCTACAATAGAAAGTAGCATTTGCTCGTTACGTAAACTCTTTGCTATGTTTACAAAACACGTTTCTGGATTTTCAGTGTTTACGTCATAAGCACCACCACATTTCGCTGAGGTTTATGCTAGAACAACTAAACCGCAAATAAAATAAACTTCGAGAGACACTACAGTAAATAGAAATATTAAAAGTACCGCAAATGAACCCACAGAGCTAAAAAGATTACAAGATATTGCTTAGAGCACACTGAATCATTTGTATTTTTTTTTTATATAAAAAGGTCAAGCAAATGACTTCATTCCACCTGATGGTAAGCAGAAGTAGAGTCCAAATTCGAAGATAGCTGGTGCGAGAGATACACTGCCGCGCTAGCCACCTTTGCCTTGCTGACCTGCAAGGTGCTTCTTCACGCCTCTTTTGAGGATTCAGTTACTGCTACGAATAATGTAGGGCGATAAAGAATTATAAATCGTGGTAATAAGTATTCACTAGTTTAATACTAGTTACTAACATAAGGATTTACAAGGGTTAAACTCAAATTTTATATTGGGTTTTAGATAGTTACACAATACAAGTTGATATCTAGGTACGTTAGTATTATTGCTTTGTTACGATGTTACTTCTTATTTATAGATATATCAAGAAATTTTGCGAAACGAATGAAATTAGGTATTTTTGTAATGCTGATCGACAAAATTAAATGTGTTATGAAATCTTTACGAAACTGTAAGCTGTGTGGAGTTTCTCTCGACGTTTCTTCTCCGTCTAAGTATAATAATCCTTTAAGTGAAATAATTAGTTTGTCCCGAAACGGTGGTAGGTTTGGACCATTTAAAAGTACTTAGCAAAGTCCATTTAAATAAAGAACTTTATAAACCTTCATAAAATGAATATAATGACAAATTTCATTAAATTCTACGAACAATAAGCAGAATTAGTCGAAAGCGATAATATACACAGCTAATGAGGTTACTTCATACATAATTAATCTGATGAAATAAAACGTATCAAGAAAATTTAATATGAATGATCAGAAAGCTCCGTACAAGTTGTTTGGGCGTTTAATTGAGAGCAAGACCTGCTGGCTTAGTTTCAAACATGTCTCCAGTATTCAAAATCAATTTATTATATTGAAATAAAACAACAGCCATATCAGGACATGGTATTTATTGTACAAAAATAGTGTGCGAGCGTGTAACTCGTGTCTCACGACATACACAAACAAATTATTAAAACTACATTTTTATGTATAAAATGCATTCACTCAGTATGTTAGATAGCCTATTTGTTTACATTATAGTGAGATTTATCGTTGAGTTTTACAATAAAGTCTGGCACCACGCCCTATCAAATCCCAACACGACTACAGGCCCAGCGCTGTCGAGAATATTAATCATTGCTACACCAGCAAGAATATAGTAAGTTACCCAGAAATGAAAATTTCAAAAATCAATTACCTATATAATTGACGATTAGAAAACCTTTACCCATTCCTTTTTTCTTAAATTACAAATGTTGTCATAGGGCAAAATATTGACGTGGTAATGAAAACATAGAGCACAACCTGGATGACAGGGTGCCGTAATTATGCATTAAAGGTTGAATTTAAAGCAGAGTGGACCCAATAATAACTCCCGTCTACGTTGAGCCTGTCGTAGAGAGAAAAAAGTGAAGCAAGAAACAATTTATCATGACATCCCACGCACGCGCCGAGCAATATAAGCAAACAACACAAAAATAAAAAAGGAAATAACAAAACAGCCCGTAGAGTGTAAAACCCAACGATAGAGACAGTACGACAGTACGGTCTATGAATAACTTAGTTATATTCACATTATCTACACATTGGAACTTTATCTGGTATCACTTAAGCTGTTGGACCCTCGCTTAAAACAAAACAAAGTGAGTAAGATTTAGAAAAGGTACACGCGAATCGTATTCGCTGCTTATCAATGAATATTTTACTTTTAAAATAAGCGAGAACTTGGTCCAGTTCATACTCTTATCGATTTACTCTATGTGCTATCGATACACTTTATTTACATTTTTATAATGTAACAAGGAATATTAAAATAATGTCCACGCAAGTGTTTTCAATCTGAAAATAGCTGAGACAACGTGAATGCGGTAAAGTTACTAAACATGAAAATAAAATTAACTATACACTAAGAACTTTTATAAATAAAACTATAAATGCCATTAAGTTTTTGTTAGGTTGTTCTATATTAATGGTTTTTTCTCGAAATAGACTATTTGAACAAGTTGGGCCCTTAAATATAAATTGTATGAATATAAAAGTAATGAAAATGACGACGGTGATGATGATAATGATGAATATAGAAGAAGAATGAATAAGAAAACGTAACATAAGATCCAAAAGTAAATAGAATAATGCTATGGAATCATACGAAATATGTTTTTACGCAAAATGAAAAGCACGTTTGGCTTGCAATCTAGATTATACTCCATGCGACGAATGTTACTATAAACAATACTAATTTGTTTGAGAAAATGCTGATAGGTTTTCAAACTTTAATGATAACATACAAAAATGATTATGGTTCATTGTTTCGTCATGAAATGGAATGTATTTTTTTTATTTGACCTTTGACAGAAATTGACTCAGTAATAAATGTCAGAAAAAGAAGCGCGAGCGCAAGAGGCGCCACCCGGAACGGAGCACGCGGTGAAAACCGCGGGAAACCGCAATAGTGCTCCACCGCAGCCACGAGAACCGTGTCAGTAGTGTGAAACGTTAATTGCGCCGCACGCGGCACACAAGATACAGTATGCCTGTGCTAGATAAATATAAAGGAATTATGAAATTCATTGCTTAAATCGATATTCTTTTTACGAAAGTTATTATTATTTCGATTATAAATAACGCTATGACTTTCTACCTACATTCACGTATGAAACGCTTAACAAGCTTTCGCATTGTCAACAGATTGATAAACAGCAAATAACTTTTTCCAGATAAAGCTCCCCGACCGTTTCCTATGCTATTGTTAACAATAAATTAAATTTCATAGAATCTACAGGAAACCGATTCGGAGATCTTTTTATGAATTTTAATGGGCCTTTTGGGGGACGCTCCAATGCCTCGCTGAGACAATTTGAGTCCAGCTCAAATGGCTAGCGCAGATACCCCAATAACAAATGTGGTGACTTCTATTTAATCGCGCGACATGATCACCAAGATCTCAGGCAGTAACTAAGGCTAAATCACAAATGTTGCGTGAAGGCTTGTTGGCTACGAACGTCGATGAACAACCAGATTCGGATACACCATCACTTTTTTTCTCATTCGTTTTTGATAACACATCGATTTTGTCACGGTTCACCGCACTGTTCACTTTATTATCATAGCTCGCGGTCATACATCTGTTCACGGCACTTTCACTTTTATCTGCGAAGAAGGAACGACGTTCGGAATTCGTAGCCGATGGCGAGGTCGAAAATAATTTAATTTCCAGGTCACGATGACCATTCATAGATGTCACTATTTCTGAAGATATTTCTAAAGCGAGTGGAGATCGTGGTTCTGGCGAACTAGCCCTTCTTGAGGGTGGAAATAATGAGTAGAGATTCGGAGCCGAATACGTTTCGGTATTGCTCGCTTCTCGCCTTTCAGGTACGCGTGAAGATGGATCACTCCAGCTACGACGTAAAGTAGTATCACCACTTCTTCTACCCAAAGGCCCGACTACTTTCATCGAATCTTCTAACTTAGTAGGAGCGAAATCACCGCTAGAATTTTCATTTAACAAATCAGCAATCGAATCGGCATCCCAAATTTGTCCCACAGGGTCACAATAGCGACACTGACACGAACTAACAGCAGATCCAGTGGGAGAAACCGCTTCAGCTAGACCGAAACGTGTAGCTTCTAAAACTTCACCTAGCGCAGACACTCGATAGGTCTCTGTTGACGTTTCGGGATATTCTAATACTTTTATATCCAGCCGATAAGGTAAAGGAACCTCACGTCCGTAAGATTCTTCGTAAATATTATGTCCCGATGTAGCAATTCCAGAAATCGCACAATGGTCAACTTCACCAAGATCCAAAGCAGCGGCCGTTATGTCATGCGCTATATTGTTAGGTTTCCTGTCCTTTTTACGACGTTTTCGCGGTTTTATGATCCTGGGCAACATGGTTTCAGAATTTGTCGAACCGGAACTCTCATCACTTGCTACACTAACCGCATCCGTGTTGTTGTTACGTCCGCCTCGCGTTGAACGCGATAGTTGCTGTTGATTACGCGACCTGTTCCCTTCTGAAGCTTGATCGCACTTTTCTCTAGGAACGTGCTCATTATGTCCAGTTGGGCGTTGATTACGTTGTTCAGGTGCCGTGTTATACTTTCGCCGGTCATGACGATTTTGTATAATGAGTGGTGCGCCTTGAGCTTGCATGGCTAGCTTCGATACAGGCGTATTGGTTCTGCCATTTTGTGGAGCACGGCCTGCCATAGATATTAATGGTGCACCGAGCCATGCATTCGGGTGAGGCACTCCATAGGGCTGGTAGTAGGGTGGTGGGAATCCCGGTGCGGTGGTAGCATACTGAGGGCGAGCGGGTTCGCGGCGCCCGAAGGCGGCACGCTCGCCCGGACTCATCACGTTGGAAGGGCCGTTTAACCCATATTCGAAATAATTAGGTTCACTGTCACGGTAAAAGTCTGGCTTGATGCGCGATGTCGTAATCGTACACTAACATCTGAGTCGTCGTGAAAAGCGCGCGTGTACTTGCCGAGACAGCCGGCCGAGGACTGAAGTGAATGAGTGCGAGTCGCCGCGGCCGCGACTGCCGCTGCGAGTGGGAGTGCCTCCGTCGCCACGCGACTATCGCCAGCGCGCAACGCGGCTTCGATGCACCGGAAAGCTTTACAACCCTAATTGCTTTACAATTAAACCGGTCCTTGTTTACTTTCCTAGCGGTTTTAAAGATATGTAAATATTTAAGGTGTTCTACTTTTCTTATCACATTTCTATTAAAATTAAGATAGATGTAAACAGTTCTATTTAATTAATATTATAGAACCAGGAAATAATATTACATAATTATTTTAAACTATGATAAAAGTTGTAAAATTTTAGATTTGCTCAGTTCATTGTGCAATAATAATCGTAAAACATTTCATTGTAATTTATACATAATATCAGTGGACATCGTTAGATGTCCCATTAAACGTTTAATTTACTTACCAGAGGCGTTCAAATAGTAGTTAGGACTTACCTGAAACAATAAAATCGGTATATTAAAGTCAAATATCATGAATCAAATCATATAGGGAAACATAAAAGCGCCTTAAACGGCCATTATAAAAATTATAACTTTATTTCTACAAAAAACTTTTACTACGCTATAAATTGCTTTCAAATTTATGGTTACATAATATATTTTTTTATATTATACGATTTAAGAAATTTCAAAAGACCCAACCGCATGATGTTAGGAGCCAAAGTGAGAGTTTTTGTTGAATTTGCACAATTCGAAATATTTTGTTGAAATTTTCACCAAAACACTTGCAAAAACATTTAGCAGTTTACTATAGCTGGAAAATTGCTTTGTTTGACACTTTCAAAACTATTACCAAGTATTAACTAAGCTGTGAATTTCAATTTTTGGTTCCGTTTAAAGAGTTTCTAGCCAATGGGTTGCATAATCATTTAAAATTACTTTTTAAGGAAAAAGTGCGTAACAAGGTATTTTTTTAATCTAAAAACAGGCAAATTTTTGGGAACAAATTAAGTGCCCACCAAAAAAATAGTAAATTGCTCACCAAAATGGATATTTTGCTCACCAAAAACAACTTTTGGTGAGACTACACATTTTTGGTGAGCATTTATCCTTTTTTTTTAGGTAAGGTTAGTACGGTGTTCATTTAAAAACAAGCCCAAATTTTCTATGGTAATAACAAAAATACTTGTAGACATTGTTACACGGACTATACATGAAAAGATCCGCTGGAATCCTGGTACGGGGGCAAGTGTTTTTGTGACGAACATGAACAATTGTTTACCAGTCATATTTTTAAAGTTCTGATCAACCCCTTTTGGGATTTTAAGTATGTATAATTGTATATATTATGTAATTCTTATATTAATACTCAAGTTAGTATCAGAGTGGGAATATTATTATTACTCTACAATCTAATGTGCTATAGTGGTTTGCCCAGACGGCTGATTTAACCCACTGGTTGGTGGTAGGCTTTGTCTCAAATCTTCTGAAATCTGCCGCGATAACACAATTCTCTAATTGCAGTATTTAAAGGTAACATAGACCCTCAATATATTAAAGACTCAGAGTGAAGTGCGTTTTCAGCTTTCTGTCATATCGCAAAGACCAGGCGTTTGTGAAACAAAAATTGCATACGATATATGTGTGATTTATGATCATTTCTCTCTAGACTTAAGCCTGTTTATTTTATTAGTCCAGTTACTGGTTACGTTTTCGAATTGCACCGAACGCCGGAGGGCGGGTGAAAGTGAAGCCGGTGACTCAGCCCGCTCTCTCGGTAATCGAAGCCTTTGTGGATTTAAATCGCATGTTAATTCACGATATACGTAATACTATATGGCATATCCTGATATGAATATCAATATTACATAATGTGAAAATAATCATAACATTTTGGTGTGTTTAGCACGTAAACAGAGAGATTAAATTCTTATGCTTCCATTCAGCATGCGTATTAGGTTCACATTTAATATTAATTTTCCCTTTATTTTTATGAATTTAATTTATCGAAAACTTTAATGTAGAAATCTTTCTTTACGAAAAAACTAAGATAATGTTCGATACAGAATTCTCATTGTAAGTTAAAACTGTGAGTAGTTGGAAAGGAATGGAAAAGGTGATATAAAAAAAGAAATTCAAGTAGGCAAAATGTAAATAACAAATAATACACGCATGTGAACATTTAGCATATTTACGCCACATCAAACTTTCATATGAGCACCGAATAGAAAGGTAAACACGAGGATCAACCTACGAGTCTTAATAATTATAAATATCTAAGGAAAAGTGTTGGAAATTTACACCCGACTAACCGGAATTGCCAACCAATAGCACGGTAATATTATCTATGCAGTATTGTGACTCGGCCCTGTCCTTGAAATAACTGGTGACGGCCGAGCGGGGCGTAAACACGCGGAAGGGCTGCCCGCCTACAGTATTTTAATTTGAAAGAAAGAAAATAAATTTATTGGCCTTCACAGAGCACGATATTACCTAATTATTAATAAACTATAACAACACATACATAAAGAAAAGAAACGTTAACAAAAACTAACATACACACATTATATACCTACTATTTACTTTATATTTATTTGGCATTAGGCAAAAACTTGTTTTGTATAATACCATAATTTTTTCGAAGTGCTGTGGATTTATGTAAATAAATAAATAAAAATAAAATAAATATATTTAATTTCTACATTTCTTGTTCTATGATTGTAAATATTTTATTTTACTTATATGTAAAAAAAATAGGAAGTGTTCAATAAAATACATGTTTTTTTAGGTAATATTTGATAAAAAAAAAGTTATAGATTTAAGACAAAAATATTTACGCCTTGACTGAGACGTAGGTACTATATTGTCACTGAAACACTTTTATTTTCAAGAAATTACATATTATGTATTATCAACAAACAAAATATTGTTTTTTAAACTCCGCACAAATATCCCTATTTTATAATTTTCCATCTATCAATTCCTGTCAACAATCCGTCTCTTTTCCAAATTACCTAACAACCTGCCAGTATACACCAAAAAAATCCGATCACTACAATACCTACCATTTATTACTCTCGTAAATTATTTCATAATGATATTTCATCATATTTAATAATATATGTAGTTAAGTTATATGTTGGTACATAAGTAAGTAGATAGCCTAGTCTAGGAAACTACCTACCTACGTATTATGTAGTTTCGTTTTTAACGCGAGCGTAGGTAAGTTACTTGTTTGTGTCTTTTTTCACCCTATCCACTTATTTATATACTATTCCAGATTATGCCCGATGGAAAAATTGAAATACCTAAATATTAAAAACAAATTACGTACTAGTAGATAGGTACATAAAAAATATTGCTCTTTGCCATTTTGAATTATGTAGGTATCTACTTAATTCAATCAAATATTCACAATACAAATCGCACGTTTAAGCACGGCTAACTGCTTAAAAAACAATTCACACCGTTCGGTAGTCGCTGCGGCGCATTCGCGACTGGATGCCCACCGGGTGCCCCGCGAACTCGAGGCGCGTAGCATGACGCGCTTTCCGACCGTTTGTATGAAGATAGAATACTGTATAGATAATATTACCGTGCCAATAGTAGCCTTTTCACACAAAAGCAAGTATTTCCAAACAAACGTATACAAATATGATATTCTTCAAAACGTAGATGAATTTACGAATAATTTAACCAAAATAATTTAATCAAAATATCCATAACATAAAAGAAATTTGTTAATTATTTAAAAATGGGAAGCAACTACCGATGTATTGTACCTTTATGTATTTACTCAAGTTTTTACCTTTATTATCCTAACTTTTATTATAAATGCAAAAGGGAGTTTGTTTGTTTGTTACGCTTTCACTACTAAACTGACTTTAAAAATTCTTTTACCAATAGAAATCTATATTATCAGGTAACATAAGCTGTATTAATTAATTACTTTCTCGAAAAAATTCGACCTCGAGATTGTGACGGATTTACACACTTTGGACCTCCCTGACACATGCATGTATGACATCAAAATATAAGGTTTCTACGAACTTTTGAGTCGACGATCACGAAAGTTAAGCAACCTAGAGCGCGGTCGGTACTCGGATGGGTAAATGAAAATTTAACATGCATGTATGACATCAAAATATAAGGTTTATATCAATTTTAAGTAGTTTCCGGTAGACGTGAAAGTCAATGGGAGACCAGTCCCGATTTTTACAATTAGATATTCCTACGAAAATTAAATAATGTAGTCATTATTTGACGTGCGGTGCCAGTTTGTTATTTGTTAGACAATTTAGGTTACTTTGGAGATCCAGTTGACACTTTATTTGACGTGCGCTACAATTTTGTTATTTGTTAGAAAATTTTGGAGTTTGGGTTATTATGGACATCCCTTTGCTTTGACACTTAGTGCGTAGACATCGATAATTCATGGAATGACAATTCAAGTCAATGGAATGACATTCAATTCAATGCTATTGCGTTGAATAGAGCTCTGTGATTGGTTCGTTTCTTATCCAAGGGTCGAGAGATCGCATAGTAATGTTTGTGAATACGGGTGTAAGTCCTCTTACAATTGCCTTTTAGATAAATATTCGTTACCTAGCTTGAAAAAGAAGAACTATGTTGGACCTTACGTTGTTATATAATGTTCTAAATGGTTAATTTGACTGCAAATCTTGTAAATAAGATTAATTTATATGTTCCATCTCGATTTAAACTTATATGCAAACCACGAAAGCGTCGATTATTCGCTTGTAAATACCGTAAATAATCTCCGGATAATGTTGCTGGTTACACTATTATTAATTTTTGTTAAGTGATATAGTTTAGTAAGCTTTGGTGTAATTGTTTATTGTCCCAAATAAAGAGAGAAAAAAAGACAAATGTATGAAATTTGACAGTCCAATATCCGACATCGGGCCGGGCAATACGAAAAACTGGTACATATTTCATACATTTTATTGCTTCTGATAATGTGGAACCGCTCTTAACATTTTAATAATATTAAAATGTTAAGAGCGAGCAGTTCCACATAAAGAAGAATTTTTGTATGTTTCTAACGAAAAAGCTCAAAAACTACGGACTGATTTCAAAATTCCTTCACTATTAGAATGGAACATTATTCCTGTATGACATAGCCTAAATTTCGTTTTAAAAAATCTCTATGCGGACGAAGTCGCGGGCGGAGCGCTAGTGAATAATAAACGAGAAAGTTAGATAAACACAAATAAATCGTTGTAATAATACAAATACTTATAGCATTTAAAACAGGATCCCATTTAAATGATAAGCAAAAGGTTATCAGGAGCTGAATTAACAAAGATGTTGTAGTAAGATACGGGTGATAAGGCTATTGCGAGATTGGGCGTGATAAAACTCTTTGTTCAGAACTAGTTTCACGACAGTAGATGGTGGGATATAGTTGAACGTTTGATGGACGCAACAACCACAGCCACAAGTGAGCTGGCATCAGAGAAAGTGATCAGCGAATTCGTTGACCTCAGTTGTTTAGTCGCGTGCTAAGACAAAATCAATTTTCTATCCACTCTCGCTCTCAAGCTGATGCGTTACCTGTCTCATGCTGTTACGAGTTATGGCAGCTATTACGACACAGCACCGCTCATTATAGTTTCGAAATATGGAAAGTTATTAATGAGAGTTTGAAGACGTTCATGAGCGTGGCGGTAGACATTACAGCGATTTTACGCTTCAATAGAAACTTACCACTCAACCAGAATTCTTACGAAGAAGGAATTGATATTGATTAGGTTATTTAGAAACTTGTGTTAGGCATTGAAATAATTTGTATAGTCATTGAACCAAGTAAGTAGAGAAACTGAAAGAAGTATCAAGCCATTTACAGTTTTAATATTTCGTGTTCTCCTTCGTTAGAAAGCGTTAGATTTAATTTAGCTTAAGCTTACGCTGGCAATTTCTATAATACACGGAGTTTTCGTACTTTGCTCTAAATTGAATGTGTTATTCATGTGCCTAGTTCGCAGTAACGAGTTTATAAGTCAGATTAAATAGCAAAAGAAAATGAAGATGCTAAGAATATAATTTCCGAAGCTCGTGTGCTTGTAATTACGTTTATTAATCCCGTTCCTTGAATCAAATTTGAATCTGCTTCGTTCGAAATTGATGTTTTGGCTACACCTGACAAATTTTCATTGATTCCTTATAGTCTTAGGGTGACAAGAGATTCCAATATGGTAAAGCAACTTCAGAGTTTGCATTACAAAAGAGGGCGCAATATTATGTCACTGAATAATTAGATTTTATTGGCAAAAATGTTTTGCACGAAAGGAAGTCAACAATTGGTAGTGATGGGTAAAAGACCGAGAAGTCGAAGCCCGAAGCCATGGTTGAAATTCAGACAAGATTTCGGAAAAGATGAGTTACCTGCCAGCGCCGCTCACCATTATTCGACGGACCAAAACAGTTGGAGGCAAACCATCGATCGCCTATCATGATCCTCAACCATTTGGAAAAGATTGAGAAGAAAAATAAAATTTCTCATTTAACACTAAACTACTTCAAAGTAACTGAAACGAAATTGCGTAGTCCAAAATTTACATCAAATCTCAATTATTCTTTTTTTTAAGGTAAGTAAGAAGTGTGTTCACTTTGGTGGCTCAAGGTTACCAAGTAACTGATAAATTAGTAAAAGTAAGTAAAAATAAATAGAGAAAACAATAACATGCTACCAAGACCTACAACTTTTCCTAAGCTCGTGTATTTATCAAGTAATCATGTCCACCAGTTTGCAGGTGCAGTGACAAAAGCTATACCCCCAATTACACTCGAAAGTTGACAAATGATTCATTTGCAAAGTATTTATCACATTGCGCAAAACAAAATTTCACTTTCCGTTATGTTTCCTTTTGAATCAACACTTAAATATAACGATAGTGACTTTTCAAAGCAATGACGACAATCCAGTTTTTGTTGTGATATCAACATTGTTAGCAATATTTGTAACACTGTAGCAATCTAAGGTAATTTCCTCAGAATTATAATCACTTAAATCAGTGTAATACTCATCTAGATGTGATGTGTAAATTGTAAGTGATTATAGATAGATACCTACATACTTAAATATTTGTCTAGCATTAATAATGCTAATAATTTATAAATTGTACGCTCTTATAAAATAATTATGCATCCCCAATTTAGTAGGTACTATAAATATACTGACTAATATATGACAGACACATTATTACCAAAATATAAATACATAGTAATATGAATTAATAATAATTTTGTATGCAAGTGTTGCGTTAAAAAAGAGCTTTAAAGGCAAAAATGCCACGTGACTTTCCAACCAATCTAGCAAAAATCCAGTTTAAAGCCATTGTGCTTGGTGTAAACAAGCATAGTATTGTATGACTTACATTGGAAGGTCGTAGATATTCGGTCAGTGGGGCAAGAAAAACATGATGGAAACAATAGTTGTCGATTTCGCGTAGTCAACCGAGTGAGTTTCAATGCAGAAATTTGAATAAAAATAGAGCCATTTGCATAAACTGTTCACATCCCTGTAACTGTGAGTGGGTTTCCGGTGAACGTGCACTTAATTATGTTTTCCGTTCGTTGCAAGCGGCGCCTGTGTCTGTGCAAGTGTCAGTCCGTTAAGTCGATAACAGTCCATTGTCGAGGCAACTATTGATTTGTTAATTGCTTTTCAGACCCACCATGAATATTCAGAAGGAAGGCACCCTATATGAGCGATACTATTTGTGATAATAGCTGCTACTTCTATAGCTAAATTATCATAAAACAGTGCCTGTATATTGCGTAGTCTTGTACAGAAAAATATTTTTCCCGTGAAATAAAATTATATAATACATAAAATAAAATGGAAACAGCTTCATTTCTATTCCTTTCATCTAATAAAGTCAGGTTTCTCAAATATTGCAATAACTCGATACTCCCGAAAATTGATTTCTTTGTAAACTTATCTTATTGTTAACGGAGTCCAACCAAGAGCACATAAAAGTGAAATAAATTAATAGACTCTCCGTCCATTTGTATGATTATAGAAGGCGCGTTCACTAAGGAAAAGGTTGCGCAAGTAAGTAACATTGACTTCGAAGTTACGACTTCATATAACGAGATTTTGTAGTATTTTTGACATTTCCCATTCACGCCAATTGAGTTGGTACATTTTTATGTATATTAAGTCAATAGTCTATATAACAGATAAAATACAGTACCGACACAATAGAAACTGGATAAAATAAAACAAGCAAATGCTATAAGTACGAAAGAAAATTACAGCGTGAGAACACAAGTAGAATGGGGTGATGATAGCGATGATGTAATAGACTCTCCGCTTTTATATCTTCAAACACACCTTATGCAAAGTGTCGATAGCAAAAAACTATACAAAAACATTGGTATTGAGATGCACGAGCGGGTCAGATCGTGGGCTAATGCGGTTTTGATCGTCGGCACAGCCTACACTTTCACTAGTGTAGATCGTGTTATAGTTTCTTTGGTTTGCAATGTTCTAAACAGTGTTTGTCACGCGTCCGTCCTTAAGTTGATCTCTTATTTAGTCCTTCTTAGCTTTGTTCTAAATATAGCTCACATGGACTTCACTGGGACCGAAGCAAATAGAAAATATATTGCTAAATGGCCTGCTGAATTAATAATTGTGACGAGGACAAACGACGCTATGACTTGAACAGAAAGTGCCATTGAAATATATGAGGCTGATAAAAATCGAGATGTATTTCAGATCTAACGTATTCAGCTACATAGTAACAGGGTGTAAGCCCATAAATATAATCGTCTATCTTGAAAGAAATTGTAACTTAATACTAAGTTATGCGTTTTCGCGGCACGAGCTTACTTTACGAGGCAATAAACCATGGTGCGTCGAGCATCTATGACTCGCCAATATTAAGAGCTATCTACTTGGCTCACGCTCATTTGTATTCCATTCAGTAATAAATCGCTAGACTGTTGTATACGAAATCACCTTTACAGTTGTCGCTTAAAACAGATCAGAGAACAGATCAGACAATTCTGATTCTAAATCAGAATTAAGTGAACCAATCTTGGAATTCTGCATAGGCCGAATACCACCTCATAAATATTAGTAGGTACTATAAATGCTCATCGATGCCTATACAAAAAGGTCAGAGAACGTTTAACACAAAATAGAAATGTTTTAAAGTCGAGTCACAAAAAGCGTATTACTTAGTGATGGCTATTTTTAAACAGTGGTCGTTTTTGTGTTGTTTGGATACCCATAGAAACTGTAATAGAATTGTAGTAAACATTAAATTAGATTTTACGCTCTAATTGTCCGAATAACAAAAACCGATTCTAATCGAAGTTACTTTCCGCCGACAGATTTGTTACTGTAGCAATTTGTTAATATTTTGTTTGCGTTGTAATAGTATAAAAACATCGTAAAGGAATGAAGCGTGGAAATGACTGGGCAGATAAGCTATGACCTTCAGACGCTTGGATCGGCAAGGGCATCTCGCCCTTGCACTCCTAAATCCGTCCTTGTGGAAAGTTATCAAGTTTTAGGTAACGGTCTAGTGTGTTAGTCCCAATTACGTGTTCACTTGATAATGACGAGTCGACCGCTGGTCTTGTTGGAGTGAGTATCAATGACAGATGAAAGGGACGAAGCAATGGTACATCCGCGACCTCTAGACTGCGCCCTGTCGAGACAAGGGCAGAGCGCCCTTGCACCTAAAGTCCGCCCTTTAGGTCCTGTACGAGAGAACGGCGGGGTGCACGAGCGAATTATGAAACGTTTGTGTGTCTATTCACCGAACTTTACGCAATCTATTTAACATACTTACTTATCTAAGGTTTGCGATTAAAAATTTTGTAGAAGAATATTGCAGAATATTGGTAATAAATTAAACTATTTTTTTCCGATAATAAACGAGTTCATAAATAGAGATTTAAAAAGACTACTTATATAATTTTGTAGCGATTAAACGCAAAACCGTAATTTAAATAATTAAAAGGTCTCCGAAACGAAAATATTCGCATTTTGAAGTTTTAACGAAACTCGCTTCATCAGTTTCCCTTTGAATTAATCAAAGACTTGAATACACATCAAAGGCAAGAGTAATTGATTAATAAATCAAACACTTCGTTTGTAGTTTACGTTTGGCGATATTTAGGTTTATGAACAGATTTAGATAATTTTTTTAATAAAATGACTGATATTATCAGGCCAACGTAAATTGATTCATAATAGTTAAATATAAGCGGCTTCCACACGCCATACTCTAAAAATAACATCAGAAGTCATATTCAGAGAGTAAGATAACATTTCGCAACATCTCTATAGGAGTGGGTCTTGCGCAAATCGTTGTGACGTCATTTGGTTCCGGCTTCACTTTCGCGAACACTTTCACCCGCTCGACCAGTGCGCCGGCGCCGACGACGGGGTCGTCTGTACAGCGTTAACCACACACTCTATTACGAAAACAATAAAGACCACTGAAATGTTGCTTTTATTGTAAACGCGGATCGATTTGACGTTCAATCCGATAGTCTGTTCGAATTGATAGGTAATTTGGTTTGGGACAACAATACTATTGTGATCAGTCAAGTGCACATCGCTAACAAAGGTAACAAAGAAAGCGGAAGGTCAATAGAAACGCACACATTATCTTGTTTAGTTTTAATGTCAATAATACCATTAAAGACTGCTTTATCTATTCCTTGATATTTTACAGTTAAGATTATTGTAATCCAAACAACCTTGCATCGGGAGAATGTATTGGGCAAATGTCCAAGTTCTATGTTATTGAGAAAGACTAAGATGGATGTTTATAGAAATGTCGAAACACACGTAAAATTTCCTGCTATTTTTACCATCCGGGAAGATCTAATTGAAATTATGGTCTTTCTTTGTGGTTTTTGTAAACCACTAAACAGTATAAAAGTATTGACGTGGATAAGATTAGTCTGGTCAGATATTTTTAATAGTTCTCGTGCTTTTTTTTATTCACTTCTTTCGATATAATAAAATGTTTTATCATTACTTTTCTTCAATGCTTAACGATCTACGTCAACGATTTCGTTTCTTGATAAATTAGTGTCGCCGATGTTTGATTTATTTAAATAGATAAATATTTACTTAGTCTGTTTTGGCTCAATGCCATAAAATCATAATGCGACTTAGTGATTTATACCTTCCTTTATTTCGAAATATATCAAATTATCAACATGAAGTACAAGGTTTGGCATGATAACATTGATGTAAGATAAACTATTTCTCTAAACTAAAACATACTTAGTGTTCGAGACTAAAGGAAAGCCGAGATGGCATTTTAGTGAACCATTTAAGTATCTTAATGCTGATTGCTATTACTAGAGATTAACTTACGACAATTATTAGCAGATCAATTCGATGCAATCATGTAATTTAAGTAATAAAATAATCGTAAATAAGCAACTGGCACTCGGATGTTTAAAAAACCTTTTTCAACTCAAGCTAATAAAGATAAAGGTCTCTATTGCTACCGAAATATATAGTTTGAAATGGCAAATTTGTATTAGGTTAATAAAACCATATAAGTAAGTACATTTACGATAATTGCGTATAACGATCACGGAGCTAATTCCACCTTCTAGGTGGCCTCTTAGGTAATATCCAGACGAAGGTTGCTCGTTGCTATGGTAATTAGAAACCGAAACGCAAAAGTAGAGCTTCCCGCGGATCTCATTATGGATTCGAAACAATAGGTAGCAGACATTATCAGTAAGACTGTAAAGCGGTCGCGAAAGGCGAATTTCACCGGATGCGATCGCGTGCCCAATATCACTCTAGTTATAAAAGGTTACTTGCATAATGAAAGCAGCCAAACTGATGCGTTGTTTGTGCGTGCACATAAACGTTTTGAATACGCAACATTTTCGTAACACATTTTTACTAACGTCATCATCTATTGACTTTCGTTTTTTCTCTCTACGCGTTATCATATCCAACCTTGAACTTGATACGTGGGTATAAGACAATAACAAAAAGGACTCGAGTAATTTTCTGCTAAACAGACGTATTTTGCAAACAGAACAGTTTTTTTTTATTTCTATAAAAAGGCCTGCCTCGGCTTTAGATTGTAAGAAGAGGACACGTGTGCTAGCAGAGAACCCTATTTGCGGATTGCGTGCACTGAACGAAAGAGTTGCCACATTGCCTTATGATAACTGCCGAATTTTAGGAGTGTCCCACAGATGTTATTTTTGCGGGATCCGTAAGTTTCTGTCAGAAGCAGGTTAACTATCAAAATCAAAATCGACAGTGAATAGTAAATAAAAACCGTAATTTAAATACCAATTTGTATGTACAAAACTTCAAAAACAAACAGTTATCAAAGCGAAACCGCAATCTTCTGTGATTGTGACTCTGAAGAAAGCAAGTTTAATCCTCTATTAAAAATTTGATAAGAATCCACGATTTCTTACTGCTGTACCGTTGCACGCCTGTAGACTCCAGTTGTCACTAGTCTACCACTTGTTTGGCTAAACTAGTTACGATCTAAGTTCATTTAAAACAATAATTAATTGCTGGGACGACCGTCTTCCCACACTTTCTAACGCTATTGTATCGAGAGAGACAATCATATTTATCTTGTCTTTATTGTCGTACAAACCCCGCGAGTTATCACGATATTATTTGAATGGAACATCAATTGTATTACCCATTATTGACTTTCTTTCACATTTTACACAAGACAGTCCATTTATTCTAGAGAACTTTCAATATTTTAAATCATTGTGTTTAAGTAAGTTATTGTCACGGTTTACAGTTAAATCTAAGGCATTTAACACAAATATTTGACCCTTTTTCTCCTTGTAGATTTTATACTTAACGTAACGATGATACACTTAGTTTCCTCAAGATGTATTTTTCATTTTTTACTATTATACCTCGCATCAAACATTAAGTTAATTCTTTAATGAGGCGTTTTATGGTTCTATTTCTCAAAAATTACGATCACCCGTTCAAGGACAAAGTAAATAGTCATTGTCTCTAGCTATCAGCTATTGTAGGCCACTTCGACACTTAACAGCAGGTGAGATTGTGGTCAAATGCCTTACAAAATGTTGCACAAGTCAAGTAAAGTTCAAGGGAACTCCTCAAGTGTTTAGAGCTCGTGTCATTTTTGAGTTTATTCATTTGTGCTAATAAGCAGTTTAGATGAGCTTTAAGCTTTCATAGGTGTGCCAATTAATGGAGACAGATTCAAGGACCGTAGTAACAGTACGTTTGCTCTCATAACCAGCTGAGCATTATGTAACGTTATGAAACATAAACATTAGCAGGTCTTTAGATAACGTTTCCTCAGTTTTAACTTAATGTGAGCGTTGCTAATTTTTTTTTTCGGTGTTAAATAAATATTGTCTATAAAAACTGTCTCGAAGTCTACTACATTACATCGTTATAAATTAACATGGCTACAAATACAAAGATGTTATTTCATTAGGTACCAACTTCAAACGTAATGTACCTAATTCAACACTAACTGATAAAACAAACATTGTAATGAAATTCAATAATTACGTTTGCGCCGTATACGCGCTGGAGTTAAATAGGGTTTAAAATTTAAAGCAATAATACTAATAAGTATTTTGTCTTTATCGAGAAAGAAAATACAAATTTATTAAATTGTACCAAATCTAATTTGTAAATAACGAAAGATATGACTCTAACGGTACACCTATTCATCGTAATAGCTACAAGAATTTTGGTAACAAGTATAAAACTTACCCATCTAATGCCAAAACTTTAGCATCGTTAGAAGTAAAGTAAAGTTCAGGAGTAAAGTAAATAGGTATTCTTTTACGAATAGATCTGAAATATAAGACGTCTGTCTCGGTAGACAAGTAAGTTCGTTGGTTGACTTGTAACAATATTAAAAATACATTTGGAGCTCACATAGATTCGTAATGTGATAGCGAGGTACTAGTCTATCTACTACTGTAGAAGTCATTCCGGCCACATGAATTTTAAAAACATTTTCCCTTTCGATAATGATATGGACATTTCTCCTTTGTCGATATCAGAGATATTTATGATGAACAATGTTTCATTTCAAGTAATTAGTAGGAGAAGAACAACAAAGCCTATAAACGGCTAACTATATACTAGTTTAAATTAGCATCCTGAAATAATTCAGTCGGACACATCTTAAAACGCAAGCAAAATACCAAACAAAAACCACTCGTCGATTGTAGAGGACCCTAGTGAAGCACCATTCCAACGCGAACTAAGAAATTTGGCAACTCGTTTCTTTGTCGCACAATCAAGAAATGAAATTCACTGCCAGCACACGTGTTACCTCCTTCCTACAATCTTGGGCCATTCAAAAGAGGCGTGAAGAAGCACCTTGCAGGTCAGCAAGGCAAGGGTGGCTAGCGCGGCAGTTTATCTCTCGCACTAGCTATTATCGCATTTGGACTCTACTTCTGCTTACCATCAAGTGGAATAGAGTCATTTGGTTGACCTTTTTATAAAAAAAAAACTATCACATTAAGGTTACACAGGGTGGTCTTTTGCATGAGAGAACCACTACCTGATATACAACCACTGACAAGAGTACTACGAAGGCGAAAAAGCGTTGGCAGTTTAATGAAGTAAACGACCAAGGGATTGATCCTTTTTCAACGCCGTGGAACTTATTATTATTATTTATTATACTCTTTATTGCATTTAAAAATACATAGGATAAATTGTCAATTACAAAGTTTGCAAGGGCGAACTTATCTCTAAAAGAGATCTCTTCCAGTCAACCCATGAATGTGTGTAAAAATGAATACGGTAGGCGACGTAGATGCAAAAAAGCGGTAATAAACAATACACAACAACATTAAACCGTTTAAGTATATAAATAAGATCTAAACTTACATAAAATACATATAAATAATTACACAAATAAATACAAAATAGATACATAAATAAATAAATACATACGATATATTTATACTAAGTCGATAAAAAGTATAACTAAGTAAACATGATGTTAATAAGCTTGCACTGATTACGAGGTGATTTGTGATAAATAGTAGTGCTTTAATCTGGTCTTAAAAGAAGTTATCGATGGACTATTCTGGATAGAGGCTGGAAGATAGTTCCACATCTGAGCAGCGCGGAACGAGAAGGAGTGCAGGAAGAAATTAGTATTACCCTTAGGAAGGTCTAACATCTTAGTAATACAAGGACGCCTAGAACGAGAGGACGGTGGAGACAACTGAAAACGGGACCTAAGGTAGGAAGGGGAATCAGGATCATTAAGGATTTTATATAACGATGAGAGGATGTGCACATTACGGCGATCCAGATATAAACTCAAAATCTTAGTTGCAGAACTTAAGAACAACAAGGTAATGATAAGTCGAAAGACCGCCTGTATTGTTACAGAAGATTCTAAGAAATTAGTATAAAATTAAAAATAATAATGGAACACTTATGAGAATACGAAGTTCCGATTTTAGTTTCAAAACTATGCAACTTCGGCTTCGCTATCTTATACGTGTATCAAAAGCCGCCCTCGCGGAATCGTACCAAAATATTAGGTTGGGGAAAAAGTCTTTTCGCATTATAGTATGTATAAACTTGTAATAAAATCTCTTTGGCTAGACTATTTGTATCTGGCTGGTTTTGGTATCATTGAAAGTTTAAATTTTAAAGAACATAATTCCAAATTCGAATTAGGAAAATGTGTGATTTTCATTTGTTTTTCGTACCGCCAAGATGAGTGAATCTAATGAAGAAATTCGATACATTTTAAAATTTTACTACAAAAAAGGTAAAAATGCAACGCAAGCCGCGAAAAAAATTTGCGATGTTTATGGACCTAGTGCAGTGTCTGTGAGAGTAGCACAAATTTGGTTTAAGCGTTTTCAATCCGGAAATTTTGATGTCAAAGATGCACGTCGCTCTGGTCGCCCTATTACAGATAAAATGGATGCCATTTTTGAAAAAGTGGAGCAAGATCGGCATGTCAGTAGTTACGACGTAGCTGAAGAACTGGGAATTGACCACAAAACAGTTTTGGCGCATTTGAAAAAAACTGGGTACACAAAAAAGCTCGACATTTGAGTACCTCACGAGCTCACTGAAAGAAACCTAATGAACCGTGTACTCATTTGTGATTCTTTATTACGACGTAATGAAACCGAACCATTTTTGAAGAAGCTGATAACTGGTGATGAAAAGTGGATCACGTACGACAAGAACGTGCGAAAAAGGTCGTGGTCAAAGGCCGGTCAGGCTTCACAGACTGTGGTGAAACCCGGGTTAACTCGCAACAAGGTGATGCTGTGTGTGTGGTGGGATTGGAAGGGCATTATTCATTATGAGCTGTTACCACCAGGCAGGACCATCGATTCTGAACTCTACTGCGAACAACTGATGAGATTAAAGCAAGAAGTTGAGAGAAAGCGGCCGGAATCAATCAACAGAAGGGGTGTGGTTTTTCATCATGATAACGCTAGACCTCACACATCTTTAGCCACTCAGCAAAAATTAAGAGAGTTTGGCTGGGAGGTGTTAATGCATCCGCCGTATAGTCCTGACCTTGCACCTTCAGATTTCCACCTGTTTCGGTCTCTTCAGAATTCTTTAGGCAGTGTCAGGTTAACATCACGAGAGGACTGCCAAAACCACTTGTCGCGGTATTTTGACCAGAAGTCCCAAAATTTCTATAGCAATGGGATCATGTCCCTACCTACAAGATGACAAAAAGTTATCGAACAAAATGGTACCTACATACTTTAGTTCAATGTAAATAAACTATATTAAAAAATGTTTTGAATTTTCTTAAAAAATGCGAAGAAACTTTTTCCCCAACCTATTATATCAAACAACCGATGTAGAGGAGGTGAGTGCCGATACAACATAAGGAGCCTACACCTCGGTAAATCCCAGTCCTACTCCTGCTGACCCCTTCTCTGCAAAGCGATAGGACCGGCACCCGCAAGGTGACTCCATGGAACGCTAAGTTTTCGTCTCATAAATGAAAATGTTTAGATACATGGATGTTTGTTACTCAATCACGCTAGAACGATCTGGATGAAAGGAACCGAGATAGATTATCTAGGAATAGCACATAGGCTACTTTTTGGCGCCATAATCGACTAACAGGCGGAAGGAGCCACGGACGACCGTATTTTATAAAGTAAAGCTCGCTCGTGCTTTGGCAGACACGTTAAGTAGTTGGTTGGTAGGTCGGTAGGATATCTACATCAGTTTCGGATTACACGATTTTGACATACATAAGTACACACGTCATGAACAGTGTATATTTTAAGATTCATGCTCAATATATGCTCAATACAAGTATAAAAGGCCACGATGGGAATATTTCCCACATTCCTTGAAAACATAAAATTCTTATTTTTCAACAAGGTACGAATGGAATATATATGGATTTTTATCCCATTAAAAGGGTAATAAAACGTGCGACGTATTGAATACAAAGGAAATTCCACTATAAAGCGTTTTGAACAATGTAACAACATTTATTGTCATTTTGCGTATTCTACTTATGTTACTGTAATTTCCGGGGTGTAATAGAATCTTGCACGTCTTTGGAATATCCGTGTTTCATACGACGAAGGTGTCTTGGTCCTGGTTAGTATGGTGTCGAAGCTTTTACAAGTCTTCATGTCTGACCATGACGTGTCTTGTTACTTTCTCGTACTTATACGTAGTATAGAGGAAGACTTGTAATCGTCCAAAAATTCGACCTCGAGATTTTGACGGATTTACACGTTTGGAATTATGTCTGTGTGTGTGTCTGCGCGTTAGCACGATAACTCGAGTATGCTTTAACTTATTGCAACCAAATTTAACATGCATGTATGACATCATAATATTAGGTTTCTATCAACTTTTGAGACGTTTCCGATATAAGAGAAAGTCAAGGGGAGAGCGATCCCGATTTTTTACGACTGCTCTCTTTCGTCAGCAGCCGGGATCACCAGGAGATAAAAAGGCACCTTCGAAAGCACTGATAAAAATCGGGAAAAAAACTTAGTCGCTTAACTTCTGCGATCGTTATGTAGAACACACGGCCGCGGCACCATCTATCTCCTCAAATTAGGTAATCAAGTCGACGAAGAAGGTAAAAGTTTAAAATCAAGAAAATAGAGTAGGCAACCTCATTTCGTGGAATTTCGGGGTACAAACACCACCGTAAAGCTATATTCGCTTGCACCAAATATCGATTATAATCAGCATACATATTTTATGCGGCTCACTGAAAGTGTTCAGAGCTGTAAATCTACTATCGACTTCGTCGACAGAATCTTGTAGATTTGACCGACATACTAAAAAAAACTCCGCGTATATTCATTATTTGTCCAGCATGGCAATGTAGATACGTGATGGCAAACAAACTTGCGGCCCACTTGCAATATTTAAGGGTAAATCTCTTAACACTGCATTTGTGTTGACATCCTGGGGACTAAGATGAATGCCTTTCATGTCCAGTAATTACACTGGCTACATCTCCCTTCAATCCGAAACACAATTCAATTCAATTCAATTTCTTTATTTGCACAGCGAACTGCTTCACAGTAGAAATAAGAAAGGCGGCGGTACCTACCTAGACGACCCTACATATGGGCCTACCACCTAGTATAAACCTACTTGCACAAAAATACGATCGTTTACGAAAATACAAAATAGCTTCTTATTTTGACAAGGGCCCCGATCGCGGTAAATTATTTCAAGATGAAGCGCAAATGGAACGCAGACGAAACGCAACATTATAAGATATAGGCTATCGAAGGACTTGGCTCATGAGTTAATAGTGGAATTTTGTAAATTTGTATTTTGGTGGGTTTTTACTGCATTATTTATAATCAAGCACAAGCTAATCGAGTCGTCGATCACGAAAGTTAAGCAACTAAGTGCGCGGTCGGTACTCGGATGGGTGACCGAAAATTTAACATACATGCATGGCATCAAAATATAAGGTTTCTATCAACTTTTTGTATTCAATCACGAAAATTAAACAACCAAGTGCGCGATCGGTACTCGGATGGGTGACCGAAAATTTAATATGCATGTATGACATCAAAATATAAGGTTCTATCAACATTTGAGTCGTCGATCACGAAAGATAAGCAACTAAGTGCGCGGTCGGTCATACATGATGTCATACATGCATATTAAATTTTCGGTCACCCATCCCAGTACCGACCGCGTACTTGATTATTAATAAATAATGCAGTAAAAACCCACCAAAATACAAATATACAAAATGCCACTATTAACTCATGAGCGAAGTCCTTCGATAGCCTATATCTTATAATGAACATTCTCTCATTTTTAAAATAAATTTTTAAGTAAAGCACCAAAACTCCTCTAACATTCGTGTAACGTTTGAGAAAAAGTAGCGTCATTTGAAATGTAACAACTTTGACAGCGTTTGTGTTTCATCTGCGTTCGACATGCGTTCGCTCCTACGTCATTGGTTCGCAGCAGGCTAAGGTTCGCAGCATCTGTCAAATCAACGTCGTCGCGATACGAAAACATCGAAAAGTTGCATGCCTCTCATTGGTCTGAGTTGCATGCTGTGTTCCATTTGCGCTTCATCTTGAAAATTAAATGATTTACCGCGATCGGGGCCAAGGTCTTGATATACATTTACGAGTACACTCTAATAACGAATTAGACCAAACTTAGTGCACAGCAGAAAACTTTCGAAAAAATAATTTAGAAATGACGTAAAGCCTGTTTTGTTTAGACCTCAACATCAACTGTTAAAGTTTGCAGGAAGTGACGTCATTAATCATGTTACGTAAGCCAGCAATTTGAAACAGTCATAGAGGGCGAGACGAAATCGACTTTCACATTGCCGCCTCTATACAATTACATTACCTATAGCAGGAATAAGGCGATAAACTGTTATTTATATAATTTTAGCTGTACTCACTCGAATTAAGATCTCAAAGGTGAACATAATATGTACTTTTTAACACAGATACCTTATTCAAATGAAAATTGAAAAAAAAAACAACCTGTAACATAGGTAATGGTCATTAAAGCATCACTTCGACTGATTAAACTACTTATATTGCTTAAAAAATAACAAATCTACCTATGGCAAAAGTGTTTCAGAAAGACGGTTTATACTTGAAGACTTATACTAATTGACACTGTAAAGAACACGAGACCACCTAATAAAACACGAGAGGGAGTTTAAAAAACGACCGTTTGAGGCGTGTATTTTAATAGAACCATGCGAGTGTTTTAATACCAAGTTATGTGCATTTACATACGCTACTTTATTTACATTCATTTAAAACAAATATAGGCTAATATTACGATTTATGAAAGAGATTGCATTTTTTTGACACCTGCGCGGCGGGTTGATTTATGTCATCTCCGTAGAGAAACCCGCGTCGCGTGCGACGGGTGACGCAGCGTTGCTCTATGGAGATGGCATGAACAAGCCCGCCGCACGGTGTCCGTCGAGGACACCCGCTTAAGGCAGAAAGTGTCGACTAGTAGCTCATTAGGCATTAATTAGGCTGTCTGAAACACTTTTGCCATTGCTTTGTATTTTTTAAGAATTGTTATTTTGTAATGTATTGATTCCAACAGATGCCTTTAATGGTCATTATGTTAGAGGTTTTTTTTTTCATTTTCATTCGAATTATTTGTGTTAAAAAGTACTTATGTCAATATAAGTCCTAAAATCTCAATTGGAATATGAAAACTCGAGTCCACACATACGTCTGCCAGATGATAAGCCGTTACTATAGCTTACATAAATATAAATTCGACCCATAGGGATTTCCCTATGGGTCGAAGTTCACCTTAAGGGGGTTCACACTCGACTCTGTGATATCTACCTACCGAAGCCTATAGTAAAGATGCTTACAGCACCTCGGGCGCTTATCAATCATGCCCCTATCTTTCATGGAGCTCTAACATCTGAGTAAGGTTCTAGCAGAAACAACAAAAAGAGATAGTTATATAAATGCGGTCTTCTGTAACTTTATATTCCTATTATAATATTACTCTGATGCTAGTCTAGTCATTGGAATTTACCCACTCGCTTCCGACTCGAACATGTTAGGGAAACATAAAAAAAAAAATTACGTGACATTTGTCTCGAGACCCCTCTCTCCCACACGTGACATTGGGAGAGATTCGGCACCACCTCCTACTCCTCTAAACACCTCACATAATCAACGGACGCCCCCTAATTGGTATAGACTCTCGGATGCTAGCGACCCAAAAAGGTACTCGCCTGCTTCATATTCCAGTACACTGAGACACCATCTGTGGCCACCAGCATTACTCATAAACAATATATAATCCATAAATTCTAATGCCAAAACCTATAACAAGAGATACTGCGTAGACCCCAAAAAATTGGTATTTATGAACTGTTCTAAGAACTATTTTTTAGCTACCTATATAAAATTCATCGGGAAATCTACTTAAATACTTTCTCCCGGAATATGCGGTAGGTACCTATTATAATTCAAGCGCTTTTAGGGCGGCCCTTACCGAAAGTAAAGCTATTAAACATTGTAAATCGTATTGAGACAAATACTTTGCGTGACGCCCCCAAAACACAAGTGCCGAGACAAAGCTCTATTAACAAGAGCAGTCACGATGGCCGCTCCATAAAACTGACCCGGTTACTTACAGGGAGTTCGTGGCCATGATTCGACGAGACGATAAAAATTAGATTTTAATATAAAACAATTTCCTTGTAGAACACAGTGGTTGGTGCATGTGCTTATACTTAGACGTCTGTTGGTTAGAGGTTCCGAGGTATTTTGATAGATGGCGCTAGTAGTAACAAATTTCATTACGGGTCTAATTTAACGCCGATGAAATTTGAGTTGGCGCTATGTACTCTTCTAATTTTTTCTTCTAGTATTCTTCTGTAGGTAATGTTATTTAACTTAGATTTTGTTATTATTATCCTGAAGGACCTATATTGACATTTCCCTCAAAAACGGGACGTTAGTAACGATAGTGTTATTCTGTGTTTTATAAAGAGTTATGCATGCAATAATGTTGCATACAATGTTGAAATCAAAAGTTGCTTGAGTTTGACCTTATGTACATTCCTTACATAAAATCATAATATTTTTTACATAATGAAAACGTAAATAAGTTTCAAGGATCTTTAATATCAAAATAAATTTAATAAAGCAATTACGCTGTTCCATTCTCAGGCTGTTTAGTATTAGGGTTATTAGTAGGATGACACAGACGTCAGCAGATCTGGGTACCAACAACTGTTCAACCTTATTCTACACTCACAGAGTTGGTAATTGCAGAAGTGAATCGATCCAAGCGAGTGCTTTTCCTGAGCAACAGAGGACTTGCTTCTGTGAACTTCTCATTCAAAAAAGATTTGTGGGAGACATTCTCGATATAGACGATATCAAAACAACGAAAACTGGGAATATCTTATAATTTTTAGACAGTGCCCAGTTAAGGAAGTACATGAGAAGCCTCAATGAGACTTACGTCACAGTAAATTTTTATAGATAGATCTTTAGACGCCGCCGTGGTGGAGTGGTCAGTAACGCTGCCTACACATCGGGCGGTCCGGGTTCGAGTCCTGGTAGTGGCAAATGTTAGTGTGATGAACACGATCATTCGTTCATGAGTCATGGTTCTTTATATATTTAAGTTTATTTATAAAAATATCTAGATTATTAAGTATATTTGTCAGTTATGTAGTATCCATAACACAAGTTCTTATAGATACTTAATTTGGGCTAGATAATTGGTGTGAGCGTAGCATATTATTATTATTCTTTAATTATTAATAGGTCGCGAAACCCGAAACAACGAAATAATAATAAAAGTACACAGGACCGTGAGATCACAACTTTTCAAGTCTTCCATCTCCAATTGCGTCACAAGCTGTTTATTTTACTTATGTATTAGTTTTCATTCATTCTATTTAATTTGGTAAGTATACATTTCAAGTCGTGAAATATTTACCTTGTAAATTGTCGAGCATATACGTCAACAGCTTGGCGGTACCGTTGTTATCGTTGTAGATGGACAGCATCTCCTTGCTAAGCGGGTTGCCTTGCAGCCCGAGCATCTGCAAGTGGAACAACTTGCCGAGCTCGTACGGCAACACCCGCAGGTAGTTGTTGTGAAGGTGCAGCTCTCTGGAACAAACAGATACAAACATTAATAAAATAATAATTAATAACCAATCCTATCCTTCCTATTAATATTATAAACGCGAGTTTGTATGCATATATTATGTTTGTTACTCTTTCAGGCAAAAACCGACGACGACAACGCGACAACTTAGATACATTATCTAAGTTGTCGCGTCGTGCTGTGCGACGGCCGGTAAATAATATTATGACACCGTCATTCTTTCGCGATTCTTATAGATTGGACATTCCGGCAGGAATAAATGGTAGTGGATGGGGGACAATTAGTTTTGAAGAAACCAAATATCGCCGCCAGGTGGAAACTAAACATAGCTTGTAGTTATTTTCATTAATTTATGTCAATATTTTGAACCAATATTGACATACAACACTAGCCATTTTAAACAGTACCCGTAGTGTAAGTTTTATAGTGTAAAAAACGCAACTACTTTAGTTGCGTTAAGTGCTCAATTTGTATAGGAAACGTGAACAGCGCCCCTAGCGGAGAGAAGCGCAAATCATGTTTTCCATACAAATTGAGCTTGTAACGCAACTACAATCGGTGCGTTTTGTATACTAAAAAACTTACACTACGGGTACAGGTAACAAACAACCTTTGAAATCGTAATCCGAATATTAAAATATGATTCTAGATAAAATCATTTTAACTATAAGTTATGATACCTAACCTAACATTGTACCAATTTGATTGTGATAGAGAATATTTTTTTATTAATTATTATTATTCTTTTGTACGTTAGGTAAGTGGTTGGCAGACAAGCATACGGCCTGCCTGGTGGTAACAGTCACCGTGGCGCTCAGGCGACCTTACTCACCAACAGAAACCCAACACCACAAACATGTAATGTTATTGGTGGTCTTCTGAAAAGCGGTCTGGATAAAATGGGCGACACCGGACTTTGAATACAAAACAAACGTATCAGATGTCTTAATCCAATGATAGATTTTCAACAGAACTCGAATAATAAAAACACGGCTGTTTCTACACGAATCGCACATAAATATTCGCGACTTGTTTACAAATATACGTAAATTTACATAGTTATCATAACACGCTCAGAGTTCAAAGACCTTGGACGCCTTGTTTGACGACATTATCGTTTATTGTTATTTTAATTCTGTATGACACAACCTTCATGCTTGTTGTCGATTCTTTCTTTAGTAGGTACACATTATTTTTCATTTCTGATAATATTATATTGTTTCTTATTTGCTTTTTGATACTGTTTTAGATACCTATCAAATATACTTATAGACGTCATGGGCCGATTGTTGAACTGGGCCCATCGAGATCTGCCTGTACGTCCTGTCCTGTCGCCGGCCGATCGCATTATTGACAACATTACATATTTTAAAAGTATTTTTTAATGTTTACCATAAAAACATAAGCACCAAGCACTGACAAATTTCGACAGCGAAAAGCAGTGTCTCGGTGGCGTAATTGGTCAACGCATCCGCCCGGATTGTGGAAGATGCGGGTTCGAGTCCCGCCTGAGGCAAGTCGATTTCTTTTCAGTGCATTTTTCTAGTATTAATATACGCGTTTGTAAACGCAAAAATTAAATTATTCCATAAGTATTTTTTTATTACATGGATGGAACCCGTCTTTTAATGTCTATTACATTAAAAGACGGGTTATTCCGTATTCATCTTATGAACACATATTGTTATTTTTCTTTAATTTTCATTGTAAGTATATTTTGATAGTGCGTAAGGGTGTTGTCTCCCACCCGGGAGGCACCGGTTTGATCCCCGCCACGTACCAATCTGTTTTCTAATATTGAATTCATATGTACGTTTAATCGACGCTTTTACGGTGAAGGAAAACATTGTGAGGAAACCTGCACACACTATGAAGAAATTATTAGGTTGTGTGTGAAGTCGACCAACCCGCACTTGACCAGCGTGGTTGACTAAGGCTCAATCGCCTCTAATGTGGGGTAGACTCAAGCCCCGAGGTGGGGACATTCTATGAGCTTTTGATGATGATATGCCCAGGCATTTTACGATAGCCCGGACAAAATTGCCCGGACTGCTGAGACGTTTTACTGAAAGCTTAATTTTAGGGTTTGATTTCCCATTTTGTGTAGGTAGACGACAAGCTTGCAACTATTTTGGGTCAGCTGCCAAACACACAAGTCAATTTTGATGTTATCGGTTCAAGAGTCTACCAGGAGGCCTGTTCTGAGAAGAACCGGCAATAAAACTCAACAAGTTTTATTCTCCCTTTACAGTTTTTATAGTTTTGTTTTGGAAAGAGTCATAATTCACACGTTAAACTCATAGTAATAATTAATCATCATAATGTAATAAAATAAAGACTAATAATTAAATTTAAGTTTTTAAATTTTTAACTTGGCTCATACTACCAGAAGTTCTGCTCAACCCCTTTTCGGGTTATGAGCGTGATAGGTGTGTGGTAACAATAAATTACTATTTAAACTTTTTGAAAATACTTAGGTAGGTACACCAATGTGTTCTTGGATTGTTAATCGTGTTTAGTTTTGAATACTCATTAGTTGAAAACACAAGCTTGTAAAAGCGTTGACATAGCAATAAATTTGTGTTAAGGAGACCACCAACAGATTTAATTTCACCACTTCTCAGTCCAATAAATTTTGTAAAATCTAGAACAGTCACGATCTCTTTAAATGCGTATTTAATGTATTGAATAACATTCCACAACCTTTCAGTTCCATTTAGACTCTGCACAAATAGGCATCCTTTTTCATACATTTGGGCGTTATGTACATAAAGAAAGCTGGTTAACGGGGCGCCGTTCTACCAACGCTCTTCGGTACTGGTCCGCGCTGGTAGTCGGCCACGGAGACTAAACCAAGTCGTAGTCGGCGCACGTATTCTCTATATTTTTATGGAGAGCGCGCCGATAAGTTGTGAATATCGCTGGAAAGTTCCAACTGCTCTGATCAGCACTCCTTTTCCAGGATATCCACTATAGGCAGGTGCTGCCTGCCTACATCAGCTTGCTTGATGTGCCGGTTATCAATACCGATAGGCGCTGGTGGATGACACTGTCAACTATACGCCTTTTTGTAGTAGCCTCCAACAACCTCTAATAACCTTCGGCAGCGGACTTTATGCAGAAGCATGCGCAATCGGATCATCACTCCCCGTTTAACCTTTGTGGCCTCCACCACACGTCTATAGGTATCGACGGTCGGTGGCCCACACGGAGTACTAAACCCTTTGGTGGCCCATTATTAGTTTTAAAATGGGTATGGCTTCTGACGATTTAAAAGTAGGTACTTAGCAAACTTTATTTAAATAAAGAGAGTTTTCATTTCATTTCAAAACTTAATGAAAGTACGAAAACGAATTAGCAGTCATTCAATAAACATTAAGCGTGTTCGATGTGGTTGTAGCGTTATAGATTTTTTAATTAACATAATTTTGAGGTTATTAAATTAAGGTCGCGCTAATTAGCTCGTGTCAGCCCCTTAAACAAAATAAAAACTTTTTTGCCGTTCCAAAGTCCCAAATAACACGTATAGCGAAAAATAAAACGCACACATTGCTGATTTCCAATGTATTATATCGAGTTAATTAACATAAACGCTCATTAAAATAGAAAAAATATTGATGTCTTCTAAAAGTAGCCAAGACGTGTCTGTGTTGGTAAACTAAAAAATGTAAGGTCTAGAATATTGATGGAAATGTTACAAAAACGGTTTCTAATGGATGCTACGTGACTTTTATGGGCATACTGCCGACTATTTTACATAGGCTATTTTCAACTGAGTTTCTGTCATGAAATCAGATAAATACACAGCGTATCGATACAAAGGCACGTTATTTGTTAATACACTGTTAAAACACGTTCTTTCTAATTTATTTTGCATACGAGTGACAGAAATATGTTCTTTGAAGTGTCCAATAATTAATGTGAATATTAGTGATTTATGTATAAAGCAAAATAATATGAAAATCGTTGGGACCTTGGTTGTTAGGGTCTTTAGGGCGATCTGCCTCAAGAGCATAGGTTTTCAACGTGGGCGACAAGACCTCTTTGTAGGAGTTTGAAATTTTCAGGAGCACCTTAGAAGACCCAGATAATGTTAGGGGGTTTGAATTGGCATATAATCGTGGCAATAGCAGATTTAAATTCGCGACGAATGGTAAGTAAAATTAAAAAAGTCTAGAAAATAAATCTTATTATCTAATATGTATAATATATCAAGGATTCTTAATTGACAGATCTCTCCCATTCGAGACTCCCGTCACTCTACCGCCTAGTCGCTAGTTCGGATCAGAATGACTTCTGGACTCAAGAGATTCGTATGATTTTGTTCAAACACCTTAAACCCATTCTTTTTTATGCTATGTAGTGGAAAAAAGCTTGAGACCCGGTTGGTGGTAATTGTACCCAACGTAGCGTAAAGACATTTGCAAGACCGACGTGTCATTTGCGCTCGATCCCAATTTCCATGCCCTATTGCAGCTCTAGCAACCTCACTCACTGACAGAACCATAGCACTAGGAAGTGTTATTTGTCTGTACCTACAGAAAACCGCAAAACATTGAGACGCTAATCCGATGTGCCCTAGCCCTACCTATCTCAGAAACTTACCTACTAAACTTTCTCTAATTTATGCACAATATCTTTGACACCCTTGTATAAATAAACTAAGTTCTAAATGCTGAATTAATAGTTTACAGGTTAATGACCAGTTCAATGTTTAAGGATGCACAGACGTGAGAGCATGTCTTAAAGAGAGAACAGGCATAATTTTCTATTTATAAATTTGAGGAAACAACACGCTTAAATTATAGTACCTATGCAATGTACGCGAGCCATATCACATAGGTATAATATTCGTCGCTATTTTCTACAAGACTATAAATAAACGCCCAAGTAAATACATCAGTGATCAAGATGAATTTCTGCGACTCAAAATCGTCTGTACAAATAAAGCGAACTAAAATAATATTGAAATAATTAATAAACGTCACGAACTCTCCAAAAATAGTCTTGTTGTCTGTGTGAATGTTTACATCACTTATTTGTACGTTACTACTATCCATATTCCAACAAGCTCTAAACGACAATTAATTTGGGCTAGTACAACTACATCGACGGATGGAACTATGTATCGACAGTTGAAGTGGACATTTTGCACATATGGTTTTTTGGAGGTTAGCCTTCGTCTTCTTCGTCATTAGGCTTCGTCATTTATCGATGGAAGTTTATAAACAGTTAAAATGATATTTACGACCTGCTCTGATCACGCTATTATTATTGTCAACAGGTACTACTTGTACTGTAGGTATTTCCTTTCTCCAGTATTACTTGTATTTAACATTATCATTTATATTTGTTTTATTATAGGACAGCCGCACTTTTCTTGTAGTCATCATCTGACTAATGGAAAAATTTGTCCAACAAAAAAACCGAGAAAGTGAACGTAATGAGTTTTGAATCGTATTTTCGGTTGCGTAATTTCTGCTGCTTTCTGTTTCATACAAGTGCAGTTTGTGCCACAAGACGACGCAAAAAGAGTTGGTTAATTCTAAGGCAAATAATCGCGCGAACGAAAATACGCTCTTCGGTTTGGCTTCACTCTAAAGTAAAAAAAAAGATTGTCGTTGTTAGTGGCGTCATCAACATCATATCAGCCTCCTCGTGATCCATTCTTGGACTCTTCACTTGCCTCTTCACTTCCTCTCCATTCCCGGTGATCGAGATCCAATTGAGACCTCCGTGTCATCTGATGTCGTCCACTCAATGGTTTGATGGGCGGTCTTGTCCTCGGGTGTCTATTCCAGGACTTTCCTGGTCCAGCGCGACTCATCTATTCGAGCGATACGTCCTGTCCATGTAGGTACATTTCTTAGCTGCTATGGTTTATAGTTTGCTAAGTGGCGCCAAGGAGTCTTTAAATCAACCCGACCACCGACCAAATAGAGAACTTTGTATCTTATTAGTGATCAATTCCGAGATCTCTGAGTTTAATACCGATAGGCCAATAACTGGACCACAGAAACGGGTAAGTATACAGGTGAATTTTGCAAGTGGGCCTTCAGGGTCAAATCCCAAACTATAAGGAATATCGTAAATGCTCAATGGAGTCGCGAGCCCGATTTCGATCAAAACAAAAACTGCATCATCTAATTTTTGAAAACCTTATAATCCTAGCCAGGAATCGAATCCAATGATTTTGAAAAAAAAGCAGCCTGTATTACACTATTCGATAGTGTTGTTAATAAGGATAGATTTCTGGGAAGCAATGATATACGGGAAACTAATGGAATATGTTAAATTTTAATAAAATATTTCTTGTTTCACCTTGGTTGAAGCGATAATCAAAGCGATGATTATTATTTTTTTTCAAAAATCCAATGATGCAGTTTTTGTTTTCATCAAAATCGGGTTCGCGTCTCCTTTGAGCATTTTGCAAGGGCCACTCGAAGACCCCAACTCCTAGATTTAAGGTTCCAAGAGCCAAAAGGGTAACTGCAAGGAATAAAGCTGAGCAATGGGTTATTTTTCAGCCACTTACTCGTATCAAATACGACCAATTAAAGGACATAAACGTCTCGCGAACAATGGGCATAGAAATTACTATGTACAAACACGCGATTCAAGCCCTGCTGTTATGAAAAAATGGCAAAACAGGTAGGGCCATGATTTATTACTATTTGACTTTACACAATGTCCATGGAACCGCATTCGTAATTAAAGCAACGCGAACAAACGCGATTCATGTAACAATAATCATGGATTATTCGGCAATTAGTTTTGCTTTGCTAAACTGGTTGCTACCTTTATGTTGCAAGAACTTTTTATGTGATCTGGTTTGAATTACGATCGATGGCTTTTTATGTTTGTCGGGGAAACTCTTGGCCTTCATTTCACCTGATGGTAATTGATGATAAGGCCTTAGGTGGATGCGAGCTTGGGGTCCACGTCCGGAAGCCTCCTCGTGGTGGACCCTGGTAACGTGGTGGGGAAACTTTATCGGCGGGTGTGTGGCTTTTGATGTCAAGTGTGTCCCCTTGGCATACGAAGGCACATGCCATCGTCGAGTTGTTTTTGTTTTCCCACCACGGCTAGTTCCGGACGGCCCTTTTCAGGGCCACGACCGCGCCCGAAGTCCCCCGGATGCGGCCCGATGGCTGCTCCCGGTGTCCTCGTCAGGACGCGCCACGTCGAGCAGCCGTCGGTGAGGAGGCGACCTATAAGGCCGGCATCGGCCAGCGGTCCACAGGGGCTGGCGTCAGTCGGTAGCCCCTGTGGGCTGCTGGCCACCAATTGGTGCACAAGGATTGCCTAGACGGGCAGCGTCGGGACAGTCTCGGTGTAGTTGCGCTCATATTCGCAGATCCCGAGCCATACCGCAATAGCGCACTGGAGGTCAGACCGGGGAGGATGTTTAGTGGGTATGGAGGGAACGCCTTTACCTCGAGTCCCACATATCCGCTGCGGTTGGCACCACCCCGCAAGGACGATGCGTAAATGCATTTGACCTCCCCGACATCAAAAAAAGGTGGATGCGAGCTTTACCTGGAACCCTCAACCACAGATAGACTAGCCACCTTATCTTTAATTATCGGAACACAATAATTAGAGGCAAGGAACATTTCATGAATAGCATGTGAAAAATCATATGAAATTATTTTCATTCGTCACACCTACTACTTCTTTTCACATCGACTGCTATAATTCACACTCTGTGAAATAGCAGATCATTCTGTCCGTATCTGCATACCAGGGATCCGCAGCAGCTCAGTTAACCCTAAACATATTTATTATAAAATTTCGCAATCCTTCAGTAAACAACCAAACAAACAGATGTTACACTTAAAATCATCCCAAAAGTACAGGTAGATTTATGATTAAGTAGGTATTAATATATTACTTAAATCACTTAACTAACAATAAAAGTGATTTTAAATATAAGACTTGTTCCGGCGTGGGGGAGTCAGTGGAATATTTTAAATTCTGGAAGTAGTTCAATACATTAAAAAGTTTAAGAAACCCTGATTTAGAGATTTGTCCTGTCCGACAGTGACGCGCGCGACGGTTTGACGCGATTTGGTTGAACTTTGGTACCTGACCTACCTACACAGGTAGATTATAACCTGGATTGAGAGAACGGATAGATGAAAATTGACATGACTGAGATGAGAATGCAATGCTACGATGGATGTGTGGAAGACTATCGACCATTCAGGGTGACCTCTGACGACAGATGGTGTTGCGTCATGTCAAAATTATCTTAGAGGCCTTTTAGGCCCTGTCCACGCAGCGATAAAATATTCGCGCGGAAATAATATCGCGTTAAGGCCCTGAAACCTACAAGATAATTCTGATACACCATAAGACAGATTCTCAATAAATCTATTCATTCGCTCACGGTGTTTGACCCGCTTTGGTCTAAGATGTTGCAAAACAAGGTCGTAAAATTGAGGTCAGTACTCAATGTATCTGTAGAGACATTGCCACGATGTTCCGTATAAATAAAGCACAATTAAGCACGCTCGGCATCTTGACGATACTGTTTCGGTCAGTATAGAAAATAATATCTTTCTCGCTCCTACGTTGTCTTAAGATAGCAAAATGGTTCGAGTGAAGTTTTATACCCGCCTAAGCTCTATGTATTCGATTAATTTTATGACTTTAATGAGTAACTGTGTGTTTGTTAATAAACTGCGAACTGAGTAATCGCGTGTTGTATGTTGCGGTCGAAAAAGTGAAGCTAATGTATGTGCGGTAGGAACCTATTCTTTAATTATTCGTACGTATTGATCCTCTTTTCCCTAATACATATAAGTTACTTTAGGAAGGGCGCATCAAGTTCAAGCCATTACCAACTTGCTCGTGTTGAAGTACTATGAAAAGAGCTGGGAATGCGCACGGATGCACCATTGTGCGCCGGCAATTTTCAATATTATTTCACCACAAGCAATGTTGACAATGGGTTGACATTGAAAAATACACTGCTCTGCGGTATTAAGTCAAAGTTTGTAGGTATAAACTAAGTAAGTATAAACTAAGTAAGTATAAACTAAGTAAGTATAGGAAAAGCTAAAGGTTTTTAAATACATAGATACTTTTGACTAATATAGGTACTGATAATTAATTAACAGATTGCGTTTTACAGATAGAATAAATTAAATCAAGCAAGTCGTCGAAAAATATATAGTGAAGACATTTCTCTTTAATACAATCTGTCAATGTATGATAACATATTAATATGATAATTATTATTAATGGGGACATTCATTATTATTCTTCGTATGATAATCAAACAAGTTAAAAGATTTAGGGCGTTGACACGGCGTTCGATTAAAAATGTAACGTAAAACATAAATACAAATTGACAATAATAATTGTGTTTGCGTTTGTAAACGCAAAAATTATTCCATAATTTACAGAGAAAGAAAGAAAGAAATCTTTATTCAGCTTATAAAATATGATCACATACATAAAAGAATAGTACATACAGGGTGTAAAAGACATGAGCAGTCAAACGAGAACCATGTATTCTCCTCACCGTCATAACATTTTTCTTCCTTTAGACTATACCTGGGAAATTGATAGTTACGATTTTATTGAAGGTCAAAGTCATAATTTTTTTTTCATTTTTTTATGAAAACGTAATCTATACGTTATTTCTTAATTATTGTCCAAAGAAACATTATCATTTTTTTTAGTATTTCATAACAAAAAATGGCTTTAAAACGTTAGCGTGCAATGTAGCTCACTCGATGCGCACGGACACTAAAGAACGGGGCCGCCCGCCGTCAAGCAAAATTATCTCGGTTTTGCGAGTTGCGTGCGAGTTGAGCCCTTTACATTGCGCGGTACAATTTGCAATTTTTTTTAACACCAAAAAATAAAAATCATTTCCCAGCAAAATTTTTTTTGAAATATGTCTTATTTTGATGTATAGAATGCGTGATTTTCGTTTGACTGCTCATGTCTTTTACACCCAGTATACAGTATACAGTACACCCAGAGGCTAAGCTGTGACGCTGGTTTTCAGTGGTATAAGGTAGTTTCATCTTAACTGGACGTCAAATATTTGCAAAAGATTTCGTTCGGATCTTAGAAGTAGGTACAAATTTCAAAGATTTGATGAAAAATGTTTACCATAAAAACATAGGTAAGCACCAAACTCTGACTAATTTGGACAGCGAAAGCAGTGCCCCGGTAGCGTAGTGGTTAACGCAGCCGCCCGGATTGCAGAGAATGATGGGTTCGATCCCGCCTTGTATTTTTTCTAGTTTTGAAAATATTTACGTGTGTGTAAATCTGATCCTAATTTGAGTATATTTCGAAGCACTTATGCTGGGGCCGCACTTGCGCCTATCGTCCCGAAGTAATGCGTGGCGATACTTCGTACGATACACGCAAGTGCGGCCCGAGCAAAGCTATCGCGATAAAGCATGTGGCATTTCTTTATTTGCACGAACTATCGTGCAATAATCCAAGATGGCCGAAATCATTTCCAGACGTGTAAATTGCGTAGCATTATTATCCTTCTTTGCATTTAACTATGCATAATCACTTTCTTTTCTTCTAAATTACGTGCTGATAATTACGTAATGCATTTATTATATAAAAAATAACTCAGCTGTATCGTATACTTAGTCACCCGTACGCGTCTGAACTAATGGAGAACAACCTTCGAAATGAACAACGCATGTCTGACCACGCAGCGCGATAGGTTAGCGCGCTAAAACCCTGACGTACCGCCTTCCGGCCGATAACGCACAAGCAACCCGAATATTCGTGACGATAGCCGATAACGGCCGGTCACATCTGCGTGTATCGTGTCCTAGCACGAAGCTTCGTGACAATAGGCGCAAGTGCGGCCCCAGCATTAGAAATATTTGTAGTATAATAGAAACCTAATTGTTTTCAAGTTATACTATCCGAAATATTGCTGTGCCAATTTGGGTACAACGGCTACAAGTGTAGTAATTATAACTACTTTTACGGGCAAACTATATGAATCGCAAAAGATGATTTAGCGCTACTAATAATTATCATGGACTGTAAGAAGCCGTTAATTTAGTAATAGAAGAGCGTTGAAATGCTGGAATATGATTTTAGCACCATATCACTGGAGCTCTGTATTGTGTTGTGACTGACGAAGAAAATGGTTTTTACGATAACATTACTCCGTCAAGCTTGTCAAACGACGTTCCGAGTAATGTTGGACTATTTGTTTGCAATATAGGTACACTTGCCGATTCTAATGATTGTAGTGATGATAAGCTTTTGTCTGCCAAGAGTTCGAGAATAAGACCCAATACTTCTGTGCGGGTTGTACAGCCTACACCAAAGTAATCAGTGAAAGTGTGCCCCAAATTACTCGAGGAATAATGAGGAATAAGCTGATTGATTACTTCTCTAAAATCGTGAGAACGAAGAACTAAAAGGAGATGATGAAAAATCAAGATCTGAATTTTTGTTTGGAGGTTTGATAAAAACAATATTTATTGCCTCGCTAGAAAGACAGCAACATTTGGTATGGCATCAAATCATGATTCTTATGAAACGATTGCAACTGTGAGAGACGATGGCCAGAAAAAAAAGGCTGATTTGAAGATACCACATTTGTTTTAAAATTACAAGTGAGTGGGTGGAGTAGCCAAAATGGACCAGTCGATATCGTTGTACAGAATTGGCATCCATGGCAAAAAGTGGTGGTGTACTTTGTTTACTTCTATGATTGACATGGCCATATGAAATGTATGGGGACTCCATGTAATTTAAAAGAAGAAGCCATGGATCAATTATTATTTCAACGCAGTATATCCAGGTTTTACCTCCGTCAAGTTCAAAGACAATGTGGAAGGATTTCTTCATCTATTTTTGAAGGGATGGTGCTGAATACGGAACTGAAAAGCAACCGATGCATTATGTGTCACAACAGAGGCCTTTGGAGTTGTAAAAGTACAATAAAACTCGCTGTAAACATTGTTTTGCAAATTTTCACTCATAACTGTGCCAATTTGGGAACACTCCTGTAAAATTCTGAAAAATATATTTTTCCATAATTTTCTTTGTTTGTCCTTTTATTTTCATTGCAATCATTGAATACGCAAAAAGATTTCAGTATAAATATCGATACTTTACGTCGTATACATTTGAGCAATACCGGCGTTAAAAATTCAAAATTGTAAAAAAAAAATATTTTAAATACATTTTTTTTCTATAGAACTATTTATATGGAGAATATTTTTTTTTTACAATTTAAAGTTTTTGATATCACCATAGTATTTATATGTATAACTATGTTAGCATGGGTAGGTGTCGGCTTCAAACCCCATGTACCAAACACATTTTATTTTACAATTTAAAGTTTTTAATGTCACCATAGTATTTATATGACTATGTTAGCATGGTTAGGTGCCGGCTAGATACCCCATATACAAACATCTTGTATATGGAGTCAAAGTACAGCATCGTTCTCTATATTGTGCTAATAACGCTGTTATGTACCTAATGTAAGGTATACTCAGAAATTCGTACTCAGCAATGTTCTGTAGGTATCTTGAAGGAGGATAACTCCGGATTAATACTCAATACTCAATACTCAATATTTTATTGCATTTCACAGTAGTAGGTATCAGGTCTTAAAATAATATAATTAGATCACTGTGAACCCTTTCGGTAGAGTCTCCCAACAAGTGGGTCTTAAAATGAACATGGATAAGACGAAAATCATGTCTAATATCCATGTCGCACCCACTCCTGTAAAGGTTGGAAGCTCTACACTGGAAGTTGTCGACGATTATGTTTACCTGGGACAAACAGTCCAACTGGGTAAGTCCAACTTCCAGAAAGAGGTCAATCGGCGAATCCAACTCGGCTGGGCAGCGTTCGGGAAGCTACGCGGCATATTCTCGGCCCATCTACCGCAGTGTCTTAAGACGAAAGTCTTTAATTCGTGTGTGTTGCCAGTGATGACTTATGGAACCGAAACGTGGCCGCTTACAATGGGCCTCATAAGAAGGCTCAAGGTCACCCAAAGGGCAATGGAGAGGGCTATGCTCGGAGTTTCTCTGCGTGATCATATCAGAAATGATGAGATCCGCAGGAGAACCAAGGTCACCGACATAGGCCAAAGAATTGCGAACCTTAAGTGGCAGTGGGCAGGGCACATTGCGAGGAGGACTGACGGCCGTTGGGGCGGAAAGGTCCTCGAGTGGCGACCACGTACCGGGAAACGCAGCGTTGGTAGGCCCCCCACAAGGTGGACTGACGATCTAGTAAGGGTCGCGGGAAGTCGCTGGATGCGGGCAGCGCAGGACCGACCGGTTTGGAGATCCTTGGGGGAGGCCTATGTCCAACAGTGGACGTCTCTTGGCTGAAATGATGATGATGATGATGAACCCTTTCGGGCACAACAACAATGGAGAGGAGGAACATTATGATTATTTATTAAAATTGTAATAGTAGTATTTAATTAAATTATTTATCAAGTAATTATTAGGTATTATTTATATGTGAATATTATTATATTATTTTATTAATAAATTTTTTAATTTATGATATATATTAGTATATGTAGGTTAAGTTGTTTATATATATATTTAAATATTATTTTATTATATATTTTTATCTTCAGCATTTTTTTATTAGTATATTTTTGAGATCATTTATAAAATGTTTATTATCTTTTATGTTTTTTAAGTAATCTGGCAGTTTGTTGTAGATTTTAATCGACATTACCATTGGGCTGGAGGAATGGTGTTTCATGGTGGAGGCCGGTAGAGCTAATTTATTTCTGTTGCGAAGTTGATATTTGACAATATTATCATCTCGTTTTGTATATAGGTTAGGGTATTTGCGAACGAACTTGCATATCTCTAAGATTTTCTAAGATTATTATTAAGATTATTATTATTTAAAGACACTTTGTATTGAAGTCACAGTGTACTGTGACCTCAATTCTAAGATTATTATTATTTAAAGACACTTTGTATTGAAGTCACAGTGTACTGTGACCTCAATTCTTTTATGCCGGCTTGAGTTTTGTGCATTTTTGAAAATGTAACTGGTAAAGTTTTTAAGTTTGTTTGCAGGTTTTTTATGGAACTACTAAACCGATTTTGAATATTCTTTCAACAGTAGAAAGAATTATTCCTGTTTGATATTATTTTTTAATGTCGAATAACGTTAATTGTAAAACTGACGGCCAGCGAAGTGGGCACGGGTTAGATAGTCTTATTTGTAACGAACACACTCAAAAACCACTGGACCGATTCAAAAATTCTTTCACCTTTACGTACTGCTACATTATTCCTTAGTAACATAGGCTAAATTTCATTATCATCAACAGCTCATATAATGTCCCCACCGAGGGGCTCGAGCCTACCGGGGCGATTAGGACGAATTCGCGGGCGAAGCGCTAGTACTTCATATACTGGCATAACTTTTGTGCATTTCGGGAAAAGTAACTTTGAGGCTTTGTAATGCGATAATAAGTAGTCACCTTAGCTGTATTAAGTCACCAAGCTCCGCCGGCAGCGACCTCAGCTTGTTGTTTGACACATCCAATGTGTGGAGGTTGGCGAGTTGGCTGATGTCGGGCGGGATCCGCTGCAGGGAGTTGTCATTCAGGTACAACGCAGTGAGGTGCGTCAGTTGGAACAGTTGGGGCGCCAGGGCGCGCACACCTCCTGTTACCTGAAATATAAACGGATTTCGTATTTGAACGTTCTACCCTCAGCAGTATAAATCAAAAATATAGGCTCTCAATATGCGTTATTGAGATTTTAAGAAGCAGAAGAAGATAATATTACAGTATTTTAAAATCACGAACAAGACAGCAATGTGTATAAGTATACACATATAGGTTTGAATGATCCTCACTCAAAATTTTATTTCTCCGTTTTTGGTTTTGAAGTAGTTTTTTTTTTATTTGATAATAATTCATTTTTTGCTTTTTAGTGTTGCAAGTATATACATTTTCAGGAAACTATCTCGGGATCTTTCAGACAAAGTAAAAAAATGATAACCAAAGGAAGAATGATCATCGATGTTGATAAGCATTCTTCCTTTTTTTAAGGCGGTCAATTAAGATGGAGGGATCTAAAAAAACATTCGCAACTGTGCGGTGGGCAAACGTACTACGGTTGACTATACTGTTGTTAAGTATTTGTCTCCTTATTCCGTCAAACGGTTTGAAAAATAACACATTTCATTTCAATCGTGTTTTTTTTGTCACATACGCCTGTTGTTTAAGCAGTATGTTTGTCTACAAGCAGGTCAACAAGAAAAATATGACGTAGCAGAGAACTTGATATTGGTCGAATTCAAAAGAAAAGTACTTAACAGAAAAAGAACACCTAATACAAAAAGATTATTTATGAAGCAGGGCACTATATTTATAATCTTCTATTACATAAAAAATAATACTGACTCATTGACTGACATGTCAACGCACAGCCCAAACCGCTGGGTCTAGAGATTCCAAATTTGGCACGTAGGTAAGTACACGTAGGTAAGCACTAAGACAGGATTTTTCGAAATTCATCCTCTAAAGCAGCGTTTTCCAAACTGTGACGAGACGAACTAGTCTAAAGGGAACCGCAAAAATAGTGACACGTTTAAAAAATTGTTATCATACATTTTATGAAATCTTCAGGGAGGGCGCCCAGCGCCCGATGTAGGGGGGCAGCCGGACATACGTCCAGTGCGGCAAAATTGAGAAATTAAAAAAACATTTGAGGGGGTTTGAAGGGTGCTTTTGGCTTTTGTCCAGAGCGTCGGGCCCTGGGGGCGCCAAATGATTAAATATTTTTAAGGGAGGCGTAGTAACATCAAGTTTGGAAACCACTGCTCTAAGGTGGTGAAAAGGGGATGCAAAGTTTGTATGGAAATCCGTCATTTTAAAGTAAAATCCATAACAATTGGTACATGGCCATTCAGTTAGAAATTAAAAAGGACTATTTTATGATTAAAACTAGTACACGCGGACGAAGACGCGGGCAAAAGCTAGTTATGTATGTATGTATAATCGCACGGGGTGCCGCGGGACATTAGTTTGTAGTTGTTTACATAGACTAGTGGGCGCGGTCACGAAATAAGTATCAATATAACTTGTAATGCCTAATACACGTGCATTTACGATTTAACGTAAATACTTTTATGTATTTACGTTAGAATGTACATGCGGTGTTATTAAAACAGTTTCGGTCGCCACCGCGTCCGCACCCGCAAGTTGTAAGGTAAGTAGAGGCCTTAGTCGCGAAAGTCAGTCGTATCGGCCCTGACCCACGAAACTCCACCTTAAGCATAATTTGAAGCGTCGTTGGCAACCGAGCGACAGCAAACTGTTAGCGCAGGAATTCGTGTGATTCAAACCTGCCGCGAACTCCCGTTAGACTATCGACGTAAACTAACTTTTACCACAATCAAGTTAGCTTACTTTTTGTTTAATTCGCACGTTAACCCCGTTATAGTTGAGCAGTAGATTAAAATTAATCTTACAAAAAAAAGGTAATTTGGAGAAACACTTGAAACGTAAGAAATTATCAAGTTGAAGTAACTTCAACTACGACATTGACAAAATAAATAATATAATTTTATAGCAACTACAAGAAGGAGCGATGCGATGCCATTATATTTGTCCTATTGTTAGGACGAATTTCTGTGTGTCTGCGACTGCGAGGAGTGCGAGGTCTACGTGAGATTAAAGTTAGTACAGCACAAAAAATGCCCATAATTTTTTTAATAATTAAATGATGGTTGCCCAAAGTGATTGCCATCTTGCATAAACACAATTGAGAGGCCAGCTGATATGACCTTAAAGCACACCCACAAAACTCGGATCCATTGAAATAATCGGCCGTAATTTCTCTTCTATACATTAACTCCTCTAGGCACCAAGGAAGCGAGCCGTTTAAATCTTAGATTGTCATAACCAGTGGCGTAACTATAGGGTGGCATGGGTGGCAAAATGCCACGGGCCCCCGAGGAATAAGGGCCCCGGTACTGTCACTGACATTTTTAAATTTAAAGAACGAAAAATTTCTAAACTATGGGGGGGGGGGGGTGTATATGAATTTGCCAAGGGCCCCACATGGTATAGTTACGCCACTGGTCATAACAATAAGCAGTTACCATGGTAACTTAACCGCTTGCCATTCAATTCATAACAGCATTACAGTATAGAATGTAACATCATGAGGTGGTAATGGCAACGCCGCTTATTCCTCCTCCAAATAATATTGTTAAAGCCAAAAGGTCACTATCGAGACAAATTACTATTTAATGAGCTCCCTAATCTGCCTGATTGAAGAGTCATGTAATAAATAGAGCCTAGATTATTGCATGGGCTATAGTAGTCATTTTTCCTTATTTAAAGATTTTTGTATTTGCATACCTTTTTTCCCTTTAATAAGATGGAACCTAGTAAACAATAGTAAAAATATCTGAATAAAATACAACAGACATAGGGATATTTGTAAGAAACTAAGACAAATTCGAAATTTTTATATGGGTAGGTACTTATCTAACGCCTTTTGGGGGCTTATTCGACTGCGGCGCTATTACGTGTCTGTCACTATAATACTAGAAGACAAAACGTGCTTAAGCACCGCAATAACCAAAATTATATTTTTTGTGTTTGTTTGAGTGTTTTTGGTTTAACCATACTTATCTTACCAATTTGAACCTTACAGTGTTATAATAAGTTCGCTCACCTCAAGCGTGGTCCAACCACCACGGCGGCCGGACGCCCGTTCCGCTTCCGACATAATGTGGTAAGTGCGCCCACTCGCGCCCTCATGCTTATCTTTGTTGCGAGACATTCTGTCACCTGAAACATGGGCACATGATAAGTTTATTTTATGGTAGGTGGTGGTGTCACTAATAGGCGTTCAAAATATCCATATTACTCTTACGTCCTACGGTTTCATTGCAAGCACATAAATGACAGAACTTAAATTGAAACCTGAAGCGGTCATAAGTAAGTTGAGATTACTATATCTCTTTTGAAATGTTAGTGGCTCCTTTGCATCCATTCATCTAAGAAAATGGGTGACCCCTGATGAATGCCTCGTCCTTCTGCCAACTATTAGGAGATCCAACTAAAGAATTTTCACCCCAACAGATCGAAATTAGAGTAAGATTCAAAATTATGCTATGTATGCCTAATCTTTTCAAAAACCTGTAATCCTCACTTCACCTCGGAATCAAATTTTTGTTTGAAGTATTATTTCATAGATATTTTGTTCTCATTAACTAATGACATTTTAATGTCCATATAAATAAATTAACTAATAATATTTCTGCAAACTTTTCACTACTTAAAAACTACTGTACATCACAAGTAGTAACCAAAGTCCAGAACACTATCAATAAACTAAAGAAATCAATTATTGGGAAAGAATTTTATAAAAATAAAACTTTATATAATATAGATAGCTACTATGTCAGTATAATGATGTATGATATAATAGTACTTGTTATGGGATTATGATTAATACTCTATGTTAATTAATGACTATTGAAATGAAATGTCCTACATTTATAGACCTAGTTTTTTAGGAATGAAGCTACTTCTCATTTTGTTGTAAGTATGAATTTAACGAGAAACAGTAATGGGAAAAATGCCTAAAGCAGTTTTCTAGCCAACACTTTTCTATTTGGTCTGAGGCCAATAAAACTACTAAATATTCAAGGCTTTGGAAAAAAAAATTGTGATTTTAAAAATCTTTTTCAACATTATTTAAAACTCTAAAAATAAAAGGTAATTCAACTTTTATACATTTTCATGGTGAAAATAAGCAATTGTTTGCCTGTTCACAAGCTAAATAGTTATTTCAATATCTGAATGAAACACCTAAATAAATTAATATTGCCTGGACTGGTGAGATAGTTTAGGTTAGAGTGCCGTCTAGCCTGGTTTTGACACTGAATGTAACATACATTCAGTGAAAGAACAACCAGGCTAGTAGCACCCTAAAAGTAGTTTGTTTGGAATTGACTTCTGAATTGTTACAATGAAAAAAGAACCTAATTTGGACAAAAAAATTGACCCAACAATATTTGGTTTCTCCATTCGGAGAACAAACTTGGTAGAATAGAATAATCTTTGTTGTACACCTTTGTTGTTAATATAAGGAACTTCCATTTGAATATTCCCATCTAAATCCCTGACATCAACAACTTCACATGTGTCAACCAACTGGTGCGAATGCAGCAGCAGATGCAGGTTGAGTGGCCAGCCTGCATCTGCTGCTGCGTTCGCACCAGTCAGTTGACAACTTTGTAAATATAATAAGACTTGTGGTGTCCGTTTGTTGTGTGCACAAGGAAACAGTCAGAATTGGAGGTGCAAAGCAGAGAAAGTCATAGCCATAGCTATTATCAACTATCAACTAGCCATAGCTATTACTTACCCATCAACTAGCCATAGCTATTACTGGTGCAAAGAGGCATTTGGTGTATGTACCTATTTGCTGATAATTAAGTCATAAAATGCTAACTTTACTTAGTGATTGATTTCTAACTCGAAATTAAACTCTGATTAATATGTATTTATAATATTTTAGAGAATTCCAACTCGGAACTTTCATTGAACATGTGCAAATGTTAACATTACTATGTTCAAAAGGTTTAGAAACTCTAAAAGGGGCAGTCACTATACCTTTGAGAGTGACAGCAGCATAATTGCACAGGAGCAACAAGTATGCATAACATGGTATCATTTTGATTTAATTTCAATGTACGAAATCATCTCTTTCTTTACCTTAAATAATTTTACAACTAAAATTAAGTTTTAAGTAATTTTTCAAGACAATTTGACAAAAAATAATTTCATTCCATGACAACAAACACAAGACATTGAAACAATGATCGATTTATATGTAAGTAGGTTGTTTTCTAATCCTTTCCAATGTCTTTCAAATAACCTAGATTATAAATTGGTAAGCTTTTGGCTATATTATTTTACAATGATCATTAAAATTTTATTTTAAATGAGATCTCTTTTAGAGATAAGTCCGCCCTTGCAAACATTGTATTTTATTTAAAATTGTAACTTTTTTATGAGCAATAAAGAGTATAATAATAAAATTACCAATTATTTTTAAGAAAGAAATGTAAGTAACTGGGTAATTTACATCTGATTAGAATGTCTAAAACAGCAATACTCAACCTGCGGCCCGCGGGCCATAAGTGTACCATAGCTCTTTCTAAATGGCCCAAGTCTTGTATAGTATTTTTAAATAAGCAGTAGTATTTTATGGATAATGGTGCTAAAATGGTTGTGTTTTATTGTTATGTTACCTATACAGTGTAGGCTATTTTTGCGGTCCACTAGGTGTAGCAGCACTGACTATACCTTCATACCATTTATTATATTTTAATATAAAATGTAGCTGTAATTTGTGTTTTAAAGGAAAACTGGAACATATGGCAAGAAATTGTGATACAGCTACAGACTACAATAGGTACTAATAATATTGACTCTGTAGTTAATACCATATATTATATTTTAATATGCTACAATTCGTATTGAACCAACTATTTTAACTGTAATTTGTGTAATGGACAACTGGAACATATGGCAAGAAAGAGTGATACACCTACAGACTACAATACTAATAATATTGACTCTGTAGTTAAGTGAATATTCATATTCATAATTTAAGTAAACAGTAAGTCTACTGTAGATTAAATTACATAGTAAATTATATATATTATAATCAGTATTTCATATTTATCTAAATAAACACTGATAGTACTTGTTATTGTAGCTAATATGAATGCATAATTAATACAATGACGAAAACCATAACGTAGATTGTACCTTTACAGCACTGCGAGGGGTCATTAGGGGAGTTAGAAAAGCAATGTTCAATAAACCATTATCTTCTTTTGAAAAATAGGAACAACAGGAGAGTTCCATAACCTCCGCCGTTACGGAGGTAAACCTAGAGAATAGTAACAATTAACAATACGTCTTAGCTTAAAACAACCACACAATACCTATTCTATAGAAAAACAACGAATTTAATTCATTATTTTAACAATTAGAAGGTAAATGCGTAGCATCTTTGTGTACAGCTGACATCAAAAGGATGGTTCACTCCACATCCAAAATTCCAAAGCGCCCAATCACAAACTTCACTGTGCACGTATTCTCACGCAAAATAGTTAAGTATTAAACAAGTAAATACCTTCATCTACTCCTTAAAACCTTTAACTTCAATTAGGATTATAACGGGAAATAATTCACTGTAAACACACAATAGCACAATCTTGACAAACACCACATCAAACGTCCATTTACCGACTGCAGCGACAATCGACATAAGCGGCAGAATCTAGAACCTTTTGGTCCGTGTGTGGAGCCGCCCATAGACATTCTTTTTTTCCTTTCTCCCTAATCTAGGGAGGGCAAAGGGAACTAAGATAAAAAAAATTATTGCTAAATAAAATGCAATAACTATTGTGCGCACGAGTCTGACGACAATATATTTTCAGTGAGGAACAAAACATTCATTACTTTAAATACTATTCTTAATTAATGGCGTCGCGTCGCATTAAGCGTACGCATTTTGCCAATGTCAAGTGAAAATGTAACTAAAGTATAATAAAAATTGTACGATTGATCGAGGTTAAAAATGGAGTCTCAACACGTGTATTTACAACAAGAACTCTGGAGAAACTACAAAAACATTCATTAGTCTTTTGACTTGTTCATAATAGACAGGCATGTGTTAACTACAAACAAACAAGGAAGAAGTCGTTAATATGTTTATTTATTTGTATAGTATAGTATTTTATTAACGCTTAACGCCAGTCTCCAGACGTTGGCCCCAATGCTCGTACCGACGTTGACCAGTAATTTCGTGAAGCATCCACACATTGGCTATCATACTGGTTTCGTCCCAGCAAAGCCAACGCGAAGATTTCCGATACAGAAATCGAAATAGCTCTAAGAGGGAGGTTACACGATCATTATTTTTATCTCATCAGGTTGATCTGTCATTCTGGTATGAACTCAGCTTAGACAAAGAGAACTCAGGGTATGAATGATGCCAAACTGATTGTTTAACACAGTGATTGACGAAATACTGATCTGAAATGATTTTTTTTTGATAATTTTTGTCAGTCCGGTGGAGACTAGTGGAATACTGCTCGTCTAACCGCAAGGATTTTATATTAAATTTGGAAACGGAAATATTGTCTCATTTATGTTTATAAATTCAAATGCGTGTACACCAGAGAAATGGCTGCAAAGAAGAGATTATTATCTCTTCTTTGCAGCCATTTCTCTGGTGTATACCCACTATTTCCATAGAAATACGAAATGTTAATTGTGGGACAAGTGTTTAGTTTTTCCCCATTATTTCCATGGCGACAAATTATGGTGCGCTAATGCTGTGATAGTGATTTATTTTATCAAGCTTTATAAAATACCCTTACAGTGAAGTATCCAACTTTGATAAAATGATGATTTTATCTAAAATGAAGCTAATTTTTAGAGCTGTAAAAGTAACGACAATTATTATGCCAGTACCCGTTACTGTACTATTCATAATATACACTATTGATTGCGCGCTTATAGTGCATACATACAAGACTGCGAAGCAATGAAAGTTAAGCACAACCGGAATGTAATAAAATTTGTAAGATAGTAGCACAGAATTTTAAGCTATTATGTCGGACTATTTGTTTAAATATGTTTTTAAATATAATTGAAGTTTTCGGTTCTTACCAGTGAAAATTTATTCCATAACTTGCTGCGAATTGCATGTTACAATTGAACAGGACGGCATTTTGAAAAAAAAGACGGAAATTTCTTTTGACATACCTACGTACGTATTCACCCGACTTCGGCAATATATGCCCGAGAGGCTTACACTCATCACAAGTTAAACGCCGGCTTGGCCCAACTCCTTGTATTATTAAATCTATGGCTATAAACAACTTAGATTAGATTATCACGAAACATATTTTTTACCTATAACTTCGTATTCGTCTTCTTTGTCTAAGTATTCGTCCGAGTTTATCTTTGTGGCTATAAACAATACCGATATAAACTAGAGTAGCTAGTATAAGTTACATGTTTATACAATACAACCTCAACATAAGTAATTAAACCAAAATATCGCCAGAGCTCCATGGGGTAGGGTAGGGGACAAGGGTTGACAATCTATAGGCTACGGTGGCTGCGTACCACCAGGCAGGTCGTATGCTTGTCTGCACACACTAAAAACAGGTTTTTCTATTCCCTTACGATTAGAACGCCCTAGGGACGCTAGGCGGTCGAGAGACTCCCGAGAAGGAGATACAAGACTGTTTTTACACGACAAGTGGAACGACAAATAATGGATATGTAATTCACTCGGTGGTTATAACTTTCAACTGTCAAAAAAGTTAGAGAATTTGCCGGTAGTATTTCATCCGTGCAGTATTTCATTCTCCACTAGACTGACAGACTGACTTTGTCTAAGGACGAAAACGATCAAAATGATTTTTTCATCAGTATTTCGTCAGTCACTGTGTTACATGATCATTCATACCATACTGACAGCTCAAACTGATGAAATACTAAGTGTTTTCACAGAACTTAGTTTTAATTATTTTTGTTAACGAAAAACGAAAAAAAACATTAAGAGATATCTCATTACAAATTGGTTGTCTGTAAAGTCGGTTCCCTGGCGATAGTTGAACGTGACAACGTCTTAAGAAAATACTGATGGAATGGTAGCATTTTTCAAAAGAAAAATTTAATTTAATTTGTTTAATAGATTTTTGCTTGCACTTCAAGCCTTACATGGAACGCCTCAGAGCGAGGTAACGCCGCATGCGTCATGTTTTTTCGTGCGTGCAGCCGGCTCTATCGAATTATAAGACGTTGTCACGTCAAAAAAAGTAAAAAACTATAAAAAAGATAATATTTTCGATAAGTAAAATACTTAGACACAGGATTCTTTGTCTAAGGTAAAATATAAGCTTCTTGCGTTAAATTTAGCACAGTCTCGAATATTATGACATTAGGCGCGCGTCACGTCCTTTCCGTACGAGAAGCTTATTAGTTTCCGTACGACACTCGAGCGAGTGTGAGTACGATGAGCCGTGACGTCATCGTGGCAAAAATAGCTCGCGGACATTTCCACAAAAATTTCAAAATTTATTGTGAAGCCATTTGAATTCGAAGTGCTACAAAAAAAATACATATTTTAATTTGAAATGTCATGCTCCCATAAAGCAGTCCACTAGGTACGCTTGGTCATAAAAAAATACTGAACCTACTGATCGCTCGGATCGCTCCTATCCACTACCTTTTTTATAAAATGGGATTCTCGGTCGAGCTTTTTATTGTCCAGTACTTCAGGATCTGCCCAACTATGCGATCGGCCCACGACGTACATACATACAAATATAAAAACACAGCCCTGTTTGATCCCTGACACCACTGAATACTTAACGAATAATTTGAAATTGAAATTAGTTTTAAAATTCAACATTTCATTAATTTTATTTTTAGAGACAAACTGAAAGTGGATTTCAAACAATCAAGTAGTACCGATGTTTGGTGTGGTACCTAGTGAAGGCATTATAAAAAAAAATACTTTTTATTTTGCTTTATTTTCTCTTTTGTATTTACGTTATGGTGGAAGTGAGTAAATTCATAGTAGATTACACTAGAGTTGGTCATGATTCTTGTACTGAACTTCTTCATCCATGGACCGACAGTTGTTTACGTGCGTCCGGAAAGATGCTTAAATTATGTTTCGTTGGATCGTTCAAATTTTTTACGCCATTCTTCATAGTGAGTATAATGTTTCTGATTATTTTTATTTGCTTTGTAATTTTGAGTAAAGATTTGTTACTGTCCTACCGCATTTTTACGTAATCTACTTTATCGTAATCAATATTATTTTTATTTATAACTACTTAAATTACATTTGTTTCATAAATATTATACAAAAGAGAGCTAATTGTTTTAAAATAATTACATTGTTTTGAATAAGTTTTGAACGCATTCATTATCTGTCAAGTGTTCCCTCCAATTGTACTGTCATCGTAAGTAAGTAATGTCATGTGAGTGTTGTGTGATTGTTAGCTGAATAAAGATTGATTTAAATTTATTGTGTTTCTGTGCAAGTAACAAAACACTAATGACCTTAAAACGCCCCGTGGTGGCTATTCGCTTAGAAGCTACCATGCCACAGCCAAGGAATATAAGTTCCTTCCTTGGCCACAGCCACGAAGGTAAAATATAAGCTTCTTGGCCACAGGCCACAGCTCAGAGGAAGGACTCCTTCCTCTGAGGGCCACAGCAGATGCACAGATACTGAGGTCAGATACCTACATAAATTATATAGTATAACTCTTCACTCGGCGGCGATAATCTCATCACTCTTTTTTCGTCGGGGAGAGTTAAAATTAAACCATACCACAACTTTTTATTGCTCCGTTTAGTTTTAAAATGGGTTTTTGCAATAAATGGCTACTTTTGGCATAAATTCATTTTAAAACTTAGATATGTAAGAACGTAAACGATTTGTAGAGTAGTTCAATAAATATTGATATGCATTACACATACATTGTGATCGTGGCCGTTTTACATAATTTTTAATGTAATGGTGGCGCTAGTTGGATCATATTAAATTACGATCGTGGAGCAGAGATATTTTCGTACAATGACCTTTCAGTCTAATAGCCATTGCGTTAAATATTTTTACTAATGGTCAATTTTATAAAATTTAATGTTTTTAATTAGATTCCGCATTTTATTCTATCTAGTATTATTCACAATATGGTTGGTATATTGCACAGACTCAGAACTCTGACTTTTGATCTGGCTGCAAGATTTTAGAAGCCATTGCCTTATTTCAAAATTTCTTCATTAGCTGTCACTGTCAGTGTCAACGTCATAGACGTCCAATTCAAAGTTCAAAGAAAGCCTGGCCTGCCTGGCCTGTGCGAGTTGGTATTTGTCTATTTGTGCTATCACATACTTTTGTGCTCCCCCTAAAGGAGATACTTTTTCAAATTCTTAATTCATATTTCACGTAACCACGGTCAGTTTGAAAAATGTTGTAAATAATATTAGCAACCTTTGAACTTTCAAACAGTGAATAAATCCAAGTAATTATAGCTGCAACTTCATAGATTTGTATAGTTTTAACGTTGATAACAATGGTAGAGGCGAGCAAATTCTGGTTTGAAAAGGCTTGTGGAGACAGCCCATGCAATTCGCTAATACATCCTTGGACGGAGAAATGCACGGATGCAACCACTTCTATGCTTTTGCATTGCATAAAAGGCAGTTACAAGTTCTATGCCATGGTTTACTTTGTAAGTAACAAAGTTAAAGTTAAAATGAAAACTAATGAGTATTAATTTTTGTAAGGTATACTTGTGAAAACAACTATTATTGCATGATAATTGTTTATCACTACTGGTTTTTAAATGGTGTCATTGGTGCATATGTATAGTAAAAAAGAAAGTTCTTTTTCAAAGTTATTCTATATTAGAGACTTAGAATACATGTGTTGTTCTGTGATTTAGTTATTATTTTGAGCAGACCTCTATAAAAGCAGAGAGAGCAGCACTCTATAAAAGAAGTTTATTTGTGATCATTAATTGCTGCACTGATAATGCATTGGTTTTTAAAATACGTAGGTTTTAATTTCACCTTATTATTAATCCAAATATGAAACATAACCTAAATGTTATTTATTTATATTGTCAGTAGAGTAGACTAGGGTGTTTTGAACTTACTAAACATTGATTTAGATTACAGTAACAAATAAAGTTTAATGTAAGTGTGATATTATTATTTGATAGCAAATAAATTATTTTTTATGTTGAATAATAATGACGAGTTATTTGACTATTTGCCATAGTCAAATAACTCGTAATAGCGATTAATCGGTATTCAACTATTCACTTTAACCACTATTCGCTGCATCTCTAATTGTCCGTATTCCTAAATAATTTCTAAATGTATAATTTCTTACAATATTCTGTCCTACTTTGATTGGATAGTCTGTTTATTATCTTAATATCATATCTCCATACTTTGCAGTTTAAAAATCTAAATGTCCATAACACAATAGCAAAATCTATTCTATTCTATCTTCATGATCAGATTAGGGTATCTATTTAGTTTAATCTCTATAATAATTTAGTTATATAATGTTACCTCATGAATGATCATGAGGATAATGATAATAAAAAAAAATTATATCATAAGGGTGACTCTCAATCACCAACTATTACCTCCTTAAGGGGCTCTAGAAATAGTACTAACTGATGGAAATTTAGAAGACTGCAGTCAATTAGCAGTACAAAAATGTAGTGTTATATGACTGCAAACTTCAATAATGTATAGGTGAGGATCAACAGAAAAAGGTTTTTTGTTCTTGGCAGAGACCAAGAATAAATTTCATCTAAGCTGAGACCGAGACTGTCTGCCTGATAATTTCTAATAATAATAATGTTCAAAACAAAATAACAGCATAGAGATAGGCATACATAATTTTAAGTAATTAGTAGGTACAATGTTACTATTTATCTAATCAATTTAAAAATAGTGATAACACTTTTTGTTTTCATGTCGAACCACTACTTTAATGATTAAATGTTAACTTTTGTACTTTAACCCCTACATAAAACTTAAACAAAATTAAAGTGCATTCCATTGGAACGTCAATTGTTCCTAGGATTTTTGCAAAAATACAATTTATCAAGTCATCCTGTCACATATACATACATGTTATAGTTCGTGACACACATACTTATTTGTGTAATTAGTACATTAATTGAACATGTTAGTTTTTTTAGGAATTTAAATTTGTAATGCATTTATTACTGAATATTATTTATTTATTTAATGCTTCCTTCTTGCAGCTTCAAATATTAATGAGAGGAAAAAAATTGGGTCAGAAGGAGTTAATAGAGCAGTTTAAGTTGTACCTGAAGTCTGGAATATTTGGACTGACTGTAGGCAGTTCTTTTGTGACTTTAAACTGTATATTTAGGTAAGTTTATAGATATTCTTGACATCTTTCTTGTTGAAAGGTTCATAATCTTAGCTTGGAATCTCGAGAATAACTTTGTTATAATTCTCCTATAACAGTGGTTCCCAATTAGTGCTATGTGTACACCCAGGGGTACGCGCGGCAATCCCTTGAATAAGATTATACCGAAATATATTTTTAATCAATCAACATAAATTATATGCACTGAGTGCTCCCTCCTGCGCCTCTCGCGCTTTGCGGTTTTTCACCATCATTTAAAATGTATTTAGATAATAATAAACGTCAAGAATAGATAATTTTTTTTTACTTATCATTCCTGCAATAAGGGTACGCGAATTTCAGGTCTTTCTTGAAGTGGTACGTAGGCAAAAGTATTTGGGAACCACTGTTTTATAGGCTTTTAGTTTACTAATTATCTAAAATATGGTGTACTTTATAGAGAATAGTACCATATATAATTTTAATTGTAATGCGCCCTCCACACTCTCGCCGAGAACACCCGAGAAGCGAGAATGTGATTAGTTTCTCGCATTCTCGTTCTCGGGCTCGCCTGTTCTCGGCTCGGTGTCGGTTTTTTGGCCCGCTTCAAAGGGTTTCTCGGGCGAGAAAAGAGAACCGTATCACATTCTCGTTTGTTCTCGTTCGGCCTCACTGCGATGTAGGAAGTGATTTTCATCGCATGTGTGTGCTTTGCATTTATTATTTTATTAATCTGAGCTTTGAAACAGGGCCTGTCTAAATAATAAATTTTATCTACACTCATGCTTTAAATCTTCTATTTAAACATTGATTATGCTTCTAATTTTTTTTTTTATATAGTTAAGATCGAAATTCATAGCAATTCGTTCAGGTTTAAGTCCCGTCTCAACACTTTTCCATTCCATCCCAGGTTTTTTTTCTATTCTATTTAATTTGGTATCCTCTATAAAATATTCTAAAATAGCTCATTGCCAACATTAAAACAACCATAGGATATTGGTTGTTTTAATAAATAAAAAGTAAAAACGGATGATATAATTATGATGTTAGGTTGTACTAATTTTTATAATATCACTCCTTCGCTTTTTCGATCCTACAAACTGCTGTGGTTTACTGTAAATATCAAAGCCGCTGCACTGTCAGTCATCCATTTCGCATGACGGTCGAGAACGCAAGTGAGAAGCTCGCGTGAGTGTGGATACTTCTCGTTTCTCGGGTCAAGTCTCGGCGAGAAGCCTCGCCGAGACTTCTCGCGTGAGTCTGGAGGGCCTATAAGAATATCAACATGAAGGAGCTTGGCATGCAGGGCGGGCGGGGTCGGGCAAATTAGCGGCGAAGGATAGAACAAAGGAAGTCGAAGTCGAAGACACGTCGTTTACACTACCGTTTTGCCGGCTTTGCCGTTGTGTAAACGATGTTTGTATGTGTGCGTGCGCCGATTCGTCACTATAATATGGAGTCAAAGTACATGTGTTCTCTAATTGTGATACTGCTAACGGACACAGAGGGCAAAAAGACCACGTTACAATTGAAATGAAACTTAATAACTATAACCTAATAATATCATTATTTTATAAATAATGTGATTACATTATGTGAAAATACTGAGGGTAAAATAAAATTCATAAGACTTAATTTTCAAATATTAGGTATTTTATTGAATGTTAAATTTTCAAATATTATGTATTTGATTGTTTTTTTTATATGTATAGGCTGCGTTCGACGTTGCCTCCATCACAGAACATAGATATATGTTCTGTGGTCTCCATCATGTACTAATTTAATAACTCAAGGGGAAAATTTTAGTATTCTACAACTGATATTTTTGCCGGCAGTTTGGCGCAAATAAAATTATAATTATGCTTTGTTCACAGGAAACTGTTTTTTAGTCAATTTTCCTATTACACAACAGTCTTCCTGCCATGCACTATCAGTGGGCTGGCCGTATACTTCGAGCCTCCGCACAGGAGAATCTTGGTTCTGAACCTTTTTGTCAATTTGGTAAGATTTATTTTACAGTAACAGGGGCATTCAATGCAGATTCGGTATCGCGGTAGTTTACTTTAAACTGAAAACGATGCTCCGGTCAGTCAGAAAAGGGAAATCTCTGCTGTCATACGTGTTCTCTCTTTCTAATGAAACATTTAGTTAGATACTCGCCGAGTACAGACCACAGACGAAAAGTCACGAAAACGGGTGTAATATACATATTTATAAACGAGTCTTTACGTGGTCGTATTCTTGCACGAGTTTTGCGGCAAAATGTTCGTGGATAGCCATTACAAATATTCAAAAGTCGAGTATGGTATTGTACAGTGCGTAGGTATCTCACACACCTAGCTCTCTTTACATTGTCATGGACTCAATTATTACTGTTTAATGGGATGGAGTCATTTGCTAGAATTTATTATGTAGAATGGCTAGATTTCCTAGAAATAACCTAAGCTTTTATAGTGATTTTACTTTAAATGTAGTTTCAAAAAGGGTTTACCCTTGTTTGGTATAACAACGTTTAGTCGAAAATCGTTTCGGCTAATTTTAGTTACAGTAAAGTAATTTCGCATAATTATTAATTTGACCGAATATTTAATTGGTAGAATTTTATTTAGCATAATTATTTCTCGGACATAATGTCATTTCACCGAATTTTCAAATGCACTAATTTTATTTAAACTAATGTTTAACTCGACTAATAATGATTTGGTCGAAAGATCGTATCGAATATTCAGTTCAGTAATAATTCAGTGAAAACGCCCTAAAGTCGCTTCTGGCGCTGTGTTCATGTCAACTTAACTCGCTCGACGCTTCGCTCTTCGCTAACCTATTGTTCGATTGAACATTCGGTGAAATGAAAATAATACCACCTGAACAATACATCAAATGAACATTATACTTTTTGATCAATAGCGCAAATGTTGTTATCGCAAATGAACATTCGATGAAATGAAAATTATGTTAATTGATATACCAAACAAGGATGAACCTTCAAAAAGACGATGTGAACTATTTAAGAAGGACATGATTATAAACGACAACCGAATTCACAGAGATTTATATGCATGCACATTAATGCATTATCTAGCTTGTTTTTTAATGCATCGAATGCCTCTAACTTATATATTTAAGAATATTATCTACTATGTCGGCTTAAATGTGTGTCTAGAGATAGATGTAGTTCATTGAGAGTACTTTCCTTTTTCAGGTGTTTGAGTACTGGTTACGCACCTTAGAAATGAAAGGCTGGCTTAGGCGGTCGCCAGGTAGAGAAACTCTCATTTTCATGCTGGGTAGCGCTGCCTTCTTCTATTGTATGCGGCGAGACAGGGATAACGATAAAAGAACGCCTTTGTTCTGGCAAGTACTTATTTGCCTGTATATACAATATTGTTTATTTAAAAAATGAATTTGATAATTAATTTATACAATTCTTTTACAGGTTTTTCACGCCACCCCGTGTTTCAAAGGAGGTTGGGAAACCTATGACTGGTATTCAGGGAAAGAGTCCTGCTTGCCCACACAGTGGCCCGTGCCTTAATTATGTTTTAAGAGTGAGTGAGCCGACTTTTTACAAAAGTTGCTTTGAAAAAAAAATCAAGAGTACTAAGGTATCTAATTAATTACAAAATCCCATTTACATTTTTAGGGAACAGCCCAACTTTTCGGAGTGGGATGTGCAATGACAATGCTGAGAACGTTACTACCAAAAATGTTGACGCCAACCAAAGCTTTCAAGTCTTTGAAGCTGTCTCACATGAAGCTGGGTCTGTTCTTCGGAGGTTATATAGGCATTTATAGGGTGAGTTGAACAATTGCACACTAAAATAGTTCCTATTATGCCTGCAATGTTCTTATAATGGAATGTATAAATGACTGAGTTCCCCGTGTGCCACTTGTAGGCGATAGTTGTGTGGCCTGCGGTAGCGGTGTGAAAGCACTGCGCCTTATTACATTAATATTTTATTAGGCCGGAGTTAAAGCATACTACGCCTACGCATTTTCGTGGCTGAAGTATGGAATAATTCCAAAAAAAATATTTTTGGACTCAGGGAGGTTGATGGCGTGTGTGTAATTAGTGGACTGTAATTTAGGTTGTATTAGAACACAAACACCGGTTCACTTTGAAGAGTTTATTGCATAACACGTTACGTTAGGTACACTGATTTAAGTACTGAGTTAATCACTGACACAGAGACTAATTAATATCAATTTAAACTTATTAAGTTAGAGAACACGTCCATACAATACGGTGGCCTTGCGTGGAGAGAGCGAGAAGCGCCTCTCAGCTAGTGATGTGTACAACATAATGCTAGTGTTGGGTAACATTCCAACAGAGGTCCAAAACGTGTAAATCCGTCAAAATCTCGAGGTCGAATTTTTTGACGTTTACAAAACTTCCTCTATACTACGTTACGAGAAAGTAAAAAGGGATCAGACAGAGTGGCCCGCACGGCGACAGCGGAAGGAAATACGTTTGGACGTACTTACAGACACTGGTGTCTGCCATTTGAAATCTCTGAAAATAACGCGTACGTCTCTGTTTTCATTCCGCCCATTATTTTTTAAGTTATTTACTGACAATATTTGCAATAAAACACCCCGACTATTTTTCGACCGTTCTTGATTTACTGGTACGGCCCAGGGGAAAGTAAATGCTTGCGTAGGTACACATGTCATGTTGCCCGTCATGGCGTTTATTTTTTACCTCTCCAGCACCAAAAGACCTCTTTTGCTTCGTAAAATCTCGAAGGAAAAACGCTTTTTGCTGCGAGCTTTGAACAAGATTATAACGTTCAATCTAATGATTCAATCCAATGACTTTAGTAATCTTACTTCTAATTTTTAATAATTATTTTAGGATAATAAACATGTGTTGCCTGGTTTTTCTCACTAACATATAACAATTTACTTGCTGGAGAGGTGAAAAGTTGTGTTTTCAGAGAGCAATTTTTTTTTAATCCCTTCTATTCGAAAAGTGTCGCTTTGTTCCTCTATAAGTGGGAACAAAATACCTCTTTTCCGATAAGAACTTCTTAGCGGGCGTAAAAGAGATTTGAATTTAGAACATATATCATTCATAGAAATCGAACGCAAATTGTATGAATTACTGGCTGGTACGTGTTGGCTGCACGGAAGGCGGGGACTCGCACTAACTAAAAAAAAAAACAAAAGGGCGCTAATTACTTTTCTGTTATGGAATAATTTTATTTTTGCGTTTACAAACGCGTAAATATAATACTAGAAAAATGCACTGAAAAAAATCCACCCGGATTGTGGAAGGTGCGGGTTCGAGTCCCGCCTGAGGCAAGACGATTTTTTTCAGTGCATTTTTCTAGTACTTTTCTGTTCTTGTTACCTCAGTACATATTTGTATACTTTTGTATTTTGCAAAAATAATGAGTTCTACTACCTCGAGTTATGAAAGTGATAATGCATTAACTCCTGAAACAATAAATAAAGAAGCTAACAACGTCGTACAAATACTCAAAATGTAAATGAATCGACAACAATATCGATCCCAAATAAAACAGTGACAATAACTTTTAATAATTGCACTAGCGTATCCAATAAATATAAATTTTTAATTATTTTTACTTCATTTCACATGTCTTTTTTTAATTAAATATATTCATTAATTACCTAACAGCGTCTCTTATTTATTTTCTCATAGAAAGGGGATGAAAAGTAGAGTATATAACTCGAGAGCAAATTATTTTTTCCTCGGGCGATGTACTTTGAATCCCTCGCTGCGTTCAGGATTCTACGTTAGAATCCTTCGCTTCGCTCGTGCTTCAAAGTAGCGCCGTCGCCATAAAAATACAATTTTGCTTCCTTGTTATACAATCTACTATTGTGTCGTGCCTTTAAATTACTCTCTGTGCTCAGTAGTCCATTTATGAATCAATTCTAGATTACTTGCAGGTTCGTGATTAAATATCGGCACCCGCAGCAAAAAAAAATACTTTGCTCACTTGTTGAACAAATAACTATTATTTACAGCTAGTGAACTGTTTACTTTGCCGCACGCAAGGCAAAGACAGTGCTCTATACGCTCTGCCCGCGGGCTTCTTAGCGGGGGCAGCGTTCAGAGCATCGCCTTCCACCCCGATCGCCCTAGCGCCGTTCACTTCAACTTTGCAGGTACGCAATAGTTTGTTAATTTAATTGCTAACTTTAGCAGGTACGTAATAGTTTGTTAATTTGACTGATGTAGGTTAGTAATTAAATTATATATTGTAGAGTTTAAATTATATGGACGCAATTCTTGTTCCCTTCAGAAAAATCCTGAATTCAATTTTATTCTACAAATCCTTTTTCGGCCATAAAATCTTGTAAATCGATAACTCACCACTAATCGAATTGCTTTGGAATTTTGTGTGAAATGTTGCTATTTGAGAACATAATCACGTTACTATGCGTTTCGTTCCTTCATCCGATTTAAAAAGTTGCAACAACATACCTCTTACAAAATCTTCTGAAAGTTTTTAAATCTATTTTACAGGTTTTAAAGAATCCTACTAATATTATAAACGTAAAGGTTTGTATGGATGTCTGAAATATGGGATATAGAGTATAATTGATAAAGCTATTGAGTAAATAAATTAAACCCTAAATGGGGCACAGGGAAATATCTACTACATGAGATCCATTTTTTAATATAATTGGGGGACCAGGGCCCCTAGACAAAGTAACAAATGATATATGAGCTATTATGTATTATTATAAAGTTTCATTAGAATCCATTAAGTAGGTTTTGGGTGGAAGAGTAACAGACACACATCCATATTTCCATTCATCCATTTATACAAAATTTCGCCTTCATAGTATTAGTAGATTCGCGTCCCCCGCGGGTGGACAGAGGCACAAATGTTTTAAAAACCTCTCGCTGTCCACCCCTGGGGGAGAGCGAGAATTAATTTTAAATTATTTCCGCTGCCCACCCCGGGTGGACAAAAACACGAGTTTCATATTACTACTCTCGATGTCCAACACCGGTGGACAAAGCCACTGCTTAAATAAACATTTTCAATGTCCACCCTTGCTGGAATTGGGTGTAAATAATTATCACAAAATTAATTATGGTAGTTTAATCAATTATCAACATCTTTAGGGTTCTTTTATTGGCTACGTGATGACTTTTTACTGTCTAGTGTGTTTTCGGCGAGAGACATCGCACAACCAACACGGTCGAAGGGTGGCACAATAAAATCAATAAAGCCATGGGAAAAAAAACCCAAACGCACTCCTGACTTTAAGCGTCCTTAAAGAAGATGCAAATTTTTTCGTAGTGCGAAAAAAGCAATTAAGCCAAGGTATAAACAATAACAATAAACGTAAAAAGAAATATATTTTAAGTGATCATTTTTTTCACGACATGCAAATGGGATTTGTCAATGGGGACTTTAATATTGACTTATTTTTAGAAAGGATGAGGATGTAAAGATATTTTCTGTGACTATTATTAATACTGTGATAATTATTTGTACAAATTGTAAAAGTAAAAGATGTTGATAATATGATTAAACTACCTACATAATTAATTTTGTGATAATTATTTACACCCAATTCCAGCAAGGGTGGACATCGAGAATGTTTATTTAAGCAGTGGCTTTGACCACCCGCGGGGGACAAGCAGGGAGTGGACACCGGGAATAATCGCGCCCCGACCCGTTGCGGTCAAAAACAGTGTGCTCGAACCTTAACACTTATAATATTTATTCAACTACTGTACACTACTTTTCATTCTGTAGTTCACTCGCTAAACCCGCCCATAAAAAATGACCTATAATATAATTTACCGGGACAGTAAATATTATAGGTTTTTAATAGGGGATCTAAAAGTAAAATGAGTGTCTTAGTCGCAATGTCGTCTTCCACAGATCCTTGGCTCCTGGGCTTACCAGAAAGGTATGATCCCCGAGAGCTGGCCGCTTGTGGAACTCCTGTACTGCCTGTGCCAAGGCCTGCTGTTCCACGCTAGAGTGATGCACGAAGATGTCTGCCCGCGGTACATCATAAACTTGATGCATACAGTCACCAGTAACAAGTAAGTGGGATGTTTTGAGCATTATATTGAAAGAAAGAAAGAAAAATTGTTTATTCAGTGTCACAATATCTAGGTAATACATTGATATATACATTATACAAGTGCAATATTGATAGGTCCTGCTGAGATTATTTTAAGTGTAACATCTGTCCTGGTTTTTTGCTTGTGTTAATTTGCTAACTGATGAATTGTTACTTTTTGGGTTTCGTGTCGCTTTAATGTAGGCGAAAGGCTGGCAACCTATCATTAATGGGAGGCACTGCATATGCATAGGCTATCCTGCCAGATGTCGCTTTATGTGTAACAAAATCAGCTAAATGCTCAACCCCAGCGTGATCGTATGTATGTACATACGAGCTCACGCGATTGAAAAGGCTTGAGGCGAAAATCGCTTGCGCCCATGTTAAAGATTCCCCGTTCAAAAATTAAAGAATAATGTGAGCGACGCGGTAACCTCCTCTCTATAACCCTATGCGGCAGCCGGTTACCGCGCGTGACGTCATCTCGCGATTCAATTGATGCTGTTAGAATATGTAGAGCAATGAGTTTATGTCAGATTGCCACTTCTCTAGCACTCAAGCCCTTTTTCTGTTATTCTTCATAGAAATATGTTTCTAAATATATTATTAAAAATAGTAAGTTTACATTTACAGTTGGTACTTATTACTAGTGTAAGTACATATTTTATATCTTACGTATAATATTTCTGATATATATGAGAGATATATCTAAATATCTTTACCTTCGAGGCATACTGGCGTAAATAACTTACGCCAGTATGCCTCATAATGTGCTGATGGTATATTAACTATTCTATTCTATTCTTAATTAATGGCATCGCGTCGCATTAAGCGTACGCATTTTGCCAATGTCAAGTGGAAATATAACTAAAGTAACAAAATTTGAACGGTTGATTGAGGTTATTAAAAATGGAGTCTCTCAACACGTGTTTTTACGACAAGAACTCAGGAGAAACTCCATATATTAACAAAATCAAGTAACAAACTGAGTGGTTTGTTACTTGATTTTGTGTGTGTCGTTGTAAAGTGTATCTACCGTTTATCACTTTAGATCCAAATTAGTTTGCACTACCGCCATTTATACTATTTCTGTCATTGTAAAAGTTTTTAGTTAGCCTTGTATTGTAACGTCTCCAACTCCAATTAAAAAAATAAATTTAGTAATAGGTGTAGGCTTGTGGACAATATTTTATCAACGCAGTCTGATTTGACAGAAATTACTATACATTTCACTTCTACTCTTAGATATGTGAGCGAAGTAGATAGCCGCTGATAATTAAATAATCTGATTACGATTATTTTAAATTATTAAAAAGTTTATCTATTTAACTTTTATATAACAAGGACAACAAACAAATTGCCTAATTTGCAGATTGTTTTATCTGAAGATTGCTGTTTTACTAAACCGACAAAATACTATAGATGTAAAAAGCACTTTTTATCACATTAGCACATTGAGTCTCTAACAAAATTATAAAAACGTTAGTGTGAAAACAAATCAAAGATATTGTCCTTAGACAATTTTTTAGACTTCTCAATTTTATTTCTAATATGTATTGACTTAGCTTGGTTGCAAACTTTTTTAAATACCTTGGAATAACGTTTACATATTCATTAAATTCAACACTGTGATTATACTTTTTTATGCCATATAATTCATATAGTCGATTTCTACTCCTATAAATACCTCTTGTAACCCAGTTATCAAATTTTAATTTGTTGTCTTTAGATTTACTCACTTTTATTTTAAACGTATGTTCAAACTCTTTCATATTAAATAAATTATTATAATGGTCATTAGGATTGCTTGTTATCGACAACGTACTTGTTTTAATGTCTACATTATTTTTAAATAGGTCAATCCGGCTTTGTGTTATAGGTCTTAACTTTGCATAATTCGGTTGCTGTATACAGGTATCAGTAAATGATAAAAATAGACCACAATGATCAGATGTGCGATTAAATGGTCTAAGACATTGTCTTAAAAAATCTATACAAAACATATCCAAGGGAGTATTCACATACCACAGTCCACAATCATAGCGGCGACAAAAAGTAGTCAAGGAGTGGTGCCGTGTTTGTAGCGTCGTCGTCGTCATCGATATTTTGTAGTTTCAACCAAGAAATTTATAAGTAAAACTGGAAGCCAAACTATCAATAAAAAAGTGAAGCCAAAAAAATTTTCCTTGATACCGCTGTCCCTTTTTAACCTCTAGAGCACACATATTAGACGGTCACGTGACGAACTAGGGTTGGCAGCGCGCGAGCGTCATGTCAGTGTTATAGGCTACGGTGGCTGCTTACCATCAGGCAGGCTGTATGCTTGTCTGCCAACCACTTAACATAACATTGAAGAGTTCAAGCAACCAAGAACAGCACAATACAATCTAATATTGCCCTTAGCCATATTAAATTATGTATCTACTTCATCATCAGCTTATATAATGTCCCCACCGAGAGGTTCGAGCCTACCCCACATTATGGGCGATTAGGCCTTAGTCAACCACGCTGGCCAAGTGCGGCTTGGTAGACTTCACACACAATCTAAGAATTTCTTCAGAGGTGTGTGCAGGTTTCCTCACGATGTTTTCCTTTACCGTAAAAGCGTCGATTAAACTTACATATGAATTCAAAATTTGAAAACACATTGGTACGTGGCGGGGATTTAACCAGTGTCTCCCGGGTGGGAGACGACGTTCTTACGCACTACGCCACCGATGCTTTCCGTATCTACTTCAATTGAATATTCCCAACACAAATTGTACGTTTACTGCTAAAAAACAATCACACCGTTCGTCGCTGCGGCGCATTCCCGACTGGATGCGACCCGAGTGCAACCCGAACTTGGGGCGCGTAGGTATAACGCGCTTTCCGACCGTTTGTATGAAGATAAAATACTAATAGATAACATTACCGTGCTATAACACATGAAAATCGTGTTGAAAAACACCCAAACCCTCTCGTAGTCAAAGCCTCTAATTACTGTGCTAATAGAGATGTCGCGCCGCCTCGCGCCGTCCCATAAACGTCCTACTGGACCCCGACGATCCGATCACGAGCGCAAACGCTCCGTTACCGCCTCATAACAACACTACACACCCAGGCACTAGTGTTACACTTGCTAATCACTGCACCCGTCGAACAAGGGTGCGTCGACCCGGTCTACACACTTCGTGCTATACCCGGTATGGTATAGATATGTACCTGGGCGCTTCTCCCAACGTCCTCCACGACACGACGTGCCCGAGCCGAGGGCCGAGCCTTTAGAGGCACCCTCGGGCGTGTCGCTCCCTTCCGATTCGGACGACCTAGGGACGTTAGGCGGTCGAGAGACTCCCCATGGCGGAGATGCTCGGTCGCCCAGTAATCCCCTAGAAACGGCCGGCCTACAGGCTTGAAGACCCTCCAAGGTTTTCGCCTTTTTAAAAAACCGGTAATGCAGTAAATGCCATCAGCGGCAAACTGCAGTAGTCAGATAAAAAAAAATCAGCGACCATCGAATTCTTTCGGTCTTTGACGAATTAATTTCATAAAACATTTATTCTATTTTCCTTTTCAGAGCTGACGAAATCCAAGGTGCCTTCATACAGAAGATCCTCAGGACGCTATGATGTTAGCCAACGTGCCGTATGTAGTGATAATAGACAGAGTTTTATCTTAATTTTAGGTCTGTGATTATTATTTTAATTTATTTGGTACAGGGTTCTTTTTATGGTGGGCGGTTTATATTATTCCCTGAACGTAGTTACTATTTAATACGTAAGTGACTTCCATTAGTGAAATACCTTCTACTTAATAGATATTTTAGTGGAAATAGATTCAAATTTATCGCATTTAAAATTATCATCCAAGAACAGCGTGTGTTATGAACAATTTACAACTTTATTGTGATGAAATAGCGTTAAATTTTATGTACAAATTTATTTTTAATATTCAAAACAGTGACATACTTATTTGTACGACGGTTTTATGTGACACGATTCTATAAATTAATACCTACACGTAGTAGCGTATTATGTAGTTCAAATTATTATTTTTAAAGAATTTTATATTTAAATTTTTAGACGGCGCATTGTTAAAATAATAAATGTTAATTTTTCGAAAAATAATTTACTTTCGGCCTTAGGGGAACATGATGTCCCAGGTAGTACAGTCGGTGTCATATTCCTGTGACAGTTTAAGACTTCCAATTATTTAACTATATCAATCGTTTGGTAGGGATTTCGAGTTAGATGCGCTTACACCTCCGGGCTGATGTTAATTTAATATCTTATGAAAAAACGAAAGCCAAGCGTTTGCCCGTGGTAAAAAAAAACGATTGGACGCCATTAAAAGACAGAGAGGCAATGCTATCGGCGGTCGGTGTAGTACCGCTCAATGCGACACATCTTGTTAACAATTAAGTTGAGATTGGCTTGGCACGCCCCTGTTTTTGACGCCAAACCCTCTGTTGTGTTTTCACCGTAGTTTTAAAGATTAACAACGAAGTAGGTAATTAAATGTACAAATTAAGAATTGCACACGCTGGAGGAATTTAAATTCGTATTGCACATTGTGATTCACACTTGTAACATACATACTCGAACGCATCCCGCTTAGGTTCAGATATCTGTTAGGCAACGCGCAAATGGGCCACTGACCACAGCTACCGGTGGCGGCCCTTCAGCAGCACGCAAAAAATCACAATATAAGCTGATTGTCGTAAATTTTGTCGTATTTACTTAAAACTTATGGAAAATACTTTGTTTTTAGTTACCTCAAAATGACAAATGTAAAGATTTAGTTTTAAGTTAAAATATAAGTACCTATGTGAAAGATTCACTTATTTCGTTTCTAATTATGTTGAGGTGTCGAATGATCTAGTGAATTATAAAATAAAAATTGTTTTACTATTCCCGTAAACTTTCGTAAAGTGCCTAATTTTACGAAAGTTTACAGGAATAGTAAAACAGATAAAAAAACATAAACGTAAAAAATAATTACCTTTTCACCTCTTGGGTGGAAACAGTGTTATGATATAACCTGCAATGTATTATAGGTTTTACTGTAATTTCTAATAATAACAACCATTCTCTATTCAGTATTTATTTTGGGTCTTTGATCATTCGATCCTTTGGCATTGTATATTATTAATAAAACTATTATGTTTATAGAAGGCAAGGTGCTTTTATTCAATCAGATTTCTATGCCAAAGAGCAGTTATCACGTCATCATTATTTGAATTATATTTAAAATAATTAGGCACTTATATCACAATATTTAATATGACTGATAGCTTAAAAATATTACTATAGAAAGGTTCTAGCAGTTTCTTTCAATATAAGGCGTATTTTCCACGAAGCAGCTGTTCAGTATCGATCTCCAAATGGCACAGATTTTTGCTATCACCGTAGAGCTTGATTTGTTATTGTATTAGCATTGTTCCGACTAGGGATGTAACGATATATAATTTTTCCGATACGAGACCGATTATTGTAGCAAATAATACCGATATTGATGGCTAGATAATAAATCAAAATGTACTTATTAAATGCATAAAAGCTAAAAGCCACCTATATTTAAAAGCGAATCTTGTGAAGTGTAGAGGTATTTAATTTACTTTGTTGCCTGGCTACTAGTGAGAAATATTCACAAAACGGGGCTCAAGTTTGAAAATGGTTGATCTCTTTCTCTACATTTATTTTCGCTCGCATCACATAGAGGGTGTCGCGACTTGCGACGCACAGTTAGTGAGCACGACGTGGATATACCACTGACGCGTTCGCTTACCTTTTGTAATGGAAAATAGGTCTTATTGAAATCTGCAACGATCATTTACCATAATATATTTATTTTTATCATATTATGTTTATTTATGGCTGACCAACCGAACTGATGCAATGTTATGTATGACAGAACAGAGAGTAATATAGCACAAATAAAAATTTTAAACCGTTATTTTAGGCTTAGGTTAGCTACAATACAAATTAGGAGTAATTTATTTATTGTACTAGATAGTTTGCAGTTGTCTTCTTGTAGTTATAGTCGCTTGCACATAAGTTACCACAGCCTGTATTTCTTCTACACAGTTTTATAAAATCTTAATTTCTTATAATATTAACGTCCAAATTCTATTAGAGGAATTCTAGATTGTGGTAGTGATGAGTAAGCACTTTTAACATAATTATTATGATTGCACTAATCTTAGTCGAAAGAAAATTGAAATTATTTTAAAATTAACCTATTTATATCGTTTCGGTTTATACATCTTTATTTGAAAGAAAAGTGCTTTAATTTCCAATTTAATTAAGTTAACACCAATGGTGTTTTGTTTAACAACAATTTGACATAATGTTACTATGAGTACTCGAGAACGTATCTAATAGAGACGAAAATGTGAAAATAGCTGAAATGTAATAATATAATATAATAAAAAGTGGAACCAATTAGAAAATTAGTACAACAGTGTATATGAACCACCTTGAAGTAAAATCAATTATTGCCACATAAATAACTTTTATTTTCAAGTGTAGGTACTTACAGAACTTCAACAGTTGATTTGGCTGGTCTCAAATACCAACACATACTCAGGATTTTTGAACCTACTCGCGTTGTCCTTCTTCCATCATTGACAACTTGTAATAGGGGTAATAATTGTAAGGACGGACAGTAAAAGTTTTTTCCCCATTGTGTCCCAGAGTGGTAAGGAACAACGGGATTAGGTCGATTTTTATATTATATTATGCCTCTATTAGATGCGTTGTTCGTTGAGTAGATTGTTATGTTTCTTTTCAGTTTCAAAATGTATAGGTAGTTGTGCACCTTTATATCGTGTTATGATATTGTTTGTTAAGATTATTTTGAATGATACTAGAAGGTATTATTATATTACGGACAAATCTAGACAACTGAATCGAGCCACATTATTTTTGCTTATAAGTAACAAGAAAATTAAAACTTAGTACATAAGTAATAGTAAATAGCTATAATAATATATTGTTTTGCTATTCGATATCCCTATTTTTTTTTATCAAGACTGATGTTAATCATTATAACACTGAAATAGCAAAGTGAATCGATTCATTGGTCCAGGATTGTAGGATTCTATTATAGTTTATTAAAAGTCCGTGACATACTATATACAATTATTTAGTAGTTAAGGTATTATTACTTTACCAAAAATACAAAGTTCGGAATTTGTTATATTTTTGTAATAAATATTTTATAATTATCTACTTCGTTTTATTTATCGATTATAAATCGTTAATAAATTATAAAAATAGTTGAAAAATTGTTAGTAATTAATAACTAATTATGGGATTTACTGAAAATATTTTACGAAATTGGATTTGGATGTGTTAAACTATTGCCACTCTTCAGTCAGCAGCAGTTTGACATTTTTGGTGCTGAAGAAAATATATTCAATCCACTTCCTCTACTCTAGGTCCCCCTGAACTCACAGGTCGAGCATAACTAGGTCCTCCTCCACCAGCTGATCCGTGCAGCTTCATCATAGCTGGTTGACAGACCTTCTGGGCTCTTTGCATCCGTTGCTCTAGTTGTTCTTTCGTCGCCTCCCAGTTCGCTTCCAACCATTGCAATTGTTCGCTGCACTCTGAGAGCACTGCTTTCCTTTCTTCTTCTGTGAGACGACTACCTGCGTTTTCTGCTGCCTAAATAAGTAAAAATCGGTAAATATATAAACGTAACTATCTTATAGCAGATTTGAAGAAGAGTTATACCGTTTTGCATCCAAAAATATACCCCTCTAACTGATTCCGGATTTCTACTCTCTTTCTTATGGCTTCGTCTTCAGCTCTGAATTTTTCAGCATCATGGAGCATTTTCTCTATATCCTTTTTAGATAGGCGCCCTTTATCATTGGAGATTTTGATCTGTTCTGATCGTCCAGTACTTCTGTCTTGTGCGCTCACATTTAATATACCATTAGCGTCTATGTCGAATGTTACCTGAAATTAGGGTACTTATATGAACTATCTCGAACTATATCACTTGTTTCCACTTGCTACGCTCCTTACATATTTCTTTCGCTACATCTATAGGTACTTTCATCACAATCCGCATGATCGGCGGTTTCGAGTACCTACTTTTGACCTGGCCCTTTTTGAAGACGTCTACGATTTGATCGATAAATCTTCCTCGTATATCATCTCCGTTCCCTTTCGCTTTATAAATCCTTTTCTTCAATCTACTTGCACATATCCTTTCTACCCGACCAAATCATTTGAGCAACCCTTTCCCAATACTTGTCAATATATCTTCTTTCAAACCACTCGCCTGTCTTTAAATAACAATTTCCGCTTCAGACATAGGTACTGCTAATTACTTACCTCCACTTGTGGCACTCCTCTTGGAGCTGGAGGTATACCTGTCAGATTAAATGTTCCAAGCAGATTATTGTCCTTTGTCATTGCACGTTCACCCTCGTAAATCTGTTCGAAAAGTTTTAAATCGCTTTAAAGTGTAAGAACCCAAAGGTCACTTGTATTTAAATTAGTATTTAGGTATTATCTACCTGTATAGTTACTGCTGGTTGGTTATCGGCGTATGTACTAAATATTTGTTTTTGCGCTATGGGTATTCTAGTATTTCTCCCCACTAAACGAGTCATTACACCCCCAGCAGGCCTAGCACGGGACGTGGAGAAATCTCCCCGGGGGAGAAGACAATTTTTTCTCTCTCCCTCCTTGTCTTTCCCTAGAGCTAGCATGGCAATAGGGAGAGACTAATTTGTCCCCAGTGACAAAATTCTCCCGGCAGTGCTGCCAATCTAAGCGGAATAAAGAGCGAATGATTGAACTCGTTCTTTAGCATCGACAACGCTACCAAAATAGAAATACATAGCAACTGTCCTAATAGAGTGGAATCTATTGACTTTTAAAATTGTTAAGATAAATACAAATTTGACGTGTTTTGTTGACAGTTGATATTTATTTGGGGTGCGTTCCAAAACGATTTCAATTTACTCGGGGTAGAGTTCAGAAGGCTCACTATTGGTCGTTATTTAAGAAGCGCTTTCGCCATTGGTAAGTTTTGTTAAACTACAGTTATTTTACACCAATTAGAAAAAAAAACTTGCTTTCTAACGCTGTCTACTTGGCTTCACCTGCTTTGGAACTCACCCTTGATCGGTTCATGTAAATGAAAGTTTCATATTACTAATCAATTAGGTACTATCATTTTGAATTTTGTTAGAGACATGAATTACGAATTTCACTAAACATTATGCCATTCTACTTGGAGTATATTCATGTATTTTATATTAGGTACTTTATTTTTTCATAATAGTTAGAAGCACTGCCATTTCCAGAGATTTTGTAAATTTTTTTTCTGCATTTTTAGTTTTTTGCAGAGCCATTTCCTTGCTAACTCCATAATTATTGTGGAGGAACTCACTCTCGGGCAATTCAAAGGAATTTGACGAATTTCGTTTAATTTTACGATTTATCTTCCTCAACTACTTGATAAAGTAATAAATTAAAATAGCCTCGGTACACGATAGCCAAATAACTTATAAATTTGACACTTCTAGATAAATAGAGGCACTACTTAAAGATTCATCTTAAATGAAATCACAAAGACTTAACTTTGTCCCCACCTAAATATCTCGGAGACAAATTTCTCTTCTTGAAATGTCAAAAGTGGAAATATGTCCTCCTTAGAAGTGACGCCGTGCTAGGGAAGTGGAGAAAAGTCCCCCTATTATGTCAAAAAGGGCAAAAACTATTTTGTCCCCAAATGCCATGCTAACTCCCGTGGAGAAACAAATTTTGTCTCCTGTCAAATGGTGGAGAGAGATTTTGTCCACGCCCCGTGCTAGGCCTGCAGCTGTCTCTATTCCAAGAGACAATGGTGTAATGTCTACCAGTAGTACGTCCTGTATACGGGTATCTTTGGACCCAGAAAGGATAGGTGCTTGAACTGCGGCTCCATATGCGACAGCTTCATCGGGGTTGATAGAGAGATTTAGCGTCTTACCACTGAAAAACTCCTGAAAAGTTATGTTCATAAATATAGGTATACATCTCTGAAATCTTATTTTTTTGGTATACTTTATGAATATTATTAATAATACAACAAAATGAACACACCCTAAAACATTTTCCATCATCTTAATTGCACTAAAAATAATAAAAGCGGCTATATTCATGATGGTGGGAATGAAGGAAACACATCTAAAATACCTGCAATAATCTTTGAATTTTTGGTATTTGTGTAGATCCTCCAACCATGATGACATCATGAATTTCCCGTGTGTTAAGTCCAGCATCTTTTAAAGCTTTTTCCACAGGGCCAATAGTTTGTCGAAACAAATCTGAACAGAGTTCCTCAAATCGAGCTCTGCTAATCTTAGAGTAAAATTCGATGCCCTCATGTAAAGCATCTACTTCAACACTTGCCTCCGTACTGGAAGATAGGGTTCATTTAGCTCTTTCGCAAGCTGTTCTTAACCTTCTTAGTGCTTTGGGATTCTGTTTGATATTCTTCTTATATTTCTTTTCAAATTCTTGAGCAAAATGATCTACCATTCTGCTATCAAAATCTTCACCTCCCAAATGAGTATCGCCTGCAGTAGCCCTCACTTCAAATAAAGAACCTTCAGCTATTTGAAGAACTGATACATCAAATGTTCCACCTCCGAGATCAAATATAAGAACATTCTTATCTCCCGTTAAGTTTTTGTCTAGTCCATATGCGAGAGCTGCTGCTGTGGGTTCATTTATAATTCTAAGCACGTTTAAAGCTGAAATAGTTCCTGCATCCTTTGTTGCCTGTCGTTGAGAATCGTTAAAATATGCGGGAACAGTTATAACAGCATCTTTAACTGTTCCTCCGAGATAAGTCTCAGCAACTTCCTTCATTTTGGTTAATACCATTGATGAAATTTCTTCAGGATCAAACTTCTTTTTTTGATTTTTGTATTCAACTAATATTTTAGGCTTCCCTGCATCAGATACTACTTCGAAAGGCCATTGTTTGAGATCTTGTTGAATTTTGGGATCATCAAATTTTCGACCTATGAGGCGCTTTGCATCGAATACTGTATTTTTAGGGTTCATGGCTGCCTGGAGCGATAAAAAGGATAGTTAATAGTAAGTAAACAGTTTAAGCCAACAATGTAGGCAAACTTTAGAACTTTAGTCTTCGAAATACATACTGGCTGAAGTGTATTTTAAGGACGCCAAACTTCGCATAGTTAGTGTAAAGTTTTCTAAATTTCTGCTCTCGTGTTTCAAAGTTAGTGAAGTGAGATTAACAACTTTGTACCTACTCACAAAATACAACCTTTCTAAACATTTGTATGATACAAATTTTCACTAGGGTTTTCTGTCCCTGAATGGTTGTATTTAAGATTGTATTGTAAAAAATGTGTGCGCGATTTTAGTACCTACTATTTTTATAAGGTACCTACATATTTATTATTACAAGATTGTAAAAGTTTTTGTGATAATATGTATGTACCTGGTTTTTAGCTGCATCTCCGATTAACCTTTCAGTGTCAGTGAAGGCAACGTAAGATGGAGTGGTCCTGTTGCCCTGATCATTGGAGATGATTTCCACTTTGCTATGTTGGAATACACCAACACAGGAGTACGTTGTGCCAAGATCAATACCCACAGCCGGAACTGACATCCTTTTCTTTCAGCAAGCTTCGTTGAATAGTTACTTACTAGCACTTTGGTATCTTAAGATGTTACACCAAGTATAGTTTTTAATCAATCATTGTGTAAACCAGGCATTATAATGTGGAAAATTATTGTGGAATTCTCTCATTTATTTTACATAGTTGAAAACTTTCAAACAAAGGGCATTTTGTTTACATAGTAATTTTAGGAGATAATCTTTTTGAAACACTTCAGTGACATTATGACAAACATCAAGTTTGGTATAATAGGTTTAAATCTTAGGTTTAAATACCTGATTTAATAAGAGTATTGTCTCCATATAAAAGTAGTCTATAGTTCTTTTTATTTAATTTCATAACATAATCATAGTCCAGCTATTAGGACTAATCCTGAAAATTATCATAATTAAGTTGAAAATTGGTTTCCAAATTAACGAGTGAATGTTGATAAAATATAGCTTGTGATAGTGATGGTTCTTTTAATAGTATTTTTATTCCGTTATTTTTTTCCTTTCTTCTTCTTCTTATTAAAGTCAGGCGGGTGGAAACCTCTAGCTTGAAGAAGTTCTTGCACATTATGACAAGCGTAGTAAACATTATCCATGGCTGCGTCCGTCAGCATATCTGCGTTACATCTACCTTTTGACTTTCCTTTCTTACCTTTACCTCCTCCTTTTTTTGTTTTCTTCTCATCTCCACCTTCTTCTGTTTCCTTTTTCTCCTTTTTCTTGCCTTTACCGGCCATTTATGTTAGTTGTTTATTAGTTAGAAATATTATTGTCTTAGTAGGTAAGTTGCTAGAGATTATGTTTGATCAATAGTCAAATAGCAACCGTTGTTGTTATGAATTTCCCTTGTTATCTTTTGCTCAATAATTTGTCACACATGATCACACATTAATTTTGAGATATTTTGTAAAGCATAAAGCAGCTTAGTAAACTACAGTGAGTAAGATAATTTGTTGAACCCCCTTTAGCGTTAGTATATAATATCTGATTATTATTAATAGTTTATATTTGATAGGACACGCAAAAATGAAACTCTATTAAACAATAATAATTTATTATTTTATCAATTATTAAAAAAATACTTTTCGTTTCAAGATATTAAATTAACTACAACAGTCTTTGATGAATTAAATTATTTTTGTTTTGAGTAATGCAACAATTTTATCAACATTATCTACTTATCATTGCTGTATTAGGAGTTCCAACTGTGCTAAGAATTAACTTACATAGTCTACCAGCTATTTTGTCTGAGCGACACTAGGATAGCGAAGTAATCTTACTGAATAAGATAAGAGATAACAGTAATATCACATGTTATACTTAAATGAGTTAAAAATTGCATTTAATACTAAAGTAGTTGCTTTATATCACATTTAGGTTCACATCACTTAATGTTGTATAGAGGTTCCTTCAATACGTGCTCTACTTCTGGCTTGTGGAGTGATCCGCTGCCAACTGCTGATGTGGCTGCTTCTGCTCTACCAGCGTATATCAACTGTAAAATAAACTCTATTTATTGTTTCGAAAATATTAGAATGAGTCTTAGCGGCGATTGTCATAACTACTCATTGTCTTCCAAGACATGGTAGACCTGAGCCTAGCTAGACCCTTGAAGAACTTAGAGGGACGTCAGGTCAACTTGAACCCTGTTAAAACTAGGCGACCGATTCCCTTGCAGGAAGTACGCCTTACAAGCTAGAGACCTAGAGTATCCATTTCTTAAAACAATCTCCGGTAACGCTGTAATAACCATCTGCAGCCAACATCAATAGTCAATAAAACTAAACGGACATGAAATTAACTTGTACAATTTTTTGGTGGTGGCCTAAAAAGGAAGACAAATATCTGCTTTCAGATGTCCTTGTCCAACTGTTAACAAAGATAAATGTCTGACGAAGGATAAAATACATGATATTTTATATTGGCCACTCAGACTACTTAATAAAAAAGCATTGCTCTGAGATTCATTCCCGTTTAATTCATTCCGGTTTAATCCTTGCCCGGTTACTAGCACCATCTCCAAATTCTGTCGCCATAATGATAATGTTAACAACGTTATTGTGTTAGTGATAAAATAGTCCCGAACCCGGACTACTGAGATGATTTTGAGTGTACCTAATTGTTGATCTGTCCTGGTTGTTGACTTTTGTGTTAGATCGTTTACTGAAGGATTGTTAGGTACTTCTTGGGTTTGGTTAGTGCCCCTTTTGTGTAGACGACAGACTGCCAACCTCTCACTATTTTTATGTGCAACAAGGTGTTAACTAAGGCTCTGTTCTGATTACGAGCGTGATCCTATATATCTATCTATATCTATATACTGACCGACTGAATGACTGACTGACATATCAACGCACAGCCCAAACAGCTGGGTCTAGAGATTCCAAATTTGGTACGTAGGTTCCTTAAGAGGTCCAGGGGTGCACTAAGAAAGGATTTTTGGAAATTCACCCTCTAAGGTGGTGAAAAAGGGGTGCAAAGTTTGTATGGAAATCCGTAATTTTTAAAATAAGTTAGAAATTAAGTAAGACGTATTTAGGATTTCTGAAAATTGAAACGCTTGAGTTAGAAGAAATAAGAAGACAATTTCAATGCTGCCCGAAATAACTTTTCTATGCGGACGAAGTCGCGGGCAAAAGCTAATATTTCATAAGTTTTCATTTGTTTAGCCAACGACGGTAAAATATTCTTGGATTCAAACTAAACTTCACATTGTAAAATTTTATATCAAATACATAATTTATGTAAGTATTCATCTCCAGCATAAATGTTACGACATCGCTGAATAAAACCCAACGCTTTGTCGCTTTATAAGTCATGAAGAAGTTTTTACTAAGGTCACGACTATAAAAACTGCATAATGAAAACTAAAGCGTCCTTAATTTTTGTTCTCGAGATATAAACGTGACCTTAGTTTATAACATTAAAAACAAATGAAAAAGTTGTGTGGTAAATAAGTAATTGTCTTGTAGATCCAACAACCTAAGTTTAACATTTTGATTATTTTTATACAGAAAAATATAAGCAGCGGTAAATCTTGCTTTGTAGAAGTCCAAAGAATTTCGGTTGAGTATGATCGTCTGCAAAACGTGGCTCTACATACCTTTTTTCCTAGTAAGTTTTCGAATCTAGGCTTAACAAATGTCCATGCGCCCATGTTTCTGTGTTCTTCTTGACTCCATATGAATTCTGAAAGAAAACATATCCATGTCTTTATTTGATGTAATTTGGATGCGTAGATGTGCCAAGTAGGTAATTGTTTTTGTATAGTAAGGGATTATCAACCGATATCTCTGTCATTTGTGGAGCGATTTTCAAAATTCTTTTTAAAGATAAACGTAGCAAAAAAATATTCGTATGTAACTAAAACTTTCAGTTCCAATTTTGGTATTCCGAGAATGTTCACAAATGTTGTTTTCAGTTTAATAAATTCTCTTCTATTCTGAATGTGAAATGGGTCGCATTTTTGACCGTTAGTTGCTAATTGAAGTAATAAATTTAATCTGTCTGATTGAGATTCTTTAGCTAACAGTAAATATTGAATCAGTACCTACCTACCTAAAGTTGTCTATATATTAATCCCTTTATTGCCTGCGAACACATGTTCGCAGTTTATTGCATTTAAAATACATAAAAAATTATATTTTTAAATATTACACTTTTACAATTGTTATTAACATTAAAAAATACAATATTTAAAAATACAAAGATGCAGTTCCCCATCGCTAGCAAGATCAGGGTCCCGGTTACCGGTGGTTCCAGAGACAGGAACCTTCTCACTATACGCGCCGTGTCTAGAAGTACTACCTTCTGCATCTGACTCTTGACCCAACCACCTAACGCGAGCCTCTTAAGGTGTTTATCGAGGCTCTTAGCTATATATTAATTATTATTATAAGTTTTTCTTAGCTCAACATATTTCTGCCATAAAGAACACAGATGCCCAGATGTAGGTAATTGCTGGGTTTAAGTTCGATATGGTACGAAACACACATGAGTAGTTTAGTATAAAAACATCGCCACGGGTGGCCAAATAAAAAAAACTCCAGGATGTTACATAACCAATAACTCATGATAATCTACAATACAACTATGACAAAATCCGATAATTCTATGTCAAAGAAGATAAAGAAAGATTGTACGTAAAAGAAGAAAAAAAGTAAATACTTACTTCGAGCGTTGCGATATTTCTCCAGTTCTGCTTGTATGCTCTGTAGCGGGAAGGGACTGAGTGCCTCCACTCTGATAATGGCTACATCGTCTATCTTCGCTCGGACTCTCTCTTTGTGGAGCTCGTAGTAATGTTTGCCGCTTACCAGTATTACCCGTTTTACTTTATGTGGGTCCGCTGTTGTATCACCTGGAGGGTTGACATTATATTGAAGATTATTTCCTACATTCGGAATATGTCCAATTGTCCATTGTTAAGAAAATTAGGTAGCATGGGTGGGGATTAAAACGGTTCCACAATAAACCTACGAGTCTTCATTGTTCGAGGAATTACGTTGCAAATATTAACTTTGCACATTTAAAATCCCACATCCCTAAAGTCTTAAGTCATCGTTTGTTTGTTCGTGACTGTTGTATGGTTCATTAAAACGATACCTATAGGTTTTATTTGAGATTGACTATAACATTTTGATAAAGATTTATTTTATAGCTTTCAGAATTTATTGTACATTTCCTGTTGGCTACGAAGGTTCATAGAGAAAGCATAGATACTGTAGTGTACGTCGGATGTATGGCTGTCGTCTCCTTTGCGCACTGTGGTGGAATAAAGAAGTGACGTTTGGGAAGAGATACTACGTATGGGGGACCTGACGAACGCGGTGCACGAAGGAGCCGATAATTGTAGTTTAATATTATATACATCAGGAATAGTACAGATACTATTACCTATTACTCTGAATTATTTTCAAGTAAGTACCTACCTACTGTAACATACATACTTATACCAAAGCGATATCAAATAAACATTTACAGAATAGGCAGTTATTTGTTCAACGGGTTCAACGAGTCGGCATAGTTATTTTTTACTGCGAGTGCTGAATTGAAATCGCAAACCAGCGAAGTAGTCTATAATTGATCATTTAGGTAGGTATGTATAGACTACTGAGCACAATGAGTGATTTAAGGCACGAGACAAGAAAATTGCTCTCGTGTGAAACATACAACTTTTCACCTCTCCAGCGAGAAAATTGTTGTTAGTGAGAAAAGCAATATAATATTTAAATACTTACATGTTTATTAGACTAAAAATTTGTTTAAAATTAGAAGTAAAATTACTGCCATTGTGTAGGTTGAACGAGATTGATGATTGCTTCGAGAATTAACAAAGCAAAAGAGCTCGTTTGCTGCTGGAGAGGTGAAAATAATGTTACAGTTATTCAGAAATAAAAATAGCTTAAAGAATACCATCTTGAAATAAAATAAATCAAATCCGTTATTTATTGAAGACGATAAAAGTCTTTTATGACAAGTGATGCGAATTTTAGATTAAAGCACTTAGCACACGTGCTAACCCCTAACTTGTGTCAATTTTACGAATTGTGAAATAACTTTTGCATCAAATGTATTGTCAGATTACTTTAAGTTTCAAGGTGGCGATTTTTACGTAGACGACTTTATAGCATTAACTAAGCAAACTACAACGTAGCAAATATTATAGTAACCACTACTTAATAATAACCACGAAACAAATATATCAGAGATATGAGTGTCATTTTTCTTTAGACTGTTGAATTGTGAAACTATATCCGACAAAAGATAATCAATGTTTATAACGAAAAGAGTACCTGTAATAATGACTGAACAGTAATAGTTAAACATTTCGTTATTATGTTAATCAATTCATTAAATGACGTCTAGCCTCCATAAATTAAAGTTATGCGGTATTGTCATTATTTTAAATAATAACAATACCGATAGATGTCAATAGACAATAAAGATATTTTGAGTGGATGGTCGACAATCTTCTACATTAGAATTTAAAAATTGAATTAATGTTTACTACATTCTGATTCTAATATCTGAGTATATCTCCATGTTATGATAATTACAATAGACTTATTGCATATTCATAATTAACTCGCTTTTTAAGTAACGAAACATTATACTGGGTGAATTTTTCTAGTGGGTCTTCAGGGTCCCAGGGTATAAGGGATGTTTTTTAAATGCTCGAAGGAGTCCCGAGCTCGATTTTAATGAAAACAAAAACTAAATCATTGGATTTTTGAAAAATCAATAATCCTATTCACGAATCGAACCCAATGATTTTGAAAAAAAAAACAATCTGTATTATTCATGCTCAATGGTATTATTACACCATTCGATAGTGTTTTTAATAAGAATCGATTTCTGGGAAGTAATGATACCGGGAAACTAATAGAAAATATTAAATTTCTAGTTCCACCTTGGTTGAAGCGATAATCAAAGCGATGCTCATTATTTTATCAATCAATCCAATGATGCAGTTAATGTTTTCATCAAAATCGGGCTAGCGACTCCTTTTTTCGATATTCCTTATAGTTTAGGATTTGGCCCTGAATACGCCCACTTGACAATTTTACGCTGTATATCTCTTAATACGAAGAATTTACAATATATTTTTAAAGCTTTAGCTTAAATAAAAGTTTGTAAATTAGAGAAAGTTTATTACCTAGAACAGGATGAAAATGTGTCCCATTAGTAAATTCTGAGAGGGTTGAAACGCAGTCAGCCAATCTCAAAAGTACCTTTGGAGAGACTACAAGCAATGGCTTTCTGTAGTTCCTTACGACCTGCGAGAAAAAATATATTTAGATTGCTTTTTTGGAGTTTTTATTAGGATACATTTGCATATAAATAGAACAGTTCGTTTAAATGGAAAAGACGTAAGCAATGGAACGAGGACAGTGACAGTTAAAGCACATAGTTTGATGGTACTTAAATAAATATTCATATTGCAAGAAAATAAAATATTAAGGGTCATTTCCACAGGTTCTGATTACAAATATAAGTATAAGGCAGTTAAATTGACAGTTTTGTATGGCCTATCTAGCAAATAAACGCCAATGGAAACTTACTTCACACCTATGAAATAGGCTCTAAATTTTAATTAGAGTTCTTGTGTCAACAGTGTTGGAATATAAAAGCAATGTGCTGAATTACCGGTTTTGCAACGTAGGTACTTATTAAAGCAACTGAACAGAAACAGAGAAAAAGAATATCTTCAATACAAATGTAATGTGGTTTACATATCATTTTCAGGTATTAATTTTGTATTACCAGCGGAATTTCCTACTTAAATTTAATAGTTATCAATTAGGTAGTTAGGTACCTACTTTAATTTTAGATTTATTTATTCCTACAGCTACTTATTATGATTTCCTTGAAGGAAACCGACTTATGTTAAAAAATATATAACGTAGGTATAATCTAAAAACAAAAATATAAAAAAACATTGAGATTTTAATTACGTTGACGTTACGGTGATAAGGTGCACGTAAGTAGGTACACCCATCCCAAACGCCCTCATATAGTGCTTAGGTGATACGGCACACGTCTCATCGTTTAACTAACGTTGCGGCACGGTCCGTAAATGGATTTTCCAGCGTAAAAATAATTTATCAGATATATAATACGAACCTGTCTTCTTAGTAAATGGAAGTACTGAGCTGGTGTAGTGGGGTTAGCGACGTGAAGACAGACGTCCTCAGAATCGGGGGCTGTCTCTAAGCTGTCTGTCAGCTGTAGGAATCGTTCTACCCTACAAGAGCTGTGTTCTGGCCCGGCACCGTCGTAGCCGTGAGGCAGTAGCATCACCAAGCCGTTGCTGCGGACCCATTTAACTGAAAACAAGTTTTCCTGTCTAGGTCGTAGCACATTTATCAGCTTGGAAAGAGAACGCAACCGTACCGCCTCTTTTTGCGTTACGTTTCGTAGCTGTTCCGTAGCCGCTGTACCGTAGCGTTATGTATCGTCTGTTTTTGCGTTACGTTTCGTAGCAGTTCCGTAGACACTGTCCCGTAGTGCTACGTATCGCCTCTTCCTGCGTTAAGTTTCGGCCGCTGATCCGTAGTAAAAATAGGCGTTCCCTTTCTGAACTGATAACTTGTGCTACCTTAAATCACGAGATATTTGGGATAGCAATTAAGTCTTGTAATTTTTCGACACCTGTTCCTGTTGCCAGCAGATGGTTTTTGCAGGTCAGCAAGGCAAGGGTGGCTAGCGACGCGATGTACCTCTCGCACCAGCTATCTTCGCATTTGGACTCCACTTCTGCTTACCATCAGGTGGAATGGAATACTTTCCTTGACCTTTTTATATAAAAAAGGCGGTTGCGTCACCAAGAAGCCGAAGACCTTGTTGCAGTTCGCTCTACAGGCTTGAGGAGTCTTTCAATTTATAGTCGACGAGTCTTACTCTCTATAGACTAGTCTCGAAGGTTTGGATCTATGTATGCACTGAGTACAATGCGACGAGTGTAGACTCTTGTTTGACGTGCGATGTGAAGCAAATGGTGTGTCTTTTGATACGCAAAGTATCAAAAGACCACACCATATAAATAATAAGTATAAAAATGCCCAGTGGAATTTGACTCGTAATGGGGTCATCCTGGCAGGACATAGCTTACACCAGATTACTAAAATGTTATCAAAGGAATACATTGGTATATCTAGCTTGTTGTGTTCAGACTATTCGGTCCTAAGAAAACAGATAAAGCTACACGCTCAAATATGGCCAAATGGGCAATTTGTTACCTTCTCCGGATGTGATGTAAGTATCAACCATTATTTGCGCGCCATTATAGAAGTCTCCAAACTGAGCCTCCCAAACGATTAGATTGTCAGGTGTGTCGTATGCCATGCCGTATTCGAAACCGAGCACCGCTTCCTCGGACAATATTGAATTTGCCACCTGAAAGATGGGATGAAAACTCTTAGCATTACGAGGATTCAACGTGTGGGTACTAGTCCATAGTGTTGTAGAGAGGGGAACCAGATACAGTGTCTGGGACTTGTGATCCAGGTGTAGGGTTAAGGAAACCTAGCTCCTTATCATGTATCAACACGTACCTCCACTACCCCAACTTCTCTCCCTGATAAATAAACTAAACATGTGTATAATTCGTAAAAAATTAAGTACCAACCCTAAAAAATTTAAATGGTGCCAATAGTCGCCATTCCATGCGGACGAAGTTGCGGGCAAAAGCTAGTCGGAAATAAAGTGAAAGAAATGAAGCGGTGGTTAAGCAGCTTCACTGCAACATATACTTTATTTCATCTTATTTAAAAATATTTATGCAATTAAATCACAGGGCTTTGAATGTTTTTCGTCTCCTGTGATGTTGTAGCAAATCCCAATAATGCGTGGTTATTCACTCGCTGTACCGAGAGATGGCGCTAGCATTCGCGAACTTTGCCGATTGCAATTATTAATCCGCCAATGAGATGTATCGATCTACGCATTTTACTTGCCGGTGTACCGTGTGACGTGAACTGTGATTTGTGCTGTTCTCGTGTGTTTTATTAAAATATAATCTTGAAGCTGATCTCCACCTGGTTGCTGGAACGCTTATACGAGTGAGGAAGGCGCCCTTGCAGATATCTTCAGGTTAGTGAGTGTTTTAGCTTCGTTTATTTGGGTATTTGTCATACAAGTTACGGAGACAATTTTTTCCCACCAAATTTTATTCCCGATTACGATCCCGCCTGGATCAGACTATTTACACGTCTATCCATAGTTAATTTGGTCCTTTTTGAGTCGGATTTGTATCCGTTTTCATAATAATTACGTGCAATTTAGGCAAATTATTCTCATTATACTGGTCTTAGACGGTAGTCTCATATTTTTCTAACGAAAATTAATGTGTATTTTTTCAACGTATAGTTATTCATATAAGTTCAGTACCTACATAATACATTACATTAATTATTACAATATTTATTGTGAATCATATTTAATAATTTTCTCGGTGTATACCTACTTAGTTAGCGCACTTTAAATAATTTATAATGGCTGAAAAGCTTACAGAAATGGAACGCAAATTAGAAAGGCTCATATCGAAACGTGAAAGACTTTTTTCGCGTATTGATCGGCTTTACAATGCGTCGAAGAATATTTCGACTTTCGATTCGAAGTCGAATGAAAAATTCATGGTCGATTCAGAGACTATTGACGACTTGCGTCAAAAGTATGAACAATTAGTAGACGATATTATAGATTTAAAGATGTGTTTACATCCAACGGTAAAACCTGATTACCAGGCTTTGGATGCCTTTGAGGATTTGTATGTGCATGTTAAACGCACCCGTAATAAATTAATTCAATCTCAGCCTTCATCGTCGCAATCGCAATGTTCTACGAAGGATAAATGCCCAATTAAGTTACCGCCTATAGAAATACCTTCATTTGATGGTAAAATTGAAAATTGGCCTACATTTTACGAGTCGTTTAAGTCTAATGTCCATAATAATGATCAGTTGACGGATTCGCAACGTGTGCAATATCTCGTAGGGAAGCTCACGCACGGTGCATTGAAAGTCACGGCTGGAGTCGTACCGACAGGCGACACGTACCGTATATTGTGGGATACGTTGGTGCAAAAATATCAAGACAAACGCGCGTTAGGCACTCAATATTTACACAACATATTTGATTTAAAAAGTTGTGTTAATAACGCAAGCAGCCTCGATACGTTCGTAGAAAAATACTCTTCATCCATTTCCGCTTTAAAACAGTTAGGTATCGCTGATTTATCTGATTTTATTTTGTTAAATTTAGCGCTTCGTAAGGTAGATTTACAAATAGTGCGTCAATTTGAGATGTCAATTAGTGATGATAATATTCCATCGTATACAGATTTAATTTCGTTCATGAGAAATCAAGTTAAGATATTACTTCGATCTCAATCGTATAATAATTCCCACTCATCACGTCAATCAAGTAGTACCACGGTAAACAAATCTGTGCCATCAACGACACATGCACCCCGTAGTCATACCTACGTCGTAGCGAATAAAGATAGCTGCGCGTTTACCTGCGTTTTTTGTAAAATCAATAACCATTCGTTATATGATTGTAAACAATTTAAAGATTTAAACTCGCCACAATTAAGATTCGAATTTATAAAGGCAAACAATGGATGTGTTAATTGTTTAAGTTTGTCGCACTCACTTTCGAATTGTAATTCGCGTTTTGTTTGCGATATATGCAACAAGCGACATCACACTCTTTTACATTTTAATAATAAAATTGCTCAAACAAAATCATCACGAGTGCATGTTAGTAGACTGTCGCCCGCGCCTTCTGAGTTTTATTTGACCGACTCCGCGGTTATCAGGCCTGCGCCGCCGCCGCCGCCGGTGCCGCTGTCGTCAGGTGGTTCAGCTCGGGATGTTTCTACGGAGCACTCGCGTGACAGCTGCGAGAATCCATGCGTGACTCATGCGCATACCGCAGCGCCGCTTGAGGCTAGATACAATACTCGCGTACTTAGCGGGAATAGCAATATGAAGCCTGTTTCTTCTATTTTGTTAGCTACTGCACAAGTTTTGGCTAAGGTTAATAACAATAAAAATAAGTTAATTATTAGGTGTATGATCGACAACGGAAGTCAAAATAATTTAATAACTTTAGAATGTTGTAAGTTACTCAACTTGCCTATAATCCCATTGAGTAATTCGTTTGTCAAAGGGATTGGCTCCTCTTCGAAACCAATTTATGGTTATGTTTATTTAGACATTGAGTCTCGTGTAAATCCAAATTATAGATATAACATTCACGCATTAGTAATGGACTGCTTAACTGATAAATTGCCTTCGCACTTTATTGTAAAAAGTGATAAAATGAATTATTTAGACAATATACCTCTCGCTGACTTGAACTGGAATGTTCCGAGCAACATTGATCTCATATTAGGTGCTCAGCTGTTTCCACATATTTATTTAGGAGATAAGGTTGAGTCTGGCTCCCGTGCCCCTCCTGCGTTGTTGACTACATTTGGCTACGTATTGATGGGGGATGTGCCTGATGTAAACATCGAGCACAATTCGTACTCTTGTGTCGCACTAAATGACTTAGTACAGAAGTTCTGGGAGCTCGAAGAAATACCCTATGTTAAATATTTAAGCCCTGAAGAAACCGAATGTGAAAATTTATTCACATCGTCAGTATCTCGTGGCGATGATGGACGTTATTGTGTAACGTTGCCTTTTTCTAGAAATCCATCCGAATTGGGTGATTCGCGTGTAAGTGCGCAACGCCGTTTTATGGCCTTGGAAAGAAAGTTTAAACATAACATTTCTTTAATGGAGAATTATAATAAGGTAATTCATGAATATATCGATAACGGTTATTTGTCTGAGGTCCCTAATAACCAGCTGTCAGTTGAGGGTTATTATATACCTCACCATGCCGTAATTAGACCTGATAAACCGTTACCCCGGATTGTGTTAGATGCTAGTGCAAAAACGCAAACTGGTTTGTCTTTAAATGACGTTTTACATACCGGACCGAATTTACAGGCCGATTTATTTCTGTTGTTATTGAATTTTCGGTTGTTCCCAGTAGCGATGACTGCAGATATACGCCAAATGTATATGCAGGTTGGTGTTGTATATGACCAACGTAAGTATTTGCGTATATTATATCGTTTCAATAGCAGTGAACCAATACGTACCTTCCAATTTAACCGCGTACCGTTCGGGTTAAAACCCAGTCCTTTCTTAGCCATGCGTGTCATACGTGAATTGGCTTCTGATATGACACTTTTGTACCCCGATGCTGCTAGGGTTGTCGAATCAAAATTATACACTGACGATCTCGTCCATTCTGTTATAGACAAAGATACTGCTACAGTTTTGTCTAAACAATTAATTGCTGTACTAAAATCAGGAGCTTTCGATTTAGTAAAGTGGAGTAGTAATTGTCCGGGTTTCCTTGCCAATCTTCCAGACACGCATTGTTGTACCATCGACTTTGATGAAGGTAATTTTGCTTCAAAGGTCTTAGGTCTTTCATGGGATCCAGTGGAGGATAGGTTTTTCTTTGCATCATCTTTAATTACAGAAAAATGCACGAAACGAAATATGCTTTCTGTAATAGCCAGGATTTTTGACGTCCTTGGTTTAGTAGCGCCTGTTATATTATATGCTAAGTTATTGATTAAAGAACTTTGGCGCTGTAATGTAGGTTGGGATGATACTCCCCCTGAGATCATCACTCAACGGTTTGCTTCACTGACGCAGGAATTTCCTCTGATAGCATCATTAAAAATTCCCAGACATATTGGTGTTGTTGTCAACTGTACCGTCAATATCGTTGCATTCTGTGACGCTAGTATGCAAGGATATGGGTGTGTGATCTATCTGCACACTACTGATTCTGATGGCAATGTTACCGTTCGTTTGTTATGCGCAAAATCTAAAGTCGCACCAGCTAAGGTAACGACATTAGCGCGTTTAGAACTGTGTGCTGCATTGTTGATGGCCAAGTTAGTGAAGGTCGTACATGACACATATAGTTCTCGTATAATTATCTCTGATATATACGCGTTTTCAGACTCAAAAATAGCGCTTTCATGGATTCATTCATCACCGCATCGTTGGTCGGTGTTCGTCAGTAACAGGGTTGCTCAATGTCAGGAGAATTTACCTTCACGACATTTTTATCATGTTTCTGGAAGTGAAAACCCTAGTGACTGTTTGTCTCGTGGGATATTACCGTCGCAGTTAGTGTCGCATAGTTTATGGTGGGAAGGTCCATCATGGTTGCAGTGCTCGCCGTCTGATTGGCCTGTCACACCATTCTCTCCTACAGTTAGTCAGGATTTGCCTGAGCACAAAGTTACTGTGCTTGCAGCTCAAGTCCAATGTGAACCGTCTGTACTATACAGTTTAACGAGTAGACTATCTACATGGGATAAATTACTTCGTACGGTAGTATATGTCTACAGGTTCATAAAAAAGTTACCGAATACAGAGAGTGTTAATAACATTATTTTTGCTGAAAAGGTCATAGTTCGAGCAGTGCAAGCTGTGCATTTTGCTGACGACATTTCCCTTTTAACGAATAGCAAGCTACCTTCTAAGAAATTACGTAATCTTTTGGTGTTTCTTGATGGTGATAAGATATTGCGTATCGGTGGACGATTATCTAAATCGGATTTACCGTTTGAGGCCAAGCACCCGGTTCTTCTCCCTAAACACGATCGCTTAGTTGATCTTATAATTGATCACTATCATGAGCTCAATTGTCATACTGGACCTGGACTATTGATGTCCATCTTGCGGCAGCGTTATTGGATATTGGATGCCAGAACGGTTGTGAGGGCCAGAGTACGCAAGTGTAATACCTGTTTCCGTGTGAGTCCTGCTCATCCTACTCCACTTATGGCGGATTTGCCCGCATATCGCGTAACGGAAGCGAAAGCATTCGTCCACACGGGGGTAGATTACGCTGGTCCCATCAACATTACGCTATGCCGGCGTCGCGGACAGAGGTCACAAAAGGCTTATATATGTCTTTTTGTGTGCTTAGTTGTTAAGGCCGTACATATTGAACTTGTAACGGAATTAACTTCCGATGCATTTTTAGCAGCATTTAAACGTTTCGTTTCACGTCGTGGGCCTGTTTCTTGTCTTTATTCAGACAACGGGACCAATTTTATAGGTGCAAAGTCTCAGTTAGATGAGCTGTATAATTTTTTAATTAGTTCAGAGTATGAACCATCTCTAAAAAGGGAGTTAATTAAACGCCGTATAGATTGGAAAACAATTCCACCTCGTGCCCCACATTTTGGCTCTGTGTGGGAATCTAATATAAAAAGCCTAAAGAGTCACTTGTATAGGGTTGTAGGCAATCAGTTACTTACGTATGAGGAATTACAGACTGTTTTAATACAAATTGAGTGCATTATGAATTCTAGGCCTCTCAATGTAATCTCATCTGACCCTGACCCTGAAGTGATAACTCCGGCGCATTTTTTGATGTCGACTCCGTTGCAGTACTTACCAGCTTCATTCTGTGATACTCCTCTAAGTTTGAACCAACGTAAAAGGTTGCTGGATCAAATGGTTCATTCATTCTGGAAAAAATGGCACCTTGAGTACTTGCATACATTGCAAGTCCGTCAAAAATGGACTAAATTAGAAAATTCTATTAAAATAGGAACTGTCGTGCTTGTTGGCGAGGACGACACTCCACCTTTGAGTTGGCCTTTAGGTGTAATTATTGACGTTCACCCGGGTAGCGATAAGGTAGTTCGCGTAGCGACGGTGAAGGCTCGGAATCGTATTTTCAAGCGACCTGTAGTCAAGCTGTATCCTTTGCCGACGCAGTAGTCACAATAATCAAGTATTAGTATTTATTAATAAGTTAGTAATTGTTTTTTTTTTGTATTTCAACTTTAGCATACAGTATCAAATTTCATACCACTTTATAAATTGTTTAAAGTCGCTATTCCTTTGTAAGTTCTCCGAACTTCCAAGGCGGGGAGCATGGTTAAGCAGCTTCACTGCAACATATACTTTATTTCATCTTATTTAAAAATATTTATGCAATTAAATCACAGGGCTTTGAATGTTTTTCGTCTCCTGTGATGTTGTAGCAAATCCCAATAATGCGTGGTTATTCACTCGCTGTACCGAGAGATGGCGCTAGCATTCGCGAACTTTGCCGATTGCAATTATTAATCCGCCAATGAGATGTATCGATCTACGCATTTTACTTGCCGGTGTACCGTGTGACGTGAACTGTGATTTGTGCTGTTCTCGTGTGTTTTATTAAAATATAATCTTGAAGCTGATCTCCACCTGGTTGCTGGAACGCTTATACGAGTGAGGAAGGCGCCCTTGCAGATATCTTCAGGTTAGTGAGTGTTTTAGCTTCGTTTATTTGGGTATTTGCCATACAAGTTACGGAGACAATTTTTTCCCACCAAATTTTATTCCCGATTACGATCCCGCCTGGATCAGACTATTTACACGTCTATCCAAGCGGTATTGTTATCTTATGTTAATAAATTCGGTTTCTGCTTCATGTCTCCCCTGATACACCAATGTCTCCCACACAGAATGTTCTATAATGTCCCTTAAGCCGGCGAGATATCAGAACTTACTTCATTGCATCTTTATCATGTTTAAATATTGATACTCAATTTGCAGATAAGAAAATATTTAACAATTTTTTTGCTCAACTTTGTCGTCCGAATTTTGCAATTACTGAATTCAAAGTATTAGGTACAGCATACCTACTTACCATACCCAACTGCGTAATTAATTAAGGAATCCTAAAGAAAGACGTTTGGCTGAGTTTCCATCAATCATTCCTGGCAATGTTGATTGAAAATGAATTGATTGTCAAGAAAATTGAATGAATTTTGAAATACTTTTGGATAACTTATTCGTGGCCGATTAGATAAACATAGGTCTAGAAGTAGGTATTTGAGTTTCTATTATTATAGAATTGTGCGTAGGTAATGGAAATTCCTTGGTTAAAAAATGCAATCTACTATTTGGAGATGGGATGAATGGTACTTCTCCTTTATTCTACCCAGGGCCCGAAGCAGTGGCGTAGCGTGGGTATCGGCCGCCCGGGGCGGAAGATAATTTTGCCGCCCTCTTATTTAGGTATTTCAATTTAGTGTATACTATGCATTACACACTCCTGTTTAAAAAGTATAGATGCTTTGCACTCGCTCGAAAATGGCAACGAAAAACTCAGGCAATTGCCGGATTTACATTCAGTTTGGAACTAATGAAAAAATAATTGGGAACGCTCTCGCATTTTGGGCTGGTCGACTGCACTTCATTGCAACGCTTTAAGTTATCGCTCGAAAAAATACCTTCCTGTGTTTTTAAATAGTGTACAAATTATCACTGTTAGAGACAAGAAAACGTGTCATTTCATTTAAAAATACATTTTTCTTATGAAAACAATTTCATATGGAAAAATTTATTGGGTTTATAAACGCGTAAATTTTTTAAAACTAGAAACCTCTCCGCCTGTCGGAAAAAATGGCAGGTCGATTTTATAAGTGTATTTTTTCTAGTCTTAAAAATATTTACGCAAAAAAATATTCCACACTATAAGGTAGTTACAGTTAAGAACTGGACGTCAAATATTTGCAAAATCAAATATTTCGTCAAGTATTTCGTTCGGATCTTAGAAGTGCAATTTTCAATGATTTGATGAAACAATGTTTACCATAAAAACATAAGCACCAAGCACTGACAGTGACCTGATAGCGTAGAGGTTAACGCAGCCGCCCGGATTGCGGAGGATGCTGGGTTCAATTCCCGCCTGGGACAAGTCGATTTTTTCAGTGTATTTTTTCTTGACTTAAAAAAAAACATTTTATTTTGACTGTCATTGACAAAAAGTGCGCGTATGTAATGTATATCCTCTGTTATTGGTATCGGTGCGCGCTCTCGCCAGTGAGCGCTAAGCAACAATCAATACGTAACTCATGAGGTATATAAATTTACCTCTTTCTAATAACGGGTTTGCCTAATCATTAAGTAATCTATGAATAAAACTTTCTTTGAATAGTCAAAGTTATTATCGCTGATTATTAGTCATATACAATTAAAGCACAAAATATTCCTCTGAACACAAAATAAACTACGGGGAATCGCCGCAAGTCAGAATAGACAGTGTTGCTAGCAGTTGCTACAAAATATCATTCAAAGAAAGGGGTATCCCCGAAATCGTCACAGAATAAGTAATGAAAAATTCCATACTCTTTTCAATTGGTCCGAATTTGTAGTTGCAACATAAATATGAAATGGTTTAATTTTTTTTTAATTATTGTGAAATTTTGCCGCCCCCTCAAATGTGCCGCCCGGGGCGGGCCGCCCCCCCTGCCACCCCTACGCTACGCCACTGGCCCGAAGACAAAGTAACAAATAAGTTCGATCAGGACAAAATGTATGGGATTAATCCGCCGTTAAATCACGTGTCAATCGTAGCTCCAAGTAAAATGACCTATGATGACGAATTTTGATAGCTTTTCGTTATGAATCGATTGCTACTCGTCTAGGCCTCCTGGTCCCAATTTATTTGGGGTTGGTTTCATATTTCTAAGTTTTGGCATAGGATTATATCCGGCCGCCTGCACCTCGCCACGTCGGTCACACAATGTCGCATCAAGTCGCGCTTCTGAAGCACACCGCTTTCGAAAATCTAAACCAAAACCGTAAAATAAACTGTATTATTGGTGATCACGGGAACAGTGCACGCAGCAGACGATTGGAGAGCAGTTCTGAGGTTAGTACTTTGCATGCCACATTTAAATGAAGGAATTCGCAAACTTAGCGCCATTTTTATGCTTGGATTAGTCCTTAAAAATATACTGATACTATCAAAAATAATTAAAAAATATGCGCTCGCGGAGTAAGTAGTTTAAACTCTTATTTTTAGGTTTGATATCCAATTTTGATGCTGTTTCCAGAAAATATGTGATTTTTTAACAAAATAATCATTAGTTTCTTGTAGGTGATTACCTCTTTCTAATTTAAAAATAAACTGAATAAAGAGTTTCAAATATTTTAATTCGAAATACTCCCATTTTCCGGTTGATCCGATTGATTTTGACATGCTTTGGGTCTAGTATTAGTCATGCACATTGTACCCCATGTGACAATGTTAGGCAGCTTCCATGGTCCAGCTTTCATACATAAATGGTCAGTCATCTTTAGATTACAAACTAGTTTAGTGATCAATGTTTAACGCAGCTCATACCTCTAAAAATCCTTTCTGTTCCTCGTGTATATGGTTTAAAGGCACATATATCTCTTCCGTCTCCTGGTCCACTAACATAACGTGTCTGTGAGAGAAAGTTCCTCGTCCTACATCTTCCCCACTCAATCTGACATGTCGGCCTTCCATTAAAAGGGAACCTAAAACCAAGTTGATTACTTATAATCACAGATATATCAATCTAAGGAGATCGGTCGAATCGCCGAGTTCATCGGAAGACCGAGTGTCGCGATCAGTGGCCGTACTACATAACATGGTTCTAGTTGAGCATGCCGTAATATACACTATTCATTGCGCGAATCTTAAGGACTGTGAAGCCATGAAAGTTAAGCACAGCCGCAAAGGAGATCGGTCGAATCGCTGAGTTACGTATTCACTTGACTTTGTCGGAAGGCGAAGTGGCGGAAATGTATGCCCACAGGACATACACTTGTCATGAATTAAACGCCGGCTTGGCCTATCTCCTTGTATTATTAAATCTGTGCTTATAACATATGCTAATCAATATAATATCGATTTGAAATGGGGTTAATATTATTTGTGGGGTTGTGACTATGTTCCTCGCTGTTACCGAAATAGGTCTATTGTGACCTTTTGCAGGTTTTTATTTAGAAAAAGGATCTTTCCAGTCCTACGCGAGTCCATATTTTTTGGCGGAAAATGTGTCTACCCAAATGTAGGTTTCGCTTCTTGTTGGAAAAGGGTACAAAAAGTTCACAATAGTGCATTAGCGTTGTACGCTCCTGCCCGTAGAATGGATACATCGATTTCAAAGCGATACCATAAAAATGAGTAGGCTATTTTGGATTTTAATTAGATACACAAAGACTTAAAAGTGTGTAATTTGAAAGTAAATACCATGAAGCAATTGAAGCTATGCAGTTTACTAGAGAGTCGATATGATACATTAAACAACAAAAAATATTTTCAACTTTTGCATTAAATTCAGAACGTGTGAAGAAGAAATGAAAAAACAATCTTGAAGAATACACTTTTTCACAAAGTTTCAGATTTGGAATTCCAAACTTTTGTTTTTGCTTTGATATTTGTAGGATTTAACAACCGTAAAGTACGAGAGAAAAATAATTATACGCTCCAGTTTCGTTTTCTTCCCACTTAAAAGTTCAACAACAAACAATCCAATTATAACATTGTTAGTAAATCTTTTGCTTTCCTCACCAAATGCTAGAGCTTCAGCTGTCGCCCAATCGATGCCCTTTTCTTCGGAGATTTTCTTAAGGCGATTCTTCACATGTGTCTTTTCTAGATGTTTATGTATATTCTGAAAAATAAGCACAGTGTTTTTGAAAATTTCTTGTATTAATGAAATAGAGAAACGGTTGTACTAGTACGTCTAAAAAACTTACAAAATGACTAGGTGTTTTGACAGATGCTTGGCCCACCAGCTTCAGCAAGCCGCTGTCCACGCCGGTGTGCCAAATCTCTACGGCCTTGGGAGCTGGTTTTATTTCAGACCATTGTTCTTGGTAATATGAAACCTACATAAAGATATATCAACATTATGGTAAGTGGAAAATACAACATCGGCATCTAGCAGGTAGAGATAATGAATAATGTAGTTTGTGCATAGTATTTTAGTCACGAACGCTGGTGAGATATCCCACACACCGTCACAACGTTCGTAAGATAGAAATACTGTACCGAAAAACAACCAAACCTGCACAGCGCAGAATCTAATATCGAGCAAATAGAAACCTGACCATGGCAGAACCTAATCACGGTAAAGTACGATATTTGCTGTATTTTTCAAGTTAATAAAAGCGAGTTTGAATAAAACGTTAAACGTTAGGTCAGGACTTTATTTTCTCGATCGTACATACGTAGACATCATCATAGTACACTTGCAATTCAATGCAATTTATGAACTATGTTAAATTATCAAGCTCGCCTCACAACAATACAAACAATATAACTGACAACCTTGAGGTGACAACTTGTATAATTACGTGGAGCAAAAACCTTGTGTATTTACCAGCGCTTCCTTGACGAGCACCGATTTACTTATTTATTCTATAGAAGAACATATATAGCTACAAAATAGCCTCATTTCACTACGATATGGTATTGTTCCTTTCTCGCTGTGATGTTATGTAGAAAGTGGTTTTCAGTTACATATTCATGAAATATTCTTGTATATTTTTATTGCCGATAATGTTAGTTCAAAGTAAGAAATTTCACATGAAAGAATTCACGAGCGACGAAGATTACTTGATAAAGTTAGAAATAAGAAGTTACCTATTTAAAATTCATTCCTAATTAAGGCTTTTATGGTTAGGTTAGACATCGTTTTAAAAAATAAGAAATTTGTCTTCATTATGTTCTTCCAAATTGTTTGAACTTTAGTGATTGGCTTTTAATATTCTAGGTCAAAATAGGTACATTTTTTTTTCATTTACCTCAGGTTTGTACGAAGGAATAGATTCGTATTGTGATTGCAAGTATTTTGTATAATCTGAGACTATATTATCTACGCCTTCTGTGGTTAGCACTCCTTCTGATACTAGCTTCTCGGCGTATAAATCTGGAATCGACCTACAAATAAACAATTTTGATCAGCTTCCTTATTTATAACTTGCGAATTTTGCACTAGTATTGTTGTAGGTATATGTAAGGAAATGTCGAAGAACTATAAAATAAATTCAATTTAATTTTTAAACTTAGGAGGTGCTACTAAGTCTTAACATTGAACAATTAACTGTATTTCGTTAAAGAGAAGAAGTTTTAAAAACACAGTTGTTTATTTTTCAAGGACATGTTAAATGGCGTCTGGCACACGTGACTAGACATAATGCAAATGAAAATATCATGCAATTAATTTTGTGAATATCTCTTGTACTCCCGTGTAATTCCGAACTTTGGGATAGTTTACATTCCTTAAATTCATATATACCTTGTTTGTTTAGAAATGATATACATAAATAATACAGAATGACCAACTATGAGTAAGCTTACTGTTTATGGGACAAACAAAATCTGCATTTCTTTTGTGAAGTACAAAATGGAGTAGGTAAAACACATTACAAATAAACAGAATTGTGATGTGAATAGACTTTTTGGTGATAGGTTTGTAAACGATCAAACCTATTAATAAAAATGCCAGAAGTTGATGAAGACAGAAAAATCCGGATCAAATACTTACTTTCTGCCGTGTATCAGTTTGTACAGTAATGGATTGGTGAAAGTTGGATCGTCTAATTCATTGTGACCCCAGCGACGATAGCAATTGTGGTCGATGAACACATCTTTACGGAATTTGCGTTGGTACTCAAATGCTATGTTGGTTGCCTTTGCTACCAGCTATAAAAAAATACATCTTTAATAACATGTAATAATAATTAACATCATTTATTTGTAAACGTGGTGTTACAGATTGTAAGAGTTACCTAAGTGTCTGCAAGCTTAAAATAGCAGCTTTTGTTAATTAAATGCTCTCTCTTGTTACAGTACAATTACCTATGTAGGCATTGTAAGCCATTATTGCACCTTTCCTGCTGGTTACTTTCTTGACACGATAGCTAGCTTAAGTTTTTGGATGACATGTTACTACACAACAATATGTCCACAACACATATTAGAAAACAATATTTGAATGTAAACTTACCTCAGGATGATCACCATTAACGTGTATTACTGGAACCGCTATAGCTTTTGCTAAATCAGTCACATATATAGAAGAGCGCCCTCGACTAGCTGGCAAAGTGAATCCAAGCTGCAAAAACAACAACATACATTATTTTCAGAATTTGAAATCTGTAAGAAATAAACTTTCTATGATTCTATTACAAATTTTTAGCTCTTATAAAACTCAAACCGTACCTACTGACTCTAGTTTACACTGGGTGTATGTTACAAGTAATTGTTTAAACAAGATTGTGATCGCAACGTGGATTACTAAAAGCAGTTGCAAAGACACAATCGTATGAATAATATTGATCAAATAAAAAAATCAAATCTCTTTAAGCAAAAACTTTCCTTATCATGCATCTTTTTCAAATATTCAAATTTATATACAGCGACAATCTCTTTTCAAGCCGTACATACTGCGGGTTGAGCAAATTTTAACATGGTTTGAAAGAAAATGAAGTTGGTGTTTGTAATTAGTTTTTACTACAAAGTTTTGGCCGCCTAAAATTGGGACGGAAAGTTTGGAAATAACGTAAATCCTAATGAAATGTAGCGTCAGAAAAATTTAGCGTTAGGCACTCCTTAAAGTAGCAAAATTTCATATTGATTTCTAGTTAGGTACAATCTTGCATGCAATATAGTAGCCCATAAAAATATTGTTGTAGATGTTTATGACCTTTATTAAGCATAACATTTCGGGCTGGTTCCAATTACATCCCATTGCGTTTGACAGATAGGGTAAACAAAATTGTCAATTTAAGTGCATCTACTAATCAGAACCTGTGAAACCGGCGCTTAGTTGATTTAATAGATCATCATTTTAGCCGAGAGACGCCCACTGTTGGACATAGGCCTCCCTCAAGGATCTCCAAACCGGTCGGTCCTGCGCTGCCCGCATCCAGCGGCTTCAAACAGATAAATATTTGTAATATCATTTCCGTCATAATCACAGAACACAGCTGTGTTCTGTGGTCATAATTACCTTTCTAATATCTGATTTTACTAAGAGGCACAGGTACAAATTATTTATTTAATTTTCATAGGTACCTATTTACCTGATTGTTGACTACCACATGCAATGACCCTCCAACGTTGAAGTGTGGGGCTTTGGATAGCATGAGGGTCTCCTGATTCACACCTTGTCCAGTGAACGCTGCATCACCGTGGATCTGATGAGAGTAATTCCTTTCAGTATTTTATTCATTATCATCATAACGGCTTTTATAATTCAACCCAATGGTCTGGGACACAAGGCCTCTCCTTGTCATCGAAGGAGGTTTAGGGAGTAGTCCACCACGCTTGCCCAATGCGGATTGGTGGACGGAGTATAAGGTGATCAATACCACTTTGCTGATCTATTAGTCGCCTTCTACGACATCCATTGGAGGATATAGAGTGATGCTATTCTACTCTGCCGGCATCACACGGCGAAGTATTTTAATAATTTTATGAAAACCAAAATCAACAAGTTCTTTATTTATGTACTTTATGTACTTTGGTGTTCAAAATGAAAGAGAGAATAAGATGAAATCAATAATTGTTTTATTTAAACAATATTGTTAACTGTGGGAGTAGTGTTCGTGATAATAGTGTAAAAGTAGTAGAGAAGTGTAGAATAGTGAAGAACGAAGTACATTTTTGTTGCGCCTAAAAGGCACTATGACATAAATAAATTTCTACAATACATTATATGTCTCTTTCGTTGTGTCTGTAACTTCAACTGATTTTAATTTTTTAATTTTTTAAAACAAATCAGAGTATAAATTCTTTAAGATTGTTGTTTCTCTGTTTATATTTCCATTTAGATTCAACGCACTTGTTTCATTCCATTTTATTTCCAGCTTCACCTCGACCATTGATAGAACGTATTGTAAGTTTATGAGGGTTTAGAAAGTGGTGAAATTTTAGTATTGTTATTGTATTTGACAATAGTTATGTAAACGATAGTTCTATAATTGTGAGTAGTAATCTTTGGGACACAAAGAATTGGAACTAACTTGAAATTTCAGAAAATACTGAATTATAGACGATTTTATATTGATTATTTATTATTAGTAGAGTTTACCTACTTGTTATTTTAAAATTATTATTTTCAAAGTTATTGCATTTTTTGCAGATATTTGTCCACGCTATTCTCCGAAATTACTGAACCGATTTAATGAATTTTTGAACATGTGTTTGAATTGATCCAACTTAGACTATAGTATAATTTTTATCTTGATAAGTAGTCATCAACATTAATTATCTCTCACCTGCACGTTTAAAACTTTGTCTCCCATCTTGGATGATCCATCGATAGAGTAGTCTCCTTCGAGTAACTTTAATTGCTTAGATCTAGTTTTACCCATAGATACTGGGTTTGCTGCCTGAAATAGATGTATCAGGATTATCACAACGTCTTTTATAAATTCATCTAATTCATTTATTATCTCTTTTTAGATATTTAGTTCAAAACACCGCGCAATACAATTGGGCAATAAAGAGTCCTGATGGACTCTTTATTGCCCAATTGTATTACGACCAATTGAACCTGTTGCATATTATCTTATGGGAAATGCGAACCAAAAAATATAGGACAAACCTCAAGATGAGAAGGATTGTTCAGGAGAGAAAATCGTACAGTTTTCCCGTTAGCTACAATGTCAGCAGAAACACCTGAAATTCGAGAGTATTTTTAAATAACATTCTACAAAGTCAAAGTGAATAATAAGCCAACCAAACGTCTTGGTACCAACCCAATTATTTAATTATGTTGTTTACGCTACAGTTCAATCAATTCCAATATCAAACTTACTGAAGTGAGTGGATATATCGCAGGAAGCATTGGCTTCTATAGGAAACTCTTGATTACCGCCGAATTTGTGGAAGATCTTTACTGGAGGACATTGCAGTAGTCCACTCAGAACATTCAGTTTACCACGATGAGCCATCGCCAAAACCACGTGTTCAACACCATCTAATAAATTTTATGAATAATTTTTACCAAGTTATTACTCCATAAGCAAATTCAAATGCAAAAAAGCAAACGTATCCGTTCTCCACGGTCAATTTATCTCAAAATTAGAAAGCGTAATGACTTTGCGTGTTGGAAAACCCGAAAATTCCTGGTGTAGGATGCTTGCACCGACGATACTTGCTTTTTATCTAAGCCGGGAAATTCTTGACACCTAATAAGAGATGGTAAGCTCAGAGGTGGCAGCTAGCTTCACTCGGTACCATCACCTCTAGGAGCATTCATAAGTATTTTGACTGATCCAACATCTCAGGCAGCGAAATATTTAGAAATTTAACGACTAATATTGAAACCGCTATCCCACTCGCATAGCGCTAAGAATGTACATTTAGAATAAGATATGATGGGGCTGACATGTGCATTCTCGTTTTTTAGGCATCCGCAGATAACCAGCGTCGTGGCCTTCAAAATTAAAAAAAAAATCTGAGCGGAGACCTTTTTGATGCAGCTCACTTACTGTCGCAAAATGATTTGTTAAGTTATAGTTTACTTTATGTTTTGTAGTGTGTGTATCAAATAAATATTTCTCCTTTCTTTCTTTCTAGATAAAAAAGAAAAGCTAGTATAGTAGCCAGCTGGACCACCAATCAAACCAGGAATATGTACACCCTCCGAGATCGAACCTGGATAGATCATTATCCGGTGGACGAACCACTAGACCACAAAAGCGGTTACCGAAGTCTGACTTCATGCCTCATTCCCATTTAAAGGCATCGCATAACGCCCGGGTCGTTTGCAGTATCCGCCAATTGCCTCAAACAGCGAAAATTCTCTAGCTTTTGGAAATAATGTTAGAGAGTTTAAATGGAATTACGCGGTTCCGCACTGCACCGACTATTTTGGAAAACCGCAGAGCACTTACCGCTAAAAATATTCGCGACTATTAACGATAAAGCGATAAAGCTCATAGAAGTTACTAATATTAAAATAGTTAAAAAATGTAGTCACTAGCGTATACCCATTTAAAGATAATTTAAATAGTTGATTTATAAAATGAATTTTATCAATGTGATGCATATCTAGCAACCAATATCATTGCGAGGCATAAGTATTTGGTCTGTTTCAATTCAAAATATAAGTACCATCGTAATGATAAAGTACCTTACGCTATCAAAATGTTAAGCCGAACGAAGTTAGCAGATTCAGTGTGGCCTTCTGACCTAATATAATTATCCAGGATAAAGGCTTTGTAAGTGTTTCAGGACGAGTAAATACAAGTATAAATTTTCTGTTAAAAGTTTTAAATACAATTCATGACTTTCCGACCGTTTTGTACTCTCGGATGAATTCATTATGCTTTGGGAAGCATGTGAGGCGGGTGACAAGCATCTTGATGAGACGAGACGACGAACTTCGCAGCTTGGTATATATCTCGGCTAACACCGCAATTTCGCGATGATTCTAGGAATTTAAATAAGATTGGGTAGAAAGGATTTGTAGGCTGTGCTCCCAAAAATATATCAAAGCGGGATTAAGGTAGAAATGCTATATTTTAAGGATCTTCACGAAATTTAATCCGGTTATTCCGATCTGTTACCTTGAAGAATTCACCCTAGGGTAAATTCCGGGAAACATATGTCCTAAAATTTACACTATGCTAGGTTAAAAAATGGAATTTACTTTGGATTCTTAATGCGATTTTTCACCTAGGTACAGTAAGCGTGTCACCTAGGTACAGTCAGCGTGTTAATTTATAATATCTTCATGATTTTTATGACGTAAATTGATTGTTGTCGTTATATTTTGAACCCAGTTAAACGGTGTAGCACCAGCCATAAGAGCCAACAAAACAGACAAAACAAAGAGAATAGAGAATAATATAATATTAGACATTTAGATGTCTTTAAGTTATCAGAAGAGGTTACTATCTCAACAATCATTGTTTTTATGTGTGTTCTCTATCAAGTAGTTATATTAGAAAATCTCTAGTCTAGTGTAAATTATCGAGGTGATACATAGGAAGTGAGTATAGATAAAAAATCTTATTATTCACCCAGTTTAAGGTAAATTCTCAGACATACGTTTCCCAGAATTCACCATGGGGGAATTCTTTAGGGTAATAGACCGAAATAACCGATCGATGTTAGCGAAGTTCGGAGTTTAACACGAGAAAATTTTGTTTTATCTTCTCTAACAAATGGATTATTTTTTAATGTTTGTCGCCTAAGACCCTGCGCCTACTGCCTGGTACGACATGGATTCCTTCGGGAATCCCTACGTGCTAGCGCATGCCTGTATGAATTACTTTTTTTTTAAATCATTGCTATATCTAAAAGTAATTACACAACAATTATGTTATAATGGATGGTCCCACTGAAAATTAGCGCCGAGGCATTTTAATGTCGCGGCATAAAGCTGAGTGGTGACCATTTAGTTGCATTATTACCATATTGATTTTATGTGTGTTTCTATGTGTGTGTTATATGCTTTCTTAATGCTTCTAATAAATATGTTTTCTTTCTTTCTTTCTTTAATAGACCCTACGTTGAAAAGCGTTAGTTACAACACGTATCTAATAGTTAAGATGGACGTAAAGCTAATGAAAAGGCACCAGGGACCGGACGTGCCGGGAGTGCGGACACTATCTTGCTGCCCTATTGGCCGAAGACTTTCAAAGCATCCAGAGGGAAATGATACCTATACGGCATGCCCTGGAGTTGTTTCTGTACTCACGCGATCATTAATATTGATTTTTACAGCCCTTTTTTCGCATTAAAAAGTAGCCTATGTCCTGGAATAATTTTGTTTTTGCGTTTACAAACGCGTCAAATATTTGCAAAAATATTTCGTTCGGGTCTTAGAAGTGCAAATTTTAAAGATTTGATGAAACAATGTTTACCATAAAAACATAAGCACCAAGCACTGACAAATTTCGACAGCGAAAAGCAGTGTCTCGGTGGCGTAATTGGTCATCGCAGCCGCCCGGATTGCGGAAGATGCGGGTTTGAGTCCCGCCTGAGACAAGTCGATTTTTTTCAGTGCATTTTTCTAGTATTAGCCTATGTCCTTTCTAAGACTCTAGACTATCTCTGTATCAAATTTCATTTAAATCGGTTTAGTAGTTTGGGTGTGGTTACGTAACACACCGACAGACAGACTTACTTTTGCATTTATAATATTAGTAAGGATAAAATAATATGCGAATACTTGTAGATATCAGCATTTATCAATACTTCTGAAGACCGAACTTCATAAAACACAAGTTGAATAGATATAGAGTTCCTACGTAAGATATACAAATGAAAACAGAAAAAGAATCCCTATCGATGGAAGAGTTATAAAAATGCACCGTCTATTTGCGGACTCCGCTCGGGTAGCATTGCACTGAGTTTTTCTTGTCGATAGAGAAAATCATTTTTAGATTCCTATTACATTTTCAATGCAGCGTTTATTTTAAGGTTTATTGCTTTTGTAGAAAAGATAACGCATCGAAAATGTATGATCTTGTTGGTAACGAATATTTAGTGTTTGTGCTGTAGTTACTAATTGTGAAAGCGGAATGTAAATACTACCGATCAGATTACTACAAAACGTCGAATTTCTTCGGACCTTATTACACTGGCCATTTACCACGAGTGCGCAGCGCAACGAGCTAGATGTGAGTGCCCAGCGAGCTCGCGGCATGCAATGCGCGTTTTGGAAAATTCAGGAACAAAAGAAACGCCGATGCGGACATACTGCTATAGGTTTAATTTTTGGAAGAAGCATGATCCGAAAACTAAAGCATATACAACGACGAATATTGAAAAATCCATTATCAGTGTCACCGAGCTCATCGCGAGGAACTCGCTGTGGGCACATGATAAGTAATTGATGTGTAATTGCTGACATTTATAGATCCCAAAAAATGCACGTCTATGTGTAAGTAATGCGCATGTGTGCGTGAAAAATAGTACTGCAGTCTGACAGTTACTGTCTTTTCTAGGTGACTGTGAGGCTGACTTAGGCCCCCTTCGTGTACGTGAAATGGTCTCGTCTATCTATCTAGCTCTATATACGTTAGTATGCTCTTTCCCTTCCACATTGCCAATCTACAGTTTCCTATATCTATGGATAAGACTCTTCAATATACTTTGGAGTCTATAATCATGGAATAAGATTGAAAATTTATTGAAGACATTTTTGACCTTCTGTGGTCGCTACATTTACTTATGTAGTTTCAGCTTGATATATTTGCGATATTACGATTTACCGCCTCTGTAGTAATGGTTCGCCTATAGGAAATAGATCCATGGTGGTGGTGTGGCTTGCTTAAACGACGCTTGGCTAGCTACCAACACCTTATCAGAGTCTGCTGCTATAACGACAGTGTTGGCACCATTGTTGTGTTGCGGCAGCTAATGAAAAGATAGTCAGGGCCAGTGCCTCAGTGGTTGAGAATTCCAGATGAAGCTCGTCTCCACCTCGCTCTTATCATCACATATCATCTGGTGAAATGAAGGTTAAGAACTTTCCCGTAAAGTATCAAAAATAAAATATTCACGATACAGAAGTTTATGGGTGCCTTTCCACCAGAGATGTCCTATGAATCTGTGTTACGATAAAGAGCTTAGCTTTTAGATTCTCGTAGCATAGCTTGGCATCAGTGGAAACAGTCACACATTAATGTGACCACGTGACCGTATCCACTGATCCTAAGCTATGTAGCGGAACGATTAAGATGTGATGATGCACCGCCGCCAGTGCGTGGAAGATGCGCAGATCGAACTATGTGATGCATCGAGAGTTGGGAAGAAAAAAGCTCTCATTCAGCATCTATCAACAGCATGCATCTATCCATAGCACGCATTCTTCCGTACAAAAAACGTAGCATTCTTCAACCCTTTTCCATAAGTGCTATGGTATACATATGAACCGAAGAATAGAATTCGTAGATATCAAACACATCCTTAGCGACGTAACATAGTACACTCTTGAGGAAACGAAGCCTAAAGCAACTTAGCAATGTTTAAAATCTTCGTGTATTCCCAGTAGTTCCAGAGGAGTAGTTCCATGATGGAACTACTAGTATTAATATTTCTGTGTTGTAATTATTAGTAGGTGTACCTATGTGTTTCATTTCATAGGCCGTAAGTAGATGTAAACAATTTTTTTTAATGATTTTCAAAAAACAAACAAAGCTGGGTCGACAGTGTAGGTCAAATTGTTCCTGAACCTCTGGGGAAAAAAATATCAGTAGTCCCATGATGGGACCATGAGTCCATCGATGTGAGCGAAGTTTGCAAGGTTAATTAAAAAGTATAAAGTCTCTAACCTGCTGTGGTCAATCCAAAAAGCGTCGAGAAAAATGTTAATAAAGACTCTGCTCCTTCTCCACAATACCTCTTCACTGTGGGATATTTGACGCTCAAGAATTTGTCCCAGGCTTGGGAGTGTAGCATCTCTGATGCCATCTCTATCTTCCTCTCTTTTGAGAATTCGTCAATACCACTTTCTATACGTTGCGCAAACCATTCTCTTTCTTCTTCGCTCTAAAAGACAAAAAATCGTACTATAAAAGAATTCATATTGTCTCATTATGGGTGAATTTCCCGGGACCAAAAATTGCGTGGCATCGATGAAATCGGTATTAAAAAACAAAGCTATAACGTTCTTATTTTTTTTCTAGATAAATGAAATAGTTATCTATGTGGGGCACTAAATATTTTAATAATAGGAATAATAGGTACTTCAAAAAAATTTATTAAACCTCGAAATCTTTCATTGCCGTGTTTGTCCACACGTCACCTTGATGTATATTATACCTCATTGCTAAAAATCTATTGATTATTTATATTGAAATTTAGTTTTATTTGATGCGTGAATAGTTAAAGTATTGTTACGGAATACATTTATTCAAATTATTAAACAATACAACGAATGGTTATTCTAAATGCATTTGTCCCAGAACAAACTTTCATCGCTATGTCCTAAACATTTTTAAGAATATTGTTTTATCTAACAACTTGCGGCCCCCTCCTTGTGCGCTAAGCGTTGCATATTAGTGTCGCCTAAGTACTCGACGCGGAAGGACGTACACAAGTGCATGCGTTTTTGCGCTATAAATAAAAGTATTCCATTTTTTGTGTTGTCGTCATTTTTTTTTTCATCGCCGTGGATAGGTATAACTTCTATATGAATAAGTTTGTCCTCATGATTGAGTTTTCAATAGAATGCCATTTCTCATATGTTTATTTGTGAAGTGTTTATTACCTCGAATAACTAATAGTTTTTTTGTTATTTTATATTTTTGCCTTGATTTTCATCGCCATGCTTTCATTGCTGTGGTTTCCGTGGCCAAAATTTGCTATGGCAATGAAAAAAAAAGACACGGAAATGAAAAAAATTTCATTGCCATGCCTTGTAACACAATTTAGTTTCATTGCCGTGGCCAGGTGTTTCATTTCCGTGGCCAGGTGTTTCATTTCCGTGACTTATGTTTTTATTGCCATGATAAGATAAGGCAAAAAATATATCTTTACCTGTAATACAGGTAGTGCCGAGTATTGACCGCAACAATATACATATATGAAAATAAACTCAAAATTGAAATTATACGCCTCTGCCCCACATACAATGTTGATAAAAATATATAACCATATCCCAAAAATAAATTAAAAATACTGAAAAATTAATCAGTTTTGAGAATCACCAAAACAGTTTTTAATTACAAAAAGTTATAATGGCATTAAAGAATTTTTTGATAATGAAACTAAATACCAAATGCTGGTTTTTCTCCTGCAGCTGCGCTTGCGTGGGTCGGTGTAAGGGATAACCTATATTTCTTTAAGTCTAATCCATGTATATTCCAAATTTTATCAAAATAGATTCGGTGATTTAAGCGTGAAAGCATAACAGACAGATAGAAGGAGTTACTTTCAAAATGATGACAATAATACTCAAGTAAGTACATATATAAAACTAGCTTTTGCCCGCGTGCTAGACTTTGTCCGCGTAGAATAGTTACTTTGGGTAGCATTTTTATTTTTTTGGGCACTTATTTTGCAAAAGATACCCATACAAACTGCTGTGCATTACTGTAAATAGATTATTTTAATACATTTTTACAAACTACCTTTTTTGTTTTTCCATCCTTTGCTAACTTTCATGCGACCTTCCATCCCCTATTTCATCCCCACATGGGTCAATATTTCAAAGACGCTAAAACAAATATCTGCATATTTTTTGCGTGCTATTTAAAATTTCATGGTCTTATCTTTGGTAATGAGGAATCTCATAAAAATATTTAATCTCTTATTTCAACCCCTTCATTCCCTTTTTTACAAAAAAGTAGCTTTATTCAATTTCGAGGTTTAGTCTATTTTTGTACCAAATTTCATCAGAGTCGGTTCGGGAGTATGGCGTAAAAGCGATTAAGTTAATAAGTCGCGTCCAACATCTTGCATCTCAAAATGGATGTTGTGTTCGGAATCAGGACCCCCGAAAACTAAGAAAATGATCGATTTTATATCCAAAAGGCGTATCCGCCATCTTGGATCTCGAAATAAAAGTTGTATTCGGAATCAAGACCGCCGAAAACCTCAAAAATTATACTTATATTGCTTTTAAGTAAAAAGTCACGTCCGCCATCTTGGATATCAAAATAGATGTTGTATTCGGAGTCAGAACCTCCAAAAACCACCAAAATGATACCCATATTGATATTAAATTAAAAAGTCGCGTCCGCCATCTTGGTTCTCAGAATGGATGTTGTATTAGGAATCGGGACCCCGAAAACCATAAAAATAATACCCATTTCGATTTTATATTAAAAAGTCGCAACCGCCATCTTAGATCTCGATGTCGTATTCGGAATCGGGACCCCCGAAAACCACGAAAATGATACCCATATTGACATTTTGTCAAAAAGTCGCGTCCGCCATCTTGGATCTCGAAATAGATGTTTTATTCGTAAACCGGACCCACAAAAACCACGAAAACGATACCAATAATGACATTATGTTAAAAAGTCGCGTCCGCCATCTTGGGTCTCAAAATGGATGTTGTATTGGGAATCGGGACCCCCGAATACCATAAAAATGATACCTATATTGATCTTATATTTAAAAGTCGCAACCGCCATCTTGGATCTCGAAATAGATTTCGTATTCGGAATCGGGTCCCCCGAAAATCACAAAAATGATACCCATATTGACATTTTGTCAAAAAGTTGCGTCCGCCATCTTAGATCTCGAAATAGATGCTTTTTTCGTAATCCGGACCCACAGAAACCACGAAAACGATACCAATATTGACATTGTTTAAAAGTCGCGCCCGCCATCTTTGATCTCAAATGTGTGTTGTATTGGGAATCGGGACCCCCAAAAACCATTAAAATTATACCCATATCGATCTTATATTAAAAAGTCGCAACCGCCATCTTGGATCTCGAAATTCATTTATTCGTAATCCGGACCCACAATAACCACGAAACCGATACCCACATTGACAATGTTTAGTGTGTGGTGTGTTAGACGTGAATGTGTGACTTTGTTTTTATTTCCTTACGAACTTTCATCCCCTATTTCATCCCCACATGGGTAAATATATCAAAAACGCTAGAACAAATATTTATTTATTTCTTATCAACTGCCTACATACAAAGTTTCATGGTTTCGTCTTTAACAATGACGAATTCCATACAAACTTTCATCCCCCATTTCACCCCCTAACAGGTCAAAATTTCAAAAATTTTTGATCAAATATTCATTTTCTTCATAAGAAGTGCCTAAATTCAAAGTTTTATGGTTCTATCTTCAAAAATGACGAACTGCCATACAAACTTTCATCCCCTATTTCAACCCCTTCAAGCCTTTTTTTTGCAAAATAAAAAAAGTGCCTAAATTCAAAGTTTTATGGTTCTATCTTCGAAAATGACGAACTGCCATACAAACTTTCATCCCCTATTTCAACCCCTTCAAGCCAAAGTAGCCTATGTTCTTCCCCGAGCTCTAGTCTATATGTGTAACAAATTTCATCAAAATCGGTTCAGTGGTTTAGATGTAAAAGCTATAATATTAGTAGGGATTTTATGTTGAATATAGATTTTCATTTCCGTGGATGCGTTCATTCCCGTGGCATAGTTCTTTCATTGCCGTGGAGACTTGTTTCATTGCCGAGCACGCATGTTTCATCGACGTGGCACGAAATTTTTAATCTTGTATATCTCGTTTGTTTTTTATGTTATCTGCTAGATATTGAGGAAGAATACGTACATTATCAAAAACTTTAAAACCCGCGATTTAGTTTTTAAAAAAACTTTAAGATAAAAAAGTCCACGGGAATGAGAATTTTTTTGGACCTGTTGAAATTCACCCTTATAATTATAAGTAGTAAGACTACGCGCACTGGCTTAGGTCCCCACAGCTGTGGCTACCATTTCCGACGCGCACTAAGAAATTTTCCAACTTATTTCTATATCACACAATCAAGAAATGAAATTCCCTGCCAGCAGATGTATTATTTGCTTATTAAAATTCTTTTTTTTACATTTAGAAATTCATTACGCATTCGTCACGCCTGGGCTGGCGTCAATGTTATATGAGACTATCCCTACATAAGGCAGGGCCTACCCACTAAAACCCAACGATGTCCCTCACATGCACCTTAGCGTGAAAACATCAGCGACCGCAATCTCCTCGCGAGGAGAACGCGTCGGCCGCGGATATTCATTGTGAACTTTCGAAGAAAAACCGACCGACTCAATCATTCTACTAGGCATGCCTTATAAGTTCTGTCGTTTCCATATTTCCCGGCAATTTTGAATGTGGAACTGTACTATATTCAAATGTGTTTAAATTTTGAATCTCAAAACAGTTGAAAGTATTAGGATTATTGCTATTGTTTAGTCACAGCGTCGATTGGAATCTGTCAGGTTACGTACGAAAATAAATCTTTATAAGGAAAATGTTAGTGCAATAATTTTCTAAAACTTTAGAAGACGCCTGACACGGCTTCAGTATTTTGAAGAGCTTACATCTGTGTTCAGTGATGAAGCCCCATGTCTGCGGACTGTCGAACGCTGGTACTTAGAATTCCAGCGTAGACATACTAGTGTTAGTGACAAATCTCGCGAAGGACGCCCAAAATCCGCCTTCACTGAAGATAACATCATTACTGTGAGACAACGAATTCTCGAAGATCGTCATGTGACGTATCGAGAGATAGAGGTTCTATTAGGCATCTCAGGGACAACCATTCAGAAGATCTTGCATGAAGCGCTTGGTGTAAGTAAGCTAGTTTGCCGTTGGATACCGCATCTGCTTTCCGACGATCACAAGGCGGCCCGCGTCAGATGATGTAAGAAAACTCTGCAAAGGTTCAACCGAGGAGAGTCAAATCACGTCTACGACATCATCAGTGGTGACGAAGCTTGGATCTATGCCAACGATCCTGATTCCAAACAACAATCTACAATCTGGGTCTTTCAAGACAAGCCAAAGCCGACTAAAGTTGTTCGTTGTCGAAGCACTTTCTAAGAAGATGGTGGCCACATTCGTTGGAAAAACCGACCATGTTGCGAATATTGCACTTCAAGATAGTAAAACGGTTAACGCAGAATGGTATACCACAGTTTGTTTACCACAAGTCATCGCCGAACTTCGAAAATCTAACTCAAGGCGACGCATCATCCTGCACCACGACAACGCAAGCTCACAAAGCGCTTGTCAAACGATTGAGTATTTGAAGCAGGAAAAAGTAGAAATTCTTGTCCATGCTCCATACAGTCCTGACCTAAGCCGTAAAGATTTCTTTACATTTCCTAAAATTAAGAAAATTCTTCGTGGTCAAAGGTTCCAGTCCGGTGAAGAAGCATTCGACGCTTTCAAGTTAGCCATTTTGAAGACCCCCACTTTAGAGTGTAATAAATGTTATAATAACTGGTTTGAGCGAATGGAAAAGTGTATTAAGATACGTGGTGAATACTTTGAAAAACAATAAAAAGTACTATATGGTTCTAGTTGTGTTTTTTTCTTCAAACGACAAAACTTAAAAGGCATGCCTCGTACACCATACATAAGTTTAAATTTCCTAAGAATTACTTTGACATTAATTACACCCATTTTACAAAGCAACCTTACTTAAAATATCGACTCATTGGAATGTGTATTGGTACCGTTACCTATACTGGATTAACAGAGTCTAAACATATTTATATTATTACAAATTTAGATAGATACAATCATAGTTTTTCTGCAGTGCTTCCAATTTTTTGTGTTGGTGTGCCTAAGTACAGACATAAGCTTACACACTCACACATACATACAAATTCACACACTCACTAACACACATTTCCATGCATGTAGAACACAGAAATAATAATAATCCTCTTTATTATTATTTCTGTGATGTAGAAGCTCTGTTTATAAAGCCATATGGTTCCGGTGAGGTTCCTGGAGTCTTCAGTCCTCCCAAATATTATGTGTTTTCGGTTACCTAGTTTTCAGCATAATTTATTTGTTATAAATATTTATTTAAGGCTAACCAGCATGTAGGTAATATTGAGGTGGAAAATAAAGATTTTTTCATTATTTATTTACTTAATATTTTTTTTCTCCCGCCCTTGTCTATCAGCCGTCATCATCTCATCATTAACATCCTGTTTTATAATAATATACCATCTTTCACACAGTCCATCTTTTCTTCGGTTTTCCTCTCCCTCTATGCATTCACATTCATTCTAATCACTTTTTTTCTAACTTTCTATACAATCGTTTTTTAGTTTTCCTTACCGTCAAATGAGAGAATTCGTAGGATATCGGACCACAATATATCTTCTCCAGGTGTTCAATGAGATTCTTGACAGATTCTTTACCATTGTAGCCGTACAATAATCCTAAGTCCACATCATCGTCTGCCGAAAGACCATATCTTCCGTAATGAAGCTCCTTTATATCACTGTAAATATAATACCATTTTATTATTTTGGATCAGTAAGTTTATTGCTCTGAACCAACTCGCACTTGTCCAGTGTGGTTGACTAAGGCCTAATCGCCCCTAATGTGGGGTAGGCTCGAGCCCCTCGGTGGGGACATTATATGAGTTGATGATGATGAAGTTTATTACTCTATTTGGCTTAAGATTATATCCATTATAAAAAAGTCACTTAATAATTTCGTACCAAAGAGATTCATACATCAAACTTTTAAGTCCCAAAGCACAAGTTATTTCTATACTACCGTCGCAGTTTTGACTTCAAGAAATAATCAAATCTAAACTCCTTAATCAAATCAAGCAAAGTAAATAGGTATTAGTAGTTCAGGATAGTAGCGAGTTGCTACACAGTTCTACTTAACGTTAATTATTGTTTAGTCTAAGCAAATATTTGTGATCCAATAATGGGCGAAGAGATTTCACTTAGTATGTCATTCAAGAAAGTCACTTAAGTCCAATTTCTGATGTGCAGGCAGCTCTGACACGCATGCCGTTTAAAAATATACTCGTATTAATTATTGGACAAAGACAAAACTTTGCCCAACTTGATAAAAGCTGATTTATTAATTAGTTAGATAGACCTACATAAAACATGATACTAAATACACCGTACTTTAAAACAAAAGTGGTACTAGACAAAAATTACAGTATTAAATTTAATTTTTTATCTGCATCGAAAACTTTATTTAGCCACATTTTTTTTTAGATTACGCTACTTTTGTTTTGAGTGTGCATCATCATCAAACATCAACAACAGCTCATTTAATATCCCCACCAAGGGGCTCGAGCCTATCACACATTAGGGGCGATTAGGCCTAAGTCAACCACCCTGGCCAAGTGCGGGTTGGTCGACTTCACACACAACCTAAGAATTTCTTCATGGGTGTGTGCAGGTTTCCTCACGATGTTTTCCTTCACCGTAAAAGCGTCGATTAAACGTAGATATGAATTCAAAATTTTAAAACACATTGGTACGTGGCGGGGATCGAACCAGTGCCTCCCGGGAGGGAGCTCTCTCACACTTCTTCGTAAGGATTATTTCTGCAACTCGGCGACTTTCGCGATTGTTTTTTGTTACCCAAAGTATGAAACAATCTACTTTGCACGATTTTTTTTTAAATATAATAATATATTTCCACGCTCACACCAATTATCCAGCCCAAAGTAAGTATCATTATGAACTTGTGTTATGGCTACTAGATAACGGACATTTTTAATATACATAATATTTTTAGATATTTTTATAAATAAAATTGAATAAATATATAAACAACCATGACTCGTCAACAAATACTCGTGTTCGTCACACAAATATTTGCCGCTACCAGGACTCGAATCCGGACCGCTTGATGTGTAGGCAGCTATACTGACCACTCCACCATGACGGCGTCAATTGAGAGATAACACGCTGTTATGTAGAGCTAGCACGAAGCCGTTGACGTCGTATGGAGTGCGCCGATACATTTGTGTTACCTCTATCTGTTTTATCGTAATTTTATACTGCAGCGCAAGAAATGTGTGTTCACATATATATTTCACGTAGCTAGCACATAATTATTTCGGTTCATATCATCATACAACAGCATTTTTAATTTCACTCACTGCTGAGACACCATCCCTCTCCTTGTTATCCAAGGAGGTTAAGGCAGTAGTCCACCATTCTTGCCCTATGCGGATTGGTGGACCAATGTGGTTGTGTGATATTTCGGTTACCTATAGAGAAATATTACGCGATTTAATTTTTCCGGTAATTTAATTAAATCTTTGCCTGAGGCTATGAGTAGGTAATTGTGTTTAGAATATTGCTCCACTTCAACGGATCTTCCAAATACTGTGACTTTGCTGTAAATCTCATTGGGTATAGGGTACAGATGGCGCAAAACAACGTGACAGTGTCACCATAAGCAGGAATCATTTAATTGGTGACAACTCAGGGTGACAATGTGCCAGATAGGTATAGATTATTCAACATAGAGATTGTTCAGTTCTCTACTAAGTTACGTAATACTTGTATGGTATGGGCATGACAATGTGTATTCATCGACTGTCGACGTAGAATAGTAAGCCGCAGTCTGATTGGCGGGTTTTCCGATACTCCAGTGCAGATATTGTAGTTGTTTTGTGTCTGATTCGAATTCTGTCGCAGTTAATGGAAATAAATATAAAATAGGGCGTTATCTATTTCAAAACTAATACTCACACCATCTTAATGTAAATGTTAAAATGCATGAGAAAATAATTTTGTTGCAATGAATATGACTCTGAATTACTATTCGTTGCAGGATTGCCAAAAAATCCATAGGCGAGATATTTATATTTGTTTCAAAAACTTAATACTTATTATTGTTGGTAGGTTCATAGATATTTTAGAGTAAAATAGAAATCATTAGCAGAATACTACCTAGTCTTCAGTTATCTGTGAACCGTTTAGCAGTAAAGAGTAATTCGGTACGTGATGATGGTAACATGATATGATATTGTACCTATATTTTTAAATAATTTTAAGCATAAAATTTGTACAGAAAGTCCGAAATTGTTACTTACAATTTTTCATTTTTGTAGTCGACATTATCTATGCTAGCTTTGAGATGACCGTGAGTGCGATATGCGTTAACTAGTTGATTCGCCCGACAATTCTTATATCTTCTTTTTAGAACTTCTTTTGGCAAATCTGAAATGATAAGACACACGTGAAAATATTTGATTTTATTTGTTATTGTTGAATTTTTCATCCAGATTGTTCAGACAAGTTTAAGAATACGCTGTTAAGCCAACGACACGTTGTCTTAGTGACTGATACACACTTAAGTCTCTATCTCAAGAACTACAGAACCAATATTGAAGCAACTTGCACAGTTCCCTAAGTTAGAGTACCTATATTTAGTGTAAATAAAAAAGATTTTTCGTAATCCGACTTACAGGATTTGAGATATGCGTGAACAAACATGCAAACATATAAACATAAGGGCATACATACACTTATGAAATAATAATAATACACTCATAGTATAGATAGATAAACATATACAAAAACTGTATAATGTTGACAATATTACATAGGTACATAAGAGTCGAATTGATAACCTCCTCTTTATTTTGAAAACGGTTAAAAACAATCTAATTTTCGCGGCAGTCCGATAGACCTCGCGCGACTTTTATTCTTAATTTAAAACGTTGAAAAAGAAGTGCCTATTTAACTTATAACAAACGTTAATGTGTACTTTAACAGCACATTCAGAATAATGAAAAAAAAAACTAACCAAGAATGTCTATTATTTTCATGTTGCAAAGTCGCTGCTTGCTTCTCTGTTATTAGAGATTAAATTGAGATTAAAGAGACATTTTTTAAATAACGAAGCATTTTCCCAAGAAGGTTCAGAAAATGTAGCTATATAACTGACAAACTTGACTGACAAAATTGTCTAGCAATTTTTTATAGCTCTCATGTCCAATAATAAATGTACCCACGTGGGTGTTATATGATAAATATTTTCTATAAATATATTTTACTCTTTCTACATTCTATGCAAATCGTATAAGTACCCATGGTACCCACGAAATTATAATACTTTGAATTTCAATTTTCTGAAAACCAGGAGTGTCTAATAAAAAATATTACTTACTAGTGGTCGCCCGCAGCTGTTAAATTATAGCATCTTTATTATTCTGATGTATGAGCTATATTATTATAAAGTTGCATTAAAACCCGTTCAGTAGTTTTTGCGTGAAAGAGTAACAAACACACATCCATACAAACTTTCAAGTTTATAACATTTGTAGGTTTGCCTTATCAATTGACTAGCGATCCGCCTCGGCTTCGCACGGGTGCAATGCTTATGTAAATAGGCATGTATTACACATATAAACCTTCTTTAAGAATCACTCTATCTATTAAAAAAACCGCATCAAAATCCGTTGCGTAGTTTTAAAGATCTAAGCATACATAGGGACAGACAGACGGCGGATAGAGACTTTGATTTATACTATGTAGTGATTACCATGTTCATTCGTAGTGAAATAAGAGAGCTGGTACTTTTAAATATGTGGCTTAAGGGACTCCTATAAGCCATATTTCTTTGAAAAGTTATGAAGTTGGGACGCGATCCCAAGGCACATTTGCCATCCCTCTGTATAAAACGATATAGGTAATCGAAGAATCTTTTACTAATCCTTGCTTGTTTGACTTATAATAATCTTATTAATAGTTTTGTCTCGTTAGGTAGAAATTAGGTAGAATTTTTTTTAACAGCCTTTATTATTCAACCCACTGCTGGGACAGGCCTCTCCTTGTCATCGAAGGAGGTTAGGAGATTTAGTAGTAGTCCACCACGCTTGCCCAATGCGGATTGGTGGACGGAGTATAAGGTGATCGATACCCCTTTGCTGATTCATTAGTCGCCTTCTACGACTATTGGAGAATATGGGGTGATGCTATTCTACTCTGCTGGCATCACACGGCACTAAATAAAAAAAAATGTTTTACTATTTGTTCGTATTTGATGCGATAGGCGTTTAGGCTTAGAATTTTGATTATTTCTCAAATCCAAGGAATCACAGTTTAGTTACTTGATGAGTGCAAGAATGTAAATGACTTCATTCAGCATATGATTAGCAAAAATACAAAAGAACATGATCATGTGGCACACCTAAATACATAAACATGTTTCAGGAAACTATGACATGGTAAAGATAATGTTCCGCTACAATGCGTACCTAATACCTATCTATGATAATAAATGAAATCCCAACATACATACATAGGCTTAGATAAGATAAGGTGGCAGCAGTAGCAGCTGTTTCTGTTAATAATTGCTTCAAGACCAGAAAAAAAGTTCTTCGATGACTTCAATGTTGAATTTCATTGCAAACTATGTATCATTTTTAAGTTTATTAATCTATTTCTCAATTGCAATGAAGAGTTATGTTATATTTTTGTCAAAGAAATCACAAAATCTCTTATATTTCTATCTATTTAAAGTTTTCTTAAGTGGCTTCTTTCGTAGATGTTGCAATAAATAAACTATCCGTTTGTTCACCTATTTCCCATAATTATGATCGTAGGACCCTAATCAAACCAACAAAAAATGGTAACTTAAAACTTTTAAATACAAGACAAATAATCTAATCATAATAATCCAACTGTTTTCGTCTTCTTTATCAAACTTCTTGCATTCACACATTACCTGAGGAATAGAGATATAACCTATAATACGCCGAGTCGCCGACCCAATGAACAGTAGACGATAGCGTATCAACTGGAACCAAGAGCTTAAAGTGCCTTCCGAAGTCCAAGTCTTGAGCATTTTTAAAAAAAAAACATCGCCTGTAGTGGACCAACTAAAGCTATTACCACACTACGCTACGCCGTACAAATGAGTGAACAGTCATTGTTATCCAGAAAAATAACTATTTCAATTTAATCACACGTGACTTTACCACTTTTTTCTCAGGCTCTTAGTATTTTGTGCTTTATTATTTAACTGTTTAGGTACGTTTTGTTGATGTTTCGTTGAGTTTTATAAAGATTGCTTGTTAAAGATCTTGAATGATCAATTGAGAACTGATAATATTGTACATGTGCTAGACAGTTTCACTGTTCCAATCTTTGTTTTTATTCTAATCTAATCTTTTACTAAAAAATATTTTTATTTAAATAAAATAATAAAATAGTCCGAATTTTCCATGGAGCAATTTATGTTCCGCAGAAAATTCCGACGTAATAAAACATGGATAAGATATATTACTTAGTATAATATAATATAAAACCTATATGTGTTATTTTAAAATTAATAAGTACCTTAAGAATTACAGTCCGTGAAGGAGAGATCGAAAGACGAAAAATAGTTTAGCGTTAATTTTCAATAAAATTGATTATGTAAGAACACATTCAACATTTTCATTCTGCTTTCAATATTTTATGTTTTCATTAATTTAATTAGAGTAACACGGAAACAAATCTGAATTAGACATATTACAAATATAACACAAAATTATAAAAGGAAATTCCAAGATTTTTGGTTGACCTTACTTTAATTAATCTTACCAATTATTATTACGGTGGCAACAGCTGAAACATTCTCAATGTCATTGTTGGGTTAGGTTAAGGTTATCTCATGACAATACATTGCATGAAATTAACGTGTGTTCAGCGAAATGGATTCTTATGACATTATTGCATTAAAGTTGTAAGCAATATATCAGTTAAAGATTTAAAATTACTCGAACGATAAGGTAACTATTGTTCAGAGTTCGGAAAACAAGATAGAGACACAAGTATTTGTGGCGAATGTCGTATTTTTGTTTAAGCTTGCTATTTTTAAACTCTCGCTAACTGAATGTGTACTCCACAAGCAAAAATCGCTGAACGAAGTCTGGAGTGCCCCGTTTAATTTACATACCAGTTTCATTCACTCCCTCCGGTCGATGCCCGAACACGCCCAATCCAGAATGGTACTTAAAACGATTGTACACACAGTTGCTTTTTAATAGCACTATCTGCTTCTTTCCCAATTTCAAGAGGCCTAACATGTTGGTGGCAAAACTTTTTTTGATTTAGAATACCATGTTCTTTTGATTTAGTAAAATGACAATGTCAAGGTTGTTCGGAATAGATCGTGCGCGGGAGTGCACGCGCGACGACGGCGGAGGCGTGTTGCCGACTGGCCCACGATAATGATTGGTTTATACTGAAATTGATGATGGTATTCGACGTAGGTAATATCTTTCAAAACGAAAGAGAACGTCATATCTGTTTGCCTATCATAAAGTAATTGTTTGTTGACTTTTCTTTTCAATTAACCAGACAATTTCAATTATGTCACCGATAAGTATATTGCTCGTTAATGAGAGATAATGTTTCAAATGTTATGTTTATTGTTATTGCTTTTATGATTAATGTTTAGAATTATGACGACACGTGACTCACTGAAACTTTTCATCACAAAGTTCAAGAATTATTAATGGCGACAAATGGGTAAGGCTACAACATATACAAGAAGCTTATATGTTAACAGATATAATCTCTACAATTAGATAAAATAAAGAGGTTTGAAAATATTTTGCATCTATGCATGTAGATGTAAACAATAAAATATATTTGTTTGCCATTCCTATGTTAGTATTAGCTACCTACAGTTATTCTGTGAATAAATTGGTAATAATAACGAAAATAAATCTTCAATACAGATTGAGCGTTGTAGAGTTACCTACACGTTTTCTTTAATGGGAGATAGGTAGTACCTTTTATAATTATGTGTAGTAGGAGGTGCCGACCAAGTTTCATTGTAAATTTATCGGCCCATCTGGGTATCATCTGGTCTGGAGAAGCAAATAATACTTGGTAAAATGGACGGCAGACGTGCCCAAGGAAGAGCGCCTTTAAGATGGTCCGACACAGCGAAGGCAGCAATGGGCGGCAGCATACACCGTGCAGTTCACACCGCGCACGACCGAACCACGTGGAAACTGATCGTACGTGGTCGCGATCCTCAGCAATGAGGGAACGAGGAAGAAGAAGATGGGTAAATTCTAAACTATAAGAGATATAGAAAGACTCTCTTAGGGACCGTGATCTTAATTTTAATTAGAATAAAAATGGTATTTAAAAAAAAACATACAGTCGAATTGAGAGCCTCCTCTTTTTTTGAAGTCGGTTAAAACATTTAAAATCTTAATAGATTTGGAGATATCGGAATTTGAGAAAAATATTTTTTTTTTGTTATTTCGATTGTATATCACTATACAAACCAAAAATTTTATGAAGACCATATATGTATAGGTCTAAAGTTGTTAGAAGTTGTTGAAAGTGCTTGAAATTAACATTACAACATAAATGATACCCTCTATATTTTTAATTTTTTTCAAAAAATCCGTTATCTTATCTATTAAGATTAAAAAAAAAATTAAATACCATTTTTATTTTATCTAAAATTAAGATCAAGGTACCTAAGAGAGTTTTTCTCTATGTCTTATAGTTTAGAATTTCCCCATACTGACTCCAAAAAAAAATCACCGTGTATATTATCTTGATTATGCTCTGTTATTTACAATGATATATGTTGTTCTGATATGCAAATGTTTGTATCTATCTCCATATGTCGTAAAAGTTATCTTTCTATGTCTATAATTGTCTTCTGTGATAATGTATAACTCTATGTTTATATAAAGGTACGTGTTTGTTACTTTAGCTTATGAAAAGATTTCAGGCATTTCGTTCTTCTGTTCAAAATCGCAAGATACAAGAATGTTTATTCCGTGAAATAAAGAGAGACTTTCTTTATTCTGCTCGTAAAAAGTTTTTACTTCAGAATTGTCTCTGAAGAAAAACAACTTTTCGAGGCGAAAAATAAGTATGTATATATATTACATACATACATTTATTTTTTAATTAAATCTTGCGAAGTTATTTTTAATATCTTCCTAAGATTTTCAGACATAGAAAAAAAAATTGGTCTTTATTTTTTAAAGATAGTTAAAGATTCACTTCGTAAGGATCATTAAATAAAATTGTAGTGTAAAATGTGACTACAAAATGTAAATATGTAGGTTGATTTGCATTATTGTTTTTGCTCTGTTGGTTATTTTTGCAATGCGTTTTCCACAGCAAATAGTAGTATATTATGATATTTATGATACAAATGAGCAGAGCTCACGATTGTTATACGACTGTTTTCAACACACTTAAAGGAAGTAAAATAAACCTATTTTTACATTCTCGTACGTAGTATAGAGGAAGTCTTGTAATCGTAAAAAAATTCGACCTCGAGATTTTGAATAGCGCGGTTGAAAATAAAATATCATTCCTTTTTTGCAAGAAATTGTTATTTGTACTTAGTTTACCACGATTTTATAAAGAAATGATGACTTCAAGGAGAGAAGACGAACAACATTTATTGTGCTCTACAATTCTACGTAATGTATAATGATGTCTTTATGACGTTAAAGTTATTATTGCTTCATAAAATTAAATAAAATTTATTTGTATAATAAAACACAGAAGAACAAGGTCAATTAAGGTCAAGTGCAGAACACGATCCTGCACTTAACTATAAATCCCTAGACAAGGATTTATACTCTGACACCGCAAGTCCTTGTAATGAGAGCAATTTTGCAACAACTGAGTTTGCCGTGAATTAATTCAGACAATTATTTATTAAGCAATGAAATGGAAAATGTTTTTAGACATTTACTGAATATACAAAAAAAAAACTGATTCTTATTTTCGTAATTTGTTATTTTTGCCATTTACAATATTAGGATTATATGTAATTGTAGTTCATAATTAGGATTGGGATTTCTTAATTTAAAACTTTAGGATCGGATTGTCTGTTAATTGATTCGTGCAAACTAAAGAAACATTTCAATACTGAATTATTTATTGACAAACCTCGAGCTATAGGAACATGACAAATAGTGTCTATTCAATAAGGAGACGGTGCATGGGAAGAATTCATACACTTATTATCGTTCCATCACCGCTGTAACTGTTTCTACTTCCATCTTTGACAAATGTAGAGTTCGAGCAGTTCGAACTGCAGGGACTGCTCGCGTTCAACACCTGACTAACGCGTGTAGCGTTCAATTGCGTCCAATGCACGCTCAACGCTTGTCATATATGAACGTAGCCTTAAGGTGATATCAGACTTTTCACTCGAATAAATGTTCACTCCAGTGAATTCTTTATTTTTCTTTATTTTTATTACATTACATGTTCACACGGTCGAACTGGTATGAACCATTTTCTTATTGTAAAACCACGTGTTGACCACGTGAGACTCCATTTTTTAACCTCAATCAACCGTACAATTTTTGTTACTTTAGTTACATTTTCACTTGACATTGGCAAAATGCGTACACTTAATGCGACGCGACGCCATTAATTAAGTATAGCCTATTAAGAATAGAATAGAATGGACCGGTTTATTAGTGAATTCATTTAGCACTTGTGTTTCATTTTGGGTTCAGACACTTGGTTTCGAGTGAAAGGTGAAAAATGAAAACGAAAAAGCTCTTTTTTTATGGACTTTGCTAAGTACTTTTAAATAGGTACATAATGAAAGGCGAACAATGAACCGTCTGATACCATCTTTACGACCGGTTGCACCGAGTTATGATTTTTATAATTTCGTATAGATTTAATGTAATTTAGAGGTGACAATCTCCACTTTTGTTCAATTTTTAAAAAAAAACCACAAGTTAAGAGACAAGTTATCTCTAAATATGGCACATTTTTTTTTATTCTATGTCTTGCTATTCCGTAGGACTGAGTTAGAAAAAGATATCAAGCAAAAGCAAGTTTTATACAGATACACATCGAGGTTTGAGGATTGACAAGATTAAAATTTGGAGATAGCTATGTTTGTTTCCATCAAGTGGACATTGCTATGCTTGTAATAATTGTATGAGGTTTAGTCTTATTTGGTTTGCCGTAGATTTTGTTTGAATGAAAGACATCTAATTAGAATAACTAACACAATAATTATTATTATCTTTAATAGAAACTGTTGGTTTCTAATTAGGTAATTAAATTAGTTTAGCAATTTTAATTTAAGATTTTAAACAAAAAAGTTTTTTGTATATTTTTACTAAATTAACCTATTTTCATGAAAGTTTAAACAATATCACACCTTTATTTTTTCTACTTACTTGGTTCTCTTACGAAACGAACCAATCACAGAACTCTATTCAATGCCATTGCGTTGAATAGAGTTCTGTGATTGGTTCGTTTCTTATCCAAAAGTCGAGAGATCTCATAGTAATGTTTGTGAATACGGGTGTTAGCTTCTTTCTTGCTTGATTCGGAGGTACTTCACAAGATATAACTTCGTGTTCACAAGCATTTCGCTCCATGTTAATGTAAATTATGCAAGTAAATATTTTTTGCTGAGTTCAGTCTGGTTCGGTTTTACTTTGAATTTTTGAACCAGTCAAAACAAAAGTGACAATTTCCAATGGACATAGATATCTATGTTTCAATGACCCACTTTAAATAAACTTTTAATCATTGATTTCTTTATGATATAAACGTATTTGGCACTGGTGTTTTTACAGATCCCAAGCTTTCCATCCCTGCTAGAGATTGTGGAGAGTGGATATATTAGGGGATATGTGGGACTATAGCGGGACGGCTCGGGATCTGCGCACGTGAGCGCAACTACACCGAGCCCGTCCTAACGCTGCCCGTCTAGGCACTCCTTGTGCACCAATTGGTGGCCAGCAGCCCACAGAGGTTACCGACTAACGCCAGCCCCTGTGGGCCGCTGGCCGACGCCGACCTTATAGGCAGCCACCTACGAGGACACCAGGAGCAGCCATCAGACCGCACCCGGGGTCATCGGGCGCGGTCGTGGCCCTGAAAAGGGCCGTCCGGAACTAGCCGTGGTGGGAAAACAAAAACAACATACACTTTTTTTTTCTTGACATCAAAAGCCACACTCCCGCCGAGAAAGTTTCCCCACCACGTTACCAGGGTCCGCCACGAGAAGACTTCCAGACGTGGACCCCATAGAATAGTAACCTAAACTTTATACTACTAATATACTAAACTATAATAAAGTGTGAAAAGAATTTTCTTCTTCTTTTAAATAAATGTCAACACGTGTTTTTGCAACAAGAACTCGGGAGAAACCAAGAGAAACTCAAAGAATCTCCATAGTAACCAAAATGTCTAACAAATAACAAAATAGCAGCCCATATCAAACAAAGACTACATTATTGTAATTTTCGTAGGGATATCTAATTAAAAATAAATAAATACAGCCTATGTTAATCCCTGATAAAATGTCTTTCTTTTGGTGAAAGAATTTTTAAAATCGGTTTAGATGTTTAGACGTTAAGGCGTAACAAATAAACAAACAATCAAACTCAGTTTCGCACTTATAATATTAGTTAGGATAAATTGTGTAATGTAATAAATTGATGCGTTTGCTTCAACAAATTGCAAATTGAAAACATTGCAAGTAAAATAAAGGCTTTTAAAATAACATTCAATGTATAATACAGAATAATCAATCACAAGATCTATTATTACCTACACCAAAATATGGAATAATTAAATATCACGTAACTTACTGCGAGAGAGTCAAAATTGAACGATATAATTATGTGCCTACGGAATAATTTTGAGAATGTTGGAAGGAATTACCTACATATATGACTGAATTTCAGTACCCTTCAAACACCACAATATAAGGCGTAGGTTAAATCACCACCTTTACTTTGTTTATATCAACCAAAGCTATTCGCTAACTCTTTCATAATGCGAACAGCTAAGGAGTGGACCTTGTTCTCTAAATCATCTTGGACTCATAACAAAAATACATAGGTCTTAAGAAGTTTCCTCGTTCCATTTTTTACTTTCTCGCATACGTAGTTTAAAGGAAGTCTTGTAATCGTCAAAAATTTCGACCTGACAAAAATTCGATTATGACGAATTTACACGTTTTAGACCTCCCTGAGTCCAAAAATATCTTTTTTGGAATTATGTTTGTGTGTGTCTGTGCGTTAGCACGATAACTCGAGCATGCTTTAACTTATTGCAACCAAATTTAACATACGTGTATGACATCAAAATATAAGGTTTCTATCAAATTTTGAGCCGTCGATCACGAAAGTTAAGCAACCAAGTGCGCGGTCGGTACTTGGATGGGTGACCAAAATTTAACATGAAGGTATGACATCAAAATATAATGTTTCTATCAAACTTTACGTCGTTTCCGGTATACGAGAAAGTCAAGGGGAGACCACTCCCGATTTTTGTAACTTTTTTACCAATAATTGTTTCCTCTGATCACAAAAACTAGAAAAAAACCCGAAAAAGTGAGGTCATGCATGACAGTATTGTCATGATAGAAATGTAATAAAAGTTCACGAGTTTTATTTTACAAATTTCAATATATGACAAATACATATTTACTAGGTGGTAGACCCATATATGGTCGTCTGGGTAGGTTCCACCACCTTTCTTATTTCTGCCGTGAAGCAGTTCGCTGTGTTTCGGATTGAAGGGAAAGGTAGCCAGTGTAATTCTGGGCATGGAGGGCATATCATCTTAGTCCCCAGGATGGTAAACGCACTTGCGGTGTTAACACTTAATATTGCAAGTGTCTATAGGCGGCGGTGATCACTTAACATCAGGTGGGCCGCAAGCTTTTTTGCCATCTCGTAACATTAAAAAAAAAAATAGTAATAATATTAATAAAAATACAGATATATTTCTTCGTAATATGAATTACGTAATGTGACTCCGAAACTTAAATGCTCAATTTAATTACTGTTACGTTAATCACAGTACACCGTAACATGAAACATCCATCAGAGAAACACGAAGCGAGTAGAAACGTAATTATTTACGGACGAATTAAACGTGTCCTGTGTTTTGCATATAATGTGCCCGAATGGGTGCTTTTCGGATATATTTTATGTTGTAATATTAGTCATATGAAGTGTCTGTATAAGTATTATTATGGGAACCATATAAAAGTAAACAAAAATAATCAAAGTATTTGTTCACATAATAAATTTTTTTGTCAACTAATACTTTTGAGGCTGTATCCAATATTTTGTAGGTTATTAAATATTGTATTAGGAGTACTACTTCGTATAGTATTCGATTTGGTAAGTAACAGATTTTAATTACCTATATAAAATGTGACTCTGTCGATAACTCTACAAATTTTGTCATTGTCTTTTTTATTTCGTCTAACAATTTCAAGAATCGCCATTTTATCGAAAACAGTGGAGTTTGCCCTGGGCCAGAAAGAGGATAAGCTCACTCCCGGCCACTGTGATCAGCTAGAACTATGTTAGCTGTGTGTTGACTTGCTGAGGGCGTATATTTGATGCAAAGTTTGACTACAAAGGCCACTAACGAGCTGAGAGTTCTTTTATATCAGTAAGTCATAAGCAGGCGTGACTGAATACGGCTTGGAGGCTACATCAATTATAAAAAGCGCAAAAAGGCTTGATATTGGCAAACATTTTAATATAAATCTTTATGTTTAATTTGTTAGGAGAAGCTCTTGCCTCATTAGATACTTACCTCATCACCTGGTAGTAAGTGATTATAAGGTCAAAGGTGGAAGGAAGTAACAATCCATTTATTTTCAGAATTTAATCATGTTCAGAGAATATGTAGCTAAATTAAAGGACATAGAAACAAGTAAATCAAGAAAAATGTATCAGCCCGCAAAGAAATCGTGGTGTTTAACACTGATACAAAGTTGGAATAAAAATTTTCGTTACTTCGGAGATACGTCGACTCTTCATGGTGTCAGATATATATTTTCCAAGTCTTACATACCATTTTATAAAAGGTGAGAACACAGAAAGCAAATAATTCGATCGCTAACGCTGAACGTATTTCAGCGTTAGCGATCGAATTATTTGCTTTAAATGATAAGTTTACAAGCGTTACTGTCCGTAGCCGTTTCGTAGCCAGCAATCATAGTAAAAAAAGGCGTTTTCTTTACAAGTATAGAATGTACAAGAGAGGGAAAGATATTTTTGGGGGGCAATTGGTACTGAATTATATTTATTTTCGCCGCCATATTATTAAAATAATGCAATCGCTTGACGCCGCTTCACTTAAATAATCTACGCAGCTCTCTGTTCTACAGCAATTTGTGTGCAACAAGCATGAAAACTAAGCGGTAAAAGAAGAAAATATTTTGGTAGATGCAATGCTATTATAAATAAATAGATATGTTACGTTCATAGTAATTTGCGTAAAATCTGTGCCATGCAATCTAAAACTGTTAAATGTTTCATTGTGCAAAGAATAACATTTACAGAAGTAACTTCCGAAACACATACACGTATAAATGTTGGCAAAGATACAAGTACCACGACACGGCCGGCTCGTGACTGCGCTCGATACAGACTGATAGCAAGACGTCCTAATTTGGACGTTTTCGAGTCTAAATAATGGGCGCTTGTATGATATATTATCTGCTTCTTTGTTAAATATTATATCATTATGTAAAATAATGTAATCGGCGCCAATGAAAGTAAAATTTAAATTGATCTATCCAAAAGTTACACACATAGTAGGTACTTACGTAATTCGTAACTCAGCCATGTAGGTGAGTGATGGGTAGGTGAGGGTTATTTTTTATGACCAAGCGGAGTGTGCTTTTTATTTGTGACCATAGGGTCTCATGGCTTTTTAACGACGCACAGTGCTTTGTCAGCCACGACACGAATTTTGTTGGTCTTTCTGGGATTACCTCAACGCGTTGTGAGCAGGTTGTGAGCGTTTTCATTAGAGCGATAGCACAAATTTCGCCATGTGGATGTTTTACTATGGGCGTTGTGAGCTATTTTTCGCTCAATGAGCGTTTTCGGTCTTTGAGCGTAACACAAATATCAATACAAGAAATATATTGCTGGTAAACGATTTTCATTTTATGGTGTTATAAAAACTCCTTTGTAACTTTGACCTTGAATAACATCATAACTATTAATTTCCCAGGTATAGTCTAGAAGACAAAAATGGTCCTAATGATGAGCAGAATACGTAATTCTCGGCTTTGTCATAGGTCATTTTCAACCTGTTATACCTACCACGCTTTTAAAAACTAAAAATTTCTGTACAACCGTTCTTGTACTTTTTTCCGATTTTTATACACGTATTCTTGCCCTGCGAAAAGACAAAACCATAGTAGAAACAGAAAACTTTGTAACCGAAACCTACTTTGGGACAAGTTACGATCAGTATTGTTTTGTATACAACCTTTTACAACCGTAATACAGCCGAGGGCCCCGCTATATGGATGAAGGTATTTTTCGTAATTCCTGATAAAACGGACGACCTTGTCAATAATATCGTGAGGTACACTGAACAAGTAAAATATAGATAGAGACACTTAAATTTCTTTCGGGTCCTCAGACCAAAAAAAGTGAAGACGGAGCGCTGTGAATAGCCCGTTCGCCGTGTACGTACAGTCAACAGCACGTCGGGCTATACAAAACTGTCAAATTCCTCGAAACGATTTTCAACCTAAGACTATTCAATATAAAGTGTTGTTACCTGTACACAGCTACACGCAAACACATTTAACAAAACTACGCCTTCCCTTATACTTTTCCCACATAAAAACTCCGGCCGTGAGATTCCCCTACACACTACGCGTTCGGCCCCGTTAGGGAGTCAGTACCCCTTGTATGAGTTTGTCAGTTTTCGAGCACGATCAAACTATCGTCTCTTTTCATACATTGCCCACTAGCGCCTCTAGCGTAAACTATCAGAAACATTGGGCAATCTATGAAAAGAGACGATACGTTTGATCGTGCTCGAAAACTATCAAAACTCATACTAAGGGTACTGTTCGCCTTCCGCGCATATCCGCACACATTCCGCAGCGTGTGCACCTCCCTCTCTCCTGAGGGGGCTGCTTCCGATAGCCTTATAGCTATTTTGGCACTAGGCAATAAAGGGTGATTAGTCGGTATCCGGTATCCATGTAGGATTCACTCCCTCCTTCCCTCGTCTGTCCGGAATGTTCTTCTGACTCTTTCCGCTGCTTTGTCTTTCGCTCACCCCTGCGGGGGAAGGAAAGGGAAAGCAGGGGAGGGGGGGGAGAGAAAAATTCCGAAAATCCGGCGTTACGTATAAGCCGGCCTCAGTGCTTTCACCGCAGCGCGCCTTCTTCACTTTTTACTTAGACTGCATTTGGGTTCCTATTTGCACTTTTATTAATTTTGTATTATTTCCTAGGTTATTTTGGTTCCTAATACTGACAGCTAGCGGTGCTAGCGCAGCGGCAGTTCTTCTCCCAGTACTCAGTCTGTATTCCCGAGGATCAGTATCTTATTTTGTTGATACCAACTATTTGGAATTTGACACTCCGTTCCCAGCTGTGACGATATGCGAACAAGCGAACGGAGAAACAAAGGGTCTTAAGGCTTATATGTCCAGGTAAATTGGTTGCTCATATTGTTTTGACGTGACAACGTCCTATAATTCGATAGAGCCGGCTGCACGCACGAAAAAACATGACGCATGCGGCGTTACCTCGCTCTGAGGCGTTCCATGTAAGGCCGGCAAAACAAATGAAATTAAATTTTTCTTTTGAAAAATGCTACCATTCCATCAGTATTTTCTTAAGACGTTGTCACGTTCAACTATCGTCAGTAAACCGACTTTACAGACAACCAATTTTTTTTTACACGCTCACTACAATTCAGCATAAACAGCTCATAGAATGTCCCCACCGAAGGGCTCGAACCTAGCCCACATTAGGGGCGATTAGGCCTTAGTCTACCACGCTGGCCAAGTGCGGGTTGGTCGACTTCACACACAACCTGAGAATTTCTTCATAGGTGTGTGCAGGTTTCCTCACGATATTTTCCTTCACCGTAAATCGCCATTCGAATTTGGAGCAGTCCGAATTGGGGAAGTAATAATACAATAATAACATTAGGCAACCATTGGCTCTTTATTTTGTTAGTTTAGGTACATAATGCTTTATATCTATGTTAGTACAATTTAATTTTTAATGTATATGTAATTATCTAGTATATCCGTATACATGTCTGAAAAATATATTTGTAGTATAGGTACATATACAAGGTGTTTGGTACATGGGGTATGAATCCGGCACCTACCCATGCTAACATAGTCATATAAATACTATGGTGAATTCAAAATCTTTAAATTGTAAAAAAAAAATTGAATTCTTCAGACAAATAGTTCGATCAAAAAAAAAACAAAATGTACGGAAAACTTAAAAATTATTGGAAAAAATACACTGATAAAAATCGACCTGCCTCAGGCGGGAATCGAACCCAGCATCTTCCGCAATCCGGGCGGCTGCGTTATAACCACTACGCCACCGAGGCTCTGCTTTCGCCGTCGAAATTTGTCAGTGCTTGGTGCTTATGGTTTTATGGTAAACATTGTTTCATCAAATCTTTGAAATTTGCACTTCTAAGATCCGAAGCAATTCATGATATCGTACATTTCTTACAACACAGGTAATAAATACATAATGTCCGTGTAATAGATTAATTTTGCTTTAGTTTTAATGTCCCGGGCTCATATACACAGTTCCTAAAAGACATCAGCTTCTGGTCAGCAAAGTGCAAGTCGTGTCCTACATGCAACGACGCCACCTGCAATGAGAAGTTCTATCAGGTGGTCGACCACATCCGATTGAAGTGTACCGAGTTACTGACCGATTGCTGGTGGGGTGACAAACATTTTTCTTGTTGTGAGAGGTAAGCATAGCAGAGTACAAAAGTACAGGTGCTCAATCTTTTAATTACTGCAGCAGCCAGCAAAAGAGGCATTTATGAGCAAACGTGTAATTATTACGTAAGTCCATCAATGCCTAGTTATGGCCAAGGCTTGTGTAATATTTTTCTCAAATAATGCGCGGAAATTAAAACTTAGTAGTACCTTCTTTAGCAATTACTTTTCATAATCAAAGTCGAACAACGAATAATATATTTTTTTCTCACGCGACATTAGTGTCCCATTTGTTTTTTTTTTCAATAACAGCTTTTTTTATGTTACGAGATGGCAAACAGGCTTGCGGCCCACCTGATGTTAAGTGGTCACCGCCGCCTATAGACACTTGCAATATTAAGTGTAAATCACTTAACACTGCAAGTGCGTTTGCCATCCTGGGGACGAAGATGGTATGCCCTCCATGCCCAGTAATTACACTGACCTTTCCCTTCAATCCGAAACACAGCGAAATGCTTCACGGCAGAAATAAAAAAGGCGGTGGTACCTACCCAGATGACCCTACATATATAGTCAGTAACTCGTCTACCACCTAGTAAAGCTTTCTATTTGAAATTAAATGAAATGACAAAAACTCTTTATTTAAATGGACTTTGCTAAGTACTTTTAAATCGTCAAAAGCCCTGCCACCATTTCGGAACGAAATAATTATTTCACTTAAATAATATTATGCTGAGGTGGAGAAGAAATGGCGAAAGAAACCCTCAGCTTACAACTTCGTAACGATTTTAAAACATCAATACAGGTCAATAAATAATTATCAAAGTAAGTTCGAAAGTTATATAAAACTGTTCCAATATATTCAGAATATATATAGAAATTTATTCGAGATAAATAAGGTTCTCAAAATAGTTTTCAAATTTCTCTGCTCAAACCTAGTTGGGATTACGAGCTTGAATATATGTATGTAAGAACCAAAACGCGTATAATTTATCTGGCGGAACACATTAGTTTTTAAAGAAGATAATGAAACTTGAAGAAGGATATGAACCATAACTTCATTAGAATGTTGCAAAAAGTGAACATCAGAGCAAATCTGATTACATTTGCAGAGTATTTCAAAGCTAGACTCTTTTTGAACGCACTTTTAGAATAAGTAAGTAGTTAGGCACTCACGCTTTTAAATTAACTATCCATCAGCATTATGAAGTATTATTTTTAAATTAAAAATGTTAACTATCTTTGAAGGTACAAGAAGCTTCTAATCCTCATTCGCTTGAGAATGTTAATAAGCGCTTTATGAATCTTCAAATAATAAGTTTATTTTCTCCTTGGTATTTAATATTAGCGAAAAACGGAAAATTTTGTCTTTGCTTTGTTAATAAAGTTTTCGTTGCAGATTCCATCCAATAGAAACAGAGTACGGCGTGTGTTTCGTATTCAATTCGAGATTGCTGGGTAATGAAACTTCTTTGATAGTGAATCGACAGATCGGTCTACCTGACCTGGTATTTACTGCCGTTGAAGAAGTTGGAGTAAGTAGGGTTTTCTGTAACCCTGTTTCTGTGACTTATTTATAGCATCAGTCCTTCTGCATCCTGCTGAGCACATGTCTTCCTATATGGTAGAAATATAAGGAGCTTAGAGCTGCAAGCCCTACCGCGCTGTCTTAGCGCAAGAGACAAGGTTTTGCAAGTACCAGCCATGATGCGGCACTCCTTAGTCAAAGAATATCCCTGAACCTATCAATAGTAAGATTACTCAAAATAATACACCAGTATTAGCAATCGAATATAGTAGATTTAGAACCAGCTATGGGATTTTCAGCCGAACTGTTTAATCAACTAAACGTGCTCTATCGTTTATAACACTGACTATCCTGAACAGATATTTTCCCTTATCCCATATTTCTTTCTCAGGACCATCTATCCGATCTATAAATATTTTGATATACATAATATTCTTTAAATTATTTGTCAAAACCCTTAAGCCCCTACATTCCGCCCCTCCTGACCCACGCCATTACTAACTTACACTACCGGTGTAGTGCCGTGGCGAGTATTTTGGTCTTTCTGCACTAATGACCAGTGATTGTAGCGGGTAATTTAAAAATACTCATACATCTTTGTTCCCAGCGACACTACTATAAATCCAGCCACGACAAGCTCTATATTATAGTTTGGTAGTAGAACTACTCGGGAACTTGTAGTTTGGGTATAACCTGAGGGTATAACAGAATGACGTAACTATTCAGGAGAGAACAAAATTGTTTGAATTTTCTGCTCCATAACACCCACTTATTGCATTCAGCATTAGGACGGTAGAGTAGTGAGGATGTAGCGTTATCCGTAGTGGATTTGATACGGAAAATAAATGGATGTTTCGTTTTCAGATCAGAATACATTCTCCAGACGATATGGTGTCTGTGGGAATGGAAAATGTTTTGGGTCGCCCACTCATTTTACCGCTGATTACAGATTTCGAAGCTATTTTGACGGTAAATGTAAATGTAATATTTTTGTGTTTTTTTGATAAATAAAACCTCGAGGATATTCCTAATTCGTTGACGATAAATGACAAGGAAAGCAAACACATGATTCTGCCATAGATATACTTTATCGGTCTTATTAATTAAAGCGTGTTGGGGGCCTGGAGTTCTGAAATACAGGCACAATACTGCCTTGTTGAAACTCCAATTTCACACAGTCACAATATACATCTTTATATTAGGCTTAAGTTTGTAATTCCTATTTATAGATTGTGGTGAGAAAAGAAATTATTATTATTATTTTATTGAAACAATGCGATAATAAAGCATTGTTTTAATGGCATTAAGATTCTGAAGCCTTTCCCTTTATCTATGGAGAGCCACCAAGAGTTAAAACTTTTAATTGGAGTTGATATTGAACATATGAAGCAAGTCTTCGATATAGCTGTACGGTATCAAATTTTGAAATGAGTCCTGCATAATTCGAGTTCCAGAAGAAAAAGTGTCCATCAAGTTTATGTAGAAAGTTTTGAAAAGCCAATCGTCGGATTTAATTTCCTAATTTCGAATACTAATTTTATTAGTAATTTTCCCACTTTCTTTTTTCTTAATTAATGTCTCGTATTTTTTGTACAGGCAGAGCAAACGATAAGCGAAAAATCTGTAAGTAACATGTCGCCAGCCGCACGTGGATGTCTATATAACGATGAGAAGCCTGCTGAAAACTGGCCCTTCCAGCATTATTCCTACAACACTTGCTTGCTGTTTTGTAGAGCGAAAGCTCAAATGAATGCTTGTAATTGCACTCATCATTTAATGCCGAAAATGCGTAAGTACCCTATCTCAACCTCCACTAATTGATTTCATTTTTAACGCCTGACAAAAAAAGGGTGTTATAATTTTAACGTGTGTATCGTAGCTCCCAAAATAATAATTTGATTTAGAGTTGGATCTTTTTTGTTTGAAAGGTGATATTTTGTTAAGGGGTGTTCTTCTTAACTGTGATTCAGGAATTACCCATAGGGTAATGGAGAGGGCTATGCTCGGAGTTTCTCTGCGTGATCATATGAGAATTGATGAGATCCGCAGGAGAACCAAGGTCACCGATATAGGCCAAAGAATTGCGTACCTTAACTGGCAGTGGGCAGAGCACATTGCGAGGAGGACTGATGGCCGTTGGGGTGGAAATATCCTCGAGTGGAGAAACGCAGCGTTAGTAGTCGCCCCACAAGGTGGACCGACGATCCGTTAAAGGTCGCGGGAAGCCGCTGGATGCGGGCAGCGCAGGTCCGACCAGTTTGGAGATCCTTGGGGGAGGCCTATGTCCAACAGTCTCTCGGCTGAAATGATGATGATGATGATTCGTAAAACCGAACTCTCAGCAGCGTATAAACAGACTATGATAATTAATTGACGAACGTGTAAAAGTAAATGTTTATGTATTTTACAGGTGGAATACCATTTTGTGATATCCAAGGGTTTACATGCCTTAGTAAGATTAAAGGTAATAAAATAAATCTCTTTATTATTGTTGAAGACCACATTAATAATTTGTATTGTCTGTCTGGGGGTATTCTAGTCTCTGGTTTTCTAAGTGTGCTGGATGCAGACTGGCTTTTAGTATTAATACAATTCTTGTGTACAAAGACGTCAGTTATAAGAATAACCATTTTACAGGTGCATTGGGAAGCGTGAGCTGCAGCTGTGCTATGAGTTGCAATGAGATTAACTATAAGTTGATTCATATGTTTATGTTGTAAGTACTTGTTTCATAGATATTTTGGACAGATAATTAATTCTGTAGTGTTATGATTGTGTTTGATACTTTGTAATATATTTTTAAAACACCTTTTACTACATGGGAAGACGCGCCCGATGACCCCGGGTGCGGTCCGATGGCTGCTCCCGGTGTCCTCGTCAGGAGGATGCGCCAGGTCGAGCAGCCGTCGGTGAGGAGGCGGCCTATAAGGCCGACGTCGGCAAGCGGCCCACAGGGGCTGGCGTTAGTCGGTAGCCCCTGTGGGCTGCTGGCCACCAATTGGTGCACAAGGAGTGCCTAGACGGGCAGCGTTGGGACGGTTTTGGTGTAGTTGCGCTCACGTGTGCAGATCCCGAGCCGTCCCGCAATAGCGCACTGGAGGTCAGGCCGGGGAGGATGTTTAGTGGGTATGGAGAGAACGCCTTTACCTCGAGTCCCACATATCCCCTGCGGTTGGCACTACCCCGCAGGGACGATGCGTAATTGCATTTGACTTCCCCGACAAAAAAAGGTGGGAGACCCACATTGAGGGTCGTCTGGGTCGCCTTTCTTATTTGTGCCGTGAAGCAGTGCGCTGTATTTCGGATTGAAGGGAAAGGTGGCAGTGTAATAGACATGGAAGGCATATCATCTTGGTTCTACATTATTTCTATCAGACCTAGAAGCGTTTTTCGAAATCTGGACATTGATGTACCTACCTACCGGTATATAGTGTACGTACACCGGACCGCAACTATTGCGCAAAATCTATCCGTAGATGTGAACTTTTGGTGTCTTATGCACTACAATAATGCATAGCCTCACACTATCCTCACTTTTGTAACTACCTACATCACACACTACATTCGTAGGACAAAGAACCGTCTATTTGATGCACAGTTTAATCAAAGTTTAACCGAACGCTAACCACTCTTTTAAGTTTGAGGGACCTCAAGACTCAAAATGACGTAATACTGGTTGGAGGATTAGAAATAGTATGCGGGATCTAGAACAAAACTTATGAGCATAGTGATTTTCGGCAGGTGTCAGAATTTTTCTGAGAGAATAATTCCTTACTCAATATGTAAGAAATAAAGGTGCATTTATTTACTTTTAGTCGGCATACTGGAACAATCACAGCTGAGTTAACTGCCAGAGGCACCAGAGGTCGAGTGAGGTTGGCTCAGCTACCGGCCTATAGGGTTAGAAGAGACGCTATAAGACATATATTGGGGCTAGTCGGTAAGTCCCACTACTGTTCTGCTTTATCTCTCTTTCAATTAAAATTGCTTCCAAAAAAAGCAATATTACTGTTGACGACATTAACTTTCGCTGCATTTATTGCAGTACACGTATACAAATTTTTGGTATAAATATTTTTAAAAACGTATGTAAACCCGAATACTGACTGTTCCGACAAGTTACTACCTACTCCAACAGGATACCACAGCGACAGGACACAGCCTCCGGTCAGAAGGCGTAACATTAAACATCGGATTGTTTTGTGTTTGTCGTTGTTGGTCGCGGTCCTGTATTTATCTCTGTTTTATATATTCTTATATATACGTAGCCTTATTATTGTTGTTATATTGTTTTACTTTGAGCTCCTCTCCTTTTTTGCTATACCGTCCGTATTCGGTTTTACACTCATTTACATTTTTTCTTAATTATTCCGTCTTGTGGGTATGTACGAGTAGGTATATTATGATCTCACTGGGCCGCATTTTAGAAACGAACCTATTTTAATGTGATCTAATATAACTTATTTAATACTAGCTTTTGCCCGCTACTTCGTACGCGTGGAATAGTTACTTTAGGCAGATTTTTTTGTTGTTGTAGGTACTTATTATGCAAGAAATACACAAAACAACTGCCGTGCACTGCCAGTAAATGGCATTTTTACAATCTACCATTTTGATATATAACGATATATATAACGACCATACGAAAATGATATCCATATTAATAATAAGTAGCGTCCGCCATCTTGGATCTAGAAATTGATGACGTATTTGGAATCGCGACCCCCGAAAACTACGAAATTGATACCCAAATCGCTTTTATGTTAAAAAGTCCCATCTGCCATCTTGGATCTCGTCGTAGATGATGTATTTGGATTCTGGACCCCCGAAAACCTCGAAAATGATACCCATATTCCTATTAAGTTAAAAAGTCACGTCCGCCATTTTGGATCTCAAAATCGATGTTTCATTCGGAGTCAGAACCCCCAAAAATCTCGAAAATGATACCCATATCGATTTTATATTAAAAAGTCGTGACCGCCATCTTGGATCTCGAAATAGATGTCGTATTCGGAATCGGGACCCTCAAAAACCACGAAAATGATACCCATATTGTCATTTTGTCAAAAAGTCGCGTCCGCCATCTTGGATCTCGAAATAGATGTTTTATTCGGAGTCAGAACCCCCAAAAATCTCGAAAATGATACCCATATCGATTTTATATTAAAAAGTCGCGACCGCCATCTTGGATCTCGAAATAGATGTCGTATTCGGAATCGGGACCCTCAAAAACCACGAAAATGATACCCATATTGTCATTTTGTCAAAAAGTCACATCGGCCATCTTGGATCTCAAAATCGATATTTTATTCGGAGTCAGAACCCCCAAAAATCTCGAAAATGATACCCATATCGATTTTATGTTAAAAAGTCGCGACCGCCATCTTGGATCTCGAAATAGATGTCGTATTCGGAATCGGGACCCTCAAAAACCACGAAAATGATACTCTTATTGACATTATGTTAAAAAGTCGCATCCGCCATTTTGGGTCTTTTTAAAAATTGTTGTTGTATCGGGAATCGGGACCTCCGAAAACCACGAAAATTATACCCATATCGATTTTATATTAAAAAGTCGCAACCGCCATCTTGGATCTCGAAATAGATGTCGTATTCGAAATCGGGACCCCCGAAAACCACGAAAATGATACCCATATTGACATTGACATTTTGTCAAAAAGTCGCGTCCGCCATCTTGGATCTACAAATAGATGTTTTATTTTCATCCCCAATTTCATCCCCACACGAGTCTAAATTTCAAAAATCCTAGAACTAATATTTCTTTCTTTCTTATAAAGTCCCTAATTTCAAAGTTTCATGGTTTTATCTTTAACAATGAAGAACTCCCATACAAACTTTCAATTACTATTTCACCCCCATACAGGTCAAAATTTCAAAAATCTTAGAACAAATATTTCTTTTTGTGTTTTTAAGTGCCTAAATTCAAAGTTTCATGGTTCTATCTTCAAAAATGACGAACTTCCATACAAACTTTCATCCCATATTTCAACCCATTCAACCTTTTTTTCGCGATAAAAAGTAGCCTATGTCCTTCCCCGAGATCTAATCTATATTTGTACCAATTTTCATCAAAATCGGTTCAGTGGTTTAGACGTGAAAGCTTAACAGACAGACAGACAGACAGACAGACAGAGTTACTTTCGCATTTATAATATTAGTAAGGATCTACATAATCCCGATGTTTACAGTAAGTATACCTACTTTAAGAAACAGCTCATAATTATAAACGACTCGCTAGAGATCTCACCTTATTGGTCCTTTATTTGGTATACCTAAAGACTGTGATGTGTCCGACCGAATTAATGTTGTAGTTTTACGAGCTGTTCGTCGTTAGAGCCGGTAGTTTCAAGTTTATTGGGTCTGTTTTCAGCGTGTAACATTTATGGATATGAACGTATTATTGTTACCTACATTTCTCGCAGGCGCACGTTCAATAACAATAACCTCCTCCTTTTTGAAGTCGGTTGAATATACTTTACACCCAAATGGCACCCAGTGAACAAGTCGCCAATCGCTTGCGTTGAACGCTTACGAAAAAGATATTTTTTTATAATGTATGAAACTGACGTATCAAGGTCTTAGCACACTTATCAGCTCGGAAAGGCAACGTAACCGTATCGCCTCTTTTTACTATGAAAAACAGGCGATGTGCTAGGTTCCGTAGCCGTTTCGTAGCCTCCGGCGCCATTCCGTAGCGTTTGTGTGTTAAGAACTTTACTGAGAAAATATACCATTTTTTTAAAGGTTCCCGGGAATACCCACTAAAAACCATCGGCACCCTCACAGCCCTTTGTTCACGTTTCGAGAACGGCGCCTCGACTCCGAAAAGTCTCCGGGCTGCCCGACCTAATAGCAGGCCGGGCTGCGCCTGAGAGGGATTGCCCTAGGGCACTAGGGCAATCCCCAGACGGGGGAACTGAGAAAATATACCATGGTGACCGTTCTCGTTGTTATTTGTAGTAACGATTGGTATCGTTTGCCTTTTTTACTTCCACTTTATACTCTATTTTTGGAAAGTGGTTGGCAAAGCAGCACACGCTGCCCCTGATAGTGAGAAATCACTGTAGCCCATAGGTACCTAGACGATTGTAACCTCAGATCATTTTGTAACACTGAGGTGTCACTCACGCCCGGCCAACCGTAACCCCATAATATCCTACCACGTGGAGTTTTGGCAACCTCTCACCGCTAGAAGCACAACACTGCAAAAATGTGACCGCGTCCGAATTATATCCACACTCATGTTTTTTGAAATAAAATGAAGTTAAGTGGAATGGAATGAAGTGGTATGACGTCAATGAAGTGGAATGAAGTAGAATGAAGTGGAATGAAATGGAATGGATTGGAATGATATGTAATGATATGATATTCTTTATTTGCATTTGAACAAGGTACACAGAAGAAGATTTAATATTCGAGGTATGATCTCAAAGGTGAATTTAAATTGACATACTTTTAGTCGAAGTAGGGCCCAGCGGAGTAGCCGCTCGAATTTGGAGCGGCTAGTCCTGTGTTACATCTTACTGAAGACCACAGTCAACTAAGTAACACAACATTTTTGTGGTGTTGTTTTCTGTTGGTGAGAATTAATGTTGGGGTATAGAGGGGGTTTGGGATTGGCAGCGCGCGGGTGTTTGATGCCACTTTTGTGTTAGCAGCAGGCTGGTAACCTATCACTATTTTGGGGGTATTAGCCCGTATATTAGCCATATTTATTTATTTATTTATTTTATTTGTCACACAATACAGAGTTACAACAGATATTAGGTGGAGGACTCGACAAATTAAGTAACAATTATAGGCTGGAACTCCACAAATATGTGTAAACAGCATATATAATCCAATTAAGCAACATAATAGATAGGCAATAGATGAAACAATATAAACTATTATATATAATTATATACATACGCCATGCTATATATGTATATTATAAATAATTAAATTCTTATTATTATTATTAATTCTGATACTGGCAAAGTAGAATAGCATCCGTACCCACCAGTGGGTGTCGTAGAAGGCGACTAATGGATCAGCAAAGGGGTACTGATCACCTTATACTCCTTCCACCAATCCGCATTGGGCAAGCGTGGTGGACTACTGCCTAAATCTCCTTCGATGACAAGGAGATACCTTGTGTCCCAGCAGTGGGTTGAATTATAAAAGCTGTTATAAATGAATAGCCCATACCAGATACGGCTTTATGTGTTACCAAATCTTACACATAAAGCTCTGCTCAACCCCTTTTGGGACTAAGAGCGTGATTATATGTACGTATGTGATTCATATTTAATTTGTTCCAGTGGATATAGGAGGCGTGGGAGGAGTGTTTTTTGGAGCATCTCTGCTTAACGTTATAGAAATACTTTATCTGTTTTGCATACGGCGCCATTCTTAATGCTTATTTGATAAGCTTCATAAAGTATTAAATTTTTTGTTCACTATAAAGTATTACTAGCACTATTTAATGTAAAATACTAACAAACACTGCTGGAAAAGCATTAAAGTATTGAATTTAATGTTATAAATAAGCGGTAAGAATTAAAATACATTTTGCACTTATTGAATAAATGATGAAAGCTGTAAAAAGTAACTAATTAACTACTTGCTGTAGTATTTATTATTGTATTTTGTTAAAAAAGTTTCTCAAAGATATCTTTTTGTACAATAATGTAAGAAACTTAGAATTTTTATATCAGTGCTACCTGTGGAGGCTTGTTACTGGCTTCTTTGTAATGTATTGTATTGTATATTTCTCTATGTAAGCTGTAAGCCCCCCAAATAAAATAAAATAAAAAATCTTGTTGTTTCCGTTTTTCAAGATGGCCGTATGGCTCCGCTATGTACCTAACCTACTTCTTTTCTCGATGATTTGGACAGGTTGCAGACAATCGGCGGTGTGGAGATGACCAACAGAATGCGCCTCTACCATTACGTCGCAATATTGTCGTCGTCATTGCAATGAGCACGTTCTTTCTTCTAAAGGCAGATTTACACAGGGTATTCCACGGTTATCCTATTCCATTCTTAAATAATGGCATATTCGCGACACTTAAAGATTACGCATTTTGCCAATGTCAAGTGAAAAATGTATCTAGTAATAATAAATTGTATGGTAGATTGAGTTAAAAATGGAGTACCTTAACACGTGTTATTACTACAAGTACCCCTAGTATGAGTTTGTTAGATTTCGAGCGCGATCAAACGTAACTATCGTCTCTTTTCATACATTGCCCACTAGCGCCTCTACCGTAAACTATCAGAAACAGTGGGCAATGTATGAAAAGAGACGATACGTTTGATCGAGCTCAAAAACTATCAAAACTCATACTAAGGGTAAAGAACTCTGCAGAAACCATAGATGTAGGAAACTGTAGATGGGCAATGTGAAAGAGCATACTAACACATATATTAGAACGAAATAGATACACGAGACCATTTCAGCGCAGCGAGCGGCTCCCGATTTAAACTGTATAAAATATGTTTAAAATTGTTCATATAAACTAGCCACAGTGCTCTCATTAATTGTGTATGTTTTACTTTTTTTAGTGGATTACCTGATAGTCTTTTGAATAAAACGAAAGACGCCAATATTTTTTTATTTTGACATTTTCATATTTTGACTCCTCATTTCGGACTCTAGGGGGGCGTAGTATTTTAGCATAATGTTGGGTGAGGCGCATATGGTAAAAGGTTGGGAAACCCTGGTTTACATGTTATTGAAGTGAGTAAAAGGGAATAATTGAAGTCAGCATACGCTTCAGCACCGAGCCCGCGAATCGGTGATTCAGTAACCCTGTGTAATCTGGCTTACACGGCGAGAGTTTTGACTTTCTTGTATAAAAAAACTTTACTCCCTGCACTTCTATTTCCACCTTTATTAATAGGTTACAATAAGAATTTATGAACACAAAGTTGACCTTGAAAAATCTTGTGCTACGAACCAAATAGAATGGAATGCATTTTACCGGGTCACAGGTTAGTTATTTCACTATTTCGTGACAAGCTGCTGCATAATTGCATTACCTGCAATGCTTGCTGATTAGATCTAGACACGAAGGTCGTTGGAACATTTACCTATGCTCGCGTTGATTAAATCCGTAGTACCTAGAAATCTCTTTTACTCATTCCTTTATTAGGACGTATATTCCCAATCAGCCATAGTATTTGCAAATTAAGATTGCGCGCGACCTTTAGATGTCCTCAAGTCATATTTGTATACGCGTGATTGTGTGTGTGCGTATGGAGCAGGCATAGTTATAAAGTAAACAAAAGGGGCGGCAGGGGCGTCCCGGCAATTTTTAGGGGGCGGCAAAATTTCAAAATAAATAATAAAAATATTGAAACCATTTCATATTTTTATCGCAACTACAAATTCGGACCGATTGAAAAGAGCATGGAATTTTTCCCCTTTCCGGGAATACCCTTTCTTTAAATGATGTTTTGAGATTTTGTCAACGACAGTCAAATTGACTAAATGAATTTGAAATAGTTTTAATAAAACAAAATGTACTTTCGAATGAAATGATAGGTAGGTAAGTACTTATCATTTCATTCGGTAGTAGCAGATTAAGAAACAAACTTGACATCAACTCGTTACCCTCACTTTTTTACAATGGTACTGCTATTGCCTCCATGGATAGAGTGAAAAATCTTGGCCTTACAATAGATTGTAATATGTCTTGGGTGTCTCAAGTTAATGAAGTTAGTAGGCGTATGCATTTCTCCTATCACTCTCTCAAGCGACTTCAATACTTTCTCCCTTTTAAAACCAAAATTATGCTAGCGCAATCTCTCTTACTTCCTATTCTTGACTACGCTGATATATGCTATTTGGATGTAACTGAGGAACTACTTAACAAACTAGAACGTCTACAGAATCTGGCCTTTCGATTCATTTATGGCCTGCGAAAATACGATCATGTTTCTGCGTTTCGTAGAGAGTTAGAGTGGCTTCCGATTCGAGATCGGCGTAATGTGCATCTCCTTTCCAATCTCTATAAAATACTGAATGATCCTAATGCTCCTTCCTACCTTCGATCCCGATTCCAGCTCTCCCCACCTCCCACTCGCTCTAGGCGGCCTTGCGTTACTAAAATGCTTCAGCTCCTGAAGGGCAACACCAATTTCTCACCTTCACTCCTTCTCTTTTCAAGCTGCTCTGCGATGGAACGGTCTACCAGCCATAATCCAAGATAGTCCGTCTGCCACTACTTTCAAAATAAGACTGAAGAAGCACTTATTACAAAAAATCTATAATTGATATATATTTTTATTATATGTATTTGTGATATGTAATATGTGTATGTATGCATATAGGTAATATGTAATGTGTGTAATGTATATGTATAGTCATATGTATGTGTTTTCTTATTATTATTATTTTGTCTATAATATCTTATTTTTTTTACCTTTATATTGCATTTCATTGTCCCCTGCATAAATATTCAAACGCATTCGAGGGTTGACTGGAAGAGATCTCTTCTAGAGATAAGTTCGCCTTTGATAACAATTGTATTTTTAAATTTTGTAACATATTTTACAAATGCTATAAAGAGTATATAATAAGTACGTTTTTTTGTCTCTAACAGTGATTTCTGAACGTGCTGAACTAGGTATATATTTTATATAGGATTTTATAATTAAAACCATCATACGTTTTCAGATTAGTCAGAAGACTCGTGTCTTTTATTTTCTATCTTTTATAAAATTTAAATGTCACAATCAATAACAAAGAGTTTTAATTCGTAACAAGTTGTAATGTAATTTGTACACTACTTAAAAACACGGAAAGGCATTTTTTCGAGCGATAACTTAAAGCGTTGCAATGAAGTGCAGTCGACCAACCGAAACGCAAGAGCTTTTCCGACTGAATGTTAATCCGGCAACCTTTTTCAAAATCTTAGTTTGTCAGATGTATAATCTAAGATGTAATGTATAGTATACATCAAATTGAAATACCTAAATAAGAGGGCGGCAAAATCGTTTTCCGCCCCGTGCGGCCGACGTCGACGCTACGCTACGCCGCCGCTCTGGTCCACTGGCACGCAACTGGTCGCTTCGAATAGGCCAGCGAGTTTCACCCGGAAACCAGAAAGTACTTTGTATATATATACATATGGAAAACCCCCAACCACTGAGATATTGCTTATGCCTATCTTATCAACACAAGAATTTTGTGTTAAGGCAACAGACGGAATATGGAATTTAGTAAGGGTAAATAGTACAGCTGCTTTTAATACCACGATGTGAAGGATAATTGCAATAATACTAAACATTATATATATGTTATACCTTTATTTACTTCTCAGATTTACTCTAACCCCCTTATTCATAAAAACAAGTGAACTTATTAGAGATTTATAAATTGATTGTCTCTGGATGAAAAAGGGCGGGAAACGTTGAAGCAGGCGGGAGTCTTTTTTTGCTATATTTGTTTCTTTACTTTAATTAATTATTTTTGTGAATCAGTTGATTAGTATTATTGTATATATTTAGTAAGTGTTTGTATATATTTGTCTTCATCCGACGTAAGTATTATTTAATTTCATTACTCATGCATCATCATGAACGATCCACCTGACCCAGGTGGATCGATTCCCTCAGTTGGTCAGAATATTACTATCATGAGCCAAGATGACTCTAGCGTTGACACTGATCAGACTGAGTGGTCTACAGTTGCTACTCAGAGTAGGAAAAGGGGAAAATCGAACAAACACTGCAGGAAAAAACATAAGAAAAAAATGGCGGGAAAAAGTGCGGGATGTTTATGTACTGACCATACAGAAAATTCTAGTGAAGATGTTAATTGTAATACAAATGAAACAGTTAAACATATAAATCCTTCACTTTTACCTCCACCAGAGCCTACAAATAAGAGTGATTTATCACAACCTCCATCTGCTAATTTTTCCGGTCGGAAATTGTACAATAGTAATGATCTACCACCTTATGTCGTACATGTGCAACGTGAGCAAACTTCCTTTAATGACGCTACTTCGTTACATCCCGTACATTTTGGTAATTTCCTCAAGAAAAATGGTTTCTACAATATAGTTGACGGAAGTGTTAAGAAAATAGGACGGAATAGAATAACGTTATCGTTTTCTAAATTAGAGCTGGCAAATAATTTCATTAATGACCAAAAGCTAGTAGATAATAAGTATAAAGCTTTTATTCCGACTTTCAATGTTACCCGTATGGGACTTATTCGTGGAGTTCCTCCAGACTGGTCACCGGATGAAATTAAAGAACAAATTTCTCTGCCTTCAGGTTGTGGCGAAATTATTAAAATTAGGCGCCTAAATTATAAGGTTTTAGTAGATGGTACTGTGACATGGAAGCCTACTCAGTCAATTGTTGTTACTTTTGATGGCCAGATGCTCCCGTCTAAAGTATTCCTTTGTTACAATGCTTTGTCAGTTGACCGTTACATCTTCCCAACTGTACAATGTTACAACTGTTGTCGCTTTGGACACACTAAATTACAATGCCGATCAAAGCCACGTTGTTATAAGTGCGGACAGGAGCACTCGGGTGACGGATGCTCTGTTGAGGAAGTAAATGCAAATTGCTGTAACTGCAATGGTCTCCATTTGGCGATTAAACGTTCTTGTCCAGAGTACGAAAGACAGAGAAGTATTAAAATTTCTATGTCAAATAATAATATTTCTTATTTCGAAGCAGCTAAGCTGCACCCTTCAGTAGGAAAATCTTATTCAGATGTACTAGTGTCTAAACCTTCCAAACCCACTATAAGTTTTGCATCATCACCATCAAATACATATACTCACAATAATGATCGCTCTTATAAAAAAACGGTATACATTCAACCTAAGCAATTTTCATCTGGCCACCTTAATAAAGGTTACAATCAAACGGAGCATAATAATATAATTAGAGACTATGACATGCCTAGTAGCAGTGGTAATGGCACTCTTATTACTCACAATAAAAATAGCTCTCAAAATATAACAGTCACAGATATGATTGTTTCTCTTATTAATTTTCTAACACAAAACAATAATTATGGACCGTCCGACGTTGCCCCTTTGCTTAAAGCTATAGAAAACCTCAGTCACCACAATGGACCAGTTGGCCAAAGTGGTTCAATGGAATTGTAGGAGCATTAATAATAAAAAAACAGATCTTATACATTTAATTAACAAATATAATCCTTTTATAATATCCCTTTCGGAAACCTGGCTTAAACCAGGTTTTAATTTTAAGATTTCTGGTTATTTTTGTCTAAGACAAGATAGACCAGATGGCCACGGAGGTGTGGCTCTTTTGATTAAAAATACTTATCAATATAATATCTTTTCATTACCCTCAAGTAATGATTATTGTATAGTAGGAGCTATTATCAATAATATTTGTTTTGTTTCAATTTATGTGCCTCATCCATCTATTTTTATACTTAGTGAAATAAATAATATTATATGCCGCTTTCCTAAACCTTTTTTGATTCTTGGTGACTTCAACAGTCATCACCAATCCTGGGGTAGTTCATTTACAAACAGCTATGGTGAACATTTACTTGACATTTTAGATCGTAACAACTTATGTTTATTAAATACTGGTGCTGCTACACGTCTAACTAATCCCAATGAATGTGTTAGTGCTGTTGACCTCTCTATTTGTACTCCAAGTCTTGCTCTGTCTCTATTATGGCGTACACTTAATTCTACATATGGAAGTGATCATTTCCCAATAATTATAACATTTCCTTTTATTACTAAACTAAATTTAAAGAAGAAAACTTGCTTAAAATATAAATTACAAAATGTTGATTGGAAGTTGTTTAAACATAAATTGGAGGATAGATTTTCAACACTGCCAATTATTGGGAATGGTAATGAACAAAAATGTTCTGAAGCTTTTTCTAAATGCCTGATTGGTGTAGCTGATGAACTATTTCCATTAAAAAAAACATCTTGTTATTCAATCCCTTCCCCGCCTTGGTGGGACAAGGACTGTACTGCAGAAATAGCTCGGAGGAAGAATGCTGAACGGCAGTATCGTGCAGATATGACTTTACAAAACTTTAATATCCTCATTAGAATCACTTCAGAAGTTAAAACCTTTCTGAAGAAGAAAAAGAGTGAAGCTTGGAAAAGGTTTTGTAATTCAATTTCCCCACAGACTCCTCCTTCATTAGTGTGGAGTAATATTCGAAGGTTCCGTTCGCCCTTTGTTCAGCCTTCCTCTTGCAGTCTTTCCTTAAACATGGCTCACAAATTTATGAGTAATTTAGTGCCGTTATCGGTCGCTGAGTCGGTCTCACTTTCTCCTCTTCCTGTCGATAATTCGGGTTTAAATCTACCATTTTCACTATCAGAATTGAAAGGAATCCTAAATCACTTAGTAGATTCTGCTCCGGGTATAGATGGCATTCCATATTCATTCATTACGAACCTTGGGGATAAACTTCTAGGTTATTATTTAAATTTGATAAACAATGTCATGTTGACAGGTAATATTCCGTCAGCATGGAGACAGCAAATAGTGTTGCCCATTCTAAAACCGAATAAACTGCCATCAGATGTAAATTCCTACAGACCGATTGTTCTTTCTACTGTTTTATTAAAGATTGCCGAACACTTAGTTAAAAATCGTTTGGAATGGTACGTTGAAAGCAAGGGCCTCCTTTCGAAAAGTCAGTTTGGTTTTAGACGCGGTAAAAGTACTTATGATTGCATTTCCATTCTAGTCTCCGATATTCGAATAGCTTTTTCCGATAATGCGTCAGTTGGCGCTGTTTTCATTGATATAAAATCGGCCTATGACAATGTTAACATAAAGTTGCTGCGAGAAAAGTTAGGCATTTTAAAAATTCCAATTATGCTTTGTAATTTTATTATTAATTTATTTTCGGAGAGGTATTTGATGCTTTCTGTTGAAGATACTATGATACAAAGACGTATCTGCAAAGGCTTGCCTCAAGGTTCTGTATTAAGTCCGCTACTTTATAACTTGTATACCTTTGATCTTGAAAGCTCTCTCGACAACTCATGTGCTATTATTCAATATGCTGATGATGTTGTATTGTATTCTTTAAGTAATTCGATATCCCATATTTCAAACACTTTAAATCATTCTTTAAGTATTTTTAAGACCTGGCTTGACAGGAACGGTTTAGATTTATCGATTTCTAAGACCTCAGTTGTTTTATTTACAAGAATGCGTTCACAGAATACATTACACATTAACTTTGGTCAAAATTGTCTTCCACAAAAGCAGGAAGCTAAATATTTGGGAATAATCCTTGACTCGAAACTTACTGGTAACTCACACTGTGAATACGTTCTTAAAAAATGTGAGCGCAGCCTTAATATTTTGAGATGTCTAGCTGGAGTCTGGTGGGGTAGTCACCCTGTTTCTTTGAGGTTACTGTATATCGCTCTTGTACGTAGTATTTTAGACTATGGTATATTCCTACTAGAACCTTGTAATGTTGCAAATTACAAGAAGTTAGATAGCATACAAGCTAAGGCATTAAGAATCATTAGTGGTGCTATGAGATCAAGTCCAGTATGTGGATTACAGGTGGAGTGTAATGACCCTCCTTTACATTTACGGAGGCAATTTCTAGCGGACAGGTTCTTATACAAATCGACTCAATTAAATAATAATAATATAGTTATACAGAAAATTGAACTCTTGTCCAGCAAAATAACATCATCAGCATATTGGAATAATAAATCTTTGCCGCCTTTGATTAAAACCTATAACAAATACTTGAATATGGGTGTTTCAACGTATGAATGCCCAATTCTCCCATTGTATAGTTCAGAATATGCTTCTTTAACACTGATGCCTAACATCACGTTTAACCTTAAAATAGATAAGGCAAATGCCAATCATTGTTTTAATATGGCTGTTGATGAATATTGGTATGGTTGGCACAAAATATTTTCTGATGCATCTAAAAGCGATCTACTTGATGTTGGTGTTGGTGTTTATCACAGTAATTATAAGATCCAACAAAAAATGCGACTTCCTCCTCAGACCTCCGTTTTCACTGGAGAATGTCTTGGACTTTTTAAAGCAGTTGAATTCATCCTTTTAGCAAAGTTAAATAAAACTGTAGTCTTTACTGATTCATTGAGTGCGTTGTATGCTTTAGAAAAATTTCCCTTTAAACTCAAAATGTATCCATTAATATTCAAAATACGTACTTTACTGTTACAATGTTCAGCCAAAGGTTATTCGGTATCATTCGCTTGGGTACCTAGCCATTGTGGTGTGACTGGTAACGAATTGGCTGACCATATTGCCCGGGATGCTGTTCGGTGTGGCGACATTGACTTTTTTAAGAACTTTAGTCTTGATTTAGTGAGTCTGTCTAAGACAGAGCTTCATTTATCTTGGACTAAGCTGTGGACAGAGGGTGGTACTACAATTGCAAAATATTACAGAACTATTCAACCATCTGTGCTTAATAAACCTTGGTTTGCAAAACTAAGGTTTAGTAAGACAGTCACATCCATCCTAATTCGTATGCGTCTTGGGCATGTTTGTACGCCCGAGCGTCTAGCTAGATTTGGAATAATCACCGACCCTGGTTGTGAATGTGGTTACATTGAGGGTGATATAAATCACATATTCTTTGTTTGCCCACGTTTTGAAAGAGATTTCTTCCTAGAATCTCTAATCAAACTGAACGTTCCTTTTCCTACTTCTATTTCCATCCTTTTATATAACAATAATCCAGATATTTATAAACTTTTAGCATTATTCATAAGAAAAAATGATATCAAGATTTAATTATTTACATATTTTATAGCATAACCTATTCTTCCTATCTTATACTGTTTATATTAATATTCTTACTCATCCCATTGTTTCATCTCACATTGTACACCCATTTCTATACCTATTCATCTGATTCCTTTCCAAATCCCTTTCCGTTACATAATTTTGTAAATATCCGTTTTCCTGCCTTTTTAACCACCTGTCCAATAAAAAGAAAAATTGACAAAATACAAAATTACTAATCTGCTAAACTTGCATATGGCAAATGGCAACACTAGCCTTAATGCCATTCACAAAGAAGAAGAAGAAGAAGAAGATTGTCTCTGTCACTCTGACACGAGAAGAATGAGACAAAACACTTTTTAACAAGGTATTAGCTAATAGTTATTTATTATACAAGAGTGGAAAGTTCCTTTTTAACCGCGTGCTCGATTTGGATGACCGAGCAAGCGAAGGATTCTAAAGTTGAATCACGAGCGCAGCGAGTGATTCTAAATTAGAATCCTGAGCGTCAGCGAGGGAAACAAACGAGCACAAGGTGAAAAATCTTTCCACTCGAGTGCAATACGTAACTTTTCATCCCACCTCAGCGAGGAAATGACAAAATAATCTTCATTCTAATCATAAATTTGGCACCATAGAGGTTACATTAAATAGGTTTAATGACGTTTTGAATTTACAATTATATTGAGTACTCATTATATGTGATGTTCTAAATTCAAATCTACTTTGCCGCTCAAGCGAATAAAATAGAATTTTCCAGCCAGATTTCAAAGCGCAAAATTACACTTTCCGAGGTGGTGGGATGAAAAATAGATTTATTGAGTGTTTATGAATAAGGCTGTTAGAATATACCTGAGATTTACTTATTAATATGGGCATAGACTTTTAACAAAGACTTTTAAAGATTAAAGAAGAAAAACCTAGACACAATTTATCATTATGTATTCTCTCTAATCTGTGTTCTATATTTCTGTCATCATAAATGTCAAAAGTTTAAGGAAGATATTTGTTTATAAATTTGGGAAAATTTTCAGTAAAATGTACAAAGAATTTTTAATATCATTATTCACTTTTGGTATCACCAACACCATACACATCAATACCCAGTACAGACGCTTTGATGAGTTTAATCCCCATCCAGATGGTTAGTACTTGTAACTTAAAGCTTACACAATTTTTCAAGCTTCAGGACTTCACCTTACGGTTAAAGCAAGAGTAATTTGCCGCTGGTACCCACTGGACAAGCGGCCGGGGTCGCCGTGAATCATACACCGGATTGTAGCTTCATACTGCCTACATAATTATGTGTCAAGGATAATTATGATAAAAAACAAAGGATCAATCAAATCACAGAGGATATTAAAATAACAATACGATCCAACTCATATTATCCAGGACTTTCTTTTAGCTATTTCTAATGAACGTTAAAAACTTATCGACCGGTGATACTGTTTAGAAAATTAAATGGTTGATAATAAAATGTAAACTTAGGGTCACGCTGATTGTAAATAAAATTCTTTTTATGTTAGTAATCTTATTAGCTCGAAAGGTCGCCCACAGAGAAGGTAATCACTATGAGGTCGCCCTTTGTGTTCTGTCGTAAAGCCAAATGTCGGGCATAATTTCGCAGACTGTGCCTGTCACTCCTCTGTCAGTATTATCTGATGTAGAGCTCATAGATTAATTGTAGAGCTTCAATATTGCAGAATTTAACTGATGCATATATTTGGATGAAAATCAAAGGTTTATGTTGTAAATTGTGGACTAGATTTTTTTAATTAGGTAGATATTACAATATTCAACAACTTTCAAATTTAGTGCTTTGATTTCATAGGAAAGTATGGAATCTCGATGCACAAAATATAATATCGTTAGTAACTTCGTAGTCACGCAAGCTAACCTATTAGCGCGCGGTCGGCACTCGTTACCTCGTCGGCACTCGCTTCAGAAGGCACATGCTGGTGGTCCCGACTGCTGTGGAAAGATAGCAGTTGTTCCCAAGGAGGTGGTGTCAGGCACACGGCCGTGACAATCTAATACCAAACCCTATGGCCTATCTATATATATAAAAATGAATACTGACTGACTGATTGACTAACTGACATATCAACGCACAGCCCAAACCGCTGGGTCTAGAGATTCCAAATTTGGCACGTAGGTTTCTTATGAGGTCTAAGGGTGCACTAAGAAAGAATTTTTGGAAATTCACCCTCTAAGGTGGTGAAAAGGGGGTGCAAAATTTGTATGCAACTACGTCATTTTTAAAGTAAAATCCATAACGATTGGTACATCGCCTTTCAGTTAGAAATGGCGGACGAAGTTGCGGGCAAAACAAGTTATCTATATAATGCACGGACCCCAAAAAATTGGGAACAGGAGAACGAAAAAACTTTGACATTATCGATGTTAATGTCACTTTACTATGAAGTTTTTTCGCTCTCTTCATATATTTTTTTCATATTTTTCGTTCTCTTTTACTAAGAAGTCTAATAATTTCTTAGTATGGATGTTTTGCGATTTAATCTGTAGAATTCAAGCAAGATTCCTCCGTAGAAACAATTTTTCAAGGTAGCGTGCATCGGAATCTTGTAGCATCGTATTATAGAGCAAGATCCCAGGGCTGCCGCTAAGTAGTCACTTATTTTCTCATGACTAAAATACATTATTATTCGACGATTCCGTATTTGACCCTAGACTGCTGCGCTATGTTTTTTGCTACTATATTTATTTTTCATTCATATGTAAGATGATATCCTCCGCCATTGCAACGAGAGCTTCTGCAACCTTCCCTGTGACGACGCCATGCCGCCCCGATTCTGCCCCACCAAGATTCCCAAGCCTGAAGCATGCCCAACTAACTGTGCGTGCATGGTTGACTGCGAACGACACTCAGTTGTATGCTTCCCGCTGGCCCACTGCTTGAGGAAGAAGAGGATCTACACTAGAAGGAGAAAGACTTCCACGCGATAGAGATTGGTAATCATTACTAATATATTTCCACGCTCACACCAATTAGCTATCCCAAAGTAAGTATCATTAAGAACTGGTGTTATGGATACTAGATAACGGACATTTTTAATATGCATAATAATTTTAGGTCTTTTTATAAATCAACTTAAATAAATATTTAAACAACCGCGACTCGCAAATTGATAGTAGAGTGATTTGTGATTTGACAAAATGTCAGTTTAATATTAGAAACTTAAACAAAACTTCTTTTGGGGTCGGTGCGGAATTCATGCTACAGGTTTTGGCATTAAATTGAAGGCAGGCGCTTGCATGAAACCAACCCTCCTTGGGTATTCTTATACTTACATATCGTCGCTCGATCGTATAATTGATCAGATCATGAAATGTTTGGGCATATCATGAAATGCTTGGGCATATCATAAAATGCTTGGACATATCATAAAACGTAGCAATCGTTGAACTGGGCCGAATGCGAACCTACCGATCAGACAGATGTAACGATCACAGTTGTAGGTGCATTATGCCTATGCATAAGACATTAGACTGTCGTACAAAAAGTCCAATCCACTTGATCATAAAAAAATCTAGCCTCCTGACCACTTACCCTTTTTATGATATGCCCTGGAATTTCATGATCGACGACAATACAGGCAGATCTCAATCTGCCCAGTTCAACTATCGGCCCACAACATATACATTGTTCTCATTAAAATCACATCGTAATTTTTGTTCAACAGTGGTTAAGGGTTGTAAGTGAAGCACGCGTCTGATGAATGCTAAGAGTTTCCCCTCAAACATAAAAACATACCACATCTTCACGATTGTGATCCCGGTAACAGATAATAGAAATATTTAGAAAAGTTTGTGTTGGTAAAACGCATAATTTATTTTGAAGTTTAAAGTATCTTTCTAAATTGTTCGATTATTTTGATGGCATTAATAATACTGTTATACAATTTTTATTGTGTATCTTAGTTTTTGAATAGAATACTGTTTTCACAAAATCTTTTTATTTTTTTATAATTCGTCAAACGCTTTTGTGCTCGATGCCTGAATCACTTTTGATTATTTTGGTGGTAAAAAGAAATTGGTTAGTAAAGTGTACCGGTATCTGTCTTAATCTTAATTTATATAAATTACGTGTCACGGTGTTTGTCCGCGATGCACTCCTAAACTACTTAACCGATTTTAATCAAATTTGTACATTGTGTGCAAGTTGAAAGATAGGATAGTTTTTTATCGTGATAAGTAGTCATATTATTTTTTCTTCAGCTACAATGTTATAGGTCAGTAGTATGAAATTACCACAACAACGAGTGGCCGGGACAGCTAGTATACTATATTTTTTAGTACAGGATACAGGCGACCGACGGCAAGTCAGGCTGCCACAATCTGTCAAATTCCTTCAATAGATGGAATCTATGTATTATTCATTTATCATAAATGATTAGTATGTCAACGTACTAAAGTGTTAATCTACTTCTGATGCTGACCATACATAGAAAAAATACTTATTTTAAAAAACATACTTATATTAATATCTAATCATATTTTGAAGGAGAAATTGGAACTATCCTTCCTACCATAGAGCTCTGTTTACTTCAGTTCCTAGCAGAAACATTCTTAACACAACAAAAAGGCTGGTCTTCTGTATAGTAACTTCCTAGGGACGGGTTCTAATATCGAGCAGCCAGTTCGCTTATGCCATTCATTTTAATATAATACTCACTTCTTTCCAAGTCTTTTCTAATCTTCAGAAATTTCATTAACATTGCAATCTAGAAATACCTAAAAAGTTTAACAAAAAGTTTTCTCTCTCAATACCTTTTCAAAGGAAATTTAGTTAAGAAAAATCTTTACACAACGTTGAATCTACATAGTTGGAGGAAATTTGTTCCTTAAATGTATTCACAGGCTTCGTAGATCATGACGCTGCTGGTATTTCTTTGAGCATTTGTCTGTTTATATAGTCGTCAATCTAGGCCGCATTTGGGGCTGTTACAATTGTGACAAACTGAATAGAATATTACATTAATCAGTTCATTAAAGACAGATATTGTAATTTAAATTTGATTGAACAAAGTAAGAACACCTTTCGAAAACGGTGGGAAATCTGGGTTAAAAATTTTTAAATAATTATCTAGTGACATCAACTTTCTTCAAAGTTTATTTCCGATTTTTCGCTGTGCCAATAATTCATCGAAGTGTTTCGGAAATGTATAAGACGAGGCTGATGTATCCAGGAATTTTTAGTAGGTACGTTATAAGGGCCGTCTCTCTGTTGTCTAAATAATAGGATAAATTATTAGGATTAAGAATAAACAAACAGTACCTTAACGCACTAATTTTCCTGGTCCTAATTGTATCAAAGAAAATGAGTATTAAATTAGGGTAAGTAATTTAATAAAATATTTTTAGCAAAAAAATAGGACAACCGACTTCAATGCGTACAAATTTAAACTAAAAAGTAAGAAATAAATAATATTTTTATGAATTAGTTGAAAAGAGCGTCATAGAAAACCAAGGAAAGTATTGATACACATTTATAATTCTTTATTTATAATTCATACTCCGATATATTTGGAGCCGGTGCCAGCTAGCCAAGGAGGATAGTGTTTGCAATTTTCGAACTTCACGGAGCGGCGGATTATTTCTTATCTTCATCATTCATTATTATGTATAGTTAATGGATTAATCAAGTTCGTATCTATTAGGTAAGTTTATTTTGCTTAGGCTGGCACCGACTCCAAATATATCGGAGTATGAAGTATTGATACACATTTATAAAGAATTATAAATGTGTATCAATACTTTCCTTGGTTTTCTATGACGCTCTTTTCAACTAATTCATAAAAATATTATTTATTTCTTACTTTTTAGTTTAAATTTGTACGCATTGAAGTCGGTTGTCCTATTTTTTTGCTAAAAATATTTTATTTTATTATTTTTAGTGAGAACTTCCTCTTTTTTTAAAGTCGGTTAACAAATAATATCACGTCTCAGACCTATAGCTCATTACAAATGCCTGCCATTCATTCAAAATGAATGGTAAGTTAATGAACTATGAACCTAGTTATTTAACTTAAGTTCATAAAATAATTTGTCATAGTTTATGTGTTGACTATTGGACCTACTAACCAAAATTTCACTATTGCATATTAGGTAATGGCAAGTTCAAAAAAAAAATTGACATTATTTTTGTGTTCGTGGACGATATTATTATTTCATCCCCAATGAAATTATCATTTTAACAAAAAAGTATTGAACCAATTTCGGTATAATTTCTACGGGACCACCTTTGGAGTATGTCCTTCCTAACGAAAAAAGAATCTTCAAAATCGATTCAGAATTGACGGAGTAATCGCGGAACATACATACAAAAAAAAAAAAAAAAAAAAACATACAGTGAATAGAGAACCTCCTCCTTTTTTGAAGTCGGTTGAAAAATACAATCATAAGCAAGTTTAAAACTCCAGCAAACATCAAATGCTCAACATTGTGTCTTACCTCGACTTGCAAGGCAATTTATTCTACGCATAGCAGATTTTCGTTCTTTTTAAACCAATTACACGCAACATGCTTTTAACTTTACAGCAAATCTCGGCCGCATTAGGCTCTACCGGGTTGTTCATAGCAACAGGCTGCCCTAACATAATTTATTATGACCAGCAAAGACACACGCTTCACGAAATGCGAGGGACGAAGTATCCAGAAGCCTTTTCAGGCTGTGAATGCTTTCAGAGAATTTTACAGATGAATTCCCAGCGAATGGCGATAAAAGTGGAATTTTATACGTTAGTAAGTGATGCGTTAAATAAATTGTGTTACAATATAACTTTGAACGGAGAAGAGAATTACCTGCCATGTTCTTCTAACGGGAATAGATTATTTAAAGTGTTAAGACTGCACCATAACTTTTTCTAATTTTTAAAACAATATTCAATGCCATCAATGTGTCGCACACGCTTTTGGACTTTTAAAATGTCGCGCGGCGACCTATTTTCGAAGTATAATTAAGATTACATAAGTATTGGAGACAGAGTTCCGAGAGTCCGAAGTTTTTTATTGGAAAATACCTCCTCTTTAAGAATATTTTTTTATTACTTTAATAAATATGAATATATTATAAAATATTGGCGAAAACGAAATGGCTTTTTTCATCTTTAATTGTTTATAAGTTTTGCATTTTTATGTGCTAATTTTTACATGCTTTCAGGACATTTTTTAGGTGTCATTCCGGATCCAATGATCACACATCATTTTAAGAGCAGTGTCTCTATTTTAGACCATTTTCAACGTGTTGACTAGACTTTATTATTATTGTTGTTATTATTTAAGGTGGTGGTTAAATAGAATCGCTTCACTATTTTCTCGTTCCTCATAAGTATCTGGTTAAAAGGAAAAATACAAACATAAATAATATATGAGAAGCTTTCTTTCCACTGTAAATCCAAAGCTCGCTCGCTTCTGGCGTGCAATTTCACTTTCGTACGGATTTTCTTAGATTGGTATGATTCGTACGATCTTTTTATACAGATGTTCTATTCTTGAGGAGCTTGGTAAAGTGTGTTGATTAGCTCGAAGATCGACGCGTCTTCACCCAGACAGAATCCTCTATCTTACTATTTACTGTTGGAACACTTCAATTTTGTTAACAGTTTGTTAAGGTGATGGACCGTGATAATATGATGCTAGCTAGGTAGGTAGACAAAAACAAGCCCATTAATTGTGTTATCTAGAAATCGAGCCCGGGAGCTCCTGATCTAATACCAGTGGACAAACCACATACATACATAGGATCACGCTCATAGTCCTAAGAGCGGTTGAGTAGAGCCTTAGGTTAACGTTTCTTTACCCATAAAGTCACTTCTGGCAGTATGGATTATGCAGAACTTCAAATGCATTTACGCATCGTCCCTGCGGGGTGGTGCCAACCGCAGGGTATATGTGGGACTCGAGGTAAAGGCGTTCCCTCCATACCCACTAAACAACGCGGCCCGTCTAGGCACTCTTTGTACCAATTGGTGGCCAGCAGCCACTCCTCCACTGACGGCTCGACCTGGCGCGTCCTCCTGACGAGGACACCGGGAGCAGCCATCGGACCGCACTCGGGGGACTTCGGGCGCGGTCGTGGCCCTGAAAAGGGCCGTCCGGGACTAGCCGTGGTGGGAAAAACACCACTCGACGACGGCATGTGACTTCGAATGCCAAGGGAAACGCACTTGACATCAAAAGCCACACACCCGCCGAGAAAGTTTCCCCACGTGGACCCCTGGCAGTATGGATACCGTTTATTCTTTGAGGAACCAAAGTTACCTTAAGCTCTGCTCAACCCCTTTTGAGATTATGATTATAATTATGTATGTAAATTCGAGCATCTCCTGAATATTTCCTACCTAACGATAAAAATAATCGTCCACAGTGACCGGCGGCGCTAAGGATTAAATATTAATTATGGTGGATTAAAGCGCTTCGCAAACTATAGATGCTGTCTCGTAAGCTGTTGGTAAATAGTTTAAGCCGGGGATGTACCTATTTCAATTAGATTAAACTTATAGGATATTTCGCTTGGCTTCCTGTTTAGAAAATCGTCGTTTTTGCACTGTTTGTGTTTAGGAATTTAAGCAGAACAGACCCAGGACTTATGTTTCGAATTATTTAGGTGTAGAATTATATGGATGGACAAAGCAATTTTAAAAGCTCATTAAATTCAGGTCTCAGCAGGTACTCTGCTAAGTATTTTTATTTAGAGACGAAAATATTTATTTTATTTGAATATCTATGAAATTTGTTATAAAAACGCAAGCCTACATTAAATAAAGGCTTATTCTGTGGTGAAGAGTTCTAGGTATGCGTACAAGATAATATTTTTTTCCTGTGTTTATTAACATTATTACATTTCACTAGGAAATGCCGACCATTTTCTTAGCCTAAATTAAGTTCTCTAATAAGTAGGTACACGGGATGTTTTGGTACGTGATACCTAACAAGCGAGCACCTAACCATGCTGACACATTCATACAAATAGTGTGGTGCTATCAAAAATACATAATTGTAGAACTGAATTATATATAGGGACAAATTTGAAAGTTATTTTACAAATTTCGATTACTGATAACACCATACTTATTTATTACGACCATGTACCAAACATCGTATATGTTAACAACGTACAGTAAAATTGTATTTATGAATAATTCCTCTGAGACAGTCACGAGGGCAGAAATGACAATTTTAAATAATTAGCTCCTGTCGGCGACTTCGTCCATAAGTTATTTTGATTATTGCAAAGTTTCATTAATATCCATTCAGTACTTTCTGCGTGAAAGGGTAAGGAGCTCCGCACATCGAACGCAGCGCGGCGCGGCGGCCACGGCTGGCGAATTTTGTATGCGTGTATATGGAGGAACACACATCGAACGTGGCGCGGTGCTGTTGCAAGGCGCGCCGCGGGGTGGTTGCCACCCGCACCGCGCCACGTCGCTCGGGAGTACTATGTACTAACGTCAGCAAGCATTACCCATAAACCGCAACACGCCCCGCGTCCCTGCAGAGCTTTGAGCAACGCACATAGCACGCGGCGCGGACACTTACAAAAATACATACATCCAAACTTTCACGTTTATAATTTAGTAGGATAGGATAGGAATTCCTCAATAAACGTAAATAATTAATTACCCAAAATACTTTCTCGTATTATCTGCCTACCGTTTAAATAAAACAGGGTAGCTAACTATTAATTTATAACTTTGGTACCAAATAAAGTTTGTCAGGGAGTGTAATAAAACTGGCTTTTCAACGTAGGTATCACGTTTAATACAACCTTTGCAGCAGTCGAGGAAGTCACAAACCGCAATTATAAAGTCTCTGTTCTTAGTAAATTTATTTTGTACAAAACTTTATATTGTATGTATTCGAAATTAGAAACTGTAGAAAAGTTGGATTCTAAATAACAATAATAATAGGTAATATTCGGGAAAGAAAAGTGCTATCGAGCAAATAGAATGAGCTATGGTATATAGTAGCGACGATATGGGGTAACGAACGTAAGAGAAAATTAAAAAAAAATATATATTAGTGCATAAAAAAATCTAGACAATAGGTCTTACCAAAATAAAAAAGTGTGTGTGCATCTTACACGGGAAAAAGAACCGTAGCAGAAGATGTTTATATTGGTTAAAAAAAATTGCTGTCGTTTTTTCGTCTCATCGAATTTTCAAATCACAACGACTAAACAAGAAACTTATATTCGTGATTCTAACAACGAATTAGGAAAATTCCTAATTCGTTGGAATATAAGGAAGTTTTACTTCAAAACCCGAGTCCGCCATCTTGGATCTCGAAACGTCAAAACACGAAACAGAGAAAAAAATTTTGTGTCGCTTTTCCGTTTCAACGTCAAAAACTTTTTGTGTCGCTTTTCCGTTTCAACGTCAAAAACTTTTTGTGTCGCTTTTACGTTTCAACGTCAAAACCTTTTTAGTGTCGCTTTTTCATTTCATCGAATTTGTAAATCACAACGATTCTAAAGAACTTTCACTTCAAAAAGTGACATGTCTTTTTAATATTCATAATTATGAGAAAAGTAAGTAGCTCTTATAAAAAATCATTGGTTTCTATGTGTTTTTTTTAGTTTTACGCACGCGCGAGCCGGTCCATTTAGTATGGCCAAGGTCGCCGACCCCATTAGGACAAGGTTCTACCATGTTCAGGATTATTTTTCTTGATCGTAAAGTACATTGACACAAATTCATTGTCAAAGTCACCTTAAAGGTCGTAGCACACTTATCAGCTCGAAGAGGGCACGGAACCGTATCGTTGCTTTTTACTATGAAAAAGAGGTTCTACGTTCCATCGCCGCCTCGCCGCCGCCTCGCCGCCGCCGGTCCGTAGCCGTAATAAGAGGCGTTCCCTTTCCGAGCTTATAAATGTGCTACAACCTGTAAGCTGTAGATAGGTACAGTCAACAGCACATCAGACTATACAAAACTGTCAAGTTTCTCCAATCGATTTTCAACCTTATTGTGTTTGATATAAAGTACAAAATTGATTGGGAAAATTTGACAGTTTGTGATAACCCTATGTGCTGTTGTCTGTACAATCACATAACACAGAAAGATATTGCCTTATGGAATAATTTTATTTTTGCGTTTACAAACGCGTAAATATAATACTAGAAAAATGCACTGAAAAAAAAAGACTAAGACTTTTTCTAAGATATTGCCTTATATTATACGTGACTCTAACTCCTAAACTAGAATAGTATCTTAGGAGCTAGTGATTCATTCTACAGTAAGAATTTGTAGAGACTTACAATTTTAATAAATAAAAATAAACTAATTTCAGTAAAAATAATAAATATATTTTTACTAAACTTAGTTTTGAATAAACAGGGTGTAAAAGACATGAACAGTCAAACGAGAACCATGTATTCTGCTCATCATCATAACAGTTTTTTTCCTTTAGACTATACCTGGGAAATTGATAGTTACGATTTTATTGAAGGTCAAAGTCATAATTTTTTTTATGAAAACGTATTCTATACGTTATTACTTAATTATTGTCCAAAGAAACATTATAATTTTTTTTAGTTTTTTGTAACAAAAAATGGCTTTAAAACGTTAGCGTTCAATGTAGCTCACTCAATGCGCACGGACACTAACGAACGGGGCCGCCGCCTAGCAAAATTATCGCGGTTTTGCGAGTTGCGTGCGAGTTGAGCCCTTTACATTGCGCGGTACAATTTGCAATTTTTTTTAACACCAAAAAATAAAAATCATTTCCCAGCAATATTTTTTTTAAATATGTCTTATTTTCATGTATAGAATACATGGTTCTCGTTTGACTGTTCACGTCTTTTACACCCAGAATAATAATAAACACCTAAATTAATAAAATATGTGACACGTGATTTTTATAGAGGAAATATTTAATACAAAATATTTTTTTTCTATTACATACACCGTCAGACAACCATCACGTAATATTTATTTACAAAGTGGTATTATCACCTTATACTCCGTCCACCAATCAGCGTTTGGCAAGCGTGGTGGACTACTGCCTAAACCTCCTTCGATGACAAGGAGAGGTCGAATTATAAATAATGATAACAAGCAATTAATTGTTCTCCTTTCGTTTTCCTCCATTATCTCTTAACACTTTCCGCACGCATGCTCACGATGAAAATCCGACTGAAAGTAAGCATAGCCAATCCAAGTACTTGCGTCGGCAAATCCGATCGATGCCAAATTGCCAATACAGTGGACGCATTGTGTAAGACTTATCCGTTTGATGTGATGCGTTCGATTGCGTTCGACATGTAGACGCTTACCTTTAGCACAGTATACCAAGAACAGTAATACGTTTTCATACAAACTGGCCGCTATCCATTAGAATGTGTGCGTGCGTACTCGGCGCCGTGACTGACGCTCCTATATTATATTGGCACTTTATTTGGATATTCGTATTCACGTCGCGTTAACCCTCAATTTGTATGGTGACTACTTACGTTTACTGTAAGGTGGAGACCCAGGCACTCCATGTTGGAAATTAGGAAAAAAATACTCATAGTTAAAAAAGTAATATAATTTTTATTTGGTTAGGTAGTATGGTTAGTAAACTATTAGGCCCTGTCCGCACAGCGATATTTCACCGCGTTTTTTTCATGCGGTAAAAAAATCGCGCGAAAAAATCGAGCAAATTGAACGCGATATTATTTCCGCGCGAATATTTTATCGCTGTGTGGACAGGGCCTTAATTGGAAATATCAAAAATTGGAACATTCATTAATATTAGAGAGAGACCTAAATTTTACATTCAGTCTTAAAAAAACACAAAAACAGACATAGCCATTGTCTAAGTACCTCAACTTAGAAAGAAAATGATCAGTTTTTTTTCGCATCTAATCCAAGTGAACCGAACAGTCTTCTTGACAAATAACTTATAAACAGTTAGGAAGAAAACAACATGTAAAAACGTGCAATGTCTTAATCACTAGTACGTGCAGCACATTGCCTGCAAAACTTTTTCGAACAAGATAAAAATATATTATGTTTGCCACATGAGTTATAAATAGAAACAGTCTTGCTTTATTTATTTATTTTTTAACAAATAAAACAATATTTTCTTTCTACCTGCAGTAATTTATCTTCAGTTGTATCATCGATATCATTCGGAAGAGCTTCTTGAATGATCTCAGATGTGTGCTAGCCAGTCACATGAAACTGAGGCCAAATTTTCATCTAGTGTACCTATTGATGGACTTTTTTGCGACTATTAGATGCCATTTCGATAATCTAAAATAATAAATGAAACTGTAATATACGAAAAACTATAATATAATAAAATCATTTTATGTTACACAAAGAGTATGGTGGAGTCCACGGGACTCCACAACCGTTAATTACTCATCTTTCTATGATGCGCACATGACCTCACGCCCCCGCGTCGTCTACGACATCGTCGGAAGCTACTCAAGCGCATAACGCTGTATCCGCGTAATGAAAAATATTATCAACCAAAACAGTTTTGCGTGGAGTCCCTGGGACCAACCTTACAAATTAAGGGTTAACGCTGGATTTTTATGAATATTTTACGTATTTGCACAAACGACAAACGCGTCATCCAAAAATAGCATGTTAAATAATTTGAATTATCAAAATATACGTAGCCGCGTGGACATCGAAAATATTTGCGGGACTACAGAGAGTCCAATCTCTCCGTAGTCCCGCAAATATTCATAAAATACTGAAATTTATTTAAAAAGCGAAAGCTATAACATGTATTAAGTGAATTATTATGAGCTATAAAATCATCTAGCAAATATTTCCCTCCTCCCTAAACAGATATCTGAACACAGCTTAGGGTACTGTGGGTACAAGCGGACTAAGATATTCTAATATACTAAATAAAGTAAATAACCAGTATCCAAATCATCAAAATATAGGGCCTAAGCCAAGAAATTATAGATCGTAATTTTATTGATATGAATTTATTTGATACACTCCACGTTAATTGAACACTTCAAAAAGGTGGCAAGAGGTATAAAAGAATTAAAAGATCATCAAAACTAAATATCCGAACATTTAAGAAATATGTAAATCTACCGCTTAAACTATATACCGTCATATTAGTACGTATTAGGGTAATGGGCGAAACACACGATGAACACGCCATAAGATAAACTATTTCTCCCCATACAGTTTTTATGAACTATAACATAATATATATTTTCATATTATAGTATCTTAAGATATCAAGCGATATGGAAATTATATGTTAAGATGCCGAATGCCGAACGATGCAAATATCACCTTGCATGTCAAACTGGAAATCAAAATCATTGTCGGATGAGCTTTATTATAAGTCCAATAGGAAAACTTTATTTATTAATATTAGATCAACCCGAGAAGTAGATGTGAACCTTATGCAAGCCTTCGACTGACGGCTAGGCTATATTATCGTAACTTAACTGCGTGTGATACCTTAAGATACTGTATTGTATGATATCCAGATATATGAACATAAAATATATTACGATCTTCGCCGTGTGTTACACGTTTAATCACTTTATGTCTTGACTAGATCACTTTCCGTGAGGTTCTCTCACGCGGCGTCGCTGCATCAAGTCACCGGTTCAGGTGGCTGGTCCTTATCTTTGGAGAGGGGGCTGCCAGCAGGGTCGGCGCCGTCACCACTGTTACCACTAACAGCTACTGATGTTAAGGGTACCTATGGAAGAATGAAAACTGTTAAATTAAAGAAATGTAGTTAAAATTACTCAAATAATAACATTCACTAATTTAAAAGATTTAAGTAACTGTTTATAAGACGTTGGTAAAACATTATCTTCTTCTGGGATGCCATCTCCTACCGGGGGTCAGCTATTATTAGGGTTATTCGAACTTTGGACACAGTTGCGCGGAATAGAGAGTGCTCAGATTGAACCAAGTCCGTAGATTTTTGAGCCACGAGGTGCGTCTCCTTCCGCATGCTCGTTTGCCCTTAATTTTCCCTTGTATTATCATTCGGAGCAAGTCGTATTTATCATTTCGCATTATATAGACAAGATATTGTAGTTTTCGCTTTTTAACAGTCAATAATATTTCCACTGACTTTTGCATCATCCGCAAAACTCTAGATACCATTTACGAATTATGATAAAACGCAGTTGTTTTTTTTCAGTTAAATATGTTAAAAAAAAAAACTTTAGAAACTATGAATTATTGAGTGGCTCAAGAAACGAAAAAGAGAGAGAATTGTAACATGGAATATGAAAAGGTCTTTTCCATCTTTCTTGATAAAAATTTCTAAATATACTCGTATATAGATTGACGAATTGAATAACTTTCCATTAAGCTTGTAATTACGTCAATGGATCTCAAAGTATAAAAGAAAGAAACCTGCCTCCTGAAACCGTGTTCTCGCAGAAATTTTAACGTCATCACGCTTCAGTGATTTCCAAAAGCATTTGGCTTAGGTACTCATGCCGCCCCAAGCATTCGCGGCGTGGCTCAGATGAAAAATATTCGTTTTTATGGTCAATATTTACTTTACGATGTACGGCGAAATCGTTCTACGGTATTAAATACTCGTTTTAGCGATCGGTGAATCAAATATGGCTTATTTATGGAGCTGTTGTGAGAATGAATAAATCGGGTATTATTAAAAGATGGATTGAATTTGAATTTGTACGAGAAGAAATGGGTACGTTATGTAACTTATAATGATATGAAGCAGTTAATGAAGAATGGAAATAGTTGGTCTAGTATGGATCTAAAAGTTTGGTGCTAATGCGGGTCTCTGAAAATCGACTACATGTGTCTGAGATGAAAATGCAACGATGGACTAATGGGCGCAAGACTAAGAAGAGATGGAGAGCATGTCACTAAGAAAGTTATGAGAATGAATATTAATGTGGAGGAAGTTCAGTCTTCCTCTCCGTAAGAAAAGACGTATAGACTGTGTTGTGTGTGATTGTGTGAAAGATTATTTAGCAAAGAAAGGTGTTAATTTTGAGATGACAGCTCATCTAGAAAGATGGAACAAGTAATTGTTTCTCCCGAGTTCTTATTGTAATAACACGTGTTGACAAATATTTTAGTGCAAAATTACTATTTTCACTCGTCAATGGATAAATGTTGCGAATGCGAAGCCATAATTAAGATTAAGCTAAGAGAGGTTGAACAAGAAAAAGTATTACGCAACCCAAACGCAAATGTGGAATCTAAATAATCTTAGAAAAACTGAAGTTATTCGTTGTTGTTTCACACTTAAGTATGCTGACCACGACTTAGTTGACCTAAAAATGTTCGTATCGCCTGTTGAGTAAGATTGATGTGTTAGCTCTGCGTAAATGTAGATTTTCTTTAAGTTTCTTGCTAATGAAAGGAGGCCACAGAATTCATTTTAACTGATAGTAGTTTCTTGGGAAACAAATTACTTTCATTAAAAAAAATCATAATCATTTAGCAAATATTCGAGAAAATTACCTACTAAATTAATTTGTTTGCGAAATTTTAGATGCATTTGTAACTAACAGAGATGCACAACCACGTAGGGTGTAGGCGGAATCCTAAATTGTACCTACCAGCTTGGAAAATAATATTTTATACCTATCTTCAACTGGCAACTGATTGACAGACAGTTTTCGGATCAAAAGCTTTTCGCAGAGTTTCCCAACTTTGCCAAAGGCGTTTAAAATGTTTTTGAAATTCTTTTAAGTAAATAAAATATTCAGTTCTGCCTATTAAAATTACTATACCGATCAACGTTTCTCTGAAAAGTCCATACAAAGGTTTAGAAATAGATTTGGATAGGTTTAAAGCTAGTAAATGTTTTTACATAACATTCACTAAACATATTCGTACCTATGAACTAAATGGACAAATACCTACTGGACAGAAAATCTATAGGATGCCCACAAACTGATGCCGGCAGAGTGGAATACACCATATCCTCCAACTAGTGTCGTAGTAGGCGACTAATGGATCAGGAAAGGGGTATTGGTCACCTTATACTTATTCTGTCCACCAATCTGCATTGGGCAAGCATGATGGACTACGACTTAAACCTCCTTAGATGACAAGGAGAGACCTTGTGTCCTAGCGGTGGGTCGAATAATTAAGGCTGTTATTATGATGATGATGAATAATATACAGGGTGTAAAAGACATGAGCAGTCAAACGAGAACCATGTATTCTGCTCACCGTCATAACATTTTTCTTCCTTTAGACTATACCTGGGAAATTGATAGTTACGATTTTATTGAAGGTCAAAGTCATAATTTTTTTTTTCATTTTTTTATGAAAACGTATTCTATACGTTATTTCTTAATTATTGTCCAAAGAAACATAATCATTTTTTTTAGTATTTCGTAACAAAACATGGCTTCAAAACGTTAGCGTTCAATGTACCTCACTCGATGCGCACGCACACTAACGAACGGGGCCGCCGTCAAGCAAAATTATCGCGATTTTGCGAGTTGCGTGCGAGTTGAGCCCTTTACATTGCGCGTTACAATTTGCAATTTTTTGTAACACCAAAAAATAAAAATCATTTCCCACCAATATTTTTTTTGAAATATGTCTTATTTTGATGTATAGAATACGTGGTTTTCGTTTGACTGTTCATGTCTTTTACACCCAGTAGATATGGTACCTAAAAGCATTACATATTTTTCAGGCGTCAATTTCCAGCTCCTTTTTTAATTAAGAAACAACACATACGTTTCCAAATCTCTAAATCAGACAATTCATCATTCTTAACAAGACGAGGTATAGAACACAATAAACGTTTTTTTGTTAATCCCTACCTCTCGTTAGACCTTCGTAGAAAACTGACAGTTAATTTCAACAGTTTCCCGAGTTCTTTGTGGGAAGCGAGCCCCTGTTATTTTTACTGCCGTAGCTTTTAGATCGTTTCATAAGATTATGAGGCTTATTGTGAGCCTCAGTATATTGGATTTTGAACTCCGTGTATTGCAGAATGATTAATAGTTTAGATAAGTAACGGTGTAGATAGTAAAACTCATTTAACGTTTAATGTTTAGTGTTTTTAGTGCTGGCACTTAATCATTTTGTCGTTCGAGTCTGCAAACAAATTGAGGTATATTTCGCAGTTTTTAAGAAAGCTTTGAAGTTTTTCTCGAATACTGTTGAACGAGTTTTTAAAATAGAAAGTTCAGACCATGACATTCCTGTGATACCGGAGTAGGTACGAATTATATTAAGGTAAAGCTACTTAATATTATAATTTATTATTGCGAAATATTGTACAATCTCGGCAGCACCTGTAGCCATAATTTTTAGTCGTAATTTATACTATTAATTGTTGGAATACATATTTAGCAAACAATACACTACGTCTGGTAGTTAGTAAAAGTAAAGTCCTAGCTTTAGTAAATTCTAAAGCTAGGACGTGTGTGATCGGCAGCTACTTGGATGGGTGGCCGAACATTTTTCAACTCTAGTGCTTCAGAAAGTACGTAATTTGGGTGGTCCCGGTTCCTGGGGAAAGATACCCATGGACTATTGGTGTCAGGCAGAGGCCGGTCATAAAAATGTAATGCCAAAACCTATACTGCTATAGGTTAAAACCTATAGCAGTATTAGGACTGCACCGACCTCAAATAAATGGGCAGCATAATAGGAAAAAGAAGTACTTCAGAAGGTTCGGGATTTTCGGTAAACACACACGAGTATCAAGATGATATTATATCCGAACTACTGATATGACTTTAAGTGTAACATACGAGTATCTCTTGCCGGCCTCTTTGCTAACTTTTTTTTGATAAATGAAAGTAGGTAATAATCACCAAGTAAATTACATATTCATTGCTGTTTTTACACAATTAGTGGCCGGCTGGTTGCTGGCTTTTGTTTGTTAGTTTACTGAAGACCTCTAACTTTGTTATTTTTTAACCGACTCCAAGAAAGGAGGAGGTTATCAATTTGTATTCATTTTTGTTTTTTTTGCTACGTTCAATGAATATTAGAAAGTTCTTTTTTGTTTGAAATGGCATACTTTCCAAATGGTCTCATGAAAAATTTACCTGAATTGGTAGAGTAGTTTTTTAAGAATCGTGAAAATACGCAGTCGTAATATGTATTATGTCCAACTTTTCCAAATTTATACGTCAATGTCTTGGAAATTCGTTAACTAATTTCGATGATTCTTTTTTTTTTGTCTTGAATATCAAAGTCTCGATATAGTTTCCTGAAAATCTTACAGTGTCAAGAGCTATAGAAATATACTAACACCACTAAAAACCAAAATATAAATTATAAAAAACGCATATAAAACTAAAAACGCAGAAATGAAAATTTTATATTTAAGAAAATCTAAATGCCAGCCTTATAGTACGAGAGCCCACGACCAAAACCATGTCTCATAGCAATACGGCAAAAACCCTATAAAATCGTTAGATTGTATGATTCTGAACCCGACTAGGTTCAGAATCATACAATAGGTGTAGTAACGGTCGAAAGTGTAGCAACTGCATGGGAGGCCATTTCTGTTGTGTCAAAAAAAAAAGACAGTCGGTATTATAGCAATACGTCTGATAGTGAAAATGTACATAGATTTTATAATAATTGTATTAAGAAAAAGTTTGTTTTCAGACATTTTGCGCGTAGCATATAGCCTGAGCGCATTTTTGAAAATGTCAACAAATTTAGCCGACCTGTATCATAGCAATACGGATAATTTTTTTTTTCAACTTTTCGTATTGCTGCCATGATTACCAAAAACCTGTTTTCAGACACTTTAAGTGTAGCATATACTCCCAAAACCCTACTTCATCCCAGTTTCCTTTTGTGCGATTTTTCAGTCCTTCAAGTTCAATGTTACGGTTTCGGGTAGATTCTTTGTTAATTATCATCTATTAGATGATAATTAAGAAAGAATCTACCACTAGAAATATACGTTGCGACCCTGAATTTATTAAAATTCAGGGTCGCAACGTATTCATTGGTTTGTAACAGAAAATTCAAGATGCCTCAATACGATTTTTAAATGATATCTGAGTATCGAAAAGTTGTCTGATAGAGAAGGTGCTACACTTAATTTGTCTGATATAAATTTTTTGCACATGTGGACAACTTATTTTATCATGTCTAACAATTTTCAGACATATTGCTATGATACCGATCGGTAAAATTTGTTAACATTTTCAAAACGGTCTCAAAATTTAATGCGTTCACATTTCCGTCTGAAAATTGTTTTGTTCGCATCAAATAACCAAAATTTACTAATAAAAAAGATTTTCAGACGTATTGCTATGAGACATTTTTTTTGTCTCATTTTTAATTTTTTTAAGTGATTTTACGGGTTTGCGCTACACCACTAACGTCTGAAAAATATGTTTCCGGTATCTCAGAACTATCATTCAACTACAGTCTGCAAATCAGACATATTGCTATGATGCAGTTCGGTAAAATTCTTTGACAATTTTGAAAATTCGGTCAGATCAAACGCTACGCGGAAAATGTCTGATATTGGTATTTTCGAGTTCAGGATAATCGTATCTATCGATTTGATGCGGTTTTGGCCGTATTGTTATGAGACAAAAATTTTGGTCGTGGGCTCTCGTACTATTAGATGTCAACTATGTTTTTTGAGGATGGTGCCAATATTAGGAATAAACGTTGTCACTTGTTTTTGGCACTGACCTCAAAAAAAACATAGTCGGCATTAAGATTATCATAAATATATTATTTCTCCGTTTTTAGTTTTGACCTTGTTTTTTTTATTTTTAGGTTTAATGTCTTTTTATGTAGGCGTCCTGTTCAGAATGGCAACGTGACACTATTTTGAGATTTCGAGGCCCATACTGCCAGACATGGCTTTAAGTGTAACCAAATGTCCCGTGAGGCTCTGCTCAACCCCTTTTGGATTTTCAGCGTGAAAATAAACTGTCTATCATTTAGAAAATATGTTTTCACCTCTCCAGCACCAAAAGACCTCTTTTGCTTCGTAAAATCTCGAATGAAAAATGCTTTTTGCTGCACGGTCTGAACAAGACGTGATTTTCAATTTAATTTATTTTAGTAATCTTAAATTTAATTTTCAATAATTATTTTTAAGATAATAAACGTGTATTAAAATATTGCCTTGTTTTTTTCACCTATAACAATTATCTCGCTGGAGTTGTATGTTTCACACGAGAGCAAATTATTTTTCTGTCGTGCCTTTAAATCACTCACTGCGCTAAATAGTCTATTTATGAATCCTAGACTACTTCGCTGGTTCGTGATTTAATATCGGCCCTCGCAGCAAAAAATAACTTTGCTCACTTGTTGAAAAACAACTATTTCATTTCTCATACTCGGTAAGTTGCGTTTGTTGTACTTGAGTATTGTGTGGAACACGCTAATTCCCACTACTGGCCGGGAAAAACTCATAGTAATTCCTTCCTTTAATAGAGCGAGAATGAATTGAAAAACAGAACTGTGTCTAATTGGTATCAAGTGCGTTGCCTTGCTCCCGAGTTCTTGTTCTAAAAACACATATATGCCGTCCATGCCCAGTAATTACACTGGCTACCTTTCCCGTCAATCCGAAACACAGCGAACAGCTTCACGGCAGAAAAAAGAAAGTATAGTGACGTATTGTAATCTGGCAATAAAAAATCGGGAGTGGTCTCCCCTTGACTTTATCGTATACAGGAAACGACTCAAAAGTTGATAGGAACCTTATATTTTGATGTCATATTTGCATGTTAAATTTTGGTCACCCATCCGACTACCGACCGCGCCCTTGGTTGCTTAACTTTCGTGATCGACGACTCAAAAGTTGATAGAAGCCTTATATTATGATGCCATACATGCATGTTAAATTTGGTTGCAATAAGTTAAAGCACACTCGAGTTATCGTGCTAACGCACAGACACCCACACAGACATAATTCCAAAAATGGTATTTTTGGACTCAAAATCTCGAGGTCTCATTTTTTGAAGATTACAAGACTTACTCTATTGGGACTACGTAGGTACTTATACAAAAAAGTAAAAATTAGTCGTGTCATACATACTTTCGCTTATAGTCCTAAAAGGGGTCGTGCAGAGCTTTAGGTAACAATTGGTTACAAATAAAGCCATTTGGCTGTATGGGCGATCAAACCAAATCAAATCAACAAACAAATCCCATGCAACTAAGCCAATGTACTATGGAAAAATATCTATTTATAGGCCCTACACAAATAAACGGAAAATAGTCTTTTGAGCGGTGAAGATTTCCCTAGTCAAGCGTCAATTCAAACCTTTCTTTGCCTTTGGTAACCGAGAGGGCTCCCGGATACTGTATTCGAGATAGTTCTTTTTTGTAGCAAGTTATATTGATTTGCCGTACCTACTGGAGAGATTTTATCTAAAATTATGCTAAGAAATATCTTTCTATTTTGTATTTTTATTCAAGACTAGCTAAACCAACCACAACCACAATCATGCATTGATAAAATTTCGTTGCGGTTAATTTGCAAAAAAAAAAAACTACTTATCAAGATTGAAGCTATCCTATAGTTTATGTTGCACCAAGCAAAACTCATTTACAAACGACAAACGGTTAATAACGGCCATTAGCCAAAAGTAAGATAAGAAAGTTCTCGCGTACCAGGGACTAAATAATGACAGGTTAAAGAAATTGATTTCTGAACGACTACGCGACGAACATCATTAATGTAGGAACAGGTATTAAAATAAAATATATATATATTTTATCACTTAAACTTTGCCTGGATTTCCGCAAATATTTCAAAATCAAAATTAGCCAAATCGGTTTTAGCGAGACTAAATAACAGCAATTTATTACTTTCTCGTATACGTAGTATAGAGGAAGTTGAGAGGAATTCTTGTAATCGTCAAAAAATTCGACCTCGGAGATTTTGACGGATTTACATGTTTTGGACCTACCTACTTAAGTCCAAAAATATCGTTTTTGAAATTATGTCTGTGTGTGTGTGTCTGTGCATAGCACGATAACTCGAGTATGCTTAAACACCAAAAACATGCATATATGACATCAAAATATAAGGTTTCTATCAACTTTTGAGTCGTTTTCGGTATATTACAAAGTCAAGGGGAGACCACTCCCGATTTTTTTATATCATAACTAATATTATAAAGTGCGAAAGTTACTTTGTTACGCTTTTACGTCTAAACAGATTAGCGAGCCCGCTGATTTTGATGAAATTTGGTATGGATATATTTTGGAGCCCTGGGAAGGACTTATAATACTTTTTGACGCGTTAACCGGCATTAGCACGAGCGAAGCCACGGGCGACCACTAATATACTTATAATGTCGTAAAAGCCGACTGAGTGAGGATACCATACGATGGTATTGTTGGTACAGTACAGGTACAGGCTAGTCTGGACCCACGCTGATGGTAAGCGAAGTGGAGTTCAAAAATAGCTAGTGCTGGAGATAAACCGCCTTGCCAAACTGCAAGGTGCTTCTTCTTGCCTCTTTAATTACCAAGGATTGTGTGTGTTTTCATGTGACTTACCATAGAGACAGCTGTACATATATTAGCATCGGACGGCCTCGGCGGTGGAGACAGAGCCGCGTCGAACCGCAGGTCCAACTGTAACATGAACACTGCTGCTCCTAACGTAGCTATTGATACCGACAGCTGTGCCGCTGCAACTCCCACGCATGTTGTGCTTCCGCACCTGGAGGAAGAGAAAGTCAATTGAATGAGGATATGAGAGCATCCTTTCGTAACTGGCGTGTGCAAGGTTCTAATAAAGAATTTTCGCTTTCATCCAAATAGCAAATGTTAAAAATCGGGTTCTCCCATTTCTACCATTAAGCAGTTTGTTTGGTTTCGATGTACATGAAAATGTAGCTTAGTGATTGCAATGAAACATTACGAGACAGAGTATTGCTCTCCATCTGGTCATGGCTCACTTCAATTTTTACCTAGCGTGTATCTTATTCCTAGAATCGGTATAATATCTCAAAATTAACAAAAATAGTGTTCGTTACAGACTTAGCTTTAAAATACTATAGATTTATATTACGTTGGTCATTTAACGAAGTTGTTTAAGAAATAATTTTCATTCTTTTATTTTAGCATTGCAAAAATGCAAGAATTACGCTTCGTATATATAAAAACTTCTATTTATTGAAAAATAAAACTTAAAAAATACGCAACACGTCGGACAGAATTTTGTTTAAACTGGGGGTTCCTATTATTACTATTTTCTTTTATTACTATAGGGTTCCTATTAATCTGGTGTTACCGGACTCTTATGTTCTGAAGAAGCAAAGAGTAAAGCAAAGCAATAACAGATTACCTCTAGATTAATACATATTTAACATAGTTCTTAGTTCATTTTAGTATTATCATTATTAGTATTAACTAGTTCATTACGTGTCTATATCGATTAATTACTTCCAGCCCGCCTAGCATGATCACCGAAACACGATATGATATAGCCATTTATCGCGTTGAACTGTCAAAAACTATTGGATATAACCGCAATCTTGAAAATTTATAGAAACTGTGTTCGCAGTTTCGATAAATTTTTGAGTTGACGGTTATATCATATCCAATATTTTTTGACAGTTCAACGCGATAAATGGCTATATCCGATATGATATAGCCATTTATCGCGTTGAACTGTGTTTCGGTGGTCATGCTAGGCAGGCTGGTCAGTATTAGAGCAGCATTCAGTCTCTGAATAACTAATGCAAGAATATTAATTTCAAAGACATAAACCAAACTCCACTGGAAGCTAATCATAAGCGCCCAGAAAGTAATCCCAGTTAATAACTACGGCTAAAATCGAACATTACGAACGGAAACTTTGTGAACCTCTGATTAAACTGCAAAATGGCTTTCAGATTAGTACTATAATATCAAATGTTGGGCCTTAAAAGGGAATAACTAAGTTATAACAGTATTTCATTTTACAATGTCGAACTTTAAGGACTGAAAATGAAAGCTATTTTATTTGCTTTAAGGGTGGGTATATTTTTTATAGTTTTAAAGTTTTGATGTACCTATTAGTTGGTAACTCTATCTATTGCTAACACATTCAGTTGTTTTGTATTAAATTATTAACTTTTATTGTTTTTTGGTTGTATCGCTTTTAGGTGTTCTGATGTAGCCTACCCCCTTGTGTGTCGCGGGACCTCCTGGAGGTCGCTGTCAAAAACGCCTGTGTGTCGGCCGACCTCCTGGAGGTCGATCCCCCCCTCCACTGTTTTCCGATGATGAAAAAGATGATGATTATTATTATTATTATTATTTGAAAATATAACTATAATTAATATATTATATTCTGTGAGCTTATTTTATTAGAGCTTAGTTTAATTACAAAATTTTTGACGTTTTGCATTTTTATTACACGCGGAAAATTCGCGAAGGAAATCCGGAAGTAACTGATACATGCGCGAAATGTTACAAAATGGCGGCGACACAATAGGGGCTACTATTATGCTAATATATTTGCCAGTACGATGAGTAAAAACAGTAAGCCAAAAATAATTTCGTGAGAGTAGTAGTAAAAAAGATACCGGGTTTATTATTTTTCAATAGAAATATATTTTCTAGCGCTTCTACTTCTTTATACATAAACTAGCGCTCCGCCCGCAACTTGATGCGCTTGGGGTGTTTTAAAATTATACGACATGTAAATTAAATAACCAACACCCTGAATACTGGTGGTTTGGGATCGGCTACTGAGTTGATTTCACAATTTAAAAAAAAAAAAAAACGATTTTTTTTTAAATAAAAAAAACAAAAAGTACTCAGAAAACATTTTTTTTTTTTTTGTTTTTTTTTTTAATTTTTTTTTTTTAAATCAACTCAGAAGTCGATCCCAAACACCTGTATTCAGGGTGTTGGTTATTTAATTTGTGAGTAAGGTCCCCATAGCTTCACCGGGTAGGGAAGGCGCGAGTGTGACGTCAGTGTTGCAAGCGTCTATAGCCTGTGTTTTGTGGTCTATAGGCTACGGTAACTGCTTACCACCAGGCAGGCCGTATACTTGTCTGACAACCAACTGACATGTAAAACCAATGACATAAGAATTCCTACGTCATTGTGTAAAACCCACAATGACACATAACGTGGGAACACATTTTTTTTCTCTTTATTCAGCCATACACCATAATGGTTAAGCCGGCTACAAAGTCTTTAACTTCCGTACATTCACTTTTGCAAAGGAACAAATTAGAAAACTTAATCACTTTTATTACATTTAAAGCTTGAACTTAGACATTTATGAATAGCGAAAAACAAGTCCTGTCTATTAGGTACACCATAGACCTTTATCTGTCTTGTTACACCTTATAACTTTTTTAAGATCAACTTTGTCTAGTTCGTTCTGGGCACACTCCATTAAAATGTGGAACATTCTTCCTTGACGTTTGGACGAGTGCCACAGTAAAGATCATTTCTTTTTCCCATCGAAAATTTAAACGCTTTTATGGAAAATGCCCAGTCCGAACTCTCATAAAAGAACAAGTTCTCTCCGGTTAAATCTGGTGTCATAAAACCAGTGGGAATACATAACACATAAGAAAGAATACATTTCAAAATTCAATTGGGTAAGAAGATGTAGATACTCACCCAATATTCATGAGTGATCTGATGCAGAAGGCAAGCATAGCCACGTGTGCACCAATGGCAGCTGTCCACAGCATCGTGAGTGGGATAGCGGCGCAGGGCGAAGGTCCGAGGGCCCGCCACGGCGCACCCCAACTCCTGGTAGACCTCGCTCGTGCCGACGCCCAGCCGCCGAACCCTCGACTGTAGTACACCGACGTTGCTATGGTAATTGTGGCTTCTTAGTTAAATATTTCATCATCAACAGCTCATTATAATATCCCCACCGAGGGGTTCGAGTCTACCCCATGTATTAGGATTAGGCCTTAGTCAACCACACTGGCCAAGTGCGGGTTGGTCGACTTCACACACAACCTAAGAATTTCTTCGTAGGTGTGTTTCTTCACGATGTTTTCCTTCACCGTAAAAGAATTCAAAATTTGAAAACACATGGGTACATGGCGGGGTTCGAACCGGTGTCTCCTGGGTTAGACAACGCCCTTACGCACTACGCCACCGACGCCCTTTATTATTTTACACAATACGCCTTTTACAACAAATTTAATATTTATGTCAACGTAAAATTATAAGTTGAAAGTGTGCCTTGTGTGATGCCTGCGTCCAGTTGTGGACTGACTGACGCTGATGATGATGATAAGAGTTCACTACATACCCTTTAATAGCAATGATTTGATATGAGCAACTAAGACCAACCCCCTGAGGACGGATAGGATATCTCGATAAACAAATTTTTTCCGAAAAAAACGACATATTATGATCAATATAATATACACTTCCTGTTTCAGAGGACCTAGGCGAAGTATTTTATCTTTAATTTAGTAGTTTTTAAGTATTTTGTAGGTAGGTATCTAGTTTTAGTATCCTTTTTATAACGTAGATTTGATTAGTTTATATTAAGTAGTATTGATTTGTGTTATATTTTTTTTATAAAAATTATACATCCAAATATAATATTACATTGCATACGATCAACAAAAATTGCTAAATTCAACAGTTATTTTTGGAGAGAAAACAACAGATGCTTATGTCTGCACAACCAGCTCGTATACACTTATAGATATTGTATAATAATAATTATTCTATAATACTTTTATTGAAAACGCAAAGTTTTAAGACATTTCATTATACAATATGAAGGTATTCTTCTGAAAACAAATAATATGAATCTATTTCTAGGTATCTACATAATGGGACTACACTCCAATCATTCAGTTTTTTATTTCAGATTGTTATTTCACCAAGTCTCGAATTTCGAAACGGGTCAAGTCTTTGAGATACAAACTCTCCGATCAATATGGAAATGGGCGATCATTTTTATAACGTGACAGTTAAATTTGGAAAGATAAATGACTCTGTCACTTATATTTACAGAGTTTATTTCACAGTGTCATAATATCATAATCAACAGCCTTTATAATTCGCCCCACTGCTGGGACACAAGGCCGCTTCTTGTCATGGAAGGAGGTTTAGGCAGTAGTCCACCATGCTTACCCAATGCGGATTGGTGGACGGAGTATAAGATGATCAATACCCTGATCTGATGCTGATCCGTTAGTTGCCGTCCCCATTGGAGGCTTAGACAAACAAAGATTGGAGGATTTCTAATTTTGTCAACATCATTATATTCTTCTTAATTACATTCAAAACTCCAAAGTTCCATCCACGTTCCCTAAAATATGGTTGAGCGAAGCGATGGCTGATTCTTGCGTCATGCCTGTGAACAGGTGCGTGCCACGCAATAATCCAAATGCGTGGGAGTAATAACTACCCAAACTTTACGCATGTTAAAATGTAACTTAAATTATATTGATAATTATTTATTGACTTGTATTGATATTTTGAAATCATTACGAAATTGTAAGCTGTGGAGTTTCTTTCGCCATTTCTTCTCCATCTCAGCATAATAATAATTATTCGTCCCGAAATGGTGGTAGGGTTTTGACGATTTAAAAGTACTTAGCAAAGTCCATTTAAATAAAGAGCTTTTTCATTTTCATTTTCATTTTCATAGACTCGCGAAAGAGGTCTGAACAATCTAGTTGGAATAAGGTCCACAACAGTATTTTCAACTAAATAACAGAACAAAACGGGTCGTCTACTGGCAGTAAAATTCCATACTTCTACCTATGACAGACCCTTCAGACCCAAGGATATTACCAACATGCATTACGTCTGTGACAGTGACAAATTATTTTTTAGGAAATACAGCGGTGATAAAATGTCGGAGTCTTTTTAATGTTTTATTTAAACAACTAAGTTGGCACCCTTTCGTAAGCATACCAGAACGTCAGTAATTATAAATCTATGGAGCATATACAATTGATACTGAGTAAAATACATAGCGTTCGCTAAGAAAGAAGGCATTGATCAAAGCAGTGGCTACTGACGAGTAGTCGTGGGTTGGCGCCAGGACAATTAGTACAGTAGACAGTAAGCTGGTCCTACTGAAGGTGGGGTGAAAGTGAGATTAGGGGGAAAAGTCTCTTCATCTCATCTATGACGCAACAACTCGACGTAATAATAGAGGCTCAATGTGGTTGGTCACCTCTAGGAGTCAAATAAAAACGCATTACTTACCATAATCATGATGGATTACGGGCATTCATTTTGTACAAATCGACACACACAGGCCTGTCCCAGGGTATCAGTGGGGAAAAAGTTGTGACAAATGCTCGGAAATTATGGAGCGTGTTACTGCTATAAATACTATACCGTCAGCACACAGTAAATTTATTACTCTGTGCCGTCAGGTTCCATATAAAGTTTTTTAATATCTCTTTTACCTTTAACGCAATAACTGATCGCTGCCGTTAACTTTTGCGCTCCTTCTGCCTTTCAGTAATACAGTTGCTTTGTACATTTTATATAGTTCACAGATCACACTTTTGAGTATTAATAGATATGTATACATTAAATTTTATTACTGTAATGTATAACTTCATTATTAATCATATGACCCATAATGTAGGTAAGTATCATTAAGGACTTGTGTTACAAATGTGAGCCATAATTACCTATGTGTTATGCTAGTACTTCACATGGCCGTATTCGGCAATCATTTGCTCTGCATCTCTAACATAATTTAAACAAAATGAAAGTGATGCAACACAAATGTTTGACAAATGCAGAAAATTTACATGACATTTGAAAAATAGCCCCAAATCCCCAAATCTTTTATTTATTTGTGCAAAGCCCCTTGTTTATGATTGACGTATAACAATTTATGTTTAGCAAAAGTTTTGCTAACTCAAACAGAACCTTCGTCATAAGTCAACAGAAACAATACGTTTCAACGCTCGAAATTGAAATAACATCGTAGTGAAGTGCAAGCAACGAGGGCAGCGCGGCGTCTAATTCGACAATTTATAACGAGCTCCTAAATCACAATGGCTGCCAACTTGGCCCCGGCAATTTGTTTTGGAGACTCATTTAAATTAGGAAAGTATTACAACATGTTTCACGGTCGTGTTTGAGATTTTTGCTACTGAAATTGGAGTTGTAAATTGAACAATAACGCTGGATTATCCCTAGTCATCCCGAAGGTGTCGTTGAAGCAGACTAAGGGATGATTTTTCTATAGTGAGATAAAAGTTATGTATACTCTTTATTGCATTTAAAAATACATACATATATGGAATAATTTTATTTTTGCGTTTACAAACGCGTAAATATAATACTAGAAAAATGCACTGAAAAAAATCGACTTGCCTCAGGCGGGACTCGAACCCGCACCTTCCACAATCCGGGTGGACGCGTTAACCAATTTCGCCACCGAGGCACTGCTTTTCGCTGTCGAAATTTGTCAGTGCTTGGTGCTTATGTTTTTATGGTAAACATCGTTTCATCAAATCTTTGAAATTTGCACTTCCAAGACCCGTACGAAATATTTTTGCAAATATTTGACGCCCAGCTAAGATGAAACTACCTTACATTATGGAATAATTTTATTTTTGCGTTTACAAACGCGTAAATATAATACTAGAAAAATGCACTGAAAAAAAATATATAGTATTATATTTACGCGTTTGTAAACGCAAAAATAAAATTATTCCATAATGTAAGGTAGTTTCATCTTAGCTGGGCGTCAAATATTTGCAAAAATATTTCGTACGGGTCTTGGAAGTGCAAATTTCAAAGATTTGATGAAACGATGTTTACCATAAAAACATAAGCACCAAGCACTGACAAATTTCGACAGCGAAAAGCAGTGCCTCGGTGGCGAAATTGGTTAACGCGTCCACCCGGATTGTGGAAGGTGCGGGTTCGAGTCCCGCCTGAGGCAAGTCGATTTTTTTCAGTGCATTTTTCTAGTACATACATATATTTCTCTCTAAAAGAGATCTCTTCCAGTCAACCCATGAATGTGTGTAATAAAATGAATACGGTAGGCGACGCAGATGCAAAAACGCGGTAATAAACAATACAAAACAACAATAAAACCATTGAAGTATATAAATAAAATCTAAACCTACATAAAATACATATAAATAATTACACAAATAAATACAAAATAAATAAATACATACGATATATTTATACTAAGTAGATAAAAAGTATAACTAAGTAAACCTGATGTTATAAGCTTGCACTGATTACGAGGTGATTTGTGATAAATAGTAGTGCTTTAGTTTAGTCTCAAAAGAAGTTATCGATGGACTATCTAAGAGGCTGGAAGATAGTTCCACATCTGAGCAGCGCGGAACGAGAAGGAGTGCAGGAAGAAATTAGTAGTACCCTTAGGAAGGTCTAACATCTTAGTAATACATGGACGCCTAGAAGGAGAGGAGTTAACAGATAGTTAAATTATTATCCAAACTGAAGCAATTGTCACTTGAAATCAAATACAAGTCACGAAATGACAACTGACAACGTAATTTTAGTTTGTCCGTATAGTACAGGATAAGGTATAGTGGGGTCCACGTCCGGAAGCCTCCTCGTGGCGGACCCTGGTAACGTGGGGGAAACTTTCTCGGCGGCTTTTGATGTCAAGTGTCCCTTGGCATTCAAAGTCACATGCCATCGTCGAGTTGTTATTGTTTTCCCACCACGGCTAGTTCCGTACGGCCCTTTTCAGGGCCAAGACAGCGCCTGAAGTCGGGTGCGGTCCGATGGCTGCTCCTGGTGTCCTCGTCAGGAGGATGCGCCAGGTCGAGCAGCCGTCGGTGAGGAGTCGGCTTATAAGGCCGGCGTCGGCCAGCGGCCCACAGGGGCTGGCGACAGTCGGTAGCCCCTGTGGGCTGCTGGCCACCAATTGGTGCACAAGGAGTGCCTAGATGGGCAGCGTTGGGACAATCTCGGTGTAGTTGCGCTCACGTGCGCAGATCCCGAGCCGTCCCGCAATAGCGCAGTGGAGGTCAGGCCGGGGAGGATGTTTAGTGGGTATGGAGGGAACGGTTTTACCTCGAGTCCCATATCCCCGCGGTTGGCACCACCCCGCAGGGACGATGCGTAAATGCATTTGACCTCCCCGATAAAAAAAGGATAAGGTACAGTACGATATCGGACGAATAAAAAATATCTAAAGCAGTGAACGCGTTCACTGATCTAAGGATTGAAAAGTCAGCCCTAAGTGTGTTATACTTCCTGGAAGCGCGACAGCGCCACCATTCTATACTTAACTCAAAAGAACGACTGTAAAATGCATGAAATTGTATATTTACTTGAAAAAAGAAACTACTTTAATTTAAAAATAAAAAATCTATCGAAAGAAGTATAATACGACTGAGTTTGTAAAGCCCGTGCAGACCCTCGTGCCAAGGGGTCAGTCGAAGAGTAAAATACCCACAGCGGCATTCCCAAAAATGGTTGGACTAAAATTGTGCAGTCCTGTAGCAAAGTGGCAACATATTGCTCTGATCCCTTGCACTTAAATTAGTCCTTATAGTAGATGAAGGGATCTGAGCAACTTCGACAGGTATGCTTGATTCGAAATTTAGTACCTATGCCTAGTGTAATTTTAATGATGTTGCAGCATCATCTGGAAACATTACTTCGTTTAAGTTTTTTAAACTAAAATAGCCAGCAATACGTTACAGAGCGCGAACTACACAAAGATGTTGCTAACGCATTGGAAATCTCTTATCTCTTTTCATTACAGCCTTTTAGTTTTAAAATTTAAATGTAATACAAACCTGCTGCTAACACTGTGACCGCTCCAGCTGGGACTCCTAAGCCCAGCATAGGCTTCTGTCTCTCTTCCAACCAACCCACGGCGCCCACTACCAGTCCGCCTATGCCGCAGACTATCTGTATAAAGTAGAAAATCAAATAAGAAAATATTTTTAAAGAAGTATAGGTAGGTACCTACTTAATTTCTGCAATGTAACTAAGACTACAAACTTATTATCATTCGCCTGCTTCCATTTTTATTTGTGGTCGGCGTAATATGTTTTCTTCTTCAAACTTCTCGATCATTTGTCATCTCAGCATTAACACTGTTGGCGGATGCTTATGCTTTTATACCATGTTTATTTTATACAGTTTAATACCACAAGCTATGTAATCGGTTTATTTATGGTTGACACGACGTTGAAACGACGTGTACAAAGTAAGACGGGAGTATTTATATCGTCCCTTAATTCGGCAATCCTACGACAGTCTGTCTCATTCAAAGCTTATTTCAACAAACACCCTTCTTTGCCTCATCACCTTTTCATACAGTCTATATTTCTTCGGTCTTCCTCCCTCTCCATTCACATTCATTATTTTATCTTTCTTCGTAATGTGCTAACCATCTCTTCTTATTCCATGCCTATACCGTGCCAATCTCTTACCTCTCAATCTTTCTGCCACTCGTGCTACTACATGCTAAGACTAACAACTAACCCACGCAAAAAATAAATAAAATAAAAACAGCTCATAAAACTTTTAACATCGTGATCGATTTAGTTGGTGTCAGAGCTTGTATAAGTTCCTTCTGGAGCTGCCAACAACCTTATTAATTTATTCAATACAACACAGAATAGGTGTGTTTTCGAGTGAGTGTCAGTGCCTCAGTGGTTGAGACTTAAGTTCCGGGAGAAGTCTGCTATCTCATTTGACCAAGAGACGCATTTTTGAAGCATTAGAGTTCCAAATCGTGTATGAATTCGCAAAATTCGTGTGCGAATCCCTAAAATAGCTATTTTTGAATATTCATACTCGTGAATTTTGCAACGAGTGGTCCTAACCACTCGTTTCCGATATTCTACCAGTAGAAAATCAAAAAAGGGACATTATAACTTTATAATTTACGTTCCATTCCCCCGTAACTCATTAACGATTTTAAAAATCAATGAGTTATGCCCTACCGGTTTTTATATTTTCTGCATAAAATGAAAAATATTGTAAGATACGAGTTTTAGGGCAACACTCATTTCTAATGTTTCAAAAATACGTAGAATTGGGAGCAATCGAAACTAATTTCGTATACGTTTTGCTTTCATGCATGAATTTAAGATTCACTTCGAAAGATTCAAAAATGCGTCTCCAAGACTAATGCCATCAGTTGTGATTCGGGCCAAGCTTCTCCGTGAAGATAAAAATATGATATAAATGCGAAAGTAACTTTCTCTGTCTACCTGACCATCTGTTACCCTTTCACGCTTAAATCGCTGAACTAATTTACATAATGATTTTGTATTTATAAAGTTTGAGACACTGGGACATAGGATACATTACTTTTTTAATATCCAAGTAGACGGAGCCGCGGGTGGCCACCATTTTTCTTGAGTCTGATATGACGGCGAATATTCTGAGGAGCTTTTACCCTAATCCTACCTTCTTCCTTCCTCAGGACTATATACGGACTCCTGGCTTACCGACAAACTATGGCCACCATTCCTATGCGAAAATTTGGCAACTAACTATTTCGGACAATCAAGAAATGAAATTCTCTCTTAGTACACGTGTTCCCGCGTGCTTTCCCTGGGTACTTCAAAATAGGCGTGAAGAAGCATTATGCAGGTCGTTAAGGCGACGGTCACTAGTGGGGAGCGTTTACCATCAAGTGGATAGTAATTTGATTGACTTTTTTATAATCTAAATTTATATAGGTAACTCAAAGGTGACTGACTGACTGACATAGTGATCTATCAACGCACAGCCCAAACCACAGGACGTATCGGGCTGAAATTTGGCGTGCACGTAGATGTTATGACGTAGACATCCGCTAAGAAAGTATTTTTGGAAATTCCACCCCTAAGGGGGTAAAATTTCCACGCGGACGAAGTCGCGGGCGGAAGGTAGTTTATATATAAAATTGCATAATACTTTTTTTCCCCCATTCATACCAATTATTGTGTTATATGGATAACGGAAAAGATAACGGAAATATTTAATATACACAATAGCATAGATATTTTTATAAATAAACTTAAATAAATACATAAGCAACCATGACTTGTGAACAATTCGTGTTCATCACACAAACAATCAATAAAAAATCAATATTTCTGGTCCTACTTTATTTCTCGCTCGACTTCTTCTATTCCGAGTAAAATAAAAATATACTTTTGACATAATTTACGTTACAGTTTCTACGATAAGTACCTAGTTAAGTACCTACTTTTTACTAAAGTTGCAGCTGCGCTACTAGTGGGTACTTGCAACTTAATTTGCTCCTTGAAGCTTTTCGCTTGAGACTGCTTAGTAATGGCGTAATTACGCCTTAAATCTTTTGTGGTCTAATATCCAAATGAATACAGTAATTGCTTAAGCACTATAATATATTTTCCCAATATCAACTGCATAGTGTACAAAATATAGTACCTAATTTACAACAGACTTATATTATCAATTAAAACAAGAAACAATTCCCTTGGCTATAATTTCCCTTCAAACCAGTAAGTAATCAAAGTTCTTACTGCAACTGTCTCAACTTTTAAGTAGAGACAGTTGGTCCAGAGTAGTGTGATAGATACATAATTTATGCAGAGAATTATGCAACTTAAAGTTAAAGAACTAAAATTATTGCAAAGGTAGCACATCCTGCGGCTTATTCCAAGTTCCCTATTGTCTTTCTTTTCCCACCGGGTCCATAAAAATAACAATATATTTTAAATGTTTCTTAATGAATTTCCCAACGGGTTCATGAGATTTATCCAAAGTATCTACAGTGAGTGTAAACAAATCGCTTGTTAGAATGAAAAATATTCTGAGTTAACTTGTTGACTGGCTTTATTCTCACCTCTCACGATAGAAGAGCTAGAAAATCGATAAACATCATCGATGCTCTTAATCGGTTTATAAGACTTGGCAACAAATTTTAAAATAATCCTACTAATATTATATGATTATGATGTCTGGGTGTATAATTATATATATGATGGATGGATGTGTGTTTGTTTACTCTTTCACGCTAACACTTTTGAAAGGATTTGAATGAAACTTTACAATAATATAGCTCATACATCAGAATAACATATAGGCTAATTTATACTAATCCTGCGCAGACGAAGTCGCAGGCAGAAGCTAGTAGTACCAAATGTGAGAAATCCGAGACACATTCCCTTCATCTTGATAATCAAGAAATATACGTAGGATAAAAGAGCTCTTAAAAGTTTAAAGGATTTCAAAATTGTTGAACTATCACCTTAATGGTCTGGGATGTTTGTATTTAAAAGGTTTATCCATACAGTATAATATAGGTGTATGATTTTCTAAACTCTAAATCAGCAAACGTTGTTTCTGTTGCTTGCTATAGGAACCTACTTTTATCTAAATATATATAATTCAAAGGTGACTAACTGACTGACATAGTGATCTATCAACGCACAGCCCAAACCACTAGACGGATCGGGCTGAAATTTGGCATGCAGGTAGATGTTATGACGTAGGCATTCGCTAAGAAAGGATTTTTAGAAATTTCACCCCTAAGGGGGTAAAATGTCCACACGGACGAAGCCGCGGCCGGAAGCTAGTCTTCTTATATATTTGTTATATTTCACTTTAGTATTTACTGTTTGTTCCTGTTTGTTCATCATCCACAACCTCTATTACAAAAATATCACTTTTGTTTGTTGCAATCCATTTTGAAAACAAGATAACATATTTCAGTTTGATTTATTTTACCAAAAATTTAGGCAAGCAAATATAGAAATGGCTAATTAATCCAGTAAACAAACAACCCTATTATTTATTTAGGACCTCGAAGGCGTAGTGTGTTGTTGAACACATTCGTGCAGATTTGAAAATAAAGCATTTTAACTGGAAATCTCTTTGCCCTTATGGTAGAAACAAGATGAAACCTATAAGTGTTCGTTTACTCTTTTGATTGAAAACCGGCACTTTGAGCTTCTTAATTTCCATGCACTTTTTTTCTACAGATGTAAGTAAATACAGGTGACGCAAAACTAACGATTTGGTTTGAATGTGTAATAACTTTTTTATTTAATGGTTAATTTTTATTATTAATACTTTGTTTTACAGTACATTAATGGGGAATATTTTTGGCTTAAGTGTGAAAAATTATATCCCGCAAGTGGTGGCCATTTTCGCCTTCGCACGTTCGTGCTCTTTCCAGTAGGTACATTTTGCATAACTTTTCGTAAAATTTCCGGTGTTATGGCTTGAATTTTATTGCGAATGTTTTGTTTTAGCTGTGATATGATTGCTGGCTTATTTACGTATACCCTTTCTTTCATATAACCCCAAAGAAAACAGTCTGGCGCTGTTAAATCCGGGTAACGTGGGGGCCAATTGAAATCGCTTCTGCGTGAAATAATGCGTTCGCCAAAGAGGTCCCGTAACAGAGCCAAAGAGAGACAAACTAAAATTCAGCAATTGTTGATCGCTGTTTTGTTGTGTATTCAAATTATCCATTTCAAATTCCCCAAGTTTCCTTCACAAAATTTTGAAATAAAAATAAAAAATATAAATAATTATTTAAAAAGTGATTAAACATTCAAACCATAACGGTAGTTTTGCGCCACCAGGTATTATAAAAATTACAAGATATCATGTGCTAAATGTAAACGTCGGGCAGTAATAACAAAATGTAAAATCTAATTTTACACGCGAGTTAAGCCCGCTAAACTTTATTTTATTTTATTGGGAATAACAAATGGTTATACATTAAATATTTACAATGAATAGCGGTGTACTTAAATTAATAAATGCATAACCAACAACGTTATTCACGGATTAATAAAGAATAAATTTTATCAGAGTAGATACTAGTGTGGCTGAATACAACACTAACTAATTAACAGAGAGTAAGAAAAAAATAGCCTGTGATTAAGATTAACTGTCTGTGAGCTTGTTTACAATTTCTACCGCGTATTTTCTAAATTTGGGTGCTGACAAGTAAAAAATGTCAAGGTCTACAAAAAAATCATTATAGTTTTCTACCAGTCGACGCATGGGAGATCGCGCACCAGCATTTGTTCTACATCTATTTGTAGCAAAGACCTGCCGGGCCCTGCTGTTACGTATATTAGACGATCTTGGGACAACATAACTAAGTTTATTTGTAAGTTCATTACAATCAAACTTGTTTTATTTACAATCCGCTGTGCATTGCTTTGGTCATTAAATCTACTTTACATATCCTAAATACGAAGTCTGTTAAGTAAAAAAGTATCTATTAATGAAATTGCATAGTAATAACATTAGTCAAAGTGTCTCATAATGTTGAACCTGTATCAAGAACGTCTCGGGAGAATAATTTATGTAAATGACTATGTAAACGATGTCTTATGTTCCACGGGTTGGTGAGGTTGTAGGGCGGAAAACTCATTTGTTTTCTTTTACATGTAACGTAGTGATGTTAATATAATACTTAATTCTAGTCCAGCTCTCGTGGAATTTATTCATCTATACATAGTAAAATGAAGCTCCTCTTTTTGTATGTGCGCTTGGAACTTTAAACTACGCAACAGATTTCAATACGATTTTCAACAATAGATAGAGTGATTCAAGGAATGAAATAAAAAAGAAATCTTTATTTAAATAGGCTTTGCTAAGTACTTTTAAATCGTCCAAAGCTTTACCACGATTTAGGGACGAAATAATTATTTTACTTAAATAATTATTAATATGCTGAGATGGAGAAGAAATAGCGAGAGAAACTCCACAGCTTACAATTTCGTAATGATTTCAAAACATCATTACAGGTCAAAAGATATATCAATATGAATATATTACAATTTTAAATACCTACGTAAATTTTGGGCAGATTTTACTTCCACGCATTTGGATATTCATTTATCTTGTATTAAGCTTTCATTTATTTTAGTTTTTACAGATTTTTGAAATTTGTTAACAGGCAAATCTCCAATATTCTTCGGAAGCTTATTGTAAAAATGTATGCATTGGCCCACAAAGGAATTGTTTATTCTGTGGAGACGAGTTTTATATACAACCAGATCGTCTTTCTTCCTAGTATCGACATCAGAGGAAGGTTAATATGTATTACTCGTTAAGGTTAAAGTAAGTACTCTAAATACTATCCATGCGATCCCGGGGCGGGTCGCTAGTTTGTATAAATTGTACGAGTATCTTTTACATTTACAGGGAAGAGGATAGACGAGTTCCTGTTATTTAAAGAACTGAGTATCCTAAACGAAGGTTTTATAAATACTTCAACATTTTAATTACTTTAAGCACGTCGTTATATGTTAAGGTATAAGTTGAGGTCTTTTGCCGGATTAGTCCGCGTCGAAGACTAATTGAATTTTGTACTTCGCGCTAGGAAGCTAATTGGCCATATTGATTAACCTTGGCAGACATTACATGTTTTTTTTTAATCTTTATTAACAGACATTTTTTACATTATACTGTCGACAGGCTGGCAACCTGTCACTATTTTGGCGTACTGTTTGATCCATACTGCCAGATGTGACTTTGTGCGTAACCTAATGTTTCCTAAAGCTCCGCTCCACCCTTTTTTTCGATTGTGAGCGTGATTGTATGTATGAATGCATGTTGTTTAAGTTTGAAGTAATAAAACGTCAGTCAATCCAACGATGTGAACTAGCCAACGGGAACGAACCAATCACAGAACTCTATTCCATGCAATGCGTTTACTTACCCAAGAGTCGAGAAACCTCATAGTAATGTTTGTGAACACGGGTGTAATTTCTTTGACATTGTTAGACTTGCGACGTAATCAGAAACCATAGAACATAGCAAATGATCTGGCACCCCTGCTAAATAAAAATTTAATGCAATGATTATAGCATTCAATATCTCGTTTTCTTTTCGCGCCGCGCATCTATGGAACAACCTTCCAAATATTATCCAAGAAAGTCCTTCCATAACTTCTTTCAAAAATAGACTAAAGAAGCATCACTTGTCACAAATCTCGTGGTAGTCATCATTATCACAAGTGTAATCTATCAGTTATTTATACATAATATGTATATATATTATTTAGTTTTGTATATGTATATTACTATTTTATATTATCTAAAATATGTATGTTTATATTTATGATATGTATTAATTTATGAATTTTGTTTATTAGTTTGTCAATTGTTATTTTAATTAATCTAAGTTATTTTTCTTTACTCTTGCATTTTGTATCGCCTGCATACGAATTATTCTAATAATATTTTCAAGTGCATTAAAGAGTATAATATCAATATGATATCTTCGCAATACAATCTACGGTTATACCTAATCATGTTGCCAACAACATATAGGTATAATTAACACCCTGGCTACGTATCAAATAATTACAGCTGGCTTAATGAATCTCAATATGTAATATTGGCACCAGTTTACATGGTTATGGTTAGCCTGATTTTCGGGTGACTGTTTATTGCCTTGATTAACGGAATTTGAAAATCAACGTATGGTTTTATAATATACCCTCTTTATCTATTGCAAGAATTAAATGGTACCATTATAGTCTATGGCCTATGGTAAGCATATAGGTACCTAAGTACCTATACGCTGTGCACTGAACTTCTGTTATGTACCTAAGATTGATAATCCATACATAAAATAATTCCCACGATCCTAAAAGGGGTTGAGCAGAGTCTTCGGTAACATTAAGAAGACCACGTCTGGAAGTATGGGCCATGTTTTTCCTCTAAATAGTGATAGCTATCCTGTAGCGTACATAAAAGGGGTACCAAATCGTTTTGCTTTAATCTAAGACCAAACCCAATAATCAAACTTTGTAATTGAGTTTTGTTTGATACAAGACTACAAAATAGATTCTATACCGATTATTGACCTCAAATTGATTTTTTATTGCAAATCAACGCGTGGCGAGTAAGCTAGTTTTATACAAATTGTTATAAGTATTCACCTAGCAGTAGGTACATATTTCTGCGACTGACTATATTTACCTATGTCAGATATTGTCGGCGAGAATATTTCGAATTCAGAAGTTGTCCCGTTGAAACATTTTTATTCCAATCTCGCATTGTTTTTATGGATACTATTCGGAAAGTGCGAGAATCTTGTTGAAGACATTTATGGAAGGAAAAGAGTAAGTTATTTTAAATAGTACAACTTCTATCGAACTGCTCGTTCCATCTGAGAATCCCATATTTGGGAAATAATCTTTTTCATTACATAACACCGCAATCAAATACTTACTACCTATGGGGTGCGCATTTTCTTACATAACTTTTCAATTCGTATCATTGGAGGTCCGAAAATATTTCTCATACCATTCAAAACCATAATGATCATTCTTTATAACAAATCATTCTTCATAACTTCATAAAACATAATCATTGAAATTCATAATATCATTAATCATACATTTTTGGCGAGTCTAGTGTTTTATGCACCTACATGGCTGGGTGACGGGTAGGTTAGGGTTATTTTTTTATGACCAGGCGGAGTGTACTGTTTTTGTAAGCAACAAGGTAGTAACAGTATTAATAAGAAAATATGATCACTAACTGTTATGAGCTAGTAGTAATAAAAATGTATGAATAAAAAAAGTATGAAAAATAAAATTATGAAGAGTGATTATTATGAACACAAATCGGTAGTAAGACAAAGAATAGGACTTAGGCCCTGACCGCACAGCGATAAAATATTCGCGCGGAAATAATATCGCGTTCAATTTGCCACCACCACAGACAGACTTTTTCGCGCGATTTTTTTACTGCATGTGCGGATAGTCCTATAAGATCCTATGTGTCACAGAACTTTGCGAGAAAAAAACGCGCGGTGAAATATCGCTGTGCGGACAGGGCCTTAGAATATTATGTGAGCCAATATGGACCCCTACCTATGTCATTCATTCAAAGAGTTCTGAATATTTCTGCTTCATTTAATAACAAATATGAACATCTACTTATCATAATATATATAACTACTTTGTAACTTTAATTTTCAATCGTGAGATAAAAGTTAACAGACAGTTAAATTTCTACCCAAACTGAACCAAATATCATTTAAAATCGAATACAAAAAACGAAATGACAACTGACCATGTAATTTTAATTAGTCCGTATAGATACGATATCGGACGATTAAAAAATGTCTAAGGATTGCAAAACCAGCCCTAAATTTCACTTCGATATCAGTAGAACGTTTGGCTTAAACGCTTTTTGTTAGTGATATCAATTAATTTCAGAATAAAGTGACGCTAGGTTCATTCAGGAGTCCTTTAGATGTAAATTTTAATTAGATATCAATTGTTTTTGATTGGTGAATTTAAAATCTGCCACTTCATTTACCAACTCTCGAAAAGCTCGTTTTATCTCTCGTCGTCGTATCGTCTCGCTCTGACGCAGACGCAACGTTGCAAAAAGTGCCAGCTGTAAAATTTTCAATAAATAGTCGTGAAAATGAATACCTTCGCTCATTTCATTAGAACATCTGAGAGTGTTTTTAAATGTAGAGATGGTAGAGATGAGCTTTTGATTGTAGGTAGAAAATAATTCTTATTATTAGTTTTAGTTTTAAATTGAAAAATCTTTTGAAGACAAAGTTTTTTGTAATTTAAGTGAACTTGAAATATTTAATAATCTTAATTTAATAATGTTGGACAAAGTGTGAAATAATACCGTGCTGCAATAGATTACTTATATTCTATTCTATTATTGTTTTAACTCGACGAGAAGGCTCTCTCATTTTACCTGGTGACAAGCGGATGACGGTAAGCGGGGCTTAAGCCAGCTTCATCCAGAAACATCCACCACATAAGATCTGGCTATTTTATCATAAACTGTACGGCGGAACACACCATGATGTTAACACTTTTTTTTATTTGTTACTTTACTTTAACGGCCATAGACATGTCGGTCTTATCGGACCCACATAATACATATGCACACCACATAAACATTTACCTACATAACGAGAATAAATCGCAGGTTGGCCGCAATTTGCAAAGAATGGTGGGGAATGAAGCGATGATAAAGGTAGCTCCTTCTGAGACTGGCCCAGCCAATAAACTTTGGGGCACCCCTAAGTCAAGCATGTTTGTCATCTTCAGTCTGGCGCGCGCCACTAATGGCACCGGTTCCACTCACTCGGGGCTGATAAGATTTTTGAAGCTAGACAAGTGGGCTTAAAATCAGCCGCCACCAAACAAACCAAGTACCTACAGCCTCCTGGCGATTGAATCCGGGTGACCTCTGAATCTTAAACCGGTTTGCTGGACCAAAGAATGGTGGTGTGGTGATTGAATTTGAAATAACTCACCTGTAATACCCTGACTCGTAATGCGATGGCAAAAGGGTATATTTGAAGCCCGCTCGCGAGAGGCGCTTCAGCGTCATCGCCTTTGGAGGCTCCGCTCACGGCGCTGCACACCGACTGCTTCCGAGACCACATCGCAGACTTGGCATGGAATACTGCAAAAAAGTAACAAATTTTATTACTGCTTATTATAAATCTGTAACTGAATAAGGAAAATTGGTAATTTTAGGTATTGATTAAATAATAAAAAATATTAAAAAACCGCCTCCTAAACTAAAAACGGAAATATAAAATTTTGTTTATAAAAATCGAAATGTTTTTTTTGAGGGCGGTCCCACAAGTGACAACGTTTATTTCAAATATTGAGGTTGGCACCGACCTGAAAAAAACATTTAGATTTAGGAAACAAAATTTTTTTTTTCCACGTTTTTTTGAAGGTGGTTTTTATTCAAAAATATTTTTTTTTTGCTTTTCGTGTTTTAAGTATTATACGTATATATACGTATATATTCGTATATATACGATCTTTTACAGAAACAATAGAAATATTACGATAATGTCATCGTCGTCAATTAAATAGCCATTATTAGGGATAATGGGGATAACTCAAAAACTACTCGTCAGATATCAATTAAATTTATATGAGACCACATGACAAGCACCAGCTTCCTAAGGATGAAAGAAATTTCAAAATAGGTGCACTTAGTAAAGAGTTGTGAGGTAACATACAAAAAAAAAACAAAACAAAAAAATGCAGTCGAATTGAGATTTTTTTTTATGACACTAGATAACGGACATTTTTTTTAATATACATAACACATTTTAGATATTTTTATAAATAAACTTAAATAAATATAGTATAAACAACCATGACTCGTCAACAAATACTCATGTTCATCACACAAATATTTGCCGCTACCAGGACTCGAACCCGGACCGCTTGATGTGTAGGCAGCTATACTGACCACTCCACCAAGACGGCGTCAAGTTCAAATTTAACATCAATGTCAAAGTTAAAACGTTTCACTTTAGGCATGTATGGGATGTAGGTACAGTACAAAGTACAAACGTCAAAATAAACAATTATATAAAAAAGTAGGTGTTATTGGTACTTATTTATATAATTATCAAAGAAATAAGTAAAAGTAGACTATGGGAGAAAGGCTTGACTCTATTGTATGTACCTATGTTAACAAAAATAAAAGATTTTGTCCCACTGCACCCTGGCCCGAATATAAACAGCAGGGGCAGGTGATTAATAGAACATGAACCTACCTAATAAATACGTACAGTATTTTACAAGTTAAGATTGAAATAAAACAACAAACACATAAGGACAGGCTATTTACACATATTTATTTAGATGCTATCCAACTTATGAAACCCATCCTATACAGAATTTTTCAAGTAGGCCTTCAGGGCCAAATCCTAAACTATAAGGAATATCGACAAATGCTCAAAGGATTCGCGAGCCCGATTTTAATGAAAACAAAAACTGTATCATTGCATTTTTGAAAAATCAATCATCCTAGCCAGGAATCGAGCCCAATGATTTTGAAAAAAAGAACATAGCCTGTATCATTACACTATTCGATAGTGTTGTTAATAAGGATCGATTTCTGGGAAATAATGATATACACGGGAAACTAATGGAAAATGTTAAATTTTAATAAAATATTTCTTGTTCCAACTTGGTTGAAGCGATGATCAAAGCGATGATCGTTATTAGGGTTCCGTACCTCAAAAGGAAAAAACGGAACCCTTATAGGATCACTTTGTTGTCCGTCTGTCTGTCTGTCTGTCAAGACCCTTTATCTCAAGAACGCGTGGACGTATCAAGCTGAAATTCACATGTAATACTCAGGTCTATTGTCCCTTTAAGCTGTGAAAATATCAAACTTCTAAGCCAAGCCAATCAAAAGATACAGCCGATTATGTCGATATTTACAACAAATTTCCGACACTCGCAAAGGAATCAAAACCTACAGGATACTTCCCGTAAACTCAGAATCTTGAAATTTGGCATGAAGCATTGTCATATAATGCAAATATAGGAAAAATTGCGAAAATCACATTTTTTTAGTTATATAATATAATAAAAATATTTTAATAAAATGAAACTTACTACCTTATTTCTCACGAACGAATAAAGGTATCAAATTGACATTTATACCAAATACCTAGGTCTATTGTCCCTTTAAGCAGTGAAAAAATCAAATTTCTAAGTTAACGCGATCAAAAGATACAGCAGTTTATACCGAGGAACCCTCGGTGTGTGAGTCCGACTCGCACTTGGCCGGTTTTTTTTTTTAAATCCAGTTCAGAGTCAGTCAAGTTTAAGATCAGTCGTCGAGCTGCTGATCTGATTTGGTTATTTGTTTAGATTAGGTTGACACGTGAGGTGGACGGTGAGACGAGGTCAAAGGTGATGCGTTTACAATCGATCTCCGAGTTAACCCAGATACTGTGACGGGGCTTTTAAAAGGCCCGAAAAAAATATTTAAAATACCCTCAATTTTCGAGTTGTTAAAATGAATTCTCAAAGATATTTGCACTGTCAGGTTACTGAGTACCTATCCGTGTATTATGTGTGTTGTAGCAACCAAATAAAGTTTATTATTATTTTCATTTTTATGTCACCATAATTCTCAGGTCAGAGACCTGGTAGTTTTAAGTTCACACGGGCGAGTACCAAGTGTGACTTAATCATAATTAATGTCTAAGAATTTCCTTGTCAACCTACATGTGTTTAATATACTGGCCTTTTGCATACTATAAAATGTCGTGGGTGGAAGATCTAAAATTTTAAGAGAATCATGTAAATGGTACGGTATTACGCCTGTAGTGGAAAGAACCAGCGGCACAATTATTACTTCACGCTGCTTCCAAATTCGTAATACCTCTTGCTTTAAATCATTGTATTTAGAATATTTCTCTGTAATAGGTTTATGTATGTTATGTGTGTTAGGTACAGCTATGTCGATAATGTATGTAACTTTACTTTGTTTGTCTTGTAGAACTATGTCTGGTCTATTGTGGTGAATGGTTTTATCTGTTAGAATTGCGCGATCATAATACATGATATGGTTGGTGCTTTCCAGTACAGGCTTCGGAGTATATTTGTAATACGAGATAAGTTTATCTTTAATTAAATTATGTTTTATGCCTAATTTTTGGTGAATTATTTGTGCTATTTGGTTGTGCCTGTGAGTGTAATCCGTATTTGCTAGTGCTGTGCATGCTCCTGTGATATGCTGTATTGTCTCTGAGTTCTTAAAACATCTTCTACATATGTCACTCTGATTTGATTTATCTTTCAATATGAATTTTTTATAATTGTTAGTATTTATTACTTGATCTTGTATGGCAATAATGAATCCTTCTGTTTCGGGAAATAGATATCCTAGCTGTAACCATTTGTTAGATGCATCTTTGTCTATGTGTGTATCTTCTAACTGTTTAATATGTCTACCGTGAAGCTCTTTTCTTTTCCATTCAACTTGTTTCTTTTCTTCTCTATTTTTACTTCCGACTGCAATAACTGCTCGATTTTTCAGGTTTAGGGGTGTAAAATTAATATCGGATTCAACTATTGCTAAATGGATTTCACTTTCTGTTGATTTTGTATAAAAATGATTTCTTAAATTACATATTTGTGTTTCTAATAAATTATGTAAATCTATTAAACCTCTACCACCTTGTAATCTTTTAAGTGTCATTCTTTGTACTGCTGATTTAGGATGAGAATGACGAAATCTATACTAATAATAAAGCTGAAGAGTTTGTTTGTTTGTTTGTTTGTTTGGTTGAACCCTAAAATCTCAGCAACTACTGGCTCAAATTGAAAAATTCTTTTTTCGTTGGATAGTCCATTTATTTAGGAAGGCTATAGGCTATATAACATCACGATACGTTCAATAGGAGCTGAGCATCAATGAAGAATGTTGCAAAAACTGGAGAAAAATATTTCTTTTCAAAGCTTTCACTGCGTGCGCTGCGTAAACGGTTAAAGTTACGTAAAAATCAAGTATGACGAAATTGTTCTCCATTAAATTTTCTAAATAAAAGTCCGCGACAGCATATGTCTATCTTTTATGGTTGGCTCCACTATAACCTTTCTTTTTGGTAATCAAATTTGTTTTAAATTAATGCGTTATCTGCGATGGTGTTTTTGTATACATGATATTATTCCTTATCAAAATAGTTACATTATTTATCACAAGTATTTAATTTTGCACAAAATAGTTCACGACTTCATTTGATTTCAATGAATATCTTAAGAAATATCATAGTTTGAAATAAACGGAAAATAATAAATTTTGATTTTCAGAGATTTCTTTGCGTGCGCTGCGTAAACGGTTAAAGTTACACAAAAATTATGTATGACGGAATTATTCTCCTTTAAAAGTTCTAAAAACAAGTTATCGACAGCATTTATCTATCTCTTAAGGTTGACTCGCTATAACCTATTTTTGTTAATAAATTTTGTTCTAAAATAATGCTTAAGATGCGAAGGTATTTTTGTAAACATGATATTATTCCTTATCAAAATGAATACATTATTCATCACAAGTATTTCATTTTGTACAAAATTTTTCTTTACATCATTAGATTTCAATGAATATCTTCAGAGATATCATAGTTTTAACATAACTCCGCAGCTAAATAATGATCAAGTACTACGCACGCATCTATACTGAGTTGTTTTTTTTTGGTTGATCGCGCTTATCTTAGGAACTACTGATCCCGTCAGATTCAGACGCCTTAGAAACTAATAGGTTCAGAGACTCCTCCGAGGGAGATGCTCACCGGGCAGGAATTCTCTCTGGAGTGATACGACCTTAAAGCTTGAGGACCCACCGAGGTCCTCTCCTTTACTAAAACCCCTGGTGACTCAAAGAAGGTCATCAGAGACATCCTGTAAAAACAGTAAAAAAAAAACTGCCTAGAAGGAGTCGGACGCGTGAACGAAGGGTTCCGTGCCATAGATTTTATCAAAACTGTCCGAAAATTATTTGAATTTTAAATTAAATATTGTGTTAACATTTCAAGTTTCTACCTGTTATCGTTATTGAAACCGAGAAATAAATCACGTTTGTTGTTGAGCCCCTTAAATATTAATTTTATTTTAATTTAATTATTTATTTTTAAAGTGAATAATATACTAAATATTCTGTGAATATTTCAAGCGTCTATCTGTTGCCGTTATCAAAATCGACCAAAAAAAAGTCACGTTTATTTTATGGGAACAGCTTCAATATTTATTTTATTCTATTTATTAGTATTTGTTGTTATAACGGCACCAGAACTACGTCATCTGAGAAAATTTCAACTGTCTAACTATAATGGTTAATGATATACAGCCTGGTGACAGATGGACAGACGGACGGCGGAGTCTTAGTAATAGGATCCCTTTGGGTACAGAACCCTAAAAAGGGGAACTACTGATTCAAATTGAAAAATTCTTTGATTGTCTATTTATCGAGGAAGACTATAGGTCAGGACTTACCAAACTTATTTTCATAGTGACGCCCTTAGGATTTTTCAAATTTTTACGAGCCCTCCCCCCGTTATAGTAACAGCAAAGTTAAGTACATACCTACAAAAACAAAAAAAAACGGACGCAGCCGCCCGGATTACGAAAGATGCTATGTTCGATTTTTTCGCCCGCCCTAGACAGTCGATCCGCGCACAAGTTTTGAAATCGCGACTTTCATTTCTTTCTCTACATTTATTTTCGTTCTACTAGCTCGCATAGCAGCTAGACAGCCATTCTATGTGGATCGTCTCACTAGGCCCGCCCCCGGGATAGAACCGCGAACCCTGGTATGCCAGGGCATCGCGACGCGCAGTATGGGAAACCCTGATATAGGCCTATATACCTCCATAGCATCACTCTACGACTAATAGGAATTGAGCATCAATGAAAAATGTTGCAAAAATGGGAAATCCACGCGGACGAAGTCGCGGGCACAGCTAGTTTTGTTAATATGGATCTTGTTTTACTTTCCAGCCTATTTAAGTCAGTTGTTGTCCATTTTACTATTCCGAAAGAGTAAGTAAGAACTGGTATTGAAAATGTATTTATGGCTTTAAAAAGATGTCTTGCATATAAAGGTCGTTTACATATTAACTGTAATCTTCTTAGATATTCTGTTCTTAATTCAGTCTTTATTTGAGTGTGGTTTATGTTTCTTGATTGCTGAATTCCTAGATATTTATATGTTTCGTTTTCTTTCATAAGTGGTATTTCTGATTCTATTTCTTCAATATCCCTATTGTTTAATATTTTTCCTCTCTTTATATGCAGTATCCTACACTTTTCTATACCGAATTGCATGTTAATATCTTGACTGAACATATTAGTAAGTTGTAGAAGTTTATCTATAGATTCTATACTATTCGAAAATAATTTAATATCGTCCATATACATTAGGTGACAAATTTTTGTTTCACTGTTAATTTTATAACCCTGATTAGACATTGACAGAAGACCAGACAAAGGATTTAGTGCCAGACAAAACCATAATGGACTGAGTGAATCGCCTTGAAATATACCGTTTTGTATTCTGATTGAACCTATATTGAGTTTTCTGTTATGTGCGGTTATAAAAAAGATTAGTTTCCCAGAGATCCATGATATTTTCTAAAAATGTTACTATTGTTGGGTTTATTTTATAAATCTGCAAAGTTCTTACTAGCCATGAATGAGGTACACTATCGAACGCTTTTTTATAATCAATATAGGAGATATGTAAATTTTTGTTATATGTGCTTGCATGTTTTAATACTGTGGAATCTATAATTAACTGTTCCTTGCATCCCTTATGCTTCTGTCGGCAACCCTTCTGTTCTTCTGCTAATATATTGTTGGTCCCTATATACTCATTAATTCTTTTTGTGATACAAGATGTTAACAATTTATAAATAGTCGGTAAGCACGTTATTGGTCTGTACTGTGATGGATCTGTAGTACGATTACTTTTAGGAATCATATAGGTGATACCTTTAGTAAAAAAATCTGGTATTTCTCTATTTCCTTTTATAGCGTCACTCAAGAGATTAGCAAGTCTGTGGTGGAGTTTTGTAAACTTTTTGAACCAAAAATTTTGTATTTTATCTGCTCCTGGTGTTTTCCAATTATTCATTCTTTTTGTTATAAATTCTATTTCTTCTTTGGTTATATCTTTGAATTCCATTTCATTTAAGTGACTCCATTTTTCTTCTTCTGCTGTAAACCATGTTGCCTGATCATTAAATTCCCTTCTAAAACCCCATATATTATTCCAATACTCAATAAAATCAGTTTCTTCTGGTATTTCTATCGGACTAACTCTACTCCTTCTATCATTGTTTTCATTATTTATTTGTCTATAGAATTGTTTCTCATTTCTGCTAAATAGTATGTTGTCTTTTTTCCTTCTCAGGCTTTTTAAATATCTTGCTAATCTGTGCGCTTTTAATTTAAGTTTTTGCTTTAAGGTATCTAAACACTCTTCAACTGTATTGTTATTTTGTTCGTGTGATGAATGTACTTTAGTCTTCTGTAAGATGAGTTCTACTTGCGATTGTAGTTTAATATTGTTTTTGTTGTTTTTTGTGTAATGAGTTAGGCGACCTATATTATTATTATTATTATTTGATACGGCTACGTTTACAACTAGACACTTGTTTATTCAAAGTTTTTGTGTCTTTAAAGACTTAGGAGTATCTGTTTCATGATGTCTGGACAAAGGTAAGCTTTTCTCATTTATATATGTGGATGTTGTAGCCAATTCATTTCAATATTTAATTTTAGATATGTTATCTAAAATATCAGGTTATCAATTTGTTTTACTGCAACAAAAACTTATTCCTTTTTCACGTTTCAAATTGATGGCCTTTTAAACGCCCCGTCGCAATATGGGGGTTGATAATATGATTGTTTTCTTTTTAGCACCCGACCTTTGAGAGCACTTAATCTCAACAAAATAGTTGATGAATTAGAGCGATATGAGGATTCTGATTTGTTGCCAACTCAAATTACAATTTTTCCACCTGAGAATGCTAATGCCGAATAACGTCACAGATAACGATTCTGGAGATGAACAATTTGTGGCATTGCAAAATTTACCAGGTAAATAATTGTTTTCTGGTTGATATAACTATGATTCTATCTTGTTCTGCTTATCTTCTTCTTTCTCCTGGCTTTGGTCCCATTTTTATTTGGGGTCAGCCCTCCTACTACTTCTGCGCCACACCGTACGGTTGTGTGTTGTCGTTTCATCTGCATTTGTGTATTTTATGTCATTCAGAACAGTCGCCAACCAGGTCATTGGTGGTCGTCCATGGCCTCTTCTTCACTCCTCTATCTTGTTTTGCTTATATGGATGCAATATTTAGATCTTTTTTATGCTCTCAACTAAGCCGAGGTTACGTTTCATCTGAGTTCCAACGAAGAAGACGATGTATCTTTGTTAAGTTTGTCAAAAAGAAGGCGCACGACGGATTTGACTTCGGACGATACTGACGCCGTACCTTCCACTGCATCTCCCACTACTTCAGGTGTGTCAACTAGTTCTACATTTGTTCAGCCGACAGTTCCCCGAAACCAACCACATATAATATAATACTATTTTTGTCTGTCCCAATTTACGGGTGAAAAAACCGGGCCCCGCCTTTTTGTCGCGGTCAGGCTGGAGAGTTGAAGAGGAGAAAGAGTACTGGGCCACCTTCACTGACCCTAGCTGTTCCTGGCAGACTGCCGACCCTCCCGATCACCACCATCTCAGGGCAGTACTCAACCGACCTGACTAATTTGGAAGTAGTGGAGTGTAGTGCAACCGGCGGTAGAACTTGCGACCCTGAACACGTTATTTTAAATAAATTTTGTCTACTAGGGTTGGTTGTTTTACTTGAAGCAACCCCCTATCGTAGCATACTAGCCCCAACTAAGATGCAAAGTTTGAAAAGTTAAAAGTCCTTTTTGTATTTTCCAAAAGTGTAAAATTCATTTACATCCTAAGAACTGTTTCCTCAAATATCACACTAAAACTCAGCAATTTTCACCAAGTACTGTTGTTTTATTGTGATATCATATCATTGTCTATAATTATTGTGCATAATTATTATTAGGTTTAATAATTAAAAACTGATATATTATAACAAATTGTTTTATTATTTTTAGACCGCCACATACATGTAAACAACCCCCATACTACGACGGGACTTTTAAAAGCCCACCTTTTCCAGGCTTTTCTGGAAACATGTAATTTTTTTTACTATTTTTCCCAGTTATTACGAGTAGTTTTAACCATCATATCTGAATATCACCAAGATCGGAAACAAAAAATAGTTTCAGTAACATCTGGGTTAATAAGTGTGCTATGACCCTAAACACGTACTATTATTATTTGCGCCTTGTATTATAGGGTTATAATACAAGGCGTTATATATATATCGCCTTGTATTATAACCCTATACTCAAATATTTTGCGAGATCAGCGGACAGAAACATTTAGAAGGTTTTTTTATAAGATCTTATACTAGGCGAATCTTATACATTCCGTAGATGTTATCTCTAACGCAAACTGCGTAAAGTTCGTTTTTCTATAATACCTCGGTAATCTTCCATCGACAGCCACAATAACTTTTCAAAGAAACACGTAACAACTTCTAACTAATTAGGGTATATGTAGTTAGTGCTTGTCATCGCTCTAATTGATTACTTCCACGAGAAAATTAATTATGGAAAGTATCGACTAGTACAGTAGTACCATTAAATATAGGTTACTTGCATATAACAACACTGAACGTGTCTACACTCAGCGAGACCGCTGTTTTTATCAACCAAATTATTAGAAATAAAAGCAGTAGAAGAATTATTTCTTTTGCGATGATTAAAACATAAACGAATCTAAAGTTTGAGACCAAATCTACGTCAAAATGTTATTAGAGCCAATGGCGCTGTTGTTTTTTTTTTTCTTGCAGAATAAATATACTTTTTGAAAGAATTTAGGTAACTTTTGCACGAATATTCGTAGCATTTTAACCCTATATTATTTTCAACACGACACCACTTTATCCCTATATTCTTTTCAACACGACACTACGAAAATGTAGTTATTCGACTGCGAGGTTAAGTTAAATATAAAATCAAGTATAAACTTGAACTTGTAATGTAAAATGTAGCATATTATGTTAAGCTGGAACTTTTAATGGAGATCCTGCCATTGTTCATAATATGTTGATTTTATGATCGCATGTGATAGCAACGATATAAAATTCAGCTTAGGTTACCAAGGACGTTGGTAACACCTAATCCGATTGCTAAGTTAGTAGTTATCTTATCTAGAGCTTTATCAGGTACGTTCAAAATTGATGGCATGGTATATTTATGAGATACTAGCTTCAGCCCGCGACTTCCACTGCGCAGTACTAGTATAAATATGTTATTCTGATGTATGAGCCATATTATAGTAAAGAGTCAATAATATCCATTAGGTACCTACTTTTTGCGTGAAAGAGTAACAAGCACACATACAGACATCCATCCATACATCCACACATCTATATATCGATACAAACTTTCGCGTTTATAATATTAGTAGGATTGCAATCTTTGCTGAAGCGTTTATAATTCGACCCACTGCTGGGACACAAAGCCTCTCCTTGTCATCGAAGGAGGTTTAGGCAGTAGTCCACCTAGCTTGCCCAATGCGGATTGGTGGACGGAGTATAAGGCGGGCAATACCACTTTTCTGATCCATTAGTCGCCTTCTACGACACCCTTTGGAGGATATGGGGTGTGCTATTCTACTCTGCCGGCATCACATGTACAAACTTTTTGCTTTGCCTAATATGCATGCATACCATCACGCTCATCTCATATTCCCAGTAGGCAGTCAAGTCAGGCAATTAAATGGCAGGGCACAGCGGACTTCCCAGTCTAATTTGAAGCGCCCGACCTGGGATAGCACCCTCCACCTTACTTACACAATAACACTACTTATTTGTTAAATTTGACGTTCGTAATTGTACTCTTTCTACATAATAGCCCCCCATCCTCTAGCATTCATTCCGCATGACTTATCGGATAAACTGTAGAGAATCATCATAGGGATAAATAAAACCATTGAGGCTACTAACTTATGTCATCGCTACATGCTTTTCTGCGACTTTCTATGTAAGTCAAATCCCGCCCCGCTGCTGCCAGGGCTTCCCTGGGGCAGTTTCTTATCACTGTCTCGCTGCATGTGGGGGCTCTCCCTGCGGCAGCTCCTTCCTACCAACATATCCTTGCTGGCCAGCCTTACAACCTGGCCTAGCATCCTCTCCATGAACTTATGGGAAGCGGCGCCTTACAACCACCGCAACCTCGTAAATTTTGGTAGAAATCCCTATTGATGGGGATTGTCGATAGGGATTTGTGAAATAACCCGTTCCTAGCACCTTTGTTCGTGTAGTATTTTTTTTGTAATAAATATTAGTATATTTTATGTAAATAATTGCTCTTCAAACATATCTTAAGGTTTAAATTTCATATATGCTGCACGGAAGTTCCGGAAACAATACAAAATTATAAAACAGGTGAAAATTTTACTACAGCTGTAATACACTTCTGAATTTCAACGAATCAACCTGGATACAACCGACTGATATGGACATTGATAGTATCAACGCGAAATTTCATTTGAGCGGAATAATTGATTCTGTCCACGCCATGAAACTGAAATCTGAATGGTAATCCAGTTGTACGGAAATGAATTCTGACAACTACTGGAATATTTTATGGGAGATATAATTTTGCCTTTTGCGGAAAGGTGCTACATTAATCTGCTGAACATGTATAGGTAGCTTAATCTTAAAAAGTTTTTTTTGCAACTTGGCAAGCCATTGTGTAAAACTTGGACTCTTTTATTTAGCTTGGCCAAGAATATCAGCTTTGTTCACCGTAATGTCAAGTTTACAGAGTCAACAGCGTAATTCGTCAAACACCATTATTAAGGTTCACCCGAGTTCTTCGTAGTAAAAACGCATGTTGTGAGACGTAATTTTTAACTTTTTATCGTACAATTTATTGTGACTAAATTTCAATATACATTTTCACTTTATATTTGCTAAATGCATTAACTAAGTCATTAGTTAAGAACAATAATAATAAACACCGTTATTTGCATAAAAGTTTAGTTTATAAACAAAAAAATGACTTTCCGATTTAGGTATATTCGTTGGGATTTCTTTGGACATTATTGGAAATATTTGACAAATGTTTAAAATAATAATGGTAAGTGTGCGCTTTTACTATTGTAGGCAATATACACAATTCTGAAATTCATACAATACAATCTTTTATAAGTAGGTATATTAAAAATGTCCGTTATCTAGTATCCATAAGTTCTTAATGATAGTCGTATTTTAGGCTAGATAATTGGTGTGTACGTGGAAATATATTATATTACAATATTATCTATAGATATAATTTTATTAGTTTTAGTCCCTTTACGAATAATTCGACTGGAAACCGATCCAAACTTTCAGAGCGCAAGATAACTTGTTACTTAAAGCTTTGGAAGTAGTTAAAGGATATTTTGGCTTTACTTAGTTATTATTGTTACTCAACTTACTGAACTTATTGGCTTGTCTCCCTAAATAGTTAAGTATAGAATGATATTGACTACAACGAAATATTATCTAGTCTCGGGAACTCAAAGGCAAGTCCTAAGTAATTGCAACCCAGAGCTTATAAAACTTTAAAGTTTTGCGTCCACTGCACCGGAATCAGCAGAAGCGTCGTAATTTACAAAATGCCGATGGGGCGCGTCCGCTACATTCGGATTCAGCATCGGCAATATCGGAATTGTTAAAGCAACCGTCATCGCCTGCTTAAGCTAAGCGTCCACCTTTCGGCACCGTACGCATCGCATCAAACGGATCGTAGTATTCTTTGTATAGAGAGTCACACAAGTGCGTCCACCAATTCGCATCGTACGGATCGCTCGAATCTGCTCATCAATTTGTTGCCGAATTACTTTGTTCACGTTGGAATGGTAGCACAGTTTTACGCGGTCAACGTGACCCAGTCCTTTGGGAATACGGTGGCATTAGGAAAAAAGGTCCTCATAACATTATTAAAAACTATGATAGTATCATGACTTCCAAAATATCAAAACGACTTCTTCAAGAGCTTTCAGTTTAAGTATTTTTCTTTGCTGCAATAAAATTGAGTCATGTGTAGTGTGAAATACTCATAATAAGTGAAGAGACACCAATTATGGAGGAACATGATATGTTCAGCGCGTCACCATGTCATTGGAGCGTAACAACAGCGTCATGTAGCGGGCGATAAGGGTTTACATTTTAGAGCAATTTACGAACGCTCGTACGCAATAATTTATTATTATTATTATTTATGTATGAATTTTGAAAATGAATGCACAATATTATTGTTTATTTAAAAATCAACAAATGAATCAAATAAGGGCGTAAATTTAAAAAACAAATTAGTATGAAACTGAAGATAATCACACAACAAATAGGTATCAGAATTTTTTGCGAAATTTATACTTTATGAACCGATTTCAAAAAAAAGGAGGAGGTTCTCAATTGGACTGTATGTATTTTTTTTATGTGTTACCTCGTAGCTCTGGGTTGACCGATTTTGAAGATTCTTTTAACGCTTGGAAGATAGTGCTTGTCGTGTATTCCTATTTAAATTGATCTGACGAGTAGTTTTTGAGTTATCCCTGATAATATCTATTTAATTGACAACGATGATCGATACCATTTTATTACTTGTTTGTATGGATGATAAGATTTCGAGATAGTTTTCTGAAAATGACTATACTTACAACAGCAAAATATAAATTATCTTTTAAATAAAAATAAAAGTCCTGACTCACTGGGTGACTGAACAACGCCTTTGGACCTAGTTAAATTTTGCACAGAGGTTCCTTTTATACTATAGGAATAAGGCCGGATTTTTTGAAATTTAACCCCTAAAGGCACGCCTTTAGGGGTTAAATTTCAAAAAATCCGGCCTTCCGGTCATTTCACCAAATAGGGGATGAAAGTTTGTATGGGAAATCCGTCATTTTTGTGTAAGATCCATACAAATTGGTATATGGCTTCCCGTTAAAAATTATGATTGACGTATTTTAGGATTTCCAGAAATTCTACTCTTTAAGAGTATAAAAAGGTGATTATAGTTGTCATTGGTTTTAAGTCCAAATATTATCCATAATTCTGCCTTCTAGCAAATACGGGAGAAAGCCGTGCACGCCACAGTAACAACGAGAGAAGGCTGGCTCGATAACACGTTTAGCACAAACGCCGTAATCATTTACGATACATAAAGAAAAACCCAGAGTCACTGACTGATCAACGCCTAGCCCATACCCATGTGTGTTGAACGTATATAGCTGAATTTTGCAGAGGTTCCGGATTTTTCGAAATTCAACCCCAAACGATTAGAAAAACATACGGTAAAAAAATAGAACAAAAAAACACGAAAACAAGATTAGTTAGACTATCTTATTGAAAACTTCACAAGAGTGTGTTTTAGGTTTTTTTAACCCCTTACAGAAAGGAAAGAGGTGACAAATTCTGAAAACCAACGTAGGCATTTTTTGCATGGTTTATCGGGTCACGGACTACGAACACAACATAGATTTAAAATCGGACGGACGGACGTGAAATACCTCATAAAGGCTTAGGGTTCCATTTCAGAAATTAAATGCTTTCAAATCCTATAATGTAAAATATTTTAAATAGGAAAATTAACATCATACTATGCTATTTTAGCATGAGTAGCTAACATAGCCATAATGCTCGCATATTAAGTAGGTACCCTAAACCAAACAGCGGGTAAAAAGTATTTTGCCCTGAAATCTTTGAATGATTATTTTTATTAATTTAAAGATATTCGTCGTTAGCAAAAATTAAAATAACGCAAAGGCCTTAGGATTACGAAGCGGCAGACGCTTCATTCTAGCTCTGAGGTGCTTAAGTAAGCAACGCTTACGGTGAATTGGATCGAGGCTGTGTTTTTCTTCGAGATGAGACTGGTGAATATTGGATGTTAACTGAATGTCAAATGAAGTCATTCATAAAGATATTCATTAATTATAACCACATACGTCCTCCAATGTTCTGTAACCAGAGGTTATCTGTTATTGCTCCAAAAAACTTTTCAACTGCTCCAAAAATCATTCGTTCTTCGTAACAATATATTCAAACTTTTGAGCTTTGTATTCTTATTCAGTCAAAACAAAATATACTAGAGATGAACAGGCTGAAATAAAACTGAAGAAGGCTCTACCCAATAAGTTTTTATTTCGATGTATTTGTTATCAAATTAGCGCAGCTACGCGGCTCGATGTGCATCGTTAGGCAGACAATAGGCAGACAACTTTGTGAAAATATTCGACATAATATTTTAGATGCTTTATTGGAAAAATCCAGCGATGCATGAAACTAAATGATGGCATGGTTGCACCAGTAAGTACCTACTGCTTAAAGTTATTATAGGTAACACTAGTGGTTCAAAATTTTAGTTACTAGATAATACAATACATATACAACATGTAAATTAAATAACCAACACCCTGAATACAGGTGGTTTGGGATCGGCTTCTGAGTTGATTACAATATTTTTTTTTAAACACGATTTTTTTTTTTAAAAAAAGACAAAAAAAAACCAAAAGTACCCAGAAAACGTTGTACAATATTTTCTCGGTCTCCAACTTTCTTTATTGCAAAATGAGGACGTCGATGGAACCGCGGTCGTCTACCCAAGGTAAGCTACTTAATTTTCCTCTGTTCTTCGGAAGGTACGTTAAGCTGGTGGTCCCACCTTAGTGCACCAACACCAAGTAAATTGTAAGCAGGGTAAGAGAAAGAAGACTCTTTATTACAATCCGCAGAAAATTTATTTACGCTAACAATCTTTACAAAGGATCTCTTCCAACCAACCCAGAATGTGTGTGATAAAATAAAATAAGCGGCATTTTATCGGCTATTATATGAAAAGAAAAGTCCTGACTCACTGGGTGACTGAACTCAACGTCCAACCCATACCCTTGGACCTAGATAACTGAAATTTTGCACAGAGGTTCCTTTTATGATGTACCGGTATAAGGCCGAATTTTTCAAAATTCATCCCCTAAGGGCGTAAAATAGGGAATGAAAATTTATATCTGTAAATTAAATTAGTTAGACTATTTTATTTGAAACTTCACAGGAGTTCTCCTATCGATAAATAAGTAAACACATGTTTTAGGATTTTTTTAGAATTTAACCCCTTTTGGGAGGTGACAGAGTCTGAAAATCAACATGAGCATTTTTTGTATGGATTCTCGGGCCGCTTACGAACACAAGAACGATTTTAATACCGTTTACATTCAGCCGAAGTGCTCAGAGAAGTGGGCATGACGAGTATGTAAACGAGATAACTTCAAGTCCCTGCTGCTGCTCCTCACACTGCCCCGAGGTTGCCCAAAGGAGCGGTTTCTGTGTGGACTTCAAAGGACGGACAGCGCTAGTGGCAACGTGTGTTCAACGTGGTGGACGTGAAGTACCATCATCCCCTATAAGGTTTCAGTTAAAAGTAGAAACTGACTGAGTGACTGACTACTCTTATAAAGTGGTGAAACGGGGGTACAAAATATGTATGGGGAAAAAAGATTAATTAAGACTATATTATTCTATTGGTAATTCTAGAGAAAACACAAAGGATGAGCTGCAAGGCATATATTATGAGAGTTACATGAGAAGAGAAGAGAATGAGTGATGTACAAACTGACATACAAGAATATAATATTTACAAATTTAAAAGTATGTCAAAAAGGTGCCAGGGTGTTAATATTAAAAAGATATAAAAAAGGTTTGGTCCAACATAATCGATTCACAGGAGTGCTCCCACAGATTTAATAATACAAGGAGATAGGCCAAGCCGGCGTTTAACTTGTGACAAGTGTATGCCCTGTGGGCATACATTTCCGCCACTTCGCCTTCCGATAAAGTCAAGTGAATACGTAACCCGGGGATTTGACCGATCTCCTTTGCGGCTGTGCTTAACTTTCAGCGCTTCGCAGTCCTTAAGATGCGCGCAATGAATAGTTTATATTACGGCATGCTCAACTAGAACCATGTTATGTAGTACGGCCGCTGATCGCGACACTCGGTCTTCCTATGAAGTCGGCGATTCGACCGATCTCCTTAGATTGATATATCTGTGAGTGCTCCTATCGATAAATGAGTAAATACCTGTTTCAGGTTTTTTCCAGAATTCAACTCCTAAAAAAGGTTAAGTCTTATCATATTTTCACGCCACACAATTTTAGAACTTTTGCTAAGGGCTGACGCACTCAAAGTGCTCCATCAATGCAACCGCACATTTAAAAACAAGCGACGCAAGTTAATTAAAAATTTAATGTCATTTCACTCCAAAAGAAAGTAAATAGACACTTGACTGGACAACTTTTACAAGGATCTCTTAATTTATAATTGCGAAAATATTATCGTTTTAATTCCAGCGGTTAGTAGCTTTAATTAAAATATAAAGTACAATCAACCACATACCAACGGTAGCATTTGTAACTTTGAACCGAGACGTTATTGACCGAAATTGACTTCATCTGTCAAAAAAAGTTAGAGTATAGGGTATCGACCAGCAGGACAGATGTTACTCTAAACTACCCAGCAGACCGGGTAATAGAGGTATTCCGTCCACCATTTAAAAATATTAATTGAAATAATAATCAATTTATATCTTTAAAATAAATCGCAATAATTGTCTCCTGTAGTTATAGTTGTTAACGAGAAAGACAAATCAAATTTGAAGCAAGAACGTAACTCACTTTCATGAACCTACCATATATCTAATGGTGCATCTTATAATAACAAGGCCCATCAAATGAGCCGTTGATACTCCCATAAAATATAAATATTACTGGACAGCGAAGAATAACAGCAGAGAGAAACAATATCTCAAGCGCAAGAAAAATTTCAGCCCTAAATTACTTTGACAGGCGTCGTGTCGGAAAATGTAGGTAAGCCTTTCGTTCGTGCCCTTTATATATTCTTTTACGTAAAGTTGCGTACTGAGAAACACGTTTAACCTACAAATTGTAGATTCGCTCTGAAATTTTCTTTTGATGTCTCGCAAATGTGTCACTTATTTTAAATTAGTGATGCGTTGTCAGAGACTTGTAAGGACATCAGGTTTCATATATTTTTTTATCTGACGTTGGAGCCCTTGGCCTTCTTCTCACGTTATGGTAAGAAAGAAAAGAAAGAAAGAAAAACATTTATTGACCGGCAATGATAAGTAATAAAAAAAAGCCCTTAACTTTTTTTCTGGAGAAGTCTAATTCAATTACGCATCATCTCCGCGGTACCATACAAGTGCAGTGTGTGGAACTCGGATATAAAGGCGTTCATCCCTCTAAACATCCTCCCCGGGCATCCTGCTAAGACACAATACAGCAACGACCAGAGGCCATCTATTCCCGCACTTTCGGACCCAATCGGTCTTCGGGCCCTCACTGAGCACAAGTTTACGTTGGCATAGAAAAGGGCCTTTTCTCGGGTACCCCACAGTGGTGCTAAAGGCGACTTGGATGAAACTCAGCTCAGTTTGGGCTATGTAATTAGGTGGTGTTGTGTTTCGGTTGGCGAGTAAGGTTGCTAACTCCACGTTTTGGCTTCGCACGAGAGTAACATCAATGTTGCAAGCGTCCATAGCAGTCGGTTACCACCAGCAGACCGCATGCTATTCTGCCAACTAATTAATTGAACCAAACCCGTTTGTAACGATATTACCCATTGTTAAAAAATATATGATTGAATTAAAATATCTAACAGGTATTTTGGTAAGCGCTCCGGTAATCAATTATAGTATCTGAATTACAGAATATTATCCATCATCCTAACTCATTATTATTTTGGTTAAATTTTCGAATTGAAATTCATTATTACTATTGGTAAATCATCATTTATAAAAATAAGACAAATATACGTATAAAAAAAACAAAGATTCCACTTATTTTTGCTGAAAATCAAGTGCACGGTTGACCAGAAAGAGACGCAGCTCTTTAAATGAATTATAGTATTAATTCGTATATGGATCATTTCAATGTACTGTATTGTCCAGTTAAGTTACATTGAATGGAGCTTAACTGGTAATGCGTTATTATCTCTAATGTAGTTTCAATTGCTTTATCTATTAGGTACTTAGTGGTCAATGCATCATCAGTTCAATTGGATTGTAACTTTGTAAGACCGCTACCAGTAAGGGCACTGTCAAAGTTCCTTAATTTACTTTGACCTCCATAAAGTATTATAATATTAAGTTGATTTATTGAAACAGTTTAACAGTCTTAGGTAATAAGATCCGAAACCGTCTGTACCTCATAGTGCGTTAAGTTAGTAGAAAATGTTCCATTTAATTTCTAAATATAAATGCTGACTTTTTGATTGAAAATGCATTACTTATCGATTTATAAAATATAAGGCTCATTATTTTTATGCTTTGGCACATAAAATATTTATTAAACATTAGGTTTTAACCATCATTAATGAAGTTGAAACAAATAGATTAATTTATAGTAGTGTTGGTTTTTGGAGGTCTTTATAACGATCGGTTGTTGTAAATGGGTTAAATCGCGACCAGTAAGTAAAACTGAACTTAGATTAAGTTCTAGTTACCATGTACAAATTTACTTGTGTGTGTCTAGTTTATGTTTTGTTAGTTGCCCTATTAAATAAATAAAAAAAAATATTAAAATCAGTTGCTTCCAACTGCAGCGGTCTTAGATTCTACGCAAGCATATTAAGCAACTTTTTAAACTTATTTTATTTTTGACCGCTTGATAATGCCTGTTTTCAAATATATTTATATATAAGTATTTAAAGGCAGTATATCAAATAAATTTGGCTTTGTAAGCATTTAAAGAACATTAATATTTAACGGCTCAATATTTTAATTAAAATAATGCTTAAGTTCAAAACGTAGACACTTTGTTTTTAAAAATATTAAATGTATGAATTTGTCTGACATAACTTACCAGGCATTGAAATAACACAGAAAAAATCACATTGCACTTTCTTATTTTCTCGAACGTCTTAAAATCAAAATCACTGCTCAAAATCTACGTATACTGTTATATACCTATAACAAATTTACAATCACGTAGACCACAGTTCCGATAAAGTTGGTAAATCGTGAAGTACGCGACTGCTTCTCACAGCGCCTGAAAACGTACTGACGGACTGAAAGATCGCTTTCAGTGAGTGTTGGTTTTCACTCTTCAAGAGTACGTTGTTTTTAGTGTTGTAGCGAATGAGGCTTTCGTCGGTATTTAAGCTCGACCTAATTTTGCAAGAATATGGTAGTACTATAGCAAATAATTATGGTCACTGATTTTTTTTTAAGCGGAAATAAATTTTTCGTTGCATTGTACCCTAACTGTTCCTACTAAAGTTTAGAAAAGCAGTTAGCTAGCACCGTGGGCAACATACTCTACCATTAGTATTCCACTATACCGGCCTCTACTCTGCTCTACTGGTTGAATTAAATGTGTAGAGAACACAAATGCGACTTAAAAAGACTTGAGTTCTCATGCTACAGTCAAAAGCTCTATCTAATCTTGGAGTTTAGTGGTGATGAGTCAAATCTTGTAAAAATCGAAAGTTAGGACTCTAGCGTATGCTAGAGTTCGCAACACTAGTTATTTGTAACTTTTTGTATGGCTTAGGATTGTGTGTATTCAAGCGACGTTTCTTTGTATTGAAAGCTGCAGATGTGATTCGACATTGTTAGGCACACCTATGTTTCTGACGTAAGCAATAAGAAAAAAATTGGTTGTCTGTAAAGTCGGTTTACTGACGATAGTTGAACGTGACAACGTCTTAAGAAAATACTGATGGAATGGTAGCATTTTTCAAAAGAAAAATTTAATTTCATTTGTTTAATAGATTTCGCATTATAGTATGAATAAACTTGTAATAAAATCTCTTTGGCTATTTGTATCTGGCTGGTTTTGGTATCATTGAAAGTTTAAATTTTAAAGAACATAATTCCAAATTCAAATTAGAGAATTAGATTCAGAGCGAGGTAACGCCGCATGACGTCATGTTTTTTCGTGCGTGCAGCCGGCTCTATCGAATTATAAGACGTTGTCACGTCAAAAAAGAAAAGTTGGACTAAATTCCTCGTGATCTCTCTTGTTCTGTGTAGCTCAGTTAGAAGCGCAGTCACTCTGCAGCGAAAGCTAACCGTTGAAGTCCCGTCCAAGGGCTTATACAGCTCATGTCAAACTTCTAGTTCGCTCTGAACACGAGGCGATTAGCTGCGCAGTAGTGAATTTGAACCTTGTTGGTAGGTGGTAGTTGGCACCACTGTGCTAAAGATGCGGAAACACTTTCAGAGCGAACTAGAAGTTTGGCGTGAGCTGTACATAAAGAAAGGTGGTTCCGGCGCCGTTCTGCCACCGCTATTCGGTGCTGGTCAGCGCTGATCGTCGGCGCAGGCGTTCTCTACTTTTGTGAAAAACGCGACGATTAGTTCCGAATGTCGCTGGAAAGTGCCGACGTGCAACAAGCGCCGTGTTTCTATAGACTTTATATATCTCTATAGAGGTTACTATAGACAGGCAGCCCCTGCCTATATCAGCTTTCTTGATAAGCGCTCCGATAAACGCTAGTGCATCGTTGCTGGCAACGAGCTTTCTATTAAATTGTACGCCCTAATGAAAAGAATCACGTTTTTACAAGTTTTTTCTTTTCTTAATTAGATGAGAGGTAGAGAGGAATTACCTATATTGTAATCTTTGAATTAACGAAAACACAGTTTGCAGAAAAATTCGTGATTTAATCAATGTCCACCTCGTTAAAACTTGTAAACATTTTTTTTAGTAGCTTCTAGCCATAAATAAAGGAAAATGTAGAACGGCAATGTAAAAGAGAAAGAGCATACTAACCTGAATATTAGAGCGAGATAGATAGATGAGACCATTTCACGTACACGCAGGTGGCCTAAGTCGGCCAGTCCCACATGGGGTTGAAATTGGAGATGAAAGTTCGTATGGAAGTCGACACAAATCTGTCTACGTTTAGTATACGTTTATTTATTGGAAACATGTGTATGATTAGTACCCAACAAAAATCAGAATGCTACCCAATGTATATATCCACGCGGACGAAGTTACGGGCAAAAGCTATTTATGCATACGATACATTTTAAGAACTAAATAACAAAGTTTAAATGGGAACAACATTGAAACGGGAACAGGTACTTTTTATCCCGGTAATACGTTCCTGTGGGATTATTTCCGTTATTTATAGGAAAACGACAACTACGCGGCTCAATCCACGGGCAAAAGATAGTGATATAAATAAATAAAAACTACATCCTAAAGGCGACGGTGAGGAAAAAAGTATATCAGTAATGTTGTTACACCCGAAGCCACCGTAACTTGTCCTTGAAAGATACAATTATTGAGGGACCCTCACAAAAGTACATATGAACCGAGATGAGAAATACAGCCTCAAAGCGAAAGATATTGAGATGTCATTGAAGTAGTGAAGGTCATTTTTATCAGTCAATTATTTATTGAATTCGTTCCAAATAACTTTTTTCATATCGACTGTATTTATTGGTTATACAAAATGAAACCGTGCGTGCAATAAAAGAGCTTTTTTCTTATTTGTATACACCATTGTCTGCTCGTGGATTGTTCTGTGTAGGTATTTTGAATTCTGTATCGAGTAAATAGAAACATAACACAGTATACCAAGAACAGTAATACGTCTTTATACAAACTGGCCGCTACTCGGCGCCGTGTACGCACTCACTGTGACGCACTCATTGACATAAAAATATGGGCGCATAAGGTGATCGCGCGTTTTTATGTCATTGCAAATTCGCTCGCCGCTCGTTTCATTGTGCACCTCTATCTCTCATGAGTGAACGGCTGCTTCCGATAGCCTTATAGCCACTTTGGCAATAGGCAGAAAGGGGGTGTTTAGTCAGTATGAGTCTGACATAACCCTAGGGACCGGCCCTTAGGGTATCCATAAGGATTCACTTCCTCCTTCCCTCGCATGTCCGGAAGGTTCTTCTGTCTGTCTTCGCTGCTCTGTCTTTCGCTCCTCCCCGTGGAGGAAGGAAAAGGGAAAGCAGGGGGGGGGGGGGGGGTCAGGGGAGGAAAAAAATCTACTGTTCTTGGTATACTGTGCCATAATGCGCAATGAAAAATATTCTACTTTTGATGCAAAGATATTATGAGTTCAAATGTTACCATTACCTACGGCGGGCGAGTATTTCCCAAATGAGAACGTCAGATTTTTTTTATTATAAAATGTAGGTATAAACAATTTAGAAATTCATACCCCTAAGTTGATACTTGCTAAATGAAAAATACAGATACAAGATTCGAAATCAAAGTTGTCACAAAATTAAACTATAAAACTAAAATTTGAATGAATTAAAGAAGGTATTACCAAAAGAGTTAAACCAAATCATTTCACTTGTTATTTTGAAGTAAGTACTCAAGATACGTAGTTATTATAAATTTCACATATAATAAATAATTAATAAATTAGTTAAAAATTAAATTAATGCAGCTTGTGTTGTTCGTACAATGTCTTGCTGTTTTGACCTATGCGAAGCTTTTTATTTGTAATTAAGTAAATAGTTTGTATCTAGTTAGTAACCTACTTGGAGTATTATTTTAAATAAAATTAATTTATTCCACTTTATATATATATATATTTCTACGCTCTATCTAGCCCATATTAAGTATCTTTAAGAACTTGTGCTATGTATTACTAGATAACGGACAAATATACTTAATAATCTAGATATGTTTATAAATAAACTTAAATAAATATATAAACAACCATGACTCATGAACAAATGATCGTGTTCATCACACTAACATTTGCCACTACCTGGACTCGAACCCGGACCGCCCGATGTGTAGCCAGCGCTTCTGACCACTCCACCACAGCGGCGTCAATAAACATATAAAAAAACTATAATTTCCTTAGACAAAGGATCCAATGTCTTACTAAGCCTATGACTCCACTTCATACCGCCATTACTATGATGCCTACAGGCTCTCGGAAACGCTCGTCTTAAGACTAGGTAAATTCTTTGGTTTTACTCACAGATCATAAAGTAAAGGTTTTACTGGTACTTAATTCTTAGGATTTGCAATAGTTAGAGATTTTTCAGTAATATAAAGATTGTATCCTAAAATGTAGCTACTTGACTATTCCGGTCATGTGTTGATCCTGGATTTTTCGATAGGATTACCAAGTTTTGGTCAGATACTTTATAAAAAACTCAGAATTACGTAATTAAGATCGCACTGAAAGCTCTTACACGTGACTCGATATTGCTCTTCAGAATTGTCAAGCTCCAGAGATTGATTTACATAATAATGTAATAATTCTGAAGGCTTTTCTATTCCCACGGGAATAAATTACAGATAAAACTCGCAGCTGATGCCTAAGGAACCGCTGGGTCCGCATTTAGTACGATAAGATTGTAATCATGGATACCATTGAGATTATTAAAGGCTTTTGTTAAATAGAAGAGTTTCTAGAGTCGACACTGCTACGGCTAGCAATACCGTATTTGTTCTAACCGCCCAAGATCCCAGCATTTCCAGACGTTACTTATAAAATAAAGATAAAATGTGTGTAATCCTAGTAACTTTGTATGGATGTATGAATGTGTGTTTGTTACTCTTTCATGCAAAAACTACTGAACGGATATTAATAAAACTTTACAATAATATAGCTCATAGGTACATCAGAATAACATTTACATAATTTAACCAACACTGACGCGAGCGAAGCCGCGGGCGACTACTAGTAGATAATAGAGTAGTGTTTCTATGTACAGACAACATCACATCATGTGACCACCAAATGTCAAATTTTCCCGTAAAGTTTTGTCCCTTATTTCAACCGTCAAATAGGTACATTTAGGGTGTAAATCGATTGGATATTGACAGTTTTGTATATTCTGATGCGCTGTTGTCTGTACATTGAACGCACGCATACTTGTAACTTTGTTAGATGACCAATCGGCAGGTAGGGAAAGGAGGTGGTCATAACGAGGACGTTAAGGAAAATAATCAATAAACAATGAACGGAATATATTCATTAATTAAATCTAATCGGAACACTTTGATTATATAATAAATTATCATTTGGCACACTAATTAAACAAAATTTTAATTTTAATTTTACGAAACCGTTATGAAAACTCATCATGCCCCAAGGTAGGGGCAGTAGGTCAATTCGAGGGAGTAGCATTATATATTATTGTGAAGCAGTTATTAAATTACGACCTATTACTTTTCTAATTGGAAATTGGTTTGGCTGTCTTTGTTGTGCAGATCGTCCAGGTTGGGGCTTTGAGAAAGGAGTTTAACCCTAGAGTGGTCGCGTATATAAAACTTACGTAATTGGTCGCGTGGAGTACAATTGTATGCCATAATTAAATTATATTAAAAAAAACCATAAGCTCAAAATTGTTTTATTTGTTTATCAATCTTATAATTAAAGTATTTTTTCATAGAAATAATTAACATAAACTAATAACAACCTCTTGTGTTTAATATATTAATAAAAAACTCAAATACATCTTGAATGGCAGTAAAAATCACATTGTTTGGTGTAACTGAGATCACAAAAAATACTATATGCAAATAATTAATTCTAATTTATATTTTCTATACAAAATAGACAGGTGATTTTTGAATGATCGCCACAAATATTTTTTTTTTGCATGTGTTGCATAGTTTTCAAGTGATTTTATTGCGGTTTCTTCTGCGGTCATAGCAGTGCCCCACAGAACGACTTTATGTCTTTGCTGACGTTGTTGTCGTATTTTCTTTTTGGCTATAGTCAAGTTTGTCTTTGTTTTTGGATAATAGTGTTCTTGGTATGGTTCTAATGTACAATGAGCTAATGGTTTCATCCAAAGCAGGGACAGGTTGACGAGGCAGTCACACCGAAAAATCTTTATTTATAGAATATATACACAGTACATTTAGGACGGTGAGATTGAGCAAGTGAAAGAATAGAGCCAAAGGTCATCTTCTTGAATTTCTGGGCACGTGGTAGAGGGAGCACATCTTATCTACCAGGTCGACGCCGTTTATTGTTCGATTATAGTATGTTATTATTTCTAGCTTACGACAGTCTCCTGTATCGGTATCGATTGCAGCGTCATTATGCAGTGTTGACATCAAAATTACAACTTTGTTGGACTAAGTAGGTACATAAGAAATCATAATACAGCTCTTCAATATGGTCTTCTTCAGAATTCACTTTCCTCGTCAGCTTCAGTTAGCCAAGCTTCTATCTGAGCAGCCTCCCGATCATCCAATGTTCTACTAAAAAAATATTTTTATTAAAATTCTGGTCAGTTCAACACGTAACAATGATCAAATATATACTAAATATAAACAAATAAACTTACAATCAACTGTAAATAATCAAAAATATAAAGAATACGTATGATCAAAATACTTACGTAATTGGTCGCGCGGCATACACTTGTAATCCGCGAACTTTGAGGACCCACTGTGACACGATATCGCGCTATTGATGCTCATTGAGCACTTGAGTGTGTTCTTCAATCACTTATTAGAGAGTACCTTGACGCGGTCATATTTTCCGCAGGCGGTTTGTAAGAAATTGACAAATTAATACGTGTGGATTACATATAGTAGAAGATCCGAACCTATATCGACCTTCACCGAGCTGATAATAGAATGAAACATATTTTATTATTAATTTAGTATATTAGAAAATATATTAAAAATGGGTTGTCTAAAAAAATCCTGGACAGACTATTTTTAATTATTTTTTGAAAAATGATTTAAAAAAAATAATGAATAAAATATTGCAACATCAAGATAATAAGAAAATTTTGTCCTGACTGATAGTAGAAACCGTATAGAATGTGCAGGCATTGGGTTGTCTATTATTTACCTGCGCGAACTACTGGGTTGTCAGGTATGAACAGGTATGTCGATACTAGAAAAATGCACTGAAAAATCGACTTGCCTCAGACGCGTTTGTAAACGCAAAAATAAAATTATTCCATAAGGTATGTCGATATCAGTTACTTTCACTCGATTGGATAATAGAAAAAAATTTATATCATCATAAGCGCGCGACAAAATTTTCTTATTATCTTGATGTTGCAATATTTTATTAAAAATCATTTTACAAAAAATAATTAAAAATAGTCTGTCCAGGATTTTTTTAGACAACCCATTTTTAATATATTTTCTAATATACTAAATTAATAATAACATATGTTTCATTCTATTATCAGCTCGGTGAAGGTCGATTTAGGTTCGGATCTTAGACTAATATGTAATCCGCGCGACCACTCTAGGGTTAATGTAAAGGGTGCGTAGTTGCGGGTAGTTGCTGGCAAAAATGGTTCAGGTGGGTTCACTTCAAGGGAAGGAGCCGCTAGATGTTCGATTTCCATTGTAGGTGCAGGTAAGAAATCTGAATCGGCAAAATGGTTTTCATTAATTGGTCATATACCTACTTACCACATTTTTTGAATGCATTGATTGGCATAAAGGGGTACCTCATCGTGCCCCGTAGACATGTCCCCATGTATGTTAATATTTTAAATAATGAACAAAAAAACAATTATCGTGGAATTCGCTCATAAAAGTCTAACCACCGTGCTGGCTCAAACGGTCTGCTTTTGGACACAATAATTTTTTTTGTGTAAGTTTTTATTAAATTTTTACTTATTTAGCTTTTTTAATTAAAATACATTAAAAGTAAAATAAAAAAATAGAACATGTAAAATAAACACATACTGCGATTATTGCGTGAATATTACGTGCGACATAATCACAAAATACTGACTTCTCCGTCCGATTCATGACAAGACCATTCATACCCGTGTTTACAAAACTTGGCCGTGTTAAACCCGGCTCCTTTAGCATAGACGGTTGTAATCGGTTCGTTAGGCTCAGATTCGGCATACACAGAATTTGCGAAGTCAGAATTCGGGCCGGTACACATGAAAATGTTTTATTTTCCTTTATTGGAAGTTAGACACATATGATAGGACCCGGATTGTTGAGATGATTTAAGGTCGTGGCACACTTATCAGCTCAGAACCGTATCGCCTCTTTTTAACACGCTTATATAAGCTTCACCTGTATGTTTGTTTGTATGTAACCGACTCCTTTGTACGCAGTTTTGACCCGCTTTAAACGGTCAGATTTAATTTAAAATTTATAGACTTATTAAAGACCGATGCCATTACAATAATTTGATAAAAATATCCCATTATCCTGATAGCATCGCCAGGACTAATAAATTAAACGTTTATAATGTTACTTCCACAGATATATCAATCTAAGGAGGTCGGTCGAATCGCCGAGTTCATAGGAAGACCGAGTGTCGCGATCAGCGGCCGTACTACATAACATGGTTCTAGTTGAGCATGCCGTAATATACACTACTCATTGCGCGCGTCTTAAGGACTGCGAAGCGATGAAAGTTAAGCACAGCCGCAAAGGAGATCGGTCGAATCGGTGAGTTACGTATTCACTTGACTTTATCGGAAGGCGAAGTGGCGGAAATGTATGCCCACAGGGCATACATTTGTCGCAAGTTAAACGCCGGCTTGGCCTATCTCCTTGTATTATTAAATCTGTCGTCACTAGATGGCGTTGTCATTGTTATGGCTTATCTAAAAAGTAGAACATACGTACATACATACAAACATATACTGCTAAAATTATTACCCTCCTTTTTGGCTTCGCCGTAGTCGGGTAAAAAATTGGCGTTACTTTTCCGAGCTGATAAGTGTGATACAACCTTTAGAGTGTACAATCTGTTCTGGTTGTTGGCTTTTGTTTGTTGGTTAAGGTTTGTTACTTTTTGTGCCTGCTACCCCTTTTATGTTTCCGAGCGACTGGCTGGCAACCTGTTGCTATTTTGGGCCACTACTTGGCAAACAGTTCAATTGCCAATATTTAATTTCTTTTTTTTTCATTCGTTATAACAAAATAATACACTGAGTTTACAATTCTGCAGTCTGCAAAACTAATTATCTGTCAACTATTTATCTGTAACCCGCCAAGTAGGTACAAGAAATCCATTTACACACAATATAACATAATGATAATTTAAACGAAATTTTGTAAGCCTAATTATATCTAATCTCTTAAGATTTAGTTACAGAAATCGGCCATCGCCTTTCTAATCTGAATTCAGGACCAGTGGGCAGATGCAGCTTGATTAATTGACCACAAACTTTCAAAATATAGATTTATTTCGCTACATGGCCGTCTGCTTTCAACTCTTCATATATCTTTTAACATTATGTAATGTTAAAAGATATATGAAGAGTCTTAGATGCATTTTCAAATTGCGTTTCGCTTAATGGTTTTCTTTTTCACTGGCTTATTTAATTATTATATTATTTATTATATCACTATTTTATACTGATGTTTGTTTTGTTGTTGGCCAATAAATGCTTTCTTTCTTTAATATAGCTTTGAGTGATTTGTGCGTGGATAAGCTGATGAAATAAATTGAAAATTTTGTATCAACCACCCAAATGTGTCAATAAAAGTTGTTGTACTACTTAATTTGAAACAATTTTTAGATGTACGACATACTCGTCAAAACTGCATATTGGTCAAGCAATGCAAAACCCTTATTTTTACTGTCTACTCGTCAAGTTCATATTTCTGCATACTCGTCAAAACTGCAAATTAGTCAAGTTATGCTTATATTTACTGTCTACTCGTTAAGTTCGTATTTCTGCATACTCGTCAAAACTGCAAATTGGTCAAGCTATACTTATATTTACTGTCTACTCGTCAAGTTCATATTTCTGCATACTCGTCAAAACTGCAAATTGGCCAAGCTATTTGCTTATATTTACTGTCTACTCGTCAAGTTCATATTTCGGCATACTCGTCAAAACTGCAAAGTCAAGCGGGCCTCGCGCGAGTCAGCGCGCTTGGTGAGGACCCGCCTAGTTACGTAAAATCAGTTGATCGGATTTTGATTAAATTAAAACATAGAACAGCTAGGAAGATAAGGGAGATGATTTGTTCAGGACCTACAGGTTTCATGTCGTAAGTAATTAATGCTGTTTATACTTAAACCAAATCGCTTGAAATTTTCCATCGTGCACATTTGCTGTCCAATACTGAGTTTCATTCTGTTCACCAGAATCCTGTGCAGATATGATCAAACTTACTCATTTTCACTGCGACTGAGGCTGCCTTTTAGATGTTACGATTACTAACTGAATATGGGTGCGTAATGATTGCAAGAATAATATAGTAAAATATTTTAAGATCTATCATATTATATATTTATTGTTTACATATTTACTTAAGTTTATTTATAAAAATATCTAAAATCTATTACGTATAATAAAAATTGTCGGTAATCGAATAGTATCCATAACACAAGTTCTTAATGATACTTGCTAGATAATTGGTGTGAGCGTGGAAATATATTATTATTATTAACTATAGCTGTCAATGAAGAGAAAATAAGGAAAGGAAAAGACACACTTGACCGACCCCAAATAAATTGTTAGCAAGGTTGAGGCTGAATTGCTTTTGTAACTGAATATTGACGAAACATTTTTAACACGCAGTCGCTTTTTATCTAATTGATTGTTGATAGCTATTTGTACTGAAATAAAGTAGGATCAGTATACATATATTAATTACTGATCTTCTGTAAAGGAGCTTACGACTTTAAATTATATTGCTCCAGAATATTGCATTTTTAAAAGTCGTTGGTTGTAAAAGTCCCGTCTATCTGCGACGTAAATCTCCAGGGACACAGACCCAGCAAATGGTCTATTCGCAACCCGAATGAAATTCGAACAAAGGATCCACCCATTACTGACAATCGGTACTTCTTTTTGACCCTGGTCAAGACAAGACGATTACTGGCGAGTGGAAATAAAATTACTCACGTATCAACACGGTTTTTTAAGAAAGATTTTATATCTTGAGGAGAACGTACGAAACTCGTCAACTTGAACCTTAGGAGTAGAAAATCTTAGGAGTATCGCAGTATTTTTACCATCGAATTCCATTTCAAAAAAGTAAATTTTCAATTTCATATTCAATTATAATAGATTCAATCATCAATTACATGAGCTCTCCTACAAAAATATACGCGCGACAATATCAAATTAGAGGTCGTTGTTTTTTTTTATAAATACACTAAAGTAACTTACAAAATTGTAAGTTTTACATAATTAATAATATACATTACTAATTTAGTTGGTATAATAGCTACAGAATAATAATCACAATGCTTAGATTGCTTAGTCATTTGAAATGTGTAATACCATACACGTGATACACGGTCGTGTAAAAAACACATTTTCTTCCTCCTAGCCTGCTCCCTGTTCATTAAGTCTTGTGTTTCCATCCTTGTCTATAAACTGTCACCTTATCATCTATTTTTTTTCTTTAATATCACTTCTCACAGAATTCAGCCATGTCTTCTGAAGTCTTCTCTTTATGGAATAATTTTATTTTTGCGTTTAAAAACGCGTAAATATTAATACTAGAAAAATGCACTGAAAAAAAAATCGACTTGCGTCAGGCGGGACTCAAACCCGCATCTTCCGCAATCCGGGCGGCTGCGTTGACCAATTACGCCACCGAGGCACTGCTTTTCGCTGTCGAAATTTGTCAGTGCTTGGTGCTTGTGTTTTTATAGTTAACATTGTTTCATCAAATCTTTGAAATTTGCACTTCTAAGACCCGAACGAAATATTTTTGCAAATATTTGACGCCCAGTTAAGATGAAACTACCTTACATTATGGAATAATTTTATTCTTATTAATATTAGAAAAATGCACTGAAAAAAATTGTCTTCTCTTTCCCTTCCAGGAGGAAGGGAATAAGATTCAAGTCCATCGTTCCAGCGTTTCATTCCTTCTTATAACGTGTCCACCAAGCTACGTCCCTTTCAATTTCTCTAGATTATTAGACAAGTAAGACGAGATTGACAATATATGTAAAGCTCTTTTGATGAAATCAGAATTCATGTCATGGTTTTATTGCCTGACCGAACAATTGTAACCTTCTAACATAAATTTCGCAAATTTGGAATAAAAGTCCCAAACAGACGCTCACAAAGGAATGAAAGAAGAATACGAAGAACTGTTATTTCTATTTTTAACTAGAAACTAGTTGCAATAAAGGGAGGCCAACACCGTTATCCTGACCAATTTATGTGACACCACAAATAGAAACGTATCGTGTTTACAACACCAAAGGCTCACATGTTGTGGTATAGTCGACAGCAGTTTTTTAGTATAGAATAGAATAGAAATATATTTATTGTTATAAAACAGGCGACGTGCTTACATATACAAAAAAAAGATACAGTCGAGAAATTAAACTAAAAATTATTGACAAAAGAAAAGAAAAAAATGTTTGGGCCATAAAAGTGATCGCACATCGCTGGTCATAACAATGAGGTCCACGCTCAGCTTGTTGCTATGCTGCGGCCAGGTGTAGCATAGGGTTCTCTAATGTTTCGCACACTATTGATTAGCAAATTACCATTTCGCAAGCAACATTTGTCAATGTTTCATTACGCAAACTAATGCTTTAACAAGGGCATCAAAACGCAAACATGCATATGATAAGCAGGCATTTCAAAAATGCATTGTTAAATAAATTTTTAAAAGACATACTGACATATCAACAACTTACAAAAACCAAAAATGTTATTTAACAAATAATTTGTTTGACTAAATTTCAATTACAAACGTTTTGTTTACTAAAATTTCAATTTGCTATTTTTCAAATTAACAAGTTACAAAAACCAAAAATGTTATTTTACAAATAATTTGTTTGACTAAATTTCAATTACAAACGTTTTGTTTACTAAAATTTCAATTTGCTATTTTTCAAATACAGTGAAAACGCCCTAAAATCGCTTCTGGCACTTGACGGCCGCTGCCGCGGCACTCTTGCTTCGCTCGCTCAGCTTGTGCGCTGTATTCATGTCAACTTAACCCAGAAAACTATTCCACGATTTTTAATATCGATTTTTCTTGTAAGCAAGTATGCAGCATGTAGGCAAGCATGCAGCATGCAAGCAAGTATGCAGCATGCAAGCGAGCATGCAGCATGCAAGCGAGCATGCAGCATGCAAGCAAGCATGCAGCATGCAAGCAAGCATGCAGCATGCAAGCAAGCATGCAGCATGCAAGCTAGCATGCAGCAAAGCAAGCATGCAGCAAGCAATACAATGCTCCGCTCGCTTCGCTCGCTCCGCTATGCGTGGTCACAAGTCTAACCTAACCTAACCTAGGTTTATTTTCGTACTTATGGTTTTTCTTTATAGCGGGGGGCCTCAGGCCCCCCGACCCCCCCGAGCAGGGGGGCCAGCCCCCCTGCACCCCCCGGCAAGCATCTCGCAGGCAGGCATACAGCATGCAATCCAATAATTCATACAGCATGCAATGCAAGCATGCATACATCATGCAATGCAAGCAAGCATACAGCATGCAATGCAAGCATCCATGTAGCAAGCAAGAATTCAAGAAGCAATCGCAAAATTTGTGGGCGAACCGAATGGCACTAATAAACTATGATTGAAGAATTTCTTTGTATTTTTATAATTCTTATGTTTTTAGTATGAAAAAATAAGAAATATTACGGTGCCATACCATAAATTGCCTAATGTCTTTAGACTAAGTAACCATATTATTAAAGAAAAAATGGTCAATTCTTATGTTTTTAATATGAAAAGTTAAGAAATGATACGGTGCCATACCATAAATTGCCTAATGTCTTTAGACTAAGTAACCATATTATTAAAGAAAAATTGGTCAATAGATCTTTGTCGTTTAACATATTTGTGTAAGGAAAAGTTTACTAATGTTCTTTTGCAAAATGACAATATATGAAGAAATTACTTTATGAAATGTAAAGTTTGTGAAACATAAATAAATGGAACGTTGATTTGCGAAATGATAACTTTGCATTTCGTTGCTTGTTATCTGTAAATTTGTTTAATAACTGTTGGTCAACCAAAGGGGAACCGTAGCATAGCGCTGGTTTGCAGTGTGAACCCCAAGCGACGTACGGACGCAAAGCCACACCACGCTCGTGCAATGCATGCAATGCAACAACTAATCGACACAGTCTCTCTTCCGCAAGCGCACGAGGCGCCCGCATCGTTGTTATTGTTCGTAAATGAACCGAGTGAACAGCAATGACTTCAACATTGAAAATCAATTAAGAATTATATATCTAATCTGTTATTTGTTGTTCAACTTACACATCACACCAACATGTGTTTAGGTAAGTAGGTAATTTACATTACGGAATAATTTTATTTTTGCGTTTACAAACGCGTAAATATTAATACTAGAAAAATGCACTGAAAAATATCGATTTGCCTCAGGCGGGACTCGAACCCGCATCTTCCACAATCCGGGCGGACGCGTTGACCAATTACGACACCGAGACACTGCTTTTCGCTGTCGAAATTTGTCAGTGCTTGGTGCTTATGTTTTTATGGTAAACATTGTTTCATCAAATCTTTGAAATTTGCACTTCTAAGACCCGAACGAAATATTTTTGCAAATATTTGACGCCCAGTTAAGATGAAACTACCTTACATTATGGAATAATTTTATTTTTGCGTTTACAAAAATATTAATACTAGAAAAATAAAATTTACATTACGTTCAGACTAACTACGTTATTTTGTATTGCTTTTAGAATTACATTCACATAAACACAGTCATTCTTACTATTCCAGATAAAGAAATAACTACGTACATAATACAAGGTAAAGAACAACGCATCAGCTTCAGCCAAACCCACTCCGCGACCGATGTCTTTCCTTGCATATGGCACAGACATATTAGGTAAGAATCAAATTATATAAATTATGTTTTTACAATTTCATTTCAAATAAATTAGTAGATAAATTATATAACAATTCTAATACATAGAAAAGATTAATTTTTATTTTATTTTAAATTATCTATTTATTATATAATTAATATTGTAGATTGTTGAATAAGTAAAGGAATAATTAACCAGACATTAGAATTTAGAATAATGAGAATCCGCCGGGTAAGATTTCTGCCTTTCGAGCAAGCAACATTTGTTTTAAGCGCGAGTTTTTTATTGTTTTCAGTGCTCTCAATGGAGGAGGCAGGTATATAAAAGTAACTATTTTAGTTGCTCTTTTATAGACCAAAATTACCAAATAGATTGTACGTACGTCCATTGTACGTTTTTTTCTTGTGCTTAATTATCATCATCATTACAGCCTTTATAATTCGACCCACTGCTGGGACACAAGACTTCTCCTTGTCATCGAAGGAGTTTGTGGCAGTGGTCCACCACGCTTGCCCTATGCCTATTGGTGGATGGAGCATAAGGTGATCCTTTTGCTGATCTATTAGTTAGTCGCCTTCTGTGACACCCATTGGAGGAAATGGGGTGATGCTATTCTACTCAAGGAGATAAATGTTCTGATATAAGTTTTTTGTCGCTTTTCAGTTTAGTATAAGGTGGTGTCCTACACTTATCAAAGTTCAGAATAACAATAAATAATTATATTGTATTTCTTTACCCACATTTTTGCGATCAGTACATTAGATAGAGTACCTACTCTTATACCGGCTACTGCAAACAAACATAGCTCTGTCTGTGTTTTCCCATCAACATAACCGACCACGGAACGCAGTAAACACTAATCTACGTAGTATCGGTTAGAAAAGATACATAGCCAACTAACTCAACTCAAGTCTGTATTCCGACAATAACGAGTATTTTTTTTTAGTTTAAAAATATTGACGCGTTTGTAAACGCAAAAATTATTCCATAATACAGGGTGTAAAAGACATGAGCAGTCAAACGAGAACCATGTATTCTGCTCACCGTCATAACATATTTCTTCCTTAAGACTATACCTGGGAAATTGATAGTTACGATTTTATTGAAGGTCAAAGTCATAATTTTTTTTTTTATTTTTTTATGAAAACGCATTCTATACGTTATTTCTTAATTATTGACCAAAGAAACATTATCATTTTTTTTAGTATTTCATAACAAAAAATGGCTTCAAAACGTTAGCGTTCAATGTACCTCACTCGATGCGCACGGACACTAACGAACGGGGCCGCCGTCAAGCAAAACTATCGCGGTTTTGCGAGTTGCGTGCGAGTTGAGCCCTTTACATTGCGCGGTACAATTTGCAATTTTTTGTAACACCAAAAAATAAAAATCATTTCCCAGCAATATTTTTTTTGAAATATGTCTTATTTTGATGTATAGAATACGTGGTTTTCGTTTGACTGCTCATGTCTTTTACACCCAGTATAAGGTAGTTTCATCTTAACTGGGCGTCAAATATTTGCAAAAATATTAAGTTCGGATCTTAGAAGTGCAAATTTCAAAAATTTGAGGAAACAATGTTTACCATAAAAACATAAACACCAAGCACTGACAAATTTCGACAGCGAAAGCAGTGCCTCGGTGGCTTAGTGGTTAACGCTGCTGCCCGGTACAAGGCAAGCCTGGGGCATGTCGGTTGTTTTCAGTGCATTTTTCTAGTTTTAAAATATTTACTCTTTTTTAAACGTCAAAATTATTCCATAATTACGAGTATAGTGAAATCGACTAGTAATTGTCCTCTGGTCCACCACTTACTACAATAACTATAACTCATAATAAAATTCTCATGTCTATTTTCACTCGATATTTAAAAGAGACTAGATAATAATACATAGTAAAATTGTATGGCAGATTTAATGGAGAATGGAGTCTCACAACGGGTAAAGAACTCGGGTAAAACTCATAATTTTGACTGTGGTCACTTCGATATTTATAAACTAACAGTTTCTTATCTTCTTTGCCGTAAGGTTCATAATGTTATTATTACATAATACCGTTAAAATTAATTCTTCCAAAATCCTTTCGAGGTATATTTACCCATACGAGTGTAATACATGCGATCCTGCCATGTCCTTATGCTAAACTAAAAGGTATAATAACAACGTAATATACAGCCATTGAAATATTCTTTTATAAAAAGCTTACAAGTATGATAAGCAGAATGTTAGATTATCTCCCCGAAACCCGAACGAGCAAAATCGCCAGATTTTCTGATCGAAAATCTAATATTGGTTGATAATGAAAAGGTTGATCGAGAGATTTTGCTGTATACGTGGTTATCTATACTAATATTATAAAGCTGAAGAGTTTGTTTGTTTGAACGCGCTAATCTCAGGAACTACTAATCCAAATTGTAAAATTCTTTTTTTGTTGAATAGTCATCTAGAAAGGCTTTAGGCTAAAAAAACCGACGTTAACGCGAGCGAAGCCGCGGCCGTCCACTAGTGAATAAATAGAAATGGATTTTATTTCCTACACTGCTCCCAACTTATATCTGTCCTCCCAAGGTCATCAGACCTTTTGTTCAGTCGCAGGGTGTTCTATCTAACTAGGTACGTTTGCCCAAATGCAGTTTCCCCTCGAGGACTCGTCTACTCCAACGATTGTCAGTGCTCGGGCAGATACGACCCAACCAATTCAGCGTAATAATTCTTTGGACTACGTCGATATATTGGTTCTGTGAAGAATGTGCTCAATGCATTACTGGTAAGTAGAAAATAGATTAATTACAATTCAAATGCCACGGTCGTTCTAAAAGAAACTTCATGTCAACAAACCAATAAACCAATGTGAAAAGCTATCATTCTAGAGAACAAAAGAGCGATATAGTTCAATGCTGATCTAAACATCTGTTTTGTACGACATTAGCCGTCATAAAACACTACATTTATTTAGCGTTTGTGGTATTGCCGCAGGCACGGTAATATTATCTATGCAGTATTTTGACTCGGCCCTGTCCTTGAAATAACTGGCTACGGCGTGCTACGGCCGAGCGGGGCGTCAACATGCGGTAGGGCTACCCGCCTACAGTATTTTAATTTGAAAGAAAGAAAATAAATTTATTGGCTTTCACAGAGCACGATATTACCTAAATATTAATAAACTATAACAACACATACATAAAGAAAAGAAACGTTAACAAAAACTAACATACACACATTATATACCTACTATTTACTTTATATTTAATTTCTACATTTCTTGTTCTATGATTGTAAATATTTTATTTTACTTATATGTAAAAAAATATGTTGTGAATGAAATAGGAAGTGTTCAATAAAATACATGTTTTTTTAGGTAATATTTAATAAAAAAAAAGTTATAGATTTGAGACAAAAATATTTACGCCTTAACTGAGACGTAGGTACTATATTGTCACTGAAACACTTTTATTTTCAAGAAATTACATATTATTATCAACAAACAAATATTGTTTTTTAAACTTCGCACAAATATCCCTATTTTATAATTTTCCATCTATCAATTCCTGTCAACAATCCGTCTCTTTTCCAAATTACCTAACAACCTGCCAGTATACACCAAAAAAATCCGATCACTACAATACCTACCATTTATTACTCTCGTAAATTATTTCATAATGATATTTCATCATATTTAATAATATATGTAGTTAAGTTATAGGTTGGTACATAAGTAAGTAGATAGCCTAGTCTAGGAAACTACCTACCTACGTATTATGTAGTTTTGTTTTTAACGCGAGCGTAGGTAGGTTACTTGTTTGTGTCTTTTTTCACCCTATCCACTTATTTATATATTATTCCAGATTATGCCCGATGGAAAAATTGAAATACCTAAATATTAAAAACAAATTACGTACTAGTAGATAGGTAGGTATATAAAAAATATTGCTCTTTGCCATTTTGAATTATGTAGGTATCTACTTAATTCAATCAAATATTCACAATACAAATCGCACGTTTATGCACGGCTAACTGAACTAAACAATTCACACCGTTCGGTAGTCGCTGCGGCGCATTCGCGACTGGATGCCCACCGGGTGCCCCGCGAACTCGAGGCGCGTAGCATGACGCGCTTTCCGACCGTTTGTATGAAGATAGAATACTGATAGATAATATTACCGTGCCGCAGGCTTAGATCGCCTTCATCGCAAACGCTGGATACAAATAACGCTACTTTGTATTATGCATATAAATAAAAATGATGCAAGGGTTGCAAGCACCAGTTCAACAATCGACTGTTATGACAGTGCGCACATTTATATTCCAACTGAATTTTTTTTTGTAGAATTATTTTATACCTACTTTGGTGCTTTCCTTTAGGGCTAACGAAATAATCAGCTGATGATTGACGTAATTACTAGGTGGTAGACCCATTTGTAGGGTCGTCTGGGTAGGTTCCACCGCCTTTCTTATTTCTGCCGTGAAGAAGTTCGCTGTGTTTCGGATTGAAGGGAAAGGTAGCCAGTGTAATTACTGGGCATGGAGGGCATATCATCTTAGGTCCCAAGGATGGCACAAACGCACTTGTGGTGTTAAGAGATTTACATTTAATATTGCAAGTGCATAAAGGCGGCGGTGACCACATAACATCAGGTGGGCCGCAAGCTTGTTTGCCATCTCGTAACATGAAAAAAACAACGTAAATACAGTTGCAGTTGGAGCACATTGTGAGTGTTAATTGTTACTTCGTTGCATGCTTTGTAAATCATTTCTCTGTGGTGTTGGTTTTAATAAATATAACCCCTTTCAACACTATATTTCTTGAATAATAATTGTTTGGTGTCTTAAACTATCTTAAAGCCATCGGGCATAGCTTCCGCCTATAAACTGCCGTGGTAGGCCAATGAAAGAATGCCTTGACTACTGCAGCTTGTCGCTGATGAAATTTCCTACGTCACCATGTTTTTAAGAAGGCGAAGACCACTCCTCAAGCCTGTAGGTCGGCCATTCTTAGGGGATTACTGGGCGACCGCGCATCTCCCCCATGGGGAGTCTCTCGACCGCCTAGTGTCCCTAGGGTGTCCGTGTCGGAATGGACCAATGAACGCCGACACTCGGTTAGCCCGTTATCAATGCTTTATCCCCGCCACTTTACCACTTCCCCTACAAAACCGGTAACGTCAAGAGGCGGGAAAACCAGTGTTGCCATTTTATTCTTTTAAGAATCTACTAAAATCAAAACAATATGTTCGATAGCTTAGTTAATCATAAGTATTTCGATTGGATTTCTTGATTAAAACGAATATTCAGGTTATATGATAATTATTCATAGCAAAATTACAGATCTTTATATATTGTACGTTGTATTCGAATTCAAATCAAAGGTGAGAGTGAATGGATATTAAACAAATGAATGGACGGATGAGTTTCTGAATGATATGGAATGAATGTACGATTGAACGACGATTGATCGCCTCCTGTTTCTCTCGTAGTATAACTGATGGCGTGAACATAATATTATAAAATAATCTAAAAAATATTGACAGTTTGAAATTAGATGATTTCAATGACGTAGGAATTCCTACGTCATTGGATGATTTCAACCTTGAACTGTCCTTCTAAGGAAATTAAGTCACACATGTATGATGTCTTCAGCAAAGGATATATTTTATACATTTATCAGACAATGACGAATACTCCACTTATTCACCATGAAACCTAACAGATACGTATTCTTGCCCCCAATAATCATATGATAATAATAATACATATTTCCGATTCTTAGAGGTAGTGTATTTCTATCATCTTTTCTTATTATTTGCAAACTCTTTTTATACACATCTAGAGATAAACGTGTTATTTTTTTAAACGCGGCTATAGTGATCAAAAGTCGTGAATGCCAAAACTGTCACATTTTAAATTGTCATGATGATATTGACGAGCAAAACAATAATAATATTCAGAGATACATTATTATTAACAGTTTAGCGATGGCACCAAAACAAGTAAAAGAAAAGGATAACGTGAAGAGAAATATAGGTTTTCCATTCAAAAGGACGCGAAAGGGCCCAACGGTTCCTGCATCCTTTCCTTCCACTTCTACAGAACAAAATTCACACAAAAACGCAGACACAGAATCCGGCAAAAGGAAATGCTTGAAAAATATTTATGATAAAGAAAATAAAACCTGCCTCGGCAGGACGTGTAAAAGTTGGCTCTACATAATCGCATACTCAGTTGTCTACCTCATCTTTCTCAGCACCTACACAATGATCTTCTTATTCATTACCCTTACTGTCCTGAAATATTGCAAAGATTACAAGGCTATCGATAAAATAGACCTTCTAACGTATTCTGAACACGGAATCGGACTTTCTGCTACTCCCATATCCGAAAACATGTATCCCTTTATATGGTACAAAATTGGTAACGAGAACAGCTACCAGAAGTATGTAAACGCAATTGAGAGATTACTTTTAAGGAGAACCAATATTAGCGATCATTATTCTGAATTGGGGCCTTGTTCGCGCCCGCCGTATGGTTACGACAGTTCACCCTGTGTTATCATAAGAGTTAATAAGCAATTGAATTGGGCTGGTAAGCCGTTATTTTCAAATTCAAGTACATTAGCAAATGCGCCTTTAGAAGTCAAGGAATGGGCAAAATCTGACCAGAAGCTTTGGCTACATTGTGATGGCTATGAATCATATGACAAAGAGCATATAGGTAAGATAAAATATTACCCAAATCCGCCAGCCATCGATCCAAAAATGTTTCCTGTGCGTGATAAGTCACCATTAGTAGCTCTACAGATATCAGATTTCACTCAAGGCATATCAATATCAATCCAATGTAGTTTGTGGTACGAAGATGGTCCTGCTTCAATTGAATTTGTTTTATATGTGGAGCCCCGAGAAAACGTATAATATTCTGCTGTCTTGAATAAATCGATGCGTCTCTCTTTGTCTAACCATATACTTACAATTAAGGGTGCAAGTTATAAAGAAATAAATGTTAGTTAAAGGATTAAATAAATGTATATTAAATGTTTTATATTTTTAATTGTAGGAAATATCTCTTAAATAACATTTAACCTACTTCTAAACTAGTTTTGGATTTTGATTTAAGACAAAGATATATAGTGGGATACACAGAAATGAATAAGGATATACCACGTATCATTAATAGAAAACAGAATGTGTGTTATTATATTTAACACGTATACTCTATAAATACTCTACGAAAAAACAACTTACAAAAAGTCAAACCGACTTCGAAAGTATTAAAATAAAATATTATTATTATGTGTGCTAGGCACCTACTGTACTGTTTGTTCGGTGCTAAGCCATGCCAATCTTTCAGCACACCGAGCCCCTCACCCAAACTGGCGCGTTCGTCGCAATCGTGGGATGGTGTGAAAAATGAATGTGATGTGGCAGACCTATCAAATACCAAGTTTGCTTGGCACCGACTTCCGTTGGAGTAAACTTAAGTAATAATAATTGGAGTAGTAGATAGTATAATATCACGCAGAACTCTGGTGCAACTTCATGTCCGATAGATAACAATAATCTGAGAAATTAATCCTTTATCGATTCAACATCATCCAAACTTTTCAGAATAGATAACGCGATTCACTGAAATTACGCTATATTGATAGCGGAAAATTGGTATTCTCTGTAATATCGAACCGTCGTCCGTTTCAATATCAAAATTAATTTCAAAGGAAACCTTTGGCGGCTCTAAGAGGATCATAGGCTGGATCAGAAATCTGCTTGAGTTCTTTTGGAAAAAGGGTATAAAGTCTAATAGTCTGTAAGGGGCCTATTCCATATATCCCTACTGATATATTATCCCAATCTGAGATCCTAACTGACTTTTAAATTGTTGTTAGGCTTTCTATTCGAAATTGGTTCTTATTTAAATGGAAATATCAAACTAAAATAGCTAGATTTTTAGGTTAAAAACTTGTTTTTGAAATTAACATAATGAGGCAAATTGTATTGAACAAAACAAAAGTCATACATTTTTCACCGTAAGCATAGATCAACTCTTCCCACTTCGGTAATCGTTACAAACAACTTTCACTTCGTCCACTTTCATCGCAATCCTCTTTGGTTTCTTTAGCCAGTCGTTTTCAGATACTCGAATTTTGTCCTTTACGCGAAGTCAAAAGAATGCTATATTTTAGCAGTCTATTTATTTATTTATTTAAAGATTTATTGCAAACTTAACAGAATTTTTAAATCTATAAATACAAACTTATATTCTATTCTATTCTTAATTAATGGCGTCGCGTCCGCATTTTGCCAATGTCAAGTGAAAATGTAACTAAAGTAACAAAAATTGTACGGTTGATTTGGGGTCTCTGAACACATGTGAATAGCCAATTATAAAGTTTGACATATTAATTTTTTTATACATAACACACTCGTTATTCTAATGTTATTCTAATTTATTGTTATTCTAATGTTCACTAGAACATTACAATAACGAGTGTGTTATGTATAAACAAATTTATGGACGATCATGTAAATTTTACATGATCGTCCGTAGCGTCTAAACATAGACTCCGTGTGTCTAAACTATTCAACCGATTTTGATGAATGAGGTGTCAATCGATTCGTTATTATAAACCGGGTAATATAGGCTACATTTTAACGTACTTGACAATAGGAGAAGTCGATTTACCTTTTAAACCTCGATTTTAAGAGATTTATTTCTTTTTGTTTTTGCCGTAGTAGGGTTACCATTTTTTAAACATTTTGCTTGTTTAAAATGTTTTCGTAATGCAAAAAAAATGTTCACATAGTCTTCTCCTTCCCACATCCGGTTATGTTCATTTCGTCAGTCTCCTTTCACTCATGCTTTTTTTTATATTACGAGATGGGAAACAAGCTTGCGGCCCACCTGATGTTAAGTGGTCACCGCCGCCTATAGACACTTGCAATATTAAGTGTAAATCACTTAACACCGCAAGTGCGTTTGCCATCCTGGGGACTAAGATGATATGCCCTCCATGCCCAGTAATTACACTGGCTACCTTTCCCTTTAATCCGAAACACGGCGAACTGCTTCACGGCAGAAATAAGAAAGGCGGTGGTACCTTCCCAGACGACCCTACATATGGGTCTACCACCTAGTAAGTAGTAGCTTTCTAGTAAGTAAATCATGTCAGCATCCCGTTTCTCAATTATTGTCACCATGTCTTTTTTCAATCCACATCCATGTATGATTGATATTGAGTTGCGAAAAAGACCCATACATGAAGAAGGAAATATCATTGACTACTCAGCTTTACACCAGCCATGCACCGCAACGCTTCCATTTTCTATACCATTTATTCGCTTCATAATTTAAAGTTTCAACAGGTTTGATTGCATTTTTTGTGTTTTCCATTTGTTGCATATAGGAGAGAAGTCATCATCAACAGCTCATATAGGGCTCGAGCCTACCCCACATTAGGGGTGATTAGGCCTTAGTCAACCACGCTGGCCATGTGCGGGTTGGTCGACTTCACACACAACCTAATAATTTCTTCATAGATGTGTGCAGGTTTCCTCACGATGTTTTCCTTCACCGTAAAAGCGTCGATTAAACGTACATATGTATGAATTCTAAATTTGAAAACACATTGATACGTGACGTGGCGGGGTTCGAACTGGTGCCTCCCGGGTGTGAGACAACGGCCTTACGCACTACGCCACCGACGACGCTTCTAGAGAAGTCATACTAGGTACATACTATTTACTTTCATTGCACCGTATAGACTTTTCAGAGAATTTCTTTATTCAACCTAATTTTATAACTTTAATTTTATAGGCTTTTATTTCAATTGTCTGAACTTTCCTTTTTCGTTCTTACATAGTTTATTTTGATTACATCATAAACTACGGCGTGTATTTTATCATGAGTTAGGTCTTCACCCTTGGGGCTTTATTGGCTGTATGGACCTAATGCAAAAAGTTTGGAGCCCTCTCGTGTAAGCCAACACCAGCGTTTCTCTTCATACATATTGACCTCCTTTTTGTAAATAGCAGATATTGTGAGGAAACCAAAATCATTTTAATGTAATTCTATCAAGTTTACATGGTATTATGCTACTAAACACATGCTTGAAAAAATGCAAATCACAAATAAAATCGAGCTCCAGAACATGGTGGTGATGAGGGAAATGATGAAACTGGAGGATGGTTGTGTGACTGCAAATTTCTTGGCTACTATGGATGTTTTCTCTTTTTGAAGAATTTCTCTCCAAGAGATAAAAATAGAGGCCTATATACTCTGAGATCACAAAGACTAAAAAATCTCAGCGTTAGATACGCGTAAGGAAGTTCAAGGCCGCCGCAGGTAAGATAACATAAGATTTTTATTTACTTCTAGTTTGCCATCTCGTAATATAAAAAAAATTTCTTCCTCTTATCATCTGTATGCAGACGATTTGCAGATTTACCGGCATTTAACTTTGTCTGAGATTTCAGAGACCATTGCTGCCCTGTCTAGACATGCCCATTGACTTACTATAAGAACTTATGTAGAATGTGATATATACACCGCGTCTATTATAAAATCACATCAGAAAATCTCTACTCCATTTACGGGGCCTCTGATGACTAGACCAAACCAACTCCAAAATCACCTAATTACATGTTATAAGTATAAAAGAACGGAATGAAAAAATATAAAGGGTTAGTCCCTAATGCTTCTAAGTACATTTAGTAAGTACGGAACATTGTTTGGCATCTGAACTCCAATTCCCGGCACAGCGGGGCGTCTCATTCAATTAGAGTGGTATCGTGACACTCAACATCATTATGGGAATGAAATACGCAGTAATAAGGTCAGATATAACGCACTCCGTAAATAGAAAGGCTTTTATAAAGGCGCCTTCTTTAAGTATAATCGAGGATGGGACCATTACGGCTAACGATTAGGTGCCATATTGAAGTGCATACGGACGACCGAGTTGCTTGATGAAACTGACGATTATCGCTACTGTATTAACAATCTCATAAAAAATCACTTCTTCAGTGCAAGCACGTACTACCTGCTATTGATATATTCGTTTGGTAATCGTATCAATTTTACTGTGATTATGATTTTTTTTATAAGAATCGTATTTTAACCCAATTAATGTATTCAACGTACAAAACTAATTAGTAATAAAATTTTACTAATCGTGACTAAAACCTGACGCATTATTGTATGTAAGTTAGTTGGAGTAGAAGAACAAAAGAGTAGCCTTTGGTGATGGTTCTTGTAAGATGTGTGCCAACATTTCATATGACAGAAAAACTGATTTTCATGCATATCTCAATAACTCTTGCCCTGCATTTTTCCTTACTTTGGTGTAAGGAAAAATATTTAATATAGAATAATTTTTGCGTTTACAAACAATAGTACATTATGGTACAACTGTGTAATGTTGGTGATTACCGCTGAGGCGCATTGAGGCCCGAGCCGTCAGGCGAGGGTCTTAAGGAGCCGAGGACGGTAATCATCAATACACACGTGTATCATACAACGTTTTTCAACACACTTCTGAATAAAATAATACTTAAATAAAAAACCATTTTACATAGTAGATAAAAAGTTTATTTAGAGAAACAATTAGTAAATGTGCAGTTAGTAAAATTATAATTAACTATTTTTGATGATATAGCGGTCTCATCAGATAGATTATTTACTGAAATACTTTCATGTTCTATTGTTATTTGTGATGGTTCATTATTCGTGTAGGGAGGTGAAATCCAATCATTGGATGTACTTGGTATTTCGCTAGTAGGATGCGTCTCAGAAGGGGCGGCGCGGGGGCGCGGGTGCGTGTGTTTACTCACTCGTCAATAATAGTAATGAAAAAGTCACAGTTTGATTATAGGTGTCATTATGTGCCTAATTGCCATGGGATTAGAGCCACTTTATGAGGAAGTGTGTTGAAAATAAATATTTTTTTAAACGCATGCGCCCGCGCACGCGCACGCGCACCCGCGCCCCCGCGCCGCCCCTTCTTAGACGCATCCTACTAGCGAAATACCAAGTACATCCAATGATTGGATTTCACCTCCCTACACGAATAATGAACCATCACAAATAACAATAGAACATGAAAGTATTTCAGTAAATAATCTATCTGATGAGACCGCTATATCATCAAAAATAGTTAATTATAATTTTACTAACTGCACATTTACTAATTGTTTCTCTAAATAAACTTTTTATCTACTATGTAAAATGGTTTTTTATTTAAGTATTATTTTATTCAGAAGTGTGTTGAAAAACGTTGTATGATACACGTGTGTATTGATGATTACCGTCCTCGGCTCCTTAAGACCCTCGCCTGACGGCTCGGGCCTCAATGCGCCTCAGCGGTAATCACAAACATTACACACTTGTACCATAATGTACTAAAAAAACTAGAAAAAACCCACTGAAAAAAATCGATTTGCCCGGCGGCTGCGTTAACAATTACGCTACCACTTCTGTCGCTGTCGAAATTTGTCAGTGTTTGGTGCTTATGTTTTTATTGCAAACATTGTTCCATCAAATCTTTGATACAGTTATAATTTAAACCTAAACATGTACGCATAAATGCAACTTCGTCTATTAACCGTGGTCCCGGTGAGTCGACCCATTACCGCGTCCAGGGGTAGGTAATTTTATTTGCTTGGTTCAATGACACAGGGGATTACTCCCTAGATATCTAACAATATCATCCTACCGGCCGGTTTCACTATTCCATCGGCTAGTTATAATAAGATTACTGCTGTTAGGCGTACCCATAGATTTATTGACTAGGGCGAGACCAAAAAAATGCACCAATTGGTGAGCAATGCGCATCAATTGTGCGTGAAAAATAGTACTGCAGTCTGACAGTTGCTGTCGCTTCTACTTGACTGACAGACCTACTTAGGCCGCCTTTGTGTACGTGAAATGGTCTCGTCTCTCTATCTCGCTCTAATACACTCGTTAGTATGCTCTTTCTCTTTCACATTGCCGATCTACAGTTTCCTATATCTATGGGCTTACCACTAAGGTAAACAAACTTTGTTTACCTTCAGCGGTGAGCCTAACAGCGGTCGCTTAGCAACCAAACCCTGGTAGGGTGATCTGTACCCCTAGTATAAGTTATGTTAGTTTTCGAGCTCGATCAAACGTAGCGTATATTTCATACATTGCCCACTAGCGCCTCTAGCGTAAACTATCAGAAACAGTCGGTAATGTATGAAAAGAGACGATACGTTTGATCGAGCTCCTGTGAATTGAATGATTATAGAAATCGGCCAATATCATCGATTGAAATTGTTATGAAAATTGAAACTTGAGTTTTGCTCGTGGGTGTAGTAGGTACCTAGACAGACGTTATAAGTACTCTTTTTAAGATGGAGAAATCGGGAGTGGTCTCCCCTTGACTTTCTCGGATACCGAAAAGGACTCAAAAGTTGATAGAAACCTTATATTTTGATGTCGTACATGTAAGTATGTTAAATTTTGGTCACTCACCCGAGTACTGACCGCGCACTTGGTTGCTTAACTTTCGTGATCGACGGCTCAAAAGTTGATAGAAACCTTATATTTTGTTGTCATACATGCATGCATACTCGAGTTATCATGCTAACGCACAGACACACACACAGACATAATTCTAAAAACTGTATTTTTGGACTCAGGGAAATCCAAAACGTGTAAATCCGTCAAAATCTCGAGGTGGATTTTTTTACGATTACAAGACTTCCTCTATACTACGTACTTATACGAGAAAGCAGGAAGGTTAAAATTGAAAAATATGTGTTTTTGGTACCTTACCAGCAGTACATGTACTTATTAGTGAGGAATTTACAAAATAAAAGGCAAGCCATATTTACGCAATAATTTATTGATACGCTAATAATTCAATGATTATCTATTTATTTTCACACTATTTGAGTAGACTCGTTAAAATAGTGAAGACAAAACAATCCTCTGTCCTACCCACCATTAAGAAACACTTCACAGATCCGCATTTAGAGCAATGTACTTGCAATTTTTATGACTCTTATTATATTTACAATTATCATCACTTTCGACTTTTATTTCAGCCAATATTTTACACTAAAGAACTGTATCTATTATACTGGTATTGCTTTTATTAAAATAGATTGAAATATCAGCCTTATTTCCCAGAAATATGGCACAATCAATAAATATTTTTAAGTAAATTTTCAATTTGATCGCTGAGGTGATTTGAGTGTAACATCTGTCCTGGTCATGGTTTTAGTTGGTTTGTTTACTGAAGGATCGTTAATTTTTGGGTTTAGAGCAACGAATTAGGAATGATATCATTTCATATCATTCCTAATTCGTTGGTTTGGAGCCCATATTGTGCAGGCAACAGGCTGGCAACCTGACATTTTTTGGGGTAGATACTGTATAGCCAATACTGCCAGATGTGACTTTGCGTAACCGAATGTTCTGCTCAACCCTTTTTGGGATTGTGGCCGTAATATATGTATGTATGTATGATAACATAAACAATCAAAGTGTATTGTTAAGCTGACGTGGTAAGTAACATTAAAATGTGAGGAAACGGGATAAATACCAGTACCTCGTTTTTTTTAACCTTAGAATAAGAACATACTAGAAGGATAGTTCCATACAATATGCCGCTTCAAAAGTGACGCAAAAAATTTGTTATGTGTGCTAACGCTTACACACAGATACACGCACACTACTAAAAATTGGTGTGGCCACTAAAATCTCGTCACCCCAAAACCAGGTAATTTAAATAAAACATGAGTACTACTTCTGATTTTGAAGTGAAACTTCTTTTCATACGATAGGTACATCGGAATTTGTAAATTCGATGAAACGGAAAAGCCACACCAAAGTTTTTGACAGATAGTTTTAAATAGAATATCAGGGAACCATTTTGGTGGTTTTCGGAGGTCCCGATTTAAAGAAAATATATATTGAGATCCAAGATAGCGGACGTGACTTTTTAATATAATATCAATATGGGTATCATTTTCGTGGTTTTCGGGGGTCCCGATTCCGAATTCAACATCCATTTTGAGATCCAAGATGGCGGACACAACTTTTTAATAAAATATCAATATGGGTATCATTTTCGTGGTTTTCGGCGGCCCAGATTCCAAATACAACATCTATTTTGAGATCCAAGATGGCGGACACAACTTTTTAATATAATATCAATATGGGTATCATTTTCGTGGTTTTCGGTAGTCCCGATTCCAAATACAACATCCATTTTGAGATCCAAGATGGCGGACACAACTTTTTAATAAAATATCAATATGGGTATCATTTTTGTGGTTTTCGTGGGTCCCGATTACGAAAACAACATCTTTTTTGATATCCAAGATGGCGGACGCGACTTTTTGATATAATATCAATATGGGTATCATTTTCGTGGTTTTCGGGGGTCCTGATTACGAATACAACATCTTTTTTGAAATCCAAGATGGCGGACGTGACTTTTTGACAAAATATCAATATGGGTATCAATTTCATGGTTTTCGGGGGTCCCGATTACGAAAACAACATCTTTTTTGAGATCCAAGATGGCGGACGCGACTTTTTGATATAATATCAATATGGGTATCATTTTCGTGGTTTTCGGGGGTCCTGATTACGAATACAACATCTTTTTTGAAATCCAAGATGGCGGACGTGACTTTTTGACAAAATATCAATATGGGTATCAATTTCATGGTTTTCGGGGGTCCCGATTACGAATACAACATCTTTTTTGAAATCCAAGATGGCGGACGTGACTTTTTGATATAATATCAATATGGGTATCATTTTCGTGGTTTTCGGAGGTCCCGATTCCAAATACAACAAACATTTTGAGATCCAAGATGGCGGACGTGACTTTTTAATATAATATCAATATGGGTATCATTTTCGTGGTTTTCGTGGACGAACACGTCGAAAATGATACCTATGTCGATTTTATATTAAAAAGTCGCAAACACCATCTTGGATCTCGAAATAGATGTCACATTCGGAATCGGGACCCCCGAAAACCACGAAAATGATACCCATATTGATATTATATTAAAAAGTTGTGTCCGCCATTTTGGATCTCAAAATAGATGTTGTATTTGGAATCTGGGCCACCGAAAACCACGAAAATGATACCCATATTGATATTTTATTAAAAAGTTGTGTCCGCCATCTTGGATCTCAAAATGGATGTTGAATTCGAAATCGGGACCTCCAAAAACCACGAAAATGATACCCATATTGATATTATATCAAAAAGTCACGTCCGCCATCTTGGATTTCAAAAAAGATGTTGTATTCGTAATCGGGACCCCGAAAACCATAAAATTGATACCTTTATTGATATTTTGTCAAAAAGTTCCGTCCGCCATCTTGGATTTCAAAAAAGATGTTGTATTCGTAATCAGGACCCCCGAAAACCACGCAAATGATACCCATATTGATATTATATCAAAAAGTCGCGTCCGCCATGTCGAACTTCCATACAAACTTTCATCCCCTATTTCAACCCATTCAACCTTTTATTCGCGATAAAAAGTAGCCTATGTCCCTCCCCGAGATCTATATTTGTACCAAATTTCATCAAAATCGGTTCAGTGCTTTAGACGTGAAAGCTTAACAGACAGACAGACAGAGTTACTTTCGCATTTTTATTAATAGTAGGGATAAATATTTCTACGCTCACACCAATTATCTAGCCCAAATTAAGTATCATTAAGAACTTGTGTTATTATTTACTTTGAATTCCTTTGCTTCGCTCTTGAATGAAAGTAGCGCCCTCGCCGTAAAATTAGATTGTATGATAAGGGAGCAAAATAGCTCCCTTATCATACAATCTACTATTCCAAACCGGTCTAGGCGTAGAAACATACATAAAAAAGAAGGTTAAGGCGACTTGAAAACCTCCTCCTTTTCTTAAGGCGGTTAAAAATGTCCATACGTTAAGTCAAAACAATCTAATCATCAGAAAATATTTTTTTATGTCCTTAGTATTTTTTATAGAACAATTAATATGATTAAATTATTGCTTTCGACTAAATTCTAAACAACTAAAATAGGTAAAATAATTTCTGTAACTGGCAGCACTCAGTATTTAAAAAATACAAAATAAATTATTTGGTTTTTATTGCTTAAAAAGTGAAAATACAATAAAATATTAAAAACTTACGTGTGAAAAGTAATGTTCTCGCTCTTTTTATTTTTTTCAGTTCGATTATTACACCATTTAATAGCACAAATCGTCATTTTTTAATAATTTCTTGGAGATGCGTATGGAGTGCGTTGACCTCGAGGACTACGCATAGAGTTTCCGTATGGTGCCAAATAAGGCCTAATATTGGTTGCACCAAATTCAGTGCCCGGATTCGGTATCTGTATGTTCTTAATCTAAGTTTTTAACCCATATTTTGGTGCAGTTGCATGCGCCATGGTTAGTATGGTCACGGACGAACTACTATAAGTACATAAAATAGGAAATTGTATATTTTGAACTCATAATTATTTTTTTAATATAAAATTAAGAAAAGTTTTTAAGTCGAATAATTACGAATAGAGAGTTTTCATTGGATAGCGTGATGTAGTTTCTAAGAAATAACGCTGAAATTTTGCCCTGTATTTAAGGTCTTGACAACGTTCTTTAGTGTATAAAATTGACGCTTTAATATAATAAAACCTATCTCAATATCGTTTTGTAAATAATAAATTTTTAAATAAACATTTTATAAGAAAAAAACTTTTTACATTGATAATAAAATCTAACACTTTGTTTCAATCATATTTATATTCGGATTAAATTCACAAATCACCTTTAACCTAGCAGTTGTCATATCGCATCGTCGGCGTCTACTCCATCGTGATTTAATAATGCAATATTACATAATATTATGTGAGAAAATATTGCACCATAAAATCGCACCTATTGTGTTTAAAAAAGGTCGACAAAGTTGTAAATATCATTTACTGTAATTTACCAATTACACGATTACTTACATTCTTTAATATCATTATTTAATATACTTGCAACCTTCACGAAACGGAATCAACTTTGTTATAACATTTCGTGACAGAATTCCTTTTTTTTATTTATAATAAGAGTGACATCAATTTGCTTAAAGTAAATAAAAGTTTCTAACTCCAGGCAAAAATCATTTAATATTTTGACAAATTAATTGTGTTGCTTATTCTATTAACTTTTATCCGTTTCTTGGCACTATCTATATCTATCACATTGAAACCTTGCAGAGGAATAAGGTATATATTAAATTTCAATTTATAGGTCTTTTATAATTAATATTTTAATGAAATTATAAATCTTTACGATTGATATTAATACTAGTTAGGTACTTTCATTACTTTTATATTTCAACTTAAATACTTGGTAGAAATAACATTTCATTAATTTATCTGATGCTATTGCATTTGTACAGTAATTGTAATTTAAATTAATCATATACCTAATGAAAATGATACGTTTTATTGAGTATTAATTTTATTGATTGGGTAATTTACATATACGAAACAAGTGAATGACTTATTAGAGAAATATAAATTTCATTTTTAAATATATAATCAACCACGAAACACATTGTAAGGTTTTAACTGCCTTCCACATTAAAATCGTGCTCCGTATGGAATCCATTTGGATTACATTTTTTTCTTCACATCAGCAGACGCTCTTAGGCAGGAATTAATAAACGGATATTTAATTAAAGGCTTTATCAAACAGCGGGCGTGGCATGGCGAAGCATGCATGCGTGCGAGTTGATGACTATGCAATTCATGAGAATCGTCACAAAGACTGACAGGCACGCCCCAGTCTAAACAACAGGTGCTAAGCTGCACCACGTTCGCTGTTTGATGAGGCTCTTAAGTAACTTCAACTTAAATCAGTTGACATCGAAGTGTATCTATGTACCTCACAATTATTTCGAAAATGTAAAATACCCACAATTTTAAATAGTCAGCTCGGTTCTATGATTCATAAGCGACTAAACCCTATAGACCTATAACTTGAAAACAGTTAGCTATGAATATGGAAAAATTGTATTAACAAGTTTATAAATACTTTTTACATGATGGTCTTTACGCTATTTTATTGACAATTGACTCCGCGTTCTGTAAGCTACAAGCAGTAGTGTTGTGATGTCTGCTATACAATTCCCGCCCTGTCAGCAATACTCATTGTAGGCTTTATCAAAAATAGAAGGATTAGAATAATATATATCACAAAATATATTCATTGTTTCAACGATATTCCTTTGTTTTCAATACCAAACGTAACACAAAACGAACAAGAAACATGTTGGTGAAGTCCACAAGTAGTGTCAAACCGATAATGATTACAACTCTTTTAATAATAAATATTTGGTCACATATGGGACAGGCTAAAATGCAAACGTATGATACCGAGTATAAAGAGATCTCGCCACGTTCCACCACGAACCATTTGTTTGCAAAATGGTCTTACTAAAGGCTAACGATACACCCAACGTGACTGATCGCTATCGTACGAAAAAATACGCTGCATCGGCTTTGCTACACAACGTTATATGTGATCAAACCTTTAAATTGATATAAAATATAGCATGATATTAATCGTTAATCATTGTCGGAATAATACCCACTTGTGTACTACTTGCTTAAGATGGCATTGAAAACAAAAGTCAACAAGTAGGCCTGTCACCACACTCGAACTGGACCACTGAAGAAGAGGTATTCAATTGAATTTACTTTAGACAATTTAAACATCAAGCTAACATGCACTTCTTTAAAACTAAGAATGCTTAAGAAGCTACTATGGCTAGCGTGGATCACTAATTAAGAAACTTGCGTTGCGTTATTCCGATTAAAACAAACATCAAAATGGTACCAATAACATTAAAGCAATATATGTAAAGGAATCTAATAAATACCTAAGCCACTTTGGACACCATACAAACAACATCTCTTACAGTATACCAGCGATATAGCTTTGAAGTACTTAAATTCAGTCGATAAAATCCTAATTTATAATAAGTAGGTACATACAATGACATAAAATGTAGTTACAGCATGCTTTGTAGATAGAAACAGCTACCGACACATTAATAGATATATGTAATAAAATATGATTATTCAACGAGTTAACCAGATAGAATTTGTAAATACCTAAACAATGAAAATATTAGAGTCTAAATATAGTTATAGGATCAAGCTTTCTAGAGTTAACAATTCTGGATTCACAGATACGCATTTTGCAAGGAAAACTTTTTGTACAAAGATTCGTAAAATGGAACTGTAAATAGTTAATAGTGAAGATTTTGAAAATACGCCAACCATTTTAAGGAAGATGCTACAGGAAATGAAAGTTAGAAAGAAATAAAAATTTAAATACAAAACCAGCTAAGAATATGAACGTCATACAATATCCCTAAAGTTTCTAATAGACAAACATATACGCCTATAAATAACGTCATTAATCTTAATAATGGACGAACACATATCATTCGAGCGAATGCAGTCTACTTAGACGATCATAATAATTTAATCATTGCTTTCGTGTGAACTTTTCTTACATATCGACGTAAATGCAACATCTACGAACACATTCAGTGCACTTCCACACTCAAATGGCCAAAATATAAATAAACACATTATAAACAGCCAAACTTCTTATACAGGAATCATAAAATTATTCTGCAAGGTAGTGCACGTAATGCGTGTACACACGGAAAATTAATCTTAAATCTAAACACTCAAAATAATATTTTCTAATAAACACTAAAAATGTAGAAAATATATTATAAAAATCAATGGTTATATGTCTATATTCAATCCCTTGAGATCACGCTCCCCCATTTTACACTGTTCAATCACAATTTAGTAGGCTTCATTAGATTACTGCCGCCATTGCGACCACAAGTATATAAAACTCATTTCCACTGCACTCTTCGGTCTTCACCGCGACTAATTAGGTATCAAGCCGTTTGACGTCACTATCACTAATTAAGATTTGACTTTCAGGATCGCCTCAAGAGATCTAATAGTGCAGTTTTTAGGCCACAAAACACACTTCAATTTTCACAAACCAAATAATATACACTGCGCACTTTTCTAAGTTTCAACCGATAGGATTTCGCTGATCGTCTTTATATAAAATCTTTTGTACATGCCACGTCTAAAATCTACCTCAACCAGCTCTTCCCGATCCGTCTTCTACTCACAGACATTTCGCAGTTGATATTTTTTGCTGAAATGCCTTAAAACTGGTACACTCTTGATAAAATTCGATAGAACTCCTCATAGACTCCGAGCATCCAAAATAAACCTCAAATGTACAAGTACGTCAATAATGCCATGCCCAAAACTATATATAAATTAGGAGAGCTTAATATCCCTCTGTTCCAACCACAATCTAAGTCTCTTGCAAAAACCTGGAAAAATAAACAATAATTACGAGTATGTTACTAATTTATGTTAACAAACAACGTGATAAATTTCGGAAAGATACATACATCACTCAGGCTTCTATTTTCCGTCAGCGGGCATGTTGCAAATCTGACGTCATCTCGTGTACCCACACAATTATATGGATTCGGACACAGGTACTGTCTTCTTTTCTTATCCCAATCTTCGATCCATCTGAAATAAAAATAAAATTGGATTAGATTGATTTCGTCACAACCTTGGAGTATTGTCATCATTGAAAAAAAATTCTTACCCTATTCCACAGTCACATATTAAGGGATTTCCAGATACAAGAATATCGTGAAGGAATGCATTGTTGGGGACTCCAGGCCACGCTTTTTGACCAGGATTGGCCACTTTCATTAAGTAGTTGTACCTCAGATCTAGCGTCAAATTTCGGAGAAGGCCAGGCTTCCAAAATACTTCACTGCCTATTTCTTCTATGCTTGTATTAAATATTGTCAGCCTTAATGTTTTGGAGTGCACACCCTGAAAATGAGAATAACATTCATAGTATTTTCCATCAGAAAGGTCCAAAATAAATTAGTTTAGGTTATGAGCCACTTACAATGAGCATATAAGGTGAAAGGTATCTCAACGCCCGTCCAGTAATTGTAATATTGTTAAGTTTGCATGGTAACTGTGCAGTCATCTCTTTACCAAATTCTTGATTGTATATCACATCAACATACAGATTTTCCAAAGCAGCGTTATAAATAAGCATTCTTGGTATATTATATTCCCTGACTTCTGGGTAAACGGAAATCTTCAATGTCCTTAACGCGTACATTTTTCCGAAGACACCGTGCTGTATAATGAAACAAATTGTAAATTAAAATTAAGTCCAACAGTAATAAAAGTTCCATCTAATATTGTGTTTTTTACCTCCAAGATACGTAAGCGTAGTCTGGTTACGTCTAGGTATTCCAAACGTGAGGATACTCCATACAATGTGTTGTTCATCAAAGCTGTGATGGGATTACCAGATAATGACAACCAACGTAAATCATTGAGAGATTGCGTAGCCTGAAATTATTATAGATAAAACTATTATAGACAAATCATTTTGTAGGTAAATAAAAATATGAACAATAAGTAGGAAAAAAGATCTAGAGGTCGATGGCGTTGGACTGCTATCGAAAGATAACAGTTGTGCCCAAGGAGTGTTGATGTCAGGTGGGCATACGGCCATAAAAATATAATGCCAAAACATATAGCAGTATTGTCTTTATCAAGACACACTGCACCCAAATATACATGGAACATAGTAGAGAAAGAAATTGGAATAAAATAATTAACAGCTTGGCCAGGCTTTTTTCAATTGCTGACTTAAAATACGGCAGCGATAATGTTTCTTAGGGGAAAAATTATGAGGGATTTACTTACCACCGGTACTGTAGTAAAATCATTATACGAGAGGTCCAATTTCCTCAAGCGTGTCAAGTTAGCGGTAACATCTACTGGTATAGAAGGCAAATTATTATACGATAAATCCAAACTCTTCAATTTAGGTAAAGACATTGATGGTACCTGAAATAATGAAGTTGTTTTCAAAATGTGTACATCATCTTAATTAAAAGAAAGCTTATCTGAAGTTTTACGAAGTACAGAGACATTAAACAACAATATTATGTAATAATCAAAAGATGTATGTTGTTAGTTGCTTTTTCTTTAAATAATATATATCAGAAACAAAGTTAACGGAACATTTTATAATATGTGACGGTATTGAGTTGGAGCTGAATACTTACAGTCAGAAGACTGACGTTCTTAAGCCCCAAATGCAAAAGTCTTCTTTCCAGACCTTTGAACATAGTGGTGCCACGTTCACCAGCGTTGAAGGGCGAATTATCACTAAGGTCCAACCACCGTAATTTTGGCAAGGCTGCGAAGGTTCCACCTTCGATACGCACGAGATGATTGTTGGATAAATCCAGCCATAGTAAGGACTGCAAAATTTTTCTCAATTAATACACGAATTTTTACAATTCATATTGATTCTAATTTAAATTAGATCTATCTTGGGAGAACAAAATAGGGACTTTCACAATAATTAAAAGTAAAAAATTAAGTAAACTTAAATTAACTTGAAAAGTAAGGAATAAAGATAAATTGAAACACTTATTACTATTTAAAGTAACGTGCAAAAACTAACATAAAAGGGTGCGTTTGAACATCGGTGACAATCAAACTAGTTCAAGCCAACTACTATGAGGAGGCATGCATAATATACTGATGATATCTAAGCGCTAATATGAATAAAGTAGAAGTTTGAAATAAAATTGTAGCTAATGATGATTGTAAGATTGATTTAATGAAAAATAGACTGATGATTCGCAAACAAAATTTTGTGTAAAGTATTTTGCGCAAAACAGTTTTGAAATAATGACTCTTACATTATATCTTAAATATCGTAATTTGAGGAACGAATTTCAGAATGTAAAGCACTGAACTTGCTAAAATGATTTTAAAATACACTTCTACTCCATTCATAACATCGACTATAACTACCTTGTATAGAATATTCTGCGGGTATTGTTTTTTTTGGTGGAACACTCTGGTGTGATCTCTTCTAGCCGTGTGGTACATATACTCGTCGTTGTAGTCAGGTTCTTCGGGCCAGAACTCGCCCTGCTCTTGGTTCTGGACATGCAGGGATTTGACACCACGTTAGCTTAACTACCACACATTGGCCAACTACTATTGTTAGTATTCAGCCGTAGGTTCAAGAAGGGATCTCATTGGCAAAAGCATCAGATATTGTACAGTTGCAAGAATGTTTATTTTTACTCGCATAACTTGACAGAATTATTATAGTTCATCGATTATTTCAGAAAAAATAGTTTGTGGATGTTTTTTTAAGAAATTTGACTACTAATTCTAAATAAAATCCTAACTGAATAAAAATATATCTTTATATTCTTGCAACTGAATGTCTCAAATACATATACAAATATAATATACTCTCAATTCAAGCTGTTAGTAAAACCAAACTCGTAGTTACTGTAAAAGCTCGACTAAAATTTCAATCAAAATAACAGTCACAACTCACTCACCCTAAACCTTTGGACGAAGTCTGCCATAGACACTGCTGGTATTGTGTTTCCACTCAGATCCAATTCAACTAAATTGGCAGCCGATGCTTGGGAGAGGCAATTTGTTGGAACCCTTGATAAGTAGTTATCTGAGAGGTCTAACCTGTGACATTATAAATTTAAATTGTGATAGAATAAGTATAGGCATAGCAGCTAGTCGTCCATCGATATTAGACTCCAAGGGTTCAATTTCCAGGGGGTACAATTTCGTGCTTGTTTTGATTGGGGTTACGGTTGGTTTATGGTTCTCCTGAATAGCAACTATACTCTTATCAAAGTCTGATGCTATAACAATATTATTAACAAGCATTGTTGTTTTCCGTAAAAAATAGGGCAGCCCGTCCCTCAGTAATTGAAGGTTCCGGACATAATTAATTTTCATCTTCAACCTTATCACTTGCCATCAGATGAAATGACGATCAAGAACTTCCCGGTCAAGTTAAAAAAAAAATAGTAGTCTTGGTTCTTTATTTAACTAAAACTATTTTAAATATGGATTTATCGTTAAAAACACAAACATACCTTTCTAAAAGAGGTGACATTATGAGATTATCAGCCAAGTTCCTTATGCGATTGTTTGAAAAATCCAGGGAGATTAACGACTGCATTTCTCGGAACACTTCAACTGATAATTCGCTGATGTAATTATGTGAAAAGTCTATGATCTGTAAAAATAATAATCAAACGTTTCTACCATAGTCATGGAAAGAAAAATCCTTATTAGCCTATTCACCTTTTGTTGTATTTCAGATTGTATTGATTACTATTTTCTTAACAGAACTACCATAGCATTTGACTTTTTTTATTTATAAATCCGTTCTCTATTTTACAAATTCTCTATTCGTTAAGTCTTACAAGAGTATTCACACGCACCACTATCTCAAATCGCACCACCAAAACCCACATTGTGGCGAAAAAAAGTAGTCAAGCATCGTGTGAATAGCGTCAATGCAGCATTTTGCAATTACGTTGTGGTTACTACAAAATGTCGATGTGGTGGCGTTGCGTCATGGTTGCGATTTGGTCAAAGTCGACCACGCTTTCGTTTGACCGCAAAATATGGTCCGTGAAAATTAAACAATTAGTTTTCGTACAAATTATCTCCTGCCCACGTGTTTTCATTTTCATATAGTTTGTGTTTATCATGTGGTAGTGGTACGTATGAAACATGCCTAGTGCTAATCATTTTGGTATAACGGTTACGGTCTGAAGAAGTACCTATTATAATTCATTTTTTTTGCGATGAAAGGGACATTTTAGACAATATTAATACCAAACCTGTAACGCCTTAGCTCTCGCAAAGCAATCAAACTCCAACTGGTATATTAGATTATTTGACAGATCCAGATATTGTAATGCTGCTAGAGATCCAAATACTTCACGTGTAATATTTCTTAGCAAGTTGTGTGACAAGTACAATTCCGCTAGTGTAAAATCTGCATGCCTGTAAGAGACAGACATATCGTGCATTAAGAAATCAAAGCTATATTATGCATTTTTCTCTTACACAGTATTAAGTTTGTAACTCCCATAATTGCTTAAATATTGCTTGCAACTCTAATCTTTGAAATTGATCAGAACCATATTCCCTTTAGATTACTTATTTGTTAAACTTATTGAGGAAACCATATTGTATGTGCCTTGTACCTCAAATGTTCCTTTTTGTTCGCTCTACGAGTCATTATAAAATTAAAAAAGGGTTGGGTATTAAAACTATGTTTTAGTTAAAAAAAATAGATAATTATGAGCTATTTCTTAAATACAAGCTCACTTATAGATGCAGTGAAAAAGAATTACTTTGTTATTCATACCTGAAGTAGTATGGAGCGATATAGGAGATGTTGTTGTGAGAAAAGTCCAAGACTCTGATGTTAACTGATACAGTTCCAAGGCCTGGAAGATAGACAATTTTATCATATCACGACAGAAACAAGTTACATAGAAATTAATACTATAATGATACACATCAACGGACAAATGGACGGACAATAAGATTTCAAGCTTAGTCACCTTCAGTGATCGCTATTTCGTCGGAAAAGTCTGCATGGTTAAAATAAAAAGAAATAAATAAAAATAGGCAACAAATAAAACCATACAATAAAACATTAGCAATGCAAATATTCACCTCGTGTCGTTAGATCAACATCTTCAGAAATAAGTCCTAAGATATATGTGAAGAGAATAAAGTATAAGATAAATAAACAAAGAAAACAAAATTAAAGAAATGCATCAAATATGTGGTAAAATAGACCAAAAAGAAAAAGATAGAGTATACACAGTCACTTACTTTGTGGTTTTGGCTGATAAAAGTTGGAAGGGAAGAAACTTAGCGAATTTGAATCGGTGAGAGTTGTCATTCTGTTGTAAGACACGTTGACTTTCAGAGCGGTGGCTGAACCAACTTGATCGAACATGGAGAATTTGAATGTATTCAGTTGGTTAAACGATATGTCCAACCTAAAATTGTAATAAGATACGTTCATGTCATCTAGTTACGTATTTAAAATAATTCTTAATGTATCCATGGAAGTTGTGTGAATTATATAATCTTATACAATATAAATACAAACAAATTTATCAATCCCCAAGGGTCTTGATTAATAAATACTAGTTAGGATATGCATAGGCATTTCGGAAATACGGCGTTCACCGTTCCCGAAACGTCTTCCATATTTTATGGACACCTACAGACATAACCACTGCAAAGATTCATACCGTGACTGTAATAGCAACGTGTTCGACACGAAAGGTAAGACGATACCTAAGTATAGTCAGCATCATAGTAGATTAACACTTAGTGCCTGGTGTCTGCTACTACTGCACAAGCGCTTACGTTGCTCTTACATGGTACTAAAACGTTACTTCTGATTTAAATGTTACTTCTACTTCTGGGGCCTTATCGCGCTATTTACAACGATTTTACCAAAACCAAATCGTTATCGTACAGCTGTCAGCTGTCAAATTGTATGAAAACGATAGCGATAAGGTTTTGGTTTTACCGTTCGTAAATATCGCAATAGGGGGGCTGATGTTGACTCTACAACTATTTCCATTAGAAGGTATCAACACCTTATCATACCATGAACGCGTAACCGTACCGGCACATACAAAAAAAAACATTATTTGTATGATACAGGATTTGATGAACAGCCACTTGCCCGTTTCGTCGCTGACCGTGCCAGGTAGGATGGGCATGACAATAACAAACCAATTTTAGCATATTATCAAATACCTTGGTTCAGTAGTCAATATTTTTTTCTTTAAACAAGTCAACTTATATTAGTCATTTTACAGCTTAACAGCCAAGTAGATGTTCAACTTCAGAATTTTTAAATTTATAAAAATCTGCAGAAATGTTTGATTGGCCAACATTACCTATACCTTATTGGTTATTATTAACGTAATAATATAAGGTACACACTCACTCTTTCAAAGCGGGAATATTCTGGAACGCTTCCTCAGAGATCTCATAAATACTATTTCCTCTCAGCTTTATAACCTTCAGGTTATCCAGGCTAGTGAACGCTCTTCTCTGTATTGTTTCAATTAGATTGTCTTCTATCAGAATTTCTTGTATTTCTTTCAATTCCACGAAAGTGTGCTGCACTATTTGTCTCATTTGGTTTTGCGATAAACATATCGTTTGAAGTTGACCATGAATATCACTCTGCAAAATAAAATGTTATTATTTGAAACTAATTCGAAAATAATTTCTAAACATAAAAAACATTACAACTAAACAAAATTTGAATTTTTTAGATTTTATTTATTTTTTTATATTTACGTAATTTCAAGGAAGAATGTGTATTTAAAACATTATAACTGATTTATTAGTATGAATTCAATTTGCTCATGAAAATTCCCTAATTTAAAAACCATTGTGTTTTGGTCAAAATTTAGGTTGATATATTTGAACTCCACTTTAAATTTGAATAGCTGGCAAATTATAAAAAAATCGCACCTGTAAAGTTCCTTTAGAGAAATGGTCAATAGCATTGTCTTGTAAATTCAGGGACTTCAGTTTGTAAAGGAAGTGAAAGGACGTGTCTGGAACATTCTTGAGTTTGTTGTTGCTGAGATCCAGATTTTGGAGCTCTATTAGAGCTTTGAGTGGCTCGAATGGAAGGATCTTGACTTCGTCAGCAAGACCATTCACCATCTTTAATGTCGTTAAACTGTGCAGCTGGAAATTTCATATAATTTCGGTTGCAAAAAGAATAATTTTCCAAATTAACATTAGCATAAGCCAATATAATATTAGTTTCCTTATTTGGAGTTTATGAATCAATTTTACCTAGCTTTTAAAATCATATTCTTAAGGAAAAGTCACAAATATGTCATTTTGCTTTTGTGTTGCACAACAGATTAGGCTACCCAAAAACTGTCTTTCTTCAACAAATTTTCAACCTTATTCCACAATCGTAGAGTTCAAGGTCTTTTGAAAAAATGCGAGTTGTGGTAGCCTAATCTGCCGTCATCAGATTCAGATTAAAAAGACCGTTTTCCTTAATATAGGTACGTATTTCCAATACAGTATGTAAAACAAAACACTGTAGAATGCTTACCTCAGCAAAAGCAAACGGATCAATAAATTCGATATCGTTTTCGGAAAGATCCAGCGTTTTTATCGTTCGTACGTGTTGGAAGGCACTAGATTCAATCCTATTGATGGTGCTGCCGTAGATCTTCAAATCTTCCAAGTCTACTCCGAATTCTAGGAAATCTTCGGCCCTTATGCTCTTCCTGATCAATTTGCCGACAGCTAAATATCGGAGGGAACGCATTCTGAAAAATGTATAGAATTTTTTAGATAACGATTCCCCTAAGAAGTTTAAATTTTCTAGATGTTAAATATTATTGCAGTAATATTAAGATTCTATATATAAAGATATAGTGAACTGAAATACGTAGAACATTATTTAAACACTATAAATCGTATAAATTTTAAGCTTCTACTACTAGTAAAATGTTTCTATTATTTAAAGACAATACTTTTAGTCATATGAACTAATGCTAACCTTCTCACATCTTGCAAACTCATTTCAATCGAATTATCACCGCTTACATCCAAAGAAAACAATTTGTATTGAAAGTTGTTATACGCTGTTGCGGCATAGTCGGTTGGAGTGTTTGTTGCCAACAAGTTGATATCAACCTGAAATTTAAAAAGATAATTATGTATCTCTGTAACATTATTTTTTTCAAATTAAACTGATAGTATAATATATATATATGTACATATATTAAAAACACCTGAGAAGTTGTAATCCCATCCATGCTGTCAACGCAGTTTGGTGAGAAAAATAATAACATTATCATCTAAATTATCTAATTGTCTTTCATCATAAGTTATGTACAATATGATTAAGCTAAAATATAAGTATACTTGTGATAATATTAACAGAACTTCCTTCATTGGTATTCGAAAACTATTGCCTGGTATTAATATCAAAGAGACCCTTACCTTGTTCTCTTTTAGGTTTAAGAATCTCAGAGAGTCTAGCTTATTCAGCATGAACTTGGATATCATCGTCAAGTTGTTCTCGGAGAGGTCGAGGCTTTGCAGACTGTTCTCTAAACCAGCAAACGAAGCTGGAGACAGATCCTCTATTTCACAGTCACGGAGCGAAAGGATCTTAATCTTGGCATGGCGGAATGCATCTTCCTGTATAAAGTCAAATATTAAGATTATTTAGCGAACATTTATGGAGACTATTGAAGTCCTTAGAACATAGATACACGATCTACTTACCCTTATAGAGAAAATGGGGTTCCCATCTAGAGTTGTAGTGTTCAATACGTTGAAATTTTTGAAAGAACTTGGATACAATACCCTAATGACATTATTATCCAACCTGAAATAAAATAAGGTGTAACATTTTATACTGACTTTAAGAATTTAGTAAAAATATTTCAAAATACTCGAAATAAAGTAAAATGTTACTTACTTCAGCACATCCAGTGAGAGCCTTATGCCATTTAATTCGTGGAGCGGAGGCACTTGCTTTATAACGTTATTTGATAAATCCAGAACCCTCAGTTGTCGAAGAGGCGATATCTCTTCGTATGGTATGAAGGACAGTTGATTATCACCCAACAGCAGCTGAAAATTCAAACAGGACTTTGTAACATTACAACAGTTTACTTTGAAGTAGCTTCATGCTAAGCTTACCGCGCTCAAATAAAAATGTCACATTCACAGTTCCTACTGGATGCATAGAATATTTTTTTTCATTGTTTACAATAACTTGACAGTTTTATTTCTAAACAATGTGTAAACAACCAAATACAGTTCATAAAGAAAAATAATTTGTTACATGTTCATACCTTGTTAAGTCTGCTCATCCCGTCTCTAAACACACTACCATCAACTACTGCTAAGTGATTGCCGTGGAGGTCTAATGTCTCCAACATCTCCAATCCAGAAAATGCATCAACAGGGAGGTTCGCAATCGAGTTGTCAGCGAGAATCAACGTCTGAAGAGTTCCTTCCAAATTTCGCCAATCGTCACCAGATATCTCAGTTATTTCATTCCCTATAATAGAAATAAACAAATAGTGATAACATTTCCTATTTTGTCTTAAATTAAATGTAATTTGCTCATCATAATTGCGTAATTTCATATTTGGAGAATCTCGCAGCCTCAAGTCTATTAAAAGCTGAATATACCATTAGTAAGCAAAGAGACAGTTAATCAAATACTAAATCTTACCAGACAAGTCCAAAAGTCTAAGTTTTTGCAGATTTCTTAGTGATCTACTCGGTACTTGTATTAACTTATCCTCGCGAAGTTCTAACTCCCACAATGATTTGTCAAGACCATAAAACGCTTCTTCGTGGATAGTTTCTAAAGGGTTTTGATTAATTGCCAGTCTGTATATTCCTGTAAAACCCAACATTAAACATAATTAAAATCACGTTCTAACTTATCCCTAAAGCCATAACCAGGTGCTACTTTAAAATGTAATTAATCATCTGCAGAATTATTTAAGTACCAACATTAATCGTAGTTGTTTGCAAATTATACGCATATACAAAGTCAATCATTTTGATCACGTTTACTTATTGACTTTCACCAAAATATCAAACATTCGATTTCGTCGTTTACGTGTTTCCTAAGTATGTACCTTACGGTAACGACGTCACATAACGCGTTGATGTTGCGTGCTACTGTACAAAATCGGAGTATTTAGAATCAAATCTGTCTTTCTAATATTTTTACTATTGTGCACCTTATTGCATAATTCTTTTCTTTTGGTTATAAAATCGTATCCAAAGTTACGGTACGAGTATTTCGTGGCAAATCTGAGTTTATATACCTATCATTTTACACATATTTGCTTATTTATTACGTTTCGTTTTGAAATTAACTTTAACATTCTGGATGATTTAGTTAGTTTTCTTGTAAGTTGATGGTTTTTGAGATTGCATTGACAAAAATCTTTTTTATATTTTAATTTTCATGCGTTTCAAATACTATTATCTACAATCATTAATAGTAATAATATAAACAAACGCTCACACCAATTATCTAGCCTAAAGTAAGTATCATTAAGAACTTGTGTTATTCATACTAGATAACGGATATTTTTAACATGTAAGTTTAGATATGTTTTATAAATAAACTAAAATAAATATATTTAAACAGCCATGACCAGTCCACAAATATTCGTGTTCGTCACACAAATATTTGTCAAACCCGGACCACTTGATGTGTAGACAGCTATACTGTACTGACCACTCCACCAAGGCGGCGCGTCTAATAAATTATTAGTTATAGTACTGTTGAAAAAGTCAGGAATACTGTTATCAAAATTACCTGTAGCTTGAAAGAACTGAGGCTCCAGCTCCCTGATGTGATTGCCTGAGAGCTGCAGGGTAAACACCTTTGAGCTGTTCAGTATTGCGGGTACCCTCAGCAGGGGTACATTTATGCATGTCACGATGCCCAAGTCCCCAGCCGGCTTGGAACAGGTGCAAAGAGCTTGGAATAAGCATGATGGATGAGCTGGGTCCACGTGGATCTGCAACGAAGGATAATAGAAGGTTTTATTAAATGAATACTGTGTTCACACGTATAGAAATTAGAGAATGAAAATGTTGCATCCTGAGCGTTTGCGAAATAAAATACCTAGAAGGACTTTTGAATAATACCTATGAGAGATGATTAATTCGATGATATAATGTTTTGATGCATTAGAGATACATATTTACTGTAGTGATTTATAAAAAACAACATCAAACGGAGTTTCTGAAATTAATCTTAATATATATAAATCTCGTGTCACAATGTTTGTCCTCAATGGACTCCTAAACCACTTAACCGATTTCAATCAAATTTGTACACCGTGTGCAGTTTGATCCAACTTGAGAGATAGGATAGTTTTTATCTTGATAAGTAGTCATTTTTTTTTTACTGCAGATACAATGTTACAGGTCAGTAGTATGAAATTACCACAGCAACGCGTGGCCGGGCAGCTAGTATGCAATATTTAAAATTTACAATTTATAATTCCGATTACAAAGACTCTTCTGCACATCATTACATATTTGCGAAAAGGTTACTTATTGTTAATTTTTTGTTTTATTCGTACATAAATTAAAACATAATATAAAAATTATCAGTCACAGAGAGATAAAGGATATTGTTGCCCCTTTTGAAAAACATCTTGCAGCTAAATCTTCAAGATAGATATAAAAAAAATCCAATAGTTACTCGAGCCAATACGACTTCTATAATATTAAACAAACAATTTTTAGATAAATTTCACCTGTAAGCTTGGATGTGTCCTTGTATATGAATTCGTATACTATATAACCAGTCGTGAGTAAGGAGTCTCGTGAATAAATTATGTAATCGAGAAGTTTTGACACTCGCAACTCAGCAGTAAAGTAAAAGAGTTGCGTGCTGAGATTCAGTAATATTCCCGAGCATTTATGCCCAATAATGTATTTGAAACTGGAAATGTGCCAGAAAGCTCCATGTTTTAGCGTTAATTTCATAATAAGCGTACTGAATTTAAGCATAATATCCCGTTATTGGGTCTGTCAAAACGTGTAAACAATGCTGATTACCTAATAAGGAATTTACTATCGCTACAAGGAATGGTTTGGTTTGAACTTCGTCATCCATAAATTATGTAGCTTTATTAGGAAAGTTTATCGGTATCCTACGCAACTTTCATCTAAATTTTTCTACATTTAGTAAATTATTATTTTTGACAACTATTACTATTCACTCAGATGACCTTTAGAGCGTCTACGTGATAAGGAGGCGAAGACCTTCGTGAGTTGACAAACCTGTAAGGCAAACCTCCCTCGAAAAGTTCTGGTCAATGAGTCTCGTCACCGAGCGTGGCCTCTGTCGACCAGTCTCTATAAAGCGTTAGAGCCGAAAAGGATGAAGATAAAACATTTTTAATCTTTGTGATGAGTCTCTTCCTAAAAATGGATTATTTATTAAAAGCAACCCTAATATATCCCTATGTATAAAATTATTGAGAATATTACTTACCTCTAATGCTCTCGATAGAGAGGCCCATATCATCAACAGCAGCGTCACCACCACCAGGGCGTACCCAAACTTGACGATTGCTATTAAACTCTGAAACAATATAAAATTCATCGTTTATTTTTCTAAATATAACATGATAATCGATACTGAATTTTAAACACTGCGGTTCGGCAGTTTTGCCAATCGATATCCATAATTTGATCGTCTTTTTTATTTCAAGGGTGGTCAAGGTCTGTGAGGTTATTTTTATAGTAATAAATACTTTAAAGTAGTTTTGTTTTGAAAAATTATAATGCTGCTACTGGTCTGTTACCATCACGGAGAGAGAAGGCAAGGTCATCTCGTACCAGCTCCAAGTTTTTTCAACAGATATTTTCGCAGAGATCTCGGTATGAGAAAATCTCGAATAGATTTGTAGAGCACGATGTTTGTATAGATGTACTATACATACACATTGTCCCTGTGTGCGTTAGTGAGGGCACTGACGCATATAGACACTTGCATTGCAAGACCGACTTGTCCATCACGATCCATAAGGACCGAAGTATCGAGGTATCATGGAATAATTTTATTTTTGCGTTTACAAACGCGTAAATATAATTCTAGAAAAATGCACTGAAAAAAATCGACTTGCCTCAGGCGGGACTCGAACCCGCACCTTCCACCCGGATTGTGGAAGGTGCGGGTTCGAGTCCCGCCTGAGGCAAGTCGATTTTTTTCAGTGCATTTTTCTAGTATCGAGGTATCATTTCTATTGCCTACCCTAACCTCAATCCCTACTCCCATGGAACTCTGGAGACCTTACTCAGCTACGCAAACATAATATCTACTAAAAAGTGTACTGTTATTTGACTGTGCTCTTCTGTAAGATTGGAACTATGCCAAGCCCCCCTGCATCCAATCCAACACAAAGCTTCCCGAATTCCCTTTTTATTACCTACGTACTTAAATGCAATCAAATAAAAGGCTGATATTGCTATCTGTCTATGTGGATACGAATCTCATGAATCTATTTCCCGTAAGAGGAAAATGACGTGAAGAGGAAACTTTTCTCAGTTTACTATAAGTATCTACACAAAAGGGAATAGGAAATTTACGCTCTTTGGATCCAAAAATAGCTCTCGCAAATTTGGTACTTTGGGGTGTTTACAAATATACAATACCTACAACTAAAATTGTGGCAGCGCCGGTGACTAGCTATTGTTATAAAATTTAAACTCAATTTAATTTATGATTTGTTAATTTTCGAGTTCAATTAAAGTATTTTGTTTCATTACTATAATTTCAGATCTCTTTCTCTGTTCTGTATTTCAGACATATTTATCTACCCAACATTGCCACCTAACCCCAAATTAACATAAAGACAGAATATCCAACCGAGGCAACATCGACGCCCATACAAGGAGACATAATCAAACCTGGATCAAACTCATAAATGATGTCTTATGCAAGGACTGAACCCTCGTCCGCATCGCTTGGCTTTGCAATCCGTCAGACCTCAGAGGTCAAACGGACTGTCATGATGAAAATTTTAATTTACTCTTGACGCAAAAACTGTTTCATAGATAGGAGTTATATGGTAACCTTTTGATAACTATATTGTATACCTAACCGATACAATATAGTTATCAAAAGGTTACTATTTAACTACTATAAAATAGTTTTGCGTCAACAGTAAATTGAAATTTTCATCTTTATAGAAAAATTTTTGAAAAGTAAAGATCAATTAGTGGTATCGCCATTATTCTGTTTAAATCAGATTGATCAGTACAAAAACCTTTCCCCCGAGGTAATTCCGCACAAACTATTCTAATAGCTACAAAAAGGAATTGTCTAGTGTTTGTTCTAACACTTTTCAATTGAAAAGGCAGAAAGCTATTCCAAAGTGCTAAAGAAAATCTCGTATAGCGCGAGGAAACAATAGAAAAGTTTAACACCAACGCCTACTGAGGTTTAAGAGCAAACTATCGTACTACAACTTAGCTCTTACAACGCGACAGGAAAACTAGATTTCTTTTGTTATTTTTCTAAGAATTTTGTAATATATATATTGTTATTTTTCTAAGAATTTTGTAATATATAATAAGCTATTATAGCTTAAGGTACAGAAGACTAGCCGCTGGCGCTCGAACTGGGGTACAACTTCCAGCTTACAGAAGACCGCAGCCAAACAACAATACATTGTTGTAGCGTTGTGTTTCTGTCTGTGCTGGTTGCTGGTTTAAAAGCTACATGGTCCTTCGAACCGGATCTAAAGCAGCGAATTAACATGGGTTAGGGTTGTCAGCGCGTGTGTGGCACGTCAGTTTTGGGAGCGTCTATAGGCTACCATACAGTTTCCACCAGGCGGACCATATGTATCTAACATACAAAGAGTAGTATCTTATTTACTATTCTTGACAGTGAAGCTCTTAGCCTCCATCTCACCTTTAATGTCGATAAGGCCGAAGACGGAGTCGAGCTTCCCGTGGAACCCTCCACCACAGAGGGACTGGGTATCTTATTATTAACTGCCGGAACACAATAATGTTGTTAACATTATTTTAATGGCGACAGATTTTGATAAGGGTGGTAGCTAGCCAGGCGAACTTGAAACTAGTCCTACCACCAACCAAACCGAGTACAAATTTATACTCTTCTGGGGATCAAACCTGGGACCTCTGGATTTAATTCCGGTGGGCGATCCATTAGATCAGGGAGGTGGTTAAAATCGATATATAACATGTAAATTTAATAACCAACACCCTGAATACAGGTGGTTTGGGATCGGCTTGAGTAGATTAGAATATTTTTTTAAAAAAGATTTTTTTTTAATAAAATCAAAAAAAAACAAAAAGTACCCAGAAAATATTGTACAACATTTTGTGTTTTTTTTATTTCTCTTTTCTCATAAAAAAAATCTTTTTCTTTTTTTAATTATTTGAAATCAACTCAGAAGCCGATCCCAAACCACCTGTATTCAGGGTGTTGTCTATTTAATTTACATGTTGTATATAGTAAGTAAGTTCTTTTTAAATTAAAATGTTGTTTATTATACAAAAAATCTGTTTATCATCATCATCAACAGCTCATATAATGTCCCCACCGAGGAGTTCGAGCCTACCCCACATTAGGGCCGATTAGGCCTTAGTCAACCACGCTGGTTAAGTGCAGGTTGGTTGACTTCACACACAACCTAAGAATTTTTTCAAGTGTGTGCACAAAGGTTTTATCACGATGTTTTCCTTCACCGTAAAAGCGTAGATTAAACGTACATATGAATTCATTGAAAACACATTGGTACGTGGCGGGGCTCGAACCGGTGCCTCCCGAGTGGGAGGCAAGGCCCTTACGCACTACGTCACCGACGCTTCGTTGTTTCTGTTCAATATAATGGAATTTAATATTTGCTTAACGATTGTCTATGTAAAATTATAATAAATATTAAAATTATAACTATGTTGTAAAAAATAAATCGACGTTATTCTTAAACGTACAGAATTCCTATGCTTGTTGCTATTAAAAAATATAAACAAATCTCGGAACTAAAGTCCGCACCACCATTCATGTCCTGCGGACAAACACTGGAACTAAGTTTACAGAGTCTCGTATTGTCAGAAAGAATAAACTTTTTGGGACACTATATATTCGCACGATTATTTGATATTCTATAATTTACCTATCAACTGTATAGGGTGGTAACCTACAAAGAGATAATTAGGCACATAATTTGCAGGCAGCAATTTTTAAGCGACACTAGCGCCGCGTCTATCGGACTTCAGGGGTGGCGTGCACTAATATCCACACAGATTTTAATTATACGCCATTTCACGTGCATTTGCAGCGTTATTTCCGTCAACGGATATTTAGTCACTTGTGAATTACGCTATCCTTAATCATACTTTCTGCTCTATTTCAAGAGCGTTAAGGCAGCAAATCGTGGTAGGCTACGAATGGATCTGGTTTGGAAAATTCTTGTTGGAGCTGCAATATTTCCCACTTCCCTGGGGCTCTGGGAGAGTATAAACGTATTTCACATCAAAAATACAGTGAGATAGTGGTACGTAATTGTGGTTTTGCAGTGCACCTCAATGTGCGATGCGCTAACCTATTTTTCAATGGAAAATCCTCGCGAAAAACGACCGGAAAATCTTGATTATAATTACTTATTGTTAACTTTTCGTTCCATTACTGTTTGTTTTCGACAATTGATTTGGTTTTGATGAAAAAACCGCCTTCAAAACTAAAAACGGAGAAATAAAATTTTTTTTTATAAACATAATGTTTTTAGGTCGGTCCCAAATACAAGTGACAACGTTTATTCCGAATATTGAGGTTGGCGCTGACCTCAAAAAAAAACATTTAGATTTTATAAACGAAATTTTTATTTGTCTGTTTTCAGTTTTGAAGGCGGTTTTTTTTATTTAAAAATAATTAATTTTCTGCTTTTTAGTGTTTTACGTATAGAAATTTTCAGGAAACTTAAAGATCCTTTAGACACACAAGTGATAACGTTACGATAACATCGATGTCAATTAAATAGGCATTATTAGGGATAACTCTAAAACTGCTCCTCAGATGTCGATCAAATTTAAATGCGACTACATGAGAAGCACCAGCTTCCAAAAGTCGAAAGAATCTTTAAAATCGGTACACCTAGTAAAGAGTTATGAGTTAACAAACATATAAAAAAAAGAAAACATAGAGTCGAATTGACAACCTCCTCCTTTTTGAAGTCGGTTGAAAAAGGACTACAGATTACGATCAATTAACCAGGTATTACTAAAATTTTCTAATAATTGACTATTATTATGACGACAGCCTACATATACTTTTTACAAAATTGTAAAACGCACTTGGTGCAACTGGTTGTTAGAGTTAAACATTGATATGTACATATTGTTTAATTGAATGGAGATAAAAATAAAATTTTGGGACAATCTAAATGATCAATCTAGCCGCAGTGTCTTTTTCTCTTGATAAAAAGTTTCTTATATTTAAAAGTTAAGTGCCAACCATACGTGCCGTCGTGGTGGAGTGGTCAGTAACGCCTACACATCAAGCGGTCCGGGTCGAGTTCTGGTAGGAGCCAATGTTTGTGTGATGAACACGAACATTTGTTCACAAGTCATGGTTGTTTATGTAATTATTTAAGTTTATTTATAAAAATGTCTATACTATTATGTATATTAAAGTCCGTTAACTAGTATCCATAACACAAGTTCTTAATGATACTTAATTTGGGCTAGATAATTGGTGTGAGCGTGGAAATATATTATAATTATTAATAATACTGAATGATGAATGAAAATGTCGCGCTGCAAACTTATGTGAATTTCCTTGAACAAAGTAAGCACAGAACTGGACGTATTGTTGTTTTAATTACTAGCTAACAAACAACAACAAACGTGTGAGTCATTCATAAATTATATATTTAATAAAATTTTCCGTGCGTACAAGGATACCTATATCTAATAGAAGGTACTTACCTATTGCGCAAACATTCATAGCTCATGAATTTTTTAAATTGTACTGAGTTCCTATCGTGTGTAATTATATGATAGGTACCTAATTTATTATCAATGTCACTAACTTTTAGAAAATCTAATAAATAAATAAAATATACTTATAATAATTCGAAAAGTCGTTCGATCCCCGCCACATACCAATGTGTTTTCAAATTTTGAATTCATATGTACGTTTGATCGTCGATTTTACGGTGAAGGAAACCTGCACACACAACCTAAGAAATTCTTAGGTTGTGTGTGAAGTCGACCAACCCGCGCTTGGCCAGCGTGGAGCGTGGTTGACTAAGGCCTAATCGCCCCTTATGTGGGGTAGGCTCGAGCCCCTCGGTGGGGACATTATATGAGCTGTTGATGATAATAATTCGTAATTGTAATGTTGTTAATTCGAGTAAATTCCGACTTTATTCTATTCCTGATTTACAGAATTACTTATTATTACAGTAAGGTCAATTTATGAAAACCCTTTCCGATAAAAGTTTTTAGACAAGTGATATTTTTTATGATTAGAATTTTCTCCGCATATTGCAACGGTCGTCTTCAAAATGTTCTTGAAAGTGAAGTACCTCTTTCCAGCACAGTAAAACGCTAGTACCTACCACAAAATAAAGAAGACGATTAAGAAGATAAACTCTTTTTTCTACTTAACTTGTAATTCCTTGACCCACAAAACTTATTTCCGCCAAAATTGGCCACTTTTTCTTAGTGCTTTCCTATTATTAGACCTAGTCGGCCAATCATTGATTAGATTTAGTAGAAATAAATTTAGAAAGAAAAAAAGAAAAATCATTTACATCTATTGGTGGCATATTATTCTTCAGAGATGTGCTATGATATAGATGTGTTTGACATCCACCAATCATATTTTTTGGTTCCATAGCATAGCACTAGTGGAAATAGTTTTTTTTTTGTCTGACTACTGCAGATTGCCGCTGATAGCATTTTCTGCGTCACCAGGTTTTTAAGAAGGCGAAGACCTTGGAGGGGCCTCAAGCCTCTAAGTCGGCCGTTCCTAGGGGATTACTGGGCGACCGAGCATCTCTTTCCTCTTCGACCACCTAGCGTCCTTAGGGCTTCCGAATCGGAAAGGAGCGACGCGCCTTAGGGTGCCTCTAAAGGCTCGGCTCTCGGCTCGGGCGCGTCGTGTCGTGGAGGATAGTGGAAATGGATTAAACTAAGCTATGTTTTTATATGGAGGAATGGAGCTGTTGATTTCTTCCCTACTGCATGCATCGCATTGCTTGAGCTGCGCATCTTCATAGCACATCTTACTCGCTCCGCTACTTATTTTAGCAGTAGTAAAAACTTGACATAGCTTCGAAACTTAGCTTTCCCTCCACGTAGCATAGTTGCATAGCACATCTCTGATAGAAAAGCAGCCAGTGGACATTATTTATACAACTATGAGAGGTGGGCGTTGCTCGAGCGCGTAAAGCAAGAATGTTATCTTTTGTACCCTCTTTATCTTGTGCTAGTACGCTGTATTTGAGCGTAGCCGTATTTCTCTCCGTAATGACATTGGTGAAGGTCGGGATTAAAGTGCGAGCACTAGGGAAAATACCAACCTATAGGACTCGAGAACAATCTGGGATTTGTATGATCTATTGTATTATTACATATTTATAATCAGAAAATTCAAGCTTCTCATGACATGACAAATGATTTCGGGTTAAAACTTACATTATGGAATCATTTTTGCGTTTACAAACGCGTAAATATTTTTAAAACAAGAAAAAATACACTGAAAAAAATCGATGTGCCCCAGATGGGAATCGAACCAAGTATTCACCGCAATCCGGGCGGCTGCGTTACATAATTTAATGACAAATACATTCATTTAATGACAAATACATTACAAATACATTTACCCTTAGGTAGGGTCGTCTGGCCTACCCAGACCACCACCACCACCACCTACCACCGCCTTTCTTATTTCTGCCGTGAAGCAGTTCGCTGTGTTTCGGATTGAAGGGAAAGGTAACCAGTGTAATTACTGGACATGGAGGGCATATCATCTTAGTCCCCAGGATGGCAAACGCACTTGCGGTGTTAAGTGACTTACACTTAATATTGCAAGCCGCAAGCTTGTTTGCCATCTCGTAACATAAAAAAAACATAATTTAATGACAACTTATTCTCATAGATTTTGTAATTTTTTATTTATTTATTGAACGTAATAAAGCTGTATTCAAATTCAAATTATTCATTGCGTGCTACATCGCAGTACATAGTTTTAAATATTTAGGTATTATAATTTTAAAATCTATATTGCAAGAGATTGCAAAGTTAATAATAACTAAAATGATATGTCCAGACAAACATTAAGATATCTACCGGCCAATTGATACAAATTATAAGCTCTAATTATAAATCAGTGAACCATTTAATTAAATCCGAAGCCAGGTCCAGTCAACCTTTGGAAGCTCGTAACGTAAATCGACGTAAATTATTTAACAAGTTACACCCTAATCATGTTGTTACCGCGGATCCTGAGTTGGAACATCACGCTTAATCAAATTAAATGAGTTGTGTTAAAATACTACGTAAATCAGTGCAGGGGTGCAAAACATGCAATAAAAATATTTGACATATTACTATCAGTGCCAAAGCACTTTGTATAATATCTAACCACATACTCAAAAATGATACTCAATAAGATCGTAATGCAGATTGTGGAATTGGGTGTTTGTGTTAAAATACTACGTAAATCAGTGCAGGGGTGCAAAACATGCAATAAAAATATTTGACATATTACTATCGGTGTCAAAGCACTTTGATTATTATCTAACCACATACTCAAAAATGATACTCAATAAGATCGTAATGCAGATTGTGGAATTGGGTGTTTCTATAACCAAATTAAAATGAGTCTCCTAGGAATGGTTTATCCTTTTACAGGTGTGATATTCGGGATTCTGGGGAGCTGGCGTACTTATTGTGCCAATATTTACACCTAGTCCCACACAACTCTGCAGTTGGCATCGTACTGCAAGGATGGGGCTTAAATGCATTTCACCTCTCTGTTAAAAAAAGAACGGCTTGGCCATGACTGATGTATCTGTTATCAAGGAACCTAAAGAGTAAACGGTGAGGCACATGAAAACAGGAAAAAAATGTGAGGCACAAAGGATCCTGATGGATCTAAGTGCAAAGGAAACCGAAGTTACCATATTATGCATTATAAGTGGTATACCAAAAAAAAGTTTAGGAACCTAAACTCTTTGGTAGCGGTACTGTCTTTTTCTATCTGACAAAACCTTTACTACCATTTTTGAAGAAATAGGGATACCTATTTCTTAACCGATCTTTATGATATTTTAAAATGTTTTTAATAAGTGTAGTAAAAAACTTTGCCTGACGTTATCCGTTTTTCAAAAAAAAAATGTTTTTTAAATAATGTCGTATTATTCTAACATATCAAATATCAATGAAGACATAGCCATTTGTTTATACGTCTTTGAACAATGCATAAAGGAGGATAATAAAGGAAAAATAATAATGTTACCAGACTAATTTCACTTAATTAATCCCCAAACGCACCCCGTCGCTTCTAACGACCTTAAATAAATCGTTTATTAAGGCACCTTTTAAATTTATATGTTCACTAAAAATTCTCACCGATCTTATACCAAAGGCAATAGAAGTTAGTTCGGCGGAGTATCTTTTTCATCGTCAAAAATGTACTTACATATTTTTTTTTTAACTTAAACAAACGTACTACGATTACACGGTGTAAATATTTAAAAAGGGTTTTATTTTTGCCCGCGGACTAGCTGGCTATAAATTATTCGTAAGCTTTTCGTAATACTTTCCATGAAGATACGTAATAAGTGCCGGTTAAAATTAATTGAGGGATAATTGGTACAAAACGTAAAAAAAAAGGTTTTAAACGTCACTCACTTATTCAGTATCACTAGGTGGTAGACCCATATGTAGGGTCGTCTGGGTAGGTACCAACGCTTTTCTAATTTCTCCCGTGAAGAAGTTCGCTGTGTATCGGATTGAAGGGAAAGGTAGGCAGTGTAATTACTGGGCATGGAAGGCATATCATCTTAGTCCCCAGGATAGCAACGCACTTGCAGTGTTAAGTGATTTACACTTAATATTGCAAGTGTCTATAGGCGACGGTAACCACTTAACACCAGGTGGGCCGCAAGCTTGCTTGCCATCTTGTAGTATATATATATAAAAAAAAGTATACTGTTTTCGTTCGAACAACCGAACAATCATTCATAAGTATCTAAGGTTCGCCTATGACACATGTTTCCATAATCCATAACAGAGTGATGTAGGTTAGCAAACATCACGCGGCTGACAGTATTCTTAATGAAGAAAGAGAGATCCAAGAAGAGTTAGGACCTTGTTCCCAATCTATTTGGGGTCGGTACAGTATGTGTTTCTCTTCCATTCTTCTCAATCAGCCGTTATTCGGTTTGGTCGTTGGTGAGGAAAAATTTATATAAATAAATCTACACATCGAAGTCTTCCATCAAATCGCAAGTTTTTCCTCGTGTCAGTTCCTTGTATAGTCACCGGTCAAAGACTTTGCTGTGTAGGTAGCAGCCATCACATAATCCAGCCATTGCTTCTGCGGTCTTCCTCTTCCCCTCTATCCATCAACATTCAAATTCATCATTCTCCTATTCACATGCGTTGCATAACGTGTATATACCAAACCAGACCATTAACTTTCAGTTTTTTTTTCACCGGTGCTACACACAAACTTCCTCTTATATAGACACTGAAAAGTGTGTCTACCGCTTCTCAGTTTAGAAATAATTTAAAAGATTTGAGCTTCTTATGTTTTATTAGTATTGTTTTATTAGTAGATGATTAAAGCAACTGTTTCTGTACGCGTCATTTGGGGAAAACGGTCGATATCGCTAATCGGCATATCGTTAATGAATCAGCCGGAAATAGCATACATTTTAGATTTTCTTGCGAGAGTTTGGTCTCGGATTTTATACTACTGGTTAAGCAAAAAGCTACATCATCATCATCATTTTAGCCCAGAGACAATAGACCTCCTCCAAGAATCTCCAACCCGCTGGATGCGGGTAGCGCAGCACCTATCCTGCGTTACCCACATCCAGCTCCTTCCCGCGACCCTTACTAGATCGTCGGTTCACCTTGTGTGTGCTGCCTAAAAAGCTATGTACATACTATCATGCACATAGTCACAAAAGCATTGAGCAGAGACTTAAATACCACTTGGATACACATAAAGCCACATCTCGCAGTATCTCCAAGTATCTCATAATCTTTGTCTCTCAAAATAGTGACAGGTTGCTAGCATGTTGCGCAAGCAAAAGGAGCATCAAAACCAATAAGTAACCAAACCTTCGCCAGTAACTGAACTAATAAAAATGTCCACAACCAATCGAACGAACGAATCGTCCTCGTGCGAATGAGCACTAACCGCTCATTCGCACGAGGACGATTCGTTTTTTTTATGAATCTTTTCATTCTTCACTTTCATGTTTATCACGAGCTCAGATTAATTTCGCTGCCATTTTGGCAACCCAGGGTTGTCGTGTGGCATAATGAATTTTTGGTATTTCACGTTCAGTAGTTCATCCACGACTGAATTCTGTATCACGAAATGAATGTGAACATCAATTACTCGGATATATTGACGAATCCAAAAAAACACGATTCCCCATGCAATGCTATGTACAGTCGAACCAACTGAATCATGACCCACTTGGCCGATCATTCCTTTACAATCATAAATTTAGTTAGGGTTTCTTCGCTGTCATGCGGTTTGCACTTAGTACGTTTTAAATATGAATAAAAATGTGTCATTACGGGTCAGAGATCTATGCAATTTTAATCTTTCTTATCAATGCACTAAAGTCTCAATTGGAATTTCAAATAAGATGCCGTTCATAATGTAAACTCTTTTCACTAGTGAGAAATACGAATATCTATTATATTTTTAAAAATATAATTACGTTATGTGTCAGATGTCAAGTAGTAGTTGAAAAAACTTTAAAAGGCCATATTTATTAGACACTGTCAGTTTCTAATAAAATGATTACAGGTTCGTTTCTTAAAAAATGTATGTTCAAGCTAATTTCAACCTACTTTGTATTGAGTGACTGTAGGAAAATGATCTTAAGGTGGGCCATGATTCAATTTGGTCGACTGTACCTAGAAGTACATCGGTCAAGACGTATCGTATTTTGTGTGAATAAGCCCTTAAACTGCAAAATATCTCAGCAGCATAGAGCTTTAAAATAAAAATATTGAAAAGCTTTAAAGTTAAATCTAAGGAATAGGATATAATATGTATAAAATCACCAGTCAAACATCCTAAACACAATAAAAGCGCAATAAATTATAATTTTTTAATTTATGTAATTTTAATTTTGCGATCAGTAGTCGACCTATAACTGTTGAAATAAGATAACTAATGAAATGTTTCTTTATGAGCTTTTCATTTAATTTAGCACTACATAAACGTCGATGTCGAACCTTCCTTCCAACAAACTTCGTCTTGTGTAAATAATGGATTGAAGCTTTCATTTTCCAGAGCGGTACCGTGCCGTCATGAGACGTAAAAACATGGTATGATAAAAAATAAACATTTCTAGGGACACGGCCCTTCATAACACAATAAACACACTAAAACGATTTTGATCAATTTTTGTACGGGGACAGATGGGGCAAAGCAATCGTTATTACCGGCAAATTTTTCTCAACAATACTAATCAACAAAATCAGTTGATACTCAAATGTGTGACCGAGAATTTTAATTCGACCTTCCTCCATATTCCGGAACATTCGAGAAGAAAAATAAGCAAGACCGTAATGGGTTTGTATAACTAGTCACCATAGCCTACAAAATCAACAGCATGTGTCCATCCACTGCTGAACGTAGGCCTCCGTCATGTCACGCCATCTTTTTCTAGCCTGGGCTTCCCGCATCCAGCCGCTGCCAGCAGTCCTCCTAAGGTCGTCAGACCAATGGGTCGCAGGGCGCCCTACACTACGCTTCCCTATATGTGGTCTCCACTCCAGGATTCGTCCGGGTGTCGGTTCTCCGGCAGACATGACCAGACCATTGCCACTTCAGCGTACTTATTCTTTGGGCTATATCAATAACTTTCGTTTGGTGACGAATGTGCTCGTTACGTACCCTATCTTTTAGCGAGAATAGCCTACAAAAGCTCTGGGAATTTTATTGAATGACAGAAATACAACATTACCAAAGCCGATCTTCGGTAAGGTAGGGGTAGTTCATAAAGAATTGCTTGCTTAACTCTAAATTTCAGCAGCTAATCCGCTGTATTTTTTATTATGATGTAAAATCCATTCACGGGCCACACGCTGGTTAGGCGAACGGCATATGTGGGACTCATCCAACGCGGAACAAAACCGGTCCTACCCCCTAAAAACCACCGGTACCCTCCTAAGCCCTTATGGGGGCGTTTTGAGATCGTCGTACTTTACGTAAGCCATTTCGGCAAACCGTCCCCGGGCTAACCCGGTCCAACCCCGGTCCCGGTTTGTTCTGTATTCTGAGAATATTAGTATAGATTTACAAATAAAATATAATTAATAATTGAATCGAAAGCAACAATCTCACGCAATCTTTCCCTATAAAGTTTGTCCCTCGGTCGGAATGAATTGGCGTTTATTTTGAAACCTACTGTCAAGAAAAATAAACAACTTTTCAAAAAAAAGTCCAACCGACTTCAAAAAGCATAAAAATAACATATTATTAAAATGTGTGCTAGGTACCTGCTGTACTGTGATTAGAATTTGGAAAAATAGACTACTGGAAGACACACAACAAGACAGAGAAAACAGAGAATTGTTAAAACATAATAATTTTCACAAAATATATAATTTATTTTCTTCATCATTTATATAATACAGTCGTTAGTTGTATGAACGAAATCTGGTTCAATGTCAGTCACGTGCATTAATCTCATTTAAAATTTGACAAATATATCTATTTTATACCTTAAACATAATTAAAACAATCATTTAATACAGTTTCGTGTGGTATAAAAATCATCGGAGCAGATTTTTTTCCAATGACTTTATCGTTCTGTCTCCTTTAGCTCCACCACTAGTGCGACAACTGACGCTCACTTTACTGATTTCCAAACATTAAATAACTGTTTGAAAAAAAATTCATTCGGTATAAAATTCCTAGAAAAATTGATACGCTATCTCCAGGAGTATACACAAACAGGCGTTCGTGAGATAAAAATATTGTACAATGCTATATGGTGGGGAAAGTCTTTGATAAAATAGTGGCAGACTGATAGGCGGACTTAAATAAGCGCTACCATTAACAGAAACAGGCAAAAATTTTCTGGTTTTATTTTTTTAAAATCTGAAGCGGCTGAAACGAAAATGCGGTGAAAATAGCAACAAGTCTTATCGAATTTGTTGATGTTAAAATGTTGATGTTCCGTGTTCTTCATCCTGCATAGTCTTAGCAAGAACAAAACTCTTTTCTTTAATAGTTTCAATTGGTTTTTAAATAAGGGCGCCTACTTTACTAATTTTAGTTAGTTTCCATCGAATCGTTTTAAATACAATGAAGGTAAGCAAACATACCAGCCTTGATAGAAAGCATGTATCATAAATTCAGTAATAGCTTGCAGAAATTTATAGTAGGGTAACCAAAAATATTATCATTTAATTAATAACAATCTGAAGCATTATTACGGTCTCAAAGACTTAGAAATACTTAATACTGCGTCCATGTAAGTGAGGAAGTTTTGAGGTACTTAACATTTGACAAATTTCTACAAATAATCCATATAACAAGTAGGAATAAGTTGAAATCTAAACAAATCTCATACAAGTAAGTAGTTGCTAAGGACTTTCAAAATGTGATCTGAAAATTACTGGTTGAAGTTCTAAGGTTAGGTTAGGTTATAAAGTCGCGTATTAGTCGGGTATATAAGTTGGGTTTGATAATTTTTTTTTTAAATATCTGCGTTATAACAATGAATGCAGATCAACCTACCAAAGGCGGTCAAATGTATTTAATAAATTTTCAAACTTATTGTACAGTTGTAGAGTTCAAAGCCTATTGAGTAAAATTAACAGTTTGTCGTAATCCCATCTGCTGTCTTCTGCGCTTGTAATCTACACAGGCGTCTATATTATGATAATGTTTACCACACTTTATTCCAGGAGGCTTATCGCGCTATTTATCGCGAATTAACCAAATCAAAAACGCTTCCGTTTTCATCCATTTTGACAACAGCTTGACAGCTGTCAGATATCAAAGTATACGTTAAAGATTTGGTTTCTACGATGGTAAATTACTCGTTAAGGCCGTTGATCTAATACTAGGAAAAACACTAACGCTAATATTTGACTCGATTTCAGACGATAGTCCGCCATGATGTTTTCTCAGAAATATGTCAATTCTATACATTATATTCTATTCGTAAAACGTTAGATGGAATAGATATGCCAGTTGTCTACACTCTGATTATTACTGAAAATGAAAGCCGTTCATTCCCCATTTTACAAAATCATGGCAACCCTACATTCGTGTTTTTCAACAGGTAGTTAACAGGTAATAAAGACTCACCATAGTTATGGTTCCGTAGAGTGCACTTGCGTATAATCTGACCGCATTTGGGTCATCCGAATTGTTGTGTGTTTATCGACGATAGTGGAACGATCTGAAAATGAACAATTTATGATTTAGTACTAAATTCTAAATTCATCATATGAGTCATGTTTATAGGTGTAGAGATCAGCAATCAACTTATTCTTTCACGTTTTCGTAGAGAAATAGGGATGAAAAATCTTTTCTTCAAGGGTAATTTGATTACCTAAATATTCATATGAGATAAATAGCTTATTGTTAAGAAAAATCCGTTTTTTTGTGTTTTCTGAGTGTTTTACACACGTGGGGGACGCTCTATTTAGTATGACCAGGGTCGACAGCCCATATCGCCCCCTTAATTTTAACTTCTACGATAGTTGCAAAACAACTGACGTCAACAAACTCTTCTATAAATTTTCTCTTTGTTGAACAAAAACTAATTATAGATTTAATTAAATTTCTGAATCAAGATGGTACCGTTTTACATTTTGAGCCGGCGAATAGGATTGTTCAAATACTTGAATTTCTTCTATTGTTGATAAAATAATACGTCCAAACAAGTCTTAGAGACGTAATGAATTGGTTTTAAACAGGGAAAATATAACCGAAAGGACGGTTAAATTCCCATTTATTTTACTTTTGAGACGTCAAGAGTTGGATATAAACAACTAGCGGTAAATTTTATATTGAATATTAAGAAATTTTCTCGAATCTGTGGCTCAGCTTCACTTGGCTATTCGTATTCGCATATTTGCATTACTTGTCCAAATATGGAAATGATTTGATAATATATTATAATTTTTGCTATATGATGGATAATTTGCAATATTTTCAAAATAAAGCAAACACGCGTTTCTGTCCACTTGTGGGTTTTTGGTTGCATATTAAAGGCAAATATTTTTGCATTGACCGTCCCCACTTGGCTGGCTTTGCTGCCAAAGACACGTCCAACGTGAGTAGGCAAATATATGGACAATTATTTGGACTACTATTCCAACTAAGAAATTGGGCAACTCGTTTATTTGTCGCACAATCAAGAAATGAAATACGCTGCCAGCACACGTGTTCCCTCTTTCCTACAATCCTGGGTCTTGCCTCGGTCTTCTTCTTTTACGCTAATTGCGATCGCGACACATAAAGATTACGCATTGCGCCAATATCAAGTGAAAATGTACTTATGGTAACTGACGAATGTACCGTAGATTAAGTTTAAAATGGAGTCTCTCAACTCGTGTTCTTGCAACAAGAACTCGGGAGAAAAAATCCCCTACATGTGATACCAGCACCATAGATTGACTGTTTTCTACTATTTTTAACCGACTTCCCAACAGGAGGAGGTTCTGTATTCGTCTGTATGTATTTTTTTTTATGTATGTACACCGATATCTCCGTCATTTGTGGGCCGATTTTCAAAATTCTTTTTTTAATCGATAGTGTTTACTCCTGTGGTGGTCCCATTGTCACCAAGTCAGGTTCTGATGATGGGAAGCCAGGGAAATCGAGGGCAACCCTCAAATTTTATAGGCATGTACAACGTTTTTCATATATATTCTAAAGTTATACTAGCATTTGCGTCCGGTAGTCACCATCTCATGTTGATGATCTGATGATGGAAGGTAAATGTATGTTCACCGATATCTCTGTCATTTGTGGAGCGATTTACAAAATTCTTTTTTTATTTGATAGTGTATACTTCTGAGGTGGTCCCATTGTCACCAAGTGAGGATCAACCCTCGGGAAACAACGGAAAGGGAGGGTTATTCATATTTCTTATAAAGCTATTTTAGTATGATTGCGTCTGGTAGTCATCTCATGTTGATGAGCTGATGATGGATGGTGAAACTCCTTAATTTTTAGGAGTTGATTGGTGTTTTTTTAAATATCAAAGCTACCTAAAGACCGATAGTTGTGTTCTTTCAGGTAATTTAGATGAGCTGATGATGAAACGAAAAACTCGTTAATAGTTAGGAGTTGGATGATAATTCTTTAAATGTTAAAGGTACCCAAAGAGCGATAGTTGTATTCTTTCAAGTTATTCAGGAGAGCTGATGATGGAAAGAAAATCTCCTTAACGGTTAGGAGTTGGATGATAATTCTTTAAATATTAAAGGTACCTAAAGAGCGATAGTTGTATTCTTTCAGGTTATTCAGGTGAGCTGATTATTGTAAAACTCCTTAACGATTAAGAGTTGTATGATAATTCTTTAAATAATATAGGAACATTTTGTCACACATAAAACCACCCCTAGCAGTGTGGACCATGCAGTGCCTCCAAATAGTGACAGGTTACCAGCCTGTCGCCTACATAAAAGGGGCACAAACCCCAAAAAGTATTCCGCCAAATGGCAAAGCACTCCTAATGGTAAGTGATTTAGGTACTCTTAATATTGCAAGTGTCTATAGGCGACCACTTAACACCGGGTGGGCCGCAAGTTTGTTCGCCATCTCGTAATAATAAAAAACAACAATTATTCACACTAAAAATAGAAAAATAAACAACTTTTAAAAAAAAAGTCCAACCGACTTCAAAAAGTATAAAAATAACATATTATTAAAATGTGTGCTAGGTACCTGCTGTACTGTTTGAAGTCGGTGCCAAGCCAACTAGGGTATTCTATAGGTCCGCCTGCCACATCACACTCATAGATCACACCATCCCGCTATTGCGACCGACCGAACGCACCAGCTTGGATGATGAGGGGCTCGTGGTGCTGAACGATTGGCATGGCTTGGCACCGAGCTCAAACAGTACAGCAGGTACCTAGCACACATTTTAATAATATGTTATTTTTATACTTTTTGAAGTCGGTTGGACATTTTTTTTAAAAGTTGTTTATAAATTCATACTTATTTCCCTCACAATCATCATTCGTAAAAGTTCATGCTACCTAACACAGTCTATAGAAGTTCTTTGTACTACTGGCTGGTTATTGTTTGTCAACTTAGGTTGAGTTTTATCTTAAAACCTCATAAGGCAGATTTTCTTTGTAAAAACGGCAAAGCGAACATTATGCAAATGCTCCTCGCTATAATTTGGACCAACATTGAGAGTTTGCCAAATTCCATTATGAATTGACCTCATTTTTAAAATAAGTATACCAATTTTCACACACTACTGAAATTGCCACTGTATGTCTTTTAGATAGATTAACTTAGTTGAAGTTAGTCTGGTGCTTGCGCTTTATAAGATATTTCGACGCTCACGCACTTGTGTTATGAATACTATAATGAATAAATATACATAACAAATTCGATATTTTTATAAATGAACTTAAATAAATATAAAATCGACCATGCGACTCGTGAACAAATGTTCGTGTTCATGCCAAAAACATCAGCAATGTTATAGAAATATATTTTGGAATTTTCTAGCAGAACTTAAATATAAATGCAGGTATATTTTTTAAAATGCGTACTAATTAGCAAGACCGAGTTAAATCCTATGCTAATTTTAGAGTGTGTCGTCACGGGTACCAGGTTAACTTTTTAATAAAGCGCAAAATGACAGGGCTAAATATAACCTTTCGCTTGTTATTGACTAATTGGATGCTTAGGTAATATACATTTTTATAGTTAAAATATAGTGGATGTAAAATTCTAAATAATATGTGATCTAATTTTTCCAAAACTATTTGTAATAACAACGGCTTTTTTAAAAGACGGAAGTAAGTTTGACAAAAGTCAGCTCAGAGCTGTAAAATGCCCACTTGTAACACTCTCAAAATAGGTAACATTAACCATACCATTGAGGCAGAGTAAAGTCAGTAAAGTACCTCTTCTGCGGAGTTTAATCAATTAATAAACTTATAGTTGACTGTCTGAAATTGACATGAATTTAATTATAGCCTCTTGAAATAAATTTCATTAGGACTATGTGTCGAGTCGCTCTGGATTGCATGCAGGTGTGAGAGCGTTATACATCGTCTTTAACTACTTACTTGGAGTTTCTCTCGAGTTCTTGTTGTAAAAACACGTGTTGAGAGACTCCATGTTTTAACTCAATACACCTTACAATTTTTGTTACTTTATGTACATTTTCACTCTGTAATCTTTATGTGCCAGGAAAACCATTAATTTTAAAGAAGAAAAACTACTTACTTGATAAGCTTTGAAACATATTGTCTTGAAACTTGATAAACAGGGGATGAAAATAATAAGAATATGTACGGGTAATTGACTATCTCTGGTCAATCCAATTTGTACTCTATTCGCAAGCATCAAAGATCTCATACTAGCACAAAATAAATTGCCTTCTTATTTTTATATTCAAGTACACGAGCTGTTGTAACGCGTAATCCTCAACAAATAAGGTATGTAATACCGTGTACTACACCAGTTTCTTGAAAGCCTTCGGTGTAAATTTAATAAAAACGATATATTTTCTTTTAGGAGCATTTATTAGGTAGTTCAATTCTGTATAAAAGTACACGTGTAAAGGTTTTTTATCACATGAAATAGTTCATCTTGATAATCCTGCAAACATTCACATTCTGGTTTTAGGAGTTGCTTAAAAATTGACATTCGATCATGCGATAGAATATAGAAGAAAAGCGTTCGACTGGGACAACCTTCATTCATGAAGGTGGTCCTCAGATTCATATACGTCACATTGCTCAGCAGAAACCTTAAAAATACATGAGGAGCTTAAGGCTGAGACACCATCAGGGACAACATCTGTTGAGTCCGTAGTATTAACTCGTTAAGCCCCGTTCGCGCTCAGGAGCGCGAGAACACAATTAAAATCAATTGTGTCTGGATATTAATAATCGTCCAGGGATTAATATATTATATTTCTTATAATAAACCTCTATCATTGTTAGAAATTTGCCACGCAGTGTACCATTGGAGCAGTGTACACGTGTCGCTAACATTCTGCACATATATCCGAAACTTGGGTTGAGTTTTTAATTACTTCATTAATGTTACAAACAGCTCATAAAGGAATGTTCCTAATTATTTCTATATTTATAGAAAGATGACAATTATTTTATATTAATTTGCAAGTCAAAGGCTATGGGTAAGTTCACCGTCCGTTTTAAGTCGGTAAAAACCTTAAAACAAATTCACGAACTATCTGTATTGGATGCATTTTCATATTCCTGAACGATCCCGCTATAGAATTGTTTTGAATCATAAAGTGGTTAACTTTCGTATAATTTAATTTTACTTAACCGTGTTGAGGATGGATTAAGCTACTCTAAGTCTCAGCTGAAAATTATTCAAAGCGAACGAAATATTCAAAGACTTAGAATTGGAGAAAGTTCAATTTGAAAGTCATTTGCAAGAAACCGTTTCTAAAATTTAAAGGTGGTTATCGAAAGATGAATTTATATAAATCGTAATATCTAGAACGCTACTACAGCGAAATCCTATCCCTCACTTAATGGATCTCCAGTCAATCATGTAAATACAGCAAAATTACAACAACAGGTCTCATAGTGAAAAGGTATTCTAGACTGACCTAGACAGTAAGCTCATCGATTATTTGACCACTAATGGGAATACTCCATCTAGAGTCGATTCCAATTGCTGCATCACTCAAATAACCAAGATACGCGAGCGATGTGCCAAGTATCAGAGAAATATCCGAAAGTGAATTAGTGTCAACGGTAGCTGATTGGTTATTAATGAAGAATATAAACACTTTATTTTTCAAATCTTATTTTGACACTAAAAGAACACGAGAACAAAAGGAGGGTCTAGTGTTGGGCAATTTGCAATTTAACTATGGTAATTAATTTTATTCAAAATCAAATACATGTATTTGATGAGAATAAATGGGGAACTGCTGTGGGTTCTATAGCAAGTACAGTGTTATACGGTCTTTTAAAAAAGACTTAAGAAGAGAGTTGTCTAAGAGTTTTGTCTGTATAAATAAACCCAAATAAAATATACACACTCAGCCTAAATAATAAATTCTTTGGTGAGAAGAAACTTCTCAGCGGTAGCCTCTTAGATAAATATCTTATTACGGTTAGTTTCAAACTTAGGCGCAAACATACTTCACCAAATAGGTCGTCTGAAATGGAATTCCTATTGTAGAACTAAATGCGGATACGTAGTGTCCAGTAAATTAGGTCGGTGATGTTATACATTTATTTTATTCACAGTTTCAATCTAATAATGAAATCGTTATACTCGATTCTGCATTCAAAAAGTGACACAAATCCCACTTAAGTGCTTTCCAAATATATCTTGGTAGCAAATTGATAGAATATAATAATGATATGCTTCCGAATGTGGGGTCAATATTGTGGATAATAATTATTATACTGTGTGATACGTTTTTATGAAACTTAATATATCTGTGGTATTACGAGTATTTTCTAAATTGTGTTTCCCTATAAATTCATCTCAAAATTACATTTACTGTATGCAGATGAAATTAGGAAATAATTTCTAAATGATTAGCATTTAGAAATTATTTCCTATTTTTATTTAGGTACTTAAAATCTAACACAAGTGGCACAATAGAAATAAAAAAGGAAATTATTTTCATTGTTTTCATTATTTACAAAAGGAAGTGTAATCGAATTCCACCCGAAGTATAAATCCAACCTGATATACGACGTGATCAGGGTAGTCCTAATTTTCCGATAGTATAAAATAATCCTATAGAAAACATAATAGACAAAAATATAGTGTTCTTTATAAAAGCATATATATATATATACGAGCACTCCATTTCAATCGTACTGCAGTGTAACGAGTACTTCAGCTCTTTGCCTAGTAGACCATTAAAGTATTACTGAGGCCGTAATCGTATGGACGAAAATACATAAAGTGCTTTTCCTATTTCACTACGCTTTGGGTCTGAGTAGTCTCTATAAAGCAGAGAATGTATGTTTATGATTAGAAAGATCTTAGCTAAATCTAATCAAAAAAGACTTAAAATTGTATTAAATTAGGTATTGTTACGAACTGGCCATCAGGCCTATGAGTTTTTATTCCTTTTTTACTTCGATGTCTGTAACATCTTGGTTTGTTATTGTTTGGGTTTGTTCGCTGTTGGTCGCGCTCCGTGTTTTATCTCGGTTTTTATATTATTCTTATAAGTAGCCTTATTATTATTATTATATTTTACATTGAGCTCCTCTCCTTTATTTCCTATACAGTCCACTTTCACAGCAGTTCTTTACAAGTACATATGAAATTTACATACGCAGCGGAAATAATAAAGGAAAAAAATCTTAGCTAAACACTAAACAAGACTCAAAATAGTATTAAATTAGGTAATTATAAATGAAATTTATATACGCAATGGAAATAATGAAGGATAAAGCATCATTACCGCCCAGATTAAGCTCGCAATCAAATTGGGGTAATAATCCTCAATTATAAGGACCGTCTCATTGATAAAAATTTTGATGCAAGATTAGTATAAATCCACTCTTCATAATTTAACGTTTAAATAACTCCAGAAATTGAGAACGAAATTATTATCACTTCAAAACAACAGATTTTCAGTGTGTGTGAACCAATTCATGATACTAAGCGACTAACCTCGCACCATTCTAAGCACAATCGTATGAAATTGGCTATACTTTCAAAGTAGGCCACTCGAGTCGAGGACATAGACGTTTGCGGTCCCCAAGCTATCAGCCAACAGTGCGGCGACGGATAACTATTAAACTGACATGAAGACAAATCGGTTTGGCACACTAATCGGTTTTAGCGGAAATCTTGTTTTTCCGTATTATAATAAAAACTACAATGTATTTGCTTTAACCGAAATTTTAACATTTTACATTAGTATTGAAAGTAACGAGACAAGATACTTGGTAATGATTTATAGCATCAATAAAAATGATTCTCGGACATTTAATGCAATGTATACATATTTTGTTGTTTTAAAACTACACCGTTAGCAATGGAAATAACATTAGGCCTTCGTTAAGCTGCAGATTAAAGGCAAGCCAGAGTATTGATGTTAAATCAGTATCGCTATAAATCTCGGTACCCTGTTAATTTAGATCCGGTCTAGTAGGACCTTGGTCCTCTATTATTTAGACACCCTATGACTCTTACTATTCAGTAGTCGACTCAAGACCTCTTGTAATTAAACTTTGATAGAACATCTCTGTCAGATACCTATCGCATAGGGACTTCTCAACCCTGAGCGGGTGCTTTTAGTTCTTTCTTTAACAATGCTAGCGCCTAATTAGATTGAGTTATACACAAAATTTGGTGCATCAAGATAATAAGTATTCTCAAAGCTTAGCGTTTTCAACATCATTTTCTAAACAAGCGCTTATGAATACCTATTAAGTGTTAAATTATTTATGTCTATTCCTAGACGTGTCTCTTTGTGTGTCACGTAACAAAAAAACAATTGCATAAGCATAATTTCCTAGTTTTTTCTCACAGTTCTTGTGTAAAATGGAGCAATTGCCCGGCGTCGCACGTCCTAGCCGTGACCTACTCCTCAAGGTCAAACCTCAAGATTTTCAGTTCGCGTGTAGCCTGACGTAACGATTCACTTGAAAATTAACGTTGAACTTTAATAAGATTTTCGCATATTGCGGCGTGAATAGGAACATTGTGTACAGCAAATTGGGATGTCAAAATATGTTGATTCTTGAGGAATCTATTCGAAAGTTTAATAACTTGTTAAAGAAATTGGATTAAGTTTAATTAAAGGTTGATAACATAACTTAAAACTTGAAATGGGATACTTTTCTATGTTGCATTTGTGTTATGTAGTGTAATATGTATTAGGTGTGTTCCTAATTCTATTTTGACTGCCATCAATGCATATCGTGGCAATATTTAAGTAAGACCGCTTAGATGCTTAGATGTAAGTCAGACTTGTGTTTGTTATTGGAATTAGTGTATCTTTCGTCGTAAAAAAAAACATTTATACAAAAATTAAACAAGTGATATCAAAAATCTAATGAATACAATAATCAACTCAATTCCTAGGCATGAAGTTGTTTATAAATTATTTAAATTTTCCATATTTTATACTTAAATTTTAATGATAAAATTGACCACCTCATTTAATTACACAATAATGCCATTTTTAAGTTTCATACGAGTTATTATACCGTTCCATGACAAACTTATTTTATACTGCCTAAAAGTAATTAATAACTCTTCGTTTGCACACAGTAGCATGTTTTGTACAGTTTTCGCTCGCCAAATGACATTGTTACCATAATAGGTCATGGCCTAAACCAGTGCAGCATTAAGGTTTTACTTTGCAAAGTATTTTTGAAATAGGTCGGCCTATTCATACCCTTTGAATGCGATTACAAATGAAAGAGAACCCACTCAATTAGAAAGATAAATGATAAATCAATTTAATTTTTTTTTCGCAAAATCCTTTTTCTCTTCATTGAGTATCAATCATAGAGTTTTGAAAGGTAATCCATTGAAAGGTATTGGAGTGTAAAATAAAGAATCTTAATAAAATAAACGCATTTCGCGGGGCTTTATTGATTATCACTATTATGTTGACCCTCTGTTGTCCAGATTGTTCTACCAAATCTGTGCCCAAATTATTTTGTGCTCGGAGCCAAAATTAAATCTCTGACACTTCGCCACCGAATATAAATGTTTTTTTTTAATGTTGTATAGGCTGATGTTTTATAGCGTGTACCATACAGTATGCTTGTTCACTCTGGCCTTAAAGATAACCAAATTATATTGATCCGGGAAAACAAACCTCGGCAAAGAGTTCCACTCCTTAGCTGTTCGAATAATGAAAGAGGAAGCAAAGCGCTTCGTGCGGTTGGGAGGTATATCCACAACATAAGGGTGAAAGTCTTCGCGGCACACTCTTCGAAATGCAACCGATAAAATACCGAGAGGCAAGCTTCACCTCTTCGGTGGTCAAGGCTCAGGAGATTAGCCTCAGCGAGTGCCTCACTGCCGATGAGTCTCTTCGCTCGGCGCTACACCAAATTCAGTGCATCTAACTGATAACGTGCAGATCGGTCCCAAAGGTGACAACAGTACTCCATCAGGAGCGTACATGCTTGGTAAATGTATAGTAGCATTGAGTCAGAGAGAATATACAATCCATAGGTAACTTTGTACTGTATTTTTATATGTAGAGACATTATTGGGCAGCCCCTATTATAAAATTTCCCCAATAGACTAAAGACTACAGCTATGGTATTAGGTCGAAAATGTATTGATAGACAATCTTATTACAATTGTATGTTTACAATTTAAGGTAGGCTGTTCCCTAAAAATAGCTTTTAACTTATTAATAGGGATTCTATAATTGATGTCAGTTCAAAAACGATTACAATGTTTACTCCTGCATGAGTATGTAGACTCCCAAATGTGTTCATTTCATTCTCGTTAAATAAGTATAATGCTTGAACACAGGTGTTACACGCATATCTTTAGAAAAGCGATAATGTACCAAAGGGAATAATTATTCGACTTGAAACAGAAATAGGTGCTGTTAGAGACTGTTTTCGAGGCTACAAGCAATTAAATTTCACATTACGAGAGCTGTTTTCAAGTAATGACGCGTCGTGAGTTTGAGGTGATATAGGTTACATTACCCCCTTTTAGTACGCAATCAATTTTAACACATAACGCTACTATGATAAAGTACTTATTACAAATTCCTTTGACGTGAACAACACAAATATGTGGGTCTTAAGTGTCGAAGGAAGCCCGACATGTGAGTGGATATTTCGACCCATTCGTGTAAAATAAAAAAATGCACTCTAATTTCATTTAAATAAGATCGAAAATCATTTGTCCACGAAAAAATCCCGTGCCATGTAGTGCTGTGCCGCGCCGTCGGAGGGCGCAGAGCGCAGGCCCTAAGACCGAAGATGGAATCTAACTTAACCTGGAACGCTCAAACACAGAAGACTGGCTATCTTATTATTAATTGTCGGAACACAAGAATGCTGTTAACATTATTAAAAAAGGGGGTAGCCCTACCACCAACCAAACCAAGTACAAAGTGGTGATCGAACTCGGGACCTCTGGGTCTTATTCCGGTGGACGAACCGCTAGACCACGGAGGCGGTTAAAATATTCTACAAAAGTAGATATAAATAAACTGTTTGTTATTTTATTTCGAATTTAAAATTAATCTATAATTTTATTGGTCTGTAATAGTAAAGGTTAATCTATTATATATATAATTCCCTTGTCACGATGTTTGTCCGTGATGAACTCCGAAGCTAACAATCTAATTAAAACTTTTTTTTAACGTGTGTTTTGTTCCAACTTGAGAGATAGGATAGTGTTTATCTTGATAAGTGGTTCTCATTTTTTTTTTACTGCAAATTCAATGTTAAAGGACAGTAGTATGAAATTACCACAGCAACGCGTGGCCGGGACAGCTAGTGATGTTATAAAAATTGAAAAGGTCCCACGAAGATGGTTCAACAGACTGTGTTAACTACCGTCTTCAGAGACCAAATTATCAAGGAGATTAGAAGGAATCGCATACTTAAGGATACATATGGAGAAGAGGATTATTGTTTTCCATTATTGCTTACGAGGCATCGTAACGCCTTGTAATTACGTTGGCTACGTTTCCCTTCACACGTACAGAAGCATAACGAGTTGCAACACGACCAAAACACAAATACCAACATACGAAGACAATCAATATGAATTTGCTAGAGAAATATGCAGTGTAAGCAACCGGCAATACCTTACCATCAGGCAGACAGTGTGTTTTGTATGCTGCCCTTGGAACATAGCCTATAAAAATAGTACCTTATATACCTACTATGTGTAAGAAGCACCTAAGGGTAACAAGAAACTCATAATGTGATGTGTTGTATTTATCAAGAATAAAAAAGATAAACGGTAAGTGAATATGTTTGAATAATGAGCATAACTTGACATACTCGTACATGCTCAAATGATCATATATTTGCAGCCCATTTTTTTCAGGCGATATTCGAGAATCAAAATCACACCCATTTCCCAACGCCTATCTGTTAACAACTCGGGGGGAAATAACTGATGTTTTAGATTGCGCGGTAAAAAGACAATTTGCTAAAAAGAAACAAGAAAATCTTGCAAAATGTTACTTAGATTGTACGAGTGATGTTACACAACGGAATACTGTTCTTATCTTTGATGTCCTAACCCGGGAACGTAGCAAGCCTTTTAATAATTTAAAACAGGTAGGTACAGCGGATTTGCCGATCGAAGCTAGAACGCCCATCCTGGAAAAGTTTACAAAAGGTGGACCGCAGTCAACATCACCTCTTCGCGGGATTGCGTTTCTTGCGGACAATTTCCACCCCTAGGCGTAAATTTTTCTTCAATGTAATTTTTTATATAAAATGGCGTAGAATGACTCGAATCCACCTGATGATACGCAGAAGTTGAGTCCAAATGCCAAGTTAGCTAGTATAACAGAGAATATACGCCCTGCACTAGCCACCCTCATCTTGATGACTGGCAAGGTGCTTCTTCAGGCTTTTGATTGACCTACGGTTGTAAGATGGAGGGAACACGTGTACTGACAAAGAATTACCTTTCTTTTAAAGTGCTTTGTTCGCTTTGGAACGGTAGTCACAGTTTGCCAGTGATAAGTATATGGGGGTATATGCATCATCATCATTATTTCAGCCGAGAAACGCCCTTTGTGGGACATAGGCCTCCTACAAGGATCTCCAAACCGGTCGGTCCTGCACTAACCACATCCAGCTTCATTCCGCGACCTTTACCAGATCGTCAGTCCACAACTTATATGATCTGAGGTCCACAAGGTGGGTATCCATGGTTTAAGAGTTAGACTATTGGGTGACTTGATAGAGTCTATTTTTTATGACTTCTTAGAGGTTAAATGTGGTAAAATGTTATAACTTTAGCCTTATAGCAATGATGATCCGGACTTAACATCACAGCATATTTTATAAACATAACACTTAGCATGTTTTGATAGTGATACGCAACGGTGACCATGCGTATCTTAATTGTTTTTACATCTAGTATACTTCTCAAACTGAAATAGTAATTTCATAATGTCCTAATAGGTACCATAAAAATAAAGTACCTAATCCTTATACACTATACTTTGAACGCTGTCATATCCCTTACTCGATGTGAAAAGGGTATTGCCTAACTGTTTCAAACTTTGACAAGGGCTAAATTTCAGTCACAATAATTAGTCCTCTATTATAAATTATGACGAACTTGACCTTCAACATACTTAATACGGAATTTACTCTAATAATAGGGAATAATCGTCATTAGAACATTTTATTATTCCCTCATTGTACTTTAAGTATACCTAATTTATGTACAAAGTACCTCATTATAGGAATAGGAAGACTAAACATTTAATAAAAGAAATGTGGAAAATTGTACTTGGGTATCCAAATTCATCAACGCACGTTATGAATTTAGTTCATTTGGAAAGATTTGTAAAAAACACTCTCTCAGCTATTCGTAGGAGACGCAAACTAGATGAGTCATTAGTTAATTAGTATGTATTTTACCAATACTCATGACTGGTTTCTTAGTCATTTATTTACTCTTTGACATCTTACGTATTGAAATCTAATAGGTGTAAATTGTTTGGTATATACAAAACTACTTAGCTGAGTTTCTAACTAATATTTGAAAGACGTGATTCTACAGGTTTATATATAAATTGAGATATATCTCTAGATCTTAGGATAGATTATGAGTTTAGATAGTTTTTGAACTCATTGTTATTATCTTTTACACATTCACTAATGCACCTATTTCGGAAAATTTGTTGAATGTATTAACAATAACATGACTTGTATCTTCGTACTCATTGAGTACAAATATGTAGTTACTTGTATTTAAAAATAAAAATTGTGAAGTCTTATTAAATATGGATATTTGGTATAAGTTTGGCTGAGAAAGCAATAAAATACAAGTTGCAATTCTAAAATAAAATTAGTAAATATTCAAATACGTAATTTTAACGAATTAACATAACGTTAGAGCTGTCAGAAGGTTTTTGTTGAGTTTCAAAACTGATAACTAGTGAACTTGCATCAAAGTGACACAATTTTTATGGTTTCTTTCCTTTAATGCAATATATTACCACAGTTGTATTCACAAAGAAGATAATTCTGGTTATGTTTCTTTCTAATTCAGTGTAGCAAATTAAGACAGCGAAAGTGAAGAAAACTACCTAAATTTCAAATTGGTACATGTCGAAAGAACTCAGTAAGATAATTATATACCCTTATCCAAGACACGGTAATCAAAACCATTAAAATTATTAAATTTCATTCTATTAATAAAGTAGGTATATTTCTGTTTCGAGATAATTTAAATACGTCGTTAGGTAAATTACCTTTAGATTCAATTTCCTTGGAAACTTCAAATAATTCACAAATTGCCCATTTGAAAGCATTAGATGTAATAATTTGTCTCAATGAAAAATATATTTTTTGCCTTCTGAAACAAGATTCAAATTCTTGCGAAAAAGAGAATCATCTTAATGACTAAAAGACGCAGTTAAAGTGATTTACTTTGATGTATTTATCGAGGAAATTACGGTGAATGTTGTGAGTATTATAGAGAGTTTGTTGATTGTGTTTGATGTAAATGAAAATTGAAGATATATACTACGTTCACAAGAAAATTTTATTTCCAATGTTATTGACGAAAAGTCCTTGACTCGTATACACCACGTTACACGTAAAATATCAGACTTAAAGATTACACATATTCAAAACTTTGATAATTTATGTTGGTTCATAAAGGTATTTACACAGAAATTACGTACAAGTTGTGATGATATATTATGGCACTATGAATTTAGTAATAGAGAAACTGAGAACCACAGCAGGTTCTTAAATATCAAGAGGAACAAACGTAGCATAACTCTGTAGATGATTATTCGGATAAAAATGAAGGCAAAAGTGACATGAGAATAAAATATACATTGTATATGCATATTCACCGATCCTAAATTCTAAATTTGAATAAGCATAAGATAAAGTAAATGAAAACATTTGGAGTGTTGTGGGTCCAACCCACAACACTCCAAATGTACTGAACTACTGATTATGAAGACAATATAAAGCTAGATAGATACAACGACACTCATAATCCCGTTGCGCAAAGTTTTAGGTAACATTCGGTTACGCATTATTGGCCATGCAGTGCCTCAAAATAGTGACAGGTTGCCAGCGTGTCGACTACATAAAAAAGGCATCAAACCGAAAAAGTACAAAACCTTCAGTTACACTCAAAATCATCTCAGCAGTCCGGATACAACACTAAACATACAGGTTGAAGTAAACAAGATATAACATAATTACATTGCCTAATTTACTTCGACCAATATAGCGAGTAATAACGGAATGTTGGAGCAGTTTATAAATATATAACACCTCATCAGCTCCAATAAACTCACCTCCATTTTGCCTGTCAAATTGTATAAAATATCCATGACATATCCCTTATTTTGGTATGATTTGGGTCAGCAAAATAGGAACCGTGTTAAATAATAATGCTGTAATATAGTAATATCTAGACACTAAATGATGGAATAGCAAAATATTATTATTGCACTTAGCCATGTGATGCTGGTAGAGTATAACAGCATCACCCCATTTCCTCCAACGGGTATCGTAAAAGGCGACTAATGGATCAGCAATAGGGTATTGATCAGGTGATCAATACCCTATTGCTGATCCATTAGTAATAAGGTTATACTCCGTCCTCCAAACCGCATTGGGCAAGCGTGGTGGACTACTGCCTATACCTCCTTCGATCACAAGGAGAGGCCTTGTCCCAGCAGTGGGTTGAATTATAAAGGTTGTTATATGATAAATCTACTACAAAGAGCGACAGTACATGCTAGCTGATATTAAAGCCGTCCAATAAGTTACCGAAGTTCCAAATATGATGCATCTACTGCCCAATTCTGCATTTCACAAATCAATACTTCTTAGACGATTTTAAATTGTATATACGATTTATAATTTTGCTCTTCGTAGTTTCTATGCAAAATTCCAGTAAGTATAAAAAATTGAAAACGAAAATAATGCAAATAAGATTGAAGAATTTTCTTGTTATTGATTTTCATGATACCATCATTTCTTCTAAATCAGGTATTCTAAACTGGTTTGATTATAAATAGCTGGTTGTTATGTTAGGTTCGTTTATTGTAGGATCGATGACGTAATATAGAGATGTGAAACCATGAGTTTGGCCTTAAAACGTTCGTGGACAGTGAACATTGCCCACATAGAACAGGTTTTTGACATGCTACTAAAATTTCATAGTTAATTAAAGCGCTTGGTAAGTATTTTTTTGTATTGTAACTACAAGATTAAAAGACGGGGTACCTCTCAGACAACAAAATTGTATAAGGTAAACATAGGTAATAAACTTTCGGAATATTATAGCTCAGCATTCAATTATGAAAAAGGGAAGAGAACTTAATACACGCGCTGAACAAACAATTAGATTATGAACTTGACTATCTCAAGATAGATGGAAAAAGATAGGTTCTAACTCTAGAGAGGATTACTCAGTAGCGTATATCGTTAGACGAACACCGGCTGATTATGACGGTGATGCACCTTCAAAATCAGTCTAAAGCCTGATTGAGCCGTCAAGGCAGCTAAGCCCAGCTTAGTTGATTAGGGAATTAGGGAGTTCTTGAGCAGCGCATTAATGACTGCACATAAATTACGACGGCAACTGACAAGTTCCCAACACAAAGCTATCTTGACAAGCTCGAGATAAAGACATTCGCGAGAACAAAAGCTAGAGTTACTGAACCAATAACATATGTATAGATATCTAAATTAGATATCGGAACATGTATTTTATGTTTAGTTAACTATTTTTGTTTAATTAATAGTTATTTATTATACAAGAGTGGAAAGTTCCTTTTTAACCGCGTGCTCGATTTGGATGACCGAGCAAGCGAAGGATTCTAAAGTTGAATCACGAGCGCAGCGAGTGATTCTAAATTAGAATCCTGAGCGTCAGCGAGGGAAACAAACGAGCACAAGGTGAAAAATCTTTCCACTCGAGTGCAATACGTAACTTTTCATCCCACCTCAGCGAGGAAATGACAAAATAATCTTCATTCTAATCATAAATTTGGCACCATAGAGGTTACATTAAATAGGTTTAATGACGTTTTGAATTTACAATTATATTGAGTACTCATTATATGTGATGTTCTAAATTCAAATCTACTTTGCCGCTCAAGCGAATAAAATAGAATTTTCCAGCCAGATTTCGAAGCGCAAAATTACACTTTCCGAGGTGGTGGGATGAAAAATAAATTATTATTACCAACCAAAGCATTATCTTCCATCAAACGCTCATCATCAAATAAATGTATTAATTTTTGATGTATCTAGAAATATTATCTCCAGCTCCAGCAGTAACTGATTTTACATTTTAAGCAATATGAAGGGTGATTTAATCCATGTAATTGTGAAATCATCCCGCCCTTCAAACAAGTTGTGAAGATCTAGCAAAGCTTTGACTGTTATCAACCGAAATCTCGCGTACACCAGAGAATACGCAATTTTATAAAGCCGGGCACATTAAGTTGTAATTTTCTTGGAACTTTCTCTTTATGTTTACATTACAAATATTCTCGGAAGTTAAAAAAGACAATATGTCTCCTAAAATCATAACATGTATTTTAACTGATAAATTCCTTTTACGGTGTCTCTAGGACTAATAGATAAAGTTATATATATTAGATAAGATAATGTTAGATAGCATTGTAAAAATCAAAAGAAAGTGGTATGAATACTTAAATGTCCCATTGGAGCCATTAATATTTATAGTCTATTTTTGCATACGATTTCTAAGAATAGAAAAGTCAACCATTTCCCAACAGACAAAAAAAATCAGATGTAGAAGGAAACATAATGTAAAAACAGTTTCGGAAAATGTCAGTGATCAGATTGTTGCAGTAAATGTCAGTGAGTAAAGTGTAAGTGTATTCTTATAGCAAGGGACGACTAGCTAGTCCTTGCTTTTCTATAAGAATACATAACGGTGCTTGTTCTCACACAGATACATTGAAGTAAAAGTTGGTATGGGAGAAGAAATATGAAAGCAGAGTAAATGTGGTAGAAATGGAAGCATAGGAGTAGTAATAGGAGCGTTGACGATTTGACTGGTAGAAAAATTTGTTTTAGGTTATACAATGACGTGATAAGAGAGGGGTGTGGTTTGAAAGAAGAAAGGTGACAATAATTGAGAAAGGAATGCTCAAATCTGGACATATATGAGTTAAATAAAAAACCGCCAGTCAAAGTATGCATTTCCTTTTTCTGATATCCTGATATAGTTTAGCATTCTAGTTGAACCATAGCTGCATTTCTATATACTTAAATTGATATAGGAATTTCATAACCTTCTATTAGGTACCACGAAAATTAACCTATTCTCAAATCCTTCGCATGAATGCTGTCATGTCCCTTATTCAATATTATGCAAAGTGGTGATAAAGGGTTAGTAGCTGTATAGTTCGAAACTTACTTTGGAGGCGCCTAAATAATTAGTAATTTATTGCAAAATTCAACATCATCTTCAACAGTAGATACTCTTGGTGTACTGTTTAAATCTGCAGTGGGGAAATATATAGAAATTTCCAATGAATATTATTAATACAGTACATAAAGCGCTAGTCTTACTACAAATTCTGGTGCAACTTTCATTCTTGTTTTTAGTCCGTCTTTCTTGCTACCACCAAAAAGAAGAGCCTATCTCTCCTACATATCTTTGAAACACTAGCTAGTGACTCTTATAGCGAAGAAAATAAGGTTCACACGAAGTTTCTCACTATACTTAAGTACTGTCTTCGACTCTTCGTCATTTTCATTTTATTGTAAGTGGTTTGCAGACAAATATACGGCCTGTCTAGTGGTAAGTCGATGCTACTTACCTAAAGACACTTGCAACATTGACGTGTAGTCCCCTTCCCTAACCCGGGGCGCTCTGTCGACCTAACTCACCAACAGAAACACAACATCACAAAAATGTAGTGTTATTTGACTGTGGTCTTCTGTAAGATAGAAATACCCTTCTGTGGTCTCTGGGTACTACCCCAGTTCGGGTTGCGCCAAATTCAATAGGGTACCGTTGTGCTATACCTCGACTAAAATGCAAATTTTAGATTCTTTTGATGTAAAGAGAAAGATTTAAAACATAGAACTCGGTGAATATTATTTTATTCAGCATTTTACTGAACTCTCTGGTCTAGATTTACCGTAGGCGATTCAAGATAAATGACCATAAAAAACCAATCTAGCTCCTCTGAAACCAATATTGACCTTATGTATTACATCCAATAGAAATTCCCAAAACATGTAGCCTTTATACTTCGAACTTCATTACTCTGTTGTCCAACCTAAAATAATTATATTTTTTCACGACACGGTCGCGCCGGAGATCCATATGGCGGTCTTTCATTTTTATAGTCATCGCCCATACCATAATATCACAACTACGGTCTTAGAATCCAGCCAAGTACGAAATTTACGAGCACCCATTCTCGGCGACAATACTTCGGTATTATATTCCCTAATAAAAGACTCCGGGATGTTCGCTAAACACAAATTATACTTCGGGGAGGTAGGGAGAGTTATGCGTTTAATTCTTGAAGTTTAGGTACGCCGCCGGCAAGCAGGTGTATTTTTCTCACTTTCTTTTCATGGGTTTTTTAATCAACTTCTTTTACTGTGTTACTTTGTTTCAAATCTACCACTCATTTCATTTTGGCAAATGTTTTAAGGAAAATAACGTTCGAATGAATTTAATGAAAGGTAATTGCTTTCTTTGTAATATGGTTGGGGCAAAACAAATCATTTACTTTTGCTTAAATTTCAAAACAATATTTAACATGTTTTGGTTTGTCTGAATTGAGTAAAATATGCGTTGTTTTCTTCTATAATTTATAACCATTATTGAGGAAGCTTCATAATGCCTCTCTCATAGAAGTCTTGGTCTCTATTGGCGAACAACTCTAGTAATCGATTTCTTATAACTAAGAAGGTTTTGCAATGCAAGAAAAACATGGTAATCGCTTAGTGACAGGTACAGACTATAAGCTTTCAGAGTTTCTGTGGAGTACCTGAACACAACACCTTTTCTATTGGCCTAAAATCGAGAATTAGAATCCAGCTTTGTGCAAATGGTTTAAAACTATTGGCACATCTTTAGCTTCTGGGCAATGTTACGACTGCTTACATGTTGGGAAATTTGATTCGATTCGAACTCTCGTGATGTTAACCTGACATTGCCTAAAGAATTCTGAAGAGACCGAAACAGGTGGAAATCTGAAGGTGCAAGGTCAGGACTATACGGCGGATGCATTAACACCTCCCAGCCAAACTCTCTTAATTTTTGCTGAGTGGCTAAAGATGTGTGAGGTCTAGCGTTATCATGATGAAAAACCACACCCCTTCTGTTGATTAATTCCGGCCGCTTTCTCTCAACTTCTTGCTTTAATCTCATCAGTTGTTCGCAGTAGAGTTCAGAATCGATGTTCCTGCCTGGTGGTAACAGCTCATAATGAATAATGCCCTTCCAATCCCACCACACACACAGCATCACCTTGTTGCGAGTTAACCCGGGTTTCGCCACAGTCTGTGAAGCCTGACCGGCCTTTGACCACGACCTTTTTCGCACGTTCTTGTCGTACGTGATCCACTTTTCATCACCAGTTATCAGCTTCTTCAAAAATGGTTCGGTTTCATTACGTCGTAATAAAGAATCACAAATGAGTACACGGTTCATTAGGTTTCTTTCAGTGAGGTACCCAAATGTCGAGCTTTTTTGTGTACCCAGTTTTTTTCAAATGCGCCAAAACTGTTTTGTGGTCAATTCCCAGTTCTTCAGCTACGTCGTAACTACTGACATGCCGATCTTGCTCCACTTTTTCAAAAATGGCATCCATTTTATCTGTAATAGGGCGACCAGAGCGACGTGCATCTTTGACATCAAAATTTCCGGATTGAAAACGCTTAAACCAAATTTGTGCTACTCTCACAGACACTGTACTAGGTCCATAAACATCGCAAATTTAGTTCGCGGCTTGCGTTGCATTTTTACCTTTTTTGTAGTAAAATTTTAAAATGTATCGAATTTCTTCATTAGATTCACTCATCTTGGCGATACGAAAAACAAATGAAAATCACACATTTTTCTAATTTGAATTTGGAATTATGTTCTTTAAAATTTAAACTTTCAATGATACCAAAACCAGCCAGATACAAATAGTATAGCCAAAGAGATTTTATTACAAGTTTATACATACTATAATGCGAAAAGACTTTTTCCCCAACCTAATATTATGAATATAGGTTTTTTTATTTTACATACATTTTTATCGACGCTGTCGATCGTGGCTCGTGGTAGGCCGTGTTCGAAAACTGGTAATGACAAATGTTTTTGTGATGAACACAAACATTTGTTCATGAGCCAATAGATTATTTATGGTTTAATTCTAGAAACATATAATATGTTAATGTTTAAATCTAATTACTTTGTTTATGAACTACATTGTAGTATCAATTCATAATTTAAGCTAGATAATTGGTATGCGCATGGTTATATACTATTAATAGTTGCCTAAATAAATTTTAAGGAATTGATTATATGTATTATATAGTTCAAAATCATATTTTACAATGAAACGATTCTTTGATGTACAAGTTTTTTATAACTCGGAAGACTTTTATAGAGCTGATACAATTATTTTGTTTCTGAGCCCGCAAATCAACCTTCTAAACCCTTTAAATTACATTAGACAGCCATATTAACTCTTCAAGCTCGGGATAGTCAGTTACACTCATGCTGTCTCTGTTACTCACGTGTTACGAGAGAGAGACAGAGCATCAAATTTTACTAATCCGTTTACGGATCGCAGCGAACTTTCCTTTTATACCTTTAAATGGGGCTCTAGTGAGTCATACATTGACTGTTAATTATGTCAAATTCAACCACATTTTGGTAAGATAATCGACCCTTATCTGTGATAGTAAAAGATTTTAACAATAAAATGTTAGATTAAAAAACAGGTCACCCAAAGCAAAACAAATAAACAAACTCAGATTCCAACTTATAATATTGGTTAGGATAAAAGTTAAGTTTGACGTGTTGTCAGCAGTACATCTACGAAAGTGAGAAACACATACCTCAAACTGCGGAATTAACTTTCACCGAACCCGTGTGGAATTTTAACAGAATATGGTTAGAAACTTTGAAACAAATCTGGGAATACTTCTACTAATATGCTGTAGTATATTTTACACGCATAATATGCGGGATTAGTACATTTATTAACTAGGGCGGCAAAACATTAGTACATTTATTAACCCACTTTCTAGAATGTGTCGACTTTACAATGAGATTTCTATTCAATTTCATAATAATAAAGATTTTGATATTTTCAACCACAAATTTGGAAGATTTAAAAAATCTATAAAGCAACTGCATTGTCCCTTATAAAATAAAATATACTAATAAGATACTAACTTTATTTGTAAGCAAGTCTTTACTAACAGATTACCCAATATATTGATGTGTTAACATAAAGTAGGATAGCAATCTAGAACAAAACCTCAGTGCTCAGTCTAAGTGTTATCCGTTTTAATTGTTAACAGATAACAACCGACCGAATAAATAAATAAAAAACAAAAATCTTTCAAATCGCAGGTATTTGTCTTTACGATTAATATGCGATCTGTGGCTTTCTTTTTTACCGCCCGGGCAAGTTCAAAATTTTATGTCACCTCCTGACGAGGAAGTGGGATTTTCCGTACGCGTAGCGTGCCGAAAATGCCACTTTCTGGTCAGGTGTGCCATAAAAGCTATTATTACTCATAATCTTAGAGTCTACGTCATCCTTTTTCCTGTTTAATACAATACAAACAAAATTCCCCACGGAACAATATTATACTATGTTCCAAAAGCTTTGTAATTCCCAACCTTTTTCCTACGTATCGTACGCTTTTGACGACTTTCCAATAAGTTTCTACGCTTAAATAAATAAGCTGCAATTGGTGGTTTCAATTTGTTTTCTTCTTTATAAATAAGACCTGTTTTATATTGTATTTCCTTTACATACATATAATCACGCTCACAATCCCAAAACGGGTCGAGCTGAACTTCAGTTACATTCGGTTACACACAAAGCCATATCTGGCAGTATGGGTCATACAGTACGCCCAAAATAGTGATAGGTTGCCAGTCTGCCTACACAAAAGGGACAACTAATCAAAAAATTTTGCTGCGACACAGTTTTGTAAACTAATGCAGCCATTATCAAACACTATTGTCATGTATTTATATGTTATGGTGCCAATAAAGTGATTATTATTGTAAAAAAAATAACAATCTTTCAGTAAACAAACCAACTAAAGCCAGGACAGATGTTTCACACAAAATCATCTCAGCAGTTCGGGTAATGTATCAACATGAAAAGTAATTTTCACTTCTCATGCTCGCAAAGTTCGTCTTTATGTCGTTTAAAGGCTGCATAAAATGGCTTTTTATGTTCTAGAGCAGGTATATAATCTAAGTTCTAGAGCATATAGTAAAATTTTCTTTTAGACAAAGATTCTTAGGCCCTACAGCCAACGACGCTCAATAAAACTTCCCAAAATAACTTGTGATAATTTATTTATTTGCTTTAATTTATTTGTCTTGTGGTTTCTACCTTAAAAGTCATGAAACCAGATAAAAATAGTAACCGGTTATTATTGAAATGCATCGAATTATTTTTATTACTTAGCAGAATGAAATATGTAGCTAAGTTAAATATCCCATGTAATGAAATGAAAAGCTCTTTATTTAAATGGACTTTGCTAAGTATGTAAAAAATTTAAAAAAAGTTTACTGGCGGGAATTGGCTATTATTTAAGTTCTTTATGTAGCGCCTGCAACATTCTTAGGCTGCATACTGTACAAATGTTACTTTAAATTTTAATTGAATTTTCGTTTATATTTTGAAGTAATTGTTTAATTTTCTCGCAATCGTAGTGAAAAGCACAGTGCAAAATATGCCCATGTTGTACAATCTACTATTGTATTTATTAGTAAGTACCTATAGGGATGATGACTGAAAAATTATGTATAATTCGTAGTCCGTCAGAGAGAACACGACAAAAATATATGACGACGATATTTGTTGAAATGTCGTGTGAGTCTCGGTTTTGTACACTTTTTACTGACAGTAAGTAAACTAAGTGTAAGTAAACTAAGATAGTCTTTCTTTTTATTTATTTATTCATTTGATTAAGAAAATAATACAAGTCGCTGTAAATAACCAAGCAATATGGCCTACCAATAATTTCGATATCTTCGAAATTAAATGTCACCGTAAGTTCTGACAAAGCTTTATGGCCGGTCGCCTGCTTGATGCCAACCCTCCATAGGAATGCTTCACTCGCAACGGCGCGAGTGAGCCCTTGGTGAAGTCTGTACGGGGTGCAGAATCTCCCTTATTTAATTGGCTTTTACGTCAACCACGAGATGACAAAGCAGAGCCAGGAAGTACAGCGGTTCGATTCAAAATTTTATAAGATTTAATTTTTAAATTTTATAGAAAGAAAGAAAAAAAAACATTTATTGGCCACGCCAGGACAAAACAACAGAAAAATAAAATAACAATATAGGTACCGCTACAACTTAACTAATACAAACGTTCTGTGCAAATATTAATTTTACAAATATTGAATTAAAATTTGGTCGCTTCCGAATCACCACCGTGCAGGCTGCACCTACCTATTTTATTTTTCTTTATTTATTTAACAATAATAAAAAATACATTAATTACGGCTTCATTTACAATGCTCCACTAAGGTTTGGCACAAAAAGCTTATACAACATCGAGCATATTCACATAGACTAATTTAAAAAGATATCGATACATAATTTATATGTAGTTAAATACAACGCAATAAAACCTTTATTGTAGTATAGAACGCACGGCCACTTGTTCTATCGACCTACTCAGTATTAGTAATAATTAGATTATTATTATTAATTATACCTATTATTTGTAAATCCAGTAGCTCACCACTAAGTGAGCGTTCAATTGACACCATCTTGCGTCGTCAGTGAGTAAAACATCACACACTGAACAGCTGACTCATATCTTAGGAAACAGGTTAATGGACCTACTTAGTAGTTTTATGGCGAAGTGTTCGAATTCATTGCCAAACTAGCTAACTCTACATTTTGTCAAAAATATTTCTTTGTGTGTATTATTTGTGTAATCACGCCGAATCAGGTAATGTCCGTAACACATTATCTAGCCCAGTGTTTTCCAAACTGGGACGCGAAAAAGTCTAAAGGGAGCCGCGAAAATTGTGTGACACGTTAAAATTCTCCGGAGCAGCGAAATGGCTAGATCGGGCCCTGGGGACGCCAAATGACTAAATACAAATACAAATATTTTTATTTCCCAAATGCTTACAAGTATAACTTAAAACAAGAAAGTAAAATACAAATATATTAAATAAGATAAGCACTTTTTTTTACGAGGCTGCGCGGTTTCTTACGACTCCACACTAGGCACTGCCTGTCCTGTGGCGGTCAAGTATACCTTTACAGAAGTTATACAGGTGCCAGTAGTAAAGTTAAGAAATAATAATAATAATAATACAAAAAAAGCTATTTATCTAAGTGCTGTTAGGCACGAAAAAAAATAAAACCATCTTTAACTAAGACTATACAGACGAATTATTTAAAATAAAAACGGAAAAAAAGGAATTAAAAATATTGTAATTAATTATTTTTAAGGGAGGTGTAGTAACATTAAGTTTGGAAACCACTGATTTAGCCCAAATTTAGTTATCATTAAAAACTCTGTTAGGGAGACTAGATAACGGACAAAAATATATCTACATAAATATACTTTTGTAAATAAACATAAATAATTATATAAACAACCAGGACTCGTGAACAAATGTTCGTGTTCGCGACGCGACCAGGACGCGAACCCGGACCGCCTGATGTGTAGGCAGCGTTCCTAACCACTTCACCACGACGGCTATTGTCTACAAACGAGGTACAAACAATATGAACCACATTTTAAGTGTCTCCTGAAATTTATCCATAATGGGGTTAGCTTTCATTATGTAATGCTAATACCGATTTTATGTGTGCAATAAAGGATTTAATTAGCTCAAGCCGGTTTGCCAATTTTTTTTGTACAGATTGTACATAACAGTATTTCGGCGTATTAAGTTTTTCATGACAAATTGTCGATATGGGGTTAGCTAAAAATGAAGGTTTTATTTTTAATTTTATCTCGGTTTGGCGTAATAAGTTTTCATCCTAGCATCCATGAACATATTGCTAGATATTTGGCTGAAAGTTTTACGACCGGCCGCCTACCAGATATCATCTCTTCGGCATGCTATTGGGTTGATATCTCAGTAAAGTTGGATACTATAAGTGGTCTCGAAAAAAAATGTCTTCGCAGAAGTTAGATCTGTATATTTGGACCATAAATCGGTACCTATATTGAAAAAAAATCGGGAGTGGTCTCCCCTTGACTTTCTTGTATATTGACAACGACTCAAAAGTTGATAGAAACCTTATATTTTGATGTCATACATGCATGTTAAATTTGGTTGCAATAAGTTAAAGCATACTCGAGTTATCGTGCTAACGCACAGACACATAGACATACAAAGTACAGACACACACACACACACACACACACACAGACATAATTCCAAAAACGGTATTTTTGAAAACGTGTAAATCCGTTTAAATCTCGAAGTCGATTTTTTGTATAGAGGAAGTCTTGTAATCACAAGACTTCCTCTATAATACGTATACAAGAAAGTAAAAATCACTATAATCAATTAAATATTTTCTATAAGGATTACTTATCTTTAAAACTTAAAATAGAGGGCATACAAACGCCTGCAACCTAAGAAGAGATGGCACACTGGTTTATGAATTTTGATTAACCTCAGATTAAATGCCAGTTAAAATCAAACTTTACATGGCATTCGCAACTGTTGGTAATACAACAAAAACCTATAACTCATGGATCTATCTCTATAACTACGTAAATATAGGCACAAATGATAATCACCTAGCGAGACTACATTCCTTCATATTCAGTTCAAGGTGTCACTACTAGGTAGTAAAAGACACGTTAAGTTTCGCAAAGCTCAGTGTAGCTTACGCAATACTTCTATTGTGAATATTTTTTTTATTTTTAATCGTAAATGCGAAAAATGCGGTATTTTTGCGTAACTGAATTTTTTTAGTGTAATAGATAGATAGGGCCCTAGAGAGGCCAATATTACTAGACAATAATTATTTTTTCTCGCGAAAATAAAACCTGAGAGGAAAATGGGGTCAAGTAATTTGTATGACACTCGAGTAAAATCGCGGTCATAAACTGGTATTTTAATATTATTTTAAATCATAAACGATGGTGATTGTTCCGGAAAACTTATCACTGAAATACTTAAAACTAAGTAGGTACTTGTTGCTGCACATTAAAGACAAAAATAAACTACTAGTTATGATAATAAACTAATCGTTATGTAAGATAGTAGACTCTTTTATGACTTTGTACCTTTATGTAATACTTATAAGAATAAATAATTATCTTGCGAACTTTTATTTGTGAATGTTTGCGAAAATCCGGTTTTTTGCACACACTTGAACTGAAAACAAAAATGACCTTCTTGATTTCGTGGTCAATGACCTTTACACAGTCATGGCACTGGTTTCTAATACTGACAGAGGTCAATTTTTATTTGATCACTCTTTTTAAAAACTTATGAAGTTCAGTTACATCAATCAAGCCCGTTTTTTACTTCTTACGCCTGATGGTAAGCCAAAATGGAGTCCATGCTAAGATAGCTGGTGCGAGAGATAAACCGCCGCGGTAGCCACCCTCGCCTTGCTGACCTGCAAGTGAGGCTTCTTCACGCCTCCTTGAATGGCCTAGGATTGTATGAAGGAGGGTTTTCGTTTATTGGTTCACTGCTGGAGGTTTAGTTACTATTTGGGTTTGATGCTTTTTATTTATAGATGGAAGGGTAGCAACCTTACAATATTTTGGGACACTATATGGCCCATATTGCCAAGCCGAAGTGCCAGACTCGGATTACAAGCAAAGTTAATTGTTTTATTCTTCTTAATTACGTACAAAACTCCATAGACTCGCCAAAGAAGTCTGAACACTGGCGATGCTCAATCCTTTTGATATTACGAGCATGATAGTATGTGATTTGATCCAAAAATCTTCAGTTCGCTTCCTTTATACTTGACGGTATTCTTTGTCTTTTATAAGACTTAAATTCTTTCCCTCGAAATGAATGACGGAACGAAGAAGAGAATGGTGGATCCATTCTGAAAATCTATCCTAATGAACTCCTTTCAACCCTTACGACTGACTATATTGCCACTGTTGTTGTTATAAAGATGAGATCTACAATTGTTACATATAAGGTCCAAAATTAAACAAAACCAGATGACCTTCCACAGTGATTACCAATTTATCGAGTCATTACACATTCAAAAATGTTGACTCGAATAGAAAGTGAGCGTGGTATAGTCGTGCAGCGGAGTGTAAGGTAGTGCGTCTTCACCTTAAAACTTTTACTTTCGTGGTAAAATTATGATAGTTTTCGAACTTTGTTTCAATGTGTGTATTTAGTTTACATCTAAATTTTATCTTGACTAGAAACATTTAAAAATGTGTATACTCCTAAATATGAACAATTATTACTATAGCATGGCAGGGACAAAATCGCGAAAAAAGAACCTAGAAGATTAAAAAATGTTTTTCTAAAACATTGTTTAAGAAAGTTACCGAATATTTTAGTTCTATCCTACGAACACATCTATCATATCTGTTTTCCTAAGGATAAAACACTCATTAAAATTTTAAATACAATATCACCACTTAAATATTTAGTTCCATTATTTTTACAATTTCGTAAAAAAAATAACATATATTTTAAAATTAAACAACCCATTCCTATCTTAATATCCTATTAATTATTCTTGACTTTTATTATTTAGTATAGAATAGTACCTATTTATTAGAATATTCTTCTTCGATGTCTTCTTATAATAAATCTAATAAAGATAGATAATAGGTTTATAAACACAGAAAAACAAGCTATTCGCTTCGAATAGTTAAAGAACTTAAGTAATTATCGACCAACAAAATGTTTATGGAAGTAGAGACTTGAGTCCTAAAACTATGCGCATTCATTTGCGTAACTTTAATTTTTAACTCAGTTAAATAGAAAATCCCACAGAAATAAATTTGTACAATTTGAGTTGTGTTTTTACTTTTCAGAATACCAATATTAATTTAGGGTAAACAAGCTTTTTAACATTATTTAAAAATTTAAGCAAAAGAAAAATATATATAGCGCCAACTTGGCTAAAACACGTAGGATATGTTTCTAACTATCAAGACCTACATTGTAAAATATGTACACTCGTGTTTTGACAAATAAATGCTATTATTATTATTATAGCGCAAACGTAGGTTGACGGTACTTGCTTCGTTATTATTTTTAAATTATCTAAGATGGAAATTTTAAGAAAATTATAATATACTTATATTCTGAAGACATCAAAAAATATTTTAGCCAAATGAATAACTAAGGCGATAGCAAGAAAATACAGTGGGTTTCTGCTTACTCTATAAGTACCCCAGAAATATTACATTATGTCACCTTAACAATACAATCACATCACGATTTTGTTATTGAACCTAAATACGATATTGCGTATTTGCGTATTCAATTACATGTAAAATTATGTGCATATAATGATTCACATTCTTTCATTGTTTTAAGGCATGTGGAACCCGTTAGCTATAACAGCTATGCCTCCCCATTACAAACTAGAAACCGCAAAAAAAGGCTACTTACTTCTAACTGAACACCTTACGTATCAACTTATTATGACACACAAAGCCTCAGTATCCGTAACCTACTAACTGACTCACGTAAACATCGAAAAATACCGTCACGTACAAAAGCCGCATTGCAATTCAGACCTTAGAGCATTATATACAAAGACCAGTTGACGTCATCATATTTTATTCGGTTTGACATTTTAGTCTGGACCTTATGCGGTCGAGATAAGGGCGGTCGGTGTGCAGGTCGACCTTCCTTACGTAAGTGCGATCGAGAGTGGTATTTGCTGTTTTTCTGACAGTGCATCGTGGCGGCACGATTTTGCTGCCTTCCATTCAGTATTGTTGTTGATAATAACTAAAGCTTGCTATAGTATTGTATTGAATGTTATTACTTTTAAAAGCGAAGACTATATTTTTTTTATATCTTAAAATTAGTAAATAGATAATCAAATGGTCTGCCTGAGAGTAAGTACTTACATCCTGACAGACTAGATACTTTTACATGCCAACACAAAAATGCAGTGTTACTTGAATTATTTTCAAAATACACATTTTAACATATGTATATATTATTTAAATAATAATCTAAATTATCTAAAATTTCAGCTACATTATATCTTATTATGGTAAAAAACACGGTAAATAAATACCTAAAATAAAAAATTGGTTGTCTGTAAAGTCGGTTTACTGACGATAGTTGAACGTGACAACGTCTTAAGAAAATACTGATGGAATGGTAGCATTTTTCAAAAGAAAAATTTAATTTCATTTGTTTAATAGTTTTCGCATTATAGTATGTATAAACTTGTAATAAAATCTCTTTGGCTATACTATTTGTATCTGGCTGGTTTTGGTATCATTGAAAGTTTAAATTTTAAAGAACATAATTCCAAATTCAAATTATAGAATTAGATTCAGAGCGAGGTAACGCCGCATGACGTCATGTTTTTTCGTGCGTGCAGCCGGCTCTATCGAATTATAAGACGTTGTCACGTCAAAAAACAAAACGAAAAATGCAAAATTTTACTCGAATTACAATAATTAAGTAATTTTGTTCCACGCTCTTACAATTATCTAGCCCAACCAAATCGTCATCAAGAACTTGCGTTAGAGAAACTAAGTATCTAACGGTAAAGTAAAGCTACATACAAAAATTACATATAAGTACGAGAATTTTTATAGATAATATGGTCATGGTTACAAACATTTACTACGGGATTCGAAGTTTCGAGCCATGTTTGTTTTGTATGACCTAAGATAAAGTAATGCAATGGACATAAATATTATATGTTAGCTATCTAATATATTAGCTATTTACCTCAAATAAATTTCCAAATTTTTAAATATTTTTGTTGGTAGACAATACGTAGTCGTTTATTTTATGTTTTCTGTATTTGATGACTTTTTTTCTTTCTGTGTGCATACATGTGGTGAATTTTTTATTTGTACAATTTTCATTACGTAATAATATAAACTGGTGTTCCTAGGAAAAAGTTCTTCCATCTTCAACTAAAAAAAAGGTACTTTAAGTATAAATAAAATTTTAAATTTGTAACCTCTACATGTTCTAAACAAGTTTTCCATTTAAATCTGCAGTGCGGAACTAAGTTTAATTTTGTACTGTAGATATTTTGAATCATAAAACAATAACTACAATAAAACTTAGGAAAACTCCCCAAGTTACCAAGACATGTGTCTAAAACGCCCCATTTTCAACGAACATTCTTTTCTCTCCAAAGGAAGTCGGCCTAATCGGGTTATATTCAATTTGTAAGGGTCACATTGACCAATCTGCTGTCTTGCTTCGTTCAATTAAACCAGTGGCGCTAATTATTGTTGCAATGGTGTGTGTGCAGGTGTTAGACATTAACCGTGGTGACCTCTTTAATTCGTTTGGGCTCTTTGGACCAGCTGTAGATTTCATTCAGATGACCGCTATTAGTGTGAAGTATAAGTATTTACTTTCTTATATTTGTAAGTAAAGAAACTAGAACGTTCGAATTTCGTGTAAGTAAGTCCTTTTAGATCTATGAAGAAGCACTAAGTAATCAAGGTCTAGTGATTCGCCCACCGGTATTGGATCCAGACATTCCTGGTTCAATCTCTAGGGCAGTAAATTAGTGCTCGCTAGCTATCACCATCTTGTCAAACTATACCACCATAATAAGAGTGTTAACAGCATTATTTTGATAGTGAGTGATAAGATCAAGAGTCTTTTAGTAGGTTAGGGTACCTGATGAAGCTCGTTTCCTAAGATTTAAGATTTGAGCTCGCTTCAAACTTACACCTTCAACTAAGAGCTATATATTAATTCTATCACAGAAAAAACCTTGAAGGCGAGGTGACAGTGGCAATTTCGGCTGATGCACCAGCTATACCTATTCGCATTCTTCGTCTTCTTGTTGGCTTTTTTAACCGACTTCAAAAAAGGAGGAGGTTCTTAATTCGACTGTATTTTTTCGATGATATCGTAATCTTGTCGCTTGTGTCTCTTAAAGATCGAAAGAGTTTCTTGAAAGTTTATACTTAAAACACTAGAAAGAAAAAAGACATTATTTTCAACAAAAAAAAACCGCGTTGAAAACTAAAAACGGAGAAATAAAAATTTTGTTTAAAAAAATATATATTTTTTTTGAGGTCAGTTCTAACCCCATTATTTGGAATAAACGTTGCCACTTGTATTTGGGAACGACTTCAAAATTAAGTAAATTTTGTTATATAAAAATCACTATTAATATTGAATTACTAAAGAACGTGTATCTTAGTTTAGTAGAAACAAAGAGAAAAAGAAACAAATCAAATCTCACGGACAGTTGCACCAAGTATTACGTTTTACAATTTTACAAAAAGTCACGTAGAAGAATTCCCTGTTCCATTTTTAAATATTATCTTCTTCTTCTTTTATTTAATGGCGATTCAAAAATTTATTAGGGCAACAATCATTTCTGCCAATCTCAAGATCGGAAAAACACTCGTTACGGTAGTGACGACACTATGTTCATTTTTAGGAAATTGTAAAAAGCTATAAAAAGGTATAACTTTGTGCCACCTGCGGTTAGTGTCGAAACATGACGAATTGCATTCATTTTACATTATAATTTCAATAAATTTAGTGAATGTGAAAAAATAATCAATACACTGCCGAATTGCTTCGACATTTTCCCCAAAAATAAACAGTATTTCACGCTACTTTTTCAGAGCGTGTATGTTGACCCCTAAATTGGACGTGAACCATTCGACCGAGTCCCGAACGACAATAACGAAACAAAATGATTAACAATGGAATTGCCGATGCATGAACGAGTAAAAAGTTGGAACGTCATCATCCGTGTAGACTATGCAAATTGATAAAGTATACTGAATGGGAGACGCTCAGTGGTGTATATAAATAGGCTGGTTACGAATATTAGCAGAGGAATACATACTTACACGATTATACTTTTATTGGCTTGTGTCTATTGTAAGTAGAAATAAATTAATAATAAAATAAATTAAGAAGAACATCTTGTTGTCGTCTCTTGCTTGTTAACTAAACATTTATTTATTTTACAAAATCCACAGATCATTGAATACAGTTAGTAAATTATGATAGTAAGTCTTAAATCTAATTAAGGATTTACTTTATATTATACAAAAACTTAAGGGGGTTAGTAGGTATGAGTGTGTAGTGTAATTGTGGTATGTGTGTAGTGTGTTTGGTGTGTGAGTGTATGTGTGTAGGCATAACATATAAGTAGTATTTCCTCCATGTATATATAAGGCTATGATTCAGTTCTTCCTACTTTTTAACACATTATAAGCATCTGTCTTAAATTTATTCTTACTGCTATTGAAGATATCAATTGAGTCAAAGTACTTGTTATAAGTTTGTGGTGTTCTGCATATGACCGAACATAAACTACTTATTTGGTTTGGATGCCCCTTTTCACTATTTGGAGGCTGAGGCTTTGCTCAACCAATTTTTTGGCGATCGTATGTATCTATGTATATGAAAAATAAATACCAACCTTTGTATATTTCTTTTTGTCATTAACATAACATACTTTTTAGGGTTCCGTACCGAAAGGGTAAAACGGGACCCCATTACTAAGACTCCGCTGTCCGTCCGTCTGGCCATGCTGTATCTCATGAACCGTGATAGTTAGGCAGTTGAAATTTTGACAGATGATGTATTTCTGTTGCCGAATTACAATTAATACTAATAAACAGAATAAAATAAATATTTAAGGGGCTCCCATACAACAAACGTGTTTTTTTTTTCTTGTTTTTGCTCGTTATTGATAACATCAACAGTTATCAATAATAACACGGCCGATAGTTATACATATATTCACTTTAAAAAAAAATTAACATAAAACAAATATTTAAGGGGGGCTCCCATACAACAGACAATTTTTTGCCGGTTTTTTTTTATAGATAATGGTACGGAACCCTTCGTGCGCGAGTCCGACTCGCATTTGGCCCGTTTTTTTTAAAGCTTTTGCCGTTAGCTGCAGTTTGCCTTTGCAGCATCACCGGGTTATTAAGAAGGCATAAACCTTTCTATGTCTAAACTGTTCATAACTTGACATCAGTTAAGATAAAGGGCAAGCCCTTCCCCTACGTAGAACAAAAAGGAGTACTTATCATTTTATTAGTAACGATATGTTTTGAATAAGAAAGTTAAATATTTTTGATGTTCATGGTGACTCGATGCCTTAAAACTCTACCTACTCCAATTATGTTAGCAAGCTCGCAAAACCTCTCTAAAGCAATTTAACTTCTACGAAAAATAGCTTTAATAATATTCAACGTAATAAGGGACAGTCTCAGCTTAAATCGTAATTATGATTTAGATACATTTCTTAATATTCCTGTTGTAACTGAACCCCCCTTTCAAACAATATATTTTATTATATGAATACTCATATAAATTATACAAGACAGAATATAAGTAATTTGTTTTCAGGAATTAAGAATTTCCTAAGGCCAATATCGTCTAGTACCCATGTTGTGTAGTAGTAACCAAAATTCTTTTAGAATATAGGGAATGAAATATGGACAGCATAAGAGAACTTATAACGTCGAAATTTTAATAACGTTCTTTAGTAATTGCATAAAAAAAATAAACAAGGAAGTTGAAGCTCCACCCTCGCTTCAATCGGTGAGTGACAAGGCCAATGTCAATCCACTCCCCCCTTCCAAAACCACAGGAAGTTCCTCATTAAGAAAACCTAAATTATAAATATAGAAACGCTTGCCAACACTTTGCCATGGATTGTGAATGTGGTGTGATTTTAAACCAAAATGTAAGGTTGCAATTGATTAAGATTGAGTTCACCAAACTTCTGACATCCTAAGTTTGAATGAAAATTATTCCAACCAAGAATATTTAAATTCTGAAAAGGAACTGAGTTGTGAATTCAGTCAGCGCTATTCGCAATGTATTGTTTGTGTTGCAATACATCCCTTCCTTAATTAAATAGTTCCGTTTTTTTGTTTGAATTAGATCCATTCTGATCGTGTCGCGATCACCGTAATGTATCGTTCAGAGAACTCGCACAAAATAATCACTCGCTTAATTTTGGAGCATGTGGAGTGTATTTAGTCATAGTCTCAGCTGCGTGTAGAGTATTGGTTTTATTTTGGTACGCAAAGTCGTTCATTTAAACTGACTTATTTAACCTATGCCCAAACTAAAACCAGGTGTATATCCATAACGAAATGTCCCCAAACTCTCTCCATACTTACAATGTTATTAAAGAAAGTATAAAATTACAAAGTTTAATTACGATAGTTATAATTTATTGAAATATGAGTTTATTTAAATGTTGTTCTTCATAAGAATATTAAGAATTTATAACTAAATTTCATGAAGCACAGTCATAAAAGAAATTCTCGAATAATCTGAAATTCATAGTAGGTAAATTGGGTTATAAAGGTTTAAGTATTGTTTTTAGAATAATCTGGAATCCACAGTAGGTAAATTGGGTTATAATAGTTTAAGTACAGATTTAAGATTATGGTTTAGATTATTTCCATATTATATTAGTATAGATTCAATAAAAGTTTTGGTGAAAAATTCAAGTTAATAAGTTCTACTTTATTTTGTTTCAGGGTTAATGTAATCACAATTAATATCTTATTATATTTTTTTATGTCGTTTGGATTTACCCTAACCATATTGTAATAATAATAATATAATAATAACAATATATTTTCACGCTCACACCAATCATCCAGCCGGAGGCAAGCATCATTTAGAACCTGTGCCACGGACACCAGATAACGGACATTCTTTTTTCCAATATATATAATAACTGTAGATATCTCTAGAAAACAACCCAAACAAACATACAAACAACCATGACTCGCAAACAAACACTCGCGTTCGCCACACAAACACTCGCCGCCACCAGGACTCGAACCCGGACCGCCCGATGCGCAGTCAGCCACTCAGACCACTCCATCACGACGGCGTGTCCCCTTATACATAACGAATATTACCTACCTACACCCTAATCCAAATAAAATATTAATATTAAAGTTCCGTATGAAATAAACTCAAAACGTGAACCAACTGGACCGAATACCCTTTGTTGGTTTATCACGTTGGTATACATACGCCCATAAAACTAAAAAAACGTCACTTGTCACGAAATTTATCGAATAATCCGTAATAACATAACAAGAAATACATAGTATATCAAAACAAAACAAAACACAAAACAAAGTAATTAAATTGAAAAGAAAAAAAAGTCACACCCATAACAACCACCACCTTGTCATTTTAAATTGAGTAATTACATTATTTACTATGTCCTAAATTATATCAAAACACTAAATCACTCAATTTTTAAATGACCTGACTTGCTTGGTTCCGAATATATATATTTTATATTTATGTATATTTTCAAATGACAAACAAAATTGTCAATACAATTATGAAATAATAGGACTGCAATATTTCAAACCAAGCTAGTCTAAACAAAAAGCACAAACCTACGTAGTCTTCTCGATCTTGGGTCTCCAGCTATTTCTGGAAGAAAATAGCTATAAAATACACCCCCAATTTAACTATCTAATAACCCATAAGCATGGAGACCCCAGATCTATCTGGATCATCGGGAACATTTCCTTGAATCCATGCCGGCCGCCAAATCACTAAACCACTCCACTTAAAAATCTCCTCCAGACTCCTCGCAGTGCCCGCCTTGCCACCTGACCACTTTACTTAAAAATTCAAGACTGACTGTCACTGTTCGCAAGTTTTTGTTTCTACGTCGTCTCGAACCAACGCCCTATTTCCCTAACTTATGGGCGTATGCATACATTATCATCTACAATTATAAATCTTAATGCTTGTTAAAACGAGAGAAATTTGCTAATCACATTCCTACATACCTCAAACAAAACAACAACAAAAAACCGACACGCAGGTTTTTTCCCAAAAAAGGATTTTACCGTTCATATCCGTTCCTTACGTTCAAGAATTTAAGGTTCATTTCTATTTAACCTGGCCTGAGACTAAATCACTGTGGGAATATTAGTGTCATAAACGTACCGATTTATTGTCTTTTTTTTTTGTGGAATCTTCCAGATATAATTTCGTAGCCGACTACACTATCGAAATGAAATTAAAATAATATTTTCCTTAAACTTGTTAATTTACTTAATATTATGATTTTTATACGTATACAGTATTGTCTAATTGATTAATTTGATTATACCTACTATTAATATGATTATAACTACTCATAGAGGCTTGTCCGTTACAATCACCCCCAAAATTTTTGTTTGGTGAAAGCGAATGATTTCAGCCAAATAAAATTTTTCCTTATATACATCGTAACAAGTAAAATATGGCAGTAAAAGAAAATAATGGTCTTAATGATTCAAGAATATATAATTTAAGAGAGAAAACATATCATCGTTCACTTATACATGCCATAGGCAAGTTTGAATAAACTATATAGAATACAAAGTATTCCTAAACTCACAGTGAACCTAATTACTAATTAGCCACTTATACATGCCATAGGCAAGTTTGAATAAACTATATAGAATACAAAGTATTCCTAAACTCACAGTGAACCTAATTACTAATTACTACATTTTATACGAATTAACGTGATTTGTTTTTTTCTTAAACAACTGCCCACCTCTAAGGAGACATGACAAATATAATACTGAATGTGATGATTCGATCATTTCGATTGAAACGTTAAGCAAAAATAACAATATGTCAAACACGCGAGTTAAATCTGAAAAGTCGTTTTATTGGCAATGACAATTCAACTTTATTTAATTATAAAATATGTATTTAATAAGTTAAAAGAACATAATTATTTCAGAATTTTAGAATTTCCTATCACACATTTTTTCTACTAATTAAATTACAAACCTCACCCCCGATTCTCTTAGCCGCCCAATTAAATTCACTCTCCCAAATTCTCTCCATTTCACGGACAACAAATTGTAGGCCATTCAAGCCTACTGTGTTAATATTATATTCTGTCTTTATTATTTTTTTTTTATATTCATCCTGGTCACTACGGCACCAAATTGTAACTGAACCCCCCTTTCAAACAATATATTTTATTATATGAATACTCATATAAATTATACAAGACAGAATATAAGTAATTTGTTTTCAGGAATTAAGAATTTCCTAAGGCCAATATCGTCTAGTACCCATGTTGTGTAGTAGTAACCAAAATTCTTTTAGAATATAGGGAATGAAATATGGACAGCATAAGAGAACTTATAACGTCGAAATTTTAATAACGTTCTTTAGTAATTGCATAAAAAAAATAAACAAGGAAGTTGAAGCTCCACCCTCGCTTCAATCGGTGAGTGACAAGGCCAATGTCAATCCACTCCCCCCTTCCAAAACCACAGGAAGTTCCTCATTAAGAAAACCTAAATTATAAATATAGAAACGCTTGCCAACACTTTGCCATGGATTGTGAATGTGGTGTGATTTTAAACCAAAATGTAAGGTTGCAATTGATTAAGATTGAGTTCACCAAACTTCTGACATCCTAAGTTTGAATGAAAATTATTCCAACCAAGAATATTTAAATTCTGAAAAGGAACTGAGTTGTGAATTCAGTCAGCGCTATTCGCAATGTATTGTTTGTGTTGCAATACATCCCTTCCTTAATTAAATAGTTCCGTTTTTTTGTTTGAATTAGATCCATTCTGATCGTGTCGCGATCACCGTAATGTATCGTTCAGAGAACTCGCACAAAATAATCACTCGCTTAATTTTGGAGCATGTGGAGTGTATTTAGTCATAGTCTCAGCTGCGTGTAGAGTATTGGTTTTATTTTGGTACGCAAAGTCGTTCATTTAAACTGACTTATTTAACCTATGCCCAAACTAAAACCAGGTGTATATCCATAACGAAATGTCCCCAAACTCTCTCCATACTTACAATGTTATTAAAGAAAGTATAAAATTACAAAGTTTAATTACGATAGTTATAATTTATTGAAATATGAGTTTATTTAAATGTTGTTCTTCATAAGAATATTAAGAATTTATAACTAAATTTCATGAAGCACAGTCATAAAAGAAATTCTCGAATAATCTGAAATTCATAGTAGGTAAATTGGGTTATAAAGGTTTAAGTATTGTTTTTAGAATAATCTGGAATCCACAGTAGGTAAATTGGGTTATAATAGTTTAAGTACAGATTTAAGATTATGGTTTAGATTATTTCCATATTATATTAGTATAGATTCAATAAAAGTTTTGGTGAAAAATTCAAGTTAATAAGTTCTACTTTATTTTGTTTCAGGGTTAATGTAATCACAATTAATATCTTATTATATTTTTTTATGTCGTTTGGATTTACCCTAACCATATTGTAATAATAATAATATAATAATAACAATATATTTTCACGCTCACACCAATCATCCAGCCGGAGGCAAGCATCATTTAGAACCTGTGCCACGGACACCAGATAACGGACATTCTTTTTTCCAATATATATAATAACTGTAGATATCTCTAGAAAACAACCCAAACAAACATACAAACAACCATGACTCGCAAACAAACACTCGCGTTCGCCACACAAACACTCGCCGCCACCAGGACTCGAACCCGGACCGCCCGATGCGCAGTCAGCCACTCAGACCACTCCATCACGACGGCGTGTCCCCTTATACATAACGAATATTACCTACCTACACCCTAATCCAAATAAAATATTAATATTAAAGTTCCGTATGAAATAAACTCAAAACGTGAACCAACTGGACCGAATACCCTTTGTTGGTTTATCACGTTGGTATACATACGCCCATAAAACTAAAAAAACGTCACTTGTCACGAAATTTATCGAATAATCCGTAATAACATAACAAGAAATACATAGTATATCAAAACAAAACAAAACACAAAACAAAGTAATTAAATTGAAAAGAAAAAAAAGTCACACCCATAACAACCACCACCTTGTCATTTTAAATTGAGTAATTACATTATTTACTATGTCCTAAATTATATCAAAACACTAAATCACTCAATTTTTAAATGACCTGACTTGCTTGGTTCCGAATATATATATTTTATATTTATGTATATTTTCAAATGACAAACAAAATTGTCAATACAATTATGAAATAATAGGACTGCAATATTTCAAACCAAGCTAGTCTAAACAAAAAGCACAAACCTACGTAGTCTTCTCGATCTTGGGTCTCCAGCTATTTCTGGAAGAAAATAGCTATAAAATACACCCCCAATTTAACTATCTAATAACCCATAAGCATGGAGACCCCAGATCTATCTGGATCATCGGGAACATTTCCTTGAATCCATGCCGGCCGCCAAATCACTAAACCACTCCACTTAAAAATCTCCTCCAGACTCCTCGCAGTGCCCGCCTTGCCACCTGACCACTTTACTTAAAAATTCAAGACTGACTGTCACTGTTCGCAAGTTTTTGTTTCTACGTCGTCTCGAACCAACGCCCTATTTCCCTAACTTATGGGCGTATGCATACATTATCATCTACAATTATAAATCTTAATGCTTGTTAAAACGAGAGAAATTTGCTAATCACATTCCTACATACCTCAAACAAAACAACAACAAAAAACCGACACGCAGGTTTTTTCCCAAAAAAGGATTTTACCGTTCATATCCGTTCCTTACGTTCAAGAATTTAAGGTTCATTTCTATTTAACCTGGCCTGAGACTAAATCACTGTGGGAATATTAGTGTCATAAACGTACCGATTTATTGTCTTTTTTTTTTGTGGAATCTTCCAGATATAATTTCGTAGCCGACTACACTATCGAAATGAAATTAAAATAATATTTTCCTTAAACTTGTTAATTTACTTAATATTATGATTTTTATACGTATACAGTATTGTCTAATTGATTAATTTGATTATACCTACTATTAATATGATTATAACTACTCATAGAGGCTTGTCCGTTACACTGTTTTGTAAAAAGATTTCCGATATCCAATTAGTAGGCTAATTGAATGAGCTCTCTAAAAGCCTTAGAATAATTATTTGATATACGTTCAAGACTTCACATTTTTGTACCAGTAATGTAGCATAAAACATGAATTGTTGTCGTTTAAGATTGTCAGTAATAGTGGACACTATTAGGCTAAAATCTAACGAATGTAAAATTCTAAATGCTTCGCAGCTCCTAAATAATCGGATTCAGAAGAAAGAATCATGCTTTGAAATTATATTTATTTTAATCGACTTCAAATAAAGGAGGTTTTCCGATGTTGATGATTCTTTTTAAAGGAACCGAGTAGTTTTTGAGTTATCCCTTATAATATAATGTGTATTTAATGACATTGGTGATAATTATCGTTATCATTTTATTACTAGTTTGTTTAAAAGATAAAACCCGGACTGCAGAGATGTTTTAGAGTGGAATATCCATCCTGGTTGTTGGTATGTATTTGTTTGTTGGATTACTGAAGGATTGCTACTTTTTCGGTAGGAGTCTCATTTGTGTAGGCGACAGACTGGCAACCTGTAACCACTGGAGGTAATGTATGGCCCATCCTGTCTAATGTGGCTTTATGTGTAAGTATATGTTACCTAAATCTCTGATTAACCCCTTTTGGGATTACAAGCGTGATTATTAATATGTATGTATGTTTAAAACATCTCGAAATAGTCTTTTAACTTGTACCTTAGAGCCTGTTGGGAATGACCTCAGATCATATAATATGATCTGAGGGAATGACTTATGTTTTACGTCATGTGCTTATAAGGAAATACGAGAATCCCTTAAATAAGGTATACGAACTTTTGCAAATACATTTAAATTTAATGCCATCTTTTTGTTTACATCGAACTCTTGGTACTAATTTTCTTCTTTATATTTTTAGTAGCAGTAGAGATTTAGTTATTAATATACGTATATATAGTTTTTAATATAACTACGAGTATGTGACTCCGGTGATAGAAAAACTGAAAGGGATTCGTTTAGCTTGTAATAGACACGCTATGCGAAGGAATTAAAATACTATGGAATAATTTTTCCGTTTACAAATGCATAAATACTTTTTATACTTGAAAAAAATACACTGAAAAAAAAATTTACCTGTCTCAGTCAGGAATCGAACCTAGCATCTTCCGCAATTCAACGCAGCCGCCCGAATTGCGGAAGATGCTGGGTTCGATTCTCGCCTGAGATAGGTCATTTTTTTTCAGTATATTTTTTTCTAGTATTAAAAGTATTTACGCATTTATATACGGAAAAATGTTTCCATAGTATTTTAATTCCTTCGCATAACGTGTCTAATAGTGTCTATTACAAGCAAAAATTAAGAGAGTTTGGCTGGGAGGTGTTAATGCATCCGCCGTATAGTCCTGACCTTGCACCTTCAGATTTCCACCTGTTTCGGTCTCTTCAGAATTCTTTAGGCAGTGTCAGGTTAACATCACGAGAGGACTGCCAAAACCACTTGTCGCGGTATTTTGACCAGAAGTCCCAAAATTTCTATAGCAATGGGATTATGTCCCTACCTACAAGATGGCAAAAAGTTATCGAACAAAATGGTACCTACCTACATACTTTAGTTAAATGTAAATAAACTATACCTATTAAAAAATGTTTTGAATTTTCTTAAAAAATGCGAAGAAACTTTTTCCCCAACCTATTATTTTAACAATGAGAACTGTTATATTGTTACCTTGTTTTCTATACACAATAAAGAATAAAGAATGACCAATAGTATCCAAAGCCACATCACTATAGAAGGAAGGATGATAGAATACGTCAGCGAATACATATACCTAGGAAAACTTTGACAACAACAGAGACGAAAAAGAAATAGACAGAAGAGTGAATATAACATGGAAAAAGTTCTGGGCACATAAAGAAATCTTAAAGGGAAATTACAATGTAAGACTAAAAAAAAACGAACCCCTTTCAGTTTTTCTATCACTGGAGCCACATACTCGTAGTTAGTAGTAAATATTAAAAACTATATATACGTATATTAATAACTAAATCTCTACTGCTACGACAAATAGGAATTAAATACTCTAAAAATGTGACAGATCTTCTTCAGTCGTAATAAGACATGGATTAACAAGCGCCTGTATCGTTGACTCATTTCCATTGCTCATCTGAAGACTTACTGCAGAGGTAGGATTAACGCGAGAATTGCAGGATTACCAACGAACATAGACTCAGGTGCCCAGCATTTGCTGCAGATACAAATTACGTCACCCCAATTATAAACTACTACAGTAGGTGTATATTTGTAGTATATTTGTTTCATTTAACTTCTATGAAAGTAACTCAAATTCCCACTAGTTTAACTGTTGAAATAATTGATCGTTTTTAAATTAACGAAAAGATTTGTCATCTATCAGGATTCGAGCCTGAATCTCAGACAGATTTGCTCCAAGGCAGTGGGGCGGTGGGTGTCAATATATTGCCAGTACCATTTTTCGGTTATGCTTGTAACTACTTATAACAGCAATCTGTTCATTCTCTAATCGTTCTTAATAGTTTCACCTATACTATTGTTTTTAATCTACAAGTATTTTGAGTATGAATTATGCACGTAGATAATTGTATCTACGTATAGAAGGGAACTGCGGACTGCTGTCAGTTCAAGGTTGTATTATCAATAAGTTACTCAATACATGAGCGGCCGCATATTAGGTGCAATTGTGATTAGTTTAGCAGAATAGATCATTTGTGCGAAGTCGACAGAATATTGAAATTATTTGAAATGCAACAGTGAACTGCAAAATCTGTAATACACGTGATACGTTTCGTTGAGTTGTATTCGAAATTCATGTTCGTATTTTCCTATAAAACTAAACATATACACTGAAAACACATCTGTTAATGGGCGCGATGATAATTTGTTACTTATTTACTTATAATTTGCATTGTTTTATCTTTTTTTGTTTACCTAATATAATTGTTAATCTAGGGAACTCTAGGTTTATAAGTAACAATACGTGTTTAAATAATATAAACAATGTAAAACTGTTTGTTCCTAAATAAAAATAAAAAAAAAGAAATATGTGAATAATATTGTACCACATTATATTATTCCCATCATCTCATAACAAGGATTTTTCTAGCGCAATAAAATAATAAATTAAAATAATAACAAAACCCATTTTAAACTCAAGATTCTTTATGAAGTAAAAGATATTTATTGTGAGCGACAAAAAGGTAACTTTTTGCTATCAAAAACTCTTGATACTTTCTTAATCCTGGTCAAAGTTTATGAGAGTTTGACGTTGAAACCAGAATTTACTTTTGTTTTAGAGATAGTTTAAAAAAGACAAAAATGTAACTCATCTTAGTGGTGAATACTATTATTATATTATATTGATCCATTATTCAACAAATATAGATTTTGACCTTGCCTCAATTCAGTTTTTTAACCAACTACGCGAAGCCAAAAGGAAGGGTTATGATTTTAGCAGTCCCTGTATTGTATGTATTTACGTATGTAAATGATGTATAATTGTCAATCGATTCGTTATTTTAGTCCGGGTAACATAAAATACATTTTAACCCACTTTAACAATAGGAGGAGTCGATTTTACCTTTTAATCCCCGATTTTAACCGATTTCAGTCCTATCCTTTTTCCGTAGTCGGGCTACAGAGTTGTACACTTTTTACTTGTTTATGCGTCTCTTCTAGTCTAGGTATTACAATTTTAAAATTCTTCAATATATGAATTTTATGCCACACTAGAAAATGTAATATTGATAAAGGGAACATTACCTAAGGAAACATATGAAAAAATATCTATTTGCTAAATTGCTAATAATCATATGTAGGTTATGTCACCAATACTGAATTCGTGTTTCTTGATTGAAATGTTGTATAAGTCAATTCCCGGTTGCCTGAGTGGATCAAATCATTTTCAATTAAAACTTCCTTAGTAAAAGCTCCAAATCCTGGTAGGAGCAAATGTATGGTTATAACTATAGTTGTGATGTATGTATGATTATAAATTTCGTATGAACAACACAAAGATTTTCTCTAAACATGATTCGGACTCCGGATTTCATAGTGAGTGTGTGGTGCAAGTTATAACTTATCAAGTAAACTAGTTTTTATTAAAATTGGGTTAAATGCATAATTTATTGTGAGTAAAGTGTGTTTCTATTTCTAATGTTTCTGATTATATTTCTATTTATGGAATTATTATTGCGTTAACAAACGCGCAAATTCTATTAAACTTCGAAAATATTTCTTTTCTCTTTAAATATTGTTATGAAAAAAGGTAAAATTTATTTAAAATTTTGAGAAACAATGTAAAGTAAATAAAAGCCTCAAGTTCATGCAGTAGCATTTCAAATTCATCACTAACTGTTTACTGTAACATGTACGTGTTTCACTTTCGATATCCGTAGACTAACCTACTTTAGTTCCGTAGTTAACGTTCCGTATCAAAGCTCTTGTTCGCGTCGAAATCACGAGTACCAAAAGTACTATTAGTACTATACCGCTCCCACCTCGCACTACGAAGCAATGTCAACATAACTTACGCAATCAGACCTCCGCAGAAAAATCAACGTTTCTAAAACCAGCTCTCTATAACTTATCAACTCTGCTGCTCAAAATATAGAGTTCAAATTCTTTTGGTGTACAACATTTGTACCTGCGCTTTCAAGTTGCTGCCTTAACTCGCTACGGCTGTAAATATAGAGTTTAAGATCGCATAGCAAATGCTATGGGTCCAACTTTTTGAGGTTGCACCGGCCGTTACGAAACACTGCGCGAGTATGGGAGTTGAGTTTAGCATCGTATAGTGAAAACATTTTACGATGTAGTAAAAAGTTTATTCATAAAACTGTAGCGAATTTGGGAAAATGTATTGGGATCGTTTTATTAAAACCGATATATTCAAATGCACATATATTTATAAACAAAACCAACTTAATCGAAACCATTTAAAATAGTTTTTATTGCTATTTCATAAACTTAATACCATTAATAATTAGGTATAGTTTACCTTTATGTTTACATAGTAAGCAATATACGTTTGGGATTTGCCCTTTTAATTATTGACGTGACAACGTCTTATAATTCGATAGAGCCGGCTGTACGCACGAAAAAACATGACGTCATGCGGCGTTACCTCGCTCTGAATCTAATTCTCTAATTTGAATTTGGAATTATGTTCTTTAAAATTTAAACTTTCAATGATACCAAAACCAGCCAGATACAAATAGTATAGCCAAAGAGATTTTATTACAAGTTTATTCATACTATAATGCGAAATCTATTAAACAAATTAAATTAATTTTTTCTTTTGAAAAATGCTACCATTCCATCAGTATTTTCTTAAGACGTTGTCACGTTCAACTATCGTCAGTAAACCGACTTTACAGACAACCAATTTTTTTTTTTTTTGCAAATTAACCACAACATGGGGCCGGTCAGCTAGTAATGACATATAATTTAATGGCATTTGTCTTAATCGTTTAGTAATTATCACTTCTTTATTAATTCTAAATCATTCATAGTTAAATTACTACGTTTTAAGACACAACAATAGATTAATAAGTGTTATCCACTCATAACCTACCTTATTCATTCCCGCTAATAGTAATAATTAAGGAAACAAATGAATGTACTTATACATAAATACGTTATTAAGAAAATTATATGTAGCTAGAAAAATTATGGTAAATCACTAGTTGTGCTAGTGATTTTCCATAATATAATCAATTAAGTACATTTTATAGACACAGAGTTCAGATTATAATTGCAACTTGTTTTGCATATAAATAAAACAAAAAAGTTAATCTTTGAATTGAAATATCATTCTCATATTTTTACGGGAAAACCTTTGACCTTAGTTTCCCCTACTCGCCCACGTCAAGAAACGTCAAGAAACTGAGGGTCAGTTAATTGGTTTGTAGAGATATTAAATCCTGTAAAACTAAAAATAAAAAAGTAATTTAATTAAAGGTCGAATATTGGGGTTGATATCGTTTCTCCGATTACCTTCAAACAATTGTTATTGTATCGGCGGAAATAGGAAGGTCAGTTAGTGACAACTAACCAGGTGGACTTAAAACCAACCGCCAACTATAAACCTACGTCTTAAAATATTGGCATTTATCTAGTTGCATTAATCTTGTGCATTTGTCTCAGAAACCTGAAGGTCACTGAATAGTAGAATTAGTTGACATAACAACGTTAAACTTCGACTTTAACCTATTGCTAGAAAAGCCATATCTCCCTGACAACTGTAAATCTTAACCAGTGGTCCATTGTACACAGCACGGACATTATTACGTAATTATCCCCTGTAGAGTCATTTATGCATCGGGAGGTCTCACAATGTGACTCACTCGTAATGATCAAATTAACTTCATAATAAAAGGTTATGCATACATGTACTAGGGCCTTTGTCCTACTTTTAGTTCGTCCTATGAATATTATTTGTATTTAACACTCTGTAAACAAGTTGACTTGTTCAAAAATAATTTAATTAACTCCTGGACATACATAAATAACATCACAGTCATAATCCCAAAACGGGTTGAGTTTTGTATAACTTTTGGTTACACATAAGAATATCTGACAGTATGTGTGATTTATTTCCAAAAATATAGGAATATATCGTCTCATAGCATACATAGCTCTGTTTCCATGCCACTTCAGCATGAGAACTTTAGGCAAAGTGAAGAAAGGGAGCTCCACACTGAGCGTGGAATCGAACCAAACCGAATCAAACCTCATTGGTTGGTGACAAGAAATAACTTTGATTTTAATAATAATTGATTTTAATAAACAAAAAAGGAAAGGACCGATATATTTTTTTCACAACTTCCACACTGAAACAAAATGTTCCACAAATAATAATTATGATATGTTTAAAACATGAGCAAAATCGACCATTTCATTAGCATACCATTCAATCAACTATAAAGTGATAGGTAGTTTGATACAGATCAATATTTCTAATATCTTATTTGCTCTGTGGAAATCTCATTAATGTAAGTATTAGTAATTCATAGTTTTCGTTATAACAATGAGGTTTTTTTTGAAGAAATGTATCTTGAAAAAGTAGGTACGAGTACTACCGTCAAGTATTATGCAAAGGCCTTTAATTAAGTTCACTGACAAATTTACCTTTTATTTTACGCGGCAAAGTTTTCAGAGTCAATTTAAAGTTTTCCAATATCTTGTACTGGTAATTTGCTTGTTAATTGCCTTCAATTAAATATAACGTTACGTGTCTGGTGTCGAAGTTGAAAACAAGACGTTTGAGTGTTAATTATTTAATTTAAAGTATCGGTAACCGAACGGTGCGAGACACGATATACTATGGTACACATGAAAAACTTCATATATTATGTACTAGGGTAACGCACACATAGACACCTCTCTAGTTCTTCTTCTAGTGCCTCTTCAATCCTGAAGGTTGGTCGTTAGCTACTTGTATTCCTCTTGATCAGTCGCAAGCCGAAACAGTTGTTCAACTGGAGTAATGACGGTCCACTCCCTAATATTTCGCAGCCACGATTTTCGTCGTCTCCCAGCGCGTCTCTTTACACCCTGCCCATCATTATCAACTGCAGCAGCCTATATCAGTCGTGTCTGAGCACGTGGCTGAGATATTCGACTTTGCGTTTTTGACGGTTCGCATTATATTCCGGGACATATGTACACGCTGAAGCAGATTTCATTTTTCGTCTTGTGCGAACGACTTATGCGCCAGCGACGGTAGCACCACATCTCAAAATGTCTTCTTTCAAAGTCCATGCTTCGCAACCGTGCATGACGACAGGCCAAATGTAACACAAAATTAACCTGACTCGTAGCTTTATGTTAATTTTACGACAACACAAAACCTGCCTCATTCTATTGAAAGTGGCTCGGCTTCTATACGGGTCTTGATTTCTTTATCAGATAGTCATTCTTCATTCACCCAAGCACTAAGCAAGGTACTTGTACCGTCGCACTCGCTCTAGTTGTTATCCAGCTACTGGTATGCACGTCTCGATTTCTGACACTGAATCTGAGGATATTTAGTAAAAGGGCAGCGCTAGTAATGCCGACATTGACTTCGTAGAGTTAATTATGAACTATTTGAACTGTCGTGACTCTGTACTTTGATAACCATACTACTTTTGCCAAGTCCTTCTTCTGTTTATTTAGTGGGTGTAAATCACGAAGTGCAGGCAACACCACACCTCCTAGCTACTAAGCTAATGCGACTATTCTTATAAGGCTTATAGCACTATTTGTTTTATGACTCCTTGCGGGCATCGTAATAGGGTAAAAATAGCAGTTGAAGTGAGACGACTAGTCTTAGTGGAATCATCTTTTACAGATGAGGAAAAATAAAACACCGTATTGAACAGAATAAGTTAGGAAGGCTAATAATAATTTACTTAATCAATAATACGTTACAGCAACCGACGTTAATACGTCGCTTTTTGAGTCCAATTCTACCTTAGATTCTATTGTCTGCATACCAATAATCCTCCAACAAAAGAAATACCTACAACTAGAAAAGATCTGCTTATTTTGTTATGTAACTTCTCCTAGCTTTTGTGATTTTAGTCCTACTATTAAGGTTTCTTTTTCTTGGCGCAGACATTTAAGCCAAACGAATTTATTTTCTCTGTATAAGTAAAAGTTCCTGATAAATGTTATTGTTAGTCTTTTTCTTCTTTGCTTCATAGTTATACATTTTTGTTTCCATACACAAGTGTGGATTTGTAGCAAACGTAATGGGTGTCAGCGGTTCCTTAGAATTCCGAATTTATAATTAAGTATTTTCATGAAAATTATTACTGGACTATTTTTATAGAACATCAGATTAGACAACTCGCATGTATAAGTTTTATAGGTAGACAATTGCAGTCTTCTGTAATGTACGTTGCAAGTGAATTATACCGCACCAAGTTCAGGTATCTTATCCCAGCTTCCATATCCACGACAGTCGGAAGCTAATTCGCTTCGGAAAATTACATTCCCTCTCACTTTCACGCAGCGTGAAGTGACAGGTTCCGATAAACGAAGGCTTTGTGACGCTAACAATAACCCAGTGAAGTAGAGTTCTCATCTCAACTGATGTAATAAACAAGTAAAGTCAATAAAATTGAAACGAAATTCATAATAAGTAATAATTACATCAATTTCTCTCAACACGAGCTTTTATCATAAAAGATTTTAGTCTCCACTCGTCAATTACTTTTTTTTGTTTGTCTATGAAGAGACTTTTTAACAGACCACTTTTCTGCACAAATATCTACGAAAGTTTTCCGCGTAATATGCTCAGAATATATAACAAATAGTATATAAATAATGCAGTACTTCAATAAGTGTTTATTAAAGAAAAAAGTGAAATAATAATTGAATAATATAATTTTTTTTATAGAATTTACCTTATCCTACTTCTACTGTAGCAATACATTGTTCAGATTAAAAACTGCTTCTTTTTTCATCATTGGCGTGACCTGGCCATCATGGTAGACTGGTCAATGTTGCCTGCAGTCTTTAATGGGTTTCAAGTTTGAACCCTAGTAGATAATGTTTATGTGAAAAACATGAACAATTTTTCACGAGTCATGGTTGCTTTCATATTCATTTGTATAAACTATAATAATTTTATACATATTTTATCATTTACTTAGTATCTGTGTCGTAGGATGATTTGGTAAATCGTACTTTCGCGAAAATCCTAGGAACATTTTACTTTTTTTGTTATTTATTTTAGATTTTGAAGATTATTTTGGTACTTATAAAGAAAGAAAACCTGCGAGGGCTCCTCTACGTTTTCCTAGGCTCTGCGCCTCGTTACCTACTTTTTTTCTAATAACCCTGATTTCGAAGTAATCCTATGACAGCTTAACGTTAAAGGTATCTGCAAAGTCTAGGTGTAATTACTGTACTTATGTGGATCATGATAAATCATCGTCTTATTAAAGGCTATTGAATGATCATCATCCCATAATACATGAAATTATGATAAAATACAGTCTTCTGACAAAAATAAAATAGGTAGGTTACCAAAGGCTTGAAGTCGATAATACAAATAACTTGTTCTTGCTATGGATAATTCTTTGTGTGATAAACAAAAACATTTTAGTTCAAATTGAACTTTTTAGATGAACAGGATATAAATGCCCATGGTCATCAGGGTTACACAAAAATGTAGAGATAAACTGTATGATGTTATAAAACCGTTGAGTACAATTTCTTTCATTATATTTTTTCTGTTTTAAAATAATTTGTAGAATGGATATCAACTCCCATTCTTACACAACATAAAAAAATACCTAAATTAAATCGAATTATAAAAAAAAATAAGGAATATGACATTTGATTTTCGCAAAACATGTCTCGGCCAAGATTTCGAAATTTGGCCATAATTAGGTAACCAGCGCTCCGTTCTGTCCGTTATTAAAAATTTACTATTTTTATTATTATATTAGTTATTTCTCACTGAGTCAATTAAAAACATAGGTAAATATAAGAAAAATCAATCAACTGATCTCGAGTTGAGTCAGTGCCCACGAAAAGGAATAATAATGTATAACGTTTTTGTTGTAACGTATTTATCTAAAACATAGACGCCCAAACCAGTTTCTATGCAAATTTGTCCAAACTTAAAGCTATCGTGAATTCTTGTTTTCTCTACGTCAGTTGAAAAAATATTAAATCCTCGTTCCTGATTGGGCGGTTCAAATTTGGTATTCTTATTTAACGTATTTTAATTACCCGCTCAATTCCGTTGACTTTTTTGGATTGTTATTTGTAGTGGTCTTGTAAGGCTCCCCAGTTTTGGGGATTATCAGTTGAAATCGATTATGTTTGGCTGTAACAGCAGTTAAAGTTTTTTTTAAACATAAATAGAGTTATATAATAAACATAAATAGAGGTAATAGAGTCTAATTTTATTAGAATATGATATTAGTAGCAGTAAATTTTAAAAATAAATGAGATAAGTACGTTTTTCCTAATATATTTTTAATTATTTTGATAAAAATCTTTACAAACACTCACCTCTATGACAATGTAGAGTCGAGTTCCAAATACAAACAGTTCGCTATTACAATTGCGAAAATCTGTTCATTATTGAACGAAAATGCACCAACCGCCCATGAACTTGACGTCATTCGTTGCTATAGCAATACTCCCGGGGAAAACGACCCTCGTAGGTCCGCACTGTTGCAAAATTTCAAAATTCGAACACACCAGAAATAAAGAAAAAAAAAATTAACACTTCTTTTCAACTAAAAAGAAAACAACCAAAAAACATCAATGTCAATAATATTCAAATTTCGAACTGTATTTTCTGTTTTTATTCAAGCGTCGCGCGTCAGTCGTTCGTCTACGCGGCCGCACGGGGCGCACTACGTAAATGTCAGCGCAATCGGCACATGTGCGGAGCGTTGTAAAGGTGCGTATCAAGTAGCGACCATTTTCCGACGCCTCGCGTCGCTAATTATTGGAGACTACAATTAATTCTAATAATTACAAAGTAATTATTTTAAGAGTAATGAAAGAATAAAGGACATTCGGAGACATTAATTTTCGTTTTATTATTTCAGTTTTAATGTTAATTTTATATATAATATTTTAATTATTTGTACAGTGAGTATTCAAATTAACTGTATTATACATACTTATTATTATCCAATACCAACCTGAATTGAGCTCCTATCAAAATCAAAAAAATGTGAATAGGTATCTTAATATCGAAAAATAATTTGAAAAGTTATACTTATGGTAAATAAATGTTAATACAGAACTGTCAAAATTTACTCTAAGAATTACATTCCCAGATTTTTTGATTTTAAGTAAACCCTATATTTTTCAATAAAAAGAACTACAAATAAACAATTACAAAACATTTATTTTACATTTCTATTTTTGCATCAAGTTACATACATAGAAACGTCTTAATAAATCTCAATAATACTTTATTTTTATCACACTCACCAATAAACAAAATGAGTATATCAGCTATGTTAAGTTCTTAAGCACTTCTATAAAAAAGTCGCACGGAAAACTCGCTCAACAATGAACGACGCTTTACAGTGTGCGAGAGAGACGGCACGGAGCCTGGCGGTACATCCGCTTTCCTCTGTTATGTAAGCTCCGGAGCCTGGCTGACCCCCGCCCCCGCCTCTCCGGCGCCCGTAACAACCCCTATCGAGAGTAACCTGAAATCTGAATATTTCGATTAACCGAGAATCGATTTCTAAATCGATTGAAATGAAAGTATTTTCTCATAATTGAAATAAATAAAGGAGTTATTATTGCACAGCTCTTTGCTTGTAATGTATAATATGTATCTATTAATGAGGATAATTATTGTTTAGTGTTTTTGTTTTCTTGTGGATTCGTTTCATTTGTAAAAACAGAACAAAACTTTTTTTCTCGTGTCCAACAATAAAAAGTATTCGAATACCACAATGGAATATCAGAACCTTTCACAAGCAATTTCTCAACAAAACTCGCTTCTAAGATTCGATGACGACGCAATAACATCGTGGCTCAGTTTCGTCATCTAAAGGAATTTAAACCTAAAGACTAACAAATAAAACTCAATTAGTCATCAATTTGCCGAAGTTTTTTATTAAGTGTCTCTTGATAGGTCTTCAATCTTGGTTGGACATTGATTGGTTTATGGAACACTTTATTTATTTGGTATTTTTACTTAAGCCTTGCGTTTTGTGTAACTCATTAAAATTACTCAATAAATATCTTATTTCTCTGATTGGTATTTTATACTTACTTAATTACTTTGGTTCAAATCGGTATGACTCATGAGAATATTATGTAGATATTTAATCGTTATGAATCATGAAATATTTAAGCTGGAAAAATGCAACTTCAAATATAATCATCTAATATATTAGGTTGGGGAAAAAGTCTTTTCGCATTATAGTATGTATAAACTTGTAATAAAATCTCTGTGACTATTCTATTTGTATCTGGCTGGTTTTGGTATCATTGAAAGTTTAAATTTTAAAGAAATTAGGAAAATGTGTGATTTTCATTTGTTTTTCGTATCGCCAAGATGAGTGAATCTAATGAAGAAATTCGATAGGTACATTTTAAAATTTTACTACAAAAAAGGTAAAAATGCAACGCAAGCCGCGAAAAAAATTTGCGATGTTTATGGACCTAGTGCAGTGTCTGTGAGAGTAGCACAAATTTGGTTTAAGCGTTTTCAATCCGGAAATTTTGATGTCAAAGATGCACGTCGCTCTGGTCGCCCTATTACAGATAAAATGGATGCCAGTTTTGAAAAAGTGGAGCAAGATCGGCATGTCAGTAGTTACGACGTAGCTGAAGAACTGGGAATTGACCACAAAACAGTTTTGGCGCATTTGAAAAAAACTGGGTACACAAAAAAGCTCGACATTTGGGTACCTCACGAGCTCACTGAAAGAAACCTAATGAACCGTGTACTCATTTGTGATTCTTTATTACGACGTAATGAAACCGAACCATTTTTGAAGAAGCTGATAACTGGTGATGAAAAGTGGATCACGTACGACAAGAACGTGCGAAAAAGGTCGTGGTCAAAGGCCGGTCAGGCTTCACAGACTGTGGCGAAACCCGGGTTAACTCGCAACAAGGTGATGCTGTGTGTGTGGTGGGATTGGAAGGGCATTATTCATTATGAGCTGTTACCACCAGGCAGGACCATCGATTCTGAACTCTACTGCGAAAAACTGATGAGATTAAAGCAAGAAGTTGAGAGAAAGCGGTCGGAATCAATCAACAGAAGGGGTGTGGTTTTTCATCATGATAACGCTAGACCTCACACATCTTTAGCCACTCAGCAAAAATTAAGAGAGTTTGGCTGGGAGGTGTTAATGCATCCGCCGTATAGTCCTGACCTTGCACCTTCAGATTTCCACCTGTTTCGGCGGTCTCTTCAGAATTCTTTAGGCAGTGTCAGGTTAACATCACGAGAGGACTGCCAAAACCACTTGTCGCGGTATTTTGACCAGAAGTCCCAAAATTTCTATAGCAATGGGATCATGTCCCTACCTACAAGATGGCAAAAAGTTATCGAACAAAATGGTACCTACATACTTTAGTTAAATGTAAATAAACTATATTAAAAAATGTTTTGAATTTTCTTAAAAAATGCGAAGAAACTTTTCCCCAACCTATTATAAAATTCTCGTGTCGCGGTGTTTGTGGTTAAACTCCTCCGAAACGGCTTTCCCGATTCTCATGAAATTTTGTGTGCATATTGGGTAGGTCTGAGAATCGGACAACATATATTTTTTATCCCCCTAAATGTTAAGGGTAATCCACCCCTAATTTTTTTTTTCAATTTTAGATTTAAAAAAATTTTTTTTATGTTACAGCATTAGAAATACATACCACCCTAAATTTTTACTTTTTTATCACCAACCCCTATTTTTTATAGCCATTTTAGTAATTTAATCATTTTTGTAAGGCAAAATAAAGTTTGCCGGGTCAGCTAGTAATTAAATAAATCTCGATGTTTGTGTTCAGAAATTTCGGAACGTGATTGATTGACTCGAAAACTTTACACATTATTGCATTTTAATAGAGGGCTGTTTTTATAAACAGTTGAACTGTAAACTTTCAATGGAAACGGAAAATCCGGAAAATATACAGAGTGGAAAAAAAGACCGTAGTTGAAGGAAAAGTACCCTTAATATTGTTGATGGCAAATTTTTCCTTAATTTTCAAAAATAATCATAACTGCATTTAAAGATTTTTGTAAAATCACCTGCTTGAGCCGGGAATCGAACCGGTAAAATGTGAAAAAAAAAACATTCTGTATAGCCGCCCGGATTGCGGATGATGCTGGGTTCGATTCTCGCCTGGGGCAGGTCGATTTTTTTTCAGTGTATTTTTTCTTGTAATTTATTCATTTTGATATATCTATTGACTGTAATGATGTTTTGAAATCATTACGAGATTGTAAGCTGTGGCGTTTCTTCCGCCATTTCTTCTCCATCACAGCATAATAATTATTTAAGTGAAATAATTATTTTGTCCCGAAATGGTGGTAAGGCTTTTGACGATTTAAAAGTACTTAGCAAATTCCATTTAAATATACTGGGTGTAAAAGACATGAACAGTCAAACGAGAACCATATATTCTATACATCAAAATAAGACATATTTCAAAAAAAAATATTGCTAGGAAATGATTTTTATTTTTTGGTGTTAAAAAAATTGCAAATTGTACCGCGCAATGTAAAGGGCTCAACTCGCACGCAACTCGCAAAACCCCGATAATTTTGCCAGACGGCGGCCCCGTTCGTTAGTGTCCGTGCGCATTGAGTGAGCTACATTGAACGCTAACGTTTTGAAGCCATTTTTTGTTACGAAATATTAAAAAGAATGATAATGTTTCTTTGGACAATAATTAAGAAATAACGTTTTCATAAAAAAATGAAAAAAAAATTTATGACTTTGACCTTCAATAAAATCGTAACTATCAATTTCCCAGGTATAGTCTAAATGAAAAAAATGTCATGATGGTGAGCAGAATACATGGTTCTCGTTTGACTGTTCATGTCTTTTACACCCTGTAGAGCTTTTTTATTTCATTACATTTCATAAAACCTCTTTTTAGCACTTCATCTCAAATAGTTCCCTTCCACCCATTTTCACGACATGTCCGAACATTACCATTAATAACAGTTTTGTCGTGGTTTTCTCTTTAAAAATAAATTTGTAATATGTATATAAAAAAAAATGTCCGTTATCTAGTATCCGTAACACAAGTTCTTATTGATATACTTCGGGCTAGATAAACCGAACCATTTTTGAAGAAGCTGATAACTGGTGATGAAAAGTGGATCACGTACGACAAGAACGTGCGAAAAAGGTCGTGGTCAAAGGCCGGTCAGGCTTCACAGACTGTGGCGAAACCCGGGTTAACTCGCAACAAGGTGATGCTGTGTGTGTGGTGGGATTGGAAGGGCATTATTCATTATGAGCTGTTACCACCAGGCAGGACCATCGATTCTGAACTCTACTGCGAAAAACTGATGAGATTAAAGCAAGAAGTTGAGAGAAAGCGGTCGGAATCAATCAACAGAAGGGGTGTGGTTTTTCATCATGATAACGCTAGACCTCACACATCTTTAGCCACTCAGCAAAAATTAAGAGAGTTTGGCTGGGAGGTGTTAATGCATCCGCCGTATAGTCCTGACCTTGCACCTTCAGATTTCCACCTGTTTCGGCGGTCTCTTCAGAATTCTTTAGGCAGTGTCAGGTTAACATCACGAGAGGACTGCCAAAACCACTTGTCGCGGTATTTTGACCAGAAGTCCCAAAATTTCTATAGCAATGGGATCATGTCCCTACCTACAAGATGGCAAAAAGTTATCGAACAAAATGGTACCTACATACTTTAGTTAAATGTAAATAAACTATATTAAAAAATGTTTTGAATTTTCTTAAAAAATGCGAAGAAACTTTTCCCCAACCTATTATAAAATTCTCGTGTCGCGGTGTTTGTGGTTAAACTCCTCCGAAACGGCTTTCCCGATTCTCATGAAATTTTGTGTGCATATTGGGTAGGTCTGAGAATCGGACAACATATATTTTTTATCCCCCTAAATGTTAAGGGTAATCCACCCCTAATTTTTTTTTTCAATTTTAGATTTAAAAAAATTTTTTTTATGTTACAGCATTAGAAATACATACCACCCTAAATTTTTACTTTTTTATCACCAACCCCTATTTTTTATAGCCATTTTAGTAATTTAATCATTTTTGTAAGGCAAAATAAAGTTTGCCGGGTCAGCTAGTAATTAAATAAATCTCGATGTTTGTGTTCAGAAATTTCGGAACGTGATTGATTGACTCGAAAACTTTACACATTATTGCATTTTAATAGAGGGCTGTTTTTATAAACAGTTGAACTGTAAACTTTCAATGGAAACGGAAAATCCGGAAAATATACAGAGTGGAAAAAAAGACCGTAGTTGAAGGAAAAGTACCCTTAATATTGTTGATGGCAAATTTTTCCTTAATTTTCAAAAATAATCATAACTGCATTTAAAGATTTTTGAAAAATCACCTGCTTGAGCCGGGAATCGAACCGGTAAAATGTGAAAAAAAAAACATTCTGTATAGCCGCCCGGATTGCGGATGATGCTGGGTTCGATTCTCGCCTGGGGCAGGTCGATTTTTTTTCAGTGTATTTTTTCTTGTAATTTATTCATTTTGATATATCTATTGACTGTAATGATGTTTTGAAATCATTACGAGATTGTAAGCTGTGGCGTTTCTTCCGCCATTTCTTCTCCATCACAGCATAATAATTATTTAAGTGAAATAATTATTTTGTCCCGAAATGGTGGTAAGGCTTTTGACGATTTAAAAGTACTTAGCAAATTCCATTTAAATATACTGGGTGTAAAAGACATGAACAGTCAAACGAGAACCATATATTCTATACATCAAAATAAGACATATTTCAAAAAAAAATATTGCTAGGAAATGATTTTTATTTTTTGGTGTTAAAAAAATTGCAAATTGTACCGCGCAATGTAAAGGGCTCAACTCGCACGCAACTCGCAAAACCCCGATAATTTTGCCAGACGGCGGCCCCGTTCGTTAGTGTCCGTGCGCATTGAGTGAGCTACATTGAACGCTAACGTTTTGAAGCCATTTTTTGTTACGAAATATTAAAAAGAATGATAATGTTTCTTTGGACAATAATTAAGAAATAACGTTTTCATAAAAAAATGAAAAAAAAATTTATGACTTTGACCTTCAATAAAATCGTAACTATCAATTTCCCAGGTATAGTCTAAATGAAAAAAATGTCATGATGGTGAGCAGAATACATGGTTCTCGTTTGACTGTTCATGTCTTTTACACCCTGTAGAGCTTTTTTATTTCATTACATTTCATAAAACCTCTTTTTAGCACTTCATCTCAAATAGTTCCCTTCCACCCATTTTCACGACATGTCCGAACATTACCATTAATAACAGTTTTGTCGTGGTTTTCTCTTTAAAAATAAATTTGTAATATGTATATAAAAAAAAATGTCCGTTATCTAGTATCCGTAACACAAGTTCTTATTGATATACTTCGGGCTAGATAATTGGTGTGAGCGTGAAAATATATTTATTTATTTAAATGCGAAATATAATAAAATAACGATCCTGATGTGAAGAAGCGTCGGTGGCATCGTGCGTAAGTGCGTTGTCTCCCACGCAGGAGGCACCGATTCGAACCCCTCCAGGTGCCAATGTGTTTTCAAATGTTGAATTCATATGTACGTTTAATCGACGCTTTTACGGTGAAGGAAAACATTGTGAGGAAACCTGTACACACCTACGAAGAAATTCTTAGTTTGTGTGTGAATTCGACCAACCCGCACTTGGCCAGCGTGGTTGCCCTAATGTGGGGTAGGCTCGAGCCCCACGGTGGGGACATTATTATGAGCTGTTGATGATAATGATGAACGATACTGATGAATATGAAAAGCGAAAATACCCAGTTCGAGTAAATTTTTTTTTTTAATGACAAATAGAGGATGGCAGACAAGCATACAGCCTGCCTGATATTAAGCAGCGACCGTAGTCTATAGACACTTGCAATACTGACGCAACACTCGCGCGGTGCCAACCCTAATCCCTTTTCGACTCTTACCATTTTTTTATAAGAAAGGCCTTTCTGCGGTAGAGTCTAATAATTGAACTTTTTTATTTATAACGCACTTAAGATTCTTCGCTTGGTCATAAAAAAATAATCATTATCCTAACAAATAATTATAAATTGTTATTAACTTCGACTGTGACGTATAAACTCGTTACAAAAATCGTTACAAAAACGTAATTACTTACTAAACAAAAAGCAAAAAATACCCTACCGTTGTGACTTGTCATTGTAATTTAGCTCTTTGTACTTATTTCATTAGTTTGAATCAATAAAAATTATGGAATAATTTTATTTTTGCGTTTACAAACGCGTAAATATAATACTAGAAAAATGCACTGAAAAAAATCGACTTGCCTCAGGCGGGATTTGCCTCACCCGGATTGTGGAAGGTGCGGGTTCGAGTCCCGCCTGAGGCAAGTCGATTTTTTTCAGTGCATTTTTCTAGTACAATAAAAATTATGTATTGGTAAAACAACATATCAGTAGCTTACTAATATAAAGGTTCATCCAACTTTTTGTTTTGTAAAACAACTACTTCAGCACAAAAACATTTATTACCAGGATAATAATGTACGTTATGCTGACAAATATATCTTCTAAGCATTACCTTTATTGTGTCGGGATCTAGGGGACAATCCGCTTACCGTATCGATTGGGGACAAACTAAACTTGCTTTAGGTTTATTCTAATTTGAGGAAATAGGTTCTTGCTATTATATTTCGGCATTATGAAAATTTCGATACAAATTACCCTGATACCAATTATATACCGCTGACATTTGTTACCGCCGACTGAAGTTATTTAATGCCACACCTGACCAATAAGTGGTACGCTACGCTTACGAAAAATCCCACTTCCTGGTATGGTGGGTGTATAGTCATAACACGAAATGGTCAAAAACAGAAGCGGGCATTACTAGAACTGGGCGTAACAAGAAGTGGTCAAAAACAGAATTAGTCATATCCAGAAGAGCACATTTTAACAAGTTGTCACAGAGCGCCTAAAACGCACGATCTCACAATCGCGGCTAGTTTTCTATAAATTCGATGGGTTCTTCCAAATCCAGAATTGGAAAGAACCCATCGAATCCTTAGATAACTTAGTTCCATAGAAAAACCTTACGCAAACTCAAAGTCAAATACCTTTATTTTTATATTAAGTACGATTTGTAAAGTCATAAACGCCAAATTAAACTTACAGTAAAATATCGTCATTACTACCAGGTAAATACATATAATAAATTATACAGTTATATTATAAATTGTAAAGAAAAATAAAAATAAAACAATTGGTATTTAAGACAAGTATTTAAGAGCGTTTTCTTTAAATCTAAAATGAAAGCATGAGTAATTAATGAAAAGCAGCGGTGTTAAACAAGCAAATATTCATACCATAATATCACGGAACATAGATATGATATCATGTGGGATTCGTCTCAAGGGGAACGCAGGGGACATTTATGTCATCTTTGTTCTGCAAAAACAGGCTGTACGGGCAATTTATCAACCCAGCCCTCCTCACCGAGAGAAAAATACTTTAATCGTAACATCACAATTCATAATTAATTATCAAAAAGCAGGAGCCCTAAAGCACTATTATCGCGTAACTAACTACTTCTTCTTTTTTATTTAATGGCAATTAATCGCGTAACTAAATTCGTTTTGGGTTATACCGTATTCATCTTATGACGTTCAATCCCCCTATAACGATAGTGTTAAACAACATTTTATTAACTATGAAAATAGACAATCCCCCGTAGTTGAGGGTTCCAGGTGAAATTCTCTTCCAACTTCTTCGGTCTTATCATAAATTAACGTCAGAGAGAAAGACTATGAAAAAGAGCCGATGCGCTACGGTCCGTAGCCATTTTGTAGCCATTTTTCCGTAGCGTTCAAAGTAAAAAAAGATGCGGTCATAGTAAATAAAGAAGCGTTCATAGTAAAAAAAGAAGCGTTCATAGTTAAAAAAGAAGTGTTCATAGTAAAAAAAGCGTTCATAGTAAAAAAAGAAGTGTTCATAGTAAAAAAAGCGTTCATAGTAAAAATAAAAGAGGCGTTCCCTTTCTGAGCTAATAAATCTGCTACGAGCTTAACTTATTTTGTTTGTTAAAATTGTACAATTATCATTGACAATATAGACTATTTAACCCCTATGCGACCAAAATGAAACTAAGTATGATTTCTGAACAAATTGTTTATTTAATGATAAAAAAACAGAGTACTTTAGAGTACTAAAAACCGGACAATGCGAGTCGGACTCGCCCACCGAGGATCCCGTACAAATTTGTATTTTTTGCGGCATAAACGGCCGTATCTTTTTTGCGTTAACTTAGAAGATTGATTTTTTACAGCTTCAAAGGTCTGTAGACTTGAGTACTTATATAACATAAAGATATAATATAATAATATATCTCCACGCTCACACCAATTATCTAGCCCGAAGTAAGTATCATTAAGAACTTGTGTTACGGATACTAGATAACGGACTTTTTTTTTTAATATACATAATCATTTTAGATATTTTTATAAATAAACTTAAATAAATATATAAACAACCATGACTCGCAAACAAACATTCGTGTTCGTCACACAAACATTTGCTGCTACCAGGATTCGAACCCGGACCGCTTGATGTGTAGCCAGCTGTACTGACCACTCCACCACGATGGTTTTAATTTGAACACTATACCTCCACGCGTTCCCGAGATAAAGGCAAACCTCGATGATTGAATACGTACTTTAAATAAAGACTATATTTTTACTTTCTCGTATAGAGGAAGTCTTGTAATCGTCGAAAAATTCGACCTCGAGATTTTGACGGATTTACACGTTTTAGACCTCCCTGACTCCAAAAATATTTTTTTTGGAATTATGTCTGTGTGTGTGTCTGTGCGTTAGCACGATAACTCGAGTATGCTTTAACTTATTGCAACCAAATTTAACATACGTGTATGACATCAAAATATAAGTTTTCTGACAGAAAACTTATATTTTTAAAAATTTTGAGCCATGGATTACGAATGATAAGCAATCAAGTACGCGGTCGGTACTTGGATGGGTGACTAAAATTTAACACGCATGTATGACATCAAAACATAAGGTTTCTACCAACCTTTGAGTCGTTTCCGGTATACGAGAAAGTTAAGTGGAGACCACTCCCGATTTTTTGTGATTTAATTACAAATGTACGGTTTTTAGAGTTTTTCCTGTACCTGTGGTATAAGACGATATTACTCGCCAAATTTCATAGTTCTAGATCAACGGGAGGTACCCTATGAATTTTGATTACCTTGAGAGTATCGAAATATACCTTTTTTGCGGCATAAGCGGTATCTTATTTTTGCGTTAACTGAGAAGTTTGATCTTTTTACAACATCAAGAGACCGTACACTTGAGTATATGGTTTTAATTTCAACTAATAAACTTTGACATTTTCTGATCTTTGCAATTTGCCTGTGAACAAAGTATCTTCATCTCCTTCTTCTTCGTCAGTATGGTTGGTGATTGAGGTAAGATAATCGTGTCATACTCAATATGTGAACTATCTTCAGCTAATTTTCATTTCGAGCTTTTTCTACCCTAAAATATTGTTTTGGATGGCAAATATTTGCTTCAACCCGTTCAAAAATTATTCAAAGAAACTGAAAATAAAGTAAATTTTTAGTCACATGTGCCCATTGGCCCCATTTGGGGACAGTTATAGATTTTCAATAACAACTTATTGCATTTTACAATTTTCCATAATTATAAAACACATAACATTTCTGAAAAACGAAAGTCAAAATTGTGATGACATGAACCCCGAAAAGCATTTACCGAAAACAATGACATACTTTGCGATTTTACTAAACTAGTACACTGTTTGTCATTACCACGGGCGATTTTTCCCGATTATATAATATTTATTCAAAAATAAGTGACTGTATTGAATTTAATTTATTTATTTTATAAATCAGGTGTATCTTTTAGTTTTGTAATAATCGAGTATAAGTAGATGTCCTCGTTTAGGCACGGCAGGCGCAAATGGGTTTTCTTTTTTAATTTGATTACATAGTTTGAATAATTTGACGATCGCCCTTTCTCTAGTTCATCCATTCATGCATTTCTCTCAAACTAGACAATGGAAGATACCCAACGTATAACAAAGTGAAGTAGCAAGACTGGCGCGAGTTTTAATTAAATTCAGCTTGAGATCCGCGATACCATTGTTTGTTGGTTGCATAACTTAGAAATGTTACTGATTTATATTCATTCGATTCTTTGTAGCAATAAGGTGGTCAGGAAAGCTAATATATTAATAATATAATATAATATATTTTCACGCTCACACCAATTATCTAGCCCAAAGTAAGTATCATTAAGAACTTATGTTATGGATACTAGATAACGGATATTTTTCTTTAATATACATAATATTTTTAGATATTTTTATAAATAAACTTAAATTAATGTATAAACAACCATGGCTCATCAACAAATACTCGTGTTCATCACACAAATATTTGCCGCTACCAGGACTCGACCTACGACTCGACATACTGACCACTCCACCAAGACGGCGTCGGCTTATAGACGTAAAGTTCTATTTAATCAATCTAAAAGAAGTTTCAGTTTAATTAACTACTACATAATTATACAAACGGTAATTGGGGTCTTAGACAAGTAACAATCTTTTCATAACGATAAGATATCGAAATTCGTCATCATCGGCCATATTGATTGGTTTTATTCAGCGTCTTAGCTTTAGCTACCAAACTTACATAAGGTATGATTTCGTAGATTACTGCACGCAGCAGCAGAAGACGACGGACGTGTCGTCGCCGCGACGGAGAAATAAAAAAATGTTTTTGTGAGGTCCGTGCCAACCTGAATATTTGTAATAAACGTAGTCAATTCGATTTTTTAAATATAATTTATTATTTCCCCGTTAATAGTTTCTAATGTGTTTTTTTATTTATTTAAAATCACTTTTAAATTTTATGCTTAACCTACACCAAAATCTACCCATCGCTCTCAATGAACTCAATCTCAATAAAAAAAAGAAAATTTAAGGTAATTCCATCCCGTCGATTTCATATTTTTCGCTAGTCGCAAACTTACGTCGAGACCCCTTACATATAGGTAGATTGTAGACAGTACTTTTCCAGTTCGTAGTGGTGTTAAATAATATTACCTATATTACGTATTACCTATATTACGCTCATTGTCTGTTCCATGGCGCTTATAATCAATTAAAATTATGCAATAATGCAGTTATAATTGCAAAAAATCGTGCACAAGTTGCCTTCTTAGTTCTAAGCCTTATTGCATAAATACTGAGCCGTCAACTAATTTTAAGGCAGCGGATATAAGAGTACCATTGTTTATATCGAATGTACATAAGGACACAGAGGAGGCTGATATAACTGAATACATACAGTCAAAGACACGAGAAAATGTAACTTTGGTGAAAATAAACATGAAACGTGATAAAGGTTATAACTCGTACAAAGTGTTTGTATCAAAGCACAAGATGAATTTGTATCTTGATGACAAACTATGGCCCGATGGGATCACTTTCCGCCGGTTTGTAAACACAAGGCTGCCTTATAATCCTAACCTACATGCAGTGCAAACAAAATAGCAAGCTTATCACGTTTAATTGTAAAAATGTAAAAAGGAGTGTTGACTGTGTGCGGTCACTCTGCAAAGAGGCTGATATCATTGCCCTGCAAGAGACGTGGTTGGTACCTCAAGACCTGAATTTTCTTGGAAGTATTGACAATAATTTTAGCTACACAGCTAAGTCTTCAATGGATCTTTCAACTGGTATGAGGCGTGGCAGACCTTTTGGAGGAGTGGCGATTTTGTGGCGTAAAAATCTCTTCAAAAAAGTGACAACTGTGAAATGTGAAAGTGAGCGTGTGGTGGCTATAAAAGCAGTTACAAGCAGTAATAGTGAATTAATAATTATATGCGTGTATATGCCTACGGACCAACTTGACAACTTGCCTGTATTTACTAATTGTCTTGGAGAGGTTAGTGCTATTATTCAACAAAATAATGTAGAATCTGTTTATATTTTAGGTGATTTCAATGCTCATCCTTATACAAACTTTTATAACGAATTACTAAATTTTTGTGAGGATAATAATTGGACATGTGCCGATGTAAATAAGTTAGGATTAAAGTCTAATACCTACACATTTCATAGTGATGCTCATCACAGTAAGCGTTGGCTTGATCATTGTGTAGTTACACAATCAGCCCGGCAGACAATAACTGATATTGGGGTTCGCTATGGAGTGTATTGGTCGGACCACATGCCACTGGTGGTTGAATGTAATTTGAATTTGGTAAGAAATAAGTGTATCTTTGACAAGTGGTCTTGTAATAGTATTATTTGGGGGGAGAGAGAAATTGGTGAAATAAATATGTATTCTGACCTTTGTAATGAACAATTGAAGTGCCTGGACTTCCCCAGTGAATTTCATGCTTGTGCTGACAATATGTGTAGGGATTTAAGTCACAGATATATCATTGACATTTTCTATAGAGATATAGTTAGTATATTAAGTAAAGCTGCAATACAAAGCAAAAAGACTAACATATGTAGAAAGGGTAATAAGGTACCAGGGTGGAATAGATATGTAAAGGATGCTCATAGTGAAGCAAGGCAAGCATATAAATTTTATCTATTGTATGGAAAGCCTGATACTGGGCCTATTTATGACAACATGTGTTTGAGTCGTAAAATATTTAAATCAAGACTTAAGGCATGTCAAAAGAGGCAGGAAGATATTAAATTGGACATACTAGCAAATCAAGTTTCGAGTAAAAATTTTAGAGCTTTTTGGAAAGGTACGAAAAGGCTAAATGGTAAAGTTATGCTGCCAGAGTGTGTGGAGGGGCTTGAGGACCCTAAAGACATAGCGAATCTGTTTAAGGATTATTTCAAGGTGGAATCTTTGCAGACATGTGGTTCTGCTGTGTTGGGTGCGGGGAGCGTCACTGCCTGTAAGAAGCCACTAGGTTTTAATAGTGCTGATGTTGAGAAGGTAATAAAAAACATGAAAAGAGGCAAGTCTCCAGGTAGTGACGGGCTCAGTATTGAACATCTGCAGAATGCTGGGAGGCATCTTTTTAGGGTGTTGGCTTTGTTTTTCACTTTTTGCATACGTCATACTTACCTGCCTTCTGATTTGACAAAAACGGTTGTGGTACCGATAGCGAAAAATGTCACTGGTGATGTTCAGGATAAAAGCAATTATAGACCTATTTCTTTAGCAAATGTAATTGCGAAGGTTCTCGATGGTCTACTTGATGTACAGCTTGACAGGCATATTACTTTGCACGATGCTCAGTTCGGTTTTCGTAAGAAACTGTCCACGGAAACTGCTATACTGACACTAAAGAACACTGTTACCTATTATAATGACAGAAAAACGCCTATATATGCCTGCTTTCTAGACTTGTCGAAAGCCTTCGATTTAGTAAATTATAATAAGCTGTGGATGAAACTCGCAGAGACTGGTACACCCAATGAACTTGTAGAATTACTTGATTATTGGTATGGACATCAGAATAACTATGTGAAATGGGGTAGTGCCTTATCTGATGAGTATATCTTACAGTGTGGAGTGAGACAGGGTGGCCTTACATCTCCAAGACTGTTTAATTTATATGTGAATCAGTTAATCGATGAGCTTAGCAACACTCGTGTCGGCTGTCATATAGCCAATATATGTGTAAATAATATAAGTTATGCTGACGACATGGTGTTGCTGAGCCCATCGATAGGGGGTCTGAGGAAACTTCTTAGTATCTGTGAGTCGTATGTGAGTGAACATGGCCTAAGGTACAATGAAAGGAAAAGTAAGTTTATGGTTATTAGAGGTAAAAATAAACTGCCATATCATATACCATCAATCTGTCTTAATGGAGAACCCTTAAAACGAGTCTCACAGTTTAAGTACCTAGGTCATATAGTAACTGAAACTCTTAATGATGACGCGGATATTGAGAGGGAGCGAAGGGCCTTGTCAGTGAGAGCAAATATGTTGGTACATAGGTTTGCTGGGTGTACAGTAGATGTAAAAGTCACATTGTTCCGAGCCTACTGTCAAAGTTTTTACACCAGTGCCCTATGGGTCAACTACACGCAAAAGGCCTACAATGCGCTTCGTATCCAGTACAACAATGCTTTCAGAATTCTGTTGAGGTTGCCCCGATTCTGCAGTGCTTCAGGCATGTTTGCGGACGCGGGGGTGGATGACTTCTTTGCTCTTATGCGTAAGAAGTCATCCTCCCTCATGCACCGCACTCGGGGGAGCGACAACGCAATTCTGAAAATGATTGCAGAAAGACCCATGTCCACTGTTCAGGCTAGATATATTGATTTACATATTTTAAAGTTAAAAACATAATTTGTTTCACAGTTCGCTTCTTTATCGAAAAATGTTTGTAATATTTGAAATAACCTTAACCAAAAATAGGTAATCAATTGCTTTACTCCCATGAATTGAGTAGTACAGTAACTGTGTCATTGCTTATAGTGCCTAGCCTTTGATTTCCTTGGCCCTGTTTATGACATTAATATTCTATACTTAATTTCAATTTTAATTTAAATTTTCATGTAATCTAATAATAATATGCCTATTTTTATATAAATTTTTTATTTAATGTAATTTTATTAATTAATGACTGTTATATTTTACTAACATAGTTTAAGGTAAAATTTGTTACTAACAAAATATGGACAATTTAAGTAGTCTGAAATAAAAGTATTTTATTTTTTTTTTATTTTTTTTTTATTTTTTTTTATTTTTTATTTTTATTTTATAATATAGAAACAAGCATTTATCTAATACTTCGGAGTTAACTCAATCAATAAATAGACTCTTAAGGATGGAAGTAGCCTAATAAGGAAACTGCAATTAAGATCTGTCTCTCAATTATAATCGTTCTTTAACGTAATTGTTATAAAGTTGAAAATAGCATTAAACGTGCAATCAGTCGTTTGCAACAGTAATAAAGGGGCTAGTCCACAACACAAACGTCGTATGTGCGTACAGTTTTCTAAGCCACAAAGCAAAGCTAACGGTAGGTCCACATTAGTAGTCAGCGCACGAACATTAACCGTTCACTATGAGAATGGCTATGCATGCGTTTGTTACGTGGACGCTTACACATCATCTAAATTTAGATGGAAGAAATTTATTATTATACTCATATAAGAGTTCCACCAAAACATTGACTTGTTATCTGAGGTTCCTGAGAAACTTATATAATACTAGCTGTGCCCGCGCGACTTCGTCCGCGTGGATTTCCCGTTTTTGCAACATTTTTCATTGATGCTCAACTCCTATTAGTCGTAGAGTGATGTTACGGAGGTATATAAGCCTATATCACGGTTTCCTAAACTGTGCGTCGCCCTGGGGTGTCGCGGTTCTATCCCGGGGGCGGGCTTCGTGAGACGATCCACATAGAATGGCTGTCTAGCTAGCTTAGCGAGCTAGTCGAACGAAAATAAATGTAGACAAAGAAATGTAAGTCGCGATTTTTAAACTTGAACCCGGTTTTGAGATGCTCTGTTTTTAAAATAAGAAAATACACTGATAAAAATCGACCGTCCAGCGCGGGCGAAAAAATCGAATAAGCATCTTTACGCTACCGGGACATTACTTTCAACGTCGAAATTTGTCTGGGCTTTTTTTATTAGAAAATTCCTAAGGGCGTCACTATGAAAATAAGTTTGGGAAGCTCTGGCCTATAGTGTTCCTCGATAAATAGACAATCATAGATTTTTTCAGATCAGTAGTTCCCCTTTGTAGGATTCTGTACCCAAAGGGTAAAACGGGATCCTATTACTAAGACTCATAAATAGAATAAAATAAATACTAATAAATAGAATAAAATAAATATTGAAGGGGCTCCCATAAAATAAGCGTGACTTTTTTTGGTCGATTTTGATAACGGCAACAGATAGACGCTTGAAGTATTCACAGAATATTTAGTTATATTATTCACTTTTAAAATACAAAAACAAACGTGTTTTATTTCTCTGTCTTATTAACGATAATAACAGGTAGAAACTTAAAATATTAACAAAATATTTAATTTAAATTTCAAATAATTTTTGGAGATTTTTGATAAAATCTATGGCACGGAACCCTTCGTTCGCGCGTTCGACTCCTTCTAGGTGTTTTTTTTTTGCAGGATATCGCTGATGACCTTCTTGAAGTCACCAGGGCTTTTAGTAAAGGAGAGGACCTCGATGGGTCCTCAAGCTTTAAGGTCGAATCACTCCAAAGAGGATTCCTGACCGGTGAGCATCTCCCTCGGAGGAGTCTCTGAACCTATTAGTCTCTAATGCGTCCGAATCTGACGGGATCAGTAGTTCCTAATATAAGCGCGTTCAACTAAACAAAAAAACAACTCAGTATAGATGCGTGCGTAGTACTTGATCATTATTTAGCTGCGGAGTTATGTTAAAACTGTAATATCTCTGAAGATATTTATTGAAATCTAATGATGTAAAGACCAATTTTGTACAAAATTAAATACTTGTGATGAATAAAGTATAAATTTTGATAAGGAATAATATGATTTTTACAAAAATACCTTCGCATCTAATGCATTATTTTAGAACAAATTTTATTAACTAAAATAGGTTATAGCGAGTCAACCTTAAGAGATAGATAAATGCTGTCTGGAACTTTTTTTTAGAACTTTTAAAGGAAAATAATTCCGTGATACATGATTTTTGCGTAACTTTAACCATTTACCCAGCGCACGCAACAAAAGCTCTGAAAATCAAAATTTATTATTTTCCGTTTATTTCAAACTATGATATCTCTTAAGATATTCATTGCAATCAAATGAGGTCATTAACAATTTTGTTCAAAATTAAATGCTTGTGATAAATAATGTATTTATTTTGATAAGGAACAATATCATGCATACAAAAACACCATCGCAGATAAACTTTTGATTAAAAAAAAATTTGATTACCAAAAAGAAAGGTTATAGTGAGCCAACCATAAAAGATAAACATATGCTATCGCGGACTTTTTTTTAGAAAATTTAATGGAGAATAATTCTGTCATACATAATTTTTCCGTAACTTTAACCGTTTACGCAGCGCACGCAGGGAAAGCTTTGAAATGAAATATTTTTCTCCCGTTTTTGCAACATTCTTCATTAATGCTCAGCTCCTATTGAACGTACCGTGATGTTATATAGCCTATAGCCTTCTTAGATAAATGGACTATCCAACGAAAAAAGAATTTTTCAATTTGAGTCAGTAGTTGCTGAGATCTTAGGGTTCAACCAAACAAACAAACAAACTCTTCAGCTTTATTATTAGTATAGATTAATGTCATATTTTTTTATTTTTTTTAGTTAATATAGGAAAGCATTTGACCACACTCTCACCTGATCTTAAGCGAAGATGTGGCCTACGATGTTACATGCTTACCTAGAAATAGCCTATTCACTCTTGCCTTAAAGGCACCCAAGTTATAAGTATCAGGAAACACATCAGCAGGCAACAAGTTCCACTCCTTAGCTGTCCGCATTATAAAAGAGTTAGCAAATCGCTTTGTGCGGATGGTAGGGAAAATATATCTATAAATACGAAAAAGTTACAAACTGCCATGCCTGCGACTTCGTTCCGTGTTTATGCTTTCCTCAAGCAGGAGTCTTCGGTATCGCGAGAAACGGCGATCAGATGATCTTTCCTACAGCTTCCGGAAAATCTCGAGTTAAAGCTAAGTGAAGCCAATACTGGCTTATACTGTCAGATGTGGCTTTATGTGTAAGCATTTTTTTAGGATTATGACGTATGTATTAACATATAATGTGACAGTGCAAAAGCGAATCCATGGCGCCTGCTAGATGTGAGCCGACCCTAGTTCATTGCATACGTAGAGCAAAATGATAATGAACTCAATTTCAACTGCCATTACGAGTAAATCCTATTGTCTGGAACTATTCAATGGAACTCAGTTTGTCGCGATTTCAAAAAGTGTAACGGTACCGATTCATAGCGTGGTCAAATAAACAATGGTTTAGAATGGGCGCCTCTTTTCTACTCGTTTATAATATTATCATGTCATAATATTCGAATTACGATATCAAAGGTGAACATAAAATGACATACTTTTTAATACAGATAATCAAAATTAAAATTAAAAAAAACAACCTGTAACATAATGACCATTATAACCAAGGAGCTTATATTATTATAACCTATTATAACACCGGTTCGACTCATTATGATACAGTTATTTTTAAGGCAAAGGGATCTAACCCATACAAAAAATTTGACTCCTAATAATTTGTAAAAAGCCACAACTATAACAAAATAGTTTGTTGCCAGAAAAATCGGACGCCACTACTTTATCTTCACTAATGCAATTAATCAAACAACAAGAGTAAAAGCATTAGTGAAGATAAAGTAGTGTATGCAACTGCATATAACACGGGTATTAAAACACTCGTTACTATTATGAAACTCGCTGCACTCGTTTCATAAACTCACACTCGTGTTTTAATACCCTTAATTATATGACAGTTGCATAAACTACTATTAACTTAAATTAGGCGTTAAGTTATGGTTATGGACCAAACTTCTGAAATATTTTAATTCTTTTTATGGTTTTTTTTTGGTCGTTCCCTGAAGGTTTAGTCACTTTTTGATTAGATGCCTCTTTGTAGCATTTAAGCGACAGGCTGACAACTTGTCACTATTTTGAGACATTGCATGGTCCATACTGCCAGAAGCACATACTATGCTCATTAAATATGTTCCTTAAATTAGGCATTAAGCTATGGTCTTTAAATGGTTAAGATTACCAGTGAAACTGATTTATGAGTCTCAAGAAAAAGTCTTTCTCAAAAACTGTCATTTTCAATGTTGCTGAGGAACATGGGCGATGAATGTTGCTTCCTACCATCAGACTCGATAGCTACTTTTCGACACCAACCCTGTAGAGACTCTATACATCGAGGGAGATAAAGCCCAAAAATACTCTACGGGAAGGTAGCTAGAAAACTAACGAAAATAGAAAGCTCACTAAGCTTCCTCGCCTAGTAATATTATTTAAAAAAATGCGCCAAAAATGTTTATATGCAACTTACAAAAAGTAATTTTCGACTCGTGCTACAAATGCTGCCCTACCTCTCTAGTTTATCTGTAAACATTTAAAAATCATTATTACACATCCCTAGTAAACTGACTACCCAACGGAATTAGATCCACATTTCCCGAGTTCGAGTATTTCCCCTGAGGAGTACAAATATGTTGTTTGAAGTTCCTATACTACCGTCTTATTTAAGACTGTCGCCGTAACAGATAGTGTTACCAGTATTAAAATTAGTGGATAAGGTATCCAACCCCCCGATCTCGCTATTTACGAACGGTAAAACCAAAACCTTATCGCTATCGTTTTCATACAATTTAACAACTGACAGCTGTCAAACTGTTGTCAAAATGTATGAAAACGATAACGATTTGGTTTTAGTAAAATCGTTGTTAATAGCGTAGTTGCGCTGAACTCTATTTGTGTAGGAAACACGATTTGCGCTTCTTTTCGCTAAAGGGCGCTATTCGCGTTTCCTATGCATTGCAACTACAATAAAGTTTTTGTACGAAAAAACTTACGCTACTCGCACAGACCTTCAGTGTTCTTACGGGTAAAGGTCGTAGCAAACTTATCAGCTCAAAGCCGTAACTAAAAATAAAGAAAAACAAAGCGTTTATTGAGACAACAACACTAAAATAAAACAAAAAAATCTTACATAATAATTATTTGTCTCAAACGGTCCCAGCTCAGCGGCCTTGCGGCCAGCGCTAGTCTTCCGCTGGGACCGATCTCAACAAGTCACAAAAAGAGGCGATGCACTACGGTCCGTAGCTGTTTCGTAGTCGCTGTTCCGTGGGATTCATAGTAAAAACAACAGGCGTTCCCTTTCCGATCTGATAAATGTGTTGTGACCTTAAAGCTCGCTTCCATCTTCGTCCTTATCATCACTTAACATCAGGTGTGATAAAATTTCGCCGTCAAAAAAAAATTTTAGGTCAGCTGGCCGATTATAATAGTAATAATGATAAATCTTTTATTTCAAATAACGACGTCGCTGGAATTTGGAGCAGCTCGAACTGGAGTAGTAGCTCCACCTCACAGAAGACCACAGTCAAATAACACAACATTTTTGTGGGGTTGTGTTTCTGTTGGTGAGTAAGGTCGCCAGAGCTCCTCAGGGTAGGGAAGGGGTTTAGGGCTGGCAGCATGCGAGTGTTACATCAGTATTGCAAGCGCCTGCCGGTAGAGTTAGAATAGCATCACTCCATATCCTCCAAAGGGTGTCGTAGGCGACTAATGGATCAGCAAAGGAGTATTGATCACCTTATACTCCTTCCACCAATCCGCATTGGGCAAGCGTGGCGGACTAACTGCCTAAACCTCCTTCTATGACAAGAAGAGGCCTAGTGTCCCAGGAGTGGGTCAAATTATAAAGGCTGTTATGATGAATTATTAACATGACTATAAGTTCTTTAAAATTAAATTTCAAAGCCCACATCTTCGTCCCATTACATGAATTGACACTGTCGCTTAGCATAATGAGATTATGTTTTTCCACGTAACCTGGTATTGATTATGGGACCAACACTTCCCTAAGTAGGTACGGCCTGTCGCCAGGCCCCTTTTTAACCGAAGCCTTACGTTTGTGTTCGCAGGAACTCGCAAATCGAGTTAGTAGGAAGCCTCATTCATGTAACGGAAGTACTTGGGGCTGGGTGACATGTGTGTCAGTTTACTGGAAAGGGATGCTTAATTTGGGGTGTTTTAAGGAGTAAATAATCACCATTTTGTCGTACGTCTTTGACAGGTGGTTGTTGTTTATGATATGATATTGCGATAAATGATTCTATTCTATTCTAAAGAAAAATAAGATAGGCTTACTGAAGCTTCTGATGTGCCTGAAGAGTCAGTGTGCCACTCGAGATAGGGCGCAGAGGACTAATAGCCGCTCGAATTTGGAGCACCCAAACTACGGCAGTAAACACATACCATACAGTGAAATAGGCATCTTATGGGCCAGCATGTCCACCATGGAGGATAATCTAGACTTATGGCTAGCCGCCTTCAAATTTCGATTGGGTATACACAACATCAGGTGATGTAAAACATCTGCCGTGTCTCGCAAATAAAAAAATCCGTATTGACGGTAAAAATCGACTAGTCAAATGAATATTTTTTTTTTTACAAAAAGTCAAACAAATTTAATGATTCCGTCCACATCACCTGATAGACGGGCCCAGCTGCGAAGATAGCTTTCATCCTGGACTGACCAAGAAAAAAAATATTTTATAATTTTAATTTTCTTCTGAAGTTCTTCAGGTCTCCGAAGTTATTAACCAGCTACCATTTAATCAGTAGGATTAAAAGTACTCAAGCTCATGATATATGAACGAAGTAAATACATTTAAGGGGAAAAAATTAACAGCACTCTACGGATAAAAGACCTGTCATTTTACTATTTATTCTAGGCACTTCCAGATGAAACTATAAATAAGTTGTTTGCAGACGACAAAGAACGGATTTGTTACGACTGTGTTATGTATGTATGTTTACTTAGAGAAGACCCGTCTGATTACCAAGGTATTCATTGCGCAATGGGCAGACAGGCTTGCGGTTTTGTTAAAGTCACTTTGTAAGGAGAAAGATTTACTTAGTAATATATTACACACACCTAGTAACAAGCTCAGATTAATCATCATTAAAATCTCAGATTAGATATTTGGAATTCATCGAATATAAAATAAAAGGTTCATTAAAAACCAGCTACTTGCATAATACATGAGCAGAGCTTTACATTTGAGAACACATAAAACCACATCATAGCCCCAAAGTTACTGGTTGCCAGGGTACATAATGGGGCATCGACTCCAAAAAGTAAATAAGCCTTCAGTGAACCAAGAACCTAAAGCCGACAACCAGGACAGAGTGCTATACTCTAAAACCTCACAGCAGTCCGGGCACTGGCTAATAATCTTATATATTAGGGGTTTAAGTATGAAATTGCCGTTTTGTATGCAGAATTTAACGAAAATTCATTTTTCCATACAAATATATTTGCGATTTTTTAAGGAACCACAAATCTAAATTTTGTATAATTTTGTGACTATATTAATACAACATTAAGCTATAGGATACTTAGAGAAAAAAATTGAGAATTAATACCTGTAAAAATATATTCATATTTTTATAACGGAAACCGGCACCTCTTAGGACGAGCTGTTTTTGAAGATGTATTACTAATGAAAAAAATAAAAATATTTTTTTATACATAAATAAAAGACCTTGTGATGAAGTTTAATGGAGAGTAATGGAAATAGCTATTGTATGAAAGAAATTATACACTAATGAATAATGAGGAAAAAATCGGCAATTTCATACTTTAAGTAACCCCTATTATAAAATTTCCATGTCACATTGTTAGTTACCGTACTCCTCCGAAACGGCTTGACCGATTTTCATGAAACTTTGTATTTGCGTATTCAGTAGGTCTGCGAATCGGCTTCTATCTATTTTCCATACCCCTAAGTGATAAGGGTTGTTCACCCTTAACTTTTTTTTAATTTTTGGACGAAATTTTTGTTTTTATTTTTTTATTATGTGGCATTAAAAAATAAATACAACCCGAAATTTTTACTTTTTTATCACCAACCTCTATTTTTTTATAGCCATTTTAGTAATTTAATCATGTTTGTAAGGCAAAATAACGTTTGCCGGGTCAGCTAGTAATATAATATAATTATAAATATAATATAATTTATAGTTGAATCACGAGAAGTCTTTCTTTCTCCTACCCTGCTCCCAATTTATTTGGAGTCGGTGCAGTATTTTTTTTATAAAAAGGTCAAACAAACGACTCTATTCCGCCTGATGGTAAGCAGAAGTGGAATCCAAATGCGAAGAAAGCTGGTGCGAGAGATAAACCGCCGCGCTAGTCACCCTCACCTTGCCAAACTGCAAGGTGCTTCTTTACGCCTCTTTTGAATGACCCAGGATTGTAGGAAGGAGGGAACACGTGTGCTGGCAGTGAATTCCATTTCTTGATATGCGACAAAGAAACGAGTTGCCAAATTTCTAGTTCGCCTTGGAATGGTAGCCACAGTTTGTCAGTGGCAACGTAGACCAGCACGCGTAGTCCTTAAAAGGAAAGGAGATGGTGGGATAAGGGGAAAATGCTCATCAGAACACTCGCCGTGGTACAGACAGTAGAATGCGGTCAATGAAGCAACATCGCGACGCAATTGGAGAGGCTCAAGTTGTTTAGTCACCTCTTCGTCGCCGATGATGCGGGCCGCGTGACGCTGCTACCTATCCAAAGGATCGAGAAGGTACTTGGCAGAGCCATCCCACAGGTGCGAGCAATACTCCACGCAGGACCGTACTTGCGTCTTGTTTAGCAAGCACAGTTGATTTGTGTCTTGATACCGAAAATACTGCTAATAGATTTGGACATGAGATTTTTACGGCCGGCAGTCTGTCTGACACCAACCTTCCTTGGGAACAAATGCTATATTTCGATTCGACAGGGACCACCAGCTTAACGTGCGTTCCAAAGCACGAAGAAAAATCTCAAGTTGAAAAATTTACCCCCATTCACACATTTTCATTTTTAAATTCGGGCACCCATCCGAGTACCGACCGCGCACCCTCAACATCCATCCATATACTTAAATCATGAGAAGTATTTAAGACAAAAATATTTGTAGTAAGTACTTTGCTCATAATATTCAAAGAAGACTAGTAAAACACCCGACCGGCAATGAGTAACAGCGCTGGCAGTCACCTTCGACCCGTTTAATATGTCCGCAAGTGGATAAAGGAAGGAACTCTGACTGTACTAATTTATCGATCAGCTGTCCGTATGAGTGGACGCCTTGGTCGCGTGTTGGCAATTAAACAATTTATTTGTGAAGCAGTTAACAAATAATTGAAGATAAAAATAGAGGTCCCGCTATCTTTTGGTTGCGATTGCAAATTGTGATATTATTAATTGATCAATATGAAAATATAAATTCCTACTTCCAATTTTTAGTTTCTCGTACGTAGTATAGAGGAAGTCTTGTTTGTTAAAAAAATGTGTAGACTCGCCATAAAGACGAATAACCATCAGTCCATAACGGAAAATTTATATGGAGGTACCAATAGCCAACAATGCCACATCGCAGCGACATAAAGTATTCATAGTCATATTCTTTATTGCATTCCATAAGTTTAGGTAACAAGATGTTCCTTGAAACTAATGAATCAGCTATGGACCCTGTCGGGCACAGCAAAAATTAGAAGAGAGATTATTTTACCAATAGGCCTACTGACCTACGGAAACTTGGCCCCTTACAAATCTTACAATGGGCCTCATAAAAAGGCTCAAGGTCACTCAAACGGCAATGGAGAGGCCTGTGCTCGGATTTTCTCTGCGTGATCATATCAGAAATGATGAGATCCGCAGGAGAACGAAGGGCACATTGTGAGGAAGATTGACGATCATTGGGGCGGAAAGGTCCTTGAATGGCGGCTGAGTACCGGGGGACGCAGCGTTGGTAGTCCCCCCACAAGGTGAACCGACGATCTGGTAAAGGTTGCGAGAAGCCGCTGGATGCCGGTAGCGCAAGACCACAGCAATAATTATTATTTCTGTTCGCAGGACCGATCGGGCTGGTACGTCGCAATGGGCGTCTCTTGGCTGGTATGATGAACCGTCAATGGACCTCTCAAATACTTGGTTTAATTGAATTAGTAAGTTGTACCAGTACATAGCTTAATTTCCTTAGATTAAAGCAAAGGCGAAGATACGGCATTCTCCATATCGCATCTTTCAAAAAGAAGGCCTCGTCAACTACATATACATATATGTCGCAGGGAAATGATGAAAATAGAGATTTTATTAAATCCCTAAGGAATTTGATCAAATCCCTGCAGATGTTAAAATAACTATTAGATTTTAACATTTCCCTTATGAAATTTAGTGATTTGATCAAATTCCTGAACTTATTAAGTGAAAAGACAAAAATAGACAAGTCAAGAATTGAACACCACTGTTTTCGCTAATTATTGCCTCCTTTACCTCAGTTGCAACAAAGTGGCAACAAAGAATAAACTTATGAGTTCGTGGTTTAATGTTTCGCTCAACAGTGCCACCAATTCAGCTAAGCTTGCGTGAAATCACAGCTAAATTATCATTATTTGGTGGGCAAGGCTTTAAAAAAAGTTCCTGTGATAAATCCAAGGTGCAGTGCGAAACAAATTAATGTGCCTGTACATCAAAAAAACCCTTGAATTATTTTAAGTACTTTTCGTTTAAAATAATTACTTGTTTTACATACTTATTACCTTCTATAACCATTTTGGTACATTTATAAGTCTTGCAATGTCTGAATTGCTTAATAAAAATCTTATAACTATGTTAGATTTTTTTTTTGTCATTTCACTAAAGCAGTTCAGGGATTTGATCAAATAACTTAATTTCATAAGAGGAATGATAAAATCTAATAGCCATTTTAACATCTGCAGGGATTTGAACATATTCCTTAGGGATTTGATCAAATCCCCTTTTTCACCATTTCCCTGCGACATATACACAAACTATGATGAACGTGTCGCTCTCGCACGACTTTTGCATTTTTAGACGCATTTGCAGACGTAGTAGGTAGTTAAGTAAGTTAATTTCGATGTTTTTGCTACATTTAAATAACTGTTTACCCTTAAATTTGTAAGTATATAAAGTAAACCTACGTACCATGAAGCCGAACTAGTGACTTGCGGAAAGAGGCTAAGCTGGATTTAACACGAATTTTGTTGCTGAAACTTACGTATGAACTATTTTACAATTGGTCAAAAATTTATTTCAAACTTCAAACTTCATCGGAAGCAGACTATTAGATAAAATGAAGACCAATTAATGATGTTATATATAGATAGCTATATATAACATCATTAATTGGTCTTGATAGACGTGAACTTCACCTTAACTCTTATGTACTAATAAACGACAGTGAAACACAACATTGATTAATGACATGACACGCTGATGTGTAAGACCACAGTGTAAGACTGTTCATAAAAAGTGATACTGGAATTTATTTATAGGCACAAGCCAGTATCCAAGTTTAGGTTCGGCAATACTAGCATTTTACAAGACACAAATATTCTTGGAAAGAACAACAATGGATCTTCAATGAAATCTCGTTATAGACTTACGTAAGTACTCGGTATAAAATTAAAACAGGATTTAAAAATCGGGAGTGGTCTCCCCTTGACTTTCTCTTATACCGGAAATGACTCAAAGGTTGATAGAAACGAATGTTGATTTTTTTTTTGACGATTACAAGACTTCCTCTATATCTACTACGTCTATGAAAAAGTAAAAATGTATTACGAAGTTTGAAGCCTTTTGACTAAAATTCACAATTGCATCGCGTTATGCGGAGCAGAGGAAATGTATTCAACTGCGCTTAATTAGAGCAAATCCTCAGCCGGCAGCGCTCGGATATTTTGAATAAGTAATTGTTGGTGTTCCAGGAATTCGTTAGCGCCACTGAAAATATTCGTCTTTGTTACGAAGTGGCGCTAGTTTTGTTTCGAACTTTGTTTGGTACGAAATTTTGATTTGTTTCGGCCTACTGGGATTGCTGCAAGTTTTTGTATGTCAATAGACAGGGTTGAATATTTACAATAAAGTTTTCGGTAGGTACCAACTTTGATTGAGCTGAGTGCGTTGCACCGAGTACTACGTTATTGTCACTGTTAAAGTTATTTTTAACTGAAACTTTAACAATAACCATCAAAGTCCACTATCTTTTGTTGCACTGTCATGTAAAATGTTATAGTTAAAGTTAAAAGGGTTACAAGTGAAAAGACGTTTACCTTTCCAAAAAATCACAGGGGTAAATTTTAGATAATGACAATACCTACTTCAAATTGCGTTGTGAAACACCTTTCAAACACAAACCACCTTCATCATTTCAGCCGAGAGACGCCCACTGTTGGACATAGGCCTCCCCCAAGGATCTCCAAACCGGTCGGTCCTGCGCTGCCCGCATCCAGCGGCTTCCCGCGACCTTTACCAGATCGTCAGTTGACCTTGTGGGGGGCCTACCAACGCTGCGTTTCCCGGTACGTGGTCGCCACTCAAGGACCTTTCCGCCCCTCAAAGTTGAGGGGTGTAAGGGGTTCCGAACAACAGCTGACGGAACCCAAGTCAACCTCACCTGCACGCGGTACACCCTGCCGAACAACAGACGAGGCTCTGGCGCTCCCCACCAACCCGCACTGGGCCAGCGTGGTGGGAGGAGGCCCAAACCCCCCCAAAATGATAAACAAACCACCTTACGTCATTGAAATTGAAATTGATTGCATGACAGTTGACACACACAAACTGTAACTTTAACGCTAACCGTCTGAGGTTGAGCGGTTATGGTTATCGTCATTTATTACCTAGGTACATTGCAAGCTGTATTTCGCTTAACCAGAGATTTGACGGCACCTTTGGCATTGTTTATCGTTATAGTTACTTGTTTGGAGCAACTGAGCCAATTGTTTGATATTGTCATATATCTTAACCAATAGGGTGCGTCCACGTCATGCGGAGGCTGCGCACGTGAAGTACCTACTGTTTGGTGCCTCAAAATCGTATTGTGGACCCTGATGGACATTTCTCTATTTTTTTAACATGTTGCGTTTCAAATCAAGCCAAATTACATTAACAAAAAAAATACTCTATTTTACAATTAATTCGCCCCGACACTTTGCTTACTAGCATGAGGGTTGTAGCAACGAATACCGATGATCCGGTAAATTGGCTATGTGGCTCTTAGCAGCCCTACAAACGTCATATTATTTTAATTACCCGACATTTCTAGCGCTACAACCAACAGTGTTGACCTATTGCCCTATTACTTGTAATTCTTACTAACCTTACCCGGTCTGCTAAGTAATTTAAAGTGTAACAACTGTCCAGGGTTATGGCTTTTGTTGGTTAGTTCACAGTTTAGTTGCTTTTGGGCTCAGATCATATAAGTTACTTAATCATTACCTACTTACATGATCCGAGCTTTTGAATTTGATGTCCCCTTTGTGTAAGCTACGTGCTGGCAACTGTCACTATTTTGGGGTACTGTGTGACCCATACATAAAAGCGTCGGTGGCGTAATGCGTAAGGGCGTTGTCTCCCACCCGGGAGGCACCGGTTCAAACCCCGCCACGTACCAATTGTTTTCAAATTTTTAATTCATATGTACGTTTAATCGACCCTTTTAATACTCTTTATTGCACATAAAATACATAAAAATGGTTGTCTACAACATAGTTTGCAAGGGCGAACTTATCTCTGGAAGAGATCTCTTCCAGTTTTACCGTGAAGGAAAACATCGTGAGGAAACCTGCACACACCTACGAAGAAATTCTTAGGCTATGTGTGAAGTCGACCAACCCGCACTTGACCAGCGTGGTTGACTAAGGCCAAATCGCCCCTAATGTGGGGTAGGCTCGAGACCCTCAGTGGGGACATTATATGAGATGTTGGTGTGGTGTGATGTGAGAAAAAAAAATCAAGGATGTATCTATGTTTGCAACCTCATAAAATACAAAAATGTCTTGAAAGTCAGAAATAACTAAAAAAACATTGAAAAATCTTAACTCGAAAACTACAAAAATCGTAGAATATACAGAGGAGTTACTCGGGTTTGTCTAGGGCTACTCTATCTCTGGGCTCCAGCTTTACACTATTTTTTTAGGGACAGCCTGTATAGTTATTATACCTATTCCTATATGTATTAAGTATACTGCCAATTATTGATATGTAAGAAGGATGCCAGTGCAGCGTAAACAAAGGGGAGGGTGACATTCTCCTACTCTACTCCCTATTTATTTGGGATCGGTGTAGAAGATATATCTCGCTATCGACATACGGCTGTGACATTAGATTTTAGGTGGTGGTCTGGTGTTCATGGAATATCAGCCTCAAGGCGCTTTACGGGCGTCCCGATATTGTGCTGATTGAATACCATTTCACAACTGCTTTTAATATTGTTCAATACAACCCGTAATGCTAGATTTAAGTGGTTTGAATAAATCTTTTCTATTCTAAAAACAAGAGTGTAAACCACAAAACTATGCCCGTTTTTTAAAAAAAAAATAGATACTTAACTAGAGAATAGCATTGCGTTACTGTTATGGGCCACAAAACCTATAGGATATCCATAAAAATTATAAGAAGTTGCACTATAAAAGTACCTACGACTACCATACGTTCACAAAGGAACATTGCCCCCATTCACCTTACAAATGCGTTAACAAAAGGTAGGCCAACGGTGTCCGAAGCCGCGAATAGCAACACTGTGATTGAGTAATAAACCTCCTAATTACCGCACGTGGCCCGCGCGGTAAACAACATGTGAGAATAAACTGCGCGTGCGCATCCGCACTGTCGACGACGGACGGCTTTGTTAATTAAATGCTTCGAAATATTATAAAATAATTAGAGGAGGTCGCTGGCACCGCGGTCTTTGGTTACGATCACATAAGTTAAGCTACCAGTGGCATTCGATAACTTTTTTTCACAGTTGAAAGTTTCAATCACCGGGTGAAATACATTCCATTGCTGTTATACGCGACACGCGTGTTGTTGCACTTGTCGTGTAAAAAAAGGAGTGAAAATTAACTTTTTAGTATAGAAACTAAATGATGAAAGAAAAGTAAGATTACTATTTATAGATCGATCGGTAGATTAAATTGAGCACCCCACATTCTCTAATTAGTAGGTAAATACTTTTCGTTCATCATTTAATTTCTATACTAAAAAGTTATTTTTCACTTTTTAGTTTTTTATTTAACATATAAGCGTGTTTTTTAGTTTTTTTGAACTATTATTTTATTTTACACTTTTTAGTGCGAATTAATGACAACGCCATCTAGTGACGTATAGCTGAACTAACATTCCAAACGTTTAATTTATTAGTCCTGGCGATTCTAATCAGGATAATGGGATATTCTTATCGAATTATTGTAATGTCATCGGTCTTTGATAAGTCTATAAAGTTTAAATGAAATCTGACCGTTTAAAGTGGGTCAAAATTGCGTACAAAGGAGTCGGTTACATACAAACAAACATACAGGTGAAACTAATATAGGCGTGTTAAAAATACAAGAAATAATGACGCTTTGTTATTGTCCCCTCCTTATTTGACAATGCGTCAATGATAAATGATATTTCTTTTTTGTGGTGGAGTCAAAGGAAGAGAGGGTGGTCAATCGAGGAGTCTGATGTGGGCGTCACGTTCGGAGCACATTCGTACGAGAGCAAGGAGGAGACGGGCGACGCTGCTGCACTGGATCCTGGCGCAAGTGAACAAGGCTTGCTTGCAGGATATCCTCAATTAGTGCACAAAAAGGTTGGCTTTGGTAAGTTTGGTTTCTTTATTCCTCTGCGATAAACCAGTTTACAACGAGATTTCTTTTGGAATTTCCGATACCTAACTCTGAAATAGTGATACAAAACTAAAGTTCTACTACTTATTCTATATAATAACCATTAATCTACAAATCTCAGCCACAAATCGACAACCAATAAAAATTAATTGTCTATACATGTAAACTAAATAACCAACACCCTGAATACAGGTGGTTTGGGATCGGATTCCGAGTTGATTTCAATATTTTTTTTTTTGAAAAAAACTATTTTTTCTGAATAAAAACAAAAAGTACCTAGAAAATATTGTAGGTACAACTTTTTTTCAAAAAAAAATTATTGAAATCAACTCGAAACCACCTGTATTCAGGGTGTTGGTTATTTAGTTTACATGTTGTATATCATAGATAGATTGTATTATTATCTGTGACCTACATTGTATGTAACAATGACGCTCATAATCCCGAAAATCAAGCAAAAATCAAACAAAATCCAAAAACCAGCCGGTGACTTACATATCCATATCGCTGTTTTCACACGACAAGTGCCATAATACCGTGTCGTGTAAAACAGCAATGGATATTACGCAATCCACTCGGCGATTATCACTTTCATCTGTCAAAAAAAGTTAGCGAATAGGCCTAGGACAGTGTTACACTCAATTCATCTCAGCAGTCCGGATTTATCTTCATATTTAATTTTAAATGACCTTTAACACTTTTGTAGTCGAGTGTACACTTTATAAAAAATATCCAAATCAGCAATCCATCATATTTGAAGAATTGGATCAAGAGGGCACAGGATGTTTTACCTACCTAAATTGTTTTGGGTTGTTGATACAATAATTTATGATTTAGATACGTTTACCTTAATTATAAAGAAATTTTAAATTCGGTTTTTGGGGACAAGGTCACCCTCAAATATTTATAACTGTTTTGTTTGTAGTTTATGTTGTACCTATTTTCGTTTATTTTTAGCGCTAGTCAGCGTTTTGTTACAAGGGCCTAGCCAAATGACCACAGTCGATTGCGTTGAACGTCTAACGAAAATAATAATAATGTAGGGGAAGGGGGGGCATAACGGGGACGTTAAGGAAAATAATCAATAAAAAAATGAACAGAATATATTTATTAATTAAATCTAATCAGAACGCTTTGGCTATATAATAAATTATCATTTGGCACTAAATTTGGTGAAGTAACTAATTAAACAACATTTTAATTTTAATTTTACGAAACCTTTATGAAAACCCCATCATGCCCCAGGGTAGGGGCAGAATGGGGTATCAATTCGGGGGAGTACTGCTCATATTATTGTAAAGCCGTAGTTAAATTACGACCTACTTTTTAATTGGAAATTGAATTTGGCTGTCTTCGTTCTGTAGATCGTCGAGGTTGAGGCTCTGAGAAAGGAGTTTTCTGTAAAGGGTGCGTACTTGCAGGTAGTTACAGGCAAAAATGGTTCAGGTGGGTTCTCTTCAAGGGAAGGAGCCGCTTAATGTTTGATTTCCGTTGTAGATGCAGGTAAGAAATCTGAATCGGCAAAGTTGTTTTTATTAATTGGTCATATACCTACTTACCACATTTTTTGAATGCATTGATTGGCATAAAGGGGTACCCCATCGTGCCCCGTAGTCGTGTCCCCGTTATGTCCCCATGTAAATTAATATTTTAAATGATCAACAAAAAACAATAATCGATAGTTAGAGTGCATTAGCTTATAGCATATCAATAAGTAATATCGTTAGAAAAGCACAACAGAAAAACAATAATAGTAATCTAAACAATTACTTTATTACATGTGTTTTCGTGTTACTAAAAATTAGATGAAACAATATTGAAATTAATTTTTTGTCGTAGAAATCGAACACGCGCCATCTAGTCCCCGGTCACTTTGGCACTAAAGAGCGATGTCAAATGGCCACTTATTAGCACAAACAACACACTTCTAGTACGTGTAGTTACTTGTATAGGAGGATGGCCCCGTCGTGCCTCGTGACCCCGTTTTGCCCCCCCGTCCCCTATATGAAACTGACGTTTTAACGAGAATGCTCTATGGCGACCGTAGTAAAAAATTAACCTATCCACAAGCGCTTATTTCGTATGACTTGTCCTTATAGATGAACTGTAGAGAAACATCGTAGGGATAAATAAAACCTTTGAGGCCACTAACTAAATGTCATATCTCTATGTTTTCCTGTGACTTTATCATTCCTCGCCAGTCTGAGAGGAAAAACAATCCTTTTGTCACCATACACACGAACTGATACTAGTGGATGGGGGGCTATTATTATTTCGTTCGATAGAAACGTTGTATCGTTTGCCACTTTTCTAGGCCCCAATAGAGTCACAGAGTTGTAGTCAAGTAGAGTTCTCTACATTCGCTCTGAAAATCGTTGTTAGATATTTTTTGGTTGGAAACAAAGCATGGCATAGACACTTGCAAGTGCAACACAGACGTGACACTCGCGCCGTGGAGCTTTGGTGACCTTACTCACCAACAGAAACACAACACCACAAAAACGTATTACTTTAATTTTTTTACGAGATTGCAAACAAGCTTGCGGCCCACCTGGTGCTAAGTGGTTGCCGTCGCCTATAGACACGTGCAATATTGAGGGTAAATAACTTAACACTGCAAGTGCGTTGCCATTCTGGGGACTGAGATGATATGCCTTCCATGCCCAGTAATTACACTGGCTACCTTTCCCTTCAATCCGAAACACAGCGAACTGCTTCACGGCAGAAATAAGAAAGGTGGTGGTACCTACCCAGACGACCCCATTCTACAACCTAGCTATTTGACTATAGTCTTCTGTAAGGTGGATATTTCGGAAGCTCCAAATTCGAGCAGCTAATCCGCTATGGCTGTGCCGTGCCAGTCAATAAATACCACAATACCCAAAAACAACTCTTGCTATGGGCGCGAAAAAAATGTTCCATATAAAAGCTATGACGCCGTCGTGGTAGTGGCCAGTAAAAGGGCCCGATCAAGGGGGGGAGGGGGGAGGTGGGGGGGGAGGGGGACAAGCCGGACTTTCGTCCAGAGCGGCAAAAACGAAGGGCGGCAAAATTGAGAATTAAGGGCGGACAAGATTAATAAAGTTTTATGAAAATAGCTTCAGTAGTTTCACTGTCTATTGTAAAAAAATAGTAGTCTAGCAGTATTTGCCGCTACCAGGATTCGAACCCGGACCGGGTTCGAATCCTAGTAGCGGCAAATATTTGTGTGACGAAACGAACACTACAAATATTTGTTTGATTATATATTTATTTAAGTTTATTTATAAATATATCTAAATATTATAATATTATAGAAATATCGCCGTGTGATGGCGGCAGAGTAGAATAGCATCACCCCATATCCTCCAATGAGTGTCGTAGAAGGCGACTAATGGATCAGCAAAGGGGTATTGATCACCTTATATAGGTACTCCGTCCACCAATCCGCATAGGTAGACCGTCTGTAAGTGGGAGGGTCTAATGTTTTATATCTTCCTCAATTTACTAGATTTAAATTTTGTCAGTAAACATGTTTAGTAAGAAGACGTTATAAACAAAAATAAACTTCCGCGATTTCGTGAAATCTCTGATTTCCTCATTTCCCTACGACATATACCTAAACCAAGATATAATTTAATCAAATTAAAAACCTCAGCATTTTCCGAGTCATGTTAATTTCAAATTCAATTTTCCTCTTACAGTTTTTGCATAATAAACTAACACTACTAATCCAGTTTAAGGCAATGAAAAAATCAGCAATAGCTGGAGGTAATCAATAAAATATATTACTGTTTAATACAAACCGAATAAGAGTTTCGGTTTAACAACCTCAACATCAAACGCTCCTTTGAGAATTTATTTATTCAGTCTTTGAGAGATGGGCTTGAGGAAAGCTTAAGGCGAAGTTAGTTTATTTTATTTTATTGACTATGACTACTGCAGGTTTTCGCTGATGATATTTCCTGCGTCACCGGTTTTTTACGAACGAAGCCGGTATAAAACATTTAGAATCATTGTTTTGGTAATACCCCTACCCCATAGCTGGGCATTAACTCGTAAATCCGTTAATCGTTAATTAACGAAGTTAACATTTCTATTAACGGATTAACTTTTAAGTTAACTTTAAAAAATGTTAACAGACTCGTTAACTTCCGTTAAATTATCCTAAGTCCATTAATCGTTAATGCAGTACCTACTATATACCAAAAAGATACCACAGGCACCGCGCTGTATCGTCAAAAAGGCGTTCTGACAAGTAACAATGACGATGATAAAGAAGACTTTTTTTAATTATGTTACTCAGTGTCTCGTAAAAATATATCTTGACTCGGGGAACAGATATTTATAAATCTGTTGACTAAATATAATACTGCTATACCCTCGACCGCTGCAGTTGAACGTCTTTTTTCCACCGGCAAAGATATTTTAACGCCGAAACGAGCCGCACTCTCATACGAGAACTTCAAAATACTAATGTTCATGAATGGGAATATCCACATTGTGCCAGATGATTAAATTACACACTTTTACTTTTATATTTATACACTGTCTTTTTATTGAACGTTTATTAACTTCCAGAACCCAGAACAACAGTTTTTGTAAGCAGATCACTAACGCAACAATATAAAAAATGCGATTTTTATCACGTGTTAGTGTTAACGGATTAACGATTAACTTGCGTTAAATGTAACGTTTTAACGTTTAACGAAGTTAATTTTTTTAGTAACGGATTAACGTTTAACGAAGTTAACTATTTGATAAGCGGTGCCCAGCTATGCCCTACCCTCTTTCACCCATATGTTGTTGACATTCCTCCAATTCGCACGAAGCTATTTACTTATCCGCCTTCTTTATGCGAACAGCTAAGGAGTGGAACTCTGCCGAGGTCTGTTTTCCCCGACCAGTGTAATCTGGGACATCTTCAAGGTCAGAGTGAGCATCTAGGCGAGCGTGTACATACCAACCTTAGGCCTCATCATTGCATCGCATCAGGCGTGATTGAAGTCAAACGGGCAGCCTATAGTCATCATAACAACCTTTATAATTCGACCTGGGACAAGGCCTCTCCTTGACGTCGAAGGAGGTTTAGGCAGTAGTCCACCACGCTTGCCCAATGCGGATTGGTGGACGGAGTATAAGGTGATCAATACCCCTTTGTTGGTCCATTAGACGCCTTCTACGACACCCATTGGAGGATATTCCACTCTGCCGGCATCTCACGGTAACAGCCTATAGTACCTTAGCTACAATAATAAAAATAGTTCTCTTACGGGCGGTTTTACCTTTGGTGCAGGTTTTTGTGCGTCCCAAGGTGGACGCTGGTTTTGGTTTGTCTTCTTCGTTGTTTACGACATAGATTTATTATTACTGGCGTTCATAGATTTGCAATGAATCGACGAGGGCGAGACAAAAAATGCACCAATGTGTGAGTACTTAATGCGATTTCTACTATTTTTCACGACGCACACATGCGCGTCGTGAAAAATAGTACTGCAGTCTGACATGACTGACATGTCGACTTAGGCCGCCTGCATGTACGTGAAATTATCTCGTCTATCTACCTCACTCTCTAATATACGCGTTAGTTGGCTCTTTCTCTTTTACATTGCCGATCTAGTTTCCTATATCTATGGGTTTAGGCATTTTAATCAGTTTACATAAAAAACTGCATATAAAAAATAAACGCTAATTTCGCCTTAAAGCTTTACACTTTTAAGCAACCTGTATAAACAAACACTCTCGCACTCGTTACCAGAATTGTATATATTTATATAACGATAAAAAGGAAATTCTGGACCCACTTTATTCTTAAGTGATTAACGGTTAATGAGAATCAATTTATTGGGAGCGCTCGCGAGCAACAAGATTAAAGGCATTATATTATCTTTAGTCAAATGTAAGTAAATGACGGGTAAAAAATGTTACGTCTTACTAATGGACCGGCTGGTGGTACGAGAGAAAAGATTTTATGACCCATGTTACTACTGGTAGTGAGATGGGAAACAAAGTTAAATAGTTTTATAAAAATCCTGTAAATAAACCGTAGTGACCAACTTTTATGAAAACTAATGAGATTAAATTATGATATCAATGAAACTAGAGTTGTACGAAATATATACTTTTATTAGGTAAAATATAAGACACTTGCTGTTAGAATGCGCTGATGTACGATACGCCAGACTAAAACTGCCGATTTTCCCCAATTAACTACAAATAGTCATATTTTCGCAAACTCTACGAATAAAGTTATTAATAATACAACATTTTTGGATAGCCAGTGTAAAAAGGTATATTCGAATAATCATTCTACTTTGTGTAGTGTGGCACTTTTTGAAAGAAAAATAACAATTCCTCCCACAAACTAATCGCCACCAGTGCGATTTCCGGAATAATCCGTCAAAAACCCATCTTTTCTTATGCAATGTACATTAATTTATAATATGGATTATACAAATCTAATGCCATGAAACGTATGCTATAAAGATAACTTCGATACAACTTCATTGCTAAGATAAGTGTATTTCGTGCTGTAGTATTTCAGTTCTTCGCCTATTGTTGTCACTTCGGCGGCTTCTTCTATGGATGGTTCTGGAAAACATATACATCGTATATTCAACATACATATATTATGATATTGAAATTGGGCGTTCAAGTGGTAAGAATACGCAAGGCTTGTTAATGAAAATAACAATTATACTAAAATTAACGTTATATTATAATTTTTATAAGAGTTCCCAGGTTTAAGTATGAAGGCATTGAGAGAAGCTAAGCGAGCATGTGTGAGGGAATAAATGAAATAAGCCTATTTCTCAAGTAGAAAATAATAATGATGGTTCTCTATCAAAACATACCTAAATGTTGCCAAACCGACGGTGGGAATACCGGTTGTTGTGAGAATACGTATACAACTTTAGACTGTCGTTTAATTCCTACGTCTTTAGAATTATCTTTCCTATTAATTTCCAGACGGTACCAAAATGCTGGTTTTCTGAAAAAAATAACATATATAAACTACTTACACTTTACTATTTTTCGAGTTATCCTGCTAACGCACAGACACACACACACACACACACACACAGACAGACATTATTCCAAAAACGGTATTTTTGGCGTCAGGGAGGTCCAAAACGTGTAAATAAATCCGTCAAAATCTCGAGGTCGAATTTTTTGACAATTACAAGATTTCCTCTACAGGATGTAAAAGACATGAACAGTCAAATGAGAACCATGTATTCTGCTCACCATCATAACATTTTTCTTCCTATAGACTATACCTGGGAAATTGATAGTTACGATTTTATTGAATGTCAAAGTCATATTTTTTTTTTTTTTTTTTATGAAAACGTATTCTATACGTTATTTCTTAATTATTGTTCAAAGAAACATTATCATTTTTTTTAGTTTTTCGTAACAAAAATGGCTTCAAAACGTTAGCGTTCAATGTAGCTCACTCGATGCGCACGGACACTAACGAACGGGGCCGCCGTCCGGCAAAATTATCGTGGTTTTGGAGTTGCGTGCGAGTTGAGCCCTTTACATTGCGCGGTACAATTTGCAATTTTTTTTAACAACAAAAAATAAAAGTCATTTCCCAGCAATATTTTTTTTTAAATATGTCTTATTTTGACGTATAGAATACATGGTTTTCGTTTGACTGTTCATGTCTTTTACACCCAGTATATTGCGTATACGAGAAAGTAAAAATTGTAGGCTACAGTGACCGACCAGTTGTAATTAAAGCAGGGTCCGCTGCACCGTGTTTTCGTGTTTGCTAACACGCTAACATTGTTTGCTAACCGATTAGGGGCGTGGCCTAACAGTTTTGTTAGCAAAATACAATAACATGTTTCCCGCTACGAATGGATAACATCCCCCGCGTTCGCCTGCGGGGAGGGGAAGCTAGGAAGCGAAGCATTTTTTGTTAGCGTTCACTAGAGGAAGACGCATCGTTTGGAGTTTATAACAATTCTGTTTGGTTTTATTTGTGATAGAGTGGAATAAAGAAAATATTTTGTTTTTTATACAACTAATAAGAGAGCGTTATTTTTTATACCGAGCCTATCGTCAATTTTTAGTTCTCGACATATATTGAATGAACGTAAATGTAGATTGGTTAGGACCCGGAATCTATTCCTGTTTCTTCTTCGGAAAATTATTGACAGAACAGCAGCCGCGTCTTCTTCGTTGAAGCTTGTTTTTAAAACAAAAACACTTTAAAAACAGGTGCAGCGTACAGGCTGTTTTGATAACATGTTTTGTTAGAATATTGGCGCTGCGAACCCGACTTAAGAAGATAGGACTTATTTTAAGATAAGTATAGTTTATCGCTCCCTAATTGAACTTACTTCAAATGGTCTTGTACGACGTTATTTGCGATTGGCATCGAAGCCTTTTGTACTGGGTCGCTCATCAATTGTCCTACAGTCTTGATTGGAGATTTTTCTGACACATAATACTCAAGAAGACGAGACGCTATTGGTTTTAAGTTGGCTGTAAGGAAATAATCAGATTTATATAAGGGTACAAGTAAAATAAGATGCTTTATGACCTCAATAACCAATATTTTACGTAAAAGGAATAAATAAGTCGTTGTAGAGGAATAAAATAAAAAAAAATATATTAAAATTTAGAAAGTTTATTTTTCTTTAAAGGATATCTGAAAAAAATTATGGGGCCTATTTTGCATATATGCCTAAAAATATCTATGTTTCATCGGCTATCCAACAAGGTATACCAATCTATGGTTTTATCAAAATAAATTAAGAAAAACTTAGTTTCAAAAGCTACAGGTGAGGCGAAAAAAGCTAAATAAAATAATAGCGAGTACAACATACTAAATTTACTAAACTTTCAAGTTCCAACAAAACATCTTAAAGTTTTAAATGTCATTTTCAACATGTCTCTATTCTGCACACATCTTCGCATTCTTTTACGAAGTTCACTTTTTACTAAGTAATTAAAGTCCTTCACATTTCATTCGCCGCATTATTTTTTTAAATAATATATGTATATCCTTCCATGTAGTTTCTTTTTGTAAAAAAAAGGACTACACAAAATTAAGAAATGTAAAAACTAGACAGACCATAATATTCTTGCCGCGATTAATGATGTTATGAGAATTTTCATCTAAAAATATTAGCTCCAAATAATTTTTGACTAGATCCTTACCAAAATCCGCTCTCAGCCATATCTCAGCCCGGTACAAATGCTCCAAGCAGACTTGAACTTGAGCGAACTTCATTAGTAAGTTTTTCCATGGGCTAATATCAATTTCATCAGCAATCAAAGGGACCTGAAAAAAAGATATTCGATCTAATGACAGGAAAGTTCTTAAGCCAGCTTCACCTGGGACTTCAACCACTGAGGGACTACTACGAGATATAGGGGATACTAGGAGATGGTAAACTTTCGGCCCACCTGGTGTTTAGTGGGTACCGTCGCCTATAGACACTTGCAATATTAAGGGTAAATCATTTAACACTGCGAATGCGTTGCCATCCTGGGGACTAAGATGATATGCCTTCCATGCCCACTTGCCCAGTAATTACACTGGCTACCTTTCCCTTCAATCCGAAACACAGCGAACTGCTTCATAGCAGAAATAAGAAAGGTGGTGGAACCTACCCAGATGACCCTACATATGGGTCTACCACCTAGTCTATGACTATCTCATCATTAACTGTCCGAACATAATAATGATGTTAATTACTATCTTTAGGGCGGCAGACTTAGATTATTAGGTGGTAGCTAGCTAAGCGGGAATCAAACAAGCCCTAGCACCAACCAAACCGAGAACAAATTCGTTTTCTCCCGGGAATCGAGTTTCTGGAAATCGGGATTTCTGGATCTAAATCCGGTGGGCGAACCTACATATAGATCATAGAGGTGCTTTAATGTATGGGCTAACACTATTGTTGACTCTGAAATAGTTTGGGTAACATTTTAACCTCTAACTGATATAGAAAAAATATAATATTTATTGTTTTTCACACAAAGACATAAAGTTTAAAAATATGATGGCAACAAATCCTTATACTTATGCTTAAAATAGCCTTTATTTTAAACTTTTAAAAGCTTGGTATATAAATTCGCCTTGCCTTTTTAACAACAAAACAACACTTTAAACAATAAGTCTTCTTTCTATTTAAGCATAGAATAAAAAAACATTAAATGCAATATTTGTCGGATAAATCCAACAGATGCAGTATTTGTATATTATATTGTAATGTAACAAAAAGGGTAAACGTACTTGTTATTCAACATAATATATGTTGTTTAGAATAAAGAAATGAAATAGACTTGAAATTTTTAGGAAAAATTTGGGTTTTTATTTGATTGCAGCACTACACTTTCGAGCGGCCAATCTGCTGAGATACATTACTACTAACTTACCTCATTAACATCTTTCTTCTCACTACCAAGTCCATGTTTCTTGAGCGAAGCAAAGTCATCAACTGTCAGCTCGTTGGCGTCCTCTATACAAAATGATTCACAGTCCAGACGAATTGAGTTCTCCCCAGAGGTGAGATTATCAAACGGATTTAGAGTGAAGTCTCCACCCATGGTCATGTCTTGAATGGTTTGGTTTATTTGTTCTATGGTCTCTTGGGTTCTGAGAAAATTATAAAAGATTATACCTTCTAAATCAGATACATTTTTAAAATTTTAAAACGATACTTGTATATTATGTGTGTGCCTAATATACCACTACTTCCTTATATTGCTCCACTTAGTTTAGAAATAGGTTTTTTTCCATAAGTGGCTTCTTTTGACAGAAACCTATTTTAAAACATAATAAAAAAAGTAAAATCATACATATACATACATACATAATCATGCTCCTGATCCTAAAAGGGGTTGAGCAGACCTTTGAGTAACATTTGGTTAGACATTTAGCCACATCTGCCGGTATGGCCCATACAGTACCGCAAAATAGTGACAGGTTGCCAGCCTGTCATTAATGAGTAAAAAGTCATACAATAATTTATTAAAAGTGTTTTATGAGACTGTGGACGTTTTAGATTTGTGGCCTATGACGGCAGATGTTGTTACATCCGGTCAAAATTCTCTGACATGAGTAGTGTTGGGATAATACTATAGTAGGTATTCTTTACGGCCGCTATCACACGACACTTGTCCGAGTAAATAGGAATCATAATACAGCGTACCTTGTTTCCGTGGTCCATATCCCCGCTATATAGTAAGAATGTTCCAGAAGCGACATGATTCTAGTGTACTCCCACATAGTTTTCTCCATTCCAACTTGAGCTACCAAGGAGAGGGCCTGTGGAGGACTAGTGCGAAGATTCTTCAGTACCTTAGCTGCTTGGGAGTGCCCACGGGACAATTTTAGCACCAGTTTCGATAAATATGTTTTGTTGTTTGCGTCGATCTGTAGTTATTTAACGCATTCGTATTCAGAATTATTGGAAATTATAAGATTTTACTCAAGTCTTTCTATACGGGATGGCCAATCAGTATGACTACGCAACATAATACCAAATGCTGCGCTTATGATCTTGTGTGATTTCCAAATGCAGATGCATCGTGTTATTATAGTCTTTTCCACGCAAGTTCGCTTTTATTTTTGGCACAGTTAATCGCCCAGGGTTTCGTGAGTAAACAGTAGATTTTGGGTCAAGTTGGATCAAGTTGGCTACCTATGATTTGTACCATAGGTTCTCAACACGGGCGTTTGAGACTTTCAGGAGGGTAGTAGAAGACCCAGAGAATTTATGGGACTTTGGAGTTGGGATACAGTTGTAGCAATAGCTGTTTTAAATTCGCGACAGACGGATGGTAAATAAAATTAAGATGGCTCTAGTAAAAAACATAATTCTTAAAGGGTGGTAGGCAGTCAAATATGATTGAGATAATATGGTCTATACATTTCAGTAGTTATTTATCTCAGTGAATGGTAATGCAGTTTTATTTTGCAAGATATTTAGAAAAGTAGTCCATCAACAATCCGCCTGTCTGTCATTCATAATTTATTTCGCAATTTTAGCATGTTACTTTGTTCTTCTGCCAGCCCTCGCTGCCACCCCTGAAATGTCCAGATGGGTATCTAGCTCATAAGCCGTAGGAGAAAGCCGATCTTCTGGCAAGACTCTGCGGCTAATTTGAAAATCGATGATTGCAATGCACACTTGCACAGCCACCGTCACTACCTCATTGTGGGTGTGGCTCCACGATACCTGATATAAAAATTAGGCAGCGTAAAATTCGTGCGGAACTGCAATCACTCGACTTCCCGAAAGCTAGTGGACCCGATGGCATCCCGGGGGTTGTACTTAAAAAATGTGCAGCGGAGTTGTCTCCTGTACTCACGCGTTTATACCAGCTCTCATACTCTTCTGGATATGTGCCGGAAGCTTGGAGAAAGGCTAATGTGCAGCCTGTACCCAATAAAGCAGGACCGCTCAGACCCGACCAACTATCGGCCAATAGCAGTCACCTCAGTACTTTGCAAAGTTATGGAACGGATCCTAAACAACCACTTGATCCGTTATCTAGAGGGTCGATCGTTGTTCAGAGAGTGCTCTGATCAACGATCGACAGTACGGCATTAGGCCGAAACGATCGACGGGTGACCTAGCGTACATGACGCATGTATGGGGTGAAGCTATGGACAAACAGGACAAGTCATTGGCTTGATATTGCCAAAGATTTTGATAGGTTCTGGCACAAAAGTTTTCTCTCCAACTTTTCGCCGTATGGTCTGCCTGCTCAGCTCTGTACATGGGTCGCCGACTTCCTGCTTGAGCGTAGAATTCGTGTCCTCTCTGACGGATGCAGTTCGCGGTTCATGTCAGTGAATTCCCCAGGGCTCCGTTTTAGACCCTACACTGTTTCTTCTGCATATCAATTATATTTATATGTATTGCCATGCAGACGACAGAACAGTGCATGCGGGCTATTTTGGACACGCAAAGGCTGGACGAGCGGAAACAGTGGAGAGTCATGACTCATGAGAATTTTGTCACTGAACTCAACCGGGAGCTGGACCTTGTTTCTAAATGGGGTACAGCAAATTTGGTCGAGTTCAATACCAAGAAAACTCAGGTGTGCGTGTTTACGGCCAAAACGTTGCCATTCCTTTTCCTTCCTCCTCCTCACGGCACAACACTGACGCTACAAAGCAGTATCACTTTGCTCGGTATAGACTTGACTGAATCCGAAGGATTACATCGAAAGCGTGTTAAAAACAGCTTCACGGAAACTCGGAGTCCTAAATAAGGTGCGGCATTTCTTCAAGCCTGGCCTTTTTGTATGTTACGAGATGGCAAACTAGCTTACGGCCCACCTGATGTTAAGTGGTCACCGCCGCCTATAGACACTTGCAATATTAAGTGTAAATCACTTAACACCGAAAGTGCGTTTGCCATCCTGGGGACTAAGATGATATGCCCTCTATGCCCAGTAATTACACTGGATACCTTTACCTTCAATCCGAAACACAGCGAACTGCTTCACGGCAGAAATAAGAAAGGCGGTGGTACCTACCCAGACGACCCTACATATGGGTCTACCACCTAGTAATCCTGATCAACTGTGTTTGCTATAAAATATGCAAGTACGGTCCTGTGTGGAATATTGCTCGCACTTGTGGGATACCTCTGCAAAGTACTTACTCGATGCTTTGGATAGTTTGCAGCGTAGCGCAACACGCATCATTAGCGACGAAGAGGTGTCCAACCATCTTGAGCCTCTCCAATTGCGCCGCGATGTTGCGTCATTGAGCGCATTCTACCGTCTGTACCACGGCGAATGCTCTGAGGAGTTATTTTCCCTAATCCCACCATCACCCCTTCCATTTAAGGATTACGCGTGTTGGTTTACGGTGTCACCGACAAACTGTGGCTACCATTCCAACGCGAACTAAGAATTTGGCAACTCGTTTCTTTGTCGCACAATCAAGAAATGGAATTCACTGCTCGCACACGTGTTCAGTCCTTCCTACAATCATGGTTCATCTCTCGCACTAACTATCGCATTTGAACACCACTTATGCTAACCATCAGGTGGACTAGTCGCTTGACTTTTTTATAAAAACAAAAATACTTACGAATGGTCGTATTTTCCCCGAGGATATGAACTTTAAAGCTTGTATCAATAGGTTGATCAATTCTTCTGCTGTTTCACATTCTGAAAACATTTAGAAGAAAATTATGTCTAAACTATGTCTTATAAATACAGATGGCAATCAATTCCACTCAAAGCTAACCTCTTAAAACATCCCATAATTTGTAAGTGAAGTCGTTACTGGAGCCATTGCTGTTCATAGCAGAAAAACACTGCTTTAAGGTGGTGGTATCTTCGGTAATACAAATGCATCCTCCAGCAGGACATTCAGATATATAAGCATATGTCTCGGTTTCATTTAGTAAGCCATTCAGTCGTTTTGAGCTGTTTTGGATTTTTGCTCCTGTGATATTGATTCTAGAAGAAAAAGGAGGTGGATTCTTTTTTAATAACGGATTCACTCCTTTTGTCGGATTCATCCGACTGTACCGAAAAGCAGATCATTCGCACATTCCATTGTTAAAGTTCGTTGTTTTAAAAATATATACAGCACATATCACATGTACGTGGATCGAAAATGAAACGACTAATAAGTTACATTACATTTCATATCATATGTCTGAATTCATTACTTAAAGAAAACACATGTCCGTAGATTGAAAATTAAACGAATAATTGGTTACACTTAATATCATATCATACATCATAATTCATTACTAAAAGCAAACAATCACGAATGTGACATTAGGCCACTACGAAATAAAATCATTACCTGTAAAATTTCACATGTGAAGAAATCAGATGAAAAAAAATCATAATTTCATTAATAATAATTGAATTATGAAATTATGATGAAAAAAAATCATAATTCAATTATTTCATTAAAATCATAATTTAACCAAAAGTAGCAATCATTTCCATGACTACCTAGGGAACGCTGCAGCCACAGAAATAATAAAGAGGATAGAAGTGCCTTGGTGCCACACTTGTGTCTCGTAGGACACAAGCGCGCAAAAGCGCGCGACTTGCGGCTCAGTGCTCTTCGAACTGTCGTCAGTGTGATAAAAATTCCTAAAAATGGTGTTTTGAGGCATTGGTAATTGCGGGAACTCATCCAGAGTGTGTAATTACACTAATAAGGGGATCACATTTCATTGAAATGTATTATTTTAATGTAATAATGCTGTTTTTATCAAAATACACCTTTAGAAAATCTTTCACTATGAAATATTGGTCTATACGTTATTAACATAAAACTTAATACCCATCTTTAAAAACGCAGAGCGTTTAAAGTATATGCAGCAATGTATTGTGATTTTCAATGAAGAGCGACGTTGTGTAAGTGTGAGTGTGACTTATGGTGAGTGTTACTCAACGCTCTCTTAAACGTAAGGTTCATAATTGTAAATTGTGGGGATGATTACGTAGTACGGTTTCGTTCTTTTGCATGCGCGCATTAATAGTAAGTAGATAAAGCGTCGACACTGGATCCGGTAGTAAATGCGAACCAAAGCATTTCTATCCTCTTTATTATTATTTCCGTGGCTGCAGCAGATCAAACAACTCCTTAAAAATAAAGGTTTACCTTATGCCAGCCATCTGCAAATTGATAGAGCTGCAACCAGCTGCAGTCATATCAACTAATATTTGGTTGATATTGTGTAATGCTGTTACAGATTTCCATATAGCGTTACAAGGGCTTGCCAGATGCCCTACAATGACTTCTTGTTCCTGAAATGATAGAAATGATGTAAATAATTATCAATTGGGAAGAGTTTGCTCTACATATCAATATCAGCCGCCTTAGTTATCTCAGATTTGCAGATGACATTGTTCTGCTCGAAGAAGACCCACAGAAACTAAAGAGCATGATTAAAGCTTTGCCAGCAAAAAGCAAAGAAGTGGCACTGGAACTAAATGAAAATAAAACCAAGCTATTGACCAACTCAAATGAGGCCGGTGATATCCAAGTAAACAATAAGCATATTGAGTATGTTGCAGAATATGTCTACCTAGGACAAATAATCTCCCCTAGTGACCAAATGACAAAAGAAATCAACAAGAGGATAGCTTATGGCTGGAAAAAGTATTAGTCACTAAAAGAAATCATGAAGAGCAAAGAGATGGGGATACACATCAAAAGACAGACATTTAACACCTGTATTCTGCCATGATTTACTTATGGATGCGAGACTTAGTCTCTTACAACATAGGGATAAGCTGGCAAAATGCCAAAAGGGCGATGAAGCGAAGTATGTTGGGTACAAAACTAAAAGATAAGATCCAAAATGAATGTATATGAGAGAAAACAAAAGTAAACGACATACTTACACGCATTGATGGTTTGAAATGGAGATAGACAGGGCATATGTTGAGAGGCAACCTAAACAAATGGAGTAAAGTGGTAACACTTTGGTACCCTATTAGGGACGGGAAACGCAAGAAGGTCCACAAAGAAGGTGGGAAGCCGACATGCACAAAACCCTTGGACCCCTATGGTTGGTGAACGACAGAGTGCAGTGGCTTCAAATGGAGGAGGCCTTTGCCAAAAGGCACACGGAGTTATTAGACATACTTTAGCATACAGTTTATAAACAGATTTTTTTATAGTAACTACTATCGATGTATATTGCTCATTCACAAGGATGTCACAAATTACTAACTATTAGGAATCATAGTTTTTAACTTTGTGCATTGAATTAAAAAAATATATATGTTTACCAGACTGTACTATTACATTTATTTCATTCCCCACATTATTGATACATAATTTATTTCATTCCCACATTATTGATATAGATCAGAGATTATCAAACTTATTTGTTTTACCGCCCCCTATGAAAATGAATTATTTCTCACCACCCCCAATTTTTTATACACCTAAAACTTAAAAACCACGATTTCATTGCTTTAATTACACAAACTTCTGCACCTCCCTTCCTCCTGAGGCTGCTTCCGATTCCGAACGCCTTACTAATAAGGGGGCGTTTAGTCAGTAAGAAGGAGTAAGGCACAAACTCGTTTATCTCTTTCGACGCTCAATCGTACTGAGAAATTTAGGACAAGTTTCGATGAACCCGCCAATTGCAACCGGATTGCACTAATAGCGTTATTTAACGAAAACTTGTTACAACTTGATTGCGTACGGCTATCCTATGAAATCTATGTTAAGTATTTTTAGTTTTTATATCATACCGGGCAGAAATATATACTAATTATTCGATATTGAGTAGTAGTTAAGGTAAGTTTTAATATCAGTGAATTTTACGATATAAAGTAAATGAAATTACAAATCAACCAACGCCCCCCTAAACTACGCCAACGCCCCCCATTTTTATCTGGATCACTTAACGCCCCCCGCTAGGTCTCCAACGCCCACAAGGGGGCGTTATCGCCCACTTTGAGAAAGACTGATATAGATCTATAATTATATGAAATAAAAAAATAAAAATAAAAAAAAATTCCCAAGCTCATTGTTCAAAATTTGAGCCCAAAAATTACATGTCCTTTCTTCAATAAATTTTCAACCTTATTCTAACCATATTCATAGAGTTCAAAGTATTAAATAATAAAGAAATTGAGTATGGCGTAGCCGGATCTGAAATTATCTGTACAATATAAGTACAAATATACTTGTGTATAATAAGCAATTTTAAAACCTAACAGACACAAAACCTTTTAAACAAATACTCACAAAATGAACTTTGCAGGAAATGAAAGGGGTCTGCAGTGTTTTTGCTGTCCACTCACAATGTAATTCTGTGATGCCTGTGTGAGGTGCATTTAGTAGTTCATCAGTACAATGGGACCCATAAGAGATTCCTGAGAGCAAGAACTTGCAATCAACTGTTATGTTTATCTGAAAAATTTATGTTATGATTATTTGAAAAATATTCAAATTTATTTCTTAAAATTAACTAAAGCTTCTTAGTAGTAGTACTTAGTTTAATTTTGCTTTATATTAAATTAGTCTACATTATGACATTTTGATAAGAATTCCTACAGGGAAAAATATATTTATTTAATAGCTCATGTAAGTTCATAGCACTAACAAAAATCAGATATAAAATTAAATAATAATTGTGAAATGTATGCATGCACTGTTGCAAACAATGCTTAATCTCTTAAGTAGGTACATAGCTTTAATTCAATTTGTATCACTTAAGCTAGTGAATGAGTACTATAGTACTAGAAAAACTATAGTGTTATTTTATTATACTTTGAGAAATAATAATTTTTATAAAACATAAAAAAGTTCAGTACCTACCACAAAAAAAGAGGCGAAAATTCTGCTATAAAAACATTTTTGAGCATAATATTTTAAGAAGTAAGTTCAGTTAATCAATGTTACCACCAATATAGAACTGCTTAAATTTTTTTTTTAACACTTACACCAATTAGTTATTTAGTCCAAAATATCATTAAGCACTTGTGTTATAGATACTAGATAATAGACAAATAAACATATATTCTACATTATTTTTTAAATAAACTTATACATATAACGGGTGTAAAAAGACTTATGACAAAGCCAACAACTAGGTATTCTAGTCATCATTAGGACCATTATTGTCTACTAGACTACCTGGAAAATTAATAGTTACCAAGTTATTGAAGGTTAAAGGTACTTAGAATTTTTTTTTCAAGATTATTATGGAAACAAAGTAGACTTAATTTACTTACTTTCTTAATTTTTGTCCAAAGAATCTTTATGACAATGTGAAGTATTTCATACCAAAAATATTGGCTTTAAAATGTCAGCGCTCAATCAAAACACTCAACATCGGGACCATTCAACTCAGCTGACCGAATGTTGTACATGTCTCCAAGTTGGTAAGCGCCGCGCGACTTGCACGCTGTACACATTGCGCAGTATTTTTGAAGTTATTTTATACAAAAAATATAAAAATAGTTTTTTTTTTTTTGTTTCTTGTTTTGTATAGAATGCGTAGACTTGGGCTTTGTTTGAGGTCTTTTTACACCCTGCATAAACAACCATGATTTGTGAACAAATGTTCATGTTCATCATACAAATATTTGCCACTAACAGGAACCTGGACCAACTGATGTGTAGGCAGCGATACTGACCACAATGGCAAATGCTACCACACACCTATATTGGCAGTATAATATTCAAAAGGCCTAAATTCTCATAAAGACGTACCAAATCAATAGGAATCATTTCTTGAGATGCATAATCTTCTATCAGTTTTAAAACATCAATATCATCGAATACCAGAGCCCCTTCATAGGTCACAAGACCCCGAGCAAAATGGTTGCAATCAGATTGCATAGTTAGCAGCAGAGATTTATTGCTTAAAGAAGGATTTAGTACTATCCATATTGGTATAGAATCTTCATTTGGAAGTGCTCTTATTCCTTGATTATAGGTGTTTGCTATATCTCTGAAACATTTTTCATTAAATAATAATGTATTATTTTTATACAATAATTTTAACAATTTAAATTTCCCAAAATGGATACTCTAACTAAAGCCTTTGAACTCTTTACTATAGAATTAAGTTCAAATTAGTTATTATTCTGCAGCAGCTAGAATGTTAATGTAAGTTAGTTTATTACCATACACTATGTAAGCACTGGCACAATGAAGATTTACAAATTGTACCAACCTAGCTTTTTCAATATCAATAGGATAGTGAAAAGCTTCTTCCTTGCTCCAGAGTTGAGGTTCATCTGATATCAGAGTGTCGTCTAAGATAGCATGTAGACTCAGATCCAATTTCAAAGGTGACCCAGTCAAGTCTAATTCTTCTAAGAATAACAGAAGTGTTAACTTTTATGTAGAAAAAAAATTATGAACTATGGAATAATTTTATTTTTGCGTTTACAAACACGTAAATATTTATAATACTAGAAAAAATGCGCTGAAAAATATCGACTTGCCTCAGGCGGGAAACGAACCCGCATCTTCCGCAATCTGGGCGGCTGCCAACCATTACGCTCATTTTTTCTAGTATTAAAAATTATGAAGTTAAAAAATATTATAGGGGTCCATATTGGCTCACATAAAATTCTAAATCCTATTCTTTGTCTTGATTTGTGTCCATAATAATCACTCTTCATAATTTAATTTTTCATACTTTTTTTATTCATACATTTTTATTACTACCAATGGTTTTCATAACAGTTAGTGATCATAATTTTTTTATTAATATTGTTACTACCTTGTTGTTTACAAAAACAGTGCACTCCGCCTGGTCATAAAATAAAAATAACCCTAACCTATTCATCACCCAGCCATGTAGGTGCATAAAACACTAGACTCGCCCAAAAATGAATGATTAATGATATTATGAATTTCAATTATTATGTTTTTAAACATGTAGTTATAAATAAGGTTTTAAATGGTATGAGAAATATTTTCGGATGATGTAAGAAAATGCGCCCCCATATTATAGACTATCAATACAGTCAAGATATACATCAATTTATAACACTTAAAACAGCACCTAAATAACATTACCTAAGTACTGCTAACAACAACAAACAATTACTTACCTTTGTTTTTTTCTTTAGAATCCAATTTATTATTAACTGTACTATCGGAGCACTGTTTGCTCTGAAAGCAAGTAACACAATTAAATTTAAAGCAACATAAAATTTAAACAATGTGTTTTTACTATTACCTTCACGTAAACTATTACTATTTCATTTATGTTTTTCGTGTATATTTCAATGTAACTGGGACTTTTTTGTTTTTGTATGAACAATTTTGGGTTGTTAGCTATCACAGATTTAAGTATATTTTCCATTTTTTGTGAATAAATAATTATTTCTTAGCAGAAACAATTGAATTCGTTAAAGTTTGAAACTTTGAAAATCGAATACACAGATTAGAAATAATTTAGAGATAGTACGTATAGAGCACAGACTAGTTAGAGATAAAGTGGATCAGAACGACTTAAGCAGCGTCCCCACTAGAGCCGCGCTGCTTTTTGTGGCTGCGCGGCCCGGCCTCGCGAGGCTTTATTGTCATATTATTTTAGGCCTCGCTCACGTACACACTCACGAGGCTTGGCCGCGCGGCTAGGCCTCATGGAGCCGCGCGGCCCTAGTGGGGACGCTGCTTTAGAACAACGAACAACGCGAATGAGTAAAGAAAGTAACGCCCTCTTATAGGCTTAACCGGAAACTTTTCTCTTGGTTTTCTTAAAATATCGATAGAGGCCGTTGCTGCCATTTTTATTTTACTACAAAATGGAATTGTTAATAAATTAAAAACATTCTACAGTGTTATAATTTTGAATTTATAATGACTTTTTCATCAATAAAACGTTTCTTGCTATTACGGGACGGCTCGGGATCTACGCACGTGGGCGCAACTACACCGAGACCGTCCCAACGCTGCCCGTCTAGACACTCCTTGTGCACCAATTGGTGGCCAGCAGCCCACAGGGGCTGCCGACTAACGCCAGCCCCTGTGGGCCGCTGGCCGACGCCGGCCTTATAGGCCGCCTCCTCACCGACGGCTGCTCGACCTGGCGCGTCCTCCTGACGAGGACACCGGGAGCAGCCATCGGACCGCACCCGCGAGTTCGGGCGCGGTCGTGGCCCTGAAAAGGTCGGTCCGGAACTAGCCTTGGTGGGAAAACAAAAACAACTCGACGATGGCATGTGACTTCGAATGCCAAGGGGATACCCTTGTCACCAAAAGCCACACATTCGCCGAGAAAGTTTCCCCACCACGTTACCAGGATCCACCACGAAGAGGCTTCCGGACGTTGACCCCAGAACTGCCAAATACCTAACTAGTTTCAAAACATCGGGGACAAATCTTATGAATTGAATGCGTGCGGATGCCAATAATTAAATCTTTAGTTATGTGGTTGGTGCTGATTATTATATGCCCTTCAAGATAACATGCCTTTTTCAAAGAAATAACTAATTCTGCTAAGTATTGGCCAGTGAACATTAAAATAAACATAGAAGAAAGGCAAAACTACAAATAAATGTAAAAAATAATGAAAAGGCTGTTTCTTTAAAACTGCCCGTACAGTAAAGTAGTATTGTTGGAAATAAAATAAAAACAATCTGAAACATAATAGGATATTTTTATTATATTCACTAATTACAATTTTACAAACACTAATAAGTAACTTTTCATACAAAATTAGTAATTTATATGTTATCCCTTTTTGCTTAGCCTAAGCCATTGCCTATTTAGATTATTACAAAATATTACACGATTTTAGATGCTGGATATACACTTATGTGCAATGAAATCGACTCACCGGTAAGCTTTGGTTCAGAACTCCCTAATCAAAATCTACAATTAGTAAATAATAATTTATAACCCCGTGTGTTAAACAAGAACCTAAACTTACATTAAACCAGTTTTTAATGTGATAGTGATTAGTGATAGTGATTATTTATTTTACAAATTAAAAACCAAATACAGTTAAAGGAGCTAAAATTTTTGGGGGAATCAGATGAATTTTAGGGTCAATAAATCTGTAAGATTAATCAATTATTCAATAAACAATGATTCAATCAACTCTGAACACTCTGCGTAGTCACAGAAATGGCGTATGACGTAAAAATGAGAAACCAGGGTTTTCAAAGAAATGAGTCTATTGTCACCAATACTTCGTTTATCGATGTTTAGAGTAGATTAAATAAAGCTTATGAAAAATATACATTCAAATTATATTTACAGGGTTTGTTTATCTAATCTTATTTTTATATACAGATATATTAAGAATCGACACCTACGAGGTGAGTCCGTTTTGTTGCACGTAAGTGTATTTTAATTTTTATGTTTGTAACGAATAAACACAAAATACTGGTTCGGTTTCAAAAATTCTTTCACCATTAGAATGCTACATTATAATTGAGTGAAACATCTTACTCCGATGAAACTACGGGGTGGAAAAGCAGTAAATATTATTTTTACCAGACCACCCTAGAAGGAGGGTTATATTTTTCGAGTGTATGTATGTAGGATTTTCATGAGGTGTCGTTAGATTTGTCTTGATAGCAAGAAAGAAAAATCTTCGTTTGTGGTGTCAATTGATGCAAGTAAGTCACAATCTTCTGAAACTAATAATTTTGACTTTAATACCAAAATAATTTGTTCTAAATCTGTCACTTTTTTAGTTAATCTCCGACATTTTTCTCGCAGGGCCCTTAATGTTTTCAATCGTCGCTCAGAGGTTTTTTGTTCACTTTTCCATTTCCTTTTTAATGTTCGCGGGGTATAGTCAGGTGATGAACTCTAAAAATAAAAATATTGGTTAGTTCCATGGAACTTAAGATAAAGATAAAGATAAAGATAGCCTTTATTTCTAAGAATATACATGCTTAAAATATTTACATAGTTTTATTTATTTCCAATGCCTAATCATCCCTAGCTTGTCCTCTGACATAGGCCTCCTCCAAGTTTTTCCACTCTGTTCTGTCCTGTGCTATTCTTGTCCATGTTCCTCCTGCTACCTTCCTTATATCGTCTTGCCATCTACGGATCTGCCTTCCCCTATTTCGCTTATCTCCTCTGGGATACCAATGGGTTACCTTTTGCGACCATTTAGTTGGATCTCGTACCATGTGGCCTGTCCATCTCCATTTAAGTTTTTTGATGGTTATATTTATTGGAGTTACTTTTGTTTCACGTCTTATGTCTACCAATCTTATTTTATCGATCTTCTTAATATTCAAAATACTTCTTTGCATCGAATTTTGACATACTTCTAACTTTCTTAAATTGTTGTTGGTAAGGGCCCATGTTTGGCTTCCATATGATAGGCATGGTGTTATACACACATTTAGAATTTTGCCTTTCTCTGATATTGATATCGATTTGTTTTTCATTATTTCTTTCAGCGACCAAAAGCGTTTCCAAGCATTACAGATTCTTTTATTTATTTCTTTATCCATCTGATCCGTAGGAGATATTGTCTGGCCTAAATATTCATACTTATCAGTATATTCCACTATTGTGCCATTTAATTTAATTTCTGCTTTTGGTCCGTTTGTCATTACATTAGTTTTAGTTATATTCATTGTCAGTCCTACTTTGGTACTTTCCTCGTCTAGTTGGTTTAGCATATCTTGTAGCTCTAAATAGCTTTCACTCAACAGTACGATGTCATCTGCGAATCTTAAATGGTGTAGATGTTCTCCATTTATAATCAGACCTTTTTCTTCCCAGTTAAGTTTTCTGAAAATTTGTTCAAGTACTGCAGTGAACAACTTGGGAGACAAGGGATCTCCTTGTCTAACTCCTTTTTGAATTTTGAACTCCTCTCCAATAGACTCTAACTTTATTTTTGCCCAACTGTTCTTATAGACTTGTTTGATTACATTAATGTACTTTTCTTCTATACCTTGTTTTTGCAGTGCATCCCAGATGTTGTAGTGTTTTAATGAGTCAAAAGCTTTATTATAATCAATAAATGCTAGGTAATATGTCTTTTTGAATTCCTTATATTTTTCTGTTACCTGTTTCAATGTATGTATATGGTCAATAGTGGAATAATTTCTGCGAAATCCTGCCTGCTCAATTGGTTGGTTTTCTTCCAATACTTTAGTAATGCGCCCAAGTATTATTTTGGAGAATATTTTATATAGGTTAGGCATAAGGCTTATAGGTCTATAATTGTTTATTTGCTCTTTGTCCCCCTTTTTATGTATTAAAATAATTGTAGTTAGGGTCCATTGTTTTGGTATCTCTTCGGATATTAAAATATCATTGAATAATGCTAGTAGAGAGTCCAATGTAGCTTCTAATGATGCTTTAATTATTTCGTTTGTAATTTTATCTTCTCCTGGAGCTTTTTCATTTTTTTGTGATGTTACAGCCTTTATTATTTCGCTTTTTAATATGGGTGGAACTATCTGTGTTGTTGAGTTTTTATCTTCGACCTGATTAGTTGTATTGGTAGATGTATCATCTCTATAGAGATGACGATAGAATTCTGTTGCAGTATTCAGTATGTTTTTTCTTTTTGTTATTGTTACATTTTTTGTGTTTTTAAGTTTTGGAACCCAGTTTGAACATTCTCGTAATTCTTTGAGCGCTTTTCTCACTCCTCCTGTCTTTTCTATGTGATATGTGATTCTTTTAGTCCGCATTTCATTCCTATATTTCCTTATGCTTGCACTTATACTTTTACTGACATATGAGATTTTTTCTTTGTTTTTCTTCCTGTCATCTAGTAGTACTTTTCTCTCCTTGATTAGATTTCTTGCTTCATCTCCAATTTTATCTTTCTTGTGTTTTTGTGTTTGTAACTTTTCTCCGAGGCTGATAAGTTCTTTCTCTATAAAGTCGTATTTATCTTGTACACAATTATATGTACTGACTTCTTGAAGGTTTTGTTCTAATGTTATCATCATATTTTTTGGTATTTCTGTTTTCAGGAAGTTTGCACCAATTTTGGTTGGTCTACTCTTCTTTGGGTCTTTACTATCTATTACTCCCCTGACCATTCTATGGTTGGTGTTGAAGCTAAGGTGGTTTATTACTTCAACATTGTTAAAGGGTTTTCGGTTGTTAGTCAAGATAAAATCAATTTCATTCTTTATTTTTCCACAGGGTGAAATCCATGTCCATTTCTTGTTCAAACTTTTTTTATAATAGCTGTTCATTATTTTTAGGTTGTACTGAAGTGCAAAGTTCATTAGCCTGTTTCCATTATCGTTCCTTTTTCCGCTGCTGTATTGGCCTAAAGCGTTTTCTTCTCCACTGTTCCTCGGCCCTAACTGGCTATTGAAGTCTCCCATAATTATGATGTTTTTATATGTTGTGGTAAGCATTGTTCTCATATCATCATAAAATTTGTCTTTACTTTCTGATTTCGCTTGATCAGTTGGGGCATATATTTGAGCTATTGACCATGGGGTCTTGTATGAGGGAAGTTTTATATTCAATACTGCCACGCGTTCCAATAAGCCAATGAATTCTATTATGTTTTCACGGTATTGATTTTTCACCATAAAACCTACACCATGTAGACCCGGTGTTTCCCCTTTATGGAACATTATATAGTTTCCGTAGTCTGTAATTTCTTCTCCCATTCTTCTAACTTCAGATAGTCCTAGTATGTCCCATTTTATGTTGTCCAGAGCAGTTTCTAATTCTAGCAGAGATTCGTGAGTTCTGAGAGTGCGAGTGTTTAAAGTTGCTATGTATAATTTTCTTGATCTTGGAGGGTTTTGGTCTACTTCCCCACGGGGACCAGCCGGCTTGGGGAGTTGATTGTTGTTATTACGTCTATTTTTCTGTTTCTTGAGACTTCCTGTCGTGTTTGATGTAGTTGTCGTTATTGTTGTTGTTTCAGTGCTGTTTGGGATGACTTGGATAGTTAGTTAGTTTTTTGACTGCTGTCCACTGTTTTTCCTATCTTCACCAGAGTATATTTTTGAGATTTTTTTACGTTGTATGGAACTTACTTGATAACAATTATTATTGCTAAGTATGAAAATAAAAATGAAAATATTTATTCCATATCTTTTACATTATTACATAAAAAGTGGTTACATCTCCTTTTAAGTACAAAACCTGTGTTAGGAGACCCCGGAAGGAAGTGTAAATTGATTATCTATTCATCATTATCATCAGATTACGAAAAGCCCATTATACTATAACAGTGCTATGCAAAATGGAATGTGTTCTATTTGTGTGTAATACAGTATAGTAAAATTTAGGTACTTTTATATATGAAGAAAAATAGTAAATTTTTGTTTTAAAAATGATAAGATTACTTACAGTCTTGACTGCTCTAGGTGAACTTTGAGTGTTATCTTTTTTGACCACCGATGATACAGATTTGTTTGTTATACTACTGATAACATCAGATTTGTTCATCTAAAAATTAAAATTTAGTTAAGTGATATGTATATTTATTTGAGAAGAAAATACTGAAAATTATTTTGTGAATGATGAGATTTCTTACAGTCTTAACTGCACCAGGTGTATTTTGAGTATTTAAAGCATTTGGATCTTTTTTAACAGATGTGCTTGCTGTAGTACGGGGAACATAAGATTCGTCCATTTAAAAATTAAAATATAGTTAATATGTGTTATATGTTACATTTCTTTGTAGAGAAAAATAGTGATCATATTTTTGTGAATGAAGAGATTACTTACAATATTAACTGCTCCTGGTGAATTTTGAGTAATTAAAACACTCAATCTTTTTTTTAACATTGATGACACAGATGTGCTTGCTGTGCAACTGATAACATCAGATTCATTCTAGTAAAAAATAAAATGTATGTAAGCATTAAAAATAATTATGGGACAAATTTAATGTGTGTAAAATTTCATTACTTACACAATCTGTAATTGGGCTTTCATGACACATGATTTCACAAATATCCACTTCCATTGGCTGAAAAATATTGGGACGTGCAGAATCTGTAAGCTGTGATAGATATTTACTTTAACAATATACTTTACAAAAATAAATAGCAAATTGTTTTGAACTGTCGTAGAGCATTGACAAACAACTTAAGCATAAACTGAGTAACAGGTAGGTAATTATTAAAAAACCACTAAGTTATTTTTAAGTCAATACACTATTACCATATAAGGAACAGCGTCAGGATTGAGATATGTTTTATTCCCTTTCTTCCATAGTAGTTTTTTATTAAAGTGTTCACTACATATTTTTGAACTAGGTTTTGGTATCCAATCTGTTCTTCTGGTAGCCGCAATCCACAAACTACGTAGCTCAGCATCACCAGGAAATCTAAAAATGATAACAAAAGTTACCCTTAAATTGACAAATAAGAAAATTACCTTATTTTAGAGAAATTTTCCACAAAAAAACTAGCAATACTGACTTGAGAGGTTATGTTAACAAAAATATTTAAAATCTCATTAAAAATCATTTGTCAAAAATAAACCAAAATTAGTATATTTAACTATGTTATATATGTAAAATAGTCGGGAATAATGTCTACTTACGAATGAAAAGACAACCCACTAATTTTTCTCGTACTATCACTTTTACATCCTATTATACTGCACCGCACCATTTTCTACAGTAAATAATCACCTCCAGGCACTTAAATAGCACAAAACAGTTGTTCGTATTTGAAGAAACAATTAAAAAAACTGTAAATTACTTCGTCAACCGTAACAAACGTCAAAGTTTGTTTAGCAACTGAGTTGCTGGTAGGGATGAAACGATACGAGTAAATACAAGTACTTACTCGATACTTTTCTTTCGATACTGAGTACTTTTGGTATCGATACTTTACAATTAAATACCGAGTAGGTATCGGTCAGAAATACTCGTATCGTATCGTTTACTTATACTAGTTATTGAACGTATTTTTCTATATGTTTGTTATGTTGGCAACCTTTCTTGCTCGTCATTCATCGTCATTGAAATAATGGGTAACCTCTTGGGGTAACCTTTCTTTTCGTGCTGTTGGCAGTCTTGTTTTCTTGTCATTCTGTGATTGGACTCCATTACATTGACACCCCTATTCACAAACATTACTATAGGATCACTCGACTCTTGAATAAGAAACGAACCAATCACACAGCTGTATTCAATGCCATTGCGTTGAATAGAGCTCTGTGATTGGTTCGTTTCTTATCCAAGAGTCGAAAGATTTCATAGTAATGTTTGTGAATACGGGTGTAACTCAGCAACAAATTCTTATTGATGTAAAATTTCAAGTTTTCGCGTTGCATCTTAAATATGGATAATACGAGGTTTTTTAACAAGTGCAAACCGCGAACACGTGTTAAATTCAAACAACTTAATTACTTGTATTGTTATAAGAATAAATAATATTAATGTTAATTACTGCATTTATTTGATTTTTCGAAATTTTACTAATATGTATCGATATGAGTAAGTATCGATACTTTTCACCGTTTTCCAGTAAGTATCGATACTTCACGACCGATACTGTATCGAGTAATAGTATCGATACCTCGGAGGTATCGTTTTAACCCTAGTTGCTGGTTGCTGGCCTTGAAAAAATAAGGCCACTCTTCACATTGGGCCATGATGGCCGAGTACAGGCAATCACGATTGTGTGGACGGCGTTTTGTCTATGAGTGGCCATGATGGCCTGTAATCGCGAGTAATCAGCCACTTGTCAGTACATCAAAGGAAAGCGTGCCGATGATCGTGCTTGTGTCTACACAATCGCCCATCATTCATTCAGTCGCTCGGCAGAGGTCGAGGATGATACATGTGTGTGGAACAAAGTTGTGTTACTTTTTCGTGTGCTTAATTATGTTCCTTTTATATTCTATTGTTTACGTTGCGATGAACGCAAAAAATGGCCGGGTGGATGCACAGAAACTTTTAAGCTCTATCAAAATGAGCCATGCAATTTTGAACCCAAATAATAAAAATCACAAAGATTTTCCTCCATCTATTATTTTAACCCCCGATGCAAAAAGAGAGGTGTTATAAGTTTGACGTGCCTGTGATTCTGTGTGTCTTTCTGTGGCATCGTAGCTCCTAAATGAATGGTCCGATTTTGATGCGATTTTTTTGTTCGAAAGGTGACGTGATCGAGATGGTTCTTAGCTACAGTTCATGAAAATCTGTTCAGGCGTTTCAAAGTTATCAGCTCTCTATTGAACAATATTCAAGAAAATTTTAAATAAAAAAAAACCGCCTTCAAAAAACGGGAGAAATAAAAATTTTGTTTATAAAAATCTAAATGTTTTTTGAGGTCGGTCCCAAATACAAGTGACAACGTTTATTACAAATATTGAGGTTGGGACCGACCTCAAAAAACATTTAGATTTTTATAAACAAAATTTTTATTTCTCCCGTTTTTTGATTATTTTTTCTGCTTTTTAGTGTTTTAATTATAGAAATTTTCAGGAAACTACGTCAAGATCTTTTAGACACACAAGTGATAAAATTACGATATCATCAATGTCAATTAAATAGGCATTAATAGGGATAACTCAAAAACTACTTGTCAGATGTCGATAAAATTTAAATGGGACCCCATGACAAGCACTAGCTTCCAAAGGTCAAAAGAATCTCAAAAATCGGTCCACCCAGTAACGAGTTATGAGGTAACAAACATTAAAAAAAAAACATACAGTCGAATTGATAAACTCCTCCTTTTTTGAATTCGGTTAAAAATATAATTTAGGTACCTAGCTATCTATCGGAATTAGGGTTCACAAGTAATTTAAAAAGAAGGAAATAATAATAAGAAAGTAAGGAATCCCCGACACATAAAAAAATTTGGTTTGAAGTTAAAAGGCCCAGAGAGAAAAAAAAATATTTTTTTTGTGTCGGGGTTAAGTAATTAAAATTTTTAATTTTACATTTTTACAACTATTTTTGATGCGCATTCTTATAATGATTAAATATACTGATCAAATAGATAGCAGCAGCCGCTACCACTTCGACGTCCATCTTGAACGGACGACAGTGATGGGAATGAACACTCACGATTGTGTGGAGAGTAAGCCATAATGGCCGATTGTGAAGAGGGGCCTTTATGCTCTTTGCCGGCCACGCGGGCCACGCAGTGAGGGACAAAAATGATTCTCTTTGTCTCTTTTTTTTATCAGCCACGCGCTTAGATTCTCTCTCGCGCTCTTCATCCTTTTCTAGTGTAAGTGAAATAAAAAATAAGTCCAGCAGTCTATAGTTTTCTCTATCTACGCTTATTGGTCTGACTGAGGTGCATAGCTTCTGCCGTGCGTGGTTATGCTATTCAGGGTGTGTAGCTCAGACCAATTGAGTCGTGTACTTTGAGCTGCGTGGGTGGCATATGGCATATCCGATCGGTATTATGACAGTGACGTTATTTCATGCGTAGCGTGTCCGTGCGTTGCAGTCAGGTTTCCTTTAGTCCTTCCTCTGAGAGTCAGGTATAATCACGAAAATAGATTCTATAGGTAAAATATAAGCTTCTTGGGTATAATCTAAGCACAGACTAGTAAGAGATACTAAGATTGAGATACTAAGATACTAAGATTTAAGATACCAATCTAAGGTTGCAGTGTATGTTCTCTCTAATATTTTCATACAAAGCGCAGCTCAACACACGTGCGTAGCCTCTCCGTGCACCGCAATGGAGTAGCGGCTTCATTCATTCGGTGATTATCACTTTTATCTGTCAAAATAAAAAGTGATTGGGCCAGTCTTTACGGCACCCTTCTTTTAGAGTGCAAACCTCAGACGAACAAACTTTAAAAGAGAAGAAACTCACTGAACATTTGGCTGTATGGTCTAGATTCCTTTACTTTCCATCAATAGTAGAGAGAAATTAAAAACACAACTAAGGTGCGTTCCAAAACCAGGTGAAGTTAAGCTTTTTTCTTGGTGTAAAACACGAAGATAGATTAAGAATGGAGTCATTAGACAAATTAACAAAGTGAGGGCAAAAATTTTGACAACACTTGACATTTATTGACATTTCTCGAGAGGCCCTGTCTCTTCCTAGAAATTGTCGTCATCTCTTTCTAAACACGCTAAAAGGCACCCAGGAAAAAAAAAGTTTAAAGTAATTATTATGAATGTTAATTCTTTGTCATGGTAAACTCAAAATTATTTTAAACTTTGAGTAATAATTAATTTCATTAACTTAACGAAGTCCAAGAATGTCCGTGATTAATTTGTGCTATAGGCACCCTACTAGAAAGAGACAGCCTCTCTAGGAATGTCAAGAAATGTCAAGGGTTGTCAAAATTTTTGCCCTTCTCTTTTCATTTGTCTAATGACTCCATTCTTTAAGTAAAATATAAGCTCCTTGGTGTAAAATAACTATAGTTTAACAAAATCAAGAAGTATATATTTTACTATCTTTGTGAAGAAAACTAACTAAGAGTGCGTGCCAAAACCAGTGACGCCAGGGTAAAATTTATATCGTGAATAAGAAAGAGTCAGAGCATGACACTCGAAAGAGAAAAAACATTGTTTTAGAACGCTAACGAGGAAATCTCGAGTAAAAATATGAAAACATGACGTCGCCATTTTAATTTGTTTATTATCATATATTGGACAACTCTGCGCACGAATTTAATAAATTAACTTTTCACTTTATGTAAATAAAATACTATTTTACAGTAACCATCGTTTTTGTGTAGTTACAAAAATAATAATTCAAAAATTTGATCATGAATATATGAAAACGTAGATGACGCTCAACAGATTGACAGCTGTCAGGTAAATTTTACCGGTCTCCAAGCACCGATAAAAATCGCCCCAGTGGGGTAAATTTTACTCTCCCCAAAGTCGTTCCAAAATACTCGAGCAACTGTCAGAGTAAATGTTCGTTTACCTTCGGTTTCACTCGGGTTTGTTTTGGAACTCTACCCCGAGTAAATTGAAATCGTTTTGGAACGCACCCTAATGGTGTAAGCGCTTCTTAATAACGACCAAAAGTGAGCTATCATTTACTCTACCCTGAGTAAATTGAAATCGTTTTGGAACGCACTCTAAAAAATTATAAACTGACAGGACCTCAGGACAAATGACGTTGACAGAACAGTGACAGATCGAACGAAATTCGTCGTATCTCAAGTGATGGTGTTTGTTTGTCTGTTTATTGTTTTAGTGTGTTATATTTCGCCGTAATGCGTTAAGTTTTAATATATTTCTTTAAATAAAGGAATTTGCTGATCAATGTCTTTGATTAAAAAGACTCGAAATGATGCAGTTAAGGCTGCAGTCACTTCCTACTTAGAACGTCGGAACTACCCTGTAAGTAAATTAAAAATGCATTTGGGGTACTGTCTTACTCTATATTTTACTTTCAAATTACTCGACTCAACTGTGCACTTTCGTTTTCAGGACGTAGATCTATTTAGTAGCAACAATTCTCTTAGTCGAAGTGCAGAACAAATGGCCGTAGCCACTATAGTACAGTGTGAAGCTAGTCGGGCCAATTCTATTTTATTTTCTTGCATCAACAACGACCCAGGACAATACGAGACACAGTACAGCAAGTAAATTGTCCAATAATCATTTAGGATTGATCAATGTATATTTTTGTAGTAATTTTCTAAGATATTTTTAAAATTGTAATGTTGTAAATTGTAATTGTTTACTGGTAAAGTGAACCATTTGGTGGTATTCACAATTTACCAGTGAATATCAAATGTAGGTAATTATATATTTAATCATAATTATTATCTTACATGTGACTCGGTGACTAAACATAAAATGTACAAGTACTAATTATCACATGCACCTTGAAAGGCACAGCAATAAAAAGAAAGAAAGAGTGAAGTATATCTAAGATGCAGCCTTGTAAACTAAAAAAAAATTAAATATCTTTTATATTTTTGTGTGGGAACTAAACTTAGATAATAGAAAGAGCCTCAACAATTCTGTTCTTAAAAAACTGTCTTCTGAAGAACCTGTAAAGTAGCTTTATAATAATGCTATTTTTCAGATTGGTGAACTTCATAAAGGATATAAAAGTGGAGAAAGTAAAAAATGAGTTATTAGGTTTATTGAGTCCTTTGTTATGTCATCTTTATTTGGAAATGCTCAGAGGTGGACATGGTGGCCAAGCACAAATGTTTCTTAAAAAACATTCGGCCACACTACCACAAAAGGATCTGTCATATCACCAGCCTATAGATGGGAATTTGCCCTCAGCTCTATACCGTCCAAACAGTTTGGAGCAATTGTTTAATTCATTACAAAATGGAACAATAGATAATGAGACCCCTGAAAAAGATTATATGAACCAAATACTTGATGATATTGGCTCAATTTATACATTACAAGACGTAGAAGCTCGCCCTTCAATTGCTGCTTTTAGGTAAGTATTCAGTAAAATAAAGATTAACTTTTCTATTTAATATATTTTCTATATATATTAATCTTAAATGGTTTGAAAGCCTTATAACACAACGAGGTAAAAAAGTCTTTTTGAAATTTTTTTCAAATACAGTAGAAAGTCATTTATCCGGCCCTCCGTTATACAGATTTGCGAATATCCGGACTACCAACCGCGACCAATTTATATGTACGTACAAATCGAATTTATGCAAGCATGAACGTGTCGGGATCGCTGCCCTGCGCATTTCGTTATTGTTTTAGTTCTTTTGCAATTGTGACTCCGCTCTGACGTGCATCTCACGTCTACATATTTAAACATGTCAAAGCGTAAGAGAGTGGTATTATTGCTTAAAGACAAAATAAATATTATTATTGATACATTAAAAAAAGGAGAAACCGGCCGTAAGTTAGCTAATAAGTATGGTGTAGGTACATCCACAATAAGTGATATTAAGAAGAATACCGATTCAATTTTGTTGTACACCTGCAAATTAGATAGTGAAGACGGGAGTAAATTATTCGTACATACCTAAATATTTTATTTCATGATTAATGCTGCAGTAATAATTTTGTATATATTTTTTATTAATAAATTAATATTTTAAAGATGAGGATGGGGAGACCACTAATAAATCAAATCAAAGCAGTAAACCAATAAAAATATAATGATAAAGTATGGATTAGGTATAAATATTGTGCGGATGCGAGCGGGTTTCAAACACTATTGAGTTCTCTGACGACACACAGCCATTGGCCCGCGGCTAGCGACTACTAGAAGTGGTGATATAGTTTTATACCAATCTTAAATATATTATATCTAACTTTGTAAATACACAACATATCGAAGTGAAATAAAAACTCTTGATTATTTAGTAATTAGATCTATAATTTTATGAAATAAAAGAAAATATTTTTCTCTAGCTCATTGCTATAAGTAATATATTTTTACCCTTGTTTTATTATATCGTAAATATCCTATTTATATAAGACAACTATAAAAACAACATTATTCAAATTATGTTAGTTACAATGAAGGTTTTAACCAGGGATGTAACGGAGGTAGTTTTATCGGAACCGAAGTCGGAGTCGGAGTTTTTAAATTTGATTTATCGGAATCGGAATCGGAGTCGGAATCGGAGTCGGAATCGGAGTCGGAGGCAGGGTCAGAAGTGGTGGCATGAGAAAGAATTTTTATTTACAGACAAATAAAACATTCTTTAATCAATTATGTTTAAATTTTAAAATAAAACACAAACAATGAAAAAAAATTAGCATATTATTTCCAAATAAACAAGAACACACATTATATTAAATGAACAAAACTGTTCATAACAGTCGACACAGGCCGCCGTCGCCGCTATGTTATGCTTCGACCTCCGATTACAACCTCCGATTTAAAAGTGTCGGAGCCGAAGTCGGAACCGAAGGTGTAATAATAATCGGAAGTTCCGACTTAACGGAACCGGAGTCGAAGCTCCGTAACATCCCTGGTTTTAACACAACCCGGTGAGGTTATGAAGGTGAAGTTCAGCCAAAAACAGTATAAAAAGATAACTGATGAGGAAATGCGTAAGGAACAGACTGACTGACCTGGGTCGCTGGTTGCTTCCTTCTTCGATAGCTTTCAGCAGTCCGGGCGTCCTCGCTCTCCTCAGCACTTTAGTTGATTTTCCGAATTGTGATATTACGCGGCGCGAACCGTGTAGGATTTGTGAGGTGATTTTCCGAAAGAAAGGTGAGTTTCGTTGGGAGACGACGCGTGCGATCGAATCCGCTGATGAACCGTGACGGTTAGACCGGTAATGACGAGACATCAATCAGTCTGTAGGAATGAATGGAACGGGATCGGAATAGGAAGGAGTTGTAGGAAAACTAACAATACAAATTCAAAGTTCCCGCTCCTATTAGGCGTGTTGTTCACTCATCATACTCCCCCCCAAAGAGCGAGTTAGCTCTTTCGAGTTGGATAAGATAAAAGTTGATTGTTAAGTTGATAAAGTTGATAGAAAAAAGTTATTACTTAGTTGAATTAACAAAAATGTATGCGATATACAAATAAAATTAAATATAAATAATATGAACTATAATATAATATAAGGCAGATACGGAGTTGATTTGAGTAGCCTCTAGTCAGACACAAGCGGGCAAAGTTTGACTACGGGTCTAAGCAGAGTTCCAGTAGCCGTTTTGAGTTCTACTACCCTGACAACGCCATCAGTGCCAGGACAAAGCCTTACAACGCGAGCCTTACGCCATTTGAGCGGAGGAGAGGTGTCCTTTATGAGTACTAAGTCACCGACTCGAATATTGGACTCCTTAGATTACCATTTTGGACGCTGGATTAATGTGTGCAAATATTCAGAGTGCCAGCGCTTCCAAAAATGTTGCGTTATTTGGCGCGTTAATTGCCAACGCTTCAATGAGCTAATAACAATGTCGGCGATGTCTTCTTCCGGCAAAGACAAGAGTGGTTGCCCTATCAGGAAATGACCGGGCGTTAAAACATCTAAATCACTAGGATCGCTAGTAACTGGACATAGTGGCCGAGAGTTAAGAACTGACTCCACCTTTGCAAAGATTGTCGCTAACTCTTCGAAAAGTAAAATACGCTCCCCTATGACGCGACTTAAAATAAGTTTAGCAGACCTTACTGCGCTTTCCCACAGGCCACCCATATGAGGGCTAGCAGGAGGATTAAGGTGCCAGTTGACTTGATAGTTGATTAAATGTTGATGAATACTATTTGTTGACGCTTGCAGAAGCTTACTCGTTTCCTTTAAATAATTACGTGCACCTACAAAATTTGTGCCACAGTCGCCATAAATATCCGTCGGAAAGCCACGACGCGATACGAAGCGATCCAAACACACAATGAAGGCCTCAGTGGATAACTCGGATACAATTTCCAAGTGAACACATTTAGTAGAGAAGCATACAAATAAGCACATATATGCCCTCAGTGCTTTGGCATTGCGAGGTTTAGACTGCTTCAACCAAAACGGACCGGCGAAATCCACACCGACGCGCTGAAAGGGTCGACATGACGTAACCCGACTTGAGGGTAAGTTCCCCATGAAAGGCTCTATAGTTTTTGGGCGCAAACGATAGCAACGATGGCACTTGAAAATGACGTGCTTTATCGCGCGTCGAGCCGATACCACCCAGAACTTTCGATGAAGCAAAGCCTGCATGGTACCTAAACCAGGGTGAAGATGTAATCGGTGATAATGTTCGATAATAAGATACGTAACAAAATGATCTTTGGGCAAGAGCATGGGATGCTTAGCCGCATAACTTAAACTAGACTTCACAAGCCTGCCGCCTACACGCAATAGACCCGCCTGATCTATAAAAGGATTCAAGCGCAACAAACTGCCTTTCAAGCGCTTGCCTGCCCGCAGTAATTCCAAAGTGTCAGTGAACGCCGTAGACTGGACCAGCTTGACTATGGACACAAGACTGTCGCTCAATTCCGAAACTGATAATGGACCAGTACGACGTTGTTTGGAATTTCTGGAGTTGGTTATGAAACGCTTTGACCAGGCTATAACGCGGTGCAGCCTCGTAAAAGTGCTAAAACGATCGAAACAGAATGGCGCAGCACTGGCCTGTGCCACTGCAGCTAAGGGCAAGGGCTTTATGCTTGGCAAATCAAGCTCGCTAAGTAGCGGTATTTTACCAGGCCATGACGACTCTTCAGCTGCGAGCCATGCTGGAGACCACCACAAGCTGTGATTCACTAAATCCGATGGTGAAATCCCTCGACTGGCGCAGTCGGCGGGATTTGCTGATGTAGGGACATGTTTCCATGAGACATTTGGCAATAGCATTTGAATTTGTGAAACGCGATTACCTTCATAAATGTTAAGCTTATGAGGGGAAATGCTCAACCATGAAAGGACAATGCTGGAATCGGTCCAGGCAAATGAACTATTTATGTTGAGTTTACCTTGTAAAACGTTGAATGTGTGTTCCATTAATCGAGCAAGTAAAAACGCACCGTTCAGCTCTAGCTTGGGAATGGTTAATTTTTGTTTAAGTGGAGCTACGCGGGATTTAGCAGCTAAGAGCTGTACTAAAACGCTGCCATCGGAGCTCTCCACGCGAAGGTAAGCACAAGCTGAGTACCCTTGTTCGGACGCATCACTGAAACCGTGAAGCTGAATGTCCACTGGTTGATCAGGAAGAATACGTCGCTGAATAGAAATATGATTCAAGTTGGGAAAGTCCGAGAGAAAGTGATGCCACTCCTTCGCGAAAGTGGAAGGCAGTGGATCGTCCCAACCAGCGTCCAACAACCAAAGCTTTTGCATAAAAAGCTTGGCTTGGAAAATTGTAGGAGCTAAAAAACCGCAAGGGTCATAAAGTTTGGCGATGTTCGATAGAACACCACGCTTTGTCATGACGCTCCCCATCTCGGAAACATGGTAAAGGAAATTGTCGGCCCTGGAATTCCACTCTAAGCCTAACACCTTGTAGACATTGTCGCCATCTTCGAACCTGTACGGAGATTCGCAATGATCGATAGGACAAGAGGACAAGAACTCGTCGCTGTTGCTTGACCACTTGCGAAGCAAAAATCCCCCCTGGGTGAGAATGGCAACAAGATCCCGTTGCAACTGCAAGGCAGACTCGACACTAGAGGACCCGCCTATGACGTCATCCACAAAGGTATCCTCTAGAAGCACCTTAGCGGCATCAGGGTAACGTTCCGAATTGAGCTGGGCGAGCTCATGAATAACACGAATCGCCTGAAACGCAGAACTGGAGACACCATATGTAACGGTGGTCAGCTCGTATTGTTTGAGCGGAAGATCTGGCGATTCGCGCCACAAAATTGTTTGGTATTTGCAATCCTCCTGAGAGACATTAATTTGGCGGTACATCTGCCTGATGTCGCCAGTAAACACTATCTTATGTAGTCTAAGTCGCAGGATGATGTCCTCAATGTTTTTTTGCAACTTAGGGCCGCTCATAAGAACTTGGTTGAGTGACACACCGTTCGAGCTAGGCGCGGAGGCATCAAAAACAGCACGCAGTTTGGTGGTGCTGCTTTGCTCCTTGAGAACGCCGTGATGAGGGATATAATATCGATCACTTGAAACAGGAGTAACGACTTCACGCATGTGACCAGCTTCTAAATAATCGCGCATGAAGGCTGTGTACAGTAATCGCAACCTATCATCACGAAGAAGTCGACGCTCCAAGTGAAAAAATCTTTTGGTCGCAGAAAAATATGTGTCCCCTAAAGGTTTATGATTGACCTTGAATGGCAAGTGTACAGTAAAACGACCGGTGATGTCCCTGCTATGAGTATCAGAAAAATGCTTCTCGCATTGAATGTCTTCAGGATCTTGTATAAGTTGCTTAGGTGGCTCTTCTACCTCCCAGAAACGACTAAGAGCTTCACTAAGCTGCATAGTGCATGTCATCGTCACAATGTTAGCGACATGAGCTGCTGCTGATGGTGCCGAGCCCATGATAACCCAGCCAAAAACAGATGAGTATGCAGTAGGCATGTTTTCACCAAGATTGTATTTACCACCATCGAAAATCTGGTCATACAGACCCACACCTAACAAAAGGTCAATGCGACCAGGAGTAAAAAAATATTTGTCGGCTAATTTCAAATTGTTGCATTTATTTAAAACTGATTTATGTATGGTAACCGAGGGTAGGTTGCTTGTGATACTCTTCAAAATAATAAAATCAGAAGTTAAGATATTGTTAGTACCGTGCACTGATTTAATGCTGCTATGTACTATTCCGTTCGTTGATTGACTAACCGACATGCCTAAACCATATAAGGCACCAGACTTAGTGCGAGGCAACCTTAGCCGCTGTGCTAAACACTCGGTGACTATACACACCTGCGAACCACCATCAATCAATGCTCGAGCTGTGTGATAGTGACCATCCACACCCTGTATCTGTACAAGAGCTGTACCCAGAACCATGGTAGATGTACCATCGATGCTGTGCAAAGACTGGCCCTGCACCGGAGCATCAACCGCTTGTACAGATACTGGATGGGTTGTAGCAGGTTGATTATTACCTAAATGTAATTTGGTATGATGCCTACCGTGGCATATCTGACATACGCTACGCGACAAACATTTAGATACATGATGAGAACGCAGACAATTATAGCATAATTTATGCTGTGTAATAAAGTTCTTCCTGTCCATAGGATTCATTTTTTCAAATTTTAGGCATTTATAAATAAGATGATTTTCACCGCAGCAAGGGCATAGACTATAATCACTTTTAGTTTGTGATTTGTTGTTTGAGTCAACAACATTGAATGAATTGCTTGGCGTTGACTTATGTGTGGAACTAGAAATGTTTTCTAAAACTCGCAGCTGATTTTCTAAGAACACCATCAATTGTTCAAATGTTGGAATAGAATTCATAAATATTGTAGACTCAAATTTACTACGCATGTCTATAGGTAGCTTTTTCAAGATAATGTGCAATAGTAAGAAACACCAAGAATTTACATTGAAATCAATGGCAATCAGAGCCTGTGTATTCTCCTTAATAGTAAAAACAAACTTGCTAAGAGACTTGACATTAACTTGTGTGAGGTTAGGTAAATTTAAAATTGTATCTATATGCTTGTCAGCAATTATCCTTTTGTTTTGGTAGCGATCATTTAGTAATTTATAGGCCACAATATAATTTTCAGCCGTGATACTGAGATGCTTCACTAAAGATAAGGGCTCTTTGTCCAAAACGCTTAACAAATAATGCATTTTTTCCACTTCACTAAGATTTGCATTGTTATGAATCAAACTATTGAAAATAGAAATAAAATTGGGCCATTCAACACATACACCGCTAAATCTAGATAAAGAAATCTTAGGCAAGTGAAAATCATGGCTGACTTTGCGCTCAGGGATCGTAGAGGCACTGTATTGTTGTGGTTTTATGTTGGAATGCATAACTTGTATGGAATAATACTGCTCCTGGAACTCGTTATAGTTACGCTCTAAATTAGACCGCTCCTTATCATCAAGAGACGTTTCCGACATTAACACGGCAAAAACATTATCCATGTTTTCGCGATGCCTATCAATATCCCTGTATCTGACCAGAAACTGTTCCTCCAATAAACCATCACCGGCACGCTCCTTAGAGGCGGTGCATCTAGTGGCAATATCGTAAAGCTCTCGCATACGCCTTTGCAATACATTAAAACGTACAATATTTTGTCCGCCTTTCGACATTATGATGTAATTAATTGTTTGAATTAATAAAATTTAAGAAAAGATGATTGCAATATGTAAACAAAATAATTAAATTGACAATGACAGTTATGACACTTGACAACTCAATCGGTCATAGATCAGTCATTCGATCAACAGTGCTGCCACCCGTATAATTAATTTAAAAAGTTAAAGATTGAATAAGTGAGTGAACAACACGAACGAAACGTTGAAATAGTAACGAACCTTCGAACTTTGTAAAAGTTATGAGGGTAGAAAATAAATGAGTTGCAAATTATAGGATTTCGATTAGAAAGATGATTTTAGGATGAAATGTGTAAGAATTAATGATATTTGGATTGAAGGACCAAGGAAAATGATGAGGAAATGCGTAAGGGACAGACTGACTGACCTGGGTCGCTGGTTGCTTCCTTCTTCGATAGCTTTCAGCAGTCCGGGCGTCCTCGCTCTCCTCAGCACTTTAGTTGATTTTCCGAATTGTGATATTACGCGGCGCGAACCGTGTAGGATTTGTGAGGTGATTTTCCGAAAGAAAGGTGAGTTTCGTTGGGAGACGACGCGTGCGATCGAATCCGCTGATGAACCGTGACGGTTAGACCGGTAATGACGAGACATCAATCAGTCTGTAGGAATGAATGGAACGGGATCGGAATAGGAAGGAGTTGTAGGAAAACTAACAATACAAATTCAAAGTTCCCGCTCCTATTAGGCGTGTTGTTCACTCATCAATAACAATATAACTATAATAATTTTAGAAGCTGAAACTTGTAATATTATGTCCTCGATATGTAACATTGTGTCCTCAATGAGGTCCTAACACCATGAGTGTGGGTCCAGAAATGAGGCACCAATTACAACACTTATTATTGACGAACCCGCACTTGGCTAGCGTGGTTAACTAAGGTGTAATCGCCCCTAATGTGGGGTAGGCTCGAGCCCCTCGGTGGAGACATTATATGAGCTGTTGCTGATAATTCCCAATACAACATCCATTTTTAGATCCAAGATGGCAGACGCGACTTTTTAACATAATGTCAATATGGGTATCGTTTTCGTGATTTTTGGGGGTCTAGATTACGAATAAAACATCTATTTTGAGTTCCAAGATGGCGGATGCGACTATTTGACAAAATGGTATTGTGGGTATCATTTTCGTGGGTTTTGAGGGGGTTCTGATTCCGAATACAACTTCTATTTCGAGATCCAAGATGGCAGATGCGACTTTTTGGTATAAAATCGATATGGGTATCACTTTTGTAGTTTTTAGATCCAAGATGGTGGATGCGATTTATTAACTTAATCGCTTTCACGCCAAACACCCGAACCGATTTTGATGAAATTTGATACAAAAATAAACTAAACCTCAGAATAAAAGCGACTTTTTTGTAAAAAAAAAGGGAATGAAGGGGTTGAAATAAGAGATTAAATTTTTTATGGGTTTCTTCATTACCAAAGATAAAACCATGAAATTTTTAATTGCGTTTATTTTTACAGATATTTGTTCTAGAGTTTTTTAAATATTAACCTATTGAAATAGGCGATTGAAGGTCGCATGAAAGTTAGCAAAGGAAGGAAAAACAAAAAAGAGGTAGTTTGTAAAAATGTATTAAAATAAGCTATTTGCAGTAATGCACATAGCAGTTTGTATGTGTATCTTTTGCAAAATAAGTACCCAAAAAAATAAAAATGCTACCCAAAGTAACTATTACACGCGGACGAAGTCGCGGGCAAAAGCTAGGTACTTAATATAAGAAGAAATGTACAGTGGCAGACTTCCGTGCTTGAGCAATTTAAAACGAGTTTCCTTTGAAGCATAATCTGATTTAATATAGTATTTTACTACGTATTGCTATGAGCGCGCAAGCTATTTTGATCTTATGGGAGCTCAAGCATGTGTGTCGGCGATAGTACTTATGTTTGATGATCAAGAGTAATAAATTTATTCTATATTTCAGATCTTGTAAATATGACATATTCCTGTCTCAAGACTCTCTGAATGTACTTAAAACTTATCTGGCTAAACATGGCCATGTGCTGCTGATACAAGTTTTGCAGACTTGGTTTCATATTGATATAAACAACGACACCAACAAAAATACCTCTGTAAGTTTGTGTTAAGTATTTTGTTATTTCATTACAACAGTTTTAGGGATATAACTTTATATATTATTTATGTTTCAGGATGACGAGGACCACTTAGATGATGAATACAACGCCTTCAAAATGAATACTGAAGAAAAAGTTTCCCTTGCCAACGGTATAATTTTTTGTACATAATTTAAAATTAAACTTTTTAAGATAGGAATCTTAAAACTCGTTATTACTTTTCCAGATATATTTTCTAAATGCAATGGCCATGCGGAATATCAGAGCGTGGACAAAGAGTTGCAGGATTTACAAGATGCAATCAAAGGAGTTAGGGAGTCTATGGCACCACTCAAACTATATAAAGTTGCTGCCCCAGATTCATAGTAAGACTATCATTATGATACTATGTTATCAACATTGAATTCATTATATTTTACTTCGTTTGATATAATTCAGTCAACAGTAGAAATAAATAAACAAAATGTGTTATTTAAAAAGCAATAAAAATAATTATATATATTAAGAAAAAATATTAATAATCTAAGTAATACCAATTCTGAAAGCAGGTGGACGACCGGTCCTGAAAGCTCTTCAGAGGCTATTCAACTCCGTTATACTCGAGGGCAAAACGCCAGAGGCATGGCATGGCGGCGTGGTGAGACTCTTCTTCAAAAAGGGCGACAGGGCCCAATTGAAGAACTATAGACCCATCACGCTGCTGAGTCATGTTTACAAGCTGTTTTCAAGAGTTATAACGAATCGTCTCGCGCGCAGGTTTGACGACTTCCAGCCTCCCGAACAAGCCGGATTCCGAAAAGGCTTCAGTACCATAGATCACATACATACGCTGCGGCAGGTTATACAGAAGACCGAAGAGTATAATCTGCCATTATGCTTAGCGTTCGTGGACTATGAGAAAGCCTTCGATTCTGTCGAGACCTGGGCCGTGCTCCAGTCACTCCAGAGGTGCCACATAGACTACCGATACATCCAAGTGTTGCGGTCACTGTACAAAAACGCCACTATGTCAGTTCGCCTTCAGGACCAGAATTCAAAACCCATACAGCTCCAGCGAGGCGTAAGACAGGGTGATGTTATATCGCCGAAACTGTTCACAGCTGCGTTGGAGGACGCGTTTAAGCTTCTGGACTGGAGAGGACTTGGCATCAACATAAATGGCGAGTACATGACTCACCTTCGCTTTGCAGATGATATCGTGGTTATGGCTGAGACCTTGGAAGATCTGGGCACAATGCTCGACGATCTCTGTAGAGTCTCCCAACAAGTGGGTCTTAAAATGAACATGGATAAGACGAAAATCATGTCTAATATCCATGTCGCACCCACTCCTGTAAAGGTTGGAAGCTCTACACTGGAAGTTGTCGACGATTATGTTTACCTGGGACAAACAGTCCAACTGGGTAAGTCCAACTTCCAGAAAGAGGTCAATCGGCGAATCCAACTCGGCTGGGCAGCGTTCGGGAAGCTACGCGGCATATTCTCGGCCCATCTACCGCAGTGTCTTAAGACGAAAGTCTTTAATTCGTGTGTGTTGCCAGTGATGACTTATGGAACCGAAACGTGGCCGCTTACAATGGGCCTCATAAGAAGGCTCAAGGTCACCCAAAGGGCAATGGAGAGGGCTATGCTCGGAGTTTCTCTGCGTGATCATATCAGAAATGATGAGATCCGCAGGAGAACCAAGGTCACCGACATAGGCCAAAGAATTGCGAACCTTAAGTGGCAGTGGGCAGGGCACATTGCGAGGAGGACTGACGGCCGTTGGGGCGGAAAGGTCCTCGAGTGGCGACCACGTACCGGGAAACGCAGCGTTGGTAGGCCCCCCACAAGGTGGACTGACGATCTAGTAAGGGTCGCGGGAAGCCGCTGGATGCGGGCAGCGCAGGACCGACAGGTTTGGAGATCCTTGGGGGAGGCCTATGTCCAACAGTGGGCGTCTCTTGGCTGAAATGATGATGATGAAGTAATACCAAAAGTATTTTTTAAAACATATTTTATGAATTTGCAAATTTTGACCATCTAGTATTGGTACTCTGCCCTATAATCGGAGGCGTCTTTAACCGATGTAGCGCCCATTATGTACTTAGCGCTCTCTGGTAAGGGCGCGCTAGAATGGTAGTAACCGAATGGGTACAAATAAGGGCGTGTTCACTCAGAAAGTCCATATTTACAGAATCTTTTTTAATGGATACTTAGCTACTGGAGGTAATATACACACCGCATTTACAGGATATAATGTGCATACTGCTTTTACAGGACCGGCTTTAACCATCGCTACTGGAGACTTTCACTGGTTTTTATGTTGGATCGGTATTTTTACTGCATCGGGAATACTTACTTGTACAGTCGTGTGTGTGTGTGAGTGAACTCGCTCGTACAACTACATACGCCATCGACTAGTAAAACCGTTTACTATAAAACAGACCGCTGTTAATTTTGTCGGATCGGTATTTTTTACTGGATCTGGAATACAGTCTTTTGTGAACACGTTCGTACAACTACATACTCCATCGCCGAATAAAAACGTTCGGGTACCAAGACATTCGAATCAGTGAAAGAGACAAATATATATTGCTTTCCCTAACCATACATATAATAACATAATTCTCTTTATTTGATTTTTTAATAAAAAAGGTCTGTCAAATGACTCCATTCTACTTGATGGCAAGCAGATGTGGAGTCAAAATGCAAAGATTAGTATACAAGATGAATTTTTCAAGTGGACCTTCAGGGTCAATCCTTAACTATAAGGAATATCGAAAAGTACTCAAACGAGTCGCGAGCCTGATTTTGATTAAAACAAAAACTGCATCATGGAATAATTTTATTTTTGCGTTTACAAACGCGTAAATATAATACTAGAAAAATGCACTGAAAAAAATCGACTTGCCTCAGGCGGGACATTGGGTACTTGAGACAAATGCTGGCAATATTATTTTCTAGCACGCTTATATTACGTCACACGTCTAGCACTCGATGTGTTTGTAAATCACGCACACATAGCCGATTCTTGGCTTCACTTTTTTCGTCGCGGTTGCTTACGAATGCTCCGTCTTGACTTTTTTATTGGTCTGAGAATTTATATCATTATGTTGACAATTATCGACATGATTTATTAGATGCTTTGGATAGGTTGCATTGATGCAGTTTTTAGAAAAATGCACTGAAAAAAAAAACAATTACGCCACCGAGGCCTCAGTGGCGTAATTGGTCAACGCATCCGCCCGGATTGTGGAAGATGCCGGTTCGAGTCCCGCCTGAGGCAAGTCGATTTTTTTCAGTGCATTTTTCTAGTAGAAAATCTATTTCGAGATCCAAGATGGCGGACGCGACTTTTTAACATAATGTCAATTTGGTATCGTTTTCATAGTTTTTGGTGGTCCCGATTACGAATACAACATCTGTTTTGAGATCCAAGATGGCAGACACGACTTTTAATTAAATATAACGTCAATATGGGTATCGTTTTCGTGGTTTTCAGTCGTCTCGATTACGAATACAACATCTATTTTAGACCCAAGATGGTTGACGGAACTTTTTAAAAAAAAAATCATTATGAGTACCTATCGTGCCGATCAAACATCTATTTTTTATTCCAAGATGGAGGACCCAACTTTTTATTAGAACATCAATATCGCTATCAGTGTCGTGGTTTTCGGGTATCCCGACTCCGAAAAGAGAATAAGTTTCGAGATCCAAGATAACGGACGCGACTTTTTAACATAATGCCAATATAGATATCGTTTTCATGATTTTCAGTTGCCCGTCTACAAAAAAATATCTATTTTGTTATCCAAGATGGCGGACACGACTTTATGACAAAATGTCAATATGGGTTTCGATCTCGTTGTGTTTGGTGGTCCGGATTAAGAATACATCATCTGTTTTGAGATCCAAGATGGCGGGGGGCATTTTTCAATATAATGTTACTATGGATATCGTTTTCGTGATTTTTAGTGTTCCCAATTACGAGTACAACATCTATTTTGAGATCCAAGATGGCATTATATCAGAAATTAATGGGGTAACTATCCTGCCTTACTAAATAGGGTACAAACAATAACTTGTTGCATAACTTAATTATATATTAAGTTATTGTTTGACAGTACAATATTTATTTTACATCGACAATCTTTAAAAAATTATTTTGAACCAATTATTATATTAATTCACCTAATGTATACCTACACACCTAATTATTCTTAATCGGGATCACCGAAAACCACGAAAACGAGACCCATATTGACTTGAAGTTAAAAAGTCAGGTCCGCCATTTTGTATCTCAAAATAGATGTTGAATTCGTGATCGGAACCACCAAAAACCAAAAAAGCGATACATTTATTGATATTCTATTAAAAAGTAGCGTCCGCCATCTTTGATTTTGAAACAGACGTTATATTCGAAACCCCAGAAAACCACAAAAATGATACCCATATTAATATTCTATTAAAAAGTCGCATCCGCGATCTCTGGTCTCGAAATCGTTCTATTCGTAAATGGGTATCCAGAAAACAACTTGTCTTCACTAAAGAAAGTGTGAAATAGGTCGTGACGGAAAACTCTTACACTTTATTTGTTTTAAAAAATATATAACAACTGTAACACTATCGAAGCTACCCAATTAATGGGTAAAAACAAATTTATTAATTGGCAACACTGATGCAATGGCGCCCGATAATCCCCAAATACGTTCCGTAAATTACGTAATAAATATTTTTGTGAATAAATACGAGAATTAGTTAGTTACTTGTGGAAAGTAATCCCTAATGACTTATTTTTAATACATGAGTTGTTTTGCAGCAGTATAAGACACATGAAGGCATAATTACGCCATTTTTAGGGTTCCGTACCTCAAAAGGAAAAAACGGAACCCTTATAGGATCACTTTGTTGTCCGTCTGTCTGTCTGTCTGTCAAGACCCTTTATCTCAAGAACGCGTGGACGTATCAAGCTGAAATTCACATGAAATACTCAGGTCTATTGTCCCTTTAAGCTGTGAAAATATCAAACTTCTAAGCCAAGCCAATCAAAAGATACAGCCGATATGTCGATATTTTCAACAAATTTCCGACACTCGCAAAGGAATCAAAACCTACAGGATACTTCCCGTAAACTCTGAATCTTGAAATTTGGCATGAAGCATTGTCATATAATGCAAATATAGGAAAAATTGCGAAAATCACATTTTATTTAGTTATATAATATAATAAAAATATGTTAATAAAATGAAACTTACTATCTTATTTCTTACGAACGAATAAAGGTATCAAATTGAAATTTATACCAAATACCTAGGTCTATTGTCCCTTTAAGCAGTGAAAAAATCAAACTTCTAAGTTAACGCGATCAAAAGATACAGCAGTTTATACTAGTCAGTAATTTGATTTAATACGTCATAAATTGTAAACCGCTACGTTTGTACGGCGGAACCCTCGGTGTGCGAGTTCGACTCGCACTTGGCCGGTTTTTAATTTCAAAATATTTGTCAACATTGTGTTACTCATGTCGTGCGTCGCGGCAGACTGACGAGCGGCCGTCTTTATATTGCCGGATCGTCATCATATTACTTGCCTCACTTTTGAGCGCGGTTAGCTACGTCTAGACTTTTTTATTGGTCTGAGTATAAATTATGATAAATATTTACAGCTTAATATGTGCCAAAACTGACCCACATTGTAACATCTTATGTGGAGGATTCAGTAATTCAGAGATAAGATTATGGGACTTGGGCCAAAACAATGTTAAAAGAAGAATAAATCGCAACATATCTGAGGTGGAGTTAGCGTGTTTTATGCCTTCTGAACCTCCCCCTGAAGACAATACTCTGTAAGTAAATAGTCAGCGAAAGCGTATTTATGTCGCCGGCGGATCGTATAATACGCCGTATTGAAGTGTGCGAGAATTGTTAACCAAATAAAACCGTTTGAACCCGTAGTAGATTCTATCAATATTAGTCTGAATAATCGAATGGTGATTGCTTATTATTGGTAGGTTCAGGTATTTTTTATGACCAAGCGGAGTGGAATTATTGTCACTCATCACTCTCACACACTACAATTCGCCGCGCCGTTTCACGGCGTGTTAAACGATCCCCCTGCGACATTTACAAATATTCTAGGTACAGACAACAGCACGTTGGGTTACCACAAACTGTCAAATTTTCCCAACCGATTATGCACTTTATATTGAATAGTCTTAGGTTGAAAATCGTTTGGAGAAATCTGACAGTTTTGTATAGCCCGACGTGCTGTTGACTACACAATATAATGCGATAAAAACGCGATATCACAAGCAAAAGCAAATTACAAGATGTAATTAAAGCTAACTAATATTTTAGACAGTAAAATATCTATACTTACTATTTGATAATAATGGTTGATGGCACCACGGTAGTGCGTTCTTCGTAACGATAGCCCCCCATCCACTAGCGTTTATTCAGGCCGGAAAGTCCAATCTATAAGTAATGAATTCTAGTGAATGGGCAAAGCGCGTTAAAATGACGGTGTCAAAATCTTTTTGTCCCTTCCATCGCGCCTGCAAGAGCGACGCTATTACCTTGACTTAGTTACATAGACAGTCGCAGGACAGCTTATAGAGATGACATTAGCCCTCCATCCACAAGCGTTTATTCTGTATGACTTGTCCTCTTGGATAAACTGTAGAGAATCAACGCAGGGATAAATAAAACCGTTGAGGCCACTAACTAGTGTCATCTCTACATGGTTTCATGTAGGGTTGCCATTCGTCCGAGTTTCCCCGGATTCGTCCTAGTTTACTGGCCGTTCGGGGAGTGTCCGGGCGGAGTTCCGTTTGCAGGCCGGGTCTTAAAATTTCATGTCAAGTTCAATGCAAGTCAAGTTTCATGTAAAGAAATTAAAAATGTAAAACTGATATACTAACTTGAGAAAAACTCCGTTAAAATGTCCGGGTTTTAAGCTCCAAAACCCGGGATTTTCATACTTCTTGCGCGGATTGGCAGATCTTAGAAATGGCAACCCTACTTTCATGCGAATTTCTATATAACTAAGTCAAGGTTGTCGCGTCGTGCAGGTGCGACGGAAGGAACAAAAGGATTTTAACACCGTCATTTTTTCGCGCTTTACACATCCGCGAATTCATTCCTGACAGATTGGGCATTCCGGCAGGAATAAATGCTAGTGGATGGAGCTATTAGTTAGTGGCCTCAACGGTTTCATTTATCCTTATGATGATTCTCTACAGTTTATTCACGAGGAAGTCAAGTACTTGCTCGGTACTCGGATAGGTGACTGAACAATTTTTCAACTGAATTTTCCTCTGTGCTTCGGAAGGCACGAAAAATAGCAGTCGAAAGATAACAGTCGTAACTTCGTCAGAGGCCAGAAATGGTATTAAAAACAATGACATCTTCGAGTAATTAACATGAATGACACCATGTTAATTACTCGAAGAAGTTGAATATTTAATAATATACCAAGGTAAAGAGTAGTATTATTTCATTCATAATTATGTAATTATTTATTTATATTTCAGTCAAGTCGGAACTGGTCTCCCACTTAGGGGCCATACAGGACCAATACAAGCAGTCAGTGTCCTCCCACAAGAACAGCTAGTATTATCTGCTTCCTATGATAACACAATGAGAGCATGGAGATTATATGACTACTCTTGTGCTTCGGTGTACAGGTATAAATCAACCAGTCTAATAATATTTATTTAGTAATTAATTTTATAACTGCTTTTAAATATCACTTATCGTTTCGCAGGGGCCATAATTACCCTATATGGTGTATGGATGTGTCGAAAAACGGACTGTTTATTGTAACTGGTTCTTACGACAGAACTGCAAAGCTGTGGTCTTTGGATAGAACTTTTCCAGTAAGAGTATTTGTGGGCCACATGTCAGATGTCACAGTAAGATTTTTTTTAACTATAATATAAAAATTACCATATTAATCTATCTAATCTTGATATGCCTACGTTTTTTTTTGTAGTACAGTTGTGGTTGCTTAACTTTCGTGATCGTTACTAAGGCCGAGGACTAGAAGTCAGCGGGCAGATCGCGCGGCGTAGTTTTGTTTTATGACTGACAAATTATTGTCGTTGCCCTATCAAAAATAATTGAAATAAATTGCTTCTTGACGTCTTAGGCGGGAATTTTGAAATTTCGGTCGATTGAACAATACGTTAATACAGACGCGCAGACATAGCATGACTGGAGCACATCGCTCGTCGCGCCGATTCGTTCGAGGCCAGTTCCATTTTTAAATATATGCATTGAATCGCGCCGCTCTACATCACCCTCACCCCGTTCGTCGCTGACTTAGAGTCCGCGCGCGGCCTAAGAACGTACTGCTATCAACGTATCCTAGCCGTATCAATCTGTTTGCTTATGAAAGTTTTAAAAAAACAACAACTACGTAAATATAAGTTATGGCAGATTTATTTATATATTCATCCGTGACACCCAGGTGTCGCTCGGGGTTTGAGAAGAATGTTACATCGCATGTTGTGTTGCAAATAACATGGATCGGGCTTAGTGCCAAATCGTATACTCCACCAACCCTAAATAAGATTATGATAAAAGATTTAGAAGAGTTCTCAACTAAAGCACACATTTCAATGTTTAGTGTGTGAAGTTCCACCCGAACGAAGCTTACATAGCTACAGGCGGTGCTGACCGCAGCGTTCGCCTGTGGACGGTGTGCGACGCTCGGCTCGTGCGGGTCCTGTGCGGGCACCGCGGGGTCGTGCGAGCGTTGGCCTTCGCGCCTTCGGGGGACTACCTGGCCAGCGCTGGTACGTAATAAACTTTTTAACCGACTCCAAAAAAGGAGGAGGTCCTCGATTCGACTGTATGTTTTTTTATGTTTGTTTCCTCAAACTCTTTACTGGGTGTACCGATTTTGAAGATTCTTTCGACCTTTGGAAGTGACGAGTAGTTTTTGGGCTATCACTAATAATGTCTATTTAGTTTACGTCGATGATATCGTAATAGTTCGATTACTTGTTTAATACGAGTAAAAACGGCAATTAACGCGATAAAATTACCTTTTAAATGCCTGACGTTTCAGCCGGGTTACACCGACCGTGGTCACAGACTGACTGGAGAACAGAGGCCTTAGTACGAGTTTGTTAGTTTTCGAGCTCGATCAAACGTATCGTCTCTTTTCATACATTGCCCACTAGCGCCCCTAGCGTAAACTATCAGAAACAGAGGCCAATGTATGAAGAAAGACGATACGTTTGATCGAGCTCGAAAACTATCAAAACTCGTACTAAGGCCTCAGCGATGTCTTCACTCCGTATGTGAGGTAGATTCATACTCGTCTACCCACAGGATGTTTCTTCTGCTGCCGTCACACACCACACTTACTGTGTCCCTATTCCGTAAACCGATTTTTTACCTCACAAAGATTAATGTATTGCATTTTATTAAAGGAAATTGAAGTACTTTTTCAATATCGGATATCTGGCCGGATAGTAAATTTAGGCCGGATACCGGCTAGTTACCGGATATCCGTTTCATCTCTACTTAAAACACTAAAAAGCAAAAATAAATTATTTTTAAAAGACAAAATCCGCCTCTAAAACTAAAAACGACACCGGCACCGACCTCATAAAAAGTATATGGAATAAACGTTGTCACTTGTATTTGGGAACGACCTTAAAAAAAAATAGATTTCTTTGATTTCTATAAACAAAATTTTTATTCCTCCGTTTTTAGGTGGTGGTATTGGTGAAAGCCCTATATGTTTCGAATATGTACTTAAAAATATCCATAAAAAATCTCAAAATTGGTCACCGCGCGTCGCCTATTCATTGATTTGTGCGAACCTTGAGAACATATGATAAATACAGATGATTGTATTAATATTCCTTTGCAGGTGATGACAAAAAGATCAAGGTATGGGATTTAGCTGCTTGTACCTGTGTCCATGAACACAGAGGACATCACGGGAAAGTGACGGCACTGGATTGGTCTTCAGTGGGAAAGGCTAGTTTGACTAACAGGATACAATCAGACCCAAGTGACTTGTCTATAGAAAATTCACTTTTATGCTCAGCTGGAATGGATGGCATAGTTAAAGTACTTTGGGACAACCAGGCTAAAAACAAGTAAGTTAATTGCCTAAATAATATCAAGTTTATTTGTTTTTTTCTTAATCTAAGAATAAATAATATAGAACCTCTTTCAACAGTGATGCAAACACGATAGGTACATACATGATGTAGTTGCTAATCGTGAATCGTGATGCTAAAAGTTGCATTGCATAGAGGGCCTAACCTTTTTTTTTTGTTGATGGGGAGGTCAAATGCATTTACGCATCGTCCCTGTGGGGTGGTGCCAACCGCAGGGGATATGTAGGACTTGAGGTAAAGGCGTTCCCTCCATACCCACTAAACACCCTCCCCGGCCTGATCTCCAGTGCACTCTTGCGGGATCTGCGCACGTGAGCGCAACTACATCGAGACCGTCCCAACGCTGCCCGTATAGTCACTCCTTGTGCACCAATTGGTGGCCAGCAGCCCACAGGGGCTACCGACTAACGCCCGCCCGTGTGCTTGACCTGGCGCGTCCTATTGACGAGGATACCGGGAGCAGCCATCGGACCGCCCCCGGGGGACTTTGGATGCGGTTGTGGCCCTGAAAAGGGCCGTCCGTAACTATCTGTGGTGGGAAAACAAAAACAACTTGACGATGGCATCTCAGACACAATTGACATCAAAAGGCACACACCTGCCGAGAAAGTTTCCCCACCACATTACCAGGGTCCGCCACGAGGAGGCCACCGGACATAATTCGTTTTTAAATAATTTTGGTTAATAATCTAAATAAATTTAAACTTTTCCTAATTCCCAATGAGAATGTTTTTGGATGATTGTATTAAAAAAGAATCTCACTAATTCTGAGATTTATTACAATAATAATAATTTCAATTTATTTACAGACAAGTATCCAGTCAAGACGTGCAGTCTTCAACATACAACACAAAGTGCTCATACTTGGTAGATGTGCAAGTTCATCCTGATTGGGTGGTAGCTATAGGAACCAAAAGATAAACATTGTATAGTTTTTAAGTTTTATTGCATAAATATAATTACATAATTCAAACAATTTCTTTTATTTTAACACCAACATCAACCTCCCAACATAACTTAAAATATCCAGTGTTTTAAAAGTTGTAACATCTATACATAACTTCTGAGAAATGAAGAAGTTGTAAGGCTTCGTAATTGTAAAATGATTATTTAATTGTCACATAATTTATCTCAAGTTAAATGATAAAATAATATGTTTATGCATTTATTCCATGATGGTAACATCAACTTTTTGTTACTGGAGTATTTATTTCATATTCAAAATACCTTTTCGAGCATGACATCACCACTTATTTACCTCATAATACATACAGTGATTGGTGGGGTCTGTAAAACAAAGTTGTATTCTAACAAGGCTCAATAAAACATAAGTTATAACTTTTTAAAAAAGCTGCTTATTGTAGACTGTTTTCCTTTCTGTGGTGAGTTCATCTTTTTCTTATTCTTTTTAACTCCATTTTTAATTTCCTTAGGAGACACTTCAACCTTCAGCTTCACAATACTTTGAACATTTTCTTTTGTATTTGAGTCTTCTTCTGTTTCAGAACAACTCTCATATACCTCTTCTTTTTTTGTTAGTATGTATCCCTCTTCGTCCGTGTAGGTTTTATCAACAAACTTCCTCTTTTTCTTAGGATTTACAATTCCTGAAGTTATTTTAACGGTATTATTTGCTGGAGTTGGTGGAATTTCATCATCAGATTCAGCCTCCATCTTTATGGGCTCTTGTTCAAAAGGATCATTTTTCTCATCATCACTTTCACTATCGGAAACATGTAACACACGCTTCCGTTTCTTGTCAACTGTAGCAGACTTTTTTATTTTATTCAGTAATTTAGTATTTGATTTGTCCATCGGAGTATTTTTTTCCTGTTTCATATTTTGCATGGGTGTTTCTTGTGGGTCTTCATCTACCTCCATTTTTTCTGTCTTTACTTCAACATCCATTTTAGTACTAGATTCCACAGCATTATTATTCATATTAGTCTTAATACCATTCATAGGTTGCTTATTAGATGCACCAGCATTTTTATTGAAAAATCCAGCAATACCTTTTTGAGTAGTCTTATGTTCATTCTTGTCTAGCATACCATTTGACAGTGTCTTCTTTGGAGATGTAACCTCACATTTTAAAGCTGGCTTAGTGTGGTCAGTCTTTCTTGTTGAATTAGCACTTGTTACACCCTTTTCATTCTTGATTTCGTGCTGAATTTTCTTTTGAGGAACAAATTCATTCTTTTTCACATTGGAAACAATCTCTTGACTTTTCGTTCTCAAATTTCCCAATTCATCAGCAGGTCTTTTCACACAGGCATCACTCTTTATTAAGCCTTTGCATAAAGGAAAATCTTCAAATTTGTTAACTGCCATAAGAGTTACATTATCTACTGCTGGAACTCCAACGCTTACGCTATACAAATGTTGGAAAAACACAGACTTAAATGTCTTACGCAGTTCGGAAAGTTCGCTTTCATTACACACTGCAGTTTGAGCTTTATTGTTTTCCAATAACCCCGATACTAGGTAATTAACGTTTAGCAGCACATTTTTATCTTTTTTCTTAATATCTTCAATAACAAAGCTTAGCAATTTTTTACTTTCATTTACATGAATACACAGATCTCTACTAAGAGATATGTATGTAACTAGTTTCTTTTCATCAAGCAACATTTCTTTTAGTGTGCATAAATTTGTTTCCCTGTTTTCTGCCTTCATAATTGATTATTTTATAAATAAATGAAGAAAAGATCCACCAAAATCAGGTACCTATTTACCAATTTAATATTAACCGCATTTTTTGACATTAACATATCAGTAGTGTTCCTGGTCACAGATTAGAAAGAATATGTCTAACTAAGTTTTAAAAGACAAGAAGGTTGCAGGTAAAAATGGAGTACACGGTATCGATAAGTACTTGAGGATAGATCTCGTGACTTTAAAATGACCCGACGTGTGACTTATAGGGTATCCATACTTTGTGTCAACGATAGACATTTTATTTTTTCGGAATTTTTGGAGGTGAAACTTGTTAAAATCTTGTCGATTGCGCTTTTACATAATATCGGTAAGCCATAAATTAATTGGGTCACAAGTGAACTGAAACAACTAAAGATGGACGCACATTTAGCCGAGCTGAACGCGACCAAAAAATCATTGCACTGTAATTATATGTAAATAGGCTAAATCATCCGCATCACCCGCGCCGAATCTGGTGACGTCATTCGAATTTCCGGGGTATGAAGAATTCTAAATGTCATTTCCTTTGGCGCGTTCGGCTTGGCTAAATGTGCGTCCACCATAAAACGGAATAAAACCGAGGTGCGTGGTGCATATCTGGATTTCACACTATTTAATGTTAGTGACCACGTAAGTATAAAACAATACATATATACCTACCTAAATTAATACTTTAGTAGGTACTAATATTTGTTAATCATTCATACACGTTTGTAATTGGTCTTAGTTTGGATATTCTTTGTAAGTGTAGTGAACTATTTTATGAATGTATTGTTCCTAAATACATTTATTTACATTCTTTTTTCAATGCCTAAAATAAAACACCCTTTTCGGTCAAGTGTCTCAATATGAAATCTGATATTATTGAAAGGCAAATAATTTCTTATATATTATTTCTGTATTATTTTCTATGTGCGTACCCGGGTACCTTGTCACTCACATAGGGGTTAATTAGCTTTGTTTTGATAATAAAATTTAAAAAAGTTTACCTACAACTGATTATTAAGGTCTATACTTAATTACTGGCTTTCACGTTTAAGTATTACACATTTAGCCAATATCAAGTGAAAATGTATTTAAAGGAACAATAAATTGTGAGATAGAATAAGTAAAACCTATTGTTTTTGCTACCAGCTTTAATTTTTTTAATCCTTAATTCAGATTAAATTGTTGCCGCGTTTATTTTTTTGCAATATCAATTTACTCTTACACTACGGATATAAACTGCCCAAAACTGTAAAATTTCTCCAATCGATTTTCAACCTTAAACGCGTGCTGACGGAACGGAATTTTAAAGCACAACAGATATGCTGTTGACTACAATTTAGAAAAATTGGTTTCACCAGAGTTCTTTTTATAATAACACGTGTTGTGAGACTCCATTTTTAACTAAATCTACTGCAATTTGCTACTACAATTTATTGTTACTGCTAATATTTTAACTTGACAATGGCCAAATGCATAATATTTAAGTGTCGCATATGCCATTAATTAAAAATAGAATAGAATTTAGAAGAAATAAAAGTGATTGCCTAATTTTTCCTTTTTTTATATGCACAAATTAAGTAATGTGACTAGTACAGATGTTTAGAATAATTGGTGCAATTATGTCATAGGATTATTGCGAAATCCAGGTTATTAGACAAAAAGTAGGTAACGAGGTGCGGAGCGTAGCAAAGTGTACACACGTAGCAAGTATTTGCACACAAATAACAACAAATACAGACAGGACTGTATGGACTTGATATCCTTTGCCCGTCTCATTATGGACAAAAGAAACAAAAAAGGAGTGTTTGGCGGGTAATCATGGCGTCTGGATGTCGATCTTTATTTTGATAATTGAAAATTGCTTCGGAGTGGATTTTGTGCAGTGAAAGTGGTGTCGTTTTGTTGCATAAGCATCCGTGTTGACGAACAGTTATGAGGAATCATTGAAATAAAGGTTTTGTGTATGTGGAGTGGAGAATTGTATAGTGGTTGGAAATCCCATTATACAATTCTCATCAGTCACCATCACGAGATCTGTACCATGCATTTCTCGCCAAGCACTCCCTAGATGCATTAAAAAGTGTGGCACCCACATTTTAATGCAAAAATCAAGAAAGAAGATGAAACTAAAGACTTGGCTGTATGGGCTAGATCCCTTTGCCGTCCCGTAACAGGGAAAACTTAACCAAAAAAAAAAAAGAAACAAAAAAGGTGTTTGGCGGGAAATCATGGCGTCTGGATGTCGATCTTTATTTCGATAATTCAAAATTGCTTCGGAGTGGATTTTGTGCAGTGAAAGTGGTGTCGTTTTGTTGCATAAGCATCCGTGTTGACGAACAGTTATAAGGAATCATTGAAATAAAGGTTTTGTGTATGTGGCGTTGAGAATTGTATAGTGGTAGGAAATCCCACTATACAATTCTGATCAGTCACCATCATGAGGTCTGTAACATGCATTTCTCGCCAAGCACTCCCTAGATGCATTAAAATGTGTGGCACCCACATTTTAATGCAAAAATCAAGAAAGAAGATGAAACTGAAGACTTGGCTGTATGGGCTAGATCCCTTTGCCGTCCCGTAACAGGGAAAATTTAACAAAAAAAAAAACATGAGGAGTGTTCACAGACTACTAAGGGGATACTACTTAGACAAAGAATCCTGGGATACTAGGAGTCACGCCCGGTCAAGTCCCTAACAAATTATTGTATCGTAACGATGACAGTGCTAGATTAGAAAGTGACATTTCCAGCTCCCCCCCTCGTGTGTTCTTCACCCCCTCGGCTCTCATAGGCGTGGTCACGTGGTCAGGTCGGCCCACAGACTACAGGATACTACGTATCAGAGCCTTTAGACAACATGCTCACGCTTACAAGCGAGTCGGTTTGTCTAATCGCTAACGCTTCAGCGATAGCGATTATCGTTTGGTAGCCAAAGTGACAGTAACGTAGCGATCGCTTAATCGAGGCGTCGTATCGATAACTCAAAATTTTTGTCTATAGTTAGCGAGAGAAGAAATGTCAAAAATTGAAAATGACAAACTAACATAACCTAAATAAATTAAATTTATTTCATGAAGAGTTTTCGGCGTTTTCGCCACTTTGAATCTACTTATGTGTCCCATCGGTGGTTTGGTGGTTTACGATAATGTACCACACCACAAGTATTGCGTACCGACCGAAGTAATTTACAACAGGACCTATAAGTTTCATCAATTTCATAGAATCATTTCTATTTTCTATGAAAAGACATACCTAGGTTATAGTTCCTAGTGAAAAAACCATAAAACATGCATCTACCTACGTGCCCTATATAAACATTTTGAGAAAAAAATTGTCATGGAGATAAATTGAAGATTGGTGCTTGTCCATCTTTATTTTTGAAACTCGAGATATCTTACCATAAACTGTTGAATACTGAGGAATACCATCAACTGTTCCCACAGAAATAGGTAATATTTTATTAACATTTATCTATCTAACAATACATATATTCTTATTAACCATTATTTTGCACGTGTAAGTAGTTAGAAATTTAATTAAATTTGTACATTGCAAAAGTTAAGCCAAGATGACTTTGATGACTACTTTTCTTAATGATATATTTTTATTTCATTTTCAGATCAATTCCGTGATAAGAGTTACTCGAGAAAGCGTCATGATCATTCTTATGCACCTTATGAGCGAAAACCACATAAGATAGCCTGTCTAGAAGTTTCTGGTATTTGTATTATGTGTTTTTAATATTTTATGAGATTTCTCAAAAGAGGAATAATTATGATTATTTCATTCTGTATGTGGTCTTGATCGCAGTTTAAAATCAGTATGTACCTACATCTTGAATCAGAAAGCTCCACACAGCACTTTCTATTAGGTTTATCAAGTTACCCAATATTCTAAGCCATTACCTAATTAATCTAAGCAATCTAAATTAACCACTCCACCACAACAGCATCAAATTAACGTCTAGTTATACAGAATTTCGGAGTGATTATCTCTTTCTCTCTAGATAAAAAGGTTTAATCAATTTTCTGTGAATTAGTGTAGAATTAGTATATAAATTATTAGGAAAATAAATCCTGTAATTTTCAACCTAAAGTTAAAATGCTTATTTTATTTTTCAGATGATCATCAGCAAACCAATTGACAAATTACCATTATAATTATTTAATGAGTTACTGTAACACCTACAGTTGCATCAGGTGAAATACTGGGTCAGGAAAAATATGTAAGCAGTATTATTCTTTGAAATGGCCCTGGAAACTGACATATACAACAAGCAAGGATGACATTGTTGGATTTGTAGACTTAAATGAAAAATCGAGTAACTTTGCTGACCATGTTAGCTTTATGTAAAAAATAAATAAAAGATTAATGTAATTGTTTTATTTTATCAAAACTAGGAATCTTCAATCCTGGAGGAATAAAACTTTGAATAATGAGGAACAGAAAATCTAATTAATGTTTCCTGTTGCTCAAAATTAAAAGTTACATAAAATTAAATAAATTAACATTATAAAACTTTTATTTAATGATTCTTCTTAACAGCTTGTCGTCATGGATGTTTGTGCATCAATATAACATCAGTTTCACTGCACAAAATCCATTCCGAAACAATTATTACTATCGAGTCAAAAAATCTACATCCGGAAGATATAGATTCACGCTATACACCACGCATTCACAATGTTCATACAAAAACATCAACAAATAGTTGTATGTACATACATACAAATACCTTAGGTCTGTTCTTTTAGGGGGTGAATGATCTCCTGTTTCATACAAATAAATCCCTAACATGAAAACTTTCACAAGCACACAAATAGTTTTGATTGTAAAATAATGTGAAATTGTTGTTAAGTTCCATAGGCATTTCTTTTGTCACCAGTGTTCAAAATGTGGAATATGTAAATCTATCTCCAAATAATAAATCAATCAGGCATTTTATTAAAGTTTTCTATTAGTTTCACAGATTAGAGAGTCTATAGTTTTTAGTCTCAAATATGTTTTGGGTGCATGAGATACACTCATTGTTACGGGCAGCCCACAACAAATTAAGATAATGTATTTTTAAATGATAACCTAAGCAAACAATTCATCATCATAACATAACAGCCTTTTTAATTACACTCACTGGACACAGGCCTCTCCTTGTTATCTGAGAAGGCTTAGGCAGTAGTTCACCACACTTGCCCAATGCAAATTGGTGGACAGCATATAAGGTGATCAATACCCCTTATCTGATCCATTAGCTTCCTTCTACGACGCCTATTTATAGATATAGGGTTGGTGGTGCTATTCTACTCTGCCAGCATGACACGGTCATGAGAATAACTATTACATATAAACTTTAATATACAACCACTGTGTACAAATAATGTATATTCTTACTAAAAAATACAACTATTCAATTTCAAACCCATTTAATACCGAAAATGTTTTACATTATAATCTAAATTTATTACAGTATTAACACTATTTTGATTATTGTTTTTATTTTTCGGTGTGTCCTCCTGACACGTAGGCCTCATCCAGCCTTTTCCATAGGTACTAATCTAATCTGTTCTTGGCCAACCGTAACCACAAAGGCTCTGCTACCCTCTTAATGTCATCTGACCATCTCCTCTTCTGTCTGTCCTTTTTCCTCTTACATTGATACCTGAATGGGTCCCCCATTCAGTAACATCTCTTGTCCACTTCTGTATGTTGTTTCTAAGTATGGGCTCCGTCCATTTCCACTTTAATTTCTTTATCTTTTCCACTGTATCCTCCAGCTGTGTTAAGGGCTATTGCTTTGACTTTCTGTCCTTCCTTCCATAAAAGTATATCCCAGAATGCACCTCTACAAACTTTAATAACACTATATTACGCCTACGTAGCGTATGAAATAATAAAAACTATTTTTTTTGCTGATATTTTAATCAATAACGTGTTTCACAAGCGTTTTCTACATGGTCTCGGCGATCGAAAGCCAAGCGATCGATCGAAACGCTAGTTTGTCGGTTTCGAGTCTCAAAGCTGCATGTTGGCTACGCATTGTATGGGAAGTTAGCGAGCGACGCCTTCTATTGCTTGCGTTTCGGTTCAATAGAAACGAAAACTGACATTTGGCTAGCAATTTTCGACTCGATTATTTTGATGACGTCACTTTTCGATTGCTTATGTCAATCCCATACATTTTTTGACTTAGCGATAGCGAGAGCGATTGTCGAAGTGCATGTTGTCTAAAGCCCCTGACCGCCAAGTGCCATACATTTGCTTTAGTTCGTAGTGCTAGAATAGAAAATGACATTTACTTTTTTAATTTCGCATTGGTTGCGTTCATGAAGGTACAATTCTACAAATAACCTACATGGATGCGTTCAGTTCCATGTCTGTACACCCAAAACATATCTTTTTATTAAACTTTTAATAATGAGCAACAGAAAACCTTAATTAGGTTTTCTGTTGCTCATTATTAAAAGTTTTATTCCTCCAGGATTGAAGATTGCTTATAAAATAAAACAATGAAATTAATCTTTTATTTTTATTTTTTTCACGTAAAACTAACATGGTCTGCAAAGTTAGTTGTTTTTCCATTTAAGTCTACAAATCCAACAATGTCATCCTTCCTTGCTGAATATGTCAAAGCAGTTTCCAGGGCCATGTCACAGAATAATACTAGGTACATATTTTTTCCTGTCCCAGTATTTGACCTGCATCAGGTGAAAGGAGGTGTTACAGTAACTGATAGGTCATTCATCAATTGGTTTTGTTGATGATCATCTGAAAAATAAAATAACCAATATGACTTTAAGTTGCATCTTACAGGATTATCCTTATAATCAATGAACTTAATTCACATAAAATTCAAGAAACCTCTTAATAGAGACAAGCACTCAGAAATTTTGTAAACCTAGGCATATTATCAATTCGATGCTGTTATGGTGGAGTGGTTAGTATCGCTGATAACACATTATGCAGCCCGGTAACTAACCCACTATTCGCTAACTTTTTTTGGCTGTTGAAAGTGATGATCACAGAGTGAATTATATATTTATTACTGTTTTTACACCAGAAGTGCCATAATAATGTGTAGTGTAAAATGGCAATTGATATGTAAATCACTCAGCGATCATCACTTTCATCTGTCAAAAAAAGTAAACGAATAAGCCTACTGGTTCTATTCCTGTAGCGGCAAATATTTTGTAATGGACACAAATATTTCTTGACAAGTAATCTCTGTTTATTTTTAATATATATTTAAGAATATTCATAAAAATAACTAAAATTATTATGTATGTATACTTAATTATTTTAAAAAATGACTATTCTCATATTATAGTAAATATAACACAATTTATTAATGATTATTAATTTGGACTAGATAATTGATGTGAGTGTGGTAATATATTATTAGGTATTAATTTAGATTGCTTTGTATATTAGGTGAGTAGGCTCCTGATATAAAGTGCTGTGTGAAGCTTTCTGATGCAAGAGGTAGGTTGTAAATTTGATAATAAAAAATATTTTTAGCAAAAAAATAGGACAACCGACTTCAATGCGTACAAGTTTAAACTAAAAAGTAAGAAATAAATAATATTTTTATGAATTAGTTGAAAAGAGCGTCATAGAAAACCAAGGAAAGTATTGATACACATTTAAAATTCTTTATTTATAATTCATACTCCGATATATTTGGAGCCGGTGCCAGCTACCCAAGGAGGATAGTGTTTGCAATTTTCGAACTTCACGGAGCGGCGGATTATTTCTTATCTTCATCATTCATTATTATGTATAGTTAATGGATTAATCAAGTTCGTATCTATAAGGTAAGTTTATTTTGCTTAGGCTGGCACCGACTCCAAATATATCGGAGTATGAATTATAAATAAAGAATTTTAAATGTGTATCAATACTTTCCTTGGTTTTCTATGACGCTCTTTTCAACTAATTCATAAAAATATTATTTATTTCTTACTTTTTAGTTTAAACTTGTACGCATTGAAGTCGGTTGTCCTATTTTTTTGCTAAAAATATTTTATTTTATTATTTTTAGTGGAAATAAAGTATATTTTATTGAAAACGGATAGGCCTACTAGGCGCTCATTAAAACTTAATGGAAACTTTAACTAACATGTTTTTTTTGTTATTACTGATTTGTTCAAAAAGGGTTTATATCGATACAATTTATACGAGCCATCTCTGATCTTGACGTACCTAAAAAAGAATCATTAAAATCCAGTCGTAATACTCATAATTGACGAAGTAATCAGGTAACAAACACAAAAAAAACAGTCGGATAGAGAACTTCCTCTTTTTTTAAAGTCGGTTAACAAATAATATCACGTCTCAGACCTATAGCTCATTACAAATGCCTGCCATTCATTCAAAATTAATGGTAAGTTAATGAACTATGAACCTAGTTATTTAACTTAAGTTCATAAAATATTTTGTCATAGTTTATGTGTTGACTATTGGACCTACTAACCAAAATTTCACTATTGCATATAAGGTAATGGCAAGTAAAAAAAAAAATTGACATTATTTTTGTGTTCGTGGACGATATTATTATTTCATCCCCAATGAAATTATCATTTTGACAAAAAAGTACTTAACCAATTTCGGTATAATTTATACGGGACCACCTTTGGAGTATGTCCTTCCTAACGAAAAAAGAATCGTCAAAATCGATTCATAATTGCCGGAGTAATCGCGGAACATACATAAAAAAAAAAAAAAAAAAAACATACAGTCGAATAGAGAACCTCCTCCTTTTTTGAAGTCGGTTGAAAAGAATAGATAAGTAAGTAATTTCATTAATGGCAAAAGGTTTTTTAAAAAGAATAGATAACACTAAACTGGGGTTTTAATTCCAATCGGCAAGAGAGTGAAGTGAATATTATAAGAGACCAAACAGTCACTGAAATGTAGTCTTAAGTACCTATGTATTTTACATAGGTACCTATGTAATCAGTACATACTGATTTTGAATTGAGGGCGAGACTTTATAGAAAATGAAATAATCATAAATATTTCCTTTATCTTTTGAGAAAATATCTCATAAAATATTAAAAAAATATAATACACATACCAAAAACTTCTGTTCGGGTTATCTTATGTGGTTTTTGCTCATAAGGTAGTGCATAAGAATCGTAGATAGATCATGGCGCTTTCACGAGTAACTCTTATCACAGAATTGATCTGAAAATGAAATGAAAATATATGATTAACAGGTTTACTTAAATATAAATATGCAACATTCTTTTCTTATGACATCTTGTCTTAAACATTTTCAGTTTACACATTTAGTTAAATTTGTACTCTACTACACACGTAAAATAATGGTGAAAAGGATATATTGTTAAAGTAATAATAAACATTGAAAGAATATTACCTATTTCTGTGGGAACAGTTGATGGTATTCCTGAGGATATCTTGAGTTGCGAAAATAAAGTTGGACAAGTAGACAATTTTGTTTTTCAAACATTTTCCTTAAAATGTTTATGGCACACATAATTGTTTATGTTTTTCTCTCTAGAAACTTAAAACCACTGTCTATTCGTTTTCTCATTTCTATGAAATTGATGAAACATAACGTCCTGTAAATCACTGCACTAGGGTACGCAACACTCGCGATACATTATCGAAAACAACCAATTGCACTGTTTTGTAGATTCGAAGTGGCGGATACTAATCAAAGAAAGCTTTTCATGAAACAAACAATAAATAAAGCAATACAAGAATTAATTATACAAAAACAACAATGGCGGATGCCTGCCAAAACGTAAAATGGCCGACCCGACCACGTGACCACGCCTATGAAAGCCGAGGGGGTGAAGAATACACGAGGGGGGAGCTGGAAATGTCACTTTCTAATCTAGCACTGTCATCGTTACGATACAATAATTTGTTAGGGACTTGACCGGGCGTGGGTCGGCCATTTTACGATTTGGCAGGCATCCGCCATTGTTGTTTTCGTATAATTATTTCTTATATTGTTTTATTTATTGTTTGTTTCTTGAAGAGCTTTCTTTGATTAATATCCGCCACTTCGAATCTACAAAACAGTGCAATTGGTTGTTTTCGATAATGTATCGCAAGTGTTGCGTATCCGAGTGCAGTGATTTACAGGATGTTAAGTTTCATCAATTTCATATAAATGAGAAAACGAAAAGACAGTGGTTTTAAGTTTCTAGAGAGAAAAACATAAACAATTATGTGTGCCATAAACATTTTAAGGAAAATGTTTGAAAAACAAAATTGTCTAAAGATTGGTACTTGTCCAACTTTATTTTCGCAACTCAAGATCTCCTCAGGAATACCATCAACTGTTCCCATAGAAATAGGTAATATTTTCTCAATATTTATTATTACTTTAACAATAAATCCTTTTCACTATTATTTTACATGTGTAGTAGAGTACAAATTTAACTAAATGTGTAAATTGAAAATGTTTAAGACAAGATGTCTTAAGAAAAGAATGTTGCATATTAATATTTAAGTAAATCTGTTAATGATATATTTTCATTTCATTTTCAGATCAATTCTGTGATAAGAGTTACTCGAGAAAGCACCATGATCATTCTTTGCACTACCTTATGAGCAAAAACCACATAAGATAACCCGAACAGAAGTTTATGGTATGTGTATTATATTTTTTTAATATTTTATGAGATATTTTCTCTAAAGATAAGGGAAATAATTACGATTATTTTATTTTCTATAAAGTCTTGCCCTCAATTCAAAATCAGTATGTACCTATGTAAAATACATACTTAGGACTACATTTCAGTGACTGTTTGGTCTCTTATAATATTCACTTCACTCTCTTGCCGATTGGAATTAAAACCCAGGTTTAGTGCTATCTATTCTTTTTAAAAAACCCTTTGCCATTAATGAAATTACTTACTTACTTATCTATTCTTTTTATTATCAAATTTACAACCTACCTCTTGCATCAGAAAGCTTCACACAGCACTTTATATCAGGAGCCTACTCACCTAATATACGAAACAATATAAATTAATACCTTATAATATATTACCACACTCACATCAATTATCTAGTCCAAATTAATAATCATTAATAAATTGTGATGAGAATGGTCATTTTTTAAAATAATTAAGTATACTTACATAATAATTTTAGTTATTTTTATGAATATTCTTAAATATATAATAAAAATAAACAACGATTACTCGTCATTAAATATTTGTGTCTATTACAAAATATTTGCCGCTACCGGAATAGGACTGGTAGGCTTATTCATTTACTTTTTTGACAGATGAAAGTGATGATCGCTGAGTGATTTACATATCAATTGCCGTTTTACACTACACATTATTATGGCACTTCTGGTGTAAAAACAGCAATGGATATATAATTCACTTTGTGATCATCACTTTCAACTGTCAAAAAAAGTTAGCGATTAGTGGGTCAGTTACCAGGCTGCATAATGTGTTATCAGCGATACTAACCACTCCACCATAACAGCATCGAATTAATAATATGCCTAGGTTTACAAAATTTCTGAGTGCTTCTCTCTATTAAGACGTTTCTTGAATTTTATGTGAATTAAGTTCATTGATTATAAGGATAATCCTGTAAGATGCAACCGGAAGTCATATTGGTTATTTTATTTTTCAGATGATCATCAACAAAACCAATTGATGAATGACCTTTCAGTTATTGTAACACCTCCTTTCATCTGATGCAGGTCAAATACTGGGACCGGAAAAAATATGTACCTACAGTATTATTCAGTGACATGGCCCTGGAAACTGCTTTGACATATTGAGCAAGGAAGGATGACATTGTTGGATTTGTAGACTTAAATGGAAAAACAACTAACTTTGCAGACCATGTTAGTTTTACGTGAAAAAAATAAAAATAAAAGATTAATTTCATTGTTTTATTTTATAAGCAATCTTCAATCCTGGAGGAATAAAACTTTTAATAATGAGCAACAGAAAACCTAATAAAGGTTTTCTGTTGCTCATTATTAAAAGTTTAATTAAAAGATATGTTTTGGTTTTAGAGACATGGAACTGAACGCATCCATGTAGGTTATTTGTAGAATTGTAACTTCATGAACGCAGCCAATGCGAAATTAAAAAAGTAAATGTCATTTTCTATTCTAGCACTACGAACTAAAGCGAATGTATGGCACTTGGCGGTCTGATACGTAGTATCCTGTAGTCTGTGCTAGGAGTGTTTGGCGGGTAATCATGGCGTCTAGATGTCGATCTTTATTTCGATAATTCAAAATTGCTTCGGAGTGGATTTTGTGCAGTGAAAGTGGTGTCGTTTTGTTGCATAAGCATCCGTGTTGACGAACAATTATGAGGAATCATTGAAATAAAGGTTTTGTGTATGTGGCGTTGAGAATTGTATAGTGGTTGGAAATCCCACTATACAATTCTCATCAGTCACCATCATGAGGTCTGTACCATGCATTTCTCGCCAAGCACTCCCTAGATGCATTAAAAAGTGTGGCACCCACATTTTAATGCAAAAATCAAGAAAGAAGATGAAACTAAACTGATGACTTGGCTGTATGGGCTAGATCCCTTTGCCGTCCCGTAACAGGGAAAATTCAACCAAAAAAAAAAAAAAAAACATGAAGTGACAAATTGCTCGCTCACTCGAATTGTCAAAAAAATAAGAATCTTTAATTTGCAATAGATTTGACTCATACAGTATCATTTTATTTGTTTGTTTATCAAACCTATAAAACAAAACAATAAATCGCATCACTTTATCCTAATCGCTTTAAACCTTTATTTTGTAAGTATGTATGATTTTGTAAGGTTTTCCATTGATTCTATTTATATTGGATTACATCATTGGATGATCTGAATGAAATCTTTCAAAACAGGTCTATGATCAATACAATTTATTCATAATATTTAGAATATATTCTTGTTTTTGGCAGAGTGGTTTATGTCCACGGACTTTTTTATGTTACATTTTTACAGTTGAAGTGTAAAAATGCCAGGGTAAGAAACATTTGCTATTGTGGGAGTGGCTAACCTACTTAAAAGGCTTCCTCAAAACTCATGGACACCTACACATTTCATGCCATTAATATTAGTTGATCCTTCAAATTATACATTTTATTATCATCACAACTAAATCACTTTTCATTGATAATTTTGCTCACCTCCTCCATAATAATATACATCACATTATCAATTTACTAAAAATACTGACAAAAGCAAAGTGAGAAACTAAAGATAAATGTAGTTCTATTTTAATTAGAGTTCTTTTGAATAAGTTTTAAAATACCTACCTATTCTTATTGTTGATCAATGGCTTAATTCATATTTAGCCAATATCAAATGAAAATGTATTTAAAGTAACAATATATTGGAAGTATGGTAGATTAAGTTAAAAATAGAGTCTCACAAAAAGAACTCTAGTGAAAAACACTTTTAAAATATTTATTTTTGAACATATAAATCTGAAATACAAGAATAATTTTGAATACAATAACATGAATCTATTATATTAAGAAAATCTATTGTACTACACTTTACATAAAATAGGTGGGCATTACTATCAATCTTTGATTGCTTATTATAAGTTAATAGCAATTGCATTACTGCATCCAACCTGCAAATTTATTAATAATAATTCTGCTGAACAAATTGAAATTCATAACAAGTAATTCAAATTTTTTCCTGTTACAATTTTCCTGTACCCATAATAGACTGATTTTATTAATTTCGTAGTTATTGGGTTTGGTTGTTATCATTTGCTAATTGAATTTTCAGCGTAGCTACCATGTCTCTTGATAATATGTTTTGTACCCGGTGCGGTGATGGATTTGAAGCAAATGAAAAGATTGTCAACTCTAATGGAGAGCTGTGGCATACTAATTGCTTTGTGTAAGTAATAATCAATTATTATAAACTTAGAATTTGCTGTGATCTAAATGTTATGTGACACAAGTCACTTCAATTAATACTACAAGTTGTTTTGTAAAAATTGTTGTGTAGATATGGTCAAAAGATAGACAAGATTTGATGTGGTCAAATGAATATTGAAGACGCACAATAAGTTGCTATTAGTATGCAGAAGATTCAGATATAAATTTTTGCTCCATCATTATCAGTATGATTTTTTACATCTAAATTCTGAGACAATCAAAAATAGTACCCATTATTTTTCTATATTTTTTTTTATTAAACACATTTTTCTATTTATGGTATGTTCTGTTCTCAGATGTGCCCAATGCTTTAGAGTATTCCCTGAAGGTGTTTTTTATGAATTTGAGGGAAGAAAATATTGTGAACGAGATTTCCAAGTTCTATTTGCACCTTGCTGCGGAAAATGTGGTATGTACTCTAATAGCAACAATATTACATATAATGATATTCAATATGACAGACTAGTGCACCATATTTGGAATGTATAGGTTAACTACAGTATAGAGTTTCTCCCGAGTTCTTGTTGTAAAAACACATGTTTTCAAAATGGAGTCTCTCCATTTTGAACTCAATCTACCATACAGTTGTCAGTTACTATAAGTACATTTTCACTTGACATTGGCGAAATGCGTAATCTTTATATGTATGTCGCGATCGTCATTTATTTAAAAGAAGAAGAAGTACAGTATAAATTATGTGTATACCCAGACTGCTGAGAAGATTTTGAGTGTAACATCTGTCCTGGTTGTGGCTTTTGCGTTAGATGCCTTCCGTAGCACGGAAGAAAATAGAGTTGTCAAATTTTTGGTCACCATATATGCATCTGAGTACCGACCGCAGCGCCATTAACCTCCTCCTAAATTAGTTAATCTAACTAAATACTGTTTGTTTTCAAATCTGCTTTACAACTTCTTTCATATCTCAGACGTGACCCATGTTGGATAAAGGCCTCCTCTAATCTTCTTTCAATTTATACATTGGAGTGCTTGTGACTTAATGACATCATTTGCCCTCTTCTTACTTTCTCGTATACGTAGTATAGAGGAAGTCTTGTAATCTTCAAAAAATTTGACCTTGAGATTTTGACGGATTTACATGTTTTGGACCTCCCTGAGTCCAAAAATATTGTTTGTGGAATTATGTCAACTTTGAGATGTCGATCACGAAAGTTAAGCAACTAAGTGCGCGGTCGGTACTCAGATGGGTGACCAAAATTTAACACGCATGTATGACATCAAAATATAAGGTTTCTAACAAGTATTGAGTCGTTTCCGGTATACGAGAAAGTCAAGGGGAGACCACTCCCGATTTTTAGATCTAACAACATTGTTTTCCTGCTGGGTCTTTCCTTTTAGTTCAATTAAATTGTGTATGTAAACACCTTTCAGGCGAGTTTATCATAGGTCGTGTGATAAAAGCAATGAATGCCAATTGGCATCCAGCGTGCTTCCGATGCCAGGATTGTAATGTGGAGTTGGCTGATGCTGGCTTCATCAAGCATGGCGGGCGAGCCCTTTGTCATGGCTGCAATGCTCGCATTAAAGCAGATGGACTTCAAAATTATATGTGTCACAAATGCCAGTATGTACATTTTCACTATGCTACTTATAGTTGTCATTTATGTGATGAACGAGATGAAGGATAAAATCTGCAATATTTGCCATTTTCCCCCTTATTAAATCATGGAGTAAAGTTAGTCATGGCTTAAAACCGATGCTGTCACTTTTATTTGCGAATGAAAGACAGAGTTCAGTTTTAAACCACGACTAACATTAGTCCATGTTTTGTAATAAAGCAGTCTCGTTCAAAATAGTAGGAATGCATTGCTTTCTGTATACTCATAGTTATCACATTTCTTGGCCAACTCAGAAGACTGTGTGTTGTGAGCTGTCACATTTAAAATTGTTGTTTTATTTTCTTAAAACGTTGTAGCATACAGCCGGTGTAGCATAAAAGTTGTATAATTTTTATTTCAAAATCGTACAGTTCAATTTGTTTTGAAGCCTCATCTGCCTTCGTCTGTACCTATTATTATATTTTTGAAAGGCTAAAAGTTTAAATGCCCCACTTGTATACAATACATCATATAACTTTCCATTTGTATGCTAGCATGTTAAATTGGCAGACCTTATTATGTTTTACATTTAAGAGCATTCTATTTTAATTTAGGAAATGTATTTGATATTAATGTGCTGTCAAAATGTACAGTGGCGTGATCGATGGCGAGCCTCTACGCTACCGCGGGGAAGTGTACCACGGATACCATTTCACTTGCGCTACATGTTCGGTGGAGTTGGACCACACCGCTCGCGAGGTCAAACATCGTCCGGGATACGCTGCTAATGATGTGGTAGGTTTATTAACTGACTTGCGACCTAGCCAAATACAGTGGATTTCGGATATAATTAAAATCACTGATGAAATGAAGGAACCACTAATTTCGTCGTTATATCCGGAAGTCGTTACAGGCAAAGGTAAAGAGAGATATGTAGTTTATATGCGTCTAGCTTATTGAAAAGTTTACTAAACCCAGTTTGTAGTTTGTACTCAGAATATCACTTTGTAACTGAACCATAAACTTAACTCTGATACGTACACACTTACCTTCCTACTTAGCTGATATAATATAAACAAAACGTAGATAGTCTTCACTGCTCTACCGTCCTAGCGAAAAATGCAGTAAGGAACATTTTTGCGCGAAATGAGTTAATTATAGATTCGGAATCGCCAAAACGAGTTCTACATAATGGTTTGATCCATATTAATATTACTGTTCCATCAATGTGGATGCAAACAAAGGATAAGAAATATTTGTGAAGAAAGAAATCTTTGTGTCTGGCGGCCGTCTTCGGTTGCAATATCTGTATTGGATTTCTAGGATTTTCTTAAAAATGATTCATTAAAAAGAGTTGCTACACCCTTACCAACCACCAATCGCTATAGCCACATGAGTTTTGTACTAAAGTATGCTTTAAATTCAAGGGACAGATTTACACCAGTATTCACAACCATTACTATGAGATCTCTCGACTCTTGGAACCAATCACAGAGCTCTATTTATTCCATTGTGTTGAATAGAGCTCTGTGATTGGTTCGTTTCTTATCCAAGAGTCGAGAGATCTCATAGTAATGTTTGTGAATACGGGTGTTACAGTATACCTAAGTGGTTGATACAACTAAGGTCGTAATAAATGAAAACCACTGTAGATTGATAGAGTATTCTTGTTGTATCTTAAGAGCACGGGTTAGTCATGCATGATTGTCAGTGATAACATAGGCAGGCAGTCCCTCAGTGGTTAAGCTGATCAAGTGAGGTGAAATCATATCATGAGGTGAAGAAAAACAGAATTTCGCTGTCACTTTTTTGAACTTCGACATAATAATATTTTCTTTTCAGAATAATCTGTTCTGCTTGCGCTGCCATGACAAGATGGGTATTCCCATCTGCGGTGCTTGTCGCCGTCCCATTGAGGAGAGGATCGTCACCGCTCTTGGCAAGCACTGGCATGTTGAAGTGAGTTCTAATTTTTTGACATTGGCAAAATGCGTAGTAATCTATAATGTGTCGCGACGCCATTATTTAAGAATGGAATAGTATTTATGAAGGAGTTTCTCCCGAGTTCTTGTTGTAAAAACACGTGTTGAGATACTCCATTTTTAACTCAATCTACCGTACAATTATCTGCAAACTTTAAATATATATTTTTACTTAACATTGGCGAAATGCGTAATCTTTATGTGTCGCGATCGCCATTTATTTAAAAGAAGTATTTATGAATTAAATCTTGACAGGACCTCATGACACAGTGCTGCCACCTGGCGAATACATTTTTTTAGAAAAACCTCATTCTTTGTGAGAAATCAGGGCAAATACATTTGTTTGTACCGATTTCTCACAAAGAACCTATTTATATTTTTTTTATTTAAAGTGCCTATTTATATATTTTTTATAATTGGGCGAGACCCGGTCTCACCCTCTAAAATCATTCTACCACCAAAATAGACCACTATTTTCGTGTTTTGTAATTAACCTACAGAACAAAAAATATTGTACAGAGGTAATTTGACCTCATTAACATAATTTAGGCCACTGTACCCAATAGGGTACAGCGGTGCCATACGGGTTAAAACATTTTGTTTCGAGAATTGCATTCGGGTTGTGTCTCATCCTTTTAAAGCTTTATTATTTCAGGCTTAGACTATAAAGTACTACTTATTTTTACTCAACTTTTTTTAAATTATATACTAGATAAGACGAACGACAGGCTAGTAACCTGTCATTATTTTGAGTCACTCATGGCCTGTCTTTTGGTGTTATTTATGTATTGCTTTTCACATGGATACATAGGTGTACCAAAAAATAACCAAATTATCGAATTTATTCGGTGTTACCTACAGCTCTGCTCAACAATTTTGGGATTATCAGTAGTTTGTAACGGTATTAATTTTAATGCCAACCATAGCATAAATAGTACTTTGCTCACCAAAATGGATATTGGCTCACCAAATACACCTTTTGGTGAGAATTTATACTTTTTTGGTGAACATTTATCGTTTTTTATAGGTTAGGTTAGGTTTGTATGGTGTTAATTTTAATAGAAGCCGTTTGTAACCTGTATATGTTTTTATTAGTAACTATTTGCATGCAATCTTGCTAATATTTTTTAAATGCTCCTTTTTTTGTTTTGGTAATAGCGTAATGACTACTTGCCAGTGTCTAAAATAGTGTCTCAAAGTGGGCGATAACGCCCCTTATTTGAGACTTTCAGGGGGGCAGCAGAAAACCCAGATAATTTTAAGGAGCACTTAAATGGTTTATAACCGTGGCAATAAGTGTTATAATTCTTGACAGATAGTAAGTTGAATTGAAGATGAGGCTCTAAAAAAAAGCATAATCTTAAAGTGGGTTGTGGCTGAAAATTTTGAGAAATAATGCTAAATGCTCTTCATAAGGCTACTAATATTAAGATGATATTATTTTTATTACAGCATTTTGTTTGTGCCAAATGCGAGAAGCCCTTCCATGGACACCGTCATTACGAGAAGAAGGGTCTAGCTTACTGCGAGCAACATTACCATCAGTTGTTTGGGAACCTGTGTTATGTTTGCAACCAGGTTATTGCTGGCGATGGTAAGGAAAGACAAATTGTTTTTTTACTGTAATTGTTTTATATTACCTTTTCTTTTTCTCTACTTGATGTTTCACATCGAAACTGTCAATAATTTTAAAAGCGGAAAATTCCTTTCGCTTACCGTCATCTAGGATGGAGCGGATCTAATTTATTTACAAGTATGAATACCTCGACTGCTGAGTAATTTAGAGTGTAACATTTGTTCTGGTTAAGGCTTTTGATTGGTACACTGAAGGTTTAGTTGCTTTTTGGTTGGTGCCCCTTTTGTGTAGGCGACAGGTTACCAGCCTGTCGCCTTTTTTTTTGGGGGGGGGGGGGGGGGGGCGCGGACTGTATTTCCATACTGCCAGATGTAGCTTTTGTGTTACTATGTTACCTGATGCTCCGCTCGACCCCTTTTGGGATTGTAAGCGTGATTATATGTATGTATGAGTGTAAATGTTACCTAGGGGTGTTACCAGAGCAATCGATCGATGGGAGAATGGATAAGGCGAGGTAGATCGATAGTTTCTACCACACCGATCGATCGTAGAATGGACAAGCCGACATCGATCGAGCTGCTGATTATCAAAGAACCTGCGCGCCTAGACAAAGTTAAAAAAACTATAACGAAGTTAAATAAGAACAAATGTATGGGATTAACTTAAGCCGTCGTTAAATCACGTGGACTAACGTCATCTAAGTGGTAGCGAAATCTGACATGCTGTAGATAAAGCAATATTAGTGCGAATTTAGATATGTTATCGTTATGAAACGATTGGCCGTGGGTTGCGACAATATGGCCGTGTGATCCTCCAATGGGTGTCGTAGAAGGTGAATAATGTATCAGCCGAGGGGTATTGATCATCTTATACTCCGTCCACCAGTCCGCGTTGGGCACGCGTGGTGGACTACTGCCTAAACTTCCTTCGATGACAAGGAGAGGCCTTGTGTCCCAACAGTGGGTCGAATTAAAAAGGCTATTATGATTATGACGATAAAACGATTGCCAATTGTCTAAGCCCGCAGCTCAATCAACGTCGATCGATACCATCGATCGTCGAATGTTGAGGCGTCGTTTTATGGAACGGTCTCCGTCGATCAATCAAAACTACCACACCAATCGATCAATTTCGATCGCTGGCATCGATTGATTGGTCTGGTAACATCCTAAGGCCGTGCTCAACCCCTTTTAGGATTATGCGAGTGATTATTATGTATGAATTCCCTGCAGTGTTCACGGCGCTGAACAAAGCGTGGTGCGTGCATCACTTCGCTTGTTCGGTGTGCGATGCACCGTTGAGTACTCGCAGCAAGTTCTACGAGTATGACGAGCGTCCGGCGTGCCGTCGCTGCTACGAACGTTTCCCCACTGAGTTGCGGCGCCGGCTGCAACGCGCACATACCTTCACCGTCCGTAGGACTTAAGTCCTTGCTTTCATTGGTGGTTGAACCGACCGTATTTTGTAGAAATAATACCGCTGACGTCGGTCGAGTATATCTTTCTGTGACTGTTTACAAGAGAAAAATATTAAAATTATTTCATATTTCATTTTCTGTGTCAGAATCTCAAGAAAATTTTGATAGCGACATAATATATTCATATAAATAAAATAATGTAGACCAACTAACCAAAATTTAAAATGAGCAAATAATTTTTAGATGTTGAATAGAAGTGCCATAACGTGGTTGTAACTCGTTTATTTTAATGTCTTAACTCTTAACCTCTTAAAGAAAGTAGAAATAAAGAAGATTTCATAATTATTAGTACGTAAGAGTAAGTGTATAAAAATATTTTCTGACCGTTTAATAATTATTGTTATGCAACAAGTATAATATACAACAATAACGGAAAACATTCCTAAAGTGCCTAATACTGCGTGACTAAAGCAATGGATTATGGTGAAACTTCATATTTTATTAATATTTTTTATATTGAGCGTACTATCGTTGTTGTCTATAGTTAGTATAGTATACTGTTTTAGAAGCCAAGGACAGGACATTACATAGATAGATAAGCCAGAATGTGGAGAGACACAATAAATTATGTACACAATTTTGCCCATGTATTTATATTTAATTAATTTAAAATCTTTTTCTATAAAAGTTTATATTATAAGATAATAATTTAGGTTTAGGTAGTTGTGTGGATACTAATACATAGTGTTCACTTACTTACATTAACTATTTATACATAAGTGATTTAACATATTATGTTTAATAATACTTTTTATTAGTGTTATTATTTCGAAATGAAAAAAAAAACGTAACTAGTGCCTAATAATATTAATAAAGAGATTTCTATTATTTTTTGTTACTTCTTATTTTAAATTCCTTTGATTTGAATGCAATATTGCATTGAGTAAAATGCTATTCTAGCGAGGCGAGTGTGGATGCGTGTGACAATATTTTCTTTATGCAAAGATAATAGCATTCTATTTCTACTACAATGTAGTACATTAAGAAATTCTTGTACCATGATGACCTAAGTAAATCTAATAACGCGAGGATTCAGGACAACTGATTGCAAGTGTTTAGTGACTGTGTTACTGAAAAGGATTATTCCCAACGATCTCCGTTATGGTATTTGACCCCAATTGTTTTCAGTCAAGTTCCGGAAGTACTACGCTGCAGCGGAACGGAATACGATGCGATTTTTTTTGTATACAACATGTAACAGAAATAATGCAAACCCTGTAGTTTGTTTGGAATCTGCTAATATCTAATAATCTAATATCTGCTAATAATACCATATCTCCAAATTCACTCATTTCAATTACTGAATTATTAGCCTACATTTCAAACCAAAATGATAAAGAATTTGCACATTGAATTAACTGTTTTTTCTTTGGAATAATTACGCGTCAAAGTGTGCTCTGAGGGGCCACCTATAAAGTATTGTATCTTTTTAAATATCTACACTACGGAGTTCAGATTTTGTGTAGTAGTTATTCTCAAATCCTACAAAATCATAAATAGTGTTGATAAACATTGATCCATAATGTTCGTAGTTCTGATGTGGCACCTCAATTCAAACGTTTAGATTGAGGTGCCACTTTTATATTACATACAAGAAGCTTATATTTTAATCTATCTTCGTGCTTACATATAACTTTTGAAGTATTCCACTATAAAATCCAAGGTCGGTCGTACAAAACTTTCTTAACTACTACTAAATAAATCAATATATTTAATTACGATAGAAAAAGTGGCACCTCAATCTAAACATACATAGCTTTTTTGGAAACTTCACTCAATTTTATATTACCGTACTCAAATGAGTACAGCAGCGGCACCAATGGATTAACTGCATATTGAATAAAGGCCTTCCTCTCACTTGGTGGTACTAGGTAAGTAATGTTAACGCCGAAAACTGCAGGAGAATATCAGGTGAAAGTGAACTTTACGCGAAACCTACAATCACTGAAGTACTGGCTCTTATCACTAACTGCCTGAACGCAATAAAGGACTATCCACACATTATCCGAGTTTTCCTGTCAGGGAGGTGCCATCCGTCACCCGTGTGACCACACATATCAGGGAAATCGGTAGGTATGAAGTCTCTTAGGCCGTGCGCTGCGTTAAGTGCGTGTCCGCGACTTACGCCCGCGCGGCGGGCTGATTTATGTCATCTCCATAGAGATGGCCGCGTCGCGTGCGACGGGTGACGCAGCGCTGCTCTATGGAGATGGCATGAACAAGCCCGCCGCGGGTGCCCGCGCCGTGCACCCGCTTAAGGCAGCGCACGACCTTACGTTGACTATACCTATACGCACACAATCCGATATATGTCCTTGTTTAATATATATAGGAGACTTGGATATGATTGCAATAGCGCTAGAAGAAGAAGTAGCAGATCACATAAAGACTATTAGCATCAGCAGACAGTAAAAATGTATTTTGGTTGGTAGGTATGTTAGCTCTGGGAATAGAGATATTGCAGGAGAATATCATGCCAGAAACTCACGCTACAGCCTGAAAATTATTAGGTATACATAATTACCATGGGGTCCGCGTCCGGAAGCCTCCTCGTGGCGGTCCCTGGTAACGTGGTGGGGAAACTTTCTCGGCGGGTGTGTGGCTTTTGATGTGCCCTTGGCATTCGAAGTCACATACCATCGTCGAGTTGTTTTTGTTTTCTCACCACGTACGGCTAGACGGCTCTTTTCAGGGCCACGACCGCGCCCGAAGTCCCTCGGGTGCGGTCCGATTTTGGGTGTAGGTTAGTATAGATTGTTGACAAGCAAAAAATGTAACACACTGTAACCATATAATTAATTACTGACTTTGTCTATGCTGTAACCCGACTACGGGAAAAAAATAAGGAATGAAATCCTTTAAAATCGGGGTTTACAAGTGATGAGGAAATGCGTAAGGAACAGACTGACTGACCTGGGTCGCTGGTTGCTTCCTTCTTCGATAGCTCTCAGCAGTCCGGGCGTCCTCGCTCTCCTCAGCACTTTAGTTGATTTTCCGTATTGTGATATTACGCGGCGCGAACCGTGTAGGATTTGTGAGGTGATTTTCCGAAAGAAAGGTGAGTTTCGTTGGGAGACGACGCGTGCGATCGAATCCGCTGATGAACCGTGACGGTTTTACCGGTAAAACGAGTCATCAATCAGTCTGTATGAATGAATGAAACGGGATCGGAATAGGAAGGAGTTGTAGGAAAACTAACAATACAAATTCAAAGTTCCCGCTCCTATTAAGCGTGTTATTTACTCATCATACTCCCCCCCAAAGAGCGAGTTAGCTCTTTCGAGTTGGATAAGATAAAAGTTGATTGTTAAGTTGATAAAATTGATAGAAAAAAAGTTATTAGTTGAATTGACAAAAATGTATGCGATATACAAATAAAATTAAATATAAATAATATGAACTATAATATAATATAAAGCAGATACGGAGTTGATTTGAGTAGCCTCTAGTCAGACACAAGCGGGCAAAGTTTGACTACGGGTCTAAGCAGAGTTCCAGTAGCCGTTTTGAGTTCTACTACCCTGACAACGCCATCAGTGCCAGGACAAAGCCTTACAACGCGAGCCTTACGCCATTTGAGCGGAGGAGATGTGTCCTTTATGAGTACTAAGTCACCGACTCGAATATTGGACTCCTTAGCTAACCATTTTGGACGCTGCATTAATGTGTGCAAATATTCAGAGTGCCAGCGCTTCCAAAAATGTTGCGTTATTTGGCGCGTTAATTGCCAACGCTTCAATGGGCTGATAACAATGTCGGCGATGTCTTCTTCCGGCAAAGACAAGAGTGGTTGCCCTATCAGGAAATGACCGGGCGTTAAAACATCTAAATCACTAGGATCGCTAGTAACTGGACATAGTGGCCGAGAGTTAAGAACTGACTCCACCTTTGCAAAGATTGTCGCTAACTCTTCGAAAAGTAAAATACGCTCCCCTATGACGCGACTTAAAATAAGTTTAGCAGACCTTACTGCGCTTTCCCACAGGCCACCCATATGAGGGCTAGCAGGAGGATTAAGGTGCCAGTTGACTTGATAGTTGATTAAATGTTGATGAATACTATTTGTTGACGCTTGCAGAAGCTTACTCGTTTCCTTTAAATAATTACGTGCACCTACAAAGTTTGTGCCACAATCGCTATAAATATCCGTCGGAAAGCCACGACGCGATACGAAGCGATTCAAACACGCAATGAAGGCCTCAGTGGATAACTCGGAAACAATTTCCAAGTGGACACATTTAGTAGAGAAGCATACAAATAAGCACATATATGCCCTCAGTGCTTTGGCATTGCGAAGTTTAGACTGCTTCAACCAAAACGGACCGGCGAAATCCACACCGACGCGCTGAAAGGGTCGACATGACGTAACCCGACTTGAGGGTAAGTTCCCCATGAAAGGCTCTATAGTTTTTGGGCGCAAACGATAGCAACGATGGCACTTGAAAATGACGTGCTTTATCGCGCGTCGAGCAGATACCACCCAGAACTTTCGCTGAAGCAAAGCCTGCATGGTACCTGTAGAGATTTGTTTAGATCGAACTAAACGCATTCTAATAAGCGCGCCAAAACTTGTAACATGGCATTGCAGCTGTCATCTGTCAGTAGACAAGGTATTGTAAAGGCATTAGATTTGTATTGATTAAATTCGAATTACAAGTGGATAATAAAACTAAATACGTGTTTTACTACAATTTTGGCGACGAGTAGAGTGACGAAAACACGCGTTAATCATAAAACACTCAATTCAATACCAGATAGGTATCAAATGGAGCGCGCGGAATATACAATGGGCGCCGCAGGCCCGCAATTCTTCCCATTCTCTGAATGTAATACATCAAAAGGAGAACGGTGGAAAACATGGTTTCGAAATTTTTCGTACTATATTGATGGGCAAATCGGATTAAACGATAATCAGAAGATAGCAAGACTGCTGCATCAGGCTGGTCCGGAAGTACAAGATATTTATGAGAACCTCCGAGATGAGTCAATAGAAGGGAAAAACGAATTCGAAAAGTGCGTAAACAGGTTAAACAAATATTTCGAACCAACAGTAAACACTGCACTGGAACGGCAAAAGTTCAGAAATATTGTTATGTTTGACAATGAAACTGTGGACCAATTCGTGTTAAAATTAAGGAGACAGGCCAGGTACTGCGATTTTCACAATACAGAAGAAGTAATCAGGGATCAACTGATTGAAAAATGTAAAATCAATGACCTTAAAAGAAAATTATTAAAAAAGGGATCAAACTTAACCCTAAATTGTGCATTGGAAATAGCTAGAGTTTTTGAAATGGAGACCGAAATGTTTAGTGACAAAGTCAAAGACATTCCAGTTGATGTCAATATAGTGCATCAAATTAAGTGCTATCGTTGTGATAGCACAGGACATCTTGCTAAAGATAGCAGTTGTCCGGCAATGAACAAAACCTGCGATAAGTGTGGAATGAAAGGACATTATGCAAAATGCTGTAAAACAAAGAAAAATAATATGTCCAACAAATCAGGCAACAAAAGGACAAAGAAGAGATATGTTAAGTATGTAATTGAAGATGGATCAGATACACAAAGTGAGGATGAAAGTGATGGCAGTTCTTCACATGACAAGTGCGAAGTAAACTCGATATTTCAAGTAAGCAATTTAAATAATTATAAGTGTGAAATTCTATTAGAAAATATTTTATGTCAGTTTATTATAGATTCAGGGGCATCTGTTAATATCATAGATAAGAAAACCTTTTTACTGCTTGTTAAATCAGGTATTTGTAATCGACTTATTAATTCAAAACAAAAATACTATACTTATGGGGGAAAAGAACTGCCCAATTTGGGGATGTTCTATACATCATTATTTTGTCCATTAACAGGAGTAAAGGTTACTAATGTTGCTATAATTGTATTTAATGGGAAAGGACCTTGTTTGCTTTCCAGAGATACGTCTGAAAAACTAAATTTACTTAGGGTAGGCCCTGCTGATACTGTATTACATATTGATAGTATAAACAAATATGACATTGTGCAAAGTTACCCGAAGTTGTTCACCGGTATAGGTAAATTAAAAAATTTTAAATTGAAAATTCATCTAGACCCTAATGTCCCATTAATAGCACAACCACCTAGACGTTTACCTTTTAACCTAAGACAAATTGAAAAAGACTTAATAACAGAACTACTTAGTAATGACATAATAGAACCTGTCTCAGGTCCCACACCTTGTGTATCACCAGCACATATAGTCAAGAAAAGGGAACAAGGTGCTTACCGACTTGTTATAGACATGAGACGAGCAAATGAAGCGGTCTTGAGGGAACATGTGCCTCTACCAACATTTGAAGAATTACTCGCAGATCTAAATGGCTGCAAATATTTTTCAGCTCTAGATATTAAATGGGGCTATCATCAAATAGAACTTGATGAGGACTCAAGAACTATCACTGTCTTTAATTGTAGTTTAGGCTTGTTTAGATATAAGAGACTCTTTTTTGGAATCCGATGTGCATCTGAGATATTCCAAAGAATAATAGCTAATTTGTTACAAGGTATAGAGGGTGTAGCCAACTCACAAGACGATATTAGGATTGGGGGCCAAACTAAAGAACAACATGACCAAAGACTAAAGCTGGTATTGACTAAACTGCAAGAGAATGGTATAACTTTGAATAGGAAGAAGTGTGTATTTGGCGCAAAAGAAATGACTTTCTTAGGTCACCACCTATCTTCAGATGGTATAAGACCAACTCGCTCTAGTACCGATGTAATAAATGAATTCAGACCACCACAAAATAAAGAAGAAGTCAGGAGCTTCTTAGGACTTGTGAATTTTTCTGCGAGGTTCATACCAAACTACAGTACTATAACAGAACCACTAAGAAATTTAACAAAGAAAGATACTAGTTTTATTTGGGGATCTGATCATCAAAAGGCATTTCAAAAACTTAAAAATATAATGACAGCAGCACCAGTATTAGGATTTTATGATAAGGATGCAGAAACATTTCTAATTACAGATGCAAGTCCCGTTGGAATAGCTGCAGTCCTAGTACAAAATCAAACAATTAACAATAAAAAGGAACCAATACCTATTAAGTATGCTAGTAGAGCACTTTCAGATACTGAAAAACGGTATTCCCAAACAGAGAAAGAGGCACTAGCAATTGTTTGGGCTTGTGAAAACTTATACATGTATCTGCTGGGAAAACAATTTAATATAATCTCTGATCACAAGCCATTGGAGACCATTTACTCTGCAAAATCACATACATTAAGTGCTAGAATACAAAGATGGATTTTACGCCTTCAACCATTCGCATTTAAAGTTATATACAAACCCGGAAAAAATAACATAGCTGATCCCTTATCCAGACTGTTAGAAACCAATGTTAAAATAATAGACAAGGAAGATATTGAAGATAATAATCTTTTATCATCAATCACTGAAACTGCAGAGGCATCTGCTGTATTGCTAGAAGATGTAAAAGAAGAAACTCTGAAGGATGAACACCTGATCAATGTAAAGAAGGCTATCAGGGAAGATGAGTGGAACAAAGATTTAAAAAGATATGAAATCATAAAAATGGAACTTTGTGAGATAGATGACGTCTTGCTACGTGGAACGCGCCTTATAATTCCAAAAGCACTTGTCCCTAAGGTTTTGACTGTAGGACATGAAGGTCATTTGTCAGCTAGCAGTATGAAAGCGAAACTGCGGCGTTGGGTGTGGTGGTTAACCATGGACAAAGATATAGAGTATTGGGTAGAAACATGTGAAGGATGTAGATTGGTTAGAAAAACTACACCACATGAACCTTTAACATCAACCCAATTACCATCTAGAGTATGGGAACTGGTTGCTATTGACTACCTTGGACCACTTCCATCGGGTCATTATCTTCTTGTAATAATTGACTACTACAGTCGATATTATGAGGTAGAAATTACTAAAGGGCCAACTGCAGCTAATACTATACAGATACTCAAAGTCTTAATAGCCAGAGAGGGTCTAATGGATACTTTACTGTGCGACAATGGACCTGCATTCAGAGACGAAACATTCAAACAATTTTTAATAAATCAAGGCATTACTTTGAGACATACTACTCCACTCTGGCCTCAAGCTAATGGAGAAGTTGAAAGACAAAATCGGAGTATATTGAGGAGGCTTCGAATTGCTCAGGGGTTAAAACTAAACTGGAAGGATGAATTACTCACGTATCTTTCAGCGTATCGCACCACGCCACATACTACTACTGGTGTACCACCTGGAGAACTGTTCAGAGGGAGGGTAATAAAAACTAAACTGCCTGAATTAAAGTTGCAGCCTGACCTGGGTGATGAACCAATTAGAGATAGAGATAAACTACAAAAACAGCTAAGAAAGGAATATACTGATAAGAGGAGACATGCAAAGGAATCTGAATTAAAACCTGGAGACAAAGTACTTGTCAAACAACCAAAGGAGAACAAATTAACAACACCTTTTGCCCCAGAGAAATATACCATATTATGGAAAAAGGGAAATTCTGCAGTAGCAGAATCAGACAGTGGGAGGATCATAAGAAGAAACTCTTCACATTTTCAACAACTTAAAGACAGAAATCTATCTGATGTAGGACAGACAGAAAACTTAGAAAATGAGAAAGAAACTGAAGATAGTGGTGAAAATATAAATGAAAAAAATGACTTACCTGATTTGACTTTAGACTTGAAGAAGACAGACCGACCACAAAGAGACATTAGGGTTCCTAGTAAATATAAAGATTATGTTATGGCATTATTAGTTGATTGTATTAATTATAATAAATAAGATTGCTCTATGATTGTCAAGCTGTTGTGATTGTTTTTATTTTAGATTATCTTGTAAGATGATATAAACAAAAAATATTGGCCTATGATTGATATGGTTTTTATAATTACTTGTATTTTAACATTGTGTTATATGAGACTTTACTGAATATGATTATTCATTATTCATTGATTGCATTAATTATAATATAGTTCTATGATTGTCAAACTTGTTGCGACTATGTATTTTTATTTTAAAATGTCTTGTAAGATTGTAACAAACAATATTGTCTTATGATTGGTACACTTGTTAAAATTATTTATATTTTACAATGTCCTATAACATTGTGTTAAATTATGATTTACTGTATATCTAATATTAATTTCGTAAGAAGGAAAGAGAATGTAGAGATTTGTTTAGATCGAACTAAACGCATTCTAATAAGCGCGCCAAAACTTGTAACATGGCATTGCAGCTGTCATCTGTCAGTAGACAAGGTATTGTAAAGGCATTAGATTTGTATTGATTAAATTCGAATTACAAGTGGATAATAAAACTAAATACGTGTTTTACTACAGTACCTAAACCAGGGTGAAGATGTAATCGGTGATAATGTTCGATAATAAGATACGTAACAAAATGATCTTTGGGCAAGAGCATGGGATGCTTAGCCGCATAACTTAAACCAGACTTCACAAGCCTGCCGCCTACACGCAATAGACCCGCCTGATCTATAAAAGGATTCAAGCGCAACAAACTGCCTTTCAAGCGCTTGCCTGCCCGCAGTAATTCCAAAGTGTCAGTGAACGCCGTAGACTGGACCAGCTTGACTATAGACGCAAGACTGTCGCTCAATTCCGAAACTGATAATGGACCAGTACGACGTTGTTTGGAATTTCTGGAGTTGGTTATGAAACGCTTTGACCAGGCTATAACGCGGTGCAGCCTCGTAAAAGTGCTAAAACGATCGAAACAGAATGGCGCAGCACTGGCCTGTGCCACTGCAGCCAAGGGCAAGGGCTTTATGCTTGGCAAATCAAGCTCGCTAAGTAGCGGTATTTTACCAGGCCATGACGACTCTTCAGCTGCGAGCCATGCTGGAGACCACCACAAGCTGTGATTCACTAAATCCGATGGTGAAATCCCTCGACTGGCGCAGTCGGCGGGATTTGCTGATGTAGGGACATGTTTCCATGAGACATTTGGCAATAGCATTTGAATTTGTGAAACGCGATTACCTTCATAAATGTTAAGCTTATGAGGGGAAATGCTCAACCATGAAAGGACAATGCTGGAATCGGTCCAGGCGAATGAACTATTTATGTTGAGTTTACCTTGTAAAACGTTGAATGTGTGTTCCATTAATCGAGCAAGTAAAAACGCACCATTCAGCTCTAGCTTGGGAATGGTTAATTTTTGTTTAAGTGGAGCTACGCGGGATTTAGCAGCTAAGAGCTGTACTAAAACGCTGCCATCGGAGCTCTCCACGCGAAGGTAAGCACAAGCTGAGTACCCTTGTTCGGACGCATCACTGAAACCGTGAAGCTGAATGTCCACTGGTTGATCAGGAAGAATACGTCGCTGAATAGAAATATGATTCAAGTTGGGAAAGTCCGAGAGAAAGTGATGCCACTCCTTCGCGAAAGTGGAAGGCAGTGGATCGTCCCAACCAGCGTCCAACAACCAAAGCTTTTGCATAAAAAGCTTGGCTTGGAAAATTGTAGGAGCTAAAAAACCGCAAGGGTCATAAAGTTTGGCGATGTTCGATAGAACACCACGCTTTGTCATGACGCTCCCCATCTCGGAAACATGGTAAAGGAAATTGTCGGCCCTGGAATTCCACTCTAAGCCTAGCACCTTGTAGACATTGTCGCCATCTTCGAACCTGTACGGAGATTCGCAATGATCGATAGGACAAGAGGACAAGAACTCGTCGCTGTTGCTTGACCACTTGCGAAGGAAAAATCCCCCCTGGGTGAGAATGGCAACAAGATCCCGTTGCAACTGCAAGGCAGACTCGACACTAGAGGACCCGCCTATGACGTCATCCACAAAAGTATCCTCTAGAAGCACCTTAGCGGCATCAGGGTAACGTTCCGAATTGAGTTGGGCGAGCTCATGAATAACACGAATCGCCTGAAACGCAGAACTGGAGACACCATATGTAACGGTGGTCAGCTCGTATTGTTTGAGCGGAAGATCTGGCGATTCGCGCCACAAAATTGTTTGGTATTTGCAATCCTCCTGAGAGACATTAATTTGGCGGTACATCTGCCTGATGTCGCCAGTAAAAACTATCTTATGTAGCCTAAGTCGCAGGATGATGTCCTCAATGTTTTTCTGCAACTTAGGGCCGCTCATAAGGACTTGGTTGAGTGACACACCGCTCGAGCTAGGCGCGGAGGCATCAAAAACAGCACGCAGTTTGGTGGTGCTGCTTTGCTCCTTGAGAACGCCGTGATGAGGGATATAATATCGATCACTTGAAACAGGAGTAACGACTTCACGCATGTGACCAGCTTCTAAATAATCGCGCATGAAGGCTGTGTACAGTAATCGCAACCTATCATCTCGAAGAAGTCGACGCTCCAAGTGAAAAAATCTTTTGGTCGCAGAAAAATATGTGTCCCCTAAAGGTTTATGATTGACCTTGAATGGCAAGTGTACAGTAAAACGACCGGTGATGTCCCTGCTATGAGTATCAGAAAAATGCTTCTCACATTGAATGTCTTCAGGATCTTGTATAAGTTGCTTAGGTGGCTCTTCTACCTCCCAGAAACGACTAAGAGCTTCACTAAGCTGCATAGTGCATGTCATCGTCACAATGTTAGTGACATGAGCTGCTGCTGATGGTGCCGAGCCCATGATAACCCAGCCAAAAACAGATGAGTATGCAGTAGGCATGTTTTCACCAAGATTGTATTTACCACCATCGAAAATCTGGTCATACAGACCCACACCTAACAAAAGGTCAATGCGACCAGGAGTAAAAAAATATTTGTCGGCTAATTTCAAATTGTTGCATTTATTTAAAACTGATTTATGTATGGTAACCGAGGGTAGGTTGCTTGTTATACTTTTCAAAATAATAAAATCAGAAGTTAAGATATTGTTAGTACAGTGCACTGATTTAATGCTGCTATGTACTACTCCGTTTGTTGATTGACTAACCGACATGCCTAAACCATATAAGGCACCAGACTTAGTGCGAGGCAACCTTAGCCGCTGTGCTAAACACTCGGTGACTATACACACCTGCGAACCACCATCAATCAATGCTCGAGCTGTGTGATAGTGACCATCCACATCCTGTATCTGTACAAGAGCTGTACCTAGAACCATGGTAGATGTACCATCGATGCTGTGCAAAGACTGGCCCTGCACCGGAGCATCAACCGCTTGTACAGATACTGGATGGATTGTAGCAGGTTGATTATTACCTAAATGTAATTTGGTATGATGCCTACCATGGCATATCTGACATACGCTACGCGACAAACATTTAGATACATGATGAGAACGCAGACAATTATAGCATAATTTATGCTGTGTAATAAAGTTCTTCCTGTCCATAGGATTCATTTTATCAAATTTTAGGCATTTATAAATAAGATGATTTTCACTGCAGCAAGGGCATAGACTATAATCACTTTTAGTTTGTGATTTGTTGTTTGAGTCAACAACATTGAATGAATTGCTTGGCGTTGACTTATGTGTGGAACTAGAAATGTTTTCTAAAACTCGCAGCTGATTTTCTAAGAACACCATCAATTCTTCAAATGTTGGAATAGAATTCATAAATATTGTAGACTCAAATTTACTATGCATGTCTATAGGTAGCTTTTTCAAGATAATGTGCAATAGTAAGAAACACCAAGAATTTACATTGAAATCAATGGCAATCAGAGCCTGTGTATTCTCCTTAATAGTAAAAACAAACTTGCTAAGAGACTTGACATTAACTTGTGTGAGGTTAGGTAAATTTAAAATTGTATCTATATGCTTGTCAGCAATTATCCTTTTGTTTTGGTAGCGATCATTTAGTAATTTATAGGCCACAATATAATTTTCGGCTGTGATACTGAGATGCTTCACTAAAGATAAGGGCTCTTTGTCCAAAACGCTTAACAAATAATGCATTTTTTCCACTTCACTAAGATTTGCATTGTTATGAATCAAACTATTGAAAATAGAAATAAAATTGGGCCATTCAACACATACACCGCTAAATCTAGATAAAGAAATCTTAGGCAAGTGAAAATCATGGCTGACTTTGCGCTCAGGGATCGTAGAGGCACTGTATTGTTGTGGTTTTATGTTGGAATGCATAACTTGTATGGAATAATACTGCTCCTGGAACTCGTTATAGTTACGCTCTAAATTAGACCGCTCCTTATCATCAAGAGACGTTTCCGACATTAACACGGCGAAAACATTATCCATGTTTTCACGATGCCTATCAATATCCCTGTATCTGACCAGAAACTGTTCCTCCAATAAACCATCACCGGCACGCTCCTTAGAGGCGGTGCATCTAGTGGCAATATCGTAAAGCTCTCGCATACGCCTTTGCAATACATTAAAGCGTACAATATTTTGTCCGCCTTTCGACATTATGATGTAATTAATTATTTGAATTAATAAAATTTAAAAAGATGATTGCATTAAATATGTAAACAAATTAATTAAATTGACAATGACAGTTATGACACTTGACAACTCAATCGGTCATAGATCAGTCATTCGTTCAACAGTGCTGCCACCCGTATAATTAATTTAAAAAGTTAAAGATTGAATAAGTGAGTGAACAACACGAACGAAACGTTGAAATAGTAACGAACCTTCGAACTTTGTAAAAGTTATGAGGGTAGAAAATAAATGAGTTGCAAATTATAGGATTTCGATTAGAAAGATGATTTTAGGATGAAATGTGTAAGAATTAAGGATATTTGGATTGAAGGACCAAGGAAAATGATGAGGAAATGCGTAAGGAACAGACTGACTGACCTGGGTCGCTGGTTGCTTCCTTCTTCGATAGCTCTCAGCAGTCCGGGCGTCCTCGCTCTCCTCAGCACTTTAGTTGATTTTCCGTATTGTGATATTACGCGGCGCGAACCGTGTAGGATTTGTGAGGTGATTTTCCGAAAGAAAGGTGAGTTTCGTTGGGAGACGACGCGTGCGATCGAATCCGCTGATGAACCGTGACGGTTTTACCGGTAAAACGAGTCATCAATCAGTCTGTATGAATGAATGAAACGGGATCGGAATAGGAAGGAGTTGTAGGAAAACTAACAATACAAATTCAAAGTTCCCGCTCCTATTAAGCGTGTTATTTACTCATCAACAAGGTAAAATCGACTCCTTCTATTTGTTAAAGTCGGTTAAAATGTAGGTACCTACGTTAAGTTCACGAGCCATAATAAGTATCGATTGACACCCCATTCACCAAAATCTAATGAATAGTTTAGGCGCTACGGCCGGACATAAAGTACAAACATACATACATACGTAGACTGTTAAAATCATAACCGTTAAAAATTATTTCACGCTAAAAGTGCTCGCCACGTCCGCCATTCCGGTAGAAGTAGCCCTAACTCTATGGGAGATAACTAAAAAAATAAAAAAAATAGTGTGTCAGCCGGAATGTATTTATTTTCGAACATTTCCACAAATTTTTAGGTAATACTGCATTAATCTATGTTTCATTACTAAATTGTAGAGCTTTGCTAATTTATATTTTTCCAAGACTTACACACTAACATCATTTGCGATAGCGAAGCTATGTGAAACATGGTTCGTATTTTAAAAGGTACATCTATATTACACAGTGTTCTAAATTTCCCATATAATAATAATAATAATAGTCAAGTACTAGTAACATATTTACAATAACTGAAAACAAATCGACAACTGCATCAAACAAGACTAACATTGGTTCTATAAATTTTCAGATTAAACTAAAAAGTGATAGGTAGTTTATAAATATATTATATATTCAAACATATGTAACAAATCACATTAACAACTAATACGAAATTATTTTTACAGCACTCAATCAAACATTGTTATAGACTTTAAATTGATTTAATAAATAACTAACAATGTTTGGTACGAGATAAGAAATGTAACAATCAGTTGTATGGATTTCTTTGTCACCAAGTTTTTAAAACATTAAGTTTTGTCTGTGACTAGTTTACATTTAAGTATACTCTAATTATCTTTCTTCATCCTAGTGCTAGTCATGCGGTAGATAATCGAGTCTCTGCCCGGGTCCATGTCCATTATAGCATAGACAATGGCGACCAGAGTGAAGGAGAACACAACGCCAAACCAGAGGATGATGTTGAAAATGGCAGAGTAGTCCGATGAATATTTGTCATCTTGATGCAGAGGTAGCTGTGAAGTGTCAATTCAAAAATAAATAAAAGGAAGATTTTTTTTCAATTCTTAAAGTATCATTCAGAATTTTTCTAAACATACATACGTAAGTATAATAAAGGAAAAAAAAAGGATATTAAAAGTGAATTAGAAATATGAAAATTATTACTTTTAATTTACTAAAGAATAGTATTTAACTAGAAAAAATACACTGAAAATAATCGACCTACCCCAGGCGGGAATCGAACCCAGCCTCCTCCTCAATCCGGGCGGCTGCGTTGTTTGCTGTGCTTATGTTTTTCTAGTTTAAAAAGTGACAGTTCAGATACGAAAACAGGACGTCGCGGGGAATCCCCGCTAATGACGTTAAGTGGCGCTTTCCGATACACGCAGTCGTTGAATGTGACAAATAACAAGTGGCAAATATTTTCAATTATACTTATAAAGATAATTATCAACCTATATTTATCTTGATAATTATCATAGATAATTATCACTTCAAAACCTGAATGATAGTTAACTTTATTCCTTAAATACAGTTAGAAAATCTGATATTTGGGCAGGATTCTTACGCGGAATTAGCTTCTTTGGAGCCACATTGTTTTGCAGCCTTTTTTATGCTAAGTGAAAGGCAGACTAACACATACAGATACCTACAATGTGCATGTTTATCTACACACAATCTTGGCTCACCTGCATTAGTGAGACATAAATACTGTACTGCGGTAGAGCTGTTATATCGCATACAATCATCATATCGCCTAGACTACAAAATCCACAATAAGTCTTTTATTCGTATGGCAATTGAAATTGTAATAAAAATACCAATTTATAATTTTGGCTTAATAGTGAAGTAATGCTGTAAAATTGCTTTAGCACTTTACAATAATGTTATAAATGTAAAAGTAAACCTTTTTTTAAATCTAATCTAGTAAATAATTACCTCAGCCTTAGCATCTTTTTTGTTATCGTCTTCTACTGAACGGATAGCTCGACGAGTGTGAGCTACATCGGTGGTGACAGCACTCACCAATACAGATCCATCATAAGCCTTCTCAAATGCATTACTCAGGTCCAACAAAGCCTCACCTAGAGAAATACAAGAAAATTTTGAATATGTTGTGGCTAAATAATTATTTAATTTTTTATAAACTTTATAAGTAAAATCTTATGATTTAACAGTATGTTCAATAACAATCATTATCATTTCTAAGAGGGTTGGAAATTATCAATTACACTTCTGGATCATTATCAGATAATTATCATGACAAGTAACGGACAATTATTTATTTAAATATTATCAGCAGTATAATACTTGATATATTTTTTTTATAAAAATAGCACAATAATTTGAGGCCGCGATTGTAGCAAAAGAGTCTATGCGGTTTGAAAATTTTATGTAAACCTAACTCACATTTATAGATAAGAACAATTTTGATCATATCAACTTAAAAAAAAATCGGTCCATTCCTTTAGGATAATTATCAAACTGTTATTATCGTTGAAAATTATCCTTTTTGAACCCTAATTTACCTAATAATTTCTTCGCCTCTTTAGCTTGCAAGGAGTTAGGCCCATGGAAGTCAGACAGAGCATGTAGGGACCGGAACCGGAAATTGTAGAAGTCAATGATGTCATCGGGAGTTATGGTTTTCACCTAAGCCAAAATAATTTTTAAAAGGTAATTCAAGTTAAGTACATCATATTGAAAGAAAACAATAAATTTATAGTTCATTTTTAAAAAATATTAAGGTTATAAACAATGTCAGTATATTGTTAATTTTGAAATAACTAAAGTAAAAAACACTAACATAATACAATTAATTGCTTAATTAATAAAAAAAAGCATTGTGTTTATAATTAAATAACCTATCATCATTAATTTCACAGTTTCATACTTTTTCAAATAGAAATGTATATAATAAGGTATTACCTGATTGGCAATTGTCTTCAGAGCTTCTAACTCAGTAAGGAATTGATAATCCTCTTCTACAGTATACTTTAAATGTTGCAGCGATACTTTAGGTACCTTTGGTGGGACCACTTCTCCAAACACATCAGCTCTAGAGGTTAACTAAAGATAAAGAAAAAATGTTAAAAAGAAACTACTCTACAGCCACTTTCATTGAATAGAAACAAATTTTTATTACTCTTACTTGATCAATATCAGAAAGGTCAATCTTAACTAATTTATTGCCACCATTTGTAAATCGCTGATTGATACGGTGTTTCACAGCTTCAAATGTGTCTGGTTCATACTCATCCACAGAAAGTGGGTACACCTGTGATTTGAGGCTGGCCTGAAACAAAGTGCAATACGTTTAACATAGAAATAGCACCTCAAATAGGTACCTATATTCTGGAAACCGAACTTTGCCATCTACAAAATTCTAAAGACTAAATAGCAAAACTACATCATACCTACTAAATTATGTTTTCATTGCTTTTAAGTCTTTGAAAAATGACTTATAATTTACTATATAAGTAATAATGCTTACTGTATTGCCGAGACTGGCCACACCATCAATGTATACTTCTACTACAGCCTCAGGTGTGTTGAATGGGTCCAGTATTGATAGTCCATTCCACTCAGAATTCTGAAATAAAATTTTCAGCTTTGTAAATTTTCTTTTTGATAAAGTCCAGCGGATGATCGGATCCTTTAAACATACCTCTTCAACGGACAATCCAAGAGAAGCTGAGAAAATTTCTTTAAGAAGACTTTCTAAGGTTTTAGAGGATCCCGTAAATTTAAGGGATTTAGGACTATGCAGAACAGTAAACTCCCCTGAAGCATTAGAACCTAAAATGTAATCACAGTATGAATATAATTGAAAATTGATTATACAAATGTGATTGGGTTACTTAAGTTAGTAACAAAAATAGACAGTTTACATATAAATACTCACCAAGTACGGATAAAACCAGAGAAATCCAAAATAGAGCCATTTTCACAGCCATTTTGTTCGAAAATAAATGTTCCACTGTCATATGACTACTCAACTCTGTAAAATCTTGCCATATTAAAATATTATACAGTAATCGATTATTTTGGTCTTGGTCACATTAACACTGACGATATTTTGACATGTTTCAAAACGAGCCTAATGGGCGGACTTTATTAATCTATGTTAAGCCGTGTCCCCACTAGAGCCGCGCGGCTTTTTGTGGCCGCGCGGCCTGGCCTCGCGAGGCTTATTTGTTATGTAGTTTTAGGCCTCGCTCACGTACACACTCACGAGGCTTGGCCGCGCGGCTGGGCCTCACGGAGCCGCGCGGCCCTAGTGGGGACGCTGCTTTATGTACCAGAGGCTTTAGACAACATGCATTTCGACAATCGCTCTCGCTATCGCTAAGTAAAAAAATGTATGGGATTGACATAAGCAATCGAAAAGTGATCGATTGCTTATGTCAATCCCATACATTTTTTGACTTAGCGATTGCGAGAGCGATTGTCGAAATGCATGTTGTCTAAAGCCTCAGAGGCTTTAGACAACATGCTCACGCTTACAAGCGAGTCGGTTTGTCTAATCGCTAACGCTTCAGCGATAGCGATTATCGTTTGGTAGCCAAAGTGACAGTAACGTAGCGATCGCTTAATCGAGGCGTCGTATCGATAACTCAAAATTTTTGTCTATAGTTAGCGAGAGAAGAAATGTCAAAAATTGAAAATGACAAACTAACATAACCTAAATAAATTAAATTTATTTCATGAAGAGTTTTCGGCGTTTTCGCCACTTTGAATCTACTTATGAGTCCCATCGGTGGTTTAGTGGTTTACGATAATGTACCACACCACAAGTGTTGCGTACCGACCGAAGTAATTTACAACAGGACCTATAAGTTTCATCAATTTCATAGAATCATTTCTATTTTCTATGAAAAGACATACCTAGGTTATAGTTCCTAGTGAAAAAACCATAAAACATGCATCTACCTACGTGCCCTATATAAACATTTTGAGAAAAAAATTGTCATGGAGATAAATTGAAGATTGGTGCTTGTCCATCTTTATTTTTGAAACTCGAGATATCTTACCATGAACTGTTGAATACTGAGGAATACCATCAACTGTTCCCACAGAAATAGGTAATATTTTATTAACATTTATCTATCTAACAATACATATATTCTTATTAACCATTATTTTGCACGTGTAGTTACAAATTTAATTAAATTTGTACATTGCAAAAGTTAAGCCAAGATGACTTTGATGACTACTTCTCTTAATGATGTATTTTTATTTCATTTTCAGATCAATTCCGTGATAAGAGTTACTCGAGAAAGCGTCATGATCATTCTTATGTACCTTATGAGCGAAAACCACATAAGATAGCCTGTCTAGAAGTTTCTGGTATTTGTATTATGTGTTTTTAATATTTTATGAGATTTCTCAAAAAACAGGAATAATTATGATTATTTCATTCTGTATGTGGTCTTGATCGCAGTTTAAAATCAGTATGTACCTACATCTTGAATCAGAAAGCTCCACACAGCACTTTCTATTAGGTTTATCAAGTTACCCAATATTCTAAGCCATTACCTAATTAATCTAAGCAATCTGTAAGCAATCTAAATTAACCACTCCACCACAACAGCATCAAATTAACGTCTAGTTATACAGAATTTCTGAGTGATTATCTTTTTCTCTCTAGATAAAAAGGTTTAATCAATTTTCTGTGAATTAGTGTAGAATTAGTATATAAATTATTAGGAAAATAAATCCTGTAATTTTCAACCTAAAGTAAAAATGCTTATTTTATTTTTCAGATGATCATCAGCAAACCAATTGACAAATTACCATTATAATTATTTAATGAGTTACTGTAACACCTACAGTTGCATCAGGTGAAATACTGGGTCAGGAAAAATATGTAAGCAGTATTATTCTTTGAAATGGCCCTGGAAACTGACATATACAACAAGCAAGGATGACATTGTTGGATTTGTAGACTTAAATGAAAAATCGAGTAACTTTGCTGACCATGTTAGCTTTATGTAAAAAATAAATGAAAGATTAATGTAATTGTTTTATTTTATCAAAACTAGGAATCTTCAATCCTGGAGGAATAAAACTTTGAATAATGAGGAACAGAAAATCTAATTAATGTTTCCTGTTGCTCAAAATTAAAAGTTACATAAAATTAAATAAATTAACATTATAAAACTTTTATTTAATGATTCTTCTTAACAGCTCGTCGTCATGGATGTTTGTGCATCAATATAACATCAGTTTCACTGCACAAAATCCATTCCGAAACAATTTTTACTATCGAGTCAAAAAATCTACATCCGGAAGATATAGATTCACGCTATACACCACGCATTCACAATGTTCATACAAAAACATCAACAAATAGTTGTATGTACATACATACAAATACCTTAGGTCTGTTCTTTTAGGGGGTGAATGATCTCCTGTTTCATACAAATAAATCCCTAACATGAAAACTTTCACAAGCACACAAATAGTTTTGATTGTAAAATAATGTGAAATTGTTGTTAAGTTCCATAGGCATTTCTTTTGTCACCAGTGTTCAAAATGTGGAATATGTAAATCTATCTCCAAATAATAAATCAATCAGGCATTTTCTTAAAGTTTTCTATTAGTTTCACAGATTAGAGAGTCTATAGTTTTTAGTCTCAAATATGTTTTGGGTGCATGAGATACATTCATTGTTACGGGCAGCCCACAACAAATTAAGATAATGTATTTTTAAATGATAACCTAAGCAAACAATTCATCATCATAACATAACAGCCTTTTTAATTACACTCACTGGACACAGGCCTCTCCTTGTTATCTGAGAAGGTTTAGGCAGTAGTTCACCACACTTGCCCAATGCAGATTGGTGGACAGCATATAAGGTGATCAATACCCCTTATCTGATCCCTTAGCTTCCTTCTACGACGCCTATTTATAGATATAGGGTTGGTGGCGCTATTCTACTCTGCCAGCATGACACGGTCATGAGAATAACTATTACATATAAACTTTAATATACAACCACTGTGTACAAATAATGTATATTCTTACTAAAAAATACAACTATTCAATTTCAAAGCCATTTAATACCGAAAATGTTTTACATTATAATCTAAATTTATTACAGTATTAACACTATTTTGATTATTGTTTTTATTTTTCGGTGTGTCCTCCTGACACGTAGGCCTCATCCAGCCTTTTCCATAGGTACTAATCTAATCTGTTCTTGGCCAACCGTAACCACAAAGGCTCTGCTACCCTCTTAATGTCATCTGACCATCTCCTTTTCTGTCTGCCCTTTTTCCTCTTACATTGATACCTGAATGGGTCCCCCATTCAGTAACATCTCTTGTCCACTTCTGTATGTTATTTCTAAGTATGGGCTCCGTCCATTTCCACTTTAATTTCTTTATCTTTTCCACTGTATCCTCCAGCTGTGTTAAGGGCTATTGCTTTGACTTTCTGTCCTTCCTTCCATAAAAGTATATCCCAGAATGCACCTCTACAAACTTTAATAACACTATATTACGCCTACGTAGCGTATGAAATAATAAAAACTATTTTTTTCGCTGATATTTTAATCAATAACGTGTTTCACAAGCGTTTTCTACATGGTCTCGGCGATCGAAAGCCAAGCGATCGATCGAAACGCTAGTTTGTCGGTTTCGAGTCTCAAAGCTGCATGTTGGCTACGCATTGTATGGGAAGTTAGCGAGCGACGCCTTCTATTGCTTGCGTTTCGATTCAATAGAAACGAAAACTGACATTTGGCTAGCAATTTTCGACTCGATTATTTTGATGACGTCACTTTTCGATTGCTTATGTCAATCCCATACATTTTTTGACTTAGCGATAGCGAGAGCGATTGTCGAAGTGCATGTTGTCTAAAGCCCCTGTTTATCATGAAATGAAGCTATGTGTTTGTGATGAAAATCGTGAAAATCTAAACAAACTCAAGAAAACGTTTTAAGATCTATTGTTGTCCTTTATGTTTATATTTTATTAAAATGTCTCACAGGAGGTCAAGTTTTTCTGCTAGCGATCTTTTTCCCAGAGAAATTGATATTGAAATATGTTTGAAAACATTAAAAATATTTCAAAAGATAGAAGGCGACGTTAACTGTGTCGTTTGGGATGCTTCTTTGGTTTTAGCCAAATATCTTGAAACTATGTGTCAACACAAGCCGGACTTTTTAAGTGGTATTAAAGTGTTAGAGTTGGGTTCAGGTTTAGGTGTTGTTGGACTAACTGCTGCAACATTAGGGTAAATATATAATGTAATCCACCCTTTCTCTGAGTCTCAGTACAGGGGTTTAGAAATACGTACTAAACTTTATAGAATAATAATTCAAAATATTACAAACACCAATAAACTATCTACTACCAGAGGCATGATAGGTAAACAATTACTAAAGGCCCTGGTGCAAACATAAGTGGGGCTCTAAATATGCACAGACGATGTCACAGGCAGAAGCTAGTACATAAAAATTTAGATATTTACTTAAAAAAGAAAAAGACCATCCTACTAATATTATAAGCGCTAAAATTTGTATGGAATGATGTGTTGGTTACTCTTTCTTGCAAAAACTACTGAATGGATCTTAATGAAACTACCATAATATATATCAGAATAACATATAGGCTATAATTTATACTGATACTTCACAGACGAAGTCGCGGGCAGAAGCTAGTTATTTATAATATTTGTTGTTTTTCAGGGCCCAAGTTACATTGACAGATTTACCAGAAGCACTGCCATTACTCAGACTCAATATTAATGAGAACAAAACAAAGATTGGCAGCATGGGTGGTTATGCTACAGCAGAGTCACTGGTTTGGGGTGATAAATCTTCAGATATTCTTGAAGAGCAATTTAATATGGTTTTATTGGCTGACTGTGTGTATTATGAAGAGGTAATAAGTTTTATGGTTAAAGAATAATAAACTTTGATAAGGTATCTTATGGATATCATTGACTTCTTTTAAGGAGCTCGATGGCGCCGCGGTCGTGCGTTATTAGTAACGAACACGAAAGTTACCCAACCAAGTGTGCAATTGGCACTCGGGTGACTGTTTTTTTTAATAGATTTTCCCGTGCTTTCCAAAGAACGTTAAACTGGTAGTCGCAGCAGTTGTCCTCAAGGAGGTTTGGTAGTCGGCCAGCCGTAAAAATGTAATGCCAAATCCTTAAGCAGTATTGTTAATATCAAGACATACCTCACTGACCCCAAATTAATTGGGAGCATGGTAGGAAAATGATGATGAATGAAGGTATCTTATGGTTTTTTTTATATTACTAGATGACAAACAAAATAGCACTCATTCCCAAGGAGGGTTGGTGTCAGGCAGGCGGCCGGCTGTAAAAACCTAATGCCAAATCCCTTCAGGTTATCCATTCATCCAGGTTAGGATAATAATGAGATGACAAGCTGATGTCCCACCTGTAGGCAGATATGAAAGTGATGATGACTGAGTGAATTACATATCCATTGCTGTTTTACATAACATGCTATTATGTATGGTCCTTGTCATGAATATCTCAGAAGAAAGTTTTAGTTTTTTGTAACTTTTTCGACTTTAAATAAAAGCCATCATAATTATAAGCAATTTTACTGATATTTACCTCACTAACATGAATGTATTGCATTTTATTATAAGAAATTGTTGTAGTTTTTGAATATCCAGTATAATAAAATATATATCTCTTTCAGGCTATTCATCCTCTTATAGAGACATTACAACATCTTACAAATACTCTATCAAAGAAACCAACCATATATCTCACACAAGAACTTAGAGATACTGAACTACAAAAAAGTTTTTGGGATAAGTTTTATGAACTGTTGATAGAAAACTTTTATGTCGAAAAAATACCAGAGGAGCAACAACATGCGAACTACAGAAGTTCAGATATATTATTATTAAAGATCACTAAGAAATGATAGTATTTACAAAAATTTAGCACAAACACAAGATTTATGGTTCTTTTTAAGCACAAAATAATTTTGTCTTCATTGTTAAAACCATTTGAGTACCTTTTTAGCTAAGGAATCTAAAACGTTTTTTTGATATATGTTAGGGCATTACTGCATGCTAATGAAAAGTTAGTACTTATATAGGTATGTACAATAATTTCTATGCTAATTTATTAGGAAACTTAATAGTTACTTAGGTACATAAGTACCTTTAAAAATTATCAATGCCATCCCCCTATAATTTTAATTCCAATTATTGAGATTTTTGAAAAAAAAATTTACTATAACAATACCTTTTTATTACTTATATAGAATCAAGAAACTAGAAGAAAATAAATAAATTAAAACTAAAAGTAATATAAACAGATTTAATGTTTCATGTATTTTGGGTAATATGATGATTATTTAGGAGCATAAAATGATGTAAAACAAACCAGAGTTATTATTGAAATTTATAAGTACCAAATTAAATAGAAAACAAATAAAAATCGGGAGTGGTCTCCCCTTAACTTTCTCGTATACTGGAACGGAAACGACTCAAAAGTTGATAAAAATTATCTATTCCCAGTTTCCGCCGAACGAGGGAAACTGGGAACTAAAATCTCGTTAATTGCCTATTGGTATTAATGAAAAAATCGGGAGTGGTCTCCCCTTGACTTTCTCGTATACCGGAAACGACTCAAAAGTCGATAGAAACCTTATATTTTTATGTCATATATGCATGTTAAATTTTGGTCACCCATCCTAGTACCGACCGCGCACTTGGTTGCTTAACTTTAGTGATCGACGACTCAAAGGTTGATAGAAACCTTATACACATAGTCGTGGTCAACTTACAAGAAGTTATAATTTAATTTAGATAATTATAGATACAGGTAAAAAGTAGTATTCAAAAACCGGATGATTTTGAAAAACCGGTTATTACGATTTTCATTTACTTAATAAAACCGGCTAAATCGGTTTTTTCGTTAAAAGTCAATAAAAATTGTAAAAAATGTTTTTTTTTCTTCTTTTCTATTAAATTCTAGATTTGCACGATAAACAACGGTTTTGGTGTAAATAAATAAGTGATTTACTTATTTCTTTACACCAAAAAGTGTTTGAATGTCCACCTCTCGCAATGACATCAGATGTCTTGCTTCCAGATCTAAACTTCCACAAGAAGTACCATGGAATCGATTAAAAGGGACGACTGGGCACAACACCGTAATAGTGATCCAGTAACCTTAAGACTCAGACCAATAAAAAAAATATTGGTCTGAGTTGTAAGAGTGGGTCATCGGTAGCGAAAAGGTCAATAAGCTAGCAAGGGTTGGGACAATTTGGCCCAGACCCTTTGTGTCGTATCTCAAGTAACCAGGCTATGCAATACTTAAAAACCCACGTACTCTGAGAGGCAAAAGCGGACTGGCAAAGAACGCCTGGGTTAACACATTCAAAATCGAACCATACGTAAGCGCACTAACCAGCAGTGATGGAAATAGCCCCGAAACAACGAAATAATAAAAGTGGCGCCAGCTGCCTTTCAACGAAGTCTGAACTATATTATTGAAAATGAACAACTTAAAGGAATACTAGAAAAATGCACTGAAAAAAATCGACTTGCCTCAGGCGGGACGATTCGATTTTTTTCAGTGCATTTTTCTAGTATTATATTTACGCGTTTGTAAACGCAAAAATAAAAAATTATTCCAACTTAAAGGAACTTTTACATATCTCGATGACGTAACTATTTGTGGGAAAACAAAACACGATCATGACGTTAACCTAGAAAATTTTATGAACGCTGCAGAAAAATACAATTTAACTTTGAATTTAAACAAATGTATCTTCAACTCAGACTCTATCAATCTTCTCGGGTACAACGTACATAATAATAATACAATCAAACCTGACTCTGAACGACTTAAGCCACTTCTAGTTCTACCAGTGCCGGAGAATCCATCATCGCTGAAAAGAGCTCTCGGTCTATTCGCTCACTATTCGAAATGGATACACAACTTCTCTGAAAGAATCAAACCACTTTTGTCTGCCGATATCTTTCCTCTTTCAGATGAAGCGATTAGTATTTTTAACAAACTAAAGTCTGATATTGCCGCTGCATCACTGGTTGCCATAGATGATAATGCGACCTTTGAAAGAATCAAACCACTTTTGTCTGCCGATATCTTTCCTCTTTCAGATGAAGCGATTAGTATTTTAAACAAACTAAAGTCTGATATTGCCACTGCATCACTGGTTGCCATAGATGATAATGCGACCTTTGTAGTTGAGACTGATGCATCGGACAATGCACTTGCAGCAACTCTTACACAAAATGGACAACCTATTGCTTTCTTTTCTCGTTCCTTGACTGATCCGGAAAAAAGACATTCATCCATTGAAAAAGAGGCTGCTTCAGTGGTAGAAGCACTGCGTAAATGGCGACAATACCTGATTGGACGTAATTTTCTGTTGATAACGGACCAGAAATCAGTTGCTTTTATGTTCGATCAGACTGCTTCCAGTAAAATCAAGAATGATAAGATCGAGAGATGGCGTTTGGAACTATCATGTTTTAAATTTGACATTATCTATCGCCCTGGCAAAGAAAATAAAGCAGCTGATGCTCTTACAAGAGTATGCGCTTCTACTACCTTGGATACCCTCAAATCCCTTCATGAAAGATTGTGTCACCCGGGTATAACTCTTATGAACCACTGGGTTCGATCGAAAAACTTACCATACTCGTTGGAGAATATCCGGGAAATGACAACTAAACTTATTTTATAACAGCCAGTGTTCCCATGATGGAATTACTCCACTGGAACTAGTGGGAATACACGGACAATGTGTCGAAAAACATGAAGGTGGCGGCGGTGGCGCGGTAAAATTCAAATATTCCCGAATAATATCCAACTCAACCGCTAAGCAGCTTTTCCTTCCTTTATCAGCTCACCTGAATATACTGAAATCCAACTCCTAACAGTTAAAGAGTGTTACCTTCCATCATAAGCTCATCAACATAAGATGACTACCCAACGCATGTAGGTACTAGAATAGCTTTAAAAAAATATGAAAAACGTTATACATGCCTTTACAGACATTATTGGCTTATGTGAAGTGAGGAGAATGGGCGAAAAAATCGAACAGCATGATAACTTCATTTTATACCATATAGGAAACACTCCAGGCCTATATGGTGTCGGATTCCTTATCAAAAAATGTTACAGCGAATACATAGAGTCCTTCATTGGCATCTCCGAACGAATTGCACAACTCAATATCAACTTGCCTGGGTATGAAACAATATAGCCTAAGAGCCAGTGGAAGGCTACCTGTATGTATTTGACCAGACTTGGGGTTTTGTACAGTGAGGCCCCTATACCTACCATATATGAGATGGGGGTTCACTAAGCCCCAAGTGGTGGACACGGCGCGCGCTCAAGCAAGACAGGTATCGATTTTTGGCGAATTTTTAATGCATTTGACGACGTCTGCCGTTTTTAAAATTTTATAATATATTATTATTATTATCTAAAAACAACAATGGCAGACCATTATCGCGCGGTTAACATTGTGGCAGACAGTTTTGAAAGTGCTGAAAAAAATTAAATTTTGAATTTATTTGAAGAGATCTGCCATTGATATATTTTATTTATTAGGGTCTTGAAAACTTATATTGATCACGGCAGACGACTTCATTGAGTACACACATCAGCAGACAACAAAATCTTTGCTACTATCCGGTCAGATGTATGTGTATTACGTTCCCTATTTTACATCAATATGATTTACTTTATCACTGTGATTAACTAAAATTGATAAGTTTGATGATTAATAAGTTTGATGATAAAAAAGTTAGTATATTTTGGAAGAATCTCAAATATTAAGGTATATTGCAGATAACAAATAATTATTCAAATATTTATTTAATTTTCTTCTTTTTATTTATTTAAGACATAATTAAAAAAAATGAATAACAAAATATGAAACGTGCATGCAATAAAAAAAAATGTATTTTTTTTTACTTATTTACGACGACGTGACGTGAATGAAAATTTCAGTAAAAAAATACTGAATTTTGATGCAAGCTCAATACCACCGTGTAAGAGTGAGCTTTACCAGCAACTTCTAAGAGCACATTATATTTCAAGTGTTTGGAGAAATGCTTATAAGAAGCAACCTACCACATTGGACCCATTAGAGTATGGTTGGATTGAACAGGATGATAAATTTTTATTCAAATGGTTCGAAGGTGATCAACTTCCAACTTCTGTGAGCGACTTAATCACCCAAGTCCATGGTAAGTTCATAATAACCAAATTTAATCGAATATATTCGGATCACTTTACAAATTATTTTTATTTTGAAATTATTTTTTTACAGATTCCGATTCTATGGATGATGAAGACGAGTCACACCACGACGACCATGATTCCGATGACGATGAATAAAGATTTAAATAAGTAAAAAAAACATACATTTTTTTTTATTGCATGCACGTTTCATATTTTGTTATTCATTTTTTTTAATTATGTCTTAAATAAATAAAAAGAAGAAAATTAAATAAATATTTGAATAATTATTTGTTATCTGCAATATACCTTAATATTTGAGATTCTTCCAAAATATACTAACTTTTTTATCATCAAACTTATTAATCATCAAACTTATCAATTTTAGTTAATCACAGTGATAAAGTAAATCATATTGATGTAAAATAGGGAACGTAATACACATACATCTGACCGGATAGTAGCAAAGATTTTGTTGTCTGCTGATGTGTGTACTCAATGAAGTCGTCTGCCGTGATCAATATAAGTTTTCAAGACCCTAATAAATAAAATATATCAATGGCAGATCTCTTCAAATAAATTCAAAATTTAATTTTTTTCAGCACTTTCAAAACTGTCTGCCATAATGTTAACCGCGCGATAATGGTCTGCCATTGTTGTTTTTAGATAATAATAATAATATATTATCAAATTTTAAAAACGGCAGACGTCGTCAAATGCATTAAAAATTCGCCAAAAATCGATACCTGTCTTGCTTGAGCGCGCGCCGTGTCCACCACTTGGGGCTTAGTGAACCCCCATCTCATATATGGTAGGTATAGGGGCTTCACTGTACAAAACCCCAAGTCTGGTCAAATACATACAGGTAGCCTTCCACTGGCTCTTAGGCTAATATCGATAATCCAAATATATGCACCTACAGAGGTGGCACCACAGGACAAAAAGGACTCATTCTATGCGGACCTGGATAAAACACTTGCAAGTGCACACAAAACAGTAGTTTTAATGGGGGATTTCAACGGACAGATTGGTGAAAGACTACCAAACGAGGATGGTATATTAGGTCAGTTTAGCACAGGCAAGAGAAACAATAATGGACAAAGACTCGTGAACCTGGCCCAGGCACATAACTTAAAAATTTTAAATAGCTTCTATAAGAAAAACACAAATAAAAAATGGACGTGGTTATCTCCCGACGGGAGGGTGAAGAATGAGATAGACTTTATACTGTCTAATAAACCCCAATTCTTCAAAGATGTGGATACAATTAATAAATTCAACTTTAACACCAACCACCGAATGGTAAGGGGAAGTATCTATCTAAAAATGCCCAAGAAAAGGAGGCAGTGCACCATGAAAAGAATCCAATCAAATCAAATTCCTCTCTCCATCCCAGAAAGCTTGTTGACAACGCTGAAGAATAAGACATTAGCTTGTAACGAGATCGAAAACATTCAAGAAAAATATAATCTATTAGAAAAAACTATACAAGAAGTATCTACAAAACTTTACACTTCAAATAACAAGAAAGATAAAATAGGAGAGGAAGCAAGACACCTTATAGAAACCAGGACAGCTCTTTTAGGAAATAAAAAACTGAATAGAAGTCAAATAACGCACTTAAGCAAGCAGATAAATGAAAAAATTAGAACACACAGAAAACAAATAAGGAATAGGACTATCCAATATCACATTGAGAAATCGGGAGGAATAAAGAAAGCTCTAAAAGAGTTGAAGGAGTACACTTCTTGGATCCCATTCGTCAAAAATAAGAAATTTGGAAAGACAGAAGCAAAACGACCTGAAATTATTAATATAGCAACAGAATTCTATAGTAACTTATATAATGACATAGACTACACACACACACAATACCTACAGGAAGATAACGAAGAGGATATCCCTCCAATACTGGAAACCGAAGTAAGAAAAGCCATACTATCTCAAGGAAACTACAAAGCCCCCGGTGACGATGGAATAACAAATGAAATCCTAAAAGGTTGCCTAGACCACATTGCAGGTGCCATTACAAACTTGTTCAACAACATTTTAACTAAAGAAATAATACCACAACAGTGGACATCATCATCTATCATATTACTTCACAAAAAAGGCGACAAAGCAGAAATAAATAACTACAGACCAATCAGCCTCATATCCAACCTTTACAAGATATTTGCAAAAGTAATATTAAACAGAATTAGCTCAGTATTGGATGAAAATCAGCCAAGAGAACAAGCGGGATTCCGAAGCGATTTCTCAACAATGGATCATATTCATGTCGTAAAACAAGTTATTCAAAAATGCAATGAGTACGGGAAAATATACTACTTGGCATTTGTGGACTACAATAAGGCGTTCGACTCTCTGAAACACATACACATTTGGGAAGCTCTGCAATCACAAGGAGTACACCCAAAGTATATAAGGACAATAAAACAATTATACCAAGAGTCCACATCAAAAATCCAGACAGAGAGGAAAGGCCCGGTGTTCAAAATAAAAAAGGGAGTGAGACAAGGAGACCCCCTCTCACCTAAACTGTTTTCGGCAGTATTAGAACACATTTTCAGAAAAATCAATTGGGATGCATTCGGAATAAATATAAACGGCGAAAAGCTTAACCACTTAAGATTCGCAGATGATTTGATTTTGCTCAATGAAAACCAAGAAGGCTTAGAAATAATGCTAACCCAGTTGGAAAGAGAAAGTAAAACTGTAGGGTTGACTATGAATTTAGACAAAACAAAAGTAATGACAAACCATATAAAAACACCCATTGTTCTAAATTCTAATCAAATTGAGTATGTCGACGAATATACGTATTTAGGACAAATTATTGCACCCCACAATCAGATGCAGAAAGAAATAAATGTCAGAATAAATAAGGCTTGGAAAAGATTCTGGTCCCTCAAAGAAATTATGAAGAACCCACACATTCCTATAAAAGACAAAACTACAGTATTCAACTCATGCATACTACCATGCTTAACCTATGGAGCACAAACCTGGACCCTCACTAAGAAGCAGAGTAAAGCACTAAGAGTGTGCCAAAACAAAATGGAAAGAAGCATTCTAAATATCAAGCTACGAGATAAAATTAATTTATCAATTATAAGAAGCAAGACGAAAATTACAGATGTCACATACACAGTGAGAAAACTTAAGTGGAAATGGGCAGGTCATATGATTAGAAACAGAAGGAAAAAATGGACAAAAGATGTTACTGTATGGTACCCTAGAGATGGTAAAAGACGAAAAGGACGTCAAAAATTAAGATGGGAGGACGATATCAAACAAATAGCTACAGCAACGTGGCAGAGAAAAGCTGTAAGCAGAGAAATATGGAAATCCCTAGGGGAGGCCTATGCCAAAGGGCAAGCTGATAATAACGTTACCGATGTCGAAGATTAAATTGCTATCATAAAATATAATTAAAGTTTATACTATATTATGAAACCAAACAATAATTTAAATTATAAATATAATTATTATACTTGAATGATATTATAGTATGCGAATAAATAATGTTAAAAACGTAATTGAAATTATATAAGTCTAAAACTAAATTAAATAAAATGTAATTAAAACTAAATTATATAATAATAACTAACAAATTTTAGCATGTAAATAGTAACAAATTATATTAAAGCATGCATAATGAACATAATATTGTAATAATAACAATTTATTGGCAAAAATGTATTTATAGAATATTATCAGAAATAAAGGCTATTTGTATTTGTATTTGTATACATGCCTATAAAATTTGAGAGTTGCCTTCTACTTCCCTTCATCGGATCCTGACTTGGTGACAATATTACCACCTCGGAGTACAGGAGTATACATACACTATTGAATAAAAAAAGAATTTTGAAAATTGGTCCACATTCCACATGTGACAGAGATATCGGTGAACAAAAGTACACATTAAAAAAATACATACAGGCGAACATAGAACTTTCTCCTTGTTGGAAGTCTGTTATAGAGTAAACTCAGACCTTATCCTTTAAAAAAAAACTCACCTCGAATCCTCTAAATGATTCTCACAGCACTGACGCATACTAATGTTGGATAAAGGTTTTGATAATACTGTCTTATCTTGGATTGGTCTCGGAATAATAGGTAATAAGCGCGCGACAAGTCCTTTCCAAATTTCCGAACCTCCAAGCGACAGAATTCGATGACGTCACGTGAGGCGCATGCAACTTAGGAAAAATTAGCGCGTGGCTATTTTTGCGAATCTTTAATTTATTTTGAAGCCATTTTGCGTGCTACACGAATAATTTAAACGCCATATTTTAAGTTAAAACATTAATATTTAGATTTTAAGCTATTGCATAGCTTCTATCGCGGGCCTTGAGGGCGGGGACCGAATCCAAAAATTCCGTAACGAAAAAACCTCACGCTCCCCACTCCGATGGGCAAGGAGGTGTGGCTTGAAGGCCGTGCATCGTCTAACGTCGTTTCAGTTCGGCAGTCTTCGACACGGCGTTGTGTGGTGTGCGTGCGATTAGACGTATTGTACGACTCTACGAAACTCGCACGAATCGAGACGAGCTGCTCCGAAATCGGACGAATACATAAGCAGCTGTTTATGAGAAAGTATATAGGTGTATATAATAGGTATTTATGTACAACAGTGAATAACTGTACTTGTAAAATTTGTGCATAGAGTTTTGAATATGAATGTTATTATTTCGGTTAATTATTTCAATTATAAAATTAATATCAAAGAAAAAGAAATACTGCATGATTTATTCATGCAGTGTTTCTTTTTCTTTGATATATAATAAATAAAATTATAATTGCATAAGTTGATACAAAATGCTATGCAATAGCTTTACCGCGGCAGTCCCCGAGTGCCACACGTCTATTTAAAAAAAAAAAAATACCGTTCCTACTTGAGGTTCCTACCCTCATTCCGATCTTCCTACGTCATTGTTCCGTTCACTGATGATGAGGTACCTACATAAGTAGGAAGAAGTATTCAAGAAGCTTATATTTTAGACGGTCACTTGACACGTGCTTTAGTGGTTAGAAAGAGACAAAAGGAGTTGAGTTTCTAGTTTCTCCCATAAACGTCAGTAAAAATAAATCTTTGGTTTCTCCAGAGTTCTTGTTGTAAAAACACGTGTTGAGAGACTCTTTTAGATTTTTAACCTACATCAACCGTACAATTTTTGTTACTTTAGTTCTTAAATTAGATACCTGCTTTAGTTACATTTTCACTTAACATTGGCAAAATGCGTACGCTTAATGCGACGCGACGCCATTAATTAAGAAAAGATAGATAGAGATAAATGGTTAATAAGTTTCAAGGTCAATTTTTTATTTACAGTTTTAGAAGCAGGCCATTCACGCTCAGGTTTACATGACAGGTTTAACTGTTCCGGGGGGCTATTCGCTAACTTTTTTTGACAGTTAAAAGTGATGATCACTGAGTGGATTACATATCCATTGCTGCTTTTACATGACAACTGCCATAATAGCGTGTCGTGTAAAACAGCAATGGATATGTAATTCACTCAGTGATGATCACTTTCAACTGTCAAAAAAAGTTAGCGAATAGGCCTACACTGTAAAACTGTCATGTAAACCTGAGGCTTTAGACAACATGCATTTCGACAATCGCTCTCGCTATCGCTAATTAAAAAAATGTATGGGATTGACATAAGCAATCGAAAAGTGATCGATTGCTTATATCAATCCCATACATTTTTTTAATTAGCGATAGCGAGAGCGATTGTCGAAATGCATGTTGTCTAAAGCCTCTGAGCTACATAGAGACCATACACGTAGCGGTAAACCGGAACGAACTCTCTTTTGAAACCACGATCCCGGCGCGGCGGCGCTTAATCTCGACACCATAGCATTATTAATTTTTATTTTATTAAAGAAAAGGTAATTTAGTTACTAGCGGTGATAGGTGACAGGCAAGCAATCTGTCACTAGTGTGGGGCACTGCATGACGTGGTCCATACTGCCTGATGTGGCTTTATGTTTAACCAAATGTATACCTTTTGCGAATATGAGTGTGATTATATGTATGAATGTATGTCCTTGAATTACAATAATGAGAAAAGGAAGCCGAAAAAATACCGTTTTTGGAATAATTTCTGTGTTTGTGTGTGTGTCTGTGCGTTAGCACGATATCTCGAGCATGCTATAACTTATTGCAACCAAATTTAACATACGTGTATGACATCAAAATATAAGGTTTCTATTAACTTTTGAGTCCTTTCTGGTATACGAGAAAGTCAAGGGGAGACCACTCCCGATTTTTTTTTACAATAATCAACATATTAAATTATTCAAATAAAAATAAAATTAGAAATCCGTAGGCAACGAGTTCAGGAATAATAGCTTAGGTAAGCATTTGGATTATATTCGGCTTCAGTAGGCCTATTCCCTAACTTTTTTTGACAGTTGAAAGTGATCATCACTGAGTGAATTACATATCCATTGCTGTTTTTACACGACAAGTGCCATCATAGCGTGTCGTGTAAAACAGCAATGGTTATGTAATTTACTCAGTGATGATCACTTTCAACTGTCAAAAAAAGTTAGGGAATAGGCCTACTGTAGGCCTATTCGCTAACTTTTTTTGACAGTTGAAAGTGATGATCACTGAGTGAATTACATATCCATTGCTGTTTTACATGACACGCTCTTATGGTACTTGTCGTGTAAAAACAGCAATGGATATGTAATTCAGTCGGTGATGATCACTTTCAACTGTCAAAAAAAGTTAGCGAATAGGCCTACTGGTCTTTGTTAATATGGCGCCAGCGAGAAAGAAAGAAAGAAAGAAAGAAAGAAATCTTTATTCGGCTTATAAAATATAGAGGTACATAAAAAATTATACATGTAGGTTGTTAGCTAGCGCCGAAACGGACTACCACTCAGCTTTATGTCACAGGCTAAGCTGTGACGCTGGTTTTCAGTGGTAGCCGGTGATACGGTTAGATGGCGACATTTACAATTTATATAAAAACATAAGTTACAACAATACACATTAACAACAAAATAACAGACAAATATTACTTAGTATTAAAACTCAAACACAAAACATAACAAAAACAACAAAAAAACAAAAAGGGTTAAATAACAAGGGGAAGCAAAACGCAAAAATGGTTAAATAATGTATATTATAAATAGCAAACATTAAAAGAAGGTAAATAAACTAATTCTTACTAAATATCTATTCTAATCTGTGATTGCAAAATATGCTCTTTAATAGTTTTTTTAAAAGTACATAAGGAAGATAATTTACGCAGAGGTGGTGGTATATTGTTCCATATTTTGGCAGCTGAATATTTAAAACAACCCTTATAAGCTGTTGTACTATGTGTCGGCATTCTGAGATGAGCAAGACGGCTACGGGAGGACCAGTCAAGTTTTTCGTATAAATATAATGGCTTTCGACTTTTAATTATACCAAAAAGAAGTGAAGCAAAGTGAAGGTGTCGCCGTGAATGCATGTTCAGTAAATTCGCTTTATTTATAAATGGTGACACGTGACTTCTGGGCGGAATATTGAAACAAAATCTAGCACATGCATTTTGTACGCGTTGGATTAGATATTTAGTTCGTGCCAAAAGTCGTGGTCCGTAAACAGAGTCCGCATAATTGAACTTAGACAAAACTAATGATTCTACTAAATTTATACGAATATTAGTATTAAGGTAACTACGTACCTGGTATAGTACTTTTAAGCGATAGAAACAATTACGTACTATTTCCTGTATATGCGATTCAAATCTTAATTCTGAATCCATAACAAGGCCCAAATTACGAACTTCCTTCATGTACGTAATGACGACGTTTCCTATATGAATGCGAGGATTACAACCTGTTATTTTAGAAATCTGCATTTTGGAACCAAGTACAATAAACTTGGATTTAGAAGGATTTAAAACTAAGCAGTTGCTATTAGCCCAGTTAAAAATCCTTTCTAAATCTTCGTTTACCCTTTGCACTGCAATTTTGACATGGCTAGGATGACATGACAAATATAATTGAAGGTCATCAGCATATAAATGGTATCTACAATTTTTTATACTATGAATAATATCAGCAGTGTAAAGAATGAAAAGTATGGGTCCTAAAATTGAACCCTGAGGCACACCTTGATCTACTGAAGATAGGGCAGAAGTATTGGAACCGGTGCTGTGTTTAAGTTCAACATATTGATAACGATTACTTAAATAACTATTGAACCATTTTATAGTAGGAGTATCAAAACCGTAAAAAGCCATTTTGGAAAGAAGTAAAGTTGTATTAATAGTGTCAAAAGCTCTGGAAAAGTCCAAGAGAACCAGAATAGTACCCATTCCAGCATCTTGTGACTCTAAAATATTGTTAGTAATATCCAACAGAGCAGTAGTAGTGCTTCTATTTTTACGAAAACCGGACTGAACTTGAGGTAAAATATTATTATCATTAAGATATTTAACTAGTTGCGTTTGTACTACTCTTTCCAGCACTTTTGATAAACAAGGAAGAATACTAATCGGTCGAAGATCTTGAAACGTAGAAGGGTGGTTAGTTTTTGGAAGCGGTTGGATTTTAGAAATTTTCCATTCATTAGGAAAGGTGCAAGTTATGATAGATCTATTAATTATAGAGGTGATGGTATCTAGCGAATTGGGTAAAGTAAGTAAAAGCATATCCAGAGATAAGGCATCCGTGCCTTGTGCATTGGACTTAAGAGAATAAATTATTCTTCCTACGTCTTCTTGAGTAACACATTTTAAATGGAAAGATGACGAATTAAATTTATTAAATTCAAAATATGTTAGGTCAGATAGTTTGGCATCACTAGTGCCAGGTATGCTTAGGAAATGCCTATTGATTTGCTCTGCTGAACACAGATGAGTAGGAAGTTCTTTATTAGTGTTAGATGGTAGCACATTTGATTTAAGATTTTTCCACAGTAGTTTAGGATCCTTTATATTTTGGTTAATATTAAAATTAAAATAAGCTCGTTTTTCGCGTAGAAGGCTTGAGTTAACTAGCTTTTTTAAATTTTTATAATATTCATAATGCACCTCACTTTTAGAACGCATATATTTTGTATGCGCTTCGTTTCTCAAGTGCATCATTAATTTAACAGTATCAGTTATCCATGGGTATGAGCGTTGTTTAGATATAAAAGTTTTTGTGGGAGCATGTTTATTAAATAAATTTGTTAACGCGGTATTAAATTTAGAAACCATGCCATTTACGTCGAAAGTATTATAAATACAATGCCATGGAATGCAATTAAGGTCCCAATTAAAAAGACGTCGATCAATATTCTTTAAAGCCCTACAAGTAATAAAATTAGGAAGAGGTTTTGGTTTTTTAAAATTAAATTCGCAGCATACCAGAGTATGATTAGATAACTTAGAACCAATTATTTGACTTATGACATTTCGAACTGATGCATCTGTGCATACTACATCCAAAAGTGTTGCACTGTGATCTGTATAATGGGTTGGAGATGTTACTACTTGAGTTAAATTAAAAGTGTTAATAAAATCTATAAACTTATCGTAGTTAGAATTACTTTTATCTAATAAATTTATATTAAAATCGCCAGCTATTATTAAGTTGTCAAAGGGATATAAGCTGCTAACGGAGTCGGCTAGAGCATTAAGAAATATATCAGCGTTACCCCGAGGAGGTCGATATGCTGTACCCAAAACAATATCAATACCATTAATTTTCAACCTAATCCACATTTGCTCTACAGTTAAACACACTGGGTGTTCACAAATTTTAACTCTAATGCCTTTACGAATGTAAAATGCAATCCCACCACCGCGACCACCACATACGTTGGTAGGACGCGGAGCGCTTTTAAGAGTATAGCCAGGAATGGATGGCGCTTTCCCTTCTTCGTTGGGTCTGAGCCAGGTCTCATTTATTGCCAAAATATCAATAGAGTACTGTGCTGCTGCAATTATTATGTCATCGTGGTGTTTGCTTAAAGATCCTGGATTGTAAAGACCAAATTTAAAAAGATTTTTAGGCATCATTTTGAAGGGTTTATTATATTGTAAGCGTTTTCTTGAGTTGATGGAAGACGAGGATCAATTACTTTGCAGCAAGACTTTAAGATGTAACTCATTAACAAAAATGAATATTGTAAGGCGGAATACGTAAAAAACATGAAAAACAATATCAAATACTGACGCATAAAACAAACAAAAGAAATTGACATCGTAAAATGTAAGGCAACATTTACACAAATTAATATATAGTTATTTAACCCATTTTGCAAGCGTACATCAAAATAAATCACATAAAGTAATCTACTAACATACCTATATGATAACTTACTACTAACATTATGATGGACTTTGACTGAAGTAAATAATTTTAAACTAATTAATACTAAACACTGCTTCAAATACGCAAAACTAAAGCTAAAATATAAATAATTATCCGTTAAACAGATTTCAACTAAAATAACCAAATGAGTTATAAAAACCAGATAACAATTATTATTAACATTAAGCAATTTACAATGTTGAAAGTACTCACTCAAACTCACGTAAGCAACAAATAGCCATAAAGAACGAAAAATAAAAAAATAAGGAATCATTATGCAAGTCATAATAGCATCAAACAAATATTTGAATAGCTTAAAATTACACAAAAAGAATTTACAACACATTTTAATTACAAAATCGTAAAATTCACTTTGACATAACACAATTAAATAATTAAAATTAAAATAACTAATCACATTGTAATTTAAAAAAATAATATTATAGAAAAACAGTCTTAAACTCAAGAATAAACTATTTCCAGGAAAATAACAAAAAAATAATAAATCAAGTAGAAGTAAACTAAAACATGCAGACGGGACTAACACCAAGTTTAACCAAAAAAAGTTTTAACAATCTCTCTGCTGGAGCCGAAGAAGCCGGTACCAATAGGTGCTTACACGCCAACTGTGCGAGTTGGAGATAAGCTCCCTCATTGCTTCTCCAAGATTCTAAGAGCACACATTTCAATGTAGGTAATGAAATTGATACATAGGAAAAGAATTACCAGAAGAATATTGGCTTTAATTAACTAAAAATTACAGATATAATTATGTAACACTCATATCGACACTTACAATATAAATTCACTCAAAGACAATATATGTCACAGTTTGCGTTCCGGGCATTTAACATTAAGTTTGGTCTGCAACCCCCATGGGTTGCAGATGAAAAATCGATAATAATTGATTGAATGATTATAAAAAAAAAATTGTGTGCGTGTAACCTTTACGCGCGATTGAAGTAAAACTTCTTTGACGTAGATCACTGAAATGATTAAATTTTAACTGAAAAAAAAAAAAAAAATATGACAGATACTTACGACCAATCGAAATTACTATTTTTAAATAGCGGAAACTACACAGACTATAGAATACTGAGCATTACTTCCGTTAGAAAAATCTGAGTTACCCCCTAGTCGCGCCTAAAGAAGTTTTACTTCAATAATCGATTATTTAAAAAAATAAAATCGCGTATAAAAATCGATTTTGACTTCAAAAAAATCGATTATTTTTATAATCGATTATTTTTTCACATCCCTAACTGACAGTTGACAAGTTTTGTTTGTTACTTTACATCTGTGGTGTTGTTTTGCAATTTACAAAATGCTGCATGTTTTATTATTTTGTAATACGAAACATTGATTAAGGTATCATAATAGTAAATATTTTATCCAGATAATATATTAGTGATCAGTAATTATCAGTATTTTATAATATATCAGAATATATTCGAAGAAACATTGCTTGAAATTAAACGTTTTTCCAGGAATAATGAGTAAACCTTTACCAAAAGATTCCGAGGCCCCGGTTCTTGAAGTAGTTACGCCTGTTGGTACTAGTCCTTGGATAATAACAAGATCCAAATCGCACCAAGGAAGGATTTACTATTTTAATACACTAACGGGTGAAGCAGTATGGAATCTCAGTAGTACAGACGTAAGTGAGGTTACATTTTCTTTTTTTTTTATAAAAGAATACATTCTTAGTTTAATCTGAACAATCATTTATCGAGAATAATATGAAATACCTACTAATGAAGTAAATAATTTCTTTTTAGATTGAGAAAGCCAAAAACACCACAAAAATGCTAAATAATCTACCTGGAACTAATTTTGAAAACTATCCTGAACCTAAAGAACCACCTACCAATGTTAATATTCATTCGTTTAACAAGCATCAAGCTATTAAGTGCTACACACCTTCCACAGTATTTAATAAACAAATTATAAACAATCAATTTCCAAGACAAATTGATACTGCTCCTTATGGTGGAACACAATTTCTAGGATGTACTTCATTTCATTCTCCAAATGTTTGGGCAGTTCCTCCTAATCACCAAATACTTATAGCTCCTACACAATCACCCATTGTAAATCAATTGCAAACTTCAGTAAAAATTGCATATGGTGATATGGATCAACTATTGGCAAAAGACACTTCTTTGCCACATTCAACACAAGTCAAAACTAACCAATTCAACAGATTTGATAATAGAAAAACTTGGTATGGAGGAAATAATCTAAATAATTCTGGGTTTCACCATAAAAAGTTTTTTCACAAAAGAGCTAATACCTCATTTCATGATAATAATAGGTCTTTCAATATGTCTAACCAAGATCTTCGTGAAAAATTAAGTTCTAGAAGACAATTTAAAATGAATAGATCTGAGGAACACTTATCTCAAGGTAATTTAAATTCATTACAAAGTAGTTTCATAATTACTTAAGATTAATTATAAACTTTTTATAGGTAATACAAGTTCTTTGGCAAATTTACAACCAGAGCAGAGCAATATGCAAACAATCAAAATTATAACACCAAGAATAGAAGAGTTATATCCTACTGATGTAGATGATACTTGGTTGAAGGTAAGTAATTCACTATAAAATGTTGGCAGTCCAAACTTTTCTATGTATCGTCATACATCCAATCACAATATTTGATCAATTCTTTTATGGGACAATCCAACCTGATAATAATACATCCCCCAAAAAATAAATTCACACTTCGAAATTATAACATTTTATATTATTAGCACAGCTAGATCGAAATTACATTAGATTTTATTACATTCCCCAAAAATCAAACTCACACTTCCAAATTATAATAAAACCTTATATAATTAGCACAGCTAGATTGAAATTACATTAGATGTGATGTATGGAAAATCAACCTGATATTAATACATTCCCCAAAAATCAAACACACACTTCCAAATTATAAAACTTTATATTATCTGTGATATAAGTAAAGGAGGTACATATTGACTCTCATAAAACTATTATTACTGTTTTTTTCTATTTACTGATTTTTATTCTTATCTAGCTTTTGCTCGCGACTTCGTCCCCGTGGGGTTAAAATTCGAAAAATCGTCCCTAGAAAATCGAATAATTCTCATACATACTCTCATCCCCTATTTTTTCCCTTTAAGGGTTGAATTTCGAAAAATCCCAAAACGTCATTCTTCATTTTTAACGGAAAAACCATCTACCAATTTGGATGGATTTTACTATAAAAATGACGGATTTCGCAAACAAACTTTCATCCCCTATTTCATCCTATTAGGGGTTGAATTTTGGGAAATCCTAATATACCTCTTTCTTAATTTTAAATCGAATTTTTATGGATTCTTTTAAAATGACGGATTTCCATACAACCTTTCATACCCTATTTTACCCCCTTAGGGGTTGAATTACATCATAAAAAGCACCTCTGTGCGAAATTTCAGCTAAGGGTAAGGCTCAAGGCTGGGCGTTGATCTGTCAGTCAGTGAGTCAGGACTTTTCTTTTTAAAAGCTTTTATTTAACTTGCAATGTAATGTATGTCTATGTATGTTTGTTCGGGTGGAATCTTGCTACCCGATTTTGAAGCAGATATCTTAAACCTATTGAGCTGAAATTTTGTATACGCGTTTAGTTTAGATGACAATACATGATAAGCTGTGTGACGTCATTCTAAATCCAAGATGGCGGAATAGTTATTTTAAAGCATTTCTACAATATTTTATTTAAAATGATACATCGCCATCTTCCCACGAATCTATATAATAGGGGTTAAAGTATGAAATTGCCGTTTTTTCCCTCATTATTCATTAGTGTATAATTCCATTAATACAATAGCTATGTCCATTATCCTTATTTTTATTTTTTTCACTAGAAATACATCTTTAAAAACAGCTCGTCCTAAGAGGTGTCCGTCTCCGTTATAAAAATATGAATATTTTTTACAGGTGTCAATTCTCAAATTTTTTCTCTAAGTATCTTATAGCTTAATGTTGTCTAAATATATCCACAAAATTACACAAAATTTAGATTTGCAAAACGGCAATTTCATACTTAAACCCCTAATATTTTACAAATCCTGTCCATCCTAAGGTTACCGAGAAGAAATCGCTTTTATTCATAAGGTCGCCCTTTGTACAATCTTTCATAATTATGTCTGTCTATGTAAAACTTGCTTGATGTGCAATAAACTCTATTTTAATCTATGTGTGCAAAGAAGTATAACTTCTCACGCAAGACACGCACCCTTTTTTTATCGATAGAATTTGGTTAGCCCGATAAACCAGACGCATACCTAAATCACTGCCCTGCGCTAGTTACCTACACTATACACTGAAAGACATTGACAGTCTCAGTAAATGTTCATTTTATTGCGTTGCCGTGTACCGCAATACATTTAACTGTCTAGCAGTATAAAACCGGCAATGGATATTTGTCACAATAGATTTATCGTTACAATGGCGATGGCGTTATCATTAAAAATTTCGTTTTATTTACATATTTTTATATTTATACAATAACTTATGGAATTGTAATACTTTCATATGGTACGTCCTCCATCCTTCACATACTTTTTCGTTTCACTCCTATTTCGAGAAGTGACTACAGAGTGGTTAGTGTAAGTTTTTTAGTATACAAAACGCACCGATTCTAGTTGCGTTAAGAGCTCAATTTGTATAGGAAACTCGAACAGCGCCCCTAGCGGAGAGAAGCGCAAATCATGTTTCCCATACAAATTGAGCTCTTAACGCAACTAGAATCGGTGCGTTTTGTATACTAAAAAACTTACACTAACCACTCAGTACAACTCGATATTTCATTACCCGTAGTGAAGTTTTTTAGTATAAAAAACGTTACTATTGTAGTTGCGTTAAGAGCTCAATTTGTATAGGAAAGGTGAATAGCGGCCCTAGCGGAAAGAAGCGTAAATCATGTTTCCTTATCTCTTAATGCAACTGCAATAGTAACATTTTTTATACTAACAAACTTATACTACGGGTACAGGAAAATTCAGGAGATCGTTGAGTGAGCGTTTCTTAGTTACAAGTGACACGATATGTGCTGATATGCTGATTTGAGCATATCACGCTCCCGTATAGCTCCTTTACTTAAATGATCTGAGGTTACACTGTTTATAAACTCTTTCACACACTTTCTTTCTTTCACTTTCTTTTCTACCTTAAGAGAAATTTCGCACAATCTAGTGTCAATTCATATAAGGATTATTTATCCTTCTCCTTGTAGATGTACATCTATCTTATACACGGATAAATTAGCCTTGGTTTAATTGTTAGCTGCAGTTTAATTCCCGTTTATTTGACTGAATCAAAATATGTATTAAATGGAAGTCCAACATTTTTTTATACTAAATTGTGTGTTGCATGTTGCCAACCTCACATAATAAATAGATACTACACTTTATAATAAAATCACCATCATAAATTATTTTTCAGAAATATGCATTTATAAAAGGAACACAATTAATGTTAAATGTACATCCACTTAGAGATATTGTCCTCACCAAACAGGATTTGAGTTGCTGGTATATAGTTATTGACTCTACTGCACTATTGAATCATTTTAATTTAATTAATATTATAGTAAACTCAGGTATGTAATATTTTAATAAAAAGTAAAATACTTTTGTTTATGATTTTCACTTTATTGAACATTTATTTTTTTACATAATATTGTATTCCATTTGCTTTTCAGATGAGAAGTGCCAGCTAATGATTTCACATTACGTACTGACAGAGGTTAGGACTGCTAGCAGATCCAATGATTTAAACTTAATGAATCGAGCTATCATTGTATTGCAAATGTTAACACAACAATTTGCAGCACATCGGGCTGTTCTAGGTTTGTTTGATATAATATTTGACTTACTTTCCCAATGCTATCTACGTCACGTTTTCTGCCACTGTAAATTCATACCTCGGCACATTCTTGTTTACGATTTTATTAATTAGCACTGCAGATCCATTGGAAATAGCCTCCACTATCGGCTAGTCTGAACTTGGCTGCTGCTGAAAGAATGAGTCTGTAAGAGTACTTCGCAATTTGTGAGGGACATATTCATCCTAATAGGTCTGATGTGATGTGATGCAATGTAATTTTTTATTCTTAAAGCTCAAAGTGTCGAGATAGTTTCCTGAAAATTTAAGAGTGTTAAAAACTATAGAATTATACTTGTATCACTAAAAAGCAAAAAATAAAAATATTTTTAAATAAACCGCCTTCAAAACTAAAAAACCAGACAAGTACGAGTCAGCTTCGCCCACCGAGGGTTCCGTACAAATTTGTATTTTTTTGCGGAATAAACGGCCGCATCTTTTTTTCCTTAACTTAGAAGTTTGATTTTTTCACAGCTTCAATGGACTGTAGACTTGATAAAGCGTTCCCGAGATAAAGGCAAATCTCGATGTTTGATTACGTACTTGAAATAAAAACTATATTTTTATGATTTAATTACAAATTATGTATAGTTATGGAATATTTTTTGCGTTTACCATCGCGTAAATATTTTTAATACTAGAAAAAAAACACTGAAAAAAAAATCCCGCCGATTCCCGCCTGAGGCAGGTCGATTTTTTTCAGTGTATTTTTCTAGTATTAAAAATGTATAGTTTTCAGAGGTTTTTCTGTACCTGTGGTATAAGGTTTTTCTGTACCTGTGGTATAATGGTATATTACTTGTCAAATTTCATATTTCAAGGTCTTTAGTACCTACAGCAGGTACGGTCGAATGCGCGGATTTATCGCAATGTTTTTTTAGTGCGACTTGTGTTTGTGTTGGTTGAGAGTGGTTTCTGTTGTGTGTGGATTATTAGTGAGTGTTGGAAATAAGATGTCTTGGTCTATGATGTTTATAGCGCCCGCGAATACATTAACATTATTTACTGTTGCTGAACGGCACATGGTAATGAGTCCAAGACTTTACACCTGTACGCGATCGAATATCCTAATGTGCACCAGGCTCGTAATGGTCGAGTTATTGACGGAACCTTACAGCGTCTGTTGCACAACCAACAAATCGTGCCCGTAAAAGAAGGGAGCGGCCGGAAAATACGACCGTCGACTGAATAAGCCATCATGGACGTGATGCGGGAAAACCCTCGCTTGGGAGTGCGAACCACTGCTTAAGTTCTTCGGATACAGCGAGGCCATCTGGTTTGAACCGCAGCTCGTCCGCTTGGAAAGGCCTACCATGGTGAAGGATTTATGGATGACATTTATGAATAAGTGATTACCTTATGGAATAATATTTGCGTTTACAAACACATAAATATTTTTAATACAGAAAAAATACACTGAAAAAAATCTACCTGCCCCAGGTGGGAATCGAATCCTGTGATTACCTGAAGTGATTACCTACCTAAGTAGCTAGATTACCTACCTAACTAGATGTTTTGTACCGACATGTTAATACCTACCTACCTACATACATTGTGAACTTGGTGGCCGTCTCCGGTATAATTACCGCTATCTTGCATGCGACCTGCCCGCAGTATTTTTTGGAGTTAATGATATATAACATAAAAATCGTTTCCCAGCAATAAATTTCCATGTTTCTTGTTTTTGATTAGAATGCGTAGGCTTTGTCGAAGTTCTTTTTACACCCTGTTAAAAATTCTAATTACACACAGTTGGACCGCGGTCCCCGGTCATACAACACCATGCCCGGCGGAAGTACTTCCCTTTGGACTTCCTAAAAAATTAAATGGTGTAATTTTTGAAAGTTTCACGATTTGATTACGTTACCGGATCCTTAAAATATTCGTGGTATGAGGCAAAGGTCATTAGTACAGACTATCGACTCATGACCTTAAAGTAACTGTGATCATGACCAAGATGTGATACATTTTTATTTAATTTTCCTTTTTAGGTTTAGATTCCAAAGAAGATTGTAAAAGTATACTCGACTTCTCTGTAAAGCTTTCGGAACAGAACAATAATGTGGTAAGTATTTTATAGTCGTATTATTTATGTAAGTATTACAATCGATTTATAATCTTATTATAATTATATCGAGTTCCTTTCAGGTACTCATATCTGAAGATATTACATCTAAAATATCTGGAGTTAAAAGTATACTTATTTTTACGATAGAGGAAATAAAAAAAATTTTAGTGAGTCGTCACGAAGATACAAGTATAAAAAATCATAAACATTCAACTGAACCCCTTACTGTGACAATACGTAATGATAATATTACTGAACAAGATATAGCAGTATCAAATGCAAATAGTGATGAAAAAGAAAAATCAAATGATCAAAGGGAAGCAGATAATGAACCTGATCACATTGAAGCTCTTGTCCATCCAAAGAATACATTAGAAATGGGCGTTCAAACAGATTACACTGAGGAATATTTTGCAAACAGTAACACCCATAATAAATCTACTTTACAAGAAAATGTCACTGTCAGTAATCCAACTGAAGGCCCTAAAAGGCGACTCATTCGGACATGCCGTATGAACGTTAACAATGAAAAGAATCTTGAGAAAAGGCAGTTCGTATGGCACAGAAGGAAAAGTAATTCCACTCCTCAAACTGTACATCAAAAACATGAATCAAAGAATGATAATGAACATGCATCTGCCTCTAACGATAATGCAAAAGCTTATGAGACTGTATCAGATTGTGATAAATCAACGTCAGTAACAGAAAATATGACAAATGACACACGTAGTCAAGAAGGCTACGAGTGCCAAAACTATGAAGATTGCAGTGAAACTACAGAGAGTTCCATCTCCATCCAGAGACGAAGCAATAAAAATTTGGTCATTGAAGAAAGTTCAACTTCTGGTATAATTTCTAATACAGTTAGTAATGTTGATTCAGAAAGCGATCATAGTATAATACCAGCGATAATTTCTAATGATTTTAGTCATGAAGAGTCGGAAAGCGATCATAGTATAATGCCGGTAATAGAAATAAATATGGCAAATTATGATAGCATGGACAAATGTGTTATGTTTGAAATAGAATCTCCTGCAATGGAGGAAAGTTTGAAAATGAAATCTGACGAATGGGTTTCTAGATTTGTTCAAATAATGGAAGAAGTGTTAACCGAGATATTAAAGTTGGATCCGCCATTTCATAGCGACATATTGCCTCCTCCATGGACTTTGCATGAAGCCGCAGAATGTATTAAAAAGAAATTTAGTAATGATTCTGATATTATTGATTCTGCTGGTAAATTGACCAACATGTTATATAAAATAAGTGACAGGAGAGGTAAGCAGTCTAAATATTTTTTTATTGCTGTATTGTCTCTTGTCTTATCCATTATCATGCCAGTTTTCTTTTTCAGGAAAAATTAAATTGAGACTAGAACCTAGCGAATTCATGGAAATGTATAGCTATGGCGTTTATTTGGTTGATTCCTTACAGGTTTGTTTTGCGAAATTTAGTAAATCTTCCAGGAAAATTGGCAAATATCCATTCACTTAAACTAGAGACAAATTCGCTATGTGTCTTCATAGGTGTGTGCAGGTTTCCTCACGATGTTTTCCTTCACCGTAAAAGCGTCAATTAAACGTACATATGAATACACATTGGTACGTGGCTAGGTTCGAACCGGTGCCTCCCGGGTGGGAGTCAACGCCCTTACGAACTACGGCAACGATGCTTCTACCTGCACCCTGCACCAAGTCCCGCGTTGTTCTGTGATAATAAGACGCAGCGTCTTTATTTCAGAAGAGAGAGGTCTCTTCCGCGGGACTCTTTCCTTCCCCGCAGTCTCTATAACATGGTCGACGACATAGTTTGCTCTTATTGGCTCAAACCGGTGTTGGGGGACAGGTCGTCTGTCAATCATACCCGATGGAACTTTGTCGATTGTACCTGTTTTAATGTATTGCTTTGTATACATATTTCAATTTTCCAGTCAAATCTTAATGACTACGAAGATATTCAAACTGCCCAAGAATCGTTGGCCAGGCTTTTGAGTGATATACAGGATCCCAACCCACATAATACGCATAATGATACCTTCAGTGATAATTATAATGATACTCTATCCGCAATCATTACGCCTTCTAGTAATACCGGTAAGTTGTAAAATGTGTCTTATTTAAGTTTTTGATAAACGTTCATGCATGTTTTACGCAATGAAGGGTGGGAACCTGTGGGAACGGTGTATTTTTTTTTTCAAATATAGACATTTAAACTCAAAATATCACAATAAAGTTTTAAAAATTCGCAAAAATGTCCGTGCACTAATTTTTACTTTCTCGTATACGTAGTAAGTATAAAGGAAGTCTTGTAATCGACAAGAAATTCGACCTCGAGATTTTGACGGATTTACACGTTTTGGACCTCCCTGAGTCTAAAAAACCCGTTTTTAGAATTATGTCTGTGTGTGTGTCTGTGTGTCTGTGCGTAAGCACGATAACTCGAGTATGCTTAAACTTATTGCAACCAAATTTAACATGCATGTATAACATCAAAATATAAGGTTTCTATCAACTTTTGAGTCGTCGATCACGAAAGTTAGCAACCAAGTGCGCGGTCTTTACTCGGCTGGGTGACCAAAATTTAACATGCATTTATGACATCAAAATATAAGGTTTAAATCAACTTTTGAGTCAGTTCCGGTCATGTTCCGGTATATGAGAAAGTCAAGGGGAGACCACTCCCGATTTTTCTTTTAAAGGTTGACGACGCTTGACTTCGAGCGTTGTACGGAAAGGATGTGTCGCGCCTGTAATATATAATATTCGTGAATGTGTTATAGTTATAAATAACGGACAATTTTAATAGCCTAATAATTTGTGATATTTTTTATAAATAAACAGTTTTATGATTAAGATAAGCGTCGCCACGTTAGGGACCACTTATAAATAAAATTAAACCAGAATACAAATAAAAATGTAATGATAAAGTATTGTTACAATCTAGGGGTTCGTTAAATTGGATAGAAACACCTGGTGACACTGACGAGACTATTCCGTACACCACTCTAAAATTTACAATAACCAAACAATAAAATCCAATCACAGTGCTAACTTATTCCGTAGTATTCGCCTTAGTCGGTATATCACACTAGATCACTTAGGGAGTATCGCTTGGATCCGTACTTGTTCGCTTCTAAATTTAGAATGCCCATACGCTGTTTTTTTTTCACCGCCCCCTCTTCCGCTGCTTTCCCTTTCCGTCCCCCACGGGCGGGAACGAAAGACAGCAGCGAAAAGAGTCTGAAAGACCTTCCGGACAAAAGAGGGAGGGGGTGAATCCTGCCGACTAAACACCCCCTTATTGCCTAATGCCAAAGTGGCTATAAGGCTATCTGAAGCAGCCGCCCCCTCAGGAGAGAGGGAGGTGCACACGCTGCCCTAGACATAATTTTAGTAGACTACGGCATATGCGTGGAAGCGCGAACGCTCTTTGCATCCGACAGCTATAACTACCACATAACCAATTATGTAAAAAGATTTCTGTCATATTATTTTTATGGTATTATTGTTTCTCATTTAATCATAATTATTTACTGCTGAAAAATAAAATAATTACTTAAATAAATGAGAAATGTACTTTGTTTTATATGGTTTTAAATTAAACTTCTTGGTATTTTAGATGCTGTGGCCAAAGAAACAAATAATTTCAGCCTGAATAACAGTTATGAGGAGGAACAACACATACAGAATAACCAATCTTTAGACGAGCGATCCAGTAACAGCAATAGATATAACCTTAGATCAGCAGAGAAAAGGCAAGACGAGGTATGTACCGTCAATAATCTGTGTCGAAATTAAATTGTGGCATTTGATTTTGTATTTCGTAACACTGTGAATTGCAAAATTAAATTACATTCAAAGTTCTCATCCAAATACATTCAAGACACCACTTGATATTTGACAAAGTTTCCTATAGTAAAAAGTAATCAGTGCGAGCACGGAAGTATCGACAAACATAACATGATATAAAATTCGACGTAACAGACAAAAATCTATTCATTTCACAGATATTCTTAAAGAGAGAACAGGATAGATGCTTTTATCGTTCGATATGTGTCTATCGACAATTTCATGCTTACACTGTGGCTACAATAAAATGTTACGGCTTCCTTTTATCCACCCTCAAACAGGTGCATACTCGGAAATGCGTGTCCATCTCGAAATTCACTTCTGATTGTTCCTCCGACTTTTTACCCCAAGTATGTCTACTGTTGGATAAAATTATCTATAGAATAAAAATATGCATCCTTCATTTTCATAAATAAAAATAAATTATGTAATGGCTACGCCACAGTGCTATATAAACAGTTAAGTAGTTGCGAGGCTATCGAGTAACCGAAAAACGGTTGGTCGGCGAAAAGTACTAATAACATATTAATTCATTTATTTCAGGCAACACAATGCTTGCATAGATGTTAAAATAAACAAAATACCTTAAAACTAACATATATAATAAAAGTATAACTTATAAACTAAGGCACATGTTGAGTCGGCGACGTGTAGCGCAATTCATTAGGGAGCCATCCTCGAAAACGTCGAAAAACTCCTTCCGGCCAGAACTCCTCTTTCATGAAAGTCGGCAGATGATTTTTTTTTAGGTTTACCCTTGTTTGGTATAACAACGTTTAGTCGAAAATCGTTTCTGCTAATTTTAGTTACAATAAAGTCATTTCGCATAATTATTCATTTGACCGAATATTTAATTGGTAGAATTTTATTTAGCATAATTATTTCTTTGACATAATGTCATTTCACCGAATTTTCAAATGCACTAATTTTATTTAACCTAATTTTTAACTAGACTTCATTATTAAAATGATTTAGTCGAAAGATCGTATCGAACATTCAGTTCAGTAATAATTCAGTGAAAACGCCCTAAAGTCGCTTCTGGCACTCGCCGGCCTTTGCCGCGGCACGCTCGCTTTGATCGCTCGGCTCGTGCGCTGTGTTCATGTCATTCTAACTCGCTCGTCGCTTCGCTCCTCGCTAACCTATTGTTCAATTGAACATTCGATGAAATGAAAATTATACCACCTGAACAACACATCAATTGAACATTATACTTTTTGATCAATAGCGCAAATGTTGTTATCGCAAATAAACATTCGATGAAATGAAAATTATGTTAATCGATACTATACAAAGTGATTATATTCTTAAACGTTGTTCGAAGGAGTGATTTTCGACTAAACGTTGTTATACCAAATAAAATATTTTTAGCAAAAAAATAGGAAAACCGACTTCAATGCGTACAAATTTAAACTAAAAAGTAAGAAATAAATAATATTTTTATGAAGTAGTTGAAAAGAGCGTCATAGAAAACCAAGGAAAGTATTGATACACATTTATAATTCTTTATTTATAATTCATACTCCGATATATTTGGAGCCGGTGCCAGCTAGCCAAGGAGGATAGTGTTTGCAATTTTCGAACTTCACGGAGCGGCGGATTATTTCTCATCTTTATTATGCATTCATTATTATGTATAGTTAATAAATTAATCAAGTTCGTATCTATCAGGTAAGTTTATTTTGCTTAGGCTGGCACCGACTCCAAATATATCGGAGTATGAATTATAAATAAAGAATTATAAATGTGTATCAATACTTTCCTTGGTTTTCTATGACGCTCTTTTCAACTACTTCATAAAAATATTATTTATTTCTTACTTTTTAGTTTAAATTTGTACGCATTGAAGTCGGTTTTCCTATTATTTTGCTAAAAATATTTTATTTTATTATTTTTAGTGGAAATCACTACATAGTATAAAACAAAGTCGCTAGCCGCCGTCTGTCTGTCCCTATGTATGCTTAGATCTTTAAAACTACGCAACGGATTTTGATGCGGTATTTTTTAATAGATAGAGTGATTCTTAAGGAAGGTTTATATGTATAATACATGCATATTCACATAAGCATTGCACCCGTGCGAAGCCAGGGCGGGTCGCTAGTTAAGTATATTTTATTGAAAATGGATAGGCCTACTGGATAAATGGATAGGCGCTCATTAAAACTTAACGGAAATGTAAACAATTTTTTTTTGTTATTAATGATTTGTTCGTAAAGGATCGAATTTATATCGATACAATTTGTACGGGCCATCTCTGATCTTGACGTACCTAAAAAAAGAATCACTAAAATCGAGTCGTAATACTCATAGTTGACGGAGTATCAGGTAACAAACACAAAAAAACAGTCGGATAGAGAACTTCCTCTTTTTTTAAGTCGGTTAACAAATTATATCACGTCTCAGACCTATAGCTAAATGCCTACCATTCATTCAGAATGAATGGTATAGTTTTAATGGTACGGTAATGAACTATGAAACTTGAAGAGAAACTAGTTATTTAACTTAAGTTCATAAAATAATTTGTCATAGTTTATGTGTTGACTATTGGACCTACTTACCAAAATTTCAATATTGCATATTACGTAATAGCAAGTTCAAAAAAAAAATTGTCATTATTTTTGTGTTCTTGGACGATATCATTGTATCATCCCCAATGAAATTATCATTTCAACAAAAAAATACTGAACCAATTTCGGTATAATTTATACGGGACCACCTTTGAAGTATGACCTTCCTAACGAAAAAAGAATCATCAAAATCGATTCATTATTGACGGAGTAATCGCGGAACATACATACAAAAAAAAAAAAAAAACATACAGTCGAATAGAGAACCTCCTCCTTTTTTTGTTTGAAGTCGGTTAACAAGAGTGAACCTTTTTAATGGCAAACAAGCTTGTAGCCGACTTGGTGTTAAGTGGTTACCGTCGCCTATAGACATTTGCAATATTAAGGGTAAATTACTTAACACTGCGGAAGCGTCGGTGGCGCAGTGCGTAAGAGCATCGTCTCCCCACCCGGGAGGCACCGGTTCGATCCCCGCCACGTACCAATGTGTTTTCAAATTTTGAATTCATATGTACGTTTAATCGACACTTTGACGGTGAAGGAAAACATCGTGAGGAAACCTGCAAACACCTATGAAGAAATTCTTGGGTTGTGTGTGAAGTCGACCAACCCGCACTTGGCCAGCGTGGTTGACTAAGGCCTAATCGCCCCTAATGTGGGGTAGGCTCGAGCCCCGCGGTGGGGACATTATATTAGCTGTTGATGATGATGACTTAACACTGCAAGTGCGTTGCCATTCTGTGGACTGAGATGATATGCAGTCCATGCCCAGTAATTACACTAGCTACCTTACCCTTCAATCCGAAATACAGCAAACTGCTTCACGGCAGAAATAAGAAAGGCGGTGGTACCTACCCAGACGATCCTACATAGGTATGGGTCTACCACCTCGTAAAATGAGTGGATGGGTTGGCACTCTCACCACAAAAGAAGCAAAGTTTACTTTGTAGCGAGACTCCAATTGCTCAACTCGCAGCTTCCAGGTCTTCTTTCTGACTTTCTCCACCTTTGTAGATCAGTGCAAACGGGACAAGTACACCTGCGTCGTTCGTACTCCAGCCCGCCTAGCATGACCACCGAAACACGATATGATATGATATGATATAGCCATTCATCGCGTTGAACTGTCAAAAATTATTGGATATAACCGCAATCTTGAAAATTTATCGAAACTGCGAACACGTATAAGCCTTAGACATGTTCGCAGTTTCGACAAAATTTCAAGTTGACGGCTATATCCAATAATTTTTGACAGTTCAACGCGATAAATGTCTTTATCATATCGTGTTTCGGTGGTCATGCTAGGCGGGCAGGACGCAGTTAGTTGTCCTTAGTCGGTGCGGTTCCGCAGTGGTTGCGGATGACGGGCTTCTTCTTTCTCTCCTACACCTTGGTGAAGCCCTCCTCGTCGCATTATTCTCCTCCCATTGAAAACAGGGAGGCTCCTTTTGCTAGCATACGCTGAGATGGTAGTGGATGTGCGGCGGCAGCAGCAGCATAAGCACGCGTTTGACTCGCTGTTGTAACCTGCCCATGCGGAGTCAGCCGTACTACCGAGTTAGGCACAGAGCAGCGGGCGGTGGTGGGGCGTAATGCATCGCACGTAGCGGTCTCTGACACTGGCGACACAAAACTGCTGACAGATGTATTTTGCGCTCCGCGACGTCGAATGTCGACATTGGAAGCCTCGATTACGGGTGACCTACATACCGAATTACTAATTCGGTACGCAACTCTCCTATAGTTGATTCCAATACTTCCAACCTACACTGAACCTTGGCCAGGCTGGATTTCAGGAACGTGATGTCCTTCAGCAGCCTGATGACGTCGACGTGGTCGAATGTGACAGGAGGCAGCTTGTGCAGCTGTTCCGCCAAGAAAGCTGGCACGTCGTCTGGATTAGTCTCCTTCAATAAGGTGATGACGTCCTGGACACTCCTCTCACCCCCATCCTTCCTGCGGGACGGCATCTGCGCGATGTTGCCGAGCGTATCAAGAGAATTTGTGTGAATCTATCTCGTAGTAACTTGGGTCATAATGCCGCCGTAAACAGGCTACAGAGACAGTACAATGGGCTGGTCAAATCCTTTGAAATTGATATATTTATTAATAAGGCACGATCTTTTAAACATCATATAGAACAATACTTGATAGATAAGAGAGAATCATAATAATATGTAATCACAGTTTGTAATAGTCAGTAAAATTATGTAGTGTTATAAACTTACCTTACTTGTGAAATGCGTGTGGTATTTCACTCGTTAAATTCTTTTAATTGTAAGTCCACAATGCATGCCGTGGCAATCTTTTAAGACAGCATTAAGAGTGTAAATTGTGATGTAACTTTTATATACTAGTTGTGATGTGTGTCTTGTTGATTGTCATAAATAAAATAAAATAAAATAAAAAAAAACTATACGTTTCTATAAATGACCTGTACACAGAGGAGGGATTCAATGCAATGAAGATATTATGTGAATTCAAATTATCCACTACATTCTGGGTAGATAGATACGCATTTCCAAGTATCCACCCGAGGGTGGCTGTTTTAGGGTTGATAAACGGAATATCTACAATAGCCTTGAACTCTATGACTATTTGATAAGGTTGAAAAATTTAGGAAGATACTTTAGGTTTTTGGTAGCCTAATCCGTAGTCAGTTTTTTTTAAAATAAAAATAAAATATTATTTTAGATAAATGAAGAACAGAGCGTAAAATTCATTAGGAGTATAGACAAAGAGTCAAATTTCTTTTTCACTCTAAACCTTAAAAGAAAACCAATTGAATGTAACAATCCCGAATTAACAGAAAATGACAGAGACAGAAAAACTGATAGAGTTGAAACCGAAAAAGAAAACTCATTGGAAAGCAAAGATATTCCAGGGCCAATAATTATCAGGAATTTTAGCAAATGTGCCGAATTTGAAGAAAGATTAAGGAGGAAAGTAAATGAAAATTTAGAGATGGATACTTTAGATTATACTGAAGATGATCTAGAATATGATTATTACGAGCCGGATTATAATTCCGACTATGATTATCAGTCAAATGAAGAGAACCAAGAAGAGAATGATGTGGAAGTAGAGGGCAGTGATGAAAACCATTTGACGGACAGTTTAGATATAAACGAGCATCAGATTAACGGCTTCAAATGGATTGCTGGTCGTATTATGAGTGAAGTCAGAGAGACTCTTTTGCAAGTAAATTTCTTTTGGTAAGTTTTTTTCAATTAAAAATTACCTTAGTATCATAACCATATAGTTAGGTACTATTGCTATAGGTAGTATTTTTATCTTATTGTGAAAGAGCACAGACTCAAATTCCTACAGGCATTAACTGCCTCTGTGTAGTGCTTTGCCCACCAGAATTAGATTCCCGAGTTCCTGGGTTTGAGTCCTACGGGGAGTACAAATTTGTGCTCGGATTGGTGTTCGTAGGGCTTGTTTTAATTTCGTCTGACCAGCTTTCACCATCTTAATATGTCGCCATCATGCTACTGCTCCAGCTGCGCCGTATTGCGTTACATTTCACGTTATTTTAAGGGTCGCGTAGATGTGATCAACATTTTAACGTCGTAATTTAGTAACGGGATTAGGTACTAATGGCACTAGACGTTAAGCCATAGCTCGGGTGTATGTTTTTTGACACATCAAAGAGTTTTAGCCTTCCATTATTTCATAGAGGAAACGCAACTTTTTAGGGTTCCATACCCAAAGGGTAAAACTGTACCCACTTACTAAGACTTCGCTGTCCGTCCGTCTGTCACCAGGCTGTATCTCGTGAACCATGATAGACAGTTGAAATTTTCACAAATTATGTATTTCTGTTGTCGCTATAACAACAAATACTAATAAACAGAATAAAATAAATATTTAAGGGGTCTCCCATACAACAAATGTGATTTTTTTTGCTCGATATTGATAACGGCTATAGATAAACGCTTGAAATATTCACAGAATATTTAGTTACATATTTACTATAAAAATAATTAAATTAAATTCAAATAAATATTTAAGTGGGGTTTCCCCATACAAGAGACATGATTTTTTGCCGTTTCTTAATAGATAATGGTACGGAACCCTTCGTACGCGAGTCCGACTCGCACTTGGCCGTGTTTTTTTGTTTGACGGGGAACCTTTAGCCCCTAGAGGTTCAATTAAAAAAAATCAGTGGCGATTCCTGTAAGTTGGAGAGGTTGGCGCCGCCAAACCAAACATCCGCGATCACTCGCGACTGTCATTTCATTTAGTCCGTTTGGAGCGTTACAACAATAGCCGGTAAAAAAATACTTTTCTTTCTGAAGGTCCTTATGCTACGCTATCAGGTTAGCATCACGATAATAAGTAGGAAAATTGATGAATGAGTGAATTAAAATATTGATGTAATATTGGGAAATGAGCAATATATACCTAATAGGTACTTACTACTGCTATTAAATCATTCTAATCAGTAAGATGACTAAGCGGGCTTTTAGTATTGTAGGTATGTGTTGCGTGGCGCTATCAACGTACTCACTATATACTATAACCGACTTCATTTGTACATAACAATATGTAGGTAATATACGTTGGTAGGTATTTGTATATGTTGGTATCAAGAATTACAGTTTTTAATCTTTGCTTGTTTATTCTAGCAATGAAACACGCAAAGAATTGGATATGCCCGAGACATTAAGGTCTTCAAGAGGACAAGAAATTCAAGAACAGGCTAAAGAAGCACATAAGCAAATGTGTAATTTACAAACATCTTTAAATAAGTAAGTATTGTTCAGTTGTCAAGTGACCATATAATTATTTCTCTAGGAGGTCGGTCTTAAGACCACAGACGTGCATGTATAACGCAGTTCTTAAGTTTACGTGATGATTATTCAACTAGAAAACTGTGCCTTGGACTTAGAAGACTCATTGCTACCGCGACGATCGTCCAATTCAGTTGTAAACACTTATAAATTTCAAATTATCAACTTTTTGCGTGCTGTCACATGATCTGTACGGGCCCAGTCGGACACACTGCGCAGCTCAATATTGTTTATAGAGAAAAGATAGCATCCGAAAGTAAGCTTAGCTGAGCACAGCACAGCGCAGCATGGCTCAGCTATATCTACACCAGTGCGGTTGCGCTCGTGTTATTGTCGGTTAAATATATTACTGTAAAGTTTTATTAAAATACGTTCAGTAGTTTTTGCGTGAAAGAATAACAAACACACATCGAGACATCCATTCATACATCCATCCAAACTTTCACGTTTTTAATATAAGTGGGGTTGAAGAAGTTATTTAAGTATTTTGTTCATGTTTGGTTTATTGCGCTAACCTCGCATACTTGAGGAATTGCCATCGAATAATCTCCACGACGAAAACGCCCAGTTCGTGTGCAACTTAAGGACACTTTTGGACGTGTTCGCGAGCTGCTAGCGAGCGGTTTGCGTGCAAGAGATAGTTTGCCGTTCCCGTGAACCTTCCTTGCACGCGTACAGCTCGCGAGAACCATGCGAACCGTTCGCGAGGTGCACGCGTGCGCTACATTTGACGTGTCATTTAGAGCTTGTCCATATGAAGCTATTAACGCCTGAGTAGACACGCGCGTTTGGAATTTCTGTTGTGTCCTGATAACGCGTTTACCTTGCGAGTTACGTGAATTTTGGAATGAATTCAGGCAGTCAGCGATATAAATTTCGACAAAGCACTCTTCCCAACCTCTATGTTTCAAGTTTACATTGTAATGATCCGCAGATTCCATATCCCATAAAGCAACTCTATTTTCTACTTCATCAATAATTTCTGAATCGAAGGTATCACGCGCTATTTTATAAATCATCCAATTACGTCCACTCGCAACAACTACTGCGCGTGTACTGGACGCAGCAATGGTGTCCAGGTACCTACCCCGACTCGCACGCAGAATGCGAGGCCCTCGCGCGAGTCTAGGTTCTCACGCTAGCAAGCGATTTACGTACGACGGCATATGGACGGATTATATGAACCTCTATAAGTATCTCATGATCGCGGGATTCTAAACACGTGTATCTCTATTCGCGCGTAAATCGCTTCATCTGGACAAGCTCTTAGCCGTTTGAGGCGCGTAGTGTGCACGGTTCGTGCACTTCCGCAGGTCTAGACAGAGCTTAACGCGTGCCTGAGCAACCCTAGCGCATGCGTTAAACCTAGTAGGTACGACAAAAGCGCAATTTTAAATAGAATACTTTATCATTGTTTTTCTTGCATTTAGCATCCTGAATCGAGAAGAAAAGTGCTTCGATGATACCGATAATATGCAGAAATTATTACAACATGTGGGGGTTTTATTCGAGTCGGAGGATTGTGAAAACTACAGGTGAGACTTAGCTATAATTATTGTTTATCATGACCTTAAAACACAAAAATGACGTCAGGTTTATATATATCTAAAATTAGGTAATCATTACAAATTAATCACTTATAATTTATGATTAGATTAGTAGGTACATGATTATAGTTACGCTATAAAGTCTGGTTGCACGATCATGAAATATAGTATATTGTATGTTAAATTAAACTGCACTTAGACTAACAATTGCCATAATTTACTGCCAAGAACAAACACTAGAGACGTCCATAGTTATTGCACTACAAATAAAATTTATAAAATATGTAATACGGTATTCCTTGTAATGAATGAAAATGTACTTACATAATACCTAAAAACCTACATGGAAAATAGGTAGAATAGGTAGATAGCAACTAAGGGTGGATTGATAACGTAGAATCGAGGAGACGCTTGAATTTATGATAACTAGTTATATCCACAACGCGCAATGTTAGTAAATGCGGGTTAATCTCTATAGAAATATATGCATTAGTTGTGGAGATATAGGCAAAGAGAATTTGCTATAACTTCTCGACCGAAAGTATGAAACATACTTTAATAATGTAGGTATCTAATAATAAATGAAAAAGGTGGTAAACAGCACTATTCTTATTAAGTATATAAAGGTTTTTCCTTTTTGTCTGGTTGATTTTTTTATTTCATTACATATCAAGAACAAATTCTATAATAATTTAGTATTTACCTACTACAACCCATTGCTTATGAAAGTGTGTCATAAATGCAATGTTATAATAATCGTAAAGTGACTCATCTTTATTCTGTTTAAATGTAGGTAATGTTCATTCGCCTGCACATTAGATTACCGCAATATATCTTAAATTCCTCAGTAGAATTCCAACGTTGTGCTTTTGGATTTAAATTGAAAATTCATTGAAGTGCTATCACGATTTTAGTTAGCTATTAACCTGGTTTCTGTGCCAAGATGTATTTAGATAATTCTAGGTAGGTACATTTGTTTTATATTTTATAGCACAGAAGTACTTTTTAAATATTTTCCCCTATGAATTATATTCTTTTATAATCCATGGACGAAAATATTAAAAAATCTATTCTTTATTTATTATTATAATTGTGATATTTATTTTAAAATAAACAACTGTTGCAATTTATGTTTAGGTTGAAGAAGATAAAGTAACTAAGTTTTTATTAGCTTAATTGTTCAGTAAATAAAAAAAGTTAAATATTAAAATTTGTTACAGACTTAAGATTTCAAAATGTTTAGAACAAGTGTCAGTGTTATTGGATGCAGTTAAAATGGTGATGGAAGCAACTGAAGCATAGTGCAGAGTATCTAAGTCATATTATGAACTACAAAGAAGACAGAAGTCAATGTTTTAGCTTTTTTATTAATTTTTATACATTTTACTATGTAAATACATTTTGTTCTTTTTTCATTGGAAAAATGGGTTGAATGTATTTATGAATGAAGCATTGCCAATTGTACAGTTTGTGAATTTGTTACAATTAAGAACAGTAAAATATGCACGTTACTCTTTTGTTTCATTTACATACACACGATTTCTTAAGAATATAATTTATTGTCAATAATTAAAATTACTTATATTATGGCACTAGCTGAAATACCTTTTTATATACCTATTATTATTAAAACTTTGACTAATCGTAACTTAATTGAAGCCTTTTCCTTCCATCATCGCTTGCGCACAGTATCTTGGAAATTGTATTACTGATAGTAAAAAGTCCGTGAGCCCCTGAAACAAGACAAAAAATACAATTAATATAAAATTTAAGTACCTGATTCTTTTCGGAGTACCTATAGGTAATTTTAATGAAAAGGATAGATAACATCGCCAGTTCGAGCACGGAACTATTGATAAACAAAATTTTACATAATCGAGAAAAATCGATAAAATTGACATAAGTAGGGGAAGGGGGGGCATAACGGGGACGTTAAGGAAAATAATCAATAAAAAAATGAACAGATTATATTTATTAATTAAATCTAATCAGAACGCTTTGGCTATATAATAAATTATCATTTGGCACTAAATTTGGTGAAGTAACTAATTAAACAACATTTTAATTTTAATTTTACGAAACCTTTATGAAAACCCCATCATGCCCCAGGGTAGGGGCAGAATGGGGTATCAATTCGTGGGAGTACTGCTCATATTATTGTAAAGCCGTAGTTAAATTACGACCTACTTTTTAATTGGAAATTGGATTTGGCTGTCTTCGTTCTGTAGATCGTCGAGGTTGAGGCTTTGAGAAAGGAGTTTTCTGTAAAGGGTGCGTACTTGCAGGTAGTTACAGGCAAAAATGGTTCAGGTGGGTTTTCTTCAAGGGAAGGAGCCGCTTGATGTTTGATTTCCGTTGTAGATGCAGGTAAGAAATCTGAATCAGCAAAGTTGTTTTTATTAATTGGTCATATACTTACTTACCACATTTTTTGAATGCATTGATTGGCATCAAGGAGTACCCCATCGTGCCCCGTAGTCATGTCCCCGTTATGCCCCCATGTAAATTTATATTTTAAATGATCAACAAAAAACAATAATCGATAGTTAGAGTGCATTAGCTTACAGCATATCAATAAGTAATATCGTTAGAAAAGCACAACAGAAAAACAATAATAGTAATCTTAACAATTCCTTTATTACATGTGTTTTCGTTTTACTAAAAATTAGATGAAACAGTATTGAAATTAATTTTTTGTCGTAAAAAATGAACACGCGCCATCTAGTCCCCGGTCACTTTGGCACTAAAGAGCGATGTCAAATGGCCACTTATTAGCACAAACAACACACTTCTAGTACGTGTAGTTACTTGTATAAGAGGATGGCCCCGTCGTGCCTCGCGACCCCGTTTTGCCCCCCCTTCCCCTATATTCATAGAGAGATAAAAATTTAGATGCGTTTGTCAATCAAACGCATCTAAACTTTTCTATATTATTTATAAATATTATTAAAGAGAGAAAGATAGATGCGTTTGTCGATCGATGTAGGTATGTCTATTGACATTTTTATACTTGCACTGCGCTCGAGCAAGCGGAGAATCATTTGACGAATCAGAACTTTTTGTTAAATAACACCCCTCTTTTTGCGTCGGAGGTTAAAAAAACCGCCGACAAAACTAAAAACGGATAAAGAAAAATTTTGTTAGAAAAATCTAAATATTTTTTTGAGGTCGGTCCCAAATACAAGCACTTAACAACGTTTATTCTAAATATTGTGGCTGGCACAGACCTCAAAAAACATTTATTTCTCCGTTTTTAGTTTTAGAGGCGTTTTTTTTTATTTAAAAATAACTTATTTATTGCTTTTTAGTGTTTTAAATATAGAAATTTTCAGGAAACTAATCGAGATCTTTTAGACAAGCAAGTAATAAAACGTTTACGATATCATCGACATGTAATTAACTAGGCATTATTAGGAATAACTCAAAAACTACTCGTCAGATGTCGATCAAATTTAAATGGGACCACACGACAAGCACCAGCTTTCAAACTTTAAAATAATCTTCAAAATCGGTACACCCTGTAAAGAGTTATGAGGTAACACACAAAAAATAGTCGAATTGAGAACCTTCTCCTTTTTTGAAGTCGGTTAATAAGGTTAGCCAAACCAAAACAAAATTAAGCTTGGACTACTTAATATTTTTGCCTTGAGTGACACATTAGAACCAAATTGTGCAATTAAAACACGCTTTACTAATTGGAACTTTCTTTGTATACCTATGTATTTAACGAATTTGTTACTAAACCCTGGCAAGGCGACGGGTGACCACACACGCCGCATTGCCTAGCCCCTCTGTCCGATAGGACTGTCCGGTCCGTACAGTGCCACAGCCTGATCTGGCCCGTTGGTGATGTCGCTCTAATGTATAGTGGTGAATTGTCAAATGTCAAAATCTATGGGTAAATTGGAACGATTTATGCAAAAATGATCCAACCCACGTTAACTACATTAATTAAGATACTCAATTCAAAGTATTTTTTATCAATACTTATAGATAGGTACTATCATTAATTACGCTTAATGATAGTACCGGTGAGTATGATAGGTATTGATAAAAAAATACTTTGATATTGCATATCTCTCAAATGTAGTTAATGTGGGTTGGATTATTTTTTCATAAATCGTTCCAATTGTAGTTCTAATTTTTGTCGCCGGGTCAGATATGTTTGTGGCATTGTAAATGGATTTAACATCATAAAAAAATGGTTAGCAGCAGCATTATCGTGGGTGATTCTTGCTTCACCTGGTACCCTGAACCACTGATTGACACAGTTAACGATAAGATAGCCAATCTTATCACTAACTATCGGAACACAACTGTTAACACTATTAATAGGGCGACAGTGTGATAAGATGGCAGTTGCTATATGTGGACCTAAAACAGGTCCTGCTACCAACCAAATGAAGCAACAAATTTCTACACCCCTGGGGATCGGACCAGGCAACTCTAGATCTTTATAATTCCGGATCAATAGCCAACGGAAATGATTTTTAATATTTTTGACTTTAATGGATTATGTGATTTAATACGAGGTAGAGTTTCTCCCGAGTTCTTGTTGTAAAAACAAAACTCCATTTTTAACTCAAATCTACCGTACATTTTTTGTTACTGTAATTACATTTTCACCTGACATTGAAAAAATGCGTAACGTGCATCGCGACGCCATTAATTAAGAATAGAATAGAATAAATACGAGGTATGTACAACAAGCTGGTACTGTTGCGAAATTTCTAAATGTGTTAGTTCGAGAGCAAGAGCACAATTCTTGTTTTTTTAAGAAGATAATTTATATACCTATCCTATTATTTTTAAGGAAAATCGGGCGCAGTTGGCTCTCATTCCTACATATTTAAAAAATTCGCAAAAGCGCTCAAATTTTATTTTATAAGGGGGCAACCCTTTTTTTTTTTTTTGACGGTGGGAACCAATTTACTGGCCATACCGCACGCTGGCAAGGCGTGCGACGTGTGCGGGGATCACCGACGCGGAACAACGCCAGTACTACCCGCTAAACGCCACCGGTACCCTCCTAAGCCCTAATGAGGGCGCTTTGGGTTCGGCGCACTATATGTGCGCCATTTCACCAAAGCGTCCCCGGGCTGGCCCGGTCCAACAGTGAACCGGGCGACGCGCCTGTGGGGGATTACGCTAGGGTACTAGGTAATCCCCAGACGGGGTGGCCTATGCCGACTGGCACCAAGGACGCGCGGTTTGCCAACCGCGCCCAGACCACCTTAGGGCCGACGAAGACCGGCGGTCACAGCCGCCTGCCTTCTCCGGCCCTGCCGTCTACGCCGGAGGGGAGCGGCTAGAGCATCCTCCTCCCGCTCCCTCTCCGCTGCCTCCTTCTGCCCCATCACATACTCGCAGAAGGAGGCGGTAGCCTTCCAAGCCCTCTCATTACCAATCATGGCTCTAACCATGCTTGGCAATGAGAGCGCTCCTCCGCCGAGCGCCGCCACTAACGTGCGACGCTCGTTTCGCCAGGCCGGGCACTCGACAAGCGTGTGCTCGGCCGTGTCGTCAGGGGAGTTGCAGTGGTGACACCGCGGCAACTCCTCCCGACGGGCGATACGGTACAGGTAGTGACCGAAGCACCCATGTCCGGTCAGTACCTGTACCAGGCGGTAGGTGAGGCTACCCCGCTGGCGCCCTACCCACTCCTCCAACACCGGACGAATCGCCTCGATCGTCCGGATAAGGGGGGGGGGGGGGGGGCAACCCTGGCCGTATTGCCTAAATTTTTACGGACAATTAATTACTTATTGTCTAGACTAGCCTAACCCTAACAACTGTTTTCGCACTATATTATAGTTTGGTCAAAAAATTTAAAGCCCTAATTTTAGAGTCTTTTAATATTAAATGCACTAAACTGTATTGGCATAATTTTCTTTCGGCATTATGACGATTGCGCTGAAGTATTGACAGCCCCAATTTTAGGATCTCTAATACTAAACGTACGAAAATTAATTGACGTATAATACGAGGGTGGATTGAAAAGTTCTCGGCCTAGTCAATAAAATAAAGTACAATCCATACAAATTTATTTTTATTTTTCGACGTAATCTCCATCTAACTCAATGCATTTCTTCCATATGTTTTCTAAAGCGTCTATACCTGTTTTAAAAAAATATTCCTGAAGCTCCTCCAAATATTGACTAACTGCAGCTTTGACCTCTTCATTTGATGAAAATTTCTGGCGACCGAGGTGTTTTTTTTAGGTTTCGAAACAGGTGAAAGTCCGAGGGAGCCAAACCAAGTGAATAAGCCGAGTGGGGCAACAATTCAAAACCACAATCGTGAATTGGAACCATAGTCTCATCAGACGTGTGAACGTGAGCTTTGTCCTGATGAAACAACACTGTTTTGCTCAGTTATCCTGGGCGTTTTTCTTTAATTTCTTCACGTAAACGGCGTAAAAGAGTGCAGTAGCATGCTGACTTAATGATTTCCCCATTCGGGAGGTAGTCCACCACGATGAAGCCATTCGCATCCCAAAAGACGGATGCCATCACTTTTTCAGCTGAAAAAATTGCTTTCGCTTTTTTTTGGGGTCGGTTCACCAGATTTTTCCATTGTTTGGATTGTTGTTTCGATTCTGGAGTATAGTGGTGAACCCAGGTTTCATCCATTGTTACAAACCTATTCAAAAAATCTTCCCGATCAGTCTCAAACATCTCCAAGCACTCGCGAGAAATCGTGAGTCGAATTCGCTTTTGTTCAACTGAAAGCAACCTGGGGACCCACCTAGCAGAAACCTTAGAAAATCCAAGTTCGTGCACAATGATGTTTTGTGTTCGTTCATATGAGATGCCCAAAGTCTCAGCAATATCCCTGATAGTCAATCTGCGGTTTTCCAATATGAAATCACACACTACCGATGTTTTCTCTAGTCGTAGACGTCAAAGGCTGGCCGGAGCGAGGGTCATCTTCGATGCTTTCTCGACCACGTTTGAATTCCGCAACCCACTTTTTCACAGTGCTATACGACGGGGCAAATTCCCCTAATGTTGTTGTCATGTCAATATGGATCTCTTGTGGTGTTAATTTTTTTTACACAAATATTTAATGACCACGCTTTGTTAAATTTTCTACATTTTCCAAAAACGTTGCGCTTCGTCTCTCTCAACTCGCTCTTACTCAAAAACTACGAAACCCACAAAGAAGAAATTCACCATCGTGATAGCCAAAAAACAAACGAATTCAAAGAGGCTAGTATCATATAAATACCATCACTATTTATATGTCAGGCCGAGAACTTTTCAATCCACCCTCGTAGTATCTACTATTTAGTAATTTTTTAATCTACTTTATTTAGGTGCTTCTATCAAGAAGGGACAATGTCAGCTCCATCGAATCTTAATCTGTTAGTTATGTACACATACAGCTTAAACCAGGGATTTCCAACCAGTGAGGCGCGCCCCACTTGGGGGGCGTAGAGTTCTTATTTTCGGATCCTAGGGGGGCGTAGTATTTTAGCATAATGTTGGGTGAGGCGCATAGGGTAAAAGGTTGGGAACCCCTGGCTTAAACTAAGGGGAAAAGTTTTTTTTTGCTGGACATTAACCCCAGCAGAAAAAGTTTCTCATTAATAGGTACCAACTACTAAAACGGCTCAATGCTCAAATTTCCAATTTCTTTGCATCAGATAGTGCTTTAAAATGTCTGCATGATTAAAGTTTTGAAATGAGGTAACATTTTGCAAGTAACAAGTAACATTTTGAAAGGAAGCCAGCAGTAGAGCTGTACCTGTATTGAAGTTTTTTAGAATAATAAAAGTATGTAACTATTTTGTATGGGAAACATTTGAGCTAGGGACGCTATTCACGTTTCCTATGCAAATTGAGCTCATAACGCAACTAAAATAGTTACGTTTTTTACTTACACTACGGGATACTGTACCCGTAGCTTTAAGAACTCAATTTGTATAGGAAACATGAATAGAACCCTTAAAAAACGTGGAAAGAAGCGCAAATCATATTTCCCATACAAATGGAGCTCATAACGCAACTACAGTAGTTACGTTTTTTTATTAAAAACTTACACTACGGGTACTAGGCGCAGATATATGTGAATTGAAATGTAGAGAACCCCCTGACGCTAACTACTCACCGTTAAAGGTTCTATGCAGACAGTGAACGGGATTATCAGAATATATAACCCAGCAGCTACTCCAGCAATCCAAAATCCGATGAACAGTAGAATGAGTAGCCATAGTATAGAAAATAAGGCGTTCCCCATTTTCTGAAAAAAAAAAATAGTTTTGTTCAGGGAAATTCTCGAAAACTTTGAATTCTATGAAATAAAGTTATTTCAGTTATCTTTTGACATGTCGTTTAAGTAGGTACCTGAATATTGGCCAGTATAGTCTTATATTATCTGTGATATTGGTAATATCATATTATAGAGTATTATAGGCTATGCCTTAGTCATGTAAAAATTATAGTAATTCATGTTTTTGTTGCTAATCTTCCCCTTTATTACCATACGTTGACTAAAGTTAGTCATGGTATAAAACATGCTAACTCTGACTTATTTATCTTTCTTAAGAATGGCATAATCTGTTTACAATCAATTTTTTACAATCAATTTTGGAATGTTTTAGATACCTTTATCGAAACGTTGAAAGAATATCTACCTACTTAGGTACGGTTTTACTATCTTCTAGGTCAGTAATTGACTAAATAGGTGCTTCACTATAAAATATCTACGTAAATAGCTATAGAGTTCAGACACAAAGTGACGTCAATACAAGTGGCATTACTTTAATTTTATTGACATGCGACCGAGCTGTGATATCACACAAACAATGTAATGAATTTATGAACCTAGGTACCTGTAATAACGAATTGAGACTCGGCCGGACTACACAAAACAATAATGCCCAACTTGTAGGATTTCCTTTCTCGTGATTAGGTAAGCCATAATACCTACCTACGTAGTTTTCTTTTTCTATTCATCCACACAATTCTACAAAGAAACTCTTTGATAATTGATACTCCTAGAACTAACGAAAAAAATGTTGATTGAAGGAAACAAGATTTGACTGGTAAATATCAAAACAATATGCTTATTTATGATTTTCGTGAAGTGCTGATGCATACCTAAGAATAGCCAGTGGCGCCCAAACATGATGCATTTGCAAAATCATTAATAGCTAATGCAGAGTAGTATGTTTATAATGGCCTTAAAAGCGAACGCACATTAATGCGAGCTCGATCATGTCTACTAGGACCTACTATAGGTACCCCAACCTTATTTGGGATCCTCCAATCCTCCCTGCTTGTGGCACTTAGGGGTGCGTTCCAAAACGATTTCAATTTACTCGGGGTAGAGTAAATGATAGCTCACTATTGGTCGTTATTAAGAAGCGCTTTCACCATTGGTTAGTTTTGTTATTTTACACCAATTAGAAAGCTTTCTTACGCTGTCTCCTTGGCTTCACCTGGTTTTGGAACGCACTCTAGATTAATACATTGTGGCACAAGGACAACGGTCCCAGAGTGGGCGCTGGGATAGGTTGACATAGTCTATTCATATTACTTTTAAACAAGCAGACGACGCTGGTCTTGTATTGGAAAAAATAAAAATGATATGCGTTGCTAGTGGTTCCTAACACGTTGAATGAACTGACCCCTATAATATTTTTAATTTTTATCGATATTAAAAAATGGAACGCGCAGAGTATCTATATGCGCGTATCAAAAACTCGCGTATGAAAAAATCCATTACAATAGATAGGTACAGACTGTTACAGGATGGCTTCTACAGCGTTACCATTTTTAAGATAGCGAGAACCTGACGGGGTTTAGACCCTGTACAGAGGACTGGTTTCCGCTAGGACAACCAATAGTTCAATGGTTGAACTATAGTTGCTAGAGAACTTTTTTAACCCAGTAGATCAACTAACTATAAATTCTCAAGTTATTGATAATTTTGGATAGAATTCTATCCACCGCATGGTCTACTGACACTTCATCAAGCAAAGTTGTGGCCGTTGCATAGGTACTTAATGGTAGCATTCTGTAGGTAACTCTATATTACATTTTCTCACTATCTTTAACGCGTATGCTACTGCGACGAAAAAACGCACTATTTCAACAGCACTAGTGGGAATGAAGCGATGAACCACGGGAATGACTCTGTGGTCTACTCTATGGTGTCCAAATTTAAAATAGGCGCAAACGTTTCGGCATTTTGTATGCACAGGCACAGACCCGTGGTCGCAATGATCCCCAGACGAGATCGTGTCATCTGTACGTGTGGTTGCAATCGATTATACTTGAGTTTAACACGTGGTCCAACTTATAACCACAAAAGTGCTCTCTCAGTATTGGATAAAATAGTAATTCTGTTGTTAACAATATGGGTGCGCGCGTGGGTAGGTTGCTATTGTTACACGAATGATGCTGCTATTTTTACGACACCTACCGAAACAGTACTAGAATTTAATATAGTGATAGCGACACTTTAATTGTGGTAAGTATTACGTTACCATTTCGGGGTCAAATATCGGCTTGTGTTTTGGGATCTATGTAGGTAGCAAGTTTGCTGCGGTTCAGTGCTCGTGAGGTGCATGCAACGCACGCCGCCTGTGCCTTCTCTTTACGCGACGTTTTTGTTATATTATAATACAATTGATACTTAGGTAGGTAATCAACGTATCAATATCAATGCTGAATTGTGTAGGTGTATATTTTATTTTATTTTTCACAGCTATAAAATTTAATACGGTTTTATAATTTAGATAGGCCAAGTCGCATAACGCAGATATTATGCTTGTTGTAATTTAGAAAGAATGTTTGCAATATTTTAATACCATAAAAACGGCCACCCTATCAATTACGTATTTTGATAGAAAGTTATCCAAGAAAAATGAAATATAATCGTGGCAAAATCCTTCCGTCTTCTGGATTACCCACGTAGATAAACAAAAGATTTCATATCCAGAGATTTTCTTTAGATTGCCTATTTTAGTTTTTTTTGTTTATTGTAATTTTACCTACTTATTTGTTGGTTACGCGTTTTTCTGATTGGTATCGCTCCACGGAGCTCCAATATTTTGCCTCAGCTCGAATTCGACAAAAGGCTTCAAAAATATTAGTTTAGGTGTTATAGAGTTTATCCCGTCGTCTGCCAAAGTTTTTTAATTTTACCGCATTTTTTCCCTTTCCGCACTGAGTAATAAGGGACTGATCACACTTATTGAGCTCTGTTCAGCTTTTCTCCAGAGACAACAACGATTTTGTATGTGACACGTAGCGTTTCCGTTTAGCTGCAAAAAGCTAAACGGATGCGAATTTTTTTTTATGCACTATATCACCCACAACAATGAAGTGGATAATACTGTCGCCTATAAACATCTGCAATAACAAAGAAAATCACTTGGTATTCCAAGTTCGTTGTCACCACAGATATATCAAACGTTGTCACCTAAGATAAAATGCCTTCCATACCCAGTAATTATACTGGCTACCTACCTTTTCCTTCAATCCCAAACACAGCAAACTGTTTCACTGCTGAAATAGGAAAGGCGGTGGTACCTACCCAGACGACCCTACATCAGGCCTACCACCTAGTAATGTATCTTTTTTTTTGTTGACGGGGAGGTCAAATGCATGGTATGTGACTTCGAATGCCAAGGGGACACACTTGACATCAAAAGCCACACACCCGCTGAGAAAGTTTCCCCACCACGTTACCAGTGTAGTAAAGTTTTCTCCCATTTTTCTCCATATTAGTAGGTACCTACTAATATGGAGAAAAATGGGAGAAAAATTGATTAGAGCTGTAGGTATACCTAAGTGTGGTTAGTCCCTAATACCTTCTTATAGTCAACACAGGTAATATTGATACTTTAATTAAGTAGGTACCTACTTAATTTATGTTAAAGTTAAGATTTTAAGATTATTTGCTACTTTAAACAGTCTGACTGGCAAAATGTTATTGCCACAAGCCGTAGATACTTATCTTATTCTAACGGTGACTTCATCCATTAGGTAGGTCTGTCGTTAAAATATGTGTCAACTTTCTGAGGCCACTACATTATAAATATTATGATGACGTTCCACAACCCACCTACTACGTTCTAGTAAAGGAAACGACCTTCCTATATTGCATTACTAATTAATCGTATCGTATAACGTATTCGGACTACAGCTGCCCCCACTAACATAGTCACGGTGAAAGTCGTTTACCTGAGCCGCTCGTCCAAGAATAAGTTAGGCAATGAACTTTACCTTCTATTTATAAACAAACGGTTGTTTGTTTTAAAATGACTAACAATAACACGCGTTGAGGGAGACTGTGATAGGAAAACAAACTTAGACACTGTTGGCAATTTCTAATGAAAACCCCATGGCTACGATTTTTTATACAAAATGCTTACTGGTTTACTTTGTATTAGTTATAACGAATAAATAGGTATATTTGTAATAAAATACAATTTTGATGACTAATATTTTCTAAATTTGTTATCAACAAGTCGGTCTGGGACAAAATCGCAAATATTTTACACCTATATCTCTACGTAGAGATATATTTACATTAACCGGTACGGAACTGATAATCACTGTCCAAATTATTAAGGAGGTACTACGTCCCTTATCTACACAAATATAGATTCCAAAATACGCGTTCTTAGAAAACGTATAATAAAAGCTATGGCAAACCAGTAAGGAATTTAAATAATAATAGTCAACCTATGACTGATATATTAAATTTCACACTAAGTTTAAGAGAATAACGTAAACAATAATTCTTACCTCTCGATATTAAAGTAACAAGTCCACACAAATAAATTACTACGGTCGTGTGTTCGCGACGCACTTCAATGTTGCACTGCTACGATGGCGACGCGACGTGAGCTCGTATCGTACGTATCCAAGCATGCCCTTATCTAGTTCACAGAATGTTGACGCCGCCGTTTATTTGGTGTACCTGTTTGATTTAGGAAGTAAGGCATGGATATGGCATGGATGTATAAGGATCATCTACCTATGTAGTGGTAATCAAACAGATTGAAAGAAAGCAGGAGCTGTTCTGGCGCCCGGCGCCACAATATTGTGCGGGCAGTGTGCTCGTTCACGTTAATATTGAAATGTACTCTGTGATATTGACGAATTTAGAGCCTCGCCTCCCGTCCCAATCTGTTTCCGCCGTCAGTACGCTTCAAAGTAAGGCTTACGGTACGTGACACCGAGAATGTAGAGTAGTAGAACACATTTCGTGGGAATACCCTATGTCGTCATGATCGGTCGTTGTGCGACGTCTCTCTCAACATACAAGTGAGTCAGCACTCCGCTTCGATTTGAGGAAAGTCTTATTGCTAGCTCAGACGTATAGTATTATATTATTTGTGCTCAGACCAAACCTTTTACCTATTTGGTTTTATATTTATTCCAGTCCATTTAGTCTGGAGATTCCTAGGTAAAATATGATATGTATAAATATGTGACATTGGGGCCGTAGCATCAGGCGACGAACTTGTGAGATACAGTCTGTGACATTGTTGTTTATTTACTAATAGCGTAATCTTGAACTTGACTGCTCATAAAAATATACGAACTTACCCATTTTGTAGATACTGATATGATATGATCTGAGATGACGAAATGAAGTTTTGGAAATGTAATATTGTGTTTTTACTTTCTCGTAGGTAGGTAAGTAAGTATAGATAGAGTAAGTCTTGTAATCGTCAAAAAATTCAACCTCGTGATTTTGACGGATTTACAAGTTTTGGACACCCCTGATTCCAAAAATACCGTTTTTGGAATTACGTCTGTGTGTCTGTACGTTAGCACGATAACTCGAGTAGGTATGTTTACACTTATTGCAACCAAATTTAACATGCATGTATGACATCAAAATATTAGGTTTCTATCAACTTTTGAGTCGTTTCCGGTAAGTATACGAGAATGTCCCGATTTTTTTATGTTGAATCGGTTTTTTTTACTGGACCTGGAATACAGTCGTGTAACGATGGCCTGCTCTAGGGGGGAACAAGCCGGACATTTGTCCAGAGTAGCAAAAACGAAGGACGGCAAAATTGAGAATTGAGGCGCCGGTCTTTATGTAACATACACCATCGCCGAAAAAAAACGTACCATCTACATATACGATAAAACAGACCGTTGTTAATTTTTTCATATCGGTTCCTATTATTGATCTGGAATACACTCGTGTGTACTCGTTCGTATAACTATCTAAGCCATCGCCGAATAAAAACGTACCTACTTTTTCCATATGGATACATATTATATTTTTTCCATGTTTTTCGTTTTCTATTTAATTTGGTATCAATTTTAATCTAACTAAACATGCTAAATAAAGATTAGAGACAAAAAAACGAATCTGTAAAACGGTACGCAGTGTGAACGCGCCCTTACTTGTTTGAGTATGAGGCCCGACTACACGAAAGCGGAGATGTGCGGAGATGTTCGAAGCGGAGACGAGAAGAGATGTTTTCAGCAAAGGTGTATCCACCAAAGCTGAGCGGAGATGCGTACTGACCACAGTGGCACTGACTTCACTAGACTATAGCGGAGATGTGTGCGGTGTTTGTCAAGATTGCAGTTTAGTCGGCCGGCGGCGCCACTCCGTTAGCTCGATCGCGCCATACAAATATGATTCATCTCCGCCAGCCAGCGTGCGGTATGGTAATAAATAATAATAATTCATTTATTTCAAGCAACACAATGCTTCCAGAGATGTTAAAATAAACAAAAGGCCCATAGATAAATACCTTAAAACTAACATAATTATATAGGTAAGTACCAAATAAAAAATAAGGTAGGTAGTTATCTAAATATATCTTTAGGATAGTAGGAATTCTGGGGTCGGGGTCCACGTCCGGAAGCCTCCTCGTGGCGGACCCTGGTAACGTGGTGGGGAAACTTTCTCGGCGGGTGTTGGCTTTTGTGTCCCTTGGCATTCGAAGTCACATGCCATCGTCGAGTTGTTTTTGTTTTCCCACCACGGCTAGTACCGGACGGCCCTTTTCAGGGCCACGACTGCGCCCGGGATCCCCCGGATGCGGTCCGATGGCTGCTCCCGGTGTCCTCGTCTTCGGTCGCGCCAGGTCGAGCAGCCGTCTGTGAGGAGGCGGCCTATAAGGCCGGCGTCGACCAGCGGCCCTGAGCGGCCCACAGGGGCTGGCGTCAGTCGGTAGCCCTTGTGGGCTGCTGGCGATCAATTGGTGCACAAGGAGTGCCTAGACGGGCAGCGTTGGGACGGTCTCGGTGTAGTTGCGCTCACGTGCGCAGATCCCGAGCCGTCCCGCAATAGCGCACTGGAGGTCAGACCGGGTAGGATAATGTTTAGTGGGTATGCAGGGAACGCCTTTACCTCGAGTCCCACATATCCCCTGCGGTTGGCACCACCCCGCAGGGACGATGCGTAAATGCATTTGACCTCCCCGACAAAAAAAAAGGAATTCTGGGGTCGCTCTGGTGACAAGGCGCACGTAAAGCGCGCCGATCCCAAAGCGCCCCCATAAGGACTTAGGAGGGTACCGGTGTGTTTTAGCGGAGTAGGACCGGCGCTGTTCCGCGCCCCGGTGAGTCCCACACACGCCGTGCCCCAGCCAGCGTGCGGTATGGCCCGTAAAAGTGGATTTCCCATCGTCACAAAAAAAGGATTGTAGGTAGGAATTAAATATTTTAAAGTATTTTAATCAAATCAGTGTATTTAGAAGTTTTCAAGTAAACATCAGTGTAGGTAGGCAGGTAAGTCCTACAGCAACGAACTTAACGTTGCTTCAGTGTGAATACCTAAATTACTATAATATTACTACGATGAATGAGCGCAATTTTAATTTTCACAGGCAGCGGGCAGTTGTTAAGTATGAAGGTGGAAAGTAAGTAGGTACCTACCTAACTATAATTGTATAGTTATTGGGTTAAGAGCTCAATTTGTATGGGAAACATAATTTGCGCTTCTATCCGCTAGAGGCGCTATTCGCGTTTCCTATACAAATTGAGCTCTTAACGCAACTACAATAGTTACGTTTTTTTCACGTAGTATTATAATTATAGGTCTTTGCGTTTTTTATACGAATAAACTCACACTACGGGTACGACTGTCGGTCCACCTTATGGAGGGCCTATAAACGCTGCGTCTTTCGGTACGCAGTCGCCAATCGAGGACCTTTCTGCCCCAACGGCCGTCAGTCCTTTATTTGTTATTATATATATTAATTAACATATTTATCAATTTTTAAATTTTACAGATTGTAATGTATGTTTATGGTCAAAAGTAACTTACCTACTTCAATCGAAATGAACCCTCGTAAAATCAGATGTAAGTATGGTACACTTTTAGTTTCAGACAAGTTTTAGCATAGGCCTTGAAGGCTGAAGCAAATTCTTGAGCTTGTTTATGCTTTGCAGCTTAAGGAGCTTAAGTCTCTAGGTACCTACTTTGTGGTGCTTGTGGTTTATGGAGGTACTAATATCATAAGAATGTGTAAAACAATAAGTATTTTCTCACTTGTGTATAAAAATGCAAAAAATGTTAATACAATTATAATTTGTAATTAAAGATTAAATTGATGCTCGATTGTATTGACAATATTGTTTATTTGTCAAATTATCATAATTTAGATTTACCTGCCTTACTCTGAGGCCCTGGTAAAATATAAGCTCCTTGGAGAAAAGAAACAAAAAAAATTAAAATACACTTGACAGAGTGTTTGGCGGGAAACCATGGCGTCTGGATGTCGATCTTTATTTCGATGCATTAAAATGTGCGACGCCCATATTTTAATGCATACATCAAGAAAGAATACATAAATACAGACAGGGCTGTATGGACTTGATATCCTTTGCCCGCCCCGTTAGGGACAAAAGAAACAAAAAAAAGAGGTGTTTGGCGGGAAATCATGGCGTCTGGATATCGATCTTTATTTCGATAATTCAAAATTGACGTTTTGTTGCATAAGCATCCGTGTTGACGAACAGTTATGAGGAATCATTGAAATAAAGGTTTTGTGTATGTGGCGTTGAGAATTGTATAGTGGTTGGAAATCCCACTATACAATTCTCATCAGTCACCATCATGAGGTCTGTACCATGCATTTCTCGCCAAGCACTCCCTAGATGCATTAAAAAGTGTGGCACCCACATTTTAATGCAAAAATCAAGAAAGAAGATGAAACTGAAGACTTGGCTGTATGGGCTAGATCCTTTTGCCGTCCCGTAACAGGGAAAATTTAACCAAAAAAAACACTTGATGGGGAGTGTTTGGCGGGAAATCATGGCGTCTGGATGTCGATCTTTATTTCGATAATTCAAAATTGCTTCGGAGTGGATTTTGTGCAATGAAAGTGGTGTCGTTTCGTTGCATAAGCATTTGTGTTGACGAACAGTTTTATGGAATCATTGAAACAAAGGTTTTGTGTATGTGGCGTTGAGAATTCTCATCAGTCACCATTATGAAGTCTGTACTGTTTACTCTGAGAGTCTGTACCATGCATTTCTCGCCAAGCACTCCCTAGATGCATTTAAATGTGTGGCACCCACATTTTAATGCAAAAATGAAGAAAGAAGATGAAACTGAAGACTTGGCTGTATGGCTAAATCCCTTTGCCGTCCCGTAACAGGGAAAATTTTACCAAAAAAAAAAGGGTGTTTGGCGGGAAATCATGGCGTCTGGATGTCGATCTTTATTTCGATAATTCAAAATTGCTTCGGAGTGGATTTTGTGCAATGAAAGTGGTGTCGTTTCGTTGCATAAGCATTTGTGTTGACGAACAGTTTTATGGAATCATTGAAACAAAGGTTTTGTGTATGTGGCGTTGAGAATTCTCATCAGTCACCATTATGAAGTCTGTACTGTTTACTCTGAGGGTCTGTACCATGCATTTCTCGCCAAGCACTCCCTAGATGCATTAAAATGTGTGGCACCCACATTTTAATGCAAAAATGAAGAAAGAAGATGAAACTGAAGACTTGGCTGTATGGCTAAATCCCTTTGCCGTGCCGTAACAGGGAAAATTTTACCAAAAAAAAGGGTGTTTGGCGGGAAATCATGGCGTCTGGATGTCGATCTTTATTTCGATAATTCAAAATTGCTTCGGAGTGGATTTTGTGCAGTGAAAGTGGTGTCGTTTTGTTGCATAAGCATCCGTGTTGACGAACAGTTATAAGAAATTATTGAAATAAAGGTTTTGTGTATGTGGCGTTGAGAATTGTATAGTGGTTGGAAATCCCACTATACAATTCTCATCAGTCACCATCATGAGGTCTGTACCATGCATTTCTCGCCAAGCACTCCCTAGATGCATTAAAATGTGTGGCACCCACATTTTAATGCAAAAATCAAGATAGAAGATGAAACTGAAGACTTGGCTGTATGGGCTAGATCCCTTTGCCGTCCCGTAACAGGGAAAATTTAACAAAAAAAAAACACTTGGAGTGTTTGGCGGGAAATCATGGCGTCTGGATGTCGATCTTTATTTCGATAATTCAAAATTGCTTCGGAGTGGATTTTGTGCAGTGAAAGTGGTGTCGTTTTGTTGCATAAGCATCCGTGTTGACGAACAGTTATGAGGAATCATTGAAATAAAGGTTTTGTGTATGTGGCGTTGAGAATTGTATAGTGGTTGGAAATCCCACTATACAATTCTCATCAGTCACCATCATGAGGTCTGTACCATGCATTTCTCGCCAAGCACTCCCTAGATGCATTAAAAAGTGTGGCACCCACATTTTAATGCAAAAATCAAGAAAGAAGATGAAACTGAAGACTTGGCTGTATGGGCTAGATCCTTTTGCCGTCCCGTAACAGGGAAAATTTAACCAAAAAAAACACTTGATGGGGAGTGTTTGGCGGGAAATCATGGCGTCTGGATGTCGATCTTTATTTCGATAATTCAAAATTGCTTCGGAGTGGATTTTGTGCAGTGAAAGTGGTGTCGTTTTGTTGCATAAGCATCCGTGTTGACGAACAGTTACGAGGAATCATTGAAATAAAGGTTTTGTGTAGGTGGCGTTGAGAATTGTATAGTGGTTGGAAATCCCATTATACAATTCTCATCAGTCACCATCATGAGGTCTGTACTATGCATTTCTCGCCAAGCACTCCCTAGATGCATTAAGAAGTGTGGCACCCACATTTTAATGCAAAAATCAAGAAAGAAGATGAAACTGATGACTTGGCTGTATGGGCTAGATCCCTTTGCCGTCCCGTAACAGGGAAAATTTAACAAAAAAAACACTTGATGACAGACAAATTTGAATCATTTTATTTTTTCTTTGAAAGTAAAAGTGAAATAGTACTAAAAGTAAAGTAAAAAGAATAATAGTTGTGAAATTAACATGATTCTGTAATATTCAGTAATTGATTCGGTTTAACTGAATTTGAACAATACATTAATATAATATAATTTATAGATTACACTTAATATTTCCATTAGAATCGCGGACCGGACGTGTTTTGTAAGTATGTTTACCGATGCTAAATTAATTTTCTTTTATTCTATTACTATTCAGTTTATGTTTTTTCAGTTACAGACTTTATTTACTATGGCTGGATATTTCGAGGAAATGGGGTGGAGAGAGTTGGGTGAAGGAGAGCAGCCAAATCATCTGCTGCATATGGCTCGTTTTTTAATAGATTTTGGCATGTATGAAGATAACTTCTCAGGAGAATGGCCAAGGTATACTTTTATAGCTTTTTTTAGTGTAAAGTTTAAATTTTGTTTTTAATTTGAGAACATTATATGCTTACACATAATTCAGTTAGCTTTTGTAAATATTCTCTAAAATATTTGTAAAAATGTTTATGATATATCCTAAATTGTAATACTATATAGAAATAAATGTTTCTTTAATTTGCAGATTACCTCCTCCTGCTGCCAAGGAAGCTGTGCAAAATTTACCAGAAGTTGCAATAGATGTTAATTCGAAAAATTGCCCTATCTGTCTCAAGAACTTCCAAGTTGGTGATAAAGCAAAAGAGATGCCATGTCATCATATATTTCATGACACTTGCATATTGACATGGCTGCAAAGGGTAACTTATTTAAGTTAAAACAATTAGTTAGATTAAAATATGATGTGCTTAGGTAAATAAATAAAACAAAGTTATAAATAAAGATACAAGACTTCCATTTTATTGGATTTACTAATATTTTAATAATTTTATTAAGTAATTATTTTATTTTTAATTAATTTCAAACCATTTTTGTTTTATTTGGCCATAATAGTTATTATTATATAATGCTTTATCTTAAAATTATGCTTATGGTTAGTTTTTTTACAGACAAATTCATGTCCATTTTGTCGATTTGAATTACCTACAGAAGATGAAGCATATGAAGCATTTAAAAAAGAAAAGAAGAGAGCTGAGCAGAGGAAAGAAGATCTAGATACACTTCATAATTCTATGTTCAGTTGATGAAAAAAAATGGCAAATTGTTATGATATTAAGTAATTGGTATCAGTTATTGATTAATATTAGCTTAGAGGATTGTGGTAATTTTTTGCTTTCTATCCTATTGGTGTTAAGAAAATAGTAAGTCATCAGTGCTGTTTCAGGGTAAAGGTCTATTCACAGTAGAGTAAAAATCCTAACCTGTTTTAAAAGATAGGTAAAATCATGTTTCAAAGTCATATTTAATCAATATAAAGGGTAATTATTATTATTAGACCCCTTATTATATTTATTACTGTACTCCCTAGTCACATTTCTATATCAAATTTAAATATGTTAAAATGTTTGTAAATTACTTGTCTTCATGGAATATTCAATCTACTTTTTTTGTAAAGGTATTATTTTTTAAAGTTTAATGTGTTTATCTTGCAGAAACAACATGGGTCTTGCCCAAAATGTGCGTTCAACTGTGAATTTGCCATTATAATATTTTGCTACATCAGACGTTGTGTGGCTAGATCAGATGTTATGATGACTCAATATTTTCTTAATTCAAATAGTCTGTTTGGGCTGGTTAGTATATGATTAGACAATAATTTGTTATTTTGTCAAGGAATGGAAACATACTAAATTGTCAAATCTACAGTTATTCAAATCTACATTCACAGCCCTTTGAAAACAGAGCATTTTTAGTGAATTAAAATACAATTTCTTTATTAGTTTATGCACAATTTGTACATTTGTCAATTTTGATGCCATCGGTTCAAGAGACACTCTGTCCCCCTTATTACCAAGCATGGACTAAAGTTAGTTTAAAAGTAATGCTAACTCTGTCTTTCATTCAGCAAATAAAAGTGACAGCATCAGTTTTAACCCCTTAATCATTAATAATTTCCAGACACAACTATTTTTATTTGTCTAGAGGTAGATATCTACCAAGTGGGGACCAAAAGGTAAAACCATGACTAACTTTAGTCCATGTTTTATCATAAGGGGGTATAAGTTTTATCCTCACTCAGTTTTTTTTTTTTTGCTCTGGCAACACAAGTAACTACATGTCTTTGAAAAAGCTGCTAAACATTTTATCGAATTAAAGTTATTTAATGGTGTACTTTTATATAATAAATGACTAAATACAAGTGTATATGTGAATAGTAAGCCGTGGAAATATTAGTGGCGCAGTGACAAGCCTATATCGACCAAAATTACAAATACATAACTCGATCGACGTTAAGTCGATAGCTGTCAAACCGTAGAAAGTTGAAAATAAGTTTTAAGGCTGCAAGTTATTTACTGGGGGAGTATTATTTTCATAATAACTATCACTAATATTATCTATTACTTACTATCTATTTCTCCAAGTTCCTTTGAATAAGTAATAATTTAAGTAAATTTTATTTCAAAGCTACCTACCTACATCCTACATTGGAAAGATTGTATAAGTTGATTATATTTAAAATGATAAATGTCTTGATTTTACTAATTGTTGTAACAAGTAATTAATACGGTGCTTCAAGGAACATAAAAGATATATTAGGAATAGATAATATTTGTCTTGTAAAGATAATTTTTCAATTTACTATTAAATTCACATCCAGAACACTCCACAGAACTCACAGCTACTGTTAGTGAGTAACGTCAATTCACATACATTTGGGTTCATGTAATCTCTCTTTACTTGACAAATAGTGGAAGTAAAGTTGACGGTGACTGTTGTAACCTGCAGACACACACTTACTGACACTTCACATTTAAAGTATTAAGTGTTGACAACAAGTAGATTACCTACTGCAAATTTAATTTTGTTTCTTCTTTTATTTTATTCTGACACAACTTTTTATACTTTTCAGAGTATTATTGGTTACTGTATTCCAAACATCCACAATGATGACCCGTAAGGCCACTGCTAAGGACACAGAGATGAAACTAAAACAAGTAGTGGTCGACCTTCGGGCATCTCGGGAACTGTGTGATCGTTTAATACAGGAACGGGAAGACAGTGAATCTGAAATTCTTAGCATATTGGAAAAAAACAAACAATTAAAATGTGAACTGTCGGAGCTGCATATTAAGTATGAGGACATTGTTGAGCAATGCAACCATATGCAGGACATCATAAAATCCTTTACAGAGTGCAGTAATACACATGAACAGGCGCTTAGTAAAATTAATGAGTTGGAGGTTAGCTTATGCCTCGCAAATAAAAATGTAAAACATTTGGAAATGCAAAATAAAGAATTGTCTACAGAGAAACATTCTCAAAGCTTGTTCGATGAGTTAACCATTTGTAGTCCCGGCTTCATTGAGGAACAGTCATATGTAGAAAATAGCCCCAAAATTAATTCAGAAAGATATTTTAGTAGTGTTAAGAAACTAAAGAAATATATACGTGTTAATAAGTTTATAAATAAGACAAAAAGAACCATAAAACAATATAATTCTTTTAAGAAACAAAAATTGCAAAATTTGAAATTGATAGAAAAATTAAATATTATTAAGAGTAATGCAGTTGCAACAACTACTGATTACACAATATATAGTAAACAATTAGAGACAAAAATTGACAGTTTGGAAGAGTCTTTAAAAAGTATGTTAAAAAACATACAGACTATTTCCCAAAAACAATTAAATTATCAAATACTTGCTTCAAATGACATGGTAGATATGTGTAATTACAATGCAGAGCGTTTTGAATCTTTAAATAAAAAACGAAAATGTTCATGTCTCGTTACAGATATACAAAAAAATGAAGGGTGCATTTCAAGTATATTGTATGATCAACAACACGAAATTGTTTCACTCGTAGATAACCAAACTTGTTCCCACAATAATCTTGATGAAGGTGGGACTCAAGTGAACATAAATAAAGAACAAAACAATGTTATTATGTTTAGTGATGAGTTAGGCAAAAATATGGGTCAAACAATGTGTCACTATATGGCACGGCCTGTAACTAATTATTGTATTCCAGGTGCTAATTATACCCAAATATTGCAGAAGGTGATCTGTGGTACTTACAGCCCTAATAGTACCATAATTATTTTCATTGGTAGACGAGGCAATGCTAATTCCCATGTCATGGAAAAATATTTTAAATGCCTGTCTAAATTAAATGTAGAGAAAATAATTTTATTTACTTTTCCTTACAGTGAGTCATTGAGTCATGCAGAAAATGACTATAGATTTAAGTGTAATAGGAAATTGCATTTAATGACAAATTATAATAAAAAATTTGACATTATTGATTTTAATGGATTCATTAAAAAATTTTTTTTGACAAAAGATAAATATTTTCTTTGTAGTATTTACAAAAAACAAATAGCAAAATCGCTATGTTATTTTATTTTTAAACAAGCCAATTCATTGGCTATAACTTCTGCCTCTATTGGGCAGTCAAATTGGACGCTGGGCAATGACAATTTGGAATTTGCCTCAAATTCTTTAAATTAAATTTCGAGACAAAAGAGACTAACTCTGGCACTAGTAACTATAATGAAAAATTAGATTCTAATTATAAGGTTTTAGATATATTATCCTCCTCAATTGCAATGAATAAAAATTGTAAAAATAATTTTGTTAACCTAGTCCACCAAAATATTCAAGGGATGTCAGGCAAAGATTTAGAATTGGAGCTATTCATGAATTGTAATAATATTGATATACTGTGTGTTACAGAACACTGGCTAAAAAGCCATCAGCTCATGTTCAATTTTAGTAATCACCATGTTGTCAGCTCGTTCAGCAGAAAAAACATATTACATGGTGGTTCATTAATAATTACTAAAAGGAATATTATATGTAAGGAAAGAAATGACCTAGTAAGTATGTCTGTTGAGCGAGTTACCGAAATAGCTTGTATAGAGTTTGAACAATTCATTGTTATTAGTGTATACAAACCTCCATGTGCCCCTTTTGAACAATTTTTAAAAATTATGGAGGATGTCCTATTTAAAATCAGTAAATGTCCTAAAACAATTGTTATCTGTGGAGACTTTAATATTAACATACTAGATACAAATTCAATAACTTGTAATTTTTTAAATTTATTTAAGTCGTATGATTTGGACTACGTTTTTTATGAACCCACAAGAATTACTGAAACAAGTGCAACTTGCATTGACAATATTTTTACCAACCGAACACCTAGCCAAAAGTCAATTATTAATATGTTGCACTCTGATCATTGTGGTCAATTAGCATCGTTTCCTAGGAAAAAAGTTGAAGTGCGAAGAACGAAAATAAGCTTTATTCCTATAAATGCAAGCCGAATTGAAAAGTTTAAATCGAATTTAAGTGTGAAGCTGCCATGGTTGCCTTATGATGATTGTCCAGATAAGCTATACAGTTCTTTATTTAATCTAATAAATGTTGAATTTACCAACACTTTTGTGCCAAAAACAAAGACGATCTGTGATCGTCTAACTTTTAGTGAATGGGCAACGCCTGGTATCTACAATAGCAGGAATAAGTTGTACGATTTGTATAGTAAAAAATCATATAATTTTGATCCAGTATTTGTTAACTATGTAAAAAACTACTCTAAAGTTTTCAAAAGAGCCTGTTCCACTGCCAAGTCAGTTTACTTAAAAAATAAAATTAATAATTCTACTAATAAAATTAAAGAAACTTGGAATATTATTAACAGTGAAACTGGCAGGAGTCAAACACGCTGCCGCAATATTAACTTAAAGATTAATAATGTAAATGTTAAAGCTGATTTGGAAGTAGCTATGGAATTTGAAAAGTTTTTCTCAGATGTTCCCATACTGGCTACTAAATCACTTCAGTCGTCTTCCACCTCAGCTGAACAGCTTCTTAAACAAAATGTACCATCCTGTGACAGTAACTTCGAATTTACAGCTGTTAATTATAAAGATATTATAAATACCTTTAAGTCTATTGACCTGAAGAAATCTATGGATCTTTGGGGACTATCAGTCAAAACAATCTCATCCATTATAACTATAATAGCTCCTTATTTAGTTGTCGTATTTAACAGTTGTATTGGTTCCGGTGTGTTTCCTGACCTGATGAAACACAGTAAAATAATACCGTTATTTAAATCTGGCGAAACCTCAGATCCCACTAATTTTCGGCCTGTTTCTATTCTGCCAACTTTAAGTAAGATCTTTGAGAGATTAATGCTCAATCAACTATTAAAGCATTTCAATAAATATAATATATTTCATCAGAAACAATTCGGGTTCACTCGGGGTCGCTCCACCATTGATGCGGGAGTTGAGTTGTTAAAGGAGGTATTTGCTGCTTGGGAAGTATCACGTGACGCTCTTGGTGTTTTCTGTGATTTATCTAAAGCTTTCGACTGTGTTAATCATGATACTCTGGTCAGAAAATTACACCATTACGGCATTAGGAACAAGGCTCTCAACCTTATGACTTCATACCTGAGCAATAGAATACAGAAAGTTTATATAAATGGTAAAAGATCTCCTGGTTCTCTAGTCACAATAGGTGTTCCGCAGGGCTCAATTCTTGGTCCATTTCTTTTTCTAGTGTACATAAATGACTTGCCTTACTACATAAGGGACAATCATGATATTGTATTGTTTGCGGATGACACATCTTTGATTTTCAAAATAAATAGAAAATTAGATAATTATGACGAAGTTAACAATGCACTTGCAAAAGTAGTTTATTGGTTTAATGTTAATAACTTGTTGCTTAATGAAAAAAAAACCAAAGTAGTTAAGTTTACTACGCCAAATGTGAGACGTGTAGAAACTAATGTACAAATAAATGGAGTTGAATTGAAACCTGTGGAAACAACAACTTTCTTAGGAGTAATGTTAGACTCCAAACTACAATGGGGTCCACATATTGTAAAACTTTCGGGTAAACTAAGTTCTGCGGCATACGCAGTTAAAACTATTAGGCGGCTTACCGATGTAGATACCGCTAGAATAGTTTATTTTAGTTATTTTCACAGCATAATGTCATATGGAATTCTTCTCTGGGGGAGTGCTGCAGATATTAATACCATCTTTGTGCTGCAAAAACGGGCTGTTAGAGCAATTTATCAACTGGGTCCGCGTGACTCCCTCAGAGAAAAGTTCAAGGAGATAAATATTCTGACTGTGTCATCACAATATATACTGGAAAACTTACTATATGTAAAGAAAAATATTATGAATTTTTCCGAGAAATGTCATACGCACAATGTAAATACTAGGAAGAAACACGATTTGGTTGTATATAAAACTCGTCTCCACAGAATAAGCAATTCCTTTATGGGCCAATGTATACGTTTTTACAATAAGCTTCCGAAGAATATTAGAGACTTGCCTATTAATAAATTTAAAAAAACTGTAAAATCTAAATTATATAAAAAAGCTTATTACAAGTTAAATGATTATTTAAATGATCCAAATGCGTGGGAGTAAAATCTGCCCAAATTTACGCATTTAAAATTGTAATTTATTCATTCATATTGATATATCTATGGACATGTAATGATGTTTTGAAATCATTACGAAATTGTAAGCTGCGGAGTTTCTTTCGCCATTTCTTCTCCGTCTCAGCATACTAATAATTATTTAAGAAAAATAATTATTTCGTCGAAATGGTGGTAGGGCTTTTGACGATTTAAAAGTACTTAGCAAAGTCCATTTAAATAAAGAGCTTTTTCATTTCATTTCATTTTCATTTCATTTCATTTCATTTCATTTCATTTCAGTGAAACACAATGTTGCGTATTTTCTTTAGGTAGAGTTAGTAGAGACAAATTATGTTATGAAGAGTACAATACAGGTGCTAAAGGCTAATTCACACGGCGTTTTTCGTGAGATGCAGCAGATGACGCGCGTGCTTTGCGTTTCGTCTGTGCGATTCATATGCGCATAAATAGTAGACATAGATACAAGCGCCAATTCACCTAGCTAGTTAGCACGCGCCTTATTTAAAAATGTATGTTTAGATTGAGGTGCCACTTTTTCTATCGTAATTAAAAACCTTTGTGTGAATAGGCTTATAGGTTAGGTATACATTATTGTGGTTTGTAGGCGTGGTTGTTAAGTATAATCAAGCAAATATTTTATAGTTTGTAACAATTTTTTTGTTCCCATTAAATCTTACATTCCGTTTCCCCACCTAATTCGTTTGATTTTAGCGAATTAAACTTTAGCCAATCCATTACGAAATAACATTAGGACTAAATTTTTATACTACTATATACTTGAGGTATATATCAAATAAATAGGTAAAGTAGGGTTTAGGGGTACCATTTACTATATTACCATATTATCATTGCTTCCATTGATTGTATGAGGTTGGCACGAAGTTATAATATAACTTCGTGATTGTAGAACAACAAGCCTTCTGGATATTTATTTTTAAAAAATTATGACAATACATGTCTTCGCCATAGTAATGTCAAAGTCAAAATTTCTAAATTCATTGTTCTTGTTACAATAATTTACAAAAATAAAACATAAAAATGCATAAAAGAAAATTGTAATTTCGTATATTATTGTGTTAACATTTAATTTATTTATAATAAATTTTGTTTTAAAATATTCATATCTTTGTTTTTAGGCTATGCAATTGCCCTCCGAGGCATAACGAAATTCATAAACATATTAAGAACATGGAGTGCAGAAATATATCAGATATTATTGAAGCTCTCACATTTGAGGCGGAAAGTAAGTTAGTTTGCATAATTCCTACCTGGTTATCTTTAAACAAAAATGATTCACAGATGTAAATTTATTCATAAAAATTAAAACATTTAAAACTTACGCGTTGTATTAAACAGTTGGATAATTATGTAGGGTCTCGTGACCACGGCCGCAAGAAGGCGACCGAATCTTCGAGTCAGGAGTCGTCCTAATTAGCAAAAGATTGTATGATCGCTCCTTGCCCGTGGTCCCCCAACCTAGTCCCCCGTGGGGTACCACAACCATTTTTTTTTTCTATGGAACCACCTGTAATAATCTTCTTATATAAGTAATACTTATATTGTTTATTTACGTCGCAAACCCTTATTGACATCTGAAAAAAGAAATATTTTAAATGTAATTTAAAGTATATTTGTGCGACATGATGATCCTTATGATCCGCGCTGCCACGCGCCACGTCCTGTTTTACAGTGCAAACGAAGGTGGTCAGGGGCCTTACCGCCATCTTTATAAAACCGATTTAAATTCCACACGGTTGAGTATAGGTTCGTAAACTGCATCGTATTATTTCGTACCATCATCTTCATATTACTGATTCGCGTTTGCGTCGAAAGAATCAAGAAGCTTAAATTGTACGAAGGAATGACTGATATTTGTCACTGGTCTGTTATGGAGTGAAAAAGAGAGCGCTATATAAATACAATTATGGTTGTCTCAGTCTACCTACAACTCTGAACTGAATAGCTGTCGAAAGGAGCGCCGAAACTGAGTCGCGGAGATGGCGTCATAGTACGAACTAACGATTCTATTCAGTTTAGGTCTTAAATTGGATCGCCATAAAAGATGGTGGTAAGGTAGCTGAACCTCCATCGGCCACACGTGTGCACAGCGTCTATACATACATCTAATCACGCTCACTATTCCAAAAGAGGTTGAGCAGAGCTTCAGGTAACATTCGGTTACACGCAAAGCCACATGTGGCAGTATGGGCCATACAGTACCTCAAAATAGTGGCAGGTTGTCAGCCTATCGCCTGCACAAAAGAGGCACCAAATCCAAAAATAACAATACTTCAGTAAACAAATACAATACAAGCGTCTATACCCTTGACTTAATTGATCTGAGGTGTCTTTGTCTGAGGTTTATACAAATGTATGAAAAAACGGTGGCGGCCTCTGGTGGCCCATCTGCGCGGAGCCTTAGTAATTTTATAAGCGGATAAGTTCGCCTAATATTAAGTCTACGGAGATGAACTTAGGTATAGGTACTTACTTCAAAAAGTGACTAAACTTTTTCTATCTACCTATTTGTATCATACATTATTGTTTCTCAATAGGTAGAAAATTCACTAGACGCACAAAACCTCCAAAATTTAAAACCAAGCCGTTTAAACCAAGACACTACAAAGACACATGCGTTCCTATGGTGCCTTCTATGCATACGAGGTAAGTTTCGAAACCAAGTTACTACTACATTACATGAGTCCTTCATGTATTTTGTAGCCCGCAGTTCTTGGTATTTTCCCACATTGGTTACCTGATGCTGGTCTGAAAAAAGGTTAACTCAAATCTCGCGGGCACTCTACGCGGTAAAACGACCCGGCTATCTACACACATCCTGGCCTTTCTGTTCATTCACTTCAGTGGTCTGTCTGTCTGTCTCATCAGCAATTCAGCATGCGTTCTTCAATATTCGGATACCTACCGCGTTTTTGAAATTCGGCGAGTATATACGGTGCGGGCAAATGGGTTTCATAAAATCACACAATGAATAATAATAATAATAATTTATTTATTTGAATGAATTCCAAAATGCGACTCGTATGGTGCGTACTATGCATTCGATGCTGACAAAAGTGCGTTCACCTTAAAACCGTACCTACTGGTTAAAACTTTTTAGTAAGTATGACATAGGTAATGTAGGTAGAGATAAGACCACCTAACAGTTAGCTTAGCCGCTAATAAACCTGTCCGGATCCCAGAATTTAAAACTAGGTAGGTAATTTTTGGGTCCATCCATAATCCAATATTTTGTGTCCATAATTTATGTAATAATATATAATACTTAATAAATATATTCTTTCAGACTACGTTATATTGGCCATTGCCCAGTAGAACCACCTAGATCATCTGATGGTAGGACAAGGTAATGCAGATTATTATTTAAAAACAAAACAAAACACACACACACACACACCGCCGTGGTGGAGTGGTCAGTAACGCTGCCTACACATCGGGCGGTCCGGGTTCGAGTCCTGGTAGTGGCAAATGTTAGTGTGATAAACACGAGCATTTGTTCACGAGTCATGGTTGTTTATATATTTATTTAAGTTTATTTATAAAAATATCTAGATTATTAAGTATATTTGTCCGTTATCTAGTATCTAAACCACAAGTTCTTAAAGATACTTAATATGGGCTAGATAATTGGTTAAAAAAAAAAACTATAGGCACTTCATAAAATATAATACTTATTGATCTTTTGTATCTGTCTTGTTAGAAAAACTTACGACAGTTATGACTTTGAATCGAGCTCCGAAGACACTGATAGTGGTATTTTGAGAAAAAGGAAGAAAAAGTTTAAGAAGAAAGTGACCTACTTTGACATGTTGCCCGGGGACATTACGTTGCCCACACCGGTCCCTGTTATAAAGCATACAAGTTCAGATCAATCTATTTTAAATGTAAGTCAAATTATCTATTATTGAGATTGTATAATAATATCTTATTATTTAATAATTATGATATTTGTTATTTCCGAAACGTGGTTGCAAGACGATATACTTGATGGAGTAGTTCCCGTTGATAAGTATTTTTCGTTGCGAAACGAACTTGAGGCTTTGTCAAAAGTCCACTGGTGGTGGGGTCATGATTTGTACTCAAAGGCAGTTTGGTAACCACCCTCTAACGGTAAACTAGTACGCGTACACACATAAACAAATATTAGAGTACCTAGGTTAATTTATGATTATCAGGTCGCAAGCCCGAAGATTAGTGGTGAAGTTATACAGGTCCGCAGAGCTAGCGTTAAGCCAATAGAATTGGTGCCTCCATTGCCACCCAAAGCAGCAGAAAAGTGAGACATTATTTATTTTACTTATTATTGGTTTAGTAGGTACACATTCCAAATACCTACTATGGTCTGAGCGTACCTATTTGGAGCGTATGTTTAATTATGTCTTAGGTTAATTATTAGAAAATCGTAATTCGTAATCGTTCGAGCTGTTTTCTGGGTCATTACCTACAGAAATCCAACTTCGTTTACAACGAAATCTATGAGTCGATTTATAACACCTTCGAAGGAATGGAGCCGTTAGCCAATCAGCCCATTTGTCAGTGGGCAACGTTCATGTCAGCCAATCAGCGCTCATTTCGTTTGTCGTCCAATCTTGTTGGCCGTTACATGGGTAGAATAGATACTAAAGTAGGTATATACATATACGTAGATACTTCTATGCATTTTTGACGTGACAACGTCTTATAATTCGATAGAGCCGGCTGCACGCACGAAAAAACATGACGCATGCGGCGTTACCTCGTGTAAGGCCGGCAAAACAAATGAAATTAATTTTTTCTTTTGAAAAATGCTACCATTCCATCAGTATTTTCTTAAGACGTTGTCACGTTCAACTATCGTCAGTAAACCGACTTTACAGACAACCAATTTTTTGTTTAATTATTACTCAAGCAAAAGCAAAACTACAGCATTAATTTATAAAGCGATGTAATAAAGAATACAGCTACTGATTATTTTATAATTTGTATTGTTTACAGTTTATACAAACCGCACAGCGGTATAGTCATTAACAGAGACAAAGATTTCATTCCTGATGTTGTGCACATGCCAGGTCCGAAGATTATCGGGTAATGATTACCTATTGCATTTGTACGGTTATTTGGTAATGTTTAATGCAAACATCAATAAAAACACGAATAAAATGTTTTCAGGGAAAGTGTAGAGAGAAAGCGTGGCCATAAGGCAGGGTGAGTTACAGTCTGAACAAACGACTAGATTTTTTTTGGACAGTTTTTTAATTCAATCTTTCTATTTTCAGAATATGCCTTAGAAAAACATGTATCAGAAAAAAATGTCGGTTAGTGTCATTTCGATTACTCGTCAATTTACCAGCAGCAATTTTATTAAATAAAGTAAATATTTATTACAGAAAATATGCAACTATGAAAAAACGGCGAATGTCTCGTAAGAAGAGAAGGTATGCACGATACATATTCAATATATTTCCTTATCCATTATGGTGTTTGAAGTTGGCCGTGTTCCGTGTAGTCGTCTCCAGACCAGGTCTAGGCAAAATATTTGCTCATTTAGATATTTTTTTTCACACTTATAATTTCCAACGCATCTTATGATGACTGACGACGTTAAGTGACGCGGTGCTGACGAGCAAACAATGGTGTTGCCTCATTAAATTCATAACACACAACGTACCTATGTCGAACGCCTGACCAAAGCCACCGTAAGAGGCATCCAAGCCGTTATACTTTAGTGGCTTTCGAGATTATTGTAGCTGTTCAGGGGGTCAAACGTTGGACCGAGATTTCCATTTATACTTACCCTGTACCTATCCTACATTTGATAAATAGCAATGTAATAGTGACATAGTCATTATGGGTCGAGCACTTAGGCAATCTTCTTTTGTTTTTAACAGGCTACACTCAGGTCACCCTCGCACCATCCATGGCGCGACCGACGGTAAACCGAGAGCGAGGAGTGTGCAAAAACATTTAAAAGACGATGATTCAATATGCGGTCTTGATGAAATTCCTAGACCAGAACATGTTAGTATATTAATTATTGGGTGTAGTACGGTTGATGAGATCTTTAAATTTCCAGAATAGTCCATTACAACCTCGAATCGAAATGTCGTGATAGTTTTGTTTCCAAGGATAAACAAAACTAGTTTGCCTGGATACCTACCACCTTCTTCCTAAATTACTATTGTAATTTATTGTTTTATTCTCTCAAAGTTGAGTTGATGAAATATCATTATTGTTTTAAACTTACATGGTCACTAACATTAAATTGTGTCAAAACGGGATTTGTACCACTTACCTTGGTTTTATTCATCATCTTCATCATAACAGCCTTTATAATTCGACCCACTGGTTGGACACAATGCCACTCCTTGTCATCGAAGGAGGTTTAAACAGTAGTCCACCACGCTTGCCCAATTCGGATTGGTGGATGGAGTATCAGGGTGATCGATACCCCTTTGCTGATCCATTAGTGGCCTTCTACGACACCCATAGGAGAATATGGGGTGATGCTATTCTACTCTCTACTATCACATATTTAACAGTAGATAGTATTATATAAAAGGAGTGACAGACAAGGTCTGTAACATATTAAATACATAGAGGATACTGTCTTCACTCCTTTCCGAAAAATATCACAGTGTCTGCGTTCGCCAAAAGACAGTATGCCGCTGGAGAAACCAGGCGTCTAAGATAGACTGTAGCTGTGGAAGCTCTTATATATGCCAAACAAAACGCACAGTCGCAGACCGAATGAAGGTGCACATAAAGGCAGTTAAGAATAACGACACGCAGAAATCGGCTATCGTGGAACATTTAATACACTCCGGTCTAAATCACTCTATTGAGTTACACAACCCCCAGGTCATCTCGACAGAACCCCACTATATGCCAAGATTGTTTAGGGAAGCAATTGAAGTTAAGAAACACAAAATTTTCTATCGCGTGGACGGATTTAAACTGTCGAGGGCCTGGAATCCAGTGGTAAATCTATGTAGTACCGGGGTATATAAAGGTCGTGCCGTGCCGCATCCATATACTGTAAGTGTTGGGTGTAGACATCAGGTTCGAGTGAATAGTGAGAGTGCGAACAGCGGTACCGGCGTCGAGCGTAGGAAAATACTTAGAAAGAGGGTAGACGGATTTGTCTGCCAGTAAAATATCAAATCAACCCAAAAAACATTAGTTCATCCGTGACCAGGCGTATGCATTTAGTAGGTACTGACATTTTTGGAACTCAAAAAGCCTCCTCGATCCGTTGAAAATGATGAGTGAAGTACCTACTCTTCCACCTTCAGCCGTATTTTGACTTAACAATGGTTGCCCGTCGTAGAAAAAAGAGTAGATTTTTCATAATAGAAATTCATGAATCACATAGATTGAGTAAATTCCCTGTACATTGACTCTGTTCAACGGGACTAGTAATAATTAATTTCACTAAAATTATTCGCCAGGTACAAATCCCAGGTCATTTGAAACGAGGAACATTGCAAACCCATTCACTCACCGTCCTTCCTTGCACTAAGGAAAGGAAACCTGATATCCATTATGGTATACTTAGAGGTTCATTTAATATGTATGATGCAAAGTTCGGTAAGTGATAACTTCATTCTTTCCAAAATATAACGAATGAGTGTGAATAGTTGTTTGCTAATATATCAATTTGTCTTAATAATTTGCAGGTGCTAGGTCCAGAGGCAGACAAGCTCTTACTATGAGCGTTATGGCATATTGTTTGGCATTCCATTACCATCCAAAGCAGTGGACAATGAAGCTTGTGGATAATTTAGTCGATGCTGGAGATCAATGGTACGTGTAATTTTCACTTTTTAGCCAATTTATTAAATGCCAATTTGTTAATATTAGCTAACTTTTATTAGGTATCTGCAGTGCTTAGAAAAAGTACACGATCATTCCGCTGTCCAAGGAATATGTGAGGTATTGCAATTCGGAAAGAAACAAACGGTAATTTTAAATGGAAAACGAATGCAAGTTTTGTTAGGAGAACCAGATATCGTAGGGTATACTATGTCCTTGGATCCTACTGTCTATAATCTGTGTAGAGGACTTAAAGCTTTCTTTAAAGACAATAGAGCTGGTGTCCTATTAACCAGGTATGTAATTTGTATTGGAATATTATATTTAAAACGATTAAGGCTCTCGAATGATCCTTCATATTCAAAAGATTTATGCTAGTCATCGCATTATATAAAATTTATTATTTTTAAAGGGTCTTAAAGTTGGTCATTTGGAAAGATAGAATTTGTTACTATATATTCGATGCGTCTGGCAGAGATTCCAGAGCATATTCAAATTTCTCCAACGGCTGTGCTGCTCTCATCAACGTTAAGGATATACAGTCTGTCTCGGAAGTATTGCTTGCTCGTAGTATTGTAGAGGATCAGAAATTTGTATTGGCTGCTGTGAAAGTATTAAAAATGATAGACGAAAAATGTGATGAAGACATAGAATCGGATAGAGAACTCACTCAAGCGGAAAAAGCTATGATGGGTTATAGAATTTTGAATGAGAGCTGTGCAATAGTCAATGCTAATATGCATTTAGGCGATAGATGCTTTGAGGATGCAAAATATAGGCAAGCTTTGCCTATAGCAGTTGCCGCGATGACTTACGCAAAAATATCGCCCCCAAATACATGGTTTTCGAAGACACTAGATAAAATTTTACGTTTGGGTAATAAACTTTATGTGGATTGCACCCATCCTAAAGCTATGATTGATTTGACCATTGATAACATTCCTAATGAAATCATTGTTGGTCCTTACGCATGTGAAATCATTATATATAGGGAAAGAATAAAAGGGCAACTATTTACAACAAAGGAATGTCTATTTAATATTAGGAGTGGACTTGAAGAGTTCTTTAGCCACGAATATAATAGTGGGATCCTAGAATTTAATAATTATGCTCTTGCTGTGTGGAGGCAAAAGGATATGTTTTACGTATTTGATCCCTATCCCCGTACAAACGATGGGCAGCGATCTGTTAAAATTGGCCGAGCTTGCTGCATGATGATTTTAAATTCAGACACAATGGCATCGTTATTCACAAAGAATTGGGACTACTTACCTGCTTCCACACAGTTTTATATTCACGCTTTTAAAGTATTGAAGCTCAGGAAAAAAGAACCCAAGGTAGGGCATGTCAAATCTCTTTGATTTGATGTAGTTTGAGGTCAGTAGTTAATAAAGCTTTATCGCAACTTACAGACCCAAATAGTGTGTACTTTGAGCGATGAACAACTTCCTGGGGTGAAGGGCAATGTGAAGAGAAAAGTGTTACCTATGAGTCAAGCACGTGGAGACGGGAAAGAGATTTATCATAATGTCTTACCAATGGAGAGTGTAGGAGATAAAACAGCTGAAGTAATAACAAAATCTCTTATATTCTAGTCTAAATATCATTCACATGATATCAAGAAATATAATTTTGTCTTCAGATGAATGTCGATGAAGAACACATGGGAGATATTGTTTCACTAGTGGACAGCATACAAGAAGATTATTTACCACCAATTCCGCTAAGATATAAAAATTTGAGCCCGGAACCAATCGAACCAAAAATCGGTAGGTACCTAAATAGTTTTCATTAAACTTCAGAATTAAGGTTTATGGCATAAAATACAATTCATAAAAAGTGTTTATGGCATAAATTGGAGACATTAGATAGAAACCTAAATCTAGAACTTTAAACTGACGACTTCATTTGTATTACCTATAAGTTTTTTTTACTTATTCAGTGAATTTGGATTCCCCGACGGTATCCGTCACACAAGTTGTACCGCCGTGGCCGAAGCCTCGCGACAAAACTAACGAACCTCCTGAACCCGACCCTGATCCTGAACCAACTCCTCCTCCCACGCCCCCTGAGTTGCCGGTAACATATTTTATTATTGTATCGTATAAGAAAATAGTGTATTTTATTCTTATATAATTATATCCTTTTTTGTTGTAGCCTCCCGAAGGAGGCGAGGAAGAGGTGCGTATTAATTTTCTGTAAATTATCATCCAACCTAAAATTGTATATGAATCGTTTAATCTTTTCTTTAGGAAGAAGAAGGTGCAGAAGAAGAAGAGGATGAAGAAACAATGAAAAGAAAGAAAGAAGAAGAAGAACGTAAAAAAGCCGAAGAAGAAGAGGCGCGAAGGAAAGCTGAAGAGTTACCTCCTCCACTACCGCCACCACCGCCTTCACCCCAACCAGAGCCGGAAGTGGCAGTAAGTAATTTTACAGTTATGAAACATTCTAAGATTATAGAGAAAAAAATAATCTGGTTTTATTATTAATTTACAGCTTGCTGTGCCCTTACCGGCTTTAGAAGATGAAGTACAGACTATGGAACCTGTAAATGTAAATCGACGCATATTGCTCACTGAAGATGCGAAATATAGATTCAAATTAAGACAATTGCGTAAAAAAGCAACACCGCCTCTAATTGAGGCCCTATTAGAAATGACACCATCTCAAGAATTAGAACAACCTAGCAATTTTAAAACCTTACCCGACAACACACATATTATTAGAGGAACTTCGGGTATATCAGATTCTAAAGGCTTAGAAGTATTGCCTTTCGCTGCTATTATGGCGATAGTAACATCGTATAAATACACCATTAATACTTGGACTCCTGGAATTGTAAACTTCGTAATAGACACAGCAAAAAAATTATATGCTAATAAGCAAGAAAAATTTCAACTAGCTCCTGTCCATATTATTCCTAAAATTGCTATTGGACACCAAGTAAGTGTATCTATTGATAAAGGTTATGTTCATGCGTCGATGAAAAAGGTTTATTGCTATTGTTTATACATATGTTTTGTGATTTTCCAGGGTTACCAAACTAACATTGATGTGGTGGGTGAAGGAGCTACGTGGCAGATGGAGAATGTGCTAACAAATAAGTTTTTAAAAAAATATGATCGAGGTATGATAACGACGTCAAACTATAGCTGCGCTATTTTTAAGAGGAACGGATTGTTCTATTTGTTTGATGGTAGCACTTGTAATGCCATGGGGATTAGAGATGGAAAAGGCAAAGCGTGTCTACTGCGTTTTCGTAATTTGCATGACCTTGTTAGCAGGTATGTTTATAGACAATAGTATCATTATTGTGTTTCTATATTTTACATTAACAGTATTACAGATTTTTTAAATCTTTCCTCTTTTTAAGGATTTTGTTCAATAAAGACGGAAGAACTGAAGATCAACAGTTTATATTAAGCAGAATATTAGTAAGAAGACTTTTGACGGAACCTCGTATGAAGTTGCCCGAAGATTATAATTACGAGACAGGTAGACCCCAATCAACAAAATCAAAACTGTCATTCGTATCTTCTCCTAAGGCATCTGATAAACGAAGTTCAATAGAAGAATCAGGCTCTAAAAGTGAGACGGTCGTAGGCTACCAACTAATCAGTGGTGGTTATAGAATTGAGGGGACAACGTCCCTTAAAGATAGATGTTCATCTGGCGATATACAGCCTTGCCATTTTGTTAGCTTAATAGCTATGTTGATGGCTACCATGCATCCGATTAGGACATGGGATCATTTAATGGTAGATACTTGTATTGAGAAAGGACTTGAAATATATGAAAAAGCTACGAATTTGAAAGTATGCGAAAAGAGAGTAATTAAAAATGTTATACTGGATGGCAAATTTATGAACGTAAACATTAAGAAAATTACTGTTGTGAACGAAAACCCAGAGAAAAGGCTTGAGCAGTATCTGAATGCTGTGTTAGGAAGACTTCGTTACGTTCTTATTAGATTCTCATCTTGTAATTTGGTGATTTGCCAAACTGAAGGATACTACCATCTCTTTGATCCTTATCCGTCATTGGCTTCAGAAGAGGATATAGGCAAAGATCAAATCGACCAGAGTCAACCTCAAAGAAAAGCAAATAAAGTTGCATCATGGACGCTATATCGGTCTTCAGAGGCACTATTACGAAGGCTAAAAAAAATTGTTTCTGGCAATACAGATAATCCTGAATTTTATACTTTTGAATTAACTTCGGTCAAAACTGCACCTCGGCATTCGGCAATGAACTATAGGCTCAGTCCCCTATTTAAGCCTGATGAAAATCCTAATATGCCATACTTAAAACGTAGGAAAATTCGACCTAATGTTGATGAAAAAATGTATTGGCTTAACATTGCAACCGTACCTTGGTCGCGAATGAATCCTGTAAATGACTTAGGTTTTGAAAGAAAAACTCCACGCACAATGTGGAAAGATTGGGACATTGAATTCCCAGGAGACCTTTACTCCCTCTGGGGAAGTTTACATCCAATGGATTCCAAGTTTGATGCAAATCATCGTGGCAAACAATATCTTGCTACAAATGCCATAGCAATTGTAATGACTCAAGCTTGTGATCTTAGTGCATGGACTGGCAGTTTTCTCGATGGAATTGTCGAGTATGGTGATAAATATCATAAAAAATGTGCTGACAGATTGAGTTCTCTAAATCATGAAGTCGTGCTGGAAGACTTAGATCAAAAATTTGATGACATGTTTCCTTATTCTTTTTCTGTTAAATTTGAAAAAGTTATTTTTGGTTTTGTTTATAACATACTCCCAGACCGTTTTAACTTAAGCAAAGCGTTGGTTTACTTTTTCGAAAAGCACAAGCTTGGGATTTTGACAAGCCCGACGAAAAATTTGGCCTTTGGAAAATATGGTACATCGTATTTCATGTTTGATTGTCAAAGTTATGGAGCTCCAATATTCTGTCCAGGGCAAGGATCGTCTTACATATTAAGGTGTGAGAGTCTAAACAGACTTATATATTGTATGGCAATAACCATGAACGTTAGAAGACATGGCCAACAATTCCACTTGTATAGTGTGACAGTAAATTTAACAGAAAAATCTAAATAAATCTGTGTTTATAAAATAACTTGAATTATTTTTATGATATCTATTAGTTAGTTATTATAACCCAGTAGGTATAATCGTTTAGTTAACCTTACAAAAGTGACTATATACGAAATTAAAAATGATGGTAGTTGTCAGACGCATTTAAAACAACCACCAACCAAATCAAGCACATATTTGGAATCTGTTCTGAGGATCGTTACCGTGATCTCTGAACCTATTACGGATGATAGACAGGCGATTATCATTTATAGGTACTGTACTGGGGATCGTACCAGTGATCTCTGAACCTATTACCGGATAGATAGGCGATCACCATTTATACTGTACTGGAGATCGTACCAGTGATCTCTGAACCTATTAGCGGATAGACAGGCGATCACCATTCATACTGTACTGGGGATCGTACCAGTGATCTCTGAACCTATTACCGGTGATAGATAGGCAATCACCATTTATACTGTACTGGGGATCGGTCACCCATCCGAGTAGGTACCGACCGCGCACTTAGTTGCTGAACTTTCGTGATCGACGACTCAAAAGTTGGTAGAAACCTTTTATTTTGATGTCATACAAGCATGTTAAATTTGGTTGCAATAAGCATACTCGCGTTATCGTGCTAACGCACAGACACACACACAGACATAATTCCAAAAACGGTATTTTTGGACTCGGGGAGATCCAAAACGTGTAAATCCGTAAAAATCTCGAGGTCGAATTTTTTGACGATTACAAGACTTCCTATACTTACAGTATGTTTTTTTTAACTGGGACAGTATGGGGAAATCCGAAGATACAGGGAAATGGGCTTAGGAACCATTTATTCTTTTTTGTGAAAAAAATTTTGACAAAGTAATTTTTTTAGTCAAGCGTGAGTTGTCCATAGAATTGAGTGATTTTGAAAAAAAAATCTACAGTGCAAATAAAATGTCATTTTTGAATATGGAACGCTTTTTGTATGTACATGTAAGTAGGTATCGACTGTGATGCAGTAGGTGGGTAGTTTGAACTAACCTGTTGTATGAGAAACATTTTATTTCATTTGAGTAACTTCTGCTGCTCAGATTTTTTTCTTTCGTTACAATGAAATATTCCCTATATGAAACTGAACCGATCCGCATCAAAAATTTTTTTTTCATAATGACTCATTTCAATGGACAACTCACGCTTGACCAAAAAAAATACTATGTATTTTTTTTTTACAAAAAGGAATAAATGGTTCGTAAGGCCGTTTCCCTGTATCTTCTATGGTTTTGAATTTCCCCATACTGTCCCAGTTAAAAAAAAACACACGAAGAACAGCCGAAACAGTTGTTCAACGGAGGTAATGCCGGTCCACTCCCTAATGTTTCACATCCTCGATTTTCGTTCTCTCCCAGCGCGTCTCTTTCTCTCCACCCTGCTGCGCATCATGTGAAGCAATCTATATCTATCTATCGTGTCTCAAAGTCAAAGTCGTGGCCGAGGTACTCTTTGGAGGAAAACTCTGTATCATTGACTTATGACCACCCGACGCGGCGGCCGCCCACCGTTTTTGCTACCCTGGGCAATTGCCCGGTTTTTTTCATATAGGTAAGTATAGTAAAATTAAAACAACTTTTATCTTCTCCTACGCATATTTTTGTCTGTAAGAGACCTGTAATCCACTCTGTGGAAAGTTTATTTCTTTCTTTTGTTTTGATTAAAATTATTTGATTGTATTTATTATTTGATGAAACTATTCTTTCAACATTTGCCGATGAGTTGAGTGTGGCAAACTAACTACATATCTACACTGCAATTTAGGGATGGCGATTCTTATCGGAAAAGATCGATTTTAATCGCAACCTGATGAATCGATTCAGAAAAAAATCGAGGTTAAAAAGATCGATTTTGTTCAAGTATGTTTATAAAGTAAAATTAAGAATCAATTTTGTAGAAATCAAAACACCATAAATAACCATCTTTTGTCATTAAAAGCAAAGTATCTTTTTATAAGTTAAAGAGACGTGAAGGAAACTCAGTATACAGCAATCTCGCGAGTTATTTGAGTACCTAATTAAGTGAAAAAAAAAAAAACTTTACATGTTTGAGTTACATTCAACAACCTAACTTTGTAAAATTTTATGGTTTTTATAATAACGAAAAATGGAATGTCGATTTTCGAAAGTGATATATCGATTATTTGGAATCAAAAATCGATTCTTTGATTAACATATCTCAGATCGCCATCCCTACTGCAATTTACTTTACACGGGTTCACCTGCCTGCGCAATGGACTACTAGGACAATTTAGCAGAGGTGATTTATCAATGAAATTTATTGTATGTACTTTTTATGTAGCATGAAAATATCTGTCATTCCCGTCACAGATTAGAGAGTATATGTCTATCCCGTCACTGTCGTCCGTTCAATATGGACGTCGAAGTGATAGCGGCTGCTGCTATCTATTTGCTCAGTATATTTAATCATTATAAGAATGTGCATCAAAAAATAGTTGTAAAAATGTAAAATTAAAAATTTCAATTATACTTAACCCCGACTCAAAAAAAATTTTTTTTTTTCTCCAGGCCTTTTAACTTCAAACCAATTTTTTATGTGTCGGGGATTCCTTAATTTTCTTATTTTTATTTCCCTCTTTTTAAATTACTTGTGGACCCTAATTCCGATAGATAGCTAGGTACCTAAATTATATTTTCTTGAATAATGTTCAATAGAGAGCTGATAACTTTGAGACGCCTGAACAGATTTTCATGAACTGTAGCTAAGAACCATCTCGATCACGTCACCTTTCGAATCAAAAAATAAAAATCACAAAGATTTTCCTCCATCTATTATTTTAACCCCCGATGCAAAAAGAGAGGTGTTATAAGTTTGACGTGCCTGTGAGTCTGTGTGTCTTTCTGTGGCATCGTAGCTCCTAAATGAATGGTCCGATTTTGATGCGATTATTTTATTCGAAAGGTGACAGTTATCAGCTCTCTATTGAACAATATTCAAGAAAATATAATTTTGGTACCTAGCTATCTATCGGAATTAGGGTCCACAAGTAATTTAAAAAGAGGGAAATAAAAATAAGAAAATTTAAGGAATCCCCGACACATAAAAAATTGGTTTGAAGTTAAAAGGCCGAGAGAAAAAAAAAAATTATTTTCTGTCGCGGTTAAGTAATTAAAATTTTTAATTTTACATTTTTACAACTATATTTTGATGCACATTCTTATAATGATTAAATATACTGAGCAAATAGATAGCAGTAGCCGCTACCACATCGACGTCCATCTTGAACGGACGCCAGTGACGGGAATGAACACTCACGATTGTGTGGAGAGTAAGCCAAGATCGGGGCGATCATGCCCGATCATTTATTGGTCCATCCTGCCCGATTGTGAAGAGGGGCCATGATGTACCGAGAAGTGGCCGATTACTCACGCTTACAGGCCAGCAGGGCCATTCATAGACATATACGCCGTCCACACAATCGTGATTGCTTTGCTTGTATTCGGCTATCATGTTCATGACCCAATGTGAAGAGGGGCCTTTATAGTCTTTCTGTAGGGTAGGTAGTTATAAAAAATCGAATCCTGCCCGCCTAGCATGACCACTGAAACACGATATGATACGATATGATATAGCCATTTATCGCGTTGAACTGTCAAAAATTATTGGATGTAACCGCAATCTTGAAAATTTATTGAAACTGGGAACATGTATAAGCCTTATACAAGTTCACAGTTTTGATAAAATTTCAAGTTGACGGTTATATCCAATAATATTTGACAGTTCAACGCGATAAATGGCTATATCATATCATGTTTCGCTGGTCATGCTAGGCGGGCTGGAAGAAACAGGCAGTATTCTGAAATATTACTTAAAACTTTCTCTAATCGTATGTACCAAAGTTGAACATGAAAATAAAATGTTTTATACAAATGTATGAACTAAGTCTAAGACTGCCATGCCATCTCAATGTTGGTCTAGTCGTCACAACTCAAATGATATGAGCTACAAGCTGTGACACGGTTTTCTAATTTCTGTGACATCATCAATACTCTAGCGAGAACTTACTTTAGGGACTGACCATACCTGTTATCCTCTAGAAGATATCAACATATTATTAATAGGTACTGAACGCACTTATTTTGGAGAAAGTTTTAATATTTAAAAAGTGTCGGGTAGGTATAATATAAAGTAGGCAATAGAAATTTAAGATTTCATAATTTAATTCATAAAATTTTGTAAAATAGAACTAATTGTAAGTTGGATTGACTGACTTAATATTATCTTGAAAAATACAGAAAATAAATAAAAAGTGGCCAGTAATTAAATAACTTGATAGTGTATCATAGAATAGAATATAAGTAATTTTATTGTGCATCAAGAGTCAAATATGGAATCTCAACACGCAAAATAATAGTGAATGCTAGTATGATACTACAAATTTACGATCACTTTAATGTGAAAGACCGTCACTACCAATCCACTATACTTCAATGCATGTCACCCCTACATAGATCTTTACTGCGATAGTATTGAAATTCGATGCATGTTAATGCAATAAATTTTTACTCCGATACTTCTGAACTTTGATGTATGTTCACTTACCAGTACTTAGCTATTTATACAAAAAATTATTATATTTTACTAGGGGAAATAATAAAAACCCAGCAACTAAAAATACTTATAATTAGTTAGTCGCTCATTAAAGATTTTTAGTCACTCATTCTGGATAAAGATAGGTTTATGGTTGGTTAATCAGCTGCCCAGTTAAATACAAACCTAAATATATACTCACAAAACAAATTAGTACAGTCAATACAAACTTCGAAACCAATATAAAAGATTGCATAGATTTTTTGACATATTCGATATTTTTATTGGCCATGGTATAGAATTAATTACATTATGCTGTAAAAAGTTTTTTTTTTGTGGTAATATGTATGGAACTCAAGTAATATCACAATGAGTATGTTTTGTGTATCAAAGTTCAGTAGTATTGCAGTAAAGATATATTGCGGTGATTGTGAATTCTCAGTGAGTCTTTCACAATAATGTGCATTGCAATCTTGTAGAATCGTATTAGCATTCAATTCAATTCAACAGTTATAAAAATTATAGTCCATTTAGAACATTACTGGGACCATGAGGCTAGCAGCACATAATGTATTGGGCTCTGGCAGTGATTGAGGTTATTTGAAATATTACAAATGAAGTCTATTAGAATAAGAAGAAGAATACTAAAGAAAGCTCACTTGGAAAATAATATAATTAGTCAATCAATTTTATCTTGTTTTTATTATAACTGTAAAAACCTTAATATACATAATGTACTGTCAAAGTTAAATATTAAGCATTATCACTACAACAAGCTTATTCAAGATCTGGTAGATTCTCATCATCAGAATCACTTTCTAAGTCATCGAAGGAAGGTTTTTCAGCCTTATCACCAGCAGCGCCGCCGGGTCCGCCTCCCATTGACCGTAGCAATTCCTGGAGATCATAGTTTTCATCAGTTCCACCATTCTCCTCCTCATCATCTTCATCTCTCCACTTGTTGAAGTCTATTTTGAGATAATGTGGTTTTTTCTTATCCTTTGTTAGAGACGGCCAGTATGATGCATCTTTTTTCTCTTTGCGTAGCACCATTTCTATGCACCTTCCTTTATTGACAAAACCACTATTTTCAGGTAGCACGGCATCGTATAATTGAATTGTGACTTCGTGAAGTTTATTGTCTTGTGCATTAACACCCTTAAAATAGACAGAATCTTTTTCTATTTTAATAATAGGTTCTTTAGATTCCACGCTGAATGTGAGGAAGACATCCTCTTTTCGTTGAGCCCATAAAACTGGAGGTGGGGTTGCAGTTTCACTCGACATGCTAATTTATTGATAAAATGTTCTTAGATTACAACAAAATGTTAAATTGGTGAATTTTAACGTAAATACGATATTCGGTAGTTAACAATTTATTCACCGATTTCGACGCGAGGAAAAGCAAGATTCATTTATGGAATACCATAGACTAGATAGACTAATGAATGAAAATGAAATGAATGAGTGTTGCTATATATTTAAATAACAATCTAGAAAATTCTCATTGCAACGGAGCTTATGGTTTTAATACTTTGTATCAAGGGAAGGAAAAGAGACCTAGCTCATACAGCCATATCTATAGTTATCATCTCTTTAGTGAGTTATGTTATAATGTGGATGATACGATAAATTATAAATAAAGGAAACTGTAGATGGGCAATGTGAAAGAGAAAGAGCATACTAACACGTATATTAGAACGAGATAGATAGACGAGACCATTTTACATACACGCAGACTGCCTTTCAGACTCGTAGAAAAGACAGCAACTGTCAGACTGCAGTACTATTTTTTCCGCATACATACGCATTACTTAAGTTATGACAAATCATTGAAATAAAGTGGTGTGACTGGTGTGTAGACGTTGAAAATTTTATAGTGGGATTTTCAGTTGATCAGTCACCATCATCATGACATTTGCCATGCATTTCTCGCTAAGCACTCCCCATATGCATGTCGAATCACCCAGATAGGATTCCTATCCGGTGAGCATCTCCCTCGGGGGAGTCTTTGCACCGATTAGGGTCCCTAAGGCGTTCGAGTCGGACAGATACAGTGAGGATAACTGAGGGTCAAGAAATTTATAGGTAAAACTGGAAGTCACACTACCAATAAAAAATGATTGACGTAACCAAGTAACTTTTGAATGTTTTAGTTTCCTACCTGTCTCTTTCTAACTCTCCCCACAAGTAACTCGTGGGGCGAGTGACCATTTCATACTTCATAAGTTAGTACCTATGCATGCATGAAATAATTAAATAGATTAAGACTAAAATTTATGCTTCTTGTACGTACTTAGACGTTTACGTGTCACGTGCTCTATTGGTTAGAAAAAGACAAATGGATAATAAGAAGTTTTCATGTAAAAATTTTTGTTTTCACTTTTTGTTCGGAGTTGTGGCTTCCAGTTTACCTATAAATTACTTGGCGAGGCTCAAGAAATTTATAGGTAAAACCTGGAAGCCACAACTCGAAAAAAATTTGTTTTCTGTAAAGTCGATGTACGGACGATAAATTTACGTGATAACGTCATACACAAGTGGAACGCTTAGGCCGATCGTGCCTCTCTAAAGTGGGGAACTCACGATAACTCCATTACCATCAGTCAGCGCGATGTGGATATCATCCATAGTTAAAGGAAACTGTAGATCGGCAATGTGAAAGAGAAAGAACATACTAACGCGTATATTAGAGCGAGATAGATAGACGACACAATTTCACGTACACGCAGGGGGCCTAAGGAGGCCTGTCAGTCACGTAGAAAAGACAGCAACTGTCAGACTGCAGTACTGTTATTCCTTAGACACTTTGTGTTAGACACGGATTCTTTGTCTAAGTATTAATATATTCATGCATATTGCGCACACATCCGTGTATTTTTTTGGTCTCACCCAGAGGCTTTAGACAACATGCATTTCGACAATCGCTCTCGCTATCGCTAAGTAAAAAAATGTATGGGATTGACATAAGCAATCGATCACTTTTCGATTGCTCATGTCAATCCCATACATTTTTTTACTTAGCGATAGCGAGAGCGATTGTCGAAATGCATGTTGTCTAAAGCCTCTGGTATCTAATCTAAGGTCTCGCCCTAGTCGATTCATTGCCAACCTATAAACGTCAGTAATAATAAATCTATGATATCATCCAAAAACTAAGTCCAAAAATCAAACACACGATGGCTCCATTTGCGTCACTTCAATAAACTTTTTTTTTCTACTTAGTGACTTCTGTCTGACACCACAGATTAGAGATATCTGACACGCCGCGAAATCGACAATACACGAGCGCATTTGAAGCGATGGCTATACAAAAATTTTCATCACGCCATTCAAGCCACGTGAGATTCCAAACACACGGAACGATTTTGGGTTATTTTGGAGTAATGGCTTTTGCAGCGATCGTGAATTTCCCACTGACTCTTGTTCTGACTTAGGGGGCAATTCGCCTCTGGGCCGCGGCCCACATTACACGAAGTAAATACAGTAGTGGGAAACTGGGCAGAGGCTTTAGACAACATGCATTTCGACAATCGCTCTCGCTATCGCTAAGTAATAAAATGTATGGGATTGACATAAGCAATCGATCACTTTTCGATTGCTTATGTTAATCCCATACATTTGTTGTCTAAAGCCTCAGAGGCTTTAGACAACTTGCATTTCGACAATCGCTCTCGCTATCGCTAAGTAAAAAAATGTATGGGATTGACATAAGCAATCGAAAAGTGATCGATTGCTTATGTCAATCCCATACATTTTTTTACTTAGCGATAGCGAGAGCGATTGTCGAAATGCATGTTGTCTAAAGCCTCAGAACGCGTGGGCCAGACCAGAATATCACGGGAAATAAGTATAGTGGTTAAATCGACCCATTGGGATTTTATTTCATTACATGAAAAAAGGACAAATATCAATAATTTTTATTATTTGTTATTCTTACATAATTCGTACTATAGAATTACTTAATTACATATTCTATTTTACGGAAAAATCATATTTTTTTGTTTTGATGTGGCGTCAACAATTGTTATGCTACTGTTAGTCGTTTGTCAGATACACACATTGTATCTGAAAAACGATTAACAGTTGATCATTTATTGCACTTCAGTAATATATTCATTGTATTAAAAAATATTGCAATTTCAAAATTCCATATAATTAATGAAATGTAAAAGCCTAATTAAAATAATGATTTGCCTTACAAAATAAAATATCTAAGTATATAGTATCATAATATAATATGATAATTTATTTCTTGAACATGGCATTTGTATTAGACAGATTATAGAGATATGTTATTTTTGACGATATAAATATAAAAGAACAATTAAGCATAAAACAAAATGTCACAATAATAACGTACCTATGAAAAGACTGTAACAGTCCGTTTAATTGTATTGAAAAATTGATAAGCTGTTAAATTTTTCAGATACACACACGCCACATTTATTCACACCACATGTCTCTAAAACTAATGATAATTTTCTTTAAAATAGTAGGTAAATATTAAATAGTAACTAATAAAATATACATTTTTGTTGATTTTCTTTTCTTTAAAACAGCAACGTACTTAAGTAGGTAGTAGTATACTAGTACGTATATAATAATTTTTAATGTAGATAAATGTTTTTTTTCACCCTTTTTTTTTCATTTAATGAAATAAAATATAGTATTTAACCACTATACTTTTTTCCCGTGGCATTCTACCCCACGCATTCGGCTCAGTTTTCCACTAGGTACTATATTAATTTACTCCGTGCAATGTGGGCCGCGTCGGTATAATAGCTTACTGCGAAAGAGCGTCGTCTCTCACCCGGGAGGCACTGGTTCGATCCCCGCCACGTACCAATGTGTTTTCAAATTTTGAACTCGTATGGACGTTTAATCGACGCTTTTACGGTGAAGGAAAACATCGTGAGGAAACCTGCACACACCTATGAAGAAATTCTTAGGTTGTGTGTGAAGTCGACCAACCCGCACTTGGCCAGCGTGGTTGACTAAGGCCTTATCGCCCCTATTGTGGGGTAGGCTCGAGCTCTCGGTGGGGACATTATATGAGCTGTTGATGAATGTGGGCCGCGGCCCAGAGGTGAGTTGCCCCCTAAGCCCTCGCTTGCACGCCGACTCAGGCGGAACGTGACAATGAGTCATGTTTTTAAGTTTAATAATGTTTAAACCATGTTTAAACTCATATTATCGTTATTGTGTAGACCGGTCAACCGGCGATTACACGTTTTTTTTTCTAGAGAATTTAATTGTCCCCGCATGTTTCGGTCTGCGATTTAGTTACTTTACTTTGCGCTAGCACCCAAAAATGTTTGAAAATAACATTTACATTCAATGTATCAAATTTCAAAATGTGTACTATCATTGTATGTAAATGAGTATAGTAGGTACCTATGTAAATGAGTATAGTACCTACCTACTTATTACATTATCTGTGGTAAATGTTATTTATTTAATTAGCTCATTGTTAATGTTTATTTGCCAATACGGTTATTTTGTAAAACATCAACCTTCAATAAACCATTTGAATCAACACAAAAATATCAGATGTTTCATACATTTTGGTTTGTAGGTGTTGCACTTTTTCTTACAACAAAATAAATAATGTCCTAAACATATAGGTAGGTACCCACTCCCCTTAAGCAAAAGCAAATCAAAAATCCTTGAGTGGCTTACTAAACTCTTCTATGAAGAAACGGGGAAGGGAGGGCAAGATGGAAGGTTTAACTTTAAGATGTAAATAAAAATATAAAAACATAATATCAGTCCTTTATTTTAACCAGTCTTCAGAGAGATCTTACTTGCTTATAAAATTGAGTAATTAAAAATAATTAAAATTGAATTTAAAATCTATTAGGACGTCGTAAAAGAAAAAAAGGAAAAATTCCATCTTGCCCTAACTCTGAGGGCAGAATGGAAAGCTAATAAGGGCAAGATGGAATGAACAGGATACCCTTATATTTTGCAGTTGACACATAAAATACAACCGTTTTCTATGTCTGAACACAGTTCATGTGCCCAACCACAACACTCTGGACACTGTACCCAATCCTCTGTGGGCGGTTCCACATATGGTTCCCCACATAACATACACAACACATCGTCTTCTGTTGACTGCTCCGGATGTGGTTCTATATTTTCATCTTTTTGTGTTCTTTTTCCCTTTCCTTTACCTTTTCCTTTGCCCTTTCCTTTGCCGTTTTCTTTGCCCTTTCCTTTGTTCTCGTAGGTTTCTCTATTGTTAACTTTATTTTCCTTGACCAGATTAAGGACTAATTTTGTTTTTACTTTTAGCTCTTTATTTTTTTCAATACTCTCTTTAAATGGAGAACTAGTTAGGATTTCTGATTTTTGACTCCTCACTTTTCTCTTCTTTATTGTAGGAGTCACTTTGGGAGACGGAAGTATTTTTATTGGTGAAATTAAATATGAGGTTGATGGTTGTTCAAAATCAATAACGCCTGAATTTGTTTTTAATATACTGGCTTCTGACATGTTATCCTGTGTTTTATCATAATTAATTTGCACTTCTTCATCCGGTTTGTTGTCGTTATCATTATGGACAGTAGATGTTTCGTTGGTAATATTGCCTTCAATATCGATGTTGACGTGAGATTGTTCGCCCTCTATTATCGGAGCGTTTTCATATACAGTAGCCGGTGCGAAGTCTAAGTCTGTAAATAAATTTCTGTTAAATGGGAAGATGCCAGCCTTTCTGAAGCCACTAGTAGCATTTTGCACAGTCGCACTTTTTTCATATGCAATGCATACTAGCCTAGCTATATCAAACTGATTCACTCTTCTTCCAGGATGATTCTTTTGAAAAGTGTCTAATGCATGCTCAAAAGCCACTTTGAATGAGCGGTAAACCGAGACGTCTAATGGTTGCAGCTTGTGGCTTGTGTGGGGGGGAATACTGACCATGATAATATGTTTTTCTCGAGCTAAATTTAAAGCGTCTAAGTTTTGATGAGTAACATGATTATCTAGAATTAATAAAACCGGTCTGTCTGCGGTTGGTCTTGTTTTCTCAATAAATATTTGTAGCCAGTTGTTAAAAGTGTCGTTAGTTATCCAACCCGAATCAGAACACCAAGCTTGAGAGCCATTGGGAGCTCCATCCAAAAGACGTTCGTTCATTCTTTTCCTGTGTCCAAATATAAAGCAAGGTGGAATGAAGCGACCAGTTGCACTGCAAGCACAAATCACTGTGGTAAGTTGCCCTTTTTCTGCTGTTGCTACAACGTCTACTTGTTTTTTGCCTTTTATAGAAATTACTCGAGGAGGTTTAGAGGCACTAGTCTTAACACCAGTCTCATCCATGTTATAGATGTCGTCGGGTCGCGACATAAAGTTATTTTGAGAAATAACTATCCATAGGTTATCATAGAACCGATCCACTTGCGTGCGATTAAAAGCAGAACAACGAGCTAAAGCTGTGGGTTCCGGTGTCCTGTATGTTAGTTGGGGATGCCTCTTCATAAACCCACTAAGCCATGCTCTACCAGCCTTCTCACATGTAAATGGATGCGGTATTTTGTTTTGTACCGCCACCTCATAAGCTAATTGCTGTAGACTATCTTTTGTTAATCCGTAAAAAAGAGTGTCCCGTTCAATGGCAAGGTCACAAATTTTTTTCTCAAGTTCTTTCGAAAAAACTGTTTGAAACCTACCTAGGTTTTTGGAAGAGGTACCTTTTTTGATGTGGCGGTGTAAGGTTCCGATCGGAATACCATATTTTATTGAAGCTGAGCGTATTGTAGTAGTTACAGCTTCGTCCATGGCCATCTGCATTGTTTCTTCAGTCCAAGATCCTCTGTTACTCTTTCTTATATACTTGAACACCATCTATAAAGAGAATAGTTCTCAATTAGTTGCAAAAAATAAAAACAGAAATCAAAATAATTGCACGCGGGCAACATGGAAACTGTTCCATCTTGCCCTTAAATGCAATTTTCCATCTTGCCCATATGCTCACTACCAATAATAAAATCAACGATCAAAAAATCCTTTAAGTTTTTTCATCTTTAAATATCAATTCATACAATCTATCCCTAAGAGTTAGTGTATATAAAATAAAATAGTAGTATTACTTACTTTGCATGAGTAATCACACTTTGAAAGTCCACTGATTTCGTAATAATTCGTCGCCAAAATATGTAACACGTGTTCAAGTCGCTTGGTGGTGCGAGCCGAACTGAGTCACCGGACATAAATACAAGATGGCCGCTTGTATCTGTGTGCGTAGAGACACGAGCGCTTTGTCGCGCGGTTTGCGATAGGTAGATAGTTTCCATCTTGCCCACTCTTTCCATCTTGCCCTCCCTTCCCCTAGTTACTTTACTTTGCGCTAGCACCCAAAAATGTTTGAAAATAACATTTACATTCAATGTATCAAATTTCAAAATGTGTACTATCATTGTATGTAAATGAGTATAGTAGGTACCTATGTAAATGAGTATAGTACCTACCTACTTATTACATTATCTGTGGTAAATGTTATTTATTTAATTAGCTCATTGTTAATGTTTATTTGCCAATACGGTTATTTTGTAAAACATCAACCTTCAATAAACCATTTGAATCAACACAAAAATATCAGATGTTTCATACATTTTGGTTTGTAGGTGTTGCACTTTTTCTTACAACAAAATAAATAATGTCCTAAACATATAGGTAGGTACCCACTCCCCTTAAGCAAAAGCAAATCAAAAATCCTTGAGTGGCTTACTAAACTCTTCTATGAAGAAACTGAAGACCTGATAAAAGTTGGCAATTAAAGATCCATTACACACGCACACACACATACACACGCATCCACACATTATATCCTTTTTATTAACACGCATAGATTAATTTCCTCTGTATGTTTGTAACTCCTCTATGTTTTTGTCATAAATTGTAACTTTCTTATCATAAGCATTGTATTTGTAAATTGAACTCATAAACACTATGTAGGTCACAGTCGGACAATTGCGGATATTCATCGTTTATAATGTATTTTAGTTCATATTTGCTTCCATATTGAAAGTTGTGTGTTGATGAGATCTTTAAATGGTTTGAAGGTTGTTGGTGTTTTACAAATAATCCTGTATATTAGCAATGGTTATAAATTATAATAACCTTGTCATTGTACTTTTATGCGCAAATAATTACAACCTGTTTAATTTAATAATATTTAATATATTAACACATAAACAATGGAAAAAAAGAAGGCTATATTCAAAAGTTACCTTACCTACCCGTTTCGTATAATATAATAACTTGATGTTGGGCGTTGGAAATACAATAGTATAATATAATAAAAAACACGAATAATAAAAAAGTATAAGTACTTACACAAATTATGTATTGAAATGAGTGATACACACGAAAATTTAATAATACATCCAAGTATACACTTCTTTTAATCAGTTTGAACATGATGAGGATACTAAATACATACGTAATCATTTATATTTAAAACACTATACCTACAACATTTTGTTTTTACATAATATCGTACCTACAGACATTAAAAATTATGGATGGATACTGATAGATAACACTACATTCATATAATTGCTTATTTATATTTAAAATTTAAGGACTAGTTTTAAAATTGATTTCGATTTATAAGTATTATGTTTTAAAATCGACGTGGCAGCTTGTCACTTAGGTACTTTCAGTGTTTTTTTTACTATTCTTGGAAGGAAAACCATGAACAATAAAATTTATTTTTTACAGTTAAAATGTGGAAGGTGTACAATAAAATTATTTCTAATCGTCTAAGAGCACATTATCAGTAAACACATTATGCGATCCGATATTGGTACTGGAAGCCGATACGATATCGGGGGTAAGTTAAATATATGAAATGCCTTTCACATTGTCAGACCCGATATCGGATATCGGACCTGACAGCGATAAGCACCATCGGACGACCGTGGGCTGTCGGACAATAATATTTGTATGTGTGCTACAGACACGTATAATACCTAAAATGTATCAAATCTACAAATGGTCACACTGGTGCCCATTTGTAGAAGATTTAATCATTTTGACTTGATTCCTAAATTTAAAATCTGTGATTAGTGGCAGATTTTAGTGCCTTTCTAGAAAATCCTTAATATATTTTCTAAAAATTCTCTTAGCTTGCCAATGCCTCAGGTATGAATAAACAAAAGTAAGGAACAGGTTTCTAAATAAACATGTATCCCTTTCCTTTATATCAACGAAAGAAATGTTAAAATATCATTAAAACAAATTTTATAATGAAAATCAACAAAATGAAGAATTAAAAAGAAAATTAGAATGAGTTATCAGCCCGATTTTATCGGATAATGTGAAGATACCACACGATATCGGATATCGGCTTCCGATACTATCGGATCGGATGATGTAGAAATGCTCCACTAGAATACCGAAAATCGGTACTTTTTATTATATTGTCACTTTTTACTTACAAAATATAGCTAAACTTAAAGTTGGACGACATAGCTAAAAGTAAATTGCGGCACTGACAAGGTATATACTTACTTATTAATAGACTGAAGCGTATGATTGTGAACTAAATATCGTCACTTAATAGACAAAAGGTCAAAAGCTATTTACATTTGAAAACAAATCTTTGGATATCAGCAATTTATGTGCACTATTTGAAAACACTTATAATATGTAAAGTAAAAACATTAATTTATCTCAAAGTCAGGATAAAGAGAATGATGAGTTAAAATACGTATTGAAAAACATTAAATGCGTTCGATTAATTTAGTGGGTATGTTCTTCATCAAAATAATTTACAATTAGATAAATAAAAAGCTCTAAATCTTTATTAGAATGCTTGAAATTTAAGTTTCTTTTCCTCTTACAGAAATTAGATCACAGACAGACACTTACGCATAGCAAGTGAAATTTTAAAAATTCTACAATAAATACGAAAAACACTTAATATAAAGAGAAACCATTATATAGTACAGTTAAAATGTGGCACTATTATAATAATATTGCATTTACACTTGGCGAATTCTGCAAGGATTGTTTAAATTCATGATTGCAAATTTGAATTTAAAATTTATAATGTTCTCTGAATAATATTTTTCGATGCATTACATGATCCAGGTCCACCAAATCTTTGTCAGGGCTTTCTATCAACATTGTATATGAAAGATACAGCAATCACCATCCAAATAGTGACTTGCATTTTTTTTAGATTTTTCACAACTTTGTCTCACCGAACAAACCCCATGTATCTTACGCGATTTTCCATATAAAATGAAATATTTTATCTTGAAATCTGAAGACGTGTTATTTAAACCTAGTTGCCGGTTATAAGAAGCGTATTAACCATTACATAACCAAGCAAAAAATCTTTTGGATGTCACCATAGATATAGGAAACTGTAGATAGGCAATGTGAAAGAGAAAGAGCATACTGACACGTATATTAGAGCGAGATAGATAGACGATACCATTTCACGTACACGTATACGACCTAAGTCGGCCTGTCAGCCACGTAGAAAAGACAGCAACTGTCAGACCGCAGTACTATTTTTCACGCACACAGCCGCATTACTCACAAATTAGTGCAGTTTATTGCTTTCGCCCTAGTCGATTCATTACCATTCTATAAACGTCAGTAATAGGGTATTTTACACCACGAAAGGAAAAATATAAAATTGCATTTTTATGATAGATATTGCAAAAAGTAAACGAGAAACATCTATATTTATTCATTAATATGCAATTTAATTTTATAATTTAACTAGCTGTGCCCGCGCGACTTCGTCCGCGTGGATTTCCCGTTTTTGCAACATTTTTCATTGATGCTCAACTCCTATTAGTCGTAGAGTGATGTTATGGAGGTATATAAGCCTATATCACGGTTTCCTAAACTGTGCGTCGCCCTGGGGTGTCGCGGTTCTATCCCGGGGGCGGGCGTCGTGAGACGATCCACATAGAATGGCTCTTAGCGAGCTAGTCGAACGAAAATAAATGTAGACAAAGAAATGTAAGTCGCGATTTTTAAACTTGAACCCGGTTTTGAGATGCTCTGTTTTTAAAATAAGAAAATACACTGATAAAAATCGACCGTCCAGCGCGGGCGAAAAAATCGAATAAGCATCTTTACGCTACCGGGACATTGCTTTCGCCGTCGAAATTGTCTTTGCTACTTTATGTTTTTATGGTAATTATTTTTCAGTCTTTCTAATTTTAAAATATTTGCGCATTCGTTAACGCCTAAATAATTCAAAAAAAGCTATATTTTTGTTTTTGTAGGTATGTACTTAACTTGGCTGTTACTTTAACGGGGGGAGGGCTCGTAAAAATTAGAAAATTCCTAAGGGCGTCACTATGAAAATAAGTTTGGGAAGCTCTGGCCTATAGTGTTCCTCGATAAATAGACAATCATAGAATTTTTCAGATCAGTAGTTCCCCTTTGTAGGATTCTGTACCCAAAGGGTAAAACGGGATCCTATTACTAAGACTCATAAATAGAATAAACTAAATACTAATAAATAGAATAAAAGAAATATTGAAGGGGCTCCCATAAAATAAGCGTGACTTTTTTTGGTCGATTTTGATAACGGCAACAGATAGACGCTTGAAGTATTCACAGAATATTTAGTTATATTATTCACTTTTAAAATACAACAACCAACGTGTTTTATTTCTCTGTCTTATTAACGATAATAACAGGTAGAAACTTAAAATATTAACAAAATATTAAATTAAATTTCAAATAATTTTTGGAGATTTTTGATAAAATCTATGGCACGGAACCCTTAGTTCGCGCGTTCGACTCCTTCTAGGTGTTTTTTTGCAGGCTATCTCTGATGACCTTCTTGAAGTCACCAGGGCTTTTAGTAAAGGAGAGGACCTCGCTGGGTCCTCAAGCTTTAAGGTCGAATCACTCCAAAGCGGATTCCTGACCGGTGAGCATCTCCCTCGGAGGAGTCTCTGAACCTATTAGTCTCTAATGCGTCCGAATCTGACGGGATCAGTAGTTGCTAATATAAGCGCGTTCAACTAAACAAAAAAACAACTCAGTAGGTATAGATGCGTGCGTAGTACTTGATCATTATTTAGCTGCGGAGTTATGTTAAAACTGTAATATCTCTGAAGATATTCATTGAAATCTAATAATGTAAAGAACAATTTTGTACAAAATTAAATACCTGTGATGAATAAAGTATAAATTTTGATAAGGAATAATATGATTTTTACAAAAATACCTTCTCATCTAATGCATTATTTTAGAACAAATTTTATTAACTAAAATAGGTTATAGCGAGTAAACGTTAAGAGATAGATAAATGCTGTCTGGAACTTTTTTTTAGAACTTTTAAAGGAAAATAATTCCGTGATACATGATTTTTGCGTAACTTTAACCGTTTACCCAGCGTACGCAACAAAAGCTCTGAAAATCAAAATTTATTATTTTCCGTTTATTTCAAACTATGATATCTCTTAAGATATTCATTGAAATCAAATGAGGTCATTAACAATTTTGTTCAAAATTAAATGCTTGTGACAAATAATGTATTTATTTTGATAAGGAATAATATCATGCATAAAAAAACATCATCGCAGATAAACTTTTGATTAAAAAAAAATTTGATTACCAAAAAGAAAGGTTATAGTGAGCCAACCATAAAAGATAAACATATGCTATCGCGGACTTTTTTTTAGAAAATTTAATGGAGAATAATTCTGTCATACATAATTTTTCCGTAACTTTAAACGTTTACGCAGCGCACGCAGGGAAAGCTTTGAAATGAAATATTTTTCTCCCGTTTTTGCAACATTACCTATTCATTAATGCTCAGCTCCTATTGGACGTACCGCGATGTTATATAGCCTATAGCCTTCCTAGATAAATGTACTATCCAACGAAAAAAGAATTTTTCAATTTGAGTCAGTAGTTGCTGAGATCTTAGGGTTCAACCAAACAAACAAACAAACAAACAAACAAACAAACTCTTCAGCTTTATTATTAGTATAGATTTTAAAAATATCGTCGTTTTTCAATCTGTCCCTAAAATTTTTAAAACGCCGTTCGCCATATGGGAACGCGACGTGACGTCACTCAGTTAATAAACAAAGTAGATTTGTATCGTGCTTTGTGTTGATTTTGAAATGGTAGTTGTTTTGTTGACTAACGGAATGACGCCACGGGCCGAAAAAGCATGGCGGCTAGCGTTTCCGCGCGAAAATTCAAAATCGAAAATAAAACTAAGTTTTAAGAGCGGGCATAAACCAAGAAAAATATCAGAATTCACCCGCGCGTTTCACCCTTCCCCTCTTGCACATCGCAGTTCGCAGCCGCAAGGTGGCACTCGCTTCATGATTTTTCTTTTTTGTGATCGCACATAGTATACGCGAAATAACTAGATAAAATTGGCTAAGCACGAGTCGGACTATCTATCCATTACCTATACTTTGATATGTGGATTTTTAATACTTTTCGCTGATGGTAAATAAAATATAATAAATTCAAATTCAAATAATTTATTCATTGTGTGTGTTTACAAAGATATGAGGTAGGTACTTACAAGTAAAATATAGCTCAACACATGAACCCTGCAAGGTTATAACAAAGTATATAAATAAAGTTTTATTTACATCAATTATATTTTTTTTTATAAAATCATGCTAATCGCTCAGAATAATTACCAGGTATGCACATTCTTTAAAAAAATAATTATTGGTAATTAAATCATTTATTCATAAAATATAATGTTACTTTCAGTTTTGATTATGTTAATGTCAATCTGATGTGGCATGCTCAAACCAAGTGGCATGCTATATCACATTCTTGTTATTTATGACAAGAGTTGACAAGATACCACTTTGGATTGTCCAAAGCTAAGACAATGTTCGTAAAATTGGCCATTATTCTTTATTTAAGTTTATTTATAAAAATATCTAAAATTATTATGTAAGTATATTAAAAAAAAAAAAATATCCGTTATCTAGTATCCGTAACACAAGTTCTTAATGATACTTACTTCGGGCTAGATAATTGGTGTGAGCGTGGAAATATATTACATTTTTCTGTGGATTTTTATCAAAATCAGTGTATTTTAACATATAAGATCTTTGGTTACATAAAAAAATATTTACATTTTATGACAGGTACATTTTTTTTGTATTATACATGCATGGAAATTTTGCAGTAAAGATCTGGTGGTCAAAGTAAAAAGTTCCTCATTCTGGGCTAAAGACAATATATTGTGGGCATAGTCGCTACACATTCACGAAGTCTCATCAATGATTCCATCATCAGCTCACCTGAAAAACCTAAAAGAATACAACTATCGGTATTTAGGTACCTCTAATACTTAAATTATCATTAACCAACTCCTAATAGTTAAGGAGTTTTACCATACATCATCAGCTCATCAACACGAGATGACAACCAGACGCAAATACTAGAATAGCTTTATAAAAAATATGAATAACCCTCTCTTTCTGTTCTTTTCCGAGGGTTGCCCTCGATTTCTCTACCTTCTCATCATCAGATCCTGGCTTGGTGAGAACGGGACTACCTCAGGAGTATACATACACTATCGAATAAAAAAAGAAATTTGAGAAACGGTCCACAAATGGCAGAGATATCGGTGAACAGATATTTACCTTCCATCATCAGCTCATAAACATGAAATGATGACTACCCGGTGCAAATAATAGAATAGGTTTAGGAAAAATATGAAAAACGTTATATATGCGTATAAAATTTGAGGGTTGCCCTCGATTTCCCTGGCTTCCCATCATCAGATCCTGACTTGGTGACAATGGGACCTCAGGAGTATACACTATCGAATAAAAAAAGAATTTTGATAATCGGTCCACAAATGACAGAGATATCGGTGTACGGGTCACCATAAAAAGTATATGAACACTGTAGTACCTTGTCATAATAATATTTCATACATAATTGTAGCAACTATTACTGCACAAACGCTGGCGTTGCTATGACATGGTACTAAAGTGATCATCTACTTCTGAAACTGACTGTACGTGTACATACATAAAAAAATACATACAGACGAATATCTCCTCCTTTTTGGTAGTTGGTTAAAAAATACTTTACACACACCACACAATTGAAACTTTGCACCAATTCATGAGTAGTCAAAAGCATCTATTTTTTTGCGTTTACTGCTACCCGCGCCGACATTGTTACATTGTGCCGTGAGCTAAAACGTCAAATTGCGATATTTTTTGGTTAAACTACTTATATAATATAATAAAAGCAATGTACATACCTCCGACAATTATTCATGAGTTGAATTTTTAAATTTCTAAGCTCTTTCTTAGAGTGTTTTCGCATTTTATTTTTATTTCCCATATTTTTGTCGAAGTATTTTCTCGAGCCGGTGGCGGAACACAGAAACACAGCCCACTCGTCTCAACGGAGCAGTCAAGACTGATTGATGAAACAAAACATGCCCGTTACCACGGGTGAAGCGCGATAGACTGATGCGTTTTGCGCGGAATAAGAACGTAATAAGCGACAAATTGGTTTTATGAAAATAAGTCGTAAAGTATTCATTATTTTTTAAAATCCCTAGTAGGGCTGCTTTGTAATATAGTTTTATATTATGTATTAAAATATTGACGCAATAATATGCATAGCATTGAAAATAAACTGATTTAAGCTGGAAATTAAAGGCAAGTTCGTGATATTTTTCCATGCTTAAAAATATTTCATTATATGTTTTTTCCCAGACTAAAATCTCTCAAATATAATGTAATATCTATTTTCAAAAAATGGGGTGGCTTGTGGCCTATTTTGGGGTGTAAAAATCAAATCAAAGATTGGTAATTTTGCTTTATACCCCCTCTTAAGGCATTTTTGGTTTTATAAAATTGAAATAAAAATTCTATTGGTTAATTACTTACGACCCCAGGATTGATTTAAAACAGTTTTCAAAAAATGGTGCAATACCCTATTGTATATCTATGGATGTCACTAACTTCTTAACATTTCAGATTTCGCCCTCATGTCTCGTGAAGAATTCGTCAAGCGTATTCTCAGAAAAAGATTGGTGCACATTTATCAGATCAGAAAGGGAACGCCTCTTTTTTTACTATAAACGCTACGGGAAGGCGGTTCTGAGCTGACAAGTGTGCTACGACCTTAATACGTAACACATTAAAGCTTCGGAAGTTTACACAACTTCCTGTTGGAACACTATGGTTTCCTTCACAATGGTGTCGGTTTGTTGCCAGCAACTCTGCGAGCAGGTGAACACGAGGACCGAGAGGAAGTGTAGGTGAGAGAGGGCCACGTTAGTGGGCAGAAGGCGGAGTGTTTCGGCAAATGCCGGCATCAGTTGCAACTCGCATATGAGCCTAGAGCCGCATCTGACGCAGACAGTGGGCATAGCGGGTATTTCGGGAGTACTGGCCGCGCTAGGCAGCGGAGCACCTAACAGTGGTGGCTGGTCTCGACTGTACCTATAAAAAAAAACGCACTTTATGACTTTAGTTTTTTTTTCTTTTAAATTGATGGCGTTCACGGCACATAAAGATTACGCATTTTGCCAATGTCGAGTGAAAATTTACTTAAAATAACAAGAAATTGTACGGTAGATTGAGATAAAAATTGAATCTCTCAACACGTGTTTTAAAAACAAGAACTCGGGAGAAACTCCGCACTTGAGATCGTTCTGCGACCAAATCCAAGTATTTTGCAAATCATTTACTGTTATTATCAGTGGAGATTAGAGACAGTTCTTCAATCACTACTTTCAAATATAAATTGACAGAGCACTATCTCTCAAATTCGTCTTAGAGAATATGGTATTTTACACCATGAAAGAAAAAAAATATTAAATTGCATTTTTATGATAGATATTGCAAAAAATTAACGAGAAACATCGATATTTATTCATAAATTTGCAATTTAAATTTTATAATTCAATTTTTAAAATCTTTTTTAATCTGACCCTAAAACTTATTTGCACTTTTGTCTCACCCGCGTATTATTATAGTTTCCCACTTTCATTCTGGGTTGGCTGGAAGAGATCTCTTATAGAGATAAGTTCGCCCTTGCATACTATTTTACTCTGTAATCATATGTATACCTTTATGAAGTGCAATAAAGAGTTAAAGAGTAAAATCTTTAAAACGCCGTTCGCTACTAAATGTTACGGTGGCTCTTACCATCACACAGTCGTCTACATAAAGGTACATCAAACCCAAAAAGTAACTAATGTTCAGTGAACCAAGATACAAAAACCAAGCCAGGAGAAATGTCAGACTCTATCATCTCAGAAGTCCGTGCGAGTTATTCGTCAACTGGCGACTATGAACTCGCTGCGAGCGCGAGTTGGCACCTTCCGATCTTACCTATTACTTTTTTCGTCGTACAGTCAAATAAAAACGGATTAAAATTAAATTGCTGAAGGTCAACTAGCTAAGACATTCAGCGCAACGTGTAACCAGGTGGCTGAGCGTCCTGTAGTAATTCAGTTAAATTGGATATTGATGATCTTTTTCAAAACAAAATTTTCTTGTGTTATAAAAACAATAACCTTGAACCTACCACCCACCAAACGTACGCATAAGGAGGTACCTATATTCAATTTATTATAACGTTCCTGTAGCTGACTACGTTAATGTCAGATTTTCACGATCGAGAGTTGACTACAAAAAAAAAATAGATAAATTCTGAAGTCGCCAACTCGCGCGCGCTGAGTTTCAAAGTAATTCTAGTTTTCACAGAATAAGAATAATAAAGTTTTCATAGATAAAGTAGGAGGTGCCCGTCTTGGTCACACAACTTTTTTGTTATTTATGTTCTGTAAAAGTAGCAACTTTAAAACAAATTGTAATAATAATCGACTAGCTTTTTTTTCTAGTTTTTAATACTAGAAAAAGAAGCAAGTCGATTATTTTCAGTGTATTTTTTCTAGTATTAAAAATATTTACGCGTTTGTAAACGCAAAAATAAAATTATTCCATATATTTTTTTTGTTTTCTTTTATCTGTTTTTTTTTTGTGTTAGTCAATAAACGTTTATTTCTGTCTGTCTTAATTTCTTACCTTAGTATTTGACCAGGGTTGTAGCGCAGTCTCGTAAGGAAGGCATGGAACAGCCTGTCACCGTGCAATGGTGCAGATTCTTCGTATTGCTCTTCGTCTCCTCCACCTCCTCCGGCCACTCGGTCACCACCACCACCAGCGATCACATCCATCTCTAAAATAATACAACATTTTATTATATTTCCACCCAGGGCTTCTTACACTTATTTTTATTGTGACGCCCTTAGGCATTTGCCAAGTTTTTCAGACTCAATCTAATTTTTAGGAGCAAAATTAATATGTTTGAAATTATGTACAGTAGAACTCCAATTATCCGAACTCCGACTATCCGAATCGCCGATTATCCGAATCACAATCACAACGGTTGAAGACCGCAAAACAGCTTACATTGACGGAGATGTTTAAAAAACAATGATTTTTATTTCTAAACTTGTACATAAGTACATTTTATTTATATTTGAAACATGTGAAAATTTCATGTTTCTTTCATTTAATTCTATAAAAAAATAGTGCAATATCAAAACGTAGCTTTTATTCTCTCCAATGGCAATTTTTTTTTTAAAAATCCGATTATCCGAAGATTTGATTATCCGAATGGGTCCCGGTCCCCATTAATTCGGATAATTGGAGTTCTACTGATATTGTTTTTAATCTTGAAAAAACCTGTCCAATCAAATAGGGTAGAGGTATGTCTATGGCATTATCAAGCAAAATACCTATTTTATTAAGTTTATATAGAATACTAACATAGTTTTTTAAGATGGTTTCTGCTACTAAGTCATAAATGGATCTATGTCGTCTTAATTAATATAAAATGGTATTATAATTATTATTAATAACATATTTACAGTTGTTTTATTAAATTCTGTATAGTTGTATCCATGTCGCAGGCGGATCGTATAACACGATGGATTACATAACGGCGCGGTAGTAGTTGTAGTGTGTGAGAATTGTTAACCAAATAAAACCGTTTATTGATAAGTCTATAGTAGATTCTATCAATACTAGTCTGTATAATCGAATGGAGATCGCTTATTATTGGTAGGTTCAGGTTACTTTTTTGACGTGATAAGGTCTTATAAATTGATGAACGCCGGCTGCAAGCAGGAAAATGCATGACTCATTATCACGTTCCGCCGGAGCAGAGTGTGGAGTGAGAGCGCGGAACAAGCGATAGAGAGGCACAATCGGCCTAAGCGTTCGACTTTAGCACGTAAAATTATCGTCCGTAAACCGATTTTACTGACAACCGATTTTTTTATGACCAAGCAGAGTGGAATTATTGTCAGACATTACAATCCACCGCGCCGTTTAGTAGTACGGCGTGTTATACGAAGAGGTATTTGTCACTGGGATCCTTACACTTGCAACTTAAGCAGTTGCCGAAAGAAATTCTTTAGTCTGATGAGGAGTAGATCCAAGCTAGGACTTGCTATACCCTGTGAGGCTTACACTCTGTGGACTTGTCAAGTAACTAACCATTTTCTTTGTTGTATTTATTTAGCAGTTCGGTAACTTTGTCCTCATTATTGCTTAAGCTCTTCCAGTCTTCTTCCACATAGATATATTTTGATACAAACTGAAGTGGTCCACACATCAGTCGGCTTCGTATGTCCGGTGGCAGTTCTGCTGTCTAAATAACAAAAGAGAATAAAACTATATCCAGGGAATTGCATTACAGAAAAGGTCATTTGTTTTTCTAGAACACAATTGTTGAGTGAAGAAGGAAGCTACGAGTTCCTTGCCTAAAAAACCTTATCAAATTGTTTTTGATCTGTGGGTTTTCACCTTTTTCGACAACAGATAACGCCACATACTGTGCTCTGCATCTCTATGGATTTAAAATCCACAGATCAGACACAATTTGGTAAGTTTTTAACATCATTAACCCTCAAGGCAAAACGAGGCGTGTTAAAAATTTGATGTGTCTGTGTGTGTGTCCGTGGCATCATAGTGCCTAAACAAATGGACCAATTTTAATGCAGTTTTTTTTTGTTTGATAGCTAACGTGATCGAGATGGGTCTTAGTTATAAAATTATACCGGGCATTATATAAAACTTTCAATTTTGTAATTTTTTTTACACATTTTGCTAAGAAGTCACAGGTAGCATCTTCCCACAACACTGTGTTTTATCTGACACATAACAAACATTTTGTTGTAATTGCAAAACAGTAACTTAGAATAATATTAAACAAGATCTATACTTGTAGTAGTAAGGCTTGCACATCATTTGTAGGAGCTGATGGAGTGTCCACAGTAACCAGCCCAGGCTCATCTCCACCTTCAAGTTCTGCTGCAGCCACTGGTGCACATATTGCTCCTATTGCACCTGTGAAAATTTTAATTCCTCATTTTAAATATACTACAATATTCAGAGCAGAATTTTGAAGAAATTTTCCAGAAAGAATAGTTTTATTATACAAAAACAATATTTTTATGTTATGAATGTGGGTATACATATTCATATTATGTCTGTGTGCGTCAGTATGGGAGTGGTTAATGCCTGCCCTGACACACACAGGCTAGATGCATGTATAACTACAGAGTGTTTATATTATAAAATACATCCACAGTCACCAAACTCATTAATAATAATAATGGAATACCTTGAACTGGTGACATGTTGGCATTATGTGCATCAAATACTTGAAGATTACCAAGTGCTTGTTCAACAGTTTCCAATTCCAATGAATTACTCTCTTCTTCTTCATCAGAATTTCTACAAATTTTGTAAATAGTATAGATATTAGAATAATAAACTTAATGTTGTGTAAAATGGAGCAGGGAAAAGAGCCAGACAAATGAAGATATAATGTCTATTTTCATTACCTATGTGTATATCCACTCATACAAAACTGTTTTTTTAATATCATAAATAATATCTGGTAAGTATTTTAGAATTTCTAATATTCTAAGTTAAAATAAAGAAATTTTTAGAAATATTGTTTTATTTTTATTTTTTGTTTGGCAAGTTTAGTTATGATTGAAATTGATACCAAATTAAATAGAAAACCGAAAAACATGGAAAAATTTCCTGTCATGGATAAGTGCTGAGACGGGACTTGAACCAGCGACCTTTCACTATCCGGGAGACTGCTCTTCCAACTGAGCTACACAGGACTGTTTGACCACGACAAATTTAGCCATGTCTTTAGTTTTTTGATTATGTCATCAAGCTGACGTACGCCTAAGAATGTTGCAGATTTACATCTTTAACACCCGATGAGATATTTTTACAAATACCGTCAATTAGTTAAGTTAGACATTTTTGCTTTTTTTTTTAAATAAAAATAAAACAATATTTCAAAAAAAAAAAAAGCAAAAAAGTCTCAGCACTTATCCATGACTGGATTTTTTTCCATGTTTTTCTATTTAATTTGGTATCAATTTCAATCATCATCAAAGAAATTTGTTTAGATTTTTTTATTTCAGCATAGATTCTCAATGTGGGTGAAAATGTTCCCTTTGTGGGTGTTCAAGACTTCCAAAGTATAAAGAACTAGAGAAAGAGCGGATTGTAAGGGTTTTGTATGGACAATGCATAATAAATTGGAGACTGGAGAAGTCAAAGTAAGATATATCTTTATATTTATGTAAAAATATTGTGTGTTTTAGAAATAAACATATTCTTAAAGTGGGTAGTGGGCAATATTAGGTTAAGAAACTATAATTTACAATAATATTTGTAATTTTTGGTACACACCTTTGGAAACAATTTATTGGGCTTGGAATATTATCAACATTCATGAAGTTTCCATTAGCAGTATCTCCGTTATCATTTTCATCCCACTCATCAGCTCCATTACACCATGTTAAGTTACTCTCTGTTTTTGGCATAGCCACTGTCGAAGCCTGAGATGTAGCATTATCTTGAATTTGACTTCTAAGGCATAACCAACTGAAAGGAAATAGTAGTTTCTTGTAAGTTAAATAACATTTTAAAGTTTCGCATTGAATTATTCAAATGTACAATTATTATGTTTCAATAGTACTTCATATCTATCCAGTTAAGTAAGTTCATAGGAGATAATTGGAAGTTGGTGGATATATTTTACTCACCTATCTGATTGCACCCAGCAGTTAGGGTTTATACACGCGAAAACATATAAAGTACGATGATAAACCGATTTCTCAAGAGGTGCATAACATTGAGTGATCAGTGGCCTGTAAAGGCCACACAAAGGACACTTGGACGAAAACTGTAAGTTTTCCAAAGGCGGCCAATCCTGAAATACACAACAGTAAAATAATCCTAGCACGTGCTCTGTTAGAAACATTTAGTAATAATGCAAAATAAATAACAAGCATACTTACAGGCATACCACCGATTTTATTAATGGTGAAATTAAGATGCGTTTGATTTTTCTCGCCAATAGCATCATCCTCATATCCCAAGTAAACTTTACCTTGTTGTTTTGCCATGGTAATTCATAAATTACGTTTTTTTACAATTATTCAGATCGCAAATTTATCGATTTTTTTGACATTTCAAATGACATGACATGACAGCTAAATAAAATTAATGTTGTTTTAATATTCTTCCTAAGACAAAGAAATCTAGCCCATACAGCCAAGTCCACAGTATTTAATTATTTCTTGTTGTTGTTTTTGTGTTTATTTATTTGTCACACATTTTGATGTCTGTGCTTGGCGAGAAAGCTATGGTGACAGTGGCGACATTCCTCAAGATTCAAACGTTTTCTGAATTATTACACACGCCCTCGTCTGAGATTACACCTTTAAGACACAAACTTCCCATAAAAAATATTGAAATAAAACATTTCCCAATACGCACGACATCGCGCCCAAGAAGCCTATAGTTTTACCCATAGCTTCATGATCGAAACCTTCGCCAAATACACTTCTTTGTTTTTGGTCGCGCCAATATGTTACGGTGTTTAAAGTTTTTAATTCTTCGATTTTTTAAGTGGACTGTATGAGATTTAATACATACGGCAGATAAGGGGAGAGAGAGAGGATAATGCACGCACTGACCTTTGGAGCGCAGATTTACGCTCGTCCAGCTGGATCGGCAGCAAACAGCAGCGGGCCCGCTACTTCCAGTTCTTCAGCGGCACGAGAACCTCTCAAACCTCTTCTGCAGTATTCGCGGAAGGCACGACACATTCAATGTTACAAGGACGCAATGTCCGGGGTTAGCGGTTTATTAATTAACACGATGTCACTCGATCGCGGCGGGAATATAATAGCAACGACGGCTGGAGACGCAATGTCTTCACAGACTCGGCGCAAGCGGCACCGGCGATATAATATATTTTGGCAGTACGTGCGAAAGGGATGGGAATAGGATCAGGTGTCGTACCATTACTGTTTGTTATTTTAAATTAATTATTGGCGTAACCATTTCCACCCCTCCTTAAAGGGTCACCTTTAAAAGACAACCATGAGTTACAAATAAATTTGCGTTCAATACGCGCGGTTAAACAATTAAAATATGCGAAAATATACGAATATTGTATACTTGAGATTATATGGACTACTTATATTAATTACTAATTTTATAAAGCGAATTAATTATTGTCTTGGAAGAGGACACAAACGAACGACTGGACGAAGGTAAGTTCCTTTCGCGGTTCGAATGGTAGCCACACGAACTACGCCGTCTTTAGATGGATGAACCTCGTCGACAATCGCTAATGGCCAGGCTAGGGGCGGTACGCAATCATTTATAACAACCACAACCGTACCCGGAGTGATTGGAGTGGTTGGTGTATTCCACTTCTGCCTAACCTGTAAACCGTGTAGATATTCCATCCTCCAGCGGTTCCAAAAAGACTGAACTAATTTGTCCAGTAGCGTATACCTGTGAAGTAAACTAACAGAGTCAGAATTTACTTCCGGTGCGGGTAATGACAACAAAGGAGCCGTATGTAAAAAATGGCTCGGCGTTAGAGCTGAAGGCTCCGCGGGATCAGAGCTCAGTACTGTCAGCGGACGTGAGTTAAGCAAGCACTCAATCTGAGTGAGCACAGTACTGAGTTCCTCATAAGAGAGGAGTTGTTGTCCAATAACTCGGAAAAGGTGCGTTTTCACGACCTTCACCATACTCTCCCAAGCACCACCGAAGTGTGGAGAGCTGGGACATATAAACTTCCATGTAATACGGCTCTCCGCGCACTCTTGTTCTAATTTAGGTCTATAATCTTCATTAAGAAACTTATAAAGGTCGCGGAGATACGAGCTCGCTCCCTTAAAGTTGGTCCCGTTATCCAAGTAAAGAAATCGAACCGGGCCTCTTCTCGAGAGAAAACGTTTTAACGCGGCTAAGAAATTGGAAGTGCTTAAATCTGTGGCGACTTCTATATGTAAAGCACGGGTTGTCAGGCATGTAAATATACATAAATAAGCTTTCTCACTACAAACACCACGACGACGTATAGGAGTGTAGGCAATGGGACCGGCATAGTCACAGCCCGTATGCGTGAATGGCTTACTGACTTCACGTGTACGGTAATCCGGTAAATCTGCCATAAGCGGGAAAGGTGAACGCGGTTTGAGTCGAAAGCAAGTTTTGCACATGTGAACTCGTTGCCTAACTAAGCGGCGTGCAGACAATATCCAGAATTTTTTGCGGAGCATCGACATTAATAGTTCTGGACCGGCGTGTAAATAGTGTACATGATAATAATCAATAATCATACATACGACGTGGTCGTTGCGAGGTAAAATCACTGGATGCTTTTGTTCAAAGCCCAGGGCGGAATTAGATAGGCGACCACCTACACCAGAGATTATCAAACTTATTTGTTTTACCGCCCCCTATGAAAATGAATTATTTCTCACCGCCCCCAATTTTTTATACACCTAAAACTTAAAAACCACGATTTCATTGCTTTAATTACACAAACTTCTGCACCTCCCTTCCTCCTGAGGCTGCTTCCGATTCCGATAGCCTTACTAATAAGGGGGCGTTTACTCTTTCGACGCTCAATCGTACTGAGAAATTTAGGACAAGTTTCGATGAACCCGCCAATTGCAACCGGATTGCACCAATAGCGTTATTTAACGAAAACTTGTTACAACTTGATTGCGTACGGCTATCCTATGAAATCTATGTTAAGTATTTTTAGTTTTTATATCATACCGGGCAGAAATATATACTAATTATTCGATATTGAGTAGTAGGTAAGGTCAGTTTTAATATCAGTGAATTTTACGATATAAAGTAAATGAAATTACAAATCAACCAACGCCCCCTTAAACTACGCCAACGCCCCCCATTTTTATCTGGATCACTTAACGCCCCCCGCTAGGTCTTCAACGCCCACAAGGGGGCGTTATCGCCCACTTTGAGAAAGACTGACCTACACGGATAATATTCTTATCGATAAACGGCCGTAAGCGAGAGAAAACAGGTGAGCATGGTTTGTTATTTAACAAATTAGAGTACTCTTCGGCAAAGTACTTACTTTGTAAAGCGCGGACTATCATAGCTTCTGCAAAATTTAGATCATCAGCAGTCACTGCAGTAGTGCTGCGACGCGGTAAAAGCTTTGTGAATTTACATAAATAGTCATTTTTAACAAGCTGCCTAACAGTACGCAGCGCATGGTACGGACTAGATGTTAAACCAAAACAGACGCGGTTGAAATGGAATAAAACAAGTGGATCTTGCGGTCGAAAGCGATAAAGAAAACATTGAAATCGACGATCACACTCACGTACAACAATCTGTAAGAATTGTTGCCGACAGTCGGCGGTCATAGCAAATGCGTGCAAGCGGAAGTTCAAAATAATTTTGAACAAGTCCCCTTGTAGATTAGGGCCTGAATGTAAAATGTCATTCAGGGACCGTCCAGAGCTAGTCTTACTGCTAGCGTCTAAAACGATGCGAAGGCGAGTCGACGTCTTATCCTCGCGAATGACTCCATGGTGCGGTATGACGTAAATTGGCGTAGGGTCATGCGAGTCATATTGAGGCGCGGGTGAAATATATTTTTTAGCGAGATAGTCTTTAATGACGTCATCATATGCAACCCGTAACTTAGGTGAAGCTTCGAGCTTTCTTTCTAAGCACATGAAACGCCTGCGAGCGATTTCGAATGAATCGCCAAGCGAATAAATATCGTCGTTAAATGGTAGGCCGACGACGTATCTACCACAAACGGGATCGCGAATCGTAGTCGATTGATAAAAATGTTCACATTCAACATCAGAGGGACGTTGAATGGGCGAGGCGGTGGTAAACTCTTCGAGTTCCCAAAATCTCTTGACTAATGTGTCAAGGGCGGCAGGCTCTTGTGCTAGACAGCATGTCAAGACCTGATGAGTATGAAGCGTGGAAAGCGCGGGAACAGAACCCATAATTACGTAACCTAATACTGTACGTAATGCAGGTGGCGATGCTGAGTCATGCTGGATAGCATCTACCTCAGGGCATAACAAGTGCGGGAATATAGACGCGCCTATTAACGCATCTATTTTATTAGGTACGCCGTAACTCTCATCGGCGAGCGGTAGTCCAGACTGGTGGGACAAAGCGGACATATCGACAATAGCAGTCGGCAATAAGTCGGTAATTTGATCAACAACAAGCGGCGAAAAATTAAAATTAATGTTGTTATCAAAACGCGAATAAAATTTTAAATTAATTGATTGTTTTTCAATTATGTTCTTTGTGCCACCGAAACCCTTAATAATAGTACGTTCGATGTCTTGAAGCTTAATGCCTAGTAACTCGCAACACTCCTTCGTAATGAAGTTGCTTTGCGAAGCGGAATCTAATAACACGCGAATGACGTGTTGTTTACCGGCGGTGTCGTATGCGACCACCTGAGCGGTTGACAATAAAATAGTCGACTGTTCATTGTTATTAAAAGGCGGCGAAGATAAGTCAGCAAGTGCTGTAGCACACAAAGCAACGACCGACTGTCGGTGTGTGTGCGCGGAAGGCGCAGGCGCGGGGGCCGCTACGGCATCATGTGGCGGTGGCTGGCTCCGAGCGGCGGGAAGCGGCGGCGGCGTGACTGCGCGCGAGTCGGCCGCGACCGTGCGATCTAAGCGTGTGAAGTGTAATAGCGAATGGTGTCTCAGTTTACACACGCGGCAATAGGAATTAGAGGAGCAACTTGAGACTCGGTGTTGTAAACTTAAACAATTCACACAAGCATTTTTATCTTTGACACATCTAAAGCGGTCTTGAGGAGACATTTTACCAAAATCAGCACATTTAAATAAATGCTGGTGCTTAATATTTGTACAAAGACATTTTATATTAGAGGAATCTACCGTAGTATTCAAATAAGTTTGGTACTTCGGTGGCGGAGGGTTATTATTATTAGTGCGGCGAGTAGTCACTTGACGACTAACAGAAGAACTAACGTTAGAAGACGTAACATTAGTGCGTTCGAGAACCTTAGTACGGGTTTTAATAAATTCGACTAAGTCTTCAAAAGAAGGGATCTTCGAGCTGCAATTTAACTCGAAAGCGCGGACAGAATCTGAGTCTAATTTTTTAAGCGCGATATGAAGTAGAATGAAATCTGTAAGATTATCTAATTTAAGGTTTTTTAAGGCACTAACTGCACTTGTAAAATTGTCGGTAAATAAATCAAAGTTACTTGCGGAAGCGGTGTGTAACGACTTAAAATCTAACATTTGATTTATATACGTAGTGGCGAGCATTCGCTTATCTTCGTATTTGTCAATAAGCGCTTGCAATACTAAATTATAATTCTCAGCGCAGGGTGCTATACCGGAGAATACCAATTGAGCCTTGCCTGACAGTTTACCTAACAGGTAATACAGTTTTTCGGCGTCTGTGAGCGATGGATTATCATGAACGGTGGATTTATAGCTGGCGTAAAACAATGGCCATGAGCGTATATCACCGTTGAACATCATCAATTCGATGGGCGGTAATGAAGGTCTAGACCTAGCGGGTGCGTTAGTTCCGCGCAGGGAATTTCCTTCTGAATATTCAGAATGAAGGCGTTTAATTCTGCTACACAAAGACTCAAATGCGATGAGACTATTAAAATCTGGTTTCGCGGTAGGATTTGATTTTAATAAGCGCGAATTATAATTGTCTAGCACCTGTTTAAATTCAATGCGCAATGCATCGATATTAGATGATTCATCGAGAAAGGTTTCCCGTTTCAAAGCATTTGAATGAATGTCGCAGGTCAAATCGTAAATTTTTTGAACTATTTGAAAAATAACTTCGCGTTTTGCGATCAATAAAACTAATTCGGGATCGTTTGTGTCCTCGTAATCGGAACCATCACTATTAGCAGTTTGCTTTTTAGGCGGCATTTCGAAAACAATAAATATTTAAACTTGAATAAAAGTTATCAAACTGACGAGAATATATTTTAATACGAAGCAAAATGATACCAATGTGCTACGCAATAAGGCACAATTTGATCGCGAAACGTACAACTTGTTTACTAGTTAAACTGACCGTTAACGTTAACAAAGAAGGGTAGATTTTACCTTTTATTATTATTTGAACCAATTGATTTTTAACTGACCTAAATTATTAATAAGATTACACAATAATGATGTTAATAAGTAGTTTAAGAGAATAATATCACGTAACTTATTGTTACGGGCGGGAATATATAGGAATTAAACTTTCTAAATATGGTGACGCAATGTCACGCTAAGCGAAATAGTGTGAAAATAAGTTTATAATTACACGAAAGTTATTTTCGCTTATTAGGGCCTACAATAGGTGTCCTAATAAGGGCGGGTGGAACAATCCAGTGAGAATGGACCACAAATGGTCGCGCCAATATGTTACGGTGTTTAAAGTTTTTAATTCTTCGATTTTTTAAGTGGACTGTATGAGATTTGGTACATACGGCAGATAAGGGGAGAGAGAGAGGATAATGCACGCACTGACCTTTGGAGCGCAGATTTACGCTCGTCCAGCTGGATCGGCAGCAAACAGCAGCGGGCCCGCTACTTCCAGTTCTTCAGCGGCACGAGAACCTCTCAAACCTCTTCTGCAATATTCGCGGAAGGCACGACACATTCAATGTTAGAAGGACGCAATATCCGGGGTTAGCGGTTTATTAATTAACACGATGTCACTCGATCGCGGCGGGAATATAATAGCAACGACTGCTGGAGACGCAATGTCTTCACAGACTCGGCGCAAGCGGCACCGGCGATATAATATATTTTGGCAGTACGTGCGAAAGGGATGGGAATAGGATCAGGTGTCGTACCATTACTGTTTGTTATTTTAAATTAATTATTGGCGTAACCAGTTTTTAATTATCTTTTTCAGGAAAAGCAAAGGTATATAGCTCATACAGCCATATGTTCAATGGGGCCACGGTCGTGCTTGCCGGATAACGATCACCAAAGCTAAGCTACCAACTGCGCAGTCGATACTCGGGAGGGTGACCGAAAACTTTCTAACTCGAATTTTCTCCGTGCTTCGCCAGGCATGTTAATCTGCTGGTCCCGAATGTTGTCGAAAGATAGCAGTCGCATACAAGTCACGTAAGATGGCAGAAATGGCGACTTGTAATACTCGACTGACACCAAGCTAACTCGCATCAGGTTAATAACCAGTGGAAGAAGATGAAAGAAGGAGTTTCTCCCGAGTTCTTGCTGTAAAAACACGTGTTGAGAGACTCCACTTTTAACCTCAATCTACCGTACAATTGTCTGCTACTTAAAAGCACATTTTCACTTGATATTGGCGAAATGCGTTACATATCGCGAACGCCATTTAATTAAAAAAGAAAAAGAAGATGAAAGAAAAAGAAATAATTCGCCGATGAACAAAAACCATTGGAAAAACTTATAACCAGTTTTATCAATATTTGATTGGACTGCTGAGGTCCTTCATATCTATCTTGCTTGATTAACAGCTTTTGTTTGTTTGTTTGTTCACTGAAGGTCTAGATACCTTTGAGTTTGTGGCCCCATTTATTTAAGACTTAGGTAGAAGCATCGCACATCGCACGTGGTGCGGCGCGGCGCGGCGAGCGCGGATGGCGAATTTTTGATGGAGCACCACACGTCGGTAGTATTAACGTCAACACGAAGTGTAGGTAAGCATTGCCGATAAACCGCACCGCACCGCGCCTCTGCAGAGCAACGCAAAGCTTGCGTTGTGCGGTGCTCCTAAGTGATAAGATGGCAAGCTGTCACTATTTTGATGTACCTACCTAGTCCTTACTGCATCTCCTCTTTGCAGATGTGGATTTATGTGTCACCAAATATCTTTTTAAAGCTCTTACTTCCGCTTAACAACATGGATGGGCATGAGGAGGCGTGACCCGAAAACTCTTGAATACAATTTTTCTTATTTTAAAATCATCAGCACCATGTCAGCCGAGAGACATAGCATAGCATAGGCCTCCCCCAAGGATCTCCAATACCCGAACAGTCCTGCGCTGGCCGCATACCTAAGTCTTCTCGTGACCTTTTTCAGATAGTTGATCCACCTTGCGGTCGGCCTAACAGCGTCTAGCGCGATGGCCGCCAGCCTCCCGCTTGCAATTTATGTCCGCTGCACCACATTAGGTTCGTGATTCTTTTCAAATTAAAAATAAGAAACGTTGATAGTCGATACGCAGAGAGGTGGATTCGTTTCTGTAAGAACGGAGATCGATCCCCGCGACCTCCGTTATACCACCTACCTACTGCCCACGACGTGAAATGAAATTATCTATGATGAGGACTAGGTATTTTAATAAGGTGGGTACCTAGCTTTTTAGTGCTCCGTATGGTACGCCGAAATACCCTTCACCGAATAGGACAGTTTTCCGATAACACTGTATTCCGACGGTTAGTTGATCTAAAAAATACTTCGCCTTAGGAACGGTTTGCCGAAAATATTATTCATCGACGGTTGGAAGTCCGTATGAAACCTTCGCCGATAGAACGGTTCGACGTAAACACACATCAACGACGATTATAATCATTCGCATAGGTTAGCGAGGAGCGAAGCGACGAGCGGGTTAGGTGTAAGTACATAAACACGAGCCGAGCGAGCGTAGCGAGCGTGTCGCGGCAGCGGCCGGCGAGCGCAAGAAGCGATTTATGGGCGTTTCTCACATTGAGTGTGTTTAAGTCGAACCGTATGATGATGAGGAAGTAGGTAAGTGAGTGTATGAAAATTCAAAACTAGTATTAGGTAAGTAAGCAATTAAAGATATTGGCCAATAACTCTTCATAGTATGAAATTGTGAACATACAAATGTATAGATATGGAAATCGTTTAATTAACCTTGCCATCTGGTTTCGATGAACTTAATTTGCTAATGACCGAATGACGAATTGAGTACCTAATTTGCAATAATTACGAAAGAGACAAAGTCTACGCTAAAGCGGCGATGACGAGTTGCTGATCGTAAAAATAATAAAACGCTATTTTCTTATACACATAAAAAGGATATTTCCTTGCGTAAATATAGGTAGGTAGGTACGTACCTATCGTATTCTCATGTAAATTCGTTCTAGATAGGTACGCGATGACGTTACTCGAATACGAGATTAAGTTACTTGTTTACAATTTGCTCTTAAGAATTAATATTCTGTTCTTTTATTCTTGTAGAGATAAGAGAACACTACCTTTCTTTTGCGTTCTATTTGCACGTTTTTGCATACCTACTAATTTTTTTAACAGTACCTAACCAAAGAGATACTTATTTTTTACGGTCACCCACATCCGACACTCCATACATATCAATCAACTTAATATTTATAAATTAAGAATAACTATATACCTGAAATAAGAATAATTACAATATTTATAATCTATTTGCTGTGGATTTAACTATTAGACGTACTACCTATTTAAAGTTCTTTATCTACTAATAAGTAACCGTTAGGCTCAGCGCAGACCAAGAGGAAGCGGTAGTAGGTCTCAAGGGTTGGCCTCATGCAGGAAAATATTCCAAAATAATAGCAGCGTATTGGTTTATTATAATATTTATAATCTATTTGCTGTGGATTTAACTATTCGACCTATTTAAAGTCCTTTATCTACTAATAAGTAACCGTTAGGCTCAGCGCAGACCAAGAGGAATATCTAATCCTCCCGCGGTAGCGAGTAAAAAAAACCATTCTCAAGGGTTGGCCTCATGCAGGAAAATATTCCAAAATAATAGCAGCGTATTGGTTTAGTAGACACTCTGTGACTCACCCCAAGTAAATTGAAACAAGGGTGAAGAAACAGTATCTCTTTTCGCCTTCAAAATTCTTGACTTTCATTTTGCCTCACCTAGTTTACCCAAAACATCAATTAACAATATTATTATTAGAGATCAGTGAAACCCAGACCAAACCTGCCTAGAAAAGTTAACCACAATTACCTACGTTATATCAATTAAATACATAATTAAATATCCTTTTGCAGGACATTTAATTAGACTTCCCATCCGAGCAGATTAAACGAGAGCTAGTACCTACAAATTGCGACTGTATTATTTTTTGACTGCGTTAACTTTATCACATTGCTAAACTCACACTTAATCATTTAACCCCGTTTTGAAGCAAACATCTTTGGATAGATTTCATTATGTTTTCACCAAAAATTGATATCTCCTATATGGGGCGGTCATTGCCCAAGCTTGTCGCTTCGCCATCGCCGTACGTGCGTGGGAGCCCGAGTTGTGTTAACAATGTGTTTGGAAACCACATCATACACCGGCAAGCCTTCTGACCGAGTAACTGTGACTCTTTGCTTTAGTTTTTTACGCGAAGTCGGTAGATAAAGAAAGCCATGAGAAATTCAATTGTTTTGGTGTGTATCTATCGCTGAATGTACGTGGTAATTAACTACGCAATGCACTTAATTGCTGTCGTTTTCAGGTATTGTTGTTAGCTGTGCCTTTTGATGCCGTGACCGTGAGTACGCTATGTCCCACGAACAAAATAGCCCCTCATCGTAGGATTGGCAGATGGCAAGGATCAAAAATACGGACTATAGGAGCTTTCTATGATCTTCTCACGCCAAATAGACCGCCAACATACTATCAAGATGAACTACAGGAACACCCTCAGGACGATGAACCAGACGACTGCGGTGAAATAGAAGACTATGATGAAAATGATCTAGATTCCAGTGAGTATTAATTTCTCTCTTATTTATGGTTCACTCTAAGTTCTACTCAAAACTGGATTAACACTTTACCTTTGGCATAAAAACGTCAGGAATTGTACGTGTAACGGCCGGTTGCACCAAATTACCTACAGGTACTTTCATATTTTCGTAAAAAAAAAATAACCTAACGGAAAAACCCATTTGTGTTACTTTCTGAAAAATTCTAACACTTAAATTTTGGCGCAACGGTCGCCGGCCGTAATAGGTAATAGTTGCCATCATTGCGTATTAATATGTTAGTGTGAATAGTACCTAAGCAAGTAGCTTCGTGCGCGTGGAATTCGGTAATAGGTTTAATATAGCATACCTTTGTTACTCAGTGAAAATATAGCATTATACCTATAAAAGAATTATTTAAATCTTACCAGTAGGTTTTGTGCCTAGTCGTTACAAACAACAAATATTTTTTCTTGATAAGTGCAGATTTCTGTGAGCTGCTAGTGCAGATCACAGAAATAATAATAAAGTAGATATTATAATAATTTTTAATACTAGAAAAAATACACTGAAAAAATATTTTTGCAAATTTTGGATCTTAGAAGTGCAAATTTCAAAGATTTGATGGAACAATGTTTACCATAAAAACATATTAAGCACCAAGCAAGCACTGACAAATTTCGACAGCGAAAGCAGAGCCTCGGTAGTAGTGGTAAACGCAGTCGCCCGGATTGCGGAAGATGCTGGATTCTATTCCCGCCTGAGGCAGGTGGATTTTTTTCGTTGTATTTTTCTGGTATTAAAAATATTTACGCGTTTGTAAACGCAAAAAATATTCTATTAAGAGGATATTATTTCTGTGGTACAGATAGATAGACAAATACTAGGATAGATAGATATACCTATTTGCACGCTACTGTGTAATCGTAGGATTACGGTTCCACTTTACAAAATTTCTGCAAACTGACCACACCTAATTCAAAAAGAAAATCGCTTAAACAACTGTTTACTTATTTCAGTACAACCGACAGGAAATAGACAGCAGCGGGGCGATAACCGTTTCTTCGGAAACACGTTTCATAGACCATCACAGCAGCATCGACCAACCAGGCCTCCAACAACTACTAAACGGCCTTACACCCGGCCTCCTAGACCTCAGAAACCGAATAATCAGCCGCAGAGACCACCACAACCTGTTTATCCGTCTCAACCAACTGGATCTCTGTTTCAAAGACCACCGCAAGGACCGCAGCCCGGTTTCCCGCCACAGGGACCGCTACCTGGTTTTCCACCACCGGGACTGCTACCTGGTTTCCCGCCACAGGGACCGCAGCCGGGTTTCCCGCCACAGGGACCGCAGCCGGGTTTCCCGCCACAGGGACAGCAGCACCCTAATTATCCTCCTCAACGACCGCCGCAGTCCAGTAACCCCCCTCGGCCGCCTTACTGGTCCGGAGGGGTATTCAGCAACAATCACTACCAGGGATCTCAAAACCAGAATCCGTCAAGTGGGTATATTTTGCTAATGTATTAAATTATAAAGTAGGTTAGAGTCACTAAAAAGGATTATACATATACTTAGGTCTATGTTGGTTCTTAATTTGGGAGTGATTATGATGCAAATCAGATTTAGTTGCATAAACTTAAAGACATGACGCGGCGAGTTTATGTGTAAATTCCCAGCTTTAATAGTAACTTTATGATCTTTGTTTTGTAATAGTAGGTATTTCAAATTACTTCATAATCTGAAACTGTATCCAGTCATACATACAGTGTGACGTATGCCGACGAGTACTTTCAACTGAAATTCCCATAGAACAGAAAAAATCTTTCCTGTTGAATTTCCATTTGGACTACAAAGATAAATTGCAAGCGTTAACATTATTAAGACAACCGCAAGCTTCAAATTCAGCACAAAATTGTGTTTTAGCAGATCACGTATGATGGCAATTAGAAGCATTTGTTAGGTCTAATGTCTAATTGATAGACGATGTATGAATGACGACTTATCCTTCACGTCTAACTGCTCTGCCAAAAATCTTTTGTAATGTGCTAGAAAATCTAAGTATCTAAATTGTAAGAAATCACTTGAACACACAGTGGAATCCATATCAATGGTGGAATCATTTTGATCTTAGTTAGTAAGATAGGTAATTGCGTGAACTAATTGCCTAGATTAGTGTTTTAGTAATGCACTTAGGTACCTACGTGTTATATGTCTTATCGTATGCATGTTTTGTTTTTGAAGGGAGAAAGTAGTAAGTCTAGATTGACCGAGCGCTTGATAAATAACGGGACGACTTTCTTACAGATAACTTCAAACCGGTACATGAGACAGCAGAATATTCGGATAACCCACAAAGCATATATCGGCCTGGAATAGTTGGCGGGTCACTTGGACACGTGGTGGGGTTGACTCAAGCCAGGCCTACCGCGCCCACTTCGGATAATTTCGGAGGACCAAATTCCAATACGTTATATACCACCCCATCTTCATCGCATTCAAGAAGACCAAGGACACGAGTCTTCAACAGCAACGGCAGTGTATTTGGATCGTTTATAGACTTGTTATTGTAAATAAAAATATTTAATTCTCAACATTTTTCAATTACGCTGAACACATACATATGTCACTATTTTATAGCTGGTAGGAACTTTGTACTTAGCTACAGGTTACATAATTGACCTTTCTTTATTTTCATGTCGTGGTTGGCACGTAAAGATATGAACAACCTTCGTGCCGTTGAAAATACCAAGTTGTAACCTTTCATTGCGTAGTATTGCCATTCCGGCTTAGTCCTTTACTCGGCGAGGAGGTACCTATCTATAAACGAATTTGACTTTGTAGCAATGTTGACGTAAATCGTAGGTACTTGGATTGGACAATAGCGTACTAGTGATCCTCCTACGTTTACGTCTGTTAATCGGGAGCGCGTGACACGCCACTTATGACTCGCGGGATTAGCTGATGGTTCTTCAATTTTTTTATTCATTTACCTAATTACCTAATTTATTATAGTAAGGATGATATCACCCATTGTGCGTACGGCCGCGAATTTGAAATGTCGTTAAAAGTACTAAAGTGGTTCAAAAGTGAACAAGTGAAGTCGGAGAGTGGGCGTATAATCCATCGATTTGTAATTTGTAAACATTAAGGACTATGGCAATGAAATACCTTATTTTAACTGTGTTAGTGTTGCATGTAGCGACTGCGATACCAGAAGGTAGGAATAAATTAAGATTATCTAGAATTGTGTTTAAATTAAGATTAGCTATAAATTGAGTGGGTTTATTTATAACGTCTAGTAATGACTTAAGATTAAATTGTATCTACTTAGGTACTTACCAAAAAGTAAAGGATAAATTGAGAATTTTAAATGCACAGCTTTATTGTTTATTCAATTCAATTCTAGTTTTAAAGAAAGGAAATTAACAAGTTAAAATAAAAATTATAAAATAAAACATTTAATTTTTAAAGGTTCGGCGTAAATATGACATAAACCTAGCTCCCATGTAGGATGTGCATGAATAAAAAATAATAGAATTCATTTATGTAAAAAGGGTAAGTTTACTATAGTAAATTGAAGCCATATATAAACCGAAATATTTATCAGATAACCCGTGTTCATTGATAAAATTAATAGAGACTAAACCAGTTTTATCTGGATTCTGATACTTAATATCTAGGTACTTTATAGGCACATTTAGATAAAATCATCTGAACCCGAAGGTTGTTGTTTATTTTATACACATGCAAATTACTTTGTTGTATATCTTACTTCTGCTTATTTTTTTATTAACTGATAATGTAGATATCACCGGGAATCCTTATACAAAAGCATTAAACAAAAGACCATGGAAGAGTGTTCAGAGATACGTGGAAGTTCGACCAGGAGCTTTTATATTTTACTGGTTGTACTACGCTGACGGGACAAGCACGGGGGCTGATAGGAAACCTCTCGTGATATGGATTCAGGGAGGGCCGGGGCTTGCTGCCACTGGCATAGCTAACTTTGCCGAGCTGGGCCCATTGGACATGGATATGAAACCTCGCAATCATACGTGGGTAAGAGGATATTCAAATAATAAAGAAAAATAAATCTAATTGTGAACTATGTGAATGTTATTCTAAAAAGTTATTTTTCACTTTTTAGTCCAATTTAACATAAAAGCGTGTTTTTCATTTTTTTTAAAAAAAATATTTTCTTTATAAAATACGTAGGTAACTATATTAGTTCTCAATTTGTATAGGAAACGTAAATAGCGCCCCTAGTGGAAAGATGCGTAAATCATGTTTCCCACACAAATTGAGCAACTAAAACAGAAGTATTTTATACTAAAAAACTTACACTAAGGCCTCACACCATAGACCTTCAAACTCCCCTAACAGTCTGCCCATGCGTCCCAACTATCTCTCTCCCTCCCTTGGGGGTCAAAACCGCCCCCAACTCGTCAGCGGCGTTAGCCACTGATGCGTTGTTATTCCCGTGGTCCAAACCACGTATCATTGACGTAACGGTCCGCTACATCGGCCAAACGTCCAAACCGCCCGATCACGCGTCCGGAGCCAGACACGTGTTGTTACCCATCGGTACGTCGATGAAACGTAGTCTGGACCACCGTCCAGACTACGTTTCATCGACGTACCGATCTGCCGTCCAACCCCAACGACGTAGCGTGTCCGCTACGCCGGCATCCCAACCCTATCCTAACGACGTAATGCGTCCACTACGTCAGCCGCGCTTACGAGTTCACTACTCCCTCTCAGCTATTCCCGTTCTACGCATTAGACCACAGAGCACATTGCACTAAAAGGACCACACTTCATGAACTTTTACAATTTCTTAACTAGGCCATCAGGACTTACCACTGTACTTCACCCGTGTCACACCGCGACTCACTCTTCGTCCTACCCGCACTCGACTTGCTCGCGCCATTTTCCCGCTCGAACTGTCTTGTCAGAGCCGACCACAGATAACGAAACTATATTACAGTGTTGCCATTTCATAAATACAATTTTGCTACTGAACAAATAATAATTACTCACCGAAAAAATTGTAATTCGTGGTACTCCACAACAGGAGGTGCACGCAGGTTACGACGTGACATTTGGTGTATCTCGATACATTCCACGATAGTGACAAAATAGCCACTGTGACAAAAGTTACCAGTGGGCGCCTGCTCTAATAGTTATACATATTTAAATAATTTCCAGGTAAAAGGAAGGAACGTATTGTTAATAGATCATCCAGTGGGTACTGGTTTCAGCTATGTGACGGACAAATCTCTACTAGTCAAGAACGACAGAGTAATGGGTGAGCGATGTTAGTGTCCGCTACGCCGGCATCCCAACCCTATCCTAACGACGTAATGCGTCCACTACGTCAGCCGCGCTTACGAGTTCACTACTCCCTCTCAGCTATTCCCGTTCTACGCATTAGACCACAGAGCACATTGCACTAAAAGGACCACACTTCATGAACTTTTACAATTTCTTAACTAGGCCATCAGGACTTACCACTGTACTTCACCCGTGTCACACCGCGACTCACTCTTCGTCCTACCCGCACTCGACTTGCTCGCGCCATTTTCCCGCTCGAACTGTCTTGTCAGAGCCGACCACAGATAACGAAACTATATTACAGTGTTGCCATTTCATAAATACAATTTTGCTACTGAACAAATAATAATTACTCACCGAAAAAATTGTAATTCGTGGTACTCCACAACAGGAGGTGCACGCAGGTTACGACGTGACATTTGGTGTATCTCGATACATTCCACGATAGTGACAAAATAGCCACTGTGACAAAAGTTACCAGTGGGCGCCTGCTCTAATAGTTATACATATTTAAATAATTTCCAGGTAAAAGGAAGGAACGTATTGTTAATAGATCATCCAGTGGGTACTGGTTTCAGCTATGTGACGGACAAATCTCTACTAGTCAAGAACGACAGAGTAATGGGTGAGCGATGTTACCTACATTTTATAACAGTTTTATATCTATTTGATGTCGAATGTTTGCTAGAATAGTACTAGAAAACCTTTCCTCGAAAAACCATAAAATCGACAAATTATGAGACCGACAGTTCGCTACATCAATGCATCCAAAAATATTGTAGAAAACGTTTGTTTAAAGATTTTAAATTCTTTTCAAAAATTGTTGTTCTTCTCACACAATGACCCTATTATTATGCGGGGCCTCCTGCCACAGACAGGTATTATTATATACTTACTAGGTAGGTCCCAGCCTAAGTGATAGTTTATACAAATTTGTTGAAGAAATAAACAATTTCATTATTATTATTTATTTATTATCAAAAATCTCGAATGACAAGTTTGCGTGAAGAACTTATATCCATACATTTCCTCTTCGAGAAAACTTTGTGGATGGACTCTATACACATTACACCGCTACGGACTCACCACTGTAATGTATCGCAGCGGTGTAATGTGAAATGGTCGATACAAATCCAAGGGACACTAACTTAGCCGCTGTCGCTACTGGGGCGTGTGTAAGCACGCTAACAGTACCAGCAACTTCCTCAAGGTATTCCTAGATCAGAGTACACCTCCACTGCTTTAATAATTTTAATCTTTATTTCCTAATACTAATAGATAAGTAGGTAATTTTTACACATTTTAAATGGGCTTACACTGAAATAAATTGAATTACAATGAATGTATTTTTCAGCTCTTGATCTTTCAAAAACAATTAAATCGTTTTTACGATCGCACAAAGAATTTAGAAAAACCCCAACATATCTTTTTGGGCAGAGCTATGGCGGAAAGATTTGTCCTAGACTGGCATATTATTTGCAAACTGTAAGTATTCATTTCAGGAAGATATTTATGTATTATTCATTCTAGACATTCCTATTATAGGTACCAATAGTATTTTTAGGGTTCCGTAAAATACTATTGGTAGCGAGTTGCTATTCGAGTTGAAATTAAAACCATATAATCAGGTCTACGGTCCCTTGAAGCTGTGAAAAAAATCAAACTTCTTAGTTAGGTCAAAAAACTCTCAAAGGAATCAAAATTCATAGAGTTTTTTGCGTTGACCTAGAACTATGAAATTTGGCAAGTAATATCGTCTTATACCACAGATAAAAAAAAACTCTGAAAACTATACATTTGTAATTAAATCATAAAAAATATAGTCTATAATTAAAGTACAGACAACAGCACGTTGGGTTACCACAAACTGTCAAATTTTCCCAATCGATTATGCACTTTATATTGAATAGCCTTAGGTTGAAAATCGTTTGGAGAAATTTGACAGTTTTGTATAGCCCGATGTGCTGTTGACTGTACGTAATCAAACATCGACGTTTGCCTTTATCTCGGGAACGCGTGGAGATATCGTGTTCAAATTAAACCCTTACACTCAAGTCTACAGTCCCTTGAAGCTGTGAAAAAGTCCAACTTCTAAGATAGCGCAAAAAAAGACGCGGCCGTTTATGCCGCAAAAAATACAAATTTGTGCGGAACCCTCTGTGGGCGAGTCCGACTCGCAATTGTCCGGTTTTTTTCCTTCTAACGCAGGTGAGCCATGACTTTGGTTAGGTATACCTACCAAACCACAGAGCACAGAAAGGTGTACTATACTATAGGTCGTAACTATACGACTTTGCTATTTTATATTTATGTCTATAGTACCTATACCTTACCTATACTAAATAGGCAAAATGTAGGTACTATAGGGCGTCTCTGTTTGTCGGAGTCAGGGCAGGAGTGCTTAGTGCCGGAGAGACAGTGTATATCAACAGTAATGACATATCAAATTAAACAGTTATTTATTAAAAAACTGTGATGAAAAAATAACTTTCTTTCAGGCCATCCAAAAGAAACGTTTGAAAATGAACTTTAAAGGCATAGGAATTGGAAGCGGTTGGGTTGATCCAAAGGAAAGCACATTGTCCTACTCTAACTACTTGTACGACATGGTATGGTATATTTGTTAATTATTTTTGTGTTATTTGTGTTAATAATGTGACTATATTGAAAAACCTGTTTAGGGAGCTGTTGATAGAAGTACGTATTTGAAAATTACCAGCATGGCAAAGAAAATAGCAGACCAAATAGACAACAGGGATTATGCGAAGGCAAATAAATGGAACACATTGCTATATTCAGTAATTACTAAAGAATGTGGTATGGATCTAAATTTCAATAATATCAATCAAATTAACCCGTACAAAGCTCTGGATATCTTGAAAGATAAAGTTAATAAGTATGTTAAGCCTACATTGCCCATGGTCAACCTGAGCATAGACTGGCCGTATATATCAGAAGAGGTGTTCGAAACTTTGAACAACAGCTTCTTTGTTCCGTCGACAAAATTTTGTAAGTTTTCACCGATGCTATTTTAACTCAACACGTAGTAAAGGAGAAATAATATTTGTGTTTATGGAATTTAAAAAGAAATTAATGTTTTTTTCAATTTCAGTAGAAATTCTCCTCAACAGAACTGAATTGAAAATTGCTGTATATAATGGAAACTTGGACGTTGTTACTCCTTTAGCAGGTAATGTGAACATGTCAAAGTAGATGCAAATGTACTTGATAAGAATTTGCGGTTTATTTGAGCATTTCTTTCGAATATTTGTTTGTTTTAACATAGCCTTAGCAAAACCTAAATTCCATTACAGTACTACCATTTGCACCTGTCGACCATGTTTCATGTAATAAAGATATTGGAATCACGTTAATTATCGTTTAAGCGCTGGATGGTAGGCCATACACAATCACACTTATAAAACCAAGGGAGGGGTTTAGTAGGGCCTTAGGTAACATTACGTTAAGATAAATAATAGCAGAGCAGACTGAAGCTCTCTATCGAATGAAACCTGCTCATAATTGGAGAGGCCGCCGAATTTGCAAAACATATACCTATTCCTTTTTAGTCCAAAACCTGACGCCATTTTTCCAGTCAGTCCTTTTTCTGGAGATTCTGGAGTCTATCTTCATCGACGACCATAATGTCATCGACGAACAGTATTATCAAACGTTAGGTAACAGTTGGATACCGATAAAGTCACATATAGCATTATGGGTCATGCAGTGACCCAAAATATTGACATGTCAGCCAGCCTTGTGCCTATATAAAGGTATCAAGCTCAGAAAATGACTAAACTTTCAGTCAATCCACAAAAAAAATCCGACAATAAGGGCAATGTTTCACTCGAATACATTTTAGCAGCGCGGGTATATAATAAATATAAATACCTAAACTATACTTGAGCTAAATGCGATAAAGAATAAACAAACCACTGTCATTTTTGTATGAGTGATTCGCAAGAAAGGTAGCGAGTGGAGTGGCGAAGGGACAAACCTATACAAAATTACATTTTGTTTGTTTATATTTCGGTTTGTTTGTTTAAGGTCGTAGCACATTTAACAGCTTGGAAACGGATCAGCATCGCCTCAACTCGAGCCGTTTAGTATTCTTTGTATGAAACTCTATCCTGTAACAAACACTAATCAGCAACGGAACGACACCGCCTTGCCTCGGGAGAAGCTCACGAACGATGGCGCAGTGAGAGGTCAACTAGCTGTCCCCGTGCCGAAGGCTCTCCATCCACCCGCTGAAGGCTCGTCGTCCACCCGCTGACGTGCCGGCTCGTCGTCCACGCGCTTACGTCTTTCGGTAACCGGGCTTACGTTTCTTCGTCCACGATTGGTTGAGGTTAAGCAAAAAAGGGTGAAAGACTTAGAAAATTTAAATCTCCTCAGTACGAGCGGTCGGCGAGCCACAAGCGCAATAGTCGACGCCGTAGTCGAGTCTACGTATGGGCGATGCTGATCCGTTTCCATTACGTAGTTGCCGCCTTTGACTGTCTGTTACGTTCCCTTTGCGAGCTGATAAGTGTGCTACGACTTTTATTCTTTATCGAATTTGGTTCAAGTATGGATCGAAGCATTAAAGTTTAATTAAAAGTACCTTTTTATTATTTGTCTTCGTAAACAAGCTATATAGCATCTGAAGTGCGTTTTAATGTAGGTAATATTAATTAAAATGTTTTGTAGGAGCTACAAATTGGGTTCACAAATTAAAGTGGCCTGGCGCCGAGGAATTTAAGGATGCCAAACGAAAGAAAATAAAAGGGGACCGAAATGGATTTTATAAGAGAGCAAAAAGATTTAGCTTTTGGTGGGTGTTTGGTTCGGGACACTGGGTAAGTACCAGCAGTTTTCAATTAATATTTCTTGGGTAAGATTTTCAAGCCAAAAGTTTTTGGAACGTTTCGATGTTACCAGAACAATCAATTGATGGTAGAATGGATTAGTCGACGTCGATCGATAGAGTCTACCACACATCGATCGTCGATCGATGCTAGATTTGACTAGTCAACATCGATCTAGGTTATCAGAGATCCCGCTCGATCAACTTTGATCGATGCCATCGAGCGATTAGTTAGTCGACGTTTTATGTAACGGTAACACATCAATCGAATAACTTCGATCAACGTCGATCGATGACATCGATCTGCGATCGATCGATTGGTCTGGCAACATCCAGTGAGATATTAAATTAATAGAAGACACAACGAAAAGTTTCAATAAAGTTAGGGCCTATAATAATAGGACCAATTTTTGTAATTATAAATTCTCCCCTAAAGCTTGATTTAAACTTTAGTTAGAATATTAATATATTGTCGAAATCGACTTTAGCACTCAATAATGTTTTTATGTTAAGACCCTGTCATGTTATATAGACCGCGACAGTGCCAATGTGATTAAATTTATTAGGGCATCTTCTTTTTTGCGGCGCACTGACTTCCAGTGGTTTTTATGCCATGGATTAGAAACCATGCATGGTATGAATAAGTTACTTTGTGAAAGTAGTTTACTAATAGTAGGAATGTTTTTATATCTTAACGATATTTTCAAATTCGCCCAATATTGGTGTCACCGCATATTCGAAATGTCTATCTGAGATATCACACGCCAATGCTTCCACGCCTAGTTAGTCTTTTACATAACTTTTTCATTTATAAACTAAATTAAAGTTATGTAGGGCGAATTATATCTTACATTTAGTAACATAATTTACATCTATTCTATAGAGCATAGTGAATGTATCGAATGGCCTTATAGGTATTAAAATATGTTACATATGTAAATATGTATGTTTGTACATTATTGTAATATTCAGGTCTTTGTATATCTACAATCTACATATTATAATTTTCAGGTCCCCGAGGACAATCCAGTAGCCATGGAGCAGATTTTGGAACATGTGATATCTAGTGATGATTAACACTATTAATTTAATTAATCGACTTAATATGATTTTTAATTAAGAAATAATACACCGCCATTATGTTTGTAACTTTATATATTCGTCACTTATTCCAATTTATATGTACATATACATTTAACAATAATTATTCTACTAAATACATATACTCGTAATATAGAATGTCACTATTTTGAAGCACCACACTAACAAACAATGATTACAAAATTTATACTAACAGTAAAGTTCGATAAAAATCAATATCATTTTATAATTCATTTTTTATCCTAAATAATATTATATATAAGGACTTTTTAACTTATTTATTTTCCGACATTTCGTCTAAATCCATAAATTGAAGTAATTTTAATTTAAACATTTAATGTTAATTTAATTAACATCAATGCAACTGTTGCGATGATCTTAAACATTGTAACGAAAAATTGTTAATATTTCAACATTATTTTAATAAGTTTTCTAAAAAATTCGATCTTAAAACACTCGTTGTTTTTGAGTTTTAATATTTTTGTGGGGATAGCACTGTTGCTAAGTTAATTTTGAGTAGCTTAGTTCTATCGACACCTTACACAACTTGAGGTAAGTTAGTCTTTAGTTACTAACATAAACATACATGTCAATTTCTTCAAATAATCTTTATAGTGTAAATACAATTACTTAAACTTCAAAATATAGTGTGTAATGACGGACAAAATGAAGAGATGGGCAAGAACACAGAAAACAAACCTCCTTCTGTGTTATGTGGGCAAGTCAAATAGTATTGCCGTATTATAGACACATATAAGGTGTTATAAAATTATGTGCGCGGTCTGTAGCACAATAAAAATATTATAATATTCCACTTAAGGATAATTATCCAAACACAATGAGAACGTTCGGATTTTTAATTCAGATCGCATTCATAAAATGGCTACTACTCTGTACCATGGACGTAGTGTACCAAAAATGTGAAGAACAGAAAGGGACAGAGATACGTATCGCTAGATGTTTTAAAGTAATTTAGTAAGGGTCGCTTTTTCGCTGACCTCAGTTTAGACGGATTGTCTTATATTTTTGCATATCTCTCCATTTTGTCCGCCTGTTTCCCATTATTGAAATATGATAGTTTATGAAAGGCTAATGTGCCGTCATTTGCATTTTTTATTAGAGATCAGACAATCAATTAAATATTGTATTATTATAATAATTTGTTTGTCAGTCTACATTCAGTCTGAAACTTGAGTAATATATTTTTAAATACAATAAATTATTAAATTGACTATTAAATTATTATAATAGGTTTTTATTACGTTATAATAATTATAAAATATCTTTAGCCGTGTTTTTAAATGCAATACAATAATTGTTCGAGTTTTTTAATTTCTGATTAATCAATAGCAGTTTATAAGCCTATTTATTTATATTATATATACGTTCAAAACTGGTCTCGGTTGCATAATGAAAAACCGAAGAAAAATTTGCTCATACTCTAAAATACTGTTATGTTTAATGGCTTAAAAAATGCCTGTTATAAATCATAGTAAAAAATATTCCATATCAAATTATTTATCTATGCGTAAATTGACCAGGACGCCTTATTCTGAAAAGAATACCGTGCTTTTCAGAATAAGAATCGCGCTATTTACAACGTACATATACTAATTAAATCCAAAAACCCTCCCTTTTCATACATTAAGAGAACAGCTTGACAGCTGTCAGGTGTCAAAACATTAAAAATTTTAGTGATTTGATTTTAGTATTTACGTTCGTAAATAGCACAATCTGTACCCCTAATATTAGTTTGTTAATTTTCGACTGAGGTTTTCGAGCTCGATCAAACGTATCGTCTCTTTTCATACATTGCCCACTAGCACCTCTAGCGTAAACTATCAGAAACAGTGGGCAATGTATGAAAAGAGACTATACGTTTGATCGAGCTCGAATACTATCAAAACTCATACTAAGGGTACAGTGCCCCAAGCACGAATATTAACGCAATTGTATCGAGAACGTCGAACTACAAACAATAAATTCTTAATCTAAATCTGGATTGTATTAACATTTCTTGGGAAGTTATATTAAATTAATATTAACATTATAAACACATAAGTACATAATTTAGAATAAATTATTTTAAGTAAAAAAAAAACGTTAATAATTGCTGATGAAAATAAATATATCTTGCGTTTACGAAATAATTATTGGTTTATGAACGCTTTCCGTGACCTTCTTGATTTTGACAATGACAGTTTCGAAAAATTCATGATAACCGTTCACCAATTAGCCAATAATAATTTATAAATGCAAGAAATATTTATTTTATTTTATTAAAGTTGTTTTTAATTTTTGCGTTTCCAAACGAGCAAAAAAATTAAAAAAAAAACAATTATTAAGTAGGTCTAATAAAGATTTTATTCTTTGTAGTTTTAGGACGTTTCTCGAAACGATAACGTTACGATTCTCGCAAATATTCTTGCTTAAGCCTCTGGGGGCTGGGGACTTTGCACATAATAACTAAATTCAAAACACTTCCGTCTTCATTAATTTTGACAGCAGCTTGTCAGGTGTCAAACTATATGGATGGATAGGCACGTTAACGATTTGGTTTTAGTTTTTACGAATCGTAAATAACTAAGGCCTTTAGTAAATTGAATTACCGTACAGTTAATTTTATAATGATTGTATCGTCACAGCATTCTATAGTAAGTGACAATTGTTATCAATGATGATGTATCTCATATCGCAACAAAGGTTCACTGTTGAAAGCTTGGAAGCTTGAAGGAAGTCGTGAATTCATATTAATTTAAATTTATTCAGCTTTTAAATAATTACACTACGAAAACAATACTTAATACATTTTTAAACAAATTAGAACAATATTTCAGAAATAAAAACCGAGGACACTTGACCGATCTAAAAATCGATATTTGCGTCAAAAATCTTTTAGTGTTCAAAAGTAAAACTTAAACAGTCAATTTATTTTGGCGTATCTAGACGTCGATGTAAACTTTTGGTTACTTACATAAAATAATTAAGTTAACAACAGATACTACGTGAGTCTTACTTCGGCATAGCAGGCGTCGCATACTCTCACAGGCTTGCTGCTTCCCGCCAAAGCGACTGTTTTATCGCTGCATCCGGCGCAGAATATGTTTCCGCATCGTCTGCAGTGGTGCTGAAAAAGGAAATTACATTTATACTTCGATGAAGCATAGTCAATATATCACGCTGTTGTCAAATGTCGACGCCGCCGTGGTGGAGTGGTCAGTAACGCTGCCTACACATCGGGCGGTCCGGGTTCGAGTCCTGGTAGTGGCAAATGTTAGTGTGATGAACACGATCCTTTGTTCATGAGTCATGGTTGTTTATATATTTATTTAAGTTTATTTATAAGAATATCTACATTATGTATATTTGTCCGTTATCTAGTATAAATTAAGTATCTTTAAGAACTTGTGTTATGGATAATAACATGGAGCGTGGAAATATATATATATATATATATATATATATATATATGTACAAAAACCGCTAAGAATTTCTTGTTGAAAAACACGTGTTGTGAGACTCAATTTTTAACTTAACCTACCTTAAAACTTATTGTTACTTAAAATACACTTTTTAGCTGTCGCGGAGCCATTAAATAAGAATAGAATAGAATAGAAAATCGTTAAAAAAACGGAAGCTTTGGATTTGGTTGATACGCTGTAAGGCCCCTGTTAAAACATAATATCTGTAAGTATAGCAATATTACTGGTTACGGTGAAGGAAAACATCATGAGGAAACCTGCACACACCTATGAAGAAATTCTTAGGTTGTGTGTGAAGTCGACCAACCCGCACTTGGCCAGCGTGGTTGAATAAGGCCTAATCGCCCCTAATGTGTGATAGGCTCGAGCCCCTCGGTGGTGGCATTAAATGAGCTGTTGATGATGGTGAAGCAATATTACTTACTTTCCGTCTAGCGATAGTGAATTCCTTGGCACACGCTATGCAGGCTATTGCGTCCTTATCTTGGGTCCAATTCGGTGTCTCGTCATTGGCGGCGGCTTTCGCCTCCTTTTCCAGGAGTTCAGCTAGCTGCAGTTTGTTTTCGCTGAGCGTCGCTCCGACCTCTTCTAAAGTTTTTTGAGCTTCGCTGTACTGCGTCTTGAGGGCGTGCTGTTCTTCTTGAAGCGCGACGTATTTCTGGAAATACCTAAGTTTTTTCTTATTCTTGACAGGTAAGCTCTTGTCCTTCATCTCGTCTGATGGTAAGTGACGATAAGGTCGAAGATGTAATCGAGCTACACGTGGAACCCTCAACAACAGAGGGGCTGGCTATCTTATTATTAATTGTTTGAACACAATAATGCTGTTAACATTACCTATTATTATTACTTTCTCGTATACGTAGTATAGAGGAAGTCTTGTAATCGTCAAAAAATTCGACCTCGAGATTTTGACGGATTTATAATAAAAATAAAAAATAATAAAACGTTTATTTTCAAAAATGTGCAACAATAACATATTATCAATAGCTCCCAAACTAGGTAATCCTGTCTTATGGGAGCTATAAAGAGTTTAGCAAAACAATTGATTTTCATTAGTGTTGTGTGCGTTGTTAGCAGTTACGCGGACAGTATGCCAAAGGTTAACAAAAGTTTTATCACTTACAAAGAATGTGTTTACTGTCCTGCGGTGTAAAACGGTATAACTATAATATCTATCTATTTATATAATTATTTAATTTACACGTTTTGGACCTCCCTGAGTCCAAAAATCGGGAGTGGTTTCCCGTTGACTTTCTCGTATACCGGAAACGACTCAAAAGTTAATAGATACCTTATATTTGATGTCATACATGCATGTTAAATTTTGGTCACCCATCCGAGTACCGACCACGCACTTGGTTGCTTAACTTTCGTGATCGACGACTCAAAAGTTGATAGAAACCTTATTTTTTGATGTCATACATGCATGTTAAATTTGGTTGCAATAAGTTAAAGCATACTCGAGTTATCGTGCTAATATCAACGTGGGGTCCACCTCCGGAAGCCTCATCGTGGCGGAACCTGGTAACGTGGTGGGGAAACTTTCTCGGCGGGTGTGTGGCTTTTGATGTAAAGTGTGTCCCTTGGCATTCAAAGTCACATGCCATCGTAGAGTTGTTTTTGTTTTCCCACCACGGCTAGTTCCGGACGGCCCTTTTCAGGGCCACGACCGCGCCCGAAGTCCCCCGGGTGCGGTCCGATGGCTGCTCGCGGAGTCCTCGTCAGGAGGTCGCGTCAAGTCGAGCAGCTGTCGGTGGAGGAGTGGCTGCTGGTCACCAATTGGTGCACAAGGAGAGCCTAGACGGGCAGCGTTGGGACTGTCTCGGTGTAGTTGCGCTTACGTGCGCAGATCCCGAGCTGTCCCGTAATAGCGTACTGAAGGTCAGGCCGGGGAGAATGTTTAGTGGGTATGGAGGGAACGCCTTTACCTCGAGTCCCACATATCCCCTGCGGTTAGCACCACCCCGCAGGCACGATGCGTAAAAGCATTTGACCTCCCCGTCAAAAAAAAGGTACACATATCAACGTAACCGTAATATTTACCTAGGTATAAGAGTCTTCTTTTCCGTCTCCGATTTGATATGTGTGCATATCTGGTAGATGTCATAAGGTGAAGTTTAGAGGACAATAATAACCAGATTTATATGATTGAGAATAGTGTCACTTACCTGTCCTATTGATTTCAGTGATTCAACTTCTTGGGTCAGCATGGATATCTTGTCACGATCTCTTATCATTGAATCCTGATAAATAAAATGTTTGAAGATTTACAATAATAGGTATAGTATTATATTATCTGTGATAATAGTAACATTTGAAAAACTAATAATTAAGTAACCATTAACTTTGAAGCTGATTTAAGATTGTAAAATAGAGATATTCTGTTATAAAGATAGCCGATCAAGGCGTGATAGTGAAGATGACTGAAAAATGTTGTGTAGGCCGATGCCGTTACGAAAGAGAGACGTCACAAGCCTCCACGCCTTAAATTAGATGCTCTATATCTTTTTAAATATTTACTGATTCGATTAAGTAAAAAATACCTGTCTAAAGTTTTTTATTTTATATTATCTACTTTACATTGATTAACTTAACACTTCCCACCAAGCACTTCCTACATGCATTAAAATATGTGACAGCCAAGAAGATAAATACTGAAGACATGGCTAGATCCCTTTGCCTTCCCTTATTAGGAAGAATTTAAAAGTTAACTTTTTTTCAATTTCATGTTGTCAAGTACAAAATGGAGTTAAAATATCATTAAATGTATTTTCAATCACCGGGGTCACAAAGTGTATTGTTATACATCAAAATAATTAAAAATATACGTCATTATTATTAGATAAAATTTCATTTAGGCACAAGCATAAATTAAAATGGGCCGGGATTTGGGCAATCTCCTTTAAGCGACAGTCTTTGTTGAACAATGTATCTGTTCGCATAATATGTTGAATTTACGTTACAAAATTAGTACAAAACTCGTTGAATTTCTTTACAACTTTATTTGGCAATATTTGAATACCCGATTGCTGAGATTGTTTTGAGTTTGTTTACTGAAGAATTCTTACCTTAGGGTTTGGTGCTCCTTTTATGTGGGTGACAGGCTGGCAACCTGTTACTATTGGAGGCATTGGGAAATGTGGCTTCATGTGAAACGAAATGTTACCTAAAGCTCTGCTCAATCCTTCATGGGACTACAAGCGTGATTGTATGTACGTACTTACGTATTGTTTGAAAATTGTATGTACCAAATGAAAAACAAGAAAAAATCGTGTCTTGATCAGTGCTGAGACGGGACTTGAACCCGCGACCTTTCGCTATCCGGGCGAGATTACTGACGTTTATAGATTGGCAATTGAATCGACTAGGGCGAGACCAACAAAATTAGCCAATGTATGAGTAATGCATGTGTGCGTGAAAAATAGTGCTGCAATCTGACAGCTGTTGCCTTATCTACGTGACTGACAGGCCGACTTGGGCCGCCTGCATGTACGTCAAATGGTCTCGTCTATCTATCTCGCGTTAGTATGCTCTTTTTCATAGTTTCCTCTATGGTTCTGCCAACTGAGCTACACGCGTTTACTCCAGGCGGACCAAGCAAACATTTGCATTGCTCGGTATCGCACCTGGATTCTCGTAGAGTCCAGTGACTGAAAGTAGACCACTGAGGCGACTAAATATCTAACAACATAATAATAAAGTAACTGGTACTCTATTTTATTTCAACAATCAAAGTGTTTGGTAAATATCACATCAGATTAGCACAAACTGTCAATTTTTTCCAATCGATTTTGCCCTTTATAATACACGTGTTTAAGGTTGAAAATCAATTAAAGAAATTTGACAATTTTGGGTAGGTAGTCTGATCTGCTGCTGTCGTCCATCCATGGTATAACAAGCGGGCAACTACCCATGCTAACATAGTGATACAAACACTATGGTGTTATCAAAAATTTAAAATAAATTTTGATTACAATACATTTTGTTTTAGAGGCCAAACTGATTGCATGGAGATTTTGTTTTTATTTAAATGCTCTTAAAAGAAGAAAGGTGAGGGTGTGGTCAAATGCTTTCCTATATTCACTATAAAATAATAATAATGAAAAAAAAACTTTGAATTGAATTAAACCCATCAATTTATTACATCACACAATTTAAATTGCAAACCCTTTAATTTGAAACCCATATATGGGAGTACACTAGTCCGCCATTTTTGGCCGTCCGCCATATTGGATTCAAAATGACGTCACTTAGCTAACTATGCATTGTCACGCAAACTATAGTTTTATGCAAAATTTCATCACAACCGGTTGAGGAGAGAGAAAGGGAGAAAACTGCTTTAATATATTGCAATTTAAATATAAGCTCGTAAAAGAAATATTTTCAGATTCGGCCAGTTGCAATGCAAGATATATGGATATACACTATACCTGTAATGATATTCTCCATTCTCGTTCTATCCTAAGGTCTCCTTCAGCAGCCACCGCTCTGGTCTCGGCTGCAGCAGCTTTTTGCCCTAATGAACGGGCACTTTCCTCCAAACTCTTTTTAGTCTTTGAATCGTTCTGTAACCTATGTTAATAGATACCGGGGTATCAAGTTGGGCTCTTTTACCACAGAAATAAAGCTTTTTATTTCAGAGCCAGTACAAATCTAACGAGCTCAGTCATTATTAACCATACCAGCATTGAAATAAATTAGAAAATCCATTGACACAACTTTTGCTCTATCCGCTTTGCTGGTGTGGTGATTTACGATGTTATTTCAATAGTAGCAAAGTTGATAATGGTACGTAGTGGTGGATCCACACATCCCGTGGGCATGAGCCAATGGCTTGGCTAGAACCATAGCGATTAGAGACGGCGGCCTATTAAAAAAAAATGCTGAAATATGTGAGACCGCGGGACCGTCGGCAATCACCCACGCCTCGCTCCGCCTCTGGCTGTGTGTGTGGATCCACCCTAAAGGTAAACGTCCACATGTCGGCATCGCATCAATTTGATTGTATTCGTACTATTCTTTGTATAGAAAGTCACACAAGTGCGTCCACTGATCCGTAATATACGGATTGCTCGAATTTGAATGCGGTGCGTACGATGCGGCCATGTGGACGATTGCCTTAAGAATTCACGAAAGTGTGCGTCGCCAAATGAGTGCCATCTCTTTTTTTGAAAAGAAATTGCTACACTTAAACAAAATGTGGGAAAAAGAAAGATAAGCGAAACCAATCAGAACAAAAAAAATATATCTTTTGTAAGGAAATTAACATTTAATATAATTTCGTTGAACCTCACTACTTTCAATCTACTAAAACGGATTTAAGGTTGGTAGGGGGGTAAAGTAATAATTAATGAGTGGGAATCTATTCATCAAACACAAATTAGATAATAATGGTACTTATATACAGTTTTTCTTTTTGTTTGGCAAGTTTAATTATGATTGAAATTGATACCAAATTAAATAGAAACGAAAAACATGGAAAAAAAACCTGTCATGGATAAGTCCCGTCTCAGCACTTATCCATGACAGAATTGAACGGTCGGCAGACTAAAGCACATAAGTCAGTATGGGCTCCATAATGACTTATGTGCTTTAGTCTGCCGATCAAAGAATTATTTTCCATGTTTTTCGTTTCTATTTAATTTGGTATCAATTTCAATCATAATGGTATATACTTTTAGAATTTACGTCAAAGTTAGTGATTGTAAGTTGAAGGATGACTAAGACCAGCCATTACATGCATTTACGTACAAATTTGACTCGTGTGAACACACACGAACTAGAACGATCCCATTTTTCAAGTGGCCTTTAGGGCCAAATCCTAAACTATAATGAATATCGAAAAATGCTCAAAGGAGTCACGAGCCCGATTTTGATGAAAACAAAAACTGCATCATTGCATTTTTGAATAATCAATAATCCTAGCCAGGAATCGAACCCAATGATTTTGAAAAAAAACGATAGTGTTGTTAAAACTCGAAATTGCGATATCTCGATGATTTAGAATTTCGGCTATCCGGACGTTCGAGCTAATGACTTCAGTTAATAAGTCATCGGCCACATTCATTATAGAGCAGTAAACCCATGCGAACTAGTCGAGCTTACAATTTCATACAACTACATTCGTACGAATACGCATCCAATGTGCTGGCCTTAATAAGACCTGCAGTGCGAGCAGGGAACTGTCGATAAACAAAATCTGACAGTAAAATTAGACATAAGTAATCGACAAAATCGATATATGTATTTGACAGATAGTCTTGTATTCCATTATTAATTCGCGACACATAAAAATTGCATTACATTAGCAAATTTCAAGTGAAAATGTATCTAAAGTCACAATAAATTGTATGGTAGATTAAGTTAAAAATGAAGTGCCACGACACGTGTTACATAATTATGTACTATATTACAACAAGAAACTTCTAGTACCCCTAGTACGAGTTTGTTGGTTTTCGAGCTCAATCAAATGTATCGTCTCTTTTCATACATTGCCCACTAGCGCCTCTAGCGTAAACTATCAGAAACAGTGAGCAATGTTCATACATTGCAAAGAGGCGATACGTTTGATCGGGCTCTAAAACTATCAAAACTCATACTAAGGGTACAGACAGTCTTCAAAAGACGTTTGACGTTCGATATTTCCATCGAAAATTCCTTGCTCGCATAGCCGATGTTAATTTGCAATCGGTTTAAAAAATAAAACTAGTAATTCTTTTTTTTGCATATTGTTCCAGAAACTTTGTGTTAGATCTACAAAATATTCCAAACATTGTTAGTCAACTAGCAAGGTGTTAAGAGCATGCAAACAAAATAGATACAGATAATGGCAAACCTACACAATCAACATAAAATCAAATAAAAAATGTGATCGGACTTTTGTTGAATGAAATACGGTATGCGACTGAATATACTTTATTATAAAGAAGGCTTTTACATCTCTACTTTCGAACAAATTACAAAACTATGAAAAGTTAGTATTTGTCGTCTCTACATCATTTGTAGCTAGATGTTAATTATCTTAATATAGTTGTTAAATAAAATATTAATATACAAAAAGTAAATAATAAAGATTTACAAAAGAGATCAAAGAAATCTATAAATATTTTAATTAAAACTAGTAATACAGATCATTCACTGCCTTCGTCACAGTCAGAATACTTTAATCACTAAAAGTATACAAAATAACTTTATTCATTTAAATTATCTAAGCATATATTTAGTCAATTGCACCTACTTTAATGCTTTTTATAAGTTTTTATCACTTCTATGTACGGTTTAGACAATGATAATATTAAATAAAATAAAACTTGAATACAAGTATGTAATGCTATGAACTGCTAACAATAGGTATTAACAGAAAATTATTAACAAACCTATTAAAACTTAACACGGTTTAAATATAATCTTAACGCGTACATATTCCATAGCAACGAGAAAGCCAAAGCAACAGTAGCATTACCGCCTGACGTCATTCCCCTACAGTTCGGATAAAATCATCACATAATAGTATTAATATAAGTTATCCTGGCCATTCGAGTTCATTGTGAGGGTTTGCCAATATCGAGCGAATGGAAAGAGTCACCCATCGAACGCAAGCGGTGCATTGCTCACACCTAGGTGCGAATTCGATTACTGATATGTTAAGCGTTACATTTAAGAGCGTTTGCATTACGTCGAGGCACTCTTTCTATCATTGCGGATGAAGACCGAGGCCTGTCTGATGCGATGTCATAGAAAAATAAAATAAAACCTACTTCTCATCGAGTTGATGTATCGTGCTGCCCATTGATTCAGTCTTTGCTTCCAATTTGGTAATTAGCTCAGTTTTATGTTTCAAGGAACTTTCACATTCCTAAAACAAGGCCAATAAAGTTTATCTCAATAAAACAAAACGGCAGTGGAAGGTATTGTGTTAGTATTAAGCAGGTACCATTATAAAGCATTTTGTTAAAAGAATATAATGGCATGTTAAAATATTTGAGAATAACAGTCCGTTGCTAGGGCCAGAATATCAGCCTCAGTTTTAGCTTGCTTATCATCAATACAAGGTAACATTAGTAAGTAGTATACAAGTAATGTTTAGAATCCAGGAAGTACCACCACGTGGAGTAAAATTATTTACAAATAGTGCCTAAATTCGAAAAAGAATGCATAAGTATTCACTCTAATCCGCGACTGACAGTTTTATCATTATTACTATTTTTCCTAAACGGTGGTATTTCCTGCAAGTTCAATTTCTTGTTCGGCGGACCCTCGTCCTTTGACTTTGTACCCTTTTGAGCTGTGTTTTGTGCTTTGAGTTTCTCTAATTTCTCTCCCAAGTTATTCTCGTTAGTGGTGGGAGATCGGAGTGCTTTGACAAGATCGTGATCGGGTCCTAGGAAGTGGTTATATTTCTCAAGGTTGTGGAGTATTTTGCCAATTTGCTCGGCCTTCCCCTGAAGCCTGGACACCATTTCACCTTTCTGCGTCAGTTCCATCTCGCATTCCTTCCATACGATAATCGCGGCATAGTGAATACAGCATTGCATTAGTATTGGATACATAAATATGTATTAGGGTTAAATGTATTAGAAAGCATATTAATATATACATTATTAATATAAAGTTGGCGGTGTTATTTTATGGATGCATGCATATTTACAATGACCTCAAAATATTGACAAAACAAAGGAAGAGTACACCAACGTCTAATACGAAATCATCAATTAATTAGATGTTAAACAATGAGGTAAAGAAAATGTATGGGCGGGAGCGTTAGACCCACGCTCAATAAACGACCTTCGTGGGACAACGGCTTTGTTCGCGTTTACAAATGTAAGCAAAAACGATTTTATGTGAACTTGGTTCTCTCAGTTTTTTACAATTGACATCTAATTACATTGTTTAAAATGAAGGTCAGAAATGTAATTCGAAAGATTTAGCTAGACTGCAAATGGCGCGGGACCATAAAGGAAACGATTTCTAAATTAACGTATTAGATAAATTAATTCGTAATTTTGTCTAGTGTATTATACTAATTAAGGAAAGAGTCTGGTTAATTTGAGTCAATAATTCTCTGTTATATGACCTTCTGTTTGGTCACGCCTCGAGGTATAAGTATTTGTGAAAATTATGTATTTGACCTACATGCACGTTTAACCCAAAAAAATAGTGTACATTGATTTAAATGGTCCTAAAATTGTGTCAAAGGTCCTTGCCCTCATTAAAATAGAACAGAAATTATATTTATGGATAATGCTACAGAAGTGGATGGAGAAGCAATCTTATGGACTTATGGATAGGTATTATATGCGAGGAGAGATATAAAGCGAGAATGAAATGTTGCATATTATTATGATGTAAGGGTCAACTGAATTGTATTTGATGGTAAAAGAGCGAGGATCAGATTCACTAGTTTCTTGTAAGATCGGATGTTTGAAATAGATAACTGATCAATTTTGCAATCCAAAACATTACATGAAATTATAGATGGTTGTGCAATTGTGCACAATACGTGGTTTGAATTGTTATAAAAATCTAAATGGTATCTTAATTTAATTCCTCTCTTCGCTAGAAACGCGTGAAACCGACGCAATTGTAAATTTGATGGGATGAAGGCTTACCTGTAATTTCTTATACATTTCTAGATTGATAAGTTTTATGTCGTCAAGTTGCCTTCTCAGTGATATTATCGTGTCCTGTTTATCGTGTATGTCCTTTTCTAATAGTTTCATTGCGACTTCCATTTCAGCTTTCAGTGAAATCTGAAGATGAACAATTAGCGTGTAAGATAAATTGGTTTGAATAAGGAAAGTCAAAAATAATCTTTATGTTTTTTACCTGTAAGTCTAATTCTTTTTGCAGTTCATTATTTTTCTTTCGTTCCTCATCTAGCATGCGCCCCGGTTCGGAATCCCTATCAGTTTTAGATTTATCGGAAGTCATACTTTTGACGCTGCGCTTTTCCTGGAATATATTACGGTGACACGTTGTTTTATTTGATATTTTAATATTATCTATACTTAGTTACTTAGTCACTAGACCACAAAAGTATGTTTGATAATATTGGCAACAACATAATAATGTTATACAATAATCTTAAATAGATTTTTTTTTTCTAATTTTACATCACACTATTTCTATTGGTCAATCAAAGGTAGTTAAAGGCAAAACTATAAATGAATGACGAAGATTTTTTTGTCAAGATTTAAATTAGTAAACATTATAATCATGTGTTTTCCTTAACTTCGTTCAATATGGAATATTAGAGCGAGTTTATTAACAAAGTCTTACCTCTTCATCCGACTGTAGTTCCGTCACTTTCATTCTAGTGTCTTTTGTAATGTCTTGGCCTGTTGAAAAATCACAAATGAATTTCGTAAACAAACACGGACAGACAGCCAGTCTGTGAGAAACACTTTAGAAACAACTCACGAGGTCTGATCCAGAATGTCGTTCCGGATTGTTTTTTTGCTGGCGAATTACCCATAAAGGATATGCGATAGGGCATAACGGAGTTGTCACAAATTGAATGGTGGATGAAATACGCGCGCGACGCGCTCCGTATACAAATAGCAACTAAACAGTAAAAGGCTGGGACTGACTCATCAAATCGCAAGGTGTCTTATCTAATGCATTATTTTGTTATTGAGTATTGTGACCGATAAAGCTGGCACGGAATTCTAACGCCAGTGATTAAGATTCTTAAGTAATAAATAATCCGATATTATTATTATCTGATTTGTTTATATTGTATTAGTTAACGTGATGAATGAGTAATGTTTGTACCAAATTAATATGTATTTACAAAAACATACAACTTGAATCACACGAACAGGTTACGCATTAGTATTCATGCGTTTCACTATTAATTTATTTTAATAATTATAGACTGCGTCAAGTCTGTTAGCTTATGGAAAGTTGTTATTTTTTAAAGGATGATATGAATACATACTTATATACTCAAATTATGTTTATGAAATAATTAGTTATAATGACTTCAAAATTACTACAACTTAACAATCAATGTTGTCTAAGTTATAATTAAGTACACTTTAATAATCATTAACTAATGCGATCTTTAAGTAATTAGCATAGTCCTTTCAGTTACAGTTTTAACGTAAAGTTAAAACTTCGGTCCAGATAGAAAATCTTGCATAAACAAATATTAAAGAAAAATTTTACGGAGTTAGATAATATATCCCTCGGGAACAGTCCTTTTTTCTGGATGAAAGGTACTTTTCTGTAACCCTGACAAACGTATTCAAAACGTATAAGTATACGCATGCGTACGTAACGTATACGGAAACGCAAAAATAACTCACAAACAACGAAACTCACATTCAAATTAATAAAATTAGTGTTAAAAGAGCCACTAATTCCTTTATACAACTATCACCGAAATTGTAAACATTGAAAATAAGGAATATAGAGTATAAACTTATTAATATACCCAATCATCAATCATAGTTCGTTTGTTTACTATATTCGACATAAATATAAATCATTATTTTCCTTTGTTAAGTCGTTACTTACCCAAAGCATGTTTTAGTTGATTGTTTTCTTCGACCAATTGTATCATAGTATTTTTAGCAATGGCTAAGTCTTCCTTCATCAGGGCATTCGTTGTGGTCAGAGTCTCGACTTTTGCTTGTAGATTTGCGACTGTTGCGCTGCAATGACGTCATTTATTTAGTATTGTTGTAAGCTTTGAGATATGAACCTTCAACAAATCACTTTTCACCGATAAACGTCCCGCCAAGAAGTCTATGGAAGAGTGGAGTCTTTATAACAAGTAAATAAAATTAGATACTTGCTACAAAGACTTCATTTCGTTTGGTCATAAAAAACAACCGAAGCAATCTTGATAGACATAGAAAGAACCGACTACGGATTTTTCGGCGTAATTTGGTTAAATATTCGGCGCTGGGATGGGACGAAGTGTAGGTAACTGATCTATTGAAAATTTTCTGCCTTATTCGCACTCTGATTCGATTGCATGTCGGAAAGCCTCGCTTATTCTAATTAAGATACAACGTGATAAAAGTAATAGCTATAGTTTCCGACAGTGATGAATAAACAGCTGACTTGTAACAAGCACTTGAATTGCTACCGTTATATGGGTTTTGATAATTTGTTTTGAAGATTTTAACGTCGACTTATCCTAAGGAAATGCTATCCATATTAGAGCACCTAACTAAGTATTTACTGTCACTGAAAAGGTTAGAAAAGGGGCACGTTATCTATTTGGTAACCCTTATTTGGGTTATTGTATATCCACAATCTAAATTCATCATCATAACAGCATATATAATTGGACCCACTGCTGGGACACAAGACCTTTCCTTGTTATCGAAGGAGGTTTAGGCAGTAGTCCACCACGCTTGCTAAATGCGGATTGGTGTACGGAGTATAAGGTGATCAATACCCCTTTGCTGATCCATTAGTCGCCGTCTACGACACCCATCGGAGGATATGAGGTGATGCTATTCTACTCTGCCGGCATCATACGGCTATAGTAATATAATCTAAATTCACCACACCAAAAAGTTTCCTTATTGTGGTGAATTTTCAGTCAATGCATGGAACTTAAATTCTGTAGTGAATTTAGACTTATCTGTGCTGTAGTTGTAGCCCAGGTGTAGGGGAAATGCAATGAATTTGTTTTATAAATCTCATTAGGTTCATCTTAAAACACGTCTAGATGAAAATCAAATAAAATCCACTAGTTATGAACTTTGAGTTTTACTAGAGTGCGTGACTCAACCGCAAATAAATAAAACAGAAAATATTACGACTTGATGTCAATATTACAAAGTATGACCGGAGTAGGACGGAAGTCGATTACGTCAAATCTCCTCAACATATTACTGATGAAGCATTATATATCCATTAATCTATTAGACGTACAGTCAACAGCAAAATTAGACGATCAAAGTAAAAACTAAGTTCATTAAATGAAAGCTATGCATAGTAGAATTTAAAATGATGTATTACCACCCTAATGACCGCTTAAAATATAGTTGTGAGTGACAACTATATTTTTAGGCAGTTTACATTTCTGTATTTATTTTGGTTTTAATGAATTTCGAAGTTTTGTTTTTGTTCATCCACTTCTGCTGTTGATTGTATCTACATCATTAGATGAATTTTAATATAAAATTTATATAACGGGTGTAAAAAGTACTACGACAAAGTCGAAACTAAGTATTCCGTTCATCATTAGGACTATTTTTTTTTCTAGACTATACCTGGGAAAACGATAGTTATGAAGTTATTGAACTAAGTTTTTTTTTAAAGATTTTTATGATAACATTATTTCTTAATTTTATCCAAAGAAAATAATCGTACCGTGCGACTTGTGCGCTGTATTTTTTGGAGTTTTTTTTAACACCAAAAAATAAAAATCGTTTCTCGGCAATATTTTTTTATAAGTATATTTCTAGTTTTGATGTATAGAATGCGTACCTAGACTTTAGCTTTGTCTTGGGTCTTTTTACACCCTGTAATTAATATAAAGAAAAATAAGTTTCTTATGATGCTAATTTAAAGCGTCGGTGGCGTAGTGCGTAAGAACGTCGTCTCCCACCCGGGAGACACTGGTTCGATCCCCGCCACGTACCAATGTGTTTTCAAATTTTGAATTCATATGTACGTTTAATCGACGCTTTTACGGTGAAGGAAAACATCGTGAGGAAACCTGCACACACCTATGAAGAAATTCTTAGGTTGTGTGTGAAGTCCTGTGGTGAAGTCGACCAATCCGCACTTGGCCAGCGTGGTTGACTAAGGCCTAATCGCCCCTAATCTGGGGTAGGCTCGAGCCCCTCGGTGGGGACATTATATGAGCTGTTGATGATGATGATGATGATGATGATGCTAATTTTACATTTGAGTGTAGAACAATACCATATACCCGGACTGTTTCTATGTTAACACCTGGTTGGCGGGTTTGGTTGGTAGGTGCTTTGAAGGTTTAGTCAGTTTTCGGTTTGATGTCCCTTTTATGTAGGCGATACCCCTATTTTGTGGCACTGCATGACCCATACTGCCAGATGTGGCTTTACGTGTAACTAAATGTTACAAAAAGCTCAGATAAACCGTTCTCGGATTAAGATTATCATATTATAATTTGTGAGATAGTATGCAGATATGTATGTTGAATATACTATCGCGGACATACGTGATTGAGCACCCATAAGATCAAAATCGCTTGCGCACTCGTAGCAAAAAGTAGTAGAATACTTATTGTAAATCAGTTTAGACGTCAAATAAACTCGTTTTGAATTGCTTAAGCACGGAAATCCGCCATACGCGGACAATGCCCGCGTACAATACCTCAATTATCTAATTTTAAGAGGAAACACCACGGGCTAGAGAAATGAAAAATAGGTATTTGTAAAAACTATTGCTGTCGCGCAGTGCCCGGCCGCGCGAGCTATCAATGTGTGAGTGTGACTGTCAATGTTTGCGTGGCGCCCGCCGCGTCCGCCTGCGCTCGGCACGCTCCCAGAGACTTTCGTTACTCTGCCTTGCAGTCGACAAGTTGATTTCGGCGCTTACGGAGTATTTGTTTCGTGTAATTATTGTATTACCATATATTGTATTACTTCACTGTTTTATATCGGCTTGTGTATTGAATTTTGAGATCGTTTTATTCCCCTTAACTTTTCGGTCTGTTTCCTCTTCGAGAAGTGAGCAAGAAACGAATCGAGGCCAAGAAGACCTTCCGGATCCTGATGGAAGAAGGTGGTGTTATCCTCATGGATACCTGAAGGACGGCCTTCGGGTTATGGCGGACTCTTACCGACTAAGCACCCCTTGCCTAGTGTGGTGGCTATAAGGCTATCGGAAGCAGCAGCCCCCTCAGGAGAGGGGAAGGTGCACGCGCTTTCCTAGATAGACCAGCCCGCCTAGCATGAACACCGAAACACGATATGATATAGCCATTTATCGCTTTGAACTGTCAAAAATCAATGGATATAACCGCCAACTTGAAATTTTATCGAAACTGCGAACATGTACAACAAAGCTTATACATGTTCGCAGCTTGTATACAATTTCAAGGCGACTGTTATATCCTATTCCATTATCTATACTAATCTATATTCTATATACTAATAATAAAGCTGAAGAGTTTGTTTGTTTGTTTGGTTGGTTGAACCCTAAGATCTCAGCAACTACTGACTCAAATTGAAAAATTCCTTTTCCGTTGGAATGTCCATTAATCTAGGAAGGCTATAGGTTATATAACATCACGGTACGTCCAATAGGAGCTGAGCATCAATGAAGAATGTTGCAAAAACGGGAGAAAAATATTTATTTTCAAACTTTCACTGCGTGCGCTGCGTAAACGGTTAAAGTTACGTAAAAATCATGTATGACGGAATTGTTCTCCATTAAAATTTCTAAAGAAAAGTCTGCGACAGCGTATGTCTATATTTTAAGGTTGGCTCACTATAACCTGTCTTTTTGGTAAACAAATTTGTTCTAAAATAATGCATTATCTGCGATGGTGTTTTTGTATGCATGATATTATTCCTTATCAAAATAAATACATTATTTAATATATTATTAAATATTACTCAATTATAATTTTGTTATCTTATCTCTCAATGTACAGATATAGGTTTATTTGCACCTCTTACGGTGCGCTTAAAAAAATGCATTGTAAACTCAAATAACTATATTATAACAAATACTTAAGCTTAGGGCGTTTAAGTTTATATAAGTACTCATTAAATTAAGTATGTGGATAACTGTAATTGGCTTAAATTGTATTGAAACCATGTATGTATAGACTATATATATGTAAAAGCTGTTGTTGTCCCGAATAAATAAATAAATAAATAAATTTATCACAAGTAATTAATTTTGCACAAAATTGTTCCGGACTTCATTTGATTTCAATGAATATCTTAAGAAATATCATAGTTTGAAATAAACGGAAAATAATAAATTTTGATTTTCAGAGTTTTCTTTGCGAGCGCTGCGTAAACGGTTAAAGTTACGCAAAAATTCTGTATCACGGAATTATTCTCCTTTAAAAGTTCTAAAAAAAAGTTTCAGAGAGCATTTATCTATCTCTTAAGGTTGACTTGCTATAACCTATTTTTGTTAGTAAATTTTGTTCTAAAATAATGCATTAGATGCGAAGGTATTTTCGTAAACATAATATTATTCCTTATCAAAATAAATACATTATTCATCACAAGTATTTAATTTTGTACAAAATTGTTTTTGACATCATTAGATTTCAATGAATATCTTCAGAGATATCATAGTTTTAACATAACTCCGCAGCTAAATAATGATCAAGTACTGCGCACGCATCTATACTGAGTTGTTTTTTGTTTGGTTGAACGCGCTTATCTTAGGAACTACTGATCCCGTCAGATTTGGACGCCTTAGAAACTAATAGGTTCAGAGACTCCTCCGAGGGAGATGCTCACCGGTCAGGAATCCTCTCTGGAGTGATTCGACCTTAAAGCTTGAGGACCCACCGAGGTCCTCTCTTTTACTAAAAGCCCTGGTGACTCAAAGAAGGTCATCAGAGACATCCTGTAAAAATAGTAAAAAAAAACCGCCTAGAAGGAGTGGGACGCGTGAACGAAGTGTTCCGTGCCATAGATTTTATGAAACTGTCCGAAAATTATTTTTTCGCCCGCCCTAGGCAGTCGATCCGGGCTCAACTTTTGAAATCGCGACTTTCATTTCTTTCTCTATATTTATTTTCGTTCGACTAGCTCGCATAGCAGCTAGACAGCCATTTTATGTGGATCGTCTCACTACGCCCGCCCCCGGGATAGAACCGCGAACCCTGGGGTGCCAGGGCATCGCGACGCGCAGTATGGGAAACCCTGATATAGGCCTATATACCTCCATAGCATCACTCTACGACTAATAGGAGTTGAGCATCAATGAAAAATGTTGCAAAAATGGGAAATCCACGCGGACGAAGTCGTGGGCACAGCTAGTCCTATTATATAAGACAGTTCAAAGCGATAAATGGCTATATCATATCGTGTTTCGGTGGTCATGCTAGGCGGGCAGGGTATGAACGCGGAAGGCGAACGGAACCCATAGTGGGGGCGATGGGATTAGTTTTCGCAGTGGCGGAAAGCCGCGTGATAATCCTAAGTTGCCAAAGGGGCAGTGAAGTTAATTTGAGCAGTAGCATCTGCGCAGTTGAGCTAACAATCGAACATCACAATGTGTTAAATACACTGCACGCAAAATATTCATCTAGAAATATCGATATCGATGAACAACACTAGGTTAAATCGATAAAATTATCGACTACATGCCACGTCATGAGTGTATACGTGTTAGTCTGCGTCTCCCTAACCTCAAGCCTCTCCCAGCAGAGCGCGATAGAGACAACGGCAGCTTGGACTGAAAATACCTATAAAAAGAACAGAAAATCAACGATTCGTAGTCCCCTGATTTCTTCTCCAAAACTTAACCGATTTAAGTACTTTTTTCATTAAAAAAATAACAAAGGCTTGAGCTGTGTTCCTATGTTTTAATTTTTTAATATAATTTAGTCAAATTTGTTTTCTGAATGTTTGAACACAGAGGAAAATTTGGCAATTTTTTTAGGTTTTTGAACGTTCATATATCTTTTAATAATTAATTTATGAAAAAAACGAAAACATAGGGACATGTTAATAGTGGCCATAGATATTCAGGAAAAAAATTATAACTCTAACGGCATTGTCCAGGGAGGAAACAGGGGACTACGTTTGTATGGAAAAACGGGCCTTGTGTTTCCTCTTAAATATTGTGAACCACTTTTGCCACAGATAAGACTAGAATACAATTAAAATAAAATAAGCACCATGACTAGACACGGATTACGTTTTAGTTTCTCATCCACGCTCACATCTCAATTAATTAGCCCAAATTAAGTATCATTAAGAACTTGTGCGATACTAGATAGCGGACAAAATATACATAAACTAGATATATTAAAAATAAATATATAAGCAACCATTACTCGTGAACTAATCTTCATGTTTGTGTGAATCCAGACCGCCCGATTATAGGTGGCGTTACTGACCACTCCACCACGAGCGACGGCGACCCATAAGTAGGTACCTACAGTTTGAAAAAGTGCGCTTTTGTAAGAAATTACGCGAGGGATGATGACACATAAAAGTACTCAATAAGAGCCAACCAAAACACAGACACGGAAGATGTACCTACTCAGTATTGTATTGGTTGTTTAGTAATTTCTGCAAATATCGTTATCTGCAAGATAATCTATTCAACTGTGTAAGTCATTCTCGCTTTTCAATTGAATGGGCGTTATCTGTTATTCAATGTCAGACAGACAATTCTGCCTTTCTATACCAGTCATAAGTAGTTCATTATGTTGCGGAGTTAAAAGAAATAATAAGATACGGCTAATTTTGTAAACATAGGAAAATATATCAGCTTACAGAGCGAGGTTTTCAAAAATCAAAACTACTTTCGCATTTTTTGGATAATTGAAGGTATTTGGAGGTTTGAAAAATTTCAACTACCAGCGAGCATACCTTAAGGTAGCATTTGGTTACACATGAAACAACTTCTCTCAGTATGAGCCACGCATTTCTTTAAAATAGTGACATATCGCCTACAAAAAGGGTCATCGAACCCAATTATCGCCTAAGCCTTCAGTGAACCAATAAACAAAAACCGCCAGTCAGGACAGTGCCCCAAGTACAGTGCCACAAACTTATCTGACCCGGTGGCAAAAATTAGAACTACAATAGACATTTTGACATTTCTGTGACACATTTGTTCAGCACTAGGGACACCACCACCGGGTCAGGTAAGTTTGTGGCACTGTACGAACATCTGAAATCGTAATGCAATCTTATCTAGAAAGCATGAAGCTGCCTCTCAAGCACCTGTCAAGCACCTGCCCAAATCCGCGCGACAGTCGGCTGCCACGCGGGGTGCATTTTTATTTGCATAATGTAAAAAACGAAAAATTATTTTAAATTTTATAAATCTCGACCGAACGATATCAATCTAATTATTGGCTTAAGCAAGTTTAAAAAAATAACACCTAAATATGAAATACGGCGGATTTGAAAAAAAAAACGATGCACTTGACGCGATGACGTCACCCGGGTGTCGCTCGGGGTTTGAGAGGAAACTACAAAAAATAAATTCTTAGATTTAAAATTTATTGTCGTTTCGTGCTTTCTCGATACTATTACGTTACGAATCCTTCAAATGTTCGTGCTTGGTGTAAAGATCATAAGATCTGTCCAGACCTGCGCACGTGCACTAACCTTGCCGTTCGCGTGCCTCTTAAGAAAATGCATCAATACCTTAAGATCAAAGGCGGAACGAGGCGTAGGCGACGTGGACGATCACCTAAGACCTCGTGGTCCGAAGGGCCTCGCGCTCCACCGGAGAGACTGTTGGGCCCTTAAGAGTCTCCAACTTAATTTTCGGCCTCGAGCCATTTACCTCACCCACGTCTAATTTAGGTCTTAAGGCCTCACGTAGAGTACTTTGCACACGTCAAAATTAGGCTCCACCACTGCTTAAGATGCAACTGCATCTTAAGGATACTTTTGACGTGTTCGCGTGAAGAGACAGTTTGCCGCTTGTACGCGAACAGTTCGTGAGAATCACGCGCGTTGCTGAATGTGACGCGTTCGAGACGCCTAGTGTGCACGGTTCCTGCGCGTGCGCAGGTCTGGACTGGACAGAGCTTTACATTCAAAAACACCTCAGAAGGCAAATAAAATAACCCCTTTAATTAAAGCTAAGAAACGAAATGTTTAAAAACGCTTACTTAAGATGCCTGTTCAGTTCCTCAATATAGTTCTTTTGGTCCAGCATTGTGTTGATGTGGCGTTGCTTCGGCTCGTTGTTGGCATTGTTGCCGTTGGCTGACAAGTCCGATGAAGAATTGCTGCCTCGTAGGTACAGGGAGAAGTCTATTACGCCTTGTTGGCTGTCCAAATCTTCCTCCTACACAAAGAAGTTCGAATTTCAATTTATTTATATAACTAGCACTCGCACGCGATTTCACAGGCGTGTATCCCGTTCCCCTCCTACGTCCAACCGAAAGTTCATTTTAAATGCTGTTGAAAAAAAAACCAAAAGCGGTTCAGTAGTTTATGAGTTTTTGCGTTATTAATACACAAATCTTTCCTCTTTATAATATTGCTAGCGGTCGTCCGCGGCCTCACTCGCGTTGGTGTAGGTTATCGCAACAAAAAGTATCTCTAGAAAAACTAGAAAAATGCACTGAAAAAAATCGACTTGCCTCAGGCGGGACTCGAACCCGCACCTTCCACAATCCGGGTGGACGCGTTGACCAATTTCGCCACCGAGGCACTGCTTTTCGCTGTCGAAATTTGTCAGTGCTTGGTGCTTATGTTTTTATGGTAAACATCGTTTCATCAAATCTTTGAAATTTGCACTTCCAAGACCCGAACGAAATATTTTTGCAAATATTTGACGCTCAGCTAAGATGAAACTACCTTACATTATGGAATAATTTTATTTTTGCGTTTACAAACGCGTAAATATAATACTAGAAAAATGCACTGAAAAAAATCGACTTGCCTCAGGCGGGACTCGAACCCGCACCTTCCACAATCCGGGTGGACGCGTTGACCAATTTCGCCACCGAGGCACTGCTTTTCGCTGTCGAAATTTGTCAGTGCTTGGTGCTTATGTTTTTATGGTAAACATCGTTTCATCAAATCTTTGAAATTTGCACTTCCAAGACCCGAACGAAATATTTTTGCAAATATTTGACGCTCAGCTAAGATGAAACTACCTTACATTATGGAATAATTTTATTTTTGCGTTTACAAACGCGTAAATATAATACTAGAAAAATGCACTGAAAAAAATCGACTTGCCTCAGGCGGGACTCGAACCCGCACCTTCCACAATCCGGGTGGACGCGTTGACCAATTTCGCCACCGAGGCACTGCTTTTCGCTGTCGAAATTTGTCAGTGCTTGGTGCTTATGTTTTTATGGTAAACATCGTTTCATCAAATCTTTGAAATTTGCACTTCCAAGACCCGAACGAAATATTTTTGCAAATATTTGACGCTCAGCTAAGATGAAACTACCTTACATTATGGAATAATTTTATTTTTGCGTTTACAAACGCGTAAATATAATACTAGAAAAATGCACTGAAAAAAACCACCCGGATTGTGGAAGGTGCGGGTTCGAGTCCCGCCTGAGGCAAGTCGATTTTTTTCAGTGCATTTTTCTAGTATTATATTTACGCGTTTGTAAACGCAAAAATAAAATTATTCCATAATGTAAGGTAGTTTCATCTTAGCTGAGCGTCAAATATTTGCAAAAATATTTCGTTCGGGTCTTGGAAGTGCAAATTTCAAAGATTTGATGAAACGATGTTTACCATAAAAACATAAGCACCAAGCACTGACAAATTTCGACAGCGAAAAGCAGTGCCTCGGTGGCGAAATTGGTCAACGCGTCCACCCGGATTGTGGAAGGTGCGGGTTCGAGTCCCGCCTGAGGCAAGTCGATTTTTTTCAGTGCATTTTTCTAGTATTATATTTACGCGTTTGTAAACGCAAAAATAAAATTATTCCATAATGTAAGGTAGTTTCATCTTAGCTGAGCGTCAAATATTTGCAAAAATATTTCGTTCGGGTCTTGGAAGTGCAAATTTCAAAGATTTGATGAAACGATGTTTACCATAAAAACATAAGCACCAAGCACTGACAAATTTCGACAGCGAAAAGCAGTGCCTCGGTGGCGAAATTGGTCAACGCGTCCACCCGGATTGTGGAAGGTGCGGGTTCGAGTCCCGCCTGAGGCAAGTCGATTTTTTTCAGTGCATTTTTCTAGTATTATATTTACGCGTTTGTAAACGCAAAAATAAAATTATTCCATAATGTAAGGTAGTTTCATCTTAGCTGAGCGTCAAATATTTGCAAAAATATTTCGTTCGGGTCTTGGAAGTGCAAATTTCAAAGATTTGATGAAACGATGTTTACCATAAAAACATAAGCACCAAGCACTGACAAATTTCGACAGCGAAAAGCAGTGCCTCGGTGGCGAAATTGGTCAACGCGTCCACCCGGATTGTGGAAGGTGCGGGTTCGAGTCCCGCCTGAGGCAAGTCGATTTTTTTCAGTGCATTTTTCTAGTATTATATTTACGCGTTTGTAAACGCAAAAATAAAATTATTCCATAATGTAAGGTAGTTTCATCTTAGCTGAGCGTCAAATATTTGCAAAAATATTTCGTTCGGGTCTTGGAAGTGCAAATTTCAAAGATTTGATGAAACGATGTTTACCATAAAAACATAAGCACCAAGCACTGACAAATTTCGACAGCGAAAAGCAGTGCCTCGGTGGCGAAATTGGTCAACGCGTCCACCCGGATTGTGGAAGGTGCGGGTTCGAGTCCCGCCTGAGGCAAGTCGATTTTTTTCAGTGCATTTTTCTAGTATTATATTTACGCGTTTGTAAACGCAAAAATAAAATTATTCCAAAAAGTATCTCTACTTTCTTGAGTTATCAAGTTCCTACCACTGTAAAACATAGGGATTCAGTCTTAACTAAAATACCGTAATTTTTTTCGAATGGTAGATATTTCCGATGAAACAACATTAGCTCATTTATTGTTTTATGTATCAATTAATTTAAAAGATTACTTTAATCGCCTCACTTCATTAGAATAAACAATTTAAATTATCTGTTAATTTAAAATTCGGAACAAAGCCGTATCTACGTACCTTGACACACAAATTGCAGTCGACTACATTGAGTCCAACAAGCAGACCTGTGATGATTACTGCTTCTTCGTTCAACATAAGAGCATGGGGTTCAAAATATTCTTCAAGTGTCTCCTCTCGATGTTCAAGAAGAATTCTCAAATAATCCGCTAGTCTTTTTTGCATTAGCGCGAGTCTGAGCCAAGCCCGAGCGCGCCCCATCGCTGTCCTATATTGACAGGAAACAAAAAAAAAAACATTTAAACGTCAGAAATAGCAAAAAATATACACAAATCCTTATATAATAAACTTACTTTACTGTTGGCAAGTCCCTAATACTCGCTGTAATGTCGGCTGCTTCTGGCGAATATTTTTCAACCATCTGAAGAATATCCCACAACTCTTTTTTGGGCCCAAGTAGTCCCTAAAAATAATTAAACATAAATTAAATAAATTAAGTTCAAACTTAAGAACCTCTACTGTATTGCATTGATTTTATAAACATACCTTTTTTGGCTTTAGTCCATGACGCATAACATGTTCGAGAACAATAAAAAAATGGTGCAGCGGCAAATGGTCACTGTCCAACATCCGTCCATAACGTAGCGATTGTTCAATTAACTCCTTCACGATTAGTTTCGAAATGTTGACGAGATTGCTACGCTCAATCACAACGGGGTCCCGTGCTACAACCAAAAAATATACTGTTACTAACACACCACATTCGTTATTCCGGTTAAGGTTTCTAATATTTGCTGCGTAAATATTACGGTTTTACCCATTAATGAATGCATCGGATCGTCAGGTGATGTGATGGCTCCATTATCCGAGGGCCGAATGTAAGAATCTTGCATGTCCATATCATGCAGTTCCTTCAAACAGAGCCACTCCCCGTCAACGGAAACGCGAAAGTTACATAGGTAAATGGTATCCTGCGCCCCGGCCATGTCGGCGTCGGGGTTACCGTCGTGATGGATGCCTGATGGAACGCCTAGTTCAGGCAAGGGATCTACCCCATGTACCGCAGTAAGAGAGCGCATAATAAAGCAGCAAATAAACTATGAAGCGGAAAAGCGAACACTCTCGTTAGTATTTTGATCACTTTCTCAACGCATTTCCGATAAACACTGAAAGATACAAGATAAAGTAAAGTGCGTTCTTATTAGACACGGTTTAACGAACTTTATTAACAAATTACACACATCGCGTAAACAAAGTTAAAATATGTTGTGGTCGCAACTAGTAGTTTTCTAGGTAATGTATGAGTGAATGGTTTTTCCAGTAAGTTCAGAACAAAATATTGATTACCCTCTGCAAAGGTGTACTTGCGAGGGCGGGAAAATCAATACCGCGCAGTCACACTGCCATCTGGGGGAAGCCTTTAGAAAACATTGGTGTTTGTTTAGCAAGAGAAAAGCATAGTCTTTCGAACCAGCATTTTTATAATTTTACGTTGCGCTACTAGATGTAGTTACTTTAGTAGTGCACTATTATTAATCAACCATTTATATTTCGTACTGTTTAGCAAGTAATAAATTAAATTGTAATACTCATTATTGCACATAAAATACATAAAAATAGTTGTCTACTACATAGTTTGCAAGGGCGAACTTATCTCTAGAAGAGATCTCTTCCAGTCAACCCATGAGAATGTGTTAGAATGATCGTAAGGTAGGCGACGTAAATGTAAAAATTAACAAGTATATCTGGGGAACTACATTGTAATTAATCTTGATTTTGAATATTAGCCAAAATTGGGATTGTAAACTTAAAAAATCCATCCATCCATCCATTAAAAGAAAAAAAGGAAGGTATATTTAATATACAAGGGCCTGTTTCGCAGGTTCCATATAAGTTCCTATTAGGGTTTATCTAATAGATAGTTCAGATACAAAACAAAACCGGCAATTTATTCTGCCATTTGCTAATCAGAACCTGTGAAACTTGTCCATATAAGGACAAGTACTACTTATTAAAAATTTAATTGCAAGTTGAATTAACATTACGGTTGGATTATTTAAAGTACAAAAAGTAATTAATTTCTATTTAAAGCAGACTTTCCCCAAAATATTTAGAAAAACATAATAAAATTTAGTTAATGCTTTTCTATGTAAGTAAAATTTGAGTTTTGTGTTTTTAACTGATATTCTTAATAAAACAACAAGAAAAATGCAAAATTAAACAAATTTAATGAAGTAAATCTGTTATACTTTATGAGGCCACATTTTTATTTTTTCTGAGCCTTTATGTCAATTTTACCATATGTAAAAGTAAGATTATTTGGTTTGTTTTTATTATTTAATATTATTGTTTGTTTTGCTACTGTCAGTGTACTTTTTTTCAATGAATTGTTTAAGTTTATGTGCGTAAAAATGGATCCTAGTAGTTAATTCTCTTTAGACTGGTGTACATCTAGAAAATACACCGGATAAAAGTTAATAGACTTATTAGCAATAAAGCTATCATTGTGAATGTCATGAAACATCGGCAGATGAAAATACATGCATTCGTTTGAATCATGCTTCGGTAGAAGAATATTCTTATTTCGTTCGTATTCGTAGAAGAATATAATGAGACTCCTATTCGTGCTTAAAATTTTACTTTACCTGAAGATGACATTGCATTGTATCAAAGTAATGTTATTTCTGCAATCTAATTAAGGAGGTATCTATTGTTTAGGCTGTCAAGCGTGTCTTTCCGGTGACTAAGCGAATTGTTGTGAACCCAGGGTGCTGTTGTAGTGTGGCTTGGCAGTATGCCCGGAGAGGACGTTTAGTGGGTAGGGCGGGACCGCCTGTACCTCGCGTCCCACATACCCCTCAGTTGCATCCTACTATTCGTACTGCAAAGATGATGCGTAAATGCGTTTGAACTCTCCGATTAAAAATAGGCTGTCAAGCATGTGGCAAACCGGCTTGTTTGCAGTGCGATAAACTGACTTGTAAAAACTGTTGTTAAAAAGTGCTTAGTTTTGGGGTTAGATGAAAATGTGATTTTTTCTAATTAATACCATTAGTAAGTACATGATAAAACTAAATAAATAAATAAAACACTGTAATTAGAGAATTTTTGATTCTTTTTTTTTAAATGTTAACGTTCATTCAATAATTACTTTTAGATTGTTGATAAATAAATATTTTTCTGTGGATTATGTTACCTTTTTTACGGATCCTATCTTATTTTATGGTTATTGTTTTCATTAAATAGAAAAAAATAACCATAAAATTTTCACTTGATTCAAGCATCAAATATTATTTACAAAATGCAGAGTGTGTTATACGTAGATCAGTGTTACAAAATGACACATCAGTGGTTAAGGGTTATGAGGTTACATGTAGACCATTCTATGCCAATGTTTTAAGTTGATAAACTGTTACATTTATATCCATAAATAATATATCTAATCCAAAAAAAAAGATTTAGGATGGTAAAAGGTTAAGATTTGTCTAAGTACATACTTTTATTTAAAAAGCGTTGGTGGTGTAGTGCGTAAGAGCGTTGTCTCCTACCCGGGAGGCACTGGGTCGAACCCCGCCACATACCAATGTGTTTTAACATTTTGAATTCATATGTACGTTTAATCGACACTTTTACGGTGAAGGAAAACATCTGGAGGAAACCTGCACACACCTATGAAGAAATTCTTAGGTAGTGTGTGAAGTCGACCAACCCGCACTTGGCCAGCGTGGTTGACTAAGGCCTAATCGCCCCCTAATGTGGGGTAGGCTCGAGCCCCTCGGTGGGGACATTATATGAGCTGTTGATGATGATGATGATACTTTTATTTAGTAGTTTACACAAATCATAATATATTTTTTTTAAATAAAAGAAACTGCCTTCAAAACTAAAAACAGAGAATATATTTTGTTTATAAAAATCTAAATGTTTTTTGAGGTTGGACCCAAATAAAGTGACAACATTTATTCCATATACATATAGAGGTTGGCTGGCGGTGACCTCTAAAAAATTTGATTTTTACAAATAAAAATTTTTATTTCTCCGTTTTTAGTTTTAAAGGCCGTTTTATTTGTTTAAAAATATATTTAATTTTTTTTAAGTGTTTTAAGTACAGAAATTTTCAGAAAACTATCTCGAGATCTTTAAGACAAACAAGGAATAGAACTATTAGGATATCATTGACGGGGACATAGGCCTTATTAGGGATAACTCAAAAACTAATTGTCAGATGTCGATCAAATTTAAATGGGACTACATGACAAGCACCAGCTTTCAAAAGTAAAAAGAATGTTCAAAATTGGTACACCCAGTAAAGAGTTATGAGTTAACAAACATTAAAAATAACAGTCGAATTGAGAACCTCTTCCTTTTTTTAAGTCGGTTAAAAAGCCCATTTTGGTACATTATTACATGAGTTATACAAAATTAATTTCAAAAATCCACAAGTAACGCTTCAATTTTGTGTATATGTGGCTTTATCTTATTAGTTTCGTATACACATTTTTAAACCTTCAATAAGAAGCATATTAGTGGACGTGGCTGAATGAAATCATAGCAAAATATTCACAAATTAATGTGGACTTTTTTATCAATGTCTTACATATTTATACTTACATTTTGTGCTGTAGAAGTACGAATTATCTGGTCTAGATATCAAAAGTTCCGGCCATTTGTCGTCCTTCGACGATGTTACGGATGGAGATCTTTCGAAGAATAGCGACTTTACTGATGTAGTAGAAGTCGTTGGTGATACTTCTACATCTCCTTCTTTACGCGATGCCATTATATTCTCAGGAAGTTAATAAATCATCGTATAAACAATTTATCATCACACAACACAACACAAAACGACTACGTCAATTATTATGTCACACAAATGTCAAAAATATTATGCTGTCAGTGTGAATTTGACTTTAGCGGTTCGTTCATAAATACTGCAAAATTTTTTGTTTGTTACCAATTACTTACAGTTTTTTACAAAAGTCCAAGTAATTTACATCTTATTGTCGTTTTCTTAGTTATTAGTCTTATACCCGTATAACAGATAGATACTCAGAAATAAATCATGTCTAGAAAATCAAGCACAATAAGGCGTTGATGTGATTCACAGACTCACTCTATAATCTGATAATCAGCCGTAGGTGATTCAGAGTAGGGATGTATGTGTAGGACTTACATATAAAAAAAAACTATTTTTTTATAAGCGATTATTTCTTGTGGAACATTAATCGTTAAAAAAAAATTTTAAACGTACCATTTAACTAGAAAATTACTGCTAGGTCACGCGCTGGAAATACAGTAAACAGCAAAAGTAGATGATCGTAATCAAAATTAAGTTCACTATATGAAAGCTCAAACCCTGCTCCCTATTAATTTTGGAGTTAGTGCAGTATGTCTTCATATCGACAATACTACTGAAGATCCTACCTACTAAGATTTTATGACCTGCCTAACACCAACCCTCCTTGGGAACGACTGCTATCTTTCGACAGTAGCCGGGCCACCATCTTAACGTCCTCCTCAAGCACGGAGGAACCCATCCGAGTACCGATCGCGGAATTGGTCGTTTAACTTTTGTGATAGTAACCAAGAAATAACGTCATCGACCTTCTCGGTGAAAGCTGTTAATGTAATAATAAAATGTATGTAAATGATGTTTTGGGGACAAACTACTACCACACTTATTCACTTTACCACATTATTTGACGCCGTAGTGGTGGAGTGGTCAGTATGGCTGCCTACTTATCAAGCGGTCCGGGTTCGAATACTGGTAGCGGCAAATATTTGTGTGACGAACACGAATATTTTTTTGTGAGTCATGGTTGTTTATATATTTATTTAAGTTTATTTATAAAAATATCTAAAATAAAATGTCCGTTATATAGTATCCATAACACAAGTTCTTAATGATACTTACTTTGGGCTAGCTAATTGGTGTGAGCGTGGAAGCATATTATTATTATTCAGCTTTTCTCCATAGAAAACACGATTTTATATGGAGACGGGTACGCATCAGTTTTGCATACTCATCACCTCAGAAAAGAGGACAAAAAAGCATACGGTTCACCTGATGGTTAGTGATTACCGCCGCCCATGGACATTTGCAACACCAGAGGAATCGCAAATGCGTCTTTTTGAAGATGTTCAAGTCGTATCGGTTCGGGAACAACTCTGGCGAAAATTGGTTCCACAGTTTTGTGGTCTGCGGTAGAAATTTTTTTTTTTTTTTTTTTTTTTTTTTTTTTTTTTTTTTATAAATAGGTCAAGCAAATGACTCCATTCCACCTGATGTTAAGCAGAAGTGGAGTCCAAATGCGAAGATAGCTGGTGCGAGAGATACACTGCCGCACTAGCCACCCTTGCCTTGCTGACCTGCAAGGTGCTTCTTCACGCCTCTTTTGAATGACCCAGGATTGTAGGAAGGAGGGAACACGTGTGCTGGCAGTGAATTCCATTTCTTGATTGTGCGACAAAGAAACGAGTTGCCAAATTTCTTAGTTCGCGTTGGAATGGTAGCCACAGTTTGTCGGTGACAACGTAGGCCAGCACGCGTTGTCCTTAGAAGGAAAGGAGATGGTGGGATTAGGGAAAAAATCTCCTCAGAGCACTCACCGTGGTACAGACGGTAGAAGGCGCTCAATGACGCAACATTGCGACGCAATTGGAGAGGCTCAAGGTGTTTGGTCACCTCTTCGTCGCCGATGATGCGGGCCGCGCGACGCTGCAACCTATCCAAAGCATCGAGTAAGTACTTTGCAGAGCCATCCCACAGGTGCGAGCAATACTCCACGCAGGACCGTACTTGCGTCTTGTATAGCAAGCACAGTTGATTTGGCGTGAAAAAACGCCGCACCTTGTTCAGGACTCCGAGTTTCCGTGAAGCTGTTTTTATCACGCTTTCGATGTAGTCCTTCGGATTCAAGTCGCTACGAACCTCCATACCGAGCAAGGTGATACTGCTCTGTAGCGTTAGTGTTGTGCCCTGGAGAGAGGGAAGGGAAAGGAATGGCGACGTTTTAGCCGTAAACGCGCACACCTGAGTTTTCTTGGCATTGAACTCAACCAGATTTGCTGTACCCCATTGAGAAACAAGGTCGAGCTCTCGGTTGAGTTCAATGACAAGACTCTCACGACTCTCTACCGTTTCTGCTCGTCCAGCCCTTGCGTGTCCAAAGTAGCCCGCATGCACTGTACTGTCGTCTGCATAGCAATGGATGTTCCCAAGAGGAATCATATCATTGATATGCAGAAGAAACAGTGTAGGGGATAAAACGGACCCCTGGGGAACACCAGCATTCACTGACATGAACCGCGAACTGCATCCATCGGAGAGGACACGAATTCTTCGCTCATGCAGGAAGCCGGCCACCCAGGTACAGAGCTGAGCAGGCAGACCATATGTCGGAAGCTTGGAGAGAAGACTTTTGTGCCAGACCCTGTCAAAGGCTTTGGCGATGTCAAGGCTGACAGCCAGTGACTCGCCACGCTTGTCCATAGCTTCACCCCAGACATGCGTCAAGTACGCTAGAAGATCACCCGTCGATCGTTTCGGCCTAAAGCCGTACTGTCGATCGTGGATCAGTGAGTGATCTTCTAGGTAACGGATCAGGTGGTTGTTAAGGATCCTTTCCATAACTTTGCATAGTACTGAGGTGATTGCTATTGGCCGGTAGTTGGCCGGGTCTGAGCGGTCCCCTTTTTTGGGTACAGGCTGCACATTAGCCTCTCTCCAAGTCTCCGGCACCTGTCCAGTAGAGTATGAGAGCTGGTATAGGCGCGTCAGTACGGGAGACAACTCCGCTGCACATTTTTTAAGAACAACCCCCGGGATGCCATCAGGCCCACTAGCTTTCCGGACGTCGAGTGATTGCAGTTCCGCACGAACTTCACGCTGCCTAATTTTAATCTCAGGCATCGTGGAGCCACAATGAGGTAGTGAAGGTGGCAGTGCATTGCAATCATCGACTTGGGAATTAGCCGCAAAGAGTCTTGCCAGAAGATCGGCTTTCTCCTGCGGCTTGTGAGCTAATGACCCATCTGGACATCTCAGGGGTGGCAGCGAGGGCTGGCAGAAATTGCTTTGCACGGCTTTGGCCAGACGCCAGTAACTACGAGAGCCCGTAGGATGCGTCACCAATTCGTGGCCAATGCGTGCGACGCGCTGGGCATCCGCTCTTATGTAAGCCTTCTTACAGGACTTGGAAGCCTTGTTGTACGCTGCTTTCAGTGATTCGACATCAGGAGCTTTAAGAGCCCGACCCCTGATCCAAGCGCGATACGCTGCCTGTTTCTGTGAAACAGCATCAGCACAATCGCGGTTGAACCAGAGGTTACGTCTGCCCTTACTGATGAGATCGGAATGTGGAATGTAGTATTCCATGCCTAATACAATCTCCTCAGTAATGGCAGCGGCGCAAGCTGATGAATCGTTCTCACTGAAGCAGCGTTGCTTCCAAGGGATAGACGCAAAGTATTCGCGCATACCATCCCAATCTGCAGACCCATAATGCCAGAGCCGGCGTTTAGCAACCGCTGGTTGCGGAAGCTTGGCCTGCGGCACTTTGGAGGATATCAGGCAGTGGTCAGATGAGCCTAGAGGGGCTCGGACCTCTACCTGATATCCCTCAGGATGGGTCGTGAGCAGAAGGTCCAGTAAAGAGGGCGCTTGACTTGCAATGTCTGGGATCCTGGTGGGCTGATCAACCAGTTGTGACAAGTCGTGCGTGAGAGCGAACGCATGAGCAGAGATCCCTGCATGGTCAGTTTTGGAGGAACTTAACCACAAACTGTGGTGAGCATTGAAGTCCCCCAAAAACACCAGTTCTGCATTGGGATACTGCTCCTGCGCGTCATCTGCCACCCGACTCAGATGTTCAAAAAGTCGAGTTGTCTCAACGTCTCCGGTGTGGGATCTATAGAGACACACGTAGACTCTAGCCGAGGGGCCAGAGTCGACGTGTACCCCCAGCATGGAAAAGGATGGGTCTTCCAGGCAGCTCAAACGGCGACAGCAAACATCCGCCCGAACATACAAGCATACTCCGGCTTTCGCTTTGAAGGACGCTTCAAGCATGTAGCCGGGATAGTTCAGGTAGCTTGTGTCAGCGGGCGGCAATATTTGCGTCTCCGTCAGAAACAACAATGCAGGTCGTGCTGACTCAAGATGTTGGTGGACAGCATTGAGGTTACTATGGAGTCCGCGTATATTGCAGAACTAAATTGAGGGGAAAACGCACGGTTGTGGACAACCAGGCATCAAGATCGTGATCGTTCGTCGGAACGATGATGGAATACAGCAACGCTTCGTACCATGCCTGAGCAAAGACCTTCACTATATCCAAGGTAACCGTTAAAGTTGAACCCTTTGACTCAATTTCTTCTGTCCAACGGTGGGTCAGGTAGACCAGCAGGTCATCAGCCAATCGACTCCGACGGAATCCGTACTGAAATCGTTGAAATTCTATGGAGAAAGACTGAACAAAGCTGAATAAGTGTAATTAGTCCTTTATCATAATGGCTACTTACACTACTCGATTTTTTAAAAATCGATTAATACTAATTTTAAAATTTATTTTTAAAAATCGTTTTTTTTGGAAAAGTAATCGAGTTTTTTATTAATTGATTATTTTTCACATCCCTAATTCAGAGCGAACCTGTGGTGGACTGCGGTATTAATATTATGTTCCGTCTGACTGCGGAAAAAGGAATCTCGTCATGGATAGGTATGTAATAGGTTGGGGAAAAAGTTTCTTCGCATTTTTTAAGAAAATTCAAAACATTTTTTAATATAGTTTATTTACATTTAACTAAAGTATGTAGGTACCATTTTGTTTGATAACTTTTTGCCATCTTGTAGGTAGGGACATGATCCCATTGCTATAGAAATTTTGGGACTTCTGGTCAAAATACCGCGACAAGTGGTTTTGGCAGTCCTCTCGTGATGTTAACCTGACACTGCCTAAAGAATTCTGAAGAGACCGAAACAGGTGGAAATCTGAAGGTGCAAGGTCAGGACTATACGGCGGATGCATTAACACCTCCCAGCCAAACTCTCTTAATTTTTGCTGAGTGGCTAAAGATGTGCGAGGTCTAGCGTTATCATGATGAAAAACCACACCCCTTCTGTTGATTAATTCCGGCCGCTTTCTCTCAACTTCTTGCTTTAATCTCATCAGTTGTTCGCAGTAGAGTTCAGAATCGATGGTCCTGCCTGGTGGTAACAGCTCATAATGAATAATGCCCTTCCAATCCCACCACACACACAGCATCACCTTGTTGCGAGTTAACCCGGGTTTCGCCACAGTCTGTGAAGCCTGACCGGCCTTTGACCACGACCTTTTTCGCACGTTCTTGTCGTACGTGATCCACTTTTCATCACCAGTTATCAGCTTCTTCAAAAATGGTTCGGTTTCATTACGTCGTAATAAAGAATCACAAATGAGTACACGGTTCATTAGGTTTCTTTCAGTGAGCTCGTGAGGTACCCAAATGTCGAGCTTTTTTGTGTACCCAGTTTTTTTCAAATGCGCCAAAACTGTTTTGTGGTCAATTCCCAGTTCTTCAGCTACGTCGTAACTACTGACATGCCGATCTTGCTCCACTTTTTCAAAAATGGCATCCATTTTATCTGTAATAGGGCGACCAGAGCGACGTGCATCTTTGACATCAAAATTTCCGGATTGAAAACGCTTAAACCAAATTTGTGCTACTCTCACAGACACTGCACTAGGTCCATAAACATCGCAAATTTTTTTCGCGGCTTGCGTTGCATTTTTACCTTTTTTGTAGTAAAATTTTAAAATGTATCGAATTTCTTCATTAGATTCACTCATCTTGGCGGTACGAAAAACAAATGAAAATCACACATTTTCCTAATTTGAATTTGGAATTATGTTCTTTAAAATTTAAACTTTCAATGATACCAAAACCAGCCAGATACAAATAGTATAGCCAAAGAGATTTTATTACAAGTTTATACATACTATAATGCGAAAAGACTTTTTCCCCAACCTAATATGTACTTCGTACAGGCGGGGCGATAAAAACTTCTTAACTTTTCATAAGTTTTGACGTGACAACGTCTTATAATTCGATAGAGCCGGCTGCACGCACGAAAAAACATGACGCATGCGGCGTTACCTCGCTCTGAGGCGTTCCATGTAAGGCTTGAAGTGCAAGCAAAAATCTATTAAACAAATGAAATTAAATTTTTCTTTTGAAAAATGCTACCATTCCATCAGTATTTTCTTATGACGTTGTCACGTTCAACTATCGTCAGTAAACCGACTTTAAAGACAACCAATTTGTAATGAGATATCGCTTTTTTAGCTGTCATCAACCGCCTTACAGGCTACAGACGCTGTTTACAATAGGTAGGTACGCAGTTAGGATGTTTCCAACGATCGTGGAATTAAGTCACGAATGAAGTTTTCTATGCATGAAATAGACCTATTGCAAAAAAGACCAATGTCTAGACTCAGTAGTAGCGTTAGGGTAGGGCACGGTTGGGTGACCGCCTAGGGCGCCGCGCCGGTGATGCAAAGGGGCGCCGAAGGCGTCACAGTCGTCGCCGCCTAGGTAAAAACCTAGGCACTTACTCCTCCACAATATATGAAATCTAGAAATCTGGGCGGATGTCTAATCTCGCCCAGGGCGTTGGTAGTGCTAAAACCGGCACTAGACGGAGAAGTCATTCAGATCGTAACTTTTGATGTGCTGAGGCGTTGTGCTCGGAAACTTAGCAGGAATCTTTGTCTAAGGCTCGGAATATATTTACCACCATGTCAAGCATGTCAAGTCAGCCTTAAAATTTATACTTATTGTGACCAACCTATTTTCATTCATAAACTTAACCTACAATGACAACTTTGAGTATCAAGTAACATTGTTAATAGTAATTGTGAGTAATTGTAATATACATAATTGTATACTTATACAATCCAAATACATATAATCTTAAATTAATTAAAGAGAATATAAGAGTTGACCAACGAACTGAATATGAACCTACAAACCAAACCAATACTGACACCTTTGAGAGTTCTTTTTGTAAATCCGCTTACACCAGCTGGAGAAATGACTATTGTGAAAATATTAAATGGTAAAGTTTTTGGTGATTCACAATTAATAGACCTGATTTTATTGGTATATTCCAACGAAAAACCACATGCTGAAATTTTTAAACTGGAGTTGATTGGATGTGCTTTTGCTTGTTATAATAATATTTCAGTATCATCGGACTTACCAAGGTTAGATTCGTTACGAAAATAAATACTTAAGTCTATTCACATTGTAGTACTTTTAGGGTTAGGTACTCAAAGATTTTTTAATGTTAAGCTTTTCAGATGCTGATGTTTTCTGCTTTATGTCCAATTTTTCTGATCCTAACATTCTAAATCTTGAAAATATCGGCACAGAAGAGAACTTTGACGCATTATACTTAATTATCAAAGTAGCTAATAATCTACGTAGAACTGAACCCCAACAAAAAGTGGTTGAAGAGGAATTTGAGAAGAAAAATAAAAATTCTGAAGTGAAGCCTGTAAAACCTATCATTATGGCTGATGGGCTTGTGACTATGGACATTTTGTACTCTTTATCAAAAGATTTACCCTCAGACATATTTTTCTGTCCGTCAGCTATTCCTGATGTTGCTAAGAAAGTTTTAGCGGAGTATTTAAAAGTAAGGCATTTCTTATTACAAAATATGGACTAAAGTTAGTCATGGTTTGAAACTGATGATAATTCTTTCTTTCAATCAGAAAATAAAAGAGACAGCATCAGTTTTAAACCATAAATAACTTTAGTTCATGTTTTATAATAAGGGGGAAAATGGTCTATTATTTTAGGTCCAATGCGATGTAATCAACGATGTTCTCGTTTGGGCAGCTAGTGATAAAGTGCTTCACGTGGAAGTAAATACACCAATTATAATTCATGATCAAGTTACCGACCAAACAAAATGTGATTGGGATATTATCAGTAAAGACTTATTACGTTCCTTGGAACAGGACCATACCCAATTCAGTCCTTCTTGGTTGAAAAAGGAATTTATAGAAAAGGTGTGATAAACAAACAATACTTGAAAGTCTCAAATATTTAATTCAGCTACAATTTAAAGTTAAGATGCATTGTTTGATAGATAATTTCAGTAACATCAAAGAATCCTTATGGCTGTATCTTCAAAGCAGCGTCAATGGCCAACGCTTTGAAGTTAGCTTGGAGTTCTCGTAATTCCGAAAGGGGAATAAAGTCTTTTTGCAACCTTGGCGTAATAAGCGATGGTTCTCTAGAAACAATCAAAGGTGAATAGCTAGTAGTTAAGCATCCATATTATAAGTAATTAATGATATATTTAGTTTTTAAAAAAACTAAAAACAATTACAAAATTTTTAGGCCATCCTTATATATTGCCTCTGATATTTTGCGGAGATTCTTGGTCTGTAAATAAGCAATTCGAAGAGAGTGTCCATGTTCAAAAAGAAATAAAAAGAATTAACAAAGAAGTAAAGAAATATCATCTCGCGGTAAATATGATCATAATCTTTCTTTTTGTCAATTTTATTGGGTCTTTGTTCAGTGAAAGTAGGTAAGGGATTGTAGATTTTTGCTGTCACCATCATCATCATCATTTCAGCCAAGAGACGGCTATTGTTGGACATAGGTCTCCCCCAAGGATCATTAATCCTACGCTGCCCGCAGCCAGCCGCTTCCAAGTGAGCTTTACCCATTTTACCAAATCGTAGGTCTTTCTTGTGGGGGGCCTACCAACGCTGCGTCTTCCGGCACGCAGTCATTATCACATAGGCAAGATAAAAGCAAAACTAATGAAGTCTGAAAACTGGCCATGGAGCTTTTCTTATTTCACATAAACTACTATAATACTAGTATAATAATGTCTAATATAAAATTTGCTAAAAGTAGGTACTTATATTTCGTTTTCTAATTCCAGTTGATATCGTACTGTAAAAAGTTTTTGCAAGAAAATGTCATCAACCAGGCGTTTATTCCGGACGTAGAAAGTTCTATTGATTTCTCCAGCAGCAGTAAGACGACTGTAATCTGAAACACCAAGGATTGAAAAATAAATACACGTAATATTATGTTTGTTATAAAAATGCCTGTGTAATGTCTCGGAAATTGGTAATAAATACAATACACTTAAAGTTATATTACAGAAGGCACTATAGATGTTGAATAGAATGACTCACCGCCCATGCATTCTTTATTTGGTCTGAAAGATTTTATATCTATCTTGTGCATTGCACACACAGCTAGATATGTTGGACCACCTGTGTATAGTGCAGCCTACTAATTCAAACAGTATTCGGCGGAATACCGTCAATTTGTCAGCACGGGACTCTAATTGATTACTAAACATTGGTGGCATGATGGTGGGGCTTCTCGTCGGGCGAGATTTTAAAGGTGAACATGCTTGAAACTTTCTCACTGTAGAGTTTTTACCTATGTATACAAATATTCGCGGAATAGGTACTTTGAGTGTTCACTCATGCAACATGTGGATGGAAAAAAGAACAAATGAAGGATACCTATACAGTCGGTTGTTCTTTTTCTTTCCCAAGACACGTTGCATTTGCAATAGGATGATCATTGGCATCCTCGGACTCGATCGCTCTTCTGCACTCCTGCGCCTATACTACAGAATCTTGGAATTATTTTTCTTATGTTTATACTTAAACTCGCATTTCACTTGCTTGTAATAAACTTTGCCTTTTTTTATTAGGAATAAAAATAATACATTTTTTAATTGTACCAATAGTTTGACTTGTGTATAGTACTAAAATAATGAATATCTACACGTCATAATATTATATTGGTATAGTTATATCAACTTCATTCTTTTAAGACGTTGTAGTTTATTGACATGGAATTCCAAGATCATAAACGTAGTAAACATTATTCTCTTTTACAATTTAAAATATCAAAGCGTGAATTGGCAGAGTGTTAAGTTGATCCATCGTTAAGAGTTCGTAGCTAAGTCAACGAGGGAGGGAAAAACAAATAAAAGCGCATTTACCGAGCGATTAATATTCGACGGACTACGGTCTCGGCTCCTGACCGCATCGTTTGTTTAACCTCTTCTGTCAATTTGATTTCCGACCTCGGGGGTATGTAATTTCCATTACGGAGGCCAAACGCTTTGTTTGTCTATGTGCAGACCAATAATCCCGGCGAGAATCTCGACTATTTATAAGAAAATGTGTAAATAATCCTATTCTTTTTGCAGAAAACAAATATAATAATGTAACCAAATTACCTCCGACATGTTTAAGGAATCTTTCTTTAGAGTCAAAGAACTCATTTAAACGACTTTCCTTAAGCGGGTTGTTAGTTCTAAAATTAAATTAATAGGTAAAATTATCTAAGGTAAAATTATACTTTTTACTTTCTCGTATACGTAGACGTAGCATAAAGTCTTGATATCGTCAAAAAATTCGACCTTGAGTTTTTAACGGAATTAAGTTCACGTTTTGGACCTCCCTGAGTCCAAAAATTACACGTTTTTGGAATTATGTGTGTGTGTGTGTCTGTATGTTAGCACGATATCTCGAGTATGCTTAAACTTATTGCAACCAAATTTAACATGCGTGTATGACATCAAAATATAAGGTTTCTATAAATTTTTGAGTCGTTTCCGGAATACGAGAAAGTCAAGGGGAGACCACTCCCGATTGTTAGAGATATGGTTGAATCCGTAAAAACCTACGGTTCACATTAAGTTTGGGAAAATCATTCTTTAACATTTGACGGGGAAGCCGTCATAAAACCTTCGGTAAGCGATGATAAGGCCGAAAGTGAAACCTCAACTACCGAGGAACTGGTTATCCAAAGACTATATAACCGAGATTTTGTTTTGAGTCTTGTAGAAGAACACATCGCGACAAAATGGTCTTCTTTCGACGATGTACTGAAAGCAAAGAGAAGATGAATGTTCTGTTGCATTCCAGCTCGACCGTGAGAACATGGAATGAAATAAAAATGAAGCATTCACTGGAGTGAACATTCATTAGAGTGAACCGTCTGATATCATAATACATATAAGACCTATACATAATTAAGAGAACTATCATGTGGATACTTGTATCATTGCACGTACTGTACCAATATGGATAAATAAACGGAGAGAGTTATCATATCAGACATTTTCTAAAAGATAATACTACCAAAACACATAATTTATTTCATAGATTCCCAAACTCATGTTCAGCACCTAGATATTCCCCATTAAGAAAACTTTCCCCGAAACGTCGTAAGTGCAACGTAATCAGTTTAGTTAGCGCGTTGGTAATAAAAAGCCGTGTTTTCATTTACTCAGATAAATAGTGGTCTGGAGCCATTCAAAGCGGATGGCTATTTTCTCGGCGCGCCGGGAATTCGAATCAAACTCGTCTCATTAGCCCGTAAAGGAAAACTTGGATTAGTTGACCAACTTCTAGTGGATAGCGCGGTGCGTTCACCACGCGGACAAACTGTGTCTGCAAGTTTTACCGCCAGTATGTAATTAACTATGAGCTGTTTGTTAATGTTACTTCTACCTTACACCTATACGGGTAATAGGTAATATTATTATTTAGTTTGAAAATAGAATATTGTGATTAAGGCCAAGCAATAAAAAAGGGAAGTGCTAAAGGGGGTTTTCTTTAAAGAGTACTCCGTGGTTTCTTATTCAAATTGATGAAGGAATTAAGGGAAATTAAATGGATTGTAATACCCTGGACTGGGTTATCGTGTCGTGGACTGTTATAAGCGATTCGACTATATGTAGAAATGTGCCCATTATACCTAACTGTAGATATTGTCTGCGGTGAAGCTTGATCGTAGTGAGCTAATTTCCAGATAATTATTTACGATTTGGTCATCGCCATAGATTTATAATAACTGACTTTTATAGATTGGCAATGAATTGATTAGGGCGAGACCAAAAAAAATACACCAATGTGTGAGTAATGCGCATGTGTGCGTGAAAAATAGTACTAACAAAAAATAGTTTCTACGTAACTGACAGGTCGACCTAGGCCGCCTCCTGGGTGCATGTGATATGGTCTCGTCTATCTATCTTGCTCTAATATATGTGTTAACACTCTAATATATGGGTTAACACACTCAAAAGTACTAATTGAACCATACTCTCGTAAGCGCACTGACGAGCTACTGAACCTCAACAGGGGCAACCTGAGCGTGTTGATTAGGGATTTGACTGGCCACTGCAAGCTGAACAGACACCTCTACAATATGAGACTAAAAGATACTGATGCTTGCAGATTCTGTGAACAGGAGCGTTAAAAACCAATACACTTCCTGTGCTCTTGTGAATGTCTCATTCACAAAAGAAGCCGACATTTGGGAAGACACATGCTTGACCCAAACGATATCAAAACAATCCGAGCTAGGAATATCTTATCATTTTTAGATAGTGCCCAGCTAAAGGAGTATATGTAAGGCCTCAATAGGACTTACTTGGAGGCTAGTCACAATAGATCTTTATAGGTCGCAGTGACACAAAAAGCCCCGCATTGTATAAAATAATAATAATAATATATGTGTGTTAGTGTTAGTATGCTCTTTCTCTTTTATTTTGACGATTTAGAGTTTCCTATATCTATGGTCATAGTAGTTGAATCACATAGTTTTATTCTTATTTAGTAAGCTTCCATCTGTAACCGAGTGTTTATTTGATTGTTTGTCTCAGAGAAAGAGGATTAATCAATAAAAAAAGATGACCGTTTAGATTCTTTTGCATGCTAGTTTTGCAAAATTAAAATGATCATTTCAAAAATATATTTAGATACAACTTTTGATTCGTCGAATATTTACATTTAGGTATCTGAAATAACAATTTACACATTTCTTACGAGAAAGTTCTTTAAATAAAAACAAAACAAGATTTGACCTTGTTGCCTGTAATATAAGAAAGTCGGCCAAGTTGTTTTCTTCGGAAGATGCCTTTTGTAGTATTGTTGTAATAACTTGTATACTTGACTTGTACTCAGGGACTTCAGTTTCCGGAGTTCTGAAATTAATAAGGTCGGCACAAAATATTAAAGTTCTGTCATTGGAGGTTCTTCAAGTGTCTGCCTTTGATATGTATATTTAGACGAGGAAGGAAAGTTAGACGAACAAAGTGTATTTGGGATAAAATGAACACGGACATTTGATTTGTTCTCCGATTTGCTTTTGTTTCTCATTTTTATTTAAATAATTACAACACAAAGAAGTCTTTGTTTTGTTGTTAATTTTATGTCGGTGATAATTTTGATTTATGTATATGATAGTTTTGTTCTCTTTCGTGAAATTTATATAATAGTTTTGTTGTCTTTCGTGAAACTCAAGTACAGTGCAGCATATCAATGAAAATTAATAAGCTCGTTGTTTGAATGGACTTTCCTGAGTGACTTTTAAATCGACAAAAGCTCCACCATTCGGGAAAAAAAGAATCATTAAGTGTACTTTTATAACTATTTTTTCGGTGTTTAGTACTATTTAAGTAAGAATGCCAGGTGCTCACTCGGTTTCATTAAATACATTAAATTACGTGAAATCAAAGTAGAATTTCTTCATCGACATCCATCGTGAAACTGATGGAAAACAATCAACGAATGGTTACTAGGAGTAGGTACCAACTTCATAAAAACTTTAAAATTTAAATTAAACTCATGTGATGATGAAGTGGATATTTCAATTAGAATTCAACGCGCGGCACGTTACAATGTTTTATCTTTTTAAGCCATTAGCGCAGCTTTAGCCGCTAGGATTTTGCTTAAATTCCAATAGGTACCTATTTTACCAGCTTACGGTACGACTTGATCACTCTGACAGTAGCTATGCACTCGCTGTTCGCGCAATTTTTTTTTTTACATTCCTCTGTTTCTACAGGGTTATTAACTAAGAACATCGTCCTAAGCAGAAAGATTGCTGTGTCTAGTAGGTACATACATTTGAATATAACGCAGGTAGCATGGAAAGTTATATCACATTCATTAAAATTTCTCAATAGTCTTTGTCTATTGCTATGGAATAATGTTGAAATTTTATCTATCTAAGTCTGCCAACTTTGGGTAGCCTGACCAGCCATCGTCGGTGTATTCTCTTTTTTATGACTTACTATTGTTGTTGGCCTCAGAGACCATCAAAGCATCACCAGGTTTATTGGAGGACCTTGGCGGGTCTTCAAACTGGGTTAGGGGTTCGCTCCAGCCACCTCGGCCCTTATGGAATATACAACCCTTATTCGGCCCACATCGCTAAAGTAATGTGGGCCTAGTTGACCACTACATGTTTTTAATAGAAGGAAAATTGCCCGCGGATCTGTCATACAGGCATGATTTGCCCCCTAAGCCTACAACTTATAAGGCGAACCTGCCAAGAGGATTTCTAGGCAGGAGTTACTCCCGCGAGGGTAGGAAGTAAATTATCTAAAAGAATTATTTAAAGTAAGGCCACACAATATATCTTAAGTAAGAAAATCTTACGAGTTTATTCAAAACTATTCTCCACTAAACCACACCCAAAACCAAGATTGTATAAAGCAGTTACAGAAAAATACCACTGCTATAACTACCTACAAACAATTGAATTTGCCGATATTTTCATACCGTAATAATTTCTATGACTTCTAAACCTATTACAATGCTTGGAAGAAGTTGTTTATCAAATTTTAAAAATTTTATGTTCAGATTTTGAAAAAAATTTATATAAATTAGCATAGATTTATAAATCTATGGAATGTCTCTTTTTTACCTGACTGCGGGGAAGCCAAAAAGAAAGGGTAATGATTTTAGCAGTCTATGTATGTATGTTTGTATTTTTCGTATGGTCCACCCTAAACAATGGAGTCAACGACTGCTGTTATACTTATAGGTAAAACTAAAGAATGTTTACCTAATGCAATTTACTAACTTCATTATTTAGGATCTTTGCCTCCAGATAAGGTTCGTTCTTTCCATCCATAAGGTAAAACTTGTGTTCCCAAACAATATGACATAATGCCACTTGGAAAAATGTGACCAATAGATAAAAAACTTTCTCGCTATCTGACCTCTCAAAGTTCGACCGTAATATAATCAAATAAGACGTCCGTGTCGCTTTCCTAAATTAGACACCGCCTATCTGCAGAATCAGAAGTGAAAGTTCCAAGAAAATAAATAACCTTGAGTTCCCTAGCGTTCTTGTTTACCCTTCCGCCTAGTGGGGGACTTACCGTCACATTAACAGGGACCTGCGATTTTCGTTGCTGTCGCCGTACCCTCCCCGGGACATTCGTTATCTGTTCCAGCTTGGTTCTTGGATTTATTGACTTTTTTTCCCTGCCTTAATTTCCAGAGATTCGGTCGAATGGCCCACGCCAGCACCGGAACATTAACGCTGCCCTAGGGAAATATCGTTTATTTTGTAGCATTTTTTAAATTGTCTTTAAGCCCCATCTTTCGGATGCCCTGTTTCTGTAACAAACTGTTAAGTGGTTCCTTTTATATTTAAAGAGTTAATATTGAAGATTTAAATATCGAAAATCCACCAAAACAGAAGTGTTTTGTGTACCTGCTTAGAGTAATGCACACATATTGTTAGATAAATAATACCTACTCTTTATAATGTATGTTCTTATGAAAGTGTAATCGAATCATTTGTTATAAAATTAATCACGTGTCAAATCAATACATTATTATAGAAACTACCTTTAAGTCCAATTAAATTTAGCGTTATTGTGATTTAAAATTGTTCATTCATTTTGCATCGAAAGCATTTAGAAATAAAACTGGCCTAAAAGCCCGAGTAATTAAGAGAAATGGTTTTGTAAATCCTATGAATTTCACAATATATTCTCTAATAACGATAGCATTGAGACGCTTAGCGAACAAAGGTTTCTGTATAAATAGGCTCGTCGGATCACAGTGTATTGCGTGTCTCCAGTGCTTATTCATTGCGGGTGCCTTTTCGGCTTATATCTTTGTGCGACTTTGTTGGTTTAGGATTCCCTGCCGAAGCCGTCTAAGATCAACGTGCATATATTGCTTATCGCATCGCTTTCCTGAAATAAGTTTCAAATAAAAATCGTGATATTCTACGTAAACAAATAAACCCGAATCACACGTAATAATCGGTAAATGCATAGCCCGCGTAAAGTGTAAAAAATAAAGTCCATAAAATTAAATCTCGCTGCAAATTCACGCATTACACCTGAGTGCCGATATATTGTTTCGCCATGAGAGCAAAACACTGGAAGTAAGAATTATTCATGGAGGCTTTAATGATGTAATAACGTTCTAATCCTATAACATAAAGTGGGCGCACGAGCGGGCGGCGCAGAAGTGCGGGCCGAAAAATTTGTTTAAAAATTCAATACCGTCTATAAGAAACTCATTCTCGAAACGCAACGGCCTGCGAACATTCCCATTTACCCTTAATAACACGGGAGAAATTGCACGATTAGTGCGAAAGAGGATACCTACCTATCCTTTCGATTGCGATAGGTAGACCGAGACGAAACTTTTTCAGATATTAATGCCTATGGAAATTTAAGTGAGGCAAAACGCCCCCAGCCCGGCTTAGGAGGTGGAATGTGCGATACCTATCCGATACGTATGAACAGCGTGCCCCAGTGAACCGTCTCGTATGAATATTATATGACAGAAGCTACAGCTAACGTTTATTTTTGACATTTATTAGAATGGCTCCAAAGGTAACTAATGTTCCAGTGTCATATTGTTTGGTGAATGTATTCAGTATTATATTTTTTTTTGAGGTTTTGTAATATTTCGGGGTTTAATGTTTTATTGGGCTTAGGTAAAGGGTGTCTCATTAAGAACTTGAATTTTAAAAATTAAAAAATATTTATTTATTTAATATTTTATTAACATTTTTTTCTACATACGTATGGAGGTAGTGATGACATTTACACATGAAACAAAATATCAGTTAAATGGCCACCGTTGGTCTGTTGGCAGGTATGCACTCTTTTGACGAAATTTTGCAGTACATTTTGCAGTAAGGGCTGCTGGATTTGACGAATTTGACGTGCAATTTCTTCTTTGAGTTCCTCAGTTGTCTCAGGGTGCTTTGTGTAGACCTTACTTTTCAAAAAACCCCAGAAAAAATAGTCCAAACAAGTTAAATCGCAACTTCTTGGCGGCCAGTTTTGGTCTCCAAAACGAGAAATTACACGACCTGAAAACTTGGTTTGTAACAAAGTCATTGTTGCCCTTGACTTGCCTCACAGCTGCGATATTTTCCGCCGATCTTTTCGGCCGATGACGGGTAAGGTCTCTTTCATCTTCATCAAAATTCTTCATCTCAAATTTTTTGATCAAATTCTCAATAGTAGGCCGCGACAGTCGATTATGCACGCCGAAATGATCACGTAACTTGCGAATCGTCACAGTAAAATTTTCCCCATTTTTATAATGGGTTTTCACTATTAACAAACGTTCTTCCAAGCTATAACGCACCATTTTCGTAAATGTCTAAGTTTTAATTAAACAAACACCAAATATGGCTGACTCAACAATTGACAGTCGAAAATGGTGCGCAATTCGAAATTCAAGTTCTTGCTGAGACACCCTTTACTAGTACAAGTTACCTAATGTCTGTGGCCTGCATGCGTCTCAGGGCTAATGACTACACCTTACGACAATATGCAGGCCACATGTTTTACAATGTTGTATTTAATGCTAGTAGTGTTATATAAAAGCAGTTCCTTAAGCTGCTTGGTGTATGTTATATTGGACGCTAGGTGTTTGCAACATAAATAGACAAAATTACAGCGTGTAGGTGTTTCTAACTATGTGTAGAAGCCCTTATTATTTCTAGTTTATTAGTTGTGATATTGACGCAAAAAGCAATTTTGTTTTTAATTGAGTTTGACAACTATATTTGGAAGCATCTAATGTATCTAAATACTCACAGGGAAGCTCTTTCAAAGAAAGACAATCGTGCCGATTTTTTCATTACTCGTAATTTAATTACATTTTCTGACCGACTTTTTGTGGGACGTGTGCGTGTCATTATTACAATCAATACGTTCTATGTTTCCCCTACAAAAAATTGGTCACCGACTATCGTACGTGGGCGGGCAGCCTAACTAGTCCGATTCGGTCATGCATATTTTTAATTCTGTTTATATTGTATATCTCTACATATTTTGCACTTCATTATTTGAATCAAGCCGAATAAAAGTTTCTTTCTTTCACAATACCATACATAACATTAATCTTCGTATTTCATACTAATTAAGCGTCTTGAGGTCGTTATTGTATAAAATTTAATAAGGTAGCCAAGATTTCAATTTGCCCCATGTCTAAGGTATACAATGTGAGGAGAATAATTGGTATAATGTTGCTTTGTTTATTTAGAATTTAGAGGTCCATTGCCGTGGTTTACTCAAGTCTTTTATAGCAGGGACCAGCACTCGATAAAAACAAATGGATTCAAAATCTGAAAAAGAATTCCTCGGATTTGGAGTGCTCCACGGGCTTTCATGTGCTCTTTAATAATTTAAATCCATCAGTGTCACGAAACCTTTTTATTTTTTTACGTATATAAAATTGTTACATGTCAAATTAATACATAGAATGTATGGAAACAATGATAATAAAACTCCGCCCGAAACTGATGACGCCCTCTTGGTGGAGTGGTCAGTATAGCTGCCTACACATCAAGCGGTCCGGGTTCGAGTCCTGGTAGCGGCAAATGTTTGTGTGTATATATATTTATTTATAAAAATATTAAAAAAAAATTATGTAAGTATATAAAAATTGTCAGTTATCTATCTATAACACAAGTTCTTAATGATACTTAATATATAAAAATAAAATAAAAAAATAAATAAAACTACACACTGTAGGGCAGTGAGTTTTCCTCAAGATTTCCTTTTTTATTCTTATCCATTTTGTTTCTTTACGTTTCTTTTTTTTGCAACTGCGAGCCTCGACGAACCTTTTGTATTTGTTATTTATCTTTTTTTTGTAATTTTCATTTTTATGATTGTTTGCCAGTACCTATTCACATCTCACAAAGCTATTAGTGTATAGCATAGCACATTACTCTTTAATAGTAATCTGTGTATAACGTTGCTGGTTGTATAATTAGTAATAAAAATTCTGTAAATCTTTATGTAACACAAATTGTACAACTGTTTGTTCTCCCTTACAAAATAAAATAAAATACACAATATGGTACCTATTTATTAGATTATTTTAAGCAATATGTACAATCAGGGACGTGCATAGATTTCGGGTGTGTGATGCAATATGTAGTGTTAAAAATAAACATAGAAATTCGTAAACTTAAAATAGCTTACAGGATGGAATTCACTGCCAGCATAAATGTTCTCTCCTTTGTACAATCCTGGGTCATTCAAAAGAGGCGTCAAGAAGCACCTTGCAGATCGGTAAGGTTGGTAAGCAGGCGTACAAATTTGGACTCCACTTCTACTTACCATTAAGTGGAATGGAGTAATTTGTTCAAACTTTTTATGCACAAACGACAGGATTTTAATGCTAGATCATTTTAAATAACAAAAAAATAATAAATCTTCTATTCTTAAGTAATGGCGTCGCGACGCATTAAACGTACTATGCCAATGTCAAGTGAAAATGTAACTAAAGTAACAAAAAATTACAAAATTGAAAATTGTATGTAACCCACGACATAAATTTATACCTAAGCACTCAGCACTTTTGAATCTACGATGTGTGCCTTTAAAGTGAGCATTATTTATATATATTAAAAAAAAACAGTGTTACAGTTACAACAATTAATAATTAAACAGTAAACAATTTATTTCAAATTAAGAGTTACAATTAACGATAGAATAATTAACTACCACCTGCTTTTAAACTTTGTGTCGTAATTTAAATAGGTAACCACGCTGAATTCTAAATATTTCACAGCTTAATTTCTCTGCTTTCGTTCAGGGCGGATGTGTTTGGGTAACTAAATGTTTCGTCTATTTTAGGACTAAAAACATCCCACTTTTGTATAAGTAAAATCTTATTTTATTTATTTATTTAATTTTTTGCTGTGAGTGTCAATATTAAATCACGAACCAGCGAATTAGCCAGCGAGTGATTGACTACTGAGCACAGTGAGTAATTTAAAGGCACGAGACAAAAAAAAATTGCTCTCGTGTGCAACATACAACTTTTCAAGTCTCCAGCGAGAAAATAGTTATAGTTGAAAAAAAAACCACGTTTATTACGCTAAATTTTGTATTAACAGCAAAAGTGATTGAGTAGGTTGAACCTTACAGTCTTGTTCGAAGCTCGCAGCAAAAACCGTTTTGCTTCGAGATTTTACAAAGCATAACAGCTCTTTTGGTGCTTGACAGGCGAATGTCTTTTTTTTACATTTTGTGGGTTTTGTATCCTATGTTTAACGTGGGTGAAAGTTGTAAACAGCGGGCCGAGACAATGCAACAGATTAAAACGATAACGAAATTTGATAACAACAAAATGTATGGGATTGACTTAAATCACTTGGAATCGACATCTCTAAGACCTTGTCCAGAAGAGCGAATTTGCCGCGAAGATCTACGCGCGAACACACAACGCGCATTGGCGGTACTGGGGCTCAATACATTGCGTCCACAAGCTTCGCGCTTCGCATTGAGTTTCAGTATGTGTTCGCGCGGAATGATTCGCGGCGAATTCGCTCTTCTGGACAAGGTCTTAGTTGGTGTCAAAAGCTAAAACGCTGTAGATAACAAAACAATATGGCCTATGATAACAAATTTCGATAAGTTATCGTTATGAAACAGATTGTAATAAAATATTTCTTAAATAAAAGGTATTTAACTATGAAATTGACGATTTTTACATACACACTATTAGGTTTGTAACTTCTTTGGTTCAGTAGCTGTACAGAACATGGATATAAGAGGTCTTTGTTCCGTGAGTAGATGTTTCAGTTTTTTATTTTCATTATGAATAACGACTACATTGTTACGGATTTGCTTGTAGTGAAATAATAATAATTTTAATGCTTAATCTTGAAGAAAATAATTACAACGGCTCTTATATTTGGTCAGCAGAATCAACTTTTAGACTCGTCGTAAATCATGGACAGGCTTATTTTTTGTCTGAATAATTGATACTATATTTAGCAAAGTCTTGCTCAATTACACTCCAAATATTTATTATCCTTAGGTAATTCAGATTTTTAGTAATTTCAAGCGTTTAATATGTTAAATACATTTTTTTTTAAATCTTCTTAGTACTGATTATTAGGAAGATTTTCAAAGAAAAATGTAGCGGCGGTTTTCCATACCAACTCTATTTTTTAAACTATAGATCCTAATGTTACAAAATTTGAAGAAAACAAGCGAACAACCCTTGGATCAGTCTAGCATTAATAATTAAATAATAAAATAAGTCTGACAATGGGTTAGTACGAAATACAAATAGTCAATTCTGATGACGAGATTAAAGCCATTTACACATTTTTTTTTTCAGAGTTTTACAGTAGAAATATAATTCAATTACCGACAAAAATTTTGTAAACAGTGTTGCTTACAAAAAATAAGAATTTGAAGCATCTACTAAATTAAAGATATTGCAAGTTTAGCTACAAGAAAAAAAAACAGAAATTTCATACTTTAACCCCTAATATTATAATCTAAGATCCGAACCTAAATCGACCTTCACCGAGCTGATAATAGAATGAAACATATTTTATTATTAATTTAGTATATTAGAAAATATATTAAAAATGGGTTGTCTAAAAAAATCCTGGACAGACTATTTTTAATTATTTTTTGAAAAATGATATTTAATAAAATATTGCAACATCAAGATAATAAGAAAATTTTGTCGCGCGCTTATGATGATATAAAATTTTTTCTATTATCCAATCGAGTGAAAGTAACTGATATCGACATACCTGTTCATACCTGACAACCCAGTAGTTCGCGCAGGTAAATAATAGACAACCCAATGCCTGCACATTCTATACGGTTTCTACTATCAGTCAGGACAAAATTTTCTTATTATCTTGATGTTGCAATATTTTATTCATTTTTTTTAAAAATAATTTTAAAAAAATAATTAAAAATAGTCTGTCCAGGATTTTTTTAGACAACCCATTTTTAATATATTTTCTAATATACTAAATTAATAATAAAATATGTTTCATTCTATTATCAGCTCGGTGAAGGTCGATATAGGTTCGGATCTTCTACTATTACAATTAATTTTGGTTTGGTTGAGCAGAGCTTTAAGGCCGGAACACACCGGACCCGCAAACGTAGACATGCATGTTCGTACCTACCACTGCGTTATAATGTCTGGAACTGTATGAATGAAAATAAAAAAGTATTTATTTAAACAAGGCCTTACAATTTCAAAAATAAAGGTAGATTTTTTTTAAAACTCGAAATGCGTCCGAAGCATTAGTAAGTATGAGATATGGCTTACCGCTTACGCGACGTGCACGTTCTACGTAGACGTCATGCATGCGTACCGCTACGAACGTGCATATGGGCCAATGCAATGCCTCTGACAGGTTACCAGCCTACCAATAAAGTTAAATAAAACCAAATTAGAGCCAGGCTTTATACAAGATTCATTTAAAGGAAGTTAAATATATTTTGACATTTTTGACAGAAGCGAGCTTACCTTGTCTTCCAGCATATCCAGCGAAAGAAAAAAAGTGAAAGAGGTTACTGGATTAAAAGCGTTCAATTTAAATATTCCAGACCTTTGTCCAGTCAGTTTCCGTAGGCAACCGGCCGTGAAATTTCATTTAATCGCCGGAGAGTGCGTCTCGGGTAATGCAGATTGCCAACTCCGCTCTTGAGCTCAGTTAATTTATATAGCCCAACAAATTTTTATTCTTTCTTGAAATGCTCAAACTGCTATCATATTTTTATAGTTGAGAGTTGAGTTTTGGAGAAGTACTGTTTTATAATCAAGACAGTATTTTGTAGGGTAAAGCCACTAAAGAGTAGGTACGCCCTTCTTAAGAATACGTAAAGTGCGTAATTTCCAACAATTTTCGTACGTTTTGGTTATTATCAGCTACGTTCATTACCTGAAATGAAATGAAAAAAGCTCTTTATTTAAATGGACTTTGCTTAGTGCTCTTAAAACGTCAAAAGCCCTACCACCAATTCAGGACGCAATAATTATTATACGAGGGTGGATTGAAAAGTTCTCGGCCTGACATATAAATAGTGATGGTATTTATATGATACTAGCCTCTTTGAATTTGTTTGTTTTTTGGCTATCACGATGGTGAATTTCTTCTTTGTGGGTTTCGTAGTTTTTGAGTAAGAGCGAGTTGAGAGAGACGAAACGCAACATTTTTGGAAAATGTAGAAAATTTAACAATGCGTGGTCATCAAATATTTGTGTAAAAAAAAATTAACACCACAAGAGATCCATATTGACATAACAACAACATTAGGGGAATCTGCCCCGTCGTAAAGCACTGTGAAAAAGTGGGTTGTGGAATTCAAACGTGGTCGAGAGAGCATCGAAGATGACCCTCGCTCCGGCCGGCCTTTGACGTCTACGACTAGAGAAAACATCGGTAGTGTGTGATTTCATATTGGAAAACCGCAGATTGACTATCAGGGATATTGCTGAGACTTAGGGCATCTCATATGAACGAACACAAAACATCATTGTGCACGAACTTAGATTTTCTAAGGTTTCTGCTAGGTGGGTCCCCAGGTTGCTTTCAGTTGAACAAAAGCGAATTCGACTCACGATTTCTCGCGACTGCTTGGAGATGTTTGAGACTGATCGGCAAGATTTTGTGAATAGGTTTGTAACAATGGATGAATCCTGGGTTCACCACTATACTCCAGAATCGAAACAACAATCCAAACAATGGAAAAATCTGGTGAAACGACCCCAAAAAAAGCGAAAGCAATTTTTTCAGCTGGAAAGGTGATGGCATCCGTCTTTTGGGATGCGAATGTCGTCATCGTGGTGGACTACCTCCCGAATGGGGAAATCATTAAGTCAGCGTACTACTGCACTCTTTTACGCCGTTTACGTGAAGAAATAAAAGAAAAACGCCCAGGATAACTGAGCAAAACAGTGTTGTTTCATCAGGACAATGCTCACGTTCACACGTCTGTTGAGACTATGGCTCCAATTCACGATTGTGGTTTTGAATTGTTGCCCCACTCGGCTTATTCACTTGGTTGGCTCCCTCGGACTTTCATCTGTTTCCAAACCTAAAAAAACACCTCGGTGGCCAGAAATTTTCATCAAATAAAGAGGTCAAAGCTGCAGTTAGTCAATATTTGGAAGAGCTTCAGGAATGTTTTTTTAAAACAGGTATAGACGCTTTAGAAAACAGATGGAAGAAATGCATTGAGTTAGATGGAGATCACATCGAAAAATAAAAATACTTTTGTATGGATTGTACTTTATTTTATTGACTAGGCCGAGAACTTTTCAATCCACCCTCGTACTTAAATTATTATGATTGTGACGGAGAAGAAATGGCGAAAGAAACTTCACAGCTTACGATTTCGTAATGATTTCCAAACATCATTACAGGTCAATAGAGATATATATGAATAAATTACAATTTTAAATGCGTAAATTTTGGGCAGATTTTGCTCCCACGTACAAATGCGCATGCAGTTCTAAGAAAAATGCATAATATTTTTCTTTACAGTAAGTTTTCCAGTAGGTACATATTGTGATAACACAGTCAGAATATTTATCTCCCCCCAATTGCTTGCTAAGTTTAACCTACGTGTTTCCTGTAGATATCCCCGTATTAATATTACTCCACTAAGTCCTTCTGATCGAAAGACTAAAGAAGTTTTCAGGTCGTAGCACACTTATGAGTTCTGAAAGGGAACGTATATTTTTTACTATGAACGCTACGGATAGGCGGCTACGAACCGTAGCGCATCGCCTCATTTTTACTACGAACGCTACGAATGGACGGCTACGGAATGGCTTCGAAACGTATCGCATCGCCTCTTTTTACTATGAACGCTACGGATAAACGGCTACGGAATGGCTACGAAACGTAGCGCATCGCCTTTTTTTACTATGAACTCTACGGGTAGGCGGCTACGGAACAGCTACGAACCACAGCTCATCTCCTCTTTGTTACTATGAACACTGCGGATAGACGGCTACGAACCGTAGCGCATCGCCTCTTTTTCATAGTAAAAAGGCTCCGGCTTCGTTCAATTTCCGAGCTGATAAGTGTGCTACGACTATTCTAACAATTCTATTATACTAACTATTCTATTCTATTCTTAATTAATGGCGTCGCGATACATTTAAGTTACGCTTTTTGCAATGTCAAGTGAAAAAGTAATTAAGTAACTAAAAATTGCAAGGTAGATTAGAGTTAAAAATGGAGTCTCTCAACTCGTATTTTTACTACAAGAAGAGGGAGAACCTCCCGTGATAAACTAAGTACACAGAATAATTTCTTGCAAAAAGGGAATGATACTTCGGATTTATTTTTACAAAAATAAGGATAAGGTAGGTACCTACTCACTTAGGCATGATCTCTTCTTGCTCAAAATAAATGGTTGTTTCGTGCGTTCATAAGTGTACAAATTGTACCTAAATGAATAAAGAAATTTGAGTTTGAGTTTGAGTTTGCGCTGTGTTGGCATCAGGATGGCATCAGGAGTGTGTGTTATTTGGAAAATATGCGACTACCACATTTAAATACAAACTTCAAGGAGAAAATAGTAGAAGACATGGCCTTTTGCCATCTCACAATAGGGAGAATCTAATTTTAAACAATAATTTTAAAAAAGTTCATGGCACTAGTGCGTAATGGATTCCATAAAGAGTGACAACGACTGCTAGCCATACAGCCAGCATTTAATAATATTTAAATAAAATAATTGTTGTGTTTAATAGACATTGTAAAATGTTGTATAACAGTTGTATATATAATTAACAAACAAGTTGTATTTTTCCAAAAATAAGATTTTTAAGAAATATGCGACGCTTTGCTGAACTTACCATCTATTAAAAACGGATTGGCGAAGAATAAAACTGTCCAGTTGTACAAACTTTACTGTAGATGTTTGTTGAAACAGTTCTTGTGTGATTTTCCTTGTTGACATCTTTATCGAACGATTTTCGAGATGCGGAGGCGTGGAAAAGTTAAATAAATCCAAGGAGAACATTAGATAAGGGAATGGCTTTTGTAATGTGCTCGGGACGCCCGTAAATGCAACCGATGTGCCATATATCTGTCTAAGACATATGCGCGCATTCAAACTTTGTGTCGGACCTAAACCGTTATATTCGGATATTACGACCTTATTATCGACTTCACGTTGAAATGTTGTTGTTTTATTTATGCTGATATAGTCTAAATAGCACTAAAGTGGATTAAGGTCCGTATTGTTCAGCTGAATCACTGAAATCATTTGCTATAATTATTAAATAGTTACTTGACCGGCAAACGTTGTATCGCCATTATTTTTCTTTTTAGCCGTAAGAAATATTCTTGACGACCTATTATCATACCCACCAAAAACATTTAATTTAATCGGTACATATTTTAAGATTAACATTATTCAACTCGATTTTCCTTTGTGCTTCGGAAAGCACGTTAGGCTGATCGTCCCGGCTGCTGTGGTAGGAGAGAGAAATACCAATAACGAAGGCAGTAGAGTATCCAAAAATAGCTTTTAAGTAAAACTTCACTAAGTATTAAATAAGTAAAGGAAGATATATCTAGTATAAAAGTCCTGATACTAATCAAAAAGTAGAAAATAAAAAATCGGGAGTGGTCTCCCCTTGACTTTCTCGTATATCGGAAACGACTCAAAAATTGATAGAAACCTTATATTTTGACGTCATACATGCATGTTAAATTTTGGTCACCCATCCGAGTAAAGACCGCGCACTTGGTTGCTTAACTTTCGTGATCGACTATTCAAAAATTGATAGACACCTTATATTTTGATTTTACATTTAGATTATACATGCATGTTAAATTTGGTTGCAATAAGTTAAAGCATACTCGAGTTACGCTAACACACAGACACACGCAGACATAATTAAAAATATATATATATATATATTTGGACTCAGGGAGGTCCAAAGCGTGTAAATCCGTTAAAATCTCAAAGTCGAATTTTTTGACGATTACAAGACTTCTATACTATACGAGAAAGTAAAAACTTATTAGGTTTTTTTACTTACATTAATTATGAACGTAAGCAAAATACTTATACATATTTGACTTTAAACATTGTGCTGTAATAATTGGATATTCGCGAATAAATTATAGACCACTCTTTCATATTTGACTCAAAACAGCTGCAACACAAACTCAATTACTGCGGCTGAAATTCATTTAGTTAGCGTATTTAATTTTTTTCTCATGAAATGGGTAATTAATTTGTAGGTGAACATGTACACATTAATTTGGTTAACAAGTCAACGCGGACTGTAGCAAAGTGTGGACGTGCGTGTAGGTATATTTAATTTGATTGTTGTAGTATTTTAATTTGTCGAGTGCAGTGTGGCGTTGTTGGTTGATTGCAATGGGATGTGGAACAATGATGCAGCTATAAAACAACGCCGTCGGACACGTTGGGCTGATATATCAGGCGCGTGTGCTGTACACGCATGACGAACCGCGCCTCGCCGATTGCGCATTCCCGTCTAGCCAAGTTTTGCTGTTTCCTCCGTGATGTAGGATTTATTTTAGAAAGCGGAATTCCTTTGCTATTTATTAATCTTTACGAAAAACGAAAGTAATATTATTGAGCTTAAAGATTTTAAGCACACTTATCGGCTCGGGGACGCCTCTTTTTTGTATGTAGGTACCCTACAGATCGACGGCTACGGAACAGCTACGAACCGTAGCTCATCCGTTCTTTTTTACTATGAACGCTACGGAATACTACGGATCGTATCGTACACTACGGAGCGACGGCTACGGAACAGCTACGAACCGTAGCTCATCCCTTCTTTTTTTACTATGAACTCTACGGAATACTACGGATCGTAGCGCATCGCTTCTTTTTCCTAGTAAAAAGAGGCACACAAAAACAATAATTTTTTTTTTCGATCTGAAACGGTTTTGACAATTAAGGCTTGATTCACCAACGCGATTTATTACATAACATAAGGAGTTTCTCCCGAGTTCTTGTTGTAAAAACACGTGTTGAGACTCCATTTTTAACCTCAATCAATCGTACAATTTTTGTTACTTTATAGTTACATTTTCACTTGACATTGGCAAAATGCGTACGCTTAATGCGACACGACGCCGTTAATTAAGAATAGAATAGAATAAGTTATTTTTTGTGATGTGAGCGGAGTGTATTGTATGCTTAGAGAATTAAGCTTTAGTACCTAACTCAATGATGTAATTTAATGTGAACGTCTTTGTTTAAACTTTAAATAATTTGAATAGCGGATGCTTGTGGGTAATAACTTCCCGGATTATTTTGTTTCTGTCTGTAACTCAAAATAGCACAGGTTTAAACCTCAGTGGTTTTTGGTTGCTATTATTGTTTAATTTTGATATATTTTTTTGTAAAATCAATAATAAATAAAAAAAAGTACATAACATAACCGCCTGTTCTTGGTATTTTCTTGTTTTTGTTGTTGGTTGTTTGCAATGGTCTGTGTAATACACTATAAAACGACGTTGTCGGAGATGATGAGCTCTGGTGCCTCTGACGATATACTGGAATAAACCCGGATGGCCCAGGTAGCGAGCCTGTTTGCTGTCACTGCGTTACATTTCATTCAAAATCAGAAGAGTTTCTTTCGAGTTCTTGTTGTAAAAACACGTGTTGAGAGACTACATTTTTAGTTCAATCTACTGTACAATTGTCTGTTACTTTATCTTAAATTTTCACTTGACATTGGCGAAAATGCGTAATATTTATTTGTCGCGATCGCCATTTCTTTTAAAGAAGAAGAAGAAGAAATACAAAAAAATCTTTAAATCGTCAAAAGCCTTACCACCGCCCGCGTAGAAAATAATTATTTTATTTCAGTTGTTTTTGAGCGTTCATTGTTATACAAATAAAATAAAAAGTAAAAAAGAATATTCGAGGATGTATTGCAAAAATAAAAGTCGAGTGTTCCTATAAATAAAAGTCGGGTGGTAGGGCTTTTGACGATTTAAAAGTACTTAGCAAAGTCCATTTAAATAAAGAGCTTTTTCATTTCATTTTTCATTTCATTTCCTAAGTTTTCCATTCATTTCTCTTCTACTACATATAGGTACCTAATGCATCCCAGTTGACTTACAAATGGATTTCCTAGATATTGACTTTATAAGAGCTTAACTGAATAAAAGATTTATTATGAAAACTCAGTAACTTTTGTAGCTTACAATCCTTTAAGTATTAAATTTCTCGCATTTCCTATGTCATAGCAGAGTAGATTCATTATCTTTTTGTACGAAAATTATGATCATAATTTTGACTGAGTAATAAAGTTGACGGTTTAATGCCGTTAGTTTGCACAAAAAATATTATGTTTTGATGAAAAATTATCCGCATTTCTTCATCGTAAATTTTCAAAATAAAAATAATGTACTTAAATTAACAAACAATTGTACGGTAGATAGAGTTAAAAATGGAATCTCTCAACATTTTTATCAAAAAAAAAAAATCAAAATTCTTTATTTCTTACTAGTTAAGACTTAAATCTAGTTGACGGAGCCTACTTTTAGGCAAAAATATGCCTGTGCCAGGAGGCAACGCTCTGCATAACAATAATAAAATTGCTTGGTAATTTAAGATATTGATTTTATATAATGATTCTATTAATTTATTACTATAGTATTGAAATGTGTATATATGTGTGTGTGTAAATGGGTGTATATGTATACGTGTGTACTGTGAGTGTGTTAGAATTAGTTATGTGTTGCTCTATGTATAATTATTTAATTCGTTATTTATTAAATATACTGAACTAAGGTCTCAATTTCAGCGTAAGTCATTTCTTGTATCCAGTTTACAAGAACTCGGGAGAAACTCCGACACATTTATTCAATCCATATTCAATCAAACCCTTACTGTTAAACGCATGTACAAACAATTGTTAAACCAACATAACATCACTCACAAGGGTGTTATGATCTGTAAATCTGTTATCTACTATTCTTGGCACAGTTTTGGGACAATAGCATAACAAAGTTTTGAAATGTGTTATTTCGCAGGCAACCCTTACGCAAACTTACTTGGATTGTGGTAAAGTTTGACATTCTGAACTTCCACCTTTGGCCAGGCGATATTATCAAGGTCCCGACACAGGTAAGTTCGGTTGCGTTCTTCGGGGAAATATTTTCACGTAAGTAAGTAACTATTATATTATATCGTTCGTTTTCTTGGGTAAGATTTTAAAAAGGAAAACTACGTTTAAAAAGCACGATACTTATAGCGGAATAGGAATAATAATTACATAATAAAACTAAAATGTTACCTACAAAAATTCTATGCAAATTGAACACAATGTTTTGATCTTATCTTTTCTTATAATGTGATTGTAATGATTAATGCCTTCACAGAGTGCAGTAATTACGGAGATAATACGGTCAATTTTAATGATTTATAACAGCATTAGTATGTCCTGATATATATGTAGAATATCTACTAGTTTATAAGTATATCCACGCTTAGTGCAAACAGTAAGTCGTCATGAAGTTATCGATCGACAAACTCATCTATCCTTTTCTCTCTAAGAATATTTGTCAAATGAATCGATTATGATGAATTTTATTGTATTTTTTTATCGAGATATCCGTGTTCAAGAGATGTGTAATTAAAACGAGAAGAAAATTCATGAAAGCAAAATTCTGCATAAAACGTAGGGTATACGTATTTAATATTATAAAAGACTTTCTTTGTTATTAGTTTTAATTAAATGTTGCATGATTTTAGTCATTGCCTGTGCAAGCAAACATCAGGAGTGCACAGATACAGAATTAATACCACGTCTGATGAAGGCAGATGTTATGCTAATGAAGCGTTGATTTGATCCACGCAGCAGTTAGCAGTGTCGATTTATAGGCAATCTTCGTCAACGTCAGGGTTGCACGAACCCCAGTTATTATTCAGAGGGGATGCGATATCATCTGTATCAAATGCTAATATATCAGCTGCAACAGTAAATCAAGTTTGCAGTCGCGGTATTTTCATAGTAAACAATACTTAGATTATTTATCAAAATTTTCTTTTAAATTTGAGTCTTTTAGAACTTAGATGAGCTCTGCACCTGTAATATTGTTTTGAGTGCAACTAGCAACAGTAGATTAACAATTTTTTTTCCACGCTCACACCAATTATAATTAAGAACTTGTCTTATGGATACTAGAAAATGGAAAAATTTACATACATAATAATTTACTTTTAACCCTGCCAGGATTCGGACTGTCGATGTATAGGCAGCGTGACTGACCACTCTACCACGACGGCAGGTGACACAATTCGTCTATAGCCTGCTGTTGTTACTTGTCATCCGTCTGTACCATGACTGTATGCATTTTTTATTTATTTGTTTCAACAATAACTTAGCGGTCGCCTGCGGCTTCGCTTGCATCAATGTCGGGTATCGTGCCAAAAGTATCTTGCATGTGTCACTCCCAGGGTCACTCAAACTGTCTTCATACCAAATTTCATCAAAATCGGTTTAGTGGTTTAAGCGTGAAAGCGTAAGAAACCAACATACAAACTCCTTTGCATTTATAATATTAGTTAGGATTAGCAGCGCGGCTTCGCTTGTTTTTTTTAACTGGTAAATATTATAATCATAAATGATTTACCATGGTAAACACAAAAATAAATGCACATATCAAACCAAGTCTCTAGAGGTATTTGAATAAATATGTGTAATATACTATAGACAAATAATTTAATAACATATAGATGCAGTGATATTTATAATACAAAAGTCTCAATATTTTAGATAGAGACACGGGCTCATTCACCTGATAATGAAAACGTTAAAAAAATCTTTTTACTATAAACGATATCGACGAGATCAACATTTTTTCTTAAAACAAAATACTACAGTAAGTACTCAAAGACCTTCTACTTACTGCATGATACTTATATTCTATGTCCAGTATCAGCCACAGTGCTATTCCGCGCTATCAATTTAAACAGCTTTCCGCACCAGCACACTTTACTCTGTCACTTCTCGACGTTTAATTCCAATTGCAATTTCCAATTTTTGGTAGATGTGTCGAGTGGCATGAAGGTATTTTAAAAGAATTGTTACGTTTTACAGCAAAATACATTGGAATGTGAAATTGTGGAAACGACCGGCGTAAAGGTTTTATTTATCAATTATTGAACAAAAATAAAGCTGTGCAAGTAATTGACTCTTCGCTATCGTATTCTTTAGTAATGTTTTCTCTAAGTTATAGTTACTGTTGAGTGTTGATTTATTTTAATTACTAACTAGCGTTGTAATATGTTTTTGGACATTTGACAATTCGATTGCTTATAAAATATTTTACATACTAACAGAATAACGTCTGTCTGGTGCGCTAGTATAATATGAATTATTTCCACACTCACAATAAATTATTAAGCCCAAAATTATATATTACAAGTTTTTTTTAAATAAATATATAAATAAAGATGTCTCGGAACAAATTATCGTGTTCATCACACAAACGTTTTGTTTCTTGCAGGATTTAAACCCGGTGATAGGTAGGCTAGGCAGCGTTACTGGTCACTCCACAATGACGGCGGGGCGGCGCGTATAGGTCATCACACTTATTAGCTCAGAATGGGAACGGAACCGGGGCTACGGTCCGTAGTCGTTTCTGTAGCTTTCATAGTAAAAAAGAGGCGTTTTCTTTCTGATCTGATAAATGTGCAACGACCTATACTGTAAATAAGAATTGCGGCTCACCTTTCGTCATAAAAAGAAACTTCTATTCTTTCTAAGTATCAATAGCATTAGCTAATATTTCAATTGTGTAAACTAACATGTTAATTACACTATGCCAATATTGTAATAGCCAGACGTGCCTGGAGCGGTGGCCATTGGAGCTAAATTAGACAATTTGGCTCATATTGAGCGCTTTGGAAAATGACGAGGCGATCTTTTACCGTTGATGTGGAACGTGCATGGGTTACATTCAATGAAATATAATAATTACTTCTATAACACAAGACTGCTGAGTAATTTGGAGTGTTAAATCTGTCCTGGTTGTTGACTTTTATTGGTTCACTAAAGGTTTATTTGATTTTGGGTTAGGTGTCCCTTCGGTATAGTAATTTTATTACTACTAATTAAAGTTAACTGTTGGTGATCCGAATAAATAATAAAAAATAGACGTGTGGCACTCAGGGACTGCCGCGGTAAAGCTATTGCATAGCATTTTGTATCAACTTATGCAATTATAATTTTATTTATTTATTTTATTCATGCAGTATTTCTTTTTCTTTGATATTAATTTTATAATTGAAATAATTAACTGAAATAATTAACATTCATATTCAAAACACTTTATACACAAATTTTACAAGTACAGCTATTCACTGTTGTACATAAATACCTATACACCTATATACTTTCTCATAAACAGCTGCTTATGTATTCGTCCGATTTCGGAGCAGCTCGTCTCGATTCGTGCGAGTTTCGTAGAGTCGTACAATACGTCTAATCGCACGCATACAACGCCGTGTCGAAGACTGTACGTACGTCGGGTCTTCGACCTTCCCCTAGGGGAGGGCGGTGCGGGCGTCGGGCGATGGCCCATTGCCCGGGCAGCTTCTCGGCAGGCTTCACGCCTGCCGGTGAAATATGTGCCGCCTTGCGGCGGCGGGCCCCCTCTTCTCCCGTTGTTTTTTTTTTTTTTTTAAGACTGCCGAACTGAAACGACGGTAGACGATGCACGGCCTTCAAGCCACACCTCCTTGCCCATCGGAGTGGGGAGCGTGAGGTTTTTTCGTTACGGAATTTCTGGATTCGGTCCCCGCGCTCAAGGCCCGCGATAGAAGCTATGCAATAGCTTAAAAATAAAGTAAATTTGATTTACATTTCACAATACATTACGCTCACTCAAGTCTGCACCCACCTGACTTTAAAAGATCCTGAAATGAAATGAAAAACAAATATTTCGAGCATAATAAACACGGCATAATAAACAGAGGATACAAAAATACAGATTATTTAATACTCTTTATTGCACATAAAATACATAAAAATGGTTGTCTACAACATAGTTTGCAAGGGCGAACTTATCTCTAGAAGAGATCTCTTCCAGTCAACCCATGAATATGTGTTAGAATGATCATAGGTAGGCGACGTAAATGCAAAAATTGTTAAGTACTTTTTATGAATATACAGAATACAAATATATACAAAGATAAAACAATATCTACACTACACATTATATATACACGTATAACAAAGATATATAATAGTACATACATAATATACACATATAAATAAAATAACAAATATATAAATAAACATGATTAGATACTGAAATTGAACTGATTTGTGATAGATAGTACTGCTTTAGTCTAGTTTTAAAAGAAGTGATAGACGGATATATGCATCTAAAACGCTGGTTTTCAGTGAGTCCAGTTAAGAGACATTTGGCGATTATTAAATTATAATATGGAGAGCAATAACAACAGCTAAATTTAAATTAATATAACCTTACAAAATAAACAAAACAAATTATAATATGAATCTACATCTTCATTTACACACAGAACAGGTTTCTATATGGTGGCGGATTGCAGTTCCAAAGTATCTATTTAAAGTTATTTTGAAAAATTGTAATCGATTCTCAACATGTATACTAATGATAAAACAAGCTTATTTTCTTGTGAGTAAATTTAAATTCAATCATCTTTCCCAGTTTGTAGCGATCGGTCGAAATACAGGTAGGTAGTTTAATTCGTGCTAAACATCAAACGTATTTATCCAGTTACCTTGGCTACTGGGGCGAGATCTGGGTATTTGCGGAGTTCTCCTAGTGCACGAGGCACCTCTATTGCCAACACTCACAAATAAGATTAAGGCAGTGTAAAATTATGAAGGCCACCTAAAACTAGGCATGTAATGAAATGAGTTTACACTTTACACCAATGGCGCTTAGTTTGAAAATCGATTGGAGAATTTCGTCACTTTGTGGTAATTTAGCCTGCTGTTTACTGTACCTATTCCTTTTATTGACTTTGTTTTTTTGAATTGTTTTCGAACCTTTGCAAATATACATTTTATCGTTATTGTGTTCTTCTAGGTATAGCTGGCTGCCCCACAATGAATCTTATAATGTATCACAATTACCTACTTGTAATTTACAATACTAGGCACTCAGGTGTGGTGCCTTCAAGTGATGTATTACACTGTTGATAGTTTGTTTAGTGCTAGACACTTTACTAATTAGTACCAATTAGAGAGTAGGTTTAACTGTAATCTAGTACCTACTAAGATAATTGTAGATTGACTATGTTGAATCAAGAATAATTTATGAAATATCATTGTAATAAGAATTGCATTCCTGACTCGACTTAGTATTGAAGTTTTCGGTAAGTTAACGCTACTTAAACTATTTTTTTTTATAAAAAGGTCGAGCAAATGACTCTAATCCACCTGAGGGTAAGCAGAAGTGGAGTCCAAATGCGAAGAAAGCTAATCGAGAGATATAGCGCCGCGCTAGCCACCCTCGCCTTACCGACCTGCAAGGTGCTTCTTCACGGCTCTTTTGAATGATCCTGGATTGTAGGCAGGAGGCAACACGTGTGCTGGCAGTGACTACTACTTCTTGATTTTGCGAAAAAACGAGTTTCCGAATTTGTTAATTCGGGTTGCAATGTCAGCCATAGTTTGTCGGTGACAATGTAAACCAGCACGCGCACTCGCGTAGTCTTTAAAAGAAAGGCAGATGATGGGATTAGGGAAAAAAGCTCCTCAGAGCACCCGCCTGTGGTAAAGACGGTAGAACGCGCTCAATGACGCAATGGCGAAGCAATGGGAGAGGCTTAAGATGATTCACCTCTTTGTCGCCGATGATGCAAAGGATCGAGTTAGTACTTGGCAGAGCCGTCCCACAGGTGCGAATAATAATCTGCGAAGGACGTTACTTGCATCTTATACAGCAAGCACACTTGCTCTGGCGTAAAAGAACGCTGCACCTTGTTCAGGACTCTAAGTTTCTGTGAAAAATTTTTTTCTTTGCAACACTATGCTAAGGTAACGGTTTATAAGTCTAGTTTCGAGGCAAAATGTTATATTTACCAGTTCATGATTATTTATTAAATAATAGGGTAGTATACTAAAATTTTTCATTATCTCATTAAACATTTTATTACAGATAACTCTGGTCTGTTTCAAATTTTAATTGGGGTCGGCGTTTTAAGCTTTCTTCTTCCACTCCTTTGAAATATTATATACCTATTTACATAATACGACCTCTACAGTATTATGGCTGCAAAAATTAAGGAAAAATTGAGAGCCCTGAAATATTTTTACACACCATCCCTTTCTCAATTCTAGTCACTATGTCTTCTTTCAAATTTATTAAAGAATGCATTTATTTATTTAATAATTCAAAGTATTTGACGTGGTCTGCCTGGTTTTCTGGTAGCAATCCGTCTCGTCTGTGTAGCTGGCTTATCGTCACCACACACCGCTGCGCCGTACGAAGCTGAAACTGATTTACGACATCACTGATAGGTCAGCGGCCACTGTTTATTAATTGGTACAAGGCGGTACACCTAGGAAATATGGACACGAAGCTACACTCCATCATGTTCTCTCTGCTACGATGCATTTTAAATCTTATCATCTATGTCTGGCAAACAACGCATCATAATAAGTAGAAATATAATCTACTAACGCTGTAATGTATTAATAAATAAAATGTAATAACAATTTACGTAGGTATTATTATTTGATATTTTTTATTCTTCGATTTGGTGACATAACTTTTCATTGTATTATCAAAACATACATATTACGGTATACATAAATCCTCTAGTGAAATAATACTATTATTTTAAAGTCGTATCGTTATCGTCATTGGAATATCCTTTTGTCACATCTTACCTTGGGTGCAGAAGTCCCTGAATAGCTTCGGTGCGAGGGTTAGCTTCCTTAAGGGTTTCGTAAGCCGGTCATTTGATATCACGCCATATTTCTCCACAAACTGTTCTGCAAATTTTCTATAAAATGTTATTACTCACCTAAAATTGCCCATATAATTTTATTTACCGCTTATATGTGAAACTTATTAAAAAATAATATTTTTTAGGATTTTAAGAAGAGAAGACATGTTTTTTATTAATAGAAAGTTTTATGTACGACTACAAGAGAGTAGCATAGAATATTATACTAACTGTTCTACTGTAAAACCAAATAAGAGTTTTAAAACCAAGAAACGGAATTTATGATAATTATATAGTCAAATTATGTGGGTACGCTGTGGTGGTCGAGAGATGCTTACTGTTGGACAGTAGGCGTCTCACAGCTGAAATGATGATGTAGGTAGCTGTAAAATATACAATAAAGCTGAAAGCGGACGTCTGCAACCACCACGTACAGTGAATCATAGAGTAACTTGGTGTTTTTTTATAACTAATCCTCGATAACTACCCCCGGACTATACCTGGACTGGACATCTGAGGTGATTTTGTTTGAGTGTAACATCTGACCTGGTTGTTGTCTTTTGCGTTAGATTTTTTACTGTAAGATTGTTACTTTTTGGGTTTGATGCCCCTTTTATGTAGGTGACAGGCTGGCAACCTGTCACTATTTGAAGTCTCAGCATGGCCCATACTGCCAGATGTGGCGTGTAACAAAATGTTACCCAAGACTGCTCAACCCCTCATGGGATTACGAGCGTGATCGTTTGTATGTAATTCTCGATAAAGTATATATCACAGAATTCTCTCCCAGTACACACAGTTTCCCTCCTTCTTACGGCCATGAGTTCTTCAAAAGAGGCGTGAAGATTCAACTTGTAGGTCGGCAAGGCTAGAGAAGTTTTTTCAGAGGATATTTTGTTTCTTGGGGTTTTTATGTTGTATTAACATACAACCTATGTATTTACATAAGTTGCCTACTGTTTGCGGGCTGCATGCGTCTCAGGGCTAAGGACTACACCGTACGACAACATGCAGGCCACATGTTTACAATGTTTTATTTAATGTTAAACTATATTGGAGCAGTTCCTCAGGCTGTTTACTATGTTATATTGGAGCAGTTCCACAGGCTACTTACTATGTTATATTGGAGCAGTTCCTCAGGCTGTTTACTATGTTATATTGGAGCAGTTCCACAGGCTACTTACTATGTTATATTGGAGCAGTTCCTCAGGCTGTTTACTATGTTATATTGGAGCAGTTCCACAGGCTACTTACTATGTTATATTGGAGCAGTTCCTCAGGCTGTTTACCATGTTATATTGGAGCAGTTCCACAGGCTACTTACTATGTTATATTGGAGCAGTTCCTCAGGCTGTTTACCATGTTATATTGGAGCAGTTCCACAGGCTACTTACTATGTTATATTGGAGCAGTTCCTCAGGCTGTTTACCATGTTATATTGGAGCAGTTCCACAGGCTACTTACTATGTTATATTGGAGCAGTTCCTCAGACTGCTTACTATGTTATATTGGAGCAGTTCCACAGGCTACTTACTATGTTATATTGGAGCAGTTCCTCAGGCTGCTTACTATGTTATATTGGAGCAGTTCCTCAGGCGGCTAGAGTAATTAGTGCGGTGCTCGCATTAACTGTCCTTCCATTTTGACTCCACTAGCATCAGGTTAGATGGAGTCATTTGTGATCGTCAATTGGAAAAAGTTTAATGTAATAGAAACTAACCATAATTTTACAAAAAAAATCTTTCAGTTAATTGCTGACAGGAGCTCTTGCCCGTCATCTCACCTGAATCGTGCTTCACCTGAACCACAGAGGGGTTGGCTATCTTATCATCAACTGTCAGAAAAGAATAAAGGTAGCAGCACACTTATCAACTCGGAACGTAACCGTAGAACGTAACAGAACGGAAGCGTATCGCCTCTTTTAAGTTTACATTCCGTAGCCGTTTCGCGGCTATTCCGTAACCGTTACGCACACATTTAATTATACAATGAGATTGGCCAAGCCGGGGTTTAACTTTTGACAAGTGTATGCCTTGTGGGCATACATTTCCGCCACTTCGCCTTCCGATAAAGTCAAGTGAATATGTAACTCAGCGATTTGACCGTTCACCTTTGCGGCTGTGCTTAACTTTCATCGCTTCGCAGTCCTTAAGACGCGCGTAATGAATAGTGTATATTACGGCATGCTCAACTAGAACCATGTTATGTAGTACGGCCGCTGATCGCCACTCTCGGTCTTCCTATAAACTCGAGGATTCGACTGATCTCCTTAGTTTGATATATCTGTGCCGTTACGTTACCGAGTTGATAAGTTTAACCTTTATGCTGTTAACATTATTATTATGGTGACATAATTTGATGAGACCTTCGTAGCTAGCCAGACGAATATAATACTAGAAAAATGCACTGAAAAATCGACTTGCCTCAGGCGGGACTCGAACCCGCACCTTCCACAATCCGGGTGGACGCGTTGACCAATTTCGCCACCGAGGCACTGCTTTTCGCTGTCGAAATTTGTCAGTGCTTGGTGCTTATGTTTTTATGGTTAACATCGTTTCATCAAATCTTTGAAATTTGCACTTCCAAGACCCGAACGAAATATTTTTGCAAATATTTGACGCCCAGCTAAGATGAAACTACCTTACATTATGGAATAATTTTATTTTTGCGTTTACAAACGCGTAAATATAATACTAGAAAAATTTTTTCTAGTATTATATTTACGCGTTTGTAAACGCAAAAATAAAATTATTCCATAGCCAGACGAAGTTGAAAAAAATGTTACCACCCACGAATACCTACCAAAAACCGAGCACTTTGTATTCCACTGTGGATTGATCCCGCGACCTTTGGATCTAATTCCAGTGGGTGTAACAGGAACAAACGAGAACATGGAGGCGGTTAACATTTAATTTACGACGAAGTAGTTTTAATAAGAGTATGAGGAAAGGTGAAACAAGGGAACGTTCACAGGAACTAAGTTTCAGAAAACTAATAAATATTAAGCACTCGCCGTCGATTTTCTAAGAGAACATTTTAAGGAGTTGCTCTTGTGGAACATGCAAAATTTCACGGAGAATACACTGGCAAGGTTTTTGAGAAGAAAACTAAAACCAGTAACTATTCAGATACAAATTCATACATTGTAAGTAATGTATCTTACTCGTACTGCAGGTACGATAAACTGCGTCAGTTTTCAAATTAATTCCTTTTCGAAATCGTAATCTTTAAGTACCTTTTGAAACTAAAGCCTTAAGCAGACGACTGCATATAAATTGATATGAAAACAAGGGTCAAAATAGTATACCTACGGTATACACCATGTATACACTTTTCGCCTATAATCTATAATTTCATATTAACATCAATGCTTTTTAATTATTTATATAAGTACGTATGTTTTGCAAATAAATCATTTGAATTGGATTGAAAATTATTGAGCAGATTGTGTATATTATTACATTAGTTTATGTCTGAATGTAAGTAAGTTTTTAAATTTGTATATTGTCAAGTGCACCTTAATTTACTCTGTCAACGCGTATAGGAGTTATTCAGTTCTGTCCATACAATGGTTGCATGGAAAAGATCGTTCTTAGCAACAAGACCGCCCATTGTACAACTCTCTATTAATATAATTGTATTTATATTTTTTTTTAAACATACAATAAAAAGAGTATATCTAACTATATAGTGTGTCTGGTCATGTGCTAGCGATAATTTAAGGGCATAAAATATACCTAATTTTATCGATAAAAACACCTATATTGGGGGTCAAATCCCATTCGTTTTGGATCAGAGCCTTTTAAATATTTTTTATTTAGTTCTAGGGTACGTCTACTAAAAATATTGATTTGTGTACATGAACGTCTTACGGATACGAAAATATTATATAAAAGGTAATAATACCACCTTTTAATTAAAAAAATTTAAATATGTATTTGATATTTGCGATAAATAATAGAATACTAATCGAGTATTTTATTGAGCTACGCCCTAGACGATCCTTTCAGTCGTCACAGTAGACTGAGTTCTGGTAAAGGTGGATGCGGTGAGTGCAGGACCGATCGTGTTGGGGGAGGGGGAGGCCTATGACTTACAGCGGACGTCTCTTGACTGATATGTTTATGAAGAAATTGTTCAGTTTGCGGTAACGAACGTTTTAGTAGAGTCAGCATCTTAAGGAGATGACCACTTTAGTAACATGTCATATCAACGCTGGCGCTTGTGCAAAAATATCTCAATGGCAGAAATAATTGCTACCATTATCTATGAATGATTGTTGCGACAAGGTACTAAAATGTTAATGTTCATCTGACCGTACGTACACGAAATACAATCGTATTGCGTATTACGAGCGAATCGGTAAAATTGCAATGACACGCAAAATGTAAATGAAGCGAGGTGGTGTTACAAACGCCCGATTAGAATGTTTCATCGCCGGCAGGTATTACCGTGTCCCGTAGGAAGTTTCATTAACCGTTGATATTGCGTTACAATGTGCCGCAGAAGACGCCCGCTCCAGTTACGAGCGAGCTGTGTTTCGACCTAATTAATATATCGCCGAGGGACAATACGTGTACATGCCACAAATTTTGATGAATTGTTTCCCAAGTTTGCAGTGATTTTATTGACACCCTAATCGGTACTTGGGAATGGTGTTACTGACACGTCAGAAGCCAGATGTGGCGACGAGTAAAACTTTGACATCTTGCTAACCTGTATCAGCCTGCGTAGTTTAAGGCACAAGACTTGAGTTGGTTGTAGATTGGAAAACACAAAGATTAAGACAGGTAAAATGTAAGCTTCTTGTCGGGAAATTTATGTATAATTAGACAGTGCGTTTCTTTCATTACAGCTACCTTTCTCCAGGTTCCAGAAGAAAAAATATTTTCTTGACAGCTGGAGGACAGGTAGAGAAATATGTCGCCAAACGTAGAGAAAATCAGTCGTCGTGCCTTCAAAGGTTTGTTGACTCTATATTTCAAGAATTAATTTTATGTCGTTGATGTTTTTCTCGTGTCAATATTATCTAGATTTATTAGCTGAAAAAAAATAACATATTTTATAATTTAGAACTAACTTTCTTTCTGCGAACACATATCCTAATCATTTCTCGAGGTACTTTATGCTATCTATGTAGATTAGCGGTATGAACAAAATATTCCCCTCCTAATTTTTGCGTGATTTGAAAATGGTTTCTGTTGTAAAACTGGCTTGTACATTTTTTGGGGGGAAAATAAATCACCTGTTGAACAGTCTGCAATCAAGAGGAAGAGTTGCCGCGACACCACTTGAGATAAGTTACCCTTTTGCTAACACGTAGGTAACTTTCTATAGACTGAGACGACTTTGGTCACCTCAGGGACACATAGATAAATGGAAAAATGTGAAGTTTTATGATTTTTTCCATACTGACGTTTATATATCTATGATTTTTTTCACACATAACATATGCTTTAAAATTATAATTCAACATACTAATAAATCGCTGATTTTTAAAGTAAACGTAACTTTTTTTTGATGTATGCTTTATCAAAGTAAAGTTTCAGGTAGTTCTGTGTTATAAGTTTAAGATGTAGGTATTACTCAGTATAAAACTACAACTCTACACGTTACATATCTTTTCCAAATTCCAATAAAGGAATGGCGTTATTCCTAACTTTATATTTCGTTTTCTCACTAGTCCGAGGGCTACCTACAAATATTTTGATATTTATAACGAACATTAAATACCTTTCATCTGTTCAAATTCTGAACATTAGAGACTGGAAGAGATCTCTTCTAGAGATAAGTTCGCCCTTGCAAACTATGTTGTAGACAACCATTTTTATGTATTTTATGTGCAATAAAGAGTATTATAAATTTTACTAGTTTTAGCGTAAAACACAAACTTCTGTGAAATTATGTATAACTCAGATATACTTAGAATTCACCAATTTAAGACATAAAGTCTAATTGACGAACTGAATGGCATGAACTTAGCTGTTAAAATTTAAATTATTACACAAATATTTAATCCGGGAAGTAATACCTATCACATAAAATCCAGATTTTTAAGCACTATCCGTGTCTAGCAGCTTCCTACGACTTTTACGAGATCGTTGGTCCGCCGCAGGAGAACTCTCAACAAGGCGCACCAATGACTTGGGAAAAACCAACGCTGTGTATTAGTCTGTTAGTATCATCGCAATATGCCCTGCCCACTTCCATCGGTTCAGTTCTCCTGCATATTCCATCGTTTCTGATATGATCGCGCAAAGAAACTTCGAGCATAGGCCTCTGACTGCACATTGAATGACTTTAAGCCTTCGTATGAAGCCCATTGTAAGCAGTTATGTTAAATGAAATGAAAATGAAATGAAATGAAATGAAAATCTCTTTATTTAAATGGACTTTGCTAAGTACTTTTAAATCGTCAAAACCCTACCACCATTTCGGGACGAAATAATTATTATTATGCTGATATGGAGAAGAAATGGCGAAAGAAACTCCACAGTGTACAATTTGGTAATGATTTCAAAACATCATTACAGGTCAATAGATAATAATAAGAAAATTCAAATTACAATTTTACATGCGTAAATTTTGGGCAGTTATTACTCCCACGCATTTGGCTCATTTATAATAATAATTTATCTTGTAAAAGCTTTTCTATATAAATTCAATTAATCATATTAATGAACTAATTAATTTAACCTTTGATACCCACCACCATTTTGTGTTAATGTTAGATAGATTCCTTACAATTTAGGTGCTAAGCGTACATTTATGATTCACTGGTTAATAAATATACGAATACTATAAGAATACAATGTGTGGCATACCAAAAAATAAATCCAATACCTAATACATTAGCTATTAACACAATAACATACATAACACAAAAAAAATCCTATTAATAGCATGTGTCATACAATCATCCATCTAAGAATAAATAACTGTTCCATAAGTCATCACTTTCTGGCATCACACACATATGAAATACAATACAAATACATTTGGTCTTGAGACATTTTTTCAATGACTTAAATGGATACAAATCACTCCACAAAGCAACATGCTTTGTGATTGTGAAGTGTTTTGTAGGCGAGTTATTTCACGGCTGTTATAAGAGAAAATAACAAAATTCTACCTACTGCTGGGACACAAGGCCTCCTCTTGTCATCGAAGGAGGTTTAGGTAGTATAAGGTGATTTACACCCCTTTGCTGGTCCATTAGTCGCCTTCTAGGACACTCATTGGAGGATATGGGGTGATGCTATTCTATCCGGCATCATATGGCTATCTGCCTTCTGCCGCTTCACATGTCTATAAGGCTGTGTTTACGAGGTTAAAATGGTTGAGGTAACTGAGTTGTTCTTCGATGTAACTGTTATGACATTTAGAATACCTATAAAAAAGTAAAAAAAAAATCGGAATATTAATATAACATGTAAATTCAAATCACTGCGGACAACCCTACAATATGCCAGCGGGCAAGCGTATGCCATTTTTATGAATTCTTTCGTTGCTAGAGTCAGTTCTTTTTACATAAAATAATACGTTATACCTCTCTCAACTCGTGGCGTGCTTTCAATGAAACTGTGAAATGAAAATGCAAAAGCAAAGCGTATGGAACATGCACAATAGGTGAGAAGTTATTTATGAGAGTTGATAACAATCGTGAACGAAAATTAGTTTTGATATAAAGCACTTAATATTTACATTTAGCACCAATGGATACACCTATTTATAGATAAAATTAAATAGTTATTTTTATCCAACTATGGCATAGCTAAAGGATTTTAGCAGTCTATTATGTATTTACGTATGTTCGTCCGTAGCGCCTAACTTATTGATCCAATTTTGATGAGTAAGTTGTCAATCGATTCGATATTATCTTAGATAATATAATCTAAAAATATAATTATGGTCCGGGGTAACATAGCTACAACTTTCCGACTTTAACAATAGGAGGAGACAATTTTACCTTGAAAACTTCGAGTTTAACCGATTTCATTCCTTTTTCCATAGTCGGCTTAAAGCTTTTTAAACTTTTTGCTTTTTGTTGAATTGATAGCGACGAAAACGCTGCATTTTATAGATTCACCGTGCGGGTGGATCTATCGCGTTGCAGAGAGAGGCGCCAGGAGTGATGCCTAGAACTAGTAACCTAGGTGTAGGTTAAAGGTTGACTTCCATGCATCGCGGCCGGTCGCTGCCTCACGCGATATATGAAGTAAGTGACGCGTGCCTGACGCGACAATAGTCAGAGAATTAAAATGTAAGTATGTCATGAAGTCAACCTTTAGGTAGCTCCTTTTGATGCATCGGCACTCACCTCTACTACCCTGGCTCTCTTTGCCCAGTTATATTTGGTACGATTCCGCCAAGCGGCTTCTAATACGCCGCTAGTACAGAACTAACGGAAGTTTTACGCCAATGTAATGTGCATATACTCGTAAGTTACCTATACAAGAATATTGCTAAAATTCGTGCACGATTTCTGTCAACGTCATAGTTAAAATAATTTTTGGTAATTAAATTAACATGTAAATATAGACAATGTGTGCCTGTCCAGCATTGTAAACAAGTATTCTGAACAATATAATTAATAATAGACTACGCCAAACTGACGGACCAATGAGATGAATCTATTCCTTGCTTTAGTTTATTAGTTCATGGAAGGCTTCTTACTTTTAGGGTTTGATGGACAATCTGTCACTATTCTGAACCTTACGTGGTCCTTATTGGCAATTTTGACTTTATAAGTATTCAAATATTATCTAAGGTTTTGGGTCAACCCCTTTTGGATTTAGGAGTGATTGTATGTATATAGGTATGTCCGCCAAACGACCATAATAATATGTTTAGTCCAGTATCTAGAGCTTCAGTGAACTAAATAACATTATATGTTCGGGTATGTAGAGTCCGCAGTATATTAATTGTTATGGCAACAGTTAATTTACAATAGAATGCTGAATTACTGTTTCAAACTCCAATCCAGTCTGCGGGGAATTATTTCTAGAATTCATATATTTATATAGAAATCTGTGTATAGGAACTTAGTTTCGAATGAAAGGTATTTAATTGCATTGTATTTTCGGAGACCCAAGATAGTATCATAGTATTTTCATCTAAAATGCTTTTGGAATCAAAATTTTATCGTATTTTTGCATTAGCAGGTAGTAAAGAGTACATAACAGTGAACTTTTCAAAAATGTTATGCTTTTCATTTCCAACTCTATAGCACAAATTAGATATTAATTATTACCATTACTATTTTTTGTATTAGACTGAGGACTTTTTAGCAACCTGTTATACCCGCATTCTTTTTAGCCTAAGGGTAATTTTTTTCTAGTATATTTCTTAATTTTAGTACAAGTGAAAACTGCAGTTGATTTGATCCGCTTCTCACCGATGGCTTCATATATGCTCCCAATACGTTTGACGTTCATAAATCTTAACATGTGCTAGCGGTTTTCTTAATGATTATACATAGTCTAACCCAAACTACATAACTAGAAAACTAATGATTCCTTCGTATATTATCGACACCACGTGAAAATTACGGATTAGAACCGCGAAAAGGGAAATACGAATATTTTTTCTTCTATTTCCATAAGATAATTACTACAATGTTTATTTAGAGAGTACAAATTGACAATAATGCTATAGGTATTTGATTTTTACCGCCGGTCTTACACCAACCCCCCTTGGGAACGACTATTTTTCGACAGCAGCCGAAAATTGAGGTGAAAAATTACCGGTCACCCATCCGAGTTTACCGACCACGCACTCGGTAGCTTAGCTTTCGTGATTATTACGAAGAACGCCCGACCACGGTACCATTGACCTCCCCTTCATAACCACAGCCTTTATATTTCGATCCACTGCTGGGACAATAAGTCTCTCCTTTTCAAAGAAACAGGTATTATGCACTAGTCAGTCAGTTTGTAGTGCTTCCAGTGCATTTTATTTGTGAATGTTTAAGAAACTACTAGTAAATGTTGTGTACACCTGTAATAGCTATATATATAAGTTTAATATTGTGAAATGTTCTTATCATAATGTATTGTATATATACTGTTGGTGTACCTTTTCCATAAATAAATAGTCCACCACGCTTGCCCAATGATTGGTGGACGGAGTACAAGGTAATCAATACCCCTTTGCTGATCCATTAGTCGCCTTCTACGATACCCATTGGAGGATATGGGGTGATGCTATTCTCCGCCGGCATCACACGGTCGACTGACCTCATCTTATCTCTATTTAATACCTTAATCTGTGTGGTAGGCAATGGCGCAGGCAGGTACAATTGGTTTCTGTGGGAGTGAATTAAGCTCGATCCCCGGCCGCCATTAGACTACCGAAGTGTACCCACTCCTAAAGTACGGTCCCCGAGCAGAGATAATTTCGTACCAAAACCTTTCAGTCTATTGGAAGGTGTGTTAAACATCTTTACTAACGATCAAATTTATAAAATTACGTTTAATTTAATTGCCTTCTGTATTATAAGCATTTTTCACAATTTTAGGCGGAGCTCGGGCTTGTGATCAACTATTACCGATGCACAGAACCATTTGGTGTAGGTACCTATTTGCTGCCAATTAAGACATTAAATACTTACATACTTTACTTTGTGATTAATTTTAAATTCCCCAAGTGACATTAAACTCTTCATAATTAAACTGTGATTAATAGATAATATTTTAGAGAATTCAAACTCGCAACTTTTATCGAACAGCACAAGTTAAGATCCTATTACTATGTCCAAAAGGTTTAGAATCTTTAAAAGGGGCGGTCACTATACCTGTATGAGCATATGCGTAACGTGGTGTTAATGTCCGAAATTATCTCTTTTTGGCGACCGCAATTAGTAAAAGCGCATCAGCGTAGTTGAATGGGTTAACAGTATTAATAATTCATGTGTAAGCAGCATTTAATTTAATTCTTGAAAAAAAAAATCTAATATACTCCCAATATTAGGGGAGTAAATCTTACTTTGGAAATATCTGCAATGTAGTCTTAGAAAAAATCTCCCGAAAGTTTGCATTGTCTAAAGCAAACGCCACGTAAAAACTCCTCAGATTAGGTGCAGCTTAGTACGCGCTATTTCTTTAATCACGGCTGTACTATTTCGCTATGCCCACGAGTCAGATGCTGCAATATTCGGCCACACATATAAGTAATCCTATAATTATCTAGTTGAGAGAGGCTCCCTTTTCATTGGTCGTAAAGCTGGATAGCCCCACAACAGTGCCGGCCCGTCCTGTTGCACTATAAAGTGCCAGCTAATAGAGATTACTACACTTCCCGTGTTAGATTTAACTTTGATACCTACTTTATGGAAAATGTTACTCATAAATTCACGTGCAGATTATTTGGGACTCCGCTCGTAGTCTCACTAGCATTTGGCAAACGAGTAGAGTGGAATCTATACTAATATAATATATACAGCTGAAGAGTTTGTTTGTTTGGAAAAATGTGCTTATCTCAGGAACTACTGATTCAAATTGAAAAATTCTTTTTGTGTTGGATTGTCTATTTATCGGGGTAGGCTATAGGCTATATAATAACCGACATTAGCGCGAGAGAAGCGGGCGATCACTAGTTAATTATTGCTGGCAATACTTGTTATCGCATTTCTATTCTCGCAGTCGAACATATTTTAACAATGAAACATATTTTTCTTAATTTTTAATTGTTACAATGATGACTTAAAAAGTCATAGTTAGTAGTTATTCCTACAATATCTAGTTATAAAAACTCGGGCATTATTAATCCATTTAATAGATCCAAGTAAAATTATATTTTTTTTCAACTTCGATAAACTACAACTAGTAAATAAACCAACACGTAATTCAAAACATGAATTTCCATCCTCGAAAATCACCAATATTATTCTGTTAAATTTTAGTCCCAGAATGTTGCCGACGCTCACCGCTGCCAAATCTATAAATGAAAATGGCAATTTTAGTCGAGATCCTAAACTATGAAATCTTATATTGAAACAGTAACATTGACAGTAACTAAAACATTTAACAGAATTAATCACAGTAAGTATGCAAACTAAAAATGCAAATTCCAATATTGTTCTATTAATCCTGCAGATAAGCAACATGTTTTTGTCAATACATATTGCTTAATTTATGTACCAAGTTTACAGAAACCGATGATAAGTACACTGGTTCTTGTTATGAACTAAGGCGACAAGTTTACCAGATTCTCCAAGTAAGTACTAAGTACTAACACCGCAATCCACAACAATACGCTATCGCAACTGGAGTTTGACATTAATTCGTCTGAGTAACGCTAGGTATTGTTGATTTTGCAAGCAATTAAACATAGTGCTCTGTGTTTGTATGTTTTTTTGGATGAAGACGTTTCTTTTCAATAGCAGGAAACTTTCAGTGTGGAGAAGAAACTATGTAATTCATAAGTACTGTCTTGAAAAGAAGAGTCAACATACAAAAATTTACTAAAAGGTCTTATAATTGTATCTGAGTTGACGTAATTACTTGATTATTTTTGGCAATTAATAAGGATAAACAAATGAATAACATGATTAAATTGTAAGAAAACGGGATTTGTACCACAAATCTAGCTCGGTTTTGTTATAGTACTACAAATCCCGGTAGTACAAATCCCGTTTTCTCGCAATTTAATATTAGTGACCACGTAAATTTAAAAGAATAATAAGATGATATTTAAAGATTGATAATTAAGATGATGGCTGATCAAAAAAGGAAGAAAAAACCAATACTCTAACTCAAAATAAACTTTGGAAAATACAAATATAAAATGAATTCACCGTATTTTAGTATAGTTTATGAATGCATGTTACTTAGATTTCTAGGAATTGCTAAGAATAGATTAGTAACAAGATTGATATACTGTGTGAACAAAAGTGTCAATGTTGAGATGCGTCTAATCGAGCAGTAGGCAACGAATTAGGAATATCATTCCTAATTCGTTGGCAGTAGGTATTGAAAAAGATCACATTATACCGACCCCATAAACTTTGGAATAGAATTCTCGCGTATTAACAATATTAATAATAGTAGTGATATAGTTTTGAAATTAAAGTAAAAAATAATAATAGTATATCGACACTCTTACACTAATTATCTTGCCCAGATTAAGTATCATTAAGAGCTTGTGTTATGGATACTAGATAAAGGACAAATACAACACAATAATCTAGAATTTTTAAAAAGAAACTTATTATATATAAACAACCTCGTGAACAATGTTCGTGTTCATCACACAAACATTTGCCATTATCAGGGCTCGAAGCCGGACCCCTCAATGGCAGTAGGCAGCGTGGTGTTCCGTTACTTGACCAGAACTTTTTACCTTCACCATAAACATTACACAATTATTTCCTAAATTCTTCCTTGATTTCGTAAAAATATTAGTTTCAAAAAATGAGCCCTCATACCACACGCACATGTTACTGAGGCCATCATGACGGCGTCACTATGGTTTATGTTAGTTGATATACTTTAAATTGCATGTTGAGTTATTGGATGATAGTTTGTGAAGAGTTTTGCTCATGAATTCCCAATAGTTTTTGAGTATTCACGGAGCGTTGTTAGCTTTATACTAGCGAAGACCAGCACGTGAAGGATGAAAGTGCACAAACTTAGAGATAAAACTTATTTGTCGGTTTATGTTCAGCATTAACAGAAGTTCGCGCGACCGAGTTTATCTGAGCAGAAGCAACTTTTAAGTCAGACGTTTGATTTTATGCGATCTTTCGATTTTTTACTATAAATGAAATGAAATAAACGCTCTTTTTGTATTGATCTGTCAATGTTGTACGAATCACATACATTGTTCTCGTTTCTGATTTTGAAGTGTGAAGTTGTTTTTAAAATGTGTCTTCGTTATATATAATCACGCACACAATTCCAAAAGGGGTCGAGCAGAGCTTCAGGTAACATTCGGTTACACGCAAAGCCTAAAATGGCAGTATGGGCCGTACACATAGATATAGGAAACTGTAGATCGGCAATGTAAAAGAGAAAGAGCATACTAACGCATATATAAAAGCGAGAAAGATAGACGAGACCATTTCACGTACACGCAGGGGGCCTAAGGAGGCCTGTCAGTCACGTAGAAAAGACATCAACTGTCAGACTGCAGTCCTATTTTTCATGCACACATGCACATTACGCACACATCGGTGTATTTTTTTGGTCTCACCCTAGTCGATTCATTGCCAATCTATAAACGTCAGTAATAATAAATCTATGTAGCCCAAAATAGTGACAAGTTGCCAGCCTGTCACCTACACAAAATCCAAAAATTAACAATCCTTTAGTAAACAAATCAACTAAAAGCCAACGATAAGGACGTTACAGACCACCCCGCTACGGACCAAATGTTACCCTCAAAATCATCTCAGTCTCAGCAGTCCGGGGAACTGGTTATCTAACCTCATTTATTTAGGGTTTTCGACCTGGGTTTTACAATAAAATTTATCCTTTATATTTGCAACATTATCACGGGCGCAAACGAATCTGTCAAAACACTCCGCCCAATCCTCTGCGGCAATCAAACTAAACTGGCCGTGTGATGCCAGTAGAGTAGAATAGCATCCCCCCATATACTCCAATGGGTGTCGTAGAAGGCGACTGATGGATCAACAACTCCATTGATCATCTTATACTCCGTCCACCAATCCGCATTGGGCTAGCGTGGTGGACTACTGCCTACCTAGACTTCCTTCGATGACAAGGAGAGGCCTTGTGTCCCAGCAGTGGGTCGAATTAAATGGCTTTTAAGATGAGAAACAAACAAAATAGCGATGATGAAGTGTTGGAACTACGAAACTGCCAATATCACTGGCGCCCACTAATTACCGAATAAACTACAACAAAGTTACTGAACGAGCCACAGTTACGGACAGTCCCGGTGCAGTTTAGAATTGCGAATAGATATTCCGTGGTTGAGGTAACATTAGCGTGTGAGTTTATACGGGCATGTCCATTGCAGTGTCGAGAACAGGTCAGAACCGGCCGACCGCAGTTTGCGCTCGCATCGACTGTTGCCAACGGCTCCACACAGGAAATTAATATAAATTCCTATCGCATAAAATGGGAACGAGAACTGGCTTCATGCTGTCACGCCGCAGTGATGAGGCCTATTGTGCGAAAGTGATTCAATCGCGCCTGGCCCCAGTTTATTCACGTTAGTTTGAATTTGAATGCGGTGTCAACAGATTGCATAATGTTGTTGTATTTCATTACAGGGATGCTTTGACCGCTCGGGTCGTGTCCGTTACAATATCGGGGGCGGGCAAATTGGGGGTTTGTTTATGAAATCAGTTTATCAGTTTTCGTATGAAAATTTCGGATAACGTAGAATCACATGAATATTAGAAGGGGTATCGATGTATTTATTTTGGGTAAGGGATACAATGAGGGGTTTCGTTACAAACTCTATGAAAATAAAATTACGTAAATCGACTATGCTTTTAATAAGAATTGTTTTTATGGAATAATTTTATTTTTGCGTTTACAAACGCGTAAATATTAATAGAAAAAATGCATTGAAAAAAATCGCCTGAGGCAAGTCAATAATATTCAATTCATTACTATCATAAATTACCATGTCAAATTACCTATAAAGTCATAAGACTCTATTGAAGTCTATTTGTTTTAGTACTGATAAATATTCACTCTGAAATGAGTAAGACAATTTTCTTTACATAACAAAAGTAGCATACAAGGAAATCTGACGATGATGTTTTAATAAAGATGGCGCATATAGACGCATATCCATACTGAGTGACTTTTAACAACTGTCCCAATAGTGAATGAAACAGATCATAAATAATGTACGAGATGGAAAGAGACAGCGTTGCGATAGCCAAACGAAATTTCACCAATTGCCCGAATTTTAACGCCTCACTTTTGAAGCGCTAGTGCCATATCTACCTGATGTTTTGTACACATAAATCACTAGTGGTCGCCCGCCGCTTCACTCACGTCAATGTCGCTTAATTATAGCCTTTATGTCATTCTGATGTATTAGCTATAATATTGTACAGTTGGAGTTTCTCCCGAGTTCTTGTTGTAAAAACACATGTTGAGAGACTCCATTTTAACCAAAATCTACCGTACAATTTTTGGAGTTTACTCCTTAAGAATCGATTTGCATATATAAGGGGCCCGGTATGAGAAAAATATGAGGAGTAAAATCTATCGATGAATGACCTCGTTACGTTTTTGAAGGTCAAAGTCATAATTGGTAATCCTATGTCGCGCAACTTTCTAATTGTCAAAACACGGATGACAGCAGGTGCGCCATCTCACCTGTCTCGGAGTAAACTCCAGTCGTGCGTCGGAGCTGACACACACATTTTTTTTTGTAACTATAATTAAATTTTCACTTGACATTGGCAAAATGCATAATCTTTAAGATTTGCGAATGCCATTAATTGAGAATAGAATAGAATATAGTATAGTTTCATTAACATCTGTTCAGAAGTTTTTGTGTTAAGGAATAACAAACACACATCCATCCATCAATACAAACTTTCATGTTTATAATATTAGTAGGATTGCTGTTGCCTATTAGATTAAATTAAATATCGTTTATTTCAGATAACATCACATCCATATGTGTTACTACTGTGGCTTTAAAATTATTGTTAATACATTATTCAATTAAACCCCTATTCAATTAACACCTATAAATCCCTTGCAACCTGCTTGCAACATGACAAACGTACTATCAAAGATGTAAAAATATATTGGCACTTAACATCACATCCATTTGTATGTGGCTTAAAAATTATTGTTAATACATTATTCAATTAAACCCCCTATTCAATTAACACCTGTAATCCCTTGAAACCTGCTTGCAACATGACAATCCTACTGTCAAAGATGTAAAAAAAATATTGGCACTTATTTTGCATCTTAACGGCGAAGCTAGACTAGGCCTTTATATCACCTTATCATGAGATGAGATAAATGCATAGAGCTTCAGCCAAGGTCGAAGTGACCTAACCGGCACCCTCTACCGCTGGCTATCTTCCCATTAAGTGTAGGAAAACATTATTATTATGGTAAGCAGACTTGGATAAGATGGTTGGATAATTGTAACGCGAACTTAAAATAAGAACTGACACCAACTAAGAAGAACACAAATATTTACTTTTCTGGTAATCGTAGTTTTCTAGTTTCTGATGGGACCGTATCGAGACCTAAAGACCAACTCACCGGAAACTGGGGGAAACTCATTAACGTCATCATCGGTATGTTTACTTCTTCCCTTCGTTTAGCCAGTTTCAGTTTCTATAACATATTTATCTACACTTCTGCTTACTAGCCATAAGATCTTGACGTATATCCGAATACGAACTATACCAAAATTCTACTGTTACAAAGGGAAACTATAGGTAGTTATGTGAAACCGGCAATTAATCAGCCGTCTATTCAAACAGTCTCTCCATATTTGGTCCTCCTCTGGTCTATCCTCTCCGTCTATATCCATTCACATTTACTCTCAACACCGTCTTTACAAAATGCTCATCATTTCTTCTCATTGCATGTCCATGCTCTCTGTCACTCTTTCTTACTCCAAGAGTAGCAATTATATAGAAATAGTTCTAAGTTCTATGTTTTAGTCTAAAATAATGTATTTTTCATAATAATAGGTATGTTTTGAAAATATATATTTTTTATTATTTATTTAACATTTCAAGTAACACACAAAGAAGACATTACATATCACAGAAAATTGTACAAAGGTACTGCTTATTTCTAAATGAAATCTCTTCCACCAGCCCATATATGGGAGAGAGATTATGATAGGTAGACGTGTGTGTACCCGTTTAATAAAATTGTGATTGTGTAAATCTTTTGAGAAATAAATAAATATTTTTAAACCTTGTCATCTAAATTATATAATACGATATGGCGTATCCCCAAGGAGATAAAAAGCGAACATTCGGAGAGTCTTTATCACTCCAATTTTGAGTGTCTCCGCAAACGAGCCCTACGTACGATCGCTTTACATGGGAACACCGCCTACTTAGAACCAATAGTATCTAACAAAAGAGCAGAATTGCTTCCACCTTCGAAATGAAACAGTCGCTTTGTCGATTGTTGGGTCCTGTGTAACGATACCTTTATTGAAAACGTTTTGTGATTCGTGACCTTTTCTTGTGCTGCGTGCTTACGAATAAGCGTTTTTGTTATCAATTTTTTCATTGTCTTTTTCTGTTATGTTAAACTCTATTAAGGATTTTTTTATTTGTGGGTTTCACTTTTTGTTAATTCCTTTTCTCTCTGTTATTGTATTGAATAATGGGTGCCTTTTATTATTATTTAATTTAATACATACATTGTATTGTTGGATATATGGAATGCAAAGATAGATCAAGATAAATCACTAGGAATTTAATTAGTAATCATCTATCTATTCTAAACATATGAAATACTTTGTCATGCATGATTCACTGACAGATCAACGCACAGCCTAAACCGCTGATCGTAGAGACCTGAAACTTGGAGGGTGTGTTCTTTGTATGACGTTGTCATTTGATAAGAAAGGATTTTCCGAAATTCTACCCCTAAGGGGGTGAAAAAGGGAGGCAAAGTTTGTATGCAACAACGTGATTCCTTGGTCCAATCTACTTCAAATTTTGCATAAACCTTTTTTTAACAGAGTTGATGGAATACGTGTTTCGTATTTTATTGAAATTCATCCATCCACTAACGGGGTTAAAAAGGGGTAGAAAGTTATTTTAGCGCTGATTTGCTTCGAATTTTGTCGAGTTCGAATCAATACTCTTTAGTGCTTTTGATTTAAATTACATATTATTTAAACACAGTCATGTTTGAAAACTGAATCGGATTATAGATTTTCGATTTTATTTAAAAAAGGTTGAAGTCACTTAAACACATAACCAAACTTCTCAGCAAATACTCTTTAAAATTGGAATGTTTCGAAATTCCTTACTATATCTATATTAGTACCTCATTTGAAGGTTTCTAAGTTTTAGCCTATAGGCTATAACTTATTATAATAATCCGCGCAGACAAAATTGCGGGCAGAAGCTAGTATAGTATAAAATCGGTACAACGTAATTAATTTCAAGAGTGTTACACTGATCATTATGATGGACTAAGTACATTATACCATATTCAATACTCTCGTTAATTAGGTTGTCTAATATTAACCATTGGTTGGTTATGTGGAATACCAAGATAGAACAAGATAAATCACTAGGAAGTTGAAGTAAAAATGTACTAAATAAGAATTACGTTGTGTAAAATGGGTACAGCGTAATTCATGACAAGAGTGTTACACCAGTCTCTATGACGACCAAAGTACATTCTGTATTCAATAACTATCACTGTCACAACCCCAAAAATGCTCAGCAGTTTTGGTAACATTTTGTTAAACGTCAACGAGTTTTTTTATTTGTTTATTTATTGGCTTACCAACAATATACATATAAATATTACTAATGCATAAAACACTGTTTTAAAACATTACTAAGTATATTATAGGTAAATATGGCATGCTTATAAAGCAATACAAAAGTAGGTAAACGTGTAAACTTACATAAATAAAAAAAAAGAAAAGCAAACATGGTATATGCTTTTAACTTAATGATAATCGTATAACCGTTATTTGAAAGTCATTCGAAATCATTCATACAGGAAAAAACAAAAAGTACAATGTACAGCCGAAAAAAGCTCGAAAATTAAAACTACTTACGTTAATTAAAGCTTTTATTAAAATCACTTCTGGGTACATTTTGTTGCAAAAGTGAAGTCAAATTTCAAAATGAAAATCTACCGCAATTATTTCGGTGGAATATTAATTTGTATTCATCCGTTGTAGTGGCAAATTAAATAAAGCGTTTCGGATTGTCAGCAAGGACGGAGCTACGCCATTTTACATCTTTGTTTTGCGTATTTTTTGTAGTTTTTTTGTAGTCAATTAATTTACTGCTATTCGGATTTAACAGTGATAACGTTTACTAAACGAAATAAAAAAGTAATATTATTTTCATGGAATTTTACTATTTTTTTTATAAATGATGTCTCACGTTTATCCACTGTCTACTTAAAGAATATGTTTTATCTAGAGACCTATTTTAAATTTTCTTACCATCTGTATGATGCCGGCAGAGTAGAATAGCATCACCCCATATCTTCCAATGGGTGTTGTAGAAGGCGACTAATGGATCAGCAAAGGGGTATTGATCACCTTATACTCCGACCACCAATCCGCATTGGGAAAGCGTGGTGGACTTAGTATTCCTAAGTCACTGGGTGGACTACTGCCTAAACCTCCTTCGATGACAAGGAAAGGCCTTGTGTCCTAGCAGTGGTTCGAATTATAAAGTCTGTTATGATGATACCATCTGTGTGCGAACGTACACTAAAAGGGCCCAATTATTACATACGGTTCGATAAATCACACACTCTCGTCAAGGAACGACGATACATCTCAAGGATGTTGCGCGAGGAAATAAGTACCAACCAAAAATAGTGAAGATGGTTGGGCCGTACCATTTGCTTGGGAAACCAGTATTTAAATTATTAAAACTCAAGGAAACCACCACACCGTAAGACCAAATGACACCGTAAGCTCCGTTTATGTAAATCGGAATACTTATGATTAAAATGACAGTAGATTTAACTATTTCAACAATTAAGACAACTAACATCTTTAATCTTACCGTGATTACGAACACTGCAAAGTGTTACGAAGCGTCGGGCATTAATAACAAAAAATATTTCGCGAATTTAAAACAGTTATAATAACAATGAAGGCAGATGCAGAAGGCAGTACTTCTAGACACGGCCCGTATAGTGAGAAGGTTCCTGTCTCTGATCTTGCTACAGGTGGGGAACTGCTTTTTTGTATTTTTAAATGCTTTATTTTTTATTGTTATAATTTTTAAAAAATATATATTTCATCATCATCAACAGCTCATATAATGTCCCCACCGAGGGGCTCGAGCCTACCCCACATTAGGGGCGATTAGGCCTTAGTTAACCACGCTGGCCAAGTGCGGATTGATCGACTTCACACACAACCTAAGAATTTCTTCATAGGTGTGTGCAGGTTTCCTCACGATGTTTTCCTTCACCGTAAAAGCGTCGATTAAACGTATTCAAAATTTGAAAACACATTGATACGTGGCGGGGATCGAACCAGTGCCTCCCGGGTGGGAGACGACGCTCTTACGCACTACGCCACCCACGCTTTTCGCTGAAAATATATATTTAGAAATATAATTTTGTATGTATTTTAAATGAAAGGAAATAAAGGAGATAATAATCAGAAACTTTATTAGTCCTTAGATGTCACAAGTTATATTAGCTAGCAAAAATTCAAAGGAAAAGAAGAAGACGAACAAGAAGAAAAGAATTAAAAACAGCTGTTGCTACAATTATATTGAAACGTGTAATATTATAATTTAATTTATTTATTATTTGTTTGGAAGGTAGCTTGAACACTCAAAAATATTTTGTTAAGCCGTTTGAAGATCATCAGCTTTTTTATAGTTGATGAGCTCGGAGTAACTTCCACTGGTCAGATAAATTCAAAACTTTTATGTAACTTTAATAATTTTGCTGATGCTGCAGTGTGCAAAATCTGTGGAACACCCAACTTCACACGAAATTATAGGAGAGTTATCGTGTTTGGGCAAATTGGATCGCTGTTATTATTATGCTACTAAGAAACGGAAAATCTTAGTACTAGATAAAACGTAGTGATTATATACTCTTTGGTACTAGAAATGGACATTTTACAAAATCAGTCATCATTTTGTTTTCTTTTTTTTATGACTATTGCAGATCGCAAATGTGCTTTACAGCCTGAGATTTTTATAATGGCGGAACTTTGTTAGGTGCTCTTGCTAGGTACCGGTATCGGTTTTATGTTGTATCTTTGTAACCACATTATTGCAATTCATCATCAGCCTGCCCTAATAGCAATATATTTGGAGTCGGCGTCAATCGATGCCATCGATCGACATTGATTGAAGTTGATCGATTGGTGTGCTAGCTTTGATTGATCAATAAATACCGTTCCATAAAACGTCGATTAAACTAGACCAATAGATCAATAGCCAATCCATTGCATCGATCGACGTTGCTCTGTGACTCTGATGATCAAGCAGCTTGATCGATGTCTACTAGTCCATTCTACCATCGATCGACGATCGATTTGTGTGGTAGAAACGGTTCACTATCCATTTGCCTTAAAAATCAAACCATAAAATATCTTGGCATATGATAATATATACTAATGATACTTACGCAGAAAATTCTTAGCCATAACAAATTTATCATAATTGTTTTAATCATAAAGCATAATCCTATTTAAGCACAACCATAGTTTTAAAAAGGCATAATGGTATCAAACCATAAATAACATTAAATCATCTTAACCTACACTTCACTCAGCAGTGGACAGTGGACCAGCCGAGGTACGGCACATTGGACTAGCTAAGGTAAGGCACAGCGGAATAACCGCTCGTATTTCGAGCTCCAAAACTGGGTAGTACCTTACAGAACACCACAGTCAAAAAATCGGCAGTATAAATATTTTTTTGCACTTCGGGTTTGAATTTGCCACAGTCAATCAATCTATCTCCTTGCTACATTTCACTTTGAAGCAACATCAAGATATTATAAATGAAAGATACGCGAGCTTGAACTGAAACCAGTGTAAATCAAACTTAATAATTTTAGAAGACCAGTTTATCGTTTCACATTATTTGGAATAACGAGGTGCGGTGGTCAGATCATCAAGTAGCTTATTGTTACGCGTCGCTGTAAAAAGATTAGTACATTTACTGTTAACGATCCCGAAAACAGGCCCACATCAGACTGAATCGTACGTAATACGTAATATGGAACAGCAGAAAGTCGGATCAACGCGTATAAAGCGCGAATAAGGGTAAAATAGAATGTAATAGAGTAGAAATATAAACTTTATTGCACACCGCCATAAATATAAAATATACAGTATAAAGTTTAACTTATAACAAATCATAATAATTATCTGGTACACCAACAACTTCCCCACATATTATTCTACGTCTTTCCTGTCCATCCAAAGGTTGTCTGGAAGAGATCGCTATATAGCGATAAGACCGTTGTACATTGTCTTTGTAACTGATTTTAATTATGAATATTTACTGATGTGCAATAAAGAATATTCGATCTATCTATCTATAAAAATTTACAGTAGGTGCAATGCACAATGGGCGGCCTTATCGCTAGTTGCGAACTTCCAGGCAACCTTTGGATGGATTGGATTAAAACAAACAAACAGAAGGAATATGGCGATGCTGCAATTCAATAATAGGTTAACATAACATAAAAAATAATACATAACTACTAATAATAGAATATTAATAAAATATTTCGTAAATAAATATAATATACTTGATACACTATTTACCGTAAGAATTTACATTTTACAGTGACAGATGCTTTGCTCCTTTTGTAGTTGTTTATTCTTAGATGGATAATTGTATAAAATAGGCAATTAATAGAATAATTTCGTTTGTGTTATAATATTTTGTAAATAACTAATTTATTATTGAATTTATTTTTTGGTATGCCACACATTGTATTCTTAAATATTTGTTAACCAGAGGATCATAAATGTATGCTTAGCACCTAAATTGAACGGCATCTATCTGACATTAACACAAAATGGTGGTGGGTATCAATAGTTAAATTAATTAGTTAATTAATGCGATTAATTGAATTTTATACAAAAACTTTTACAAGATAAATTCTTATATAAATGATACAAATGCGTGGGAGTAATAACTGCCCAAAATTTACGCATGTAGAACTGTAATTTTAATTATATTGTTATTTTCAATTGACCTGTAATGATGTTTTGAAATCATTACCTCATTGTAAGCTGTGGAGTTTATTTCGCCATTTCTTCTCCATCTCAGCATATTAATATTATTTAAGTGAAATAGTTATTTCGTCCCGAAATGGTGGTAGGGTTTTGTAGATTTAAAAGTTCTTAGCAAAGTCCATTTAAATAAAGAGCTTTTTCGTTTTAATTTTTCCTTTACCAGCCTCCCGAAAACACTGAGCGTTTGTGTCCGTCTGATTTCAATTGGCAAAGCATTCCACATTCGCACAGCTTTAGTAGTGAACGAATTCATATGAAATTTAACAATACAATACATTTTGTTACTTAATAAATTGAGAAGTCGATGGCGGCGCGGTCGTGCATGCTTCGTAACGATCACGAAAGTTAAGCTACCACGTGCGCGGTCTGTACTCGGATGCGTGACCGAAAATTTTTCATCTCGATTTTCCTACGTGCTTCAGGAGGCACGTTAAGCTGGTGGTCCTGGCTACTGTCCAAAGATATCAGTCGTTCCCAAGGAGGGTTGTTGCCAGATAGGCGCCTGAGATTTATAACTTAGATTTTTATTGAAATTTAAAAAAAATAATCTTATGAAAAATTGCGCAAAATTAATGTCATAATGTAAATTGACAACCTGAATGTAAATTTTGTTAGAAGTTAAAAAAATAGCCCTGTTTTCATGAAATGTTTATTTGAAAATGTAACATTTATGACATGATGATATCGCCCAAATAACCACCTTCCGAGTTGATGCACAATTGTGCTTGGTTTTACAGTATTTTGAATTGTTGCTCGCAAAACAACTGGCTCCAAATTGGCGATTTCTTCTTCAATGTTAGCTTTCAATACCAAGGTTTGTGGTTTGTTGTAGTAAACGCGAGATCTCAAAAAGCCCCCAAGAAAGAAGTCTGGCATCGTTAGGTATGGTGATCTGGACAGCCTGTTCAAATCTCCAAAACGGGAGATCACTCGGTTCGGAATTTGGTATCTCGTCTAAAATTCCACGTTCTTCAGGTATGTATTGCTCCATGGCTTATGTCAACTAATTCTATATCTGTCTTAAACATCTATCATCATCATCATCATCATCAACAGCTCATATAATGTCCCCACCGAAGGGCTCGAGCCTACCCCACATTAGGGGCTATTAGGCCTTAGTCAACCACGATGGCGAAGTGCGGGTTGGTCGACTTCACACGTGTGTGTGCAGGTTTCCTCACGATGTTTTCCTTCACCGTAAAAGCTTCGATTAAACGTACATATGAATTCAAAATTAGAAAACACTTTGGTACATGGCGGGGATCGAACCAGTGCCTCCCGGGTGGGAGACGACGCTCTTACGCACTACGCCACTGACGCTGAAACATTTATAACAAAGTATATTGACATTTGATTCCATTTGCAAAATTTATGGCACATTCACATTAGGATATTTTCTGCGCCACCTTGTATAAGTATGCTGATTTCATTGCGTCTGAGCAGACCTTCTGTTCTCGCCCAATGGGATCGCCTCGCCGAAATAAAACGAAATAGCAATAAAAGGAAATCGACGTCCCTACCCGCCCGGCCATTCTACGTGCTGGATTAAATCAAACGTTATTTGTCTTAGCAAATTACAGTTCATGTTTTTGTACATTCCCTCGAATCTGCTAGGAAATGTAAGAGGATGGAAAGTAAATAAATGCTGTTTATTTAGAATATCTCACAGAAGACTCGCTGCTTCGTAATGTAATATTAAATTCTGTCTAAGAAGATTTACTTCAGTGTTGAAATAAATCGTAGCTAATTAGACTGGCAATGCGAATATTTATTTTTGGTGAAAATTTACATGTATCTTCCTCTATAAGAGTGTGCTCTTTTGATTTCAAGAATTTTAATTTGAACTATTCACAACATATTTGTTTATCGTCCACAGCACGTAACATAAAAATATGATGTGGCTCAGGCTGTCTGGACAAATCTTCAAAATAGCTTACATTTAAGTAGGTCAATAGGGCATTTTATGTGACGGCTAACCACCCTTACTTCAGAAGAGGTGACGCTACAGAATCTTAGATAATCGATCGAAACCGTGTCCAGCCAGCTTGAAAAACCACTTTTCGCTGGTCTCTCAATCTCGGTAACGGAAGTGGTTTGGAAGACTTTTTGCATATCAACGGGCGTCACATAAATTTGTGACGGGCATCGAGCTAAAAGTTTTGTGATACGTACAGCGGTTTATTAGAAAAATGCAAAAATCTGTGTCCAGCCAGCTTGAATTTACGTATAAAACTTCTGGCTGGCACTTCTGAATCTCGATAACGGGAGCGTTTTCGAATATGGTTCCTTTTACTAACAAGATGTGACGCAAGTTGTGACGGTAATAACGTTTGATTTATGGCGTCACGTGTAATGGTTTACGAGAAATCAATTAAAAACTGGTGTCCAGCCAGCTTGAAGTTCAAGCTGGCTGGACACATGTATCTCAGCTGCCTGATGGTCTACGGCCTTCGAAATATGTTCAAGTTTTTGTGACGGGGACGATAATGATAATCTGAAGTTGTGACGGAGAAAGTTTACGTAGTTTCAAAGATATTAATCATATAATTTTTTCCATACAAACATCTATTAATAATGTTAGGTGACCATAATTTTACACAAATAAAGGATTTCTTTTTAATCGACTTATCGGCCGGTTGTGGCCACACCTGCATTGTATTTGATTTTTTTCCGTGAGAATAGGTTTTCCCGCAGTAAAAAAAAATTAAATAAAAAAAACCGCCTTCAAAACTAAAAACGGGAGAAATAAAAGTTTAGTTTATAAAAATCTAAATGTTTTTAGAGGTCGGTCCCGAATACAAGTGACAACGTTTATTACAAATATTGAGGTTGGCACCGACCTCAAAAAAAATTAGATTTTTATAAACAAAATTTTTAGTTTTCCCGTTTTTAGTTTTGAAGGCGGTTTTTTTCTGCTTTTTAGTGTTTTAAGTATAGAAATTTTCAGGAAACTACTTCAAGATCTTTTAGACACACAAGTGATAAAATTTTGATATCATCAATGTCAATTAAATAGGCATTATTAGGGATAACTCAAAAACTATTTGTCAGATGTCGATAAAATTTAAATGGGACCCCATGACAAGCACTAGCTTCCAAAGGTCAAAAGAATCTTCAAAATCGGTCCACTCAGTAACGAGTTATGAGGTAAGAAACACTAAAAAAAAACATACAGTCGAATTAATAACCTCCTCCTTTTTTGAATTCGGTTAAAAAAGCGTAAATAAGTGTTAATTCAAAATAATAATTGACTACCAGCGCTGCCTAAAAAGAGCCCCCACTTATTATTTTGTGTTACTTTTTGCCCATCATTAGTTTTTACGAGTTGAATAGTCAGATTGTCAGAATAGTTTTCTTTCCTAATTATGTCCACCATTTGTATATCTACTGGTAAGAATTTCGAAATAAGTCTCCTTTTTTGGAGGTAGAGGAGGATGGGGGGAAGGAAGGGAGGGGGGTGGGAGTCGCCCCTCGTAAATTTCGAATGCCGGAAATGCTTACTTTTTTTTATAAAAAATTAACCTCAAAATATATGAAAAAACCCTAACCTACCTATCACCCAGCCATGTAGGTGCATAAAACACTAGACACGAAAACTCGAAAGCAACCAACGGAATGACGCAATTTAACGCTGTCAGAAATGTCAAAACTATTATCAAAATAGTGGATTGGCGTTTCGTTTCACGCGTTTTAGTACTTCAAAAGTTTTAAAATCTTATCATAACCTAAAAAAGTATAGAAATTACTTGTTTCACGCAATCACAATACAATAATTACGAATTTTAAAAATTAATTAAAAATATTTAAAGGCAACTCCGGTAGCCGAAATTGTTTTAGGGTGATCTTACGGAGCTTCCTTGAGCCCCCTACACATTCAGTTTCCTCAGATTCAGGCGACTCGTTTCGAAGTCCGACCCTATCTACTTACTCTCCGATTAGGGGCCAGGCTTCCAAGTGAAAGCTTTCGAAATGCAACTGGGGTATTCGCTAGGATGAAGATTTGTACCCACATCTACTATTTTTTGTGCAATAAAGAATAAATAAGGTATGTACCTACCTAATTAAAATAAATGCTTTACCGTCGTTAATTTGTTTTCTTTTTTCCCACCTCAATGAGAAAATATTAACTATCATTTTTTTGAGAAAACTCAGAGTAAGTACCTAGTCGTAGGGCGCGCCATAATCGGTATAGCATGCGGGTGATGAAAGAGTCTGATTCAGAGGAAGAGAACATAATTATGATTCGAACAGTTGTCCTAGTAGTACCAACTTTAAGCAACAGATGGCGACACCAACATCAACTACCTACCTATTGAACCCAAGTCGGTCTGCGGCAGCGTATGAGCACGTTCAGAAATTGTTCAGTATCTTTTCGTGACCAAGATATTTCCTAAAAAATATTTTTACAGTAAAATATAACTAAATATACTTAAAATATTTTTGACTCTCTTTGCCGGAAAGTATTTACTTTTCATAGAATTTTTAGAAGAAAAAAGAAACCATTGTATCCTGTGTTGCTATAGCATTATTTATGCAATAGCATTAATTATTTATGCTTACCATGAAAAACACCAATACTTACCCACTAAAAAGAGTAGTTATCTGCACGTAAATAATCAATATCGCAAAAAATTACCCCCTTTCAACACCTCTACGCTTTTGTCTTCTATCGATTAAAATATGTAGGTACTGTAAATGTAGGTTAGTAGGTAGGTATTAATATCACCAATACACGTATTTTCGTTCATTAAAGAAAACACCTTAAAATAATATACTTGTTTCTACATAAAACCTACAATATTGGTAACCCTACTGCAGTGTTTGTATGAAAATAATTTAATGATCAATATCTTTGAAACTACGTAAACTTTCTCCGTCACAACTTCAGATTATCATTATCGTCCCCGTCACAAAAACTTGAACATATTTCGAAGGCCGTAGACCATCAGGCAGCGGAGATACATGTGTCCAGCCAGCTTGAACTTCAAGCTGGCTGGACACCAGTTTTTAATTGATTTCTCGTAAACCATTACACGTGACGCCATAAATCAAACGTTATTACCGTCACAACTTGCGTCACATCTTGTTAGTAAAAGGAACCATATTCGAAAACGCTCCCGTTATCGAGATTCAGAAGTGCCAGCCAGAAGTTTTATACGTAAATTCAAGCTGGCTGGACACAGATTTTTGCATTTTTCTAATAAACCGCTGTACGTATCACAAAACTTTTAGCTCGATGCCCGTCACAAATTTATGTGACGCCCGTTGATATGCAAAAAGTCTTCCAAACCACTTCCGTTACCGAGATTGAGAGACCAGCGAAAAGTGGTTTTTCAAGCTGGCTGGACATGGTTTCGATCGATTATCTAAGATTCTGTAGCGTCACCTCTTCTGAAGTAAGGGTGGTTAGCCGTCACATAAAATGCCCTATTGACCTACTTAAATGTAAGCTATTTTGAAGATTTGTCCAGACAGCCTGAGCCACATAAAATATGGATCGTATTTAACAAGTCAGCAGATTAATCTAACCCAAAACCTATGCAAATATTAAGTGGGTGAAAAAAAATCATTAATGGGTGACTAACAAATGATTAGACTCCCATTTAGTATAGTCGCTCATTTTGGATTTTTTAGTTGCTCGAATTATTATTTCCCTAAAAATATCAATTGTTAATTATCTTCTGACACTACTTTCTGCATTGTCGCTTTTGTAAACATAGTTATTGATTTGTTTCATAATATGCGCGTGATTTCTAATAAAATGTATAAAACGGCGTGTAATTTTAGACACCTCAATAATTTTCCGTTAAAAATAAGTACCTTATAATAAAGTGAAGGGAAAATAATTTGGAAACGATATTTAAAAAAAAAAAAAATTTGAGTATGTATAAGGACGCGGTCTTATATCCTAATTTTCTCGAAGTCAAATAAAAAATGTTTTATATTTTCTTCTATAAACAGTGGTCACTTTTATTAATATGTAAGGTTCTTTTTATATAAGAAGATTTAAAAAAATACTCTATTTCACCTGATTGTAAGCAGATCCAAATGGAAAGATAGCTAGTGCGAGAGACAGAGTACCGAACTTTAACCACCCTCGCCTTACCGACCTGCAAAGTGCTTCTTCATGCGTTTTTTGAATGACCCAGGTGAATAATATAAAGGCACTTCTCGAGTTTAAAAAACAAACATATATTTATACCACAGAACACAGAATACTCACACACATATTCACCATTCACACAAACGCAAGAATTTATAATATTTATAGTACAGTCCTGTTTAATTATTTTCATTTTCATTGATTTCTTAAGACTTGGAATGTTATAAGTAAAAAATAAATACCGAAGTTATTTTTATTTCCAGTTTTTTTTCTAATTGTATGGTGGTTTTAACTAGACTAATTTTAATCAGGCAATGGCCGATTTTGTAGTTTGTATTCCCCTACTTATTTATTATGATATTTTGTACGAAGAACAGTTGCGTTCTATTAATTGTACTCTCGAATTACCCACGTAATAACAGTTGCGATTAACTAAGGAACGATATCAATTTTCTAACAACCAATTAGATTGATTGAAATTTGATTTGACAAGGGAATAATTTGGATTGGCCTTTGAGAAACGGCTAATATTCTGCTAGCCTATCTAGATAGAAGAATAAACGTTGAGTTCTTACGTTATAATTGAAATTGTAAATGTTTTTAAGTAGTGTTTACTATTTTGAACTACAAAACAAATTATAACTATTTTCAACTGACTTCAAAAAGGAAGAGGTTATCAATTCGACTGTAACATACACTGTAACACAGTTTTTTATGTTTGTTACCTCATAACTCTTTACTGGGTGAACCGATTTTGAAGATTTTTCGACCTTTGGTAGCTGGTACTTGTCATGTACTCTCCTTTAAATTTGATCGACATCTGACGAGTAGTTTTGGAGTTGTCCCTAATAATGCCTATTTAATTGACATCGATGATATCGTTATCTCATCATTTGTCAAGATCTCGAGATAGCTTCCTGAAAATTTTTATAAATCGAATTTTTATTTCTCCGTTTTTAGTCCTGAACGCGGCTTTTTTTATTAAAAATAATTTTATATTATTATGTTTACTCAAACACAGAAGGCCTGGCTACTCCTGGCTATCATAACACGAACTAAGAAATTTGACAACACATTTTGAAACAACGAACTAAACAATTTGGCAAACATATCACTTTATTGCACAATCATGAAATGGAACTCACTGTCAGCACACGTGTCACTCTTTTTACAATCCTAGGTCATTCATAAGACGTGCAGGTGTTGAGGATCGTGGTATAATCCACATTAACTGGTAGTTGGCCACTAAACATCATGTTTGTATAATGTTCTATTTATCGTTGACAGTGTTAATTTGGTATCCATGTAAACAAGTTGTGAAAAATATACCTCTGAAGAACTTCTGGCGTTTCAGAAGGAGCACCTTGCAAGTCAGCAAGGCGAGGGTGGGCAGATAGTTTTTTTTTGTATAACTAGGTTCTTACGTGCTCAATCGCCTTTTATAAGAAAAATGTTGAAGACGTTTTTACGACAAAATTAATTCAAAGTAGCGCGGTCCTGCCAATTTCAATATTTCTCTTTTAACAAGATTTTTTAAATTTCTTTAATTCCTACTGTTACGGATTTTTTTCAAAATTTTTAATATAGTCCTCTCTAAATAAACAACACATAAAGCAACAGTGTTTAAAAAATGTCTGCGAATTATAAAAAAGTGAAAGAGTCGATTAGCTTGCAAAAATATTTTTACTAAAGTTTAAGAATCTTAATTTAATTTGATGTCTATTAAGGAAGTTATCACCCTGTTAGTGCGTAGGTATGACAAAAATGCTGACCATTCCGTATGTAAGGACATGTGGTAAAGACCTAATCACTTTGTTCCTTTAAATTAATATATAATTTTAATACGATCTCGACAATGTTTAATGGTTTTAGTTATACATTTTCCTTATTTTTAACATTTGCCATTTAAAAATATTGCTCAATAATGTGTTAAAATCAATTCCTAAATCAAACGTCTTAACAACCTATTAAAATTGTTCTGGCGAAGGCTCTATTTGAAAGTGCCCATGTACCATACTAGTCGGAACAATACATCCTCCTTGTAGTACTAATATTAAGTTTATATGCGTCATGAACAATGCTGATGCCTATACACAAACCATTGTTACGGCCGCCGCCACGAAACTTTCGTTTAGTGATGGGAACGCAACTAGTTTCGATAATCGAAACTATGATGTTTTATTTCGATATATATGGTGTAAAAGACCCGGACTGCTAAAATTATATTAAGTGTAACGTCAGTCACTGGTTGTGGGATTTAGTTTCTTTGTTTACTGAAGGATGTTACTATTTTTGAGTTTGGTGTCCTTTTTGTCTACAGGCTAGCAACTTGTCACTAATTTGGGGTACTGTATAGCCCATACTGCCAAATGCGGCTTTATGTGTAAACAATTAGTGTTACCTAAAGCTATGCTCAACTCCTTTTGGGATTATGAGCGTGATTAAATGTATGTATGTATAAATGTGATGACTGTTATTTTTTGAAAATACGGTTTATTTGGTAGTCTATCTATGGGCTACGTCATCTTTTGGCTCTCATAATTCGTTACGATTCGTCAATACAGCCGCGTGATCAAAATTGTACTAGTGGCGTTGTGTGCGACGCGACGTACGTCCGTGTGCGTCCAGCGCTGAAGCCCAAAGCAGCGGACGCCCTAAAAGCACAGTATACCAAGAACAGTAATACGTCTTCATACAAACTAGCCGCTATCCATTAGAATGTGTGCGTGCGTACTCCGCGACGTGTACGCATGCACTGTGATGCACTAATTGACAGAAGATGTGGTCATAAGGTGGTCTTGCCGTCTCGGTGTGATCGCGCCGCCAGGCACATTTACGATAGCCCTAGCGTCAACGCAGAGTAGGCTAATAACTCGCCAACAGCCCGCAGATAAACTACTGTTCTTGGTATACTGTGCTAAAAGTCCGTTACAAATATAGAAGTCGCAAAAAATGCTAATCTAGTATATAGGTACTAGAAAATTTTTTTTTGTAAAACAATAAGATTAAGTGCTTAAAAAAACCGCAACGATAAATAACATACGTGCGTAACACGGGTATAACCTTTCTGTAATGAAATCCTCAAGCTACTTACAAGAAAAAAGAACTTATGTTGTTGGAGTCAAAATTTTTAATCATCTACCGAAATATATTAAATCATTGGAAGGACTAAGAAAACCAAAAGGATGGCTGTTGCAAAAAGGCTTTTATAATTTAGAAATATATAGAATTAAGGACTATTTCAATGTGACTTATCAGTAATTTATAATCTGAATTTATAAATTGTACAACAAAACTTCAGTAATCTGGCGTCTATCTTCAGATAGAATATTAAAAAAATCGGGACTGACTTGACTTTCTCGTACACCGTAAACGACTCAAAAGTGATAGAAACCTTACATTTTGATGTCATACATGCATGTTTAATTTCGGTCACCCATCCGAGTACCGACCGCGCACTTGGTTGCTTAACTTTCGTGATCGACGACTCAAAAGTTGATAGAAGCCTTATATTTTGATGTCATACATGCATGGTAAATTTAATTGCAATAAGTTAAAGCATACTCGAGTTCACGCACAGATAACAGAGACATAATTCCAAAAACAGTATTTTTGGACTCAGGGAGGTCCAAAACGTGTAAATCCGTCAAAATCTCGAGGTCGAATTTTCTGACGATTACAAGACTTCCTCTATACTACGTATACGAGAAAGTAAAAAGCTGTAAATCATCTCACTGGTGTCAAATAAGCTATGCACAATCGATACTAATTCTAAACGAGTACGCTATCAGGCTAAACTTCTTATACCGTACCAAATCGACAGGTTTTGTTATTCCCGTCACTACACGACGGAGGTTTATACGCTGCGTTTAAGTCCTCGCGAACAATATTAAAGCTACGATAAACTTAAAAACAAGTTAAATCCGGCTTGCCGCGGACTCCATACCTTTATCCCCATACTTTTATCCCGGCAATCTGCCTGCATTGCCGTTGAATTAGTCCGTTTAAACACCTGCAAGATTAATTTAAGGTTATTGCTTATCCGATGTAGTTGGAATGCACGGAATGGCGGCAAAGTTGTCTCCAAATTCTACAGACAAACTAGATTTACAGCAGATATTCAATAGATGGATTAACTAATGCAGTTATGTACAATTAAGACTATACCAATGTTTGTCTTGTTCCAAATAAATTATTATTATGGTTGCCACAGTGTTTTCTCAGTACGTCATATTCATAGATTATAATTATCCTTTACGTTAAACTTTCAGTGGAATTGACTATTGACTTGTCTTGACACTATGAAATGGCGACTTGTAAAAAAACTTGGTGTCGCTAACCTTCTCCAGGTCTAAACCACACATCATATCATAACAGCCTCCATAATTCGACCACTGTTGGGACACAAGGCCCGTCATTGAAGGAGGTTTAGGCAGTAGTCCACCACGTTTGCCCAATGCGGATTGGTTGACGGAGTATGAGGTGATCAATAACCCTTTGCTGATCCATTAGTCGCCTTCTACGACACCCATTGGAGGATGTGCTAATGCTATTCTCCTCTGCCGGCATCATGCGGCTGCCAAAACTAAACCACACGATAAGAAGAAATTTCCAGTGTACTATGGCGTACGAAATAGGGACACATTTGGTGGTAGGTACAAATATTCTGTCTCATGAATTCCGTTTCGCTGGGAATGTTGCCGGTGTGTATGATTGTATTAGTGTGCATGATTTCCAGAGCTCTCAGTCTCGACCATTTTCCCACATGCACACATTTATCAGTTAACATTACTAATACACCCGGAGCCAAACGGACTTCATGAAATATCCTGTACAAGCGTCGATAGTTAAGATGAACGTTTCTATTTCATTTAATCTTATCACGAGGCCACGATGCATTTCAAATCATCGCGATCTTTTCTTTCTCCCTTTCTTATTACTCTTGTTGATCCTATTATAGGTCATAAGCCTAGCTATATCCATAGGCTTGAAGAGTCTGAAATGCTTTGGCCTTAGGTAAATCATTCCCGGAATATACATTCTAATCCTGGCTATAGAATCACAGTCACAACTAGGTGGTAGACCCATATGTAGGGTCGTCTGGGTAGGTACCACCGCCTTTCTTATTTCTGCCGTGAAGCAGTTCGCTGGGTTTCGGATTGAAGGGAAAGGTAGCCAGTGTAATTACTGGGCATGGAGGGCATATCATCTTAGTCCCCAGGATGGCAAACGCACTTGCGGTGTTAAGTGATTTACACTTAATATTGCAAGTGTCTATAGGTGGCGGTGACCACTTAACATCAGGTGGGCCGCAAGCTTGTTTGCCATCTCGTAACATAAAAAAAAAAATAGTCACACAGCAAGTGTTCCACTGATTCACGGTCATATCCAGTCAGTTCTGCAAATGGATAGCCATCTTGCGGGCTGTATGCTTTTTTTACTCTTGTTTGAAAAAAAGATTAATTGCAGAAGCCAGGACAACGTATGTGTACATTGAGACCGGTATAATACAGTTTTAAAATGTATTTTATTTTTTATAAAAAAAGGTCAAATTTGAATTGCAAATCTTCTGTCACGATAATAAGACCCGCACTAATTTGAATTGAAGTAATTTATTTTTCTTTTACATTCAATGCTACCGCGAATGTTGGTTGTTTCACTCCAAATATTGCTGTATCTTGTCTTCACAAGTTTCGCAGTGCCGTTTGTTATAAATTTTTGGACATATCGTCCTGTCTAGTAGTGCTACTACTAACGTTATTCAAGTGGTAGAACTTCCGAGCCTCATTTTCACGAGTACAGTTCGTCTGTGACTTTTCTCGAGATTTTCATGTGAGATAAAATGATTTGAAATGAAAACTTTTTGCAAGGAGCACTTGGAATAAATAAAACAGAATTGGAATCTTTAGTCGGCACGCCTTGTTATGCGAGTCTTTGAAGTTGCTTTGTTGATTAATTTATTTTGCTCTATTACCCAATTTCGAAGCTGTAACGAAATTAGAATCTTGTTTTGAGGTGGGACAAGATATTTTTCTAGGCTTTTCCTTTTTTATAACTTAAGTGATTCAATTATAAAGTTTTTAAAATCTTATTTACAATGTTTACAAAAGGAATTAAATAAACCCAATAATAAAACAAATATTATTTGCTATACGGAATAAATATGTATTTTTATAGACTTTGGTCTAGCACTTTTCAAAGTTAGACGTAAATCGCACTGGTTTTTTAAAATATGTTTGAAAAAAAAAATATGACTAATATCTATCTTTTTATATTGACCACGACAAATTACATGCATTCCGGGGAAGTAATTTTTACCTTCCAAGAGAAATCAGTAGAATAATACTATCCCTACGTAAGGCCGTGTAGTAAGAAGACAAAATCTCCACTGGAACTCCACGGAGGATGGAGTTTGGAGATTCACGCGTGTCACGCGTGGTGTGGGAATTGATATTTTTATATTATAAACTTCTGTTCCTGTGTTTGTCACTAAACTCCTAAACGGTTGGACGGATTTTGAAGAAATTTTTTATATGTGTTTAAGCATTAAACCTTTCCTTAACCTTAAACTTTAAGGTCATAGCACATATAACAGCTCGGAAACTGATCAGCATCGCCTCTACTCGAGTCGTTTAGTATTCTTTGTATGGAACTATATCCTGTAACGCACACTAATCAGCAACGGAACGACACCGCCTCGCCTCGGGATAAGCTCACGATCGATGGTGCAGTGAGTGGTCAACTAGCTGTCCCCGCGCCGACGGCTCACCGACCAATCATCGTCCACGCGCTTACGTCTTTCCGTAGCCAGGCCTGACTTTGAAAATTTTCAACAGATTTATTATGGCACCAGACGGCCTAGACAAGTGGCAAACGATACAACGTTTTTATCGAACGAATAATAATTTTGGACTACTACACATACATTTGAAACGACGGTCGCCATGGAGCTTTCTCAGTAATAGGTCAATTTCATACGTTATATTCTTTTCGACGCAATCGATTGGTCACTTGGCTAGACCCACAATATTTTTGGTGTTTTTATATGAAACTTCAACTTCACTTTCTGATACAAACTGGGCAGGCGGCGAGCCTTAAGCGCGGCGTCGCCTCGCCCGTAACCGAGTCGACGTACGGGCGCTGCTGATCTGTTTCCGTTACGTTGTTGGCGCCTGTTGGACGGCGCGGCGAAAGGCGATAGTCAAAGTGAAAGTCAAAATTTCTTTTATAACCTTAATATATATAAATTACGTGTCACGTTGTTTGTTCGCGATGGACTCCTAAACTACTTAACCGATTTTAATCAAATTTGTACACCGTATGCAGTTTGAGAGATGGGATAGTTTTTTAACCGACTTCAAAAAAGGAGGAGGTTATCAATTCGACTGTATGTTTTTTTTTTTTAATGTTTGTTACCTCATAACTCGTTACTGGGTGGACCGATTTTTAAAATTCTTTTGACCTTTGGAAGCTACTGCTTGTCATGGGGTCCCATTTAAATTTTATCGACATCTGATAAGTAGTTTTTGAGTTATCCCTAATAATGCCTATTAATTCACATTGATGATATCGTAATTTTGTCACTTGTGTGTCTAAAAGATCTTGAGGTAGTTTCCGGTAAATATCATTACTCAAAACACTAAAAACCAGAAAAAAAAATTTAAATAAAAAAAAACCGCCTTCAAAAAACGGGAGAAATAAAAATTTTGTTTATAAAAATCTAAATGTTTTTTGAGGTCGGTCCCAATCTCAATATTTGTAATAAACGTTGTCACTTGTATTTGGGACCGACCTCAAAAAACATTTAGATTTTTATAAACAAAATTTTTATTTCTCCCGTTTTTTGAAGGCGGTTTTTTTTTATTTTATCTTATATTTTTTTACTTCAGATACAATGATAAAGGTTAGTAGTATGAAATTACCACAGCAACGCGTGGCCGGAACAGCTAGTAAATATAATAAAATAATTAAACTTATACGCTTCCGTTCCCTATCTGAGCTGTGCCTTTAGATTCACAATTCGATATGATAGCACTTGTTTTTTTTTAGTTCTTTAACAGTCTGTCGGGCTACTAGTACCTAGTAATATATGTTTTTTTAAGAACGGCAGGACATTGGTGGACCTCTAGTCTATAAGGTGAACCTTCCAAGAGGCGAGCTTCCAAGAGCCTTTAGTTTCAAGCTCCAATATTTCCAACATAATACGTGAATCAATCTATTGTGTGCACATTAGTGAAAGTTTGATCGTGTTAATGATACTATGAAGTTTATCTTCGCCGAGCTCCACTGAGAAGTTGCCGATGCAAGTTCGGTGAAAATGAGTTTGTCTTTTGACTACGATATGCAATGAGCCGCAGCCTCGCTTAAACTATTTAATCTTTGCATTTGTTTCGTTTGACTTTTAACGGGTAAACAAAAATTTTATTTAATATATGTGCTAGGCTAATGATTGAACTGAACCGATCGAGATCTGCTTGTACTGTCGTTGTCTCATCAGATCCTCACCACATCATGAAATTCCTCCTTCAGGCACATCTCTACTGGCTGGATTTTCTACGATGGGAAGTGCCTGGTCATATCATGACGTGGCCAATTATGCGATCGGTTGTCGACAATATTAGCACCACAGTCAATACAAGTTCTTCTAGTCATCCAACGGGCACGTCTAGACAGGGCAATCGTTTGGGAGCCGCGGGACGAGAAAGGAACAGTGGCCACCGAACCGCCATACACTCGTTCGGGAGACGCTGGTCAAGTGTGTCGCGTATCGATTAAACGCATATATAATTACTCTAAATAATGGTTCTTACTAAATGTGCTGTAAGAGGTTGCATGTATTATCTTAGTATATTAGCGGCTCAATAGGTATGTCGGACGCGACGTTTTTATATAAATCAAATATTTGTTTTTGGGGGTCCCGATTCCGAATACAATATCATTTTCGAGATCATGGACGATCGCGGACGCAACTTTTTTTATTGAGTAGACCTTATGTAACATTTGTTGTTATGCTGTGCCTCAAAATAGAGACAGATTGCAAGCCTACTTAAAGAAAATCATCAAACCCAAAAGTGACTGAACCTTCACCTCCATATTACAAAATCCTAAAGACTAAAGTTAGTCGTGGTTTAAAACTGATGTTAACTCTGTCTTTCATTCAGAAAATAAGTGTCAACATCAGTTTTAAACCATAACTAACTTTGTTCTATGTTTGATAATATGGAGGTCAGTGCCCCCAACAAACAAAAGTCAACCAGGACAAATGTTTTTTATTTATTTATTGGGGACAAAGAATTAACTAATTAAAAATTATTACATAATGATTAGTTTCATTGTCTAACCAGCGACATTGTCCACGACAGAGGTTTATGATATAAAATATTGTTCGAGACATTTCTTAAATCTCAAAATTAAAAAAAAAACGAATACTTGATAATAATACCTTTGCATTGTCATGATTACTGTGCTACCTGAAAAGCCTACAATCCGACATAATTTACTTCTATGCTGAGTTACCAAGGATGTCTAAGGTGTGCTTTTTAATATTACAATGATGATGGTGGTCCAACGTAATAAATAATTAACAAAGATACTAAACAAAATAGTTGTTGTTACGTCGTCGTGTAATAGCGGTACATGTAAAAAATTCACGACGACATTTGAGTCGAGCGGCGCGTTGCTCGCTAGCCCCGCGATTGCATTACCGGGCGGCAGTCGCCAGGCATTACTGGTGCCATTACCTTATCTAAAGTCCCTCTCGGATTTATTTAGTTTTCCCTCGCCGCAATTTATCGAAAACCGCTCGATAAAGTTGTCAACAGGAATGGATCTGGAGCCAATTTGAGAGGAGAACATTCAGCTAAAAGAAAAGGACCCTTTCGTTTCCGCGTCTAGGACTATCACGATTTGCGAATTGGCCTCTTTGGGTTTTCAGTGGTAAGTTATGGTTCTTTCTTTGCAAATAAAACGGCTATCTTGAGTTTGAAGTTGAATACAAAAAAGAAACGAAAAACTCAGAGAGAGTATGATTTTCAGCACTCTAACGTTGTGATACTAAGTATATTAAATTTAATTATATTTCTTTCAGTTTAGACAACAACGTACAGAGTACACAAAAAAATGTAAAAATATATTTGTGAGAACGAGTTTAGATTGATCGTAGGCGCAAAACATTCTCAATATTTCGTCTTTATAGTCTAGGTTTGCCCTTTTAGGCTGGTATTGTAGAATGAGTCTCAAGAATCAACGCCGTACTGATCGTCATTATCCTCTGTGCTTGATAGAAAGTAACAATTGATTCTCAAGACATGATTGGAATTCTGAGTGCGATTCTGTAATACGGGCCTTAGACCCAGTAGTTTTTGGTAACAGGGCAAGTCTGTGGTCATGACAATGTATTAATAGCATTTGTTGTCTTTGCATTGCTTAACAATTAGGTAGTGTTAAATAAGCCAGATAGTTTTTTAGTGGTTAAAGTTTTCTGGTGAAGTTGGCATCCCATTATCAGCCTTGTCATTACTTGTCAACAAGTGATAAATGAGGACTAAGAGGAGTTTCACTTGAGTTCATGTTGTAATAACACGTTTTGTGAGACTCTATTTTAACTCAATCTAAGGTACAATTTATTGTTACTTTAGATACATTTTCATTTGATAAATTCGCAATAAATAATTATACATACATAATTATGTCGGGGATATCGTCAGGATTTAGCTTGAATCACGATCTCACATACGAATGCAGAGTCCATTTATCACAAAGAGGAAAACCAGACCAGTGCCTGGGACTTGTGACCCAGTGTGTAGGTACCTAGGGCACATTTTACATTGCACCGGCACTAGCCTTCATTTCTCTCTAACTATTATCACACAACCGTCGGACATAGCTTCCACAAGCATTCCTAATACAACCATAGAAACGTCCGCACTCAGCTACGCCTCGAACTAGACTGAGCTCTGTCGAGCGCGCACCGCTGCAACAAAGGCACGCCCCACCACTATTACGTCGCAACGTACGATAGCTCGTCACTCGCAATCCCACGTGGACTATTCCTAATGAAAATAACAAAGTAAAGTACAATTGAACTTAATGTCATAGCGCCGTCGTCACATACATAATACGTCGTAATAAAGAATCACAAATGAGTACACGGTTCATTAGGTTTCTTTCAGTGAGCTCGTGAGGTACCCAAATGTCGAGCTTTTTTGTGTACCCAGTTTTTTTCAAATGCGCCATAACTGTTTTGTGGTCAATTCCCAGTTCTTCAGCTACGTCGTAACTACTGACATGCCGATCTTGCTCCACTTTTTCAAAAATAGCATCCATTTTATCTGTAATAGGGCGACCAGAGCGACGTGCATCTTTGACATCAAAATTTCCGGATTGAAAACGCTTAAACCAAATTTGTGCTACTCTCACAGACACTGCACTAGGTCCATAAACATCGCAAATTTTTTTCGCGGCTTGCATTTTTACCTTTTTTGTAGTAAAATTTTAAAATGTATCGAATTTCTTCATTAGATTCACTCATCTTGGCGGTACGAAAAACAAATGAAAATCACACATTTTCCTAATTTGAATTTGGAATTATGTTCTTTAAAATTTAAACTTTCAATGATACCAAAACCAGCCAGATACAAATAGTATAGCCAAAGAGATTTTATTACAAGTTTATACATACTATAATGCGAAAAGACTTTTTCCCCAACCTAATATAATTACGCTCATTATCCCGAAAGGGGTCGAGCCGAGCTTCATACTTCAAGACTGCCTCTACTATATTCATTCTTCACTTTGTCCATTCTTGTTACTTCACACATTCATCTTAGCATACGCATCTCAGTCACGTGCAACCGACTCTCATCCGTCCGCTTTACCGCCCACCTTTCTAATCCGTACAAGGCAACAGGTGTTATTAAAGCTGTTTGAAAATTAGTAGAGGTGTATCTAGCGCGCCACAGTGGTGCCATTGCAGCGCTACTACACGCCACAAATTCAAAGGCCACACTTGTGTCACAGGTCCCAGATATTGCTCCTGGCTCCCCTCTCTGCAATACCTGCTGGCACCTGCACAGTGAATCCGTGGAGTGCTAAGAATTTTTGTCTCATTTTTTATTAGATCAGATACTTTTTCAAGGTCAAATGTAATTTACTAGGTGGAAGACTTATGTAGGCCGTCTAGGTAGGTACCACCGCCTTTTTTATTTCTGCCGTGAAGTAATTACTGGGCATGGAAGGCATATTATCCTAATCCCCAGGATGGCAACACACTTGCAGCGTTAAGTGATTTACCCTTAATATTGCAAGTGTCTAGGTGACGGTAACCACTTAACACCAGGTGGGCCGCAAGCTTGTTTGCCATAATATATGTATAAAAATATGAAAAAAAATATCATCATCATCAACAGCTCATATAATGTCCCCACCGAGGGGCTCGAGTCTATCCCACATTAGGGGTGATTAGGCCTTAGTCAAATACACAGTGCGGGTTGGTCGACTTCACACACAACCTAAGAATTTCTTCATAGGTGTGTGCAGGTTCCCTCACGATGTTTTCCTTCACCGTAGAAGCGTCGATTAAACAAGCATATGAATTCAAAATTTGAAAACACATTGGTAATGGGAGACGACGCTCTTACGCACTACGCCACCGACACGCTTCCGATGCAAAAAATAGTTTTGCTTAATAACTTTGTTAATAATTTAAAGTGGGATTCTGTGTTATCCTTTCAGTAATCTATATTTATTGGAGTCAGAATAAAGTTTTATTTATGAAAACACTAAGCTGTGAATGAAATATTACTTTTCAAGTTTCAAGCATCTTATATTTAGATGTTGTTCAACTAAAATTTTATGTTAACATAATTAGGATAGGTGTATTCAATTGCTTTTAAATTGAGTAACAAATATTTGATAAGTTTCAAGAGTATTTTGTTTAATAACATTTGAAGCCGTTGTTAACTTTACATTGTTAGTTATTTATAGGATTAGGTACTAATATGTAATGTTTAGATTCAATGGGTTTTTTGAGTTACTTTAAAACTATAAGAATGTCAATGCTAAACTGATTTTCGACCTTATTTAATGGACAGGTATAAGATCGAAAATCATTTTCAAACAAAACAATCCTTTGCCACGCTGTTCCATGGGCACCGGCCCACTGTTCTTACATTTACAGGTAACCAGAATGTAAACAGTTGTTTGATAAATGACTCATCAAAGCATGAAATGTGGGATTGTACATTATGGTAAAAATTACTGTGGGATTGTACATTATGGTAAAAAAAATATAAAGGAAACATTTTTATATCAGTGCATAATATTGTGTAGTATCATATTTTATGGGTGATTAGCTAGAAAGTGAATTTATTCTTATTCTTATTAATTCCAGCCTAAGTTGGATTCAATAAGAAATAAACCATATTCACGATGTACAGAAACGACGTAAGGGTCTATTCACGGAGTTTCTAGCTCACCTAGAGAACGTTTTTGCTCTTACTTCAAATATTATACATTATGGCTTGTAGTACTAGGGAATTGATAGGATATCTTAGTAAATAAAATTAATTTTATTATTATTTTACTCTAATTCGACATGATCTCGACTAGGTCACACATAGGCCAAAATGGCCGCAGCTCATAATGGTGCGGCGGTATTACACAATAACGGTTTTCCGTTTCAATTTGCTTTTGAGTATAAAACAGAACAAGTCTACCTGAGTCTAATCTGGGGTCCATTAGCTTATCTTCTGGAGTTATTATTACACCACCTAAAGGTGGACGCACATTTAGCCTTTTACCTCAATCGTGTACAATCCAAAATTAAATCGTTAACGTTCCTATAAGTTTTGGCATGTGACAGCTGTCACGCTGTTGTCAGAACGTATAAAAACGGAAGCAGTTGAATTTTGATAACTCGCCTTATACTTTATAACGCATATAACGTAAGATTTTGTTTGACTGTCATCAAAATAGTAAAAATCTTACGGCAAAATGAACAGATCCATCCAAAGGTTTCTTAAACTTTAATAACTCTGTTTAACAATTTTTTTATGACGGAGAACACTTGAGATATATGTACCTACACAGAGCGCTGATAAGACCACGCTGAGGTTGTGTGGGAGTCACGTACCTTATTGGCTTGGGGATCATAGTAACTTAGCGCCAGCAATGCATTTGATAGGTCTGCGCGAACAATTTGTCAGATTTAGTCAATTTTTTGGCAGTCAGGTCGTTAATCTCTAATTTAACGTTGTGTCCGGGAATTGAAGACGCAGCTATTGCAGAGATAAGCAGACTGAGCAAGATTACATATTTCAGGTTCAAGGTATTGTTCAGCAAAGACGAATATACCTACTGATTTTTTTCGCAATAAATTTGGATTCTGAATCGGCGAACGCTAAAAATATAACAAAATATTTTAAAGACAATAGCACCTTCGTGATCATACAAAGAACAGTCATATGCACAACACTCTCTTATATTACGTATAACTCATTCATCTTGTTGACACGAACATTGTTCTAAAGAATGAAATGTAATATGGTACGACATGCAATATGTATAGCGACTGATAATTTCACGTTTGTGTTTTTCTGTAAATATTGTAATGCTCTCATGCTCTTATATATTTTATTTTTAGTACTTATTATACCTTTGGTAGACCCTCAAATTTAACGGCGGCATTTACTGAGCTTTCATTTATTTCTTTGTGTGTATATGACATATTTCTAGTTTAGTTTAGCATATCTTAGCTGGCTTATTGGCATAGTTTTGTTTTCGTTCTACAACTCACATCGTAGCACACTTATTAGCTCTGATAAGGGAATCTCTTTTACTATGAACGCTACGGATAGGCGGCTACGGAATTGCTACGAACCGTAGCGCATCACCTCTTTTTACTATGAACGCTACGGATAGGCGGCTACGGAATGGCTGCGAACCGTAGTGCATCACCTCTTTTTTAGTATGAACGCTATGGATAGGCGGCTACGGAATGGCTACGAACCGTAGCGCATCACCTCTTTTTTAGTATGAACGCTACGGATAGGCGGCTACGGAATGGCTATGAACCGTAGCGCATCACCTCTTTTTTAGTATGAACGCTACGGATAGGCGGCTACGGAATTGCTACGAACCTTAGCACATCACCTCTTTTTTTACTATGAACGCTATGTAAGGCGGCTACGGAATGGCTACGAACCGTAGCGCATCACCTCTTTTTTACTATGAACGCTATGGATAGGCGGCTATGAAGCGTAGCGCATCACCTCCTTTTCTTAATAAAAAACAGGCGTTTCCTTTCGGAGCTGATAAGTGTGCTACGACCTTAAAGCCGCTGCTTCACTGCGGCCCACGAAGAGGATACTCACGTGTGTCAAGCTTCGCTATGTATGGAAAAGGTAGTGATAATGTCCACTGCAACCCACTACGCCCGCTATACTACACCCGCTACGCATGAAATGACGTCAGTGGTACACGTGGTACCACTGAGGTCATTCCATGCGCATCATTTTCTCCGCGGTTTTGAAATAAGCAAGTTGGTTGTAATCTATTTGTATGGACACCCCCCTAATACTGACTAAAATAACTAACTTGGTTTAACATTATATCTAAAAACATTTTCGTAGTATAAGAACTGCGTTGCAAGAAATAATGGTATATTTCGACACTCACACCAATTATCTACCGAAATTAAGTATCGTTAAGAACTTGTTTTATGGATACAGTCCGATAACGGATAAACATATGTGATAAATTACATAATATTCTTCTGTAAATCAACTTAAAATATTATATGTCCAACCTTGACTCCGTGAACAAATGCTGGAATTCATCACAGGAACATTTTTACTTACCAGCATTTGAACCTGGATCGCTTGATATAAAGACAGTGTTACTGGGTACTCCGCCACGACGACGTCAAACATTAACTGCCTGCTGCTATTTTGTGTAAAATGTATTCATTAATAAAATGTTATTGACCAACAAGAAAACAAAGTTGTTATTTTTCGTTACATTCCCCAAACGTACACTTTATTTCTTCGCTAACATAGTATTAAAAGGTAACGGTAAAGCCTACTTTATTGCAGCGTAATAATTCAATTACATTGTATTATTAGTTATTTACGGCGTTGCCATTGCCAGATATTTTAGAGTAATAAAACGATCACGTACTTATATTATGGTAAAAGCTTTTAAACGAATTAAAACTTAGGTACAGTTGTGGTAAGAAAAAGTTCGTCATTGAAAAGTCGACATTTGCTCGCACTATGCTAATTATCTGTAATGGAACCATTGAAATAAAGGTCTTGTAGTGTGTATGACTGAGAATTTTATAGAGGATTTCTACCTCATCAGTATTATATGTCTGTTGCTGTGTTTTCGCCAAGCACTCCTAGTTGCATGAAAATGTTTGACGCCAATATTTTTCATCAAAATTTTGAAGAAAGAAGAAAGTACTGCTGCTTAAGTTTCAAATGAGGCTAAGGGTCGACTTATATGGCTACTATACCATAAAAATCTCGATCAATGGTCAAGTAATGCATTTTTTAATTAAGTGTGGTCTCCCCTTGATTTTCTCGTATACTGGAATCGACTCAAAAGTTGATCGAAACCTTATATTTTGATGTCATACATGCATGTTAAATTTGGTTGCAATAAGTTAAAACATACTCGAGTTATTGTGCTAACGCACAGATACATACACACAGAAAGACACACAGACATAATTCCAAAAACGGTATTTTTGCACTCAGGGAGGTCAAAAACGTGTAAATCCGTCAAAATCTCGAGGTCGAATTTTTTAACGATTACAAGACTTCCTCTATTCTACGTATACGAGAAAGTAAAAATGATACTGGGTAGTCATTTTAGTGATCAGTAGGTTCAGGGTTATTTTTTATGACAAAGGTGAATGGACTGCCTGTGGGAGAGTCTAATGTCTTATGTGATCTGTAGATTCTGCGTTATTTTTTTTTATAACCAAGCAGAAAGAACTCGACCAGTGGTCAAGATTTTTATGGTCCAGTGGCCACCCAAGGCCGACTCTACAATTAAAGGTACACTGCACAACTAAAGGTACAATTAAAGGTACAAGGCACACTTATCATGTCTGAACCGTATTGCCTCTTTTTACTATGAAAAAGGGGCGTTCACTTTCCGAACTGATAAGTGTGCAACGACCAGATCTAAAAGCTATCAGTAATTTCGAGACAGCCTTTATTATAACGAGCAAACTCGAACTACCTTAATCCTCTTACGAACTTTGTTTCTCATTTTATTATGCTGCGCCGGTTCGCCGTGTGTCGTTACAAGAATGGTATTGCTTTCCCGAGATGGAGACCAATAATCCAGACGGTAATACTCCGAACATGGCAGACCGATGCGACTTTCTCACTTTACAGTGCAGCTTTATGCCACTTCTTTGTCTAGAATTCAAAGTTACTGCACCTTCAGTCGTCAGTACATTTTACCTACTTTATGTCGTGGTAGTAAAAGCGACTTTCGCACTCCGAATTTTGCTTTGAAAAGTATCCTTAAAATGTGAAGGTTTGGAGGTTTATCCGTCAATCATGCGAGAAAGTTCAACAGATTTGAATATATTCCCCGACTCATACCAACTAGACTTTGGCCTGCCTAGCTAGACCAAAATAAGTACAATTAAGAACTTGTATCATGGATAAAAAAACAGACTTTAAATGTACAGTCATTTAGGTCTCTTCTTCTCCTACCTTCTTACTTTCTCGTATATGTCTTATCTTATACCAAAGTCGCTTAAGTTTATTTAATTGTTCTTCGGATAAATTTGTAATTTAAACTAGAAAAGGTAAAAATCGGGGTTGGTCTCCCCTTGACTTTCCGGAAACGATTCAAAAGTTGATAGAAACCTTATATTTTGACGTTGATGTTAAATTTGGATGCAATAATAATTGAAATGAAAATGAAATGAATGAAATGAAATGAAAATGAAAAAGCTCTTTATTTAAATGGACTTTGCTAAGTACTTTTAAATCGTCAAAACCCTACCACCATTTCGGGACGAATAATTATTAATATGCTGAGATGGAGAAGAAATGGCGAAAGAAACTCCACAGCTTACAATTTCGTAATGATTTCAAAACATCAATACAAGTCAATAAATAATCAATATAATTTAAGTTACATTTTGACATGCGTAAAGTTTGGGTAGTTATTACTCCCACGCATTTGGATTATTTATCTTGTGAAAAGCTTTTCTATATACATAATTTAATTAATCATATTATTGAACTAAGCAATTTAAATTTTGATACCCACCACCATTTTATGTTATTGTTAGTTAGGTACTTACAGATATTCCTTTCAATATAAGTGGTAAGCATACATTTAAGATCCTCCGGTTAACAATACAATGTGTGGTATACTTAAAAAAACAATTATTACATATTATTATTGCATGTGTCATACAATTGTCCATCTAAAGATAACAAATAATTATAAGACCTACGTTTACATCAATCAAGAAAACATGAGATGACCAGGCCCCGCTGGCGGCACCTGTTCACAGGCATGACGCAAGAATCAGCCATCGCTTCGCTCAACCATATTTTAGGGAACGTAACGACCCGACGCAAGACGACACCGTCACAGGACCTTTTTAGTGAGAATGACATACACACGCTTCTTGATTATTAACGAAAACAAATTTAAACTAAAGTTATGCCTCTGAGTCAACTATAAGACACATTATAGATTATATGCATAATTAATAAACATATTTAAAATGCATGGACCTCGAGCAAATTCACCCCCATGCGTTAGAATCATTTATGTAATCAGACACCTTATAGTATGCTTTAGTATACAGTTTATTTTTAATAGCAGTTTTGAATTTATTAATAGGTAGGCTTCGAATATTATTTGGGAGTTTGTTATAGAAGCGTATACATTGTCCCATAAAAGAATTGCTTATTCTGTGGAGACGAGTAGCATGTACCACAAGATTATGTTTGTTTCTCGTATTAACATTATGAATGTCACACTTTTCAGAAAAATTTGTTATGTTTTTTCGTACGTACATTAAATTTTCAAATATATATTGTGATGCCACTGTTAGAATATTTATTTCTTTGAACTTTTCCCTAAGTGAAACCCGAGGACCTAATTGGTAAATAGCTCGTACTGCTCGTTTTTGCAAAACAAATATGGTGTTAATATCCGCAGCATTACCCCAGAGAAGAATTCCATAAGACATAATACTATGGAAATAACTAAAGTACACAATTCTGGCTGTGTCTACATCGGTAAGTCGTCTGATAGTTTTAACTGCATATGCAGCTGAACTTAACTTACCAGATATTCTCTCAATGTGTGGACCCCATTGCAATTTAGCATCCAACACTATGCCCAAGAAAATAGTAGATTCAACAGGTTCCAATCCAATTCCATTTATTTGTACCATTGTTTCAACCCGTTTGACATTGGGTGTGCAAAACTTAATTAGTTTGGTTTTATTTTCATTTAATAGTAAATTGTTAATGTTAAACCAATCTACTACTTTAGATAGTGCATTGTTTACTTCGTCATAATTAGTCATTTGTCTATTTATTTTAAAAATCAGAGATGTATCATCTGCAAACAACACTATGTCATGACTGTCCTTTATACAGTAAGGTAGATCATTAATATATTGTTAGCAGAAATGAAGAATGAATCGTTGCGAATCATGACGTCACCACAACGCCGCCATAAAAGCAATCGTTAGTTCGCTCTCAGCCCATTTGCTTGTCGGACGTTGAAGAGCGAGGTCGGTTGGAAAGGTATACGCCGTAATGGCGGTGACGGCTCGGTTGAGTCAGTCGTGTTCCGACCGCCGGACCGAGCGGACGTCTGCCACCACAGTGTATAGTGAATCATAGAGTGACTTAGTGTTATAGCACAACCCTCTCCCGACATTCCGGAGGACACCACAGTGGTGATCGATGTGATTTGCATTGAGTCATTTATTTCATCCTTATTATTCGGTTATTGTGTAAAGAGTGGTTTTCTGTGCATTTACTTGTTACTTGTTGTGAAAATCTAATTGAAAGTAAAATTGTTTTAAGTTACGATGATAATTCTTTATTTTTATTTTATTCCATTCCTGATTCCTAAAATCAGAAGTGGGATAAAGTTCCTACGCCTACATTAGAGGTTTTTTTAGTTTAAAAAAGAAAATAACAAGCAGTTGCAGGGATTCGATTTATTATGCCGCTACCGTCACAAAATCGGAAAATACGCCACCGCGCCATGAGATTAAGCGTGGTATGTACAAGCAAATCACATCGACACCATCATAGATCTCGTTCTTGTAGTCGTGGGTCGCGCTCACGGTTGTCTAGGAGTGAAAATCTTTCACGGTTCCGTAGGAGTGATACTCGTGTGTCTACTCGGCACGTAGAATGTAGTTCGCGGTCTCAACGTAGCGCGTCTCGATAAAGTAGATTCCGTACCTACTCATTCGCGACTTCGTCACAACAGAACCGATTTACATCATCATAGTGACCGTCGCGGGTCACGTGTAACGATTCGATGGCGGAGACGTTAAGCGCGATAGTGTCTACACTAAATGCCATTGGGGAAAATACGGCGAGTATAACGTCAACCCCGTCTGACCGTGTTCGTGTTAGATTTACTCCGAGTGTAACGCCGAACCCGCTGACCGTGCTCGTGTAAGAAATATTGCGAGTGTACCGCCAAACCCGTCTGACCGTGTTCGGGTTAGAAGTACTGCGAGTGTACCGCTAAACCCGTCTGCACGGGTTCGTGTTAGAAATATTGCGAGTGTAACGCCATACCCATCTGACCGTGTTTGGGTTAGAAATACTGTGAGTGTACCGCTAAACACGTCTGCACGTGTTCGTGTTAGAAATACTAAGAATGTAACGCCAAACTCGTCTGATCATGTTAGTGTTAGTCCTACCCCCGATGCGAGGACAGCAACCTAATCGCAGCGCAGGTGCTTGCTGATGCTATCATTAAATAAAGCAAGGGGCCACAGTAACTTTGTATCTAACTTTGATCTATCGTCTATCAATAATTTTGGTGCGAGGAGGTAGTTCGTTTCTAGCCATTTATGTCAAGCCTAACCGCAGTAAATTAGTCAGCCATACACCAGCTAATGCTTTTAAGAAACGCTACACTACTCCACTAGATGTGAAGTGTAACTGCGGTCAGACTGGACATTTAAGTGTAATGTGTACCAAAAAACAATTGAGGATATAGGTAGCTCAAAGGTTGGGTACATGTTCTTTGTGTAAAAAGACAGGTCACAAGGAAAGTGATTGTTTTGCCAAGGTTCGCTCACAGGGGCGTGGTCGACGCACAGTTGATTTGTATAGTGAGTTAAATAATTCTTCTAATATTGACATCACCACCGCAGTGATTCAGGGTACACCTGTGGACGTTTTGATAGTGGCGAGCGCGATTTCCCTAATATGCGATTCGGCTCTCACTTTTCTTCTATTCTATTCTTAATTAATGGCGTCGCTATACATTTACGTTACGCGTTTTGCCAATGTCAATATAGTGGAAGAGAAATTAAGTAACTAAGGGTTGTACGGTGGATTTGAGTTGGAAGTGGATTCTCTCAACGCGTGTTTTTGCAGCGAGAACTTTGGAGAAACTCCAACACTTTTCTTGTCGGCGTAATCTCATTGCGTATGTCACAATTACAGTGGAGTTCAGTAACATTGCTTTCGATATTGATTTTATGTTGTACCCGCAACTTGTATGAATGAATACCCCGATTATTATCATAACTGACGTTCTCAATAGAGATGGTGTAATGCGATGTATTGAAAACATTATCTGAGGCGGGATTCTCAACAAATCTTCGAAAGTGTACCTTCCTAACTACCGAGGTAACTTGGGCCGAGTTAGGCCGAGTTAGGGCCGAGTTAAGTGCGCCAGTTTCTGGGCCTGGCCGGTTGTTTCCACCGTTGCATCGTGTGAAACGTGTTGGTGTTTATTTAATGGGGTCACCCGGGGCGCGGACGGCCGATGCTGCTCATATGGGTTGGAGACGCTGGTGGTTGTCATAGCGTTGCGAAGTTTTGGGCATTATTTGATTGGGATGGCTTTCTAAGTCGTAACCGATTGCAATGCTCTGGGGGCCGCCGAGGGCAAGAGAGATCTTCTGCCAAGGGTTGCACGCTGGATGATTTATCTACGGGATTTTGTTTTAATATCGAATATAGAAAGGGAAATGGTGTCCCGAGAGTTGTGCAGCATTTTTTTGAAAGTAAAGTTGTGAAGAAGGTCTCTGTGTGCGTGTGTGTGTATGGGAGCGTTACCCCAGGCGCACGCGAAAGGTGCTGTGCAGAGACGTCTGTGGATATGTATTGGGCTCCGGCCTTGCAGACATATCTTACGATATGTGTTGGGCTCCGGCCTTGCAGACATATCTTACGATATGTGTTGGGCTCCGGCCTTGCAGACATATCTTACGATATGTGTTGGGCTTCGGCCTTGCAGACATGTCTTACGATATGTGTTGGGCTCCGGCCTTGCAGACATATCTTACGATATGTGTTGGGCTTCGGCCTTGCAGACATATCTTACGATATGTGTTGGGCTGCGGCCTTGCAGACATATCTTACGATATGTGTTGGGCTCCGGCCTTGCAGACATATCTTACGATATGTGTTGGGCTTCGGCCTTGCAGACATATCTTACGATATGTGTTGGGCTCCGGCCTTGCAGTACCTTCCTAACTACCGACGTAGAGTACCTGGGCCGAGTAAGGCCAAGCGTCAGGTTAGGCCGAGCGTCTGACAGATGGAGGCACCGAGCGGGTGTGCCAGTTCCTGAGCTGCGTGGCCGGGTCCGTCGCAGTCTGCGTGCTGACCTACCCGGCAGTCGCGCACCATCCACGTGCGTGCCTCTGCCTGCGCGCCCTGCTTGCGCGCCCTACCTGCGCGCCCTGCATGCGCGCCCTGCTTGCGCGCCCTACCTGCGTGCCCCTGCCTGCGTGCCCTGCTTGCGCACCCTACCTGCGCGCACTGCTGCGCGCCCTGATTGCGCGCACTACCTTACAGACATATCTTTCGATATATGTTGGGTTTCAAATTTGTATCCATAGCCATTGATATGTGTTGGACTTTGGTCCTGCAATCTCGTATGGCTTAGCCTTGTACGTAGAATAGTGAGAATAAGCGATGTGTGTGGTCGATGAAGCTTGTAATACGATGATTGTTAGTGAAGTAGAAGAAGTTAAGAAATAACATCGTGTGTATCATTGAAAGAGGGCCTTGATTGTGTGAGGAATGAAAGAATAGGCAACTTTACAAAAAAGTTTTGTTTTTGTGTTCATGTTGTTTCTCATCGACAGATTCTGAAGCTGAAGACAATGATGACACCGGTGCTGAGCCGTGGTCTGCTCAGGTTGACCCTGTTGAGGTCTTCCATGACGATATCTTGTGAAATGCGGCCGAGGACGGCGCATGATCAGGATAGGCCGTGTTAGCAGAAATGAAGAATGAATCGTTGCGAATCATGACGTCACCACAACGCCGCCATAAAAGCAATCGTTAGTTCGCTCTCAGCCCATTTGCTTGTCGGACGTTGAAGAGCGAGGTCGGTTGGAAAGGTATACGCCGTAATGGCGGTGACGGCTCGGTTGAGTCAGTCGTGTTCCGACCGCCGGACCGAGCGGACGTCTGCCACCACAGTGTATAGTGAATCATAGAGTGACTTAGTGTTATAGCACAACCCTCTCCCGACATTCCGGAGGACACCACAGTGGTGATCGATGTGATTTGCATTGAGTCATTTATTTCATCCTTATTATTCGGTTATTGTGTAAAGAGTGGTTTTCTGTGCATTTACTTGTTACTTGTTGTGAAAATCTAATTGAAAGTAAAATTGTTTTAAGTTACGATGATAATTCTTTATTTTTATTTTATTCCATTCCTGATTCCTAAAAATATATTAAAAATAGAAAAGGACCAAGGATTGAACCCTGCGGAACCCCTATTGTGACCGCAGCTCCAGAAGATCTTTGACCATGTATATCGACCCTTTGTATTCTATTAGTCAAGTAAGAAGTCAAAAGGTTGAGAGCTTTATTCCTAACGCCATAGTGATGTAATTTCCTGACAAGAGTATCATGTTTTACACAGTCGAAAGCCTTGGATAAATCACAAAATACTCCCAAAGCATCTCGTGAATTCTCCCAGGCTGAATATATATTTTTTAGTAATTCAACTCCTGCATCTGTGGTTGAACGGCCCTTCGTAAAACCGAATTGGTTTTTATGTAATAAACTATATTTTTGAAAGTGAACGAGGAGTTGATTAAGCATTACCTTTTCAAAGATTTTACTTAGCGTTGGTAATATCCCCTTGTGTGTCGCGCGGCCTCCTGGAGGTCGCTGTCAAAAACGCCTGTGTGTCGGCCGGCCTCCTGGAGGTCGATCCCCCCCTCCACAGTTTTCCGATAGTGAAAATGATGATTATTATTTATTATTATTTGAAAATATAACTGTACCAATTATATTATATTCTATAGTTTATTTTATAACGATTTTAGTGACAAAATCTCATATTTATAGTTTTATCACAATTTTTTAATTATTATTTTTTTACACCCGGAAAATTCGCGACGGAAAGTCCGGAAGTAACTGACACATGCGCGAAATTTTACAAAATGGCGGCGACACAATAGGGGATATAGATATCGGTCGAAAATTCGTAGGGTCAGAAGTATCTCCAGACTTAAATAAAGGTATTACTTTGCTATGTTTCATCAAGTCAGGAAACACACCCGAAGCTATACAGCTATTAAACACGATGGCCAAGTAAGGGGCAATTACGTGTATTATAGATGAAATAGTATTTACAGAAAGTCCCCAGAGGTCCATAGTTTTTTTAACATCAATAGTTTTAAATGTATTTACGATATCTCTGGAGTTAACCGTTGAGAATTCAAAACTAACATCGCATTCAGAAACACTTTCCTTAAGTATCATTTCAGCTGATATCGAAGATGAATCAAGCGTTTTAGTTGTCATGAAAGGAATATCTGTAAAAAATCTTTCAAATTCGGATGCAATTTTTAACTCATCTTTGATATCTATATTATTTACATTCAAGACGAAATCACGTGCGCGTGCTCGAGCTCTACCAGTTTCACTATTAATAATATTCCACGTTTCTTTAATTTTATTCTGAGATCTAGTTATCTTATTTTTTAAATAAATAGATTTTGCAGTGGAACAAGCTCGTTTAAAGATTTTTGAGTAATTTTTAACATAATTGATGAATGCGGGGTTAAAATTACACGATTTTTCACCATATAGTTCATACAATTTGTTCCGACTTTTGTAAATGCCAGCGGTGGCCCACTCACTAAAAGATAGACGGTCACTGATTGTTACTGTTTTAGTTTTGAAGTGTGTATTAAATTCATTGCTAATAAGATTAAAAAGAGCATTATATAGGTACTCAGTACAGTCATGATAAGGTAACTGTGGCAGTTTCTGACTCAAATTTAATTTAAACTTTTCTAGTCTGCTTACACTCGTGGGAATAAAATTGATTTTAGTTTTCTGAGGGGCAGCTTTTTTCCTAGAAAAAGAAATTAATTGACCGCAGTGATCAGAATGTAGTAAATTAATTATAGATTTCTGATTAGGCTTCATATTAGAAAAAATATTATCAATGCCTGTAGCACTTGTGGCAGTAATTCTTGTAGGTTCGTAGAAACAATTGTGTAAATCATAAGACTTAAATAAGTTTAAAAAGTTGTTGGTTAATGAATTCTTCTCTAAAATATTAATGTTAAAATCTCCACAGATAAGAATTGTTTTATGGCTACCACTAATTTTAAGTAAAGCATCCTCCATAATATTTTGGAAATTCTCGTAAGCTGCACATGGAGGTTTGTACACACTCATAACAATGAAATGCTCAAATTCGATACATGCAATTTCCGTAACTCGCTCAACAGATAGGCTCACAAGGTCAATTCTTTCTTTGGACTTTATATTTTTCTTACTTATTATTAAAGAGCCGCCATGATTCAAGTTTGATCTGCAGAACGAGCTGACAACCTGGTGATTATTAAAGTTGAACATTAGTTGATGATTTTTCAGCCAATGTTCAGTAATACATAAAATGTCAATGCTGTTACAATTCATAAATAATTCCAGTTCTAAGTCTTTACCCAACAATCCTTGAATATTTTGATGGACCAGGTTAATACCTTTACAACTTATAGTTTTCTGATTTATTACATAATCATCATTTGTAAATTGAGGTGAGTGTCCAGTATAACTAACAATAGAAGATGTAACAATTTGGTTGCCAGAGAGTGTCTCTTTTGTCTTAAGTTTTAATTTAAATGCATTGGTTCACATTCCAAATGGTCACCACATGTCAAATTATTTTCCTGCCCAATAAAGACAGTATAATTATTAGCCAAAGAATTGGCTATGTTTGAAATAGAATATGATAGCGAGGTTGCTATCTGTTTTTTGGTAATAAACGACAGATAATAATTATCTTTGGTCAAATAAAATTTCCTAATGAATACATTAGTTTCAATAAAATCAAATTTACTGTTATAATATGTCATACTTTGTAATTTCATATTAAACTTGTGCCTGTAGTAATTTTCACCTTTTGTCAATGACTCACTGTACGGTAAAGCAAGAAGAATAATTTTTTTTACATTTAGGTTACACAGGCATTCAAATAATTGTCTCAAATTATTTATATTTGTGTTTCCCCTCCTGCCAATAAAAACAATGATTGTAGTGTTAGGAGAGTAATTATTACATTTAATTTTGTCAAATATTTGAGAATAACTGGCACCAGGCATACAAAAATTAGTCACCAGTTGCCCTGTATACTGTTCCATTATGTGCCCCATATTTTTGCCTATCTCATCAGAATACATAATTACATTTTCTTTGTTAGTAGTCGTCTTGCTCCTAACTTCATCGAGGTTCAATTGAAAGCATACTCGAGTTATCGTGCTAACTTTTGGACTCAGGGAGGTCCAAAACGTGTAAATCCGTCAAAATCTCGAGGTCGAATTTTTTGACGATTTCAAGGCTTCCTCTATGCTACGTATACGAGAAAGTAAAAATAAATAAATTAGCAGAATACTAGAATATCTCAAACAAAACAAAAACAAACGCATATTCCGAAAGTTATTTAATTATTCCAAGATAAACAAAACGTTGGCTTCTATTTTTGTAATGTTATTTTTATATGATGTTTTAGGGCTCTCAAGGCAAATCAAAGCACTCAATCAGTCTGTTACTATTAGAAAGCAGGTATTATCATCAATCCCTCTATTAGCCTTGATACTAAGACAACCTTAATATTATGGATTTAGACTAAAGAAAACAAATAATGTTTCTAAGTTATATTGAAAGCTATTTACTTAATTTTGAGAACTAGGTAACACAGGAATGGTATTTAATAAAAAAAAAAATTCATACAGACGAATACAGAACCTCCTCCTGTTGGGAAGTCGGTTAAAAATGAGTTTTACTTATGTTTTACTGAGAGTGTTCATTTATAGAAGTAGTAAAATTTACCTAGATTGTAAGATATTGACACCTGTCAGGCACGATTGAGGGACCACCTTTAACCGATTATAATTTTCGAGTGTCTTCTTTTACAAATGAAAGGTTGAATTTACTATTGTTTGGGAACTTTTACTATAGGCCGACGCAATCGAAAGCTTAAAATTAGATAGAATGTTTCACGGGAGTATTCACACATACCACAACCGCAAACCACACCACAATGACAACACGGCGGAAGCTAAGTTGTATGTGGTTGGTACCGACCACATCGCAACCCACGCGCAAACACCAGCGTCACTACGCACTAACAGCTGGTCCCGCAAAAACTACACGCAACCACATTGATATTTTGTAGTTAACACAACGCAACTGCAAAATGATGCATCGATGCTATCACCACTACTTGAATATTTCTTGTCTAAAGTGGTGTGGTTGTGGTACATGTGTAAACACCCTAACTGTCGACCTTCAGCTCACCCGCAGATAACTGACGATAAGATCGAAAATGAAACCTGAGAATGAACCTCAATCACAACTGCCCTCTTGTGGTTGAGGTTCATTCTCAGCTATCATAAATATATTATTAACGGCGGTGACATTGCGAGGAGGACTGACGTCTGTTAGGGCGGGAAGGGGTTGGAGATCCTTGGGGGCGACCTATGTCGCGTCAATTGGCTGATATGATGGCAGTAGCCACAGGAAGTTACATATTACCGCGCTAAATATTAGATAATGTTTTGTTTGAAAAATATAGCTACCATATTAAAATGAGTTGTCGACGATTGTATGTATACCTGCCATAAACAGTCCAACTTTCAGAAAGAGGTCAATCGACGTATCCAACCAATCGATAAGCGCATACGCGGCATATTCTCTGCCCACATATCACAGTGACTCAATATGCAAGTTGTTAATACGTGTGTATTGTCAGTGATGACCTATGGAACCGAAAACGCGGGCGCTTACAATTGGCCGTTGGCTCTGAAAAGGTACTTGAGTGGCGACCGCGTACCGAGAGACGCAGCATTGGTCCACATATGGGACCGATGATCTGGTAAACGTCGCAAGAATCCGCTGGATGCAAGGTTAAAAATCATAAGGAGAGACCTTTGTCCAAGGATGCTGTGTTCAGAGCCCCACCCGTGATGCGCCCTTGACAACGTCTAGTTCCCGATGTGCATTTAATTTGGTACATTAACAAAAATCAATTATGTCAAAGAAAAATAAACCAATTTAATGTTATATTAGAACGTAATAGGTTACATTTACGCCTTTTACGAGTATAAAGTCAGTTTAACAAAATACAGTGTGTTTAAAAAACGAAGGTCCCAGAGGGAAAGTTACCGAATCGTTTTTAAGCTTCCTAGAGATATAAGCGGTTGGCGAGTGGTGTGCGACCGATTAATCGACTTCGGCTTTGGCTAAACTCGTTTTAAGTTAGCGCAAGGGTTTGCTTAGGCTTGAAATTCCGTTTGAGGATAAATGATCTACTCGTATTTGGAAATTAACGATGATCGTTAAGGTTATAGGCGTTAAGCATGAAATGCGTAACTTAAGAAATGTGCGTTTTGTTATTTTGAAATACATCTCGCTAAATCTATAATTGGAAAGCGAAATACATACGTTATGAATCGTTTACACTCTGTTACGTGTTATGCTGTAAACATGTAACATATGCATAAAGTTACATGATTACACGCACGGAGCACACTTGTACCCCAAAGGAATTGATGATTTTTGTTTAATTGGAGTAGTTTAATAAAATAAAAAAAAACAATTTATACGTAATCTCTTTGCATTGACGCTTATAATTAACAAAACAATGAGCCTTAACTCTGATGAAACAAAAAAAAAACCTTCTAGCATAGTTAAAATTCTAAAAATAATAACATTAGAAGTAATACATTGAGATAAAAAAACATTTAGGTTTTTTTAAACATAAAACTTTTGTAACTCCGTTTATATTTTTGAAGGCGGATTATTTTTATTTAAAAATATTTTTTGTATATATGATTATTATGACAAGTTACTAAAGTTTTAATCTTCTTCTGTTGCTGACCATATATAAAGGGAGAACTTGAAATAGTATGTTCTATAGACGCCGCGGATTTGATTCTGGAGTACTTTGAGGGTGTACATTATGACTAGTGGTTATTCCTAGTGTGGTTTTTGGTTGGCCCAGGCTATAGTTTAGTACTTATTTATTTATAAGAAACCATAGTAACTGAAATTAGTTTGCTTGATAAAATTCTCGTATGTGATAGCGAATGATTGGTTTGGCGGCGCGAACCTCGCCAATATAGAGGAATCACTACTCATTGCAACCTATCAAATCTACTATAACATCTTTGGGACTAATTAACATAAAAAATGTGCCAGTATACAACATTATAGAAATAATTAAAACATAGAGATCGAATTCAACGGACAATTTGTCATCGTATCTGGTGCATTCTGTAAAGATTTTATTTTTATTAGAATCCCTTTGTCTACCTATTTTTTTTTCAGTTGATACTTAAATTTATTCAAAAACTCAATACCTAAGTGTAAGTACAAAAGTTAGAGTTGAAACTTATGTCATAGTTAGTGGTTAACACCGAGGCGAAGATTGAGTAAAAAACTTCTTACTATTGAATTTGTTACTAAAAGAAAAGTGTTCAATAATAACGTGGAGAAATTTCTCACCGACGTCGCCAACAACGCTAGCAATTAAAATGTTGTATCTTCGTAACCTGGTTTTTGAAGTCCATAACCGGTCAAACTTGAAAACCGAGTCAGATTAATCGGTCTAGCGGACCAAGGCCGATGGTGGAGCATTTTCTATCTAAGTAATTTTTCCTGTCCGAGAAAAAGACTTAGGTACGCTATTTCTTACTCTCACCACATATTCCATTAGATCTCTATACAAAAGCCGCGTTAAAGCTACCCAGTTCCTACACAGACATTACAAAGATGTCCTTTTTTAGACGCGCATCTGTGTGCGTGACGTCTAAGGTACCTTACCTTACCTAAGTCAGCTTCTCGACAACTCAGAATCGTTGGCGGGGTGAGGAAGCGCCGATTGGTTGGGGGGTCATAGTGGGTCATAGTGTCCATTCTCTACATAGTGTTATTATATGTTCTGTGCTCTCATATAAATTTTACAAAAGCCTAGGCAAATATTTGTAAAGACGCATCCTCGGTGTGCCGTTCTACATCAGTCCTGAGGCTAGAAAAATAAAGTTATCCTATTAACGCAATTTGCTTGTGCAAAAGAATCTTTAGGAATATGAATTACCTACTTACTTACCTATATCAAAGGATATTAGCAATTTATCCCTAAGGCTTATTATTCCTTTGATAAGAATATCTTATACAACGTTTAAATGAAATAACACCCTGAATACAGGTGGTTGGGGATCGGCTTCTGAGTTGATTTCAAGATTTTTTTTTTAAAAAACAATTTTTTTTGAAAAAAAACAAAAGTACCCAGAAATTGTTGTACAACATTTTCTGGGTACTTTTTGTTTTTTTTTTTTAAAAAAAAAACGTATTTAAAAAAAATATATTGAAATCAACTCAGAAGCCGATCTCCAACCACCTGTATTTAGGGTGTTGGTTATTTAATTTACATGTTGAATATCTACGCGTGTTTCATGAACGATTAATATAGCTAGGAATCTTTTTTATCGAACATCAAGTGTAAAAATTGTAGGCAAGAAACGTATTTTTTTAAGGTCATAATATGAACAAGGAAAAAGTTTAAATTTTTTTAACCCCACAACGGGAAAAAGGAATGAAATTGGTTAAAATCGGGGATGGGATTTGAATTTACAATTGACTCCTCTTATATAATATAGCCTATGTTAGGCGGTTCATAATAACAAATCGATTGACATTTTATGCATAAAAATCGCATTAATAGTAACCACATAAATACCTACAAACATGCTACCTACAAACATGCACTGCTAAAATTACAACTCTTCCTTTTGGGTTCACCGTAGTCAGGTAGAAATATAGCTTAAGTTTCTTTCTGTGTCAACATCATCATATCAGCTGAGAGACGTCCATTGTTGGACATAAGTCTCCCCCAAGGATCTCCAACCGAACGGTCCTGCGCTGCCTGCATCCAGCGGCTTCCCACGACCTTTACCAGATCGTCAGTCCTCCTTGTGGAGGGCTTACCAAGTCTCACAGTACGCGGCTGCCATTCAAGCACCTTTCCGCCCCAACGGCCATCAGTTCTCCTAGCAATGTGCCCTGCGTAGAAATATTTATTTTTACCTCAAAAGGCCTATTTTGCTTTGTAAAATCTCGAAGGAAAAACGCTTTATGCTGCGAGCTCTGAACAAGACTGTAACATTCAATCTAAATTATTTTAGTAATCTCACTTTTAATTTTCAATAATTATTTTTAAGATAATAAACATGTATTAAAGTATTGCCTTGTTTTTTCACCTGTAAACATTTTCCTGCTGGAGAGGTGAAAAGTTGTATGTTTCACACGCACTGCGCTCAGTTGTCTATTTATGAATCACTCGCTATACTTGTGATTCAATTCTAGACTATTATGGTAAGTTTATTATAGGACTGGCATGTACATATGTATAAAAGTCCCTAAATAATATAAAAAAAAAATTGTATGTGTCAGCTCCGACGCACGACTGGAGTTTACTCCGAGACAGGTGAGATGGCGCACCTGCTGTCATCCGTGTTTTGACAATTAGAAAGTTGCGCGACATAGGATGCGCACCAAAAACGTAACGAGGTCATTCATCGATAGATTTTACTCCTCACATTTTTCTCATACCGGGCCCCTTATATATGCAAATCGATTCTTAAGGAGTAAACTCCAAAAAAACTAGACTACTTCGCTGGTCCGTGATTTAATATCGGCAGTCGCAGCAAAAAATAACTTTGCTCACTTGTTTGATAAATAACTATTATTTTTAATAATTTAAATGTTTTACTTCACTTAGGTATAATATAGGTTGTCCTTAAGATAATAGCAATTTATCTGGACGAAATATTCTTCTTTCGACCCTGGTCCCAATTTATTAAGGGTTGGTGCAGTATGTTGTACTACATAGGTCATAGGTAGATTAAGGCCGACCTGACACCAACTTTCCTGGGGATGCTGATGTGGGTACTCGCCACTGCGCGAACGACCCATTGGTCCGATGAGCTGCATTTGATTGATTCTTTGGACAGAAATTTTTCAGTTGGGTTTTACCATACAGACGAGACGAGAAGGGTAGTTTATTCATGGCCGGGAATGACAACGGAAAAAATAATTAATATTGAGTTTATTTTTCTGTGGTAAATTTTCTAATAAATAATACTAATTAATCTTGACCAATATCAACGGCTTTCGTCATTAATTTTTCGAGATTGGTCCAAGTCAAATAACCCATTAAGGGGATCAAACCAGTGCCTCCCGGGTGGGAGACGACGCTCTTACGCACTACGCCACCGACGCTTCGTGGTTCCTATTAGCTAATTCAAAATGAGTCCTTCTGTAATTAAGACCGCGGTGTCAACAGATCGTGGTGTCAACCGTCGACATAGCCCTGAGTGCTTCCGCATTGACCTACACACAGATGAGCATTTACGCTCCAGCTATTGCGTGAATTATAAACAAAGCTCTGTTTATTTTAAACGATACCGCAAATTGTTTTCCAGCCTGCGAATGTCGCCGAAAGAAAAAAAGTGGTTTTACATCAATAACCCAGAAGAATTCATAAATATAAGATAAGCGCCGATGAATCCAAGGGGAAACGCCTCAAAGAAGAAAAGTATTGAATAAATAAAGAAATCGACACGTTTTCGCGAACTCTCAATTTATCTGAGAAAATTTTATTCATATCCGAACTGAGGGGACGCCTTCACAAGGTTCCGACATATGGACACATGTTGGAGATGGAAAGCTCTGCTTATTATATTCGTTTCCTTTGCCCGTTTTATCTTAAAAATCTGGGTCAATAAACTTGAGCCGGTGAACTGTTTTAGTATTTATATCACACGAAAACGAGTGAACCATGAATGTGTCTAGATATACATCCACATCGTATCTGTCTGAGTTTATTTCTTCACTGTGCATCCGCACTGATGTATACAATATCTTGACGGTTGCTTTCCAATATGTATATGACAACATCGTGTATATGTTACATCCTAAGACCGAAAAGCGCAGAACGCGTTGTGGTCACAAAAAAGTACACTCCGTCTGGTCATAAAAAATAACCCGAATCTACCCATCACTCAGTCATGTAAGTGCATAAAATACTACTCTCCCAAAACTATTGCACTCTGCCCGGTCTTTGAAAAAATAACCCTAACCTACACTCAGCCACAGGGTTCGAAAGGATAATTATCAATACCAGATGTGGATGTTTAACTGTGTAAAAAGCGTGTAAAAAGCGTCGGTGGCGTAGTGCGTATATAAGAGCGTCGTCTCCCACCCGGGAGGCACTGGTTCGATCCCCACCACGTATCAATGTGTTTTCAAATTTTGAATTCATATGTACGTTTAATCAACGCTTTTACGGTGAAGGAAAACATCTTGAGGAAACCTGCACACACCTATGAAGAAATTCTTAGGTTGTATGTGAAGTCGACCAACCCGCACTAGGCCAGCGTGGTTGACTAAGGCCTAATCACCCTTAATGTGGGGTAGGCTCGAGCCCCTCGGTGGGGACATTATATGAGCTGTTGATGATGATGACGCGTTGTGAGAGTTTCCGGTCCTTGAGCGTAACATATACACAGAAAATTACATGCGTTTTTAGAAGCCAGAGTAGTGAAGGTTCCCTTGCAACACCCGGAGGCCTCTTTAACCCTACACCTGGCTTACAAGACCCAGGTACTGCTTCTGGCTCTCCTGTCTTCAACGCGATGGACCTGGCACCCGCAAGCTGAACCCATGGAATGCTAAAAGTTTTAGTCTATCACAGAATACATGATGTAGAAATAGATTTGCTATTCCAGCTTTCAGACTTCAAAAACCATTCACTCATTCATAGGGAAATGTACATAAATATATGTATTATAAACTCTTACGTCATGTTAACTGAACTTCAGTTACATAAAAGGCCTCAAATTTACAACGAAGAAACGTACTATAAAGTTCAGGAGTATTTAGAATGCAGGATAAAGATGTATGGTCCCATTCAAATCTGCTAGATTCTCCAATGTAAACTAGTTGGATATTAATGTACCGATAATATGTACTGTACAATTGTTATTTTTAATTGACAATGTTGAAATAAAATCACATTGGCAACTTTTTTAATTATAATTGTTTAATTTTTATTTTATTCTTATGATTAATTATTAGCTTACTTGAACATGTGAAATATGGCTCTTTCCGAATCAATACTATGTAAATGAAGGGAGGAACAAACTTGCTGAGTTTCTTGCCGGTTCTTCTCAGAACAAGGCTTCCTAGTAGACTCGTGAACTGGCATCAACTCGTGGCATCAAATTTGATTTTCACACGTGTAGAAATTGTACCCAAATAAATAAATATTTTTTTACTTTGACTGTACCATTTGGTACGACGCACGATTGGTATGTGTGTGTGTAGAGATTAAAAACTTTCTCCACAACGTCTTCCGAAGCTTTAAGCTCGCTGTCATAAGGCAAGCAAAAGCTCGAGTTGAAAAGAGGATTAGACCCCTTAAGTTTGTTGCGAGGTAAAGTAATATTCTCGAAGACAACAAAAAAGGAAATCCTTAACCGTGCATTCGCTTCTGAATATTAAACATCCCTCCAATACTTATAATTAAGTTTTGTTCGACGCTTTCCATTGTACGCGGAATTGGAACGTTCAAAATGTCATAAATTAAATCTTACATGCAATAAAAGGCTACTTACAATTAGCTGAACAATTTGTTTTATAAATAAGAATCAATGAGCAATTTGAAACTATTCGCAACACAGTTTAAGTGTAAGCCCTTTTATCCGAGTGATACTGTAGGAGGGTACGCGAATCCTTGTTCTTATAATTTCCTTGAATGGCGAACATTTGATTTAAGTACCGTCCCAGGGCAGTCAACGACTCCCCCGGGGCCGCCCCGACTATTTTCCTTTGTTTTTGTCCCGCTTTTTTAACAACTTTTTCTGAAAGGATTCGTTAAGAGGCCTGTACGAAGGCGTTTTAACCAAAATCCCGTGATTAGAGTCAAACGATTGACGTCCCCGCGGAGTCTTGAGATTAATGGTAATGATTGAAACGGTACACTGAAAAAAAAACTTGATAGCATAAATTAAAAAAATAATTATGGGTATCAAGTAACTTGTTTATATACGAGCGTACAAAGTTTTGTGATCGCGGAAATCAAGTCATCTTGATTGAAAAACTGAACAAGAAACAATGTAGATTCAAATAAGTAATTGTCGGCATAATCAAGCCTGGTCATTATTATTATCAAATGCACCTTGTAAATTTTACTAAGACTTTTAAATCTTAATGAAGTTTTGTGATGACTATAAAAAAGTCACTTATTTATTTATAAAATGTAAAGTAAGGTCTAAATGAGTAGCTTGATTCACTTTATAATGTTATAATGATAATGTGAAACAAATAATTATCGACATAATTAAGTTATGTCATTAATATTATCAAGTGGATTTTGTGCATGTTACTTAGACTAGGTAATCTTAATAAAGTTTTCTGATGGCTGTAATATAGTCACTTATTTTTCTTTATTAATTAGAGTTTAGTCTAAACAAGTAGCTTGATTGATCTTATTAGGTTATAATGATCTATATATCTATACTATATAGGCTAATAAATACAATAATTCGCTCATGTTTATTTTAACTGTATAGAGGACTGTAAATAAAAGACATTTATTTGATATTTATACGTCTGTCTGTATTATTATAAATTTCGAATACATAGTAAATACTAAAAAAAAGCTTTTCTGTTTCAAGAGTAAGTATGGCTATAACATACACAACATATTATAAATATACAAACAATCTACAGCACAAAACTCTTCATATTTTGAAACTTTATTACAAACTAAAATAATAAAAAATAACAATACAAATTCAAAACTTTCTTACATTCTACATTACTGTTTCAGAAACGTTTTTTCGTCGAAGAATTTTCGTTTTCTAAAGTTTTTCCTTTATACCTCAATAACCCAGAAGTCTCGAAATTATTTTTCAATAATTCAGAATGGACCTGTAACAAATCATTTTCCAATTTTATTATGTTATTATAGCAGGCAGAGTATTTAATCGTGCTGTATAATATACAAATGACTTTACGGTACAAAAGATACATCCCTTATGTTATGACACACAGACTGACAGGGGAGCAGGTATCTACTCTAAGGGGGAGTACTAGCAATAGTGTCACTTGGCATTTACTAGTTTTATTAAAGTTCAATGCCTTTTGAGAATTGAACCTTAATATAACTTATAAAATCGAGTAAGTTAAGTGGGTAATTACTCTATCTATTCTCTAAATCGATATTGTCTTAAGAGATGAAGCCATTGAGCTGTGTCAAGTTAAAGATACCAGATATAGTGTAGAGTGAACCCATGTTTAGGTAATCTACGTAACATATTAGTATCGGGAGTCGAAACCAATCGGTTAATTATTGCACCAAATCCTCACACTGCACAGCATAATAGACTTGTGAGCAAGTGTGGAAAATAGGAAATTAGGAAGCAGGAACAAAATATAGACAGGTACTTACTTGCGAAAAGTGGCCCCAACTCCGGGAGCCTCCAGGCTTTGAGTAAATCCATCACTTCATCCATCTTATGGTGATACTGAATACTTCAATTCAATCGCAAACACCTAACTTTTATATTATTTGTAATATTTTAGGCACAAACACGAATTTACAAGAAGATGCACACTCCAACGGCTCGGAGATCAAAATGAACTGAAACACGTTTGATTGAAAGTGCAAGATATAAAGAAGGAAGATAAGTAGTTATTTGAACTGTCAACGTACATCTTTCAAACAAAAAAGCGCGCGTTCATTGTTATAAAGTTGAGTGATCGAATGAATTATGAAACTTTATTCTTTCAATAATATAATTATTTGAAACCAATAGGCTATGTTGTTTAAAATAATAATATTCTTTTTAAAATAAACTAGTGATTTGTAGTATTAATATAGCAACTTGACAAATATAAATAAGTTGATGATAAAATTTTACCATGTCTCGACATCAATAAAGTAAACTTAATAAATTCAACACATTGGACTTGATACACGTTCAAACATTTCAGCTTTATTGGGACAAAATACCGTGATAATTTGTTTGTGATATTTTCTTGAATGACTCAATCAATTTTTTTCCAATCAAGCAAGATTGTAACTTGTTTAACCATTATTTTTTTCAGTGTAATTACGGAAATGAAACGTGTAACTTATGCAAATGGAAACGAACCAACTCCTTTGAAACTAATAGTTCCGAAGATCGATTTAGTTATATATGCAGAAACTTCGAGTAATAATGGTAATTTAATCTGAATCATAAAGAAAGGCCTTTCGCAATTTTTAATTGAGTTAAGTCTCCGTTTGGTGGATGGAGTAATCGATTTATTAATCGTATTTCGAATGTAATTTTGTAATTCGTCCTTTTATATTAAATTCAAATAAAGTTTCGCGTTATTTTACTTTGAAGTATTTAATATTAATTAATTTTCGTTTGAAGTGCTTATTACCATAATTAACTTGGAAAGTTGACGATTGCCATTTGTTTTCTTTGTGGAAAAATGTTATTTTTCTAATAAAGTTGACATTGACGTTTTTGAGTGGAAGATTTTATGTGAACTAATGGCTGTCCGTGGCTCCTCCTGCGTGGATATTATAGCACTAACAGCCTATGTGCTAGGTGTGATTGTCTATTGTGTGATTAAGTAACATATCCATTGGAGTGTCTGGCACGCTATAGAACTATGTAATATTGGACTTATTTTTGGTATACCACACATTGTATTCTTAAATATTTGCTAACCAGAGGAATATAAATGTATGCTTAACGCCTAAATTGAAAGGAATCTATCTGTCATTAACACAAAATGGTATCAAACGTTAAATGACTTAATTCATTAATTTGATTTATTGAATTATATAGAAAAGCTTTTACAAGATAAATTTATTATATAAATGATCCAAATGCGTGGGAGAAATAAATGCCCAAAATTTACGCATGTAAAACTGTAATTTTGATTATATTGGTAATATATTAATATATATTGACCTAATGTTCTCTTAGATTTGCGCGAGCACTACACATTATAAATAAAACAACTTTTACGGATTTAACTCGCGTGTAATTAGATTTTACATGATGATATTATTACCCGACGTTTCGTAACACTTTTCAGCGTTCGTGGTCACGGGATGACTAAAGATGTAGGTTGTCAAACTTTATGAAATAGTTAAATCTACCGTCACTTTAATTATTAATTTGGAGTGTTCCGTTTCACGCAAACGGAGCTCACGGTGTCATTAGGTCTTGCTGTGTGGTGGTTTGCCTGAGTTTTAATAATTTTAATTACTGGATCCCAAGCAGGTGGTACGGCCCAACCATCTTCTCTATTGAAATTTGGGTGTTTCTTTATTTCAATAGCCTCGCGCAACATCCTTGGGATGTATCGACGTTCCTGGGCGAGAATGTGTGGTTTATCGAACCTTATATAATGGTTGGGCCCTTCTTGCGTATGTTCACACACTGCAGACTTCGTTTCGCGCCTATGTTTTATGTCAGCTATATGCTCCTTCACCCGGGTGCCTATGCTTCTCTTTGTTTGACCTATATACGAGAGCCCGCAGTCGCAGTCCAATTTGTATATACCTGCATCTTGAAAGGGTATATTACACTTGACGGGTCGTAGAAATTGGTTAATCTTCTTTAGCGGCTTAAAGTAAGTCTTAATCGAAGCTCGCTTCAAGATGTTCCCAATCTTGTCTGTGACTCCTTTCATGTATGGTAAGACTGCAGGTTGACGCTCAACTGTGGCTGCTTTTACCCGGCGTGGGTGACGTGGCCTTGGTACTTGCAGTTTATTAGCTTGCAGTACATGCTTAACATGAGTAAGCTCGCCAGAAAGATGTTTGTTGTCACAGATGCCGTGTGCTCTCTGAAACAAAGATTTCCCTACAGTAGCAAGCTGACTAGGATGGTGGTGAGAGTCACCATTGAGGTATCTGTCTGTATGAGTTGCTTTCCTATACACAGTATGGCTTAGGCTATGATCAGGATTCCTAACAACCAAAACATCTAAAAATGCTAGTTTATTATCTGCCTCTAACTCCATAGTAAATTGAATTTTAGGGTTTATGGAGTTAAGATGGTTAAGAAATGCTGAAACCTTATCGGTTGGTAATATTGTGAAAGTGTCATCTACATACCGTTTGTAAAAGCGTGGTGTTATAGGTGCTGTGCTAAGAGCTCTTTCTTCGAAATCTTCCATGAAGATATCAGCAACAACGGGGGACACGGGCCATGGGTTCTCCCGTGTCCCCCGTTGTTGCTATTAATAAACTAGCATTTTTAGATGTTTTGGTTGTTAGGAATCCTGATCATAGCCTAAGCCATACTGTGTATAGGAAAGCAACTCATACAGACAGATACCTCAATGGTGACTCTCACCACCATCCTAGTCAGCTTGCTACTGTAGGGAAATCTTTGTTTCAGAGAGCACACGGCATCTGTGACAACAAACATCTTTCTGGCGAGCTTACTCATGTTAAGCATGTACTGCAAGCTAATAAACTGCAAGTACCAAGGCCACGTCACCCACGCCGGGTAAAAGCAGCCACAGTTGAGCGTCAACCTGCAGTCTTACCATACATGAAAGGAGTCACAGACAAGATTGGGAACATCTTGAAGCGAGCTTCGATTAAGACTTACTTTAAGCCGCTAAAGAAGATTAACCAATTTCTACGACCCGTCAAGTGTAATATACCCTTTCAAGATGCAGGTATATACAAATTGGACTGCGACTGCGGGCTCTCGTATATAGGTCAAACAAAGAGAAGCATAGGCACCCGGGTGAAGGAGCATATAGCTGACATAAAACATAGGCGCGAAACGAAGTCTGCAGTGTGTGAACATACGCAAGAAGGGCCCAACCATTATATAAGGTTCGATAAACCACACATTCTCGCCCAGGAACGTCGATACATCCCAAGGATGTTGCGCGAGGCTATTGAAATAAAGAAACACCCAAATTTCAATAGAGAAGATGGTTGGGCCGTACCACCTGCTTGGGATCCAGTAATTAAAATTATTAAAACTCAGGCAAACCACCACACAGCAAGACCTAATGACACCGTGAGCTCCGTTTGCGTGAAACGGAACACTCCAAATTAATAATTAAAGTGACGGTAGATTTAACTATTTCATAAAGTTTGACAACCTACATCTTTAGTCATCCCGTGACCACGAACGCTGAAAAGTGTTACGAAACGTCGGGCAATAATATCATCATGTAAAATCTAATTACACGCGAGTTAAATCCGTAAAAGTTGTTTTATTTATAATATATTGACCTGTAATGATTTTTGAAATTGTAAGCTGTGGAGTTTCTTTCGCCATTTCTTCTCCATCTCAGCATAATAGTAATTATTTAAGTAAAATAATTATTCGTCCCAAAATGGTTGTAGAGTTTTGACGATTTAAAAGTACTTAGCAAAGTCCCTTTAAATAAAGAGCTTTTTCATTCATTTTCATTTCACGCTTGTGTTTGGCGAGATATTAAATTCAATATTTAGGTTTTGTGCAGCGAAAGTGGCGTTTTTTTTTGATACACAAGCATCCGTGTTGACGAAACATTGAAATAAAGGTATTATTTGTGTATGAAGTTGGGAGTTTTATAGTGGTTTCATCACCTTATTAGTCACAATCATGACGTCTATTGCCGTATATTTCTCGAGGAGTACTCTCTAGATGCATTAAAGTAAGAGACACCTAAGACATTAATGAAAACAGAAGGCAGAAGAAATAAATAAAAACAGATTTGGCTTAAAGGATTAATAAATAATTCCAGGCCTTCAGAAGAGTGTGTGTGAGCAGCTTCTAGGTGTGTGCCAGTGAACGCATATAAAAAAATGCGTTCACTGGTATGTGCCATTAACACACGACAGACGTTAAACTTCAGAAAAGTATTAAAAGATCAGATCAAAAGTGATTAGAAGGAATCAATACAATACAAATATTCTTTTCATCCCACCACCTCGGAAAGTGTAATTTTGCGCTTCGAAATCTGGCTGGAAAATTCTATTTTATTCGCTTGAGTGGCAAAGTAGATTTGAATTTAGAACATCACATATAATGAGTACTCAATATAATTGTAAATTCAAAACGTCATTAAACCTATTTAATGTAACCTCTATGGTGCCAAATTTATGATTAGAACTTTTTAAATTGTGAAAAAATTCTTTTTCATTTTGTCATTTCCTCGCTGAGGTGGGATGAAAAGTTACGTATTGCACTCGAGTGGAAAGATTTTTCACCTTGTGCTCGTTTGTTTCCCTCGCTGACGCTCAGGATTCTAATTTAGAATCACTCGCTGCGCTCGTGATTCAACTTTAGAATCCTTCGCTTGCTCGGTCATCCAAATCGAGCACGCGGTTAAAAAGGAACTTTCCACTCTTGTATAATAAATAACTATTATTGCACATTTTTTACTCGGTAGTAGACCCATATGTAGGGTCGTCTGGGTAGGTACCACCGCCTTTCTTATTTCTGCCGTGAAGCAGTTCGCTGTGTTTCGGATTGAAGGGAAAGGTAGCCAGTGTAATTACTGGGCATGGAGGGCATATCATCTTAGTCCCCAGGATGGCAAACGCACTTGCGGTGTTAAGTAATTTACACTTAATATTGCAAGTATCTATAGGCGGCGGTGACCACTTAACATCAGGTGGGCCGCAAGCTTGTTTGCCATCTCGTAACATAAAAAAAAAACATAACAGTACAAAACAAGTTTACAAAAGGACAGTACAATAGGCAGCCTTTTTGCTAAGCAGCAATCTCTTCCAGGCAACCTGCAGTAAAAGAAAATATGGTGTGATGTCAATAAAAACGGGTGCAAGAAGGAGGAATTAATAATAATATTTAAATACAACACTAAATATAAGAATAATATAAATAAATATAAAAAGTAGGAATCTTAGGAAGGAATAGAGGTATGTTATCAAAATGTTGGACTACAAACCTCTATGTTAAAAACTTTTTGGTGGCACTTTTCCGGTGTCGTCTTTCCGTTTCATCGAAGTTTTAAATCACAACGATTCTAAATAAGTTTCGCTTAAAAAAACAACAAACAAACATTCATCCAATCTTTCGCTCTTTTATAGAAGTAAAATGACGCGTCTCTGTGTAGTTCTATCACGGCTAAAGTAGAAAGCAAATGTACAGATATCAACCTAATGTAAAGGCGGCTGCACTCGAGGATCGTGATCAAGCAAACGAGCAGCACTCAGCACAAAAGCTTAACAAGCCAACTTGCAATGTTTCGCGAGTGTCTGCCTTCACACGACTGTAAAGTATGCAACTGATTAATGTTCCTAGAATACTTGTAACTGTGGAACTGAGACAAACTTCTTTGACGTTAACTGTAGATGCTATATTAAGGCAGGCGTTGTGGTTTATTTTGTGCTTTTTTATATTAGCCATGTGATGCCGCCAGAGTAGAATAGCGTCACCCCATAATCTTCAATGGGTGTCGTAGAAGGCGACTAATGAATTAGCAAAGCGGTATTGATCACCTTATACTTCGTCCACCAATCCGCATTGGGCAAGCGTGATGGACTACTGCCCAATCCTCCTTCGATGACAAATAGAGGCCTCGTGTCCCAGCAGTGGGTCGAATTATAAAGGTTTTTATGATATTCACAGATGAATCACCAGTTTTATTACTAAACTTCTCTTAAAACAAGCAAAATGTTGAAAAATCTGTAACCGAACTACGGATAAAAAAGAAATGAATGAAATCAGTTAAAATAGGATTTATAAGGTAAAATCGACTCTTCCTATTGTTGAATTCGGTTTTCGCGGAAGAAATTCAGTCGTCTCCACAAAACATGGTCACAAATGGCGAGTTATTAATCGCGCGTCAACATGTTTGCGCCACCCTTATTGTGATTGTGTATTGTCGAAACTACATAACATCGAGCGCCAGACGATGCAACGAGTAATGGGTCACTTTTTGTTGGGAACAATGCGGATGAAAGTTTAATATTGATTATGGCGCTTGCTCTATTAAAGTAAAATAGTCATAGAGGTCTACCATCATCTTTAAAAGTCTTATCTGACAATATCATAAAAGTAGAAATTGCACCTTATTACTACAATCTTACCTGTTACAATATTTTTTTAAAAGTTTTTTATTAGGTCAAGCAAATGACGCTTTGCACCAGATGGTAAGCAGAAGTGGAGTCCAAATGCGAAGATAGCTGGTGCGAGAGATAAACCGCCGCGCTAGCCACCCTCGCCTTGCCGACCTGCAAGGTGCTTCTTCACGCCTCCTTTGGACCCGCGATATGTGTTCTTTTGCCAAAAAATACTGATTAGATATCAGAAAATCTCTGATCGACCCAATTTTTTTTAATTGCGTGATTGTAAACAACTATTTCTTTTCGAACGCGTTAGTTATAATTTGCTGATCTATATATTGTTATAATAGTGCGCAATAGTTCGCATGTCCCATTCAAAGAGAACGTCTTTTTTTACGAGTGTTATGAACAAGTTTTCACATAGAAAAGTTTGGATAATCACAGTTGGTCAACAATTTGAGCATTCATTTGTCTTATTTGCGTCCAGCACCGCTTACCAAATTGGATTCCATTAGGTACATCGATTTCAAAGCACAGTGCTACGTACCTACTTTCTTGAAGCAATAGAACAGAGAAACATTCTGTCTTTTGGCACTGATTTATTACTGTTCCCTAGAGCTTTTAGTTCCAGCATTTGGTAATACCTGCCTTCTAAATTACCGTAAATTGTATAGACGAGGTATTTAGTTTGTTTAATATCAATTTAAAAATCCAACCGCCGTGTACCGCAGATGTAAGTTGATATTTATTATTTTAAGATTTTTTAAAGACCAATTTGATGCCGCTGTGAAGTGGAATGAGCGTGCTGTATAGTGGTGTTTTTTACTAAAGTACTTTTTTGTTATGTCGCAACTAGCGACCTAGCTAACGAGGGAGATTTTCCCTATTAATTATATTTTTAAGTGTACTTAGTAACAATCATATGAAATGAAATGAAATGAAATGAAATGAAATGAAATGAAATGAAATGAAATGAATGAAATGAAAAAGCTCTTTATTTAAATGGACTTTGCTAAGTACTTTTAAATCGTCAAAAGCCCTACCACCATTTCGACGAAATAATTATTTTACTTAAATAATTATTATTATGCTGAGACGGAGAAGAAATGGCGAAAGAAACTCCGCAGCTTACAATTTCGTAATGATTTCAAAACATCATTACATGTCCATAGATATATCAATATGAAAAAATTACAATTTTAAATGCGTAAATTTGGGCAGATTTTACTCCCACGCATTTGGATCATTTAAATAATCATTTAACTTGTAATAAGCTTTTTTATATAATTTAGATTTTACAGTTTTTTTAAATTTATTAATAGGCAAGTCTCTAATATTCTTCGGAAGCTTATTGTAAAAACGTATACATTGGCCCATAAAGGAATTGCTTATTCTGTGGAGACGAGTTTTATATACAACCAAATCGTGTTTCTTCCTAGTATTTACATTGTGCGTATGACATTTCTCGGAAAAATTCATAATATTTTTCTTTACATATAGTAAGTTTTCCAGTATATATTGTGATGACACAGTTAGAATATTTATCTCCTTGAACCTTTCTCTGAGGGAGTCACGCGGACCTAGTTGATAGATTGCTCTAACAGCCCGTTTTTGCAGAACAAAGATGGTATTAATATCTGCAGCACTCCCCCAGAGAAGAATTCCATAAGACATTATGCTGTGAAAATAACTGAAATAAACCATTCTAGCAGTATCTATATCAGTTAGCCGCCTAATAGTTTTAACTGCATATGCCGCAGAACTTAGTTTACCCGAAAGTTTTACAATATGTGGACCCCATTGCAATTTAGAGTCTAACATTACTCCTAAGAAAGTTGTTGTTTCTACAGGTTTCAATTCTACTCCATTTATTTGTACATTAGTTTCTACACATCTCACATTCGGTGTAGTAAACTTAACTAATTTGGTTTTTTTTTCATTCAGCAACAAGTTATTAATATCAAACCAATAAACTACTTTCGCAAGTGCATTGTTCACTTCGTCATAATTATCTAATTTTCTATTTATTTTGAAAATCAAAGAAGTGTCATCCGCAAACAACACAATGTCATGATTGTCCCTTATGTAGTAAGGCAAGTCATTTATGTACACTAGAAAGAGAAATGGACCAAGAATTGAGCCCTGCGGAACACCTATTGTGACTAGAGAACCTGGAGATCTTTTACCATTTATATCAACTTTCTGTATTCTATTGCTCAGGTATGAAGTCATAAGGTTGAGAGCCTTGTTCCTAACGCCGTAATGGTGTAATTTCCTGACCAGAGTATCATGATTAACACAGTCGAAAGCTTTAGATAAATCACAGAAAACCCCAAGGGCGTCGCGTGATTCTTCCCAAGCAGCAAATACCTCCTTTAACAACTCAACTCCCGCATCAATGGTGGAGCGACCCCGAGTGAACCCGAATTGCTTTTGATGAAATATGTTGTATTTATTGAAATGCTTTAATATGGCAAGTAGTGCCTTGTCTAAGAAGGGATTTTTACCCTTTACCCTTGTGTAAGGTATGTGTGTAGTGTTTTCCCTAAGCCACGCATTTATTTATCATAAAAAAACTTATTCTATTTTCATAATTATAACACAAGTTAATTTTTTTTCTTACTTAAGAAAATTAAAAGTACAAAATTATTAGCATAACAAAAATCACGGGGATTTGTCATCTTAAATAAAACAAACAATTTCAAAGGTTAGTAACTTATATTCTAGGGTAATAGAAACACAATAATAAAAACTTTAAATTAAAACTGATTAGGTACATAACACGATAATTAATTAACTAATTAATATATTTATTTTTCAGTCGTCCGGAACAGGTGATTTTCATTATACCAAAGGGGGTAAATAATTCACTCATACATGTTTTTAGCTCCCTCATCCAAATTTGAAACTTATTATAAATAAATAATTAAAAAAAAACTTTTAGCTTTAGACCACACGACTGAAGTAAGACTTCTATAATAATAATACAAATAATATACCAAACGAAACTCTCTCTCTTTCTATCTTCACTAACTATTATTATCTCCTTCTCAACTTGCGGTCGCCACGCTCTCTCAACTTCTGTAACGCTCTCGTCAGCTTACTCTCCAAGTCACGCGTGCGTAAAGAAGCTTTACTTCAGAATTAATGTTTCATTGAAAATATACGTAGTTTCATAGCAGAGAGTTATAGAACGATATAGAACAATAAGGAGGTCTGATAATGCTTTCCTGAAATACAGCGTCTGAAATAGGTTTACAGAATCAAATCGGAACCTGCAATGTTCTTATAACATGCATTCAAATGCATTGTTGTAGTAGGAAGGCGATCATTAATAATAATTACCACTACATGGGCCACTGCGCACATCGCCATGCATTAATTTTGCAAACCGCCCTCGTGCAACACTGAACTAAGATGGTAAATAGTGAAACAAATAAGTAACAATGCTCTCAAAATTGCATGCAAAATGTTTACGTGTCATAACTAGATAAAATTAAGCTGGCTTTGAATTATTTGTTCACAATAGTTCCAATACTTAAATACAACATGTAAATTAAATAACTAACACCCTGAATACAGGTGGTTAGGGATCGGCTTTTGAGATGATTTAAAATAAATAAATAAAAAAATCATTTTTTTTTTAAATAAAAAACAAAAGGTACCCAGAAAGTATTGTACAATATTTTTTAAGTACTTCTGTTATTTTATTAATTTTTTTCAAAAAAAAAAACGTTTTTTTTTAAAAACTTTTTGAAATCAACTCAGAAGCCGATCCGTAACCACCTGCATTCAGGGTGTTGGTTATTTAATTTACATGTTGTATAAGCAAACTAAGTACCACCTAGTAAAACACAAAAGAACGCCCGGCTAGTACGTGAGTTGTGGCATAACACTCGTTACGTCATAGCACTCTTTTTATGCTTGTACCGAATGCACACAAGCACTTTGTCTTTTTCAGCGGTGCCCATAGGAGGAGGTCTTTTTGTAGAAAAAAGTCGTTGGTCCGTTCGTTGCGAGATAGCGGCGCTCCGGTCGAATTTGTACTCGCATCGTAAGCGTGCGGGCGCTGCCGCGAATTAATCCCGAATTACATTTTAAGTGAAACTCTGATAAGTGGATTCTGAATTTGCATTGTTATGTTATTCTGTATATAATTTTGTGTGTAGAACCACTTTTGCTTGCAAGATGCCTTACAGTCTCAAAGGCATCTTGAAAATATAAGTGGCGTTATCCAAAAATATTGTTTTTTTTTTACAACAGATGGCAAACAAGATTGCGGCCCACCTGGTGTTAAGTGAGATCGTCGCCTATAGACACGTGCAATATAAAGGTAAATCACTTAACATTGCACGTGCGTTGCCATCCTGGGCACTAAGATGATATGCCTTCCATGCCCAGTAATTACACTGGTTACCTTTCCCTTCAATGCGAAACCCAGCGAACTGCTTCACGGCAGAAATAAGAAAGGTGGTACATACACAGGCGACCCTACATATGGGTCTAACACCTTGTGATTTCAGTTTATCTACCTACTCCTTTACCGTCTTTATAACGAGATTTAAATATAGTACCAGTTTAAGTACCGGTTTTAGACCACGAACCAAAAGTGTTACTGACATTGAGAGCGTAACAATTCTAGATCTTGAAGTCCTTGTAAAAATCAGGTCTTCATTTGTTTGTAATAAGACTGTCAAAGTTTTCTCAGTAGTAGTCTGTAACGAATATTATCATAGAAATAAAATAAGATATCGGAAGAAACTTTATTCAGCAATTTCATTATACGACTTTTAACTGGTCCAATACGACTAACCAGAAAAATAACATTAAAAATAGTTCTGCATGACATTTTTGTTATATTTCACTTTCTTTTTTTTATGTAAAAGGGGACAAAGGAGCAGATGGTTCACCTGATGGTAAGTAATCTCTGCCACCCATGGACATTTGAAACACCAGTGGAATCGCTAATGGGTTGCCGGCCTCTAAGGAAAGAATACGCTCTCGTTTAAAGGAAGTCTTGTAATCGTAAAAAAATTCGACCTCGAGATTTTGACGGATTTACACGTTTTTGACCTCCCTGAGTCCAAAATACTCATTTGGAATTATGTCTCTGTGTGTGTGTCTGTGCGTTAGCACAGAGCAGATAACTCAAGTATGCTTTAACTTATTGCACACAAATTTAACATACATGTATGACATCAAAATATAAGGTTTCTATCAACTTTGAGTCCTTTCCGGTATACGAGAAAGTCAAGGGAAGACCACTCCCGATTTTTTCAAGATAGTCTTGTGTTTCACGGTAGAAAATTGTGCGAAAAACGCACGGTTGTGGACAACCAGGCATCAAGACTGTGGGGATGGGTTTGGCGTCACGAGGTGTGTCATCATCATCATCATTATTTTAGCCGAGAGACGCCCACTGCTGGACATAGGCCTCCCCCAAGGATCTCCAAACCGGTCGGTCCTGCCCTGCCCGCATCCAGCGGCTTCCCGCGACCTTTACCAGATCGTCAGTCCACCTTGTGGGGGCCTACCAACGCTGCGCTTCAGTCCTCGCAATGTGCCCTGCCCACTGCCACTTAAGGTTCACAATTCTTTGTGCTATGTCGGTGACCTTGATTTGCGAGGTATGTATGATGACGGAATGCAGCAGCTGGTGTAAGTTCGAACAACTCCTCATAACACTCCCCGTGATACCTACAGGCGATAGAAGATGCAAAGTGATGCCACATCTCTAGCCAAAGTGTCAAGCTGATCAGAAAGAGGTGGTTCGTCAACAATTTGAGCTGTTCTTGTATGCGATCTAAGAGAAGAAGTTGGTACTGGGGTGCGCCCGCCCACAGATGAGAGCAATATTTGTATCATTTGGACTCCAGCTCGAAATGCAATCAGCTGTGTTTTTTAATTCGACCCACTGCAGGGACACAAGGCCTCTCCTTTCAACAAAGGAGGTAGTAGTCCGCCACGCTGGCCCAATGCGGATTGGTGGACGGAGTATTAGCTGATCGATACCCCTTTGCTGACCCATTAGTCGCCTTCTACGACACCATTTGAGGATATGGGGTGATGCTATTCTAGTCTGCTGGCATCACGCGGCCATTTTTAGCATTTATTAGAGGGTGATCGCGATTCCACCCATAATGAAAGGAATCAATGGCAAATCACCCAATAAAACGAGCTTAAATCTACACATAAAGACAGCCATACATAAAACGCCCAACTAGATAAGTACACAGTTTTTCTCAAGGAAAAGATAACATTGAACCGTCTACCCCTAAAATAACCGCTACTCTAGTTTTACTGTCGCAAACGTAAAATAGAGCTTAGCTAACACACGTATCTCCGGTTGTTTCGCAAAAGAACAATTTAGACTGCACGACCGTGTATCGCATTTCAATTGACTTGTCTGGAGTAGTACAGAAAAAACTATTCATATTAGTTTTTAATGGTTCGCTAATTCCATAAATGAAATTCACGTTCGCGGGTGTTTTGTTTTTAACCGACTCAAAAAAGGAGGAGGTTCTCAATTCGACTGTATGTTTTGTGTGTTTGTTACCTCATAGCTCTGTAATGAGTATACCGATTTTCATGATTCTTTCGTCCTTTGGAAGCTGGTGCTGGTCGTGTGGTCCCATTTAAATTTGATCGACATCTGAGTAGAAGTTTTTGAGTTATTCGTAATAATTATGGTTACTCTTAATAGTGTTTTGGTTATTTTTACTTTTTCTTATACGTAGTATAGAGGAAGTCTTCTAATTATGTCTGTGTGTGTGTGTCTGAGTGTCTATGTGTCTGTATGTATGTGTGTCTGTGCGTTAGCACGATAACTCGAGTATGCTGCAACTTATCGCAACCTGTATAACATCAAAATATAAGGTTTCTATCAACTTTTGAGAAGTCAATCACGGAATTTCAGCAGCCAAGTGCGCGGTCTATACTCGGATGGGTGACCATAATTTAACATCTATGTATGACATCAAAATATAAGGTTTTTATCAACTTTTGAGTCGTTTCCGGTATACGAGAAAGTCAAGGGGCGACCACTTCCGATTTTTTATTTTTTGGTTATTTCCCTGACTTTGTCCGTCTGGAGTTTTTTTTCAATCAAATATAACGTATGCCAGTTAAGAAGAATATAACATTACAACGGTAAAATGATTTTTGGAATCGGTTTAGCATTTTTTGAGTTTATTCGTTACAAACATACAAATGTTTCCTCTTTGTAAAATTAGATTAGTATGGAAGTAAAGACTTTAAGCTGCTATATCTCGGCATTTTATCATGTATTGTGTTCAATGTAAGCTTGTTTAAGCTATGTTATGTTCCCAAATAAAGAATGTATATTCTCATGAGAATAAATTTCTTAAACCGTTTTCAATATCACAAGTTCTTAACGATACTCAGTTTGGGCTAGGTAAATATAGTATCATTCGATAGGGCTATAAGAGGATAAAGATTCTTAAATTAGCATTTAAGACGTTAGCATTACAAAGCAGCGTAATTAGGCTATTATCTAAGTACATCGGTAGCGGTTCTAAATTAGACTCTGTTTAAGGTTCGCTAGAGCAGATTATAATCGTAGCAAGGTAAGGACAACTGAACCGTTCCGAATTCAGTAGGTCGAGCATGGCAGATCATCGTCAGCCACAATCACGTATTAGTCGGGGCTGCGGTGACAGTAACGAGCTATTATGATTTGACATGAAACTGCATCACATCTATTGTACATCGTTATTTAAACAAGAACTGCTTATTTATGTCACCTTTATTATGTATATTCGTAGGGTTATACCAAGGTTACACTAAATATATATTACAAATTGAGTAACGTTAAATGACTTTATTTCTACCGGACTACGGCGAAACCAATTGAAATGTCTGTTATTATCTATTAATAATCACAAAATAAACGGCCCCCATTTGCCTTTAGACCCGCTACCCTGAAAAGCGCCAGCGCGCACTAGAGGGCAGTATCGCTCCTGTTGGGAAGCTATGCTCTAAATCATCAATCATCTTATACAAATCTCTAAAGCCAGTTGTCTAACTAAATGAAAGCTAGGCAAATTTATGTTATCGCGTACAATTTATTCTAATAACTGGGTTAATATTGTTTTTCTTGACAACATATTTGAGGCACACACTCCAATAGCCCCATCGGGAGATAGAATCGACTGTATTGGCGCCGAGCCAATGATCTTAAAACTTATGAAGTAAAGGAAATAAAATAATTTCTTGAAGAAAAACATCGGACGTATGACGATAAAATACAGGAAAGGAAATTTATTGTTTCCTTATCCTTTCATTAAGAATTATTCAATGCAATGAAATTTGTTTATTGCGGATACAAAGATTGTGTGATTGAAAATAGGAAGTAAAATATAAAAAGTGAGTGGTATGAATCGTCTTTTTTGATCGATATTACTATTTTTTCTAATCTTGATTAATAGCTTCGCGACACATAAATATTACGCATTTTGCCAATGTCAAGTGTAAATGTATCTGAAGCACAGGTAAAATATAAGCTTCTTGATCTGAAGTAACAATAATTAATTTATTCACAAGTTGAATAAAGTCAAAATTCACTAGGTGGTAGACCCATATGTAGGGTCGTCTGGGTAGGCACCACCTTTCTTATTTCTGCCGTGAAGCAGTTCGGTGTGTTTCGGATTGAAGGGAAAGGTAGCCAGTATAATCACAGGGCATGGAGGGCATATCATCTTAGTCCCCAGGATGGCAAACGCACTTGCGGTGTTAAGTAATTTACACTTAATATTGCAAGTGTCTATAGGTGGCGGTGACCACTTAACATCAGGTTGGCCGCAAGCTTGCTTGCCATCTCGTAACATAAAAAAAAAAAAAGTTTTATGAAAATAGCTGTAGTAGTTTCAGAGCTTCATCATATTTTTATTTTAGCAAGACCTCTTTTCAAGATTTTTTAATGCAATATACAAATTTTGAAATGTTTTCATACCGATGTGTTGTGTAAGTATAGTTTCATACTTGTATTTTCCAAAACTTACGCTCTGATTCTTAACGCGCGATGATCGTTCCAAAAACAGTAGAATTTGCATTTTGTATGTTATCAGTCTTCGCCCTCTTAATAGCTAAGCTATTGCTTTTAAATTCTCCCTTTTCGGGAAAGGCAAAGAATCTTGTCCATATATTAATGAGCTAATATTTTTTAGTATCACATCAGTTATCTGACATTATTTTTATTACGGTACCTTTAATACACTTTTTAGTTTTTCTACTGCGTTCTAAGCTTGTGCAGCTAAACATATCTCAAGACCACATTTTACTAAACAATATGAATTATTAAAAAATGCAATTGAAATTAATAAATCAACATTGTTATTCATTCTACTGAGTTTGCCACATGGGACTTTTGCATCACCTGACAGCAACTCGGTCACGAGGTCCCATTAGTAAACCACAATCAAGCTACCTACTGTGTCACGGCATTAGTGATGTAATCCATATCGATAACATATATTTGAATCGGAGAATTGAATATTTAATTTTCAATAGCGTTAACTTTATAAATTTTGTGAGGAAAAGTAAGATCAAATTTAAGTGCTTTGTCAAGAGTTATATTTCGACGTAATTGATAGATTAGATGTTCCTAAGTACTTCCATCCGATACCTTAATTACTTTTGTGATAGCATTTTGTCAAAAGAATGTTGGCATATAACAAATTCGATTGGCTCTCCTAATAAATATTTTATCCTTGATCAAGTCAGTAAAATGTGTATATTTGGATTAGATAAACATCAAAGGCAATTCACAAACCATTAGTTCAAGAATAGGAAAGCGCTCCGGAAAAATATACTATATTTCCGATTATTTGGTATTCGTTGAATAATTTGTAGCCATTCTGAATTTAATGGAAGTGTCTTTTAGTTTTACCTAACTATGAAATAATATTTACACGAGCTTTCAAAACATTTGTAAAGAAGATTAATCATGCCGGTAATTATTCACTCTTGATTATATTGGAAAGTTATTTAAAAACTAGTTTAATAAGTAAATAATAATATTGTGATCGGATTGTGAAGAATCATGCATATGATTTTTTAAGGTAAGCATCCACGTTTCCGCATTGTATGCATCGGATCGTATAGAAAGTCACACAAGTGCGTCCACTTTTAGGCTTATAATCGTTTTAGTATATATTTATGTAATTTTGGAAACGTTTTCAATTATTATGATAAAATCACCATCATTTATTTTAGCAAAAATATAAAATTGAATTTTAGCTCCCGACACCGCAGTGCCTTTGATACCGTATCAGATGGTTGCGTTCATACCTCAGTGAGCATCTGTCCCTTAGCCGGCAACAAGCCACACACTGCACTTGAGAAGCACAATGAGAACACGTTATCACATCAGCACACATTGCTTCACACGCCGCATGCATCGTATACCCTATACAGTTTTGTGGCGAGTATAAAATTCTAACTAAAGCAACCACAGTTGAAAATTATTTAGACTATTTTGTAAATAAAATATTTTGTAATTTATTTTTGTAGAATTTTAAACTGAATGAACGGCTATATTTTACCTACTTAAATATAGCACAGAATTTAATTGCATTATGATTAATAGTTGTGTATAAAAAAATCCTAATGTTATAACTAATTGATATTTACAACGTAAATTGTTAAGAAATTACATCACTAAACTCTATAAAAATCATTTCGATAAAAATAGAATTTTAACTAGTCCTAATTTATTGGCTTAGTTAAATTAAAATAAATATTAATAAAATCGCAAAGATAAAGCGCTTATGGCCCCTATCAGTATTATACAAATATAAATCTTATTACAAAAGTCTGAATGCTTATATAGCCACAGTAATAAGCTTATTATTTTTTATTATTATTATTTATGTTAGATAAATATTCTAGAAAGGAATATAAGTAACCAATCCGTAAGTATAAAAAATACCATGATAGTATGAAAATTACAACTCTTTAAATAAAGCAAGTTCTAAATAATACTAAAATTGGGTAGATAATTGATGTTAGCTTGAAATAAAAATCAATTCCTGACTTCCGAATAAATAGGTAATAGTTTTCTTAGCACAAACATATGACAAATAACATAAATCGAACACGGCACCTCTAGATCTGTACATAGCGATACTGACAACTTTACCAAGACTCTATTTGCAGATAAAATATCAATAGAGTATGTTGATACGTTGATACTTGCTTAGAGACATTAACGTGTTGAATGCATCTTGGTCCAAAGTTACAGTAACGTCTATTTGACTTTGCAACTCTCGATAACTCTATCGAGCGTTGATAGTTACTAGAGAATTGCACATATCGAATAAGACACGCATTTCTTAACGAAGTGTATTGTGTGTAGGTAGCTGAAATATGTACAGAAAAAGCAGCTCGATGAAACATTACATACTATACAAGCTGTCTCAAAGATATATATTTTTTTAATTAACACTGCTGGGCAAAGGCCTCCCCCAAACTCTTACACTCATCGGCCTCGTCGGCGACAGCCGTCCGAGGGTACCCAGTGTGTTGCGATTTGGGCCCACTTTTCTGGAGGCATTCTACGAGTACAAACGCAAATATAAACGAAAGATAAACGAATGATCTTCACCTATTATAAAAAAATAAACCTTGTAAACCAATGCAGCTGGAGTATCTATATATTAATACGTGAAGCAAAAGCTTTGTAGCCCTTTTTGCGAAAATAGGAGTATGGAATTTCGCACACTTATAGCTTATACTACGTAAGTACTTATCTATGGCTTATACTTAGTTTATATATAAAAGGAGTACAGAATGCCAGTACTCTGCTAACATACTTTAATCAATAAAAAACATTACACACACTACCTTGTATTTGACACACAAAAGATATATTCTTTTGTTTATTGACTCTTCAATATGGTTTCGAAGCAAATCAATGTTTGCCTTGGACGAGTCAAAATGGGTCACCAATATCATAATCAATAAACCAAAAGAGCTTCTGTGTTTAGAAAAACGTATTAAGCTGTAGCTCCCAATTGTAACTATGGCCAGCCAGGAATTTACTTTGCCAAACGTGCTGGTTTTTTTATAAAAAGGTTAGACCTTCAATTAATGACTCCATTCCATTTAATGATAAGCACATTAGTGGAGTCTGATTTCAAAGATAGTGCAATAGATAATATGTGCCCGTATTCAAATTTAACAAACGCATTGAAATCGGTTCACCTATTTAGGAGTCACTTGGCCAGCGTGGTTGACTAAGGCCTAATCGCCTCTATTGTGGGATAGGCTCGAGCCCCTCGCTGGGGACATTATATGAGCTGTTGATAATGATGATGAAGTTGATCAGCACTGATTTCTTAACTATTATTTATTTTTATTTAAAAAAAAATGAACAAACTAAAGCGGACATTGGATAACATTAATCAAAAATATCTGGTTTAGTATAAAAATATAATAATAGGTAGGTATTTGCCTACTGAAAATACTATAAAATACTATAATACTACAATACTACTACTACTAGGTGGGTAGAACCACATGTAGGGTCGTCTGGGTAGGTACCACCGCTTTTCTTATTTCTGCCGTGAAGCAGTTCGCTGTGTTTCGGACTGAAGGGAAATTACTGGGCATAGAGGGCATATCATCTTTGTCCCCAGGATGGCAAACGCACTTGCGGTGTTAAGTGATTTACACTTAATATTGCAAGTGTCTATAGTCGGCGGTGAACATCAGGTGGGCCGCAAGCTTGTTTGCCATCTCGTAATATAAAAAAAATACGTTACCATAAAGTTAATAATTTACCATTCTCGCCTTGGCGACTTGCAAGGTGATTCTTCATCTCTCTTTTGAAGGACCTTACCATGTTTGGCTTTTGTGTGATTTTTGAATGCTATGAACTGAAAGTAAGAAGTAGGTAGTAATCGCCGGTATTGCATTAAGGATCGTTGCAAGTGTAAAAATAATGTCTGCCTTCACCTATGGGAGAAAGAGGTGACTTTACGTACCTATGCATGTAGGAAATCTGGTACGTAACAGGGTAAATTGTTTTACTGAGATACAGCAAGTTGTTTACCTGTATTTTGTGATAGCCATTCATTTATCAATCAAGATGCTAATGGAAACGCGAGCCAAAAATTGAAGTTGAAAATTAATAGGCTCGCTCGAATTCGGTTCGGATTGTTCATTGTTGAGTCATTGCTCTGCCAAAGTGGATATGTTCCATGTAAATACTTTCGTTTATTTTTGTGCTACGTGGTTGGCTGATGGAAAGCTGATGGTCATCGTAGCCTATTATAACACTCATGTATCACTCTTACACTGCTAATCTAAACCCTATACCCTTTTTTTTTGCGACGGAAAAGATTTTATATCTACCCTAGTTGCGATAAGGGGCCGCACTGGGGTTATGTGGGAGTCTCTGGGACTTCAGCATACCCACTAAAAACCGTCGACGTTCTCTACGCCCCGCATGTCAGTGGCGCTCTGGCAACCTTAATCAACGACAGAAATAGAGGCGGAGCGAGGCGCCTATGGCCTCGCGGTCCAAAGGGTCTTGCGCTCTACCCGAGACACGCCCACTATTGGGCACTTAAGGGTCTCCAACTTAATTTTCGCGCCGTATACCTCGCTTACGTCAAATTCTTAGGGCCTCGCGCCAAGTATCTTGCCCACGTCAAATTTAGGTCTTGCTCCGCCATTAGACAGAAACATAAAACTTCGAAAATGTACAGTTATTTGATTGCGGTCTTCTGTAACGTGGAGGTACTACTCCAGTTAGAGAGAGAGAGCTTCAAATTCGAGCGGATTATCCATTGTACCCAGGTAGTGTAAGTCTAAGAATTGGTTAAAAAGTTGAAAGGAAAATTACGTAAATAATTCAATTCTAAATCAGCGCCTGTTTCATCAGTACAGTTGGAGGAGGTAGTTGATGGCCCATGGTTGAGTCGTCTTCATAACCATCGCAAATCAGATATCGATATTTTGGAATATATAATATATTAATGGTGTTTTAAAATGAATTTTCGACATCGTACCACGTGCCCATTCAGAAAATATTGTGGTAGCTTTTTTATCTTTTTGTTGCAATTTTTCGTTCAGGCGGAAATGGTAAGACAATGAGGCGTTTTGAAAGTAGTCCATTTAAATAAAAGTATTTTTGGTCTCGGTTATCTTTGCAACAGTATTGAAATTGATTATTTTTTAGGGGTGTGCCTGTGCACCCTAAGGAAGTGAACTCCATCTAAAATAAGGACGTAGCCCGTATACCGTTTTGATAGTCGTGTGTTACTGTCAATGAGTTCCCACAGGTTCCTATGAATAAAGGTAGTCACACACTTATCAGCGTGGAAAGGGAACGCCTCTTTTTTACTATGAACGCTACGGAAAGGCTATATAGTAGCGCATGGCCTATTTTTCATAGTAAAAAGATCAGATAATTTAAAGCCGCTATTTCTGTACTGGGATTAGAAAAAAATAGGTTGGTAACCGGGCTAGACCTTACTCTTTAAAACATTTACCTTAAAGTACGTGTAGTTACTAGTTACGAAAAGGACTACCCTTTCTAAAAAAGGAAAAGCTGGTCGAAGGAGATTCTGAAGCCATGCAGACCATTGCACAGTGGTTGTAATCGGGACCCGTTATTGGAACAGTGGTATGAATGCCGAGTGAAGTAAAATACTTAGACAGAGGGGAGACAGATTTGTCTGCCAATAAACATCAACTCGCACATGTACCTAACTGCGCTGAAATATCGGATAAACCAAAAACAGAGGTACGTGACTTCAATCCTTTAAGTCCCGTTTTCTTTAATTTAAATAATAGTGACCACGTTAGTTTAAAACAGTAGTAATTCCTCCCAGCGCAGTGGCGAGTCATTATTTGCTCCTCTACCCTTATAATTGGGCATTTTTGAATATTTAATGAATTAAATTGTATAATAATTTACTTTTTAAAGTTGTATAGCACAACAGCTTTCCCTAAGTGGGTATGGAACGCTGCTGTGGGTATGTCGATAGCTAGACATGCTGCACCGAACCCAAAAAACAAAAAAAAATGTAAAGCAGAGAAAGACGCAGAATATCAGAGTAGGTTTCTCTCGACAATCTGCCGCATTGTTTATTATTTCAAGTTTAAAAAATTGAGTTTTGACATGGTATTTTTTTTGTCGTAATTTTCTGTTATATATTGTTACTTTCGATACATTTTCACTTGACATTGCCAAAATCGGTACACCCAGTAAACAGTTATGAGTTAACCTTTAACACACATAATAACATACGGTCGAATTAAGAACCTCCTCCTTTTTTAAGTCATAATCGTGCGTAATCTTTATGTGTCGCGAAGTCATTAATTAAGAATAAAATAAAACAGCACAACAATATTATTTTAATTAAGCATCTAAGATTGAATTTACGAAGCTTATGGCACAATCAATAAGTTGTTATCAATTACGTTTTATAATTGTGCAGAAGACATAAAAGGTTATGAATATTTCAGTGTCAGAGAACAATTAATCAGCCCTTTGATATTTAAGTGGGCGCAATGTAATTGCGAATAAATTAAACCCAGTCAAACCATTTTAAGTCGATTGTTTTATACTGTTTATAGTGGTTCCGTTGATTTTTAGCCGACTACGCAAAGCCAAAAGGAAGGGTTATGATTTTAGCCGTCTATATGTATGTAAAGCGTCGGTAGCATAGCGCGTAAGATAGTTGTCTTCCACCCGGGAGGCACCGATTCGAACCCCACCACGTACCAATGTGTTTTAAATTTTTTTATTGATATGTACGTTTAATCGACGCTTTTACGGTGAAGGAAAACATCTTGAGGAAATCTGCACAGACCTATGAAGAAATCTTAAGCTGTGTGTGGAGTCGACCAACCCGCACTTGGCCAGCGTTGTTGACTAAGGCCTAATCACCCCTAACGTGGGGTAGGCTCGAGCCCCTCGGTGGGGACATTATATGAGCTGTTGACGACGACGACTCATTATTATGTTCCAAGTAGGATTCAATTCCGAATCAGGCGGCCATGGGACGCTATGTGGTCGAGAGACTCCCTAGAAGGAAATGCTCGCTTACTGGCTTGACAACCCCCAAGGTCTTCGCCATCTTAAAAAAGCGGTGACGCAGAGAATATCATCAGCGATAACCTGAAGCATAGGGTACATTATAATCAACTTTAATTATAGGAGGGGTTGATTTTATCCTATAAGCCCCTATTTTAACCGAATTATTAACATTGTTAGTTCAACTTGTCTTTTTAATTATTAAAAAAAAATGAGCTTTTTTATAAGAGTCTAGCGCTCCGCCCGCGACTTTGTCCACTTATATTTTTTTTGCAATAAAATATAGCCTATATTACTCAGTAAAAAGTAACATTCTAACGTTGAAAGATTTTTTTAATATTATTCTTGTAGTTTTTGAGCCTATTCTATATTATTACGAACAAACTAATATTTCTTCTTTATAACATTAGTATAGAATTAAAAAAAAAAATCATGTTCGTATTAAAATATTTGTTACGGGTAGCTATTGTTTATAAACGCTAATTCAAGATCCGAGTTTGTTGTTATTAAGTCTATCGTAGTGATTCACGTTGATCCTATTTTGCAGCTTTGGCAAGAGTTTTATGAAAGCCCAGTTCAGTCAATTACAACTGAGGGACCTTCATAACCGGTTGTAACTTTGAGTGTTTCCTTTTGCAAACTAGAGGTTGAATTTGCAAATGTTTGAGAACTTTTACTAAAGCATTCAAAAGCTCAAAATTCCTATGTGGCTCCGCAATGGGAACGCATACAGTGCATTTAAAATTCTGACAGATTTAGGCTAACTATGAATTAATCAAAGACCAGGATTTTTTCTAATTCAAGTACCTACCAATTTTACGCACGAAGGTTAAATTGGAAATAAGTCTCAGTGCCGCCTCAGTAGCCCAATTCACGTATTAAAACCGTTGGGATATCGCAGCGATTTAGTCGTTTAAACACTTTTTCGTATTCACGTACGTCAAATGAACCGATTTTGAAGTAGCTCGATCGCAATGTCGTTGAACCATCGTCTACCCGTATTCAGCTAATAAATCGTTTTAAAATCGCACCGATATGTCAACTGAGAGGTATTCAGCTAAAATATTTTCGTATCACGTTCTATGTTAAATATTATCGATATTGATTGATTTAATTTGATTAACTTATCGTAAATCACTGTATTTGAAGTATAAAGTATATTTGAACCTTTTAGTAGAAAATCAAATCATTTTACGGGCATCTTTTTTGTTTCCTTGACAAGTCGTTCAGATGTGCTTTAGTTCCGATCTTATTGAGTTGTCGTCCTATCGAGATGTAGCTGAGTAACATGTGAATACCAAACTTGGATAGGACTACGATCGAACGATTTCTAAACTACAACGATTTTTAGATCGAATGTATTTACGTGAATTGGGCCACTGGTCTTGCGCCCTAGACTCAAGCCTCATTTGTTTGTGGGTAAATCAGTCCCTGAGCGCACATTACAGCTATAGGATAAGCACATAGACATATTAATACAGTAAAGGAAATCGGAGTTTGCAATAGCAATATCGATAAATAAATAGCATTCGGTAGAGACAATTTGTGTGAACAAACGATCAACGTGGAGCGCTGACCATACCTTAGCAAATTCCTTTTCCAAGGCACCACTTACCGTCTATACCGTCAGTACTAAATCTTTGCATTTCTCTTTGTCTGCTGTACAAACGGCCTTTAAATCTCGAAAGCCTCAGGACCATTTGGCCAGACATAAAAGAGGTTCACAAACGAATACTTGCATTCCATTGTTTATTTGGGAATGCAGAATTAGAGTAATAATTTATCATTAGATATTTCAAGCTACGGCAAATCGGGTATCGGTATTTCGACTTTCGTGTAGTTACTGTGCAAAGGAAAAAAAGAAAGAATTAATATTTTTCCTACGCTGGTCCCTACTTATTTGGAACCGGGGCAATATGTCACCATACTGGGGGCTTAGACAAGTGACAATCGTTTCATAACGATAAGATATCGAAATTCGTCATCATCGACCATATTACTTTGTTATCTACAGAGTCTAGCTTGCGCTACTTACTAACTTAGAGTTTCTCCCCAGTTCTTGTAGCAAAAACTCGTGTTGAGAGACTCCATTTTAAAATCAATCTACCGTACAAATTGTCAGTTACTGAAGTACATTTCACTTGGTATTGGCGAAATGCGTAATCTTTATGTGTCGCGATCGCCATTCGCGATTTCAAAGAAGAACTTACTTAAAGCTACGATTGGCCACGTGATTTAACGACGCCTGAAGTCAATCCCATACATTTTGATCATATCGAAACTCGTTATTGTTTCTGTTTGTTACTTTGTCTATCAAAATCAAAGTCAAATTTTCTTTATTCTTTTGGGTACAATTTGTACAGTTATGAAAGTCAATTTTGATGCCATCGGCTCAAGAGTTTACCTGGACGCCTTGTTCTAAGAAGAATCGGCAAGAAACTCAGCAAGTTTTATCCTCCCTTTACAGTTTTTATAGTTTGGATTTGGAAAGAGTCATAATTTACATGTTGAAGTCATAATAATAATTTTATTAATCATAATAATATTTGAAAAAAAAGACTAAAAATTAGACTTATAATAAAAATTTATCACAGTGTGAAAACATAAAATGCCGCTTTTGTTTAGGCAGCGTACAGCAGACATACACAGTGGACCAGCGTCTACAAACGAGTGGTATAGCAGTTCGGTGACGCCACGCACCCCCCTTACGATTGTCCTGTCTAGACTAGGTTGGCTGACTGTATAAAAACTTATAATAGACTGTTGTATTATGTCCTGACACCAACCCTCTTTAAGAATGCCATTGCGGATGGTTATTCTCGCCACCATTCGAGTGCCCCCTTGGTAGAATAGTCTGCATGAGATTCAGAAACTCGCTCAGTAGGTTTTTCCGACTCACGGCATGACATGTGTTAGTCCTATTCGTAATAGGGAACTATACGTAGTTTGAAGATAGTTTTTTAAAAGAGTTCTGCTTCTTCGTTGTACGGGCTGTTTCCGCAATAGGACCACTATGCTCCTGTTTTGCGTCGGGGAGTGAGCCGGTCATTCCAGCCAGCCCAACTCTTCCAGGAAGTCTCCCAGCGCCTTGACGTCTCTAAAGACATCCTGGAGTCTACCCGGATAACCCAGGTAGTGAGCCCGGTGTGCTGCTACTGCGGTGCACTCCATCAGGACGAGAGCTGCTGTTTCTTCTGCCTCTATGCATCCTCTGCATAGGGGGCTGTCTGCTATACCTAATATGAAAAGGGGCTTGTTGAATTGCCATTTTAAAAGAGTTTAAACAATTAAAAAAAAATCTTATAGATGTGGATGTTCAATCTTTCTCAAGAACTGAGATTGAATAATACCTGCTAAAACCGTTCACAATTGATCTCTAAGTTGAGTACGTATATTTTCTTTAATTAGTACCCCTCCTTAAATTTATAACAATATCCTAAAATTACGCGTGGTCATGCCAGAAAGGTACCTACTGCCGACTTTTGGTACCTGTACCAGAATGTCGAAACTAGAAGAGTGTTTGCTTTTTCTTCAAAAGTACATTATAGTACCCTTTTTTATTTTTTACAATTAACTTCAAACTATCCATCATGCCAACGGTGGTATCATAGGGGTACGGTAGGTATGAAGATTTAAAAACAAAGCCAGTGAATAAAAAATAATCAGTGTTCAAACTCAACACATGGAGACATTTACCTATTAAATTTATACAGATATGTATGAAATATATCTTATAAGTGAGCGTAGCAATTTATATTTTTATTCTGACCACAAAGTGAGATCCGTATTTTCTAGATATTGGCTCGTTTTGACCAGTATTTATGGAGATACCTAAATATAGCTTAGCAGTGCTTCACGCTCAGGGTCGGGTTTCCACTGGAATAAACCCTGTCGTTAGGATAAAACTATTTTTTACGAGCTTAACCGTTTCCTTAATTTCAACGCTTGGTGCTTATACAATTTATCTTAAGCAAATATCTATCTTTATGATAAAAATCTCCTGTCAACATGTTCGTCTACGCGTATTTTCGAAACAACTAAAACGACTTTAATGAAATTTTGTAAATATGTTTTTTGCTTGGTCCCACTTGGACCTTTAATAGTTTTTATCTCAATTATTGACCTAAATATTTTTTATTTCAAATTAACTACAGCAACGCATGGTTGGATCCGATAGTTATGATGTAAAAACATATTGAAATAAATCTATAATCATCTGCATATCAAATATGAAAACTAGTCTTCTGTTTAAGATAGTTCTCTGTTTTAGATAAAAACTTAGTTAATAAGTATAAAGAAATAGCAAATACACATTGTTAATTCTTGTGAACTTATGTGTAGTCTTATTTTGTTGAAATTATAATAGATAGTAGTTGTATTCTTAAAGTTTGAGTTTAATTCTCAATCTCATTCTGGGTTATCTGGAAGAGATCTCTTATAGAGATTAGTTTGCCTTTACAAGCTGTGTTAATTTGAATTAATTATGCTAATTAAACATTAATGGCGCTACTGATCTTACAGTTAATATATTTCTTGAGTTTGAACTCTCCAACAACTCCGTGTATAGGTATAGATCCTCTCCATTGCGCTTAAAGTAGAAAAAGAAAATTTGTATGATGACTAAAAAAACAGTAATAAAGAGATCGTTTCATTATGGGTCAGTTACCTACCTCATTTTCACTTCTCCCCAATTAGCTACCTCTACAAAAAGTAAGTATCCCAAAGCTAATGAGAAAACAACAATCTTTAGTCTTAAAATAAATTAAGATTGCTTTTAATATTTGGCTAAACCAAATGAAAATAATTACTGAGATTTACAAGCTGCTTTCGCCTCGAAAACACTTTTTCTGTTTACACTGAATAACGGAGAATACTCAGACAAATTTAACTTCAAAGTGGCTGCTAAGTAAGTAGGTTAATTAGTGTAGGTTACTTGCGTCAGTCGTGCATTGACTGCGTTGTGCTTTGAAGAAAACAGTGTAAACCACACAAAGTCAGAACTTTTCATTATTTTCTTGCAACAATACAATTGCTTAAATGATTTGAAACGATTGCTTAAATGCTATTTATTGCTTTAAGCTAAGTAAACTTCCTTCTTGAAAGAAACTAGTAGTTGTATATTTTGTACTGTAACGCTACCTGGCCTCAAAGCGGTCGTGTTTTGAGAAGTGAATGATAGTGGTGCTAAACTTTTTAGGAGAGGTGCAGTGATTTAGCAGAACGAATTTGCAGCTTACTTATATATATAAGTAACTCATCACCTCGCATCACACTCTTGATTCGCGACTCTCAAACAATAGCGCAGTTTAAGACGCGAGTAAGAGCGCATTATTTTGCTTTAAATTTTTCTTAAATAACGGGTGTAAAAGACATTCATTCAAACGAAAACCATGTATTCTGCTCACCATCGTAACAATTTTCTTCCTTTAGACTATACCTGGGAAATTGATAGTTACGATTTTATTGAAGGTCAAAGTCATATTTTTTTTTTCATATTTTTACGAAAACGTATTCTAAACATTATTTCTTAATTATTGTCCAAAGAAACATTATCATTTTTTTAGTATTTCATAAGAAAAAATGGCTTCAAAACGTTAGTTTTCAATGTAGCTCACTCGATGTGCACGGACACAAACGAACGGGGCCGCCGTCAGGCAAAAATATCACGGTTTTGCGAGTTTCGTGCGAGTTGAGCGCTTTACGTTGCGTAGTACAATTTGCAATATTTTTTAACACCAAAAAATAAAAATCATTTCCCAGCAATTATATTTTGAAATGTGTCTTATTTTGATGTATAGAATACATGGTTCTCGTTTGACTGTTCATGTCTTTTACACCCAGTATTATTTATTTTATTTTATTATTGTATTTGTTTCTTGATATTATATTGTTTCTAAGTTATGTATTTATGTTTATTTAAATATATGTATTATTAGTGACTGTATTAAACATATATGATTATACTAGCTGTGCCCGCGACTTCGTCCTCGTAGAATTTACCAAAAGAAAAAAAAAGTAGCCTAAGTTACTCCTTATTACACCAGCTACCTGTCAAAAAAAGTCCCGTCAAAATCGGTTCAGCCGTTTCTGAGATTAGCCGGAACAAACAGACAGACAGACAGACGGACAAAAATTGTAAAAAATGTTATTTTGGTGTATGTACCTTATATATATTCAATTTCGCTCGTTACATCACATACAGAATTCGAAGTTACCCATGCCCTAAAGATTACAACTCCAGACTTTCTCATCTTAACATAACTTCACTAGCTGACCGGCGTAAACTGTTGGATTTGATATCATTGCACAAACTTCTTTATGGCAAATTAATTTCACACAATTTATTGCAGCAAGTGTGCCTTACAATTCCTTATCATATACCTAGACACCCAATGACTAATGTTTTCAACATTCCCTTTAGTAGAACCAATTTGGGTAAGTTTTCACCGTTAAATAGATGTATGCAAACTTACAACAGCCTGAACAATCATGACATCGACATCTTTAGCGACCCCGAACGAGTATTCAAAAGAAAGTGCAAGGAATTGCTCGCCTTGCACAACTATTAGATAGCACTTGGTTACACATGAGGCCACATCTTGCAGCAAGGGCCTTACAGTACCTCAAAAATAGTGACAGGATACCTACCTGTACAACATATACCTACTTGTAGAAAATTAATCTAATTGTAGAAAATTAATCTAGTTAGTACATAAAGTTTTTTTTAAATTGTTATTGTTAATCTTTTTAGAATGATATTTGGTTTATTAGTTTTATTGATAATGTTGTATATACCTGCAAAGACATATCTTTTAACCTAAAATACTTGCACACGATCTTGTTTTAATGTACATTGATATTGTCGATGGTGTATCTATCATAATAAATAAATAAATATACATGTAGTAAAGAACGGTTATTTCAATATTACAAATAGACACTCCAATTTTATTTATATGTATAGATGTATAGATTAAACGGGTACACACACGCCTACCTATCAAAATCTCTCTGCCATATATGGGGCTGCTAGAAGAGATTTATACTAGAAATAAGCAGTGCCTTTGTACAAAGCTCTGTGGTATGTAATGTCACGCGCTGCCAATCCTAGCCCTTTCCCCAAAATGTAGTGTTATTTGACTGTGTGCGGATGCTGGGGTAGACGATTTCTTCGCTATCATGCCCGTGACGAGGTTGTGGGGGAGCTCCAATAGGATCCTTAATTGATAGCGGACAGGATGGTCGCGGCCGTTTTCAAGCGGTTCACGGACTTACACATTAAATGTGTTAGTCGGTGAGCTGTTTCATGTTTCTATTTTGTGTTTCTTATATGTTATCTTTGCGTATAGTATACTAACATAGTTTTTAAGATTATAATGTTACTAACCTATGTATGGCCTATTTTGCCTAAGAATATTTTTAAAGTTAGTCGTTAAAACTGATGCTAACTCAGTCTTTCATTCAGAAAAAAAATTATAACATCAGTTTTAAGCCATGGCTAAGTTTAGTCCATGTTTCATAACAAGGGTGCTTATGGCATATTTTCAGCTGTAGGTATAGAATAAGTACAGCACGATGAAGATGATATTTTTATGTTAAGTTAAAAATAAAATATTGCGCTGTTATTTTTGTCTGGTTATTAATTACAATTAAGCGTATTAGAGACTTAATTGTTATAATTTATTATGGACAAGTTCCGCCTTACCGCAGAATACTGAACAAAGCCTCGCTAGACGCCAAGTTTATTATAACTTTGAGTGATAAATAAATAACTTCACTAAAAGAAAAGCCGCGCCGTGTAATTTCTTTTAATAAGAGTTATAAATGAAGGTGCAAAGAAAACGTAATAATAAGTGATATACCTGAATTTTGTGGTGAAATTGCTTCTGAGAATAAACGAACACAGAAATTTATGTAAGGACTACGTTCGACAATTGCTTTATAATGACTTAGCAATTGTTGTGTTGGTCATGTAAAAACAATTAGTATAACGTACTACTATGTCGAATGTATTTTTTTATTATTTTCACAGATTTAATCAATTATTTTACTAAACAGTAACTCATTTTACTAATCAGTATTTGGTACATCTTATATATAAAATTCTCGTGTCACAATGTTCGTTCCCGTACTCCTCCGAAACGGCTTGACCGATTCTCATGAAATTTTGTGAGCATATTGAGTAGGTCTGAGAATCGGCTAACATCTATTTTTCATACCCCTTAGTGATAAGGGTTGTCCACCCTTAATTTTTTATTTCTTTATAAGGCAAAACAATGTTTGCGGGGTCAGCTAGTCTTCTTGTTTAATATATAAAATTCTCGTGTCGCGGTGTTTGTGGTTAAACTCCTCCGAAACGGCTTTCCCGATTCTCATGAAATTTTGTGTGCATATTGGGTAGGTCTGAGAATCGGACAACATCTATTTTTTATCCCCCTAAATGTTAAGGGTCCACCCTAAATATTTTTTAAAATTTTTTAGACGAAATTTTTTGTTTTTATTTTTTTATTATGTGGCATTAAAAATACATACAACCCAAAATTTTACTTTTTTATCACCAACCCCTATTTTTTATAGCCATTTTAGTAATTTAATCATTTTTGTAAGGCAAAATAACGTTTGCCAGGTCAGCTAGTCGTATCAGACAGTAGTTTTATAATTACTGAGGTTTATAGATTGGCAATGAATCGACTAGGGCGAGACTAAAAGTACTTAAGCAGAACATTGGTAACACATAAAGGTACATCTCGCAGTATGAGTCATATAGAACCTCACATAGCTTAATCACACTCGATAGACCGCGCGAAACTGTCGCGTGTTGGAGTATGTGGATTTCACATGCGCGGTGTGTCCTCCTTTCCTTTACACTTAGAGACAAATTTTTCTTTCACGCGCGATAGAGCGTACATATATATAGGACTAAAATGGTGACAGATTGCCAGCGTATCACCTACTTAAAAGGGGGCATTAAACGAAAAAAATAACTAAGCCTTCAGTGAACCAAGAAACAAAAACCAATAACCAGGAGAAATCGATCATGCCTTGAGAATCGTTTGTCACTTTCTATCAAGCACAAAGTGATAAAGACATACGACGCTCAGTGCGGCGTTGATTCTTGAAACACATTCTATAATACCAGCCTAACACCCGTATAAGAAACGAACCAATCACAGAGCTAATAAGGCAATGGCCTTTATTAGAGCTCTGTGATTGGTTCGTTTCTCTTCTTTCTTCGTCTTCTCTTCAGTCTCAATAAAAATATAAGCAGATCAAAATGTATTTTCGTAAATATCTTCCTCATTCTGTACCGTTCGATATCGATTAACTGAATCTCTGTCGCACTGAATAGCATGCGGTGCCAAAACCGTTGGCATTTAAATAACGGTAAAGAGGAAAATCACGAGCTAGTATTGAAAATAACAATTACTGAGACCAAAGTAAGCGGTTTAGTTGAATGCCAAGTACCATTATAGTGATACACGAGTTTCATGCTTAGCAATGCTTAGACAATGTTAACGCGAGTTCGGTGCAGTTGCAAGGGGTGAATGGGTTAATTAAAGCTAAATTTACATCTATTAGGCGTGCAGTATGCATTGTATTTTCAGAAATGAATAAGTAGAACATTGTGACTCGAATACGACAGTATAATTGCCTTACTAATGATTCTACTAATGATTGCAGCTTTTGTTCGCGCTACGTAATATTTAGTTTCGTATATGGATCTAGAATAACATTTGTGCAAATTCAATATTAGTACACAAAATGTGTACTGATATAAATGCTAAAATAATAGAGTTTATAAAACATTTGCTCGTAAAGGGTCTCTTATTTCACCAATTTTAAAATCGTCTTGTATCTCATTACGTACTTGTGCGTTATTGTAAAGTAAAACGCACGGTTTATCAAGAAGTTCCGTCTAAAAACGAACGGTACTTTTTAAAATCTTCGCAAATAGTTTTTATGACGGAAAAGTGGTCAACATTTTATGAATAAAATTAACTTTGGGAGATAAAATTAAACAATAAAACATTTAATTATTTAATTTAATTAATTTTGACGATAAATCACAACCATTTATCTTTAACAAAAACACAAAAATATTAATTTACTTTATTAGTAATACAAAAAAAATATACTAAAAAAAATATTCCACGCTCTTTTTCTTTTCGCTGTATTGTTTTTTTTTTTAAAATGTCGTCAAGTAGTGATGAATTTATTGATTATTTCCTCGCAAATATCTTTTAAAACGTCGTATAACATACGTGCGCTTTGATAATTACAGCCTCTGCTTTCTTGTAGCCCTCGCCTACGTCTCAGGCTAGCAATATCTCCTCGGCTGTAATTTTCAACTTACCGCACTTAAATCATAATGTACTATTATTGTAGTACGATTGATACCAGGAAGAGCCAATTTGTGATAAGACCGAATACTAACTTATTCAGTAGTACACACAATCGAAGAAGAAGATTTGACAACCACAAAATGCATGCTTACTTACTGCCCTAGTTCTGAACGAAGGATTTATTAGGAAAGCAGAAACTATAAAGGGACCAATCCTAAGCAAATATATGTTTAGACAGCGCCGTTCTGAGGAATCCAGTTTCCTGTATTAGTATATATATTTAAATATAATACACTTTCGTCAGCTTCAAACTAAGGCTGAAATGTAGCTTTTATTCTTATGTTTTTTGTATTTCTCGTTCATAATTGATATAAAACCAAACATAATTTACCTACTTATGTTGAAATAGCGACATAAATATTACTTGAGAAATGTAGATAATGCTAATCTCAGATATTAAAAAAAAAAAAAAACAAAACTATAATTTCTAATGACTGCGCTCTTTCCTCCGATGTCCCTTACTTGAATCCTTTACCATCACGGGCTTTATCACGTATTTGCTAAATTTTAAACCGAAGTGGAATTCTTGTCACTCGTCACTCTTACAGACTACAATCCGCCGCGCCGTTCAGTAAAACGGCGTGTTTTCCGTCTGCGACTAAGACATTTCAACGTTGCCTGTAGCACTTCAAATTGCTTCACAATAAAATTTTAAAGATTATCGTAGAAATATCCATGCGCAAATTTTTCCTTTAAAGCTGCATGCGCCTGCCGTGACGTCATCGTCCTGAAAGGACCTCGCTCGAGCGTCGTACGGAAAGGACGTGTCGAGTGCGTAATATCATAATATTCTAGACTGTGTTATAGTTATAGATAACGGTCAATTTTAATAACATTATAATTTTGGATATTGCTTATAAATATACTGAAATAAATATTTTTAATATCAGCGTCGCCGCGTCGGGGGATCGCTAAGGAATGAAATGAAACCAGATTACAAATTAAAATATAATGATAAAGTAAATATTAGGTATAAATATTGTACGGACGTGAGCGGGCGGCAAGCGCTGTAGAGTCCACTGACACACGGCCATTAGCCCCGCGCCGGCGACTAGAAGCGGTGTATGGTTTTATACCAAACTTAAATGTATTATAACTTTGTAAATACGGATCGCATCGAAGTGAAATAAAAACATTTGTGTTTTTAGTAGGTAATTAAATATATAATGTGACGAATTATTTTTATTTTTCCTAAGCTCATTACGCATTTTGCCGATGTCAAGTGAAAATAGTATCTATCTGTAACAATAAATGGTACGGTACTGAAAGGTGTATTTAAAATGGAGTCTCCAGACAAGAACTCCAGATGAAACCCAATCCAAAATTTTCAGTTTTAAAAACGTTTTGACAATAGGTAAAATATAAGCTCTCTTTATATGAAATGTCGCCGGAAACGTGTTACTGTGAATAGTGTTTCGATATGGCGTAGGAAACCCAAGGTTCTTAGACCTTTCTTGGACAATAGCTAAGACAGCTGTCAGATATCAACATATGCGAATATCCTAAGGAATGTCCCAAGGTTCTTCAAGGTTTCTGATTAACGCACTAGTTTTACGGTATTTTTAATATAATATCATTGGTTAATACCTAACGATTTATTTATACAAACAAAATGACATTGTCGATACCATTGTTTAATATCGGAAAATATTTTATGTAATAATTTACCATCACGACTTGCATTTACTCCACCAAGCTTGCTTCTCATTAAAATATACTTAGCTCTAAAATGGGTCAGTGCCTCAGGCAAACGTTAGTGATAACTTTCCTTCCCTTACATTCTGTGACACAAATACATACGGTCAGATTGCAAAACAGAGTATTTTTATCCTATCTTGTACATACTTGTTAAACACAAGTGAAGGATAATTCAAGCGTTTTACTTTATTTTTAAGGGACGGAAAAATAGTGTGGGTGATATACTCACAGGATATAGAAATATAATTTAAAAATGTATACCTAATCTGTTTCTACCTTATTTTATCCGTTATCTGGGCACCAAAGTATAAGCACTTAATGCTATTTAATTTTTAGTACATTTTCCGAGTAGCTACGTGAAATGTAATCCTCTTGTTTCAATAAACAGAAATGTATTGATATTTTTGTAAAACCAACAACCACAAAAATATTAATCTGCGTAATGCTTTGTAATACACTTCGCACTGCAAATATTTGCAACTATCTAATATAAATACGATTTACGGGTAGGTACACCGATAACGTTAGTTAATTGTTTGAGGCATTAAAAGTATTATTTAATTCATAGACGTAGGAAACTGTAGATTGGAAATGTAAAAGAAAAAATGCATATATTAGAGCTAGATAGATAGACCAGACCAGACAAGCAGGCGGCCTAGCTTGGCCTGTTCATCATCATCATCAACAGCTCATATAATGTCCCCACCGAGGGGCTCGAGCCTACCCCACATTAGGGGCGATTAGTCCTTAGTCAACCACGCTGGCCAAGTGCGGGTTGGTCGACTTCACACACAAACCTAAGAATTTCTTCATGGGTGTTTGAGGGTTTCCTCACGATGTTTTCCTTCACCGTAAAAGTGTCGATTAAACGTACATATGAATTAAAATTTGAAAACACATTGGTACGTGGCGGGGATCGAACCGGTGCCTCCCGAGTGGGATACGACGCTCTGACGCACTACGCCACCGACCGACGCTTGGCCTGTCAGTCACGTAGAAAAGACAGCAACTGTCAGACTGCAGTACTATTTTTATGCATACATGCGCATTACTCACACATTGGTGCGTTTTTTGGTCTCGCCCTAGTCGATTCTTTGCCAATCTATAAACGTGAGTAATTATTAAATCTATGATTTAATTTAGTTGGAATTGAAATCAGTATTTTATTACGACGTAAATCATGTCAAATTCTCATGACATACCCACTCCTGTGAAGATTGGAAGCTCTACATTGGTAGTCGATTATGTTTACCTGGGAAACAACTTGTCTTTCGACATAGGCCGACATATATAATATGTATAAAAAAAAAAGATTAGAAGAATGTTTTTATATATAAGTTTAACGGCAATAAAGGCTAATTTTATTTTGTTTTATTTATGTTTACCATAATGAGCTATTTCTCCCAGGTATACCTGGGAGAAATAGCTCATCTTGGTAGGTCTAATTTCCATAAAGAGGTCGACGAATCCAACTCGGCTAGGCAGCGTTCGGGAAGTTGCGTGGCATATTCTCGGCGCAGTGTTTCAAGAAGCTTTTCTTTAATTCGTGTGTTGCCAGTGATGGTATATGGAACGAATCGTGATCGCTTGCAATGGGCATCTTGAAGACTCTAGGTCTGAGTCTGAGTCATGCTCTGAGTTTCTGTGCGAGGCAAAGCGAGTTGAACTCCTTCACCTTGGAGGGGTCTACGTACATTGCGTCGTCTGACGCGGTTGCCACTAGAGAATTCATGCCAATCGGTTATCTGTTCTCCGAGTAATATGATTACGGATTGTCAAGTTCACAAATGAACATCGACGTTTCAAAGCCTATCGTAACTCACACGTTTTAATGGTGATTCATTCGGTTGTTTCGAGCGACGGCAATCAGTACCGACTACTTTTACGGCTCGGCGCCATTTGCTCCATAAAGTAAAGCATAAAATCCGTGAGCGGCGGAGAAATACAAGAGTAAATATTACTTAGAGGTTCCGTTAGTAGCGATGGGACCGTTGAGATCCAATGAACCGATTATATTAGGACATTTTAATCAGGTTCGTGTCAAATAAATTGTATGAGGTTAGTTCAATACTTCTGGCGTCTAATTTGGCCCGAAATTTATTATGGGTATTTGTTTTAATGACTATCAGGTTTAAGTCAATGAATAGATTTTGTTTTTACGTGTTAATACTTGGCGCGTGGGGCAGCGTAAGTGACGTAGGTACAAACTTTTTGTAGGAATGTGAACTACGAATGTGAACCAATGATATTATATTTATTAAATATAATATCATTGATGTGAACGTAATATTTGTACCCTGGCCCTATAACCCGAAATTGGAAGCAAGGTTAACTACGGGATTTCGCGTGACATTGATACAGTATTATAGAGTGAATTCTTCCATAATCAGCCTGTATAAACGTACAGTCGATTCAGGCCATTGGGTGATGATATGGCCGAATATAGAGACACGGGCCAAAGTAGAAGTAATTAAGAAAGTAAATTGTGAAACTACCCGTGACCAGGAAACCAGGAAACGTGTGATCAAATCTCCGTTAGTTAATTTTTTTTCTATGGAAATAGCTTGGGTCCGAGGGCAGATACTGAGTTTTTGTAGAAGTCTATCCCGCTGCAAGGCGAGGGGGTGTACCCAAAACCACATTATTCTTTCATCTCAATCACAGTAGATACGGTGGAAGTACGCCTAGGTAGTAACGCACGGCCGTCCAACTTTTTCTGGATACCCTTCCCTCTTAACCAATCATGTCAATTGTTCAACTGTAATTAGTCACCAGCTAAAAATTCAATTTTAAAAATCGACTTTTTTAATCTGTCCCTGAAATCTTTAAAACGCCGTTCGCCATATTGGATTGCGACGTGACGTCACTTTGAGAACATGTGATTAGAAGATTGAAAATGTGTCACATGTTTTGACTCTTTTTCAGTCTTCTAATCACAGTGGTATTGTTAATTTTCTCTGGATTTTGATAACAATACAATTTTATAGATTCAGTATAATTGTGAATCGAAGATGGCCGCCTCTACAAAATGGCGGAATACGTTTGAAAATAATATGTTATTTGGTTGACAGACTACATAAATATACTGCTTAGTCAACGAAACCTATAGAAGCTGACACTCGCGTACTGTTTACCCTAGTCTGTTTTCCTACCGCGTGGAGCTTTGGCAACCTTACTCACCAACAAATCACGCCACCACAGAAATGTAGTCTTTTAATAATATTATTTATTTTATTATTTCCACGATAAAATCTAAAAAAAAGTAGTAAGATTATAATAATCCTAGACATGTATGAGAGACTAAACTTAGCACGATAATCTAAACCTAGTCTTATTATGAAAGGCTATCCAGTTTCTTGGCTATCGCTTTTCACAACAACACTTAACCCGAGTTGGAGTCGTTTATGTTGATAACTTTGAGACTTGCTACTGATTTTTGTTCAAAGACGTTCTGTATTATATTTTATTGAACAGTTCTATTAAGCAATTCAAATTTCAACTAAATCACGATGACACAAAAAAATAAGTAAAGTAAAGACATACCTACAAGACTTATTCAATATTTTCTCTTAACATTTAGTACAGCTCCAAAATCTAATCCATACACTATTATTATTCTGTACTAATATTATAAAGCTTATCCATGTGAGAGTAGAATAGCATTACCCCATATAGTCCAATGGGTGTCGTAGAAGGCGACTAATGGATCAGTAAAGGGGTATTGATCACCTTATGCTCCGTCCACCAATCCGCATTGGGCAAGCGTGGTTGAAAACTGCCTAAACCTCCTTCCAGGACAAGGAGAGGCCTTGTATACTAGCAGTGGATCGAATTTATAAAGGCTCTTAAAATAAAAATAAAAATTTTAAGAGAGTTTGTTTGAAACGCGCTAATCTCAGGAATTACTGAATAAAATTGAAAAATTATTTTTGTGTCGGTTAGTCCTTTTATTGATGAAGGCTATATAATAAATAAACTAGCTGTTCCGGCCACGCGTTATTTCATACCTGACCTATAACATTGTATCTGGAGTAAAAAAATGTGACTATTTATCAGGATAAAAACTATCCTATCTCTCAAGTTGGATCAAACTGAACACGGTGTACAAATTTGATTAAAGTCGGTTAAGTAGTTTAGGAGTCTATCGCGGACAAACAACGTGACACGAAATTTATATATATTAAGATTACATTAACGCAAGCGAAGCCGCTGGCGGCTCCAGTCCTTAGAGAAGACCACAGTCCGAATAACACTACATTGTGGTGTTGTGTTTCTGCTGGTGAGTAAGGTCGCCAGGGCTCCACGGCGTAGGGAAGGGGACTAGGGTTGGCAGCGCGAGTGTCACGTCAGAGTTGCAAACGTCTATAGGCTATGGTTGGTGCTGACCACCAGGCAGGCTATGTATGCATCTCAAAAATTATTCCATAATGTAAGGTAGTTTCATCTTAACTGGGCGTCAAATATTTGCAAAAATATTCCATTCAGATCTTAGAAGTGCAAATTTCAAAGATTTGTTAAAACAATGTTTACCATAAAAACATAAGCACCAAGCACTGACAAATTTATGACAGCGAAATACAGTGCAGGATTGCGGAAGATGCTGGGTTAGTTTTCCGCCTGAGGCAGGTCGATTTTTTCAGTGTATTTTTATGTAAAAATATTTACGCGTTTGTATACGCAAAAATCATTCCATAATGTATGCATCTGCCAACCAAATAACATTAAAAAATGTAAGTACTCCGCCATTTTGTGGCGGTGGACATCTTGGATTTACAAACTATATTGTACTAAATATATCAAATTGTATTGCCATCATAACTAAAAGTGTTTACCAAATATCAGATCTATCTTTCAACTGTTAGGGGGTAAAATTTCAATGGGGTACTTTTGACCCAAAAATCCAGACATTCTAAATAAATCCGTTTCAAAAAATCTACAAAGTCAGTGCGTTAATATGAAGGTTATAAAGGGTTAATGAACTTTTTGGGCCGACCGTACATGTCGCTAGATAGAACAACTGCGATAGCCGAGATTCCTCTACAGACAAAATAAGCTGCAAATGAATTATGTAAACTACGTTGTTCCAAAAGCTTACCGTGTGGACTTGAGGATTAGTTAATGTAGTTTTCAACTAGATTTAAGTGGTTAGACTCGGTTGGCTAATAATTTTGACCCCAAATCACTTTACTAAGTATATATTTTCTATTCATAAGCGCCATTACTTTTATTACTTTTTAAAAGTTAAATTTTGAATACACACAACCGAAATGAAAGTGGATCGCTTAGAATTGGGATAGCTTTTAAAATATTTGAGTAATCATTTGAAAATGAAAACAAAATTAAAGTTTATCTTAAATTACGTGTCACGTTGTTTGTCCGCGATGGACTCCTAAACTACTTAACCGATTTTAATCAAATTTGTACACCGTGTGCAGTTTGATCCAACTGGAAAGATAGGATAGTTTTTATCTTGATAGTCCTCATTTTTTAACTGCAAATTCAATGTTAAAGGACAGTAGTATGAAATTACCACAGCAACGCGTGGCCGGGAAAGCTAGTTTCATTATAAATATAGGAAGAAGTAAAATACTATTATAATTGTTTATAACACAGTGTTTGTTTCACGAAGCTGTTTTCAGTATGTTGGAAGTTATGAGATTACCACGAGATTACCGACCAGTTTTTGTGAGTGGTCCGGAGTAATTTAGTTTTCATTTCTCACACTCGGAAAGTTATGTTTGTTGGACCTGAGTACACGCTAATTCCCATCATAGGCCGGGAAAAACTCATAGTAGGTACTTGCTTGCAATTTGTTTTGTCTCGTGTCACGTGGCTTTAAGTTATTTAGTTAGTGATTTAAATTCGGCCTCATTTTACTTTGAAAAAGAGGCGGTGCGCTAGGGTCGTTCGTTGCCGTTGTTCCGTAGCGTTCATAGCTAAAAAAAAACAGGCGATCATTTTCCGAGATGATAAGTGTGTAATGACCTTAACACGTAACACCACTTTCGAACTGTTTTCAGTCGTCAGTAAACATTAGCTAAAATACGGCCGAGAACCATTGTTGATCTTGTTAGTAATAAAGAATCTAATATAAGATTAATGCTTGCGATATCATTATTAATCTTGAAAGCATGATATAAAAGATAACGATCTTGGTAATCACTTCATTTTGTAATCGTTATACACAAGCGATTTTCACCACGGTCATGTTTCAACTGTAAACGAATCATTAATTATCTACAGACAGTAAAAGCACCGACTCATTTCCAATCTCCGCAAAATTTCTCCTTTGTAATAAAGCTGAAATTATCTATTCGCCTTGCGGTGCCGGGTGTAAATAACCTTTCCCCTGTCATTGTCATTCACGAGTCTGTTAATGGTTCATTAATTTGTGTAATGCTTCGAGCGTTCGATCAACATTGTCTTGATGCTAAGTGGCTCTGAAAAGTTCTTTCTCACAATATACACATATCGTGTGCGTATTACCGGCACAAGTTTTCTGGAACACGTCAAACGGGCGAAGATAAAGTCACCGTGCGGATCACGTTAGGTACCTACATCAATCTTCGTGACATGACTTCAGTTGTTCGCCCAAATGGATTATAGGAAGCCCCGCCTTTCGAAGGTGAGTCTCAGATTTGCCGCGTGTAAACATTATTTGAGAAAGTGAGCCGATGACACTGCCAACTTTTGAGGGAAACAGGTGTTCCTTCTCGGGCCCTCGGGTACGCGATAAGTATACCGACAGATGTTAAAGAAACTTTCCGAGACAGTTCAAGCGGATTTCGAAACAACTATTAAGTTAGAAATAAATAAATCCCCGTTTCGTGCGTGTTGTGCGATGCATATTAAGTAATATTAATGTGATTTCTTTGTTAGCTTTGTGTATTAAGTGTAACATGTCTTAAAAGATTAACGCAATTATTTAGAACTAATAGCCGATTAGTCCGTGCCGACTCTTTAATTCAATCATATTTACTGTAAGTTTAATTTTTATGCAATTCTTCTCTATGTTAACTTTAATTATACCAAATCTCACAATCCTTTGTGCGCGCAATAGATATGCTTAAAAAAGGGTGTTAAGTTTTTTCTTCACGTATCTTTATGTACTAGTATTATAAAGAGGAAAAATTTGCATGTTTGTAACAAATGAACTCAAAAACTACTCAACCGATTTCAAATATTCTTCGACCATTTGAATGGTACTTACATTATTCCTAACATCCTACATGTATTATAAACGCAAAAATTTGTATGGATGGATGTCTGTATGTTGTTACTCTTTCACGCAAATACTACTGAATGAATTATAATGAAACTTTACGATAATTTATCTTCTACATCAGAATAACATAATTAGGTATAGACTATAACTTATACTGATACTGCGGAAACGAAGTCATGGACAGAATATGGTGAGCGGAGGACTGTTTTCATTTTGATTGGATATTAACAGGGTTTCACATTCTAAATCAGGGAACACGACTATAAACATAATTTCCTTAAACCAACAGTATTATCCATATTTGATTTACACTAAGCAATAACATGATCGCGTAGTAAAGCACGCTATATTGGCAATTATTTATGCAGTTTGTCCACATTAATCGCTAGAACATTACCTGTCGGTACTTATGTAATCAGACATTACTCAAACCAACTGTTAAAGCAGCTAACTGAGTCATGCAAACATACCAACGTATGTAAATGCACACACATCAAGTGTACGTCTGAAATTTAGCACTTCATTTGTTCCGAGAACTTGATGATTTTAACTTACGATTAAATGGATGGATGGTCAATTATTATAATTACCGTTTTTACACTTTTTATATTATAATATAGCAAATAATATTTTTTTTGACAATATCTTAACAATTTGTAATTTTGCTTTCTCTAATTTAAATTACATTTACTACATTATGTGTACGTTGAATATTTCAACAGGAATTATGTCAATAAATTGCTTGTCTGTAACAACTACCATATTCTTGCAAATGAATAAATAATTACTAAATTATTATTAAGTAATTTGAAGTTTGTGATAGGTAAAAATGTTTTTTCATGTGTTCATAAAGTTGAAGAACAACTAGGAGCATTATTATGTACCAGTAAAGTCAGTGGTATGGACTATACCTGGGTGAGTAAACGTTATATATATAAAATTCAAAGTCCTGACTGAGATATCAACGCACAGCCCAAACCGATGAACCTCGAGACTTGAAATTTTGCACACAGATACCTTACACAGTGCAGGCATCCATTAAGAAAGGATTTTTGGAAATTCTACCCCTAAGGGGGTAAAATGTCAACGCGGACGAAGTCGCGGGCGGAAGCTAGTTATAAAGAAAACATTCTGTCATAAAAATATACAGATAGATAGTCACAATGTACGCATTTCATAACTTTGATTAATAATTTGATAAGAGCAGTATGAATGTGAACTGTTTTCAATTACTCAATTGCCTAAAATTGGGTATGTAATGCACGTTTCACAAATTTTAAAATGCTCGAAATGTTTGTATTTGTTTGGGATTTACAAAAAAAGCATAGGCTTGGCATTTTAAAATAAAATATTCTACTTTAAATATTTAAAATACTCTGCATTCAATGCTTTTGGGCATTTCGTTGAAGAATATCTATAAACATTAAAATAAATTTACAATATTTCTAAATGGAATAATTTTATTTTTGCGTTTACAAACGCGTAAATATAATACTAGAAAAATGCACTGAAAAAAAAAAAAAAAATTTTTTTTTTCAGTGCATTTTTCTAATATTTCTAAATTTATAATATTTTATTAATACTTTTCAATAATGCTCGTTTTTCGGAATCTGTCGTATCCAACGAAATATTCAGATTTATTTTACTATGCCTGAATGAGTGGGAGGTTTATGAACCATTTGAAGGAAGTTTCTTTATTTTCCTTATGTAATTTCCAGTCCAGCCGTGTGTATAAGAATAGATAGCGTAGTCTTAAGGATTAAGATAAACAACCCTATGTTTTCGTGTGTTTTTGTCTGTGTTTAAGATTTCCAGACCAGGGTATGCAGGGCGCACCGACACGGGGTTTTAAGTGTCGCTCATAGAGCTCTCAAAGAAGGGTCTGTGTAGGAGGCGCGTGAATTAAATGGAGGAGGGTCTTTATGTAATAACGCGCCTACTAGAGGGCACCAGATTATTACTGGCACCTGGGCGCCAAGAGCCATGTGAGCTCCATGCGGTCAGGTTTGACAGCGCTAGAATGACACAGGGTTACAATCTATAATATAATATTATAGGCTACAATTGCTGCTTATAATCAGGCAGACCGTATTCTTGCTTGTTTACAACCTAGCATAGAAAAAAATAGTTACTATGCTGTGTAACTGATTACCATCAAACCGGTGGTGTGATTCAGCGACATTTCCTTTAGAAACTGTTCAAGTAGACACCTTGCCTGTTGTACAAACTTTATCGTCGTGGATGATTCTTCGAAGTCAAAAGATGGTTTCTTTTGCTCAGGCTATATTGGTCGCAGCATTAAGTTTGCTCTTTCATGTAAACTTGACCAAGTTTGTAATAAGTTCTCTTGAGTCGAATAAACGAAAGACGAGAACATCAAGTTTTCATGCCATTTTGCTTTGAGAACACATTTTCTACTGCATTTTCAGGTCAGTACTTACGAAGATAAATGTCGTCTACTCTCACGCTGTGAACTTAAAAACGGTTGTGTAGAAGTTTAGGTAACATACATGATGTATGTATGTTACCTAAACATCATTATCACTTCAGCCGAGAGACGTCCAGTGTTGGACATCCCCAAGGATCTCCATCCCGAACGGTCCTGCGCTGCCCGCATCCAGCGGCTTCCAGCGAACTTTACCAGATCGTCAGTCTACCTTGTGTGGACCAACGCTGCGTCTCCCGATACGCGACCGCCATTCGAGGACCTTTCCGCTCCAACGGCCCACTGAAACTTAAAAGTGCATCTACGCTAGACGAGCCGAGCACGAGCGAAGCATGATTCAAGCACATATTCGTGTAGTGTGGACCGACTTACAACCCTCTATCTGGGGCGCTTCGAGCATTTTGTTTGTGTTCAACTGTACTCCGCCAGTTGTCGGTTTTTTGACGAACATAAAGGGATTTGCATCGCGCTCGCAGTGCGCACGTAGACGTGTTTAGTTAGATATGTTCATCGTTCAATTCGAGCATCATGGAATCGAGCAGCAGATGTTTGTTAACTAAATTCCTAAATAGGCCAGTTGCTTCTTGACCTCTCAAAGTGGTAAACAAATCTAGATTTTGTTTACTAGGTCTGTCTTTGGATAAAATTGTAGATCCCCATCGTCGGCTTAGGCGCAGAATGTTAAATTCGCAAAATGTCCAGTTCGCAGAATGTCCAATTCGCAGAATGTCCAGTTCGCTAAATGTCCAATATTAATCGTAACGTGATTTTCCCTTTCAGTGACAGTGTAACTTAGGTTAGCGAGGAGCGAAGCGACGAGCGGGTTAGGTAGACATAAACACAGCCAGAAGCGACTTTGGGGCGTTTCTCACATTAAAATGCATCACAGAAACACAAAAAGGTGTTTAGTAAATTAATCACGTCACGATGAATATTGGACATTTTGCGAACTGGACATTCTGCGAAATGGACATTCTGCGAACTGGTCATTCTGCGAACTGTTCATTTTGCGACCGTTGGACATTTTGCGAATTGGACATTTTGCGCTTAAACGCCACCGTCTAGGCCATTTAGCTTTTTTACACACTTCGGCTATAAGTTTAGCGTGTGCTAAATTTTCGTGGCACTGCACTCCTGGCTTAAAAGATCCCCGCAGTCGCATGTAGAGGAAATGATACTTTGTCATATTCTGTGCCGTAAATGTAATATGATAAAGCCTTATTAATTATAAAATTAGAAATAAGCGATGAAGGTACACTAGAGCTCAGGTGTCAAGGGAGCTTACCCATGGGTCTCGCAATATCAAAATAAGCTGTTGGCTTCATGTTAATTAGTTGAAAATTTAGTAAGCTAAAGATAAATGATATATTTCATGATGCGATAATATAGTCACTAGTGTTGTGGTTCGTCGTAATTAGAAGCTTTAACACAAGAAAAATATAAAGAATTTTTTTTCTCGCATATATATAAATGTTTTTTTTTCTTAAGTTTCCTAATACTTTGTAGAAGTTTCTGACGGAAAGAAAGGAAATTACGCGGTAAATTAGATAATTAGATTTTTTTTTGAAATTGAAATTATTACAAAACGAAAATATTGATAACTGACACCAACAACTGTTGCTAAGCAACGAGTACGCAGCTGTGTTCTCAGCATCAATTTTGTAAATGGGTTTAGATAAGCGGAACAGCTGCTCTAATTTGGAATGTCCGAAATGGTGTTGTACCTCCACTTTACAGAAGACCATAGTCAAATAACACTCCATTTTTGTGGTTATGTTGGTGAGTAAGGTCGCCAGAGCTCCACGGGATAGAGAAGTAGGCTAGCCTTTAGGTTAGTCTAGACTTTTGGTATACCACATTATAAGAAGAATATCCAGGATTATCTGTCAGGTGATACCAATGAAAATATATTAAAAAAATCTTTCACTTTGAAAACTGCAAAATAGGCCAATTCTAATGGTAGACCATTTCCTCTTATACACACTGCTATTAAACGGCGAAATTAAAATATTTTCATGTTATAGGCAAACACTAATTTGGAATCCGTAGTCGACTTCAAAGGCTTTTCGGAAAAACGAATATGTGTAATGCAAACAAGCATAAATTTCGTGGCGCACTGATAGATGGAAAATAATTTTTGGGTATTTTATGAAAAGATCCAATTAATCTGGGCACTCGTAAGGGTTGGCAAGGGTAGGTGCGCTGACTGGCGAATTTAGTTGACGCTAAAAAACCGGACATTTTCACAGCTCAAGCCATAACCGATAGGATAAATTAAAGAGCGGTAGTCAGTGGGATCTTAAACGCGATATAGGCAGCTAAATCTAAGATAAAATCTAGATTTACACTAATGGAACAGGGACACTAATGGACACTGTTAGTTTTTTTGCAATGCATTATGTTACCCACGTCTGTGGACTCTTTTCTGTATCAGATCAATTAAGTTAATGTTCGAAAAGGATAATCTATTTCGAGAAACGGATTCAACCCGAAAAATATTTTACTATTATGCATGTATTTTCGTTTGTTCTAGGAATTATTAGAAGAAAATTTTTACCTCTACAAAGCTACAATAAAGAGGATTGTGGCTTTGTAGTGGTTTCAAATACAAATATTTATCAAAAGGAATATATTTATATTTTCATATCTTTTATTCACAAGACTTTCACAGTTTCAAGAATGTTTGTGTCAAAGAAATATATCTGTTGTTACAAATTATTTTCTTCTATTTGAAATAAGAAGAACGTGGTCAAATAATTACATTTTGCTTACTTAAAATCATGAAGGAAATGAGGAAAATATTACTTGTAACAATTAGCAACAGGTTCCAGTATTGCGTAACACTTGATATTTGATATATTTCTCTATATTAGAACCACAAATAGCTGACCATGTAGGTATTTATTCTTTATAACTTACAAGTACTTATAGGCTATTACAATTGTACTATTTAATTATCCAATAAACTATCGATGTTAATTTAACATGAAATAGAAAATTTCTGTGTGATACAGCTAGTAATTAAAGGCTTGAAATAATTTTATTGGGTTAGCGTCAGGAATAGAAGAGGTATGTTTAATATTAACAATTCACAGTCGGCGCTGTATTGTTTAATTTTTTAACAGGTTACTAATACCTTACCATTCTCAACGTTCCTGAATTACTAGGATGCTCCAGCTGCCTAGAAGTAATACTAATTCCTTTTTCCAATCCTTTTCCGTTCGTACCTACGGCTCGATTGTGGGATCGACTTCCATTAGACATCCTGGAGAATCCTTTAGCTCAATCCTTCAGGTATAAAACAAAAAATACTACCTTTCGCTTCCATGCTCATGATTACCTACCATCAAGTGTAAAACAAAAATACTACCTCTCGCTTTTATGCTCATGATTACCTACCATCAAGTATAAAACAGAAATACTACCTCTCGCTTTTATGCTCATGAATAACCTAGGCAGTGGCGGAACTTCTACAAACAGAGCTTTCTAACCGACAAGGCCATCTATCCTAACTTCAAGGAATTTTTATTGATACCCTTGTCATTCATGCTATCTGCGTCATATTTTAGCAAACTAACCTATGTACGTTGATGTGTCAAAACACCGATAGATGGCTCCCTCACACTATATTGAATTTTAAATGTCTAAAATAAATTATTTTGCAATACTAAAAATGATGTTACAGGAAAAATGCACTGAAGAAAAAGTAGTTTTTCTAGTATTATATTTACGCGTTTGTAAACGCAAAAATAAAATTATTCCATAATGTAAGGTAGTTTCATCTTAGCTGGGCGTCAAATATTTGCTAAAATATTTCGTTCGGGTCTTGGAAGTGCAAATTTCAAAGATTTGATGAAACGATGTTTACCATAAAAACATAAGCACCAAGCACTGACAAATTTCGACAGCGAAAAGCAGTGCCTCGGTGGCGAAATTGGTCAACGCGTCCACCCGGATTGTGGAAGGTGCGGGTTCGAGTCCCGCCTGAGGCAAGTCGATTTTTTTCAGTGCATTTTTCTAGTATTATATTTACGCGTTTGTAAACGCAAAAATAAAATTATTCCATAATGATGTTACAGGGTCAGCAAGCTGTATATTACTTGGAATGCCTAATTTTTGGAAACACAACTTTGTATGGGGTAGGCGTTCAGTGATAAGTGTTAATACATAACGCTTGACAAAAATATTAAAACTGTTTGCCGCACTGCTGTTCATGAGTTTGTCCCGAGACGATTCGATGTCGTTCCACACTCAAAAGCACAAATCAAACCATACTCCAGTAAGCACACTGAGTCTGCTCTAACTGGTCACTGCAAGCTAAAAAAAACATATATATTAGGTTGGGGAAAAAGTCTTTTCGCATTATAGTATGTATAAACTTGTAATAAAATCTCTTTGGCTATACTATTTGTATCTGGCTGGTTTTGGTATCATTGAAAGTTTAAATTTTAAAGAACATAATTCCAAATTCAAATTAGGAAAATGTGTGATTTTCATTTGTTTTTCGTACCGCCAAGATGAGTGAATCTAATGAAGAAATTCGATACATTTTAAAATTTTACTACAAAAAAGGTAAAAATGCAACGCAAGCCGCGAAAAAAATTTGCGATGTTTATGGACCTAGTGCAGTGTCTGTGAGAGTAGCACAAATTTGGTTTAAGCGTTTTCAATCCGGAAATTTTGATGTCAAAGATGCACGTCGCTCTGGTCGCCCTATTACAGATAAAATGGATACCATTTTTGAAAAAGTGGAGCAAGATCGGCATGTCAGTAGTTACGACGTAGCTGAAGAACTGGGAATTGACCACAAAACAGTTTTGGCGCATTTGAAAAAAACTGGGTACACAAAAAAGCTCCACATTTGGGTACCTCACGAGCTCACTGAAAGAAACCTAATGAACCGTGTACTCATTTGTGATTCTTTATTACGACGTAATGAAACCGGACCATTTTTGAAGAAGCTGATAACTGGTGATGAAAAGTGGATCACGTACGACAAGAACGTGCGAAAAAGGTCGTGGTCAAAGGCCGGTCAGGCTTCACAGACTGTGGCGAAACCCGGGTTAACTCGCAACAAGGTGATGCTGTGTGTGTGGTGGGATTGGAAGGGCATTACTCATTATGAGCTGTTACCACCAGGCAGGACCATCGATTCTGAACTCTACTGCGAACAACTGATGAGATTAAAGCAAGAAGTTGAGAGAAAGCGGCCGAAATTAATCAACAGAAGGGGTGTGGTTTTTCATCATGATAACTCTAGACCTCACACATCTTTAGCCACTCAGCAAAAATTAAGAGAGTTTGGCTGGGAGGTGTTAATGCATCCGCCGTATAGTCCTGACCTTGCACCTTCAGATTTCCACCTGTTTCGGTCTCTTCAGAATTCTTTAGGCAGTGTCAGGTTAACATCACGAGAGGACTGCCAAAACCACTTGTCGCGGTATTTTGACCAGAAGTCCCAAAATTTCTATAGCAATGGGATCATGTCCCTACCTACAAGATGGCAAAAAGTTATCGAACAAAATGGTACCTACATACTTTAGTTAAATGTAAATAAACTATATTAAAAAATGTTTTGAATTTTCTTAAAAAATGCGAAGAAACTTTTTCCCCAACCTATTATATAACATAAGACTAAGGCACCAATTATAGAACGAGTCTCAAGAATCAACGCTAACTTGAGCGTCGTACGTCTCTATCACTTAGTATAGAAAGTTACAAACGATTTTCAAGACATGATTCATTTCTGAGTGTCATTCTTTAATACGGGCCTAAAAGAGACTGATGATTGCAGATTTTGCGGACAGGAGAGTGAAACACCAATGCACCTCCTGTGCTTTTGTGAACTTCTCATTTACAAAAGAAAACTTCATTTAGGGAGACACATTCTCGACATAGATGATATCAAAACAATCCAAGCTAGGAATGTCTTATTATTTTGCAATGCTCAGCTAAAGGAGTACAAGCAAGGCCTCAATAGGACTTACTTGGAGGCAATTCACAATAGATCTTTATAGGTTACTGTGATGAAAACAGTCCTGAAATAACAAATAATAATAATTCTGAACTCTAAATTGTTTCAGTAGTCCGGATGAGAAGATATATTTAGAATTCAGCTTTCAGAAGAAAATTAGCCACACGTCCCTTGTTAAGTTTCGGCCCTATTCAGAAGATAATCTTTTATGCATCACATCAATAATAACCGGCGACTGCTCGATGGCTATCCAACGAGGGTCAAGTGGCCACGAGGGGCGAATTTAATTTACTGAGGTAGCTTCCAACTTTTGTGCTCAATATGACTTAATTAGTTTCCCGACGCATGGCTCAGCTGTTACTCTCATAATGGAACTTGTGTAGCAATTAATGCTTGTGCTTTTCATAAGTACTTTATTATTTAAAGAAGTCTCTAAAAATATGTACAAAAAAGTGAAAAAATATTTAAATCGTTGAGGCACACTCATACTCGTATATTATAACTTTAAAGTAGTAATAATTAGCTCTAGTAGGGAAGGGAACTAGGGATGGCGCGCGAGTGCCACGTTAGTGCTGCAAGCGTCTATAGACCACAGTGACTGCTTACCATCAGTTAAGCCGCATGCTTGTCTGACAACCAAATGACACATGAAAGTGAGTTTTCGGTTGATACCTAAGAGTATAGGTTGATACCTTTAACCACTTTGAGGCCTGCCGCGTCGTTTCTACAGAGACGCGAAACGACATTGAGACTCTGTCCACGGAATTTAGCCCTAAGCCTTTAGGACTAACTTCTGTAGACGGAGATGGAATATGGTCGTCTAGTGGGTGGGTCCTCCAGGAGCCACCAAGGTCCTCGCCGTCCAAAAAATCTCCGGTTACACTGTAAAAACCACCTGGGGTCACACTTAAGATCGAAGCACTTTTATCAATTAGGACAGGCAACGTAACCGCAACGTTAACAACGTAAGCATAACGCCTCTTATTCTTATGAAAAATAGACGTTACGCTAAAGTTCCGTAGCCTATACGTAGCCGTATCCCTTCCTTTTCATACGAAAAAGAGGCAATACGGTTATGTTCCCTTTCTGAGTTGATAAGTGTGCACCGACCTTTAGTCAACCAAAAAAAAATTATGACCTGTCAAAATTGAAAATCTTCTAAAACTTTAGACATTATCCTTAAAACCTCTGAAACTTATAAGCACAAGAAGACTGACGGGTAATTTATAGCGGCTATAAAATTTGTCTTTTTAGTGATAGATAAGTTAACTTAAATGTATTATTAAAATGTTTTTATAAAAACCTTAAATAATTAGGAAAAATAATTGTCGTTGGCTTTCTTTGACGCTCCTGGTTGCTTCTAACACGTTAATTGCAGATCGACTTTGCTAATTACAGCGTGAAAAACACTTTGTTTTCATAATAATTATGAGTACTTTTTTGAACTAGACGATGAATTTTTAAGTAGGTTTACTGGTTTTGTTCGGATCGTAAATATGCGAGTTCGAATTGACGTATTTTCTGAACTTAAAATACATAAAAAAAGTTGTCAAAAACATAGTGTGCAAGGGCGAACCTATATCTAGAAGAAATGTATTATAATTATAAATTACGTTGAAATACATTATTATTATAAATTACTAGCTTCTGTCTGCGACTTCGTCTGAAGTATTAGTGTAAATTATAGTCAATACGTTATTCTGATATTGAGATTTACCGATGTCGCCTAAATTTCACAGGACCCGTAAATAATGTATATGTCGTGGCCCGATCGTATAATTAGCCAGATCATGATATTCGCGGCATATCATGAAGTGCTACTGGACCATAAAAATCTTGACCGCTGGTCGAGTGGCCCATTATCTAAAAATATTAGTGGTCAGGAGTGATCTGGAGGTTCAAGGTTATTTTTTTATGACCAAGCGGAGTGGACTGTTTGTGGGAGAGTCTAATCTACGTATCTGTGTGGTCGGTAGGTGGACGATATGCCCAAGAATTTTATGATCTGGCCAATTATACGATCGGGCCACGATACAAATACTTAGAATGAAGTAAGTATGAGTATAAAGCATTTTTTTACAAAAAGATCTAGCAACGGTGTCGCTTCAAGTAGAAGAATAATAAAAACTATTTTATACCATTTCCTTAGTCCCATGAACAATATATAACATTAACATGACGTGACATGACATGTTATAAAATACAGTATTTTATAACATGTCATGTCACGTAACTGTTGGTCCCTTGGTAGGGGGTCGTTTAAGGCTACTTTTAGTATAGTTGATTTTTCGCTTTGGGATTTTTGAGGGTTATTCGAGTAAAATCGGTGGGTGAAATCGGGCATAGTCATAACTGTGGTAGCATATTTTTAAACCTAAAACCATAGATATAAAGTTCAAAATATGGCGTCAAAATATCATCTGCCTATATTAAACAGAGAGTTAAAGTTTTTATGTGGCGATTCAGTTACAATCCCTTTCCGAATTGAAAAGTGCGATGTGACCTTAAGGATTGGACTGTTTGAATTGAATTTGAAGTGACATGATAATATCAGGATTCAAAACAAACAAAGGACTTGGAACACACAAGTAACTCCATTTTAAGGCATGTCTTATTTTACTGCACATTTAATGCGCTGAGGGTGGTGAGTGTAAAATTTGTGTATATTTCAAAATAAGTGAAATATATGCATCCGTTGGCGCCGCGGGCGAGAAAAGCGAGCGCTAAAATTGTGTTTCTACGTTTCTTAAAGCTCCGTCGTGGATTCGACGGTACAAACTTTATAGATATTTATCAAATCGCCTTTTCTGTTTTATCTAAATCGAACCAGATAGGTGCACGGGGCTGTGGTTACGAAACAATAGGACTTGCCGTGTTCGAAACTTTTATTTATTTATTTTTATTTTATTGTTCGGGTTAACAACAGCCATACTTAATTAAAACTTAACAAAAGTGACTTAAGCTAAATAACTTCGGCCAGAACCGTTAACCACAATAACTACAGTTTTGTCATTACATAACGAGTAATTATTGTTCCGTAAGTTTAAATTCTTACTTAAATAATAAAAATATAGGATTATAGTAACTATATGGAAATATATATTATATATGAGAATACATAAATATAACATATAAGATATATAATATTAAGGGAAAGTATACAATACCTAAATAAATAAATAAGGATGATATGCGAATGTTGTGCATATATGTTATATTGAATATTAAGATAAACTTACAATATGGTTTTAATATAATATAATATAAATATAATACATTAGTTTGGGTCTTCTAAATACCTATATAGGTGGACTTGATATTTTTAAGGAAGGATTCCCTACTCCCCACAAAGGGGTCCACACCGCTAAAACTTTGTTTATGCGAAGTGAAATGTACTACATAACATGTAACAGAAATAAAGCAAAGAGTTGTTTAGAATCGGCTTCTGTATCGTTAAAAATGCTGGACCGTAAATATGCTAATAACTAAAATTGTGTTTTATGTAATGGTAATAAAGATTACAAAAATGGTATGATTTAAACAAAAATCTCCACGCCCATTATACAACTATCTATTTTTAAAATAATAATGAGTGAAAAAGATTAGTCTGCATATTAGTAACAAACTATTTTGAGGATTTGCGTTATTTCTGTTCAACGTTGTATACTTCCTAATTGGTTTTATTTCGGGGCAACTTATGAACACCATTTTTTTCGATTCAAATTTAAAGTCGGTTGTAAGGGGCTGACACTAGCCAATTGGTAAAGGTCGTAGCCCTCATAACACTAATGAACAGTATCGCCTTTTTTGAAACTGCTGCAAAACTGCTTTTTTTTTAACTTGTTCTATGTTAAACAGGCGATGCGCGTCCGTGGCAGTTCCGTAGCTGTTCTTTTGTAGCGTTCATAGTAAAAAAGAGGCGTTCCCTTTCCTAGATAATAAGTGTGTAACCATATTAATCCCACATCAAACACCAGCTCCTTACATGCATATCTAATTGCTGTTAATCTTTTATAAATTGTATGTTTTCTTTGTGAGTGAATAATAATAATAATATATTTCCACGCTCACACCAATTATCTAGCCCAAATTAAGTATAATTAAGAGCTTGTGCTATGGATACTAGATAACTGACAAATATACATAATAATCTAGAATTTCATAAATAAACCATTTGCCATTACCAGGACTCGAACCTGGACCGCCCGATGTGTAGGCAGCGTTACTGACTAATCCACCACGACGGCGTCGTATAAATAACTATTAAATTTTTATTTTGCCGAATAAATGTTTCCCTTAAACACGGTAGATATATAAAACATAATTTATCACAATACATATTATGATTGTAGTTAAAATTCATCACCATTATGAGTTTATATTCCCGGACTGCTGAGTAATTTAGACTGTAAAATCTGCCCTGGTTGTTGGTTCACTGAAGGTGACGACAGGCTGGCAACCTGTCACTATATTGGCAGCATTGTATCAAGGACAATGTCAAAATTTCTTTATTCATTTAGGTACAATTTGTACACTTATGAAAGTATAGCCCATACTGCCAGATGTGATTTTATGTGTAACCAAATGCCACCTAAAATTCTAGGAGCATGATTGAAAACATTATGAGCATGATTATACGTATGTATTCAAAGTTTCAGAACCAATAGTGATTATAATTAGTGTTTTAATTAGGGTATTGCACAGAAATAAATCAAGCTAGAACGGTGAAGTGGATGTGTCCCGCGTGCCCGAAATCCTGTCATATTGACAAGATTTTTCAAAAGTTTCGCCAGAGCCCGTCGAGACTCGTCACAGAACGTTATCAGTTATTAATTAGATTAAGACTAAAATGAGAGCACTATCGATTATGAATATGAGTGAGTGTGTCACCTCACTAATTAACTCAATGTGACGTCATCTAGTGGGCGGGGTTGGCGAAAAAAGTGACACGCATTGTTTGTATAAAAACGAGTTATGTTCGCCGTTCTATCTTGATTTATTTCTGTGCAATACCCTAATTAAAACTCTAATTATAACCAGTTTTGGCTTATTAAAATTTAGTTGACAAATTTCGTAAAATGTTGTCGACATTTTCAACACAACGTTGTGGTAGCTTTTAATTTCTCTCATCACAATTTCGTTCATATTATATTCGAATCAGGTTGTTTCGTGTTTTAAAAGCATTTCATTGTTCGAAGCCTGCAATGTAGTTACGCCGAGAAAATGGAATGGTGCATTTCGCTTCCTGTGCCTTGGGCGGCAAATGAAATGGTTACATAGCGATTTTTATGTTCACATTGTTTTGGAGTACAGTAATCTAGTACTTCATTTGTTTTACGTAAGCGTTTTTAGTTTAATCCCTGCTCTTCGGACGATGTTACTGGGTTTCCTTTATGAGTATGAAGTGTAATATTTAATAATAATTGAATAGAATTTATCTAGGTATCTACAGTAATAAGAAATGGTACGAACAATGATATTATATTTAAAAAGAGATAGATAGGTTACTTGCTTGCAAAAAGTGGCACCCTAAAAGTAATCTGATTAGCACACCCGAGCATAGCACAACATATATCTTTCTCGTTTACTCTATTGCTAGATATCATGTTGTCTTACTCACAACTTACAATACGGCCATGTTAACTCGCCACATATGACAATATGAAATCGTAGACTTAAGTTGCCGAGTTAATTTGACCGTGTAACATGATGACATTTTGGACCATTTTTGACTTTGAATTAGTATGAAGTTAACCTACTTACCTCTTTTTAAATATAATATCATTGGGTTCGAAAGATTGAGTTAAAATGGAGTCTCATTCCAAGTTTAGCGTTATTACAATAAGTACTCGAGTGAAACTCTATCATAATATTTATATTCTATTTTATTCTTAGCTAGGTGACCCGCTACACGTTATAGTGGTTAAATTGCAAAAAAATATGTAATATTTCCCTGTAAAATACTTAGAATGTTAGTGGACTCTTCTTTTAGAAAATATAAATATAAGGTGCCTCCGGACAAGCTCAAGTCTTAATAACTTTTTTTCTATGTGTACTACAAAAACTAAACATACAAGTAATACATTTTTGTTTAGTTGTTGTAATGTGTGCAATGAGAGATTTAATTCCAATAGATATTTTCAATTCCACTGCTTCTCAATTCAAGAAACAAGTAAATAGCATTATGGTCCATGTATAATTTATAGTTTACTAGCTGACCCCGCAAACGTTGTTTTGCCTTATAAATAAATAAAAAAAACCGGCCAAGTGCGAGTCGGACTCGCACACCGAGGGTTCCGCCGTACAAACGTAGCATTCCCTAGCGTGTGACGGAAATTCGTCTAAGGTGTCGGTATAAACTGCTGTATCTTTTGATTGCGTTAACTTAGAAGTTTGATTTTTTCACTGCTTAAAGGGACAATAGACCTAGGTATTTGCTATAAATTTTCAATTTGATACCTTTATTCGTTCGTGAGAAATAAGGTAGTAAGTTTCATTTTATTAAAATATTTTTATTATATTATATAACTAAAAAAATTTGATTTTCGCAATTTTTCCTATATTTGCATTATATTTCAATGCTTCATGCCAAATTTCAAGATTCTGAGTTTACGGGAAGTATCCTGTAGGTTTTGATTCCTTTGCGAGTGTCGGAAATTTGTTGAAAATATCGACATAATCGGCTGTATCTTTTGATTGGCTTAGCTTAGAAGTTTGATATTTTCACAGCTCAAAGGGACAATAGACTTGAGTATTTAATGTGAATTTCAGCTTGATACGTCCACGCGTTCTTGAGATAAAGGGTCTTGACAGACGGACAACAAAGTGATCCTATAAGGGTTCCGTTTTTTCCTTTTGAGGTACGGAACCCTAAAAATTAAGGGTGGACAACCCTTATCACTAAGGGGTATGAAAAATAGACGTTAGCCGATTCTCAGACCTACTCAATGTGCTCACAAAATTTCATGAGAATCGGTCAAGCCGTTTCGGAGGAGTACGGGAACGAAAATTGTGACACGAGAATTTTATATATAAGATATTATGTGTTATATTTTTATTGTGTCCGAAAGTTATGTAGGTATTACTTATTATGAGTTGTATAACTACGGAAAATGTACTGATATCTGTACTACATTTCATTGTTTATAATTGTCTAAGTTGTATAATAATTAGAAAAAATACACTGAAAAAAATCGACCTGCCCCAGGCGGGAATCGAACCCAGCATCTTCCGCAATCTGGGCGGCTGCGTTAACCACTACGCCATCAGGGCATTTAAAAATTATTCCATTGTATAATAATTGTTTGTTTCCTAAATAAGCGAAAATAAAAATAAAATGATGATTCCATGTACACGCTTGACATGCTGTTTAATCGAACCTTTCATACGCTACTATTGAATTACTCGCAACGGATATTTGTTGTACAATTCGATAACCACGAAAAGAAATATGCAATTTCGGCGTACAAAAAAGGTTTGATATATCCTTGTATTGTAATATCAATCATAGTACATATTCTTTCTCGTCATTTTCGATGTAAATAAAGCACTGAACGGTTCCTGACATTCGAATTGATGTATTCACGAGGCGGCTCCTCCTTATTGTAAGATTCCTAAGCAGTGAAAAGAAACATTGAAGTCATCACTTTCCGATGTCTCCCGGCTACAGGTTGCGGTTACAGTTGAGATAAGCTGAGCTTTAAAATGTTCTCTGTTTGCGCGAGCACTATAAATTTAAAATAATACTACTTTTAACACTAAAATAAATTTTATTTAACCTTAGAAGCCCACGCCTCTAAGGCGTACATGCCACCAATATTTTTTCCTTTCTTTCTAACCGTTGGTGTAAACGCCGTGCTGTTTCACCCAGTCAGTGGCCGACGGGAACAATGACAAAAAACTAAAGTGTTATCTACTTCTGATGCTGATTGTACCTTAGTTGACAGCGTTGCCACAATATATAGGACGATACAGTACTTTGAGTCCATATATAGTGACGAATCGGGCACGCAAACATACAAAGGTTTATGTAATAATGCAGGCCGTGTTTTTTTCAATATCATTTGGTTCGATTCCTGGTTTTATAGGGATTTTTGATTTTTCAAAAGTACAATGATGCATTTTTTTCATCATAATCGGGCTCGCGACTCCTTTGAGCATTTTTCGATATTCGTAATAGTTTAGGTATTGGCCCTGAAGTCACACTTGAAAAATTTATTTCTGTATATGATTTCTGAATATCTGAAACATATTCACTTCTTCGCTTCTGTAGGTCTATCACTAATATCCGTATAGCTACATAATATTACCTTCTTAATATTGATTGATAACATTCCAAAACCTTGAAAAAAAAAACGTAGAAGTTTTGGTTCCAATTATCTAGAACAAAACAAGTACAGTTAAGGCCTACCAAGAAACTTTTTGTTACAAATTGGTTTTGTTTTGATATTTATACCTAATTGACTACAGTTTGCCATACGTAAAAGTACTTTGTTGTTTAAATTTATTCGTGGTTCTAATCTCATGCCTGTAAAATAGTATGAGCCATAAATTATATTAATAGTAAATAAGTACCAATCTATAATGCCACTGTATGGCTTAAATAAATTCATATTATTTATTCATTTATATACAGTATACTAATCTCTTTAATTGAATATATTAATCAAATGCCCAATTGTAGTATTTTTATATACATGCAGTACACGGTTTTTTTCTACAATATCTCTACAAGTAAAAAGGCGGTAATAAAAACCATTCAAAATCGCTAAAAAATAATATTTTATAAGTTAGATCCTCTGTGTATGGCACGCTTACAAATCGATATGAAACGTACGAAACAGTTTTATATGTTCCATGATATTATGTAAAGCAAGTCATACATAGCGTCTGCAATCTGCACGTATGCCGAGTGCTCTCTCAAATGAGCTGGCTATTTGACGCCCGGCAAATTGCTCAGAGAGTTTAGTCCAATAATTCCTTAGTTGGGTTGCTCAGTTTCACTATTTCTGTATTAGTCGACTATCGGTTCTAACTCCGGGACCTATTCAAATGCAGCGTTACGTCAGCAACTCATTCTGAACTGGAGTGAATACCAAATTATAAATTAAATCGGAACTTGTATTGCAATGCATTGGGAAAACTCAAAACTTCACGCTTGTCAGACTTTCGAATAACTGATTAAGCAGAGATTTGGGTGTTACTTTTCTGCCGGCGATAAAATGAGTGAATGGTAACTTTGGGGCTGTGTAACAATGAAAATGTCACTTTATGAAATGGGCTCGCCGTGATTAATGGATTTGGAGTGCGTCGTGGTGCTCACTTGTTTATTTATTCTCTGAACTATGACAAGGCTGGCACATGGTGAATATTATTACCATTTCCGTGTCCGCTCACCGTCTTTCTTCATTTGTTATCGGCTATTAACACTTGCGTTTTCAAATATATAAACACAGCTATTCTTCTGAAGAAAATACTGGTATTAGACGATTTTTAAAGTGATTTATGTGTTGCACAGATGGGCTTTACAGCGAACTTTTTAGCTAGGTCCAAACCACTGGACGTAGACAGCACAGATGGGAGACTCTGATTCTAACTGCCACGTAAAGTTCCCACAGTCTGTTTGACCGGAAGTTTTTGACGGAAAAGCTTTTGGATTTCAACTTATCGGATGTTAAGTGATCATCATCATCATAAATAAAATAAAATAAAATATCAGCCGAGAGGCATCTTTTGTTGGACATAGGACTCTTCCAAGGATCTCTAACTCGATCGGTGCAGCACTGCCCGCATTCAGTGGCTTCCCGCGAACTTTACCAGATTGTCAGTCTGCCTTGTAGGCTACGAATGCGGCGTTTCCCGGTACGCGGCCACGATTCGAGAATTTTTCGCCTCAACGGCCGTCATTCCTTGTCACAATGTTCCCTGCCGACAACCATTTAAAGTTCGCAATTTTTTGGGCTAAATGTTAAGTGATAAGGCATAAAGTAGAAGCAAGCATCACCCGGAACCCTCAACAAATCGGAATCTTATCAATAACTGTCGGAACGCAATACTCGTAATACAGTTAAGACTATTATTTTGGCAAGAGACTTTGTTAGGATTGGCAAGCATCGAGCTTGAATCAGGAGTCGGGCTCTTAGAGCTCCTGTTGCTTAGATGCTGCGTTATTGAGCGCGTTTTATCGTCTATACCACATGGTCTGCTGTGATTACCTTTTTTCCCTACTTCTACCACCTCCCTTCCTTTTAAGGATTACGCGTGCTGGCTTACGGTGCTACCGGCAAATTATGGCTACCTTACCAACACGAACTACAAAATTTGGCTACTCATTTCGCATAATCTGAAAATGGAATTCATTGTCAGCACACGTGTTCCTTCCTTCTTGCATTCCTGGGTCATTCAAAAGAGGTTTGAAGAAGCACCTGGTAGGTCGGTAAGCCGTGGGTGGCTAGTGTAGCGTTTTATCTGTCTAGTCGCACTAGTTATCTTGGCATTTGGATTACACTTTTGGTTACCATCAGGGGAAGTGTGAGTGGAGCCATTTGTTTGACCTTCTTATATAAAAAAAAACAGGTGGTCTTAAGTCAAGATCTACCAGTACCTAAACTGAGCACAAATGCACAAACCTTGTAGTCTCCGGGGAATCGACCCTGGGACTTCTGGATTTAATTTGGTGGACGGACTATTAGAATGCGGAGGCGGTACAATGAAAAGCCTGGCTGTTGGACCGAATGCGTCGATAAGGGGTACGTATTTCAACGTCAAAAAGTAATACCAGTAGGTATATCTACAGTAAAAATATTGATGTTCAAAATATCTAAGTCTAATTTTATAGTTTTGATATTTTGAATATCGAAATGTTTAGTACTTTTCGGCGAAGATTTACGTCAAGGTGTACAATCTTTTTTTATACGTGACTTAAACTGTTCGTATGTAAGTATGTATATTATGTAAGTTGTCCGTCAAAGTTTTAAGTATATAATTTTTTAGGAAACTATCTCGAGATCTTTTGGACACACAAGTGATAGATTACGATATCATCGATGTCAACTAAATAGGCATTATTAGGGATAACTCAAAAACTACTCGTCAGATGTTGATAAAATTTAAACGGAACCAAATGACAAGTACGGGCTGCCAAAGGTAGAAAGAATTTTCAAAATCTGTACATCCAGTAAAGAGTTATGTATGAGGTAACAAACATTCAAAAACATATAGTTAAATTGAAAACCTCCTCCTTTTTGAAGTCGGTTGAAAATATTAAACCAACTTAATTTACGATTAGAATAGAATAGAATTTTATTGCTATAACTGTGTACAATTTGCCGGTGTTGATGCTTAAATAAGTTACAACAGTTTGCCCATTGCGGGCATGCAATATACAATCATAATCAAACTAAACACTTATAATTAAACATTTTTTTGTAAAAAAGTACTCATTCAAGTTATAAAATACATTATTTTTCAGCCAGCATTTTAATTTAAACTTGAATTTAGGCAGGTCTAAAGATTTGATTTCAAGAGGCAGATGATTGAATACTTTTATGCTGGTGTAAAAAGCACTCTTATAATATAAGTGATTATTTATTTTAGGTATACATATATTATTATAGTAATTTAGCACATCGTTGTTTCCACCATACCTGCTGCAAAGAACAAAGCTTTTGTAGTGAAAATAACAAGGGCTAAAACAGACAACTGGAAACAGAATAATATAACAGGTTATGTAAGCATCGCACAAGGCAAAACAAACAATAATGGTGTTCGCATACGTAGTCGAACGAACAACATTGAATTGTCATTTTTATTGAAAATTGCACGGTGTTGTTGTGAATGTTTTATTATTTATTTACCGTTTTATTATTATTTTATAAATGTCCGTAGGTAGTCAAAAATTATCCTTGTATGTCGGTTATTTTTTCGATATCGTATTTTAGTACCTAGAGCAATTGATATTTGGGAGATGGGCGTGAATGTACTATTTTTAATGTCTCATGGTAACAATAAGTAGGTACCTACGGTTGGCCTTAGAAGTAAATTTACAATTCACCTTACATAAGTCAATTATTGATTAAACTTTTCGTAATACATATTATAGTCATACATAATGGTGGAAAGTAATACTGTACAAACGCGAGCGTGAATTTACTCGACCGTACCTAAACAATATAAATATGAGATAGATTAAAGAAAATATAGAACAAGCGCTTTTTCAAATGAAGATGGCGCTACGGTCGTGTGTTTATCGTAACGATCACGATAGCTAAGCTACTAAATGCGCGGTTGCTTCGCGGATGGGTGACCGAAAATTTCGCAACTAGATTGTTCTCCATGCTTCGGAAGACACTTTAAGCTGATGGTCTCGACTGCTGTCTAAAGATAGCAGTCGTTCCCAAGGAGGGTGTCAGGCAGGCGATCGGCCGTAAAAATGTAATGCCAAATCCTAAAGCCATGTGATGCTGGCAGAGTAGAATAGCATCAACCTATATCCTACAATGGGTATCGTAGAAGGCTACTAATGGATCAACAAAGGGGTATTGATCACCTCATACTCCGTCCACCAATCCGCATTAGGCAAGCGTGGTGTACTACTGCCTAAGCCTCCTTCGATGACAAGGAGAGGCCTTGTGTCCCAGCAGTGGGTCGAATTATAAAGATTATTGTGATGAAATCCTAAAGCAGTATTGTTGATATCAAGACACTCTGGACCGATACCAAATAAATTTGATTCATGGTAGGAGACAGAAGAGATAGAACAAATGCTTCTTCTGAAGCTAGAATGTCATCTTGTGACTTTTGAAAATGATTTTTGATGTTTGGCCTCAGGTGGCCTTTACCGCGTCATCGGAGATTTTTAAGAAGGTGACATACTTGGTGGTCTTTTAAACCTTTTTGGGCCACATAGTCACTGCTGCTACACCTAAACGGCCGCAATAATCTATCCTTTACTGTTTAACATAACAATTAATAAAAACTGGACAAGTGCGAGTCGGACTCGCCCACCGAGGGTTCCGTAGAAATTTGTAGTCACAACATATTATAAATAGTTCAGGAATCGAGTCTCTGAAATTTTTCCGAGCTTTTCCCGAAATTCAGTTTCCAAAACCTTAAAGTGTTTTATAATTGTGGCTATACTAACAGTTCATACCTAAATTAGCTAAGTAACCTAATTAAAGTTTTTTGTTGTTTTTGTTTTAAATCTCAAATTGAGTCCAGATTTGTAAGGGGTGACTGAAAAAAGAATGAATATTATGGCATTGTACATCAAAGTGCCATGTAGATTGTCAATAAATTGTCGGTTTCAGTTCAGTGCCATATATTAGCGACGATGCGAACCTAACACCTTTAAAGTGTCGAAATATAGGTTTTTTGCGGCATAAACGGCCACATCATTTTTTTCGCGTTAACTTAGAAGTTTGATTTTTTCACAACTTTAAAGAAATGTAGACATGAGTACATGGTTTTAATTTCAACTCGATACCTCTACTCGTTACCGAGATAAGCGCATATCTCGATGATTGATTACGTACTTTAAATAAAGACAATTTTATATGATTTAATTACAAATGTATAGTTTTCAGAGTTTTTACTATATCTGTGATATAAGACGATAATACTGGCCAAATTTAATAGTTCTAGCTTGTTCTATCTCAACGGGAAGTACCCTATGAATTTTGATTCTCTTGAGAGTGTTGAAATATACGTTTTTTGCGACATAAACGGCTGTATCTTTTTTTGCGTTCACAAATAAGATTGAATTTTTCACAGCTTGAAGGGACTGTAGACTTGAGTATATAGTTTAAATTTCAACTCGATACCTCCACTCGTTCTAGAGATAAAGCGTTTTGACAGACAGACGGACAGACGGACAACAAAGTGATCCTATAAGGGTTCTGTTTTTTCCTTTTGAGGTACGGAACCATAATACACAGGAAAAGTAGACATGAAGAAACTGCACAAAGTAGGCTTTACGCAATTTCTTCCATTATTATGGCGATACACTTTGGTGAACACTGGCAAATTTAAAATCCCTTTAATCTCTGTCAGGTTAGATCTCCAGAATTAATGTCTTGTAATCCTGGAGATCAATCCCCAGACCTCTCTCTCTCTGGTCTGATTCCGTTAGGTGATCTAGAGCACGAATGCAGATAAGGCGGTTAAAGACCAGCATTTTATACGCCCGTTTTTGGAAGCGCGTGTAGACACATATAGACTTAGCTTTTGCCACACGCGCAACTCGTACGAGCGTTGACGCACTTATAAAGTCGAATAAGGGCGATTGATACTGACACACCACTATCTACCGGTTCGAGCGAACATGCCGGAATAAGCTTGCGTACACTACTCTAGCTTTTTGAATCGCAATTGTAAGCGCGTATGCCAAAACGACCGCATTGACGCAAAAAAAGATGTTGTGCAGCCGCCCTTAAATAAAATTTTAACATAGAAAAGGTACGCAAAAAAATTGACTGAAAATAGAACACTGAAAGACGTCAATCTGCTTAACTCAATATACATTTCATTATTAGCATCGGCGCCGAAACCTAATTCGAAGCGACCGGGCCCGCTGATATTCGGAACAAGGGTCCTGTCAGACTCGTATATAACGCCGGCAAATCGTAGCGTCTTATTGATAATTTAATCAGATTGTATTCAGATAGAACACTAACAATAAATGTACGGCGACATGATAACAATGCGATAGACGGTTTATGAAGCTGCGGCGTGATAAATGGCCTGACTATGGGGAAGGCGGACGTTGGAATTTATGCATAGCCGTCATCGGCAGGATTACAAAGGCTATCGCGTGCAACCGTATTTATGGTGATGCTGCTCGCTTTTTAGACGGAGTCCCCTTTACTGTATCGATAGCTATTAGACTTGTTTACGTCTATGATGCGCTGTTGGAGATATCATTGCAGGAAAATGGTTTATTTCGCCATAAATATTTTATACTCCTAACAGCATACAGTCGCGGGAAAAAAACGAGGTACAATGTTTATGAAAGTAAGTATAGTTCGACGGAAATCATTAAAGAAGGTAATTGAACGACTTCAAAAGTTGATGCCATACTTAGCTTAAAAGAAATATTTGCATCAGTACCTAACTACTGTATATTTTACAGAAACTAAAAATAAATCTGGAATCATTAGGATGGCACCGACGTGAAAAGTTGTTGGTGTATTTACTTTAAGATTTTTTAAAATATTAAAGTGCCATTTCTCCCTTATTTACTGCCCCGTCTTTTATTCCCATTGATGCATTTTAAATTAATTTTATTATATCTCCTAATGCAAAGGTCTGTAATCTGTCCAATAAATCGATGACTCACTATCGCTATTCTCCCAGGAGCTTAGTGAAATAAGGGTTTTCGACTTTTATCTATTTACTTCTTTATACACAATTACATCAAAAACGCGTTCACTTGAAAATACTGAGATTTAGAAAATTTTATTTTTAGGTCTTTTTTCTTTGGTAAAAAGTATATAATTGCATCTGAATAAAAATATCACCATAACAGCCTTTATAATTCGACCCACTAGGACACAAGATGTCATCGCAGGCTTAGGCAGTAGTGCACTACGTTACGGATTAGTGGACGAAGTATAATATGATCAATACCCCTTTGCTGGTCCATTGGTCGCCTTCTACGACACCCATTGGAGGATATAGGGTGATGCTACACACGGCTATTAATATAAATATACTTATACCAAAAATACAATTACAAATAATATGTAAAAAAATCTTCAATGTTTAAAGTGTATCTTATGTAGTTTATCGGTTTTCGTACTAGCATACTCTTTCTCTCGTGAACACCGTATTTATTTTTTGTCGAGTCGTACTTTGGGGACTAACTTTTTATCAGTTTGTATTGTCCGGTTCAAAAAGAAGAAGATTGCGGAAGATTCTCCACTCATAGCCCCAGAGCTTCAGTGGGAGATGAGCGTCTTGAACGAGTGGGAAGTGAATATAGATGGAATTGGAAATTAGGATTATACAGGAATAAAATCGAATAAAAAGCGCCGATGTTCCAAAATAGACAGCTGCGTATTAGAAACATAATCCCTTTCAAAGGCAAAGAAAATGTGCTCAACGATAGAAATCATACATCGTTTTATCCATAAAGGGGTGAGGACCCATCACAAAATTAAAAACGTTCAGTAAATATTTTCTGAGGTTGCTTTCAATGAAATTGTATTTCAATATGGCACAGTCCAACCATTCAGGGTGATGTTTAAATAGGCTGCTAATCCCACCAATATTGAAACATCTGCGACAATATTCAGACGGGAAACCGCGATCCGCTTTTATTAAAACACCGTTTTATACGGGGAACGACTGAAAAAATATTGTCTGGAGAAATTTATGACACCGTTAACAGACATATTTGGTATCAAAAGCGCGATGTGGAAATTGACACTTTGAGATTTTATTGGCTTCTTAAAATAAAGTAACTTGCGGATTTATATTTGGGCTTTGGTTTATTTTAGGGCAGTCAATCTGTTTTATACTATTATTATGACCACTTTCACGGTCTGCGTTTTTTGTCGCTGTATTTCATATTTCTTAATTAAGGCATTGATCATTAATTAAGTTACTGATCAACTTTGCATGAGGCCAAGGCCCATATAATTTTTAAGAAGTAACAGGTGTTCAGTAAACTTCGGTTAGTTTTTTTAAACATGATTAACGAGACCGGCAAAATGAGCCTAATCATTACAAGAAAGGGATTACAGAGAATATCACCGTTTCGTTCTATGGGATAAGAAAGTAACATTAAGTGTTTTAATGATATTGATACCTACATAATATACTTACTTTTCCACCAAGGGAACACATTGCCAACAGCAAAATCGTATTCATAATAGCTTAAATCACAGAACAAATAAAAGAGGTTAGAAGTCGTAAGTAGGTGGGGCGCGCGCGCTGCTGGTTATGAGTAAACACTCATATTCGATCCTTTTCGAAGAGGAAAAATATTTAAAATACAAATCTAAAACACCTTCTTGTGCTATTTTAACTGGCATGAAGCAAAGTAAGAGTCATAATCTTACTAATGGAGACATTTCTTTTCACCGGTAACTACAAATATACTGTTAAATTGAAAAAATATTTTGTCGCGTGTGGCGACACTGGCTCTGGTATTAACATCGCTTGATACGACTTCTAACCTCTTTTATCTGTTCTGCGGTTTAAATTGATTTAATAGTTAACTTATTTTCAGTATTATTCAAAACATAATCAGTAATAATAACATTGAAACCGGTCATATAGTAATATCTAGGCTTAAATATTCTACCAGCTAGTAAAAGTAAGCATACAGTCGTTTAGCAAACAAACCCTGGGAGGTCGATCTATGAACGTAAATTGAATATTGAAACCAGTGATAAGCAGGAAATAAGAAGGTGAAATTGCATTTCATTGCCTAAGCATTGGATTATATTGTGACGAAATAATTACTTAAATAATTATATAAGCTGAGATGGAGAAGAAATGGCGAAAGAAACTCTACATTGGCCAACAAAGGAATTGTTTATTCTGTGGAGACGAGTTTTATATATAACCAGATCTGTTTCTTCCTAGTATTGACACTATACGTATGACATTTGTCAGAAAAAATACACAATATTTTTCTTACATTACATACAGTAAGGTTTTCCAGTATATATTGTGATGACACAGTTAGAATATTTATCTCCTTGAACCTTTCTCTGAGGAAGTCACGCAGATCTAGTTGATAGATTGCTCTAACAACCCGTTTTTGCAGAACAAAGATTGTATTTATATCTGCATCACTCCCCCAGAGAAGAATTCCATAAGACATTATGCTGTGAAAATAACTGAAATAAACTACTCTAGTGGTATCTACACCAGTTAGCCTCCTAATAGTTTTAACTGTATAATTATGCCGCAGAACTTAGTTTACCTGAAAGTTTTACAATATGACTGTGGACCCCATTGCAATATGGAGTCTAACATTACTACTAAGAAAGTTGTTTTTTTCCATAGGTTTCTATTCCACTCCATTTATTTGTACATTAGTTTCTACACGTCTCACATTCAGTGTACTAAACTTAGCTAATTTGTTTTTTTTTTCACTAAGCAACTAATTATTAATATTAAACCAATAAACTACTTTTGCTAGTGCATTGTTAACTTCGTCATAATTATCTAATTATTTTTAAAATCAAAGAAGTGTCACCCGCAAATTACACAATATCATGACTTATGTAGTAAGGCAAGTTATTTATGCACACTAGAAAGAGAAATGGACCGAGAATTGAGCCCTGCGGTACACCTATTGGGACTAGAGAACCTGGAGATCTTTTACCATTTATATCAACTTTCTTTACTTTACTTTATAGAAAAAAACACACTGCCGTAACTTAATACTTAGCGTACACACACGTGCATTCAACATAGACCGGCATCTTTTTTATTGTTTTTAAATTTCTTTTTTTTTTTTTTAATAATGTAGAAAGTCAACCAGCACACACATCTCAGAGCTCTCGACCTTCATCTTAGAGAGCCGGGAGAGATTGAAAACCAGCGCGGTCCGGGAGAGTCACTCCCGTGACTGCATGAGCTGAATCTTTTCCGTTGTCTTTGTCCCTGATATGTTTGTAAAATTTTAATGAATGAATGTATTTTAAAAAAAAGGCAATAAACTATTTTTTCTTTTCTTTCTTTCTTTCTTTTCTAATAACTATGAATCGTGGGAATTTTTTTTAATGTCGTTTGTATGTGACAATCACCAGCCAGTTTTAATTACGGCGAAATAGGTTGATGTGTGCGTATGTGCTCGTCTAGGTATATCTTTCTCACTAAGAAAAGCCCACGATTAATATCGTGGGTGGACTTTGATCGATGTCTTGTCTACCACGTGTTGTTATGTTACATTGATTACAATTTATTAGTTCACATAGTACGGAATAGCTTCTATGAATAAAAGGTTATAATTCAAGTTAATTTTTAGCGTAAGCGTAGCTCGCACTCAATGGCTTCGAAAAAAAAAAATCTAATATAGTTTGTAAAGGAAACTGGAATAGGAAGACTATTACTCGAACGGTCGCACGAAACTAACTGTGAGTTAGTGAGAATGCATAATTTTTCTCAAAGACTTGATTTTCTTTGTGCTCCAAGCTAACAAGTATTAATAACCTCCATAATAAGTACCTTTCACATTCCGTTATTTGTGAGCAATTAAGACAGCCCCGTTTGTTAAAATGTTCTGGTATAATTACGTTTTACTTCAAACATGGTTTTATTTAGAATAGAATAGAATATTCTTTATTGTGAATCGACATATAAAACTTATACCTAGTGACATTATGTAATACAAATTGTACAACGGGCGGTCTTCTCGTGAAAAGTGATCTCTTCCAGACAGAACGTTTGAATGGATAGGCAACAAAGAAAACGCAAAGAAATTATTTAATTGTTCTTAAAATTTTTTTGTTTTATTTATAATACCCACTTAATTGTTTTGAATACTAAAAAATACAGAAATTTTCTTACACAAATTATAGTAAATAGAGCAAGCGAGAATATTAATAAAAAAAATTACATCATCATAACAGCCTTTATAATTCGACCCACTGCTGGAACACAAGGCCTCTCCTTGTCATCGAAGGAGGTTTGGGTCTACCACGCTTGCCCAATGCGGATTGGTGGACGGAGTATAAGATGGTCAATACCCCTTTGCTGATCCATTAGTCGCCTTCTACGGCACCCATTGGAGGATATAGGATTTATTTTATTTTTTATTTTATTTTATTAGGAAAGCTTACAGCATTATTCACAATGTAAATACAACCAATGGTTTACTATGAGCTAATTACAAGCTTCCACATGATGATGATTTTATTCTACTTTTCCGGCATCACATGGCTATGAAAAAAGGAAATAATTTTATGATAATAAACTGGGCTGCAAGTAAAGTGTCGGATATAAATAAACAACTTTAAAAAAAAAGTACAACCGACTTCAAAAAGTATAAAAATAACATATTATTAAAATGTGTGCTAGGTACCTGCTGTACTGTTTGAACTCGGTGCCAAGCCAACTAGCTATTCTATAGGTCCGCCTGCCACATCACACTCATTGATTTGACAATTTTTTTACAAATTTTACAGATTTTTGCGTTTACAAACGCGTAAATATTTTTAAAACTAGAAAAAATACTCTGAAAAAAATCGACCTGCCCCAGGCGAGAGTCTGGCGAGAGCTCCACTATAAGATTTTCAATAATTTATTTCATTGAACTAGTTCCAATATTTTGAATAATTTATGTGTTTGTTATCGATCACGTTTATTTGCGGCTTAGTGTATTCATAAAAAAAAGTTTTTACATTTTCTTGTTTAGAAATTGGTCTGCAATAATTAATACGTGTATATTTTATTTCTTTATTGTGTGTAAAATAAATAATTCTTATGTCTTCGGTAATTAAACAATTAAGTAAGCATAATTATTGGAATTTTGTATTTATCAAGTAATTTTCTTCGTTGAAAATAAAACCGCCTTCAGAACAAGGAACAGAGAAATAAAAAAAATTGTTTGAAAATCTAAATGGTTTTTGACGTCAGTCCTAATTACAAGTGACTACATTTATTCCAAATATTGAGGCTGGCACTGACCTCCAAAAAAACATTATTTTCACCTCTCCAGCATCAAAAGACCTATTTTGTTTCGTAAAATCTCGAAGCAAAAACGCTTTTTGCTGCGAGCTTTGAAAAAGACTGTAACGTTCAATGTAAATTATTTTAGTAAACTTACTTTTAATTTTCGATAATTATTTTTAAGATAATAAACATGTATTAAAGTATTGCCTTGTTTTTCTTATCTTAAACAATTTTCTCGCTGGAGAGGTGAAAAGTTGTATGTTTTACACGAGAGTAAATTTTTTTGTCTCGTGCCTAAAAATCAGTCACTGCGCTCAGTAGTCTATTTATGAATCACTCGCTATGCTCGTGATTCAATTCTAGACTACTTCGCTGGTTCGTGATTTAATATCGGCACTCGCAGCAAAAATAACTTTGCTCACTTGTTGAAAAAATAACTATAATCCGTCTGTAGTTTTGAAGGCGGTTTTTGTTTAAAAAAATATTTTTGCTTTTTAGTTTTGTAAGTAGGTATAGAAATTCTCTGGAAACTATCTTGAGATCTTTTAGACAAATAATTAAACAAGAACGAAATCATCTGTGTCAATTAAACACGCATATTAAGGATAACTCAAAAAACTAGTTATCTTATATCGCTCAAGAAAAAGAATCATCAAAATTGGTACAAAAAGTTATGAGTTAACACGCAAATTGAAAACCTCCATCTTGTTTGAAGTCGATTAAAAATGAAAACGCCATGAAATTCCGTCGGATTTTCTTTAAGTGCAATATGGTTCACCTGTCCGTTACGTAAAGGTGTTCGCATTTTTCTCAATAGCCATTTTGGAGTAAGCTGGCCAGAGACAGTAAACGAAAAACAAAAGCGAGCCATCGTCGCAGGTAAGCCTTGCACTCTGAGGAAACCTCTCGAAGCTAGCTTACGTTACGACATGACATGAACCTTGTATACTTTTTGCACTGGGCAAAAATATTTTGTTAACAAAATCTGTTTTTAAAGTGGTATTAAGGTTTACTCGCGAGAAATTTCGGAACTGAAAGAGGTTTTGGATGTTCTTTCGTAACTGTTTTGTTTCTTTGGTAGCTATCATTCATACCACAAGTTCTTAATGATGCTTAATTTGGGCTAGAAAATTGGAGTGAGATTGGAAATGTATCATACAATTATTATACTTTATTTTTTTATGACCTAAGCTTGTAAGCTTTTAAGTAATTCGTCTTTTATTAATATTTTTCATGTGGCATACATTGTTTTAATGTTAAGTTTTTATTGCTGGATTTTGTATACATTTTATCAATTCTAAAATTACAAACTTTTGTGGAATGGTGTTCTATACTTTAATTACAATTTATCTTTATCTTTTACTAAATAAAGAACGTATTCAAAGACTTAGCTGAAATGATGCATAAATTATATTTATCTTACATAGCCTAATAAAGTTTGAAGCCTAATCAAGTCTGTAGGAAGTTTGTAGCCTAATCAAGAACAAACCTGAAATTGACTTAAACGGATAGTTTAAATCAAGTTATGTTTTTAAAAACAATGATTTTTCCTTAATTTCCCTTCGGTTATTTTATTAAGGGTTTTTATTTTTTAAATTTAAGGTTAACAGGTTTAGTAAAACATATTTTCCACGCTTCACCCAACACATCGTGTTAAAAATTTACTTTATATTGTTAAGTAAAAGTATATATAATATAATTCGCATGAAGTATTTACAAAACAAATGCAATTTTACGTTTCAATTTTAAAAAGTACAACAGTTATGAAGTGATTATTATAATGGTGGAGCGGAGTTTTTAAAACGTTGCTGCTGCTTTTAACATTATTACGAAGGACAAGAAAATCATTTCTTCTTTTAAAAAAAGTAAATGCGGATGGTCTTTTAAGCACGGAAATCTTTTGTTATTTACCAAACAAACAGGAATATTATTTCACTTTTTGTATTACACTGAACATGAACAGTGAGAGAGAACATACGTAAATTAATTTTTGTTACTGTAATTCCATAATAATGATTTCTTGAGGCTATCCGTGCTGATTTTTTAAAGCAGAAGTGAAGTCCGAATGAAGAGATTACGATAGCGTTAAACTTTTCCTGTAATATATGCATAACTTACATTGCTCGGAGAACGATGGCCGATCGGGCCCAAGAGTTCTCAAATGGCGACCACGCAACGGACGACGCAGTGTGTGTAGGCCCAACAAGGTGGACTGACGATCTGACTAAGGTTGCTGGTTACGCATGGATGCGAGCAGCACAGGACCGGTTGTTGTGGCGTTCTTTAGGGGAGGCCGATGTTCAGCAGTGGACGTCCTTATACGATTTAAGCTACATTAAATGATGATGATTTATAACCGTCTCGTTGGTTTAGTGATTCAGCCACTGAAATTATATATAGAAGTCCTGGATTCAACCCCAGGGGAGTGCAATTTGTGCTTGGTCTGGTTTATGGTAGAAATTGTTTATAGTCTGCCTGGATAGCCAATACCATCTGTTTAAAATTTCAGCCATAGTGTTAATAGCATTCCTTCGGTGGTTAAGGGATCCAGGTGAATCTCGCTTCCACTTTCAAAGTAGAGATGAAAGCCAACAGTTTACCCGTAACAGGTAAAAAGTAACCTAAATATTAATAATTGTCAAAACAATGTATATGAGCAACCGTGTTGATATTTTTGAAATTCAAGACTCACTTATGAAGTGAATATGCCGCGCTACCCTGATATATGATCTTACACGCTGCTGCCAATAATGTGTGTATACATAGACTTGACGGAGATTAATTGGTAGTCACAAGAATGATTGAAAATGACAAAATTATGTGAAGTTTAACTTTATAGCGACGTTCAGGTAGAGGATTTAAGTCACGTGGGGACAAGAGGCAAAGGCTTGTGCAGATAAACTTATTTTATCTGTGTTAATTTTAGTAAATTATATGCTTTATTATATAATGAAAATATATGCTTTGAAATTGATTTTTGAAGCGGTTTGTGAAATGTTTTATTTTTAAAGAGACGTAGGGCGTAGCAGATCAGCCAATTAAAGTATCATACGACGTTTTTTAAGAAGTAAATTACGAACTTTGATATTGATGGAAACGCAAATAAGACGCGTTGCTAGAATATACTCATAAGTAGATTAACAGTTTAGTACCACGTCATAGCAACAGCGGGGTTTGTCCAGTACTCTATTCTGTATGAATATTTATTATGGCAAGGTACTTAAGTGGCAATCTACTTCTAAAACCGCACAAGTATGAAAATAAGGAAAAATATTATTATAAAATAGTCACAAAAATAATCAATTTTAAAAAATTAATACTATTCTTTACTAGTTATTCGATATTTTGTTAAATTATAAAAAAATGGTTTGATAATTTTATTACTAAAAGATAAAATTAATCGCTAATCACTCCATGTGATATTTGTGTTCATTTTCAGTAGAAGCCTGTACGGGTTAGAAGATTAGTAATCATGTTTGATGTTTGTGCAAAAGTAAATTAGCAAGTGAGCGTGCCCGATCTCTGGCAAATACCTTGTTAATGGAAGATAAGCTACAATGAGAATTAATTGGATTAATCAACGTGTCGCAGCTCATCAGCGTTCCGTCATACAGATTGGGGGGTGCTCTACACAAATTGTGTGCGTCTTTATGACTGGAAATGGTTTTATGCTAATGGTAAGAAAAGTCTTTCTTTCTTCTGGGCTCCGGGAGTAGCGGCAGTGAATCTTCATGAATGCGTGTGCAGGACTGACCGCACCAGCTTATTTTAGATTCACTACAAAATAAATATCGCCATATGCTTTCTATATACTAGAACTAATGAGATGTTTTAGACGGGTTACTTAAAAATCGAATGCCTTTTGCTCGATTATTAAATACTCGAAAACCTTTCTCCGAAGCACCGACAAATCATGACCGTTCGATATATCAATGCATCAAAATCTCGAATAACAGAAGCACGGCCGATCGAATGTGAGAACACGTTATAATAGAGTATACGTTATAAAAAAGTAATTATTTTATACTCGGTTTAAGGTAGTATTATACTTATCAGCTTCGAAAGGATGCGCTACGTTCTGTAGGCGTTATATAGCCGTTCCGTAGCCACCGTTCCGAACGTTGGACGACATTTAATCATGCAGTTATTAGCTATGTTTTTAAAATACACTTGCGGAATGACATATCACACACTTCTCCCAAGAGCCGGGAGACTAGGAAGTTGCTTGGTGAATTCGACCTAAGAGACCCCGAGTTACTTTCTGAAGAGATCGCAGGAACAGCGGGGAGCTTTAGCGGGTGCCGCATGCCGCCACGATCAGGCACCGAGCGATTTTCATACTCACCTACCGTCTAGTCAGCAGTCTTTGTGTTTAGGCATCGTACCCCACAGTTATCGTAGTCGAATGTGCTACACAGCGTTGTTAGTCGAATGCGCTACGTAGATTCGTAGTCAGTGCTACGTCGTAGTTGAATGTATACGAGTGACGTAGTAGTTTCGTAGCGACGCACATACGCGAAGATAGCAAAACGTCAGTTGATAACTTATTTGTTAGTAAGGCCACTAAACCAGGATTTAACACATTAACATTAGTACAGTCATAATTATAATACCATGTTGCTTCAATGTGATAATAATGAATTCACATTTAATTCTATAACTGCAGTAAATTTTAATAGAATGTTAGCTAAAATTATATTACGTGTATCGTTAGGCAATTTAAGATTTTGTCATGAATAAATGATCCTTACATCAAGTCCTATTCAGGTGTTATTATATTGTATTGTAATTTTAGTAAAGCTGTTTATTGCGATGTTTACCAATCTGTCTCTATAGCAATTACATTGTTAAGGGGCATTATAATTCTGTTTTTTTTTTTATAAAACGCTCTTGTTGAGAATGACTACTCATACTCAAGTATCGCAATGTACAGCAATATTCCACTTCCCTGTCTTTGTTATAAGCGAAAGTCGATAACAAACTATGTATTAAACAAAGTCGACATCGAATCAACGCACAAAACATCGAGCAACACATTTCGTAGCCCGCCCGCCACTGGGAATATCGTGAATGTCGACGATATTGCTACAACATCGTCGCCGCAGATAAATCCTTGTAAACAAAATTGTTGCCGTCCTCGACACCATATTTTATGATGGGAACGAAGGCAACATGAAATTCAAATCGAATGGAATTGACCGCGAACCCTTCTTATATACACACATAACAACTCACCAAATACCCTTAAATCCTCTGAATCTGCTCGCCGATGACTGCGACAGTGTGCCATTATTATATTTTATTTTACCCCTCGACGCCTTATTATTTGTATACTTTTTCTTCATAGAAGTTTATTGGCTATAAAAATCGAAATATGTCCTGCCTGATTGAACCTTCGTCGGGAGTTTTATTCTCCGATACTATTGCGTATATCTGTTTGATATGATTACCTAGAAATCGAATATTGCATCACTGAAAGAGGTCTGAAACGTGTCAAAAAGGTTAGATATTAAAAAAAAACTAAGATTTTCTTCAGAGTTCTTGTTGTTTTAGCACGTATTGAGGAACGTGGGTTCGGTAGAGGTTACAAACAACCTTCTTGCAACTTCAACTATTTTATTCTCATTACGTTCAAGTTGGAATATACATAAATAAAAATTTCAAGAAGTTTTGTACACCTACCATCGCATTTAGATTCCTTTACCTCTTAATCCACATACCCTTGTAGTTGCATCGTACTGCAAGGACGATTCGTAAATGCATTTGACCTCTCCAAAAAAGAAGATGAAGCTTGTTTACACCTTTTTGGTCTTATCGTCACTTAACATCACGTCTGATGGTGGTCAAGAGAGTAGTTTTTTATTTTCGTCAAATTTTCTGACAAAGATATAAAAATATATACTGCTACCGCGCTTATTCACACGCAGCTCAGCCACTGGATACATTACCAAAACATCAGCTGCTGCAATGGTCGAGCGAAGCGATAACTGATTCTTACGTCAAGCCTGTGAATAGGTGCAGCCAACGGGGTCTGGACATCTCATGTTTTCTTGAAGCAAAATTGTTTGAAGTAAATGTAACATAGTATGTAATGTAGCTGTCATTTCTGATATGAATGCTGCATGATGAGCTGGATGCGGCCAGTGCAGAACTGATCAGGTTGGAGAACCCTAGGGACGGCCTATGTCTAAGACTGCGTCTCTCAGCTAATAGGTGTGATGGTGATGGTTATAATTGTAAGATATGTGATCTTAATGGTGTTAATTTGTATCTGGCCTTAAGTTATATTCGACTTAGAAAGAAAGAAAGAAAGAAAATAAATTTATTGGCCTTCACACAGCACACTATTACCTAATTAATAAAAACTATAACAACACATCTATAAAGAAAATAAACGATAACAAACAATTATAACTTAACAAAAACTAACTTACGAATATATGTCTGCTTAAGGTATCTAGGATACCGAGTTGTTTATTGTTTCCCTTGATGTCAACTTCGCATGAAATAACTGCAAGCTCAACCTGCTATATTGTTTTTAATCACATTGGTAACTGTTGCTGGCTCTCGACCCCAACAATAATTGTCGTTTACACGTTCTTAGATGGATAACTGTATGATGCACCCAGTAATAAGATATTGATATTCGTATATGCAATATTGATTTTTTTTTATACTGGGTGTAAAAGACATGAACAGTCAAACGAGAACCATGTATTCTATACATCAAAATAAGACATATTTCTAAAAAAATATTGCTGGGAAATGATTTTATTTTTTGGTGTTAAAAAAAATTGCAAATTGTACCGCGCAATGTAAAGGGCTCAACTCGCACGCAACTCGCAAAACCGCGATAATTTTGCCAGACGGCGGCCCCGTTCGTTAGTGTCCGTGCGCATCGAGTGAGCTACATTGAACGCTAACGTTTTGCAGCCATTTTTTGTTATGAAATACTAAAAAAAATGATAATGTTTCTTTGGACAATAATTAAGAAATAATGTTTAGAATACGTATTCATAAAAAAATTTAAAATAAAATTATGACTTTGACCTTCAATAAAATCGTAACTATCAATTTCCCAGGTATAGTATAAAGGAAGAAAAATGTTATGATGGTGAGCAGAATACATGATTTTCGTTTGACTGTTCATGTCTTTTACACCCTGTATAATTGTTAGCTTTGACGTTCATAGGTATTTTATCTAAATTGTAATAAATGTTTCGCACTACTCCACGGATCTTTGCTCTCTCGTAGTTTGACCGCAAGAACTGGTAGAACTTTTATCCAATTTGGAGATGACACATTGCCATTTATAAAACAAGAAAAAGACGATCATAAGAAAAAGAAACTATATATTTCATTACAAAATTCAAATGTCAATTCGAAAAGTTTACACGCAAGAATTACTTTGCGCAACAACTGTACCTACTTACGTTTAAGTTTATACTAAAATTCCCGGAATCATTTATAAAAACGAATGACGAGTCCATGTTATTTTGTGTTATCAGGCTACCCAAAACTGTCAACTTCCTATATTATTTCAACTTTATTCCATTAGTCATAGAGTTCAGAGTCTGATTGGCGATTTTACAGGTTGTTGAGTGTGTGGGGGAAAGTGAAGCCTGTCACTCTTATTTATAGAGTAGTTCGATTGATGAACTATTTATATCTAGTAAAAGGTCATGCTCAAACAATATATTTATAGTTAGGTCCTTGTTATACTTAACATTTTCCAGTATTTATTTATCTGTTATTTTAGAGTAGAATTCCCATTCAACTATAGACGTTGGTTGCGTACTATGGTATGTAATACCGTGATGACGATAGATTTATATTTACTGATGGTGACGACACAATCCGTCGCGTAGCGTCGGAAGCGTCGGTGGCGTAGTGCGTAATTTTATGAAACATATCAATTTCCGTAGATTTTGATACGTATAAACTTTATTGCAATTCTATTATCATTGTAATGTTGTAGTATAAGAAATATTGCTATCTTCGAATTTGGACTCCACTTCTGCTTACTATCAGGTGGATTGGAGGCATTTGCTTGACCAATTATAAAAAAAATAAAATGTATTCATTAGTAAAGTACCTATTTTAAGAGATAGGCACTAAGAAATCTCCGAGAAGATCACGACGCAACACATTTATGTTACCATTATTTATTTAGTAATTTTATTTATTTCATATTATGTAATACAAACTTTAAAATATCTTCAAAATCGGTACACCCAATAAAGAGTGACGAGGTAACACACATAAAAAATATCCAGTCGAATTGAGAACCTCCTCCTTTTCTGAAGTCAGTAAAAACCTTAAAATGAGCATTCACCTTTAAAATCAATGTTACAGATAACGTGTCTTAAGAATTAATTAAAATATCCTATAAATTAAATTACTGTATGCAACAAAGTTATTTTATTAAGTCACGATCAAATGGGTTTAATAATTTATTATGTAATAGACGCATTCAATGAGATAGCTTACTTTATGATGAAACGGCATGTGAAGTAAAATGAGCTTACTTTATGGGTAATAGTAGACGGCTCACTACGACTAAGTTAGGTGCATTTTGCATAAAATCGATATAGTTTCATAGTAGAGCGCCGTAACAATATGTTCTGAATAAAAGCGCGTCGTTATAGAACATTCTATTAAAACGATGCGTTTTTAGAAACCACTATCCAGTTATTGGTATTGGATTAACATATATTTTTTTAAGAAGCTGGACAAGCATAATGTTGGCAAGGCGAGGCTGTCGCACTAGATATCTTTCCATTTGGACTCCTGTTCCTATCATCATCATCATCAACAGCTCATATAATGTACCTAGGAGCTCGAGCCTACCCCACATTAGGGGCGATTAGGCCTTAGTCAACCACGCTGGCCAAGTGCGGGTTGGTCGACTTCACACACAACCTACAAATTTCATCATAGGTGTGTGAAGGTTTCCTCACGATGTTTTTCTTCATCGTAAAAGCGTCTATTAAACGTACATATGAATTCACAATTTGAAAACACATTGGTACGTGGCGGCGATCGAACCAGTCCCTCCTAGGTACTCCACCGACTCTTTTTTACGGTCCTGTTCAGCGGAGCCACCATGAATACAATAGAAACACTTTTACTGAAGGTACTATTTTCATTTTATTCATAGTCAAGTTCCAGTGGCTCCGGTGACCGTGATATCGCTAATAAGTTGCAGGAGTGTCGCCTTCACTGGTCACGTTTTTAGGAGGCCGGTAATCAACGTTGGCAACAAATATCTTGCTATACCACCTCCGCCAGGTACCAGTAAAAAAGGCAGGCCCAAGAAACGCTGACTTGAGGAATTACGTGCCAACGGTCTCTTCATCGAGGATGCCGAAGACCACGCTAATTGGGTTAGAAAAACTAGAAAGGTGGACTCCGGGCCCGCGCGAAAGCGTTTGAAAAACTCAAGGATGATGATGATGATGTTTCTCAATGTAATGTACCTCATGAATTTATTAACAAATTCTAATATATGTACCAAAACGAATTACATAAAAGTTACGATTAATCGTCTCATACATCCGCGCTTCTGCGTGTATTCTTTCAAATTATCAATAGCCCTGCTAGAAAGACAAGACTTTATTGCTGAATTATCTCCTGTTCCCTCAAAGACCCCTTAGAGTTAGATACTTTAGGACAAGTTCTGATCGTATTGTTTTTATGTATTCTGAGCGTAATACAACCTTGGGTCCCGCTAGATAAATGAAGCGATTTGTAGTAATTTCTATCAAAACAGCTGCAGTACATTGAAGCAAGCAAAGAATTACCATATGCCATTTGTTTTTTCCAGCCTAATTTGAGTAGCAGTGGTAGGGAAGGGGACAAGGGTTGGTAGCACGCGAGTGTTAAATGAAATGAAATGAAATGAAAATCTCTTTATTTAAATGGACTTTGCTAAGTACTTTTAAATCGTCAAAACCCTACCACCATTTCGGGACGAAATAATTATTATTATGCTGATATGGAGAAGAAATGGCGAAAGAAACTCCACGGCTTACAATTTGGTAATGATTTCAAAACATCATTACAGGTCAATAGACAATAAGTAATAAGAAAATTCAAATTACAATTTTACATGCGTAAATTTTGGGCAGTTATTACTCCCACGCATTTGGCTCATTTATAATAATAATTTATCTTGTAAAAGCATTTCTATATAAATTCAATTAATCATATTAATGAACTAATTAATTTAACCTTTGATACCCACCACCATTTTGTGTTAATGTTAGATAGATTCCTTACAATTTAGGTGCTAAGCGTACATTTATGATTCACTGGTTAATAAATATACGAATACTATAAGAATACAATGTGAGGCATACCAAAAAATAAATCCAATACCTAATACATTAGCTATTAACACAATATCATACATAACACAAAAAAAAATCCTATTAATAGCATGTGTCATACAATTATCCATCTAAGAATAAATAACTATATTGTCTACCATTTACATCAAATAAAAAAAAAAAGTTCAAGAAAACATGAGATGACCAGGTCTCATGTTGCGTCAGTGTTGCTAGCGTCTATAGGCTAAAGTGGCTGCTTACCACCAGACAGGCCGTATGCTTATCTGCCAATCAAATAACATACTTCCGCATACCATTATTTGAGATAGTGTTTTGTTTGACCTTTTCACAAAAAAATACAATTTCTGGTAACATTTGTATTTCTCTTCTGCGTAATTCCGCGAATTATTACTTTTAGCTGTAGATAAGAAAGAGCATTCGTATCTGTTTTATGTTTCAAGTGTAAAATACTTTACGACCAGCAAACTTTGCCGCATCGCTATGTTATAACTGCTAGGATAAAAAACATCGCATTAAAGAAAAAAGCGCTTCAAACGCGCGAATATTCCCGCAGCCGCTTACGGTCGGGACTTTTGTTGCGTGGAAATTATGAGCTTAACGCCGAACGTAGAAAAACGTTTAGTGTCTCACATTATGTTGGTTTTCACGTTGCAAAAGCGTTATTATTGTATAAACATAATTATAAATTTTGCATGTTATCGAGAATAGTATTGTTTCCGTCGAGACAATCGTTCCCATGATAACTCTAGATTGTTCACTCTAGATTGCTATTTCCTAGCAATAAACAGAATTATTGGTGTAGATTTTCTTTATTTAATAACTTATTAATTCGTTACAAATCAAGTGGTCCGGGTTCGAATCCTGGTAGGTACACATGTTTATGTGATTCATCATCATCCTATCGAAGTCCACTGCTGGACATAGGCCTCTCCAAATGTTCGCCACTTAGATCGATTTTCGGCTTATCGCATCCAGCTCCTGCCAGCCACCCTGCGCAAATCGTCACCCCACCTGGCCTGTGGGCTGGCATGTGATTAATACAAACTTTAAATTATACTTAAAATGGTCATGAAAACATACAACATTACTTTCTTTTCTCTCAGTTGAACTTACAGCATAAAAATCTGCCCTATCACGACTGAATAAGGTAGGTTTATAGCATCAGCTTGATATGCTCTCCGCTGTACGTACCTCCTACGAATTTTAAATCCACAAACCTAATAGGTATTCATAAGATTTTGCTGCCAGTGAGGCTTGTGGCTGAGTAAACCACGCAAGAAAATATTACGGGACGCTTTAGGATATGTCTACTGAATATTTTCAGGGCTTTTACGTTTTTCTTATATGGTTTACAGGTGCTGTTATGTATTTTACACTTTTGAATTTAGGTAATGTTTGTCTGTATTAGTAGCTTCAAAGAAAGACTGTTACTTTTCATAATGCTAAATATCATAATTATCATGCTAAATATCATTATTAATGAACTGAAATTATCATCTCTCAGGGCATAAGTTTAATAGCCAAGTATCTAAAGTGGTTTTTCCACTAGCACGAGGAGGTCGTGCGTTCTTTGTAACGATCATAAAAGCTAAGCCACGAAGTACGCGTTCGGTACTCGGATGGGTGACCGAAAAATTTTTAACTCGATTTTCTACCGTGCTTCGGAATGAACGTTAACCTGGTGGTCTTGGCTGCTGTTGGAAGGTAGTAGTCGTAAATAAGTCTTGTCAGAGGCTAGATATGGCTAATTTTGTATGTATTTTAAATAAAATAAAGGTAACAATAATATAATATAAAATAATATATTTTCACGCTCACACCAATTATCTAGCCCGAAGTAAGTATCATTAAGAACTTGTGTTACGGATACTAGATAACGTACTTTTTTATATACATAATATTATTATTTTTATAAATAAACTTAAACAAATATATAAACAACCATGACTCGCAAACAAATATTCGTGTTCGTCACACAAATATTTGCCGCTACCAGGAATCCAACTCGGATCGCTTGATGTGTAGGCAGCTAGACTGACCACTCCACCACACACAATATGTAGTAATTTGTCACAGAAATATTATACCAATCTATTTGTTCATCATCATCGTTCATTTCTATTCTTTCGTTCTAGCGTGCATCGCAGTAGAATGCCTTTGGTGCACAACACATTGCACTATCATTGTTACGCAGTTTCGTTTATCGCAGAACCAACCTTTCGACTAGTGTGCGTTAAACTGCGTGAGTCCATGCATGTGTTCATGACGTTTTCCGTGTATTTTATTATTTAATAAAAATATTGTAATTAATATTATTTTAAAAGGTTTTACTTCGCTTTGATAAATTTAAATTCCGTTTGTAATTTAACATGATTAGTAAAATATTCTGTAAAGCAGTGTTTGTATGTCTATTTTAATATGGGTGAACAACAGCATTACTAATTTAAATGCTCATTTGATAGCACTCCTCATTTTCCGCTTTCCTTTCGTGGCTGTAGGCAGTAAGTGTCGGTGCCTACTCGCTGGTCAGGTACCACTTCCTCCCTCATTATCTTATGCAAAATAAGCACGAATACTTGCATAATAATTTGGGAAACGGAAAAGCTTTGTTTCTTGTGCCACACTACTAGTTTGGTTAAATAGCCGTGTAAGTTGTGACTTACGCGACTTTTTAACCAAACATTTACAGTTCCAGTAGTAACTTAGTAATCTTTCCACTTAGCGTTTCCATTAATAATTGTTAATTTAAGTCTTTAAGTATTTCAGTCATTATGGAAATAAAAGTCTTAAACCTAATTATTAGAATGATGATACTCTGATATGAACTACATATCATTAATTCATTGATAAAACACTATTAAACCTATGGAATAATTTTATTTTAAACGATTATATATTTTTAATACTAGAAAAAATGCACTAAAAAAATCAACTTGCCTCAAGCGGGAATCGAACCCGCATCTTCCGCAATCCGGGCGGCTGCGTTGACCAATACGCCACCGAGACACTGCTTTTCGCTGTCGAAATTTGTCAGTAGTTGGTGCTTAGGTTTTTTACGGTACACATTGTTTCATCAAATCTTTGAAATTTGCACTTCTAAGACCCGAACGAAATATTTTTTGGAAATATTTGATTCCTAGTTAAGATGAAACTACCTCACATTATGGAATAATTGCGGGATGCTGGTTCAATTCCCGCCTAAGGCAAGTCTATTTTTTTCAGTGCATTTTTTTTTCTACTATTAAACCTTTAAACGCCGCTTAATAATAATGTTTCATTTGTGACTAATCTATTTATGAATCTAGTGAAATTCCAATAACCACAGTGACGTCAACATTTTTGACACAATCGTATTATATACCCACTAATACAAAGAAATGTGATTGATGTCTATTTCGTCACAGAACAAATTGACGTAAAACTCAATATTGAAGTGATGTCGCCGAGTACATTTCTAATGTAATTCCCTCTGTGGTGGAAAAAGAAACAGCGTATTTCTTTTATAAAAACAAAGCCGTTTTTCACTGAAATGAAGGTAATTTAATGAAATCAAAGGATGTTTTTTTGAATAACATCCAATATTTTTCAAAGAAGCCTGATAATTATCTGGAAGAGCCTTAAGTTCTTTTCATTAGACGTAATATTAAATCGTTGAGGATAATTAACATTAAGAGCTTTAGTGTTGTTTGAGGGTACGATAAGAAAACACTTTTTTTACAAAAATCATTTATTTATAACTTTACATAAATAGCTAACTGCAACGACTACAATACGTATCAATTTGTTTTAGGAAACTGTCCTTCCTCAGTAAAGAAATCTGAAATTAAGGCTTGTACTAATAACGCCCAATTAAGTGCGCTCGCCATTTTGACGGTGTAAAGAGCAAGACAGATACTGTTTCGGTGGGTATAGAAAATAATATCTGTCTCACTCCACGCTGTCTTGACATGGCGAATGATTTGAGCGAGGCTTATTATTACGGACTTGAATAATACAAATACATTTTATATACAGTTGATCGATTTCTCTCAACCTACGAAAATGGTGGAATAAAGGTACATTTTTCTGATAACCGTATTGTAACATAATATAGATTGTAGTGTTGCTTGAGAATCGTACACTTGTATTCGCGCTGTACTTATGTAATCGTGGAGGAACAACAAAGTAGGCAAAAAAGGATAACAAAAAAAACATATAACTATCGATAGAAGTTAAAACCTAAAAGTATATAATAATCTCTTTATAAATTATTGAACAGAAAATCCCCAAAATAATTTATTATCAATTAACATAAATTATAGTAATTAATAAATTAGCAATTTGAGAAAAAGACCGATGTAGAATGTAGGTATATATCAACATCTATTGATCTAAGTGTTAATGATAATATTTAACGGTTTGGTATCGAACCCAGAAGTAAAAATCGATTAACGCGCACCTAAAAAAGATTTTACTTCAACAGAAAAAATCGTAAATATAAAACGTCAAAATATAAAGATTAAAACAAAATGGATTTTAAACTTTAGACTGATGCCGAATTCCAACAACTTTCATGAAATAATGGTCCCAATGTGCATCCTATTTTTTTGAGTATCAATAAAATGGAATGGGGATACCTACATCATTCACTGTCTATCATAACTTAATAACTCGATTTGTTTGTCACGTCTAGGTTTTTCATTCAGGAAATTATTAGATAACTATGTTTACCCGTTATCCAGTATTTATTGCACAATTTATTAATCCTTAATAAAATTTTGAAATTTGGGAATAACGTGTGGTATATTGTTATTAAATTGTTTTGTATTTTACGTTTTTTTTTGTTATTGGATAACTATAAGGTTTATCTTTTTTTAATATCTTACGATGTTCAAGCAACACTAACTTCAAACGCTTATGTTCGTATTATAGAATGAGTCTCAAGAATCAACGCCGTACCTCTCTATCTATTTGTGCTTGATAGAAAGTGACAAACGATTCTCAAGACATGATTGATTTCTGAGTGTCATTCATTAATATGGGCCTTAGATTGTACGAGTATTTATTGTAAAAGCTTGCTGTCTCGGAAATATTAATCATGTAAAGCTATTTATTCATTTTACAAAGCACGCCATATTGTCTTTATTGCAGTTTTTAATGAGATATTTACAAAACTTTCCACTTATTCTGATCTAAGGTGAATGGACTAGAAATCAAGTAAAAGTTTAAATAAAATGCTAAATTTAAGGGTTCTAACTATATAGCGGTATACGATTTAACTATATTCTATCACATTGACAAGAGTATTATGAAAATATATAATAACGTTATTTATGGTGTAAAATAATTATTAATATAGTTTTGATCAAAAATTCAAATCGATAGATATGCCATAACAACTGATAATGTTAAGACAAGCTGACGTTGCCGTACACCCAGGGAAAAGACTTGTCTTCTCGTTCTATTATATAGAAAGTTAATACAACTATAGTTTATCTCTTTCTTTACCCGTGACAACGCGAGACGTGCGCCACGAATATTTCGTACGCGGCTTTTCATAGAGGCGGTTTAAGGTAAAAATTCACTTCTTCATAGTTCATTCTAAGCGATCTAATGATTTCAATGTTTGGTACTATAATACAATAAATGCATGCCAAATGCATAATTATTTTAGAAACATATTAAAGATTTTATTAGAGGAGAGTCGGCCATATCGGACTGGTTCCTAAATTATACTAACTGTTTTCTACCAACCGTCAGTATTTTTCTTCACTGGTTAGCTACAGTCAATGTAAAAGTTGATGGTAAAATTAAAAACTAAATTGAATAAAAAACGATCTGCATAAAAGATAAATAAATGTTTGTCAAGTCTATAATATTAAAGTGATTTAAATAGTTTGAGCATTTCTGGAATAATTTATTGTTATTAAATTTATGACTTATGTTTTTGATCACATAATTCTATACAACATGTAAATTAAATAACCAACACCCTGAATACAGGTGGTTTGGGATCGGCTTCTGAATGGAATTAAATTTTTAAAAAAAAAACCGTTTTTTTTTGAAAAAAAAAAACCAAAAAGTACCCAGAAAATATTGTACAAATCATTTCTGTTTTTTTTATTTAAAAAAAATCGTATATTTTAAAATTTTTTTTTGAAATCAACTCAGATGCCGATCCCAAACCACCTATTCAGGGTATTGATTATTTAATTTTTAGCATTAATAATTAGCATTTTTTCAAATTAGTTCAATTCCAAAGCTGGTACAATTTGTGTGCCGGTACAATATTAGTTACGCTCTCCTATGTATTTTATCATATTATTATGTAATAGTAGTTTATGCAACTGTCATATAATGAAGGGTATTAAAACACGAGTGTGAGTTTATGAAACGAGCGCAGCGAGTTTCATAATAGTAACGAGTGTTTTAATACCCGTGTTATATGCAGTTGCATACACTACTTTATCTACACTCATACATAAATTCAAATAAAACAACAGAAAAGACAAATGTATGGGTTAGATCCCTTTGCCTTCCCGAGTATTTAAGAAAAATAACTGTATCATAATGAGTCGAACCGGTGTTATAATGGTCATTATGTTACAGGTTGTTTTTTTAAATTTTAATTTTGATTATCTGTATTAAAAAGTATGTCATTTTATGTTCACCTTTGATATCGTAATTCGAATATTATGACATGAGTGTAGATAAAATATGATAGGATATTTGTTTAAATGCCAAATTTCTTAATGAGCAATATCGAAAGAAAAAATAATTCTTTAATGAGCATCACACGGGAACAATTCATTTCACTGATCCGTTTCTCATATATCCAGTATCATTACACTTGGCACACATTACACTGACAAAATATCGCTTTCTCATTCACACGCTACTGCACTAATTAAAGAGAAAGAGAGACAGTTGTCTCGTGTAAACCTCAGTATTTATCAGCTTTTTAAGCGTATACTACGTCTAACTTTTCTAGATTACTGATGAGTAATTACACAATAGATATGGCACATTTAACATATAAAACTATCAGTCTTTGATATCGAGAACTATATCTAAATATTTACAGTATGATGACAATATTCTCCTTCATAAAAATAAACTGAATTACATTGGACTAATGATATCTTCGATGTTATTCAACGGCATCCGGTTTTGCTATTAAATTACAATGATACTTAAAATTATGAAATCAATATTAAGTTATAGTAGCTGTAATTTACAAGTTATCACTGCTAGCTTTGACTTTAACACAATACTTACATTGGCACTATGATAAATTACAAATATGGATGGTTTCCTGTCAGCTCGCGAGGTATGATGCAGCAAAGGTTAAGAGAAATACCCCTCTGACTGCCACGGAGCCAGAAGTTTGAGTTGATTCGTAATCTAGAAAAGAAACAACATTATTTACAAAAAATATGTTACGTTTTTGAATAATATCCTATGACGAAGATGTGATATTTTCTTAATTTTTAGCTTAGACGGATGTTCGCTTACGTGCTAAGCTCTAAGCATCTTTTTTATTGCATAGTCATAAATATGCTCGTACAGAAAAATCTTGCTGAAAATAGGCTGCATTAAATAAAATTTTCGTCCATAATTTATCGGAAACCCATTAAGACTTATTGTTTTGTTTGTCAGGTGTGGTGCGGTCTGCCTTTGTATTACGTGGATCAATAAATATTGCTCGCTTATTTTCAATATTTTCACCAATTTAGAAAATTTTATACTTACCAGAATCCTTCAGCTCTTCGAACTCATAGTCTCCTATCACTCTGTTTTCTGCAGAACTATCTCGAAATCGGTTTTTGTGTTTACCTGGTGAAAGAGTTAAAAATATCAAGAAACATGCTTAAGAAAACTGATCGAGGCAATAAAAAATCTCGTATTGCGTTAAGAGTCCCTGAAAGTAGACTTTGCAGCCAGAACAAAACATATGACGCTATAAAGAATAGAAATGAAAGGCCAAATCTGTAACAATACGAGGGCACATTGGAAGTCAAAGCCCAAACAAAATCGCTTTCCCACAATAATATTACTAACGACCCAATTGTACGGAAGCATCGGGCCGCGGCGGGAAAACCAATAAATACAAAATTCAGAATCGACCTTTTCCGGTCGCTTGCAGGAGAGCGATGAATGTATAAAGCGGTTGCCACCTCAACGTTCACAGCCTTTGCTTACCTAATCGTGGTTTACGTAATTTAAATTCTCAAATTTTCCATGAGGCAGCTATCGAGTTGATCATGAAAAATTAATCCAGAATTTCCGAAATTGATCGGCTTGCGAAGGGTTTCGTTACAAACTTTGGGGCGCTGTTTGAACATTAATTATTCCGATGTCTGAATTACTTTACGGGGACGGATTTGTTTTGTCTAGGGTAATTATAGTTTTGGGGTTTTACCTTTTTTCTTATGAGGGTACGTGGGAATGTAGTTGACTGTGGTGCTTACTGTTGATGGTGCTGGTATTTCTGTAATAAACACGTATTATTAATTCTATGCTTTAAAACGAGGATCTCCAGATGAGAAGATTTTAGTGTCTATGAATTTTTATTCAATGTAAAATCAACAATTCTATTTATACACGTTAAAACTGCAGATAATTATCTAGTGTTTGCAAAAGAGAGAGACACAATCCTACTAATCTTGTAAACGCGAAAGTTTGTATGGATGGATGGATATATGGATGTGTGTATGTTACTTTTTCACGCAAAAACTACTGAATGGATTTTAATGAAACTTACATACATCAGAATTACATACAGGCCATTATTTATACTAATCTTGTGCAGACGAAGTCGCAAGCAGAAGCTAGATAGAAATATTCATTCGATAGGAGAAAAAAATTCAACGTTGCCGCTAAATTAAAATTTCAGAAGATATCAAAATTCACTTGTGTTGTGAAGTGCATGTTTGGGAAACATAGATAATATCATTTTTTTTTTAATTTTAAATTCAAGCGTTTGCGACTGCGTTCTGTGTTTGTGTTAGAGGCCTGCGGAGTAGGTATTTAAATCATTGCGTGAAAGTATCCTCTCGCATACAGGTTCTAGTTTAATATTTTGTTTGAAATACCTGGCTTTGCTTATATTTTTACTTACCATCAAGTCTTATAAGACCATCAGTTTCCCCAAGGGAGTTCTTCGCGACACAACGGTACGAGGAGAAATCTCTCGACGACACTTTCCGTATCGTTAATTTCATTTTCCTGCTGTAGCTCTCATCACTCAAAGACGTGACGTATTTGTTTCCTGTTGACAAACATGTGAGTGGTTCTTTATCCAATTACATATTATAATGAATAACTTGTGCTCATAGTTCTAGAGGAAAATGTAGCTTTGTATTTTATTGTACAATAACGCAAGTGCTTATTTAAGTGAATACTGTGTTCGTATGTTACTTTGTTTTTTCTCTGTGATATCTAAACGATGGGGCGAATGAATAGATTTAAATACTTAATTCTGTTCTCATGCGACTTTTTAAATAAAAAAAAAATATGTTGTAAACCGGATTGCTGAAATTTTTAATGTTATATGCCCTTTTTCTTTGACGATGGGGAATCTGTTAATCGACCATAATATACCGCACGCTGGCTAGACGCGGCAGCGGCGATACTTCCCACTAAAACCCACCAGTACCCTCCTAAGCCCTTATGGGGGCGCTCTGGGATCACCTTTTCACCAGAACGTCCCCGAGCTGGCCCGGTCCAACGAGTAAGCCGGGCGACGCGCCTCTGGGGAATTGCGCTAGGGTACTAGACAATCTCCAGAGGGGTGGCCTGTGCCGACTGGCACCTAGGGCGCGCGGCGGCCAAGCCACACCCAGACCACCTTAGGGCCGACGAAAACCAGCAGTCGCAGCCGCCTGCCTTCTCCAATCAGTGTTATGTGCCCTGATGATTGACTTTTGATGCCCCTTACAGCCTCTCATTATACTTAAAAAGTACCTAGCCATCATTGAACCAAAAATCAATAGGTGATCGTGAATTCCCACTAGTTCCAGTGGAGGAGTCCCATGATGGGACTACTGGTATTTTTTCCCAGAGGTACCACTGACTGGACTATTGGGATTTCATAGTCCCTTGTTATACTCATACACATAAAAAGCATAGTTTATGTATGGTTATTTATAATATATAGTAGAAGATCCGAACCTATATCGACCTTCACCGAGCTGATAATAGAATGAAACATATTTTATTATTAATTTAGTATATTAGAAAATATATTAAAAAAAATTTTAATTATTTTTTGAAAAATAATTTTTAAAAAAAATGAATAAAATATTGCAACATCAAGATAATAAGAAAGTTTTGTCCTGACTGATAGTAGAAACCGTATAGAATGTGCAGGCATTGGGTTGTCTATTATTTACCTGCGCGAACTACTGGGTTGTCAGCAGGTATGTCGATATCAGTTACTTTCACTCGATTGGATAATAGAAAAAAATTTATATCATCATAAGCGCGCGACGAAATTTTCTTATTATCTTGATGTTGCAATATTTTATTAAAAATCATTTTTCAAAAAATAATTAAAAATAGTCTGTCCAGGATTTTTTTAGACAACCCATTTTTAATATATTTTCTAATATACTAAATTAATAATAAAATATGTTTCATTCTATTATCAGCTCGATGAAGGTCGATTTAGGTTCGGATCTTAGACTAATAGTTACATTAATAAAAATTTCACGGTAACTTATTGTAGAAGAAATTAATATACTTAAAGCTAAGATTTTCCAGTCATGCTTGCCGTGGCAACCTATAACTCAGTCTGCGCTTAGAAGGATTGTTAAGCATTTAGTTTTATGCTGTAATAGTGTAAGATTAGTAGGCTGTCCTAAAATAAATAAACATGACACAGTTTTCATTGATTGCTTCGTATCTAATATTGATGAATTATCGTGACTGTTCACAGAATCAGATAACAAGTGATTCATGAGTAATAGTCGAGTTTGCTCATCAAATACTCTATCGTAAATAGAGAGCTTAATGAACGAACTTCCCTACTTGACATGATTATGTTTTGAATGTACATCTATATGTATAAATATAGCAGAAATCATCTGATTTATAGTTTAATTTTAGACAATTAATTTACTGAAACAGCGTTTGCTTTACGAAATAAATTAAGGACCATAACAATTTGTCAGATTTCAAATCTATAGAAGGTTAAGATTTTTTTACTGTGATAATCATCGTCTTAACAGCCTTTATAATTCACCTAGCAGGTAAGTAATTGACAACATTACATTTTTTATAGTATTTTTTATTACATGGATGTAAAATATACATTAAAAGACTCGACACGTATTTTTTTAATTTATTTAATTTTGATTCTAAGCATTTTAATTTCAAACTTCAAAACTAACTAATTTTAAAACTACGTTAGTGCAACTGCAGAATTTCTATGCTATTCTATTCTTAATGGCGTCGCGATACATGAAAGTTACGAATTTTTCCAATGTCAAGTGAAAATGTAATTAAATTAAGTAACAAAAATTATACAGTAGATTTGCGTTAAAATAGTCTCTCAACACGTGTTTTTAGAACAAGAACTCGGCAGAAACATTACTGTAGAATTTTGGTCGAGTAATGTCATGGACTCTATAAAATTAAAAAAAAAGATGACACAACTGTCAAATCTTTGAGGTAAGCTTTGGTAAGTTACTTGGTTATGTTAGCTATTGGTTAGCTATAAATAAAAAAAGAAAGATAGATGGCAAAGACATTTTGTGTTAGTAATCCTACCCAGTCCATTTTTGGTTCAATTAGTTTTTTTTAATTATTGCTTAATTTAGCAAGTAATCAATTGTGAAAAAAATATAAAGTGTTCTAGATGACCGAAGCTCCAAATGGTTTCGTAATTACCAGAACTTGTTTTTTGAAATGTTGTCAATTAAGTTGAGATTGGTTTGGCACGCCGTTTATTTGAGCGTTGTGGTGCCACGACGTTATGTTGCGTGTTCGCCTTTATGTGAAATGAAGACCAAGAAAGAGCCCTTTTAAAGTTAAAAATGAATAAACAATGCCTTAAAGGCAGTCAAAAACGTTTTTTTAATTATGATATTTCCCGGCGACTAGTGCATTTGATCTTGAAATTTTTGATTCCGGGAATAATCTATTTTTTCCGTAATGTTCTTCCTTATTGAACTCGGGAGTACTTCGAGGGAGTAGGGAAATAATATCTTATCCCACTCTAGTGTCATTCTCACCTGCACGGGCCAAACTAGACGAGGGTAACTAATAAGCTACAGCGGTGCGCTGATAACGAACGAGCTATTGTGACAGTGAATAGGTAAGTATGACTAGAGTTGAATCTTAAATAAGTTCAAATAATCTAAAATAAGTTCAGAAACAGGTTGTAGTCATAATAAGGTAAAGAACATTAAAGACTAAAAACTATCATACAAAAGAGCAACCCAGTAATGTGAACTTAACATAGGTAATACTCGTGTAACGATGTCTTGAGGCTTTGTTATACAGGCTGAATTTTTCAAGGGGGCCTTCAGGGCCAAATCTTAAACTATAAGGAATATCGAAAAATGCTCAAAGGAATCGCGAGCCCGATTTTGATGAAAACAAACACTGCATTATTGGATTTTTGAAAAATCAATATTCAGGAATCGAACCCAATGATTTTGAAAAAAAAAACACAGCCTGTATTATTTTATTCAATAGTGTTGTTAATAAGGATCGATTTCTGGGAAGTAATGATATACGGGAAACTTATGGAAAATGTTAACTTTTAATAAAATATTATTGTTTTACCTTGGTTGATAATTAAAGCGATGATCATTATTTTATAAATCAATCCCATAATGCAGTTTTTGTGTAAATCGAGGTTCAAATTAAAATATAAGGAAGTATTATCCTTGGGAACTTTCGACAGCAGCCGGAACCACCAGTTTAACGTGCCTTTGGAAGTATGGAGGAAAATCGAGTTGAAAATTTTCGGTCTCCCATCCCAGTGCCGACCACGCACTTGGTAGCTTAACTTTCGTGATCTTTACGAAGAACGCCAGACCGTAGCGTCATTGAGCTCCTTTGAGCTGACTGTATTAATTTCTGTTAGCCCAAAAAAGTAGATTAAAAATAACCTACCTGATATGATCATGTCTCCTCTATCCGTGGTCCAATAGTTGATGGACGATGGATACGCTTCTGTGTGGCACTCCAGGGTCACGTCTTGTCCAATGTAAGCTGCTTCCAACTGGTTCGGTATTGACAGCATGGGCGGGACTGTAAAGAGAAATCCGATTTACACACATATATATATATTCAAAGCAGAATTTTAGGTAACATTTGGTTACACATAAAGCCACATCTGGCAGTGTGCGCCAAAACAGAGACAGGTTGCTAGCCTCTCGCTTACACAAAAAAGCGGCATTACACCCAAAAGCAACTCAATCTTCAGTGAACCTACCAATAAAAACAAACAATCAAGACATATGTTTCAGTCTAAATTACTTAGCAGTCCAGGTATATTTTTATCAATAAATGGTGTAAAAATGCTCATATTGTGACGCTAAAATTTTCAACTACCTGTACTCTGTGTGTATGCAGCGTTAAAATGATCACTCGACTTAGACGGAACAAATAACAAAATATCTTTTGAAGTGTCTAGTAAAAAAAGGTCACATTGTGACAATATTACAAATATACTAACGCGAATAAAAAGGTACTCATATGACATGAAAAATGTTTGATGTAAATAAAGAAAAAGGAGGCTACGAAGCGAGAAATAGCTACATAATAACATTATCAGGAACGCTGTCATAAAGATTTGTCTTCAGCGCGTAAGTATAATGAAAACTGACAGTGCATTCATAAGGAAGTCTCGTTGGTTAATCGAGTGAAAGTTACGTGAACATTTCGCGTATCCTATAAGAAATGGAGAGGAGTGTGAACGCGCTGAGATACGGAATGCGAATTAGGGGGGAGTCCCGCTACGGGCGGCGCCGAACAGATAGTATCTCCATTATCGCGTCCATGCCGTATTCACGTCAGCATAATGCTCTAATTGGGCGCAATTACGGCCGATCCGGCGGAAGGCACCGTCAGGTAGACACGCCGTGTCCTCGTAAATACTCGTTAACGACGCTCACCCCGAGAAAAATAATATTTCTGAACGCTGACTCCTAAAAGAACGGAGTCGAGAAAATGCTCACGTACTTACGAAAGGAAAAATTTGAGGGCAAGTTAACGGGCCGGCAGAAATGTGCCGGCGTTTTCTTTCTTCAGGCGGGGAAGTAATGCGGAGATAATTTGCGCATCTGTCTTAAATGTCCTTAAAATATGAACGAGGAATAGGGCAGCCTTTTATGGTAAATAGGTTAATTTTCTTAATTAGTGACCAATTGTTCTGAGCGGGCCGGATTCTAATTGTTTAATAATTCAAACACGAACTTCTGTTTCTGATGAAGAATGACGTCAAATATTATTAATTTACTCGCAAAATAAACAACCACTTAGTTTGATAGCTGTGATAGTGATGGTACTATTTTGTGGGTAAAATTTTTGATAATAGTATGCTGCCGCAACATAATTTATGTAAAACAGACACAATTTAGTGAAATGAAGTTTTAACTAAAGGCACTCATGAATAAAAGCGTTAATCGTGTTTTAACGGCGCAATCAACATCAAATTTAACCCCAACAGTTTAACTACGGTGGTTAAGTCGTATTCTGTTATAACGAACAGTAACCGCCTAGTAATTTAAGAATTTTCCGCTTTTAATTAGACATTAATATTTTATGGCAGCAGCGGTCGTCTTTTTTTAATTTTTCATGGAGCCATGTCTTTGGCGCCTTTTAAGCTCTGTTTTACATGAAAATTATAAATTTCTCATTTGCAAATGCTATATGCCAAGTAAATTTTTAATCGGAATTTGAAGCAGTGTTTACCTGTGTTTACCTTAACATACTGATGGGAAATTTTGATATTACATCTATTACTTATTCGATTAATGACGCACTATTAAGGTGTTAATACCCCTAGGTAGTATAACGTATATAACAGACGACCGCAATGGCGGAGTGGTCAGTAACGCTTATTGCAATGATAATATATCTATTCGGGTTTTTCAAAACCCGAATTGACGAAATAATAATAATAAAATGATACAACGCGTAAGCTAAAATATTAGTTAACCACTTACATTGAACCATTAGAACAACTCGTTTGCTGATCGAAGGGGGCACTCCATTGGACGCTATGCAAAGATATGCGCCCATGTGCAGCCGTGATACCTTCGATATGGTCAAGTTTTCTCCGTCAACCACGTTTACTGAAACAAAAATATTTATTTGGACCACAAAACCACACCCAACATTAATACCTACATAATTTTTAACAAAATACATTCTACTGAATCAGGACTCTATTTGATTTTATTATCTCTATTTGAGTTTTAAAAATACACAATGACTATAGGGAATTAATAAACTGAGCAACTAAAAATCCAGAATGAGGGACTAAAAATGCTCAATTAATGATTTTTGTCGCCCACTTAGTATTTGCATAGGTTTAGGTTAGGTTAATCTACTGAACATTTACATATGATCCGTAATAAGGTTCTGATGTTTTGTTGGCTGTACTCAAACTCATAATTTCTTTATTCAATTAGGTACACTTTGTACACTCATGAAAGTAAAATTTGATGCCATCGGTTCCAGAGTCTACAAGGAGGCCTTGTTCTGAGAAGAACCGGCAAGAAACTCAGCAAGTTCCTCCCTTTACATGTTTCTTAATAACGATACGGAAAGAATCGTCATTCACAAGTTCAACTAAGTCTGATCATAATAAACATTATTATTAATCTTTCTTAATTCCTCTATTCTTCCTCTAGTTTGTGGCGACGCGGCATTCGTTGGCGGAAAACGACAAATGCTGGGACATATTGTAACGTAATCACTACATGGCAGACCGTGACGTCCGCTTATCAAGCAATGAAGCATATTTTCTTTAAGTATATTCTTAAGTATTAGACGAGTCTATACAGGCCATTAAACCACACGGCATTGCGTTTTGGGTTTCACAATACGCCTACATCCTACACTCAATTTATTTTTCTCTGTTACTGTCTCATATAGAAAGCTTACTAGATTAAGGGTCGTTTTCACCGTAGCGCACTCCACGTATTATAAATAAGCGTTATTAATAATTAATATCAAATCTAAGTAATAGAGCCTTAGACTTGAAATTGTTACAATAAAGATTTGAACTAAAAATATTCTATCAATAGCAAAACATTTTGCACTTATTCTGAACATAAAATGGGACATTAATCAATAAAGGTAAGACGGCAAAAGAATAATAGGACGATGGTCGTTAATTAAGCTAATAGCGTCTTTGTGTAGGGTCTTATTCTGATACAGATATCCATTATGTATTGTGGCAGACACAATGGGAAACAAACGTGTACATTACAAAGGTCCTGCTAAAATACCACTTTTATTGCTATTGCAATAAAGCCCCACTTGTCTTGACTTTAATTTATTTCTCTTTATTACGTTGTAAAGCCAACTGTATTATTTACACTGTTGATATGTTTATTACATGAAGCATAATCTCATACTTAGACTGTCGAGATGTTTTACAGCGTAACATCTTTCCTGCCTTTTCTTTGTTTGTTCAATGATCGTATGTTTTATTTTTGAGGTCAATGCTAGTTCATGTAGGTGACAGGATGGCAACCAGGGCCCCGATCGCCGTAAATCATTTCAGGATGAAGCGCGAGTGGAACACTAACGAAACTCAACTTTTCAATGTTTTCGTATCGCGGTGTTGATTTGACAGATGGTCCGAACGCAGATGAAACACAAACGCTGTCAAAGTTACGTTTAAGTTACATATCAAAGGACGCTACTTTTTCTCAAACGTTGCACGAACGTACACAGGGTTGCATCTCTAATCTCTAATATTTATAATACCCTTGTGTTCTAGCTGCGTTTCATCTTAGCTTGCGCGTAAACTTTAGCGCGATATGGAATTTCACATTGACTGGAACTCAAATGGAACGCAAATGCAGCTGGAACACAAACGAAACGAAGATAATTATTTATGTTTTATATTACCGCGATCGGGACCCTGGTTTTTAGATGAAAACTATCTGATCCCACTAACGTTGTTCTACCATTTATATATTTTCTCTTTTTAGCGGTATGAAATATACTTTACGACCTATTGTCATACCTACCAAAATATACACAAAAAATCATAAAAATCAGTTGAGCAATTTCGTAGAAATGCGACCAAAACACCGTGACACGAGATTTTTATAAGAGATTAATTTCTCATACTGTTTATTTCTTTTCTCAGCGACTTATGGTTTTTATGGTACTTTCCCTGCAACTAACGTTTCATTTTTATCCGTTAATGTTCATGATGACTTGATATTTCTTCTCACAAAAATATTATATATGAATAATTTTTTTATCATGTTGATTTTTATTTCTTTATAGTTTAGTCCTTTAAAAATTAATATCAGACCACATTTGAAAATAACATTTAGGTGAAACTAGTGACCCGCCCCGGCTTTGCACGGGTGCAATGCTTATGTAAATATGCATGTATTATACATATAAACCTTTCTTAAGAATCACTCTATCTATTAAAAAAAACCGCATCAAAATCCGTTGCGTAGTTTTAAAGATCTAAGCATACATAGGGACAGACAGACGGCGGATAGCGACTTTGTTTTATACTATGTAGTGATAAGGCGGGCGGATTGCAGGCGGGCAAGTATACAGGACAAAATAAAAAAATTTTTTGAAATTAATTTTAATTTTTGTTTTCGATTTAATTATCACGTCTCCTTAGGACACTTGGCTCACCGAGACGAGTCTAAGATATTTTTACTATCAAAATCGGTTCAGCAATAATACGAGGAATAATACAATATACATATAATTTCGTTAACCCACATACATATAAGTACTTCATAGGTACGCGCGAAAGATACTAACTTTCTTGGCAGTAAAAACAGAACTTAATTTATTTACGTTGTAACAACTTAAATGGTTTCACGGGAGAGATAATATTTTAGTTAAATTATCTTTACATTGTCATTTTACTTCACTAGAGTATCTGGAATACCCAGTCTCTGCATCTTCCTACCACTTTAATCAATTGTAATAGGAGTTGTTTTGCAGTAACACTGGTTGTGTTGCTGATGTACAGTCGGGGTAATGCTACTGCTCCACCTGCGTTAACGTAAGTTTTACTGTCCAACTACGCGTTACGTAATGCAATTCGACGTAATGAAAAATATTGATAGACAAGTATGCTACTAGTATTTTTTGGTATAAATATTACTTTCAAAAAATATATGCTCATATATTATACAGTGTGAATTTTTCAAGTCCAAATCTGAAGCTATAAGGAATAGCGAAAAGTACTCAAAGGAGTCTCTGTCCCGATTTTGATGAAAACTAAAATTGCATCATTGGATTTTTGAAAAATCAATATTCCTAGCCAGGAATCAAACCCGTTGATTTTGACAAAAAAAAACACAACCTGTGTTTTTACACCATTCAATAGTGTCGCTAATAAGGAACAAATTCTGGAAAGTAATGACATACGACAAACTTAAGAAAAGAGCTCATTTTTAACAAAACACTTTTTAATTTTTCTTACGTAACAATGAGATATTAGAGAGAGTAAAAGTTTCTTATGAGACGGTGTAATAAAGGAATGACTTTGAAACCTGACGAAAGTTTTTGTCCACCGACTGTACAACAATATTTGCGAGGCAGGCAACTCGATTTGCCGAAGTGCCGCCCGTTCCGTCCACGTGATCTCAACACCCGTACTTTTACGCTTCAAAGATTTCCTTTCATCTGTTTTGTTTCTTTGCGAGCGTCAACATAATGACCGACCTCCGTGTTTTGACCGGATATTTATCAGGGAAAATCTTTGTTACAGACTCTGTTTTCATTCGGGACGAAATGACTGTGTAGTATGACTTTCATCGATCTGCGCTCTGCACTCCTTAAGGAATACTTGAGATATTTGCGTTTTAAATTATTCCGAAGGGGAGAAACTCGACGATTTTACGGTTCTTTGTAAATACATTAACAATTGATAACTTTGGTAAAAGTAAATGATTCTTCATAATAATTTATTTGATGTTTTACTGGCCATCCACGGAGTATAAATTGGTTCTTGGTTTGGTAAGCTGGTTGGTTTGCACCAATCAAATTGAGAACCAATTTGTACCGAAGTTTTTCGCCTTAACAAGTAACTATTGACTCTAGAGTGAGATTATTGTCATGATGATAATTGTACAGAGGAACTCGCTCTTCTTTGATTTTAAAAAAGGCAAAGAGTACAGGCCAATTTCCATACAAATACAAACGGGACCTCGACATTTTTTTTGTAGATTTATATTAATGTGCTACTTACACATTACCATTAATCCTGTTAACCTATCCAACTAAGGTAATGTGTTGACTTCGGTAGTATAACGGCGTCTGGGAATCGAACTCAGTTCACACAGAAACGAGTGAACCTGCCTGAGCGCTAGTGAAATCTATGATAAAGACTTTACAATCTTACTCTTTTAATATTTTAAAATTTACACTATGCTAATTAAAATTATGGTATGCTATTATAATGTGACATAGTAACTTAAAGAGAAAACCTTATCATTTAAACACCAGAAATGCTTTTAAATAAAATTAGAGGCTCATATCGTCTATCATGTTTGATAGTAATATCTTCCATTATTGCATGATCAATGAAATGTAAGGTATTCTCAATAGTTAATCTATACTTAGCACGTTGTGCTAATAATCTAAAAAGCTTAATTAAAATTAGGGGTATTTTTTTTTTTACAAAATTGTAAAATTTGCCCCAAGAAGATACGAAATAGTTTTCTATTAGCCAAAGTAAGCTACAATAATGGTTTAATGTAAACAAAAGATGTCGTCGCCTTTTTAGCTCAACAATAGTCGAATGTAAGGAAAAGAGACAAAAATGTCGTCGTCTTTCTGCTTCTACTGTAGTCGCGTAGTAGGCAAAAATAAGCTTTAAAAACAAAGGTTAAGGTTCAGCTGTGTAAAACAGACCCGCCAAGGTTAACAACTCAAAAAAACACAAATATTTCGAAAACACTCGAAATCTATAAGACTTTTACTGAGATTATAGTTTGATATGTGGTAGATCACGATATGGCTCATTCAGGGTTGCAAACTTGTATGGTCTTGTTAAGCAAGGATGAGTTTTCATTCTTATTTTGCGTATATTAAAACATTTTTTGCATTGCTATTTACCTGATTCACCATTGCAGTTGAACTCCTGGCCATCTTCACGTCTCCACATGACGTAAGGCTCTGGGTAGCCAGTCGCTCTGCACACCATTGTCACGTTCGTGCCTTCTCGAACCACCATATCAGTAGAAGTCATGTTGTCAATTATCACAGGTGGTACTGCAAAAGAGAAATTAATTTTAAAACTCTATTGAGAAGAAGTTTTAAAAAAATCTGAGAGAATCTGTTACGAGTCATTGTGTTAGATTTGAATTCATCATTTGATGGATAATGAATGTTCTTTCATTAAGTGTTTTTTACCCGAATACGGCGAAGCAACCAGGAAAATTCAGAAAGGAAATGATTTAAGCAGTTCATCTATGTCTGTTACTGCGTAGTGCCTAAACTATTGATCTGATTTTGATAAGATTTCAATCGATTTGTTATTATAGCTCGAGTAACATAAATTTTAACTGACTTTAAGAATAGGTGGAGTCGATTTATCTTGTGAACCCCGTTTTTAACCAATCTTATTCTTTCAGGTTTATTCCGTAGTCGGATTACAGTTTTTTAAACTTTGTTTGTTTGTTTGAAAGTGTTTATATCTATTTTGTCCTTTTGCACAACATGATTATATTGGACTCTTTGTTCTGCAGTCTACCTACTAAAACTGACAGTATTCCGCGAGATACCGCCAGTTTGTTCAACACGAGGACTCCAATTTCATCTCGTTACTGAACAATAGTGGTCTGATGTTGTTCACAAAATAAGTTTTCGTGAATATCCACGGAATACTTTATTTATTGATTTTGTTTCTAATTTCATTGAGCGTAATTTAAAATGTTTGCAAATACCAGAAGCGTCGGTGGCACAGTGCGTAATTCACTACGGGACCGGTTCTAATCCCGCTACGCACCAATGTGTTTTCAAATTTTGAATTCATATGCACATTTAATCGACGCTTTTACGGTGAAGGAAAATATCGTGAGGAAACCTGCACACACATATGAAGAAATTCTTAGGTTGTGTGTGAAGTCGACCAACTCGCATTCGGCCAGCGTGGTTGTCTAAGGCCTAATCGCCTCTAATGTGGGGTGGGCTTAAGCCTGGACTTTTAAGGGCTGTTGATGATGATGATGGGGATGACGAAAATACCAAATTAAATAGAAAACAAAAGAGAAGAAAAAACATTCTGTCATGATAAAGCCTGAGATGGGACTCGAACCCGCAACCTTTTGCGAACTGGGCTAATGCTCTTTCCTCTGAGCTGCACAGGACTGACGAATCACGACGGATTTATTCAATGCTTTCGTTTCTGATTGCGTCACAAGCTGACTTTTCTTGTCTTTGGTTTCTATTTAATTAACTGACTTGAAAAAAAAGGAGAAGGTATGAATTCATCATAATATCATCATAACAGCTTTAATCATTAGTCCCACTGCTGGGACACAAGGGCTTTCCTTGTCACCGAAGGATGTTTAGGCAGTTGTCCACCACGCTTGCCCAATGTGGATTGGTGGACGGAGTATAAGGTGATCAATACCCCTTTGCTGATCCATTAGTCACCTTCTACGACACCCATTGTTTTATGCCGGCATCACGCGGCTAAATTCAACGGTTCTCTTTTCTTTTTTTCAAGCTTGTTACCTCATAACTTTTTACTGGATGTACCGATTTTGATGATATTTTTTTATATTCGGAAGCTGGTGCTTGACAAGCACCAGCTTCCGTGCCATTTAAATTTAACAGTGGTTCCATTTAAATTTAGTTTTTCACAAGAAATTTTTGAGTTGTCCCTAAAAATGTGCATTTATTGTTGTAAATATAATTCTTATTTTATTACATGTTTGTCTAAAATATATCGTGGAATAATTTTATTTTTGCGTTTAAAAACGCGTAAATATCTAGAAAAAAAATCTAGTAAAATATATCGATATAAAATAAAAACACAATGACATTAAACACTCAAAAAACGAAAACAAAACGACATTAAACACTTCAAAAACGAAAACAAAATGATTGAATTTTCTTGACAAGATACCCTCGGCATCTGATAGAGAACCAGTAGACAACAGAAGAAGTGAATTTACATATCTGAGTTATTACTATTATATCGACTTTGATCAAAGTTCACAATTCGAAAAGTGGGTGAGAATGTCACCAGATTACTTGAAAATGTATGTACTTTATTATTTACTGCGTATTTCTCGCAGAGGTTTCCCATTTTTTGTGAAATATAATATTGGAATACAAAGGATTAAAATGTTTAGCATGACGGATACTTAGATTGATGGCAGAATATTTTCAGTACAATCCCTGATGAATGGAAACGTATAACAATGATGAATTAAGATAAGCAGGCACTTAGATCAAATTGTACAGAGTACTATTCTCCATATGTCCATATAAATCATTTATTTTACTCATTCTTACGTTATCTACAAAATTTGTGGTTTGGTTCGGAATCCATTTGTCATATTACAGAGACATATGGAATAGGAAAAATGATAAGTTAATTTGTTACTTTTGTCATTTTGATAATAAAATATTACCCATTTCAAAGATTAGCAAGCTTCTCTTGCGTATTTATATATTTTATGTGATTCTTCTACTTTAATCTACATTCATCTCTCCATCAATAAATATAACAGCATCTTGGTAACAGTAAAAACAGGTCACATCCGAGGTTAGACATGAAAAACTCTGACACAAAGCCGTTAAACTAAAAGATAACTTTTTTTTTATTTCAAACGGGTTCACTCTTGACTTCACTCTGTGCTGGAGAGTTAAGAGGAAGCCAATGGTGGAGTGAGATTACCCAGAATATGCCTATTCATTCTAACTTTCGATCGAGAAGTTGTCCGCCGTCCACTGATGGTAAAAAGGAGATGGTGGAATAAGCTCATGTAGCTCAAGAGCACACTCGCCAAAGTACAATCTATAAAATACCGACATGCAAGGCACTCTGCGACGATGAGTCAAACTTTGCAGATGAGAATACACAAGCCTATAATTACCTATAAGTTTCATGCCTCGTTTCACTTAAATGATAAGGCTATTATTAGTATTGTGGCGGTAGACTTTGATATGATGATACCTGACAGACTGAACCGAGCACTAATTTGTTCTCCAATCAAACCTAGAGGCTCTCGATCTAATTCCAGAGGATGTAGCTCAAGACCACGAAGGTAGCCAAATATAAAACTCTAAACTTCTTAGCCTGGATAAGTAGTTAGTTATTATACTATCACAAGATTACACTCACCAACAACTTGTAGATAGCCTTTCCTTGATCGCATGGGATCTGTGTTCACTTGGCACATGTACCAGCCGCGGTCGACTTCTTGAACATTCTTGATGTGAAGGTACCACGACCTGTGGTCGTTGTACGATAAGCTGATGCGAGGATTTTGGGTTATGATGTTGTGGTGGATACTCAAAATAGTCTGCGTATCCACGCGAACCCACGCCACCTGCAAATAAGGTTTCTTTTAGTACTAATATAAGCTATTTTTATTAGAGGTTGTTACAACATTAATGCTAACTAGATGTTGCATTCGCCGGTTCGCCCCCACCTGCGTAGATACTTCAAAATCATCGGGTTGTGTTCGTGGCATAAAATATAGTTCAATTTGTAAATGGACTCTACAATAATCACAATCATTTATACACTGTGTTCCTGAGGATATACATTAACTTTGAATAATACTTCTATAGCTCTTGTTTGACATATCGTACAAAGGAAGTAGTAGTTTAAATAGCATTGTTTTTAAGTTATTGGTAATTTAAGTTTAACCAATTTAATTGTGTTGTGTTAACGTCAAGAAAATATTAGAAAAGTTTATGTGGGCCAAAGTTTCAAATGCGACGTTGCCAGCTCAGGTTAAAAGTAATTCATATTAAATAAATTACATCTAAGCATTTACTTTGTATGAAAATAAAAAATGATGAAGAAATTGGAATTCATAAAAGTGTCCATAGTAAAAAATTATCAATTTAATAGTCTGAATAACATGCCGAAGTTAATGTATAACCTCAGGAACATGGTGTATAGCTTCTTTATCAGTGAACGCATTTAAAACATATGCGTTCACTGTTCTAATACTATTGAGACCTCAACATTGCTTATAACCGACTTCAAAATCAAAATCGACCTGTATGTAATATTGTCACAATTGCACAGTTCTGGTATTAAATTAGCCCATACCAGCTTCTAAACACGGGTGCTAAATTTCATGAGTGTATGTATGTCGGTATGTTTGTCCACGCATGTCTCAAAAACTATAAAAAAAATGCAAAAAATATTTTTTAGTTTTACTAGGTTTAGTCCAACTTAAAGCAGGTTTCACCAAACTCGGTTCAATTGTTTTTGAGATAGTTAAATGTGTATAATTCACTAAGAAAACGAGTCTGCCTCAAACTTATCTGGCCCCTTGGCGGTGTCCCTAGTGGTGAACTGTCAAATGACAACGACAAAATCTATGGGCAAATTGTAGTTCTTATTTTGGCCGCTGGGTCAGATAAGGTTGTGGCTCTGTAATTCTAATAAAACTTGTCAATTAGCCAACGAATATCATTCCTAATTTGTTTCAATTAGCATATTGTTTCAAATACAACAGAAATGAAAAAATGGAAGGAAAAAAAATTAAACCTACTTCAAAACGGATGAAAAGAGAGAAACAAAAGTTTTATGTTTTAAACGATTTAAAGTTAATATGATAACATTTTTTTAAGTCGGTGCCAGCCTTAATTTTAATACAAATAATTACTTGCGTAACTACTGCCTATTTGCAGTAGGTATGAAAATAAAAAGAAATCTGGAATAACATTAGGCTGGCACCAACCTCATATTAACTTTTAGATTGTTTAAAACATAAAACTTGTATTTCTCCCTTATCATCTGTTTTGATATTGGTTTATTATTTTTGTCGATACAGTCTGAAGCGTCGGTGGCGTAATGCGTAAGAGCGTCGTCTCTCACCCGGGAGGCACTGGTTCGATCCCCGCCACGTACCAATGTGTTTTCAAATTTTGAATTCATATGTACGTTTAATCGACGCTTTTACGGTGAAGGAAAACATCGTGAGGAAACCTGCACACACCTATGAAGAAATTCTTAGGTTGTGTGTGAAGTTGACCAACCCCCACTTGGCCCGCGGGGTTGACTAAGGCCTAATCGCCCTGAATGTAGGGTAGGCTCGGGCCCCTCGGTGGGGACATTATATGAGCTGTTGATGATGATGATGACAGTCTGGTACCAGGTTTACGATGCGAACCAGGTAGTTAAAAAAATGTTTTTGAAAAAAAAGTACCCAGAAAATATTGTAATATTTTCTGGCATTTTTTTTTTAAATAAAAAACCTTTTTTGTTAATATTTTTTAAATCAACTCAGAAGCTGATCCCAACCCACATGTATTCAGGATGTTAATTTACATGTTGTATAACTATCAGAGAATATCAGAGAATAATTTAATGGTAGGACGAGAATTTCCTCGAGATTCACTTGTTACTGGAAATAGCACCTTAGAGCCACATTCATTTATTTAAAAATTTCAAACAAAAATTCTTTATGTTAACCAATTATATTCAGAATTTACAAACATCATTCCGAGTATACATAGGTACTTTCGGTAAATTGCTTGTCTGTACTTTATGAAAGTTGTTAATTTTTTATATCTGTTAGCAACATTCAGGACCATTACCACGTTACGTGTTTTAAAGTGTTAAAATAAATATAAAAATTTCAACACCGCTGGATTTAAAAGGGTTAGATTTCATTTAATTCATACTGTTCGTACACATGAAAACATTGTGTTAAGATAGAGTTTTATTTACCTAATTATTAATAACATCAAAAAATCAAACAAAGAAGCAGCGGTTACATTGAAGATGCTTCAGATTTTATTTGATATTTTTGAATATTAAACCAAATTAAAAAGAAAACAACAATCGGGACTCGAACACTAGATCATGGCAAGAATTCATCATCATCAGCTCATATAATGTCCCCACCGAGGCTCGAGCCTATCCCATATTAGGGGCGATTAGGCCTTAGTCAACCATGCTGGCCAAGTGCGGGTAGGTCGAGTTCACCACACACGACCTCAGAATTTCTTCATAGGTGGGTGTGTTCCTCACGATGTTTTCCTGCACCGTAAAAGCGTCGAATAAACGTACATGACATGAATTTGAAATTTAAAAACATATTGGCATGTGGCGAGGTTCGAACCGGTGACTCCCGGATGGTAGACAATGCCCTTACGCACTACGCCACCGACGCTTTACTGGCAAGAATTATAAGAGCTAACACAGACCATACAATCTAGTTGGCCAACTATCGTACAACTAAATTGCGTGCTTCGACAATTTAATCGTCCTTACAATAGAAACCCATTATTTATGCTATCGGCCGATAGTTGGATGCGATCGTTTAGTTGTGCGATTCAGTTGGATAGATGTGCGTCTTTCTAGGTCTACTGCAATAGTCGGCCAACTCAATTGTATGGTCTGCTGGGTGCAAACCACATAATTTAGTTGGCCGAGTATCGTACAACTATCGTCCTTATACTATCGGCCGATAGTTGGATGCGATCATTTAGTTGTGCGATTTAGTTGGATAGATGTGCGGCCTTCTATGTCTACTGCAATTTAGTCGTCCAACTAAATTGTATAATCTGCCGTGAACCTAACAAAGTATTTTTGGTAAGGATTATAACAAAGTATTTTTGGTCTTAAGCCAGACAAACCATTCCGAAAACTATATAAATCAATTGTCTGGAACATTCAAGTATTTGACGCCACGTTTGAGTAAATTTGCTGAGGTCGCTCCAAAGCCAAATTATCTCTGCTTTTACTCTAATCTGGTTTCATCAGAATTTCGCTAACCAGAGCTTGTGCAACATTAATGCAAATGGTGAAATAACGTTCACCCGCTCGTTATAAGTTACACAGGACTTACATTATGAACTGTATTCTAACTATCTAATTTCGAGGCGACACGAACATTATCATGATACTAACCTAGCTATTGTCCGTTACATCTATTGTGTGGACTTGATATTATGACAACTGTTTTCGAAGTAAGGGTATTAAAAATGAATGTGCAAAACTTTTTCAAGTGCAAAAATAACCCGGCATGTCTGCAAAGTTTGTAGCTCAAAACTAATAAGTCAAGTGTACTCTATGCCAAGTTTACATAGAGATTTATAATTAAGTCTTAGTTAAAAATTACTGGTTATGATTGTAACCGAGCCAAAAAGGTCTTTTGTAAGTGCTATTTTTTTTATCAGAATCTTAAAACACTTCCGACAATTGTTCACTCTCGAATTTTGAGTTCAATCAAGTTATGCGCAAGAACATGATGCTATGGACAGACGTTATCCAGAGTAGAGTGAATGGCTCAAGATCCAGAGAAGGCTTTCCTAAATATGGACTGATTAAGTAAAATACCTCACTGAGTCACTCCTACTTAACTACTACGTGAGGCATTTCGCTTCGGTTAGAGAGAAATGGCGGAAGACAGTAAAAAAGGCCGTGCTACTATGACCATAACCACTTTGTCAAGAGGGGAAACGACTTAAGAAGAAGATTATTTTAATACATCTTATAATTAAATTAATATTCTATGATTTATATATCAGACAGAGTTGTAAATACAACTAATGATTAGTAACACTTAATAATATACAGAGTTATAAATACATTTGAATTCATATGTACGTTTAATCGATGCTTTTACGGTGCATGAAAACATCGCGAGGAAACCTGCACACACCTAGGAAGAAATTCTTAGGTTGTGTGTGAAGTCGACCAACCCGCTGGTTGACTAAGGCCTAATCGCCCCTAATGTGGGTAGTCTCGAGCCCCTCGGTGGGGGACATTAGATATGAGCTGTTGATGATGATGAATATATAAAAAAACTTTTATATAAAATCATATTCTACACAAATTGCTTCATACAATCATGGTGAGCAGTGTAGAATATGGTCTGAAAATTGGTATATTGCTCAGATCATTATAAATTAAGGTATTTCGTCTTAAAATGCTTGACTGCAAGTTTATCGAGGCAGCAGAATTTCGAATATCTTATGGTAAATGGAACAGTTCATGTCGTGCAAGGAGGTTAGTGTTACTTTGTTTAGCTATAGGTACATTAATTTTATTTATAAGTCTGTGACAATTAGAACTACCCTTTCTGAGCCCTGCAGTCTATCGCACCAATCGGTCACTCGCGCGTTGCAAATAAAGCACTTACAACCGCATTCCGAAAGAGGTATATATACTATATTACGAGCTTGCGGCTCACCTAGTGTTAGGTGGTTACTGTCGTCTATAGACGCTTGCAGTATTAAGGGAAAATCACTTAATACTGCAAGTTCGTTGCCATCCTGGGGACTAAGATGATATGCCTTCCGTGCCCTGTAATTACACTGGCTACTTTTCTCTTCAATTCGAAACACAGCGAACTGCTTGACGGCAGAAATAAGAAAGGCGGTGGTATCTACCCAGACGACCCTACATATGGGTCTACCACCTAGTAACAAGGAGCAGACTTTCCGCCCTTTATTTCAAGATTTCCCATTCCTTAATTTGCAGTTCTTCTCCCACGTTTGCTTTAAAAAGGCAGTGGCTACAAGCCTCTAGATTCATTCGCCACAGCCCTGCGTTTCCGCTAACTAGCCGTCGTGCATGATTAATACCGGGCGGTGCATTCTAGCGAAGTGATATTAAGTTGGCTTGTTAAAACTTTATCGCGTGCGCTGCACAATCGTGTCGTGTGAAGTTTCTGCTACGTATCCGGTTATACAATTATAATGTGCTCATCGTGAGATTTGATGTAGCCGGAGGACATTTACGTGAAACTTGGCAGGATAGTGTAATGGATTTGCATATTGATTTACTGTGTTCCTCAATTAGCGATACCGTAGTTTTCGATTAGTTTATCAGTTGTAATAGAGTAATCTTGTTCGCAGCAACATAATGTGATAGGCGTCTTGTGCAATTCGAACTTATCTTAGCCTACCTAAAGAGCCATAAATGATCCTTCAGGTTTGACCTGAACACATTATTGGAAAAAAGCAATCCGTAACTTTTAGGCCCGTATTACAGAATGTCACTCAGAAGTCAAACATGTCTTGAGAATCGTCTGTCACTTTCTATCACGCACAAAGTGATAGAGACGTAGGACGCTCAAGTCGGCGTTCATTCTTGAAACTTATTCAATAATACGAACATAAGAAATCAATCACGTCTTGAGATTCGTTTGTCACTTTCGAAAGAGACGTACGACGCTTAAGACGAATCTTGAGACTCATTCTATATTATGTGCCTTAGTCTCTAGTTGGAGTAAATGAATAAATATTCATAATTATTGTGTAGTATATGATCAAAATAGTAGTATTATCTATGTAAGTTCTAGAAAAGTTATATTTTATTTCATTTGGATATAATAGTGAAATGGTAAAAAAACTTAGTTTTTCTCTTTAGATACAAAACAACGTTATAAATCAACAACGAACAAAGCAACACGGAATTTTCTTTATTGATCCTAATCACTAATAGGTTTATCATAATTGAATGCAAGAATAATTAAACAAAATAAAAATAATTTCTTGAAAATTTTATGAAAATTATGCTGAAATCCTTTGGTACCTTAAAAAGAGAACTGGTAAAATCTATTTCGCAAATAAAGCGAAATGATACCGCCTACACAGGCGATAATGGCGCGGATTCCGCTTTCGCACTAGCTTCAAACAAATTCCCGGCGGACTATCGCTTGATAGTTTTTGCTACCCACGGCGGTAGTAGATTCCTCGTATATGACAGGCCTTAAAGAGGTATCAAAACCAAAAGAAACTAAGCATTCACGGAACCAACAAATAAAAACCAACATCCAGGACAGGGTTATAATCTAAAATCCGGACAGTTTTGCACCAATTATATTGTAATTAAGCCACCTACTACAATTTACGTTATTACTACAATTTAATAACCCTAAACCGCTTAGTATCGTATGAGAATACTGTAATAATTTGCTACTTATGGAGGAGCTTCGAGCAATGAAGCTGAGAGTGGGTTTCATTAGAACAGTTTAAATCATTTCGGTTGAAACATCATGTTACATAATTATTTAGGTACTGTTAAATTTATAATCAGCTTATACAGACGCGACACATTATATGCGTGGAGAAACGAAAGCCTTCGTCAGTTTTCAAAATCATTACTTACTGAAATCGTAGTAGTAGGTACTTAAAAATCCTAGAGTCGCATATGTACTTATTTCTCTTTTTAAGGTACCAAAGGATTTCAGTATAATTTTCATAAAATTTTCAAGAAATTATTTTTATTTTGTTTAATTATTCTTGCATTATATTATAATAAACCTATTAGTGATTAGGATCAATAAAGAAAATTCCGTGTTGTTTTTTTCGTTGTTGATTTATAACGTTGTTTTGTATCCAAAGAGAAAAAATAAGTTTTTTTACCATTTCACTATTATGTCCAAATGAAATAAAATATAACTTTTCTAGAACTTACATAGATAATATTACTATTTTGATCATATACTACACAATAATTATGAATATTTATTCATTTACTCCAACTAGAGACTAAGGCACATAATATAGAATGAGTCTCAAGATTCGTCTTGAGCATCGTACGTCTCTTTCGAAAGTGACAAACGAATCTCAAGACGTGATTGATTTCTTATGTTCGTATTATTGAATAAGTTTCAAGAATGAACGCCGACTTGAGCGTCCTGCGTCTCTATCACTTTGTGCGTGATAGAAAGTGACAGATGATTCTCAGGACATGTTTGACTTCTGAGTGTCATTCTGTAATACGTGCCTAAGTGTGATTCTATAATACGAGCCTAAAAGTTACGGATTGCTATTTTAGTAGATAAGTGCTCATGTCTTAAGACCTGAGCTTAAGACGGAAGTCTTTATTTCGTGTGTGTTGCCAGTGATGACCTACGGAACCGAAACGTGGCCGCATACAATGGGCCTCATAAGAAGACGCAAGGTCACTCAAAGGACAATGAAGAGGGCTATGCTCGGAGTTTCTCTGCGTGATCATATCAGAAATGATGAGATCCGCAGGAGAACCAAGGTCACTGACATAGCCGAAAGAATTGCGAACCTTAATACCACGTTGTCTTACAATATAAATGCTGCACCGACTTCCTACTACATAATTTCATTTGTGGCACCGTATTCAAACTGGTAATTTTAATGTAATATTGTTTCAATAAATAAATAAATAAAATACGAACCTTGTATCCTCGTAAATCTTCAACAACGCAAGCTAGCAGCGCGTCTCTCCCCACTGTAACCGTTACGTTGGGTACAGGCTCGACGAATCTCGGGAACAGTGACTCTGCAACAATGAGTTGAGTGGATATTGACATAGGTACTTAATATCAGTCACTCTCGGTTATTACTTAGTTATGGACCTATTGACATTTCTCTTTTCAGATTAGGTGTTGTATATTAACCGGTTTCAACAACATAATTACCGACAACTTTCCTTGGTAACAGTAGAAGTTTGAAATATTTTATATATTTTCAGATTATACTTTCACAAACACGTATGCACCTATACACACAGTCCTTATTCAATGTACCCAAACTACCCAAGCTATGTTTGATAGTAAAAGTTATTTGTTATCTTTTCTTAATATCTGAAATATCTGTCCTAGAATGGTCCTAGAGGTAGGCGCTAATGACTGCGTCACAGTTCTCGACTACTACGGTCATTAAAGCTTCTATTGTTTCATGTAAAAAGGTTTCAAAAAATAATCCATAGCATCAAGTAAGTACTTGGCGGAGCCATCCCACAGGTGCGAGCAATATTCTACGCAGGACCGTACTTGCATCTTGTATAGCAAGCACAGTAAATGGGTTGCCAAATTTCTTAGTTCGCAGTGGTGTACATCATCCGTAATGTTGTACAAGTGAACTTCAAAGGTATATTACTTCTGTTTTAGGTGGTACGCTGTACTACAGACGGGCCAACATAATTTTGTACTTTGGCAACCTTAATTGCTCACAGCAAATACAGCACTACGAAACGGTAGTATTATTTTACAAGAAGGCAGAATTGTTTGAGTGTAATAAATGTTGAAGAATAAATTTCATGCTGCTTATAAATAGTTAACACGGAGTTCCCAGTTAAGGTTTATTGATTCGGTATTCATAAATAAGTTCTATCTTAAAAGCGTTAGGGTTGTTTACGAGTTTAAGAATATATCCTTCATTGAAAAAGTGTTAAATTCTCCTTATTACGAGGATCTAGCCATACAACCATGTCTTCAGTTTTCTATCTTCTTTCTTGATTTTCACATTAAAATGTGGATTTCAGACATGTTAATTTATCTAGGGAGTGCTTGGTGAGAAATGGATGACAACAGACCTCATGATGGCGACTGATGGTGGGGAAATCCCAATATAAAAATCTTAACGTCATACAATAGCACAAAATCTTAATTGTTTTTTTGATTGACTACTGCAGGTTGTTTGTGCTGAGGAAAACGATTGGCAATTAGTAACAAAATTTTAAGTACCTAGTTACTAAACACTTTAGCAACTTTAGTGACTACTAAACTCTATAGCTACTGTTGCTAAACTATTTCAGTTGATGTTATTTAGCTACTATAGCTAAATGTTTAGTAACTGATGAAAATAGCTAAACTAGTTTGATAATTCACATCACAACCAAATATTTGTTTGAAAATAGCTAAACTAAATTTATGGATTAGCAATGAGAAGCTAAACTCTTCGGTAAAAAGCTTACGGTCTAACGGTTTAGCTAAATATTTATGTACAAGTTGCTAAATAACATTTTGCTAAATTTGCTTTACGCCCTTAGCTAAACCTATTTAGCTGATGTTGTTAAATTTTGGATATTAATTACTAAAGTTTAGCCACAGAAGTATTAACTAAACAATTTAGTTACCAAATTTTTTTGTGACATTTCCGGCGCCATTGGGTTTTTAAGAAGGCGAAGACCTTGGAGGGTCCTCAAGCCTGTAGGTCGAACGTTCCTAGGGGATTACTGGGCGACCGCGCATCTCCCTTTCGAGTCTCTCGACCGCCTAGCGTCCCTAGGGCGTCCGAATCGGAAGGGAATTTCGGATTAGGAGAGTGATAGTATTTTTTTTATGAAAAATATTACTGTGCTTAGAGATAAACATGATTAATATTAATCTTGTTAATCCCTCCAACTAAGCTAAAGAGCATATGCTAGGAGAGGATTCACGTCGGTACTCTAACGGCGGCTGGGGATTGATCTTCGTTAACACAGAAACCGAGTCCACCTGCCTGCGCGCAGCGTTACCGACGCTCATAAGACTTTTTAGTCATTTAAATTTACACATTCTTCTTATTAAATTCAAAGGTGGTATGTTAAATTTTCAAATAACATTTTTATGTCCAGACAAATCGATATTTTTATCAGAGGTGCTTTAATCTAAATAAAAATATTTACAAGGATGCAAGAAGAGTGAGTTTTGAACTCCAATATGGGTGTTGATTAACGATAATCGATAAAATTAGGTATATTTAATGCCCTTAAATTATCTCTAACTCATTACCAGACACACGGTTTATATGCATACCTACTTAATATAATTTATTTTTACTAACATTAGAATGGACTAGTATTGTAAGCTCTAGGCAGAGATCTACAAAATACTTTTAAAAATGTATTTAAATACAAAATGCAAATACTTTTCTAATTTAGTATTTCAAATGCAAAATACAAAATACTTTTACTTTTTGTATTTAAATACTAAATACAAAATAGGTATTTTCAAAATACTTTATTCAAATAAAATACTTTCATAAGGAATGATAATAATAATAATTTCACTGTTGGACATAGGCCTCCTCCAAGGATCTCCAAACCGGGCGGTCATCCAGCGGCTTCCCGTGACCTTTACCATATCGTCAGTCCACCTTGTGGGGGGCCTCCCAACGCTGCGTTTCCCGGTACGTGTTCGCCATTCGAGGACCTTTTCGCTTCAATGGCCGACAGTACTCCTCGCAGTATGCGTGCCTTGCCCACTGCCACTTAAGGTTCGCAACTCTTTGGCCTATGTCGGTGATCTTGGTTCTCCTGCGAATCTCAACATTTCTGATATGATCACGCATAGAAACTCCGAGCATAGCTCTCTCCACTGCCCTTTGGGTGACCTTGAGCCTTCTTACGAGACTTATTGTAAGCCGCCACGTTTTGGTTCCATAGGTCATCACACACACGAATTAAAGACTTTCGTCTTGAGACACTGCGGTAGATGGGCGGAGAATATGCCACGTAGCTTCCCGAACGCTGCCCAGCCGAGTTGGATTCGTCAATTGACCTCTTTCTGGCCCAGGTCTCGATAGAGTCGAAGGCTTTCTCATAGTCCACAAACGCTAAGCATAATGGCAGATTGTACGCTTCGGTCTTCTGATTAATTTGGCTCTTGAAAAAACAAGGAACAGGTATGGTTGATGTCACGTAAAGCTGTCCAAAAACGTTTTCAATCGCGGCTAAAAGCTTAGGTTGTGATAAAACGATTCTGCCGTCCTCTGTCTCCAGCTTCGTCAGCAAGCTCTCTCCACGCGCCAGATCTCTAACGAACACTTTTGAGCCTTTGTTCTGCTCGAAGACCTCTTTATTAAATTGGCATATGTCGAGAGTCAGGAACTTGAAGATCTGTTTAGTGAGCTGCCGGCGCCGACGAGCGTCTTCAGAGCACTGCAGAACCATTTCACGTCTTTCCTCCATCAGACTTAACGTAAGCTCTGAGATTTTCTTGTCTTTTTTGGCACAGGGGGGATTAAAGATCTTTGAACCCACCGTAAGGACAGCTTCTACGAACCTGTCATTACATCTATGCAGTCCTCCAGGCATTCGAAACAATTTTGTAGTTCGAGTTGAAAGTGTTCGGGGTTTGGGACCTTTCGGATTTGACCTTGAGATTCAATGTGTCTCTTACCAATCGGTGATCGCTTCCCGTGCTTAAACTTAGCAGTGCTGCAGTACCTACTTTAAGTAAAAAAGTATTTTGTATTTTATACTGTATTTTACAAATACAAAATGTATCTCGTATAGTATTTCGAGTATTTCAAATAAAATACTAAATACTTTTTTTTTAGTACAAAATACAAAATACGTATTTTGTATTTCGTATTTGTATTTTAAATACAAGTATTTCAAATAAGTCACAACTCTGGCTCAAGTCAAATTACACGCAAAGCTACATCTGGCAGTATAGGCCATATAGTATCCCAAAATAGACACAGGTAAAAAAAAATTTACAATCCTTTAATAAACAAACCACTAAAGCAACCGACCAGGACAGATGTTACACTCAAAATCATCTGAGAACTCCGAGTAACTATTATAATTTATTACTATTATTAAATCTGATTTGCGACAACCTTAGATAAAGGGGTCGCGTAGTTATTTATTCATTTGCCCATCGGCCCGTGCCGGTCAATCTATGCCCCTATATTGTAAGCTTACAACGGAAACTTGATAGATTGACGGGTTTTATTGTTTGATTCAATTTGCCGAGTCTACAATGTATACCTGAAACTGCTTTGAAGAGTCGCGTTACAGTGTAAATCTTTGTTGTAACGTTGAGTGAATGTTAAGCTTAACAACTGGGAAATTGGTAAACTCAATCTCAAAATTTGTTTGTTCATTTTGGTATTGCATTTTTATTTCATGAATGAGGAGGTTAATGGCGCTGCGGTGGTACGTTCTTTGTAACGATCATGTAAGCTAAGCTATTAAGTACGCGATCGTAACTCGAATCGGTGACCGAAAAAAAAATCAACTCGATTTTCCTCCGTGCCTCGGAAGGCACGTTATCGAAAAACGTTTGTTCCCAACGAGTCACACCGGAAGGCGTAACACTTTGTTTTTGTATAATTTGCTGATTAACTAAAAACAGAATTCTTGAAGCTGTAATTTTTTCTCGCCATTTCTCTCAATACGAATCAGCTGTCACATTGGTGACTTTTAGGCTATTTAGATATGTCTATCAGAGTTCATTATTCAACCTAGATTTAGGGAAACGCATTAAAAGTATCCTAAACATCTCCTATATAGTTATGGTAGCCTGGTACTTTAGTTTGTGAATTTTATCTAGTATTAGATTAAGGCACTCATAATAATTTTACACATTTTTTATGATTGGCAATTTTATTATTAAGATATATATGTTTACCTCAGTGATTGAGAATAATTTGTTATGTATTATATAGCACCCCTACCTTTGTGGTGTGGCATGTTGGGAATATCTTTAAAAAGTTGTTTTAACGTGTAACACTGTAACTCGTTGGGAAAAAATCCCACGTGTAACAATGTTACACGTTGTGGTGTGACTCGCTGGCAACAAATGTTGAGAGATAGCAGCCGCCAACAGCTTAACGTACCTTCCGGTAAGGAACTACCCCAGTTTGGGTGCTTCAAATTTAAGAGACTAGCTCTACCCTTTGCTGTACCCCTTTTTTGTGACGATGGGAAATCCATTTACGTACCATACCGCACGCTGGCTGGACGCACGTCGTCTGCGGGACTCACCGGCGTGGAACGGCGCCGGTCTTACTCCGCTAAAAACCACCGGTACCCTCCTAAGCCCTTATGGGGACGTTTTGGGATCGGCGCACAAGTGTACGCCATTACACCAAAACTCCTCCGGGCCGGCCCGGTTCAACAGTGGACCGGCGAGGCAGGCGCTAGGGTACTAGGCAATCCACAGACCACCTTAGGGCCTACGAAGACCAGCAGTGGCAGCCGCCGGCTTTCTCCGAACCAAGTCCTCGACTGAATTGCTTCCTTTTGGCCTTTGTATAACACTATAATGTTCCTCGTTAAATTAAATACAATCCTTTACTTAGTACAGAACAATAAAACAAAATCGATCGCCAGCAAACTCGATTTATTATGTACATAGGCATTGTTATTTGAAATTAAAATGACTTGCAGTTTTACGCAGATTGTTGATGAATATGAAAATCACGTTGCGTTTGCCCGGTTCGGTTTTTTGCCATAAAAATGTGTTATTATATTCAGGCTTGAATACAGTTTGATGTCGAACGAAATTCCTTTTAATATTGTCTGTATTGTTGGTCTATTTACCATCTATTGTGGGCTGTACATTGTACTGAATAATGCGGGAGTTTCGGCATTTTAAACAGTATTCTACAAGTTGTCAGATTTAGTAAGTTGATCGCTATCTTTATGTTTCTTTTATTCCCCGTTTATTGGGGTGGTCCTAATATTTCTACTTTCGAATTATCATCGGAGCACTTTGTCATTCCATTATAGACATCTAAATACGGATATTTTTCTTTAAATTTTTATATATTATTTAGAAGACGCTACCAGCTGTCAAACTTTAACATAGTATCGCCACCTAAATATGAATGCTCTACCTATCTCTATGGGAGAATTCTATTCTTAATTAATGGCATTCGTCGCGAATCTTAAAGATTGGGTGCGCATTTTGCCAATGTCAAGTGAAAATGTAATTATAGTTACAAAAATTCTACTGTAGATTTTAGTTAAAAATGGAGTCTCTCAACACGTGTTTTTACAACAAGAACTCGGGAGAAACTCCTATGGGAGAATTGCGTGTCCTTATTAATCAATAGGCAATGTGCGTCTGGACGTAGTTCCTCGTCATACGTCTCAATTCTCTAATCATTTTTTATTATTGGTTAATGAAAAACTGTACTGTAAAGTTTTTAATAATGATGATAGTGTTCTAAATAGTGACCTATCGTTTTTATGTAGGCGACAGGTTGCTCACCTGTCACTATTTGGAAGCACTGCATGAGTACATGACACTAACTGCCAGATGTGGTTTTATGTGTAACGGAATGTTATCTAAGGCTCTGCTCAACCCCTCTTGTGATTATGAGCGTAATCGTATGTATGTATGTTTATTAATTTATTTCGACCAACAAGGATGGGTTACAAAGATTACTGACGAATCTAAGCCAGGCGTTCCGAAGCTAGCCAGTCAAACTTAGACTTTTGCAACCTAATGAGGACTGAATCCGGAACTTTTGGATCTGAAATCCATGGGTATACGAATATACCAAACAGGTAGTAAATTAACATTTAACTTTCATTTCTTTATTTTTATGTGCCTTGTTTTTATTACTAACTGCAATGCGCATTTTACTGTATATAAAATTAAAATTGAGTATTATTATCTACGAATGCATATTAAGTATGTCAAATTTCTTAAAATAAATTTTAATCCTAGACCATAGACATAAAGTCTAGGTATTGACGAAAATTGGAAGTTTGTGGAAGGTTGTCGCACAGCTGTCTGAACATGATTATTTTGATCTTACAACTTGGAATGAGCTGTATCTATGATCAAATCGTTCTAACCCCGTTTTTAATTTAATCGACAAAACCATGGATCAAACAATCAAAGCGGCATCGAAGTGTGAAGTGAATTCTTTTATAGAATAGCCGAAAAATTCAGAATACACAATACTTATTTTGAAACCAAAATGAATTACGACCATTACTGCCAAAAATAAATTTCAATTTATCCATTTAATTTACAGTGGCGATTGAATGGCAATCTTTTAGTCCCGTTGCGAATTTTACATTGCAGGGATATAAAAGTGTTAACATATTGAAATGTGTGAAACGGGATTAACGTTGAGCTGTTGCTATATAGATGAATAAGATACGCAACAGATAAAGCGCAAATAGTTCAAATCTGTCGATGTACAGAAAATGAAAATGAAAATGAAAAAGCTCTTTATTTAAATGGACTTTGCTAAGTACTTTTAAATCGTCAAAAGCCCTACCACCATTTCGACGAAATAATTATGGATCCGTGGTACTCTGTAATTTAAAATGTAAACATACACATGTTAATAAATTTTTTTAATTAACAAATAATATGATAAAATTGAACGCCTACGTATACATTGTGTTTGGTACATTGTATAACAAGCGGTCACCAACCTTGTCATATAAATACTGTAGAGATATCAAAGATATTGTATAGCTTAATTTGAAATTTAATGTAACCTCGAAATGACTTATAAAAATTATGATTTCTCAGAAGTCAACAAAAATAATTAAATGATATTTACCCCACATAAATTATAGATTTTTCCCAGTCTTTAGCACTCATTTGATTGAAGCGCAATCATGGCTTAAGTTCCATACAAAATTGGAATTATTCCTTTGAATTTAAGATTTTTATAAAATCTTACTGATTATTTTAGCATGTGCAATTGTGCAGGTGCTCGCTTGAACCACACAAAATGTATACAGAGGCATTAAATTAGACCATACTACGATATAAGTGAGTAAAATTTAATTTGTATAATATTAATTTGTATATTTATATATATTTAATTATCAGTGTATTCAATATTATCAAATTGTAAACTGTAGGAGCTTAAAGAGGCGTTTCACCTCCATTAATATACCAAATTAATTATTACTTAATGAATAAAAAAAATTAAATGCTATTACTTGTTTTATTACGTTCAGCTTAATAGTGTATAACAACGAGTAGTACACGTTGCCTGCTGTACGATCGCTGAATTTATGCGAATATTCAAACTCCAATTCACCCCAACATATTTTTGCAATATGTATCAGTCCTACAGCTACAATTGCCTCGTTTTACTCATCAACTTTGTTATGTTAATACCCAAATAACGCAGTAACGCTCCCGCGGAATGCGGGTATCACGTAAACGTCAAACCTAATGTGATACATATGTCGATATGAGCGATGCTCGAAAGCCCGAACAATCTATTCGGGCTAAACAACCTGAGACACGGAAAAATATCCGCAAATGATTGATGAGTGAGAACGCGAGTAGAACAAATCCATCGCGCGAACATCAATCTTGGCTCTACCCTGCAAGCGACGACTGCGACTGTAATGAAAGAGCAGCTTACCGAGCACACATAAACAATCACAGACTTTGTTTCTAATATCCCACCAAGATAGATGGCGCACCAAATGTCCCGCTTAATTCCGCAGTCTTTTAAACCGGATCCGGGATATACAGTTAAGTTCATTAGCTGGAAGAGCATGATGTATTGCTTGTCTCTGTTTTGCCGTAAAAAGAAAAATGCATTTATTTACTCGACAATCTGAATAACTTTGTTTCTGGGTTTGAGTTTTTATTAGTGTTGTATTAATAACACTCAAATAATAATTTCATAGGAAAATGAAATTTTATAGGGAAAATAATGATATACCTATAGATAGAGAAAAAAAGACCTATAGATAGAACAAAAAATATGTATACAACACAATTTCCAACACAATAAAAGTGCGAGGCAAATGTAATGCAACAGATAATGTAAGCGCTGTGTTAAACCTTCTTTGTCTTCAAAATAGTTCTATGCTTTATGAAAAAAGAAAGAATACGTAAAATATCAAATTAATTACGATTGTGTTTTGTTTAAATTGAGATAATTTAGGAAAATCTGTAAACCCGAAACCGGGAATAAAACGGGGCTACAAATAAAAATGTTTTTTATTGGATAAAAGATAACAAAAATAAAAAAATACAGTCCACATTTAATGAGCAAAGGCATGCCGTACTGGCCACCCTCGCGTTGCCGACCATAAAGGTGCTTCTTTACCCCTATGACCTAAGATTGTAAGAAGAGAATTCCATTTCATGATTGTGTGACATTTAAAAGAGAATGATATTATAAACTATAGATATGTTACGTTCGTTCGGTGAAGAAAAACATCGTGAGGAAACCTGCACACACCTATGAGGAAATTCTTAGGTTGTGTGTGAAGTCGACCAACCCGCACTTGGCCAGCGTGATTGACTAAGGCCTAATCACCCCTGATGTGGGGTAGGCTCGAGCCCCTCGTTGGGGACATTATATGAGCTGTTGATGATGATGATGTTTCGTTCATAGCAATTTGCGTTGAAATCTATGCCGCGCAATCAAAAACTGACAAATGTTTTCTTGTGCTAATATTAATATTTATAGAATTAAAGTGGACAGTAAGTTCCGAAACAAACGAATAATTATAGAATTTTGTTTGTTGACAAGGGCACAAGTACCACGACGTGGCGCTTGTGACTGCACTCGACAAAGACTGATGGTAATACGTCTCAATTAGGACGTTTTCAAGACTACACAATGCGTGCGCCTATGACATATCTGCTTGTTTTTTAATATACTTATTTATTTATTTATTTAACAATTTATGTACACACAAAACAGTTACATAAGGAACAATACAATAGACAGAAATTTGTACAAAGGTACTGCTTATTTCTATTAGAAATCTCTTCCAGCAGCCCCACATATGAGAGAGATATTTTTAATGGTAGAAAAGTGTGTACCAACAAAACAAAGTATAATTATAAAATAAACATAAATATATATATATATATTTAAATATATAAAATAAAATGCACGCATATTTATTTAATTTGTGAAAAATAATGCGCCTTCACTCGAGCCTTAAACTGCGGTAAAGTTTGCGAATCACGAATGGAGAATGGCAGTGAGTTCCACAATCTAACCGCATGAACAGTGAAGGAATAGGAATAAAAGTCAGTTTTATGAGGTGGAAAGCTAAGGAGTGTGCGCATGTGAGGACGACAGGGAATATCAGGGGACCTGGAGAAGGAGAATCGCTCACGGAGATAGCTAGGATAGGACGGATTAAAAAGGATGTTAAAGAGGAGACAAAGGATGCGAGTGTTCCTACGATCCCTGATGGGAAGCCAGTTAAGTTTTTTACGAAAATCAGACACGTGATCATATTTTCTTAGGCCGAAAATGAACCTTATACAAAGGTTTTGTAAACGCTCTAGTTTGTTTAATGTGTCTTCAGTAGCATCGAGATAGCATGCATCGGCATAATCAAAAATGGGCTGAATAAGGGATTGGGCGAGGTAGGTTTTTGTGGGTAATGGTAAATATGTTTGGAGACATTTTAAGGAATGGAAAGAAAAATGCACCTTCTTGCTTACTTCGTTGACGTGCGATCTCCATGATAGGTTACCATCAAATATTACACCCAAATTCTTAACGGTCTCGCAATATGGAATCAAGGAATTTTCGAAGCTAATAGGAGGAAGGCAAGAAAAATCTATTGAGTTCCGAATAACTCGGCTGCCAATAATGATAGCTTGCGACTTGTTAGGATTGATGAGCAAACCGTGACTTCTCGCCCAAACACTGATGCACTGTAGGTCCCTGTTTAGTGATGCTATATTAACATCAAGGTCAGAAACAGGGAAGTGTCTATAGAGCTGCAAATCATCCGCGTAGAGATGGAAATGTGAGGAAATTATGCTAGTAATAGAATTAATGAAAATGGAAAACAGAAGAGGAGAGAGAACGCTACCCTGAGGCACACCAGCAGAGAGTTCACACCAATCAGAAAGTGAATCATCAAGGCGAACGCGCTGAGAGCGGCCCCGAATATACGAATCGAACCATGTTACAGCTTGAGGAGAAATATTTAAGGACTTAAGGATATTAGAAAGAACATCAAAATCTACAGAGTTAAAGGCGTTACTAAAATCTAAGAGGACTAAAAGAGTAACAAGCTTCCTCTCCATAGCCCAACGAATGTCATCTGTGATTTTTATAAGAGCCGTAACGGTGCTATGGCCCTGGCGAAAACCAGATTGGAAAGGGTTGAGAAGTTTATTTTTAGATAAGAAAGATGAGAGCTGCTTGTGGACAATGTGCTCGAGGACTTTAGATAGGAAAGGAAGAATGGAGATAGGACGATAGTGACTAAGTGAGGTAGGGTTAGATATTTTAGGTAAAGGAATAATGTGCGCACGTTTCCATATAGATGGAAAGCAGTTAGAGGAAAGTGAAAAATTAAAAATGTGGGTTAAGATAGGAAGGATAGAGGGAATAAGAAATTTAATCATCTTCGAGCAAACATTGTCACTACCGACTGCAGAAGAAGAAATGGCCGAAATTGACTTAGAGACAGAATCCTCAGTAACAATAGAAAAGTTGAAGACAGAACAGGAAGGTGCAGACTGTGTGGAAAAACCCGACAAAGTGCTGGACTTCAATGATGGGTCTATGAGAGCCGGAGGAGAAGAGAAATAATTATTCAGGGAACTCAGATCCAAATTAAAGCCACACACAGTTGGAGACTTGCCAATGCCAACAGACTTCAGGAACTTCCACACATCTGCAGAATTTTTATTAATAAGTGAGTCATGGAAATAGCGTCTCTTAGCATCTCTACTTAGACGATTGCAGCTATTACGCAGGTGTTTATATCTGGCTATATTAAGTTCAGAGGCACAACGCTTAAGTCTTCGCTTAGCTTTATCCCTAAGCGACATGAGATCTTTTATGTCATTGGAGAGCCAAGGTGCAGGGACATGTTTAACTTTTACCCTTTTAACAGGAGCATGGTGATCATAATGTTTCAAAAGTAAAGAGTTAAATACAGCCACTTTATTGTCAATATCAGTGCTACTCAATACCGAAGTCCAATCCGTGGCGCTGACATCGCGTCCAAGCGCGTCCAAGTCCACGTCCTTGTAGTTACGAAGAAATAGGTACTTTGGTCGACGCTTGGGTGCGCGGACACGGTAAGATAAGTAAATCAGATCATGATATTAAAGAAAAAGATGCCACGATTTGCCCATGAATACCAACCTTGTCTGCGGAAGAAACAATGATTAAATCTAAGAGGGAAGGATTAAAGTTAGGAGAGTGGTGAGTAGAGGCTAGGGGTAGGATATGGAGATCATAGGAAGAAATTATGGATTGGAGTTTATGAGCCCGATGGTCACCTTTCAGTAGGCAAGTGTTAAAATCACCCATCAAAATTAAATTTTCGTATAAGGGACGGTATTCACTTAAAATATTCTCTAGAGTGCTGAAATAGTCAACACGTAGATTAGGACTGTAGAGTACTGCTAGGAGGACTTTGTTATGATTAAGAATAAGTTCTATAAACAAGTACTCACATGATTCGGAGTAAGAGGAAGGAGAAATACTAACGACACGAAATGGTAGATCAGCATGAAGGTAGACAGCAACACCACCACCACCTTTACCTAAGCGGTCATTGCGAACAAGAATGTAGCCAGGAAGAGCAAAGTGTGCGGAAAGCAGGGAGGGTTTGAGGAAGGATTCAGAGATAAGCACTGCGTCCACTCGATCACTACTGAACGACGCTAAGAGATCAGAATGGTGGCTAGGAACACTCTGGGCATTGATGTGGACAATATTTAAGTTTTTAGGAAAGTTAGAAAATATGGAGTCCAACTGATCATGCAGGTGTAAACAAGTGGAGGAATCACTATCCGCGCTTACGAAACTGCCAGAAGAAGAACACGAGAAAAAGCTGTCATTAAGGTCTATAATATCATTCATAGCCAAAAATAATATTAATATTATCAATATGTATGATAGAATTAATACGAATAATTATATAAGTATAAGAAAGTATATGTATATATAAAATAAATATAATGAGATAAAATAATTATAATACCTATGAAATAAGATGTAAAAAAAAAAAACCACTAAATTGAAAACGAATACACAATTCGACTCGCTACTACATGGCTGAAAGAGAGATCTATATTTAACAAAAAACAATAAAAAAATGTAAAGCAAAAAAATATTAAATAAAACATAACACCAAATTATAGCTACTTATCAAGCAACACACGCAGTGCAAATATAAAATTAAGAATTAAAATCAAGCAATATACACAGAGAAAACATGAAATAATGAGTTTTAAACATAAAGCAAAGTAACGAAACATGGCTGTATGACATGTATTCGTCTGCCAGAAAAAAAAAAGTTATCTTGACATATCAAACCAAACGTTAAAATAAACACAAAACCATGACAGTTGACAGAAAAACAACTTGATTTTAAAGAGGTTGATGTGAAAGGGTAGAAATAAAATTTATTATTAAACAACGAAAAAAGTACGCATACCACCAAAATAACAAATAAAGAGAAAGCTTCAAAGAGTGACAAATTAAGAAAGACTAACTATACAAAGGTAACATGTGAAGAGTTACCTAGTAATTTTAAGTAAGGGACAATGAGTACGAGAACAAACAATTATTCACATCCTTCTACGAGTTTTCTTGGGGGCATTAGGCAAAGAAGCAGGTTGTTTGTTATGAGGTAGATCAGCAGCAATGGTAGCTTCCTTGGCGGCATCTTCACTAGTCAATGGATCCTGCGAGATTACTTTCTTTAGATCGGAAATAGTCTCGATCTTACGCCTACTATTATCCTCTAGGATCACCACAATTCTTCCATCCGCAGTCCAACAGCGATTGATACCAAAGTGTTTGCGAGCCAATAAGAAAAGATGATGTCTTGACTTTGTAAGGAATTCTGATATTGTGATGCCTGAACCCTTCAAACTGGTTTTACTATCCCACATAAGATGTCTGTGTTCGATATTTCGAAATCGGATGAGCACAGGTCTAGTTTTATTCGGTGCTGATCCAAGGCGATGGCACACTTCAAGATCACCAGCCCTGATATCGGACACCTTCATACGGTCAGTTAATAAAGATTGGATGGCCGATGGCAAATTTTCATTCGGAGACTCAGGCAGACCATGTATGAGTAAAACTTTGCGTCTCATAATAGTTTCGTGCCTGTCTAGGCCAAGAGATATTAGTTCGATCTGCGACTTGATATTAGCAAGGGCTTTCCAGGCAAATGTCTTAAAATCTATAAACTCACGAGATAATGATGATATTTCACTGTGCGATGCATTGCCTATCACATATTCTTGCAGGCGGTTTTCATAAGCACCCATGCGTGAAGTAAATAGCGTCTCCAGCTCTTCAATATGACTGACCAGCCTAGAATCCATACTCAAAGCGAAATTGGATCGTTATGAGGAATATAATAATGGTGAAGTGCAAATAATTAAGTGATTGTGTGTGGTAGTGAGTCAAGCACTGACTTTACATAAAAAACATGTAAGTAATTACTATTAATATACAATAAACAAAAATTAAAGACAGAGCACTTTATTTTGCGTGTGTACCACAAGACTACCCACCTAACATTTGACACCCATACTATCATTGACTCGAATCGTGTCCATGTACGAGCAGGTCGCGGCGGTTGTAAGGCGCTGCTTCCCATAAGTACATGGAAAGGATGCTGAGCCAGGGTGTAAGGCTAGCCAGCAAGGATATGTTGATAGGTAGGAGCTGCCCCAGGGAGTAGCCCTGGCAGGCAGCATGACGGTGGTAGGAACTGCCCCAGGGAGTAGCCCTGGCAGACAGCAGCGGGGAGGTAGTGAGACCCAACACGGACGGTTGAGATCTGTTTATTATTGCTATTGATTATGTTTATATATTACATTGTTCTAATGTAACATTCAAGGGTTTTTGTATGTCTCTCACCGCGGACCCGCGGAAAGTTGTTTGTTGCCTCGCTGCTGACCACGCAGCCGCAGAGTCCAATGTCCAGCTTGTGGCTGGAACAGTCAATCTGTGTATTTTTGCAGGTAAATTTGGAAATATAAATAGAAAATCGTATCTTGTCAGAAGCAATCTCTCTATTTATATTTCCAAGTACCCTACAAAGGCTTGACCTGAATAATTGGAACTAAGTTCTGCTGCAAAATTAGGGTTCGAATTTCTAGAGCGAAACTGTTTAAATACAAACAGAGCTGTGAGTTGGGTAGGCTTCTGCAACCATTAACTATTGAGGTAGATAACACTTGACGCTCCTGGCGAGCCCACGACAGTTTAAATTGACTCCTTGATTGATAGGTATCGCAGGGGACAACAATATTCACTAGCCCTTCAACTTGATAAAAGGATCGGTCTCTGCAAACGTGCGTACGAAACCGAACAATCTTTTTCTGTAATTTGAGCTGTTTTTATTACGTCTGCGTTAATTGTGAGTGACAATTAGAATTGCGTTTGCACAACGGTTAGTTTTTTGGACTTTTCTATTTCGCGAAACAACTATTTTTCCAACCGATTTTGCAAAAGTTTAATTTAGTTTATTTTGTCTAAAAAAATATAAAATCTCAAATGTCTACGTAAGTTTGTAAAATCCAAAAGAATAAAAGACTCAGTCACTTCAAAAACTGCATTAACGCTAAAATTGGCTTAATATATTGGCTTAAAGATTAATAACATTATAACTATCGTATCATCATGTTTCTGAGATGAGAGACGCCACCTCCTTTTGGTATCAACTTTTCAGCGATGATTTTGCATCTCGATCTATTCTAAGTGCAGAACATTTTTTTATACTACTAGATGACAAACAAGCTGAGGCCCACCTGGTGGTAATTGGATACCGTCGCCTATAAACACCTGCAATAACAAGGAAAAAATCACTTGGTGTTGAAGGTGCTTTGTCATCCTGAGGCCTAAGATGAAATGCCTTCCATGCTCGGTAATTTCACTGGCTACCTTTCCCTTCAATCCAAAACACAGCAAACTGTTTTATGGCTGAAATAGGAAAGGCACTTACCTAGCTACCCTGACGACCCTACATACAGGCGTACCGCATTGTGAAGTCTCGAGAGTTACGCGAACCTGATCTATCCAAAGCATGCTCCAACCCCAAAGTCTCTTCCCTTCTATCTTTGCCATGAGTTTCACGAGGCTATCTCCAGACCTTCTGGCACCGAAGTACCCTGCGCAGGCAGATGGTAGTAGATTATTATTAGTTAACTCCATTTACTAATCCAATAAGCTAATACGCTTGTGTTCAAAGTAAGTTCACGTGGGTAGTTTTATGGGAGATCTTATTACTACAATAAATTTGAAAGTTTGGATGGATTGATGTTTGTTACTGAATCACGCCTGAATGGATATGAACGGATATAAATTTATTATAGTCTTTAATAGCACATAGACTGTGTAGTTGGTGGTCTTGAATGGAACTACCCCTTTTCGTCCTGTGGGTGTCCTAAAACACTAAGACGCTATGCAGACAGAGCAACTTTGATATTTGTATTGCATCAACAGGCAACTCGCAACTAGCTGTCATATAACTTAAAGTAACTGCGACATAGCAACTCTATTGGTGAGGTTCGATGATCGTCTCGCTCGTCTCTCATTTCCAGTCTCGCTCGAGAACAGAATCAGTTGCATGTTGACGCAACTAGCAACTGTCTAATTTGTACTAGTCTGTATTTTTTTAACAAACGAGTACCTACTGAGTATGTCTCTCGCATACTTTCGATATTGACAGAGTGAGATGGGTCATGTTAGAGGACTTTATTCAAAAGAATATTGAATATAGAATTAATATTTATGCACTTATAAATCAAATAATTGTTATATACTTGTAATCTTAAAAAGTATCATCGTCACTTCCTTCTCATGAACTTTTTGCAGACATGTGAATAATAAATTGCTCTAACAATGTTTGTTTATTATTATTAAGCCGGTCATTTATGGCGTTTGTGTAAAACGCACTTTATGTTGATTACGTGGACCATAAGCAACGCATTCAAAAATTTCGGTACTTTTTTCTTAATAAAAAACAACATACAGTCGAATAAAGAGCCTCCTTTTTTGAAGTCGGTTAAAAATAGACTAAAGTTGTGTTAAGTGAACCATAGCCACACTAACTGGATTTTAAAAGTTTATTTAGAGTGGATAAATGATGTTCAAGTTAAAATGACACCATTGTAAGACTGTTAGCTGGCTGAATACTATGTCTAAAATAATTAATAAGATCCTAAGATTGAACTCAATTTTATGCATTCAAGTGAACGGCTTATTATTACTATAATATCTGAAGAAAACATAAGAGCGAGGTAGATATATTTTTTTTAATGTACAGAAACGGTGTCTGTCTTGTTCTTTGTGAGTTTTACTAGAACGAACCTAATGCTTTTATTTATACTAATTAATATAATTTAAGATAACACTAATTAATAAATAAAATTAGCAATTATTTATGCTAAAATTTAATTCAATTTCATCATTTATTAAGCTCCATTTTACCTGGACTGTTGATATGATTTAGGCCCGTATTACAGAATTGCACTTAGAAATCAATCATGTACAAAAAATACGTGAATTAGAGTTTATGATTTTACTAAGCACTGACAAATATCGACAACAAAAGCAGAGCCACGGTGGCGTAGTGGTTAACGCAGCCGCGCGGATTGCGGTAGATGCTGGGTTCGATTCCCGCCTGAGGCAGGTCGTTTTTTTTAAGTGTATTTTTTCTAGACCTATTAAAAATATTTACGCGTTTGTAAACGCAAAAATTATTCCATAATCAATCATCTGTTGAGAATCTTTTGTCACTTTCTATCAAGCAAAAATTGATAGAGACGTACCACGCTCAGTACGGCGTTGATTCATGAGACTCATTATCAGCTCATTCTATAATACCAGCCTTAAAGAATAACATCCGTTTTGGTTGTTGGATTTTGTTTGTTTATTTACTGAACGATTGTTACTTTTTGGGTTTGGTGCGCCTTTTATATAAGTGTCTGTTAACACATCACTATTTGGAAGCACTGCATGACCCATACTGCCAGGTTTGGCTTTATTTGTAACCAAAATAATGTTACCTAAAGTCAACCCGTTTTGTGATTGTTGGGATTACGAGCGTGATTGTATGTATGTGTGTCTTAAGTTTAACAGAAACAAATAAGTAACATAAATAAATACCTCAAAGTGCTTCAATGAAGTAAACTTACTTGATGGTAGTACAGCCTAACTTTCAAGTTCACCTGTTTATAAATCTGTAGGTAATAACTCTAAGTAGGGTACCGTATGTACGTTAACGTGTTAATAATGTAGCGAGTTGATGAGCGAATGCGATTACGTGGGCACTTGAAATATGATTACGTGAGGACTCATCAGCCGTAAGTGTTTACGGATGCACGTGACGGACCCCGTTTCGGCCGTATTTACCTAATTGGCACAGTACGCTGTGACAAAAGTCCGCACTGACCAAAATTAGATTTCGGACCCGGCATGCCGAATGCTCCCGAATGCTGAGTTGCTCACCTCTTCGCCTTTAATTGGCTCCGTTGTAATTGAAAAATTGGGGATTACGGTTGTTAATTAACTCGTTTTGTTTATGTGATTATAATAATAGGTTGGGGAAAAAGTTTCTTCGCATTTTTTAAGAAAATTCAAAACATTTTTTAATATAGTTTATTTACATTTAACTAAAGTATGTAGGTACCATTTTGTTCGATAACTTTTTGCCGTCTTGTAGGTAGGGACATGATCCCATTGCTATAGAAATTTTGGGACTTCTGGTCAAAATACCGCGACAAGTGGTTTTGGCAGTCCTCTCGTGATGTTAACCTGACACTGCCTAAAGAATTCTGAAGAGACCGAAACAGGTGGAAATCTGAAGGTGCAAGGTCAGGACTATACGGCGGAAGCATTAACACCTCCCAGCCAAACTCTCTTAATTTTTGCTGAGTGGCTAAAGATGTGTGAGGTCTAGCGTTATCATGATGAAAAACCACACCCCTTCTGTTGATTAATTCCGGCCGCTTTCTCTCAACTTCTTGCTTTAATCTCATCAGTTGTTCGCAGTAGAGTTCAGAATCGATGGTCCTGCCTGGTGGTAACAGCTCATAATGAATAATGCCCTTGCAATCCCACCACACACACAGCATCACCTTGTTGCGAGTTAACCCGGGTTTCGCCACAGTCTGTGAAGCCTGACCGGCCTTTGACCACGACCTTTTTCGCACGTTCTTGTCGTTCGTGATCCACTTTTCATCACCAGTTATCAGCTTCTTCAAAAATGGTTCGGTTTCATTACGTCGTAATAAAGAATTACAAATGAGTGCACGGTTCATTAGGTTTCTTTCAGTGAGCTCGTGAGGTACCCAAATGTCGAGCTTTTTTGTGTACCCAGTTTTTTTCAAATGCGCCAAAACTGTTTTGTGGTCAATTCCTAGTTCTTCAGCTACGTCGTAACTAATGTTCTCTTAGATTTGCGCGAGCACTACACATTATAAATTAAACAACTTTTACGGATTTAACTCGCGTGTAATTAGATTTTACATGATGATATTATTGCCCGACGTTTGCATGCACGAGGAGTGCATTGAAATTGTCAATAATAGGCTATTTGACGCAGAAATGCCAAGTGAATATGCTGACTTACTAGAACATTGCTTAACATCTGGCTATCTATTGTGGAATGATGAATTCTATGTACAAGTAGACGGAGTAGCCATGGGTTCTCCCGTGTCCCCCGTTGTTGCTGATATCTTCATGGAAGATTTCGAAGAAAGAGCTCTTAGCACAGCACCTATAACACCACGCTTTTACAAACGGTATGTAGATGACACTTTCACAATATTACCAACCGATAAGGTTTCAGCATTTCTTAACCATCTTAACTCCATAAACCCTAAAATTCAATTTACTATGGAGTTAGAGGCAGATAATAAACTAGCATTTTTAGATGTTTTGGTTGTTAGGAATCCTGATCATAGCCTAAGCCATACTGTGTATAGGAAAGCAACTCATACAGACAGATACCTCAATGGTGACTCTCACCACCATCCTAGTCAGCTTGCTACTGTAGGGAAATCTTTGTTTCAGAGAGCACACGGCATCTGTGACAACAAACATCTTTCTGGCGAGCTTACTCATGTTAAGCATGTACTGCAAGCTAATAAACTGCAAGTACCAAGGCCACGTCACCCACGCCGAGTAAAAGCAGCCACAGTTGAGCGTCAACCTGCAGTCTTACCATACATGAAAGGAGTCACAGACAAGATTGGGAACATCTTGAAGCGAGCTTCGATTAAGACTTACTTTAAGCCGCTAAAGAAGATTAACCAATTTCTACGACCCGTCAAGTGTAATATACCCTTTCAAGATGCAGGTATATACAAGTTGGACTGCGACTGCGGGCTCTCGTATATAGGTCAAACAAAGAGAAGCATAGGCACCCGGGTGAAGGAGCATATAGCTGACATAAAACATAGGCGCGAAACGGAGTCTGCAGTGTGTGAACATACGCAAGAAGGGCCCAACCATTATATAAGGTTCGATAAACCACACATTCTCGCCAAGGAACGTCGATACATCCCAAGGATGTTGCGCGAGGCTATTGAAATAAAGAAACACCCAAATTTCAATAGAGAAGATGGTTGGGCCGTACCACCTGCTTGGGATCCAGTAATTAAAATTATTAAAACTCAGGCAAACCACCACACAGCAAGACCTAATGACACCGTGAGCTCCGTTTGCGTGAAACGGAACACTCCAAATTAATAATTAAAGTGACGGTAGATTTAACTATTTCATAAAGTTTGACAACCTACATCTTTAGTCATCCCGTGACCACGAACGCTGAAAAGTGTTACGAAACGTCGGGCAATAATATCATCATGTAAAATCTAATTACACGCGAGTTAAATCCGTAAAAGTTGTTTTATTTATAATGTGTAGTGCTCGCGCAAATCTAAGAGAACATTATGTGAACCAGTACGGAATGGAAATTGCAAACCAAATACGCCGGTTGGAAGATTTCAACACCAAGCGCGCAAGGGGTTTATCATCTTTAACCTTCTTGAAGAGATGCCGTGATCATGATCTCATCCCGCCGAGTGTCAAGATATCTCCTAAGAAAGACATCTTCGGGAGCGCTGAAATCTTACACCAGGCCAGTAAAAAGTTGCTCCGTCATCTTATACAACAAAATCGTTTTGAGCTAAGTACCATAGACAAAAATATAGAGGAATCGTCCAATAAATTAAAAATACACCTGACCCTAGAGGATTTCAATAATTGCATGAGTATTTTAAATAAACGCGCAACATCTCAGTTAAATAACAGTAATTCACGATTGAAAAATAAATTTGAAATCTTACAATCTAAAACTAACGTAAAACGAAACGCATCTAAAACAGTCGAACCATCGACTACAAAATATACCACAGATACAAAAAGCCGGGCGGTTGTAAATCTCAGTAAACAAACATTGGATGATTCCACTATTGAGGTTCTAAATAAAGGTTTAAATTTTGCTGTAACACCTCGTAGGATACCGTATGAGGATATTATCTGCAATGTAGAGGATTGCTTAGTGAAAAAAAAAAAAAAAAATATGAAGAAAGATGATTTAGAGGCAATACGTCAAGACATTTCGTCTGTGTTACGTCGTAGGAAAGTACCGAAATCGAATCTTTCTCGTGACCAGTATAACGCACTTAAAACTCTTAAATCTAAGCCAGAATTAACTATTCTCCGGGCAGATAAAGGAAACGCAACGGTAGTAATGGATACGTCAGATTATAATGAAAAAGTGTTAAGTCTTTTATCGGATGACAAGACATACAAACATGTTAAAAACGACCAAACTAACAAAATATTAAAGAAAACCAGTGATCTTGTCAAAAAACACTCCGACAAATTAGAACTTGACGTTAATTACCTAATTCCTACCTGCACCAAACCACCAAAACTGTATGGGCTGCCGAAAATACACAAACAAGGGGCACCGCTACGTCCTATAGTTAGTCAAATCGATTCTCCAACTTACAGATTGGCTCAGCACGTAGCAAAAGTACTTTCACCACTTAGAGGAAATACCAGAGCATATGTGAAGGATTCCTATCAATTTGTCAGTGAGATAAAACAGCTACATCTTACTGAACATGAAACTATGGTCAGTTTTGATGTACAGTCCTTGTTTACAAGTTTACCAGTCAAGGAGTGCATTGAAATTGTCAATAATAGGCTATTTGACGCAGAAATGCCAAGTGAATATGCTGACTTACTAGAACATTGCTTAACATCTGGCTATCTATTGTGGAATGATGAATTCTATGTACAAGTAGACGGAGTAGCCATGGGTTCTCCCATGTCCCCCGTTGTTGCTGATATCTTCATGGAAGATTTCGAAGAAAGAGCTCTTAGCACAGCACCTATAACACCACGCTTTTACAAACGGTATGTAGATGACACTTTCACAATATTACCAACCGATAAGGTTTCAGCATTTCTTAACCATCTTAACTCCATAAACCCTAAAATTCAATTTACTATGGAGTTAGAGGCAGATAACAAACTAGCATTTTTAGATGTTTTGGTTGTTAGGAATCCTGATCATAGCCTAAGCCATACTGTGTATAGGAAAGCAACTCATACAGACAGATACCTCAATGGTGACTCTCACCACCATCCTAGTCAGCTTGCTACTGTAGGGAAATCTTTGTTTCAGAGAGCACACGGCATCTGTGACAACAAACATCTTTCTGGCGAGCTTACTCATGTTAAGCATGTACTGCAAGCTAATAAACTGCAAGTACCAAGGCCACGTCACCCACGCCGAGTAAAAGCAGCCACAGTTGAGCGTCAACCTGCAGTCTTACCATACATGAAAGGAGTCACAGACAAGATTGGGAACATCTTGAAGCGAGCTTCGATTAAGACTTACTTTAAGCCGCTAAAGAAGATTAACCAATTTCTACGACCCGTCAAGTGTAATATACCCTTTTAAGATGCAGGTATATACAAGTTGGACTGCGACTGCGGGCTCTCGTATATAGGTCAAACAAAGAGAAGCATAGGCACCCGGGTGAAGGAGCATATAGCTGACATAAAACATAGGCGCGAAACGAAGTCTGCAGTGTGGGTTCGATAAACCACACATTCTCGCCAAGGAACGTCGATACATCCCAAGGATGTTGCGCGAGGCTATTGAAATAAAGAAACACCCAAATTTCAATAGAGAAGATGGTTGGGCCGTACCACCTGCTTGGGATCCAGTAATTAAAATTATTAAAACTCAGGCAAACCACCACACAGCAAGACCTAATGACACCGTGAGCTCCGTTTGCGTGAAACGGAACACTCCAAATTAATAATTAAAGTGACGGTAGATTTAACTATTTCATAAAGTTTGACAACCTACATCTTTAGTCATCCCGTGACCACGAACGCTGAAAAGTGTTACGAAACGTCGGGCAATAATATCATCATGTAAAATCTAATTACACGCGAGTTAAATCCGTAAAAGTTGTTTTATTTACGTCGTAACTACTGACATGCCGATCTTGCTCCACTTTTTCAAAAATGGCATCCATTTTATCTGTAATAGGGCGACCAGAGCGACGTGCATCTTTGACATCAAAATTTCCGGATTGAAAACGCTTAAACCAAATTTGTGCTACTCTCACAGACACTGCACTAGGTCCACAAACATTGCAAATTTTTTTCGCGGCTTGCGTTGCATTTTTACCTTTTTTGTAGTAAAATTTTAAAATGTATCGAATTTCTTCATTAGTTTCACTCATCTTGGCGGTACGAAAAACAAATGAAAATCACACATTTTCCTAATTTGAATTTGGAATTATGTTCTTTAAAATTTAAACTTTCAATGATACCAAAACCAGCCAGATACAAATAGTATAGCCAAAGAGATTTTATTACAAGTTTATACATACTATAATGCGAAAAGACTTTTTCCCTAACCTAATATTTAACGAGTAACGAGGATATCTAAGAAGTAGGTAGTAGGAGTATTAAAATGTATGATTAGGTACAGATTTATTTACGTAAGCTATTATTGAGGTTTTTTTCTAAGAGATTTTTAGTGTCTTATATTTCGTGTTTTATTGTTGAACTTTATTAGTTGAACCGTAGTCGCTTTTAAAATTTGAGTAGAATAGAAAATCATTGACTTATATGCACCAAAACATAATAACCACTATTTATCATTTTAAATATGAGATATTTATGACGGGTTTAATAACATAATTGCGACCGTTTCTGTTGGAAACGTTAGAAATTCGACGTATTTTGTATGGTACACGGTACAAACAACAATCGTAGAGTTGAGACATACAAAATTATCGAAATAAATGGTTTTTATATGTATGACAGCGTGCCATATTATGGCATCCACCCAGTTAGCGCATGACAATTGAAACCTTTGTATGACAGTCGCCGTATCAGGGGTTATGATATCGGTCAAAAGAAGCGTCGGTGGCGTAGTGCGTAAGAGCGCTGTCTTTCACCCGGGTGGCACCGGCCCGAAGCCCGCTATTTTTTTAAATTTTGAATACATATGTATGTACCTACGTTTAATCGATAATTTTACGGTGAAGGACAACATCATGAGGAAACCTGCACACACCTATGAGAAATTCTTAGGTTATGTGTGAAGTCGACCAACCCGCACTTAGCCAGCGTGGTTGACTAAGGCCTAATCGCCCCTAATGTGGGGTAGGTTCGAGCCTTTTCGAGTTAATCCTAAGTGGTTTTATTGATGCTTTGACGGTGGTTTTATTGAAACGTGACCGTTTACAATGAGTCTTATAAGAAGGCTTAAAATCAGTTATATCAGAAATGATGAGATTTTCAGAAAGATCTATGGTCGCCAAGATAGCCGAAAGAATTTCGAACTATAAGTGGTAGTGAGCAGGGCACATTGCGAGGAGGACTGACGGCCGTTGGGGCGGAAAAGCCCTCGAGTGGCGACCACATACCGGAAGATGCAGCGTTGGTGGGCCCCCCACAAGTTGGACTCACGATCTGGTAAAGTTGCGGGAAGTCGATGAATGCGGTAGCGCAGGACTGACCGATTTAATTGAGGTCTAAGGACTATGTCCAACAGTAGACATCTCTCGGCTGAAATGATGATGATGAAATGATATGTGACATTACAATTATGAATTTGGTGGTAGGCATTGTTTATAATCCGCCCGTTGCCACCATCTGATCAAATTCTTTATGACGCCGTCGTGGTGGAGTGGTCAGTATAGTTGGCTACACATCAAGCGGTCCGGGCTCGAATCCTGGTAGCGGCAAATGTTGTGTGATGAACACGAATGTTTGTTTGCGAGTCATGTTTGTTTATATATTTATTTAACCCCTATTGTGTCGCCGCCATTTTGAAAAATTTACAGGCATTTTTGACAGCGACCTCTAGAAGGCCGCGCGACACACAAGGGGTTAAGTTTATTTATAAAAATATCTAAAATTATTATGTATATTAAAGAAAAAAGTCCGTTATCTAGTATCCGTAACACAAGTTCTTAATGATACTTACTTCGGGCTAGATAATAGGTAATGAAAATAATATTAATAATTTATTCATAAAAATAATAACCGTTTTTTGACGAAATAACAAAGATACACAACAATATTTGCAAACAAAACAAAAATAAGAACATAATTAACTTAAATTGTGTACACTCATTTTATGAATTGTTGGTACAGTCAGCTTCATAATGATATGAGGTGCCAAGGTGGTCAAAAACATGTTAGGTGCAAAGTTTCAATAATATCTTTGCATTTAAAGTTATCAAAATATTGTACACGAACAACCAGTCTTATATATCTTCATACCATAAATCTCCAATAACATATACACGATTAAAATGATCTTTTATATGTACGCATCGTAACTGTTCATTGGTATCTAAGCGTTCAGAGTACTCATAAATATCTGCACTTACATAGATTATTCCATTTTCAATAGATTGAAAATTAGACATTAAGGCCTTCACAGATTTTTCTTTGAATTGGTATTTTTGCGATTTGTTATGTTTTAATTTAGTTACAATTTTCAGACGGAAAAAATTGCCCTAGGAACTCGCCCAAGGTAGCAACTAATTTTTATGACAACTTCTGTCGGCGATTTTGTGAGCAATTTTGTTAGCAAGTTAATTTACGCTCGTTCCTTTTTACAGTGACAATCGCTTCACCTGGGATACAGACCGACTTTAAAGATGAGCAACTTTTTGTAGCAACTAGGCGTTTCAGTATTGAACTCTGATTATTAATATTCTATAACAAAATAGCTCAGCGATTGTCGCTAGTGGACGAACTCCCTAAACAATTTTGAATTGATGTTAACAGAGATTGATAACCCAAGGTAACAAATATAACGCTACAGAAATAAAAAAAGATCATCAATATGATTTTAAATAGTTTAAACTAGAGGAGATAAATAATATTTTAATTGAAACTCTCAGCAGTGTCATAGTAAATGATTGCATTATTGTGAGCAATATATCCTAAAAGAAGAGGAAAAAATGTATGTAGTATTTAATTGCATTGATGATTTAACATACAGAATAATAAAATAAACTAAACCCATAGTTAAAGTTCTCAAACAATTGTAAATTCAACCTTTCATTTGTAAAAGAAGATACTCAAAAGTTATAATCGGTTAAAGGTGGTCCCTTAATCGTGACTGACAGGTATCCATATCTTATAATCTAGGTATTTCAAATATCGTTGTGGTTCCCATTTAATTAATATGAACCGACCACCTTAAACCGATTATAAATTTTGAGTGTCTTCTTTTACAAATGAAATGTTGAATTTACAATTTGCTTGAGAACTTTTACTATAGGCCGACGCATTCAAAAGCTTAAAATTCCAATGTGGACCCTCAACGGGAACGCAAACGACCAACCCGCACTTGGCCAGCGTGGTTGACTAAGGTCTAATCGCTCCTGATGTAGGGTAGGCACGAGACCCTCGGTGGAGACATTATATGAGCTGTTGATGATGATTTATTCATGGCCCATGACATACTAAATTCGATTAAATATGCAGCCTTCTATCCAAAAACATGTCTAAGTTGCAATAGAAAATTGCATTTAAATCTGTAAATATTTTCTTTTCATTGATTGATATTTTAATCAGGATTTAATTTCAGCATTTTAGCAATTAATTTATATTAATAAGTATAATGATTTGTAGAATTTGGTAAAATTAATACCTTAGATTTAGAGCCCCTGCATTTGTCATATGACATATGCATATGACAGCTCTGGTTAGTTTACCTTTGTTTACAGGAAGAGAGTATATGGACCGTAATACCCCAGATTAGCGTTTACTTTTCTGTACTACCAAGACATTTTTGATAACTTTGCGTGCTTAGATACCATTGAATAGTTATTCGCGAATATATTATTGGTCATCTTAACACATCACATATTATTGGAATTGTGTTGTTTAGATAATATTGACTACTCTGGATGGTTACAACAATAAGATACTCTAGCAGCGCATATAATATTGAATTTTTGTCTGTTAGATAATTTTGATCAGTCTTGACACTCAGATATTTATGAAGCTGACTGTACCTAAACTAGGCCTAGCCTGTATTTTAGGTACCAAGTTCTCTCGATATTATCAGGTTAAAGTTAAGTATATAACGGCAGGTGTTAACGGGATTATTACACGATATTGACAGTTACTACATCGACAGTACACCCTACCAGTGGTACGTTGTATCGACATATGGAGTGAGCTATTTGGGTTGTTTTCTGGCGCTCAGCTGACTGCTACCGCGGCTGGAATTTAGTTTTAGTCACAGTAATAACCTAGGTTGACTTCCATGCATCGCGGCCAATCGCAGCTGCGCGCAAGCGATGACGTAAAAGAGATGCGACAAATAGTCACATTATGAAAATTTATGGCACCGTTTTCGAGGGTCACGACGGACACGTTAATATTATCGCATCAGCTGCACGTCACTTGTACATCCTCTATTGCGCAAAGCTGTGATCAGCTGCGTGCACGGAAGTCAACCTTAATCGAAAATGACTTTAAAGTCCACTATAATGCTCAACTCACATTGCCACATAGTAGAAACAACGCGACGCTTCATGTTTTTAAACTTTAAAGTATAATCATCTTTATTTACATTGGGTAATGTACAAAATTGCGTTATGCGAATATGAAAATGCGTGGCGACGCGCGTCGTTGTGCGAATTCACGCTTTACTGCTCAGTTGGAGTCGAGCGGTTTCATAACACTAATTAGTACGTTATTGAATGTAAATAGAATAATTATAGTTTTTTTTTATTTAAGATTAATATCTTAAATAAAAAAAAACTCGTAACACTCTGTTTGTTGTCGCACTCCTTGACCGATTTTATGACTTTTTGTGTATATTTGGTAGGTATGAGAATGGTTGTAAAGTATATTTCATACTGTTGGTGCGAGTGGCGCTATCTGTTATTTCAGGAAGACAACGAAAATCCGAGTGAAGCTAGCTACGTGAGCGCCGTGCAACAGCTTTCGGAGACCGGCGATTTGTTGCTGTTTTCATTCTCTTTCTATGATTCCATTCCGCCCGACCTATACGTAACTTCACTTAATATATATTTGTAAATAAGTCGAATCAGACAATTTCTAGGTGGAAAAGTTTCAATAAAACGATTCATTGGAGTAACCCTGGTTATAGAATCCCAAAAATGAGTGTACGAAAGTATACTAATTTTTAATAAGTTTAATTAGTGTTATCTTAGATTTGCGCGAGCAATACACATAGTAAATAAAACAACTTTTACGGATTTAACTCGCGTGTAATTAGATTTTACATTATTGCCCGATGTTTCGTAACACTTTGCCGCGTTCGTGGTCACGGGATGACTGATAGTTTAATTAGTACAACGCGGGTTCACGTAAAAATTATAAGAAATGTGGCTTTTAAGTGTGGAAGGTATCTAACTATGTACCTATCTACCATAATTTGTCGATGAATATTTGCTATTATAGTTCCTAGTGTCAGCATCTCTATTTTAGTGTTATTCGAGAATGAAGCAAACAATGCACTAAATACTTCAGTTCGTTGCAGAATTTCGTACTGACCGCGGTCCACAAAATTAGATTTGAGCGACGACGCTGGCATTACCCGCACTCTGTATTTGACCGCTTGGAACTTAGGTTTTTAAAATATGTATTTTACTAGGTGGGAGACCTATATGTAGGGTCATCTGGGTAGGTACCACTGCCTTTCTTATTTCTGCTGTGAAGCAGTTTGCTGTGTTACGGATCGAGGGGAAAGGTAGCCAGTGTAATTACTGGGCATGGAAGGCATATCATCTTAGTCTCCAGGATGGTAACGCATTTGCAGTGTTAAGTGATTTACCCTTAATATTGCAAGCGTCTATAGGCGATGGTAATACTTATCATCAGGGGGGCCGCAAACTTGTTTGCCATTTCGTAATTTAAAAAAAAGGTATACGAAAATCAACTTCCTTTAAACTTTAACAAAAGTACTTAATATATTCTGAGAAGCATTTACATTTTTTATATATCTCGCCTGTATTATCGTAGAAAATATAAATCGGGCAAATTTTAAAAGCCAGTCCAATATTAGTTATTATATCTATTGTGTCGTCTCAACCTACGGTAGCAATGAATTTCTCAAGCACTAGGCTGCATCAGTTTGTGATACTAAGATTCTAGTCTGAACAAAATCCGATTCAGAAATTATGAACGATTTAAAAAGTGCCATTTAACCCGCCTCAAACGTAGCAAACGCAATGGGAACATGCTTTAAAATCGAATTATACGTTCCGGTACGAAAATTGCTATCTAAAAATACCTAAACCGATTGTGGCAAATTTGAGGCGAGTCTCGTGTGGCTTTACAGCCCGACGTGCCCATTCATGAGTATCGATTTTATGCAAAATGCAACAAGATTCACTTGAACACGCCGACAGTATTGCATAGTATACAGTACACATCTATCTGGCAATTACAGCGGTATCGCCATTGAAGCTTGTAAATGGTAGGAAATGGCGACGGGAACGTTGGAACGCGTGGCCTCATCCGAAATAGAGAGAATTCAAGCTGTGTACAAACACAGAACAATTAGCGGTTAGTGTGAATGCGAGCGAGCCGGCCCTTTCTAATAAGATGTTGATAAAGGCAATTCAGTGCGAATCCAATGCCGTCGGCTGTTTATTATCAGTTGTACCCAATTTTAGTTCCTGCTCCTTCATTGTGTAAGCTGAATGAACAAACAAGTAATGCGAGTTTCGGTTAGTTAAGTAATTTGAAGTTTGCAGATCATGTTTCTGTTTGGAATGGTAACATAAATTCTGGCTACAGAAATAATTTGAAAGTGGACTGATAAATTGGATAAGCGGATAACGCTCTAATGTATTTCATCGTGAGAGAGCTGTTAGTGGATTGCTTTGTGTGCCACGTTGTATGAACGAAGTTTGACTATTTATAACAGAAATATGGGAGTTTCAATGCAATGTTTGTTACTTGTTTTACAAACAGTATTTGCACGTAATTTACATTTGATAAATGCACAGTCATGTTTGCTACATTCACACTTTCTTTTTGTAAAAATTGTAATAGTTTCACTCATTCGTAAAATTTTAATCACATTCAGTGACACGTATATATTAGAAAGTCAAATAACAGTACAATGTGTATAATTTGTAATAATAAATTGATTTTCTAACACGTGAAACAAATATTACAGACAATCGCAGTCAAATATCACGGTGCCATTTGAGATTTTTCTGTCAGCAACATGTATCAAAAAGCTCCATATATAGAATTCCAAATGAAGTAAGAATTAACCTGGTATTCCAAGCTCTTATGAGACTATTGAGACTTTTCAACATTGGGTTCCATTTTCTAGCATTCTAACAAATAATTATTAATATTATTAAATTAGTTATTTTCGTACCGAATAAATCAAGAGTATGTGTTGCATCATCCGAAAAAGTCGTCAATTTCGGAAAGGGGACTATATGGTTTCTGCAAATTCACAACAACATTTAATGAAAAGTGGCTAATTGGGCCAACAACTCTAGGGCTCTGAATTGATTTACTCCATACAACCTAATTGGAGTGAACATGTGTCTAGTATTTCATATGAGATTGCTAAGACATAAACTTCAAGGAGTTGGCTATACAGACACAGAAAAGTAAAGCATTTGTACGGAAATTATTATAACTATGAATCGATTACACAAAAATAAGGACAATGTGATATATATTAAGTTTCCTTGAATGCTATGCGTAATATTTTGCTTAGACATAGAAGTTAAGAGTAACACACCAAAAGTTTTTATCCTGTAGACATATTTTGCGACTGATAATAATAAAAGTCGATAAAAAATTGAGACATGACAATAACACGAATGTTGGAAATTGTGAAAGCTGAAAATAAAACTTTTTTCTTCTTTGCTCTCAGTGACAATGTAATATGAAAAAGTAACAAAATACAATCGTAAAAAACCATAGAAAAACAGATATCAAAAAATACTCATAAATAATGTAAAAAGGTTGACTTAGCGTAGTCAACATGGTCGCCCCCGTGTGGCAACACCAAGATAAGGGAGTGACTACACTAAGTCAATAAAACGAGCTTGCGGGTTGGCCTACGTAGAAAACCAGTATTAGTGGCAACTTCGGCGACACGCACTACGCCATCGCGACCAGGGAATAGCGTGACTACCCGACCACGGGGCCATGCGCCTCGGGGTAAATTGCCGTCGGCGACCAATACTAAATCCCCGATTTTAAATGTGTGTGTCCCCGCAGCTGTCCCTGAAGGTCGAGGCCTCAACTCCGGCAAGTACTCCTTTACCCAGCGTGCCCAGAAGTGATCCGCCAAGCGTAGCCCTTTCTTCCACTTGACCCGGCGAACCAAATCCACATCCTCCGCCGCTGCGAGAACGTTGTAGGGCGACGATATTCCCAGTATAAAATGCGATGGTGTGACGGCCTCCTCCGAATCTGGCTCGACAGACACGTGCGTAAGTGGCCGAGAGTTGACAATCGCCTCAGCTTCCAAGAGTAGCGTGTTGAAAACCTCTTCACAGGGAGAGCGCTCTCTTAATGTAGCAAAAAGAGCCGTCTTAACACTCCTCACGAGTCTCTCCCAACAACCGCCCATGAAAGGGGCCGACGGCGGAATAAACTTCCACTTGATCCGCTTGTTGCACGCGTACTCTGCTACAGGCTCACCATACAGCTTCTGAAGTTCACGACTGGCTCCAACAAAAGCGGTGCCGTTATCTGAAAATATAGTCGCTGGTGTTCCACGACGGGCGATGAACCGGCGAATGCACATTATTGCCGAATCGGTGCTAAGGCTCGACGCGACCTCCAAATGAACGGCGCGCACCGTGAGGCAGGTAAACAGCGCCACATATCGTTTCTCTGTTCGCCGTCCAATGGAGACTTGAAGGGGTCCGAAGTAGTCTAAGCCCACGTGCGTAAACGGTTTTTCATGGTGGGCCAGCCGTTCCGATGGTAAGTTGCCAGTCAATGGGGTGGTTGGTAGAGCCTTTCGAATTTTGCATTGACAGCAATCATTCGCCACTCTCTTCACTGCCGGTCGAAGGCCAATTACGTGATACTTCTGGCGCAACTCGTTTACGACGGTTTCGTTGTTCGCATGGGCCATGAGTTGGTGAACCGAAGCAATAAGAAGTCGCACGATCCTGTGCTTGCCATCAAGCACTAGTGGGTTCACGGCGGTGGAGACGTCGTCAATTGTCGAAATCCTTCCATAAAGTCGAAGCGTGTGATCTTCATCAACATACAACGCCCAGCTCCTTAAGCGACTAGTCTTGGGTAACGCCTGGCCGCGCTGGGTAAGGGTATACTCATCTCCGAAAGAATCTAATTGAGAACGAAGGAGGAGTCGTCGCTCTGCCTCCACTAAATGTCGTGAAGTTAAACAAGATTCTGAATTTGCAACTTGACGCGAAGATGCCAGAAGGGTTTTAAACCGCTCCGCGCATAGCACTATTCGAGCAGTAGCTCTTAGTAAACGAAGCCACTGACTGAAACGAGTGGCGTCCGCAACCACCGGTGAAGGTAGTGTTCGCGAAACAATTGCCCCTACCGCCTCCAAACAAGAAACCATGGCGGTTCGTTTAAGCTCCTCGAGTATTGGAGGCGATTGAGTGGATGGTTCCTGTGGCCAATCGACAAAGGGTAAGGTTAAAAATGATGGCCCCAGAAACCATCGAGAGGAAATTTTGAATTGGTGATCCACGCGCGTAGCGTCGTCCGCCACATTCAAACCCGACGGAACATACCGCCAACAGGAACTACTAGTTAACTCTGTAATCTCACCTACCCGATGAGCCACAAAGGGTTTGAATGAGCGGGCATCGCATCGCAGCCAGCGAAGAACCGTCATACTATCTGACCAATAAAATAATTTCGATGGCTTTCGCCTGTGAGCTTCAACAATATACTGGGCAAAACGCGCGGCCATGAGCGCTGCCTGAAGCTCCAGGCGAGGTATTGTAACTGGCTTTAACGGTGCCAGTCGTGCTTTGCCACCAATGAGACTAAGTATCACTTTCCCGCCGGCGCACACAAACCTAAAATAAGCTACGCAGGCATAAGCAACCTCGCTTGCGTCGGCAAAAACGTGAAGCTCAACCTCATGTGCAACATTAAGTGACAAATAATGTCTAGGGATGGAACAAGTAAATAAAACCGAAAGCTCCTTGTACCATAAAGTCCACTTATTAACCAAGAAGATAGGTAGCTGTTGGTCCCAGTGTAAACCTAATTTCCAGGTCTGCTGAAATAGCAACCGTCCACGGATTATAATAGGAGTAAGCAGACCTAGTGGATCATATACGCTCATTAAATACGACAAAACGGACCGCTTTGTCAAAATTGTAGGTAAATCACCTAAATTGCCCCTTGAGAACCACAGAGTGTCATCCCTGTTGTTCCAGTTCACGCCAAGTATTCGAACTGCCACCGAGGACATGTTTGTGAGGCGCAACTCTGGCGAGATAGATGCAAGTGCCGGCTCTGAATTAGAAACCCAGGCACGCATCTGCAAAGAGGCTCGCGACAAAACATGAACTATATCACGCGCTAGGTTTGCCGCCTCGTCTGGTGTATCAACACTGCCTAAGTAGTCGTCCATATAAGTATCATTCATGATAGCGGCAGCGGCAGCTGGATGCGTGTGACTGTGTTCCTGGGCATTACGATTTTTCAAATAAAGAGCCGTAAAGGGACTCGACGTGGCACCGAAAATCATGGATGACATTCTGTACTCGCGAATCGGCTCAGAGGGGTCGTCGCGCCACAAAAACCTTTGCGCATCCCGATCCTCTACCCGAATTTTCGTCTGCGGAAACATCTCCCGAATGTCAGCGTTGAGAGCTATTCGACCCTCTCGAAAGCGCATTAGTAAGGCCAATAACGGTTGTAAAAGATCAGGTCCGGAAAGCAACATAGAATTTAATCTCACACCGTGCACCTGAGCAGCTGCATCATGTACAACCCTTAACTTCAATTTCTGAGGGTGAACTACGCCGAAGTGCGGCAAGTACCACGTTACAACACCTTCAGAGGATGGAGGGCACAACTCAGCGTAATCTTTACTTAAAGTACCCTGAATGATACTCTTGTAAGATGCAGCATACGCAGGGTCACGTCTAAACTTATTTTCCAGGCTGCGAAACCTAGACAGGGCCAAGGGGCGGCTGTCAGGGACCTTACTGATATTAGCTCGCCAAACCAAACCAGTCTCGAATTTACCTGATGGGAGACGTCGCGTCGTCTCATCTAAAATTTGTAGAGCCCGCCTATCGCTTTCGGACAGATACTGCTTCTTTACTATGCCGATAGAATCAATGTGAAAATATTCTCTCAGTTGAACATCAAGAGACTCATTTTCGCCAGCAGTAACGTCACGGCAATGGTTTACATAGCAATTTTGGGACAAGTTTGACTTAACTTTGCCGAACAAAACCCACCCGAGGGAAGTCATAGCGGCCACCGGTTGAGTGCGAGAACCGCGACGCACCTCGTGGGGTAACAAAAGATGCCAATTATCTACACCTATCAAAAGTGATGGTTTAGCGTCGTCATAGCTCAGAAGCTCGGCAATGTCCGAAATGTAGTCTAGAGCCTGAATGTCCTGGACTCTGACGGATTGTGGTGCGATATCCAAATTGGCTTCTGACACCACTTTGTTGGAAATTGTGAAAGCTGAAAATAAAACTTTCTTCTTCTTTGCTCTCAGTGACAATGTAATATGAAAAAGTAACAAAATACAATCGTAAAAAACCATAGAAAAACAGATATCAAAAAATACTCATAAATAATGTAAAAAGGTTGACTTAGCGTAGTCAACAACGAACTTAGAGTTTAAATTTTGAATCATAATAAACTGGTAGGTATTGAGAAAATATTTTAAATATTTTACATTCGCAATAGCGGATGCCAATAAATTAAATTTTCAAACATCGACTGTTCAGTGCATCGAATTCGGATTTTGTCATTAGAGTCATATTCGGTTAGCTATGACCAAAACAAGTGCGAGCTGAGAGAGTGTACATGCTTGCTTCGCTAGCTCAGCTCACGATTAGTGGATGAAGCGTCAGAAAACCATTTGTAATTCGATGTAATGAACTGCGGATATAATATTCAATATTCGATTTATATTTCTTCATCGATTTATTGACATTCAATTGACGAGATATATTGTATTACCACCCAGCTCCATAATGTTGTAGAATTAATTTTTTCGTTCTACATAGAAACTACCAAAAGGCTCGTAGTAGACGACTACGAGGCGTTACAACATGTCGTAGCATCGTTGTGCTACGGTGCGTTACGACGTGCCGTAGCACGTATCGTGTGCTCTGTAGCTTTTTAGCATTATAATAACACGACTTAACGAAAAATCAGATTTCATTTCAGAAGTAATTTTTATATCTATTTTGTGTTTGCAGGGGTTTTGAAGAAAAGTATTTTTCGTTCAACTAATATGGATCTGATCCTGAGGATAAAATGTCGCAGTCAAATTATACTACCATTACGTAGTCTATACGCGGTGTTCATCTCTCACTTACACCAGAAGTGTTGATAAGACCATAGTCAAATAACAGCAAAAATCTAAAAAAATAAGATGGAATCGAACTTTACCTGGAAAACTTAACCACAGAGGGACTGGCTTTCTGGTTATTAACTATCGAAATACAGTAATGCTGCTAACATTATTATTATGGCGACGTATTTTGATAAGATGTTAGACCAGGCGTACTTGAAAAAAGGTCCTACCACCGACCATAAAGAATACAAGCTTTTCCCTTGAGGATCGATTCCGGGATCCTTGGATCTGATTCCAGTGTGCGAGGCACTCGATCATGGAGGCGGTCTAAAACGAATCCCATCGACTAAACCAATTATTATTTTAAACCCTTCTGCAGATGAATCCCTGGATCTCTATATCTGATTGAACATATCATTTGATAACATAGGCGATCAAGGTCGAGATTAGGATCAGATAAGAAGTCCACATTTGACATCTTGGATGCTAATTTGATTACTCTTCACCAGACGAACTGACATTTTACTCTGTATTGCACAACACAGATAATAATTATGGTAACAATAAGGTATGCAAGGGCGAACTTATTTCTACAAGAGATCTCTTTTATCCAACCCCGAATGTGTTTCAGAGACTACAGTAATAAGCGCGTGCCTAACGATTTACACCAAATGAGATGATAATACTAATTTGTCTTGTAGCATAAAGAAAATTTTCCACACCCAGTTTTAAGTTTAATACTTAGAACAGGTAATAATGGAACAAACACATTATGTACCCAAACCCATTCTCACTAATGCGTCTAAGAGATGAAATCGCTGCAACCTCATCTTGCTGTGGAACGTCAGTGGAGGCGTATCATAATTTCAACAGCTCTAAATGCGGATTAGAGGCGACCAAGAACGGAATTTGCCGTTCAAAGACCACTCACTTTGCGTAGGACGATGCTACAAGTATTATTGGCAGGTTTGAGTATTCTTACTGTATTTATTATAATACAAGCTACCGGTTGTATTGATGTTGAAGAAACGCTTGTGTTTATGACAACCCTTGTCATAAGCACACAACATGACCCCCGAAAAGAAAACAAATGAAGACTAGAGCTTATGATTTATTATATTGAACAGTCTAAAATAATTGTATAGAATAATAAATTCTGTACAGTTTTCTAAGATTGGTGATTAAAAGTGTTAGGACTTTTAGTATTGTAATTACCACGTAATTACTTCTCAAAATTAGGACAACATTTACAAAAAATAGGTCTAATTAGTGTCACGACAAAATATGTAGACTGTACATTGTTTTAGTTTAAGAAAGTAGTAAGAGTACCTTTTAGAATGGTCTGGCTAATATTTTTAACTACCATGTCCAAAAAATTATAAGATTTAATAAGAAATGAATTTTGATTTACGCTCACTCAAGAACCATATAGAAAGATTATCTTTCTTTCCAATGCTTTGAAATATTGTTAATCTTAATTTAAATATCTATAATTTTTAATAGTAACTTATTAAATTACGTATTTTGTACAAAATAAACAAATATTTTGCAAAACATTAAATTTCTAATGGTAATACAACACTACAAGTTTTCATTTCTGACGAGGTAATAATATACAAAGCTAAAAAGAACGAAATGGGATGACGAATTTATTTCAGTTTCAATAATATTGGAAGCGAAAATGTGGACGCTAGAGCTAATTACTACACTCGCTTTCGCCGTTAGCTAATTAAAAATAAAAACAAAGCAACATCGTGCTTGCACCACATTCGAGTGACGAGTATGTAAGCGACTAGGCGTGCCATCTGATATTTATGCATCGGTGTCGGGGCGACACGGTACGGCGTGGCACGGCGCGAGACGCCACACGACACGCGTCGTCGCAGCCACACTGCGCTATCGCCAACCCTGATTTATAACGCCAATATAACCCTGAGCTGTCCTCAAAATATTTTTATAACCTTCATACCGACTCAATATTCCTACCGCTCTTTCGAGACATTTGTTCTTTGATGGCGGCATTGGTTTTATATTGGGTGTTTTTGGGCACTTGTTATTTGTTTTCGAGCACAATTATACGCAATCATGTTTTTATGGCGAATGAAGTATTACAGATTTGACATCACTTACTTCGTTGATGTCGGTGTATTTTCGGATAAGTCTATTTTTTATGTTCTATGATACTATCGTTTTTTACAAGACACGTTCAGATATAGCACGCAATAATAGGAAAAGTTAATGTTTTAGATTAATATCAACACAAAATCTCTCTCCTTGTATCATGACTGAAAAAGTGAAGATAAGTGAAGTTAGTAACAGTGCGCATACATCAATTGTCCTGGGTTGGAATCCTGTGATAAAAACAAATTTATAAATGTGTCATGGCTATAATCCTATTAGTATTATAAACGCGAAAGTTTGTATGCATGAATGAATGTACGTTTGTTACTCTTTAACGCAAATACTAGTTATTGGATTTTAATGAAACTTTACAATAATACCTCATACCATCAGAATTTTATTTAAGCTATAATTTATAAAGCTATTGAGTATCAATAACTCGAGCAAAGCCACGGGCGATCACTAGTAACATAGTACTATACAATTATGGAAGTTGATTTAAATTATTAATATTAGACTACTAAGAGCTACTTTGTTTTATACTAAGTTTAGAAGTTTGTCGATATCTTGAATCTATGATACAACCGTATTCATACTGTCACTTAATTTGGAAAGATAAATTGGTGTCAACGTGGAGAAATATTATTATACGTTATTATTAATTAACCATTTAATATGCTGAAATCCTTGATACCGCTTTTTTTGTAAAAAGGCAATTTGGAGTTGCTAAAGCTATCTGCTAACTCAATTCATTAATATTAAATTATACAGGATAATTTCGTAATATCAAAAACTTTTCTAATAAAGAATTTTAAGCTTAATTTTATATTTTCAAATTGATCTAATAATAGCAGTCAGAAGAACTTCTATATTTGAACTGATACTTTTAATTATCTTCGTATTGTGATAATAATTCAAATTTTCAAGATTTCGTTTAACAAAAATTATTATACTTAAATGTCACAAAAAATATTATTAAAATAGAGATAGTTTAGAATTCCAAATTTTTCGCGTAGTTTAATTGAGGACACCTGGATTATTCAAGAATACCATTATAATATAAAAAGATTTTCATAATTTAGATTTATTGAAAGAAACTAAAAATGAGACAGTCATAACAAACAGGTCTTAAAATTATTTAATTTAACTTATTATATTATCAGGGTGTAAAAGGCATGAGCAGTCAAACGAGAAACATGTATTCTGCTCACCGTCATAACATTTTTCTTCCTTTAGACTATACCTGGGAAATTGATAGTTACGATTTTATTGAAGGTCAAAGTCATAATTTTTTTTTTAATTTTTTTATGAAAACGTATTCTATACGTTATTTCTTAATTATTGACCAAAGAAACATTATCATTTTTTTTAGTATTTCATAACAAAAAATGGCTTCAAAACGTTAGCGTTCAATGTAGCTCACTCGATGCGCACGGTAACTAACGAACGGGGCCGCCGTCAAGCAAAATTATCGTGGTTTTGCGAGTTGCGTGCGAGTTGAGCCCTTTACATTGCGCGGTACAATTTGCAATTTTTTGTAACACCAAAAAATAAAAATCATTTCCCAGCAATATTTTTTTTGAAATATGTCTTATTTTGATGTAAAGAATACGTGGTTTTCGTTTGACTGCTCATGTCTTTTACACCCAGTATACTAGACCTTATTGTTTTTAGGACTAATTTATTTCGTTAACGGTCAAAACTCCCATGCCTTTACAAAAACTGGGCAAACTCGCTCCCTCTTCGGCTTCTTCTTAGCTCCTCAGCACAGAGCGTTCCCAAGTGTGAACCCATTTCAAGTAAAAAATAACGAGGAGAATAAAGTTTAAAAATTGTTGATCATACATACAAGTATTTCACGTCATGGTATACCTAATTGAAGATCTTAGGCTTTAGAGGACCAAATCTGCGGCTCCCTTTACCCCTTCTGGCTCGAACGCCTTAGGCGCTATGCAGACAGAGCAACTTTAGTTGAAGTAACTATCAACTTAGTTGAAGTAACTATCAACTTAGTTGAAGTAACTATCAACTTAGTTGAAGTAACTATTAACAAAGTTGAAGTAACTATCAATTTTTTATTATTACTTTTCGTTAAAGGTTGCCAGTTTCAGTAACACACAGGTCCAGTTTTTTTTTTTGCCGCGACTCGAAATAAGCTATTTAAAATTCATAATCAACGTGACTATTGGATCACTTGACACAACTAGTACAAATTTGTAGCTGCTAGTTGCGTCAATTTGAAACTGATTCTGTCCTCGTGTGTTGTTTTTAAACATTATAGTTTTTTTTTAGTTATTTAATAATCAGTTTATTCGTATTCTTCTCAGTAAACCCTTTCATTTGTTTTAACAACGAAAACGTGTTTTAACAAATGCGGTTAGTAAAAACTATTTTTAACTAGAGAAAACGCATTTTAACTGTAACAATTTATATTTAAACACAGTCATAACTGGCCTCCGTTCGCGAGATAAAAATATTGTACAAACAAATGATTATGTACCTACCTAATTACGTTACGATTTTATAATAATTTAATCTTTCTATGGACCCGGTCTGAAAAATGTGATCTTCTGCAAGGCAAAGGTTATTTCCCCAGGGAGGATGCTCCGAATTCCGCTGATAATTCGTTATACCCGCCATTTTTTGCACTTATAGCAACATAGTTTTGTTCAGACTCTGTAATGTTTCACGTCTTGAATATTTCAAGGTAATGTTTTGTAACGAATGTACCGCGACGTCCCTTTGGCTAAATGGGAATATACATATTAGTGGTAGATTTAATTTTAAAATAATTAATTTAATACTAACGAAATTATAATTTTAAAACTTGGACAATTTAAAAATACTGGTTTAACCACCACTTAGAGTTATCACTATTACTGATATCATATCTACAATTTTTTTATCATACATATTCCCCGTTATGACGATTTAAAAGAACATAGTAATTGAGTCTATTTAAATAAAGAACTTTTGACTTTGACTTTGAGTGGGACGTTGCGGTGTGACATTTTACAACTTACAACCTCAGATTACAAAGCTCAGCGTCACGCACACGTTGACGTCATCGGTTCGTCCCGTCCGTGGAGTGGTGCCAGCTTTATAACATCAAAGATATTAAACATCTTCAACATCCAATAAGATATTTTGTGTTTTTAATAAAACTCTTTATTCCACAAAAGAAACTGTACAAACTAGGTGGCCTTATTTATCATAACAGCCTTTATAATTGTAAATACACAAAGCCTCTCCTTGTCATCGAAGGAGGTTTAGGCAGTAGTGCACCACGCTTGCCCAATGCGGATTAGTGGACGTAGTATAAGGTGATCAATACCCCTTTTCTGATACACACAACAAAACACAACTATTATTGCTAAAAATCAATTTCTTCCAGGCAATTTTGGGCGAGGGAGAGAACGGAGGAAGGAAGGAGGAAGTTTTATTTCTATTTTGGTAAAATATTCTTACAATTTAGATAATGCAAAATTTTTTAATTTCCATAAAAAAGACTATAAACACATTCAAAAATTAACGGTGAATTAAAATACATTACTAAATATTAAAAGGAAAATCACTAAACGTTAACAAGGGCTTCGTTGACAAAGTTAACATAAATTACAATTTGATGCTTATTGGAAACGATTGAATGTGTCCCAATTAATTTGTGTGTCAAATCATCTTGTTCGAAATAAATTTAAAGGTTAATGCTATTTTGACGCCGTCGTGGTGGAGTGGTCAGTAACGCTGCCTACACATCAGGCTTCCCGGGTTCGAATCCTGTTAGTGGCAAAATGTTTAATGTGATGAACATATGTTCATGAGTCATGGTTGTTATATATTTATTTAAGTTGATTTATATCTAGATTATTATGTATATTTGTCATCATCATATGTCATCAATAACACAAAAGTAACACAAGTACTTAAATCGCCATTAAATTACTCCCATACAATTAAATTTCAAAAACGGTTAAATAACAAATTTGCATGTTACGTGTAGCTGAACTCCAGCCTAACGTGTCAGGAGTCCGGTAAATTACTTAAGGTAACAATTTTTATCAATTTAAATAATGCCCAGATAAAAACTCAATATATACATAATTACTAACGCACTGTCCGCCCACCCTATACGGTAAACCCTAAGTAATTTAAATGATGACATTTTTGCGAGATTCACTTACAAACTGCCGCTTCGTGACCGTACCCCATGACTGCAGCTCAACCGTAAATAAAACGATATTGTGTTGCGGAAACGGTACATCGAAAAACCGGGGAGCGACGTGTGAAATGCTACCGGTCGACTTAGCGGAGACGCCGAGAAATATGGCTGAATGCGCGCTTATACGAGTTATTGCCTATCGTGTGGCGCAGCCTTCTATAGTCGCGGAACTTGTGCCTAATATTTATATCAATCTTTAAACTTTTACATGAAAGAAGCATTTTGGAGGCTTTGTTACTTCTCTTTGAAGATCTAACGTAGAGATAGACATGTCAGAACTGAGGTCAAAACAGAATATGATAAGATAAAAAGCAAATAATTGTCTTTTTTTCTTTAATCTTATCTATTGGTATACAATCGATCTCCTCCAGACAGGTTAGACGTGGCGCAATAGACGAGGGAAGTTGTATGTGTGAAAGAAAAATGTTTTTTTTTTACAAACTTCGACACTTTATTATATAAGTACTTAACTCCACTAATCACGTTTAAGTAAGTTATGATGTCGGAAGTCAAATGACTATTTTATTAAGTGTTTTCTGACTACTTAGTTAGTTTCATTTCCTTCGATAGGAAACGTAAGAATAGTTATGTTACGCCCACAAATAAACTTAGGAATAGTGAAATGACGAAAACATTTTCCTTCTAGCATCAATCATGGAGCCCAAATTAAGCATCTTTTATTAATAGAGGCTTGCTAACAGATTTCTCGAATATTCAACCCCTGATATACACAAGGTCGTCATATAACAGGTAATATACTGCGCGATATTTTGTGTGCTTATGCTTATTTGAACCCCTTGTGACATAAAGAGAACTTATTATAGAGCAGTATTATATTGTAAAAGGATTTGACGTGTAGATTTTTTTTTATTCTAGAAGGTTGGCAAGCAAATATAGTGCCCGCCTTGGTAAAAACCGTAGCATACAAGCGATTATAACCATATACCTACTTATAATTAGACGTTTATGGATTGGGAATGAGTCTCAGACCAATTATAATCATTGGTTTGATGAATGAGTTAACTGGCAAGACCAAAGACGAACTGCACCAATGCGCGTGTGTGCGTGACAGATAGTACTGTACTATGCACAGCCTGACAGTTGGTGATGTTCAAACCATAGATATAGGAATCTGTAGATGGACAATGTGAAAGAGAAAGAGCATACTAACACGTATATTAGAAAGAGATAGATAGATGAGACCATTTCACGTCATCGCAGGCGTCCCATGTCGGCCTGTCAGTCACGTCAAAAGACAGCTACTGTCAGACTGCAGTACTATTTTACACGCACACATGCGCATTACTTACACATTGGTGCAATTTTTTGATCTCGCCCTAGTTGATTCATTGCCAATCTATAAACGTCAGTAATTATAAATCTATGATTCAGGCTGGGAGGCCGACCTAAGCCGCCTGCGTATACGTGAAATGGTCTCGTATATCTATCTCGCTCTAATGTACGCGTTAGTATGCCCTTTCTCTTTCACATTGCCAATCGACTACAGTTTCCTTATAACTTTGATTCTACCACTGATTGAGTGAATCCTGCGTTGACAACCCAACCCCTACCAACTGTACGAGTAGCTTTGAAAAATTTACTCACCGACTCAAAACAACTCTTTGAAAATGCAGAGTTATTTGACTGTGGTCTTTTGTAACTGCTGCGATAATTTAGATTTTAACAGCTGTTCTGCTTGTTGTCTCTTGTTTCTTGGTTAAATGCTTGCGAGTGGTACAAAGCGTTCAAAAGTGGTCGAGATGTGATGGAAGATTTGCCTCGCTCTGGTACCATCAACGTCTGCAACTGATGTTAACATCGCAAAAGTGAAGGAAATAGTGAATGAAAATCCTCATTCGACTTTGAGAGAGATAAACTTTCTGTATTTCACGAGGCGATCTGTACCATTTTAAATAATCACTTGGGTATGAAGCATGTTGTCAGTTAGGGGCTAGTTCCAAAAGACCTGAATTTTCTCCAAAAACTGGGACATGCTAGAACGAGTCAATTCCGACCCAACATTCATGAAACGTATTGTTACTGGTGACGAGACGTGGGTTTTACGAGTTTGACATACATACTAGTCAAAAAGCTTTCGGAGTTGAATCGAAACCGTAAAACCACACCAAAGTCGATCAAAAGTCAAAGTCATGATGACTGTTTTCTTTGACTCTCGCGGTGTTGTGCACTCTGGATTTTTTCCGGGAGGTCAAACGGTAAATAAAGAATATTATTTGTGCGTTATGCGGCGTTTAAGAGTGTATATTCGACGAAAAAGGCCAGATTTGTGAAATGAAAATTCTTGGATTTTGAACCACGATACGATAGTAAACGAATTTTTGACCAAACACTCAACAAATACCATCGAGCAATACCATATTCACCAGATATGGCTCCAGCCGACTTCTTTCTTTGTAGGTCAAAGAAACCTCAAATTACTTTCTAAAATTACCACTTCGTGGCACTCGTTTTCAATCGGTAGACATAAAGAAGGATTCGCGGCGAGAACCAAACTGAATTCCTGAAACACCGTTTAAAAACGTTATTCGTTAGCATATTTTGAAGGTGATAAAATAAATTTGGATGAATAACTAACATTTTGATCTACTAAGTATTGTTGATCTTTTCCCGGTAGTTTCTTGAAAGAGTAGTACATTATTTACAAAAAGATTCGCTCAACTCATTTGGGTTTAAGAGCATGCTTGTATGTAGGTATGTTTACTGTGAGGTGTTTACTTCCCAGTTCAGGTGCTTCAAAATCCTACCTGTCTTAAAACATTAACTATCTACATGAAACAACTGTATATTTCTAGAAAAGTAGCGTAACATGCTGCGAGTCAGTTTTCATAGACGGAGGGAAATATTGCTGAACTTGAGCGCATACAAGTTATGAGATATCCATTCAATGTTGGTTTGCGTAATGTGGACTGGAGTCGGGTTACTTTATTGCTTTTGTATGCTGACTGTAAGCTATTTTTGAATTGTGATGGTCTATCTAGGATTCACAAATAGAACGTTTGTAAACATTAATATGTCACTATTTTGAGGCACTGCATGGTCCATACTACCAGGTGTGGCTTTATGTGTTACGAAATATTACATAAAACTCTTCTCAACCCCTTTAAAGTTAGTATGTAATATGAATATTTTATTTATAACTCGACAAATAACTTGTTAAAACTGCTTTAGACCCGTCAAAACCACTTTGATTGAAATTGTTTACCCAATTTATTCAGGACTTGACTAAGGGTCATAAAAAAGAAACACGAACCTAAAAATCATACACATCAAAATTAAAAATTATTAAGTAAGTGATTAAATGTTATTCTGTTTTAATTTTTGAGTTGTTTGCAAATGTTGGTGTATGGTTACTTATGTTAATAAAGGATATTAGCATTATTTTGATAGCCTGTGAGTTTTGACTGTAGTATCGTTTCCGAATCGCGTTGATAGATTCTAATTTGGTAATAACATATTTTGTCCTCTGTTATAAACAACTAAAGTGCGACAGAGTTGAAAGTTTGTCAAGTTTAGTGTTAAGCAAATATCAGGCGACAAAACAACGTAGCAAAATGGTGCACATTTCCTTTGTACATTCGGAGAATGAGGAAAAAAGTGGCGTCTAGTTTGCGGTCGTAGCCGTGCAGTCAAAATAAAAAAGAAGTTATTTTTCCTCCCCTGACAAATTGGATAAATTTTGTGCTTCCCGTGGGTTGTATTTTACTGAACTTCCACAAGTTATTGTTGTGGTGTAAGTTATGCTTGTTTCCGCTAAGGAAGGCAACGGGTTAATTCTTAACATTGAATATTGTTTGAACAAAGTTCGCAGGATTGGCACGGTTAATTAATTTTCGGATATTTATAGAGCTAACAAGTCCTTTAGAATATTACGTATTGTACACAGCGAAAAATTTATTTATAGCTACTTAAAGGTTATTGGAAAAGTTAAGATACGTAATGTAATTTTATGTTGGATTTAGATAATATTGATTAACACATAAAACTTAAACTGACCCCGGCTTGACTATAATAGTAACTATTTATCCAGGAATATTATATTTTCCGGGTGAAAAATCTTTCGAATAGTTCTTGAGATCACCGCCTGCATACGCACTAAAAAGGTAGAGCGAAGCATTAGGTAGTATTCGGTTACACATAAATCCACATCTGACAATGTAGGCCTTGCAGTGGCTCAAAATAATGTCAATCCCAGCAGTCCGGGCAGGTACACGCAGGCGTATACAATATATATTTAATATTTATTTAAGATATTAGTAAAAGTACTTAGAAAAGTCCATTTTACTAAAGAGCCTTTTCGGGTCCGGGTATCGCAAAGGGTGTGCATCAAAAATATACTCTAATTATTTTTCAAATTACCGAAAAATAACATAGCTATCAAAAAATATAGACGAATTAAAAAAAACAAAATTACACAGCCGAATTTCCGTGGTAGTTTAGTATGGAACTGGGACTGGTTGAAATGAAAAAAAAAAAACGTTTCTGAAAAACATTTTTAAGAGCTAATTGTTAAATCCCACTGCTATGTATATGCACGGTGTACACCACATATAAAGAATGAAACTTAAATACTTATTACAATATTATAAGAAGAACCTATTGTTTGCTTAGTTAATTAGGTGTTCATTTTGAGAGCAGAGAAAAAAAAAAGTATTGACTATATAGTAGCTTATATAAATTGTTATGAATCATAACCTAGCCAAAGACATAAAATATACAGTGGCAAACTTCCGTGCCTAAGCATTTCAAAACGAGTCTCCTTTGACCCGTAAACTGATTTACTATAGTATTTAACTACGTTCTTGCTACGAGTGCGCAAACGATTTTGATCTTATGGTGCATGTGTGTCCGCAATAGTACTTCTATGTGCTCATTATTTGTTGTACAAAATTACAAATTCTTAGAAGTCAGTAGGAAATGTTTCAGCTAATTACATTATAAATCAAAGATGTCTCGTTAATTAACACTGGACCGCAAAGTAAGCCATAAAAACCAATTAAAAATACATCAGCTTTTAAAATATTTAAACAGTATAATCATACTACAATTTCTGGTGAAATAAATTATAACTTCGATTTAAAATGAGGGTATTTGAAATATTTTAATAGTTATCGCCATGTCCACCAATCCTGGGCAAGCGTGGTGGACTACTGTCTAAACCTCCTTCCATGACAAGGAGAGGTCTTGTGTCCCTGCGGTGGGGCGAATTATAAAGGCTGTTACGATAATAGTTACCGCACTTTTAAAAACCAACCTGCTATCCTCGCGGTCGAGTCTAGTTACTTTCTCGTACGTAGTATAGTGGAAGTCTTGTAATCGTAAAAAAATTCGACATCGAGATTTTGACGGATTTACACGTTTTGGACCTCCCTGAGTCCAAAATATTTTTATTTTGTATTATGTCTGTGTGTGTCTGTGAGTTAGCACGATAACTCGAGCATGCTTTAACTTATTGCAACCAAATTTAACACACGTGTATGACATCAAAATATAAGGTTTCTATCAAATTTTGAGCCCCCGATCACGAAAGTTAAGCAACCAAGTGCGCGGTCAGTACTCGGATGGGTGACCAAAATTTAACATGCATGTATGACATCAAAATATCGCCGGGTTAGTGCAAAAACCAACTAACTGTCACTGTTATTTTTCGGATTTACGATGAATTTATCTGCCTTTATTCTACATAATTAAAAACATAAATATATGAGAATGCAGATGATCATTACAAAAATTACAAAATCTTCTATCTAGCAGAAGTTTAAGATTCCCAAACTTTAAAATCGCAATAACTCAAAACTACAATTCCATGGGTTAGTTGGTATTTGCATTAAACCGGCGATATAGGGTTTCTATCCTTTGAGTTGTTTCCGGTAGGTATACGAGAAAGTTAAGGGGAGACCAGTTCCGATTTTTTCCCGTTTTTTAAGCACTTACACATCTCCGAATTGAACATCAGAATAAAAAGACGTACAAAGATTACAACAAGCTCAACAAAGACCATTTCGTAGCTCATGCACAATAGTAAATTTCCTAAATTTCATACCAGCAAGTACTAAAATGTACTAACGACGTTGGCGTAGTACAAAATAAATACTTACAATGAAATCATGAAGCAGTGTTTTATTGTAGCCGTTGCCTGCACGGCTCGGTAATTTTGAATGGCCGTTGAAGGAGAGGAGAGTATCTGCATTTCGTGCATATTCTCGTAAATGCCAGTTGCGTTGCATCTGACGGAGGCAACCAGCGTAAACTTTAAGTAAGAGAAAATTTGCTTTGAAATATTTCCGAGACGAAACTACGGCAAATAAGGAAGCTTTATGTACACTGAGATTTCTGCAAAAATAAATAACACACGTCGAACTCCGTTGAAGAGTTTATAAAAATTAGTTGGAAACTCTCCATAAAAGTACTTGCTTCGGCATGTCTAGAATTTGTTTTCGATTAGCGGGGCTTTAGGCTGCACTAGTGAGGTTTTTTAGGAATAATAAAACTATGGGTTTTAGATTTTTTCGTTTTTCACTTTGATTAGTTTTTAATTCAGTTCACGGATTTGAAATTCAAAGAATTGTTGAAAACTTAATGCTACTAAACTTTTTGTTTTAACTATTTTGAGTCACGATATAATTAAGATGTCGCGACGAATGTTGCAAAGGAGTATGCACCCTCTTCTATTATCAGTAAAACCTATTTTCACAAGCTCAGCTAAAATAAAACAGTTGTAATTTGAAGTCCGAAATTGATATAAATAGAAGAATAACAAATGTTAATAAGAAAGAAAACAAAGAATGATTTAAATAAATCTAATTAGCCTAGAAAATAAATACATCCATTTCGGAATAAAATGGCGGCAAACGAAATACGCGGAATCGAATATCCCTTTGCGCTTTTCGTTTTAGTGTTAATGGTAAAGTATTATACAATTTGTTGTTTATTAAATCAATGGAGATGGAATTTGAAATCAAAAGTAATCTGCTTGGCGGAAACGCGGAAGGAGATGGATGACAAGGAAAATACGGGGAAAATTCAAAAGGAGAACTGAGGTGCGGGCGAGGAAAATTGGCTTCATTAGATAGAGGGACCGGGCCACGTTATTATGAGACTCACTGCTGTGTTGGTTGGACAACTACGACTAGTTTTGGTGCTTAGTAATAAACACTTTTATTGTACGTAAAATAGAAAATACACAAAAAGAAACAGTCCAACATAGGTGGCCTTATTGCTAATAAGCAACCTCTTCCATGTCATTTTGTACATAAGGAAAAAAACGGACATTAAATATGAGTGAAAGTGAAAACATTATAATTACAATCTAATAAAATAATAACAATAAAAGCACAAGTGAAAATTAAAAGAGGAATACAATATTGTGTACAACTTAGTACAGATGAACAGGGTGACTCCAAAGATGGTTTGGATGTTCAATGTGCAAGCACACTTATACTCTCAGGTTTAGCATTCCATAACCGAAATGCATGCAGGAGAAGGATTATGAAAGGAATTTCGAATTGTGAAAAGGTATTTGATGAATAAAAAAGAGAGTTTTACTCAGTACGCAGTGTATTCATGTCACAGTAGATGAAGGGAATGACAGACATTTCTTCATCAGAAAAACAATTCAAAATATATAAAAAGTCTATCAAAATACGGCCAGGGTGTTACTATTGAAATCCCATAGAGTTTTAACAGTACTTTATCCGAAAAGCGTATTTCGAAACCCTGTGTCTTTCAGTGGTAGAAAAAAGCTGAAACACTAACCTGGAATTATGTAGGAAAGCTGGGGTCCACCAACGACGGAGCTGCGTGCCGGCCGGCTAGCGAAACTCACTAATACACCAGTTAGCACCAGAATTTTTTGAACCACAGTCAGGCAGACTTGATCGATAACTAATTATCCAGTCACTAAACTTCTAGCAACCTAGTAGTTGATAATAACATACATTTATTCTTCCGCACGTTAACACGACCTAGTCCTCGCTAGACCTCAGGCGACCAAGTTCATAGTTCACCGCAGCGGCACTGGAGTCGCGTCGCTGACACATTAACAGCCCATTGTCACGGATTCAAAGTGGATGGGAAACAATTTGGAGAAGGGAAATTGGAAGGACTGATATGATGTTTCTACAACCTTAGTTTATCATAAGTGACCACATATAGTCCAAGAACAGATTGGACTCTTGACGTCTGGGTATATAGAAGTTAACAACATAATAAGAGAAATTATCGGGACAGCGAAAGTCGCGTATATAAAAGTGATGCATACTTGTTATGTCTTAATTTAATAAAATGTATATTAATGTAACAATTCCAAAGAGGAAATATTTGGCATGAAACGTAATTTTTTTACATCCTTGTACACTAGTAATAAGATTGAAATTTGTACTGCGACTATTAAGCGAGACTGTGCAATTTTGAACGTAAAATAGAAGCAACTAATATTTCCACCTTCACCGCCAAATTAACTTTAAATTTACACAGAGAACGTTTTGAGTTTTCTCAAGGAAGAGAAGAAATATTAAAGAAGTATTTTCCACTCAAAAGAACTTTTGAAGTTTTCTTCTTGAAGAAGACTGCAGTGTTAAATATCTCTTGTGCAGTATTTTGCTTGGGGTTAATCGCTAAAGAAACTCGTATTTTTATTTTAAAACAGATATCAAGTTTAGTATAAAGAATTGGTAGTGTCTCAGCAGAAGCTCTATATGTACCTACCATTAATTTTGAAACGTTTAATAAAAGTCAAATAATATTTTAAACGTTCGCGTTGTATTGCTGGCGTTGTAGGCTGGACAATTATTTCAGGCTTAAACACTATGTGTTATTAATTATACAAATTTATACAGTGCGTGTCTAGACTCGAAATAATTGTCCAGGCATATAATTAAGGATTAACGTACAATCACGGTTGAAAAAGACAATTTTGATTTATTATTGTAATGACTGATGATACGCGGTAATTTATGGTTATTATTGATTTATTACTTGAATTTAAACAAAACAAAGTGCGTATTTAAATGATTTTAATCAGCAAATTATTCAAACTTGCTTTTTACTTTATTGATTTTTATATGATTACCATTATATCATATTTGTTATGGAAAACTTTGTCATTTTGCAATATAAAGTATTAAGTCATTAAAAGTAAAAACAACGCTAATTAAAGTTTTTTGACCGAATTGACATTGAATTCGGAGCACCCGATATGTGGCAATACCGCCACCTTAATGAAGACTGCAGTTTAATAATTCTACATTTTTGCAGTATTGTATTTCCATTGGTAAGTAAGGTTGACATATCCCTAAGAGGTAAATCATAGGGTTCTGTCAACCTTCATCATAACAAACAGCCTTTGTAATTCGACCCACTACTAGGACACAAGGCCTCTCCTTGTCACCGAAAGAGGTTTAGGCAGTCCACCACGCTTGCCCAATGCGGATTTGTGGTCGGAGTATACGGTTGGGGTAGATGACCAATACCCCGTTGCTGATCCATTAGTCGCCTTCTACGACACCCTTTGGGGGATATGGGGTGATGCTATTCTACTCTGCCGGCATTACACGGCTGTTCTGTCAACCTTGTTCACCAAATAATATGTTACTATCACGCTGAAACTCTAAAGTTTGCGTAATAGTAGCACAATAGTGTTCCAAATGCCTATAGGCTACGGTAACTGATTTCCATAAGACAGGCTAATAGTTTGCCTATTATCATAAAAAATCTATCTGCTCAAATCTAGAAGCACATACTAGCTGCTTTCAATTCAAATGAAATTCGATACAAAGCGACTTATGGAACATGTAAGAAAAGATGTTTAAGTTGACTTTAAAACTCTAGAAGTAAAATCTCGCTTGAAGTTAGTCCACGCGCAAACTTTCCTGTAAGCTTCACAATGTGGGCGCTGAAATAGGTCATACGCTCAACTTTTTAATAAACTTGCGAACTTTGATCTGCCAATGTTGCTAGAACATTTTGCATTTGCAACTTTGCTAATTATGTTTTTCCTAATGAATACTTATTGTGACATTGTAAAAAAATATTTAAGAAAATGTGTCATTGAATTCTGATTACCTAAGTATATTTCAAAAATTTTTCCGGGAAAGTTGCTGAAAGTTTTTCCAAATGAGTTCTTTGTAATGACTCGTCATTGACACGAGTTGTGAGACTGCTATTTTAATTCAATCTATCATACAATTTTAAGTTTAGCCTCACTATTTTCATTTGACTTTGGCTAAATGCTTAATCCTGTGAAGTTATGAATTTAAGATTAAGAAATGCTATTAGAAAGTCGTTAATGTGCAAAGGTAAATATAAAGTACCAGAGGGCCTAGACAAGTTGCAAATCATACAACGTTTCTTTCGAACGAAATTCCTGTTTTTGACTACTATTCATACATTTGACACGAAGGTCGTCATAGAGTTTTATCACAATTAAGTCAGTTTCATACATTATATTCGTTTCGTTAAACGTTCGACGCAATCGATTGGACACTTGGCTAGGGCCTCTGAACTGCTTTTGTTTGAAAGTTCATTGCAGTTTAGTTAATAGGAAAGTACAGAGAGCGCCGTCTTCATACAAAATAACTCAAATGAAAATGTTTTTCTATCCCTAATTCTTATCCGATCATTGTAATATTTTAGAATTATTTTAACATGCTAAAAAGCTATCTTAACTTTTTCAAAATTCATTTTTGTTTTCAAAATGACTTTAAATGCTTGGCAAATATTAAAAAAGGGTAAACTTAGAGACATGGATTATTTCGATCGGATAAGAAATAGGGCTAGGAAAATATTTTTCTCCGTTTGTATGGAGAAGTGCGCACCATAACTATCCTCTTAATATTTGGGTTTGGTGCCCCTTTTACATAGGTGTCACTATTTAAGGCGCTGCATTGCCCATACTGCCTACACAAGACATAATTTGTAACGAAATATTAACTAAACCCCTGCTCCACCTTGCTCTTGGGAATATGAGCGTGTATTTTCGTGTAAGATTGATTATTTCGAAAAATTCATTACAAAAGAAAAATTCATACTTATAGCCGTTGAAGGAAACGTGCTTCAAACTCAAACTCAAACTCTTTATTGCTTCATGTGGTTTTAGGATGTTACATGTTATATTTTCAGAGCCGACATGAACCCTGTAAGGGCACTACAATATTATATTATATTAACATTGGTTTAGGTACTACTTATAATATTTACATACAATTGTCAGGAATAAGTACATCATTATTTATATTATATCAAATTCAATTAACATCTGGAAGCATTAAAAAACTCTTGCATATCATAAAAACTTTTCTCTAATAAATATTGTTTCAGTTGATTTGTGAATTTGTTTATGTTTTGTTCGTTAGTCAAATGTTTTGGTAGTTTATTATATATTTGTATTGCGCTAAGGTTTGGACCTGAACTGTGGATTTTAAGATTAGATACTGGTAAAACAAGTTTATCTCTATGTCTTAATGATTTGGATGTAGTTTTACATTGCATTTTAGAAGGGAAAAATTGTGGATATTTTTTTACAAATTTACAGATTTCCAATATGTATAACGAAGTTACCGTAAGGATTTTTAATGTAGAAAAAAAGTAGCTTCATTTAGAAGACCAAAAATCCTAATAATTACTTACTAAATTCACATGTATTTTTGAATAACGTCATCAAGTCCTTGAAAATATTTGTAAAATAAAGACAAGCGAATAATTATTGCCTTATTGATTTGATCGCTTAACTTCACGGCAAAATGTACGCTCCCACCATACCACGGTCCGCTATTCAAATTTCATACCCAGACCTCTGATCCCGGGCTATTTAAAATTTATAAACATGGTCAGCCAATAACATGCTGTTTATGGAACGCAAGTTTCCTTATTTTGTAAGAACTTTCGAGAAACAAGATGTAATCAAAATGTTTAGTTCGAAAACCTCTCACACTTTTGTAGTAGCAAAAGATCGCGCGTGTTCTTTTAATTATTTTCTTTGATAAAGTATTAGTAAGACATTCACAGCACGGTTTTAGGATTAGATTTTTACGGTTTTTTTTTGCCTGATACCAATCCTCATTGGAAACCTTTTGTTAAGTCTAAACTTAACGCGATTTAAACGATATTTTATTCTCAAAAAAAAAAATCTAATAGTCACTTACATGAGAACATAGTTAAGTAAAATAGTTCTTTCGTCCGTTCGTAAAGAGGTTATACATTAACAAACACAGGTTTTACACTTCACTTCAATAAATAGGCACCAAAACAAACCATTAAAAATGTTTTTCAACGACATATTTAATCAATTCAGATTTAAACATTTTTAATTAATGACGGTAGTTTGTTGTAAAGATGATGATTTTCTTAGCAGACGTACTATATGTCACGTTATAAAATAGACACAACAATGCCTATTCACTTAGAATGCCCACAATCCTCTATTAAACTAAAGCGAGGATTTACCTAGTAATTTCCAAAATTGAGAGGAAATTAACATAACGCATTTACGTCTCTTGTAGACATTTAATGTATGATGAATATTTAGATTCCGGCGTAGTTGTGTAAGTAGCAGGGCCGAAATTAGTGATGTTAGGTAAGATTATGCTACATTGGCCTGGGTAGAGCGGTGACCGCAATGTACGACTTGAGCTGGCGGGGAGCATGAACCGCAGCGCAGAAATATTACGTGGAAATGTTAAATAACATTTTAAACTTCTGCGTTGCAATATATACTTTGATAATAATTATGTAGGGTCTAGTTTGCTCGTCACCACGGCCGCAACAAGGCGACCGAAACGTCGAGTCAAGGTACAAAGAATTCGACAATTACTATGTTTAAACATGTGTTTTATCCTTCTAGACCCTACATAAATATCCAAGTGGATTTGTTAAATCGAGCAAGTTTGTTCTAATCAAAATTATCTGAAGCGATAAATTATAAAGTTTTATGTATTTATGTATTGCAAAAATTTGAAGTGTAATGTAATGTTCAGTTGATATTCTGATTGCGCGAAGTAAGAATGGTTTTGCAAATAACAAAAACAAAGTTTTTGCAAACTGAGTTAATGAAATTGCGTGTATTCTCGAAATGTAAGTAGGGAACAATCATAAATTATAGACTGTATCAAATCAAATACATTGATTTCAGTTCAAGTGAAAGGTGTATACTTGTGAACGCCAAAAATAAATGTTATGAAAACTTACAGTTACTTAATGTTGCATGCAAATAAAGCTTCAATTCCATTCAAAAACTAAATCTTAAATATTAATTAATTGATCTATTTCTTCTGCAACTACTTATTATTTATTTAAAAAAAACGTATAAGCTCTTAATGTGTTACTTACTAGTTCATCATACAGCTATATCTAATTAACATAAATCTTGAGAAACACAAGGAATGTCCAGTCTCAAATGTAATAAATAATGATAATATATAATGAACAATACATATACATTACAAATAATTATTTATTTAAGTATTGCTCGTATAGGACTTCTAAAAAAGTTATATCGTTACAGAAAGAACTTTACATTTACATACAGTCGTATTTTGAATAAAGTGCTATTAATTTTCTAAATTGGTGCCGCATTCAACACATATTTTTCAACACAAACAATACGAATAAGAAATGGCTTAGAACATAAACAATGGGTTTAATCTCCTGACGTTTTATGATATGTAGCAAGCAGAGCAAACAAGGAAGTTTCTGTATCGCCTCATAGCTCGTGTTGGGGCTTGTTTATACGGCAATTGGCGTCGCAATGAACTGCTATTCGGAGAGCAAGTTCAGGCAAAGGCGCAGAGATGAACAAATTGAAGCGAGAAACTCGCAAATAATCATACATCCAATGGTGGAATTCGCAACGCTGGAACTTCTGACGTTCGGTGATTTGGTTTTTAAATTAACTATTTGTGTTTGAAAAACGTAGCAAATTAAATGTTACGAATTTCGTTTATTCTTTTGATGATTAATCTTTCTTTAAGCACTTATTGTTCGCGGTGAATTTGACCGGCAAGGCCTGCCCCGTGGTCTGCAAACCACCTTATTGTTTTTGATAGTTTGCTAAATTGTCTACTTTCTCTTACTTGTCATTCATTTCTTTGTTACGAATTATTGTTATAATTTTCAAATATATTATTTTGATTTCACCTTTTCACGTGCCTTTCATTAACTAGGAAACACTACCGCTCTCCACATCGCACAAGTACGTTTCAATCACAGAAATAATAATAAAGAGGATAGAATTGCTTTGGTTCGCATTTACTATTGGAACCAGTGTCGTCGCTTTATCCCCTCTACTTACTATTAATGCACGCACTCAAAAGAATGAAACCGTACTACGTAATCACGCCCACGATTTACAATTATGAACTTTACGTTTAAGAGACAGTGTTGAGTAACACTCACCATAAGTTACACTCGCTCTTCATTGGTCGCGTCGGCATTATAGCTGTTATCATGTCCGTCCGTATCTTGTCTGTACTATGAACTTTTTTTTTGTTTATGACTGATCTTTTACATCTAGCAATCAGATGTTTGATTGGTTACTATTTCAAATGTAAGTATTGATTCCCTTTTAAAAAATGGCAACTAATGTATTAACAAAAATACTGTTGAAAAAGTAAATCTCCGGTATTTGAAAATGATGTTGAAATTGTAATTTCTTCGACATTGTTAGGCATACGCCGGGTTGATGACATGCCTCTGCTTTCAAAGGTGGCGGATGGATGCGACCCCTGTTTTGGTGGCGGTGGTGTCATAGGAGGCAGCACATTTGACCACTCTGATAAAAAAGACGTTCGTCGGCTTATTACGTCATAAGGAACTAAAGAGTTTCACCCAAGTTCTTCTTGCAAAGCATGTTATGAAACTCAAATGTTAACTCAATTTGCCGTACAACCTTAAGTTTACTAATATAATTACTTTCCTAATTACGCGGAAGCCATTAATTATGATTAATTAATAAACTATGACAAATTCGTCATGTAAATGTTCTCACACTCCTGTGTAGCTCAGATACCCAAATACGCGAATATTTTTTTTGTGGCACAAGTATTTTCTTTTCAAAAAATATTTTAGTATATTTTTGAATTCATTCCTAATAAAAAAAATATCCTACTAAGTAATATTATAAACGCGAAAGTTTGTATGGATGTATGGATGGATGTCTGGATCTTTGTTACTATTTCACGCAAAAACTATTTAATGATGATTTTAATTAAACTTAACAATAATATAGCTGATACATTAGAATAACATATAGGTTATAATTTATACTGATACTGTGCAGACGGAATTGCGGGCAGAAGTTAGGACTGTATAAAATAATTACTTATTTATACAAAAATAATGCTATAACATTACTAAATAGAGGTCGGAGCAGCAATATTGATGGCTGGTTGTCATAAGAATGCCTAATGAACAGTAATCATATACTGCTAATAGTGAAAGACAATTTCTATTAGAGCTAAAAGTAATAAAAGGTAAATTAATAATATTTTTTTAGAATAGAATAGAATAGTATTATGTAACTAATTCAATGCATAAATTCATAGCAACAACTCTTTATTATCTTAATTGACAGACAGCTCGTAAACAACGGTCACTTAGTAACAAACTCACTACATGACACCCCTCCGCCTTGATTCCCGGAAATCAGAGAAGCCGGGAGTAGTTGGTCTAGATGGCGGATCCATACACGTCCGCTGTCAGTCCTTATCTCATAATGTAGGGTTCCAAGTCGGCGTGTTACTGAACCAAACTCCCATTTGTTTCCTGATATTGAATAGTTCCTAGCTTGCACTCTACTTTCAAGAGCAAACTCCCTCACATTTGTAACATGTCGGGAAGGCGTCTTTGGTGGAGCTCGAATCTTGGCAACCAGTCTTGTTCTCACTTCTCTCCCGAACATGAGTATGTATGGTATTATTCCAGGTGAAGTCGGTGTAGCACGTAGGAGGCTCTTGACTAAACGCACCTTCTGTAATATGCCCCCATGTATGTAAAGTTCGGTCTTCTTGGAAATTATTGAGCAATCTTGTTAGCACACCACGTAGGGAGGCTCGCGTACGTTTACCTTTTCTTAAATCGAACGACATCGTCGCCAATTATTATGTAACTAATTAAATGCATAAATTCATAGCAACAACTCTTTATTATCTTAATTGACAGACAGCTCGTAAACAACGGTCACTTAGTAACAAACTCACTACATGACAAATAGAATATAACTTTATTATAAATCAACCAATTTTACACAATTATAGATAGGAAAACATATACACGATTTATACACAGGGCGAACTTATCGCTAAAAGCGATCAACTAAGTAATTTAAATTTTGATATACACCACCATTTTATGTTATTGTTAGACAGGTACTTACAGACATTCCTATCAATTTAGGCGCTAAGCGTACATTTATGATCCTCCGATTAACAATGTTATAAGAATACAATGAGTGGTATACAAAAAAAAAACAATAATGCATTGGACAATATTATTCACGAAAACAAAATTATCGTATTAATTGCATGAAAAAACAAATGTCAATCTAAAGATAACAACTTTATGACCTACGTTTACATCAAATAAGAAAACATGAGATGACCAGGCTTAATGAAAAGAGTATAAGATTATTTTCTGTAATTTAATAATTAAAATAATCTTATAGTCTTTTCTTGTAAAACTTCATTTACAGCTTAACACAGTCCTCCTACATCCTCGATGGTTTCGTCTACTTTTGTAAAATAAACCAACATTTATATAAATTAAATTACTGAAGCTAAAATTAAGTATCATAGACATTCTTAGCAAATATCTTCCAGAGTGTAAAGAATTGCGTAAATAACGCTTCCTTATTGCCTCGCCACAGGGTTCATATTAGCACATGCTTTGTTCGTACACGTGCGTCGGTTCTTGTAAAACCTTTTTGTACACTTTAAAATGAAACCTTTTAATTTGGGCGCGCTTGTCGTCATTGCGGTGGGCTTTGGTCCTCTAAAATTCCTGTGGTATACTCTGTAGCGACTTCAAACAAATTGGCCAAGCACCTAATTTGTTTACTTGGTATTTTGCTACGGTGTAAATACTTGGCATATTTTTATGCTCGTTTAATTGTTTCTACGCTAAATTAACCCAGCAACGGGTGTAGGGTTAATTTTACTTGATTGTAAAGCTTTTGGCCTAAATGACCTCTGATGGAATGATGTTAAGAAGCAAGGTGAAAGCAAGTTCTCGATCGCCAATCATTGATGGACTACCGTTTAGTGGAAAATTTCATGGATTTTTGTGTGAAAAGATTAATCCCTAAAGGGGTTTAGAAAAGTTTAAGGTAACATTTATTTACCCAGCCACGTTTGGCAGCATGGGCCATGCAGTGCCTTTTTTTCGTTGGAAAACCCTTAATGGGTACCTATGGGCCAGTGGTGCTGCCCAAAGGTTATGTGGGAGTCTTCAGTGTTACAGTGGTGGTAGGGTTTTGACGATTTAAAAGTACTTAGCAAAGTCCATTTAAATAAAGAGCTTTTTCATTTCATTTTTTCATTTTTCATTTTTCCAATTAAAAATCAACGTGTTCCGCTCTAGTCGAGGCTTCAGCGCACGGTAGAGAACTTTTCGCAATCACTACCATGCGTCAAAGGCTACACGACTTGTGACGCCCATTATCGGGCCCACCGGGGGTAGAGAACACCCCACCCCAGGGAATTTCAAAGATTTGATGAAACAATGTTTACCATAAAACACAAGCACTGACAAATTTCAACGGCGTAAGCAGTGCCCTGGTAGCGTAGTGGTTAACGCAGCTGCCCGGATTGCGGAGGATGCTGGGTTCGTTTCCCGCCTGGGGCAGATCGATTTTTTTCAGTCTATTTCTTCTAGTTTTAAAAATATTTACGCATTTGTAAACGCAAAAATTATTCCATAATTTAAATTCATTCTAAATAGAAATAGGAACGAATTCAATAAATCTATAAAAATCATAATAAAAAAAAATCCTTAACAAAATAAAGTATCAGATTCCGTTATAGTATTAGGGGTTAAGTATGAAATTGCCGTTTTATATGGAGAATTTAAAATTCATTTTCTCATACAAATATATTTGCGATTTTTTAAGGAACCACAAATCTAAATTTTGTGTAATTTTGTGGATATGTTTAGACAACATTAAGCTATAGGATACTTAGAGCAAAATTTTGAGAATTGATACCTGTAAAAAATATTCATATTTTTATAACGGAGATGGACACTTCTTAGGACGAGCAGTTTTGAGGATGTATTTCTAGTGAAAAAAATAAAAATAAGAATAAAATTTTATACATACATATAAGTCCTTGTAATGAAGTTTAAAATTTGAAAAGAATAATGGACATAGCTACTGTATTAAAGGAATTATACACTAATAAATAATGAGGAAAAAATCGGCAATTTCATACTTTAACCCCTATTATTATCATTAGTTTCTACAAAATTACATAAACGAACAAATGATTGACTTTTAATATCGTTCTGTGCGAGGAATTCGCAGTTTGGAATACATCCATTGTAGTGTACTCACACGGAGGGTAATCCTCAGCGCCGATATAACGGCTAGCCTCCATTCATCATGCCATCCGAGGCATGTTGTACAATTGCAGTACACAGAACGGCGTTAGCGTTCGAGTCACGCGCCAAATGCGCCTATTTCAATTTTATTTTCTTTGAGCTTTTCCAACTAGCTTAATAATATTGTGAAAACAGTCGTACGCTGTTCCAATGGAATCCAATAATTCCCTTTTGAATATTCTATGGCTCATCCTGCAAAAAGCTAATCCGCTGAATAATGGGTTATAGATATCAATGTTGGCGCAGGCATCCCGGAAAAATATGCCGATTGTTCGCCGCCGTATGAGCTCACGGCATTTATAACGGTATTTAAATAATAAATCTGAGCTTTATTGATGCTTTAATTGCTTTTGCGCCATTTCAAACCTAATGTTACATAGGTTTTGCGTTGAGTTTTGCTTAGTTTTCCGATAGCATCTTCGAAAGTTAACTATAAATTTGGAAAAACAATATTTTAATTCGAATACAGGTACATCTTTAATTGCGTATTTTATAGTCACATAGATTTAGACACTTTTATATTATAGTTTTTAAAATCTTATATAGGTACGAGTAATTCAAGATGATACTCATAATCTTAATTTCACTCCGTGACTATTTACCTACTTTATATTCCTTTCATAAACAGTATGTAAATACCTTCGTTTTAAAATATTAAACAGCCATCGATGTTTATGAGCAAGACGAACTTTCTTAATAAATTACTCAAGGGGATTTAATTGTTGGAAGTTTATAGAAAATTATGCAAATTTATAAATCTTTGGAGAGTTATTTTCATATTTTTCGCGCTTAATAGCGGTCACGATTATAAAAATTTATGATCACGATTGCGAAAATAAATTCGCTCTTATTTCCAAAGGCTTACAACAAGACAAAGTATTGAAAAGACAAGAGGGATTACTATGTAGTACTTGTAACATCAAAGATAACAATGTTCGAGATAACAATCCCCTTTAAAGCTCTTTAGCGATCTTCTTGTATGTGGCGAGGACGGCCACTCGCGACTGTTTACAAACTTGTGGAACATACATGTATCTTGTGTCGTAAACTTTGTTCGAAACAGATTTTAAGCTGTGACGTACTCGACTCAAGTATAAACATTTGGAATCTATCAGAATTTTCTTACTGGAACATTTATGCGTATTTACTATTTCAAAATAATTCTATTTTATGACTTAAAAATAGAGCGTTTTAAATAAAACTTCGTAAAGAACACGAAACAAAGTTATGAAAAGAAATGTCTCTCATAAAAACTTACCATCTGTCGACGCCACGGCATGTCTAACAAGTAGAAGAAAAACAAACGTAGCTGTCGTCGAACGCGACACCAATCTACAACCGTTCATGGTTTTAAATAATTAATTTAAAACAGCGACATCATAATAAAACTTTTTTAGGTTTCTGATTATGTTGTCATGGCTGTCGATGAGGTAACGGGGCACCTCATTCATCCACCCGGTCGGAATCGGTGCGATTAAATATTCATTGGGCAGTTGTGAATTGAGCGGGTGTTCGAGATCGAGCGAGCGGTTGAGTGGTGAACGAGCGGTATGTTCGCTGCTTGCTCAGAGCGCGCCGGCTGCGTACTGGCCGCGCTAGCGGGCCGCTGCTTTGTTGCCGCTGCCGGCCGCTCGGGGCGCTTGCGTAGCCCCGCCTCGCGAGGATGAAAGGACGGAACATTACCAGTATTTGTAACAGTTTGCGTCAAATTGATATAAATGGAGACGGTTTTAATAAAGTGTAATTGACTTTTGCCGACTTCGCGTCGCATTAATTTCGACCACGTTAAGACGCCTTGGGCAGGTGTGCAGCTAAACAGCCGGCGAAGTTTGCGTTTTGCTATGAATACGCTCGAATTTAAATTAATGTTAATGCACGACGGGTCCCGTTTGTATCTCAAGTTTGTGTTACTGTTGTCCAAATAACGTTGATGACGGCACTTCTGTGATTTTTTAGATTACTTCCTTATTGTCTTGTCAATATTTCCGAGTTTGTAAAAGTATTTATTTACACGAAAGCAGATTATTTTCATGAAAATGTTTGTAGGTTTAATTTGAATCTTAAACTTTGTTTTGAATATATTGAATATAGATTTTATTACCTAGTCACAGAGAAGATGTCATCATTATGTCAATGAATTACGTTTGTACTGTTTGATCCAGGATCCATTGTGTAAGGTTTGATCTTAAATGTAGTTATTTAGTTATGAAATATTTCGAGTTCTTTACTCATTCTTTTTTAAGTTCCACTGATTATCCATTGATCTCTGTACTTTGGTCAAATACGATAAAAAAAAACCAAAAAAGTTCTTTATTTATATGTAGTTTGTTCAGTACTTTTAAATATTCTAAAAGTTTTCCACCATTTCAGAACAAAAAAATAGTTTTATTTACATAACTATTTTTATGCACTGACAGAAAAAAAACGGCTGAAAAAACTCCACAGCTTACAATTCGGTAGTGATTTCAAGACATTATTAGAGGTCGATAGATACTTCAAAAGAGTAAATGAAGCACCTTGCAGGTCGGTAAGGCGAGAGTGATTAGCGCAGCGATTAATCTCTCGCACCAGCTATTTTCGCATTTGGACTCCACTTCTGCTTACCATCAGGTGGATTAGAGTCATTTACATGACCTTTTTATAAAAAAAAATATGCATAAATAATTTTGGACAGATTTACGCATTGCATCACATACATATTCATTTATCTTGCAATAAGATTTTTTATATAATTATTTTTAAATTTCGTATTAATCATCGTCAGATCACAATTAACGAACAGCCAATTCATTAGAATAATTACAAGTTACATTTATCTTTAAGATAAAACGATAAGACAATTATTCACGACTCCACGAAATAACACAAAAATTAAGAAAAAGATTTTGAGATATTATTTCTAAGAAAGCTACCTGAGTTTTTGCTTCTTCAAAAACATTTGGAACGAGAATTGTTTATAAATATCTCAGTATAAAATATGACGACCGTAATGGCGAAGAACATTACGACTTATTTTCGCACAGTTAACTGTTTGATCAAAAGCCTGTTAAATGAGGCTTCGATAAAATGCTTACGTTATAACAGTAATCAATGAAGCAAAATACCAATTGATAATCTTGTCTGGCCGGAAAAAATAAATTTTTCCTTGTATTTTCGAACTTGGATGTATTTAAAATTTGCAGTATCTATGTGTAATATTTTGTCCTTTCTGTGGCTGACATACAGCTTACTATTGCGTCATGAATAAACTATTGAATGCAAATATAATGTGACAAGAATAGTTACAAATTCTAATCGTATAATCACATATTGCTTAGGTCGATGGCCGTGTAGTCGTGTGTACAATCTTCAGAAAATCAAAACTAAGTACTGATACAAAAGCTTTGCACAGTATAACAAAAATATTTAAAAAAAACGTACTCTGTTCATTTGGCTACTTAGAAATGTAAAAAAAGCGAGAGATGTGAGAAAAGTGAGAGATGCAGGAGCTCTAAATCTAAGGCGTTAATTTTAATGAATGCTGATTTAAAATATTAATTCATTGAAAAGAAAACATTTACAAATTTAAATGTAACTTTCAATTGCAACTCATTTATCTTTTTGGATAAAAGGTATTGGATCTAGTAGGTACATGAAATAAAACAATAATTCAAATCTAATTAAAATTCAATCTATTTATGAATTAGCCAGAATCTTTGGTCGATGTTGCTGAGATGATACTTTTTACAATAGTCGCAACGAGACTAATGTAAAAACTTTGTTACCTTCCATTTCTCTGGTAAATAAGCGTTTTTAGGTTACAATTTACTTTTAGAGAAGAAAACGTACAACAAAAATTGTCCTATGAAAGAAACTGCTTTTTATTTAGCGTTTTTTAAGGAAATCAACGAACAGATTATAATTATTGCTAAGTTGTAAAAATCGTAAAAAATGTCGTAATGAATTTTGAAGTGTAGGTATTTATTTCAATGTCAACCACCTCCGTGGTTGGACAAAATAAATTAGATCCAGACATAGATTTATAATTACCGACCTAGGCCGCCTGCGTGTACGTGAAATGGTCTCGTCTATCTATCTCGCTCTAATATACGTGTAAGTATGCTCTTTCTCTTTCACATTGCCCATCTACAGTTTCCACTATAGATCCAGAGGTTCCGGGTTCGATCCCTAGAAATTATACAGTCAAAGAGTCTGTTATACAGACAGTTCTTAGCAAAGCCGAAGGCAAAATACGAGGGATGTTGTGTATGTAGAATTATATAAATTAAACCATTCATGCACAATATTATCACTACATATACATAATCATAATGAATTTCAATCTCTCTAGATTAATTAGAACTTCAGTTTGCTTTTCAGTAAGTTTCGTTTGTGTCAATATTATTCTGTTCGCGTCTATTAATTCAATAAGCACTCATAGGTTAATTATAGTCGTAATAATATTCCCTAACATTACAAATTATAGAGAGCAATTTTTCGAGGTATTCAAGCATTAGGGTTTTCAAACATACATAGTATAATCATGCTCTCAAACCCAAAAGGGGTCCAACAGAGCTTCAGGTAACATTCAGTACACACAAAGCCACATCTGGCAGTGTGCGCCATATAGTACCCACCCCAAAGTAGTGACCGGTTGCCAGCCAGTCGCCTTCACAAAACGGGCACCAAATCACAAAATAGCAATACTTCAGTTAACAAACCAACTGAAGCCAACGATCAGGACTGACGTTATACTCAAAATCATTAGACCATCTCTCTATCAAATTTGATCAAAATTGGTTCAGTTTAGGCGTGAAAGCGTAGTTTCGGAGACGAGGCGTACACTGTCCGTTGTTCCCTATAAGTCCCGGCTAACGGCTGTGAGGGTTTTAGTGGGTATTCCCTGGAACTCTCAGTCCCACACACGCCTAACTGTCTAGCTTACAGCGCGATACGTTCTTTAAAGGATTTTCCATCGAAACATAAGCGTTAAAACGTAACAAACATACAGACTTTTGCATTGATAATATTACTAGGGTTAAATAACATTGGGTCCACGTCCGAAAGCCTCCTAGTGGCGGACCCTGATAACGTGGTTGGGAAACTTTCTCGGCGGGTGTGTGGCTTTTGATGTCAAGTGTGTCGCCTTGGCATTCGAAGTCACATGCCATCGTCAAGTTGTTTTTGTTTTCCCACCACGGCTAGTTCCGGACGGCCCTTTTCAGGGCCACGACCGCGCCTGAAGTCCCCCGGGTGCGCTCCGATGGCTGTTCCCGGTGCTCTCGTCAGGAGGACGCGCCAGGTCGAGCAGCCGTCGTCGGTGAGGAGGCGGCCTATAAGGCCGGCGTCGGCCAGTGGCCTACAAGGGCTGGCGTTAGTTGGTAGTTCCTGTGGGCTGTTGGCCACCAATTGGTGCACAAGGAGTGCCTAGACGGGAGCCATCCCGTAATAGCGCACTGGAGGTCAGGCCGGGGAGGCTGTTTAGTGGGTATGGAGCGAACGCCGAGTAGTCACTGATCCTACGATGCGGCCCCACTTAGTGCATAAAGCGCGTAAAAACGCCTAGACATTAATTTATTATTCTTCTCGAATTTCAATTAGTTTCAAACTTACAAATTCCATAAAACACGTGCGTTAATTGTCTGTAAGTTGCCTTGTGAATGAAAGGACGTTCGGCAGCCAGTAGTATACTGCAGACAGGCCGTGGGAGGGGTGAGAGGGGCAAGCGTGGAAGAAGAGACGTAGGCTCGCTTTACGGAGAGACGTAAGCGAGGCTATCGAGGGACGTAAGCGCGTGGACGACGAATGGTAAGCGCGGGAACTGCAAGTTGACCATTCATGGCACTGCCATTCGTGAGCTTGTCCCGAGGCGCGGCGATGTCGTTACATTGCTGATTAACGTGTGTTACAGTATGGAGTTTCATACAAAGAATACTAAACGGCTCGAGTTGAGGCGATACTGATCTGTTTCCGAAATAATAAGTGTGCTTCAACCTTTAACTACACCTTTAATAACACTGTAAGCGCCTCTACAGGTATAAGACGCTGTGACATTTTTCGAAATGAATGACGGCGGGTATTAACAAACTTGCGATTCAGATGTTTTCAATACGCACCTCACTATTTATTTTGGGGAATAAATAGGGCTGAGCAGCGATAAATGCGCGCAGAAGGCGGACCTCGCTTGTATAGGGGATCCGCAGCGACTAAGCTGTCACTAGGGTTGCCTATACAGCCTGTCCTAGCAGAGGAAAGTGAAACTTTTGATAAAGATTTGCTAAAACTACGTGGTAGACCCATGTGTCAACAGAGCAACACTTGTCATCCAATGACTTTAACAATTGACATAAGAACATACGTTTAGAAACCGATACATCATGTTTCGTTTACAAACCAACAAATTCTAGGTGGTTGACCCATATATAGGGTCGTTTGGGTAGGTACCACCGCCTTTCTTATTTCTGCCGTGAAGCAGTTCGCTGTGTTTCGGATTGAAGGGAAAGGTAGCCAGTGTAATTACTGGGCATGGAAGGCATATCATCTTAGTCCCCAGGATGGCAACGCACTTGCAGTGTTAAGCGATTTACTCTTAATATTGCAAGTGTCAATAGGCGACGGTAACCACTTAACACCAGATTGGCCGTAAGCTTGTTTGCCATCTTGTAGTATAAAAAAGAGCAGAATAAGATTTGTATTGTTAGGGGTACAGTAGAATATTTTATTTAATGGTAGTTTATTATGAAAACTAACAATTTGCTTGCAATAGTTGTGAGTGCTCCGACTAATATCTTCGAAGATAGTAAAATTACAAAAGTCACGTAAAAAGTAACTACAGTAAAATATATATAAGTTCTTTTATTTATAATGTCGTCGCCCAAGAGTATAGTGCTTGCTTAAACTTTATATAAATTATTGTCTATAAAAGCCTAAATGTATGTATGTTTATATAAATATTTTATTGCACACATAAAAACATTAATAGCGATACATAACGAAAGACATGTACAAAGTGAGCTTATCTCTAAAAGAGATCTCGTTCAGCCCTAGCATTAGTGAGAAAACCTAATTGCGGGAAAAACGCGCTATTATGAACGGGTTTTATTATGAGATTGACTTAAAGTTTTGATTCCTACAGCATAACAAGTTGCCAGTATTTCAAACAGTTACATCGATGCCCTGTTAAAATATCTCCGATATAATAGAAAAAATCATTGCTAATTCTAAATCGGTGCAAGCGGCAATTTTAAACAGCCAATAAATCACGGCGTACACTGCCGATAAACTTAGAAAGCTAGCGTTGGATTGACTTTTGTAAGTGGTGTTTCCTTTAGCAGCAGAGAGAAATAGTCTACTGGACTTCTGGCGTATACATAGTTGAACGTTTGGAAAAAAAAAGTTGTTCCTTATTGATTTCGAAACCAGACTTTTGAGTTGGTTTAGAATATAAGGAGCGTCTATTCTAGATGAGTCGAGCAGGAATTCGTGTAGTATGGACCGACTTACGAGCCTCGAACAAACGCATTGGGCGTTCAACTCGTGCTCAGTAAGGCCGGGTCAAGACGAGTGTAGCGTGCGAACGTCCGTTAGGACGGCACTACGAGCATTACATGTAACGCTCGTGCCGGCGCTTGGGCTGATCCATCGGCTGTCGGTTTTTTGCGCGAACACAAAGGCTCTCACAGTGCTCGTTTGGACTGCGTTCGTGACGGTTGTGACATGTGTACGTTCATGATGTGGAGTGACGAACAATCACTTAAACTTATTAGTTTGTATCAAGAAAAACCTGTTATTTGGGATCCAAAAAATCCTTTAAAAAAATCTATAATACGATGGTTGGAGGGATATTGCGCATTCATTGGGATGAGATGTAGAAGATTGGCCACTTATATGCTGAGTTTTTAGTTCCTCAAGTAAGGAAGATCATCTTTTATACAATTTAGTTGTCCACCGTCGACGCTTCCGCTTCCGGTCTTCATTTAGTAAATACATAGAAATAAAAGCAGCACCTGCTATCACGACCTGCCTGTTCAGCATGTTCGTAGCAACTGAGTGGAAACCAAGATTCGTGCCACGATTCGCGTTGCGTTCGCGTGAACGGCCACACTGTTGATGCTAAATTACTTGTCATCTTACATTACACGTTACACTCGTCTGGACCCGGCTTAAGAGCACCAGTCGCTCTAGCAATGGTAATTTTTTTGACGAACACAAAGGGATTTGTACTACAGAAAGCTACGTTTGACGAAAGTGATTGTTGGAGGATCATTGTACGTCCATACTTGATGCTGCGAACGACAACGAGCAGAGCGTAACCGCTGATATTCTGCTCATCTATGTAAAGCACTCATCTTTCCTGGTGGTAAACTTTAGGTTGGGTAACTAATGGTTTAGTTACTTTTTGGTTTTGCTCGACCCATACTTCCAGGGCCCCGTTTAATAAACGTTACAATTTCTAAATTGTTATTGTAGATTACGTTATGCTACATCTACAAGTTTCTGTTTAATAAAGCTCTCAACCTTCAAATTGACAAATATCAGAAAAATTAATAAATTGTAAAAAAATTCATATTTCTGTTTAATAAACATTTTCTCTTTACAGGTGACAATTTACATATTTGTAGGGAAACTGTTTTATTGAATGCTTCATTGTAATTAAAATTTTACATATTTTGTAAATTGTAGTACAATTTCGACAGGTGGATTTGCCCCATGTCAGGACTTTGCAATTTTATGCCTCTATTCAATATGTAAATAAATTTATTTGTAATACAAGAAGAAATGAATTGGTATAACTCAAAAACTTCAACTGTTCTGTGAAGTCATACCACTTTTTTATTTTAATATATTTTAAGTTATTTCACATTTAAGTAACCTAATTGCAATGTTTGTTTTCATATTTACGACACAGAATAGTGAGTTTTTCATTGACCTCCATGGCTTTCATTATGAATCAAACATAGAAAAGTACTCTGTTAACCAAATCCTAAATATTTTTAATTTCCAAGAATTTTTAAATCTGCTCTTCATCTAAGAATGTTCATCAAAAACTTACATTTTATGTAATTTGTAACTTACAATTTTCGTTACTTACAAACAGAGCCCAGTGTTGTTGTATGGCAAACTTTTTGACATTGTAAGCGTAATGGTTATAGATTTATATCAATGTTAGAAAGAAAATAAAAATGTTTCAATATCGATAGAATGGCCGTCCTTTGATACTTGTATTATACACAAACTGGTTAACAGAGATAGAATAAAATCTTGTACACAAATTTTTGGGAGAAAAGAAAATCAGCGAGATTTGTTTGGTACCAGCCCTATTTGCGAACCCTTTTTTCCGTCTTCGCAAATCGTCGGGGATTAAGCTAGGAGAGCTCACACCTTTTCACCAATATTTTTTTGTGGTTCAACCGCCGGTAAACCTCCATGATACAAAGTGTTTTGCCGACGATCAATAGGCATTTTGAAAGATAACGTTTCGTTACAACTCTTATTGATATTTTGATGAGAAAGGGCGAGGTGGAAAGTAAATAGGATTTTCCGGATGAGATTTTGTGTGTTGTGTTGCACGGCTTAAAGGTGTTTGTAGCGTAACCTGTTTGTGGTAGGTACTAACGCGGACATTGTTTGTCTTACATTTGAGTCGAACATACAAAGGAAGTCTCATTATTAAATAATCCGCTTAACGTGCTTCTTTTCCCGCCTTGTCTAACAAATCCCGTTGTTCTTTGACACGGGATGAAAATTATTGCATTGTAAACATTTTGAGGAAATCTTTTTACATGCGGAAAAGAGAACGTAAAAGTTTGTTCGTTTCAAATTCAATATATTATGGCGAGCGTGCTCTCGCTCAGCCGACACCGAAACTCACTCGAGCGCGGCTCACGGAAAATTTATTGTTTTTCTAAGAAAATTTCCTTCGTACGACGCAACATCCTTGTTTGGTCCCTAGGGAAGAGTTGCAAAAACTTAATGACGTCTCGCGAAGCTAGATTGTTTAACCTCATTGTGTTAGCTCAAAGTATAGCAAGTAGACGAGCACCGAGTTGGAGTTTTTGTTATAGCTAAGAAAATATTAGGTGATGTGGTAATTTGCTAAGTATTCGGCGGCGTAATATTATTTCTGACGCTATGAATATATCAGCACACATTGCCTATTTATTTATATTAAGTTACCGATAAGGTTTCGAAGTTTCTAAGGTCGAGAATATTATCGAGTAGGTGTTTACAAATTTGTCTTCGATTATTAAGTTGCTAATGCCTTTAGTGGGCACTTAAGTTTTTTGAAGTTGTTCAAGGGCAATTACAGAAATTGTACTATATTAGAAACATATTTAGGAACATTATAATAACGAGCTGAGGAACTGAATTTTCTTGGATCAATCGTTTATTTTAAACTTAATGGGGTAGGATTGTTTGATTGCCATTGGCAATTCGCGATAGAATTTCTGCTAATCTTGTTTTAGCATACATAATGACAAATAATGTTATTATTTTAATTATTATATCTATGAAGTTGCTGTATTATTTTTTTGTACCTAAAGTAGCAATTTTTTTAATTGAATAGCTGCCTTTGGTTCTTGTTATGTAAAATAAACTACTATTGTTAACTTTCTTCAAATTCAAGAACACAATAATTTTTATTTCTGATAATGATCGAGGCTAGACTTAGCCAAGGGTTCTAATATATCAACAATAATTTAGACAAAAATATGCTTGTCTTGTCCATAAGTAACATCCATAATAAGAATTCATTCTGACTACTACATAAAAGAGCTTCCTTCATTTTTTTTTTGATTAAACATTTCAATAATTATAATTTTGCACGCCATGCAAATTTTTAATAGTATTATAGTCTTTACTCATAATTGAAACAGTTCTTGAATTAAAGAACTTACACTACACAGCTAATAGTGCATGAAAAAGTCAGCTCTTTCTTATGTATAGACCTAATTATAAAGTCAGTGTTAAGGATTGTAATGCAGAGAAAAAAAAGGTCTCGTCTCTTATCGCTATTGGCTTGATATTATTCAGAAGATAATAAAAAAGGCAGACTGGACTTATAAGCGTCAATGGCCACTGATTACATTTACTTAATAATATGTTATTTTTCAAAGAAAGCTTTTAAGGTATTTCAAAAGAAGCACTGAATGCTTTGTTTTAATATTTTTTTGTAATGGACAACATATTTTATCGTCTGAGAATGTTTTAGAAACTAATTTTTGTGTTTTTGGATTTCAATATTTTAAGATTTTTTTTTCTATGAAATTCTATACATTTTCTTTTATTGCGTATATACCTAGAAGTTTTCTGAGATTTTTTATCTTAATCCCACCTTTTCCTTTCTATAAAGGACTACGCGTGCTGTAAACCAGCACGCGAGTCACCGATAAATTGTGGCTACCATCCCAAGGCAAATTAAGAAACTTGGTAACTTTTTTCTATGTCACTCAATCAAGAAATGGAATTCACTGCCAGTACACAATGTTCCCTACTTCTTATAATCCTGGGTTTTTCAAAAGAGGCGCGAAGAAGCACCTTATAATGCTCATATAATGTCCCCACCGAGGGGCTCGAGCCTACCCCACATTAGGGGCCATTAGGCCTTAGTCAACCACGCTGGCCAAGTGCGGGTTGGTCGACTTCACACACAACCTAAGAATTTCTTCATAGGTGTTTGCGGGTTTCCTCACGATGTTTCCTTCACCATAAAAGCGTCGATTAAACGTACATATGCATTCAAAATTTAAAAAACACATTGATACGTGGCGGGGATCGAATCAGTGCCTCCCGGGTGGGAGACGACGCTCTAACGCACTACGCCACCGACGCTTCGTGTAAGAAGCACCTTGCCGCTCAGCAATATCACCAAATATTTTTTGAGGTGAATTCTTATTTTTAATATGTCAATTCTTATGAGATATAAAAATAAATACCATGTGATGCTGGCAGAGTAGAATAGCATCACCCCATATCCTCCTAGGTGTCCTAGAAAGCGACCAATGGATCAGCAAGATATATTGATCACCTTGTACTCCGTCTACCAATCTGCATTGCGCAAGCATGGTGCACTACTGCCTGAACATCCTTCGATAACAAGGAGAGGTCTTGTGTGCCAGCAGTGGTTCGAATTATAAAGGAGATTATGATGATGAAAATAAATAAAGAGTTATACCACAATCTACCTATTTTTATATAATAAATTAAATTCTAACTTAATTTTCAAGGGCTTACATTAAATGTGACCAAACAATACCTCCAACGTTAACCTTTATACACAGCCTACGACAAAATATTCAAACGTCAACCCGTGGTGTTAAAGCCATGTTTGAAATTGAAAGCGGCTATAACTGCATTACGTAAAATGTTTGGCCGTAATATAAATATGGTATGCAAACAAAAAAGGGATCTGACGCCAACGGCACAGTTTCAAGATAAAGTCTTTTATCGGACACATAATAACGTTCAGTGAGAAATCGTTAGCCCGTGCTCACGTCGCTGGGACACGTGCGCACTCCTGAGACTGATCCCTCCTTCTGCTTAGATTAAATTTGTGCCTATAAAAAATCGGAGATGTGCGATTTAGACGTGCGAATTGCGAATTCCGTATATTGATGGACGTATTCTGTTCACATATGTTTGTAACGGCTAAAACGCGAGCGAAAGATCTGTCATTCTTTTTACGATTTTTCTGAAATATTCCACTACGAATGTTGTTTGAGAGAAGCGTGATAGAGCCTCGCTGAGGAAGAATCTTTTTAGGGCAAGGCAATGATAGCAATATTGTGTTCTTGATTTTGTGAATAACCTTTTGCTCCTTTGAGAGAACCAAATAGCGGGAAGAATTTAATTTAATTGTTCACCGCGGGCGCAGCCTAGGGCCACAATACTCCTGAGTTGGGAATCGAACTTTCTTCCAAGTGCTACATAGTGCTTTATACTTCACCTCTGAGGAGTATTCAAAGACTTGTTTAATTGAAATAAGCAGTTTAACAGAATTGTAAAGAGATTATTACATTTGTATGGAACTAGTGCAAAAATTGAAGGCGCTGCTTGTTGGAGCAATTTATGACTAAATTAATTAAGGATTATGTTACAATTTGTACAGTTACTTAAATTAAATAATAGAGTTTTGTTAGGAATGTTTATTTTAGTATTCGACGTTTGAGACAATACAGGAAAAGAAGGTGATGGCGCACTGGTTGCTAGATTGTTCTAACACTTCTGGTTTTCGTGGTGGGACAGAGCCCATAACCGCCACGCTCGTAGAAGGTTGAGGGTCTTGATAATTAATCGACTCGTGATGGTGGATGCGAATGGACCGCGTTTAGAAATGGATTTTCTTACAGCTTTTCCTCCCGCTAAAACACATTAGAAATGGATTTTCGTACAACTTTTCCTCCCGCAGTCAAAGAAAAGATCAACTTTCTCTTTTCAATTTGAGGGAATAATATATTCCGATCAGGTGTAGTATAAACACTTTTTCAATTTAGGTATTACATACAGCCCTGTTCCTAGAATGCATGGAGGCAGAGGAAACAACCACATTACGTCTTAATGAAATACAATGCAGTGACAACCAACTTCGGAGTCATAAGAGTAGACTCCAGAACGTATTCAGTAACTTATAGATGCTGGGAGATTCTCGCAAGAGTTGGGCTGCGTGCTGTGACTCAGTCTCTAACTGGCGAAAAAGTAGTCAAGTTGGGGGATCAGCCCTCGCAACGAATAAAAAGAAGACCGTTATAGCAATCTATGAAAGTTTTCCACGATCTCCTACACGGTAAGGTGTTGGCCTATTTTCCCAAGTCTGTTCCATCACGATTAAGTTTAGTTTTTAAGGTTAAGTGCAATAGGTATATTTTACAGTGCCGCCCGCCGCTACCAACTTGAGCCTCTTCAATTGCGTCGCGATGTTGCGTCATTGAGCGCCTTATACCACGGTGAGTGTTCCAAGGTGCATTTTTCCTACGCGAGGGCTACGTACGCGTGCCGGCTCCCGTTGCCACTGACACACTGTGGCTACCATTCCAACGCGAGCTAAGAAATTTGGCAACTCGTTTCTTTGTCGCACAATCAAGAAATAGATTTCAAAACAATCCTGGGTCATTCAAAAGAAGCGTGAAGAAGCTGAAAACCTCCCCTACCACCTACTAAGTTGGAGTTAAATACCCAGAAAAAGGCCATTTATCTATTACAGCTAATTAGAAATTCCTGGATCTAAATTGGATCTAGGTAATAACAATAATTTCCGCTTTAACGCTACCCACGGACCCCTAAATCGTACCCTGGAGTCGATAACGTCGAAAATGTGCAGATGTCGCCGGGCACTGTATGAAGCTGCGATAGGTTTCCGACGTGCCGCGCCTACCGACGCGGCGGTGACCCGACAGAAACAAACAGGGGCTTACGCACTCTAGATTAAATACAAGACGAAGGAAAACGTCTGTATTGACGATGTCACAGACAAAATAATAACCGATCAAAAGTATTTTTTAATTAATTGTGTTTCATCGGTTGAATTATTGTTGTTTTCTTATAACCAAGCGGAGAGGACTTTCTGTGGTAGAGTCAGTAATAATAAATCTATGGGTATAGTAGAATAATTGAAATCGTATAAGTACTTATCTAATTTATTTATAGCGATATGTATTAATTAGTAGCGGACCCGACAGACTTCGTCCTGTCATAAAGATTTGAAAACATTTGTATGGGAAAAAGAAAAGGGCTGTTTTTATGGTTGATCTGGCAATTATCCGAATTTTTCTCGCCGTAAAAACCATCCTTGAACTTCAACGAACATTTGAAAAAAAGAAATTGGCCAAATTGGTCTAGGCGTTGTTGAGGTATGCGCTTACCAACACATTTTGCGATTCATTTTTATATTATAGATTAAGGGTTATGAGGAGTTGCAATGAAATCACACAATACGAGACTGACTTTTATTCTTGAGAATGCCGTTACAATCTTTCGATACCTACATTATATAAATATCAAATAATTCACAACTACCTACATAGATTACATATATACCAATAACGTAAGAATACTCTTCGCTTGCTAATAAAAAAATAACCATTTACAGGTAAATATGGCAAAAGTTAAACAATTACTTAAGTGCGCGGCTAATACCGTCAGCATCAAAAGTAGATTACTACTTTAGTACATAATATTGAGTTTTTAGTATTAAGTTTAGTTTGTCATAACTCATAACAATCATTCATAATTATGATTATGATATTTACATCACTACATTCCTATCACTATTACTACAAAGGAGCTGGTTGATCTGACGGTACTTGAAAAAAAATCAACTCTATTTTCCGCTGTGCTCCAGAAGGCACCTTAAGCTGGTGGTCCCGGCTGTAGCCAATGATGACAGTTATAAAATAAACAGAAAAGTTGTCAATGTTAAAGAAATCACGTCTACCTCTATGTCAAAAATAGAAAAAAAATCGGTCTCCCATTGACTTTCTTGTATACTAGAAATGACTCAAAAGTTGATAGAAACCTTATATTTTGATGTCATACATGCATGTTAAATTTTGGTCACCCATCCGAGTACCGACTGCGCACTTGGTTGCTTAACTTTCGTGATCGACGACTCAAAAGTTGATAGAAACCTTATATTTTGATGTCACACATGCGTGTTAAATTTGGTTGCAATAAGTTAAAACATACTCAAGTTATCGTGCTAACGTACAGATACACACACACAGAGACATAATTCCAAAAACGGTATTTGACTCAGGGCGGTCCAAAACGTGAAAATCCGTCAAAATCTCGAGGTCGAATTTTTTGACGATTACAAGAGTTCCTCTGTACTACGTACCTATACGAGAAAGTAAAAATGGTAAAAAAACTTTAACCCGAGTAGTAGATTGCATGAGAAGGGTGGCATGGAATCAATTCCTACACAAGATAGTTAGACGCACGAGTGCAGCGAGGGCGGCTATAGTCCGAGAAGGAATTGATTTCTTTTACCCGTGCTAAGCACTATTTTTATTTCGATATAAAGGAAAGTAAAAAGTAGTTTTTTCTAAAATATTTATTGATAAAAATACTTGTAACATCATCATCATCATCATAACAGCCTTTTTAATTCGACCCAGTGCTGGGACACAAGGCCTCTCCTTGTCATCGAAGGAGGTTTAGGCAGTAGTCCACCACGCTTGCCCAATGCGGATCGGTGGACGGAGAATAAGGTGATCAATACCCCTTTGCTGATCCATTAGTCGCCTTTTAGGACACCATTGACACATTTGAGGATATAGGATGTTGCTATTCTATTCTGCCGGCATCACACGGCTAACTCGTAACATGAGTAGTACTTATTTAAATTAGCGTGTTCCACCCACTACTCAGATCAAACAAACGCTACTTTCCAAGAATGAGAAATGAAAATATTGTTGTAAGGACCTATTCCATGGTGTTTAACAGTTTTTGTGGTTGCTAAGCAACGACAAAATATTTATCTAATCACTTTTTCGTTGCTTACCAAAACAAGAGTTTGTGTACAAACTTCAAAGGAATGAAATTAGTTAAAATTAGAGTTACAAGGAAAAATCTCTAACTCCTATTATTGAAGTCAGTTGAAATGTAGCCTATTTTGTCCGGACTATAACAAATCGATTAACACTTCATTCATCAAAATCGTATAAAAAGTTAGTTAGAACATACGTAAATACAACCATACATACATAAATACTATTTCCTTGTGTTCTCTCGTTCCTACAATCCTGGGTCATCCAAAAGAGACGTGAAGAAGCACCTTACATGTCAGCAAGGCGAGAGTGGCTTGCACGGCGGTTTATCCCTTACACACGAAGATTACTATCTTCCACTTATGCTTACCATCAGGTGGAATGAGGTCATTTGCTTGACCTTTATATAAAAACAAAGTTCATATATAAGCTGCTAAAACTACCTTCCTTCCTTTTGTCGTCGCCGTAGTCGGGTAAAAAATATTTTTTAGAGCCTTTACACACTGCGACTTTTAGCAGCGACGCCGTCGAGTTCCTGTCGCGATGCAGCATCGATGCTAAAAGTCACAATGTGTAAAGGGTCTTACCTACACTACTTATTTATAGCAAAAACGACACCAAACAAATAAAAAGTGAAAACCACTGGAACCCGACTTCATGAAAGTAATGTAATCGGTCAAAATCGGGGTTTACAAGCTAAAATTGACTGCTCCTATCTTTAAAGTCAGTTACAATGTAGCCTCTGTTCTCCGGACGATAATAACGAATCGTTTAATATCTTTTTCATCAAAACAGATTAATAGTCGATTTCAGACGCCGCCCTGGTGGAGTGGTCATTAACGCTGCCTACACATCGGGCGGTCCGGGTTCGAGTCCTGGTAGTGGCAAATGTTAGTGTGATGAACACGAGCATTTGTTCATGAGTCATGGTTGTTTATATATTTATTTAAGATTATTTATAAAAATATCTAGATTATTATGTATATTTGTCCGTTATCTAGTATCCATAACACAAGTTCTTAAAGATACTTAATTTGGGCTAGATAATTGGTGTGAGCGTAGAAATATATTATTATATTATATTATTATATTATAAAATAGTTTAGGCGCTACAGGTGAATATACGTAAATCTAAATATAGGTACTCAAAGGTGTAGGCATAGTGATCTATCAACGCACAGCCCAAACCACTGGACGGATCGGGCTGAAATTTGGCATGCAGGTAGATGCTATGACGTAGGCATCTGCTAAGAAAGGATTTTTGGAAATTCCACCCCTAAGGGGGTAAAATGTCCAATGGGCGGAAGCTAGGCTATATATATAAAATTCAAAGTCCTGACTGAGATATCTCCGCACAACCCAAACCGCTGAACCTAGAAACTTTGAATTTTGCACATATTAGGTTGGGGAAAAAGTCTTTTCGCATTATAGTATGTATAAACTTGTAATAAAATCTCTTTGGCTATACTATTTGTATCTGGCTGGTTTTGGTATCATTGAAAGTTTAAATTTTAAAGAACATAATTCCAAATTCAAATTAGGAAAATGTGTGATTTTCATTTGTTTTTCGTACCGCCAAGATGAGTGAATCTAATGAAGAAATTCGATACATTTTAAAATTTTACTACAAAAAAGGTAAAAATGCAACGCAAGCCGCGAAAAAAATTTGCGATGTTTATGGACCTAGTGCAGTGTCTGTGAGAGTAGCACAAATTTGGTTTAAGCGTTTTCAATCCGGAAATTTTGATGTCAAAGATGCACGTCGCTCTGGTCGCCCTATCACAGATAAAATGGATGCCATTTTTGAAAAAGTGGAGCAAGATCGGCATGTCAGTAGTTACGACGTAGCTGAAGAACTGGGAATTGACCACAAAACAGTTTTGGCGCATTTGAAAAAAACTGGGTACACAAAAAAGCTCGACATTTGGGTACCTCACGAGCTCACTGAAAGAAACCTAATGAACCGTGTACTCATTTGTGATTCTTTATTACGACGTAATGAAACCGAACCATTTTTGAAGAAGCTGATAACTGGTGATGAAAAGTGGATCACGTACGACAAGAACGTGCGAAAAAGGTCGTGGTCAAAGGCCGGTCAGCCTTCACAGACTGTGGCGAAACCCGGGTTAACTCACAACAAGGTGATGCTGTGTGTGTGGTGGGATTGGAAGGGCATTATTCATTATGAGCTGTTACCACCAGGCAGGACCATCGATTCTGAACTCTACTGCGAACAACTGATGAGATTAAAGCAAGAAGTTGAGAGAAAGCGGCCGGAATTAATCAACAGAAAGGGTGTGGTTTTTCATCGTGATAACGCTAGACCTCACACATCTTTAGCCACTCAGCAAAAATTAAGAGAGTTCGGCTGGGAGGTGTTAATGCATCCGGCGTATAGTCCTGACCTTGCACCTTCAGATTTCCACCTGTTTCGGTCTCTTCAGAATTCTTTAGGCAGTGTCAGGTTAACATCACGAGAGGACTGCCAAAACCACTTGTCGCGGTATTTTGACCAGAAGTTCCAAAATTTCTATAGCAATGGGATCATGTCCCTACCTACAAGATGGCAAAAAGTTATCGAACAAAATGGTACCTACATACTTTAGTTAAATGTAAATAAACTATATTAAAAAATGGTTTGAATTTTCTTAAAAAATGCGAAGAAACTTTTTCCCCAACCTATTAGATGCCTGCCAGTGCAGGCATCCACTAAGAAAGGATTTTTGGAAATCCCAAGCTAGTACAAACAAACAAAAAAGGCAATAAAAACGTTTGTTGTTATACTTTTATAACGATTGACGATGTAAAACATTTTTTATCAAACACGAAAATAAAATATTTTATAACAAGAAAAACTTTCATTTACATCTGTTAAGAAGATCCAGGGCTGACAGCTTGATCCCAACTGACACAAATCGTTAAGTTTTCACTGTTTATGAAATGAATATGGTATAAACGTAAACGATTTTGCTAAACATCAGAGAGTAAATCATTTTTTTGTATTTAATTCTGTCATAATAGTAGTTTAAGTAACTGTCACATAATTGAGGCAATTAAAACACGAGCAGGAATTTTAATAGTATCATGCGAGTGTTTTAATGCCAAGTTATGTGCAGTAACATACACTACTTTATCTATTCTCAAACATTTAAATAAAACAAAAATGGGCTATTATTTTACGTTTTCCGAAAAAAAGTACTTTTTATTTTTTATGGCAAAAACCTAGGTATTTTTTATTCTCAGTGCCGTTTTGCAAAATATTTGGCGGAGTCAAATTTTCTGCTCAAATGTCAACAAGTTACTCATTTTGACTGTCTAAAGAGGTCTGAAGGAGTTTCTCCCGAGTTCTTGTTGTAAAGACACATTTTTAACCCAAATCAACTGTACAATTTTTGTTACTTTAGTTACATTTACACTTGACATTGCCAAATACGTACGTTTAATGCGACGCGAGGCCATTAATTAAGAATAGAATAGAGGTCTGAAGTAATTTTCCCATAAGTGACTTAATTTTTTAGGAAAAAATCGAGAGTGGTCTCCCGTTGACTTTCGCGTATACCGGAAACGACTCAAAGTTTGATAGAAACCTTATATTTTGATGTCATACATGCATTTTAAATTTTGGTCACCCATCCGAGTACCGCCCGCGGACTTGGTTGCTTAACTTTCGTGATCGACGGCTTGTTGTAAAAACACGTGTTGAGAGACTCCATTTTTAACCTCAATCAACCGTACAATTTTTGTTACTTTAATTAAGTACATTTTTACTTGACATTGGCAAAATGCGTACGCTACGCCATTAATTAAGAATAGTATAGTAGTATGATTACCTTTGAGATAGTAATTCAAATATTATGACATGATTGAAGATAAAGTTCTTTTACAATTGTTTGAAAATGATGATTACTTCTTATCCTGGATTTTAATAACAAGCACTCCTGATCTCGTAGAAGGAGGCTGCGGAAACATCAGGATAGCAAAGTATGCCCTAGCCTCTCCGAGGAGGCAGGTCTTCACAAAGGTTGGCCTCCATGTGTCCAGAGCAGGCCCCCTCAGTATCACTCTTCGGCCGTAGTGCCCGTTGGCGTTGCTTTCCTGTAACGCCCACCACAAAGAGCTGAGAGGTTACCGGAGGAGTTTACTAGGTATTTTCGGTGGCGCGTTCGGAGTTCCAGAGATCGTATTATTTCAGACACATAGGATCCATATACAATTACTGTTTTTTTTTCTCTTACTACAGAGACAGCAGGCTAGGTACGCATGGTGTTGCAAGGGCCCGTGACCGCTCACAGTCAGACGCAAAAAAACACATAAACCAAAGAATAAATATAGTGCAGTATCGGTAATGGTAGGAAGAAAGTTTAGTTACAGTGTTTAGCAAAGGTATTTGAACTATGTCATGTATTTTCACCGCGAGATGACCTAAGCTAAATTAACTTACTTCGGCGTGGTTAGAGTATATTACAGTAAGTAAGTTTATCTCTGTAAATTCTCAGTGGAAAACCAGGCATAGTATAAAGTGAAGTCTTAATGTACTTAACTCTTTTTGTAGTATTGCTGTTGAGACTGGGCTTTTTAGGATCGGAGATTTTTTAACGAAGACGAGGACCTTGTTCACCTTGTGATTATAGCACAATATTCATTAAATTTTTTTGAAATTACTGAATTAAAAACTCGAGTGACGCCTTGGAAGCGCACCCAGTACTTCCAGCCAACGTGTTATACTCTGGTGTTACTGGGTAATGAATTTTAAAATATCAGCATAAAAAGGTCTTGCGTATACTCGCCTTACAGCTTTGAGGATCTACTAAAGTCTTCGCATTCTTCTACTAAAGCAAAAGTTGTTAAAAAAGAGAGCAAGGTTAAAGATCTTACAACAAATCCTACGTAATGCAGAATTTAATCACTATAGAATAAAGAATTAGTGACAAATTTGGATTAGCTTAAATTGACCTTCACGAGCCTTTGCAGACGTAACGAGTCATCATCCAGCTGATAAAATAGTGGCTCGCTAATTCGTTGATCGCTCTTTGTCTTTTTTACATAAAAAGGTAAAGCAAATGACTCCTTTCACCTGATGGTAAGCAGGAGTAGAGTCCAAAACTGGCTACCATTCCAGCGCAAACTAAAAAATTTGGTAACTCCTTTCTATCTCACACAATCAAGAAATGGAAGTCACTGCCACCACCTGTGTCCTTCCTATAATCTTGGGTCATTCAAAAGAAGCATATCTCTCTCGCTAGCTGTCTACGCATTTGGAGTCTACTTCTTGTTACTCATGAATGGAGTCATTTGCTCGACCGTTTTGTATAAAAAAAGATCCTGGGTTTGATGACCTGCAATGTGCTTCTTTTACGCTTAGAGGAGTCACCTTAAATTAAATCTTTTTCGTAAAAATTGTTTATAAGTCACGACAAAGTAAACTTAACTTTTCCATTGACAATATCAATCATACAGTCACTCAAGCGTACACGTCTCATTTCTATATCTCAAAGAAAGGGAAAGAATTCAGATTTATCGCATTAACAATGAATTAGCGAAAGTGGTTCGAAACTTTTATTTTGTGATCACGAAAGGAAACTTGTACATTTAGCTCTGAAAAACTGTGAATCATTCCAAGTCGGTGAATCAATATTGAAAAGCGCGAAAAGTTGAAAAGAAAATAAATCTCTTTTTGCTGTGAATTTTTTATGGCTTTCTGAAGACGGATTTCTTGCAAACATTGCGGCATTAGTTCATTATTTACTTGTATTGGATTTCTTATTGCCATAAAACTTAGAGACGTTAAAAATTAGATACTCGTGTTTCGGCGGGAGCTTATATATTATAAAATAGTTATGGTTAATACTATAACGAAGAACTTACAACTGTAAAGTTGATTTATAAATCTATAAAAACTAGGTATTTATTTATCCAAATTTATTTGATTATAATAGTTAAATTCGAATACTAGTAAAAACAAAATCGTTATTTATTTGTAATACAGATACTTAGCATAATTGTGTTTCCTTTTTATATTAGATAAACGTTTCAATATCTTGGTGACTGCTCTTTTGCCTGAGCTACACAGGACTGTGACTAACTTTACTCAAGTATTTTGTCTTCAATTGCGTCATAAGCTGACGTGACAATTTTCTATTCTCGTACGATTGACAAACATTTCACGTCATGCCAAATAAAAATATAAACAAATTCGATGTTTTTTTTTGTCGAATTATTCTTGAGCTTTTAAAAGGGATACTATTTAACTGGTTAGAGAAACCAGCCATAATTGGGCGACAAAAAAATCATTAATGGACTATGAACGAATGATTAGTCGCCCTTTTATTATTTTTAGTCGCTCATTCTGGATTTTTTAGTTACTCAGTTTATTATTAGGAATTTTAAAAATATATTTGTTTATATACAAAGGAATTTAAGTTGTGAAGACAAAACGAACAAAAAGAATATTTCCCGTTGCTTTCAAAAATGTGAAGGCGGAGGAAGGCGAATTCTTTTTTTTATCCGATAATTAGATAATAGATAATATGACGCTGCACACTAATTGTTATTCTAGTAAACTCTTGCAAAAGGAGGCAACAACAAAGCCATGTCTAGATAATGCAACCGTGAACGATCAATCTTTGGACTATTACGATGTTTTAGCGCCCTGATGTATTGTTTAAGCTTCAATAAAGTTTTGATGAATTTTCGTGTTCTCCGGCCCTTTGTCGAAGATGAGGCGTCGGATATTGATGAATAATTTGACGGCCAAGTAACGATCCTGTAATTATTCAAAGGAAGATATCGAGTTCTGTATTGATTGTTAAGAATTAAACGGGTTTTCATTGTTGCTGATTTACCAACAATTTTCAAATCAAGTCTTTATTGGTAGCCCCTATTTACCCGACAAAGCAATTAAGAATATTTTAAGAACTCATTTTACGTACTGACTCCGTTATTAATTGCTTTTTAATTTATGTTGTCGTGATAACGAGTACTGTTACTTAGAAATAACTCTAACAGAGACACTTTCTCCCGGGAGACACTCGTCAACCAGAAGCCCTTTATGGAGGTTCGTGTTAAAGGCTAGAAAACCCACCAAGATATTGACAGAAATCAATATCGAACCTTCTAGATTGCACCAATTTACTTTGTAAGGAACAAAGAAGGTCTCGAACATTGGAAGGTTTTAAAAAGCAAGCGAAGAATTATTTTCTAACTACCTGTTATTGTATTTCCTCCTTTACTGATTTCTGTATTTATTAATTTATTCTTTTATCCTATCTTATTGTATTACGATCTATATGTCTTCTTTATTATTTTTCTCAATAGTATCATGTATGTTTATCCTGAGTCTTGCACCTCTTTTAATTTATTTCTTTAAGTCTCCTCCCACTACAGGTTGCCTGGAAGAGATTGCTTCTTAGTAATAAGGCCGCCTTTAGTACTGTCCTATGTGTATTATATGATCTGTATTTTTTTCCTTTTCTGTTTGTGCAATTAAGTATATTTGAATTGAATTGAAACAAAATAGTGGAGCGTCAGTAGCGCTGTTTTATATTAGGTTGGGGAAAAAGTCTTTTCGCATTATAGTATGTATAAACTTATGGAATAATTTTATTTTAGCGTTTACAAACGCGTAAATATGTATATAATACTAGAAAAAAAACTTGTAATCTTGTCTATGTATAAACTTGTAATAAAATCTCTTTGGGTATACTATTTGTATCTGGCTGGTTTTGGTATCATTGAAAGTTTAAATTTTAAAGAACATAATTCCAAATTCATATTAGGAAAATGTGTCATTTTCATTTGTTTTTCGTACCGCCAAGATGAGTGAATCTAATGAAGAAATTCGATACATTTTAAAATTTTACTACAAAAAAGGTAAAAATGCAACGCAAGCCGCGAAAAAAATTTGCGATGTTTATGGACCTAGTGCAGTGTCTGTGAGAGTAGCACAAATTTGGTTTAAGCATTTTCAATCCGGAAATTTTGATGTCAAAGATGCACGTCGCTCTGGTCGCCCTATTACAGATAAAATGGATGCCATTTTTGAAAAAGTGGAGCAAGATCGGCATGTCAGTAGTTACGACGTAGCTGAAGAACTGGGAATTTACCACAAAACAGTTTTGGCGCATTTGAAAAAAACTGGGTACACAAAAAAGCTCGACATTTGGGTACCTCACGAGCTCACTGAAAGAAACCTAATGAACCGTGTACTCATTTGTGATTCTTTATTACGACGTAATGAAACCGAACCATTTTTGAAGAAGCTGATAACTGGTGATGAAAAGTGGATCACGTATGACAAGAACGTGCGAAAAAGGTCGTGGTCAAAGGCCGGTCAGGCTTCACAGACTGTGGCGAAACCTGGGTTAACTCGCAACAAGGTGATGCTGTGTGTGTGGTGGGATTGGAAGGGCATTATTCATTATGAGCTGTTACCACCAGGCAGGACCATCGATTCTGAACTCTACTGCGAACAACTGATGAGATTAAAGCAAGAAGTTGAGAGAAAGCGGCCGGAATTAATCAACAGAAGGGGTGTGGTTTTTCATCATGATAACGCTAGACCTCACACATCTTTAGCCACTCAGCAAAAATTAAGAGAGTTTGGCTGGGAGGTGTTAATGCATCCGCCGTATAGTCCTGACCTTGCACCTTCAGATTTCCACCTGTTTCGGTCTCTTCAGAATTCTTTAGGCAGTGTCAGGTTAACATCACGAGAGGACTGCCAAAACCACTTGTCGCGGTATTTTGACCAGAAGTCCCAAAATTTCTATAGCAATGGGATCATGTCCCTACCTACAAGATGGCAAAAAGTTATCGAACAAAATGGTACCTACATACTTTAGTTAAATGTAAATAAACTATATTAAAAAATGTTTTGAAGTTTCTTAAAAATGCGAAGAAACTTTTTCCCCAACCTATTAGATAGGTACTGTCAATATCAGAACTAGATTGCACTAAACACTTTAGTACCTTGTTATAATAATCATTGTTGTCGTAATAATCATATGGCGTTTCTTTGGAATTAATTACTTTCTGATGTTGACTGTATCAATTGATTGACTAGGTAAAGAAGGTACATAAAATTTAGAATTCAGTCCATATGTTTAGTCACAAGTTTATTTAAATTCAAGGACCGAGCCCTTATATCGCTTAGGAAAACAATTTAGTACACAATACCATTGCAAATATCACTTTAATATTTCCCTTTGTCCATATATTCAAGTACGCGAGGACATTTTCATACATACTTATGTCTACATGCGAAATTACGCTCACGCTATCGGCTTGATAAAGGAAAATATACTTTCGCATAACAACATTTCCATTTCATTTCAAAAGAGAAACGATCCAATAAAACGCATATTACCTCGTCGCATTGTAAAAGAAAATTTGAAAAGTAGGGGCGTCTCCAGAAACGGATGGTATTACAATTCGGTGCCATTTGCCGGTGTAGACTGTACGGATACGTGCTTGCGTGGGAAGTTTTTAGGCGACTATAAAGAAAATTCCTCTTTGAAATTTACGATTTCCCTATCGCTTAAGCGGCAAATCATGGCGCACGGATGAAATATTGTTCTTAACTCACGTGGGCTTTGAACTCATGTGGATTCTTACAGTCACAGCGATTGTGTTCAATTCTTTTTACATTACCGTAACAAATATTTATTTTCATATTCTAAGTGCACAGCTTTCTGGAATAATTCATCTTTCACTACACATTATGTTTGCAGTTACTTAGGCGATAGAAAGCGAAAAGCTGGGACGGAATGCGTGATCGTTTTTCAGCGTTCAACGTAAAGTTTGCAATGGCTAAGCAACCATGGACATGGTTCTTTTTCAGATACGTGACCAGGAATACTTCTACTAAATTTTCAAGCATGATTTGCAAAGCGGATGGCACGTAAGATGGTAAGATTGGTAAGGCTGCTGAGTATGTGTGTATTTTTTCTCATACAAGAAGTCGGTTACCAGATACAGAGCTGAGCAGGCAGACCTTACGGCGGAAGCTTGGAGAGAAGACTTTGTGCCAGATCCTATCAAAAGTTTTGGCGATATCGAGGCTGACAGCCAATGACTCCTCACGCTTATCCATAGCTTTACCCCAGACATGCGTCATGTACGCTGGAAGGTCATCCATCGTCGTTTTAGCCTAAAGCCGCACTGTCGATCGCTGATTAGTAAATGACCCTCTAGGGAGGGGATCAAGTGGTTATTGAGGATTCTTTCCATAACTTCTAAGTCTCTAATCCAAATCTGCCTGAGGAGAGCACACGATAGAACTACATGGGAAAGAACTAGTGAGGAGTGTCTGTGGTGATCGCATCCCTCAGTTATGAGGTACCAACTAAGGAGAGAGATATAAATATTATGGATTACGTTTTACCTTGTTGTATGTCAATTTCCCTTCATGAGAACTTATAGAAGATAATCATTACAGTTTGTTACTTATCACTTATATTATTTAGAGCAAGGCTTAAAAGATCTCTTTTTTATTCAAGTAATCAATATTTTAATAATTAGGTAATCAGGTGAAAGTACAGATGCTTGTCGCTGGAAGTTCTACGAGATTCTCTAAGTGCCGACTTGTGTTTCTAAGTGCAAAACTACGGTAGATGCACTGTGAATTTTGAATAGAAATAATCTTACACAAAAGTGTGTGTTAAACACATAATTAATCCGAAAATAAATCTCTATCATGATCTCGTATTGCTTTTAAGTAGACATTAGAATGCATAGAAATATTTACTGAAAGCTACGGTTCAAAAGTTATTTCGCACTTTAGTACCTTTTCACAATAACGTATCGACTTTCACGGCTTTCATAAAAACTGGTCCTGTTGAAATTGGCAGTTTGGAAGTGAAAAAGTGGTGAATATACTTCGTGATAGTTAAAGACGATATATACACAAAAATGCAGCTGCTTAGTGAAACAAATATAGTATATTAGCGCCCCGTCCCGACTTCGCACGCACAGTACTTAGAGTACTTAACCTCATTGAATTATACTTCTAAACTTTCCTCCTAAATCATTCTATCTGTTAATCAAAACCGCATTAAAATTCGATGCGTTGTTTCAAAGTTCTAAGCATACAGACAGAAAGAACGTATTTTTAATACTAGAAAAAGTGCACTGAAAAAAATCGAATTGCCTAAGGACAGTCGGTTTTTAGTGCATTTTATTTACGCGTTTGTAAACGCAAAAATAAAATTATTCCATAAAGAACTTATTGTTTTATACTATGTATAGATGCGATTGTGATTATCTTTATGATAAGCTGTCACGGTCTAAACCGTCTTCCAATATACTTACGTTGATTTTTAATAAAAAATCCATACAAACGAAGCATCACATAACTATCAACTATAATAATTAAATATTCTAGACTAATATTAACTTTCACTTGTTTTTAATCCAAATATAAACACAGCAATTGTTATTGTGATTATACTTGTTTTCATCTGTCTACTAATGACAGTTCTCATGTCGGCTGACGCCGATACCCGCTTCTAAATTCTATTATTTATAATAATGATTCTGACTACCCTCCATTTTAAAAATATCTCGAACTTTGTATACAAGCCTTTTGGCCCAACTAATTTGTGCCATAAATTAATTAAATAACTAATATATTTTAACTTGTATTTTCTGCGTCTATAATAATATGATAAAGAATTTAAATTATTTTTGTTATTATAATTTACTGCTACTTCAACCATAGATTCACTTACTCTGTATAAACTATCCTTTGGTTATGGTTGCATTATTCATTAAACGGAACTCCCACTACAAATTTTGGGAAGATTCTAGAAATTTTTGAGTATTTAAGGCGTAGCTCGGAGAAACTGGGCCTCTTCTTCCATTTTCTCCAGCTATAGTTTAGTAATCCTTCTTGAAGTTATTAACTGTAGTACGCGATCCCCGAACTAGGGTGAGTGTGTGTTCTTAACCTATCATTTTAACGTTTTGCATCTAGCTTTTTGATAATTTAGTAAACCTAGTGATAAATCGCAATTTCATTTAATTAACGTCTTAATTATTATTTCAATTCCTTGCACTAATAGATAAGGTAACCTTAAACTGTATAGGTACTTTTTAGTAGTAAATTTGCAAAACGTTATTTATGATTATTTTGATTAATTATTCTTATACATCATACTGTGTTTGTAATCATGTGAAACGTTCCACTAAATGGGCCGTGGACAGATTACAATCCACAGCTATATTCTTTTAACAATTAATCTGTGTAAAACTATTTTCTATGAGACCGCTAAGAAGGGTGCGTTTAGAAATCTATCGAGTTGAATAACTAATTTAATTTAATATGTTGCTAAAAAGTAAATACTAATTTCTACTTGAAATTAACTGTTCTTTCTTTAAATAGTATATAGTGACCACATGTTGACCTTTGCTCGACCTTTACATCTTATAATTTTTTTGATCACTTTATTACCCTTGTAGTTCTTTTATTAATTATTTTATTAAAACATTTCAATTGTAGCTTCGTCCCCCTATACCCTAACCTTAGCCGGTCGACTTTAGCGAACACCTGTTAATATCTTTTTAAAAACATTTTCAGGGATCCTATCTACGGGCAGCCGCCTACCCTGCTGCTCCGCTGCTGTGCTTCGTGCCACCCTACCGGCCGAAGCTGAACCCACGCCGACCACGCTGGTAGTCGACGTGCCTGGTTCCTGCCGCTTCCTGCGCTAACCGCTGAAGCTAAGTCTCTCTTTCTAAAGTGCGAGAACCCCAGTGCGAAACCCCACTCACGCCCTGAGTTAATAAATAGTGTTAAATTTAACCTATCTTTTATTTCTCTCTTTTCTGCACATCTGGCCGTGCTTCCCACGGTCAGAGCGTGTCAGTGGCGTCCAACTCGCTCAGGGTTCTTCGCTCTGTGGTTCTCATTTTTTTCTCTTTTTTTATTTTAATTTTTGTTTTAGGTGGGTACCTATTTTTTTTTATTTTTAATCTTTAGTATAATTATTCTATATAATTATATTATAAAGTGCGAATAATTTTCATTCGGTGAGCCCTAATCTATTACTATTCTTTTTACTAAAAAAAAAAGTTTAATTTTTGCCGGTTGTTAATTTTTTAATAGCTACCCACTTAATTTTTTTTTTCTCTCTAACGCTGCAATTGAATTGTTTCGCACACACTCGCCTTAGTCCCTTTTGTAAACTATAGTGTTGTACTTTACTATGGCGGAAAATACAAGTATTAATTTTCTTTCATTACACAAATCCGAGCTCGAATATGAGGTTGCTTTGCGCGGTCAAACTCCGGCTGACACTGTGTTCGAATTAAGAAAGCAGATAGTAAAATTGAATAAGGAGTTTCCAACTGAAACGATTTCACTTTCACATTTGCCTCCTTCTGAGGATTTAGACGGAGTTGTGGCCTGTTTGGATAAATCTTTTAAAAATATAAAATCTTTAAATAACAAATTCGATAAAAAATTATTTTTGAGAACGGAAGTCTTACTCAACCATATTTATCACCGGTTAAATAGGATCGAGGTTGACGAGTATGATTTGGATGCGGTTCTTTCCGACTGCAAACAAAATTTTGAGTCGCAAATGACCGAGCTTAGAACATTGTCACCATTTAGTAAGACTACCTTATCTGTTGAAGATTTGCAAAAGGCAATCATTGGTCTAACTGTTGATAAAAACCGTACTCCGGATTTATCAAAACTAAAATTTAATGGCAAGTCGTGTGTGCGTGCGTTCGTTCAAAAAGTTGACGAATTTGTCGAAGCAAGAGGCATTGATCATGATAAGTTGCTGTCTTTTGGCTATGAAATTTTTACGGACGATGCTCTTCATTGGTTCCGGTGCATTAAGCCCAAGGTGGACAGTTGGTCTCAGGTCGTTGATGCTTTAAAATCGGATTTTAGTGCACATGATTTTGACTACCAATTTTTGTCAGAAATTAGGTGTCGTTTTCAAGGCGAAGGCGAAAATATTAGTATTTACCTATCTATAATGGATGGCATGTTCTCTCGTCTTACTAATCCCTTGCCTGAGGTTGAAAAATTGGAGATCATTACACATAACATCCGACCTTGTTATGCTAACGCATTAGCTTCTGTTTGGCCAATATTAAATATTGACACGCTTAAGGCTGTATGCCAAAATTTCGAAAAGGTACAATGCCAGTTTAAAAAATTTAATGAGCCTTCTGCTCCTAGTTCTTCAACTCTAGCTCCTGAATTCGCTTATAAGGGCAAATCCAGCGCTTCTGTTAGTGTTGAAAAACCTGCTTATAAATCTTATAACGGTACTATAAAACCGAAGGTTTTTGTTACTGCTGTAGCTTCAGCAACTCTATACTGCCCGAGGTGTCGTACTAACTCGCATAGTCTAGAGGCTTGTCCACAACCAAGAACAATAATATGTTTTAAGTGTGGGAAAAAGGGTGTACGTACTCCGGATTGCACTAAATGCAACCCAAAAAAACTAGTTTGCCAGGATTGGAGAAATGGCGACTCCAATCGCCCCAAATTTAATAATCTCTGCAGTGAGACCGAGTGGAATCAGTGGTTATCCTTTGTTTCGGACGTCTTTTCTAACCACTCTGTGTCTCCAATCCTGGAATCGCAAAATGTATTTTCACGTCCCTATATAAACTTATATGTTAATAATAAGAAACTCGTTGGTCTGTTAGATACTGGTTCAGGCATATCTTTATTGGGCAATAGTTCTGATGAATTTTTCAAAAAACAAAATTATAAAATTTATTCTTGTAATCCGTTACAGCTTTCTGCAGCTGGCGGTCAAAGATTTTACGCTACTAAATACCTTATTTTACCTTTAACTTTTAATACCAAAACCTATAATATAAAACTTTATATTGTACCAGAAATACAAAACAATCTAATCTTAGGTATGGATTTCTGGAGAACTTTTGGGTTGTTTCCTGGTGAACTCGATAGCCTAGTAGTCAATGCATCTCAGGAGACTAATATTACTAGCATAGCTCTTGACGAACCTAAACATGATTTTTCATACGATCAACTAGATGAGATGCTTAAAGAGGACGTTGTCGAACCATGCGAAAGCCCCTGGTCTAATCCTATTCTTACACCTAAGAAAAACGGTAAATATGGGTTCTGTTTGGACAGTAGAAAACTAAACTCTGTCACTCGTAATTGTGGTCCTTATAATCTTCGTCGCAAAAACTTTGACTTCAACGTTAATGATATTGTCTGGCGAAAAACTTACTATCAAAGCGACAAAGATAAGCAATTTTCTAAAAAACTTGCTCCTAAATATATTAAATGTCGTATTAAATCTAAACTATCGCCCTTGGTCTATGAATTGGTTGATATGAAAGGTAAAAATCTAGGATCTTGGCATATCAAAGATTTTAAACTAAATAAATACTCTTAACTAATGTAAAATATTAAAATTACTAACATAAAAACAATCTTAAAAATTATTGTATTTATAGTCTAAAACTATAAATATAATAATTTCAAAAACTATAACTAACATTTAAAATACAACAAAACATACATTCTGATGTATTGTTTCCTTTTGAATATTTTAAAACAAATATATATATAGGAAACAGTTCCTTATCTTATAAAGCTGTCTTGTTTTTTTGTTCACAAATGCATTTGGTTCTAACCAAATGAAAATTTTGTTGAATTCTTTTACTGGTCGTGATTTTATTGCTTTGTTTTTTTTACAAAATTTTCTATAATAAAAATAAAATTGCTAAACAATTTTTTTTTCAAAAAAATCCCTTCCATTTTTTCCATTTTTAACTGGAGAATGCTGTACCTAAACTGCGCTCTTATTCTTTTATAGAATACTTTGAAGTATCTCTTGATTTTACTTTCACAGCTGTGACCTTATAGTTTTTCGGTTGCTAAACAACTGGATTACTCTCTTTTGCCTTGCATCTGTAGTCCTAGGTACTACCAAGACTCTAAATCTTGTATTGTCGATACCTCTCGTCAATGTTGCAGGGTACTCTTTTGCAGTTGTGTTGTATCTTGAGTGTCTGAATGTTCTATATAACTATTACTCTGAAGTTTTAGTTTCTTTTTGAGAGTGTAGACTTCTTTAGGGGATTTTTGTCAAGCAAAATCCTACACTAAAGGGGGGGATATGTCACGGTCTAAACCGTCTTCCAATATACTTACGTTGATTTTTAATAAAAAATCCATACAAACGAAGCATCACATAACTATCAACTATAATAATTAAATATTCTAGACTAATATTAACTTTCACTTGTTTTTAATCCAAATATAAACACAGCAATTGTTATTGTGATTATACTTGTTTTCATCTGTCTACTAATGACAGTTCTCATGTCGGCTGACGCCGATACCCGCTTCTAAATTCTATTATTTATAATAATGATTCTGACTACCCTCCATTTTAAAAATATCTCGAACTTTGTATACAAGCCTTTTGGCCCAACTAATTTGTGCCATAAATTAATTAAATAACTAATATATTTTAACTTGTATTTTCTGCGTCTATAATAATATGATAAAGAATTTAAATTATTTTTGTTATTATAATTTACTGCTACTTCAACCATAGATTCACTTACTCTGTATAAACTATCCTTTGGTTATGGTTGCATTATTCATTAAACGGAACTCCCACTACAAATTTTGGGAAGATTCTAGAAATTTTTGAGTATTTAAGGCGTAGCTCGGAGAAACTGGGCCTCTTCTTCCATTTTCTCCAGCTATAGTTTAGTAATCCTTCTTGAAGTTATTAACTGTAGTACGCGATCCCCGAACTAGGGTGAGTGTGTGTTCTTAACCTATCATTTTAACGTTTTGCATCTAGCTTTTTGATAATTTAGTAAACCTAGTGATAAATCGCAATTTCATTTAATTAACGTCTTAATTATTATTTCAATTCCTTGCACTAATAGATAAGGTAACCTTAAACTGTATAGGTACTTTTTAGTAGTAAATTTGCAAAACGTTATTTATGATTATTTTGATTAATTATTCTTATACATCATACTGTGTTTGTAATCATGTGAAACGTTCCACTAAATGGGCCGTGGACAGATTACAATCCACAGCTATATTCTTTTAACAATTAATCTGTGTAAAACTATTTTCTATGAGACCGCTAAGAAGGGTGCGTTTAGAAATCTATCGAGTTGAATAACTAATTTAATTTAATATGTTGCTAAAAAGTAAATACTAATTTCTACTTGAAATTAACTGTTCTTTCTTTAAATAGTATATAGTGACCACATGTTGACCTTTGCTCGACCTTTACATCTTATAATTTTTTTGATCACTTTATTACCCTTGTAGTTCTTTTATTAATTATTTTATTAAAATATTTCAATTGTAGCTTCGTCCCCTTATACCCTAACCTTAGCCGGTCGACTTTAGCGAACACCTGTTAATATCTTTTTAAAAACATTTTCAGGGATCCTATCTACGGGCAGCCGCCTACCCTGCTGCTCCGCTGCTGTGCTTCGTGCCACCCTACCGGCCGAAGCTGAACCCACGCCGACCACGCTGGTAGTCGACGTGCCTGGTTCCTGCCGCTTCCTGCGCTAACCGCTGAAGCTAAGTCTCTCTTTCTAAAGTGCGAGAACCCCAGTGCGAAACCCCACTCACGCCCTGAGTTAATAAATAGTATTAAATTTAACCTATCTTTTATTTCTCTCTTTTCTGCACATCTGGCCGTGCTTCCCACGGTCAGAGCGTGTCAAAGCCATAACTTACATTGCAAAATTATAGAGGCTGATAAAATATAAGTACACCATGTTTCTGAGGATATGTTTTATTAAGCCTATTGTTCAGATATTACAATGGTATTTTTTTACTATGTATAGGCACATTTTCTAAATTGGTATTTTTTTTTAATTTCATATAAGCTAAATGCTTAAATGTATAATTTACCTAATATGAAACACATTAATCCCAACTAATATACCTATTAATCATACCTAATATGATAACACTCTACCTAAGATGGCACCGGCAATAGGTAGTGGTAATTTGATCGCACTCAGGGGCAAGGGCATGTTTTTACGTTGTAAAGTTTTTACACCGTACAAGCAAATTGAATTGAACTAAATAAAATTACAAAGCTTACAATTAAGATTCATAATGTACTACTTTTTTGTAACACATGTTTAGTATACACGGTTTATAACACATTTATCTTAAATTTTCTACGCATTATTTCCCACAAAAAGTTACAAGCTACGCTTAAACATTTTCTGTGATGTTTGTGTATATATGTGTGCAGGATTGTATTTTATACAACCTCAATTCTGATCAACAACATGTCAAGATCAAAACGTTATGATACATTGTAAATCTCGACTATATACAAGTAAGTGAGATTTAGAAAGAAGTTTCTTTGCCAGACATTTTTAAATTCTCCTTAGCCCCAGACAGAAATCGACGACTCTGGCACGTAATACCCTTTGTTCTTGAGGATTTAAAGCTGATCGTTTTGTGTAGGTTCTAGCGATCACAAATCTTATTTTAGAGGCATTCTAGGGAATTTTATGTACGGGAGTAAATTGGAGTGATTGTAAGAAATCTATATTTCCGATTGTATGGCTAGGCTAGTAAACATTGAGGAGGTCAATGGCTTCGTGGTCGTAGGTTGATGATAACGATCACATAGGGTAAAAGCCGGATAGTTGCGTTTGTTGGATACATGTTAGGGAGGGTCTTTTTACATTTAACCGGCGATTTTTCTATCGTTAGCGTGTTATTTTAATTGTAAGGACCCCTCCCGTGGACTTGATTGTCGTGTAAACCATAAAGTAGATGCACACGTGTCTTGTCCGTGCGCGCGAAAATCTTCCGCGGCGAAACTCCGTCAGGCGTTGAAAGCATATTGCTGTAATTTATATTACACGACCAAAGACGCATTTTTTCTTTTCGTGATTTTCCTAATTCATTGTGACTAAACTGAGCTTGAAAAATCAAATTAACTGTTTCATTCATGAAAATCTAGGTGAGCAAAATGCGTTAATCATGCGTGGCGCCACGCTACACGCTGGACAGAAGATAGTTTAGCACTTGCGTTTTTTGTCCAACCGCCAGAATTAGACTCAGTGGTACCAGTGTCGATCCCCGATGTGTACTTTGTGCTCGGTTAAGTTTAGGGTAGAACTTGCTTCAAGTCCACCTGGCTATCTATCATAGTCTGTCGTCATAATAATAAGGATGTTCCGATAGTTAACACTATCTTAATAGCCAGTCCATTTGTTGAGGGTTCCAGATGAAGCTCGCTTACTTCTTCGGTTTTAACGTCACTTACCATCAAGTGAGATGAAGGACAAAATTATAACGGTTTAAATTTCAACCAATTTACACAAAACCTTGACAAATTATATACCTATATCTTCCTCGTAAATCACTCTATCTATTAGTAAAAACAGCATGAAAATCAGTTCAGTAGTTTTTGAGTTTACCGCAAGCAGACAGACAGACGCGGCGGAGGACTTTGTTTTATAATATGTAGTGATGTGGTAATAATAATATACTGAGACCACAGATATATCAATCTAAGGAGCTCGGTCGAATCGCCGAGTTCATAGGAAGACCGAGTGTCGCAATCAGCGGCCGTACTACATAACGTGTTCTAGTGGAGCATGCCGTAATACACTATTCATTGCGCGCGTCTTATGGACTGTGAAAGTGCGAAGCGATGAAAGTTAAGTACAGCCGCAAAGGAGATCGGTCAAATCACAGCGTTACGTATTCACTTGACTTTATCGAAAGGCGAAGTGGCGGAAATGTATGCCCACAGGGCATACACTTGTCGCAAGTTAAACGCTGGCTTGGCCTATCTCCTTGTATTATTAAATCTGTGACTGAGACCATGCTAAAGACGCTCAAGTAGATTACTTAAATGTTTTTATGTTTAGTATTATATATTTTTAATTATGTATGTGTTGCATTATATTTCTTTATACATGAAGGTATAAACAATAAGAATATTTAGTTTGCAATACTTAGATTACAACGTTAAAGGTAGGGGACCAGAACTCTTTAATATCTACCTATCTTTCTGCGCTCTCACGATTGTTACTTGCATACTTAAAATGAATAGTTGTAAAACTTTGTGTAGCTATGATATGTACCTATGTAAGTTGTTTGTAAGCATTGTGTCAGAGAAATAAATGTTTTATTGCTATATTATAATACCGATTATTCTTCTACTTACAGAGTGCCTTATATAATAGTATAACGACACAACATCGTCGATATCATGTCCATACTAGTCCAATATTTGCCTTGCGTGCCAATATGAATCTAGCCAGGATTTATATAGGCGAGCGTACTCGATAAATGGTCTGTCTACGATTCAGATTCGTTCGAAAACCAAAAAAGAAGTCTGAAGTTAGTATAAAAATGTAGAAATAAAAACCGACTAAGAGCGTGTCGGACAAGCATTAGAAGTTCCGTAACGATTTCCCAAAAAAAGTTGGAAAGAAGTTAAAAATTATTCTCTTTAAATGCTGTCTAAAATTCATGTGTTCAATAATATAATTAAGCAATGCGACAACGTATTTATGAGTAGACATTCTTCAAAAAATAAATATCAAACAATTTTTTATTTATTTATTTACGAATCAAAGAATCTAAAGCACTTCTGCAAACGACAATTACCGATTCTCATTTTGTACGCGTGACAGTTAATGTCGTGAGATAGATAGCAGAATTTCTAGTTATACTATAATTTAATACACAAAAACCAAATAATTAAATTTAAAATACATAACTAAAAAATCATAATAACGGCAAAATATCTATCCATAGTAGGTAGGTAATTATGTTCGTATGTTTCGTATGTGGGTGTTGTGTGCGTAGGTGCTATGTGCATGTGTGTGTGTGGGTACAAACGTATTGCATTCAAGTCTTACACACACTGCTCACGTGTGTGTGTATAAGAATTCTACTTCTCATGTGGTTAATCTGGTGGTAAACTCTGACACCAGGAGGTGTCAGAGTATTACAAGCTGCCATTTCCAGCCTCTGAAGTTACTTGTTTTTACGACTGGTATCTTGCGACAACACCTTGGAACAGCTTAACGTGCCTTCCGAAGCACGGAGGAAAATCGGATTCAACAATTGTTGGTTATCGATCTGAGTGCCAATAGCGCACTGAGTTTCTTAGCTTCGGCAGTATAAAGACTAGAGATTAAACGGATATTCCGTTACTATCCGGTATCCGGCCTAATTTTACTATACGGGCGGATACCGGATAGTAACTCAATATCCGGCTGGATACCGGATATTAAAAAAATCCTATAATGTGAAATGCAATACATTCTTTGTGATGTAAATATCAATAAAATGGCTTATAATTATGACGACTTTTATTTAAAGTCGATAAAGTTACCTAAAAGTCGTGATGCCTTCCAAAAACTTAAAATTTTCTTCTGAGATATTAAATCTAATGATAAAACATATATATGTAAACTAACACTTTTAGTATAAACTTAGCGAAACGGCCCGAATTGATGTGATTGCGTTCGCCGCACTAAAACTGGCGCTAAACTCGTCACAACATGAAACGAGACAATGGGCCGATTCAGCCGCCAGATATCCGGTTATCCGGTCTCGCAGCTCACCGGATATTTGGTATCCGGTATCCGGCCGAAAAACTATCCGTTTCATCAAAAATGAGGCCCAGTCGAATTCCTGCAATGCATCAAACTATGCACTTACGAGTCCTTTGTATAAAAATATACCTGGCCTAAGTGGCGAACTAATATAACTTGCTCGTAAGTAACTTAGTTACCAATACATTGTAACCAAAGGCCCTACTTTGGCTATAACTGGTTGTTCGTGTTAGTTCATTAACGTGTTCTAAATCTTGGAAAATCAATCTTCAGACATCGTTCAGTAAGTTTCTTGAAATAATTTGATGGAATTTTAGTCGTTAAATAAGCCTGGACTTTTCGTTACTATTTAAGAAAGAAAAAAAAATATTGATTTAATATGAAAACCGTAAAAATATAAATAATTATCTTATTGATTGAGAAAAAGTGACCAAAAAGTTTGCATTCACTTGGAAAAGAGGTAAATATTTAGGATTGCTTAATATATTTAAAGTATATTATTTAGATATATTTCTAAATTATGAATGCATCAAACTATGCACTTACGAGTCCTTTGTATTAAAATATAACTGTCCTACTGACCACGTAACATAACTTACTCGTAAGTAACTTAGTTACCAATACATTGTAACCAAAGGCCCCACTTTTGTTTGTCTCAAAAGATTTGGAGAGATTTTCTTAATTGAACTCCGTTGTTCTTATTTCGGTCCTTGGGCTTACAAGACAGAAAGTTGAACAAAAATAATTATTTCTTCTAGAAAACACAAACAGTTATTTTATTGTGAAACTATGATGTGTGTGTCCGTTATGCTAATACGAGTACCTGTTGCTCTATAGTGGGTGAAAACTATGGCAATAAGGGTGATTAATCAATATTGAGCGAAATTGATGTTTTAAACAAAGGGCAGCATGTTTGTTTGTTTCTTTATTATAATCTAAGAGGTCCGATACGATCAAATAGAGTACCTATAGCACAGCACAGCGCAGCATAGCATCAATGTTGATTATTCACCCTAACAAAGAGAGCCTAACTCAAAAGTCAAAATTTCTTTATTCATTTACGTACAATTTGTACACTTATGAAAGTAAATTTTAATGCCATTTAATTTGATGCCAATTGGCATAGATTCCTTCATATACATCACAAATGAGTGTTAACGTGATTACTCATCGGATTAGTCTCAATATATATGTCACAAGCGAATCATATAACACGCCGCCGTATTAGAAAACATCGCGGCGGATTATACCAGTGTGTGAGAGTGATAAGTGACAATAATTCCACTCCGCTTGGTCATAAAAGAAAATAACCTGAACCTACCAATAATAAGCGATCTCTATTCGATTATATAGACTAAGGATTTATTAAAAAACGGTTTTATTTGTTATTAACAATTCTCACACACTACAGTGACATAATACAGTTTAATTTTCCAAGCGCGCCTTCAGGGCCAAGTCGTAAACTATAGGGAATATCAAAAATGCTCAAAAGAGTCCCTAGGCTGATTTTGATGAAAACAAAAACTGCATCATTGGATTTTTGAAAAATCAATAATCCTAGCCAGAAGTCAAACCCTAAAAGTTTGAAAATAAAAACAGTATTATTACACAATTCAGTAGTGTTATTAATAAGGATCGATTTCTGGGAAGTAATGATATACGGGAAACTAATGGGAAATGATAAATTTTAATAAAATATTTCTTGTTCCACCTTAGTTGAAGCGATAATTAAAGCGATGACCATTATTTTATCAATAAATCCAATGATGCAGTTTTTGTTTTCATCAAAAGCGGGGTCAGGACTACTTTGAGCATTTTTCGATACGCCTTATAGTTTACGATTTGGCCCTGTATGCCCACTTGAAAAATTCAGCCTGTATATGGTGTTCTTCTTCTTCGTCGCACGAGCTGTTCCCGCAACTGGCTGACTACCTATGTACCTGCTTTGTGCTGGAGGGTGGGAGGCTAGATCACAACAGCCATCCTAACTCTTCCAAGAAGTCTCCCAGCGCCTTGACATCTCTGAAGACACCCTGGAGTCTACTCGGATTGCCCAGGTAGCGAGCCCGGTGCTGCCACTGCATTGCATTAGAACGTGAGTGGTTATTACTTTGCCTCCACGCATCCTTTGAATAGGGTTCGTCGGTTAAACTTAATGTGAAAAGTGCTTAAGAAATGGCTTAAAAATAGGTATGATCAGAGTCTCTTAATACGATATGCGAGAGTGTTGAGGTTCAATTTGTGATTCTAAATTTAAATGTCATACTACGGAACCCTAAAACAAGAACATGTTCATGCCTATCGCTCGTTTGTAGTCTGCGGTTATGAGTGGCTGACAGATCCACGGACCAGGGGTACAATGATTGATTCACTCGTACCTACACTTTCGTTACCTTTATTTGGATCTGAAGACTTGTTGTTTCTTTCGTAAATAAAAAAAAGACCGACACAGTCATGTTTCGCTTAACAATGTTATAATTAGCTTGTAAAACACGAATGAAGGTACGAGGCGATTTCCCTTTATTTATGATTTATTGAATATTAATTAAAATACATTCCAAACGGTTTGAGTGAGTAATTACTTTCTGTTACTTACTAAACATAAGCAATATGACATGTGAACTAATATTTTATGAGCTACTTGTAATTGAGATTTCAATTAATCTTCGTCTGACCTTCAAGGCTGATCGGATTTCTATATTAAAGTTTTTCGATATAATTTATTTGATATTATTTCGTTATTTTCCTCAGTATCGAGTGATTCAATAATAGTTGCATTGGCCGTAGCAGATATACGATAGAGTTTTAGGAAACCCTTTGTTATGGGCGAAATATATTCGCGTACAGATTTTGAAGATAACAATAGTTAACTTTTTTGCAGTATCTACTATGCAATATGTTGACACCAATATGGCGCATGCAACTGCACCAAAATATCGTAATAATAACAAAATCGAGGTACGTGGTACAAATCCCGTTTTCTCACAATTTAATGTTGACACTAGTACATATAAATTGTGTTTTTTTAGTTCTGTGGAAAAAACTTATTTTAGCTTTTAAAGTATGTATTTAAGACTATGTTTTCAAGCCAATTTTAATTTGTCTAACTAAGATAACTGGCGAATAAAAAGTATCTAGTCATTGAAAATCAGCCCTTAATCAACGAATTAGGAATGATATAATTCGTTGCCCTTAATAGAACTTTTTGTCTACAAATATGATAATGATATTGGCGTCCAATGTAACGGCGAAAGCATTTGCTTTGAAGCGCCTAATGTGACTTAGTCATTATAAAAAAAATATATTCTACGTGTTATTGTTATTCGACATGAATTCCTGTATATCAAAACAACACCAAATTCACTGCGCAGTATGAACACTGACACGTTTGAATAATTGAAAACAAAATTCGCCGCCCTCGGGCGATTTCTTTTATTTTTTATTTAAACTTGTTTTTAATATAATGGCATTACGTAATTTGTGTAACTTGGAATTTCACTGACATCTGAAAGAAAAGAAAAATGTTTACTTAATAAATTGGCTTTTACACATTACCGAAGGCTTTAGGACTGGCACGAATAAAGTTCGCGTTAAAAAACAATTTGAAGCGAAAGTTTGCGAGTCGTAAATATTACCCTAAAAGAGTGCGAAATATGATTTTTGTACGTGTTAAAATAATAGGTATTGGAAGCACGCGTCTTCTAAAATAAGGTTCGCGTGTGTGTTTGACAACTGGTAGTAATTTTGGAAAAGAATGGACGAGGCATGACGCTCCGTCGCTTAGAAATTATTGTCGACTTTAACATTGTTTTACGGAACAATGGCGAGGAGATATATTTGGCTATAACTGGTTGTTCGTGTTAGTTCATTTACGTGTTCTGAATCTTGGAAAATCAATCCTCAGATTGACATGTGAACTAATATTTTCAGTACATCGTTCAGTAAGTTTTTTGAAATAATTTGATGGAATTTTAATCGTTAAATAAGCCAGGACGTTTTGAGAACTGGAAGGATATGCTTTTTTTGTTACTATTTAATAAGTAAATCTCTTAATAATTTAATATGAAAACTGTAAAAATATAAATAATTATCTTATTGATTGAGAAAACGTGACCAAAATGTTTGCATTCAGGTGGAAAACAGGTAAATATTTAGAATTTCTTAATATATTTTTAAGAACATTATTTAGAAATATTTCTAAATTATAAATTTTTTAAACAAAATCAAAAATATTTCAGTATGAAAAAATTACAATCTCACGTTGTCCAACATAACTTTTTTCATGCGTGTACTCTGAACACAAAATTAAATTAGGTATTATTGTGTTAAACTAAAACAAAACTCCTATTAATTATTAATATATTAAATAATAACAAATAAAGAGGTTCGTAATACGTTTACAATTCAAAAGCCCATTTGGTTCGCCGTAATACTTTTAAAGCAAACTTTGAAAACGTTTCGTTTATTGTTCGGATTTTGATTTAAAAATGTGCCGAATAATGCCTTTATACTTTTGTATTGCGAAAGCACGTGATTTGAAACATGGCGTGGCGAGAAACATCTGGATAAAGACATCAATCACACTTGCCTGAAACATTGAATTCCCTAGAGAATGGGTGAGCCACAAAGGAAACGCTGGCTTTAATAGAAAACATTAGCTTTTTTGCGTCGAAGCTTCAAAGGTGATATTGAAATTGTGGCTAGAAAACAACGGACGGAAAAATACAATCGTTCTAAAATCAACTTTGTATTTTTCATTCTTAGGAGTTATTATGTATTAAGATTTGTCCATTACTTTTGTTTGAAGGAAATGCTTTGATGCTACCTTAATACTTTTAGGTGACGAATTAATTTGAAATTTTTGTTGAGTTTTAAGCCCGCCTTGCTAGCTGCCACTTATTTTTTTAATACTTATTCTGCTATTCTAGACCCGGTTTTCCGAATAGCAGAAAGAAGAAAGCAATTAAATTATGTAATTAAATATTTTTTTAATTCTTTTTATTTTCAATTTTTAAAATTTTTCTCTCCGTAAGAACCATCCTCGTACTTCGAGAAATATTATAAAATGAGAATTATCGAAATCAGTTCAGCGGCTCTCGAGATTTGCGCTTAGCAAGACATTCAGCGATTCATTTTTATATTATAGATTTATTATTAACTCAGGAGAAAAAAATCGAATTAAGTATTATTTCTTCATAAAGTGTAGTAGCCATTTCCGGAGAGTTTAATGCTTTCTTGCCGCGATTCAATGCCACCTTTTTACTGCGTTCGTGGGAAGAAATAAAGATGTAGTCAGCCGATCCTGTCCTGATCCGTCGGCTGACTCCTGACCACTACCATTTTTAGAAAATAGTATAAGATAGACTAGTGTTCGAGATTTCGGTGACCCATCTGAGTACTGATCGCGCACTTGGAAGCTCAGCTTTCGTGATCTTTACTCAGTGTAGTGCTGGTCTTGTTCTATCAGATGCAAACGCAAGAGCGAGACCAGGCCTTCATCTTGCAACAGTCAAGCTGTAGGTCAATCAAGTCAATTCGACGATGCTTTCAAAATTATGTGTGCGACCAATAAGGCATTGCGACCAATACGGAATTTCACAACTAGCTCATATTTTTAGGCTGCTGACTTCTAACTTCAAAACGTACAAAGAGTAAAAGAAGGTCAGGCATAAGATCGTTAAATTTTTGTCGAGGTAGAGGACAGTGGACTAGCCGCTCGAATCTGGAGCAGCCCGAACTGTGGTAGTACCTTACAGAAGACCACAGTCAAAGAATACAAAAAAAATGTGGTGTTGTGTTGCGCGACGCACCAACGCATCAGTTCTGCTTGAACTCCAAATTTCGACCAGGCTATTTACCACCTGCCTACGGAGAGTTCTCGAGTACTTCAGTCACATTGCCACGAGAAACAGAGATAACCTCGAGAAACTCATGGTCACTGGCAAAATAGAAGGGAAGAGACCGCGGGTTCGCAGCCCGATGCGTTGGACAGACCAGGTTCGCGCCACTATGGACACCAATCTACACGATGCTCTACACACTGCTGGAGATAGGTCGAGATGGCGCAGAATCATCACAGAAAGGATTGCACCTAAAGGAAGTCACGACCCTCATCAGTGAGGAACACGACACGAGGAGGAGGCGTTTTGTCGAAGTGTTTCAGTATTGCAAGAGTTTCTAGGCTACGGTGACTGCTGACTAGGCAGGTCGTATAATTTTCTATCAACCACTGAACATAAAAAATCGGGAGTGGTCTCCCCTTGACTTTCTCGTATACCGAAAACGACTCAAAGTTTGATAAAAACCTTATATTTTGATGTCATACCTGCATGTTAAATTTTGGCCACCAATCTAAGTACCGACAGCGCACTTGGTTGCATAACTTTCGTGATCGACGGCAAATACAACGAGATACTAAAACCGCACACTGTCAAGCACTAGAAACGAGTGACAAAGACTTCAGTCAAAAAATAAAATATCAAAAACTAAACTTAAAGAGTTTTCCAGCCAGTCGCCAACACCGTACAAATCTTGAGGTCGAATTTTTTGACGATTACAAGACTTCCTCTATACTACTTAAAAGTAAAAATACCTACTTAATATAATAATAACTATAATACTGGGGCGCCAAAAAATGCGGGTTTGTTGTAAAAAATGCGACAAATTTTATAATTTTGGCGTAATCATGTTTAAATGAACACTTAATTTGAGTTCATTTGCATGTGAATAGTTAACACAGTTTTCATAAATATAGTTTCTATATTTTTAGAGTAATTGAAGTTTTTACTACCGATCTTCTTCGCTCTGAATCGTTTTTTATGCAAATTCTGTGCATCCTAAGGTTTCGTGGAAGAGATAACATCACACTTTGCGATAAGATCACCCGTTGTACCGTACATTAATTAATTATAGGATATTTTAAGTTTGTTGTTAAGAAAAATAAAGTACCAACTAGTGTGTAGTTAATTATGTGTAGAGTTATAATTCACTAGACAACTACTTTGGTGCCCGTAGCAAGCTTATCCATTTACTAAATATGCTAATACAACTCTTAGATAAATTAATAAAGGAGCCAAGTTAGCAGAATTTAGACATTGAATTATGAACTTTTAAACTACTAAATAAACGAGCGAGAAATTGTAATAAGCTTTCGCAAAAGTAATATAAGTTTTAATTGAAATAGATGAATAATTTTAATATTTTCTCGACGTTTGATTTTTCACAACCAAAATCTGAAGTATTATCAAAATGTTGCTAATTATAAGACTAAGTCTTGAGTAATTCTTAATTATCTTTCAAACAAGAAATGTTTATGAAAACGTAAATTACGTTCAAAGTGAAATATTTACAATATTGTCCTTTTGATAGAGCTTTGTATTTTAAAATATTTATTCGTAACATTATTTTAAAGTAGCTAGGTACCTATTTTTTGAAGTCGATGTTTATATTTTCTAAAAGGATTTTGTTTTATTGTGAAATGAATTAGAACTGAAGATTTTTTCCAACGTTGAGACCGCAAATCAGTGTAAGTATTATGTGCGTTATATAGTTTTGCACAACTACAACGAAATAACAAAATCTGCACTTGTGTGTTACAAAGAGAATTCTAAATTTGCAGTTTAATAAAGTTTCTAATGGTCAGAATGACGCTGACAATGAGTATTGTTATAATATTTCATGCTGTCTTTGGTTGATTTTTATAATACACTCACTTTCTTATTTTGTATTTCCTTATTATCTGTCCTTAGGTTTTTTAATAATAATTACTATCTGTACCCTGACTACTACATTAATTACTCATTTATCCAATCTTATTTTATTATCATCATATTTATGTTTATTTTAGTACTAACTATAATTATTACGTAGGTTGATCCTGATTTTTGTACCTATTTAATTTTTTCATTTAGTTACCGCTTACTACAGATTGTCTAAAAGAGATTGCTGCTTAGCTATAAGGTCACCTTTTATACTGTACTATGTGTTCCTCAACTTTATCTGTAATTGCATTAATGTGTATTTGTCAGCATTTCAATAGCTTTAATTGAGAACGTTCAGTTCCGCAAGTAGCTGGTCATTCACAAATAAAAATGATAACAATTTGGTCGCTCACTCGGTTAATATTAGAAAAACCATTTCATACCGTAATGGACATCGAAAAAACGTTTTTAATCAGACAGATGACGGAAGTGAAGTTATTTGCTCGTACAATTTGTTTCACAAGTCGTTAATATCGTGATTGATTTCGACGCCGGCCTTAACGATACATGAAATATTCGCTCATTAAATCACGCGCCGCGGGAGTGGAGTGTTCGCGAGGGCTCTCATCCAATCACGGCTCAGTAAATATATGATATTTGCTGCTCCGTTAAATTAATACAAACATATGCAATTTCGGTTAATAACGTACAGAGAGTAATATCAATAGAATTTGTAGCCGAGGTGCGGATAAATTAGGAATATTTTGTTTTCAGATTTTTAAGTCCAGAGAGGCTGCTAAGTGCCATACACCTACATGGTATTTGAAACCACCCACACACAACCACGGCTAGAATTCCAAAAAGGTTCAAACATGAAAAAAATACACACAAAGTCACATCTGATAGTACGAGCCATGCAGGCTTCCAGAATAGTACCAAAATAATTGACTATGATGCTACGAAAATTTAGAGCTACATATTTGACTTCTGTAAGATGAAATTACTGCTTCAGTTTGGGTGCATTAATTTCAGCGGCTAATCCTGAACTAATACATATTTCTATTTGAAATTTTAATCTGGGTGCCTATGCTGTAGAGATACTCGTTGATTAAGCATATGGCCAACATAACGCTACGGTGGCATTGCAATGTAGGCACCCGTTAGCACTAGCAGAATAGAGATTAATCTGTTAAAGCGAAGCAAATAAACAAAAATGTTAATAATTCAAACAAACAATAAGCTTCAAGCGGAGAGCGGTTGTTGTAATGCCAATAATACCTATTTTTGTCGAGATCCAGCGCATGAGTCTCAGAATTCAAATTTACAATTCAATAGAAACTGCACAAGGCTTTGCATGTCAATACGTCCATTTGGGGCACATACGATCGACTTCCCATTTCAAAGATGAATGAAATCATTCAAATACGAAATTCCGCTCATTCGTGCTCCCGATACCACAGAATGTTTGTGATTGCAGCTTTATTTGTATGTCAATATTGTCATCCCACTATAGTGAAATTAATAAAGCAAATCGCTTGTGGACGCTATCATTATCCTTGCCGTGCCAAAATATTTTAAGCAAATTACTTTGTGTCACTATGACAAGCTTTTAGGAATATTAAGCTTACTTTAAATGTAATATACGGAATATAAGACGAGGCATATCTTGTTGGATTAACATTTTAATTACCTTAGAATTTATATATTATAAGGAAACAAATTAAGCAGAATGGTCGTCCGCGAATCTGAACTTAGTCTTCTTAATTTTAATAAGGTAACGTTTACGTAGAAACGACGGAACAAGTACAAGATAATTGACTAAAACAATGCCATTGGGTTTTTCCAAATCCTTAATAGCTAATTCGGTGGAGCAGATACCCAAACAGGAAAGGTCAGATATGAGAATCAAGGCACAGCATCTTAGCCACTTCGGCTTATTCTTAATAAGTCAAGTAGCTTTGATTTTGAAGTGATGAAGAATGGGATTGTTCATACTTATCTTGTCTACTCCATTTTCCTATAGGGACCAGAAATTTATACAACTCTTACAACCGTAATATAGAGAATAGCAGTAAGTGACTCTGGAAACGTATGCTGCGCTTTCCATGGAAGACCTAACGAACAAATAAGTCGATTCTCGACTAACCAAACCAGATTATCGACAATTTGTTACTAAAATAATACTCAGCTTCTTCTTCTACATAGAACGTAGAAATCCCTAAAATTTTGGAAAATCAGGCATTAGTGGGCAAAGAGTAGAAGGGAAGTAGCTCCGCGGAAGATCCTATACCGAGCTATCCGCTGCTCGGAACAAGTAAAATCACTCACAGCACTCTGCGTTGGGCCGAAGAAGGAAATGAATGGAGATGACTAGTTGGTAACGTGACGAAGACTTTTTAAGACGAACACGATTTTCAGCAATGAAGAGCGCTACAAGGAAGGTAGAAAAGCGTAAGAAATAAAACAGTAATAAAAATTTGTTTTTAATACTACAGCAGACACACAAACTACTGTTATAGAACACAATATAAATACATAAAAGAACTTGTAATTACACCAACCTATTTCGTCAACGCGACCAATTATACATATTTTTTTGTTACGAAAAGGGCCAGGCGTAATTAAATGACTTAGCGTTTTTTACGGATTTCAAAATGTACATAATATATGTGACAAGTGGGTAATAACGTCGTGACAGTGAAAGGGGAACCCGCATTAATTAGACTTGGGAATCTGAAGGGTGTCAGCCGTCACCGGACGGAGTATAAACATTGTTACATTGTCTCCTTGCGAAACGTGAATTTATTCAGACGTAGCATAATTTTCTGTCCAATCCGAGAAATTATTGAACGGTGAATGATGTTGTTTGCAGATAAGCGGCAATCTGTGAATAATGGTTGTGGGTCAAACTAACAGAGAAGTCTCAGAATTGGTTTGTTAAGTGCCTCAGCAATTGACCTGTCAAAGTACCTAAGTCTGGAGTGCCGATTTGGATTGTGTAAGTTTGTTCCACTATAGGTACACGTGTTGATTACAACAATTCAGCTATTAATAATATAGCTAGAACATTGACAATGGTCAAGTGAATTGTAAGGTTGTACATGTTTGTCTATAGCTTGTGTGTGTTTGCTGCTCTTATCGTAAGTAAAAAAAAATCTGATCCCAGTTGAAGCTTGTTTCTTCTAAGATTCAGAGACTTCGCGTCAAAAGGTAAAAAAAAGTTTATAGACTGATATTCTAAATAAAGCATTTCCACAGGAACAGCTTCCCAAATTATATAGGCTAATTATTCAGCCACACTCTATTTAATTATTCATAATAAGAATTCATTCATAAAAATGGCGACGACGCTGGAAAGTAATTTTGTTGATTCTCAAAAAAATATATTTTTCAATACATCATTTGAATGAGAAAAAGTACCGAGTCGAATTGTGTAGATCACGTTCTTCTATATACGATGATTTTGATTTGATATACGACGTTGAGAATTTTTATAATTTTTAACAATTTCTACCTCAAAATTTCTAAATTTCAGCATTTCTTTTATTTTATTAGATATATATCAAAACTACTTTTTATTGTTTTATTATAGCGGAGATAAATTGATTCTGATTTACTGAGATACAGCAATATTGACGAACGAAAATCTAATCCCCTTTAGAATAACAACAATTCCGCTGCTCGGATATTTTATACATAATTTAAATTTTAGTTTGATTAGTTTTGTAAAAATAATAGGTTTTATTGAATGTTTTTAATATTTTAATAAGACATTTTGTTCTTTTTCGTTAGAATTTCTTCTTATTGTTAGTTTTCAGCTATCAAATAATTTTGATTTAAACTAATATAAAATGCCCCAATGTTTATTTAAGCAAGTTACCACAATAAATAATTTCATCATCATCATCAACAGCTCATATGATGTCCCAACCGAGGGGCTCGAGCCTACCCCACATTAGGGGCGATTAGGCCTTAGTCAACCACCGGGCCGGACCTGTCGGACGCTCAGTTCGGCTTTAGAACTAAGCGTTCGACAGTGGACGCCCTGGCCCTTCTCAAGGGTCAGGTGAGGGAGGCCATGGATGACAGGGACGGATTGTTGGCTGTATCGTTTGATATAGCCAACGCCTTCAACTCCGTCCCCCACTCCATAATCCTCGAGGCACTCCGTTATCATGGAGTGCCTCAATACCTGAGGGGCCTCCTGGCCAGCTACCTGGAGGACCGAACGGTCCTCCTCGTAAACAAAGCTGGCCAGGTCCGGCGGTACGCCGTGGAGTCCGGTGTTCCACAGGGGTCGGTCCTGGGACCTTTGCTGTGGAACATCGGATTCGACTGGCTGCTGAGGGGCACCCTCCTCCGGGGCACGAGTGTCATCTGCTATGCGGATGACACTCTCCTCACAGCCCGGGGAGGATGTTTTAGGGCGGCGGCCAATCTGGCCTCGGCGGGCGGATCCTTGGTCGCGGGGAGGATCCGCCGCCTGGGGCTAAGAGTGGCGCTGGAGAAGACCGAGGCTGTGTTCTTCCACGGGCCTCGGCAGCGCCCCCCGCTTGATGCCCACATTTTTGTGGCGGGCGTCAGGATAGAGGTGAAGGCCCAGATGAAATATCTGGGCCTTACTCTGGACAGCAGGTGGCGCTTTGGTCCGCACTTTAGCGGACTGTCAGCGCGCCTGCTGAAGGCGGCGGGGGCCCTCTCTTGGCTCATGCCAAATTTGGGAGGGCCGAGTGGGCGGTGCCGGCGATTATATGCCGGCATTTTGAAGAGCATGGCCCTGTACGGGGCGCCCATCTGGGCTGACTCCCTCCAAAGGAGAGAGAACGCCACCGCCCTGAGGGCGCCCCAAAGGGCCATTGCGCAGCGGGTGGCGCGAGCTTACCGCTCGGTAAGCTTTGCAGCGGCGTGCGCTCTGGCGGGCACTCCGCCTTGGGAACTCGAGGCGTGGGTGCTCGCCAGAGTGTACGAGTGGACGGCGGGGCGAAGGGCGCTCGGGGAGCGCCCTGCCCCCGAAGAGAAGGAGGCCGTCCGGCGGGAGGCGAGGGAGGCCATCGTCCATCACTGGACGATGGACCTCGCCACCGCCTTTTATGGCCGCCGAACCCTAGACGCGCTCGGGCCGGTCCTGCGGGACTGGCTCGAGCGGCCGCACGGCTTCCTCTCGTTCCGACTGGTGCAGGTGCTGTCCGGGCATGGTTGCTTCGGATCGTACCTGCACCGGATCGGACGAGAGGAGAGCCCGGTGTGCCAGGACTGCGGCGCTGCAGAAGACACGGCCCAGCACACCCTTGAGGTGTGCCCGGCGTGGTCTGAGCGGCGTCGTAGTCTTGTGACGGCGGTCGGGCCGGACCTCTCGCTTCCCAGTGTGGTAAATTCCATGCTGGAGAGTGAGGGGGCTTGGGCGGCGGTCGCCTCCTTCTGCGAGAACGTCATCTCGCAAAAGGAGGAGGCGGAGCGCGCGCGGGAGGATGATCCTGACGCACCAGCGCTCCGCCGGCGGAGGAGGGGCAGGAGGAGGCGGAACCGCCCTCCCTCCCCCTCACGGTGACGAGCAGCGGACGTCAGGCGCGGGGGCGCCTCCGTCCGCATTGCACTGCTCATCACCCCGTCGTAGGGGGTGACCGAGCACTCACGGTCACTCCCTGGCCCCTCCCCGATAGAGGGGCGGAGGCGTGAGGGGCCCGCCGCGTGTGCGGGCAATCGCCAGTGGGGATTGGAAGTAAGGGCTTTGCCGGTTTCCCAATCCTCCACTATTTATGGCGAAGAGGGAGTGCCGCTGGGTTGTTTTAGTGGGTAGACCCGGGGTTCAGCCCCGGGGAGTCCCACATACCCCTCCCGTCCCCCGACGGGAGGGCATGCGTAATGCATTTTTTACCCAGCGACAACAAAAAAAAAAAAAAAAGGCCTTAGTCAACCACGCTGGCCAAGTGCGGGTTGGTCGACTTCACACACAACCTAAGAATTTCTTCATAGGTGTGTGCACTTGTGCAGGTTTCCTCACGATGTTTTCCTTCACCGTAAAAGCGTCGATTAAACGTACATATGAATTCAAATTTGAAAACACATTGGTACGTGGCGGGGATCGAACCAGTGTCTCCCGGGTGGGAGACGACGCTCTCACGCACTACGCTACCGACGCCTAAATAATTTATAATATAGGTATTTGGTACAGATACATACAGCAAGATCACTCCATTAAAATATGAGGCTTACAGGCAGTCCTTTGTTCACTCCTTAGATACAACAAAATTGCTGCATGAGATTGTAAAACCTTATTTTGTATCTAGTATAAAATTAGTGTTACACTAACTTTAGGATAATATCATCTATCTCGTCTTATGAACATTGTTACAGAACCTAATTTGCTCCAAGAATTACGTTTTTATCTTCACTTGTTAAGGAGTAATGAATTTTTGAAATTGTTTTTTGACTACTGTAAACCTCCATTTTTGAGATATGATAAGATTACTTTCTAGCGTCGAAGGGTATTACACTGGTTTTAATCTGTGAATAATTAATAATATTCAGACACAATTGATTTTAATTGATTCGCGGAAGATATCTACCGAGCGGGGATTGAGAGCTGAAAATATCAGTACAGCCATGATTCGCCATATTGGCACATGAACATATTAAAATTAAATGACAACACAATCATGATGAAGTTAAAGTTAAATAAGTAATACAATTTGAATTAATGTCAAAATCATTAATTCAAATTGTATTAAAAAAGTCATGGTTAAATAATTTTATAACTTCAAAAATTTATTAATTGTTATTGAATAAAAATTATCTATCATTATTTATTATTGTCTTATAATTTAAAAATATTTTTATGTCATTATATATTTTTTTAGCGAGGAAGCCATTGAGAGCAGTTTTAATTCTTTTTTTGTCATTTAATCTTCTGATATTTAGTGGAATTTTATTGTAAATGGTAGGCGCCATACAATTTACACTTACTTTACGGAGAAGAGCTTTACATTAGTACCCAGAGTCACTTTCAAATTATTTTTCAAGAAATTCCAGTTTATAGGTAGAAGAAACACCGTAGCGTAAAAATCAAGATACTCTAAAATATGGATGTGTCACGGAATCTCAACGCACAAAATATCGAAGGATGCTAAAAAATAGTCAAGTGTGAAAATTTGATAAAACGTGTTAACAAAACATAATTTGAAGTCACACCTGGTCAGGCGAAAAGAGTGAAATCAACAATTTCCATAATCGATTCGACCGGACACTGGAAAGCAATTGCCATGAGGCCATTATTCAATCGGAGCGATATATCTCGGCAGTAACTCGAACTGGAGCGTAGCGATAGCTGGCTCCGCAAAAGTTGGCACGGGTGGCCACAGAGAACACTGCCAATTTCCATTAGCCCATCATCCAAAACGAAAAAATGCATAGACGATCATTTTTTTCATTCAATTAAAATTGGCTGCCAACCAAAACGGACGCGGTTTTGCTGCTCAGCGGGCCCGCACCGATTGCTTGCTAATCGATTATTAATTGAAGTAACTTCAGGTGCTACTTGTTTACCGAATGATTGATATGCAGATGCTTTGATGTGAATAGATTTTTATGGACTTACTTAAAAATTCACTTGAACATTATTCAAAAGAATATCGCTCTTTGAGGTTTGGAATTAAATTTGTCAACCTTAACTCGAATTTATCGACTAAGTATAGATTGCTATAGAATAAACATAAAAAAATCTGACTTCTCAATTATTAATACAGTGAAAGTATTCATATATTTCTGTATAAGATTTACTTTGTTCACATAATATTCACACTCGGGGAGTCCAAAAACTTATCGATATCGATTTTCAATCTCCATTCGATTTATAGTCAATTCTTAGTAACTGCCTGAAAGCCAAAGCGTAATTCTCCATACCCCTCTGTTGATTATCGCGCAGTTCTTGCCGACAACATCGAAAATCCATAAGCTTTCAATATCTCGAAGTTAACTCGGGTTTTGTTCCCAGTGGTTGCTTGATCTGAATATCAAAAATGTGAAAGCGGTCGTCAGTAACCGGGACACGTATATCGGGACCCTATCACTTCGCTCTTTACTTACTACCAGGCGCCATCTGCACATTTTCTACCTAATCCTATAACAAATTTGATTACGCAACAATAAAGAGACGCCGAAAGTATTTGTTTCCTATTTGTAGCCGAAGAAAAAATTGTCACGAATTCTTCTCGGATATTATAATTTAGTTATAGATAATATTGTTTTGAGAATATTAGAGTTTAACGCTATCATGGGGGTCCTTTGTGCTTCTGCCTTCCGAACTCTATGTCGTATTTTGAGTGCCTTGTCTTACCATATCGTCGGGTTTTAGGAACTATCAAATGGTATTGAGGACGGGAGGACTAGTAGACTTTTAACAATTGAGATGAGATGATGACTTGGATTCACCGTGCGAATCTCGTATCCTTAGTATACATTGTTTCAAGCACAACCTAATCGTCAAAAACGTAAAACAAATTCACAACCGCAATGATAATATTAAAGGGTACAAGCAGAAAGAGAAGACTGTTTCTGATTAAATACATTGACGACGCTTGTAAAATATTGATATGTAATATTACGAAGGGATTACAAATTCAAGACGAACATAAATCTAATGGAACAATCATCTTATTGAAAAAGCTGCGACGTTATTAAAAATGATATTAAAAAATGCCTAAAGCGTAAAGCGATCAAAATTCTTCGCTCCAATGAAACTCAAAGAAACTAAATCGGAAAAGTTCTGGTATTTAAGCTTTTAGGACCGTAAAAAGTTACCAACTTTTTAAACTTGAACAATACTCAATGTTTAAGTTTTAAATCGCGGCGCAGCGTAGAAAAATACACTCTTAGCTACATATTAAAATAAACATTTCCCTCCAAATTCCTCGCTAACGTTGTTGAAGACACGTACCTAAAGATGACTCATCAATCATTGCCTTTCCAAAGTTCGCTTGCGTGTGAGTGATGTTCAAAACCACATAAACTTTTATTTCTCAAAGTTCTTGAAATAAATATAGAATTTGTCAGTTCTCTAAGAATTGGACGTGATACTCAAGAAGATTGGCGCAGCGAAGGGTACCTTAATGGCCTCTTGACGGTTCTTACGGCGCTCTCCAGGTCACTTCGTTACCGGGATTGAATAGGCCGTTATGTGTTCTATGAATAATCTTTGAGGATTTTTTGGCTTTTACTAATAGATTTAGTTTACACAGTTACAAAAACATATTAAGGTGATCTTATGTGTCTGCAAATAATTTACACAAAAAATCTCGGGAGAAAGAAAAAATAATACAAACAGATTTTTAATTTCAAACGTAATAAATATAAAAGAATGACAAAAAAAACATGCACTTTGACTTTGACCGAGACTTTGACAGAAGAAAGAATATAATTCATACAAACTACAGGCGACAACCTTAGGCGACAGGTTGGCAACTAGGGTTTGGGAAGTCTCGACAGTTTTAACTGTCGATTCAAAGTCCCGGGACACAAGACAGCCTACGATAAAAGTCCCTTCGAGACTTTAAATTATAGTGAAATTATTTAAAGGAAAATTTGTTCTGGCGAATTGAGCACATAAAAAGAGTATATTTTTACTTGTCACATTGAAATTTCGCGTCCCACTCGAAACATAAAAACGTAATCATTTTCAATAATTTTTCGGGTCGCGTGTAATCAAATCAAAACAACTATCTGCTATATCCCTTACTTGGCAAAGCGACGTAGTCATAGCGCCAACGGGACCGACAAATTGAATTCTATGATCACATATTGTGTTATTATATTTTGTTCGGATTATTCTATTTTAGGTCACATTTAATTATTAAAAAGTTAACGTACTTACGAGATTTTTTTGGCATAACAGATAGAAGATCATACCCACTAAATAAGTTCACGCTCTAAAATCAATTAAATTAAACTAGATTATATAAAATAAAATTATGTTAATTTAAAAAATAAAATTAATTACATTAAATCATTACGATTGGATAAAATTCAATTTTTTCAATTCAAAAGTTGTTTATGTATAATTGAATTTTATTATTTGTAAAAAAATAAAGTTGTATATAATAGATTTATTTGTAAAATATTGTAGCTAATACTATTTACAGTTCATTATACTATTTTTATCCAGCACAATTGTATTGTTTGAATACAAACATGTATAAAAATAATTTAAGATTATTGTTTCCTTTATTTCATTTAAAATACACACATAATTATATTTCTAAATATTAAATTTTTACAATGTATTAACACTAAAAAATATGACATTTAAAAATACAAAAATGCAGTTCCCCATCGGTAGTAAGATCAGGGTCCCGGCTACCGGTGGTTATGGATCCAGAGACAGAAACCTCCGCACTATACGGGCCGTGTCCAGAAGTACTGCCTTCTGCAGATTATTCTTATTATTGTGATTTTATTGCTAAACTAATAATTATATGATAGTTTTGCCACACATACTCTAAGTACAATGGTGTATGCATCCAACTTGCAATTGACTTGGGGTTAGCGCCTGGAGACATACTACGGGTTTCTTTTGGAAACCTATCTCAGGCTCCAGTCTCTCACACAGGTTCACGCTCTAAAATCAATGTACACTATATCGAAAATTGTAACATATATAAAAGAAAATAAACCAATATTCTGTTATATTTGGTTTTCATTCAAGCATACGTTATGGGCAACACAGACGTGAACACTTGCCCTCTGCCAACCATACTCCCTTCTATACTCCGTGGAGCTCTGGCAAACCTACTCACAAACAGTAACACAACACTTGTAGTATTGCGCCCTAAAGGTGCTCTAATACTACGTAATTTTGTATAGTGTGCCTAGATGTGTCCTACATGTGTAAAAATGTGTCCTACCTTTTGTAAATAACTTAGTCGACACATTTACCTTGAAAATTGATTTATTTCATCTTTGTAAATAACATTTCTTTGTATAAAAATAGCTTTAACACTGTTTGGCACTAAACCGGTCATATCCGACTAAATCTTCCGACTGAACCTTCGCAGTTTCCTTAATCTTTAATCTTTGACGGGACGTGGTGCTTCCGGAGTAGTCGGTCCTCTACGGCCTGCCGGCTCCAGGGCTTCCGGCTACGCCCCGAAGCACCTCTCCTGTCCGCCTGCCAACTTCCAGACGCCGTTCCTGATCCTGTCGCCGCTCCTGATCCCTACCACTGGTCCTGGTCCTGTCCGTGGCTCCGAGCGGGTGACCTGATCGGCGCGCCTCCACGGGCTGCCAGCGCGCCCTATTGCGCGACCTGCTTGCGCGCTTTGCCTGTGCGCCTCACCTGCGCGCGCTTCCTGCGCGCCCTGCTGTGCACGCTACCTGCGCACCCTGCTGCGCGTCCTGCTAACGCGCCCTGCTGCGTGCCCTACCTGCACGCCCCGCTGCTACCTGCGCGCCCTGCTTGTGCGCCCTACCTGCGCGCCCTGCTTGCGCGCCCTACCTGCGCGCCCTGCCTGCGTGCCCTGCTTGCGCGCCCTACCTGCGCGCCCTGCCTGCGCGCCCTACCTGCGTGTCCTGCCTGCACGCCTACCTGCTTGTCCTGCCTGCGCGCCCTGCTGCGCGCCCTACGACCGCGACACTCCGGAGCTCTGCGTCCAATCGCGTGTCCCTACTGCGTGGCCCCGCTAAGTGTCCATTTAATTCTTATGGTCCCGGACGTGCCCTATTAATTTAATAAACTCGATCTTCCCCACTAGTCTTTTTATTTGTTAGGTACACATTGAATAGTCTCTTGCTCCGTAACCTTCCGTTACGTGACACACTACAAAAATGTAGTGTTATTTGACTATAGTCTTGTGTGAAATGGAGGTACTACCCCCAGCTCAAGCGCTCCACGTTCGAGCGCCTAGTTCGCTGTTCCCCACCTCGACAAGTTATTAGTCTTCTCTTGCACTATCGATCAATAAATATACTGAGAAAAAAATTAACCATCCGGGGCGGGAATCACGCGGGGGACGAGATGGGGGTTAAACCCAAAAATGGCCCTTGGCTGCGCCACCACCATTGTCATGTGGTCAATAACTTACGCCTGTCCGGTATGGGATTCAAAAGCACTGCAAGTAACTGCGATCAAAAAACTGACAGGCTTGCAGCGCACTGCGTGTCTCATGGCAACGGCTGCCATTCGATCAACTCCAGCCCTAGCCCTAAGTGAACTTCTCAGCCTCCCACCTCTTTACCTCTATATTGAGAAAGAGATGAAGGCTGGCATTTACAGAACTAACGCTTGTATAAAACAATGAGGTCTTTACACCAAAAAGTGTTTGAATGTCCACCACTCGCAATGACATCAGATGTCTTGCCTCCAGAGTTTAACTTCCACAAGAAGTTTACCGTGGAACTGACTAAAAGGGAGGACTGGGCACAACGCCGTAATAGTGATTGGACCTTGGAAGCCTAGTGTGGTTCACCGATGGCTCCAAAATGGGCCCTAACGTAGGATGTGGCATATATGCTGCCAAGCCCAAGGTTACCAGAAGCATAAACCTTGGTAAATATGCCACTATTTTCTAGGAGGAATTCTGTGCCATAATTAAATGTGTACAAGCCAACCGCCAGCGAAACTACGTTAGCCAAAATATAGATATATATTCAGACAGCCAGGCAGCTCTACTAGCACTAAACGGTAACATTCTAAAGTCAAAGCTAGTAAAAGACTGTGTGGAAAAACTAAATGACCTGGGGCAACCAAACAAAATCACCCTCATCGGTAAGGAAAATGCCGACGAGCTAGCAAGGGCTGGGTTCAAATTAGGGGCAGGATAGGAAGAAGAAGATAATGAAGTGTTAAATTAATTGATTCCAACTAACCCAAAAGCTATTGAAGTAGATGACGTCGTAGATCCGAAACTACGCTATAAAAGTTTTGGTATCAATTTTGAATGTTATCATATTTGATACCTACTTCCGACTGCCATTAAGCTTAAATTACAATATTAGAGCAAGTTCGTGCTAACCGCACGGCTAATAAACAATATTGGGTCCGTCGGATAGTTGTAACTTAATGCCACTTAGGTTAGTATGTATTGCATTTCCTATTAATGACGATGTTGTATCTTAAATTATATATACGATGTTGATATGCAGTACAGAACGAAGCTATAAAATATGCATCCCTTATGGTGGTCACGCCAATACGTTATGATGAAAAATTCTTAGAATACCTCCGGCTTGACGACGTCATTTCATGTTTAGGTATAAGATCGCGTACACCATCTTGGTGGAGTGTTCAGTAACGTTGCCAGAACACAAAGCGTTTGAATACCAGTAGGGACAAATATTTGTGTGATGAACACGAAAATTGTGTTCATAAGTCACGGTTCTTATTCTTATTCTTAAATAAGGGGCTGAGGCCGTATCTCGGAGCACTTCGACCCTGTGGGATCTTTACGTCACGGTTACTTGGTATTTATTTATAAAAGTATCTAAATTATTAATTATATCTGTACTTAATCTACATAATGATATTTAATTTGTGTTACATAATTAGTGTGAGCGTGGATTTACTCCAAAGTCGATGTCAACTATTCTGGATTATTCTTTGGACACAACTTTTCGACTCATCTACCTTCAGGACGAAATATTTTCAAAGTCTAGCCGATGTGACAGAGAGCATAAACGTATTATTGCATTGATAAAGAAATAACGTGATTTATCATCAACTGACAGAGTGAAAATTCGTCATGAAAAATATATATGCGAAACAACATCTGTATATAAAATTTGTATTTGTGTTCCGCGTGTTTTTGGATATCAAGAGTGGCGCGAAATAGAACGACATGAAAAAAGAACGCCTACATCCGAAGACAAATTAAATTAGAGACTGTGATGGATGAATGGATAGAATAAAGAGTTGGTATTTACGCCTTTACTTTACCATTATTATTCCGTACGCAATATTTTTATCACACATTTGTCTACGCTGCGGTCAGATCAAACACGAACTTAGATTTATGTTTCTATTACCCTAATAGTTATTACCTTAACCCATTAACGCTCTCTGTACTCGTGCGAGTACAACTACAAAAAGTATTATTTAGTTTTTATAATCTATGGTTGTCATTCAAATAATTCATTATTTCATAACCAGATGGTTAACCCGTCTGATAAAATAAAAAAGTTTAGTGTAGCGCGAAAATAAATATCACTTTTGCCACTGTCAAATACGGATTGCAAAGAAAGTTTATATGGTAAGTTTCAACAATGAATTTTTATTACAAAATAGAACTTTTTTTTAACAGAAATTTGATACAAACAATTTGTTACTCTTTATTTTGTTATTATCTCTTGTTTTTAATGAATTTCATTTCGATATTTTTACGTTTTGATTCACTTTATTCCACTGTACACGGCTGAGTACAATGGTCACATATGTATAACAAATTTATATTTTTATCAGCTATTTTCATTATTCAACAATGGCGAACCGTCGTGTCTTCACAAGCCAAAATAGCTATGCTAAGCTGAAGGAAGCCATCGATTCTATATTTGCAGATGAAAATGATGATTTGGATTAGGATGTCCTACTGGGGCCTCCGGAACCTGCTATTGTAAGTGACGAAGAAGAAGGGAACGATGATGATTTGGTTTCTTCTAATCTTCCTAGAGAAGTTCCACGAACTGTAGAAGTCATACCACGCTGTCCCAATCATGATGTTTCAGACTGGTCCGATAGTGACGATGAGCCTTTGTCAAATTATGTAAGGCATTCGAAACGATCCAGAAATATTCAATCAAATAAGCCTATGTGGAGGAAGATGAAGCCAGTATATGCAAAAAGTGGTCGTAGAAAAATTGAAAGTCTGCACTCCTGTACTACCAACTGAATGTGTTTATTGGAGTTTGGATGAAGACCTTGGAGTTCCTATAGTATTAAATTGCATGTCACGGAATCGATTCTTGGAGATAAAACGTAATCTTCATTTCGTAGATAACTCATTAGCTGAAGGTTCCACCGATAAGCTTTTCACGATGAGACCTTTGTGTGAAGAAATACAGAAAAACTCTTGCCAATCGGGAATTTTTCATGAGAATATATCTATAGAACTTTATACGGTATAGATGAATCCATGATAAAATAAATCGGCCGTCACCCCGAAAAACAATTTATAATGGGTAAACCTGTACGATTCGGATACCGGAATTGGGCAGCCACAAGTTCAGATGGATACTGTTATGCGTTCGATGTGTATTGTGGCAAGACTAACGAAGTAGCTGATAATCCTCTAGGCGCAAGAGTTGTGAAATCTCTTCTGGACAAAATGTCCGTAATTCCTAGTGAACATATCGTTTATTTTGACAATTTTTTCACAAAATATTAGTTATTCGTTGACCTCCGGTCCTTAAGCTTCAGAGCTACAGGCAAAATACGAGTAAATAGAACTAAAAAATGTGTGAATGTGTCTAAAAAATGTGTGAAAACATTATGTGTAGAAAGACCTTGCTTCGGCCAATTTCACTATTAATCCGCCCAGTGTACCCGGCCGAGTACATACCTATATTTTAATACATATTTCTTTTTTGCTCTATTTTTCTTTAAATACCTTTTCTTTTGTCCCTAATAATACAACAAATATCATTAAAACAAAAAAAATAAAGGTGGTTTTCATTTGGGCGTTAATGGGTTAATATGTAGATATAAAATTATTTTAAAAAAACATCAACTTCATAGCTGATGTAAACAAACAAATATTTCTTGCTTTATGAGGTTCAGGCAGCCACGCTTGCCCAAAGCGGATTAGTGGACGAAATATAAAGTGATCAATATCCCTTGTATTATTGGTTTATGAACGGCTTCTATGACTCTGTTGATTTTCGTAGTACGGTATCGAAACTTACGATAGATAATTATCGAGGAATACGAAAGTTTTATCGTTTTTGATGAGACAAGACTTCTGTCGAAAGCTTAGACAAAGAATCCTTGTCTAAGGTCGAAAGAAAATAAGTTTCGAGACTGTCATTGTAAAAAAATCAAAAAGATCACAGAAGCCGTTCTTTAGCCAATAATAATTCATAAACGAAAGAAATATTAATTACTTTCATCAACCGTTGTTTCTTTCTAAATTAAAGCAATTTCATATATTTACATAATTTAAAAGAATGATATCTTTTCCTAAACGCGACAGGTTGGCAACCTGTTACTATTTATTTACTACTGTAAAACCCATACTGCCAGATGATGATGGCTTAGTGTGTAAACGACTTTTACCTAAAGCTCTGCTCGATCCCATTTGGAATAATAATTGTGAGCGTAATTATATGTATTCCACAGGAGTATTCCGCAATGCCGTGGCCGACGCACGTAAGGTAAGTACTTAGCGTAGTCACTGTATGCATCAAGGGCGTGAATATTGGGTGTGCAAATCGCTGTCTCAACTCTTGAACATCTCCTCCAAATGATTGTAGGCAGTAAGTCTCCACCATGCTTGCCCAATGCGGATTGGTGGACGGAATATAAGGTAGTCATTATCCCTTTGCTGATCCCTTTGATCGTCCAATAAGATTAGTATGTATAATTTTCCAAGAGATGTACCAAATTTTTTTTGTAGTTTTAAAAACTTGCTTGATACGATAACGTAGGCACGGGACTTACTTAAAAGTGGCCGGCTTAAAAATAATAAACTTAACAGCCCCTGAAATTATACTTTAAAATAAATAGTTAATGCACAGCTGCATGAGCGCAGAGTGAGTATGAAATTTGCCACAGAATACTGTAACAAGCTACAATATTTAATATTTAAAAAGCAACCCTTGACGGTCGGAAATATCCGCTGGAAAATCCGTTTCGTTACTTATTAATTTCATCTCCAGTTTCCTATCTGTCTGCTTGAATACAAGAACCTAATGCAGCGTATTGATGCAATATGTAGGTACTAATGCTCTTAGGTATCTAGATATCTAGACATATAAATTAAATTGAAGTATTTCTCTGTGATTTCGACACAAATTCTTTGCATATGTTACCAAAATCTTTAAAAACATTTAGGTATTTATTCTTTGTCCTCAGTTTGTTTGTCCGCGGTAATCTCGAAAAATACTAAACCGATTTTAATGAAATTTTGTAAATATTTTTTGGTCCAAATTAGACTATAAGGTCATTTTATACTTGAAAAGTAGTTCTCTTTTTTTGTAAATTATCCACAACAACGTGTAGCGAGTCAGCTAGTAGTAAAGATTGTAACTCTTTTTATAGCGAGTTCCTATAATAATAATATTAATCATCATCATCATTTATTTCAGATTCATCTTACGATTACATCCATATTTTGTTAGTACAGTTAATTTAGAGCTTAAAAAAATATCCCATGACTTGAAATAAATTACATTTGAAATTGTATCAAATTAAATGAACAAAAAGGAAGAATAATCTGGACATGATCAAGTGCTGATACAGGACTCGCGAGTACCTTCTATCTGAGCTGCACTGGTACTGTAAAATGGGGATCCCTCCATGTCCAAACTGAAACGTTGTTATATTGTAAAAGAAATTGGCCACTGCAAGACAAGCCCATGCTTAGTGCACTGGCCGTATGATTATTGTACAATATATTTAAGTTTCTGGAAATAAATGATTATTATTATATTATCAGTCGGCACGATGTAGATGCCATCTAAAAATTCATCAAACACACGATCGCTTCATTTGCGACACTCTAATTTACTTTTATTCTACCCAGCGACTTCTGACACGTCACAATATAGACGTGGGGTCGGCAATACACGAGCGGTTTGCAGCGATGGAGTGATAGATTTGGATATCCAAAATTTTTCGTCACTCCATTCAAGCCACGTAAGATTCCGAACACACGGAACGATTTTGGCTTATTTTGGAGCAATGGCTTGGCGTGGGCATTAAGAGTTTTAGTTTTGTTTGCCATTATATGCTGGTATTTCATCTGAAAGATATCTCCGAACTTCATTTTTCGAAAACTGTGCCATATGATTCTCCTCGCTTATCGTGAGTTTCCCACTTAAGATCACGCTGATTTTTTTCAATTATTTCATATCTGATTGCGTCAGAAGCTGACGTATGATTGTCTTTATTCAGTGGATGATTCAAGATGTTTATGATGGTCGCCAGTAAGACCTAAAATTAGACTAAAATAACTTAATTGAACGACGTACTCTGCAATTTCCATTAAGATAACTTTAACCTTCGGCAGGCAACACTTTTTTTATATACATTAATGGCAACAGGGGTGACGCATCACCCCATTATTTTTAAACGCAAACAAAACACCAGTGTGTAAGAAAACGAATGTTATTTATTATGATATCAAACACAGATAAAATTTTAAAGAACATGAAAATAGTATTAATTATGTCACCTATAATGTGGTATATTTTTTTGGGTTAAATGCAGTTTAAGCCAATATAGTTACGGTGGTGAATGCAAGCGGGCTGAAGACATTTTATGCATTAAGTTTTTACTTTTTTGTACCAATTTCTTGGGCAAAGTGCACATCTTGCTTGTTTCTTCAATTTTGCAGAGGGCTCACCTTCAGAAGTTTCCTGGTTTATATTTAGAATAACATAAAGTGACTCCTAATTCTTGCGGTAAATTTTTACTCAATCGCCGGTTTTCGCTACGTTTTTCTACTCGAAGATGGTGGACGATTTAAAAGTACTAGGCAAAGTCCATTTAATTTTTCATTTCATTTCACCCAAGGGAGGCCGGCGGTCGGCTGTAAATTCTTTTGCCAAAATACTGATAGCGAGACATACTGTACCGACCACAAATAAATTGGAAGCAGGGTAGGGGAAAAAAGTATCTCTTAACATAAAACTGACATATACAAACTAGTTTTTAAGCTACTCACAAGTCCAAAACAAGTGTTTACATCTAACTCCAAATATTTAACGCAATTTCAAATACCTTTTAACTTAACATCTTCCAAGTTAATAATTTCTGTCCAAACATTAAAATGAGCCAACTGCCAACTGTCTCGAAGTATATTTTTCATTCAAACCAGCATCATCTGTTTCGCAGATGGTAGATAACTTTACTGCTTTTATCAGATACAAACTATTTCCGCGCACCTTGAAATACACACAAAACTCGAAACTCCACTCATTTATCATGAAACTTTCATAAAATGTATGATAATGTAAGTTCGTTTGCTGCACCACGTTTGTATAGATTGAGCTTGTAGTCTGTTTTGGGAAATGCAATTTAGGAGTTAATTATTACTTGCTATACCCGGACTGCTGCGATGATTTTGAGTGTAACGTCTGTCCTGCTTGTTGGCTTTTGCGTTTGTTTGTTTATACTGAAGGATTGTTACTTTTTACTTTCTCGTATACGTAGTATAGAGGAAGTCTTGTAATCGTCAAAAAATTCGACCTCGAGATTTTGACGGATTTACACGTTTTGGACCTCCCTGAGTCCAAAAGTACCGTTTTTGGAATTATGTCTGTGTGTGTGTCTGTGCGTTAGCACGATAACTCGAGAATACTTTAACTTATTGCAACCAAATTTAACATGCATGTATGCCATCAAAATTTATGGTTTCTATCAACTTTTCAGTCATCGATCACGAAAGTTAAGCAACCAAGTGTGCGGTCGGTACTCGGATGGGTGACCAAAATTTACCATGCATTTATGACCTCAAAATATAAATTTTGAGTCCTTTCCGGTATACAAGAAAGTCAAGGGAAGACCACTCCCGATTTTTTTAATTTGTTGCCCCTTTTCGTAGGCGACAGACTGGCAACCTGTCACTATTTTGGGATACCGTGGTCCATACTGCCAGATGTGGCTTTGTGTGTAACCAAATGTTACCTGAAGCTTTGCTCTGATTATATGTATGATGTTCTTGTCATGAACATTATTTGTATCAACATTGCCGGTTCTAAAGTTGTTACAAAATCTATATGTCCGCGCCTGCATCTTAACCTTACCTTTTGCCGTTTCTGTGTACTTAACGCCTTACATTGGCGATTGGCAGGTAACCTGTCACTTTAGGGCCACTGTATGGCTCGTATTGCCAGATGTGGCTTTATGTGATACGAAATATTAACCTAAGGCTATGCTCAACCTAAAAAACATAACGTTACCATAAAGTCAAAATATTCGCTTCGTTAGTAAGTTTGTATAAAAGTCATTGAAAAGCAGCATCACGGTCTGCATCGGTATCATGCTATTGTGCTATGAGTCGAAAATTGAAAGCTCAATCTTGTTTGCTTTAACTGCTATTCTTATGATTTCATTCACTCCTGTAGCTGAACAATAAAACGTTCTTGTGTAACCAGCATTGTTAAATTGAAATCAACAACAATGGCGCACTCAAATCATTGGAGTTTTCTGTAGCGTAAATAAGCAGTTTGGCAAACGGAACAATTTTCATTTACTGGTTTTCCTTAATAATAAGTGTTTGATTAAAATGAAAGAAATAATTTCGATTAAGTAATAAATGGTAATTAATGTACAGTGGTAACCATTAATTATGTGACTCATATAAAGACATTATTATTAGACTAGACATATATTTTGACGACTTAGCCTGTTTTTAAAATTTGTTTTATTTTCATTAAGAAGAGTATATTATATTGAAATGTGAGTATGAAAATAAAAGATAGTATTAATATCTGGAGCATTCTTCCAGAGAATAATTCAATACGACAACATGCTGTGAAAATAACTGAAATAAACCATTCTAGCCGTCTCTACTCAGATATCCGCCTAATAGTTTTAACTTCAAAACTGCAGAACTTAGTTTACCATAAAGTTTTACAATATGTGGAACCCATTGCAATTTGGAGTCTAATATTACTAAGAAAGTGGTTGTTTCCACAGAGATTAAAAAATAACTAAAATAAATTATTCAAATACAATTTCATCGCGGTGTCGAATGGAAAATTTTTGCAAATGCATCAGTGACATTACATTTAGACGTGCTTATGTAATTAAATCTCATGTCTTTAAAAACATATTTAGCAGTCTTTATTTTCTATTCCTGTTATCATTACCAAGTGATTAGCTGTAGGAGTTTGTTGTGCCAATTCTTCTTCACCAGCATATAATAATAATAATAACTGTTTCATTTGAAGCTGTGTAGGGTTACGATTTAAAAGTACTTATAAAGTCCATTTATATAAGGAACTATTTTGTTTTGTTTTTGAATTTTTAAGTAATCTCGTACACAAGATGGCGATGGCAGCCATTTATTGTTTATATCAATATAAACTCACCTTACCTTCAGGAAATCCAGGGGCCTACAATCACTAACTTCTTAAAGTTTCCTACAGTAACTTAAAAACGATTTAGATTAAGTTTTGCTTTTTATAAATTAAATGTTTTACATAAAAATATTTCCTCTCAGAAGAGCAAATAGTAACGTTATTATTTATAACCTTGTATATTGATTTTTATGCCATAGAGCATAAAGTATAAGTAAATCGAGTAGCGATCGAAAGCTTGGAACTTTTAATGAGGGAAATATAACAGAAATGCGGACTACATTATCATAGTTAAATCTTTATGGAGAGCTTTTACGGCCCGAACAAATTTGCATATTAGTAAAACTTTACATTACCTACTAAAGGGAATTATTAATGTTTATATGGATCAATGAATGATATATGAGACAACTGACAGCCTGTACGCGTTTCATTAATAGGCACTTCCTTATCAAAGACATGTGTAGGTAGGAACCTCGCACGTTAATAAATAATTTCCATTAAAATTTTAAAGTGAGAAATAAATAAAAAAAAGGTTCATAAAAATATTTTAGCTCCTGGAAATCAAAGACATGACTGTAGGTAGGAACCTCGCATGTAAATAAATAAATTCCATTAAAATTTTACAGTGAGTAATGAATGAAAAAAAAGCTTCATAAAAGTACTTTACAAAAAAATATTTTAACAAATGATAGTAAGCTAACAGTACTTGCATAGTATTTTTTGAAAGTGGGTGAGCACAACGTGTATATTCACAAACGGTGGAGCTCACCTGCTTTCCTGGGATAAAAATACAAATACGAAAGTAGTTTAAAAATTGTATGTTAGACATTTTGAAAGTATTTTCGCACAAGATTCTTCCATAGTTAACTGCCTAAAACGATCATACACTCGCTATTTTATTTTAGAACTTCGAGTCAAATATGGATAATATTTGACTCGAAGTTATAATTTTGTATATAAATATTACATTATTTGACGGTACACCCACAATTTCCTTCATTAATTCTTCTTTTTCTTTTAAATTAATGGCGTTCGCGATATATAAAGATAACACATTTCGCCAATGTCAAGTGAAAATGTTCTTATAGTAGCAGACAATTGTAGGGTAGATTGATTTTAAAACGGAGTCCTCAACACGTGTTTTAACAAAAAGAACTCGCGAGAAACTCCCTTCATTAATTATTAATCTTTCCTGTCCATCCTAAGTTAGTCTGGAAGAGATCGTTCATATATCATCGTGTATTAATATTTGTTTATTTTCTAAGGTGTGCAATAAAGATTATTATATTTTAATCTATTCTTCAATCTCAAGTATGAACTCTTTAATCTTTCCGAGAGAGATCCACTCCCACACCACTTGAGAGGGTCAAGTATTTGCTATAATATTGTGTAAAGCTGAGACAAAGCGTTATAAATACAATTAGGGATAAAAAATAAAGCTCCAACACGACTTGAACACCTCTAAGGCACGTATTATAGAATGAGTCTCAAGTATCAACGCCGACTTGAGCGTCGTACGTCTCTATGTATTTGTGCTTGATAGAAAGTGACAAAAGATTCTCAAGACGTGAATGATTTCTGAGTGTCATTCTGTAATACGGGCCTGAAAGTAATTAGGGAGAGGATTGCATGTTGATTATATTTTATACGTCATCTATGTTGAGTTTATGAGTATAAAATAGACACATACATTGTATATACTCTTATACAAGTAGGTTTTTAAATGATAAAAGAGGTTAAGCAGACTTTACTTAAAATTTAGTTACACATATAAGGCCCCATCTGCCAGATTGGAGCATGTAGTGCCTCAAAATAGTGACAACTTGTCAGCCGTTGTCAAAGGGGTACCATACCCAATTTTTTCATCGGTCTTCCTTTTTCTCTGTGCCTATCCGCATTCATTTTCATCACTTCCCTTGTACTCATTATGTCTTCTCATTACATTTCCATACCATGCCAATTTGTTACCCCAATCTTTCTGCCTCTGGTACTACTTTCAAAATTCTTCTAATGGACTCGATCTTCACTTATGGCTGGTTTCAATATTCTTTTCACAGGTACATATCACCCTACCAGTGTTTGGTTGCTAAGTGATCCCAGTTATTTTTTCTCATTTAACAACAATTGCTATTGAATAACAACCAACAAGGCAACCAACCTTCAATAAGCTTACTTTTACTAACGAATAGAATAATGAAACCGGCCGTTGACCTCTTGTTGTTACTCACTCACCATCGTAGCATTAATATCACAGCCACGTGCAAGTTGATTTTCATCCATCGCTTTAACGTCCTACTTTGCTGATAGTACTTCTTCTCTTCGCGGTAGTTGCTTACGCATTAAGTCAATGTCAAGTGAAATTTGTATTTAACTATTACAATTAAATGTCAAGTTAAGAATCATTACCTTACTTTCTGTTTTTAGTCTGTATTATACCTATATTATCCATTTGCTGACTTTTATATTGAATAAATTAACTCCTTTTTTCTTTTTTATTCTGATACGATTATCATTAAATGTATGTCTATCCTAACTGTTCAGTAAATGAAACACGCAGGAATATATTAACTAACGTGTATTAAAGATTTTTGAACAACATTTGGAAATTGACGCAGGAACCCATACAAGGGTGTAAGTAAGAGAGAGTGTTGCCACTCTCAACACATCAAATCAAATCAAATCAAATCAAATCAAAATAAATTTATTTGGCTTCATTAAACAATTAAACAATTAATACATATAGCTAAAAAATACAGATAAATTGAAACCAAAAAGGCCGCCACTCAGCATTATGTTGCAGCATGCACAACACCTGCAACGCTGGTATTCTGTGGGGGCCTATGTATGATGTATGTGTGCTGGCCAACAGACTAATACATTACGTACATACATATACATACACATATACATATTACATACACATACACACATATACAACTCAACACAAATGTATATACACATATATTGCCATGCACAGGTATAAGTAGATCGCCATCTTACTTAACTTACACTTATGTCCAGTTTTAGGGTTACCTGGAATAGATCACTTTTACCGATAAGGTCGCCCTTAGTGCTAATTGCACTGTTTAAGAGTCTAAAAATAATGACAAGCAAATTCAAAATATTTACTTGTCATTACCTTCATACCAAGTGTGCAACCAAATCAATTTACACCAAACAAGAAACCACCACATCACCTAGCCCGCCTAGCATGACCACCGAAACACGACACGATATAGCCATCCATCGCGCCGAGCTGCCAAAAACCATCGGATACAACCGCAATCCCGAAAATCTATCGAAACTGCGAACGTGTACAAGCCTTATAAACGTTCGCAGCTCCGACAAAATTCCAAGTCGGCGGCTACATCCAACAATCTTCGACAGCTCAACGCGACAAACGGCCACACTATACCGCGCCCCGGCGGCCACGCCAGACAGGCAGGAAACAAATGACACAGTCATCCGCTATAATTTTAATTGCTGCTCAAACAAAACCAATTTCAAGTTAGTTTTAAATGAATAAATAGAACGTGAAAGTCTAATTGGGGGAGGAATATTGTTCCAACATTTCGTGGCAGCGTAACGAAAGCTACCACGAAAAGCAGATGAACAGTGCCTTGGACAGGTGAGTCTAGAAGCCAGTCTAACCTCGCGACGAGAGAATTCAAGCTTTTGGTAGAGATACCGTGGCCGATGGGATTGTATAATACCAAAGAGTAACGTGGCAAAGTGCAGGGCACGACGAGCTTCCATTTTCATTAGATTTGCCTGGTTAAGGAATGGCGTAACATGCCCTCGACAACACAAAAAAAACTAACAACAAGTATTGCAACTAAAATTATAATAAAATCTACTGTTCAGTATTGAACATTACCTAGTATACTTGTGCATAAGTATGATGTATATTTATCCAGTGTCTTGCACCGATTTTTATTTGTTCATTTTATTAGTCTCCACTTACTATAGGTTGTCTGGAAGAGATTGCTTCTTAGCAATAAGGCAGCCTTTTGTATTATCCTTTGTGTAGGTACTATTTAATACTAAGTTTATGAAATAAAACACGTCATCAAACGTTAAACACATTGCCGCTTTAGATGCACACAGCCCGCGTATTAATTACACTATCTTTGCACAGTGCCCAGGCTCCGTGTACACAAAAGTAGCGATTCAATGTAAATTGCCAAGCCAATGGGTTCTCGAATCTCAATGGCCCATAAACAACGCGACCGCGAATACAAATCGCATATTAGTAGAGCATTATGTTCGGAACATTATCAGGTTGTAGCGCAGTGCCGCCGTTGAGGGCTCGTTTCCAATATATTATTGGACATACATACTTACGTCGTTATGGTGGGATCATGAGGTCTTCAAGCGTAGGGCTATTGTGAGGTAATGATGCGATAAAACGAGTCAATAAATGAAACAATCGAGTGGTCGCTTACTCACATCGTTCTAACGTAACCCATTGGAAAAAGTTCAATCGTTGAGATTACTTTTCTCGATAAATTTTACGACGCTGTTTCAATATTTAATACTGAAAGGTTGTTGGTGTGCTCACAGTCTGATAGCCTTTGTCGATTGGTTCGCTGTAGGTTAAGTTATTTTTTGGGTTTGGTTATTAGTTTTTGAGATAGGTTTTGAGGCACTGTGAGGGATTTGTGTGTAACCTACATGTAAGAACTCTGCTTAACCTTCTTCAGATTAGAAACGTGAAAGTATGTGTATTTAAAGTTTCCTAAAGCGAAAGATTTTGACCAGGGTGTGTATCTTAAAACTGAAATTGACCCAAATAGCCAAGGATGAGCTGATCCGCAGAACCAAGGTCCATCACAGGCCGAAGATTTTATCGCGTGACTTCAAATGGTTATCGAGTAACGTGTAATGTGTTGCGTGAATATTTGGTGGGTACCTCCTACAAGGTCTAGCTACCGGGAAATTGACTGCGGTACTTGACTAGATTATTTACCAGTGAGGGTTATGAATGTTAACTAAGGTGCAACACTAGAGTGCAGATGAGATCAACGAGACAATTAACTAGCTTTTACCCGCGGCATCGGCATCTCGAGGCATCTCTGGCAGTATGGATCATACAGTACCACGAAATATAGACAGGTTATTAGCCCGTCACCTACACATTAGGCACCAATCAAACCTAAGCAACTAAGCCTTCAGTGAACCAACTACCAAAAAACCAATAGGGCCGACGTTACACTTTAAATTACTCAGCAGTCAGGGAATAAAATGATTTTTTTTTCATTATTTAGGGATTATACATATGTACATGCCAGTCCTATAATAATCTTACCATATAGCTATACATTATAATGTTGAAGCACTTATATAAAAATTACATAATTTCTTATACCCTAGACCTTAACTTAATACTATTTATAGTAAAATCAAGTAGAACCCTCGCCGATTCGGAAGTCGGTTCCGCCAGAATCTGATGGAATAGGCCGACGTCATACTGATTCAACCCTAGTTTAATTAAGAGATTTTGCCTATTTTGCCTGTATTGAACGCATTCTATCAAAAGATGTTGTACGTCTTCTATACGATTACATACTTCACAGTTCGGTGAGACTAATTTTTTCATTAGGTATGCAAACTTATTTAATGGAATGTGTCCAGATCTCAGTCCTAGAGCAGTAACAACATGAGTTCGTTTCATTTTCATAAAATGATAATCATGATGACTAAGATTCATGGGGTAAGTTAGGTATCATACTTTGGACTAAAACGGATTGACTGGATTGAACAACCGCTTTAGAATTTTACCACAACATAGCTATCACTTTTTGGTTATCTTGCTCGTTTTCAAATTGCCGAATTTGCATCTCCGATGGCCGCATTGTCACTATGAAAACATAGATCTGCTGTAATGGAATCTGTTTGTCGGCAACGATTATTGCTACCGGATCACATGTGACGTTTGTGTACATAAGCAACGGCGTGCTGCACAATGTGTACGCTATACAAATAATGTGGTGTCAAACATTTGTGATTAGCTACGTGTTTGGCAAGCGCTAGTTACTCGAATGTAATGATTTCATTCATCACGAATAATAGACTTCTTTGTTTCTCTCGAACTTAAAAAAAATGTTGAAGGTGCATGGATATCTATCAACAAGCATAAATTTTAAGTATACTAATACATTAATTTTATTTACATTAATCACACTAATAAATCAAACAAATTAGTACATAATGTTTTCATTTTTGAAAAGTAATCGTGCAATAATATTATAACAGTTTGGACGGATATGATTGATCGATTAAAATCATCAAACTTTAACAGATACCTCATACAAAACATGTCAAAATGCTACCGCTAGACAAATGACGGTATATAAGTAAATGAAGCCCAACACAAGGTTAACAATAGTAATTGTCACACTGAACTTTCAAACAAAAACTGACCTTATAACTATAACATAAGGAACGTACAACCAGGGAAGGATAAAGCAGTCTCCTGTTCTGGGGTATATAAAATCTTATTTTGTTATTTTCCTGTAAGGTTTTGTAGTAATATATTAATTTTCCACGATCTGATGTTCAATTTCAAGACAGAAAGCGAAATAAATATACACTGAAAGCAGAATCAGTAAATTCTTAAATTATCTCAGAATAAACCGAGCCAAATGCACATTATTTTAATCTTTCTACACGAAAAGCAGGCGCCAGCCTCACATCATATTACGTCGGGAGATAAAACAGATGGCAAGATTTCATTACAATATCTCAGCGGAGCGGAAGGTGAATCGCAGCAGAGTTGTAGCCCTCCAAGATTATGCATGACTTATGGAACTGGTATTCGGATTTAGGGATAACTTTTTAATATATTCTCAATTACATTTTGATCGTAAATCACCGTGAGAGCTCACAGAGGCTTTATAGATAAGTGGATAAGAACATGTGTGTTCGAGTATCTTTTTTCTACAGTTGCTCCTTCGTTATCCTTGTAAAATACTTATATTTATCTGGTATCAGGATCTAATCTCGAACTGATATACATTATTGATTGGTCTACGCGTACTTTAAAAAATTCCGAATGTCGTTTTGCTGACCTTCCAACATTGTAAAAACACTGTCTAAAATTCCACGCTGGCTGGTCTTATTTGAATAAGTAAGTAGTAATGGTTACAGGACTGAAATTGTAATGTCTTAATATACACTAGGGAGCAAAGAAAGCAGGTCGTTAGGTAACAAAAATCTATTTAACTAGCTTAATAAAATAAAGAATGTAGTAAACACAATTTGAAAGGTTTTGCTTCAGTCTATCTATACTTGTAATGAAATAAACACTCATAATTTTAAAAAGTTATAAGATTATAACCGACCCGCTTTCCTTGCAATACAGTGTACGTGGTAGTGCTTCTTTGAAAACTATCTTTAAAATCAAAATCGAAGTATTTATTCAACATAATTAGACACCGATTTCCTCGATTATTCAGATTTTTATTTACCAGTTGTCAATATGTATTAATACAGCGATTTCAAAATATTATAGTGTGTTACGTGCCTCTTCATTTTAGGCTGTAATTTCACTTAGCGATTGCCAGGCATGCGTGTTTCTTCAAAGTTTGAACAGCACGGACGCTACGTCTACGAGATATTGCGTTAAACGCTTCCGCTGAACGCAATGTTCAGTTGCAATGAGCAGGCGCCGTGCAATCAGATACAAATTGGATACCTAAGAAGAAACACTGCTTTTATGTGCGCATTTGACTGCCGCGCGTACGCAACGTCCTCGCTATTCAAACTCCCGATAAACACGCACGCCCGGTTTACGCTAAGTGGATTCAGAGCCTTAGGTATACATTAGGCAAAGGAAAACAAGCAATTAATTGTTAAATTACAAATCAACTAGACGTGTTAAGCAACAATCATTTAATTTTTTACTCCTGGTCCCCCATATTAAGCGTGGCGACTGTGACAAGACTATCCTATATATGAATCAGGGACTGACATGTCTGTAAAGATAAAAGTTCTTTAAAAATAAAGAAAAGAAAAATGAATCAGAAGCGACGTTTCAATCATATTACATAAAACTCGACTTATTGCATTTCTCATGCGTTCGTTGTATCCGACGTAGAACCGTTAACTTTTTTCTTTTATTTATACTGAATGGAAACTCACATCAGATGCCAGGGATGTCTTGTAACTTTATTCATTCGTTTATTTACTGAGTAATGTTGAGGAAAATGAGATATTTTAACGAGTACGACGGATGAGAATGGGGACAACTTTCTGTATAAAGGTCGTGGCTAGTTTAAATATTTTTAATTATTTAAATAGGTCTATTTTGCAAAATTAATTAAGATAAACCGGACTGTTGCGACGATAATTATAGTGTTACATCAGTATATTCCCGTTGGTACACCACTGGGGATTGGGAATATTTGTATTTTTTTTCCGATGTCCACTAGTGGGGGGAATCTATGTTGCTTGTTGTGTTTGTTATTCTCAAATCAAAGTCGGCATTATTGTTTTCCTATTATTAGGGATACGATAGGTTGAGCTTTCCAAGTTGATTCCCTTCCACCGTTAGTTTAAATTCAAATTCAAAATTTAAAAATATTTATTAGAATAGAATTTTTGACGCCGTCGTGGTGGAGTGGTCAGTATAGCTACTACTACAGTATAGCCTACACATCAAGCGGTCCGGGTTCGAATCCTGGTAGCGGCAAATATTTGTGTGAAGAACACGAATATTTATTTGCGAGTCATGGTTGTTTATATATTTATTTAAGTTCATTTATAAAAATATCTAAAATATTATGTATATTAAAAAAAAATTCAAGTTCTTAATGATACTTACTTCGGGCTAGATAATTGGTGTGAGCGTGAAAAATATATTATATATTATTAAAATATGTTAATATAAGCTAGAATATAATAATTATAATTATAGCTAGAATAGACATTGTCATTTATTAATGACTATTCTATTCTAGCCTAGACATTGTCATTTATAAATAACTATTCTTTTCTAATATAAAGGTGGAAGGGAATTCATCTGGAAGTTTCTACTGAGGGGCTGGCTATATTCTTCTCTTCACAGTGATGGCTTATCGTTCTCTGGTCGCATCAGAAGACGAGTTTCGGGTCTTCTACTGTTTTTCGCCATTCGCCGCGCCTCATCATTTTGGGCGAATTAGCATCGCATCGCATCTTTCGCATCATCATACATACATACGCGCTACATCGCCGCGTCGCCGCGCCTAGTCAGCCGAACATCTGCTGCGCCGCTGTTTGCCGAGGAGTGGAGTAGCTTTAGGTAAGTGCGTGTGACTTGTTTGTTTGTTGCCGAAATTTATTGATTACAGATAAGTGCAACGCATCCGCACCGCCATATTTTTGGTGGTACTTATGATATGGTACAGATTGATGCTTGAGAACCTCCGCCAAAATGTTGTGAGAGATTGGTGTCTGACATAGGTTTCATTAAACCTGTATTAATCAGAGATTACCAGTGCCCTCCTGCAGTGGGTTAGAGAGATTCCTTTGATTGAATTCCACATATTTCTTATAATTAAGTGTCTGTATACATTCTAGATTTACTGAACACTTTATTAATGTTTCCTAAACGTGGGTACAATTTACAACCAAAATAGAAAATGTACGTTATTTTGGACGGCGAAACAATAATTAATTACAAAAGAATTTCACTAAGGCTGTAATTATTGTTAACAGTAATTACAAACCAGACCTTTCAGATTGTCACGCTCTTCAATTTGCGTTATATCTGGAGCTCACATTTCTTAATTAATTAGTATTCAGTTAACTGCACGAAATTTACCTTGTAAGAATAAACAAAGCTGCCTGTCCATCTTTATTATTAAGTTCAAATTGTAGTCTGTATTTTATAACGAAATGAACACCTTCCTCAATTTTCTTTTAAACTTGATTTCGAACCTTTTTTCTAAAAGAAAACTTGAACACGGGGGACTTAATTAGTTTGAATGATTTGTTTAAATTTCTTATTTGCTAATAAATATGATATTGGATAGGCATTGTAATAATTCTCTCAACATTTTAGTTTTCGACGGAATATCTGAAAACTCTTCTGTCGAAAAGGAAGAGAAGTATATTGTATTGTACAGTTAATTGACTTTTTATTACGCGTTAAAAAAATATTTTTAGGGGAAGTGAAATATCTTTAGAACTAATTTAGGCCGCGACTGACCGTTATTGTGGCAAAAAGTGACCTATGCCTTTTATGTAACAATAACTAGTAAATGAACCCTCCTCTTGATGGTAATTAGAAGTATAGTCAAAGATAGTACGAGAGATAATGTAAGGGCTATAATAACCACCCTCACCTTACCGATCTGCAAGGTGATTCTTCATGTCTCTGTCGAATGAACCAAGACTCTAAACACGTGTGTTTGCAGAGAATTCCATAATTTTATTGCGTGACAAAACATATTTTGAAGCAAAGCTTCCATATGGACGTTCGGGCCGCTTAGAGTGCCACTCTATTTCTTCTATACCACTCTATCCCTTCTAAGCGTTAGATTTTACCGTTACACGATATATTTTGAAAATCTTCGCTCTCCCGACTAAAATGCTCTTAAAAGTGTACAATCAACATCCATGGCGCTGTAGCAACAATTATTTGTGCAATAACGTCATTTTAACGCTTAACTACCTACGCTTTATACTATAAATCTTCGCTTCTTTCGGGCGTCCCTAGACGGCACTGTTTTTTTCCGTTCACCGTGTTACAACGTAAGCCACCACGCGAAGTCCTTAGGAGGAAGAGGGAAAGTAGTTTAGAACTAGGAGGTCCTCAAAATACTTGTTCGAAACCGTGATATCGCTGTTTTTTTATTATAAAAAGGTCAAGCAAATGACTCCATTCCACCTGATGGTAAGCTAAAGTGGAGTCAAAATGCGAAGATAGCTACCGCAAGAGATAAACCGCCGCGGTAGCCGCCCTCGCCTTGCCGACCTACAAGGTGCTTCTCGTCGTGCTTACACTTCTTTTGAATAAGGCAGTGAATCCAGTTTCTTCATTGTGAGACAAAGAAAAAAGCAACCAATTTTACTTTCGTGAGATTTTTTGAAAAGTAAATAATTACATTTCTTACATTAAAAACTGCGCTTACGAAAAATCTTTACACTGCCACGAAACAGAAAGTAAATACGTACGCTACACTGTCTAAGCCAATTAACTACGGACCTCGAAAGCATCCAGTAACTAAGAAATGATTAACGAGTGCATAATTTGCTAACGTGTTGAAATTGAAATTATTAACACCCAGACGAAAGCACAGACGTACTCTTTTTGCGAGACTCATATTTGCATACTAGCGTATTCTGCAAGGCATGAAAAGTGAGACTGCGTTTATCTCACTCGAGCTCACAAAGTTTGGTAGTGCCGAAAAAGGACGGAGTGTCCTCGAAAATATTCTACGGTTAGCAACTCTCTAAAATTGAAGCCTGGCCACAAACGTAGGGCAATATGGCTTCTCTTGTTTATGTTAACGTGGAAATGTAAATTAATTTGCTCGTTTATAAAATGAGACTTTTTGCTGCTGTCTCTCGAAAATATTAAACAGGAGAAAAATACACACAGACGTGGGTATTAGGTGAAATATTAGCAGCTATTTGGTTTAATCTGTTTGCGTTATTATTTAGCTGACATTTAAAACATAATTTTGTGTTACAAGCGCTGTCGGTTATTGCAGCGTTTGACTATCTTAATTACATAAATTAATAATAACTTATGAACTCATAAAATTAATTAGACGTATGTAATATGTGGTTCAAACATTAAAATTAATTAGACGTATGTAATATGTGGTTCAAACATTAATAATAACTTATGAACGCATAAAATTAATTAGACGTATGTAATATGTGGTTCAAACATTAACGAAAATATCTAATGAATTTTTAGTGGAGATTCCTGTCTGAAGGAAATATGTAAGAATCTGTTTTGAATGGGATGCTGTGACATATCTTTGTTACGTTCTATGGCTACTAACTTACTACTTGCCAAAAAAATTGCTTTGATGCTTGGATGACCTTAGAAAACTCATGGCCATCATTTCAATGGTGGCAAGTTATTATAGGACCAGAGTTGTAAGCGAGCTTCACGCGCCACCCTAAGCCACTTGGATTGTCTAACCGAACATTAACTGATGGAACACGAATCGAGTTGTGTCACGCACTCCTGGCACACCATTCGACGAACATTTGAGTAGGACAAAGCTATAGAGACAGAGAGCCTCCCAACGCGAAGTCACACATTGTATCATTCCAACCCCAGAAGGGGGAGAGTAAGAAACATATTATATAATGACGAAGAGAGTAAGAATCATACAATGACGAAGAGTAAAAAAAAAGTAGGGAGTTAAGGAACGCGGATGGGAAAGTGCCAATGCAAGTACCGATGCACTCTCCCGCGATTTAGTACGTACGCCGTACAAGGGCGGATCCAGCTTTGGCGCCAGGGGGGGGTCACGGGGGTCACATAGTCGTGGTCAAGTCCAGTGGCGTAACTATAGGGTGGCATGGGTGGCAAAATGCCACGGGCCCCGCGAAAATGTCAAACGAAACCAAACAAACGATAAATTTCAAAACTAGGGGGGGGTATATGAATTTGCCACGGGCCCCACATGGTATAGTTACGCCACTGGTCAAGTCACAAGAAATTAATTTAATTTTGATAATAATAGATACAGGTAAAAAGTACGATTCAAAAACCGGATGATTTTGGAAAACCGGTTTTTCCAATTTTCATTTAAAAAAAACCGGCTATATCGGTTTTTTCAGGTTTGAGGTAAAAGTCAATAAAAATTGAAAAAAATTGGAATATTTTTTTCTTTTATATTAAATTCTAGATTTGCATGATAAACACTTTTTGATGTAAAGAAATAAGTGTTGAATGTCCACGCTCTCGCAATGACATCAGATGTCTTGCTTCCAGAGTTTATCTTCCACAAGAAGTACCATGGAACTGATTAAAAGGGTGGACTGGGCACAACACCGTTATAGTAATTCGGTAACCATAAGACTCAGACCAATAAAAATAATTTTTGGTCTGAGCCGTAAGAGTGGGTCATCGGTAGCGAAAAGGTCAATAAGCTAGCAAGGCCTGGGACTCAAGGACTACAATTTGGCCCAGAGCCTTTCTGTCGTATCCCAAAGAACCAGGCTATGAAATACTTAAAACCCACCTCCTCTGAGAGGCAATAGCGGACTGGCAAAGAACGCCTGGGTTAACACATTCAAAATCGAACCATACTCCCGTAAGCGCACTAACCAGCAGTGATGGAAATCGCCCCGAAACAACGAAATAATCAGTAGAACCAAAATGTTATGAGCCGGTTCTCTCGACGGAGTGCTTGTATCAGTCTTCTCTGAATTCCGATACCTGGGCTATACATACACCGACCGAGATGTCAATCATCGAGTAAGCTCAGGATGGATGTAATGGCAGCAGGTTACGGGGATAATATAGGACTCCCATTGAGGCCCCTCAATGGGAGTATGTAAGCGGCCTCAATGGGCCGCTTACAATGAGCCTCATAAGAAGGCTTAAGGTCACGAAAAGGGCAATGGAGAGGGCTATGCTTGGAGTTCCTCTGCGTGATCATATCAGAAATGATGAGGTCCGCAGGATAATCAAGGTCACCGACATAGCCCGATTGACGGCCGTTGGGCCGGAAAGGTCCTCGAGTGGCGACCACGTACCGGAAAACGCAGCATTGGTAGGCTCCCCACAAGGTGGACCGACGATCTGGTAAAGGTCGCGGGAAGCCGCTGGATACGAGCAGCGCAGGACCAACCGGTTTGGAGATCCTTGGGGGAGGCCTATGTCCAACAGTGGGCGTCTCTGGGCTGAAATGATGATGTCACTCCCCTTGATTACCTCAAAATCTATAAAAGCATCTTGAGATCTGTCGTCCTGCATGGATCAGAAAGTTTGGCATTAAAGCGAATGGATGAAAATAGATAACACGTGCGTTTGTGGCAACAATTTTTAAGAACACTATTACAGATTGAAATTTTTAAATATTTTAACTTAGTACTTTATTACTAAAGTTTAGTCGTACCGGTTGAAGTTAGGTCTAGCTAGAAGTTAGTCGAAACCTTGTCGAAACATGGCAAAAACCCCTTAGGAAAAACCTCAGATCAAGAAAAACACGAAGGTGCATGGCGGCCATGGCACGGTAAATTCAAATTTTCCCGAATAATGCGTTTGCCGTCAAAGTATTATATTAAATTATTTAAATATTGAAAGTAATTAATTAATAAAAAAAAATTAAAATATATAAAAACAATATTTTAATTAGTAGTCCACCTAGGTCCTGGGCCCAGCCCAGGGGGGGGGTCATGACCCCCATGACCCCCCCCCTGGATCCGCCCTTGATGCTAACCTAAGTGGCATTAAGTTACAACTATCCGACGGACCCAATATTGTTTATTAGCCGTGCGGTTAGCGCGAACTTGCTCTAATATTGTAATTTAAGCTTAATGGCAGTCGGAAGTAGGTATCAAATATGATAACATTCAAAATTGATACCAAAACTTTTATAGCGTAGTTTCGGATCTACGACGTGATCTACTTCAATAGCTTTTGGGTTAGTTGGAATCAATTAATTTAACACTTCATTATCTTCTTCTTCCTAGCCTGCCCCTAATTTGAACCCAGCCCTTGCTAGCTCATCGGCCTTTTCGTTACCGATAATTCCAGAATGACCCGGCACCCATTTGAGGGTGATCTTGTTTTGTTGCCCCATGTCATTTAGTTTTTCCACGCAGTTTTTACTAGTTTTGACTTTAAAACGTTACCGTTTAGTGCTAGTAGAGCTGCCTGGCTGTCTGAATATATATCTATATTTTGGTTAACGTAGTTCCGCTGGCGGTTGGCTTGTACACATTCAATTATGGCACAAACTTCCTCCTGGAAAATAGTGGCATATTTACCAAGGTTTATGCTTCTGCTAACCTTGGGCTTGGCAGCAAATATGCCACATACTACGTTAGGGCCCATTTTGGAGCCATCGGTGAACCACACTAGGCTTCCAACGTCCAATCACTATTACGGCGTTGTGCCCAGTACTCCCTTTTATTCAGTTCCACGGTAAACTTCTTGTGGAAGTTAAACTCTGGAGGCAAGACATCTGATGTCATTGCGAGTGGTGGACATTCAAACACTTTTTGGTGTAAAGACCTCATTGTTTTATGCCAGCCTTCATCTCTTTCTCAATATAGAGGTGGAGAGGTGGGAGGCTGAGAAGTGCACTTAGGGCTAGGGCTGGAGTTGATCGAATGGCAGCCGTTGCCATGAGACACGCAGTGCGCTGCAAGCCTGTCAGTTTTTTGATCGCAGTTACTTGCAGTGCTTTTGAATCCCATACCGGACAGGCGTAAGTTATTGACGACATGACAATGGTGGTGTAGAGCCAAGGGCCATTTTTGGGTTTAACCCCCATCTCGTCCCCCGCGTGATCCCGCCCCGGATGGTTAATTTTTTTTCAGTATATTTATTGATCGACTGTGCAAAAGAAGACTAATAACTTGTCGAGATGGGGTACAGCGAACTAGCCGCTCGAACTTGGAGCGCTTGAGCTGGGGGTAATACCTCCATTTCACACAAGACTATAGTCAAATAACACTACATTTTTGTAGTGTTGTGTTACTGTTGGTGAGTAAGGTTTCCAGAGCTTCATGGAGTATAGAAGGGTCTATGATTGGCAGACGGCAAGTGTTCACGTCTGTGTTGCCAAGAACGTATGCTTGTCTGAGAACCAAATAAATTAAAAAATACGTCCTCTTAGAATAGAACAGAATATTGGTTTATTTTCTTTTATATATGTTACAATTTTCGATATAGTGTACATTGATTTTAGAGCGTGAACCTGTGTGTGAGACTGGAGCCTGAGAAAGGTTTCCAAAAGAATCCGTAGTATATGTCTCCAGGCACTACCCCCAAGTCAATTGCAAGTTAGATGCATACACAATTGTACTTAGAGTATGTGTGGCAAAACTATCATATAATAATTAGTTTAGCAATAAAATCACAATAATAAGAATAATCTGCAGAAGGCAGTACTTCTGGACACGGCCCGTATAGTGGGGAGGTTCCTGTCTCTGGATCCATAACCACCGGTAGCCGGGACCCTGATCTTGCTACCGATGGGTAACTGCATTTTTGTATTTTTAAATGTTATATTTTTTAGTGTTTATACATTGTAAAAATTTAATATTTAGAAATATAATTTTGTGTGTATTTTAAATAAAATAAAGGAAACAATAATCTTAAATTATTTTTATATATGTTTGTATTCAAACAATACAATTGTGCTGGATAAAAATAGTATAATGAACTGTAAATAGCATTAGCTACAATTTTTTTTACAAATAATTCAATTACATACAACTTTATTTATTTTAATCCAATCTTAATGATTTAATGTAATTAATTTTATTTTTTAATTAAACATAATTTATTACAGATAGTCTGGTTTAAGCTCAGGATGGATGTAATGGCAGCAGGTTACGGGGATAATATAGGACTCCCATTGAGGCCCCTCAATGGGAGTATGTAAGCGGCCTCAATGGGCCGCTTACAATGAGCCTCATAAGAAGGCTTAAGGTTACGAAAAGGGCAATGGAGAGGGCTATGCTTGGAGTTCCTCTGCGTGATCATATCAGAAATGATGAGGTCCGCAGGATAATCAAGGTCACCGACATAGCCCGATTGACGGCCGTTGGGCCGGAAAGGTCCTCGAGTGGCGACCACGTACCGGAAAACGCAGCATTGGTAGGCTCCCCACAAGGTGGACCGACGATCTGGTAAAGGTCGCGGGAAGCCGCTGGATACGAGCAGCGCAGGACCAACCGGTTTGGAGATCCTTGGGGGAGGCCTATGTCCAACAGTGGGCGTCTCTGGGCTGAAATGATGATGTCACTCCCCTTGATTACCTCAAAATCTATAAAAGCATCTTGAGATCTGTCGTCCTGCATGGATCAGAAAGTTTGGCATTAAAGCGAATGGATGAAAATAGATAACACGTGCGTTTGTGGCAACAATTTTTAAGAACACTATTACAGATTGAAATTTTAAAATATTTTAACTTAGTACTTTATTACTAAAGTTTAGTCGTACCGGTTGAAGTTAGGTCTAGCTAGAAGTTAGTCGAAACCTTGTCGAAACATGGCAAAAACCCCTTAGGAAAAACCTCAGATCAAGAAAAACACGAAGGTGCATGGCGGCCATGGCACGGTAAATTCAAATTTTCCCGAATAATGCGTTTGCCGTCAAAGTATTATATTAAATTATTTAAATATTGAAAGTAATTAATTAATAAAAAAAAATTAAAATATATAAAAACAATATTTTAATTAGTAGTCCACCTAGGTCCTGGGCCCAGCCCAGGGGGGGGTCATGACCCCCATGACCCCCCCCCCCTGGATCCGCCCTTGACGCCGTAAGGCAGACAGCACTATAGATCGGTGGCAGGTTTGTTGGAACACAACTGTAAGATATTGGTACCTAGCCTTAAAATAAGACCTACTTATCGACCCTCAAACACAAATTTATACTTCCCTAGGAATCGAACATCGGGATATCATTACGGTGAGCTAACTACTAATCCACGTAGGTGGATAAAAAGATTCACCTTCAATATATCACCAATTTATAAAGATCTTGGAAGGTCTTCTAAAGGTCAAGACTGAATTTGAAAAAGAGCTCGGGACCTTTAATAAATATATTTTATTACGAGAAAAGCAATCGCAATGCGTAAGCTTTTAAAAAATGAACCAAATGACACAGTACGGTCTTCCATGAACTTTGCTAATATGTGCCCAACCTCTGTCATCTCATGAAATAATGGTGGTAATATTCGGAAAGTTTCCAAGCCCGGGCTATTCTAATACCGCAAAGAATTTTGCTCCAAGTAATAGCTGTAAGGATTTCAAACTTCCCACATAGCATTGCTTCATTGGACGGTGTATAAATCTTAATTTGTACTCATTCGCGGCACCGGGTTAACTCATAATACTTTTCTAGGTGGCTTAATTTTGAAATAGGAAGCTAAATAAGAATTTAGTATTTTAAAAAGTTTATCTAAATTAATTGGTGTGGGTTCTTAAGCGAGGAGATAATTTTGGGTTTTAGTTAGTACGTTACATAATATCTTAAGTGCTCTGAAATTAGTTTCTTTTCTTCTTTTTTATAAGAAATAACAAAAACTTTTTATAACTACAGCTGGCCACCAATTTGTGCAAGGAAAACCTAGACGAGAAGCGTTGGGACGGTCATGGTGTAGTTGCGCTCACGTACGTAGCTCCCGAGCCTTCCCGTAATAGCGCACTGAAGGTCAGGCCGGGGAGGATGTTTAGTGGGTATGGAGGGAACGCCTTTACCTCGAGTCCCACATATCCCCTGCAATTGGCATCACCCCGCAGGGACGATGCGTAAATGCATTTGACCTCCCCGTCAAAAAAAGGTCTCTCATGAACTGACGTTCTGATAGGTCGTGAAAAGCCGCTGGATGCTGACAGTCCCGGACCGATCGATTTGGAGATCCTTGGGGTAGGCCTATGTCCAACAGTGGGCATCTCTGGGCTGGAATAATGATAGTGAAAGCTCTCGGATGGTAGGTGGATACAGTATTCTATAGATACCTACTTCTACGCGCTGCAACCCGACAGTCGATTGTTTTCTTCTGTGGTGTAGTTTGCTTTGAACAAATACATACAAATTTGAACTCCATTTGTTTGATAGTACGGGCTGTTTTAATTCAGCTATGCTAGCTGTCACCATCTTAAACCCTTTATTGTTTAAAATTGTATGAGATGGCTGATCAACTAATGTGAGAAACTGCTCATGAAGCCAGAGGTGTATGTAACCATTTATCTAATAGTTATTAACAAATTAAGTAATAGTAAATAATTGAAATGAATTATTGAAATTGATTTTTATGTCTAGTCAATGTCTATAACTGTTTCAAGTGGATCAGATCCGTTAAAGAATGCATTTTTTTTTAATATTATACGAATTGTATTAAAATCTCAATTTAAATTACAACTACCTATATCTTTCGCACAATTTTGACAATAGCAAACTCAAAATAAGACTAGAACTCAAAATAAACAATAACAGTTGTAATTAATACTTGAAATTGGGCTTAATAATTGCTGTAATTGTTAGAAATTTATATCAGTCAATTGAAGAATAAAATATTAAACGTGGCTATAGCATGAAAATTGTAAATTAAAATTATGAAAATAATAAATTGCTCAGACCTAAATAACTGACCCAATAAAATAAATCTTATTTATTCAGCGTTCAGCAATGAAATACAACATCTAAAATGGAGTGATAAATGACTGCGGCACCATAGTGCAGCGTTAGCATAGTCGAATAAACATTGAACACAACCAGTCAGTCAAAAAATTGGCAAACAATATACCGGAGTCAGAAACACTGTTAATAAGTGTGATCATTTTTTATCAGATCTCCGAGTGAGGTTTCACAAAGCCAAAACAATAAATCACGGGACGCCGGCCGGTGGCTTATTATTTGAGGCCTCGCCACCTTTTCCACTAACTAACCAACGCTCACTGTTTCTTTATTTAGGGAGAGCCCGTATAAAATACACGTACATAAATGTCCAGACAGCTTCACGTTTGAAATTATTTCCTCTTTCTTTTTTATGTATGGTCTAAATATAATTTAACTTTATGATACTAATTTGGAAACTTATACTGGTATTTTCTATTTCGCTTGTTCTTTATTATATTTCATTAATTTTCTAAACATCAAACGTTTCAGGCATTCAATTATTTAGAAATTTACTAACGAACTGTCAATTTTCTTGCCTAAATCTAATTTAGCGAAGAAAATAAAATAATAGTTCTTTTAAAAATCTTGTTTCAATAAAGACCTTCGATTTTTACTGTGTTTTAAAATAGCTGCCTATAATGTTATTCATTGGCGTAAATGTACTGAAAAATAGCGTAATATTCCAGGGCCGCGGTGCGGCAGCCGCGTCATAAAATAATTTTATTTTTCGTTCATCCCACGCAGTTTGGTTCGGTCAGTATTATTAATTAACTTCGTCGGATGTCGGCCGTGACATATTATATCAAGAAATAATCACAATTAATTAAACTGCGGTGTTTTTCTAATAAAGCAAGACCGGTGGATATTAAAATTTGTAAAGTCTAATATAACGTCTACATTATTTAAAAAAGTTTTAAGATGTGATTAGATGGAAATTGGGGGTAAATTTTTTTGAGCCTTATGTTTGGTAACAACTTCATGAATTTTACCAGACCGCAACCAGTATAGCTAAGTTGGGATGCCACAATATTTACTTTAAGGTCACGATTCCATTAGGCAAAAGAAGTCTCGAATGCAAGTATGACGTCAAGCATGCTTATGAGTTTTAATTGCATACAACTTCAACAAACTTGCTCACAAGCTACAACTTGTACCTATGAGGTAGTTTGAACTTGTCCATTTTTAACCCCTGACGCAAAAAGCGGGGTGTTATAAGTTTGACCTGTCTGTGTGTCTGTATGTCTATGTATCTGTCTGTTGCATCGTAGCTCATAAGCGAATGGACCAATTTTGATGCGTTTTTTTTGTTTGAAAGCTGACGTGATCGAGATGATTCTTAGCTATAAATTTATGTCAGGATTTACATAAAATTTTCAATTTTGTAGTTTTTTATTTATTCAAGTGACGTGTCAATTGAACGCGCAAACCTTAGTTGCACTGTAAATACAGTTTCGAGTCCATTGAACAGACCGACGACGATGCTTCTTGTTTTATTCGATCGTTTATATTATTTATTATTTCTACCTTGTAATTTGGCTCCTTGTAAGGTATTGTATTCTTTACTTCTCTATAAGAGCTAGTAAGTCTCCCAAATAAAAAAAAATAAAAACTCAGAAATGACTTGGCAAGCAGCACCGACCATGGCAGCACGTCTTCCACCCATGATGTCCTAATCAATTGTTGAACATCTCCACTTGTGTGCAAGTAAAACCCGAGTGCAATATCCACGCTCTCGAAAACATATTTCCAATGCAACTTGTTCGCAAATGTGACGTCATACTTGTATACAAGACTTGCCTCATGGAATCGCGCCCTAAATGTGTATTCAAAAGCATCCGCTACAATTTAATGACAAGAGGTCACTTTTGATATAACTAACATAAGTTTCCATACAAAGAATTCAAATAGTACAAATATTTTTTATTTAAACAAGTTTGTGTGTATAATTGAAGCTCCAAAACATTCTAGTTTTACCGAATTACCGATGAACGTTTCGTCCAAAATTTTATAGTTAGTTTTACGTGATTTAAAAATACCTGTCATAAAAAACACTTGAAATTATAAATAATAAGCGATCGATATTTGATTATGCAGATTAACATTGATAGAACTGACTTTGGATTTTACGGTTTCATCGACGAACGGTAATTCAGTTAACCATTCCGCGCTCTCTTTTGCACTATATTTGCGATGCTATTTTATATAATTTGGTGTTCTATTGGTGTACAATTTACCAAAAATAGTTGGAAGGTTGTTGGTGTATTACAAATAACCCTGTTTACAAATGAAATGGTGAATAAAATGTTATCTAACCGGTGCTGTTGTTGCACGTGACTTCCAAAGCTCCTTACGCTTCTCATTAAAGTACAAATTAATCAATGTGAGGCGTCAGAAAAATACTTTGGCAGCAGTGAACGCTGGTTGGCAGATAAGCATACGGCCTACCTAGTAGTAAGCGGCTATCGTAGCCTATAGAAGATTACAACACTGATGTGTTGCAAGCGTCTATAGGCGACTAATTCTCTTCCCTGCCCCGTGGAGCTCTGGCGACTTTACTTACCAACAGAAACACAAAACCCATAGATATAGGAAACTGTACATCGGCGATGTAAAAGAGAAAGAGAATACTAACGCGTATATTAGAGCGAGATAGATAGACGAGACCGTTACACGTACACGCAGGGGGCTTAAGGAGGCCTGTCAGTCACGTAGAAAACACGGCAACTGTCAGACTGCAGTACTATTTTTCATGCACACATGCGCATTACGCACACATCGGTGTATTTTTTTGGTCTTACCCTTGTTGATTGATTGCCAATCCATAAACGATAATAATAAATCTAGGTATGACAAAACCACAATAATGTAGTGTTATTTGATTGGGAATTTAGCCATAACTGAAAACTTAGCCGTGTGATGCCGGCGGGGAATAGTCTGCGTCTGCGCAGCACCTTATAATTCGACCCACTGCTGGGACACAAGGCCTCTCCTTGTTATCGAAGGAGGTTTAGGCAGTAGTCCACCACGCTTGCACAATGCGGATTGGTGGATGGAGTATAAGGTGATCAATACCCCTTTGCTGATCCATTAGTCACTTGCTGACGAAAGTCAAAACCAGATTATCGACAATTTGTTACCAAAGAATACTCAGCTATTTCGGTCACATAGCGCGCAGAGGCCCAGATAACCTGAAAAAGCTGATACTGGTGGGAAAAGTACAGAGGAAAAGGCCGCGCGGACGATCACCTCCCCGCTGGTCAGACCAAGTTAAATCCCTCACAGACCTCCCTATTACTACTGCCCTGAGACAGGCTGAAGATAGAACTGCATAGAAGAGCTTAGTAACCAACGTGACGAAGGCATCAGGACGGACACGACCTTCAGCGATGAAGAGCACGACAAGAAAGAAGTCACCTTCTACATCTTCCCATTGCAGGATACGGGGTGATGCTATTCTACTCTGCCGGCATCACACGGCCTTAGTACTATAGTAGATATAGTAGAATAGTACCATCCTCCAATAGGTGTCGCAGAAGGCGACTAACCTCCTTCGATGACAAGGAGAGCCTTGTGTATACCAGCAGTGGGTCGAATTATACAGGCTGTTATGATGATGATTTGACTGTGGTCTTCTGTAAGGTGGGGGTACTACTCCAGTTCAGGTTGCTCTCAATTCGACTGGCTAATCGTGTGTGCCCTACCTCAACTAAGTAGTAAAAAGTTATAAGTACAATGTAGGAAGGACTAAAAACGTCTACACGATTTCATACATAAGAGATAGTATCACAAAAATATATTACATTACCTTAAAGTCTAATATTCAGAAATCGTTCTTTCTCCAGATAGTTGGTCGCAAGACGAACAAAACCAATATATTTTCCGACACTTGAGCTCCCAGGTAATTGTGGCAGAAAGTTTACGGACGTGAGCGCGGTATTGATGAGCCATGTCGATTCTTTCTGCTGTATAATGTCACCTTTAGCTAAAACTCTCTGGTTTTCATTTGATTTGACTCCAAAGTCTTCGCTGCTTTGATCTTTTGAGATGGCTTGTAAGTTAATATTGTTCATTTTTGCTATATACCTATTTAGTTTTTTTTCATTTATTTAGGATTACAAACAATTACACACTTTGTTATAAATACAGCTTCTTACAAAAAAGTATTACTCAGAGTACAATCAGCACCGTAATCCTCAGATGCTTGCATACAAATTAAAGCACAATACCTACCTATTACCCGCAATAGTAGTTAATTCGATAAGTATTAAATCATTGGCCAGCTAGAATGGTAAGCCTGAATATTGATAGTGATGAATTTTTTGGGAAAAGAGATGAATGTAGAAAAAGAAAGATCGTAATTACATTTCAGTTGTTTAGCAAACAAGAATATTTGTATCTTTTTAATTATTACATCCTGTATCTAAAACTGAGTCAGGTATCGAGATCGGTTTCGAGAGTTGTAAAAATAATCATTTATCCTTTAGCTAGTGTGTAAGCGGTCCCGTATAACACATAACGGGATCCAAGCCAACCTCACCTGCACGCGGCGAGATCTGCGGAACAGCAAACGAGGCTCTGGCGCTCCCCAACCCGCACTGGTCCAGCGTGGTGATAGGAACCCTTTAGGAATATTTGTTAACCGGAGGATCATAAATGTATGCTTAGCACCTAAATTGAATGAATCTATATGACAGTAACAAAAAATGGTGGTGGGTTTTTGAAGTTTAATTTAAGGTTCATTAAAGTTATTTTGTGTCATTAATTGAATTATATAAAAAAGCTTTTCACAAGATAAATTATTGTAGATATAAATGACCTAAATGCGTGAGAGTAATAACTGCCCAAAATTTACGCATGTAAAATGTAATTTGAATTATATTATTATCTATTGACCACTAATGATGTTTCGAAATCATTACGAAATTGTAAGCTGTGGAGTTTCTTTTGCCATTTCTCCTCCATCCGAGTACAATAATAATTATGTAAAATAATGATTCGTCCCGAAATAGTGACGATTTTGACGATTTCGTTTGACGAAATAGTGACGATTTTGACGATTTTTGACGAAATAGTGACAATTTTGACGACCGGCTTTTGACGATTTCAAAGAACTTAGCAAAGTTCATTTAAAGGAAGAGCTTTTCTTTTCATTTCATTTCACATTAGGGATCGGTATTAAGAATTGATATCGATTAATAATAATATATATAAAGATAATTAAAGATAGATATCGATTTTAAGAATTTGTCTTATGGATATAAACACGTCAATCTTGTGAATATAAATGGAGAACCAGGATTCGAACCCCTTGATCAGTAGACAGCGTTACTGATCACTCCACCACGACGGCGTCAATTTATGTAAATATCCTTTACAAAATTAATTACGCTTCGAAATATCTCTCAGTCACAAGTTCTTAGCGCTTTTATTTTCTTCAAGTACTTAGCTTGTCGTTAGCAAGCACCAAAGTCTAATTAACAAGTTTTAAGAATATGAAGACATTATTGCAATATTTACTGTGATTTTCGGCACAGATTATGCGTGCTACGGTCATATTACACTATTAATCGTACAGTTAGACAAAAGATGAACAAAACCAATATATTTCCGACACTTGAGCTAGCAGGTAATTGTAGTAGAAACTTTGCGGACGTGCGCTAAATATTGATAGGTAGTGGTTTTTATTACAATCATTATTGTATAAAAAATAATAAAATCTTTTTTTTACATCTAAGCGTCTATTTTTTGTATCTTAAAAGATAGCTTTTTCTAAGCCTTAAGTTTGATTTTAGCCACAACCGCATTTCACTGAAAACTAACACTCATCGCAGAAGAAAAGCAACGTAGTTTTTTTACAAATCCTTGTAATCCAATATTGAACTTTACTGGTATATATTCTATTATTTAGTAGCGGAAATCTGTTCTCGTACATTTTCACGTCCGTCAAAGTAGTGTCTGAAATATTGATTAGATTCGGTAGTGTTTATGTTTGGCTGGGTGTCCAGCGCAGGCTAACATTTATTTAGAGTGCTAACCTGCAGACAACACAGCAGGTCGAGAAAAATATTCACTAATAACTTTGGTTGGATGTTTTATTTTAGTAAATAGATTTTCATATGTTTTTTATTCCTTTAGTAAGTATAATGTAAATAAAAGAATGGAGTATTTTTGCGTGCTTTCATCAGTCAGACTTTTATTCCAATCAAAAATTGTTTCAAGACAATGAGACGTGTTAATGATTTTGAGAAATTATTAAAATTAAGGTTATATGGGTGTCTGACTTTGAGAATTTTATATAGGTCTATAATTTAATTAATATAAATTTGGCATTATGATGATTCACCTATGCTGTTTTGTGTTAGTCCCTCTTATTTTTGTACACCTGCTGATAGCTGCCAGTAGCACTCGACAAAAATATTCAATAAATATTCAAGCTTATTCGATAGACATATACATTTACGTGCAATAAAACCGCCCCACCTCGTAGGTTACGATTCGTGATATATGGGCATGTAAAACTAAAAGTAGACAAACGAAAAAAAAATTAAATTTAAAAATCGTACTTAAAACATCGATAAACGGAGTATTGCTGACAATATAATTAGTTCTTTGAAAACCCCTGTAACTCAATTTTACGGTACTTATACGCAATCTCTGTGACTTTGCAGAGTGTTAAAACTTAATTGAGTTTTCTCCCGAGTTTTTGTTGTTTAAAACTGTGTTGAGAGACTCCATTTTTAACCCAAATCAACCGTACAATTTTTGTTACTTTAGTTAAATTTTCACTTGACATTGGCAAAATGCGTACGTTTAATGCGTCGCGACGCCATTAATTAAGAATAGAATAGAATAAAAATTAATTAAATCATTGTTAAAAATAATAATATTCCTACAGATTTATTGAACCTTTATAGTGAGTGGATTTTCCCAAATTTTTTTAGCTAATTTACCACAAATCGTGAATTCTAGTGCAATCATCGTTAGACCAACGGAAACTAAATTCAGATCAGTCGTGGAAAAGCTGTTCCGACAGAAGTTATTGCATCCCAAAAATAAGTGGCACTTTTTTGTTGTTTTGTTACCGGAACACCAGTGATGGTTGAAAGTTAGAATTATAGCCAAACCGTCCTTTTACCGGTATTGCGGATTTGCTCTACAAACAAATTAAAAAAGAGACTTCTATCGGTTTTAGCTGTACTTTGTTTTAACAATTCGCTAAATCCGAAAATACCCAAGAAATATCAATAAAAGTAAATTTGAATCCGAATAATTAATTTACAAATTACAATTAAATTTACATTTTGTATCATAACAAGATGTGGGCAGGGAACTTCGCGTAATTTATTATAGGTTCGATTCGAAAGGGTCGAAGGATTTTATTATTCTGCATACAATTCCATTTTCCTATCACAAATTATTCGAGGTAACGGTTAAGGTTTTGCATAATGTGCGAAAATCGTGCTTTCCCAGAATTTATGCTCGCCTTGTTTCTTAGGGAATTCTTATTGCCTTGTATTACTTGAGATAGCGATATCTACGTTTAACAGTCTACTGGAGTAAAATACATAGTTAATTAGTTCTAGAGAATATTTATAATTCCCTTTCTGATACATAGGGACGCTCCATTACGATTAAAGAGTCGACATGAACTCAAATAATTGGTAGGTACTTCAAAGTGTGTTCTTTATTACTTGAAGTTTCAAAATATTACTACTATTACTAAAATATATTACTTATTCTAAAACTTAGACTCCTTAAATCTAGAACTCATTAATCTAGTAATGCATACATAATCAATTTTATTTTATTATTAAAAATGAGGCCCATTGTAAGCGGACCCGTTTCAGCCTACAATGTGGGCCTTATAAGAAGGCTCAAGGTCACCCAATGGAGAAGGCTATGCCTGGAGTTTCTCTGCGTGCTCATATTAGAAATGATGAGATCCATAGGAGAACCAAGGTCACCGACATAGCCCAAAGAATTGCGAACCTTAAGTGGCAGTGGGCAGGGCACATTGCGAGGAGGACTGACGACTAGTGGAGCGGGAAGGTCTTCGAGTGGCGACCACGTACCGGGAAACTCAGCGTTGATAGGCCCTGCACCAGGTAGACTAACGATCTGGCAAAGGTCGCGGGAAGCCACTGGATGCGGGGAGCGCAGGACCGACCGGCTTGGAAATACTTGGGGGACGCCTATGTCCAACAGTGGGCGTCTCTCGACTGAAATAATGATGATGGTTAAAAAGAGAGTATCATGTCTTTAGTTGTTTACTTAGGGATTGTAAATTTTTCGGTTTGATGCTCCTTTTGCGTAGGCCTTTTAATTTGGTGTGCTGCATGGCCCAAAATGACAATTGTGTCTTTATGTGTAATTAAATATTAAATAAAGTTCCGCGCAACCTCTTTTTAGGATTACGAGCGCGTTAAAAATGAGTAATTATAATAATAAAATAAACCGGTATAGTTTCCGGTAACGAATAGGACTACCCTTTCTCATCCCGTGGGTGTCATAAAAGCTGACTTAGGGACATTTTGAATTCCGTGCAGAAAATCGCACCAAGAAGTCACTGGCGTGGTGGCGAGTAAGCCACCTATAATAACATTCCCAAGAAAAGTTGGTGTTAGGCAGACGGCTGGCCATAAAACTAAGCCTTAACCTATATAGCATGGACAGGGTAGGTAAAAAAAAAAATTCACCTCGAAAATTTTAATAAATATAGTATTGTCCATTGACATAGGAAACTGTAGATCAGGAATGTGAAAGAGAAAGAGCAAACTAACACGTATATTAGAACGAGATAGATGGACGAGGCCATTTCACGTACACGCAGGCGGCCTATGTCGGCCTGTCAGTCACGTCGAACAGACAGCAACTGTCAAACTGCAGTACTACACACACCAGCAAAATTAGGGGAACATTAAAAAGGTTGATTTTTGTAATACATGTTTTTTTTTAAACTCCACCATTCGTTGTGCTGAAAAGACACTAAAATAAACATTAAAGTAGCATAACAGATAATTGAGTTACAAAAAAGCAATAAGAAATAAATAAATTGGTGCACACATTGGTGCATTATTATGGTCTCGCCCTAGTCCATTCAATGGCAATCTTTATACGTTAGTAATTATAAATCTATGCTACTATCAAATAATAGTATTTGGTAGCTACGCTGTATGATTTTGTAGCAAATACTGAGCGCGACATGTTTCTCGAGTGATTCGGTACGTTAAATGTATTCGGTATCGAATCTCAGGGATCGAGTATTTACTCTTGTATCGGAACGTCCCTATTGATATTGAAACAAGCAGCCGGGAAGGGTTGAATTGACTGCTTATTGCTTTCTATTATTTTAATTTAAGAGGTTTAGAGGCGGTACTAAACTTCCTTAATGGGTTCTAGATTTTCTACATTGCTTATATTGTTTAAGTTTAAATTATAATAGAAAACAAAAGGTTTGTGAAAAATTTCGCAATAAATTGAAACTCATAACAAATAAGGATGTTGGTTGTGAGATTTTTATTAGTTGACGAAAAATAATTCTTTCTTAGATTTTGTATGGCATTGAGAACTCATGACGCTAAGTTCCTAGTAGTCCAACTGATTGAATTTTAAATGATTTTGATATGCTTAAAAATCAAATTCAAGATAATTACTTCCTCGTATACGTAGTATAGACGAAGTCTTGTACCTAGTCATCAAAAAAATTCGACCCCGAGATTTTGACGGATTTATACGTTTTGGACCTCCCTGAGCCCAAAAATCCGTTTTTGGAATTATGTATGTGTGTGTGCCTGTGTGAGTCTGTGCGTTAGCACGATAACTCGAGTATGCTTTAACTTATTGCAGCCAAGTTTCTATCAACTTTTGAGTCGTCGATCACGAAAGTTAAGCAACCGAGTGCGGTCGGTACTCGGATACCCATCCGAGCACCGACCAAAATTTAACATGCATGTATGATATCAAAATACAAGGTTTCTATCAACTTTTGAGTCGTTTCCGGTACACGAGAAAGTCAAGGGGAGACCACTCCCAGTTTTTTTTATTTTGTTATCATTTTTTAATCATTATAAAACCCTTATCAAATGAAATTGTCTAAGTATAATTATTAAGAAATGATTTACCCGGACTACGGTAGAGACACCCGGACTGCAAAAATGCTTTGGAGTGGAATATCTGTACTGGTTGTTGGTATTTGTTTGTTGGATTACTGAAGGATGAAGAATTGCTACTTTTTGGGTTGGGTGTCCCATTTGTGTAGGTGACAGGGCGGCGACCTGTCACTAATGGAAGCACTAACTCATTCATGGGTTGACTGGAAGAGATCTCTTCTAGAGATAAGTTCGCCGTTGCAAACTATGTTGTAGACAATCATTTTTTTTTATGTTATATGCAATAAAGAGTAATAAAAATTTTACCTAACACTCTGCACAACCCCTTTTGGGATTTCGAGCGTGATTATAAGTATATGTATATGTGTATGTGTAGGTATGTATTAAAAATGACTATTTAATATTAATTAAACATTATATTGGGTCTGTACATAATTATGTCATTAGTGGCGCTAAATTTATATCTCCCTTATTCTGGATCACGCTCTTCAGATCTTAATTAAATTAGGAGATTTTTTTTAAGATGGAGAATTCATCAATGTTTTTATTAATTATATCACTACTGTTAGACGGACGGACGAAACTAAAAACAGACATAGCGCTACAAAAACTCTAAATATATCTCTTTGTAAGAATCTCAGCTAGTTCAGTTAATAAGACAAGAGATAATCCCTTCATTGTAGTCCCACAAAGGCCGCCAGTAACAATGGTGAAGTCACATTATGAAACTAAAATGTCCCGATTCTAAGTGAAAAGTATAAAACTCAAAGGAGTTTTATACACTTGTTGAAACTACAGAGTTTCAACTTACAAAATGACATAGTTAGAATAACAGATGTCCTCGGAACAGGTAAGGAAAGTGGAAAAAATATGCAGAGTGTTTGATAGTAAATTTATTAAGAGATTTTAACTTTGGTATTCATTTAGTAACATTTGGGTTTTTAAGTAGAGTGAAAATTAATAGAATAGGAGAAACAGAAGTTAATGATGATGAGTCATTAAGAAAATATGTGAAAGTCAATTATTTTTGTTGAATAACAGAATTAGATCCGGGCGTGCCCTCGATTTACGTCAAAATTGTCACATTTTGTGGATTTTTAAGACCAAATTTTGAAGCGATGTGAACAGCTTTTGCATAGAAATTATATTAGGTTGGGGAAAAAGTCTTTTCGCATTATAGTATGTATAAACTTGTAATAAAATCTCTTTGGCTATACTATTTGTATCTGGCTGGTTTTGGTATCATTGAAAGTTTAAATTTTAAAGAACATAATTTCAAATTCAAATTAGGAAAATGTGTGAGTTTCATTTGTTTTTCGTACCGCCAAGATGAGTGAATCTAATAAGAAATTCGATACATTTTAAAATTTTACTACAAAAAAGGTAAAAATGGAACGCAAGCCGCGAAAAAAAATTGCGATGTTTATGGACCTAGTGCAGTGTCTGTGAGAGTAGCACAAATTTGGTTTAAGCGTTTTCAATCCGGAAATTTTGATGTGAAAGATGCACGTCGCTCTGGTCGCCCTATTACAGATAAAATGGATGCCATTTTTGAAAAAGTGGAGCAAGATCGGCATGTCAGTAGTTACGACGTAGCTGAAGAACTGGGAATTGACCACAAAACAGTTTTGGCGCATTTGTAAAAAACTGGGTACACAAAAAAGCTCGACATTTGGGTACCTCACGAGCTCACTGAAAGAAACCTAATGAACCGTGTACTCATTTGTGATTCTTTATTACGACGTAATGAAACCGAACCATTTTTGAAGAAGCTGATAACTGGTGATGAAAAGTGGATCACGTACGACAAGAACGTGCGAAAAAGGTCGTGGTCAAAGGCCGGTCAGGCTTCACAGACTGTGGCGAAACCCGGGTTAACTCGCAACAAGGTGATGCTGTGTGTGTGGTGGGATTGGAAGGGCATTATTCATTATGAGCTGTTACCACCAGGCAGGACCATCGATTCTGAACTCTACTGCGAACAACTGATGAGATTAAAGCAAGAAGTTGAGAAAAAGCGGCCGGAATTAATCAACAGAAGGGGTGTGGTTTTTCATCATGATAACGCTAGACCTCACACATCTTTAGCCACTCAGCAAAAATTAAGAGAGTTTGGCTGGGAGGTGTTAATGCATCCGCCGTATAGTCCTGACCTTGCACCTTCAGATTTACACCTGTTTCGGTCTCTTCAGAATTCTTTAGGCAGTGTCAGGTTAACATCACGAGAGGACTGCCAAAACCACTTGTCGCGGTATTTTGACCAGAAGTCCCAAAATTTCTATAGCAATGGGATCATGTCCCTACCTACAAGATGGCAAAAAGTTATCGAACAAAATGGTACCTACATACTTTAGTTAAATGTAAATAAACTATATTAAAAAATGTTTTGAATTTTCTTAAAAAATGCGAAGAAACTTTTTCCCCAACCTATTATATTACAAGATTTATTTTTAATTGACAACGCTATAGAGAGATATCTTAATTTACTTTTATAGATTTTTAAAACAAGGCGAATCTTATAGCGCAGTTTTACGAAAATGCAGTTTGGAGCTATCTATATGAAATACAAGCATTATAATGTTAAACAATACTTTGCAAAAATGTACTTTTATAAACAGCTATAGAGCCCAAATTAGTAAAAATTAGAGATAACATAGTAATAGGGATACCAAAATATATTTATAAATTGGTAAATTATAATGACGTTTTTTACAATGTATTTGAAATTAAACTCATTTAATATATTAAATTAAATATAATGCTAGACATAAAAATGATATTATAACACTGTTAAATGCACTCAGATATTTTTAATAATTTAATTAAAAATAGTCTAAATCCGAGCTCGCGGGCATTTTTTGATCGTATACTCCGGGTCTTCCCAGCTAGTTGACCTATCGCTCTGCGAGCAATGTCTATGTATGTATGGGATCACAAAGACATGTGTATCTAACAACAATAAAGCGAAAAAATATTATTGGTACTTCGATGAATGCACGCTCTTAATGTTTTAAAACAAAACTACTGAAAGAAAAGTACCTATTTGCAAAACGGTATAACGATTTCACTTTCACTAATACAAACTTATCGAGTATCGACCGATCGCATTTACATTCTAAGTATGCGATATAATTAAGTAATTATAGTTTCTATTACAATATGCTTTAGAGCTTAATGTATAATATAAATACGAAAGTCAATAAATAAAATTTTATGTGTTCCTTTTTAGACAAATAACAATTCCAAAACCACAAAGATTCTGAGAAAAGCAAAGAAGCCACACCCACAGAATAAAAATGCTTGTTTTCAAGTTTACGACATCCCTTTCCTTATCTTATTAAAGCGATAGGTGCCGAATGAACGATGTTTTGAAGGAGGTTAGGATTGCGAGTTAGAGAAAAATACGCCGGGAAGTTTTTATTTGATTCATTTATACTTACGTTTCTTTCCTATGTCTTTGGTTAAATCTTTAGTAATAAATAATTTAAATGTTTTGCTTGCCGTCGTTCTTGATAAAAGCATAAAAGTGAATATAAGCAAAAGAATATGAATTTCTTTATTCATGGTGACAAAGATGACAAGAGATATTGCTATTTAATAGAAAATGTAAGTAAACCAAGCAAAATTGCAGCTTTAGGAAGGAGGACTAGAACGGACGGAGGAAGCGTCGGTGGCGTAGTTCGTAAGAGCGTCGTCTCCCACCCGGGAGGTACTGGTTCGATCCCCGCCACGTGCCAATGTATTTTCAAATTTAGAATTCATATGTACGTTTAATCGACGCTTTTACGGTGAAGGAAAACATCGTGAGGAAACTTGCACACACCTATGTAGAAATTCTTAGGTTGTGTGTGAAGTCGACCAACCCGCACTTGGCCAGCGTGGTTGACTAAGGCCTAATCGCCCCTAGTGTGGGGTAGGCTCGAGCCCCTCGGTGCGGATATTATATGAGCTGTTGATGTGATGTTATGTGACTAGAACGGACTCCCAATAGAGAAAAGTAATAAATACCAAATGTGTAAAATAAAAAATTTGAAAGCCTTTCATACTCTCAATACTCTTTTGTCATTCTTTGGTGACTTATCACTTTAATTTTAGTAAAAACACAAATAAAATTCACTAAGGTCTGTTAAAGCGCTTAGAGCCATTTTGAGTATCCTTAGATTAAAGCAAAAAAGGGAAGATACGTTACCCGAGTAACGCGCGTGTGCCTACAAAACTGAGACCAATGGCCCTTCTACGTCTCAGATGCATTGTTAGGTGAGCGACATAAAAAATGCAAGAGTCGTGCGTGAGCGACACGTTGAGTATAGTTTTTCTATGTAGTTGACGAGGCTTGCTTTTTGATAGATGCGATAAGGAGGATGCTGATCGATGATGATCTTCCCTTTTGCTTTAATCTAAGATCGTATCAGACATATTCACGTTGGCTCTGCCCATGGATAAATCAATCTAAGGAGATCGGTCGAATCGCCGAGTTCATATGAAAACCGAGGGACGCGATCAGCTGCCGTACTACATAAAATGGTTCTAGTTGAGCATGTCGTAATATACACTATGGATTGCGCGCGTATTTAGGACTGCGAAGCAATGAAAGTTAAGCATAGCCGCAATATAAGTAATACAATTTGTAAAATAGTAACGCATAATTTAAAGCGATTGTGTTTTTATGAATAAAAGTCGGACTATTTGTTTAAATACTGTTTTTAGGGTTCCGTACCTCAAAAGGAAAAAACGGAACCCTTATAGGATCACTTTGTTGTCCGTCTGTCTGTCTGTCAAGACCGTTTATCTCAAGAACGCGTGGACGTATCAAGCTGAAATTCACATGAAATACTCAAGTCTATTGTCCCTTTAAGCTGTGAAAATATCAAACTTCTAAGCCAAGCCAATCAAAAGATACAGCCGATTATGTCGATCTTTTCAACAAATTTCCGACACTCGCAAAGGAATCAAAACCTACAGGATACTTCCCGTAAACTCAGAATCTTGAAATTTGACATGAAGCATTGTCATATAATGCAAATTTAGGAAAAATTGCGAAAATCCCATTTTTTTAGTTACATAATATAATAAAAATATTTTAATAAAATGAAACTTACTACCTTATTTCTCACGAACGAATAAAGGTATCAAATTGAAATTTATACCAAATACCTAGGTCTATTGTCCCTTTAAGCAGTGAAAAAATCAAACTTCTAAGTTAACGCGATCAAAAGATACAGCAGTTTATACCGAGGAACCCTCGGTGTGCGAGTCCGACTCGCACTTGGCCGGTTTTTTAAGTATAAATCTAAGTTTTTCGGTTCTAGGTGTGAAAAGTTATTCCACTACTTGATAAATAACTGATTCATTGCAATGATTGCATGTTACAGTGGAATAGGACGACATTTTGAAAGAAAAGCGGATATTTTTTTCTGACATACGTATGTATTCACTCGACATTATCGGACGGCGAACTGGCGGCAATGTATGCGCACTGGGCATACTCTTGTCACAAGTTAAACGCCGGCTCGGCCTATCTCCTTAGATTGATACATCTGTGGCTCTGCGGAACTAATATGATAGCCAACGTGTGCTTCACAAACCCACATGTTACCTAAGATTCTGTTCAACCCCTTTTGGAATTATGAGCGTGATTCCATGTATAAAACTTGGTGAGGTACAGTGCAACTTGGAAAATGTATTTTTCATTTGAAACGCGAAGAAAAATCGAAGGCATTACAAAGTTTGCGCCATTACACGTTTCCTCTCAAAAGAGCATAAATTCTTCGTCTTATACATATCTCGAGCGCACCCCAAAAGGAGCAATTTCGCCTAAACGCAAGTTGTTTCAGACAAGGGATGCACGTGTCGGATCAAACGCAGCCCGGGGGCGCCACAAATCATGCCGCAAAAACCTGTTGTACGTAATTCCGGAGGTCGATTTTGCCCAATACACAAGATAGGCGAATTTACAAATTGCTTCCGACCTTAAACAGTCGTATTTTATCCGATAATTTACAATACACCCCTGGAGATGATTTGATATTCCTAGTTCGTTGTTAACTCGGCGATAAATCGGTAGTGTCGATGGAGGGATGCTGTGGTGAGTTTAGGTAAAATATTGCGTAACCGTCCTAGATGTAAACAGTCATGCCTTACAGTCATGCCTTTCTCCCATAGGGGTAGGCAGAGATTACTTCTTTCCACTTGCTACTATCCTTAAGCAGGGTACTCACCTACCGTGTAGCATGTAATGTATCTGATACTGTATCAACCTGCAAGTGGATACGGCTCGTCCACGGTAACCGCGTATCCAACTATGAGCTCCCGGATCCGCAGTGCTCGCGGCAATCTCATGCCGACAACATTACATTTCTCAAATGGTGGTTAGTGCTGTGCATAGATTAATTTTATATTGGTATGAGGTTTCAAGGACGTATTTTAGGGTCCCACAATACCGGAGCATTATGATAAAGTCTGTCAAAAAATTTTCATCTGTCTAATCTATAATGAAGACGTTCGGTTCGTTTTAAGCTCGCGCCTACTTACTCACTACACAAGCTGCCGTGTCGCCGTCCACGAGCCGCCTTTGTGTTCGCACTGAAACCACCACTCGGCGGGTCACTGCGAGCTTACTGCGCTGCGCTCCACGCGCTAGCGGCTCGCAGGAGGCTCGTGCCTATCTACTCACTTGATACAGTATCAGATACATTACATGCTACACGGTTAGGTGAGTACCCTGCTTTACGTATTTATTTCGCTTCAAACAGTCACGCTTTTCTCCCATTGGGGAGGCAGTGATTACTTCTTCCAACTTGCTACTATCCTTACGTAGGTATTTGTTTTGCTTCTCATCACAGTCATCATACTTATTTGCACTCAATCAGTTCTAGAGTGAAATGAAGGTTCTCAATTTCGGTCAGACATAGTCCTAGGGGCACAAGTTCGGTTAGGTTAGAACTGAGACCAAACAAACGGGAATATCAACACATAAATTGTCAATAAACCTTTCAAGCCAAGCCTCTCTCTTCATTATCTATTATTGTATAATCTGTCACACAAGTTTACTTGAGCTATGAGCATATTAACTTTAAAAATGGGACCTTTGAGGCAAATCTTTTTTTCCCATATGCAACTTTCGTTCCCATATTAAGTCCGTATTCCGTGTTGGGTCCAGCACATCTTCTGACTGTTGAAAAAATTCACCATGTTTCAATTTTCACTCGTTTCTCTACTTTATTGTTACACTTTTACGTAATATTATGTAAATGATGGTAAAATATATTAACATAAGCTTATCAGTCCTCTATGGATTAATTTAATATGTTAACAAATCACTAGGCACCACTAGGCAGGTATACGGCCTGCCTAGTGGTGCTTGTCTGCCAACAAATTTACATAAAAAAACACGTAGATGAAGCTTAATTATAATTTAGATAATTAAGCACGATCTACGTTTAATAATATAGAAGTGTCTTAAGCAATACATCGACATATACATCTAGAAATTCCAAGGTTCACGACATTCTTTCTAGTAAATTTTACAAAACTTTTTCTTCGGTGTTCATTTTAAGCTTTTCAGATTTCGTTCTTACGGTTTTTTCCGAGAAAACGGTAAAAAAAGAGTTTGCAACTTTTAAAAACCTTGAGAGAAACTTTATTTTTTCACTTCTGCGCTGTAGCTAGCATAAGTGTCGAGCGGGCATTAAAGCTGTACATCCACTCAAACGACGACAAGGGAGGAATAAAATTAAATGAGTAGGAAATGAGCGATGGATGTGGAGATTTAGGCCCGTATTACACAACTTTTCTAAGGTATTAAATAATGTAACCAGAATTCGGGTGTTGGTATTTTTTTTTTATATTATAATTTAAAAAAATATATGTCTATAAGGATAAGTCAAGATTTTTCCGAATCACGATCTCAACTTGCGAGTGCCGGGTCCAAATGTTACAGAGAGGAGAGCCAGAACAGAGCCTGGAACTTGTGACTCAAGTGTAGGTTTTCATGCCCTTTATGCATTGCAATAACGCTCACCGGCTTCTCTTTACTATCACATAGCTATCAGATACAGTTTGCACAAGCATTGCGAAAGCAACAGCGGTGACGTGCTCACGCGGTGACGATTCAAGAGACCAGAGCTCCATAAATATTAAGCGCACCGACCGACTCGAAGCTGTTCCGCCAGGTTCTTCTTCTTCTGGGGTCCACGTCCGGAAGCCTCCTCGACGGGTGTGTGGCCTTTGATGTCAAGTGTGTCCGCTTGGCATTCGTAGTCACATGCAATCGTCGAGTTGTTTTTGATTTCCCACCACGGCTAGTTCCGGGTGGCACGCCAGAAGTCCTCCGGGTGCGGTCCGATAGCTGCTCTCGGTGTCTTCGTCAGGAAGACGCATCAGGTCTAGCAGCCGTCGGTGTGGAGGCAGCCTATAAGGCCGGCGTCGGCCAGCGGCCCACAGGGGCCGGCGTGTGTCGGTAGCCCCTGTGGGCTGCTGGCTACCAATTGGTGCACAAGGAGTGCCTAGACGGGCAGCGTTGGGACGGTCTCGGAGTAGTTGCGCTTTCGTGCGCAGATCGCGAGCCGACCCATAATAGCGCACTGGAGGTCAGGCTGGGGAGGATGTTTAGTGGGTATGGAGGGAACGCCTTTACCTCGAGTCTCACATATCCCCTGCGGTTGGCACCACCCTGCAGGGACGATGCGTAAATGCATTTGAACTCCCCGACAGCAAAAAAAAAGGTTCTTCTTCTTCTGGGCTCGATTCCCGCTTCCCACGAGTTTGGATCTTTATACAATTCTACTCTATCATTCCAGGGCGTTCGAGCAGAAAGCTTTACTGCGTTTACACACTGTTAATTATCAATACCTAAAATGCGATAAGTTCGATTCAAACAACTTTAATCGCTATGCTATATTATTATTATAAAAAAACGTAAACATAGGCAATGTAATTATCGGGTCCATCCATTTACTGTATGGCCCATACTCTGCTCAACTCCTTTTGAGATTATATTTGTGTTTCATTTACAAGTGAAAAAATCGATACATCTGCGCGTGTGCATCCCTACAGTAGCGCGTGTGTATCGCTACAACCACGCGCTTGCATCGATGTACTAGTAGTTCTGAATTGATAAAATAAGATTTTATCACTTCTTATTTTAATTGCGAGGTGTAGCGGGTGTGCAGCGATACAAACGTACAAAATCACGATGCTAAAAGTAGCAGCGTAAAAACCTTAATTTATAAACACGAGTATGATTACGAATCGAATTGAAAACAGTTGACGATGACTGATAGCTATTGAATAGATCTGAATAGATTTAGATATATTGACGCTATTTTGAAGATTAAATGACGCTTCTAAATTAGTAAAAGGCTATTTTAGTAAGTAGATTTAGTATCACCATTAGCACTGAACGTGAAACTCAAAATATACTTTATTATAATTTTAGTGAGCCAATTTTAACATAATTCTGGTTTGGATATCTATTGCCGTTTTATAGAAGGTAATTTATTCCAATATCGAAATTGCAGCTTTTTAGATAAAAAGTGTGGATTCCCAAATGGCAGCAACGTGATGGAACCACTTCGTACCGAATGACATCTAAAAAGGAAAGAAACATTGCGGGAATTAAGTAGTAGGAAGGTGTAAAGAGGGTGTAACTTAGAAAAAAACTTATAAAACAACTCTACCTATTATTGAGAATGTAACTAATGTCACCTCGAACAATGAACACTTATTTTAATTAGGGATATCGCAATGATTCTATTGAAAATTTTGTAATAGTGTGATGTTTGATTGTAACAATTTGTTACATAAGTATTTATGGAGATAGCGGTTTGCAATGACGTTCATCTAGCTTGGTAGCTAGTCTACGACTGATTGCCCGCACAGCCACCACCGCAAAATACCGGTTTATATAACCTAATAGCTACATACTCTTTATGAGTATACAAATAGAAGATTTACTAATACTGCAATACGTATCGCACGCCGATAACGTAAGTTCTATTGATATTTCGGATTAGAGTTTCCGGATCTTATAACCTATTATGAAAAATGCCAGAGTTGTGTATTATTTTAGAAAGAAAAATGAAACAATTGAAAGTTGAAATCAATTCTTCTCCACGGTATTCTATTTACTGGATATCATTTGTTTCTGTGTGTGACCAATGTGTACAGTAAAATCTTAGGTTATTTAAAGTCAAGACTGGGTTAATAACCTACCCACAGACTAAAATTACAAAAGTGGAGTTCACCTAACTACATTTTTGTAATTTATACGGCCAATTCACCATACGCAGCAAGACTTTTAACGTCAATCTCGCAATGCGCACTCGCCCTAACTTTCATCTATTATGTAAAATAAACGAAAACACAAATGTTTACACCAAATAAAGCAGCTTACACACGAGATGTAACGCCGACAGCTTAAGCGTTTTATCTCGGGATTAGTATATATCCTACCTAATTTACGCGACTTCGTGTTACATGATGAAACCCTGTTTGCTGGATCAGGTGCAAACTTTTCCGACATTTCGAGGAATTATTGACGATTGTCAGAAAACGGGATTAATTTTGAATAATATACCTGTGCTTGAAGTGCTTTTTGTAATTTTAGTTTATTAGTCTTATTTTATCAGGCGCTTTATTTATAGTAATATTCTTTGCGGCAGCTGAAACCCAGCACGAGAAGCTGTGCTGACTGCATGTTGGTGTAAAACATATCGAAAACGTGGCCTATCTATAAAGCATCGTCAAACAAGATCTGACCTTATAATAGGGCAAAATCGTTTATATATATATTTAGGGTAAACAACAATTAATTACACAAATAAAAGAAAAACAACAGAAATGTAATAAAACGTTCTCACTGATCATAACAATACTAAGATAATATTACGAGGTTTCACCCATATCTAATTATTCTCTTGAAAACAAAGTCAAGTAAATGTAAACAGGTTGATTTACTGGTGGCGAGTAAACAAACAAAAAATAGGAAAGTTTTTCTGGTTCAGTAGAATCGTGTTCATATAATCGTCATTGAATTTGCTAAATATGTATTTTTTTATAGGAAGTTCTAGCAAATCACTGTATTCCACCTGATGGTAAGCAGAAGTGTGAGTCCAAATGCTAAATATAACTAGTGTAAGAGACAAAACGTCACAATAGCCAACAGACAAACGTCACAATAGGTAAGAGACAAAACGCCACAATAGCCACCTTTGCCTTACCGACTTCCACCTTGTAGGGGGTACCAACGCTGGGTCTCCCACTACGCGGCCGCCACTCGAGGATCTTGCCTATTTTGTATGCGTTTTTAACCAAAAAGGAGTAGATTCTTAATTCGGTTGGTAAGTTTTTAACAAATAACATAACAAACCAAATCAATAACTTAACAGCCAATAAAAATCGACGCTCCCATTATAATATAAGCGTAGTCCAATGGCGCTGTAAATCCGTCAAAATCTCGAGGTCGAATTTTTTGACGATTACAAGACTTCCTCTATACTACGTATACGAGAAAATAAAAATGGTTTCGTTCATTTGGTTATTATAAATAATTCAAGGTAGGGTGTTTATTGTCTTGTTGGACTATACAATTACTTAGGGAGGGTCACATTCCTCAGAAGCTAACACACCTACTGTCATTGTCAGTCGTTTTTGTTTACGAGTAATGCGCGTTCACGTGACCTTTCTATTGCCAGGTGTATTGTGGGTATTTTTGTACATAAAATCACAAACATTCGATTCTCGTATGCAGTATACATACGATGATCGATGTTTGTGATTTTATAATAGAAACAATACAAGTATATTTTGGTATAGAATACAAAAAGTAATTTATAAAGAACGAGCTTTTCACCATAATCTATATAATTTCTGTGTCAGATTGGATAAGCGCGTGATTGCTTAGGGCTCTGTCGCTGTTGCATCTGATAGAACATCCGAAGCTTCCTCGGATTTTCTTCGGCCAGCGAAGAAGCCTGATGAGGCAAGCCGCAACTGTCCTCGCAGACGTATATGAGGCACTCCAACATGCAGTAAAGAACATCGACGGTTTTTTAAGTGTATGCTGGAGTCATAATAGAGTCCCACAGAGCACTAGTGAGGCTTCTTATCGCATCTAGGATAGATATAGAATCTTCCTTGTCGCAAAAAAGTAACATATTCCATAGGACCTTATGGTCCGAGTAATAGAAATAGAGAGCTTAATGGAAAAACAACTAAGACGGATACCTAATGTAGGTACATAATATCTATTACACATACGAAGAGTTTCCCCGAGTTTTTGCTGTAAAAACACGTGTTGAGAAACTCCATTTTTCACCTCAATCTACCGTACAATTGTCTGCTACTTCAAAGTACATTTTCACTTGATATTGGCGAAATGCGTTACATATCGCGAACGCTATTTAATTAAAGAAGAAGAAGAAGAAGTACACATACGAAACATTAAGCACACTTCAATATCTTTAGAATAACACACACTTTAAACAATAACTATAATTATAAAAAGTTCTTGTATTTTTCAACATTTATTTGCTTAAAATCTTAAAAACCTCTGCACGAAGAGAGACATAAATTATAGTTTTTGATGATGCGAACTTGTAAATCTGTGTTGATTATATATAAAAGTGATGGAACATGACTTGTAGTGAGCCTTTTAGATAAAATGTGCATTCCAACAAAATTCTGATGTCTCGTCTTACTTGTATAAAGCGCCGTTGTTCATGCCGCCACATGCTGCTCACACCAACTATCTAAGTAATTATCGGGTTGGAGATCCTTGGGGGAGGCCTATGCCCAACAGTGGGCGTCTCTTGGCTTATATGATGATGATGATATTGAGTCACAAAAATAATAGTAAGATTTCGAAGAGTTAGTGAAGTGTTAATACTAGAAAAATGCACTGAAAAAAATCGACTTGCCTCAGGCGGTTGCGTTGACCAATTCTGGGTGGCGTAATTGGTCAACGCAACCGCAACGGATTGCGGAAGATGCGGGTTCGAGTCCCGCCTGAGGCAAGTCGTTTTTTTTCAGTGCATTTTTCTGGTATTAATATTTACGCGTTTGTAAACGCAAAAATTAAATTATTCCATAACAGTTATTGAAGTGATTTAGAATTTATAATCTGAACTTTGATCTTGAAGCTCTACGCCTCTGATGATGACTTGCGCAAAACATTTTATTAGCCGGAGCGTATGAACTCGCCTTTATTTGCCGTGTAAACAAAAGGGGTGTGTGTAAACCTGCGATTTGTGACGTGGCTTTTTAAAAAACTCACAAAAGCAACCATTATTTAAAGAACCGCCCCGTAAAAAATTGCAGCGCACGATGACTGCGCCTTTTAGTTTTTTGTTCAAATTGCAATTAGTGAAGAGTTTGCGAATCCTCCTCGTCGTGTCAGAGATTGATGACAATGGAAATTTTATACATCGTTAGTCATGACCGCGTTAGGTGAGCTCGCTGTTTTTTCAGTAATCCCATCTCGGTAGCACCGGCACTTATTTGTCATGAGGCGAGCAAGGTTAAACCCGGTAAGCCGGCCAATTACCTCTATATTTATAACTGCGCAACTGCCGCTTTTTAACTTTGTTGCCGTGATTTTCGCTTGCTAAGATAAATTTATTGCGACAAATATAAATGGTGATAGTTGGAGGAGTTTGATGTAGCCACGGCCGTGCGTTGCCACGAAAGCTAAGCTACCAAGGGCGTGGTTGGTTCTCGGATGGGTCATCGAATATTTTTTTCAACTCAATTTTCCTCGGTTATTTGGGGGGCACGTAGAGCTGGACCTGGCTGCCGTCGAAAGATAGCAGTCGTTCTGAAGGAGGGTTGGTGTCAAGCAGGCGACTAGGCGTAAAAATCTAATGCCATAACCCATAGCAGTATATACAGGATAAATTTTTCAAGTGGGCCTTCAGGGGCAAATCCTAAACTATAAGGAATACCGTAAAATTCTCAAAAGAGTCGCGAGTCTGATTTTGATGAAAACAAAAACTGCATCATTGGATTTTTGAAAAATTAATAATCCTAGCCAGGGATCGATCCCAATGATTTTGAAAAAAATAAATACAGCCTGTATTATTAAACCATTCGATAGTGTTGTTAATATGGATCGATTTATGGGAAGTAATGATATACAGGAAACTCATGGAAAATGTTAAATTTAAATAAAATATTTCTTGTTCCACCTTGATTGAAGATGATGATGCAGTTTTTGTTTTCATCAAAATCGGGCTTGCGACTAGACGACCAGACATCAGAATTTTTCGATATTCCTTATAGTTAAGGATTTGGCCCTGAAGACCCACTTGAAAAATTCACCCTGTATAGAGTATAATGGTTGTAGTCATGTCAGCGACTTAACTGTTACCATTGACGCGCTCATTTGCCCGCCGACACTCGAACTACCGAACAAAAACTAACTATCAAAAAAGTTGCTAATTTCGTGCCGCCGACAAATTTTTCCGACTTGAATGAGGTTTTAAGGCGCCGACTAACCTGTCGACAAAAAGTCAACAACTCATTTCCGTGGGTTGGCGGGTTTGGTGTGTAGACTTCATTATAGCTACAGCCTTGAATAAGAAAGCTTTGCCGGCCATGATGGCCAGAGCTTCTACTTCTTCAGTCTAGCTATTTCCCAACCAGCTGCTAAGGGCCGCATTTCGACTTATTTTCCTCTACTTTACCCAGTCTTGCTCATCCTCCTTTCTGAGAATTACTTATCCATGTCAAAGCATCAGAGACAAAAAAAATAGTATTCCAAGGACTCACCGTGCGGGTATCTGATCCATATTGTTACTGGAAGCCAGGAGCAGTTCCTGGGACTTGTGAACCATGTGTTGGTTCACCTCCATTAACCTGGCCATATTTGGTATAAGATTCCGCAAGAGCCGCTTTCGATACGTGTTCCAATAATACGAAGTTCTTGCCACACCTAGGTTATTAATTATGTATGGGGTTCACGTCCGGAAGCCTCCTCGTGGCGGACCCTGGTAACGTCGTAGGAAAACTTTCTCGGACGGTGTGTGGCTTTTGATGTCAAGTGTGTCCCCTTGCCATGCCATCGTCGAGTTGTTTTTGTTTTCCCACCACGGCTAATTCCGGACGGCCCTTTTCAGGGCCACGACCGCGCCCGAAGTCCCCCGGGTGCGGTGCGATGGCTGCTCCCAGCGGTGTTCTCGTCAGGAGGACGCGCCAGGTCGAGCAGCCGTCGGTGGAGGAGTGGCTGCTGGCCACCAATTGGTGCGAGGAGTGCCTAAACGGGCAGCGTGTAGTTGCGCTCACTTGCGCAGTTCCCGAGCCGTGCCGTAATAGCGCACTGAAGGTAAGGCCGGAGAGGATGTTAAGCGGGTATGGAGGGAACGCCTTTACCTCGAGTCCCACATATCCCCTGCGGTCCTTCCATCCCGCAGGAACGATGCGTAAATGCATTTGACCTCTCCGTCAACAAAACAAAAAGGTCTATTAATTATTTATAGCGGGATTTAGCTGGTATATCCGTTGCTTACAACAATTTAAGCTTTCACTGATAAAACTCTAATATTGTTAACAAGCGAAGGTTTTCAGCCATGTAATTTTTCGTATTCTATTGAAGCCTACATCAATTATTCTGTCATTCTACATCAATCTGATTCCAAGTTAGATTTATTTCGAGACACATTGATAAATCATAGCGTTCCATAACTTTACATATCAATTAAACACGATTCAGTCTCATAATCACTAAAGTAAGTAATATTAATTCGACATCTGTCCGACAAATTAATATTCCATTCATAACGTATAAATTTTGTCGCCGCAACGATAAATAATGAAAATTCAAAGTGATTATTCATGTCTGATAGTATATACAACAATGTGACCGGAAAAAATACCTATTCGATGGCTGTTACAATCAATTTTTATTATCGGAATGTGTTATTGAGCTATGTGTGTATGCAAGAATCACTAGAGAGAGAAAATATTCGAGAAGTTGTTTATTATTCGGTCCTTTGATATGAAAGTGATGTGTGAGAGGTTTTATTGTGGAAACCTATTTCCCATTGTAAAGTTTCAATAATTTCTTATACATACATACATAATCAACACGCTCATAATACCAATTTTAGGTACTATTTGGTTGCTCACAAAGTCACATGACTGTACGAGCAGGTCGCGGCGGTTGTAAGGCGCCGCTTCCTACAAGTACAAATAGATGGAAGAGGATGCTGAGCCAGGGTATAAGCTGGCCAGCAAGGATTTGGTGATAGGTAGGAGTTGCCCCAGGGAGTCGCCCTGGCAGGCAGCATGACGGTGATAGGAACTGCCCCAGGGAGTAGCCCTGGCAGACAGCAGGGCTACTCCCTGGGGGAGGGGAGGTAGTGAGACCCAACACGGACGGTTGAGATCGGTTGATTCATTGTACACATTGAAGGGTTTTTGTATGTCTCTCATAGGTGTAAGTAGCCGACGGTGCACGTAGGTAGACCCACGGAAAGTTGTTTGTTGCCTCGCTGCTGACCACGCAGCCGCAGAGTCCAATGTTCAGCTTGTGGCTTGAACAACACATCTGGAAGTATGTGCCATACTAAACAGTAACATGTAGCCAGCTTGTCGCTTACATAAAAGGGGCACAAACGCTATAAGATATCAATCCCTCAGTAATCAAACAAACAAAGGCCAGGATAGATTTTATACTCAAAATCATCTTAGCAGTCCGGGTAGGGCTGACTTAGTGACTCCAAGTGTAAATGTCTGAAAGTTTAGTAAATCTATAATAAGTAAAACAAAAGTCATTCAGAGAAAAGATCGCATACGAATTACTATCTATTCTTATAATTAATGCTCTCAATTCAGTTAACAAAAAATAAATATAGTAATAAAAATACCTTTTATATACATACATACTTTCTATACTACCTTTTCTTCCTACCCTGATTGCAAATTATTTGGGGTCCGTGACGTGTAATATGTCGTCATACTGCTAAAGATCTAATAATAATAACAATGCTTTTATTTGTCTCTAAAGTAAAGAATACAAAAATACATAGTTATTTCAAAAATAAACTAACAAAACAAGACAAAACGGCTTATGTCTCAGTGGTTGTAGAGAATCCACAACCTCTGTTATTCTGCTATAACCTTATACGAAGATAGGTATTAAATTTGGGATTGGGAATACTTACCGGTCATTTGATGTTCCAGTCCCTTCAGAATCAAAATCTGGACGACGTTTAATTTTGTCCCAGGTGAAAAGTCTGTAAATCTCGCTTTTTCTTTCTCGTTGTGAAACTTGTCCAATTTGCTTATCTTTTAGAGCCCCAAACAAATATTTGCCAACGCTTAAAATAAAAGTCACTTTCATTTACTGAAATAAGTGCCATAACAGTCTGTATAAGTTGATTATTAATAAATGTTAAAGTATAATTATCTAAAAAAAAAACTGGGGTACTCCAGTACCCCTTGGTACTGTTACTTGAAGTTTATGTTGTGTACGGTTCTAGGGTTAAACGAAAGTAAAATTCTCGTAAAATATCCGTAGATTTTTTTCTACGAGTTCAAGCATACGTCACTGGATTGCGTTGAGCTCATTCGTTTGTGTTTATCAGGAGAGGGGCCGATAACCCTCATTCCGCTTGGCGTGACGCAATGCAGAGATTAAAAGCTTACTTTGGTAGCCAGCCTGCAACTGGCTGAATCCTATATGAGCCGCGGCGCCGACTCAAACGCGTCAATATTTTGATCCGCTGTCTAGACATCGATATCTATAACCCTCAATTATATTCCTGACAATTGATATTTATGATCGCCATATGAGAAAAGCAAAACATTCAACATACAAAGATAGTTGCTACAGTTTTTTTTATTACGAAAATAGACATTTACATGGAATATTTATTTATTTATTAGGTACATATTTGTATACAGCAAAGTCTCAATTTCGAGTATGTACAAGCACACAAAATATTAATACCTATAGAATATGACAAAAAAAAATAAACTTTATTACCTCATGGGAATAATGATCTATTACAGTTTAGTTTTGTAACATTTAATTATAAAGTCAAGTGAAAAAAATAAAAAATATCTTCTTAATCAATGAAAAGGGTACAAACGAAAAAGGAGTATTGAAGGGAAACCAGAGTTAAGTTAAGCCATGTGATGCCAGCAGAGTAGGATAGCATCACCCCATATTCTCCTATGGGTGTCGTAGAAGGCGACTAATGGATAAGCAACGGAGTATTGGTCACCTTATACTGGGTCTCCGTCCACCAATCTGCATTTAGCAAGCGTGGTTATCCACGGCGGTGGCTGACTACTGCCTAAACCTCCTTCGGTGACAAGGAGAGGTCTTGTGTCCCAGCAGTGGGTCGAATTACAAAAGGCTGTTATGATGATGTACAAACGAGCCGACGGTTTATTGATAGTAAGTTTGATGTTGTTTTGGTATCACAGGTCGCCGTCTGTTGTCTACATCCTACAGTTACGTTAGTGTATTTTCACATAAGTGGTGGGTATTTAAACGTCCATATACCACTGATACGTAACCAAAAATCAAACATAATTATGATATGTTTTCAAAATTGTCTAGACGGATGAAGCTACATCTTTCCTCTCTTCATTTACCTTAGGCTGAAAAACTGTTTTGATAATGAGGAAACAGCCTTCTATCAACGCGACCTCAAAGCGAGAACGTAGTAAATCCTTTTAATATAGAACGAAAACAGAGGCGTAAATCTTGGTTGCTCGACTGGTTGACACACTGTTACAGGGCGTTAATCCTCTGATTCGGGTCGCGGGTCCGCCGTCTGACATCGGGGAACGCCGTCTCTTCCTATCCACGCTTAAATCCCTGTGTCATATTATTGTGCAAGATAAAGATTTGCTTTTGAGTTTTTTCTTTCTCGTTGCTTTAATAAATTCTCTAGCAAAGATTTGTTCGTGGAGAATCTGATAACATTATTTGTGTTGAAATTCAAACATTTTTATGTTTTGGTTTTTAGATATTGCTCACTGACGCTCTGTCCGCGACTTCGTTTGCGTGTAAAATTTGTTATACTGCGTTCCCGGTTCAAATTAAATTTTCGCAATAAAAACTAGCCCATGTTAGTCTCAAAGGTTTTTTCTTCCTATCACATATATTATATTTCTTATATATCTGGGTCAGCCATCTTCTCGATAATTTCAGAATATTTTCCTTGTTCTTTCTCTTCCTCTATGCAAATGGCTGCGTCATTATTATAATATTTTCTTGTATTATACGAACCTCATATTATGAAACCGATTTAACTTTTGCTTAGACTGGCAGAAACGAGCCAGCAGTAAAAGCCTTTGTGTTGCCGTAATAACTCTCTGAAAATCGCATGTGGTAATGTAAATAATGTTTATCACTTCAAATTTAGCGTTTCCACGTGCTATATTGTAAATGATTTAGAACACAATGTTTTTAGAATAAGGGAGAAAAAAATAGATTAATGGAGGAATTTATAGGTAAAGCCAATAGACAAAAAAATATTCGCAACAACACGAAGTACTCGAGTCACAGCCTAGTCGGTGTTCTGCTTGTGACCACTGATTTATTGGCTGAGAGCAAACAATCGTTAATTTATTGCTCGATATTGTCACAGCTCAGGAATCCGCATAATGAGTTAAATCTGCCGTTGGCGATAACGCCAATGCGTCCTTTGGCTTATCTTGTAATGTTTAATTTAGTTAATTTCATGTTTGCACAATATAAAAGCTTTTGTGACACGGGAAAGAAAATCAGATTTCTTTGGTGAATATTCCTACGACGTAATCAATTAACTACATAAAGAATCGCATTACTTTGTAGGGGTCAATTTTCAAATGTGTCGACCAGGACTGTAAAGATGCTGAGACTGGAATACCTATCATGGGTGTTGGTTGGTCTTTTTATATAGGTATGTATTACTTCATTTGTGGACCATGTTTGTTTAAACCTATATGTGAAAACTTGTAACTGCCTTTACTTAATTTATATTCTTATAATACTGCCGTGCGTTAACTAAAAAGGCGCAAAGCCACAAAATCTAAATTTGAGTTATGAGCGAAAAACGCGCGAAAACTTTAAAAAATATGCCACTTGAAAACTATAGGTCGTAGAAAAAATAAATAAACATCCAAATATAGCTTGTTACATTTACTACTAAATAGTGATAGTTTTGATTAAAAATAACTACTTTTAAGTAAAAAAAATAGCTTTTTTGCTTTTTAGCAGTGCATATTTTGGCGAATTGAATATAAAAACTATACTAGAAAGTCGCTAAGTACCCCTTAGCGACCTCATAGTTTATGATTCCATCGTAAATAAAATTTAATTTTTTTGTGTAAAAAAATTATTCGAAATTACTTAACTAAAATGGCGTTAAGGTACTTAATGGCTTTAAAGTTATGTATTGCTAATTTCCATTTATTATTCAACCTTCACTATATAAACACAACAGTCTGTTAGAGTCTTTTTAGGCAAGCATTTGAATTTAGTGTCTTTTTTTGTTTTATTAGGAGTGTTTTAAGACACTATTACTACACTTTAAAGCCGTTAAGCTTTGAATCTTTGACAATAAACGACTATTTAGTTATGTATTTGGGATTAAATATTCCCAAAGATAAACGAAATGAATCAATAAACTTATTTAAAAAAAATAAAAACTCAAGAGGAACTTTTGTAAAACAACTAAAACTTTGTTTGGGAACATGAACAACAACATATAATAAATAACATGAACTTTAAATAAAACTTTTAAAAAGTTATTACACCTACGACATAAAACAAAAAAAAACTGCAACGCAATAAGGACCTTTCTGAAATAACCACAGAATTAATAATACAAGGAGATAGGCCAAGCTGGCGGTTTACTTGTGACAAGTCTATGCCCTTGCCGCCAGTTCGCCGTCCGATAAAGTCGAGTGAATACGTACGTATGACAGAAAGAAATATCCGTTTTTCTTTCAAAATGCCATCCTGTTCAACTGTAACATGCAATCATTGCAGTGAATCAGTTATATATCAAGTAATGGAATAACTTTTCACACGTAAGAACCGTAAAACTTAGATTTATATTTAAAAAACAATATTAATATGCGCGCAATCAATAGTGTACATTACGGCATGCTCAACTTAAACCATTTAATGTAGTACGGCCGCTGATCGCGTCACTCGGACTTTCTATGAACTGAGCGATTTGATCAATCTCCCTTGCGGCTGTGCTTAACTTTAATTACTTCGCAGTCCTTATGACGCGCGCAATGAATAGTGTATATTACGGCATGCTCAACTAGAACCATGTTATGTAGTACGGCCGCTGATCACGACACTCGGTCTTCCTATGAACTCGGCGATTCGACCGATCTCCTTAGATTGATATATCTGTGGAAATAACTAAAACTTTGTTTGTGAACATGCATGAACAACAACTTTATGAGCACGAACTTTAAATAACATTTTTAAAAAGGTATTACAACGAAGACATAAAAATCACTTAGCTTAGTAATTAATTAAGTAGTTTGGTATCTATAGAACTCGTTTTGGCCCTTTACTTGAACATTTAAATGTTTTAGAAAGAAATAAGTACTAAATTATATTTCGGTTCGGTGTCCCCAGGGATCCGTTTTATCCCCTGCACTGTTTCTTCTGCATATCAATGATACGAGTATGATTCCTCTTCGTAACATCCATTGCTAATTGCAGACGACAGTACAGTGCATGCGGGCTACTTCGGAGACGCAAAAGCTGGATGAGCGGAAACCGTGGAGAGTCATGAGAATCTTGTCATTGAACTCAACCTAGAGCTCGACCTTGATTCTTAATGAAGTACGGCAAATCTGGTTGACTTCAATGTAAAGTAAGCTCAGTTGTGCGCGTATAGGCTAAAACTCGCCATTCCTTTCCTTTCCCTCTCTCCAGGGCACAACACTAACGCTATAGAGAAGTATCACTTTGCTCGGCATGGAGGTTCGCAGCGACTTGAATCCGAAGAACTACATCGAAAGGCTGATAAAAACAGCTTCACAGAAACTTGAAGCCCTGAACAAGGTGCGGCGTTTTGTCACGCCAAATCAACCTGAGCTTGCTTTACAAGACGCAAGTACGGTCCTGCGTGGAGTATTGCTCGCACCTGTGGGATGGCTCTGCCAAGTACTTACTCGATGCTTTGGATAGGTTGCAGCGTCGCGCGGCTGGCATCATCGGTGACGAAGAGGTGATTGAACTTCTTGAGCCCCATTGAGCGCATTCTAGCGTCTGTACCACGGCGAGTGCTCAGAGGAGCTTTTTTCCCACCATCCTTCCTTTTAAGGACTACGCGTGCTGGTCTACGTTGTACTACGTACGTCACCGACAAACTGTGGCTACGATTCCAACGCGAACTAAAAATATTGCAAATTATCGTTTATTTTGTTATTTGTTGGACTATGCCCGATTGCCCATTATTAAGTTCACATAGTTGCTGTTGTTCAGGTACAGATGACATTTCTTCGTAACAAGTTAAATCCTGGACTTCAAGCGCAGGTGTTGGCGTTGGTTGTGTTTGGGAAGGTGACCATTCGCAAGTGGTTATATCAAGTGATATATAAGGGAAACGTCTCGTTCAAATATTTTGTTAGGTCATGAAAGTGGCGCCAACTTTATGTTTCACAAAATTTCATAAACATCGATGATGTATGGCCATATTGGCCTTGCGTAAAGTTTGACGGCAAGATATCGTGCTGTCCGAGTAAGAAGCGGTTAATTTCCTCTTGTACTATTGAATTGGGATAGAGGGAAAAAATAAAACATGTCGACTGTCGGTAAAGTAAAGCATGGTCAGTACCAACATGATGAGATGAAGCAAGCAATAAAATTGTCATAATTAAATAATTCAAACAAATAATTTTAAAAACGGGTTATTAGTCTAAGCCATTCCTCCATAATACAAAGAAACGTGCATAATTTCACCTCAATATAATACGTACAGATATATTATTTACTGCATTTATTAAGTGAATACTATTATTTTGAAGTATGCAATACTTCAAAATAATAGTATTCTACCTAGGCGTTTGGTCAGCCATTGTAAAGTTTTGGCGGGTTCCTCACGCTTTGCGGTGCGTGTCCTCCTACGACGACAGCCTACGCGCTATTATATTAGTCTTCAAACATATACGAGTACATACTCTCTTTGTGGCAACTAGGGACACTCCCCAGTGCGCCGGGGCGGAAAGAGAGGCGAGAGCAGATTGCGTCTTTTTAGCTAAGTATTGTAGCTTAGCGTCCTTCTAACGGAGGATTCGTACCATAATCTGAGTAGCTAAAGGCGGTATAATATTTGTGAAAAGTATTCCTTGATTTAAACTTTACACGAATCCTACGCTAAAAAGGTGTTAACAGATTTTAACGTCCTTCTAATGTAGTATTTTCAGAAAACGTCTTTTTAGCCTAGGATTTTAATGTAAATTACAAGACTAAATCTTGGCTTAAAAGTAATTAAAGTATCTTTACGACTTTCTTGTGTAATACTATTGAAAAGCGTCTTTTTTGCTAAGCACCGCTTTAAAAATATCTAAAATATTAAAGCATTAAGGGCTGCATGTGACCTTTTAGTTAGGCATCGATGGTTAACGTACTTTCAGTTGTGTAAACTGTTATCTTTTTCGTGTTTAACGACTTATTTGCTGAAACTATTTCAAAAACTATAAACGTTACAAAGATGATTCCTAGACAGATCGATAAAGATTTTTTTTCTACATACGATGGCATTAAAATCTCAAAATCGACCCCCTGAGGGTTAACGCCCTTCTAGTTAACGGACGGCAGAATAAGCAGCTGTAAGTTTTCCAAACATTGTAAAAGTAAAAAAAAAAAATACTGAAGAATTGCTACCTCTTTTGATTAGGTGTCAAGGTGTCCCATTTCTGCGACAAGCTGAAAAATTGTCACTATTGGATTTTACATAATGCCAAATGTAGCTTTATGTGTAACTAAATGTTACTTAAACCTCTGTTCTCTATTAAACAATGTATTGTATGGACCTTTACTTAAATGATCTGAGGTATGGACCTTATATGAGAACTCGTAGTCCCCGATTACGAATAGGACTATCAGTTCTGTCGTAAAAACTGACTGAGAGAGTTTCTGAAACCAGTCCAAACCATCGCACCAAAGTGGCGAGTAAAGGTCATTGAACACTCATCATCTTGGAAAGTTAAACTGAATTTAAAGAAAAAAGAATAAGAGAAAATTAAAAAAAAAATGAATTAAAATATTCATAAAATGATGGAAGTTACGAATTTAATAAAGAGTCGGAAAAGATCTACAAGTTGATAGGTTATTTTATTACCTAATATTAAAGTAAGTATGATCGTTCATACGTACCTATACTTAAACTTTCTTCGCTAAAATCGCAAGTTTAGCAACAGCAAGAACAAAAAATCTCGTAATTATATTAAGAAAACATTTGTTTTACTAGCACTTAGTAAGACCGTCGTCTTTAACTGCACGTAACTAAAAATATAGCAAACCTAAGCTAGTGTCAAGATAAAAGTAAGTGCGCGCTCACGAATGGAAACTGCGAAAATAATGACTGTACGTTCCGTGAAATAGAACAAAAAACGGCGTTGTGATACTTAAAAGTGAATTAACGATAAAAGGCAGATAGAGGAGAGACTGAAACGTTTTGGTGAGAGCACGAACAATCTTTTAATTTAGTTAATTGCTAGTCACAGTTAAGAGGTTCAAGATGTTCTTGAGAGATCACGAGCGTCTTTATCCAATTTATTTAACGATGGAGCCTCATTAGGGGCCCTAGTGGACCGGGCATGCTACCTCCGACTCGTTCGTTAGCATTCGAGTGGTACATCTGAAGACACGAATTCCTAATAGCTTGCCTGGACCGCCGTGTGGACACACGGCCGAGTAGCTGTCTAATTGTCACAAGAATTCTTGTTACTTTCTCGTAGATACTTAGTATATTCGACCGTCAAAATCTGGTGACGGATTTACACGTTTTGGACCTCCCTGAGAGAAAAATTACCGTTTTTGGAATTGTCTGTCTGTGTGTATCTGTGTGTATCTGAGTGTGTCTATGCGTTAGCACGATAACTCGAGTATGCTTTAACTTATTGCAACCAAATTTAATATGCATGTATGACATCAAGATATAAGGTTTCTATCAACTTTTGAGTCGTTTCCGGTATACGAGAAAGTCAAGGGGAGACCACTCCCGATGTTTTTAAGCGCTATTCAAGAAATGTGGATTTTCGTAGTTTTTGCTTTACTCTTTTCTTCATCTTAAAGTACGCTGAGAAAAGATACATTAAATAATAAATAACTATACTTCTACAATCACACCATATACCGAGCTCCAATTAGGTATCACTAAGAACTTCTGTTAAACATAAGTACTAGTCTAGCACATAGGCAAATATTTATCCCAGAAAATTGTATAGTTTATAGCGTTTATTAGGTAGGTTCAGGGTTATTTTCTTTATGACCAGGCGTTGGGAGAGTCTATATGTTCTGTACCTAAACGGCTTAGTAATAGGTAGGTTCAGGGTTATATTTACAAAAAAGATTTTATGTATTTATTATCCCATCACACCGATTAGCTACATTATTTGTCGTAGCCACTGTAGCACATTTTCGTAGCATCTCGTAGCACTGGAAGACTAATAATAATTAGTGTCGCCACAACGCAGATGTGACGGGCCGTCGATGACAACTTGTGCGTAACGCTGAGCGTTGTAATCACAGATTTAATAATACAAGGATATAGGTCAAGCCGGCGTTTAACTTGTGACAAAATACCGCCACTTCGCCTTCCGATAAATTCTAGTGAATACGTAACTTAGCGATTTGACCGATCTCCTTTGCGGCTGTGCTTAACTTTCATCGCTTCGCAGTCCTTAAGACGCGCGCAATGAATAGTGTCAACTAGAACCATGTTATGTAGTACGGCCGCTGATCGCGACACTTGGTCTTTCTATGAACTCGGCTTTCGACCGATCTCCTTAGATTGATAAATCTGTGGTTGTAATAAAGAAAAATCGGGAGTGGTCTCCCCTTGACTTTCTCGTATACCGGAAACGGAACGGAAGTTAAAGCATACTCGAGTTATCGTGCTAACGCACAGACACACAAAAGAAAACTAAAAATTAAAGAATATGTTTATGTTTTTCAATTAACCAAGTATAAAAACATATTACGTTAATTTTAGGTTTGAATACTAGCACCATTAAGCGTTGATAATATTTATAATGGCGTAGTATTTCAGTCTTTAACTAGTTGTCTTGTGGTGTTAAAAACTATTTGTCTATTTTCACATATCGACGGTAAGATTGTACCACTTATGGGATTCTTTATTAATTTTTAACATATAGCACTAATTAGTGATAGTACAAACTAACTAATTAGAGGGGGAGTAACTACAAGTGGCTACTAAAAATTTTGATTTATGGTACCTACATTGTTTTAATTAATTTAATTAATTATAATGCTCAGTGATTATAATTGGGTGCCATTATTTGGTGCTTACAGTGCTACCAAACGGGACAATAGTCCATTTTTCAATAAATTGAACTTAATGACTGATACAGTTGTAATTTATTTTAAAATTTTCTTTTGTACAACTTTTAAGAATATTCTATGCCTCATAAACACAATAAAAAAAATGGCAGTATTTGATTCCTCTTTCCGCCTCGCGTGTGTCTCCGCTCTGGACGCCCGCACCGACTCTTTGCGCAGACATCTCGCATTACTCTGAAACCATCCTTATCTCACTTACTTAGTAAGTGAAATTTTCATTATAGTTCATGTTATAATTAGAATGTAGTATTTAAACTTTTCAAATATTGCTCACTTCTTTACCTTTTAGAAATATAAAATTAAAACAACGAGAAAAAATCGTACTGATAACAAAAAATGTATTCCGTGCAGTGCTATTACTGAAAGTAAGTGAAACGTTTAGAAGCGCTTAGTAAATATTTTGTTTCCTCGATATACTTGACCGTCCGAACAACATGAGCCATAGAGAAATATTACACGAATAAAGTTATATCTCGACGAATATCTCGTGTCGCCGCGTGCTCGTGACAATGTGTTATAGACAATACTATGGAAAAGGATAGAGGGGCGTCCACACCGTACAAGCTTGGTTAATATCCTTGCTACTAACAAAAGAAGTAACTTTCCAACAAAAGTATTATGTACTTATCTATATTATCTTGCGGCTTAACTCTAGTTACCGAAGGATGAAAGTAATAGTGATGTGCACATTTATAGCTATGGTAACGAGTTAGGGTACCTACCAAATTCTTTATTTTTTCTAACAAGATGCTGCTTTTTCTCATAGTTATGAATATTTTAAATAATGAAATTAACTGCAAGATGAATAAATCTTTATGAAAATAGTATTTTCAGAGTTGTGTAACTTTTTACTTTCTCTTATACGTAGTATAGTGGAAGTCTTGTAATCGTTAAAAAATTTGATCTCGAGATTTTGACGGATTTACACGTTTTGGCCCTCCCAGAGTTCAAAAACCCGTTTTTGGAATTATGTCTGTGTGTGTGTGTCTGTGCATGGGCACGATAACTCGAGTATCAACCAAATTTAACATGCAAGTATAACATCAAAATATAAGGTTTCTATCAACTTTTGAGTCGTGGATCACGAAAGTTAAGCAACCAAGTGTGCGGTCTTTACTCGGATGGGTGACTAAAATTTAACATGCATGTATGACATAAAAATATAAGGTTTTCTATCCACTTTTGAGTCGTTTTCGATATACGGGAGTGTCAAGGGGAGACTACTCCCGGTTTTTTATTTTGGTAAGATCTATTTTTTTTATATACACTATAAAGAGCATAATATCTGCATATGAGTAACATCTGTGATATCTGTAATAAGGGTCTAGACAGATGGAAAACGATACATCGTTTCTTTCGAACGAAATGAGAATTTTTGACTACTGCCTTACCATTGCATTTTTTTTGCAATTTTCAACATTTAATACATTTGATACGACGGTCGCCACGGAGCTCTCCGTTAGCTTCATAGATTATATTCTTCGCAAACGATTAGTCACATGGCTACTATTATTACATATCGTCTTTTGTTTGTCAGTTTGCTGAAGATTTTGGGTTTGATAGTCCTTTAATGTAGGAGATGGCTCATACTGCCAGATGTGGCTATATGTAACCAGATGTTACCTAAAGCTCTGCTCAACATTTCAAGGATTAGCGTAACTGTATGTATGTACATAATTATATCTTCATTTGACTGCCCTGCTCTTAATTTTATTTGGGGTCGGCGTAATATATTTTTCTCTTCCATACATCTCTATCAGCCGTCATCTCAGCATTAAAAACAGCATTATTTTATAAACTAATATTTAAAGATTTAAGCACTATATTCTAGCAAATAAATTGGGCTAATTTATAGCATACGCAAGTGAATTAATCCCGTTAACAACTGGACTATTTTGTTCCAGTTTTTACGTTAATTACATATGGTGGTTAAATTGTTTTAACAGAAGGGCAACCACAAATACCGGGGTTAAAACCGCGGGGTAGCCAGTTCACGCCAGCGGTCACATATTATACGTGTTCAAAGTTAACGTTTATAATGTTATTAGTATTACAAGCTCAATAAACCAACATAAATATAGACTTCTTTCATGTGGTCGGAAATTCGGGACAAATTTTTATTATAATTTAAGTAAATTATTCATTCTGAAAAGATTAGTTTGTTGTAAAACTTTTAAAACCTTCATTTAACATACATCAGGCTTAAAAGAAAATTAATTGTTTCTCTTATCTCCACAGTTAAGCAGCTGATAGGTCAAACCAACAATAGCAAATCTTTACAAAAATCTTTTCCGCACTATCACCTCGAGGTCAAGCTACTTTACTATTTTAGCGGTGCGTATCTGCGATCTCAAAAATATTTATCGAAATCATTTTAAATCATATATCGCAAAATCTGTATTAAATAAAATTAACGATTACGTAGTATTTAATGTAGTTGTGTTAGAATTAATTACTAATTCGAAGGTGAATACGAAGAAAAGTGACTTTTCGTTGTGTACGAGTGTATTAACGACGAAGGCTTTGACGTCAATGTCGGTTATAGCGCTAAAAATAACCCTATGTAATTTGCAGGATCTCAAACTATCTTCATACCAAATTTCATTGAAATGGATTCAGTGGTTTAGGCATGAAAGCATAACAAACAAACTCTCTTTTGCATTTCTAATATTAGTTCATATTATTTACTTTTTAATTATTATATTCCGTTAATAAGTATGTGTGACACAAGTTCCTAATTACATTTTATTTGGACTAAATTAGAGTGAACATGAAAAATAAATTCAAGCAATATATGTGGAGGAGTCTTTACAGACAAGGCGTTAAGAAAGGGTATAAGCTACATCGCCTCCCTCACGTCCCTGAAATATGATTTCGATAAGTCGCTAGCCATCGCACTAGGTTTTTCTTTTTTACACAAAAATAGGTTATTTACAGATGTTTGGACTTTGGTATTATAAATCTCTCAAACGTGCCTGGATTTGAACATAAAATGTTGATCTTTAGATTACTACAATATTTTCTATCAAGGAAAAATAGGTACATAGGTACATTTATCGGTTGTTATTTTAAATTTGAATCATCATAGGTTTAGGCAGTAGTCCACTACGCTTGCCTAATGCGGATTTGTGGACGGAGTAAATGGTGATCAATACCCCTTTGCTGATCCAATAGCTGCCTTCTAAGACACCTATTGGTGGATATGGGGTGATGCTATTCTACTCTGCCGGCATCACATGGCTTGAAATTTGAATGATAAATAAAATTCATATTGAAATTTATTTTCGTAACAAACTATTAGTTTACAACAAACCATTGGTTACTACAATCTATTAGTTTAGAACAAACAATAGTTTGTTCGTCATCTTCTACCCTGTGGAGCTTTGGCACACTTACTCACCGACAGAAACTTATCACTACGAAAATATAGTGTTATTTCACTGCGGTCTTCTGTAAGGTGGATTGACTGCCTCAGTTCAAACGCTCCTAATTCGAACGGGTAGTCTGTTGTCTCATACATATATACAAGAGCCCTACCTCTCTTGTATAACACTATCATCATCATCACAGCAGCCTTTATAATTCGACCCACTGCTGGGACACATCTCCTTGTCATTGAAGGGGATTTAGGCAGTAGTCCACCACGCTTGCCCAATGCGGATTGGTGGAAGGTGAATAGCATCACCTCATATCCTCCAATGAGTATCGTAGAAGGCGACTAATGAATCAGCAAAGAGGTATTTGATCACCTTATACTCCGTCCACTTATCCACATTGGGCCAGCGTAGTGGGTTACTGACCAAGCCTAAATAAACAAAGGGTCCACAGATAAATACCTTAAAAACTAACAATTATAACGAATAATATAACTTAAACACTAAGGCACACGTAGGGTCGGCGACGTGTAGCGTAATTCATTTGGCAGTCGTCCTCGAAAACGTCGAAAAACAACTCCTTCTGGCCAGAACTCCTCCTTCATGAAAGTCTGCAGATGATGCGTTGGCAGTCTCACCACAAAAGAAGAAAAGTTTACTTTGTGGCGAGACTCCAATCGCTCGACTCTCAGCTTCCAGGTGGTCTTCTTTCTGACATAGTCTACGACCTCCTCCACCTTCCTAGACCAGTGCAAACAGGACCAGTACAGCCCTAATTACTTACTTATTACCTATACTAAGTGATTGATGAAAACCAATTGTTTGTAAGGTGAAAAAGGAACCTTAAAAATCTAATACACTAATAGACTTAGATAAGTAAGAGCTATAACTAATTGTCGCATTGAATAATGACAGCAATCAATAGCCAGAATGGCTGTATTAATTAATGATGGTAACAACTAACCAACTTTCTATTAACCCATTTGGACAGAGCAAATATTTCAGCTGAGAACGATATCGGAAGCCGTCATTAAGGGAGAAGGAATAACGTTATTAATCATCTGATATGATGCCGAGAAAAATAATATCGTCGCATGTTCCCGACACCGTTATATTAACACGTCTATCCGAGCGCCGTATCGCTGAGAAGCGAGAGAATCAAAATAATATTATTTAACCGTAACGTTTGCATATTAAATATTTGTGTGTTAATAATAATGAACCCTTCGTTAATTAATTCCCAGTGTTTAATAACAGGCAGAAGTTTGCAAGAACAAGCAATGTAAGTAAATAAAACTTAAAGTGTTTATGTTACGGCGTATTAATAATAGCAATATACACACCGACATCGATAAATTAATTACGAGTATAATAAAATTTCAACGTGTATTGGAACTGGAACTACTGGAGTTCCAGTGGTGTAGTCCTATGATGGGACTGCTGGTATTTTTTTCCCAGAGGTTCAGGAACAATTTGGCCTACTTTGTCTACCCGGCTTTGTTTGTTTTTTGAAAATATTTAAAAAAAAATATATTAATAAAACTTTATAAATTAACAAGGTGTAAAATACATGAACAGTCAAACGACAACCATGTATTCTATACATCAAAATAAGTCGCATTTCAAAAAAGAATTGCTCGGAAATGATTTTTATTTTTTGGTGTTAAAAAATATTGCAAATTGTACTGCGCAAGGTAAAGCGCTCAACTCGCACGAAACTCGCAAAATTCATTTCTAATTCGTTGGCAAAATCGTGATATTTTTGCCAGACGGCGGCGGTCCCGTTCGTTTGTTTTCGTGCACATCGAGTGAGCTACATTAAACGCTAACGTTTTGAAGCCATTTTTTGTTATGAAATACTAAAAATAATTATTGAGTTTCATTGGACAATAATTAAGAAATAATGTTTAGAATACGTTTTCATAAAAATATGATGAATAAAAATATGACTTTGACCTTCAATAAAATCGTAACTATCAATTTCCCAGGTATAGTCTAAAAGAAGAAAAAGTTGTGATGGTGAGCAGAATACATGGTTTTCGTTTGACTGTTCATGTCTTTTACACCCGTTATATAAACTAATCGTTTTATGCGTCTGAGTATCACATGGGACTACTGGGAATTGAAATCCCAATAGTCTAGTCAGTGGAGGTTCCACTGGGAAAAAAATACCAGTAGTCTCGTCATGAGACTACTCTAGTGGGAATACACGTTCGAACATATTTTTCAATAAAGAGTTCAAGTTAGAGTTCAATAAAATGGATTTTCTTGTTCCATTCTCTGGCATGACGCAATATAAATTGATTAATATAACCGTATCGCTTCTTTTTTCATAGGAAAAAGAATTCTCCGAATTGATAAGTGTACAATAACTCATTGATAGAAAAATTAACACTATTAAAATGCAGTATTATTTGACTATGGCCTGTTCTGTAAGGTGGATGCCGCAAGTTATGGCGCTCCAAACGAATGGGTAATCCATAATATACCTACAAGATATACCACTCGCGAATATACAACATTCCTATCTCTCTTGTATAACACGATGTTTGATATCAATTTAAATAATAAATAAGTATAATCCTAACATTTAATTGTTACTTAGTTATGTGGCTGCGTTTAGCTAATGTTACCTCACTCATCTGCTATTGTGTAACAGCATGAACTTTATGCAATCACTTGTATTGTGTGTACGAAAAAGATATTATAGAGCTAAAAAGTTTCAATCTATATATATAAAACTCAAAGTCCTGACTGACTGACTGAGATATCAACGCACAGCCCAAACCGCTGAACCTAGAGACCTGAAATTTTGCACATAGATACCTTACACAGTGTAGGCATCCAATAAGAAAGGATTTTTGGAAATTCCACCCCTAAGGGGGTAAAATGACCACGCGGACGATGTTGCGGGTGGAAGCTAGTTAGTTTATATTATTTAACATTCATGCAGCCTGTTAAAATATCTACAACACAGTGGGTTTTATTGCTCTTTGAAAACAATCACGGATAATTGAAATGAAATGAAAAATATTTATTTGGAGCATAATAAACGGTACAAAAACAGAGAAAAAAAATACTAATAATATGCATCCAAAATGGCACTCACTCAGCTTAATGTCACGGCATATCGTGACGCTGGGTGTTCAGTGAGTCCAGATAAGATACGGATAACAATATACAATATACATTTACAACAACAACAGCTTAAATTTAAAGTAATAGATAGAACGTTAGGTACAAAATTAAGTAAAACCAAATAATAATAACTTAAAAAATACAATAAGAATAACAATTAGACAAACAAATAGGGCTCACAATACATATAAATACTGATTATTTTACAAAAGAATAAATAATTCATAATCCTATTTCCAGTATTAATTACTTACCAACTGTATGTCCAAATTACCTACATAGCTACTTAGGTTTGAGTATTGGTAACTAACAGGCTACCTTTAATACGATAGCTACTAAGTTATCTGACCCAAAACACAAGGCTCCTCAATTGATCCCAGTTCGACTATTGAACGACCGACGTGAAACCACTCAATCTATTTAGTAGGAAACTGCACGATAGATGGCAATTATTTGAAAATCGTATGCTTAAAAGATTCTCTTCACATGTACGAGGCTAATTTTGTCTCACCCGGCAAAGTTTACAAACTAACTCTCAATTAGACTTTGCCACGTAATTGAAAGCAATTTTGAAATACATTTATATAGCGGACTACTTTTGTGAAAACGGTGTTTTTGTATGTAACTTTTATTTTAATGATAGAATATTACATCTAAGCTGTAGAGTACGGTCTTGCGTCTTTTATATAAAGAATAATAATAATAAAAAAACATTGAGGAAATACAACTTTGAAATACCTAATTGTATATGCAAATGGACATACTGTGTAGTGATAAAAAGGAAAAATAACATAGTATGCTATTGTTATAGATATACATAGCACAATACCGCTCCAATAAGAATAATAATAAATAATAACCTAAACTGACTTTGTTAGTTACCTATCACACTGATTGCTGAGTTGATAACGCCGTCTTTGATCTTTCTAAAGAATGCATACCTTTAGCAGTATTTTCTATCCAAGACATACGATAAAAGAGTGAGAAAGCTTACATGTCTGATATATACGGGAGAGCAGGACAAAACATTTTTGTCTCTGTTGGCGTATCGGATTTTTATGTTTGCCACCATTGCTTTGCTGGCAGACAAGTGCGTGGTGCTTTGATATTTCTCATCATTTTAAGTGATTTTATGTCAGTTTTAACAATCTAATCATTCTGATACGCAGTATTTTGTGTGATTTCGTTTTTAATAATGGTGAATTTTTGTATAATTGGCTGTAAAAGCAAATACTTAGTCTATTGTTGTAGCTATAGGTATAGTATGTAGATACATTGCTATCTCGCTTAGGTTTACGCTGATGACTTATCTATACTCTATTCTCAATCTACGCCTCATAGTAATGTTTGTGAATACGATTGTTAGTTTACAAGCAGTAGTAGCACCAACAAGATGTCGTCGTTTCTTTCTAAAAGCGTCATTTTTCAAAACTACGGGTTAGCCTCGTAGCCAAACCCCAGTTAATAATAGTTATGATGATACTAGCACTGCGGAAACTAAATTACACTCACTGACAATATTGACAAAGTTTCCGTAATATTTTAATGGATACGTTAATGCTGCACTTTTTCAAGTCTCCAGTTTGTTAAAAGTGCCGTAGTAGACTTTGTGCAGTTGTGAATATTTATGAAGGTTCGGATATTGTAAGTTGAAAGTTCACCGGCGCTGCAGTGGATACTGTCCGCCTATTGTAATGGTGTAGCTGGAGGTGGGGAAATACGAGTTGCCGCACCAACTTTCAGACTCGCATATTTATGAGTGTACTTCTAAAGATCTTCGTGATGCACAAATAAGACAAAAATTACAAGAACCGAGCTTGTTCTTGAACAGATTGTATGTAAGTTCTGCAATTTTAACTCCGAGATTTTTTTAGATGTAGCAACAAGAATAGGCAAGGGAATTTTTTAAAGTGGCACCAGTGACAAAGATTGAGAGATAGCTTGGTACAGAGTAATGAGAAGAAATGATGAGCATGTGACAAAGAAGTTATAAGCATGGATGTCAATGGATAATGAGGGAGAGAAGGACCGCAGAAATCACAGGCACTTCCGTACGCTGCGAGGATAGCTTCTGTCAACTTGAACACATTCCATACCAAAGTCGAAAACTTTTGAATCAGTAGTATTGAAGCAATCATTATTTCTATTTTTCTCACTAAAGCCAAGAAAAATATTCTTACCAGTGGTAGTATTTCTGGGAAAAGCTCGCGTGTTCAGTTCATTACAAATAGCAATCAAGTTCTAGTTGCTAGCACAGACTCTAATATATATCCGTTGAAGATTTTAAGTGGTTTCATTTCAGTTTTCTTAGAATGTAGGTGTGTCCAACCTCCTCATAGCCATATCTTTACCTTATCCCTTCTCTCGATTTATTTGGGTTCGGTTCAAATACTGCCATAGGATTTGGCATTAGGCTTTTTACGGGCGGCCGTCTGCCTGACACAAACTCTCCTTAGGAACGAATACTGTCTGTCAACAGCACCCGGGATCACCAGCTTAACGTGCCTTCCAAAGCACGGAAGAAATTGAATTGAATTTTTTCGGTCACCCATCTGAGTACTGACATCACATTTAGTAGCTTAGCTTTCGTGATCGTTACGAAGAAAACACGACCGCGGAGCCATCAATCTCTTCTAAAGCCATGTAACAACGTAAAATAGTACAAATCCATCTAAATAGTTAATCTTCAAATATATTACAAAAATTATTTAGAGACTATAAAATGCTAAGGTTTTACTTGATCACAAAGAAAAAGTTGTCAGGTTTCTTCATCGTAAGGGATAGTAATGGGTACGCCTTTTACACGTAATATACACGCTGATAAAATGTCGAAACAGAGCGCACGCGCAGGTCTCACGCTAGCTACTAGCTTCTGCCCGCGACTTTTTCTGCTTAGGATTAGTATAAAGTATAGCCTATTTTAATGTTACCTATAGTGACGTTTAAGCTATATTATTGTAAGGATTCATTAAAATCCATTTCATAAAAAGAAATCCAGTTTAAGCGTGAAACTCAAATTTCTTTATTCATTTAGGTACAATTTGTACACTTATGAAAGTTTGATGCCATCGGTTCAAGAGTCTACCAGGAAGCCTTGTTCTGAGAAGGAAGAGTAACCAACTTTCGCGTTTATGATACTTGCTACTGCCTACGACTTCGTATGCCCAGGAATACTGTAATAAATTATAACCTATAATTTATTCTGATGAATGAACAAAATTTTTATAGTTTTATTGAAATCGCTTCAGTGGTAAATATGTAAAAGAGTAACACATGCATCCATACAAACTTTCGCGTTTATAATATTATAAGGATTAAGTAGTAGGATTTATTAATATTGAAAGCACGTTTAAAACCTTATTCCTTATACAAAGTGTCAGTGCTATATCGCTGGCCCAGACTTCTGATTTCACTAAGATTTTTAGTTTGAAACGAAGAAACTGTAGTTAGATATTAATCTAGCTCTCTGGTCTCTCGTGACTCCGTCTTTTAGAGATTAGGGTTAACTCCTTAGCCGCACTAAACTTACTTTTAAACGACGCAGATGGCCTACTTTTGTGGCTCACTTGGTTAAGATTACGTTTTAACAAGTATGTATGTGGAACTTGTACAACGCTAAGTGCTTTTGAGGCAAGTGTTTCTTGTTCCGTCTATGTTTTGTAGTGACGTTAAACTATTTAACATTGTCGATGTTGTTTCATGGAAAGAGTTGCGTATTTGTGCTAATCCTTGCTTCATTTTAACACCACATTTACGCCTTCCCAAAAGCGCACTGATTGGTCATGCCGATTCTAATAAAAGAACACCTTGTTATCAGACTGCAGGGAAAGGGTTACTTATGTGTTTCGTGCGTATCTTTTATGTTTGTTTATATTTAATAGATTATCTGATATCTTTGAAACGGCTGAACGGAATTATACAGGGTAACTAATAATTAGTGGCGGACTCGCTAAGGGGAGGTAGAAGAGGATAATACTAGTCGATTTCACTATGGGATGTTTTATTCGAAAGCGAATCGTTTCGGAGATATTAATAACTTTAGAATTTTATATATAAAAAAGCCGAAAAACACATCCGAACGCAATAAATCGCAGGAGCAGACTGCCAGCAGAGACTTTTGTTTCAAAATTTGTCCAGTAATAAGAAATTTTCAACTGTCAATATCTTAATTAACAATTTGTTAATTATAATACCTTATTCTAGTCTAGCGACTTAACAGAAATCTATCAGTTGCAGAGATCAGAGTCATTGATCCGTATTTTAGTTTTGAAGTAAATCTAACGAACAAATGTATATTTTAAATATTATATTAAATACTATGTCTCTGACATTATTTTGAAGCTGGCATTATTTCAAGTCACAAACGACACTTAACATAGAGTAATTATTTTAATAAGTTATTACGGTCAGTGATGCAAAAACTATCAAGCCATATTTATTTTATTTAATATCATTAAAGTTACAGCATACTGAATTTCGAATCAGTCTTGTGGAATTTACTCCGATCTCTTCATCAACTATGAAAAAGCTTAGGTCTTTAACTGCATAACAGATATTATTGAATTATAGCTAACTAGTGGTGGCCCGCGACTTCACTCGCTTCAATGTTGGTTAAATTATAGTGTTATTTGGATGTATGGGTTTTATTGTAAAATACGTTTAGCAGTTTTTGCGTGAAAGAGTAACAAACACATACATTTATACAAACTTTCACTTTTATAATGTTAGTAGGATAACACTCTAACTAAATTAAGCTTCTATTAAGGAAATAACGACAATAAGATGGAGTAGTATACCTTATTGAGGAAAAATAGTATTAATCTTTACATGAATGATCTGAACTAAAGAGCTTTTTGTTAGAAGTGGGTCCACGTTGGTAGTCTAACAGCGGCCGGGGATCGATCTCCGTTCACACAGAAACTGACTCCACCTGCTTGAGCATTTGGCTACCGACGCTTCGAAATATACACAAGTTACGCTTATAACACTCCTATTTTGCATCGGACGTTAAATATACGTAGGAACATAAATAAGACTTAGGGCTGACAAAATATCTAAGGATTGAATCCTTAGATATTTTTTATTCGTCCCATATCGTACTATACGGACAAATAAAATTACATTGTCAGTTGTCATTTCGTGCCTTGTATTTGATTTCCAGTGACATTTGTTTCAATTTGGGTAATAATTTAACAGTATGTTAACTTTTATCTCGCGATTGAAAAATCAGCTCTTAATATATTTGGGCTTATAGACACTTATTATTATATGCGGTAATTTGGTGCAAAATGCCAATTTTATCATTAACATTATAGGATCATAAAAAATAAATGCAATGATAATTATATATCTGAGCAATAAACCGAAACATCGAGAAAGTTTCTTATAGCATTTGCTAAATACGAAGACTATTTTCGCAAACGTAAACTCGTGAGAGATGCGAATAAATGTGGCGGCCGAAGGAATGACTCATGAAACCTGATGGCACCAACTTTTTATGTGTACATAAAGTTTAGATTCACACAACACGTGTTCTGTTTGCTGACAGTTTTTAATTTTATGACGTCACAGCATAAAAAGCTCTTTCCGTAGTTTTTAGTGTTCTAGTGTTTCGGTTGCTTTGTTTTCCGTATTTTCTACTTTTTGTTCTACTGAATTTTATTGGTCATTGTTGATTTTGAATTCTTCTTAAGCAAGTGAATTTGTATATGGATGTATTATAATTATAAGTACATATAACTTAAATTGTAAATTGAAAAGTAATAAATTAATAACCATGAAAAATGGTTGTTTTTCTTTCTAGCTCTAAAATTTTGTTTTCTTTGAAAAAAGATATCACGCAATCAAAATTAAAACTGAGTTTACAAAAAATACGATCATCATAATATAAATATTTATAGCGCAACTGTGTGCTCACGCCCACAATTTTTAAGTAATTGTAATAATTTAAATATTTCCGCAATGATTTTTCTTACAATAAACTACGAAAATTAGATTTTTATCAGCCACTTTGTCTGTTATACCTTACTTTTAATAGAGTTAAAGTTCTACAAGATCCAGACTCATTTTAACAAACAGAAACTATTAAAAAATAACATAATAGGATTCCAAAAACCCAATAAATCATCAGATGAAATAAATAGGGGCATAGAAAATGCTATAAAAAAACATTGTGAAGTAATTAGATACGTTTGTTGTAATAGCGTTAAACCGCTTTTAAGGTACAACTTCATAAGTCTTCCAGCAACATCCTCTCCTACTTGGTGAGCATAGACATCAAGAAAATGAAAGGTGCTAAAATCATACTTAGGTAAATTTTGAAACAAATACCTACTAATATTATAAACGTGAATAATAATAATAATAATACCTACGCTCACACCAATTATATAGCCCAAATTAAGTATCTTTAAGAACTTGTGTTATGGATACTAGATAACGGACAAATATACTTAATAATCTAGATATAGTTTCTTAAATAAACTTAAATAAATATATAAACAACAACTCATGAACAAATGCTCGTGTTCATTGCACTAACATTTGCCACTACCAGGATTCGAACCGGGACCGCTGGATGTGTAGGCAGCGTTACTGACTACGGCGTAATGCAGGATCGACGGCGGCGTCATGGCGTCACGGCGAATGTTTGTACAGATGTATGTGTGGATGTTTAACTGTTACGCTTTCACACCAAAACTACAGAATGGATTTTAATAAAACTTTACACACTTATAATAACATAAAGGCTATATTCATTCTTGTTCTGCGCAGACGAAGACACGGGCAAAAACTAATGGTACTCGTAAATAAGTCTTTTATATACAACAATAAATAAATAGTGATGCTTCAAATACAAATATAAACTTTCTAATGTACAAATACTTTAACACTTCTAAGTGGCCACTTAAAGCCCAAGCTATTAATTCGTCCAATTATTTTATATATGTGAGACGACAATGTATAAAGATGAAGATTATTTTCACATCGAAACTCCATACTTTGTATCAAAGCCCGTTATTGCATAAAAAGTCAGACCATAGTTTTGTTCACACAAAATATTTTATGACCTTAGGCAGACGCAAATCCCCTTTTCCAGGTGAAAAGTACAAATATTTTATGAAAACAATGTTGACGTTCATTGCAACTATGCGAACTGCAGGTTGCAAGGAAACAACAATCCCAGGAAAGTCTCGCACGTCACAAATATTTTAGCTAATGATATGAATTTTAAATATTTCATTCGACATACTTAATGCAAGTTCTAAGAACTTAAGTCAAGATTTCTAGTTCGCAGCATGTGTTTGAGTTATTAATACGGCATGTTAAAGTTTTATATTAAAGTGGTTATTAGCTTTCCTTTCAACTTCGCGGATATAAACTTCACTGTATTTAGGTAATTTAGTTACAAGCTGTACATTTCAACTTTGCCGTAGCACTCTGAAAATATGAATACATAGATTATACGAAAATATCTGAATTTTGCGAGACATGAACTGATTTACATTACCGTGGCCCGCGATCGCAGGACGCTCAAGCAAATTTCGTGGAAAAATATCAGCTACTTTCCTGGAATGCCTGGAAAATCATTCTTCAGAAAGATTCGGTTTCGTACTAGGGTCATTTAGGGGTACCTATACCATATACCTCTATACGTTAAAAGATTTCGGCTGATCTCGAACTTTCGTGAGTTTTGTACTGGAGCTCGCATCTAAGCTGAACCTGAGAGAACATTAAAAAACATGACTGGACAGAGACAGAAGCTAAGGTATTTAACGTGACAGTTCATAATAATAATAATCTCCACGCTCACACCAATTGCCTAGCCAAAATAAGTATCAACTCTCTATAACACTATGGACCCAGAAACCGATGAATCAATGGAATGCTAAGAATTTTCGTCTGTGGTAAGGTTTTACACAGGTGGACCAGGGCCCCGATCGCGGTAAATAATTTCAAGTCGAACGCAGATGAAACACAGACGCTGTCAAAGTTACGTTTCTGTTAAGCCCTGTCCGCACAGCAATAAAATATTCGCGCGGAAATAATATCGCACACCTAGATAAAGACTAGCTCAACTCTAAATATCACTTTTTTCAGGAATCGAAAAAAACGTTTTACTTCATTTCATTTTAGTATATTATAAACATTCTTATAGGTTCTTGTATATAATTTTATGTAGATATTTATTGTGCTAAATGGTCTTCCATAAAATAACAGTAACACCTTATAATTTCAGTTTTTTGAGTTAGGTTGGTATTCATGACAAAATCATTGTTTAATATTTTTACTAAATCGAATTATGCTCATATTACTGACTTTTTTTTAATTAGTCCACTATTAATCTGTATTTATTTATCAAGCCAAAAACAAAATTAACCAAAAATAGTAGTGTATCTACATGACATTTCATTTATTTTCTTTACGAATATCATAATAATACAATAAAATCGTAAAAATTAGAAATTACCTTTATTTAGGTCACAAAGAAATAAAGAAAACTGGAAATAAAACTTTTATAAACCTACAAATAGTCTTTTTTTAAAACATAATCATATATTGTTTTATTTGTAACATATATTTTTATTATATATAAACATAAATAGATATTTTTTTTATATAATTAAAGGATTCCTTTTAACAACATATTTAAGGAATGTCTGTGTCTGCTTTGATACAAAAACGCTTATGACTAATTCAACTAGTATTATTGCTCATTATCTTTCAAGTCAGTACAAAAAGTCATTCTTCTTCATCAATAGAAATAAATAAAACAACTTAAGTAATTTGTTTAATATCTTAAAATTAAATATACGATACCTTAAATTGGCACGTCTATCAAGAATACTTAACAACAATCAGGCTGACTTTGGTACTTAATCTATAAAATAGTTAAGTTTCGAATGTCGCTGGAAAGTGCCGACCTACTCCGAATAGCGCTGTTTTTCCAGGCTACTGTAGAGAGGCAGCCCATTTCTTAATCAGCTTGATAAGCACCAATAAGTGCTCGTGGATCAACGTTGGAAACCAGCTTTCTATATAACGCCCAGTGAAATCAGCCTTATAAATGGGTTTTTACCAGGTGTTAGGCCTGTATGTAGGGTCGTCTGGATAGGTACCACCACCTTTCCTACTTCAGCCATTAAACAGTTTGCTGTGTTTCGGATCGAAGGGAAAGGTAGCCAGTGGCATGGAAGGCATTTCATCTTAGGCCTCAGGATGACAACGTACCTGTAAAACCAAGTGGTTTTTTCCTTATTATTGCAGGTGTTTATAGGCGACGATCCACTTACCAACGGGTGGGCCGTCAGCTTGTTTGTCATCTAGTTGTATAAAAAAGAAAGTATGAAAGACGGTGAGTTCTCATCTTGGAGTCATTAAAATCGCTACCCTCGCTGGTGACTAGTAAAATAAAGTATTCGGGTATCACCTTAAATCAGGCTGACGTAGAATGTGGCGATTTCAGTTCTCTCCTAACTCCCCATTGTGATTCGCTAAGATCTCTTCAAATAATTTAGTGTTTGTTGACGATGTTGGTGTGTACTGTTGCGGCTCCATTTCCCTATCAGTGCCCTCAGGTTCATTTGGTAAAATTTCTCTCATAATAGTGGAAGGTGTTAGTGTACTCGGTGTATTCTCGTGAAGCTCCAGCTCGTTATCATTGCCCACTGGTTCATTTCTTTGGGCGATGGTGTGCCCTCTTGAGGCTTCAATTCAACATCATTGCACTCAGACTCAATTGAACAAGCTGACATAGCCTTTTTAAGGAATAGTAGACCACAACCCTTCATCTTCTGAAATATAAATCATAAAATTGATTTAGCCACAAAGACTACACTAACTCAAAAAACACCCACAACTGGAAGTCGACAATTCTTATAATATTTTTTGATACACTGGTACAAATACAACTACAATACAAAATATTCCTGTATTCAAACAAACCGTAGCAGCTATAGTTACAATAATAAGGGCGATTTTCATTTAACCATCAATACTCGACTAACTCAAATATTATGAAATATTTTCAACAATAATAAACCATTTTCAGTTAGTAAAAAAAATATACTTACATTTGTAAACAAACACTCCACTAAGTCAAAATAGTCAAAGACTCGGCCTTAGTTCATCACTAGTTCAACCACGAAGACCAGTCTAACTAAAAATAATTTACTTAATCTAAACGCGGTTAATCACGAATACATACCCAACTCGAAATAATCCTGTCTTTACGTGTACTAACACCACCCATCTCTTGGCCTAACATGTCGCAACTGGTAATGCGTTAGTATTGTTGGCGCGGGTGTGGCCCAAGCGAGTCAGCAATACTAACTTACAGCACCATCTTCATTTTATTTATGGAGCTATTTCTACAGGTGTCTTTGGAGATTATGTAGTTTTGAACGCAGATTCCCGTAGTGATAATAAGTCATTTTGGAATTATTTCGAGTTACGCGAGTCTTTATCTAGGTGTGCGATATCGCGTTTAATTTGAACGCGATATTATTTATCGCTGTGCGGACAGGGCTTAACAGAAACGTAACTATGACAGCGTTTGTGTTTCATCTGCGTTCGACTTGAAATTATTTACCGCGATCGGGGCCCAGCTCATGAGATAGGTCAGGTTGGCAATGTGACACCCTTGTTCTTAGCATTTAATAGAATAAACTAAAAGCCTGCCATCATTTATCGTACTAGTATACCACCATGATGATTAAAAATTAAGTTTTTTTACCTATGACTCATCATTATCAACAGCTCATATAATACTAGAAAAATGCACTGAAAAAAATCGACTTGCCTCAGGCGGGACTCGAACCCGCACCTTCCACAATCCGGGTGGACGCGTTAACCGATTTCGCCACCGAGGCACTGCTTTTCGCTGTCGAAATTTGTCAGTGCTTGGTGCTTATGTTTTTATGGTAAACATCATCCACCCGGATTGTGGAAGGAGCGGGTTCGAGTCCCGCCTGAGGCAAGTCGATTTTTTTCAGTGCATTTTGCTAAAAATTAAGTTTTATTTACCCATGACTTATCATCATCACCATCATCAACAGCTCATATAATGTTCCTACTGAGGGGCTCGAGTGGGGCCTACCCCAAATTAGGGGCGATTAGGCCTTAGTCAACTACGCTGGCCAAGTGCGGACTGGTCGACTTTACACATAACCTAAGAATTTCTTTATAGGTGTGTGCAGGTTTCCTAACGGTGTTTTCCTTCATCGTAAAAGCGTCGATTAAACGTAAATATGAATTCAAAATTTGAAAACACATTGGTACGTGGCGGTGTTCGAACCGGTGCCTCCCAAGTGGGACACTACGCCCTTACGCACTACGCCACCGACGCTTTTTCACCTATGACTATACTCTAGTAATGATTGCTTAATTCGATAAACGAACAAAATATATAGGGTTGGCAGCATAGCTGCCCAGAGGTGACCCGGTGGACCCCGGGTCGTCTCCAGTAAGGGCATGGGGGAAACCGGAGTGGTTTAGCAGGTATTCCCAGTGCCGTGTCAGGCGCTGGGCGACCCCTGCACTGGCCCACGTCTAGCCAACGGTCCGCTGGTCCACTAGCCAGCGGCTTAGGGTATCGTCCGTAAGCGGATTCCACTCCGATAAAAAAAGGGTCGGCAGCATAAAAGTTATAAATATTGTGATTTTCTGACATTAGAGTCAGAAAATAACAACCTTTCTAAAGTAAGGACACCAAATCTAACATAGGGACAGGACCTTTAATTTGTGTCATAATTAACGAACGTGTTTTACAAACCACCGACTTATTAATTATGCATCAAATGAAACAGTAATAAACGGTAAATTTTGTTCGACTTAGTCCATGATTTATTCAATTTGAAATCAAGCGTTGTTGTCTTTTGTATTATGAATGAGCCGTTATTTTGATCGTAAGTAATTGTAGCGGCTGCTTTCAAGACAGCTGCTTCTAATAAGTGCCTCCTGAATAAATTCTTGATCACGAGAAGCCATTATCATTTAGCGGCTAATAAATGCGACGGCGAAAGTCGAAGGTAGCCGCCGACAGGGATCAAAAATCGTTGCAATAATCGTAAAAAGTTTGTGAGTAAAACGCGCCGTGAATTCGGAAGGTAGTCAACGATCCGGTCATTACTTAAACGATTACTCTGTTGTTGCTACGTGATTTACTTAGCACAGAGACGAAAATACTTAGCATTCTATGGATTTATTGGAATCATGGGTAAATCAATTTTAAGCATTACGGTGTGGTTTCTCGATCTTCTCTCACGGTATAGGAGTCACATGTGTACGTAATGTGGTGGGATCAACATGGTAGAGTTGAAACCAATGTATTCCTCTGAATCTCTTCAGAATAGTTTAGTTCAAATTTCGTTTATCGTTATTGTTATTCTATATGTTAAGGACCTTTTTGTTTGACTGTTTGATCTAAAAAAAATTAAAAAAAAATGATTTATAAAGTTATCAAGTATTATAAATGAATGTAAACTATATAATGTAAACTAAAAAAAATATGTGTCAACATAAGTCGGATTTCAATCTAGCACAAAACTTGGTCCATGTATGTATATGTAAATATATTCTTAGATTGATTGTTATCTGTTTTGTTGTCCAAATAAATAAATAAATAGTTCCTTTAATATTTTCTGCCTTAACAAAACTATACGTTTTTAGCATTTTTGTTTTCTTGGGGTGCATTTCTACTAATAAGATAGAATAAGATTTAAATAAGCGGTATGATAATAAGACTTGTACGTTTCCTGCGTAAATATAAAACAAATTTTTAAATTCCATTCATGATCGAAAAACTCCGACTAAGCGTGCGTATTTTAAAAACTTTCAAAAGGTTTTGTATAACTTTGCTCGACTAGAAAATGTTGCATCAACATTTTCTCGAATGGATATCGACACAGTTCGAAATAATAGAAAATGGAGTCGAGTTAGAAACTGAAAAGCGAAGTTGGCGAGGGAAGTTAAACAGTACTTTGGTGGGAACGTGGACCGCAGACCTCAATCATTTTAGCCTTACACCAAATATCTCACTTTAAATGAATTTATAAGCCTTACTCTTATTGGCTAACATTAACTTTATTATTCTCATTAAAGTAGAGTTCTAAATTGCTCAAAAATTAATTGCCAAGTTGTTGTGTCTAACAGGATATCGAATTATCAATCATTTATTTTAATAACTGTTAGCTTATTATCAGCTATTTTGGCGCATTTGTCACGCCTTTTTGAAGGCACGTACGATGTAAAACCCTTCATTTACTTCCTGCAGTGAAACCCAAATAAAACCCTTTATATTCTCATATAAAAGTCTACAATATTTTAATACCATGCTTACACCCACCACAATTGACAATCATGTTTAATTGAACTTTTTACTATATTATATTATTATTTTTTAAAAAGCACATAAAACTCTTTGATCATCAAACGAAGTTTAACATACAGCTTACTTCCCCCAACTCATTGTAAGGACGATGTCTCAAATTTTATACAAGAAAACTTTTATAATATATCCTATATCATTTAAAATAAGTTATCAAATGTTGTATATAATGGAGTATAGTTTTGATATAAATAAATTAATAATTCGATGGTCAAAGTAGGGAAAATCTGGTTAATTGTAACTCCAATCAAAGTTGACAAAACAATGTTAAAACAAACATTAGGTATCTACAGATTAAGAACAGTGTGAATGTCAGCAGCGAATAAGCAAACAATAATGACTCGCATAACGCCTGATAAAACGTGCGAGCGTGTGCAAACTAATTTGACAGAATTCGTAATAAAAATTTACATAATGTGAGGAAAGACCACCCAAAAAGTAAGAAAACACAAACAGCGAGAATTTTATTTTCATTCCCACATTTGTATACAGAATGTAAATTAGAAAGAACCTTATTTCAGGGAACGGCGTCAGGTTATTTGGCTCAATGTCGCGTTGTTGCTTGACGAATAAAAATTTATATGAATAAAGCTTCTCGAGTCACATCCGTTACTTCACAAACGGCGACGGTTTAATGAAAATGCTGTGATGAATTTTAATATCATTTTCAGCTCGTTACACGCACATTATACTAATATTTCTCTTCTTCCTTTATTTTACATTATGTCCTGTGAGCTTAAGTGGATATACAATATTATAATAACATTTGTAATAAGCAGGAATATCTTTGCGTGTTTAATGTGACAATGTCATGAATGTGGATAGATATTAGAGGGACGGCAAGACGGATAGATTGTGTGAGAGATAATTTGACAAAGAAAGGAGATGCTGGGATGACGGCAGACTGCGGTGACAACAGACAAGAGGAAAACATAATTACTATGCAGAACTCAAATAAAATTGGGAACAGCGCAATCAAATGTTGATGATGATGAGGTGACAATATCAAAAAATATTTTGGGGATTCGATAACATAATTATATTTTTGATCTAATGTTTTTTGACTGTGTCTTCATCTTATCTGCGTAAGTAATGATAAGGATGCCACCACTGGTAGCGATTGCTGTGGTAGTATTCAGGCATAGAGGATTGAACATCATCAACAGCTCATATAATGTCCCCACCGAGGGGCTCGAGCCTACCTCACATTGGGGGTGATTAGGCCTTAGTCAACCACGCTGGCCAAGTGCGGGTTAGTCGACTTCATACACAACCTAAGAATTTCTTCATAGGTGTGTGCAGGTTTCCTCACGATGTTTTCCTTCACTGAGAACTCACCTTCAATTGAGAACTTCGAATTTCTTTAAGGCGAATAATAAATTTCAGTTCACAGGACTAATGAACTACGGCGAATTTACTTTTTAATGAAAGTATTTTTTCTTGTCTTTCGATTTCTATATAATTTGGTATAAATTTCAAACATTTATTATGCTTTTCGTCTAAAATTGCGAACTTGTTCGCGATAGTAATGCTTTTAACACTTATAATATGGCAACAAACTTTAATAACATGGTGCTAGATATGAGGACTTATCAGAACTGGTTTTAAGTACCACCATTCAAACCGAGCACAAATTTGTACTCCCTGTGGATCAATCTCGGGAATATTGGATCTAATTTTTATCCCTACTGTAATATACATCCCAAGCAATAAGGTTGAAATCACCAAAATGTACAGAATCACACTGCCTATCATTCCCATTGACAGGTTCGGTTAGTACACCAAAAATGGGATACAGTCAACGGCATTGTATTGAATGTACAAAACCGAATCGATGTTTCCCAACGGGATGAATGGAAAAAATGTTTTGTTGCGAACGCCGCTGCGCGTCGCGCTGTCCACTGAAAGATTTACAGCATTCCATTACAGGCTCACGTGTGCCTACCGTACTATACTCACGGGACAATTGTATAGATTTGATATACTGCTAATACTGGAATAGTGTAGAGCAAACAACTTATTGGAGCATTAATGCGAGATAACTGAGAATCTCGGGTATGCAATATTTTGCCCAACCTTATGACAAATGGTGGAATTTGTCTCATTTATTATTGAAATCGCCACTACTACAATGTTTTAGAGTGTAACAACTGTCTCGGGGTCCAAGTCTGCAAATTAACACTTGCCTCGATAGAATATCAATTGAATCTCAATAGAATTGTTTGACACAAAGACACATTTGTCAGCGTCCTATGTGGACGCCACAGATATATCAATCTAAGGAGATCGGTCGAATCGCCAAGTTCATAGGAAGACCGAGTGGCGCGATCAGCGGCCGTACTACATAACATGGTTCTTGTTGAGCATGCCGTAATATACACTATTCATTGCGCGCGTCTTAAGGACTGCGAAGCGATGAAAGTTAAGCACAGCCGCAAAGGAGATCGGGCGAGTTACGTATTCACTTGACTTTATCGGAAGGCAAAGTGGCGGAAATATATGCCCAAATGGCATACACTTGTCACAAGTTAAACGCCTATCTCCTTATATATATAGCAACTGGAAATGATAAAAGTCCGAAATTTTCTCAGGCGGAGTGTACTATTTTCGGGAGCCTCTAGTATGCTATGGCTGAGTGATAGGTAGGTTCAGGGTTAATTTCTTTATGACAATGTGGAGTGCGTGCGAGAAGCGTCGGTGGCGTAGTGCGTAAGAGCGTCGTCTCCCACTCGGGAGGCACTGGTTCGGTCCCCGCCACGTACCAATGTGTTTTCAAATTTTAAATTAATATGTACGTTTAATCAACGCTTTTACGGTGAAGGAAAACATCGTGAGGAAACCTGCACACACCTATAAAGAAATTCTTAGGTTGTGTGTGAAGTCGACCAACCCGCATTTGGCCAGCGTGGTTGACTAAGGCCTAATCGCCCCTAATGTGGGGTAGGCTCGAGCCCCTCGTTGGGGACATTATATGAGCTCTTGATGAACACCTAAAAGATATAAACACCACATGATACCGACATCGACCAATAACACTGGTTGCATTACTTCGTCGCTTAATCTTGAGACTAATTTATCATGCGAAATATAAACAAATCTTACTCTTTCACAAAACTAAATTAAAGTATAAGTGGCCAAATTCTCCATCAAGAAATAGTGACTGAAAGATTTATATTGAGATAACTCTTTGAGAAGCATTGACAATATTACACTTCCGACTTAATATAGGTATTTTGTATTCTGCAAAGCGAACTGCCCGTCTTCAGTCTGAGCTATTTTTGAGTGAGCTGAAGCTCCAGCCTTCGTGTCATATATTTCTCAGCGTTCCTTGTATAAACCGATGGTACCTAAGTCTATTTTAGTTCAGAGCATTTCTTGTTTACTATCCATCATATTGTTGAGACGTTGCCGTCCTATTTGCCCTGTTCGATTTTAGTTTCCGATGTTCTTTCATTCGAAATAAACCATTCGGTATCGCGTTATTTTCTAGTGCAAAGCTATTTATTGATATTTCAGCAGGTGAGGGAATAATAAAACATGAGTTATTTTTACTTCTTAATTCAAATTTCGCTGTAAGTGGCATGTGCTGAAAATTAAGAACGTTAGGAGGTAATGAATTAGCCCTTTCAAGTTTAGGTTAGTATAATGTTTAATACACATTTAATGTTTTTCTTCCTAAGGTGTAAATTCGTTTTTAAAAATAATATGATATAACAAATTCAGAACTAACGGCGCATACTACTCACCGATCATAACGACTGGTTAATCCGCTGAGTGTAGGCACGTGAACACCTATCCGATTACCAATGGCGTACAAAGTTGCTGAACTTTTACGATCGTTACTTAGAACACCAGGCCGTGCCAGCGACATTCTCATCTACTTCTTAGTGCTAGCTATATAACAGCGGGTTTTGCAGAGCTTTAGGTAACAATATGTAACATTTGGCAGTTTGGATCAAGTTGCGCTTCAAAATAATTTCAGGTTGCCAGCCTCGTTTCAGCTCAGAATGCCAACTTCGCAAAATGCCAACCGCTCGCAAATAGCAAACTTCTCAAAATGCCAATTACTCGCAATGCCAACTTTTTGAAATTACAACTTCTCATAAATGAAATGCAGGAGCGGCAAATGCTAACTCGAATAATAAAAATAATTAAAAATGACAGTCCATGTTTACCGCAGTATTTATTTTATTATTGCAAAATTTATTTATTATATTTGTTACTATAAACAATAGACTGTGGTCGTATCTGGTAATATGGTCGTTTACATTTCATACAGTCAAGATGTAAACCTATATAAATGTTATAATCATTGTAAATTGTGATATACAAAAACCAGGTAGGTACTCTCAGCGTTCACGTTGAAACATAATATAGTATTACTAGTATAGTATTATATTATCTGTGATAGTATATAACAAAAATAAATAATCAACTCAAATAATAAATATAAGCATAAAAATAAACAAATAATTATTATTCACTTATAAGTCCACTTTTTCGTTAAAGCGCGTTTGTTTAGTCTTTTTTAAAATAATGAATTGTCATTGTAAGTTACATGTAACAAATGAAGATATTGCGAAATTAGACTATCATTTTTAATTTTATTGTTCGTGGTAGCATTCACCGCTCCTGCATTTCATTATAATTTTAAGTTGTTCTTATTAGAAGTTGGCATTGCGAGCAATTGGCATTTCGAGAAGTAGGCATTTCAAGAAGTTGGCATTTTAAGAATTTTGCATATTGGGTAGTTGGCTATTTGCGAGCGGTCGGCATTTCGCGAAATTGGCATTTTAAGCTGAAACGGCCAGCCTGTCGGCTACATAAAAAGGGGAGACCCAAAAAGTAGCTAAGGTTCAGTTCAACCGACAAATAAGAGCCGAAAATCAGAACAACTGGGAGGTTAAAGACCAGTTTTCTACGCGCTTACAGGCGCGCTACATTTCGCACTTCAAAAAAACCGGACTCACGTACACGGGCTTATTCCGGGGGACTCTTGCGGTTCTTCGAACTTATACGAGCTTATTAGCGCATCAATGCTGGTATTTATTGCGTGTGTGGCACAAACAGACAATTGGCAATCGTTTCATAACGATAACATATCGAAATTCCTCATAAACAGTCACATTGCTACAGCGTCTAAGCTTTTGTTGCTAACTTAGTTAGCAATAACGATTGGCCATGTAACATAATTTTGTCAAATCAACTTTTGTTATAGTTTTTTATTTATTTATTAAGTAGGTACTTTCTCTAGGCGCGTATGTACGTGTGTCTAAAAACGAGCTTATACGCGATATAAAAACATCACAGTAGTCCGGGCATAATAGGAATATACACATATTAGATTGTTTGGTTTTTAGTTAGCATGATTTGAAATTGATAACAAATGAAATTTAAAGCGCAAAAGAAGAAAAAATTTGTGACGCAATGAGAGACAAAATATTTGAGTAAATTTGTCGTGATTTCAGTCTTGTGTAGCGCAGTTGAAAAATCACTCGCCTGGATAGCGAAAGGTCGGTTCGACCATCTCAGCACTTAAGACAGGATATTTTCCTTGTTTCTCGTTTTTAATTTAATTTGATATCAATTTTACTGCATGGCCTATACTGCCAGATGTGACTTTATGTGTAACAGACTGTTACCTAAGGCTTTGCTCAACCGCTCATGGAATTACGATCGTGATCGTTATGTATGTACGGTATCAATTTCAAACGCTCAAAAAATCTCCAACAAAAAGAGGCATATATCTCTCTTTCCATATTTAATAATTCTTGCTTACACATCGATATTTTGTTAAACAAAGCTTAAGTAAATTTAATTGTTCTCATCATGAGCGTTATGATTGCGACGCTGTGTACGGCCACGTTTAATTTTGTTCGAGTTACCGCAAATTATTTGTATTAAATCTACATTTAATTAATGAACGCGTTAAATTATGGGAAACGGAGTTTATTTCGGTAATGAACTGTACTCGTTTATAGGATACCTGTTGTTTTCAGACGAGGTAGGGATAAATTGGTTTTTAATGGTAGAATATAGAATAGAATATTACTTTATTGTACCTACATCAACCAGTTATTGAAACAAAAACATAACGAGGTCATTCATCGATAGATTTTACTCTTCATATTTTTCACATACCGGGCCCCTTATACATGCAAATCGATTCTTAAGGAGTAAACTCCAAAAATACAGTAGATAACACTAAAACAAAAGATTTGTACAAAGGGCGACCTTATCACTAAAAGCGATCTCTTCCAGGTAGGTAGTTTGAATGTTTTGTTATACAGTTTTTACTCTTGGCTTCTATCTGATGGTCTCTTTCACTTACCCTACTTCTAATTTATTTGGCGTCGGTGCAGTTTGTCTTGATATCGACAATAGGGTATTAAACCATTTTTTGAAAACTGTTTTAAATCAATCTCGAGGTCGTAACTAACCAGTAGAATTTTATTTAAATTTTATAAAACTAAATGTGCCCTAACAACTTAGTTTCGATTTTGAATTTTCGCGCGTAAACACTAGCCGCCATGCTTTTCGGCCCGTGACGTTAGTAGTAAACAACTGCGATTTCAAAATCAACACAAAGCACGATACAAATCTACTTTGTTTACTAATTGAGTGACGTCACATCGCATTCCAATATGGCGAACGGCGTTTTTAAGATTTCAGGAAGATATTAAAAAAGTCGATTTTTAAAATTGAATTATAAAATTTAAATTGCATATTTATGAAAACATATCGAGGTTTCTCGTTTTTTTTGCAATATCTATCATAAAAATGCAATTTTATGCATGGTGTAAAATACCTTATTCCGTGAAGCGTAATAAACAAACGAACTTCCAAACCCATTTATGATACTACTTACAAATTACGCTTACCACAATATTAAATAACCGTAACACTCGCGTCAATTTGCAACTTCTGTGAAACATAAATATGTAGTTAATTTTGTGGTTGAATTAAAACTTCTCGCATAGCAGTGTACAAACCAAGATGAAGTGAGATTTAGCAGGAGTTAATTCGGGAGTATACTTCATGTACACCTAGATTTACGGGATGTTTAGAGCTCGCTTGACTCTAACATAATTCTTGCTCGACGGAGTTTAACCCGAGATCACTTATGGAATTAAGTTTTGGGATTTTGTGCGGCCTAATATTCTGCCGTAACTTGGAAGTACGGCGCTCATTTTAGACAAAATTTTACTGATTGAAACAAAAATTATCAAGGAATACCTAGAATAGCTTCTTGGAAGTTTTAATAATAATTATACTCAGTTTTGGTGGCTAGTAAGGTCTTTAGAAGGCTTTATAGTTTTTATAATTTCGTTTAGTTCTAACTCGTTCAAACAATTACAAAATAGTCTGACCACAGATGCACGTCTAGTAACATCCATGATCCCGTATGGGTTCACGGACTTTTAACTGTAAACAGACGTGACCCCGCATTTGGGGTTACTTCACGTTATTTCATGTGAGTAAAAACTTTGGACGTATAAAAAAATGTTGCGTAGCCAAGAATAGGTTCTGCTAAACTGCTTTTAACTTGCTACGATTTAGTACTATACTAGGACATAAAAAAGAAAAAAATGGACAAGGATTAATTTGATCAAAGTCCAACTGCGTACGTAATTTTTTCGTTGCATAATTTATTAAAAGTTTTATTAATTGGTAAAGTTTAAGGGTCGTAGCACACTAATCATCTCGGAAAAGGAACTCCTTTAGTTGTAGGTCAACATGTCTTTTTTTTATTTGTCATAAACATTTCAAATAATGTGAAATAGAAGTCAGTCAAACACAACACACGATAAGAGTGACACAAATGCGGGGTCACCCCAGCTTACTCTTACAATTCCGTTAGTCCATATAGTTACAGGGTAGTTAAATAATTTTCTTCTTCATTTCTACTACTATCTTCTATTATTTATTTTTTATTTCTACTAGGTGGTAGACCCATATGTAGGGTCGCCTGGGTAGGTACCACCGCCATTCTTATTTTTGGCGTAACGCAGTTAGCTGTGTTTCGGATTGAAGAGAAAGGTAACCAGTGTAATTACTGGGCATGGAAGGCATATCATCTTAGTCCCCAGGATGGCAACGCACTTGCAGTGTTAAGTGATTTACCCTTAATATTGCAACTGTCTATAGGCGACGGTCCCACTTAACACCAGGTGGGCCGCAAGCTTGTTTGCCATCTGTTCAAATGAAAAAAAAATTTTGTTGTAGTGAAACTATTTTCTCATACTGCGAACGTGTTATGAAATGGGTGAATTTCAACAAGTCCAAAAAAATTCTCATTTCCGTGGACTTTTTTATCTTAAAGTTTTTTTAAAAACTAAATAGCGGGTTATAAAGTTTTTGATAATGTATGTATTTTTGCTTAATATCTAGCAGATAACATAAAAAACAAACGAGATATACAAGATTAAAAATTTCGTGCCACGGCGATGAAACATGCGTGCTCGGCAATGAAACAAGCGTCCACGGCAATGAAACAAGCGTCCACGGCAATGAAAGAACTGTGCCACGGGAATGAACGCATCAACGGAAATAAAAATCTATATTCAACATAAATTCCCTACTAATATTATAAATGCGAAAGTAACTCTGTCTGTCTGTCTGTTAAGCTTTTACATCTAAACCACTGAACCGATTTTGATGAAATTTGTTACACATATAGACGAAAGCTCGGGGAAGGACATGGGCTACTTTTTTTTGCAAAAAAAGGCTTGAAGGGGTTGAAACAGAGATGAAAGTTTGTAATGCAGTTCGTCATTTTTGAAGATAGAACCATAAAACTTTGAATTTAGGCACTTCTTATGAAAAAAAATAATATTTGATCAAAAATTTATGATATTTTGACCTGTTTGGGGGTGAAATGGGGGATGAGAGTTTGTATGGAATTCGTCATTGTTAAAGACGAAACCATGAAACTTTGCATGTAGGTACTTGATAAGAAATAAATAAATATTTGTTCTAGCGTTATTGATATATTTACCCATGTGGGGATGAAATAGGGGATGAAAGTTCGTAAGAAAATCCAAACAAAGTCACACATTTACGTCTAACACACCACACACTAAACATTGTCAATATAGGTATCGGTTTCGTGGTTATTGTGGGTCCGGATTACGAATAAAACATCTATTTCGAGATCTAAGATGGCGGTTGCGACTTATTAATATAAGATCGATATGGCTATCATTTTTATGGTTTTTGGGGGTCTCTATTCCCAATACAACACCCATTTGAGATCGAAGATTGCGGACGCGACTTTTAAACATAATGTCAATATTGGTATCGTTTTCGTAGTTTCTGTGGGTCCGGTTTACGAATAAAACATCTATTTCGAGATCTAAGATGGCGGACCCGACCTTTTGACAAAATGTGAATATGGGTATTATTTTCGTGGTTTTCGGGGGACCCGATTCCGAATACGAAATCTATTTCGAGATCCAAGATGGCGTTGTGACTTTTTAATATAAGATCGATATGGGTATCATTTTTATGGTATTCGGGGGTCCCGATTCCCAATACAACATTCATTTTGAGACCCAAGATGGCGGAATCGACTTTTTAACATAATGTCAATATTAGTATCGTTTTCGTGGTTTTTGTGGGTCCGGCTTACGAATAAAACATCTATTTCGAGATCCAAGATGGCGGACGTGACTTTTTGACAAAATGTCAATATGGGTATCATTTTCGTGGTTTTCGGGGGTTCCGATTCCGAATACGAAATCTATTTTGAGAACCAAGATGGCAGTTGCGACTTTTTAATATAAAATCGATATTGGTATTATTTTTATGGTTTTCATTTCGGGGTTCCCGATTCCCAATACAACATCCATTTTGAGATCCAAGATGACGGACGCGACTTTTTAACATAATGTCAATATTGGTATCGTTTTCGTGGTTTTTGTGGATCCGGATTACGAATACAACATCCATTTCGAGATCCAAGATGGCGGACGCGACTTTTTGACAAAATGTCAATATGCATCGTTTTTGTGGTTTTTGGGGGTACGGATTACGAATAAAACATCTATTTTGAGAACCAAGATGGCGGTTGTGACTTTTTAATATAAAATCGATATGGGTATTTTTTATGGTTTTTGGGGGTCCTGATTATCCCAATACAACATCCATTTTGAGATCTAAGATGGCGGACGCGTCTTTTTAACATAATGTCAATATTGGTATCGTTTTCGTAGTTTTTTTGGGTCCGGTTTACGAATAAAACATCTATTTCGAGATATAAGATGGCGGACGCAACTTTTTGACAAAATGTAAATATGGGTACCATTTTCGTGGTTTTCGGGGGACACGATTCCAAATACGAAAACTATTGCGAGTTCCAAGATGGCGGTTGCGACTTTTAAATATAAAATCGATATGGCATTTTCCTGGTTTTCGGGGTCCCGATTCCCAATACAACATCCATTCTGAGAACCAGGATGGCGGACGCGACTTTTTAATTTAATATCAATATGGGTATCATTTTGGTGGTTTTTAGGGGTTCTGACTCCGAATACAACATTATTTTGAGATCCAAGATGGCGGACGTGACTTTTTACTTATTAGCAATATGGATATAATTTTTGAGGTTTTCGGCGGTCTTGATTCAATACAACTTTTATTTCGAGATCCAAGATGGCGGATACGCCTATTGGATATAAAATCAAGATGGGTATCATTTTCTTAGTTTTTGGGGGTCCCGATTCCGAGTACCACATCAATTTTTAGATCCAAGATGGCGGACTGTACTTTTTAACTTAATATCAATATGGGTATCATTTTCGTGGTTTACAGAGGTCGGATTATTCATTTTCAGATCCAAGATAGCGGACAGATTTTTTAAACTTGATATGAATATGAGTATCATATTTGTAGGGGTCCTGATTCCGAACACAACATCCATTTTGAGATCCAAGATGGTGGACGCGACTTATTAACTTAATCGCTTTTAGGCCATACTCCCGAACCGATTCTGATGAAATTTGGTACAAAAATAGACTCGACTAAACCGAATAAATGCTACTTTTTTGTAAAAATGGGAATGAAGGGGTTGAAATAAGAGATGAAATTTTTTTATGAGATTCCTCATTACCAAAGATAAGACCATGAAATTTTAAATAGCACGCAAAAAGTATACAGATATTTGTTTTAGCGTTTTTGAAATATTGTCCCATGTGGGGATGAAATAGGGGATGGAAGGTCTCATGAAAGTTAGCAAAGGATGGAAAAACAAAAAAGTTAGTTTGTAAAAATGTATTAAAATAATCTATTTACAGTAATGCACAGCAGTTTGTATGTGTATCTTTTGCAAAATAAGTACCCAAAAAAATAAAAATGCTATACCCAAAGTAACTAGTCCACGCGGACGAAGTCGCGGGCAAAAGCTAGTTTTATATATGTACTTACCTGAGTATTATCACCATCATTTTTAAAGTAACTCCTTCTATCTGTCTGTTATGCTTTCACGCTTAAATCACCGAACCTATTTTGATAAAATTTGGGATATATATTGATTAGACTTTAAGAAATATAGGTTATCCCTTACACCGACCCACGAAAGCGCAGCTGCAGGAGAAAAGCCAGCATTCGGTATTCAGTTTCACTATCGAAAAATTCTTTAATGCCATTATAACTTTTTGTAATTAAAAACTGTTTTGGTGATTCTCAAAACTGATTAATTTTTCAATATTTTTAATTTTTTTTTTGGGATATGGTTATATATTTTTATCAACATTGTATGTGGGGCAGAGAGGTATAATTTCAATTTAGAAAACGGTATTTTGAGTTTATTTTCATATATGTATATTGTTGCAGTCAATACTCGGCACTACCTGTATTACAGGTAAAGATGTATTATTTGCCTTATCTTATCATGGCAATAAAAACATAAGTCACGGAAATGAAATACCTAGCCACGGAAATGAAACACCTGGCCACGGAAATGAAACACCCGGCCACGGCAATGAAACTAAATTATGTTACAAGGCATGGCAATGAAATTTTTTTCATTTCCGTGTCTTTTTTTTCATTGCTATAGCAAATTTTGGCCACGGAAACCACAGCAATGAAAGCATGGCGATGAAAATCAAGGCCAAAATATAAAATAACAAAAAAACTATTAGTTATTCGAGGTAATAAACACTTCACAAATAAACATATGAGAAATAGCATTCTATTGAAAATTCAATCATGAGGACAAATTTATTCATTTAGAAGTTATGCCTATCCACGGCGATGAAAGAAAAAATGACCATAACATAAAAAATGGAATACTTTTATTTATACCGCAAAAACGCATGCACTAGTGTACGTCCTTCCACGTCGAGTACTTAGGCGACACTAATATGCAACGCTTAGCACACAAAGAGGGGGCCGCAGGTTGTTAGATAAAACAATATTCTTATACATGTTTAGGACATGGCGATGAAAGTTTGTTCTGGGACAAATGCATTTAGGATAACCATTCGTTATATTGTTTAATAATTTGAATAAATGTATTCCGTAACGATACTTTAACTATTCACGCATCAAATAAAACTAATTTTCAATATAAATAATCAATAGATTTTTAGCAATGAGGTATAATATACATCAAGGTGACGTGTGGACAAACACGGCAATGAAAGATTTCGAGGTTTAATAATTTTTTTTGAAGTACCTATTATTCCTATTATTAAAATATTTAGTGCCCCACATAGATAACTATTTCATGTATCTAGAAAAAAAATAAGAACGTTATAGCTTTGTTTTTTAATACTGATATCATCGATGCCGCGCAATTTTTGGTCCCGGGAAATTCACCCAAATATCCATTAAATAGAAATTACAAAAGCCTTCTATTAGTTCTTTAATAGAGCGCACATAATATTTTACGATATTTTTGGCAAAATTTGTTCTACCGTAACTTGTACCAGTAAAATATCAAAGACATTCCGCGCTTAGATTTCGAAGGGACAAAACAAAGTTAGCTTCTGACCTCTTAAGGCATTAACCGAAATTTACGTAAGTGGATACTTAAATATTGTAGGAACAGAGTTTCTTTCTTAAAGTAACGGGTTGTGTACGCTGCTCACGGCGTGACTCGTTTGTGGGGGTAACAATGTTGAGTGTGGGAGTTAAAACGTAGCCTCGGGAGCTTCGAGTGCACCTTGCTGGCCACTTTTCTAATACATATAGGTAACAACTATATTTTATATACGAGTACATTAAGATGAAACTGCAGGATTATCTAAAAAAGGGTTGCTGATAAAATTTTAATAATCTTTTAAAATTAAAGTAAACCTGTATATTAATATTATCTTCAAAAAATATTGCCGCAAAATATTGCAGTAAGAAACAGCGAGTTTTCAACATTCAATTCACAGTAACGGATCATTTTAAGATTTACTTTCATTTCATTTGTGACGTCACACCAAAAAAAATTCGTTTGAGACGACAGACTAACACTAATATACGATAGGTACATTAAAAACAGTGCTTTAAGTTATCGTTTTGTTTAAGAATTTTTGAACATTATCTAGAATAGGAAATAAATAATAATCAAGAACTTTATTATTGATCAATGTTTGATATTTTATTTTAAATATCGCTAATAATTACTACAATAATAATACACGTTACGCTTTGAGCTACCAAAAAACGTGGGCAAACGCAAAGCCGTAATTTAAGCAGGTACAAAACTACACAATGTCAAATTAACATTTTGTGGTCATCGTATAAAACGCAGTGACAGAATCTGTTTATAGTCTGTCTCATATCCACTACAGTGAAATGCATAAGTCTTTCCTTTTATAAATTCGTATGTGACAGCGTCAATTGCTCTATAGTCTTACTCGCTCTACGTTCAACTAAGTTTGAAAATGAAGTGTAAATACGAAAAGAGGGTAGTTTTATAATTTATGTAATCCATCAGCTTAGGGGACTAGGGTTGGCGGCGCGCAAATGTCAGTTCAGCGTATATAGACTACGGTGGCTGTTTTCCACCAGGCAGGCCGTATACTTGTCCGTCAACCAGCTTGACATAAAAAAATCGGGAGTGGTCTCCCCTTGACTTTCTTGCATACCGGAAACGACACAAAGATCGATAGAATCCTTATATTTTGATGTTATACGTGCATTTGCCCTTGGTTGCTTAACTTTCGACATCGACGGCTCAAATTTTGATAGAAATCTTATATTTTGATGTCATACACGTATGTTAATTTTTGCAATAAATTCAGGCATATTCGAGTTATCGTGCTAACGCACAGACAGACACACAGACATAATTCCAAAAAATATATTTTTGGACTCAGGGAGGTCCAAAACATTTAAATCTGTAAAAATCTCGAGGTCGAATTTTTACGATTACAAGACTTTCTCTATACTACGTACTTATACGAGAAAGTAAAAACGTAAGGAGAAACTTAAGACTAAAAAAAATCTACGAATTTTTCTTGATGTTTGCTCGATGACTGCATTTCAATTGAAAATTTCGCACTTTGCCGTGCTTAAATATTTAATTCATTTTTAAATAAGAAAGTAAAACAACGCAAAGAAAACCGTTGTGGAACTCAAATCAAAATTCGCCGCCTATAGAATTCAAAGCAAACATTTCAAAGCAATGTAAATATAATCAAAGGCCAAACGTCAACTTAGCGATTCAATGTTCGTCGCCCAAGATAAACATAAATGGGAATGGACCAACTAAATCGGATCCAGGTATACGGAGGCACAAACGGTATTCGTAGTTAAAACCGAATGCGCTTTGCTCGAATATTAATTACTCGAAAACCTTTCGATTGATCGAACGCGTGATGATATATTATTATTCCCTTTATTTCATTTAAAACAAATACAAAATTATACTTCTAAATATTAAATTTTTACAATGTATAACATTAAAAAATATAACATTTAAAAACTTTAAAAACATTTTTTTTATTATTGTTATATTTATCTTTTAATTCTTATTTCGGTATTATTATGAAACCACGGGCTAAAGCCAAGTGGAGTTCATTGATTGCAGGGATTGCTGGTTACTACGGCAATGGGATTCTCCTGTAAAAATTTGCGCACGATTCGTCAGGTGTTATGTATGGCAGCTTTTTGAATTGTAATTATAAATACTTTCATTTAACTCAAACTGCCGCAAATAGGATATATAAGAAGGAGGTGTTTGGGAATGACACCGGTGTTGGAGAGCACCAACGGGACAATTATATACTTTACTCATTTTCCAGATTCTAATTAACTCTTCTTTTAGTTCAGTATATTTATGTATTTTTTCAGTAATTGTTTTTTGTAAGTTATGCGTATTAGGTACTTCTATATCTATCAAATATGTTGTTTTACTTTATCTATCACGGTTATATCTGGTCTATTGTTATGAATAGTTTTATCAGTCAGTATTGCTCTAACGAAGTATATTTTATGACTGCTGCTTTCCACCACAGGTTTTGGGGAATATTGATAGCAAGTTATTATTATTATCATTAATTGTTGGAGCGCAATAATGTTGTTACAGACTTGGACATCTTCACAGATGGCTTTCGTACGTTCAGAAAGTCACTTCTCTTATTTTTGTATCGTTAGGGAAAAGATGTAGTATGATTTTTTTTGTATTTTTTATTTTTGCATCTGTATTTTCAATTTACAATGTTCTTTGCTTCTTTATCGCATGTGGTCACCTATAATAGTAGCCTTATCTATTACCACAATTGCGTTTGTTAATGTTTATTATGTTGGTGATCAATAAATAAACATTATTATTATGGCGTCAGATATAGAAAAGATCACCGACCACGAACCAAGCCAAGTTTTGAATTCCCAATGGGATAAAATCCAAGACCTCTGAATCGAATTACAGTGGACAAATCACTAAATCACGGAGGTGGTTAATTTTTCTCAGAGGGGGGAGTCTAATGTAGGTGGTACATAAATTACATAAGTACTTCATATTTGTATGATCGAGGTTCAGGGTTATTTTTATGACTAGGCTGGGCCGACCTTGTAGGGAGAGTTTATGTATGGATATAACTTCTTCGTGCATTCGACCCGTCGAGGTTATGTCATTCAAAATTTTGATGTATCGATGTAGTGAGTTGTCGAGCTCATGATATGTCATTATTTTAAATAATAATAATACATTTATTTGTCTCTAAGTAAGCAATATAAAAATACATAGTTATTTCTAAATTTAACTTACAAAACAAAACGGCTTATGGGTCAGTGGTTGATTTCAATTTTAAATTTTATGATTCTTGGAGGAGATTTTTTCGATTGTTTAATATTCGACCAAAGAGCGTTTGATTTTAAGTACGTTTACCATACGGAGGCACAAACAATTGAAGCTTATGGAAATCAGGGTAGCATTTTACCAGATTAAATATAGTAGCAATTAGTGCTGGCCCAGGTTGCCCGGCCAGCTAGTTATTTATCGCGAGGTCTTAGACTTAATTAAAACATCTTACTTTGAGCTGCGCGAAATTATGTGTAGCTGTGTATCCTCTCAGGTGAATTTAATTGGGTCACCCTTGCATTAGTGACTTGTCTGGGTTGGATAACGGTAATTAATTCGTACACTCTCAAGTTATAGGGTCCGTCTTATGAAAGGTCTCGTGGTTGGAAATTGAAAAAAAAACTTTCTATAGCAGTTTCATTGTATTTTAAATTGAGCAACTAAAAACGTAATTTTATTTAAATTTTAAAATGACTCATTAAATAAAAACATTTAGCCGCCAAGCGATTTGCTGTTTTGGATTGACGGGTCATCATCTTAGTTCCCAAGATGACCACGCACTTGCAGTGTTAAGTGACTGCCCGACGACGTAAGTAAAAAAAATTATGTCACCCCCTGACCAGGAAGTGGGATTTTCTGTACGTGTAGCGAGCGGAAAAGGCAACTTTCTGGTCAGGTGTGGCATAAATATATTATTATTACTAATAATACCATTAGGCACATATTCATCTCTGATGAAAAGTTAAACAGAAAAATAAACGTGGTGTAGTGAACAGTATGGTAATGGACGTGGGACATTAATAAAATAGTTGCTATCTGTTAGTTTTGTAAATAGAATTTATGAGTTTTGAAAGTCACATGCACGTATACAATATCGCTGTAAAACGAAACGAAATAAATATGTTATATTTTTAAGTTTTTATAAACATTGAAGAATTGTTTGCATTCTGTTTTACTGTAAATGTAGAAATTAAATTAGGAGTTCTACTTACTAATAAAGGTTTTAGTGCAAAAGGCAGCGGCTTATTATGTTATGAGCGCATGTACTGAAATTCAAAAAGTATTCAAATGAAAACAGAAAACCGACTGAACGGGCACAGCTCTGTTCTGAATAGAAATTAAAAGTCAAAAGCAACAGGCATTAGCATTACTTTAATCACTATCAAGGGAGCGCCGGCCTCCGTGGTCTTTCAAAGTGCAGCGGAACTTACTCGAATGCAGATTCGGAATGAAAACTCCAAAGAATTCAAACACCGCCCCAGGGATTAGAACAACTTTCAATGAGTCATCTCGTGAATTAATTAAACTAATTTCTCGCCTGACGGAATAGTTATTATGTCTGAAGGATTTCGTTTGAAGACTCCCGATTTGAATTATTACTTTTTAAGTTCGAAGGATTCTTAATAAGACTTTAGCAGTTTGAAGTCCACGTCGTAGCTTTACAACGATTTTATTAACAATTCCATTGAAATTCGTCACACCTTTGCCTGTTTTCAAAATGTTTTCTACCGTGAAATGACGGAGTTTGAGAATTTAATTCGGATAAATATTTAATCCTGAGCGCTTAATTTGGTTAATCGGGAATAAAAATCATTGATAAATTTAGAATGAAACATTCGTTACAGAGTTGAATGAAATCTAAAACACTACTATTTACGAATCCATTTAACTTTCTACAACTATTATGGAATATATTTGTTTATTAAATTATCCCATAATTCTCAAAAGCTTATTATATTAATTAATATAAAGAACGATTCATACGTCGATATTAGAACATAATAATTATATTGTAATTTAAGAGAAAAAAAACTGCAGATTATAAACATAACAAATTGTACAGTCAACAGCACGTCGGGCTATACAAAACTGTCAAATTTCTCCAAACGATTTTCAACTTATTGCTATTCAATATAAAGTGCATAATCGATTGGGAAAATTTGACAGTTTGTGGTAACCCAACGTGCTGTGTTGTCTGTACCTACTCCGCTTGCGACACGCAAATATTTGTAGAATGCGCGTAGTTTTTATTAAATTGCGTTAGCGGGTGAATATTTCGAATTAATTGATCGTTAACCCTTTAATTGGTTAATATAAGTATATTATTCATTATAGCTAAGCCAAAAACTTTCTCCACTTTTTAAACTTTTAACCCGGACTGCTGAGTAATTTAGAGTGTAACATCTATCCTGGTTGTTGGCTTTTGATTGTTGGTTCGCTGAAGATTTAGTTGCTTTTCGCTTTGGTGCCCCTTCTGGGTATATAGGCGACCGACACGGGCTAGCAACCTTTCACTATGGAACCGCCTGAGGCAAGTTGATTTTTTTCAGTGCATTTTTCTAACCTTTCACTATTTTGCGGTACCGCAAAACCCATACCAAGTGCGTAGGTGTGACCTTATGTTATGAGTAACCGAATAGCTGGTTTTCTGAAAAACTGTTGATTTCAGAGAATGGTGTTTTTAAATTTACTTATAAATGTTTAAATCAAAATGGAAATTATATAGGGTTTGACTTTATGATTATGTTAGTATCGAAACACATAAAAATAATTCAAAACTTATATGGAAATAAAAAAAAAAACATCCCAAAGGGATTTCAGACATCAGTCTTTATTCATGAGATTACAAATTATAAAAATCAATTTACGTCATTTATTTAACTTAAAGCCCAAAAATAACATGAAAGTATACTCAGCTTTATCAACGACTTATCACTAAATAAGTCTCTACTCTTGAAAAAATGTTAATGATTATGCAATCGAACTCTAAATACGTCAGTATTTACGAAAATCGACCGTGCGTTCGCTGTTGTCATCGCTTTAACGGAGATGAGTATGTATTTATGATTTACGAGTGTTTGGTCTCAAATGCATAATGACGCTGTCTCTCTATAACGAATATTGACGCGAAATCAGCGTTACGTCTTTGTTCACGATAAAATATCAAAGATTTCTAATCGTTTGTTATACCTAATTCAATTTGACAAAATTTTGAGTTACGTCGATACTCTCGCGAATTAACAAAATGTTACTTACCCAAAGCTCTGGTCAACCACAATTTGGTATTATGAGCGTGATGAAATGTATGCAAAACTTTTGTCTTCGATTCTACTATTTTTTTCAATTCTCTATCAAATAGTGTATCTAACTTAAGAATCCTCGTTTACTATTTTGTTACGTCCATTTGAACCAAAATTCTCGTAAGCCCAGACAACCAGAAGCATAATAACCGACACCAAAGCAGGCACCCCATAAACCTTAACTCAAACGCGTAGAGAGGTGTATTTGGTAATTGTGGCAAAAACATACCGTGGTACGGACGTGACTGCAATACACTTAGAATGGAAGTGCCTACTTTTCTCTGCGTAATTTATGATGAATCCTATCCCTTTGTAGCTGATATTGCCTATTCGTTGCGAGGACTCAAAGAGTTTAGCTGGCAACACAAAAATGTATTGCGATGTCGTATTTCTTTGAAACAATTTGTCTCCAAATCGATTTCTGTTTCATCAGTAGGTTCAAGCGTCGTTCGTTTTTATATTACATACCGCTACATACAAACGTACGAAGAATTTAGCTATGAAATCTTGTTGTTCGTACTACTGTATTTAAAAAAAATGTATTTTCTATAGAAAAATTGGTGCCGAATGAAAATATTGCACCACAAACCAGCTATAAACAGAGAATATACGCAATTAGATAAAATAGTTTAGCAAATAGCAACACTAGCCTTAATGCCATTCACAAAGAAGAAGAAGAGAAATGTAAAGTTTTTTACAATTTTGTAAAAACGAACATATTTAAAAATGGAACAACCTGTGGGAGCAATCCTCAGGTTGTTCCAATTTTAAATATGCTCTCATTGCAAAATTGTAAAACGTACAACTTGGTGCAACACATTAGTGTGAGAGATAGGTAATGATATTATGTTGTGATTAAGGTTCCGGTGTGTGAAGCATTGTACTAAAAAGGTTCCATCCTGTTCATGCAAGCTATTTTGTTCAAACAGTGTATTTTGTCATACTCGCAGTGTCCGTGCCGCGTGTTGTAAAAAAAGCTAGTGGAGGATTAGTTAAGGCTCTATTTATTTTTAAAATTTACATTCCAATTTGTGGACACAATCCAATAGTTCTGTACTGGAAAGCGTAACGAATGTGGCTCTAAGGGAATCGTCTAAGCAGAGAGAGATACCAGGGTAGCAAAGGGGAGTGCCGATTCACTATCAGACGCCCTCCACCCTACGCCTGCGGTTACAAGTCCAGGCACTGCTTCTTTCCCCTCTCTGCAACGCGATGGACCCAGCACCCGCATGGTGAATCCATGGAATGCTAAGTTTCGTCTTATAGAAACTAAAGTTCGGTTTATCACTATGACGTTCATAAAGCCTAAAGGGTTGAACGGAACTGTAGGTAACATTTGGTTGCACAAAGCTACATCTGGCAGTTGGACACCGTCGTAGTGGAGTGGTCAGTATAGCTGCCTACACATCAAGTAGGTTCTAATCCTGTTAGCGGCAAAATTCGTGTGACTAACACGAATATAGTTTGCGAGTCATGGTTGTTCACATATTTATTTAAGTTTATTTCTAAAATTATTTATATTTATTATGTACTATATATTGAAAATGTCCTTTATCTAGTATCCATGACACAAGTCTTTAATGATACTTACTTTGGGCTAGATAAATGGTGTGAGCGTAGAAATATATGTTATAATGGGTCAAGTAGTACTTCAAAATGGCGACGAGTTGTTAGCCTGTCGCGTAAAAAAGGGGTACCAGATCTGAAAAGTAACTACACCTTCAGTATCTCTGCCAGATACGATCCCCATGAAATAAAAAGGTCCTATACGTAACCAGGTACCCAATGTTATCTAATATTCTGTAATATAAATAAAGAAAAAACTCTCTACAAACAAGGAAAGCCTCTCTAATATAGATGTGGAAAAAATCCCTTGCTAAGTAGCTTTACCACTATCTTTCAAAAGCTCAATTACTATGACGTTTAAACGTAATGGAAATAAATGTGCGTAGGTGTTAAGTGTAAAGAAATAAAAACTCCTTTTTCTAAAAGGAAAGGAACAATGCCGACCTGGCATTCAGCCAAAGCTAAATTAGATAATGGAGTTTGCGTGCAAAAATATAGGAAACCAAGAACAAAGACAAATGGGGCCGACTCTGAGTCAGAATGAAGGAAAATAACGCGGGATTGAGGTTGGCCCGTGAAGTCTCCCTTACGTCCTCACGTGCCTTGAGTGCTGTAGAAGTGAGCAAAACCAATATAACTCTAAATAAGGGGAAATATGCAAACGTTATTTCCCCCTTTGTTCTCCAAAGCTTCGGCTTCACATTGAAACGTAACGTGGGCAACTGACAACGTGAAAACTTTGCACATAATTTTTAAGACTTGGGCGCTTGTTCTGAAGCGTTATGGTACACATTAGTACCATGTCATAGCAATGCCAGCGCTTGTGTATTTTATGGATTGCCCCCGCCATTTATCACTATTGACTAATTATTATGACAAGGTCTGAGGTCGGACTGAAGAGTTCCATGCGCCGCGGCTGTCCTGCGTAACGATAATAAAAGTTAAGCTACCAAGTGCTCGGTCAGTACTCGGATGGGTGACCAAAATTCTTTATTAGATTTCTCTCCGGGCTTCGGAAGACACGTCAAGCTGGTGTTCCCGGCTGCTGTCGAAAGATAGCAGTCGATAAGTCACGTCAGAGTCTAGAATTGATGACTTGTATCAGTGTTAATACTGAGACCTAGCGGTACAGGCTTTTAATTTTAAATAACTATTTTTAATAAAAATGCAAAATTGCCTGCGTGAGAGACAGGTAAGCTGCCGCATAAGCCACCCTCGCCTTGCCGATCTGCAAGGTGCTTCTTCACGCCTCTTTTGACCCAGGATTGTAGGAAGGAGGGAACACGTCTGGCAGTGATTGAAACAGCTACGTGTTAGTGCCGGAATTTTATAAAATGCCATTCTACGTAACATTTTTGTTGATTTTAAATGTTATTGTCTCTTTTGACAAGACAAATTAATCTTGTTCATAAAGGTATGCCAGCTATTCATGTTTTCTTATTTCTTGAATTTTACACTAAAATATAGGTATCACACGTTTTACAAATAAACGACAGCACGTTGGTACATAACGTTGGTGACGATGAAGTGGACCACTAAACATAAAATTGTCAACGTCATACACAACATTTAACTTTAATTTCAAATATCCATATAATTCTTAATAAATAACAATAATTGAATGAAAATGAATAAAAAATGAAAAAGCTTTTTATTGAAATGGACTTAAATAGAAGGTTAAGGTTGCCTGTCCACTAGAGCAGAGCGGACAATAAAAAAGCGAAGACAACTTTTTTGACCCCAAGTAACCTTTAATGTTTCCGTTACCTACCTGTCTCTTTCTAACTCTCCGCACAAGTAATATGCAGACGTACGTACATATGACGTATTAGACGGTCACGTGACTGTCTAATACGTGTGCTTTAGAGGTTAGAAAGGGACAAATAGGAAGTAAGTAGTTTCAAGGAAAAATGTTTTGTCTTCACTTTTTTATTATAGTTTGTCTTCCAGTTAGTTCTTTGCGTAAATGCTTGCGCACCATAATAATGGGAGTGTCGAAAGTTTGCGACGGACTGTAGTGTTCCCGTTACCACTCGTAACACTGGCTCGACACTACATTCTGTGCACAATTTCACGTCTGCTCGCGGCCAAGGCTCTAGCGGTACGGATTCAGTGCCCCACCACAGAGTAAGCACGAGACGTGTACACTACACGGATGATAGCCGATGTTGCCCGATTATGTTCTGCTTGTATTTACCGAGGTCGTCCGAGTAGTGGTCGAGATCAGATCTCGTAGTCACGGTGCGGTGAGTATTATCATGTGGTGTTCTCAATAAAAAAACTCAATTTTGAAACTTCTTCAGTTTACTTCGTATGGCGACCAAATTCTCGCACATAGCTTGAAGATAGCTTACCAACTTGGCTACGGCTCGATAACCACTAAAAATTCACCGTGTATCACCTGTCCATCAACAGCTCATACAATGTCCCCACCGAGGGGCTCGAGCCTACCCCACATTAGGGGCGATTAGGCCTTAGTCAACCACGCTGGCCAAGTGCAGGTTGGCCGACTTCACACACAACCTAAGAATTTCTTCATTGATGTATGCAGGTTTCCTCACGATATTTTCCTTCACCGTAAAAGCGTCGATTAAACGTACATATAAATTCAAAATATGAAAACACATTGGTACGTGGCGGGGTTCGAACCGGTGCCTCCCGGGTGGGAGACAACGCTCTTACGCACTACGCCATCGACTGCTCAATGTGCTACATAGCATTTATTGGTAAAAAAAAAAAAATTGATTTAGCCATTAAACAGCTAAATGAATTTTGTTTCGCAACAATTATCAAGTCATTCAACATTTCGATAGCGGGAAATACTCTAAAATTAACCCGAAGTATATTAATGATGAGTAATGATTTTCTAACAATCACTCTTACTGTCGCTCGCATTGTTTCAAAGAGCTTAATCCTTATTACGGTTTCAATTTAGCACCCAATTAGTTAATTAAACATGTGTACATTTTCGTTTTACATTCTAAAATATCATAATGGTAAACATTTCTGAAATGCGTAAGAGAATCAGTTATTACATACTTCTGTAATTAATATAATGTTACCAGCAGAACTCTGTTAATGGGTTCTGTTGTTTTGAACTCTAAGATAAAGAATGATACCTACTTGGAAAGTTCTGTAGGTAATATGTTACTGTAAAAGCTTGACTTATGACAAATCCTAAGATTTTCCAGTAAAACACATAGTTTTTTAAAAAACTATGTGTTTTACTTTTTTTTTAGGAGTTTCTCCCGAGTTCTTGTCGTAAAAACACGTGTTGAGAGACTCCATTTTTAACCTCAATCAACCGAACAATTATTTTTGTTACTTTAGTTACATTTTCACTTGACATTGGCAAAATGCGTACGCTGAATGCGACGCGAGGCCATTAATTAAGAATAGAATAGAATAGAATAGTTTTTTTTAGAATCATGAAAATAGCAGTTGCAATATGGATTTTGTCTAACTTTTTCAGCTTGATGCATTTATGCACCAAATTCGATGATTATTTTTTTGTCTTAAATGCCGTAAAAAGAACTGCAGTTATTTGATTATTCTTAAAAAATACAGAAAAAATCCTGTCCTAACTTTAATCATCGATAACTTTGAGTTGTAAGCCAATTTTGATAACTTTAACATACTTAAACCAATTAAAAGCAAAAAAAAAATATTATTTTTAAATACAAAAAATCCGGCTTCAAAACTTAAAAGGGAGAAGTAAAAGTTTTATGTTCATGAGGTCGGTGCTGGTTTATTCCAAATTAGGTTAGCACTGAACTATAAAAAACATAGTTGGAATATACTTTTAGAATATGAAACTTTTATTTGTCCCTTTTTAGTTTAAAAGGCGTTTTTTTACTTTAAAAATATTTTTGATAGTATAGTTTGATAGGTACCCCTTTTATTTATGCGACAGGATGGCAACTTGTCACTAATTTGAGGCACTAAATGGGCCTTACAGCTATGCTAGATGTGATTTAATGAGTAACCAAAGCTACTTAAAGCTGTCCTCAAACTTTAATCAAGAATTAAGAGCGGGATTGTGTGAAAATTATGTATTAAGTCATACATATGTAAAAAATAAGAAGGAATTAATATACTTAAATTAATGTTCCCAGACTTTCTCTTGTCTATCTGTTTGTTGTTTCAAGTAACCCTTTTTCTTTGGTTCTACACAAAAACTACTGCATATCCCCCGGACGCTAGAACTTACAAGCGAATTTAATCCGGGTTTTGTCGCTTTGTCAGCAAGTTCTCGTTGATTACTTAACTTGTTTACCTCCTTGTTAGCTTCGGATATTGAACAGTTTTTAATTAGCCAACCGATAACAACTGTATGACAAAAGCTACCCGGGTTTTCGCAATTAGCTCAAGTTACGTGCGGCCGAGAGCCCGCAGTCTAATTGTAACATGATATTTTATAGTTTTAACGAAGACTGCCTTTGTGATATTACTCGCTGAATCAGTTTGTTATTTTAGTTAATTAAAGGATTTCTAAGAGGACTATTTAAAGTCTGCCCTGAGCTAGAATAGATTTATTAAATTCTTCCTTACATGTCTTACTCTTCAATGTTAAAGGCATTTAGTTTGTGTAAAATAAAAAATCTAATGGATAATTATAATATTTGTATCCATAGTGAAAAATTAACAATTTAATGGTCTGAATCTATGTCACTGCATATACTCGGGAATATGGTGTAAAGATATATAATTTATTTGAATCGTTTTTATGAGCATACAGTTTTAGGAAGTCTCTTTCTAACTCTTTAATTCATTTTAAAAACAAAAAGTCTCACTGAGTTGCTATTAAAAATTTGAAACTGTTAGTAAGAATGAATAACAATTGTAAGGCACAAAATAAATGCGAATTTAATAAAAATTTTTGCGTAAACAATTTGGAAATACTTCTTCAATCCGTTGTCACAATGAAGAATTTAATCATTCAACAAATTAAACACAAGCTTCGCAATGAAAAGGGAAACGTGGTAATGACATCAAAGACCGCCGCTATACAACAGCTTCAAGCAGAAATAATGCAAAAAGGGAAGAGGACAATATCTATCCGATCTCAAAAACCGAAGCTCCACCCACAGGCCGATGCAGCCGATAAGCTCGGCTCGACCCTCATGCGTATGACAAAGAGGTCAGACCTAACGATTTGTCATATCGCGACGTCTAGGCGGGCGCGTTCGCTCGTAATCCGGTAAAAACACAAGTCGCACGAAATAACTTCATAGTGCGAGTCATTTGTGCTTAAACAAAGCGTCAACTGCAGAGTTGCTGTGGCAATAACCGAGATCATTTTTCAAGTGGTTCATTCGGGCGGCCGAGGAAAGCGATATAATAAATCATTGTTGCCAGCATCACGACGTTATTATTTAGTCCGGTTGGTTTTATCCGTGCATGCTATAAAATCTTGGGTTGAGTAGCCGCTGGTTAACTAATGACTGCTATTATGCGAGGCGCAGATATCGCTTATCACGGGCTTCGATAGCTGTGCATGTATATAAAAAATATAAAAGATAGGCTTAGCAACGTTTTTCGTAAAATATAGTGTTAATATTTCACGTATTTAAGTAAAACCATGTTGTATACAACCACTCGAAGCTATGGGAGGGTGGTTTTCCCTGGCACAAGTGTTTACACACTTAAAAGGGGAATTTAACTTCTGTATTGTAATACCCTTATGTTGTTAATTTTCTTTTTCATTTTATTTTCAATCTGGAGTGCTTAGTTATTTTAGAATGTAATGAATAATTTTTCTAAATAAATACTAAAATATAAAACAAAATTCGTGAAATGGTCATGTTTATCAGGCTAATACAGTCCATCATATTACTATATTGCATGCATATTTACGCTTATATGGCTGCTCTAAATCCATACATAGTATAAAATGAAGTCGCTTTTTCTGAATATACGCTAAATTTTTTTAAAAGACGCAACGGATTTTTCAGCGGTTTTCATCAATAGATATAGTAATTCAAGAGGGAGGTAATATTTATAATTCGTTAAGGTTTTTTTATACAAATAGATTTAAAAAAGCTGGTGGTAAGTCGATACCTTCTTGTATAAACACCTGGTTAAAGTAAGTACTCGGTGTACTATCCGTGCGAAGCTAGGGCGGGTCGCTAGTTCATTATATATGTAATCATATAAGATTATGTGCAAACCTTATGCCCAAATAAATATATTGATTGATATTTATAAAAAGTGGTGTTCTTTGGTGTAATATTTGATAGTTTACTGACCTTTGTATGTACAATTGTACATCTATTTTAAAATGCTCGAAACATTATTAGAAATTCCTCAAATATTAAACAAAGCTAGTTCTCAAAATTAATTCGTAAACGTTATTATTGTTATTTACACTTCACAATAAGTTACAGACTTAACTACGTGACTTCTTGGCACGTATATTTGAATACGTTGCAGAAATGCTAGTAAAATGTATTCATATATTCCTAAGCTGTATTATAAGAAAACGCTATTTGCAAAGTTAATATAACAATGTGCTTATTAACCTACTTTGCTTAAATCTGCTAACATACCAAATTGTTACTTTTATGCCAATTCTCGGGGTGTATTAGTTTTGTCGTTTTTACACGCTGACTAATTTTAATAAATAATTATTACTCTCTCCTTACTGAAACATATATTGGTTTAATATTTATCTATCTTAGAAAGACCAACTGCTTACTAAGTGAAAAGGCATTTAATTAGCAACCGAGACAAATTACAAGTTCGCATTGGTAATTTAATCAAAGTATTTGACATTCTAAATTAATTATGCCTATGACCAGCAGTGGGCGCCTCTTGACTGACAATGACAACTTATGATGCCATTATAAACATTCACAGAAATAAAAAAATATAAATACTATACGCCATTATTTTTATCCTGATTTTTTTTCGCAATTTCGATGTTGGTGCAATAGCAAAAGTAGTTTGTATTAACTGAAACATAAAGTTCGTTTCGGCATTAAAACGATTAAAAAATTACGGTGTATGTATGTATATTATGTATATCTAATTCTGAATTATGAGTCACAAATGGCTTTTATGATCCATTGCAAACTCAAAATCAAAAGTTCTTTATTTAGATATACCTAATTACTAAGTTCATATAAATCGTCATAATGGGGAATATGTATGAGAAAAAAAAATGTAGGTATGACACCAGTAATAGTGAACTTTAAATGGTTGCTAACCGGGTATTTTTAATTTTCCCACTTTTAAAATTATGATTTTCATTAATTGCGTAATATACACGTTAGTTCACGTAAAAAAAAATTTCTTTCATTAAAAAATATAAGATGAAGTAGAAAATAGGACTTTTATCTTGCTTAAAACATACGATATACATAATAGAAAATTATTTAGAAATATATTAATACTTATACGTATAAAATACAACGTAAAGTAACAGGCAAATCTGTTCAAAAGATGTTTGAGTTAGATGTAATGCCTAATAATCTAAGAACTAATATCTGCATTAGCTATCATTGACAATAAGACTCATTATAATCTTGTCAGGTACAAGATTGGCGTAAACGCTGACTATGTTGGCATAAACTCGAATAGCTAAACAGAACAATGGGACCTATTGTAAAATAAATAGAGCAACATTTGCACTCGGATATCGCAGAAAACTCTCAAGTATCTTCAAAGAATAAAATCTACAAAGACCTCATTGTTCTAGTCTTGAATTTGATGGTCGACTTCTTTGAAGGTTCCGCAACAGTGGCACTAAAATGAGAATCTCTAATTTGTATTTTACTTTTAAAGAGCAAAATTTTAAATACTTCTTCTTTTAAATTAATGGCGATCGCGACACAAAGATTATTACGCATTGCGCCAATATCAAGTGAAAATCTTAAAGTAACAGACAATTGTACGGTAGGGTTCACCCTTGATTGGTATAACAACGTTTAGTCGAAAATCACTCCTTCGAACAACGTGTAAGAAAATAATCACTTTGTATAATATCGATTAACAGAACTGAATATTCGATATCATATTTCGACTAAATCATTATTAGTCTAGATAAACATTACGTTAAATAAAATTTCTGTGCATTTGAAAATTCGGTGAAATGACATTATGTCAAAGCAATAAATATGCTATATAAGATTCTACCAATTAAATATTATAAATATACCAACTCGCACTTAGCCAGCGTGGTTGACTAAGGCCTAATCGCCCCTAATGTGGAATAGGCTCGAGCCCCTCGGTGGGGACATTATATGAGCTTGCTGATGATGATGATGAATTAAATATTCGGTCAAATGAGTATTATGCAGAATGACTTTATTGTAACTAAAATTAGCGGAAGCGATTTTTGACTAAGCGTTGTTATACCAATCAAGGGTCAACCGTACGGTAGATTGAGTTTTAAAATGGAGTCTCTCAACACGTGTTTTAGGAACAAGAACTCGGGAGAAACTCTCGAAATACTTATTATTATATGTGGCCATATAAATATGGATACCCAGACTGCGGGGATGATTTTGAGTGTAACATTATGGCCTGAAAAAAGCGTCGGTGGCGTAGTGCGTAAGAGCATCGCCTCCCACCCGGGAGGCACTGGTTCAATCCCCGCCACGTACCAATATGTTATCAAATTTTGAATTCATATGTACGTTTAATCGACGCTTTTACCAGCGTGGTTGACTAAGGCCTAATCGCTCCTAATGTGGGGTAGGTTCGAGCCCCTCGGTGGGGACATTATATGAGCTGTTGATGATGAATATGGCCTGGTTGTTGACTTGTGCTTTAGATTGAATACTGAAGGATTGTTACTTTTTCGATTTAGCGACCCTTTTATGCCGACAGGCTGGCAACCTGTCACTATTTGGAGGCACTGCATGACCCATACTGATAAACGTGTAACAACATGTTACCCAAAGGCTCTGCTCAACCCTCATAGGATTACAAGCATGATCGTATGTATGTATAAATATAGCCTTAATTTGCATTTCAATGGTATGATGCTGAAAGTATTTAAAAAATTTACTAACAAAAGCTATAGGAATTATTAAATTCGGTTAGGATCATGTTTCTCTCAATCTATCATGAAACTTTGTTATCTACACTCATAACATATAATATATATTATATACAATTCCCTTGTCACGATGTTTGTTCGGGATGAACTCCGAAATTAACAATTCGATTTTAACTTTTTTTTTTAAATGAATGTTTTGTTCAAACTTGATAGATGGGATAGTTTTCATCTTGATAAGTAGTCCTCATTTTGTGATTGAGTAACGCATATCCATCTATCCTTTGTATTTATAAAAGTATAGGAATATTAAAGAAAGAAGTCAAATAGGTACCTATATTTTATGTGCTTAGCAATTCTGATATAGTGACAAAACTTGCAAATAAGGTATTTTTAACCATTATTAGGACAATCTACCCGTTGACACGTCTTCATCCTACTTCTTATAATGCACAAAAAGATAAAAATACTAATATTCCATTACAGAAACCAACATCTCAATAATTTTGCTTAGTCAATGTTTTTTTTTTTGGATAATATTACTAAAATTTATATCTAGATAGATAACTAGTAATCCTACGTATTACGTGGGAGTACTAGTTGTCTATCTGATTGGTACATTAGTCTAAGCGTGAAAATATAACAGACAAAGAAACTAGCACAGTTACTTTTGCATTTATAATATCTATTAATGATTAATTTAGTCTCCCAGATTGCTTAGATCACTTTCGTAATCCAAAAGGGTTTGACCAAAGCCTTATGTAACATTTAATTCAACTTATTACAACAATCAGGGCAGATATTACTAATCATCTAAGCAACCGGATGTGATAAGTTTAAAAATAGTCCGTGTGTAAACACCCTAAATTAAAATGCTCTAAGTTGTCAGTACGTAGCTTTTTACAAAATTTATTGTAACTTGGGGAAGAAAGGGACTAAGTGGATGCGCCTCATAAAGTTCGATTGAGTCCCCCTTCCAAAAGGGGAATTTTATTAAGTGCGTCCAAAGTTTTTCCTAGTGAACTAAGCCATGTCTTACTAAGAAAGTTACCAATAAATTTAATTTACCACCAAGCCTTTGATATTTTATCAATCTCATGCACATAGCAATAGAATTATCTTTACTAATATTTTAAAGAGGCAAAGTTTCTGAGTTTTTTGTTTCTGGAACTACTGAACGGATTTTGAAAATTCTTTCCGCAATGCTTTGAATAGAATTTCGGGGTGAACATAGGAAACTCTTATTCTGTTATACCAAAATTTCGTAAATCTATATAATCTAAAGATTCCAAACTAAGAAGCTTATTCCCAACCATCCAAAATTTTCCTCATATTTGTTTTAAATTCTCCTTTTTTAGTGAAGGCAATGGGATTTGAATCTGACCCATGCTCCCATTTTTGTTTGAAGTAAGTACCTAAATATACAAATTGTAAATATAGAAATGATATTATTTAGTTGGTCGTTTAAGTATTATTATTATTTTATTAATATCATTTAATTGCATTTTATGTATTTTTCTTTTAGTATATTTACCGTACGTCGCAGTGAAAAAAAAAGGTCCTGCCAGAATAACAGCGCTCCTGCAGCACTATGCTGCAGAAGCACATGCTGAGGCAGGGTCCTATTGGTCTCGCACAGGACTCCATTAATTGTTTGTAGTATTTTGTAATTTCTCTTTTATATGTTCTGTGTGTACCAATAAATAATTTCTTTCTTCTTTCTTTCTTTCTAAGATCATTAGGACTAACAGACCACTGCAAGCGGAACATACATATCTACAACATAATACACAAGAGACTGATGCTTGCAGATTTTGCAAACAGGAGCGTGAAACACCAATGCGCGTCCTGTGCTTTTGTGAACTTCTCATTCACCAAGAAACCGACATTTGGGGAGACCATTCTGGACTTAATGAAATAAGGATTAAGCAGAGCCTTAGGTAACATTTTGTTACACATAAAGTCACACCTGGCATTAATGTCCATGCTATGCTTAAAAACAGTAACACGTTGCCAGCCTGTTGCCTACTTTAAAGAGGCATGAAACCCAAAAATTAACAAACCTTCAGGAAAGAACCAACAGAAGCCAACAACCAGAACAGATGTTCCACTCCATATCATCTCAACAGTCCAAGTATTTATCATCATCATTATTAATAAAAATGAATCCCTGTTTCCCTTGTCACCCAAGGGAAGGGAATTAATTTTTATTAACTTCAGAACCACTTTACCTATTTGATTTTTTTTCTTAAACTTTCTAATACTTTGTAAAAGGTCCTTCCACAAAGAAAAATTGCGCAGAAAATTTGATAGATAATTTACTGAAATTATTACAAAGCGAAAAATTATTGATAAATGACACAAATAACGCAGCTGCATTTTCAACACAAAATTTGTAAAATATATGTATGTGTTTTAGTGGTCCGATAGACCGTAGGATTGTCTTAATTTATGTAGTTATATCTCTTTTTTGAAATTTTCACAACAACGTGTGGCAGGTCTGCTAGTTGTGAATAAAAAAGAAGACAAACCAATGCTGTTGATATAGTAGACGTTTATAATAAGAGCACTTACAAGTTAACAATTGTATTTCCACAAAATAAAAAGGTAGACGAGACAGGTAGACCGTGATACACGGTATTAACCGGAAAGGTCATCAAACTGCTACACGTGCTAAATTTTCTAAAAATATCGATTACATTAACCCGGCGTCTGTATGGTAGAAAAATGGAACGAGGACTGTAAGGTGGGTCAATATGACCCGGATATTGAATCATGTCTAATTTCTACTGTTTAAATAAAAATAAGGAAAATATCTTCTAATCAAGACAGTTAATAATAACTTCTGCTATTTAAGTGAAAAACAGGTGGTAGACCCATATGTAGGGTCGTCTGGGTAGGTACCACCGCCTTTCTTATTACTGCCGTGAAGCAGTTCGCTGTGTTTCGGATTGAAGGGAAAGGTAGACAGTATAGTACAATTACTGGGCATGGAGGGCATATCATCTTAGTCCCCAGGATGGCAAACGCACTTGCGGTGTTATGTGATTTACACTTAATATTGCAAGTGTCTGTAAGCGGCGGTGACCACTTAAATCAGGTGGGCCGTAAAAGCTTGTTTGCCATCTCGTAACATAAAAAACAACGATAAATCAAGTAATATTAGGTTTTAATTTGTCATTTATGAAAATACTTTAAAATCTATCATAAAATATTAACTTCCGAAATAGTTGAAAATAATAAACAAAAGTGAAACTTTTATAATTATTTCTTCGAAGAATTCTTTTATAAACTTGACGTCAAATTAAACTAATTTCTTAGAATTAATGACTATCAGTGGGTGGACGATCTGGTGGTGACTATCTGGGTATATGAAATTGAAGCATATTTCATAGTTACTGGTAGTTTCCTGTCATTTTGACTGTGGACAATTGGACATGCTTGGCATTTCTTTTTGATCACCAAAATCTTCACTAAATTTTCTTGTACAACCCTCTAGGTAAGTACTAAAGCACTTGCTAACTCGTATTAGTGTGTGCAAGTGCTCAAGTGATTACTGAGAAGATCGAGGCTTAATTATAACCAAAAGAATGTATAAAGGTAATTGACACAAAATAGTGACGTGACTGTAAGATTGGGTCATATCATCGAGCACATAACCAATAGAGTAATAATACACGCCCTCCGTCTCCGAAACAAGTTAGCGCTTTTGCGCTAACGTCAAACTGTCAATCTCACCTAAAACAGTATATTACTAGTTTTGCAACATGCTGCAATAACATGAATCTAAACGTGTATCGATATTTGCAGTTCAATAACACGCTATCCCTTGGAAATAGATTTATTTTTTCGTTGTAAGTAACATTTCTTTGTAAAAAATATTATGAACACTGTTTGAAACGCGTTTTTATGTAGCTAATTCAATATTTTGCACTTTCACTGGAATTTATCACTTTTAACTGATTTTCATATCTATACCTTTCTGTATTATTTTGTACTATAACGCGCTATTATTTTCTAATTTTATGTTTAATTAATTGACTGTCAATGTCAATCTTTGTTTGTCATTAATTCTTATTTTTATTTTTTCTGTGTAGGACGTTTTCTGGAACTATGTTCTGTGAGTGGTAATAAGCGCCCTTTGTCTACAAAACACCTTCGCGAAACAAACGTAAACCAAATGTCAATCACCAAGACAGTACGTCACCGATTAATCAATCCGCGGGTGCGAAGCATTTCATACGGGAATAATTAGATTTACATAGAAGTAACAACCTACATAATGCTAAATTGTTCTATTGGATTGTGTGGGAGAAACAGCAAAAAAAAAATTGAATGTACATGGTATCACATTTCATCGGTAAGTAAGCGTAATCATACTAAAAAATTAAATTCAAACATCATAGGTATCGATATCGATAAAAACATTTGCATGCCTGTGTATCCCCATCTTTAGTATGACGCGTAGTTACAATTGTTTGCCGGAATTATTTTAGAACTAATTATGTGGGTTAAATGTAATCTAAATTTTCTAAAAATATCGATAACATTAAATGTAATCGATATTTTTAGAAAATTTTGCACGTGTAAGAGTTTTCTGACCTCTCCAGTTAATACCGTGTATCACATCACCTTGTTTGTGTGAAGCACGCACACAATTGCGTCTTATAAGATCAAAGTAAATAAAATACTTATTGTATTTTTGCGGGAACTCATAAATTCGACGAGGAAACGTTTTGTTCGTAATAAGGTTATTCGTCTCATGCTACCTTATACGTGACCATGGAACAATTAGGTTCCACCTATGAAATTAAAGTTTTTTTTTCTAATGCACGATTAACGGTCGGTTTCAATAATTTTTCAATTTTAATCAGTAGTTCGTAGTTCCTGAGATAGGCGCGTTCAGCCAAACAAAAAAATAAACTTTTCAGTTTTATAATACCAGTATAGATAATTTTAAGTGTTTGCAAATGCAAAAAAAAAGTATTTTTTTAATTTTATTAAAAGGTCAAGCCATTTGCTTGACCTTTTAATTAAAAAAATTAAAAATTAAAAAAACCCTATTCCACCTGATGGTAAGCAGAAGTAGAGTCCAAATGCGAAGATAGCTGGTGCAAGAGATAAGCTGCCGCGCTAGCCACACTCGCCTTGCTGACCTGCAAGGTGCTTCTTCACGCCCCTTTTGAATGACCCAGGATTGTAGGAAGGAGGGAACACGTGTGCTGGCAGTGAATTCCATTTCTTGATTGTGCGACAAAGAAACGAGTCGCCAAATTTCTTAGTCCGCGTTGGACCAGCACGCATAGTCCTTAAAAGGAAGGAAGATGGTGGGATTAGGGAAAAAAGTTCCTCAGAGCACTCGCCGTGGTACAGACGGTAGAAAGCGGTTAATGACGCAACATTGCGACGCAATTGAAGAGGCTCAAGATGTTTAGTCACCTCTTCGTCGCCGATGATGCGGGCCACGCGACGCTGCAACCTATCCAAAACATCGAATAAGTACTTGGCAGAGCCATCCCACAGGTGCGAGCAATACTCCACGCAGGACCGTACTTGCGTCTTGTATAGCAAGCAAAGTTGATTTGGCGTGAATAGACGCCGCACCTTTTTCAGAACTCCGAGTTTCCGTGAAGCTTATAACGCCGTGATTTTATCACGCTTTCGATGTAGTCCTTCGGATTCAGGTCGCTGCGAACCTCCATACCGAGCAAGGTGATACTGCTCTGTAGCGTTAGTGTTGTGCTCTGGAGAGAGGGAAGGGAAAGGAATAGAGACGTTTAGCCGTAAACGCGCACACCTGAGTTTTCTTGGCATTGAACTCAACCAGATCTATCTTGATAAAGCCCGAGACAGGCCTGAATTTGAATCTGGAGACTGTTAAATTCATTCGAAAATTCGTCTTTGAGTGCAACAACACCTTTTTCCATTGTCAGTCCACAGTGACAGACCGAACGAAAAGTGCGCGACCATTCTGATAAGGGTTTCTTTTCCTTCCACACTGCCGGAAATTAATTGTCACTGAACAGAAAATAGGGCGAGAGTCCAATTAATTATTACTCATTTCATTTATTTAACCCGGCTAGAGACTGCGACGCGCTTCTTTCTGATATTAATGTCCGAATTGCTCGATTAATCTCCACTCGGTAGAGATTTCGGAACTTTTTTCGGTACAAAATTTTGCCATTGGATTTCTCCGATCAAATTATACTAATCGATACAATTTAATACCATGAAGGTAATATTTTAACCCTCTGATTATATTATCGAAGTTCCTGCGCTCCTTGTGACAATTTTAGTGGACATGGATTTAAAATAAGATTATTATGAAGCGCTCTTATCAGAAAGAAAAATAAGCAGTTTATGATATTCGGTACATTCTCAACATGAAGTTATATCAAACAATAGCTTTGAAAAATGGTGTAGATAGAAAATTTTCTAAAATATAATATATTTTTTTAAATTTGTGGCGAAGACATAATATAGGTTTAAGTCAAAATATATGAGCTGTGTTACCTATTCCGGCTTATTTATTTATTCCACGACAAACCGACAACCTTAAATTAAATAATATATCAAAAATAACCTCCGTCTATTCAAAAATACAAATAAAATATTTTTTAAGGCTAAAAAATAGTTAAGATTAGGCAAAAAATATGTTTATAGTGTAGGTGTATTTTGAAAATTATTTGTTAATAAAAAAAACCGAATTCAAAATTAAAACGGAGAAATAAAAGATTTATGTTTAAACATATTTAAATAGCTATCTTTTTTGAGGTCAATGTTTATTCCAAATATTGAGGCCCTTAAATGCATGCAGACACAGAAATTTAAATTGCGTACTTTTATTGAAAACATAATCGATGTAAATGATATTAGGCTAGGAGATATATTAGATACTAACTTTGTTATAGGTTACCATTTTGGAGACATAATCGTCATACAGTTCTTAATAATTTACACAGAGTCACCATTCCTTATAAGCGCCGCCGGGGGCCGGGGATATGTATTGAGATACTTAACGGTATATTATGATCTATTTAAAAAGATATAAATAGATATACCTAAGCATACAACACAACATTTCTTACACATAAAGCCACATTTGGCAGTATGGGCCAAAACAAAAAAATTGCATGTGTCAGGAGGTCCTGCTCTTCCATAGCTCTTACTTAGAAAATTTCTAACATATAGATTATTACTTAGATATATGTCGCGATTGCCATAAATTTGAATAGAATCGAATATATGGAATAATTTTATTTTTGCGTTTACAAACGCGTAAATATTAATACTAGAAAAATGCACTGAAAAAATCGACTTGCCTCAGGCGGGACTGGAACCCGCATCTTCCGCAATCCGGGCGGCTGCGTTGACCAATTACGCCACCGAGACACTGCTTTTCACTGTCGCAATTTGTCAGTGCTTGGTGCTTATGTTTTTATGATAAACATTGTTTCATCAAATCTTTGAAATTATTTTGCACTTCTAAGACCCGAACGAAATATTTTTGCAAATATTTGACGCCCAGTTCAGATGAAACTACCTTACATTATGGAATAATTTTATTTTTGCGTTTACAAACGCGTAAATATTAATACTAGAAAAATGCACTGAAAAAAATCGACTTGCCTCAGGCGGGACTCGAACCCGCATCTTCCGCAATCCGGGCGGCTGCGTTGACCAATTACGCCACCGAGACACTGCTTTTCGAGTCCCGCCTGAGGCAAGTCGACTTTTTTCAGTGCATTTTTCTAGAATGGAACTTTGAACATACCTTATTGTAAAATCTAATAATATACAATATTAACCAATTTTAACTCAAAATTGCTTGAGTTAAAAACAAGTAAATACGAAAGAATAATTAAGTTAAATAACGCAGTAACGTCAAGACTTGTTTTTCAATTTCGTTAATTGCTTTTACGTATTTCTGTTTCACTGCCGAGCAATTACATTTCAGTTGACATAAATGTGACACGTATGAATGGAGGCAAACGTGTTTCATCTAATATATGTACGTAACTAAAGATCAGAGACCTTTTAACGTAAGTATCTGGTATCTCGAAGATTCTAGACATTATGAATAACAGGCTGTTTATAAGTCCTTGTAAATTACGCTTTTTAAAATAATAAGAATGTTTTAAATTGATATTAATCTCACAGTATACCAAGAACAGTAATACGTCTTCATACAAACTGGCCGCTATCCATTAGAATGTGTGCGTGCGTAGGTACTCGGCGCCGTGTACGCACGCACTGTGACGCACACATTGACATAAAAATATGGGGGCATAAGGTGGTCTCACCGCCCGGCACATTTGCGTCAACGCAAGAGTAGGCTAATAACTCGCCGACAGCCCGCAGATAAACTACTGTTCATGGTATACTGTGCCTGTAGTTTAGCATAATTCTATTTTAATTACAACTAAACAGATACCCGGACTACTGAGATAATTTTGAGTGTAACTTTTGTCCGGTTATTGGTTTTTGTTGGTTTCTTTCCTTGAGGGTTGTTACTTTTTGGATTAAGTGTCCCTTTTATGTAGGCGACAGGCTGGCAACCTGTCACTTTTTGGAGGCACTGCATGGCCCATACTGCCAGATGTACTTTATAGAATAGATAAGAAGTCATTTATTTCAACACAGGGTCATAGATTTTACAATTTTTCCAACATTATTAAGTTAACATTAATAAAATATATCAAAATTACATTACATTACATTGTCCAATCCATTATAGTCATCCATCAATTTATTAAAATAAAGACGTCAAAGTGAGTATCACTAATTAATTATTTATTAATTTACGTCTATTTTATTTTAATGGTTTGTTTATTTATCAGTATTAACCATAGAGCAATGGTTCATGTACTGACAGTCAAATCTATTTGAGAACATGTTTTATGTAAACGATACCTAAGGCTCTGCTCAACCCCTCTTGGGCTTACGAGCATGGTTATATGCATGTGTACCTTTGTATAATACATTAACAAAAGTGAGTAATGTATAAATGTGACAATTAGATGGCATTAACTTCTTGAGAGTAGCAAAATAATAGCACTCCACATTTGAGTGGAAAAAATCAAATCCTATTTTCCTTACAGCTAAGCAATCGCAATTAGCTACTTCTAATACGAAAGCTTCCTTGCTTCTATGAACATGTCAATTATAAGCATAATAATAATTTTATTCTTATAAAGTCAATAAAGTATAAATTCCACAATTAGATAATGTATAAAATGATGATGAAAGATTGTATGAGTGGAAATGTAATTTTCTAAATTTTGTAGTTTAAAATTTATAAACGGCCATTTATTTCATATAATACATTAATTAAATTAATTAAATGGCCATTTATAAATTTTAAACTACAGAATTTTGAAATATTGATTCATAATAATATTGTAAACAAAAACAAATGAGAAATATAATCAAAGCTATGCTGTATATTAAAGTCAGAAGAAACATAATAAAGAAATTAGCTATATATGCTAAAAATCTCCTGTTAAATATTAATAAAAAATCTGCAAGTGTGCATATTGGAAAAGTAATCCCAATTTATTTCGTGTACTACGTCAGGCACAAGGTTATCCTGGCCAAGATCTTCAGTAAAAGCTTTTTATATCGCTCATTCAAGCGAAGCTTTAAAATTGACAAAAGTTTGTATAAGTGACTTAGGTAACTCGCGGCGATTCACGCCGTCAGCTGTTATAATCCCACCGCCTTCCAAATGTAACGAAATAAAGAATAATATTTATTATAGGTGCTTTCGTGGGCTGACATGAAAAAAGTTGGAAATCGATGTGAATCTTTGAGTAACTTTGTTCAAATTTCGATTTGAAAGTTACAACAGGAGTGAAAGTAGACACGCACTCAATTTTTTTAAGAAACGTAGAACTTAAAAATATACAGCTGATGAAAGGTATTGTTATTAACATTTACGCACCCTGAAGTGGTTTTAAAAATGCAAAATGGCTTACTAACGAGGAATTTTAATTAGTTATGTTAAACAGTGAGATTGATTCAATTAGAGAAACGGCAAGTTCTGCTCGTAACCGCCGGAAAATTTCTAACAGACCTGAACGGCAGCCAAAGATAAGGCTACTCTTCCGTTTCGAAATTGTAATATTTGCACTGAGCTTCACAAACCTTAACATACACGTTTACGGACGCGTCTCGTCTGGGAAGTTTGTAAACAAATGACATTAGCATTGCCTTAATCGACACCACGGGAGCTATTCCGAGAACCATCTAGAACGGTCTCGGCGACCAATTTTCTTGTTTAGACAACTCTACACAATTTGAATTGTCATCAGTATTCAGTGCTTAGGGCCCGTGATTATTTAAATTTGCCACTTCAACGGCAGCTGGAAGCTAATCTGTTTTGTTTGGGTATCAATTTATTCCGCAGTTCCCGTTTTGTTGCAGAGTCGAGAAAATTACAATCGTGAATTTGGGAACTAGGCATAAATTCAATTATAATAACTCTTTATTCGCCACGTTCAATGGAAAGTGGTTCAAGTTTATAATATTGTTACTTAGCGATGAAGCCCCAGATATTCACACATTGAAGACGAATATAATAGTGTTGTAGTTATTGAAAGAAAACTATTATCTTATAGGGTTTCATTGAGATGTGAACGACACTTTTTCAGAACAGTCAACGGTTTTCATATTTTTACTTTCTCGCATACGTAGTATAGAGGAAGTCTTGTAATCGTCAAAAAATTCGACCTCACGATTTTGACGGATTTACACGTTTTGGACCTCCTTGAGTCCAAAAATATCGTTTTTGGCATTATGTCTGTGTGTCTGTGAGTTAGCACGATAACTCGAGTATGCTTCAACTTATAGCAACCAAATTTAACATGCATGTATGACATCAAAATATAAGGTTTCTATCAAATTTTGAGTCGTTTCCCGTATACGAGAAAGTCAAGGGGAGACCACTCCGAATCAAAATTTATTTTCAGTTTTGATTTTCGCTTCAGTACAATTACAATTGAAAATCCAACTATAATTACAGATTATATAAAAAATTTAGCTAGTTACATGAAATTGTTAGTTTTATAGTCTACAAAAACTGTATTTGATTGTTCTACTGTAAAATAATTTTGATTGCGCTCGGCTTACGTCGAGAAGTTTGTAATGCAGTTTTGAACAAAACACAATTTTGCGGTTAAAACCGTTTCAAATTAAGGCAATGGGGGCAAAGCCGCGACGGAGCTTATAGTTGCTTCACTTTATTGGAGTAAGGGAAACATTTATAACATGTTAAGAGCCACTTAATGTCTATACGCCTGCCAAGGACCTAATAGAGTATATGTACTAGAAATTAACAAGGCTCTCGCCCTTTCCAATATTAATTTGGTTCTGAATTGCGTGTTAACAATACCTATAATCAACAGTGGAAATTATAATAAGATTGCTTTACTTATTAAACCATATACATATATATTATCACGCTCGTAATTTCAAAGAAGGTTGAGCAGAGCTTTAGGTACACATAAAGTCACATCTGGCAGTATGAGACAAACAGCGTCTCAAAAAAGTTACCAAGTTTTTTAAAACCTACATCAAGCTCCAAGTCTCTATATCTAATATCTCACATGTGGCGGTGGTTCTCAAGGCATTAACTGTGCCATATCATGAGTAATGTTTAAACCAACAATGTAAAAATAAAAAAATACTGACTCTCTTATATAATACGAACTACAATAAATAAATATTGTATACAAAAGTAATAACTATCATACAGCCATAGCTGACCTCAAATAAAACATTTATGTATTGTTTCGCGTATAAAACAAAGATTTGTATGCCTGCTGCATTAGGAGTTAGCCATCACCATAGAAACTCCCCTAGCATTGCACCAAGACGACAATATCGATGAATTTTGTATTTTGTGACTTTAGTGTCGGCGTTCTAATACTTTGGGGAAATTCATCCCAGCAAGGGATCGTTCCCCTACTATTATTGGATCTTGCATCTGTGTTCTCCAAGTTTGCTTAGGAATGAAAAGTCAGGAGTGATTTAAAATCTTTGAACCCTCTTTTTGTTTCTGTTGGATTTATTCTGTTACGAAATTGGGTTTGTTGGTTGTAATGCCATTAATGAGCTTCGTTTTCCCCTTATTCAATTATTGTAGAATACTAGCAACCCGCTCCGGCGTCACAGGTTTAAAATTCTAACAGAAAGAGGTGAAAATGTTAACATGTTGTTTATAAAATTTATTTACACTTAAACAATTAGACACTCTGATAATCTTTCAACACCAGGTCATAGAGAAGTTATTTTATTTTTTAGTTTATGTGATGTTAGATGTCAATTCCCCTGTGCCGAGGCTATGTAGAGTAGAAAATGAAAATTTTTTTTCTGACATCTTGGCTGACTAATTCACCAAGCTCAAAAGGAATTTATCCAAGCACTGGGAGAAAACAACCTAGGCTTTTTTCCAGCTATTTGTAGATTAATGATATTTCTTTGGTTTTTTATATACTTTTTGTTGTTCTTAAATAATTCCTGTAATAATTATGTGTGTCTACTTTGATGCTTGGTATTTTTCTTTTCTTTCTTTCTCACTGCATGTGGTGTTCACCTTAATTGTTTGTTACACTTAGCTATTGTTTTGTTTTTGAGTCTCAAATGTATTGGTGTTAACAGATACTGGTGTTCCTTAATAAATAGATAAACGTTATTAAGTTGACAGAAAACCATACGGCTCGCCTGGTGGTAAGCGTAGTCTATAGACGTTTGTAACACTGGCATGATACTCGCGCGTTACCAACCGTAGTCCCCCTCCTTACCCCCTGGAGGTCTAACTCGTAGTGATGGATTGAAAACAAAATCATAAATGAGTCGATCATTCAAATAAATAAATTATCAATAATATAAGTATTCTCTCAATCTCTACATAGCTTATAGAGCGTCCGCTCTTAAATATTTTTTCGATTTTTTCGAACCCTTGATATCTTCAAAATCTGCAATTAATTCCCAATAACATTATATTAATTTGGATAAGAAATGGAAGAATGAATAAAGCCTCGCATGATTTAACGCGACACTAAACTCGATCCCTAGTGTGAAACTGTCTGTGTATAGAGGGAGTCTTGTAATCGTCAAAAAATTGGACCTCGAGATTTTCACAGATTTACTCGTTTTAGTCCCTGAGTCCAAAAATAATTTTTTTGGTGTAATGTCTGTGTGTGTGTCGGTGTGTCTGTGTGTCTGTGCGTTAGCACGATAACTCGAGCATGCTTTAACTTATTGCAACCAAATTTGTACAAACATACGTGTATGAGATCAAAATATAAGGTTTCTATCAAATTTTGAGCCGTCGATCAGGAAAGTTAAGCAACCAAGTGCGCGGTCGGTACTCGGATGCGTGACCAAAATTTAACATACATGTATGACATCAAAATATAAGGTTTCTATCAACCTTTGAGTCGTTTCCGGTATACGAGAAAGTCCAGGGAAGACCACTCCCGATTTTTTGATAACAAAACATATTTATTTTGTCTTATTTGCTAAATACTTATCACCTCAGCTATAAAAGGACATTTTCTAGAAATCCAGTGCATTTGTGCAAACGAAATCCAGATAAACTTTACCCAATTAAAAGCTCTACCTCCAAGCCACCTACGTAGCTATTTCAAGCACAGCGGTTACTATTACAAGTTGCAAACAGGCGTATTTCAGATTAATCACGACGAGTCGCCCACCACCTGCTCTCGGCGCCCGTGAGTCAATAACAAAACATGTCAGAATTAGCGCCAGCTAAAATAATTCTCCTACATTCATTACAAACATAAGTTTGACAGAATGAAATTTTGATGATAATTAATAAAGTTTTCGTTTACTATAATATTAAGAATTGACATTGAAACAAAATATGGATTTATTGGCAGTATACTAACGATAGCTGCCTGTTCGTCTCCGTCCCCACGAGGTCCGGGTAATAGACCTGGCCCACCTCAAGCGTCTTCGCCTTGTCGAGAAGAATACTACGCGCTTTCCCATAGAGTTCACATTCCCACATTGCGTGGTGTACGTCCTCTACGTCGCTACCCCCACAGTAGCATGAGCTCACATCGGTGAGTGTCAAACGGAAAAGTCTGCCCCTGAAGCAACCGTGATCTGTCAGCGGCTCTGAGGTTTCATAGTCCGACTCGACCCAAGTCGCCTTGGGACGAGCCACCACATCCGGGAAGAACTGATAAAGCTTCCTCTCCTTGTCCGACGTGTACCAACGTCCCTGCCTGGACGGACGGAGTGCTCAAGGGTCAAACCCACCACCTTCCCATGGCCTGATGCAACCTTACGGTTATACAGTGCGCTGCTAGTTGCCGGAGGCTCTGTTTTCACAGCGCACCTTAATCTCTCCTACAAATTATTCTTTATCCATCCTCCTTGTCCCTGTGGTCTTTCTCCCCTTTCTGGGGCGGACATCACTCGTATCCTTCGGTGCCTTCCAGGTCGTCGGAAACCACCCGAAGTGGTACTGCTAGCTCCCACTGCCCAGTCTTCTGCCTCTTCTGCGGCGTCTTCTTTCTTCACCTCTCTCTGTCTAGCCCACTCCTAATCTTGTGCCATCGTCGCGCTCAGGGGTCAATAAAACTTTGTTGTTATTTCCCATTTTGATTGGGATTGGATTGTTTATTCGAGTTTTCCGCCCACAGTACCGCCTGCATTATGCGCCTTTGTGTATAAAAGGGCCAATGGGTTCTGAAAATGGCTGTCGAAAGAAAGCACGGTGTTTTCTTCAGGCGAGGAAGCAGGGATTACTCTTCATTGTATTTCTTAGGGTGGAAATCCTGATACGCGTACATTGGTCGAGCATACCAATAAACACTATAATCTATGTGGCATCGCACTGTGACACTGAAGTCAGCTATTTTTTTTAATTACTACTACCTTCTACAAGTGATAGGCAGCCCTGTATGTAGGGTCGTCTGGGTAGGGTCCACGTTTGGAAGCCTCCTCGTGGCGGGAAAACTTTCACGGCGGGCTTTTGATGTCAAGTGTGTCTCCTTGGCATTCGAAGTTACATGCCATCGTCGAGTTTAGTGGGTATGGAAGGAACGCCTTTACCTCGAGTCCCACATATCCCCTGCGGTTGGCACCACCCCGCAGGGACGATGCGTAAATGCATTTGACCTCCCCGTCAACAAAACAAAGGGTCGTCTGGGTAGGTACTCCGCCTTTCATATTTAAGCCGTGAAACAGTTTGCTGTGTTTTGCATTGAAGGGCTAGTGTAATATCCGGGCATGTAAGGCATTTTCATCATAAGCCTCAGGATGACAATCTGCAATACCAAGTGAGTTTTTCCTTGTTATTACAGGTGTTTGTAGGCGATGGTATCTACTTACAACCAGGTGGGCCGTCAGCTTGTTTGTCATCTGATAGTATAAAAAAACCTGGAACTACAACTACCTAGTGTCACTAGGTCTTTAAAAAAGGCGAGATAAAGAACCCAAGGCAAGGGGGGATTTTTATCCGACAAGCATCCTCTGCGAGGGAGTCTCTATACTGATTAAGGCTCTAGGGCGTTCGAGTTGGAAGGAACAGAAGTCAGCGATGGATAAATACTACTTTTGGACTGCTTTCCCACCGGAGTATGTGAGAAGTAGCTGGAGCGGTGCGAGGATGCACAGCTAAGCTGTGTGTGAAACGATGTGAGCGTTTTCACTTAAGATGTGCTAGGGTGCTCAGCGATGCGAGACTGCGTAGCGACGTTGTGAAACGGTGCGCAGATGAGCGGTGTGAGGATACTAGAAAAATGCACTGAAAAAAATCGACTTGCCTCAGGCGGGAAGCAAGTCGATTTTTTTCAGTGCATTTTTCTAGTATTATATTTACGCGTTTGTAAACGCAAAAATAAAATTATTCCACGGTGTGAGGATTTTCCCTACAATAGATATGTACCTCTAACAATCACCTTCTAGTAACTGCTAGTGGTTTCTCGCTCGCCTCCATCCCTAAAAGACATACCTCATACTGTTATGTCAAATGTCTTTATTAGTGAATTCTTAGCTTATTTTATTTAATTTAATTTACATTTTGATTATTGTTGATTCTTATTTAATGTATTGATTAAGTTTTAATTTATTAGGCTTGCTAGATAGAAATAATTATAATTGTTTTCATGTCTAATTCCACTTTCAGTTGCTAAGTTGACTAGTTTTACGAAAGCCAATCCGAGGCGTCGACCAATCACAGCCAAGTACGATGAGGTGGGGTGACCGGGCGCATTCGGAGCGGCCGGCAGTCGAGCCAGAGCTTGAAGCGAGTGAAGAAGTGTTAACGACTAGTGTGAAAGTGCTGTTAAATTACTAATAAATTGTGAAGTGATTGGAATGTTACATCATGCTTCATTTATCCTGACCTAACCTAATAATTACTTATACCTCACACACATCCCTCGTTCCTATACCTCGCATGTTTTGTAAGTAGAAAAACTTCGCTCCGCTAAGCCGTTTCCACAGGAGCTGCGCTGAGCTAGGCTAGGTAAATCAAACGATTCTATTCGTTTTTAACAAACAAGGTGATGATTGTAGTGTGTATCTATATGTGTAGTGTATTCATTTCTTTAATATTTTATAGTTTTTTTTACGTTGATTATATGACGAGGTAATGATTCTCTGTAGTTCTCGGTTTTACTATAGTAAATATACAACGATTGCTTTAGAGTGTCTTTGCACTGATCATCACCACGGTATAAGTACAATTGTTAATTGAGGAAAACCTTTAATTGGCCTTACTTTTGGAATTGTGCACAAGATAATGTAATCTCAGTAAAAAGTTGTTGGTTTTCTAAGAAAATAAATAAATAAACATATTTCTCGCTACACATTTTCGCACATCGCTGGTGAAAACGCAGCTTTATTCAGACGCTCGACTGAACGTCCGTGACCGACTACCGACGTCAGCTTCCGAGAAATTCTGCTACGGAACGGTTCCATTCCCTTTCCGAGCTGATAACTGTGCTAAGACCGTAACCATTCGATGTTTATACGAGCAAGGATCGATTAGTAGTTTCAACTTAATGCCGAGAAGCCCCACGGTCACCCTAGCGAGGGAATGTAACGGAGCGCTAACCCCTTGCAAAAAGAGTTGGGTATTAATAAAAAAAGTCGTAAAAAGATAGAGGCACCTATTAGTTTTACGATTTTTATACATGCAGGCGTCTTCTCTTATTGCAAATATGACAACTGACTGAGTAATTTCAAAATTATATTCACTATGTGCCGAAGTCGTCAGTCCAATTTTTCACTCGCAAAAATCTTCCAATTTTTACTGAATACATTGCAAAATAGAAGCGTTAGTCCACAATAATAACGCACACAAGCAAAGACAACTCATATAGCGCTGACACTGTGGAAAATATATTGATCCCGCTCTATAGGTATTTTTCGTGCGTTTCTACTTGATCGGGTACACCGTCCATTTAGTTAAATTATTCTTGATTTTTATGGGTTATTTGATTAATCTCGACAGTTAACTAAATTATATTCAACAGTAAAGAGGTAACTGGCGACACAGTTAGTAACATCTGGCAGTATGGACCATGCAGTGCCTCGAAATAGCGAAAGGATTCCAGCCTGTCGCCTTCTTAAAAAGTATATTAAATCGAAAAATTAACTATACCTTCAATGAACCAAGAAACAAAATCCGTCGACCAGAACATAGGTAAATTATGATGTAATTAGTCATCAATATACACAGTCATATAAATACTATAGTGATAGTAAAAATTCATTGTAAAAATGTTTTTGAAATTTTTCATACATTTTGTTTTTCCGATCTATTTGTATGGCCAAATAAAAAAAAAATTATAACACCATTAGTATTTACATGAACTAAGGTGCCCGCTTGATACCTCATGACCCAAAAAAAAAAACATCCTGTATAAACATGAAAAATAAAGCATACGAAATACTACCGACCTGCAAGAAATTAGGGTCAGGGCAGGAATAAGAAGACATTATATGAAATATTTCCTTCCCTTCCATTCGGTACTCGAAACCGGAACCATGAGGTCTTTAGGTGCCACAAGCGAAGTTTTCACAAAGACGAGTATAAAATGTTTTAGAATATCGGTTTCGGTTAAGAGAAATTTATTTCTCATACAAAAATAATTTGTTCATTTACAATGAGATACAAAATATATTACACTACTAAAATAAAACTTTTTTGCCGCTGAGGCCTTAACAAAGAGCTTACAATTTTAAAATTAAATTTTTTCAAGTTTCTCTTTATGTATGCTTGTATGCTTTCACATTATTTTTTAAAATATACCATATGTAATAATTTCAGTCTAGACCGTACAAAGAAAATGTATGAACAGATTTCGCTTTAAACCTGGAATTACGAATGTGACTCAGAAGAGCTTTGTGTATTCCATTTAGTAAGGACCCGTTTAATTGTAAGCGTATAGCAATCATTAGGATAATATAAAATACACCGTCTTTCTTCGTTATAAAGTGTCCATCTTGTCATACCTATTACTGATTGGTTTGTGATTCGATTAGGTAACTAGAGATGAACAGTTTTCGGGGAATTACCGTTTTCTGTGGGGGCAATTAATCAAGCTGGCCACCTGTGACTACCCTCTAATGTCTTTAATATCTAACGGACAAAACGAAGGAGAGCTGTGAGCGTTTTTGTCCTAAATAATAATGAAAGAAATATATTGCTAATGTAACTTACACAATGTTGAAGACATAAGCCGACTGGATGAGTATTGCAAATGGAATAAGAATGGCTTGGAGTTTTTATGTAATTATATCACAATAATATTTTTTTGTCAAAAGTCACCCGTAAATCACCATCATCATCATCAACAGCTCATATAATGTCCCCACCGAGAGGCTCGAGCCTACCACACATTAGAGGCGATTAGGTCTTAGTGAACTACGCTGGCCAAGTGCGGGTTGGTCGACTCCACACACAACCTAAGAATTTCTTCATAGATGTGTGCAGGTTTCCTCACGATGTTTTCCTTCCCCGTAAAAGCGTCGATTAAACGCACATATGAATTCAAAATTTGAAAATACTTTGGTACGTGGCGGGGTTTGAACCGGTGCCTCCCAGGTCGGGGACAATGCACTATTCTACGGACGTGGACACTTCAACAAATACGAGTTAAGCAGTAATTTTACGGTAAAGGAAGACGGTATGGTTTACATATGCTTAATTTGTATTTTGATTATGATTTGCCTTTACACATTCCAATAGTCTAATGTAATAGATAAGCTTATAATATATAGTCAAAGTTCCTAATAGAGCGCGGTGCATATACAATATACATAGATTACAATAATTGTATACCTTGGCAAAAGTTTGTGACAACGCAAACGTTGAGATAGTGAAATGAAAACATGCGGTTTTCACTGTTATCTACTTATACTTAAGTTGTTGCCGTGTGATGCCGTCAGAGTAGAATAGCATCACCCCTTATCCTCCAATGGGTGTCGTAATAGGCGACTGATGGATCAGCAAAGGGGTATTGATCACCCGACACTGCGTCCACCAATCCGCATTGGGCAAGCGTGGTGGACTACTGCCTGAACTTCCTTCGATGACAAGGAGAGGCCTTGTGTTCCTGCAGTGGGTCGAATTATAAAGGCTGTAATAATGATGAATGATGACTTAAGTTGTTTTCTTCCCAAAGTGTTCGTTTTTTATTATTTATTTAATTACTTTTTTTGAGGTCGGCGTGCCTTAATATTTTTAATAAACGTTATCCACTTGTCTTTGGCACCGAGCTCAAAAGTTCTAGTAACTACTTAATTATTTCTTTGTCTTTTACCTGTAGTTTAAGGTGAAATTATAGGTTATTCTTGATACTTCTTAATTTATTAGGTACGCACAGTTACACGTAATTTTCTAATTAAAAAGGTTTCTAAAGAAGCTTGTCTTACTTATTCTATTATTTTTTGCGAGTTCTTGTGCTAATTTATCGGAACTAGGGTAGGTAAATGAATTTCGGAGACTTTTTACCATCATTGAAATTGTCAAGATTGCTAAAGCCTAACTGCACGCACACACAGAAACAACATGCTTAAAGACATGTTTTAAAATATCGCTGACCAGCCATCGACAAATTCACTTAGTGACTAATACTTACGCACTTAACTCTCTATCTCAAAAATACAGAGCTGAATTTAATAAAACTTTCACAATTCCCTAAGTTGGACTATACTTAGTCTACCTTAACAGATTTTTGAAATTCGACTTAAAGTTTTTGAGATATACGTCGACATCATACAAACACTCATGAAATTTTACACCTTTTTAGAAACTGGTAGGTATAGACTAAAATATTTTACAAAAACTGTGGTGTAATCGGATAATAATACGAGTACATACATACGGGTCAAATTTTTGAAGTCGGTTTAAATGTATAAAATTGGTCTTGTTTTTACAGTTGGCAAGCAAACGTTCACCTCATAAAATATAATAAAGAAACATAATAAGGTGCTTATCTATAAAGACCTTACGAAAATAAAGGTTTTGTTGTTACGTCAACGGTTTTGCAAAGAGGAAGAAGATTAGGCTCACGTCTGGCGGCTGCTATTGCGTCAGCATAATAATAGCTTTTTTCCAATATATTAAATAAACCATACCTTTTATATACTGGTACGAAAATAATAATTTTTTCGCATTTTAAAATATGAAAAACAACAAAACAAAAAATGAAATCGTATTTTAAAATATACTAAAAACGAATACTTTACTTGGTCTGGTGCTAAGACAAGTCTACCAGGGAACGTTCAGGTTGCAACTTTTTCACTGATTAACATAGGCTCTATCTTATTACACGCGGTTGAAGTCACGGTCAGATCGCTGGTAAAACAATAATGACATTAATTTTTTCATCGTTAAATAAATACAAAATCAAAGTGTAAAGCCTTCACCTTCCTACTAAATGTGGTATGTTTGTCGTTTCTTCAAATCTGTTTAACTGAAGTGATTTCTGAGACACAATGCCACTAAGATATAGATGATAGCTGTAACCTGCCTGCAGAAAAAACCGCGCTAAAATAATAATGAAATCGGTTAATATAGGGATACAAAAGGTAAAATCGAATCCTAGGCCCGTATTACAGAATGACACTCATGTCTTAAGAATCGTTTGTCACTTTCTATCAAGCACAAAGTGATAGAGACGTACGGACGACTATAATATGTGCCCTATTGTTGAAGTCGGTTAAAATGTATCCTATGTTACCCAGACCATAATAACGAATCAGTTGACACCAAATTGAATTAATAGTTTAGGCGCTAAGTAAGGAACAACGTACCTACGTGAATACAGACATACATGGCTGCTAAAATGATGACCCTTTTGGTTTCGCGGTAGTCCGGTAAAATATAAGATATATCGGAATAAAACAGCTCAACACTATTCACATTTTTATGTACAAGTTCACGCTTATCCATCTGTTAATGTCACTGTCAGTCGCATAAGCTTAGAAAGTGATGAATCGCGGAACATAAAAGCTGTTGTTAACACACCAACAAGTGTAGCGGGGTGGCCAGCTTAGCGTGGGAAGAGTAGACTGTGTGATTTAGGAAGGCTGTAAAAGGATCTTGACGTCTCAAGCGAGAAGACTAATCAATAGAACGATTAGCTGTTCAAGGAAGTTGGGTGGGTACTAAACCAAGTGGCAGGCAATGTGATGGACCGATCAGATAATATCTGTTGTGTCATATTAAACATTCACTGTGTCCCGCCCGTTGAATATTTATAAGTTTAATTATTAGTCTTTATTTCATTATAATATTATTATGATTAATTATTATTATGACTCAAAATGTGAATTATGACTCTTTCCAAATCAAAACTAGAAAAACTGTAAAGGTAGAATAAAACTTGTTGAGTTTCTTGCCGGTTCTTCTCAGATCAAGGCCTCCTGGTAGACTCTTGTCTACCCCACCGAAGGGCTCGAACCTAACCCACATTAGTGGCGATTAGGCCTTAGTCAACCACGCTAGCGAAGTGTGGGTTGGTCGACTTCACAGACAACCTAACAATTTCTTCATAGACGTATGCAGGTTTCCTCACGATGTTTTCCTTCACCGTAAAAGCGTCGATCAAACGTACATATGACTTCAAAATTTGAAAACACATTGGTACGTGGCGTGTTTCGTACCACTGCCTCCTGGGTGGGAGACGACGCCCTTACCCAGTACGCTACCGACGCTTCGTATGCAGTGCCTTAAAATAATGACAGCCTGCTAGCCTAGGTCACCTTAATTGTTTATGCATAAAAAGGTAAAGAAAATGACTCCATTCTACCTGATGGTAAGCAGGAGTAGAGTCCAAATGTAAAAATATCTTGCCTTGCTGACCTGCAAGTTTCTTCTTCACGCCTATTTTGAAAGACCCAGGATTGTAAGAAGGAGGGAACACGTAAAACAAGTCGGTCATATTGGAAAAACATAGTCAGGTGTGCTAACTGCCCCCCTTACTCCCTCAGGATGACCACTGGCTCTCCAGAGCGATACGAAGAAGAAAAAAACGATTGTCGATAAACATCATCGATACGCGACGTTTATTGCGTATTTTATAAATATACCGCACTAAGCCCCGCTGTGTATGCCAAGACGGCTGTACCGCACTTGAAAATGCAGAAATCTGCACCGACACGGCAGCGCAGACGATCGTAAATAATCCTTTGGACCTGAAAAACATTTCAGTGAATCCAATAAAATACGTATCCGCAGAGACTACCGCCGCAGCGGGCTCGTTACCACGCCTAGACGATTTATTGAGATTTGAACGCTGAAATATTGTAGGTGTTCCATTTTAAAAATCTTTTATGAAATACAAGCTCGATATTCTAGAGTTTCAAATCTAAACAATTGGCTTTAAAACTTCGGTAAACTTGAATTCTGATATTCAAACTACGGAGTGAGCGCTTATGCTTACTTAGATTTGCCGAATCGTTTTCTTTGAATAATAGTAGTTAATTGAAATTTTATAAAAAAGGTTTACTATCGTAAAAATATGAAAGCACTTTGAGAATTGAGAGATGAATATTGAAAGTAAAAAAAAAAATAAACTACAAAAAAGAACATTTTTATAAACAAGCTTTTATTTAAATGCTCTAAAACAAGAAGAATCTTTAAATTGAATCAAACCCATCAATATATTGTGTCACACATTATTTAAATGTTGTAAAAGCTTCTCACGAAAGAAGGTGTACCGGTGTTTATCTACACAAGTAAATCTCTCAACAATCTTTTAGAAAATTTAAATTGTGTGCTGATAAATTGATGGGTTGGATTCAATTGAAAGTGTACTTATTTTAAGAACATTTTTGAGCATTTAATTAAAAGCTTGTTTTGAAAATAGTATTTCTTGGTTATGTTATTTTATTTTTTAGTGTAAACTTTTTCATTTGACACCCATATCATGGGAGTGCTCAAAATGTAACTAGTTCACCGTCTTGTGCCATCCGCCATATTGGATTTGAAATGACGTCACTTAGCTAACCATACATGCAAACTAAACGTGTATGCAAAATTTCATTGCAATTAGTTGAGAATCTGCTACAAAATTCAGTTGCGAGATTTCACCCGAACATACATACCTGCGTACATACAAACATTGAAAGTTAAATAAAAGCTTGTAAAAAGAAAGCATTTCGCTTCACCATTTACGTTATTTGTTGTTATTATTAAGTACAACTTACTTACTAACGTACTGACTTCTTTTTCCCCCAATTACACTCTAATTTGGAAAATACAGCATGATATTTACATAACATAGATAATATCACGCTTAGACCCAAAAGAGTTGAGCACAGCTTTAGATAACATTCACACATAAAGGCATTGGTCAAGTAGTTGCTCAAAATAGGGGCATAAAACCCAAAAGTAATTCACCTAACTACCCTTCAGTGAACCAAGAAACAAAAACCAACAACCAGGGGGGCTATTCTCTAACTTTTTGACGTTACAACGTCTTATAATTCGATAGAGCCGGCTGCACGCACGAAAAAACATGAAGCATGCGGCGTTAACTCGCTCTGAGGCGTTCCATGTAAGGCCGGCAAAACAAATGAAATTAAATTTTTCTTTTGAAAAATGCTACCATTCCATCAGTATTTTCTTAAGACGTTGTCACGTTCAACTATCGTCAGTAAACCGACTTTACAGACAACCAATTTTTTTGACAGTTGAAAGTGATGATCACTGAGTGAATTGAGTGCCATAATAGCGTGTCGTATTAAACAGCAATGGATATTTAATTCACTCAGTGATCATCACTTTCAACTGTCAAAAAAGTTAGCGAATAAGCCTACAGGACGGGTATCATACTCTAATGTTCGTATTATATGAGTCTCAAGAATCAACGCTGTACTGGGCGTGACGTCTCTATCTACTTGTGCTTCATAGAAAGTGACAAACGATTCTCAAGACATGATTGATTTCTGAGTGTCATTCTGTAATACAGGCCTTAATCACCTCAGGAGTCCGAGCAATGCTATTTACATATATTCGTTCCTTGGTATTCTACTTACGCGAGCACGATTTCACCAGAATATTTATAGCCACTACTTATCTGAATCTGTCGCGATAAAAATAGCGCTAATAGCATTATTATGTTCTAAAGTCAGTCATAGGAAAGACAGTCGAGATCTGAACAGAGTTAATATACTGCCTTCAGCAGCATGTAACTCGATCTAAAATTACATTTCCCGGACCTACAGTTGGTTCTATAAATATAAGTGTGAATAAGCAAATGCTGATTATTGGTGGGTGGGTATAGTACATTACTGTAGCGGCCAGCAAAAGAGTCATTGATGGACGAACGTGTCAGTGTGGGCGGAGGCGAATCCGAGGCACATAATTATAAGTAAGTCCATCAATGCCAAGTTGTGGCCAAGGCTTGTATATTACTTTTCTCAAAAAATTCGCGGAAATTAAAACTAAATAGTGCCTAGGCAGAACTTTTTGTTTAAAAATACAATTACTTTTCAAAATCAATGACGACAATAATTTTTAACGCGCCAAAGTGTTCTATTTGTTTTTTTTTTTCAATAAAAAGCTTTCTATTTGCCAGTCCGATATTTAAATAAAACCTTTGATTAATTACCTCCTTGGTTGCCTTGTTTCGGAGTAAAAGATCGTTAAATTTTAAAATTACACGCCAGATATGAGATTATATAGTAATTTATTTGGCCGCTAAAACACGACAGATATGGATTTTCATACGTTTGCCGGCCGATATATTTGGCCAATACAGCAATTTCGATTTATCTCGAAGAAGGTTGTCAAAATAGTGCTCAAATTTCCAAGCATGTTTAAGATTTTTATTTATTACCAAGCTAAAGTGAATTTCAGTAACGGGTATTTGAAAACTGACTATGGACTTATAACGTAATTATAGATCGAGTTATCGGTCGTCGGAGTTTCACCCGATTTCTTATTGTAATCTACCTACAATTTATTGTTATTTAAAATACATTTCACTTGACATTGGCTATATGCGTGAAGCCGTTAAGCTTAGCACAAGCACATTAGTTTAGTTGGTTTAAAAAGATTAATAGTAATGTATTAGCAGCACTAAACATTATATTCTTCTAATATATAAAATTCTCGTGTCGCGGTGTTTGTGGTTAAACTCCTCCGAAACGGCTTTCCCGATTCTCATGAAATTTTGTGTGCATATTGGGTAGGTCTGAGAATCGGACAACATCTATTTTTTATCCCCCTAAATGTTAAGGGTAATCCACCCCAAAAATTTTTTTTTTAATTTTTGGACGAATTTTTTTGTTTTTATTTTTTTATTATGTGGCATTAAAAATACATACAACCCTAAATTTTTACTTTTTTTTATCACAAACCCCTATTTTTTCATAGCCATTTTAGTAATTTAATCATTTTTGTAAGGCAAAATAACGTTTGCCGGGTCAGCTAGTTATTTTATAAAAATGTAAGTACAGGGTAAGGCGTAGTGTTACCGGCCTCAGTGCGTTCTTTGCAGAACTTCGTCTTCGCTTTTTATTTGGTATTAGGTCTGAAAACGTAAAATCAGAAGACCAACGAGTAATAGGTCGGAGTAATTTCACAGCTCTCAAACTTTTAAACTCCATCACAGACGTTAAAATTCAAATTCAATTTTAAGTTTAATATAATTAATGTTATATTTAGTAAGCGACTTTACTTAAATGAATTTATTTTGGATGGTACTCGAAATGTTCACTGCTTTGCAAGTTGAAGTGCAAATAAAATTAAATGTGAATCGAATAACTTATATCGAACAATAAATTTATCAGAGATGCGAAAAACGCAATCTAAAAAAAACAACATAATTATTTCACTTACAAACTTAGCAATGCGATAGTTTGTTGTTAAAATCGAAAACCAACTTACATATTACGCTATCACGTTATTTGAGTTAAACGCCTGACGATTGACCACTCCTGACGATCTTCAAAAAAAATCCGCAGTGAAGTAATACATTTTTAGTAAAAAAGTAAAATTTCGGGAGTCGTACCTACAGAATCGTCTGTATCTCAGAACAAATACATATTTTTCTTGACAATAACTGGGAAAGGCAGTTACAACTTGAAAAATTCAAGGCGTCATTATTATGTTTAGGGGGGGAAACGACAGGCCTAATATCACCAATAACATCAAAACTTCCAGGTCACGCTATAAAAGAAAATTGCACTTTTCCTTCCAAATGACAACGCGGACGAGTTGGTTTGATTTGACAACTTAACTACTGTCGAATTGTGCTTTTTTGTGTATCAAATAAGTGTAGTAGGTATCACGTTAACTTTGTTTTTTAATTTTATTTCTTCTTTCTTTTATTCATCTACCTTGCTCCCAGATGATTTTTGTAGTCAGTACAGTATGTCTTGCTTAATTGGCACACAATGTTTTTGGCATTAGATTTTTACGACAATTTTTTTGACATCTATTGCAGATTGTCTCTGATGACTATTTCTGCGTCACCGGGTTTTTAAGAAGGCGAAGACCTTTGGGACCCAAGGTCGAACGTTCCTAGGGGATTACTGGGCGACCGAGCATCTTCCCCGTGGGGAGTCTCTCGACCGCCTAGCGTCCCTAGGGCGTCCGTGTCGGAAGGGAGCGACGTGCCCGAGGGTGCCTCTAAAGGCTCGGACCTCGGCTCGGGCACATCGTGTCGTGGCGTAGGTGGGGAGAAGCGCCCCGGTACATGTCTGTACCGGGTATAGCGCGTCGTATGTAGACCGGATCTTCGCACCCTTGTTCGACGAGTGCGGTGTATAACGTGTGTAGTGTTCATCTGAATATTACTCGAACGGATCGGAGTGATCGAAGCGTTTGCGCTCGAAATCGTGTTATCTGGGTCCAAGAGGACGTTTTACGGACGTCGTTGTTTTTGTGCGACATTCCTATTAGCGCAGTAATCGGAAGCGTAAACTACTAATGGATTAGGGTGGTGAGGAGCCTTATCGAAGTAGCGCCTAGACGCGTCCTCCAATAATCCGGCTATGCTGGGGAGATCGAAATCTTTATGGAGATCTACATTGCGCACGATTTTTACGGCCAGCCGCCTGCATGAAACCAAACCTCCTCGGGAAAACTGCTATTTTGACAGCAGCCGGGACCACTAGGTTAACCTGCCTTCCAAAGCAATACGGTGAAACGAGTTGCAAAATTTTCGGTCACCCATCCAAGTACCAATCGCGCACTTGGTTGCTCAGCTTTCATGATCGTTACAAAGAACGGACGAGCGTGGTGCCATCAACCACTGTTTTATTTTATTTATTCATCTATTTATCTAAATAATATAAACAGAATACTAGACAAACAATGTTAATAAAAATCGAGTCTAATTACCCGACTGCAAGGAAAGGGTTATGTTTTTCGAGGGTATCTTGTATGTTTATTTATTTATAATATTCTTTATTACCTCATATATTTCAAATGGCTGAACAGATTTCTATGGGTGTCAAATTAAAGAGCTCATCATAAGGATTTTAAAATTGCAAGTCATGATAGTATTATTTAAAATAACTAAAAAGATAAAAATAAAAACAAATAAATACCTGCCTGCATAAAAAGACAATAAGTCAACTGAAAACATAGAAACATGATCAAATATTAAGGGCAAGCTTAAAACATATTGATGGTAGTTTTTAGAAGTTTTGTTCAACATAGTAATATGCAGTCGGAGGCATAAAATTTAATAATAAGTCAAATCATTCATAATGACATGCCTCCGACTGCATGTTACTAAGTTGAACAAAAGTTCTAGAAACTACCATCAACATGTTGTAAGTTTGGCTTTAATATTTTGATCTTGTTTCCATCTTTTCAGTTGATAAATTATCTGTTTATGCAGGCGGTTTTTTTTAATGAATTAATAATAATAATATAATATATTTTTCACGCTCACACCAATTATCTAGCCCGAAGTAAGTATCGTTAAGAACTTGTGTTACGGATACTAGATAACGGATTTTTTTTTTTTTTTTTTTTAATATACATAATAATTTTAGATATTTTTATAAATAAACTTAAATAAATATATAAACAACCATGACTCGCAAACAAACATTCGTGTTCGTCACACAAACATTTGCCGCTACCAGGATTCGAACCCGGACCGCTTGATGTGAAGCCAGCTATACTGACCACTCCACCACGACGGCGTCTCTTAAAAATTCGGCGTAAATTATTTATTAATAGTCGTAATGCTAGAGATATTTTAGAGTTAAAGATCTGTCTGAAGATTTGTAATTAACTTCGGGCGAAATCAAAATGAAATACACGCGAGTTAATTTCGTGAAACAAGAGTTATTTAATATGAGTTATTATTGTTATCATTCGTACCAGTTTTTTACACGACCGTTGTAATATAATTAATGTTTTGATAAATCTTCATTAAACATGAAATTCACTAGCCTGGGATATTTCCATGACACGGGACACAATGTTGTAAAGATAAGGTGCCCCTTCCGAGCCAGTGACTCTATTGTCAATCTTACACAGAGCGACATGTTAAAAGAAGCCTTACCGCAAGTCCGATAAAGAACTAAGAAATCTCAATTTATTTTTCAAAATGCGTTGTATTAATGTTATAATTGATTATTCTAACTTGGAGGTGTAGATTTTGTATCATGATACGGTAATGATCTTTAGGGTTAGGTACTGTGGCTTCTTTGTGAAATTTCTGTAATAAATGACTTAATGTTAAAAAGCTATTCAAATTATTTGTTCATTTTTTTTTTCATTATTATCTATTTGTAAATTAGTTAGTAAGCGGTAGTTAAATTAGTTAGTAGAGTCCAAAAGCAAAGACAGATAGGGCAAGAGATAAATAACTGTCAAAACTTAATTAAAATGCTGTTAAAATTATTTTTATAATTAATTGACTTAAACCAACTAATTGACCTTTTCTAGTGAAAAAAAAATCGGGAGTGATCTCCCCTTGACTTTCTCGTATACTGGAAACGACACAAAAGTTGATAGAAATCTTATATTGTGATGACGTGTCTCGAGGTCGAATTTTTCGACGATTACAAGACTTCCTCTATACTTCGTATACGAGAAAGTAAAAAAACTAAATGACCTAAGGCAACATAACAAGATGGGTACCGGGTCATTCTGGAATCATCCGTACCAAAAAGGCCACTGAGCTAGCAAGGCCTGAAGCGCAATGACTACAGTTTGGCCCAGAGGTATTCTCTAGTATCTTGAAGGACCAGGCTATGCAATATCTAAAAACTCACCTCCTCCAAGAGCCTAAAGCGGTCTTGAAAGAACGATTAGGTTAACACATTCAAAAGCACAAATCAAACCTTGTAAGCGCACTGAGGAGCTACTCAAGTTCTCTCTACTGCTCCCTGCAAGATAAAAAGACAATACGTCTTATAATATAAGACTGAAAGAGATTGATGTTCACATATTCTGCGGACAGGAGCCTGAAACACTTCCTGTGATTTTGAGACTTCTCCTTTATAAAATAAACCTACACTACAAAAGGGACTCATTCTCGGATGACATTAAATCAATCCAAGCTAATAATATCGTGTTATTCTTAAACAGCGCCTACCTAAAGGACTTGTAAGGCATCTCTATACGTACTTAGACGCTAGTCACCATAAATCTTCACAGGTCGCATTGACGCAAATATTCCAGAATTAACACACTTTGATTGAAAATACTAAGTTATAGTGCTTTTAAAGTATCTACTTAAAGAACCTAAAAATTCAACTTATAAGATATAAAGTATCTGATTTTTACTTTCTCGTATAGAGGAAGTCTTGTAATCGTCAACCTCGAGATTTTGATGGATTTACACGTTTTGGACCTCCCTGAGTCCAAAAATACCGTTTTTGGAATAATGTCTGTTTGTGTGTATGTGTGTGTGTCTATGCGTTAGCACGATAACTCGAGTATGCTTTAACTTATTGCAACCAAATTTAACATCCATGTATAACAAATTTAACATGCATGTATAACTTTTGAGTCGTTGATCACGAGAGTAAGTAAGTAAGCAACCAAGTCCGCGGTCTTTACTTGGATGGGTGACCAAAATTTGACATGCATGTATGACATCAAAATATATCAACTTATTAGTAGTTTCCGGTATACGAGAAAGTCAAAGGGAGACCACTCCCGATTTTTTTTAGGGAAAAGGGTTATGACTCATGAAAATCGTCGCCATCTTAATAGTGTCACTGGATGGGGACGATTTTTGACGCAGTAGGAATAGTATGAGATCACATTTCTTAGTGACTATTTCGAGGAATGAAAAAGAAATAAGATTAAGGCATCAAGCTCTTTGGGTTTCATGTCCCTCTTATGTAGGCGGCAGACTAGCAACCTGTCTACATTGAGGCGTTACATGGCTGAGACTGCCAGATGTGCCTTTGAAATACTATCTAAGCCTGCCCAACCCTTTTAAAGTACTTAATGTTAAATTTTAATTATTCTGCCAACATGCGGTCGAACAGCAAGCGGCTAACAGCGTGGAGTCGAACTATGTGGTCCTTAAGTTTAGTAGATCACCTGGTAAGATTCAAAAATCGAATCAATTCGAAAAAAGTCCACGTAGTTCGATGGATCGAACCATGCGGTTGAATCAGAAGGTCGGTCAGAAGCAAATTTTTTGACAAATGTTAGTAAGTAGCTTATATATTTTTTGCAATCTTCATTGTTAAAAATATATACTTTTAAGATACACGCAACTAGACAATACTCTGAAGACACTGAACTAAGCAAATAGGATTGCGAAAGTTTAATAACAAGGGAAGAGTCTATAAATTGTAATAACAAATATAATACGACATTATTTTCACAGGCAATAAAAATGATAAGTGAAATAAAAATTAGACAGTGTAGTTCCTCCTTGGTGAAAATAGCTTCCTTTAGATAGAGAAAACGTATAATGGAATGCAATAACTCTTGACCGGGTGTGCGAGGAAATAACACTGTGTCATATTTCACAACCCTCCAACATTTTTATAAAAGCGAACCATCTGCTTTTGACCCCTCATTCTTTTTGTTTCACGAATTATTTCTGTATAAGTAAAATATTAGATATCAGTAAGTTTCCTGCGCACGTTCGAAAGCAATTCTTATTGGAAAAGATAATTTTATTTCTCTATGTGTACCCGCATTGAAAGTTGGAAGTTCAACCGAGGAAGCGACTAAGTCTAAATTGGTGGCATTAAATGAACGACTAGAAATTAGTCTTTGCACAAAAATGTTTCACTTCCCTTCCACGTCGCTCGATAATCACGCACGTTAATTTTGTAGATAATTTCCTTCGCTACACCCATTTCCCGAGCTTGAAAGCGTGTCCTAGTTTCTTGGTGAACTATTTGTACTTTTTGCATAATGTGCAGTTAATCAGCTTACCTCGCAACATACATTCAACAATACGAATGTTTCAGAAAATTGTTCATTTAATGAATCCTCGAAATTGTTTCTACCGGTTTTTGCAACAGCTGCAATACTACTGTAAAAAGCTCGCATTCCCAAATTAAGGAACTTGTAGTTAGTGTCATGAAAACAAGATACAAAATTTGCACATTTTATTCAAGATATTTTAACCTTTAAAACACTATAACAACATTTTGCCGCGTAAGTTGCATGGTTCATGAAAAGATTTCCTAATATAAATTTAATAATATATTATTTAACATTTTACTGCTTTTCTTATATAAGTAGGTTAAAATTGTCAATCTCAATCATTGTTATTAAACACCAATATAACAACTACTAAAAGTATATTTTTTATTACTTAAACACAACTGTGTTATTCTGAAATCAAATAATATATTTTGTAACTTTTCGTTCTTCGATATATACATTTTTAAATCTGCATTGTTATAGCTCCAAGCTTTTTCCTCACAAGCCAGTCAATAGTTTTATGTTCAACAAAAAAGGAAATCTTAATAGAGGGACCGATGTTGGTTGTGTCCATAAAAACTTCTAGAGAACGAACGTGTAAGGAATAAGCGTCACAGCGACGGGGGTGGCTGCGGTCATTTCGCTAAGCGAAGATCAGAATCGCAAGCTGTTAGCATAGAGATTGCGATCGAACAACGCCAGCCCAAGTACTCCATCCCTAAATCGAAGGGTCCCGTATATTGCGGCTCGGAACTGCCCTTCCGATTGGCCTAACATTCCGCACTACACTAAAACACCCCTGGATTTTCCTTTTCCATTCCAAACTCCCATAAATTCTACTTTAATAAAAACAATATCTTAACTTCGTTCCTTGCGTTTGATTTCTCCCGATGAATACCCGAACATCAATCCATTCGGGTGTCACAAAGATGACACGTTAAACCGAATGAAAAATATGACCGGGAAATTTTCGAGCCCATCGATTGTTTCGTATTGAGAAAAAGTTTCTTTGGTCGTTTGATCGATGGCCTCTTGTCCATTACGGCCTTTAAAAGTTGTCGTTTGATTTCATTGTGTATTTTGATGAATAATCATAAAGTTTTACATAAAGAAGTTTTTCAAAGAAAAATGACAAACATTTATATTGGAACCGTGTACTTTGTTCAGAAAGAAAAGTTTGCAAACGCTATACATTTTTAACTTGGAATATTTATTTGAATTTCGTAACCGCTCTGTTACAGAAGAGAATTCGCTAACCGAAGATTGTTATCAAAGGGTGTTTTCAGGAATAGTCTTAAAATATTTTTCCAGGGGCCAACTGAATTGTAAATTTATTCGGTGGCTTTAAAATCATTGGTTCATTCTCCCCGTACCTTTTTTGCATCTACCGATACCAGATTGTAGATACAAGATTGGCACGGTTCGCCGCGAGGTCGCATCTGATCGGCTTGCAGGAGGTGCCAATATATTTCCTGACGCTTGAGCGGTCAGGTAATTGTGGCTGAAACTTATCTCAGGGGGAGAACGTGAGCAGAATACCAAGTAGATTGCTGCTTCTGTTCAAATTATAAGAGCTGTCTTCAATGTTTCAATAACTATCTAAATACAAATACGCTGTGTTCCTTTTTGCTGGCAATTTAAACAGTTTTTCACGTTTTCTCAATAGGAATTTATAATCAAACCTTTTTGCTGTGTAAATCAAAATGTATATTGCTCGTTGAATAAAATATTAGTTCGTGTATGAGACTTCGGCAAATTTTGATGACAGAAGTCTGAAAATTGATAAAGGGACTCCTTGTTATGAATAATAAAATACATGTTTCAGGATTTTTAGTCAAAATAAGCAAAATAAAAAAAAATACTTACAAAAAGAAGTGAAATCCCACCAAAAACATTTTAATAAAAAATGTTGACAAGACGAGACCATCATTATCAAAAAGTTATCAAATCTCATGTAGAGCGTGTATATATAACCTAGCTCTAACTCTACACGCCCTTATTTCACAAACTCTTACACCTTAGTCAAAAAGTGTCTTGGCTGTTTCGTTACTACAAGAACTATTGTATACCTAAAAGTAATGAACGGTGAAATGATTTGTACCTTACGCCCTTGTGACGATAGCGAAATAAATTTATTTATTTATTACATGTCACATAGATACATAGGTGTAAAAAGATTAGTTCAGAAAATTGAGCAATTGACGAATTTGTCACCTTACGGCCACTTGACGGTTGCGAAACGGCTTAATCCTAAGTCACACATTACTGAGATGTAGAGTTAAGGCTTTTAGAGTTAGGGCGTGTAGAGTTAGAAGCTTGGGTCTACATGAGATGGTCTTGTCTTGGCAACAAAATGTTTTTGGTGGAATTTTACTTTAGATTATACTTTACCTCGCGGAGTTTTAGAAACAAACAGGATTGTGAGATAAATATTTAAGTTTATTTCATTATTTTACTTTTAATTGCTATCAAAATCTGAGTTTGGCGACACCAATGCACTTCACTAAATTTTACAACAAATCCTTTACCGTGCAGGCTACTCGGCTGTGGAATGCATTACCTGTCGAAATAAGACGAGCACAATCCGTGAATACGTTTAAAAAACTGGTAAAGGAACACTATTTGTCGCTATAACTATTTTATGTAGGTATATATGTACGTATTATATAATATGTAATATTGTATGTATGTAGTTTGTAATGTATGTATTTATAATATAGGTATGTATGTATTAGTACTTTTATATAGTGTATTAGTATTTATATTTATACATTTAATTGTCAGTAGGTTGCTACATCGCCATCTTCCCATTTTATTTTAAGTAAAATTCCTATCCATCCTAAGGTTGCCTGGAAGAGATCGCTTTTAGCGATAAGGCCGCCCATTGTGCATTATAGTTAAAATGTTATAAAATGTACTATTTTTATGTCGATGTGCAATAAAGTTTATTTCTATTCTATTCTATTCAAAATCTGTCACCTTAATAATAAAGTTATTATCGTCATCATAGCAGCCCTTATAATTCGCCTCACTGCTGGGACATAAGGCCTCAGCGAAGGAGATTTTCAAAGATCTTCAAAATTTTGTCATTATGCACGATGTTTATTGTTAGGAGAGCGTTACGAAAAGGCAGACTGTAAAAATAATGGAAATTCAAAAGAGATGCGAGACTACGCAACAGTATTTTAATTTTAAAACGTGCTAAAGTTCTTTACTTATAAAAGTTAATCAACACGGATTTGAAAGCAGTCGTAGGTAACGGTATGTTTTTATTTCACTAGCGAGTTGCTCAACATTAAAGGTCGGAACGAACTCGCAGTGACACCGACTTTGTTCGAGAGTTATTAGGTAACTTTAGAGCGCTCATTAGCTAAGTGACTGTGTTTATTGAATGAGTCATCAAAAGAAGAATTAAGTTCAGAACCTTTAACAGTTCTGAAGAAATGTAATGGCATAACTTTTGAACAAGCGCCATTTAACAAATTAATAGTCCCAATATTTTGACGTGTTTATTATCATTTTGGCTTCTTAAGCTGGAGGAAGTCGATGGCGCCGCGATCGTGCATTCTATCACAAAAGTTAAGCAACCAAGTGAGCGTTCGGTACTCGGATGGGTGACCGATAATTTTTCAAATCGATTTTCCGCCGTGCTTCGGAAGGCACGTCAAGCTGGTGGTTAAAAATGTTTTTTTGATGTCGGTCCCAAAGACTACGTTTGTTTTGCAAATGTTGAGGTTGGCACCGACCTCAAAAACATTTTTAAACATAAAATTTTTACTTCTCGGTTTTTAGTCATGAAGCCGTTTTTTTATTTAAAAATAATTAATGTTTTGCTTTTTAGTATTGTACGTATAGAAATTTTCAGTAAACGTCATGTGATTTTGAACAAACAAGTACTAAAATGATAACAATATCATCGATGTTAATTAAATATGCATTATGAAAAACTACTCGTCAGATGTCGCTCAAATCTAATGGGACCACATGACAAGCACCAGATTCCATAAGTAAAAAGAATCATTAAAATCGGACCTCCCAGTCATGAGGTAACACAATAAAAAAAAAACATACAGTCGAATTGAAAACCTCCTTCTTTTTTGAATTCGGTTAGAAATAAAATTGTTTAATTGAGTGTAGGAGCACGAGACAATACAATCAATAAAATAATACAAATACAATACCTACGTAGAATTTGATCACTCATTATTTAATTTAGCAACACTGAACTCGCAATGATTACGAAATCAATTTGAATATTACAAATTAAGTAAAATAAAATGTGAATGAAAATACAAATTTACTCAAAGTTTAAACATAAAGTGAAACAACAGTACTTTATGAAGTCTCGTAGCTATTGAATTATTCAAATTATAACTAGATTGGTCATTTTTCAACGATGTTATTTCGTAAATTAATCAAACATCTCCCAGGGCGTCGCAAATATAATACTTTTGAATACAAATTGAAAGTGTTTGCATAATATTTCAACATTTATTATTCAAGGCATCTATGTGCTTATTTTGAGACTTAGTATTTCGTCTTTAGTCATACTTTCGTGTGTCATATTTGCCTTTATATTATCGTCGTCGTCGAAATTAAGCACCTATCATTGAGACCTTTAGTTAATGGTAAAAACTTTTTTTTTATGTTACGAGATGGTAAACAAGCTTGCGGCCCACCTGATGTTAAGTGGTCACCGCCGCCTATAGACACTTGCAATATTAAGTGTAAATCACTTAATACCGCAAGTGCGTTTGCCATCCTGGGGACCTAAGATGATATGCCCTCCATGCCCAGTAATTACATTGGCTACCTTTCCCTTCAATCCAAAACACAGCGAACTGCTTCACGGCAGAAATAAGAAAGGCGGTGGTACCTACCCAGACGACCCTACATATGGGTCTACCACCTAGTACTATTTTGAAAAATAGCTTAATTAAAGACCGCCCCTCCAGGGTTTGGTTGCTAAGCAACGAATCGTTCACTTTTTGTTTAATTATCTATGTTCGTCCCACCAAATAACTAATTTTGTGATACCTTTTTCTCTGTTCCTGATTAAAACACGAGAATATCTAATTCTCGTGTTTTAATCAGGATATAATACAAAATCGTTTTTATTTTCAACTCCCTGAGCTGGATTCATCATAACTATCGGTATCAGCCATTTTTAATAACTTATACTAGTTGTTTTCCTCGTGTATGTTATCAAATATATGAGCAAAGAAGAGATGGAATTCTATGATTCCGTTACTCCAACACTCAATTACTCAGTTCCTCAATAAAATGAATTCTCGCGTTGGTAATACCGGGCCGTTACTCTTTCTGGCAATAAAGTGTGGATTCAATTTTTCTCTAAGTATGATTCGATCGTAATGCATAGAGCTGGGCGCTCAGAGACTCAGAGGAAACAAAACCGATATACGGTTATTCCCTGACAGCTGAGCTCTTAGGTGATTGTGGCGGAAACTTTTATCGGATGTCGAACGTGAGCGAAATAGCGATTCCCGCGAGTTTACCTGGACAAGACTAATAACTCGTACTAGAAGGGCTCGGCATAAGCTGCCCGGGATTTAATTTGAGACGGCCTGCGTCAATAATATAGACGTCAAAATACGTCAAGAATAGTTGTCCTAAGTTACAAATAATTTTGGTTAAATTTTGAAATGAAATATTGTTAATGCATTCTTTCTCGCAAGAACTACTCACTTTTATGCTGCGGCCGCGATAGCATTCGGACGATAAACTTCGGCGAATGTGCATGACCACACATTGCGCTTTGTAAAGTCGCGGTGTTGTGGTCGAGTTACCGAGTGCGTATTGTAAATGTAAACAGAGAAAATAAAACTTATAAACTGAACTCTAAGTTATTATTATCACTACATTATGTTCAAATGTAACATTTTATAGAACTTAATATTTGTGGCTACTGAGTTTATCACACGGATCTCTTGAAGTATTTTTATTTTTACTACCTGTTTTTTTTATTGTACGTTAACTACATCGGCTACATTATTTTATGAAATGGGTAATTTTATACAAGTCAGCGCAATTCAATGAGGTAAAAAAATAAAAAAGTGTCTGTTAATTATTGATTACCTACGAAGTATCAATAATTGACTGACCCTCTAACAAACAAAAGACGTCATAATTTGTTTTCAATTTTTTTTTTCTTTTTGTCAGGACAAAGAATTTTCGAGCAGCTAACTAAATAAATGACGGACAGTTTATTAAAGTCGATTAGTGGAAAAATTGAGAAGTCTATAAATTTAACCGTAGCAGTTGCTAAAATCTATTTGTTGGACTTTTATACCAAGAAAATAAAAATGAATTTATAGTTTTTCGGCTAGTCTCTTCCAGAATCATAGGCGTATTCGACTTACTCGTGTGTCTGCAACAGCTTTTAGCTTCCATGCCCGAACATACAGGTTTACTTTCAATAACGCGTCATTTTATCCCATAAAAGGTATAAGCTTCCTGTAAACTGTTGTTCTAGGCAATTGAACTACTCGACTGTTCAAGCGATGACGTAAATGGGTTCTTATGGCGTGTGTGATTTTGAATTGCTGAACTAGTTCTTTTAAATAATAATTTACCGTTTGTGGGTATCGTTTGGTAGTGTTCGAACTTTTCTTAATTTTACCTAGATAACTTGTTAGTTACCACTGTCTTGTCAATGTGTCGCAATAATAATAATAGTGCTAAGAGGATACTACGGCGAGCACCGTCTGCATATGAACGTAGAAAACGATCTACTAACCTACACCTCTCTTATCTGATCTTTATGATGTATTAGAATGTTTAAACAAAAAGAAATACTATGTCTTTAAGTAGATAAAGTACACTGAAAAAAAATCGACCTGCCCCAGCATTCTCCGCAATCCGGGCGGCTGCGTTAACCACTACGCCACCAGGGCACTGCTTTCGCTGTCGAAATTTGTCAGTGCTTGGTGCTTATGTTTTTATAGTAAACATTGTTTTATCAAATCTTTGAAATTTGCACTTCTAAGATCCGAACGAAACATTTCTGCAAATTATTGACGCCCAGTTAAGATGAAACTACCTTATATAATGAAATAATTTTTGTATTTACAAAAATATTTACGCGTTTGTAAACACAGTATGGTAGTTGATATTATAATAATGTAATTTAATAGTTCTAATGCTATGCTGGCACTAATGATTTAGCACCAATTACCCAAGCATCATTAGGGCCTGTGTCATGGATACTAGATAGATTGATTGTAGACAAAAATATAATATATTTTCTCTTCATCATCATCAACAACAGCTCATATAATCTCCCCACCGAGTGGCTCGAGCCTACCCCACATTAGGGGAGATTAGGCCTTAGTCAACCACGCTGGCCAAGTTCGAGTTGGTCGACTTCACACACAACCTAAGAATTTCTTCATAAGTGTGTGCAGGTTTCTTCACGATGTTTTTCCTTCACCGTACATATGAATTCAAAATTTGAAAACACATTGGTACGTGGTAGGGTTCGAACCGGTACCTTCCGGGTGGGAGACAACGCCATTACGCACTACGCCAACGACGCTTCAAAAAAAGGGTTGTGCAGATATTTAATTGTCATTTGGGTACACATAAAGTCACATCTGGCGAAGCTCACTTTTTTCTCTTGATCAATAAGTATTTGGTATTCGTGTAGTCTCTTAAATTGGAATATGTAAGAAAATAATTAGCTACATTTATTAGTTATCACTTACATATCTGTATTCAGAAAATACTTAAGTATCGGAGATTCGATATATTTCAATTTTCAAAGAAAATAATATTTCATAAAAGCCACTAAAATCATCACCTTCCGCAAAACACACTCAACAAAAACGCTTGGCGCGAAATCTTGTATTTCCTCGAAAACCCCAAGAAAATGGGATATCTACACTATTCTGCATATCGGATGCCGTTTTACATTCATTTCCCATCATATAAATGCGAGACAATACGTCTTCTCGATCCGCCTATCACACCGTTTACGTTTAAGTATGCAAATTTAATTCCCAAGCTACATTCGTATTGCTTATGCAGGGCTATGTAACAGCACGTTGAATAAAACAGACCTTATTAAAACAGCATTAAGTTTTGTAATACTCCTTATATAAATCTAATTAAAAATAATTATTTTCTTTACGTTATAAGAAAATGCACTTCATGAAGTGTTCGAAAGAATTGATTCAAGTATTACGGTACGGTAGCCACGCGGTATATACACTAGGGTGGAACTCGAGAGAGCTAAGGTAAAGCAGGGTGTACACGATCGCAACCAGCCCGGGATATCTGTAATGGCCACTCGAGCTATCTGCTCAAGCGTTATTCTCAACAAATCTTCCATATTGCGGCCAACTGAAGCTCAATCAATACCGCGCATTGCATAGCTTTCTAGGTACCTACAATCTTAGGAGCTTCGTATACGAGAGTTGTGGGATATTATTTTGTCTTATAGAACACCAGTTTTATATCCGTAGTGAAGTCATTTTAAAAAATCGAGAGTGGTCTCCCCTTGACTTTCTCGTATACCGGAAACCACTCTAAAGTTGATAGAAACCTTATATTTTGATGTCACACTTGCATGTTAAATTTGGTTGTAATATGTTAAAGCATACTCGAGTTATCGTGCTAGCGCACAGACACACTCACACTGAAATAATTCCAAAAACGGGTTTTTTGGACTCAGAGAGGTCCAAAACATGTAAATCCGTCAAAATCTCGAGGTCGATTTTTTTTACGATTACAAGTCTTCCTCTATACTACGTATACGAGAAGGTAAAAATAAAATTGTTTTGTATTCCTTAGTTGAAGTGAATGGTAGAGTTCTTTAGTTATTCTTTAGCGCTGGGTCTTCATATAATCAGTGCGCGTATCAGACTTCGAGAGCAGTTGTGTTCTTGACTAGAAATCTAGACAATAATGTTGTGAAAGTGACGTTAAAAGGATTTTAATTCTTAAAATAATGTCCAAAATCGACCAAACTCTCAAGTCCTGAGCACAAGAACCGGTTTTCTCTACCTGTAACAGTTGACTCGGTGAAAACCTGCCACTGAGCTGTTAAGAAGATAATTTTCGTTTCTAGATTCCTTGTAGAAGAATTGTAAGTGATAATAATCTTTAATGTGAGATCAAAATTTCTTTATTCATTTAGGTACAATTTGTACACTCATGAAAGTCAATTTTGATGCCATCGGTTCAAAAGTCTACCAGGAGGCCTTGTTCTGAGAAGAACTGGCATGAAACTCAACATGTTTTATCCTCCCTTTACAGTTTTTATAGTTTTGATTTGGAAAGAGTCACAATAATAATTAATCGTAATAATATAAGTAATAAAATAAAGAGTAATAATTAAACTTACAATAAAAAAAATGCGATTTAAGGCTCTTCTTCCCTTACAATATTGGCTTAAAATTTGAAATTGTACACTATTGATACCTATCACACTAGATTATAATGGAGAATCGAGCACATTTTGAATATCTCCACACATTTTTATCGTCTACATATTCCTGAACTTTGTAATACGCTTTCTTCAGATACGCCCTAGATATTTCCGGCGGTGGTCATACTTATTTCATGCATATTTTCATTATAGAGGTAGATCTAACATATAAAAATCTTGTGTCACCGGTGTTTTAAGTTGCATTCCTCCGATACGGATCGGTTTTGTGTATATTTGGTAGGCACGAGAAGAGTTCGTAAAGTGTATTTCATTTTACCGAAATAAAGAGATATATGGCTGAACAATGTTTGCCATGTCAACTAGTAATGATATAAAAATGTCACATTTTATAATTACTCATTCAAGTCACCAATACACTTTTGAGTATATTACGTAATAGTTATTTAAATACACAACCCAATAGTAATCCGATTTTATTTTAATATGAAAGGTCGATATATTAAAGTTAATGATGTGCAAAATATAACGCAGATAAGTCCAATTCCATTACAGTGTTGTTCAACTTTAATTTACTTTACAGCGAAATAAATGAATTGCAATCAAATTGACTGTAGTTCTTATTAAAGTGTACGAGTATTATTACTTAACGAAGTTAAGTAAATGAAATGAATTATTAAAACTTCATTTCGAATGAACCGCATATTTGTACACGTACTTACTTATGTGAATCAGTTTTTACTTATATTTGATCTATTTGTATTTATTACATACCTAATCTCAAAAGGGTCGTGCAGAGCTTTAAGTGTCATTTGGTTACACATAAAGTAACATCTGGCAGTATGGGCCATGCCGTGTTTCAAGATAGTCAGTTTGTCAGCCTGTTGTTGCTTACATAAATAAACTTTGATGTTCTTACGCGATCAGCAAGGCACTACTCTCCAAAAGAGCTACCACTATTATCAATAAAAGCTTTAATGAGTTGAGTAATTCTAATTAAAAGTTGCTTCTGTAACACAGGTTATCCTATCTAAGAAGTCAGGGCTACATTGATCTTTGTATTGGTGATTGTTACAAAGAAACATATTTTCATTTTCATTTTCTAAACGTTTTGATTTAATCCACTTATTCCATTTTTTTAATCTAACTTCATAAACTTCAGAAGATACATAAACTGTAGAAATAAAATTTCAGATAATATTTTTACAGTTCATGAGTCTTCGCGGCTCGCGACAACTAATCCTCCAGTGAACCAACAAACAAAAGAAGACAGCCATAACGGAAGTTACACTTTAAAATATTTCATAACTCCAATTTATGTAAGTATTTAAAAATATCGAGTTTTCCCTAAATTTGGATTCTGTACCAAACCACACAATAATGTTTTCTCATATTAAAAAGCGTTGACAGGCAATTATTTGTTTGACGGCAAAAGGTAGTTTAAAATTTTATTTCACGGAAGAGCTACTCTGACGGGGCCTGTAAAATTGAGTCAGTAAGTCGTCCCAGAAGCTAATGGCCCACGTAGGACCAACGATAACGAGGCCAAAGTTAATAGCTAAGTAGACTTAATATGATCTTCATAATCCTCAATAATGAAAGGACATTATTTAAAGATATACTATATAAGGAGAGGAGTGATGTGAATGTATGATATTTTTAGTACGTAACCATTTTTCAAAGCCACGAAATCATAACATTTATCGAAATTACAAAAGTTTTGTACGTTGAAGGCTTTTAAAAAACAGGTAGAAGCACACTTTTTATAACCGCGACCGCTATCGATCGTAATAAAATAAATAAAAATAATAAAAGCCTTTTATTTCCAGTTTAAAATAACAGAAAAGAAATTAATATCTATAGAAAATTTATTCTATGGTTGAAATATATTAACAAATTGTAAAAACCTATAGGTATTTGACTATAATTTAAACAAGATATCTATTTATTTAACTGGAACTGTTGTCGCTGAGTTTTCAAATAAAAACCGAAAGAATGTATATGTCGTCGGTTGATCGTATCGTTAGGGCACATCGTGATACGCCGCAATTATGTCGTACGCCAATAGACTCTCCCACAAACAGCTCAAACCACTTGGTCATAAAAAAATAACCCTGAATCTATTAGTCACTCCTGACCACTACCAATTTTATAAAATGGGTTCCTCGACCAGTGGTCAAGATTTTTATGGTACAGTAGCATAATTATAACGATCTGCCCAACTATACGATCGGCCCTCGACATATACACAAAAGGGAAAATGAAAAAATAAAATAAAAAAATGGAAACTCAAAAATTACGAGCCTATTAACAGGAATACACCGTTAATATTTCATCAATTTTATTTAAGTTCCCTTTTGCACGCGTGAAGCTCAGTATCATTAAAACTGTTTACCTAGCGCGTTAATTGCGCAGGAAGCTACGTATCTTTTGGTATAATATTGCTGAGAACACAATAAATCTTTATTTTGCTGAAAATCCTATGCATACATCAAAATTAACAAAGAAATTCCGTGCCTTGGTAAAAGAGAGCACAATAATTAAATAAACTGCGGATTTAAAACCGAATTGTGGAGTCGCTTGATTGAGAATCGTTTTCATTCTGTTGACGAACGACTTTTTCATTTATTATATAGGATCGGTAAATCATATTACGGTTTGACGGTAAGCGATCAATATAGCTTATTAGTCGCTGGTATGCCTATCCCCTGATCATGCTAGCTCAAATCTTTAACTTTATATATGTTTTGACATCTGACTCTGCGTGACCATATCAGAAATGATGCCTGAAACCTGCGGATCTCGCAGGAGAACCATGATCACGAATATAGCCCAAAGAATTTCAAACCTTCAGTGGCAGTGGGCAGGGTACATTTCGAGGAGGACTGACGGCCGTTGGAGCGGTAGACGCAGCGTTTGGTAGTCCCTCCACAAGGTGGACTGGTAAAGGTCGCGGGAAACCGTTGGATGCGGGCAGCGGAGGACCGATCGGTTTGCAGATCCTTGGTGCCAATGTCCAACAGTGGGCGTCTATGATAATTATGATGATAATGATAACATCAGACGGCTGTTCTCAAAATGTATGAAAACGCAAGCGTCTTGGATTTAGTTAATACGTTGTGAGTATCGTGGCGTCGTTCTAATTGCCAACATTCGTACAATGACACGAGGCGTTCTCTTCGCACGATGAGTTCAACATAGAGCATTTCTTCAGTGTCCTAATTGAGTTTCACAAACCATCGCGCGACCACAGATAATGCTTAACAAAAAACGCGAGCAGAAAAATAACGATCAGATCGTACAATATGGGTTTGATCAAGCGAGCATGTAATCAAAGCATCTTAGGTTCTTTAGAATATCCTAATCAGTCAACACGTCATCGTGCGAACACAGTAATAAAAGGGACGATCTTCATAGCGGGATCTATTAGGACACCCCTGTTGGACCATCGCACGATTACTTTGATCGCGCGACGATTACTCGTTGTGACATTGTACGATCATTGCCAATTAGTACGATGCCTGAGTGGTATATCAATTTATTATCTTTGACAGAGTAGCTCTTTGCCTTCCCCTCAACTAAGTGATGATCACACCGAAGGTGCTTTGAGCTTCAACTAACAGCCTCGATCATTGAGGGACTGGTCCGTTTGAAACCGCCAGAAGACTGCTCGGAAGTAAATAAAAAACCATTTCAAAGAACGCGACACCTACTCACGAGTTCATAACACCAGACTTCACGGCTTACATCCTTATTCAGTTCAGCAAATTCACTGTTCCAAGGGAAAACAGTTTTAAAGCGTGGAAAACTTAATTTTAATGCACCTAATGGATCGTGTATCACTCTGACAGTATAACGAAAAATTATTATATCCTTGGGCACATTCGTTGCCTTGGAAGTGGCCTGCTTTGTTTCTACTTTGAAACTTTGTTGCCTTGTTAGATCCCGTTGTTCGCGTTGTCGGGAATCGCTATTACATTCTATGGATTGGTATTCATCCTTCTTTTGTGCTCGCCGTGAAAGCATTTTGTTGATGAGAGAGAAACTTTTGCGAGAATTTTTCGTGTACCTCCGAATTGTAATAGGTAAAATTAGTGTGGCGACAAGTTACATTGTTGAAGATTATGGTTTTGTCTTGAAGTTGAGTTGTCTTTTGTTTGTTTAGTATTAAAATATTTTAACAATATTGAGAAAGCTTGTAAGTTTATCAAAATTGAATTCGTTTGGCAGTGGATCATCGTTTTCTTACTTCGGGGAACTGGTTTTCCTGCATGCCGTAATTAGTGTTTTGAAGGCCGTACCTAAGTTTCTAACGTTAGTTGTTCTCTTAACTAGGACGCGTTGGTCCTGTTTTTGAATGTAATTATTTTGAAGTGTAGTGTAGTCTGTGAAGCAATTAAGAACTTGATACCTATTAGAAATAAGAAACATAATTATGTTGCAAAAAAATATTAGTAGATTTTTGGTGTCCAGGCTACTTCAAAATAAAAATCATAACATCATACATTGATGAACAAAAGTAACTAGTAATTATACGACGATATTTCACAAACTAGTAGAGCAAGCTTTATGGAGAAAAAGTATTAAACAGAGTTTTATTTCAAAGATTAAAACTTTCTTTGCTATCAAATGCTGTTTTTCTAATTCATGATAACCAGTTATGAACGGAGAAAAATAAATCAAGTTTCGTAGCTGGTTATGAAATTTAGATTACAAAATGAACTAAACGGTTATTTGGCTCGTCATTGAAATATTAATGTAGCATTTGATATAAGCAAGACATTCACAATCTTATCATTGGTTTATTCAAGAAAGGCGTGAAAATTGTTATGTCATACCCCTGGTATTGTAAGTGTCTATAGGCTGCGTAGACAGCTTACCGTCAGGCGGACGGTATGCTTGTTTTCCACCAAATGTGGTATAAAAAATCAGTACTAGTTATTCATCACAACAGCCTTTATAATTCGACCCACTGCTGTGACAAATCCTCTCCTTGCTATCAAAATCGTGTACACTTATCTCCTTCTTTTGCTTTAAGAAACATATTAATTGGAATTATTTTAGATGAAAGAAAAAGCTAAGTCTCCATAACGCTTTCATTCAAGATGCTAATACTTTAATCTTAGCACATATCACCTTCATCTTTTCGTATTTTTAAAAGTAAACCCAAACTTAGTTGTTTTAAGATCTAATATCATTTGTAAGTACATAACACCTTCATTTATGGCAAAATTAAATTCTTAAAAATGTAACATAGCTCCTTCATCCACTCATGTCTTCAATTAAGTTTAGTTTAAGAAATACCGTATTTAAATAAAAAAAAAAAACAGAGGTTTAGGCAGTAGTCCACCACGCTTGCCCAATGCGGATTGGCGGACGGAGTATAAGGTGATCAATACCCCTTTGCTGATCCATTAGTCGCCTTCTACGACACCTAATGGAGGATATGGGATGATGCTATTCTACTTTGCCAGCATCACGCGGCCACTAGTTATTATTATTTTAGAATAAACGCATTTTGTGAAAGCACAAAATGCTCGAAAAGCTCGAAAATTGAATCCTTAGCTAAAGAGCTAACTTTCGAGTAGTAGGTACCTACATTATTATACTTTGTTTTTTTCACACAGTTCCAGGTAATGCGTCAAAGTCAGATCATAATGAGAAGTTTTATCATAACAAACGCAAACGTAAAACCATCAATCACATTTATAAGAGAATATGGAAACACTGCGAAAATGTCAAATGAGTCTTAAAATAGCAGCTAAGACTATGATTAGTGTAGTTTACCGTGTTTCGCCGAATATAAAATAGGCAAATATTTGTTTTAAAGAGTGGTGGCTTGGTCATAAGACAATTTATTGTTGACTAGTTGTGACATTATATCGCCTATAGCCTTCCTCGATAAATGGACTGTCCAACACAAAAATAATTTTTCAATTCGAATTACTACTTTCAGAGATTAGCCAAACTCTACAACTTTATAATATTAAGTATAGAATATAGTTATAACAATAAATAGGAACAAATATTGGAACACGATTAAATATTGGACAAGTATTTTTTTATTTTATCGCGTAAACAAATAACGACGCCGATATAGTGCGTTGAAATGTCATGTGATGTTAACCTTTTCACTGAAGAGTGGCATCACAAGCCCTATATGTTTGTAAATATTTGCTCATTTGTCAAAGTAAAAAATACGTATCTAATGGTTTTTGATAATCAATCAGACAGAGTTAATAAAATTATTATTTTCTTTTTACGCAATCATCATCCATACAAAAGACTTTTTGAAAAAAATTGCGTTTCTCCTCCCTCTTTCAAAAGTCCATAGTAATTTCTATCGGTAATTTGGTAAGCCGGCGGGACGCCCCGTCCACCACTATGCGTCAAACCTCAAGCTATTTGAATCTCAAATATACGCGAAGTGCTCAAATAGTTCTTTAATGCTAAAATTAACTGATAACTCATTGGGCGCTGGACTTTACTAGTCAAATGGGTAAATACAAGCAATTTTGAAAGATTTATATTTGTACAATTTTACAAATTGCTTCCTTCTGTATAGGGGAAAGTAGGTCCCTAACTCATATTGGATCGGCCCCTAAGCTGTACGAGATTTGTATTTCGTGAGATGAAAGTCAACCTTCCCCGTCAAAAAATAATAAAGGCAACGTATAATTAATTAATGAAAATTATTATCAGCACACGTGTTCCCTCATTCTGATAAGCCTGGGTCATTCAAAAGAGGCGTGAAGAGGCACCTTGCAGGTTGGCAAGGCAAGGTGGCTAGCGCGGCGGTTTACCTCGCACTTGCTAACCTTTGCATTTGGAGTTGGACGCCACATCAGCTTATCATCCGGTGAAATTGAGTCATCTGCTAGACCTTTTCATAACAAAAAATGTACTGTCCATTGGTACAAAGCTGGTGCTGTGGCAATATAGGTAATATTTTCTAGTTATTTTTACTTATGTTAATGTAATATTTGTAAGTGATTAAGACATAGGTTTCTATTTAATGTCTTGCTCACAAACTTTTACTAAACTGCTTTTTTTATTATTGTCTCTGTTTTATGTATTTATTTCTATATTATAAAGAAATTTCTTTAACTTCATCTGCTCTTGTCTGACCTTTTCTCATAAATACCTGCCGTATTCGGATACTCTTGAAATGTATTCATATAAAATTTTCAATGCAATAAAACTTATGTGCAAACAAACAGTTTATTATTTCCATTGCTCATATGTGTGATTACCCATATATATGAGTATATAATATTTTGTTTACACTCCTCTATTAAATGTTATTGTAAGCTCGGCGGCAGGATTAAGTGAGGCCGTTTGTGATACGACAAAGGCCACGACCGCAACGGTAGCAGGGTGCTGCAGTGAGTAATCACCTCAATCAGTACGAGCCGACCTAATGCCATAAGGATGGAATAGCCATTGTGGTGTTTTTATAAATATACTCAGTTTTCCTCAAGCGTATTTTAACCGACTTCAAAATAAAAAAGGAGGTGTAAGTGTTACCTAAAGCTCTGCTTTTAGGATTACGAGCGTGATTATTATGTATACGTCTTATTATGTATATGTATTATTATGTATATGATTTATTATGATTATTATGTGTACATTCATATTGACGCTTACCACTTAATTTGCAATATAAATACGAATAACGTGATAATAATAACATCATTCTCATGCTTCTCAATACAATATATTTTTTACGCAGCAGAAGGTACGAAGAATAATGATGTTCTAACTCATGAAAACGAGTATAAGTAATTTATCTTAATATTTAAAAAGAAAACTCCTGAATCACTGGCTGACTGATCAACGCCCAGCCCTTGGACCTTTGGACCTAGACAACTGAAATATTGCGCAGATATTCCTTTTATGATTTAGACAAGGAATAAGGCTTGATTTTTTGAAAATTCAATCCCTATAGGGTTAAAATAGGGGATGAAAGTTTGTATGGATTAGTTTGATTATTTTATTCGAAACTTCACAGGACTACTCCTATCGATAGATGAGTAAACATGTGTTTCTGTTTTTTTCAAAATTCAACTCCTAAAAAGGGGAGATGGTGTCATCAACAAAATCTGTAAATCAACTTGGGGATTTTTTCGTCATTATTGGAATTAAAACCATGAAATGTTGAATTTATGCACTTGATAAGAAATAAATAAGTATTTGTTCTAGCGTTTCTGAAATTTCTACCCACATGGGAATGAAATAGGAGATGAAAGTTCTTACGGAAGCTCAAACAAATCTTTTTTAAAATTTTCAAAAAAATATTTATTGCAAACATGAAATTCGAAAAAAAACTTAAATATCCCTAAAAAAATTAAAACACTGCCCAAACTCCACGCAGAAGTCGCGGTAAAACTAGTTTTAAATGTAATTGATTCCACGATTCAAAAAGTTTTAACAATAAATTCCAGCACATCAACAACATCGTCATCAGCACCATTACTAGCACCACTATCCCACACGTTGTGATTTACAGCAAAGTATGGTTCAATAAGCTGTTGTCGTTATGGTGTAGTACGCATGAATACTCCCTAAAAGTAATGGTCCACAATTCAAATTGAAAACAAAGTTCCGAGGTTCCGAGCTAGCGGCACATTATGGACGATTTCTGAAAAAATCTGTTTGGTCTGTCAGATAGAGCACGACAAAAATCGGACACTTATTTTTTCTTTTATCGCGTAAACAAAATAATGACTACCTATGGTAGAATGATTTGAAATGTGTGATGACATCAAGCTTTCGCACACTTTTCGCTTTTTAAATATTTACTGATTGGATTATGTAGAAAAATCATTATTTTATTTGGGGACTTACAGCTTACATAGAGAAATATACAATACAATACATTACAAAAAGCCAGTAACAAGCCTCCACAAGTAGCACTGATATAAATCCTAAGTTTCTTACATAATTGTACAAAAAGGTATCGTTGAGAAACTTTTTTAACAAAAAACAATATAAATACTACAGCAAGTAATTAGTTACCTATTAAGTTACCTGCCAGCAGTCTATTCAGTCTACTTAAACTAATACAGAATAAATCTATGTTGTGCTGCAAACATCATTAAATTGCTTGACGACTCGAATTAAGTAAGAGTTGCTATGATGCACTGTACGTGAGAGTGGAGTTGGAAATTATGTTTTTTGGTAACCTATCTGACGTACCTACGTAATATTATAATTATATTTCACCCATACAGCATCCCTATTAGTAAATACAATGCACGCACATACCTTGAGCTGATTGATGGAAATTCCGCCCTCGATTAAACACTAGCTGGCTTTGTATCAAGCCGCTGGACCTCATATAATCTCCAAGATCACTTCAACTAATGACTAACGGGCACTGATAGCTACTTCACCGATCGCATTTAGATTTTAACTAATGAATGTGAAATCTGAGTACAGTCACTGGGAATAAATGTGCCCACGTTCCACACCTTTATTACTGACATACACTTTTATGAGCCTTCAGGTGTCTAAAAAGGCACGGCTGTGCATGACGGTGTGCTAGTCCCAACACTGTTGTATTGAAGTGGATGGTGGGTATGGAAAAAAAGAATTTTTTGAGCCTCAGACGTTGTAGTGGAACTGGACGATAGTACAGCGAGAAGTACAAAAAATACCAGTCTTAAATATTTTTAGGATTTAAATTACAAGAACTCGGGAGAAACTCTGTCTGTATATGAACTATATAATCTATCTATCTATATATATAAAAATGAATTGCTGTTTGTTAGTCTCGCTAAAACTCGAGAACGGCTGAACGGATTTATCTTATCTTAGTCTTGAAATGTTTGTCGTAGTCCAGGGAAGGTTTAAAAGGTGAGAAAATATGGAAAAATTGCGAGGAAGATAGTAAAAACAACAATTTCATTTTTCCATATAAACTGTTCTGCCTACTTTCCTGTCAAACATTTGACGTTCCGCCATTTTAGCGAAGGAAGAGTTTTAATGTCGTTAGGATAGGTGCAAAGACATTTAGTAATCCATGAATAGGTGATACGCAGTACACCGGGTCATCTAGTATTTAATAAATTAAACAATATCTCGTAACTGTCACCATATTGCGCGCTAAATCAGTCCTTATCAATGTGATATAATAATGTCATGGAATATTTTGGGAAAATATTATGATTCCGGGTAAGGAGTTATATAGTACTATGTAATTCTATGGAATAAAAAGGGGAAAATTGTGTTATTTTGTCCTGTGAATTTCACTGACCAAATGGGACCTACCGTATGCTTGTTGGCCAACCACTAAGGCTGGAGTTAACCAACACATGAACGGGCGATTGTTTTTAACACCCTATAGAAGAATGGTAAAAAACGGTTAACTTCTAATCGTTTGTTTTACGTGTTGGTGAACTTGTCGGAGCATTTCTTCAAACAAAATTATATACTCTTACGAGTACGAGATTCCACCTCAATGTCAGTGTGAATAAATCATGACATTTGTTTGACACTTGAATCAGAATCAGAATAACTTTTATTTGCCTACTTTGTGTATTACAAAATGTCTCAGTGGCCGGTGGGCCTTGCAGAGGTGAGTCAGCTAACTTATGTCCTAATGGATCTATGTTTGCTGTGTTCTATTTATTCGCAATATGTGATGTTAAACAAACAGATTACGTGTTTTATTTATATTGGATGCTTTTAGTCTATCTCGCTTAGTATATTATTATTGTTATTTTATTTTAAGGGGACGCGGAGTCTTTGTTTCGTCGGTAGGCCATCGCTTGTATCCTTTTTTATTAGGGTCATACAATATATCGCCTATTCTGTGATTAACCCTGAGAGGGTTGAATTCTCCGTGCGCTTGATAGGCGGCTCCAGGAGATTCAAGATCTTCTATTTCTAGTTTTGCTATATTTTCCAACATTTTGGTGTTAAGGTCCTCGGCGCGTAGGTGCCAGGCTTCTATGTCAGCCATCTCCCAGATCGCTTCCGTGGGGGTTCTTCTTGGTAGTTGTGCGGCATTTTTCAGTGCCAGTCTGTATTGGCGTTCAATTTTGCTTAAGTTCGTTGCACTATACCTTGAGAGTAGTTGCACCACTCCGTAGTCCATTAGCGGTAAAATGCAGGCTTGAATAATGGCTAGTTTCGTGTCTAGTTCTGTCTTCGCATTGTATCCTATTATTGGACCGAGAGCTCCTCTGACTTGTTTCAGTTTTTTGACGACCTTTTCGGTGTGCTGGTTCATCTTCATGTGTTGATCGAAGATGACACCGAGGTATCTGATTTGCTTTTGATAGTGCAACGTTTGTTGTTTGAGTTTCACTGTTGGGCGGTATTTTTTCTTTTTCGAGAACATGATGCATTCTGTTTTCTCTATATTACACTTTAACCCCCATCTCGTATAGTAGTCAACGATGGCTTCCGCTGCCCATTCAGCACGCATAGTCGCGTGTTCTGGGTTCGTGGCTCTGTTGAGTATACAGAGATCATCCGCGTACTGTGAGAGTTTGAGACCTCTGATGTGGTCTTGTATATTCCAAATGTCATGGACGTACAAGTTGAAGATTATCGGTCCCAGGATCGAGCCTTGGGGCACTCCGTGAGGTATCGGTTTATCTTTGGTTGTGGTAGTTCTGAATCTACCTCTCAAGTTTCTGCCTTCGAGGTAGTTCTCAATTATTTTTATAATATTGTTAGAAACATTCTGATTTTGGAGTTTCTTGATCAGGCCCTTGTGGTTGATCGAGTCGAAGGCCTTCGATAAGTCCGTAGATATCATAGCGACACTGTTTTCAGTGGCTAGTGCATCAGTGATTATTTTACCGGTACGTAGAATCTGGGTTGCTGTGCCTCTTGCTCTTGTGAAGCCGTGCTGGAACGTTGGTTGCAGCCGGTTGACTGTAGAGGTAAGTCTTCTCAGGATCAGTCGCTCACACAGCTTGCCCATGATGTTGAGCAGTGTGATCGGGCGATAAGATGATGCTTGACGGTGATCTTTGCCGACCTTGTGCAGAAATATGCATACACCAGTTTTCCATCTCTTAGGGAAGTAACCTGTGGACAATACAAAGTTAGCAAGAGGCACAAATGCCTCGGTGAAGACTTCTCCCCCAAGTTTGAGGGCGTCTGCTTTTATTCCGTCTGGCCCAGGGGCCTTTTTGTTTTTGAATTTCCTGAGTGCTAGTCGTACTTCTATTGTTGACGTTGGATCGAGTGGTTGGAACGGTGTGGTCTTTTCAGTTCCCTCATCGACTTTCGATATTTTGGCCTCTTTAACTATGGCTGTATCAGTGAGCTCGTCGATCGTTTCTATTTCTGTACTGCATCCCGTGATGTTTGGTAGTTTAACAATAGGCTTCTTCAGATTTCGTTGGATGCGCCACATTTGTGACTTATTGTCCCGTGGATCTTTGAGTTTGTCGAGCCAGCCCTTTTCGGAGTATTCTTTCAGGGCTTTTTCAGCTTCTCTCTTAGCTTGGTTGTAAAGAGTGCGTGTTTCGCGTTGGAGTCTGGGGCTGCAGTGTCTCGCTTGCCATACAATTTGCTTTAGTTTGTTTCGAAAGTCTATTTTATCGTTTATTTCCTTCGGTAGTCGTTCCTGTCTTGTTGAATTCTTCAGGGGTGCGTGTGTGTCAAGGGCTTTAACTACGGCATTTTCCATGGTTACGACATATTTCTCGCAATCGGTTTCTGTTGTGATGTCTTTGTTAAGGTTGCGGAGACATTCCCACATTGTCTGTTGATATGCCGCTCTCAGTTTCTCGTCCTCGTAGATATTCTTTGTGTTGCGGGATAGGTGTTCCTCTATATTATGCTCAATCTTCATCGTTAATCCCTGGACGATTATTAATATCCAGACACAATTGATTTTAATTGTGTTCTCGCGCTCCTGAGCGCGAACGGGGCTTAACGAGTTAACAACCAAGGGATGTGATCCGAACCAACGCTTTCTACCTGTTTGGCGTGCGCTTCTAGTTGTTGGTGTGTTATTATAGCCAGGTCCAGGATAGTGTTACCTTGGCTAAAAGGTCTAGATGGTGCATTGGCGTGTTTCAGCGAGCAGATTCCGTCTTTCGTTGCTTTTTTAATGATGTTTCCAAGGCCGGAGTTCCGGCTGTGACCAAGGGTTTGCATACGTAAGTTCATATCGCCGATGATGATGGATGGCTCGTCGGCTAGGGTCTCGTCCAATTCTTTTCTAGCATGGTGCTGGTTTGGAATTTGGATATATATTCCTTTGATTTTGATATATTGTCCAGTTGAGTGGTTAGTGAAAAGTTTGATGCCTACGCCTTCTATCTTCTTGTTTTCATCATGCCAACCTGGGGTGATTTCCGTTTCGGCCCACCTTAGTCCCCTATGTACATACATGGCAGTACCTAGGTGTTTTTCTAATGTGTGGGTGAGTTTATCGTACCCTTTAATATTATATGGTTGTGTCTCAAAATTGATCTTGCACTCATTCAATATAATTATAGCCGGTCTATATTTCTCGACTAGTGCTTTTATTTCTTTAAATTTGTTTCTTACTCCTTGGGTGTTCAGGTGTAAAATTTTGAGGTTCTGTATTTTCTTACTAGCGTGACTAGCCATTAAGATGTGAGTGTATCCTATTTATTGTGTCCATCAGTGTCAGTAGTGTCTGTTGCATTTGTGTCTGCATCTGAAAGAGGCCCTCTAGTGTGAGACCGCCAATTGTCGGTGGTACGAGTTCTGTTGGTGGTTGTACTGATTCTTTTTGAGACAGAGTTGGAAATTGCCTTGTATTTGTGACGTCTGCGTATTTAACTCCCAGTCTTACCACTGAGCGTTTAATTCTCTCTTCTCTCTTTGTTTGCTTGGCCTCTGCTTGTTCCATTTGCCTTGCTATTACATTTTTGAACACGGGACATATGGCGTTGTTGGCGCCGTGGTCTTCTCCTTTGCAATTTCTGCAGACCTTCGTCGTGGTACCTTCTAGCGTAGTAATAACTATATGTGGTTCCTCTTGTTTACCGTAGCACGATTGTTTCGAGTGATCGAATGCATAGCATTTCTTGCACTGTATAATGTGTTTCGGGTTTTCTCTGAATGGTTCAACCTTGATGGAAGGTGCGCAGAAGAATTTCCTTTCCGAGGTTTTGAAATTCTCCATGAGATCTCTCGATTTATGTTTGCCATCAAAAATGAGAAGGTGTGTTCTCCCTGCTCTTCCGAGTGGCTTGATTGCTGTTGGTTTGATGCCGATGCAGTCTGCTATCTCGTTAGCAATGTTGTCGGTGGATTCTCCATAAGTCTCATTTTTGAGCACGATCTTGGTCGCGGGCTGTCTGTCAGCCTTCGGTTTTGGTGCAATTACTCTAGTTATCCCGCAAGCTTCAAGCGTAGAGAGTAAGTTCACGCGGGCTGTGGCATTATCGGGGTTAATTTTTATTTGGCCTCTCGTAACATTGAGCGTTGAGCTGTTCTTCGCTACTGCTTCTCTGATTTTATTTAGTGTGTCTTGATTCTTAATTGCATTTTCATCCCTGATAGTTATGTTAGGGATATGGGTGTTTCTCTGTGTTGGTGTCGTATAGTTGGATGCGCTTGTACGCTGTCTTTTGACTCCTCTAGTTACTAGTTGATACGTTGCTGTGTTATCTTGCGCCGTACGGTTGTTGTCGCTCAATGGTTTTTGTAATTTAGACTTGTCTACGACAGGTGTCAGTCGGAGAGATTGTGGAATTTTCCACGCGTCCAGCGTAGTCTGTACTTTGCCTACGCTCTGGGAACTTGTTTGTGTAGTTTGGCCTCGGGTGTACTCCCCATCCTGGTTTGTAGCAGGCACATATGCGCGCTTGCTGTCGCTTACACGTACTACTTGAGTAGGCAGAGCTTGTTGGGTGATGGCGGGGTCGAGCGCGCCACCACTTACCTCTGACCTCTCTCCTTGCACCTGCAGCGGCGCTTGCGGGAGTTGTTGGCCCACATTCGCATAGGTACTCGGGGCAAGCACTCTAGAGGTTTCGATATTTTTAATTGATTTGCTTCTATGCTTATTCTTTTTTCTTGATCTTCTGACAACCAAAGGTTGCTCGGTTTGTGAAACGAATTCAATGAGTGCGCACTGGTTTTTGCCGCACTTACAAATAAACCACTCCTCGGATGTGAAGGTGTCGATGGGTATGGTAGTCAATTCCTTCTTTATTTTACAGCTGATACATGGTCGGATGTTTTTCACGCCGGTCTCTAGTCCTGCCGTATAAATTGTTACTGAAGACTCGATTTTTAGTGTGCCGTTATCATATTTTGGTTTTGCTTTAAGGGCAGCCTTGATAAGAAAGAATTTCATACATACTTTACACTGAATCTTCTTAGTGTTCATTTGATTTATACCCCACAGGGGGGTATCCATCTGGAAGGTATTTTTACATTCCCAGCACTGCACTATGTTTTTATTAAAGTCAGATAAATCTAAATTCACTAATTTCACTTTGTCTTTAACTGTTTCGCTGTCCGATCCCGAATTAAGCGGGTCCGTGTCCATATCACTGTTATTTACTGAATTTACATTATTGTTCTCCGAAAACATTTTTCACTGTTTTTGATTCTATACTAATTTTACTTACTACTTATTCACTTACACTAAGTTATCACACTATTTCTAACGTTTCCGGGGGTTACGAGACCCCCCGGGGTCTTTACAGTCCAAAATTTACTATAAAACGTTCACTTTATAATTCGCGTCCGTGTGGAATATTCTGTTCCATACGTTTATAAATGACGGTCGCTTATCAGTTGTGCGCGTGAGTCACCTCTGGTGAGCGCTCGCTTCGTATAAAATATTATGATTCCGGGTAAGGAGTTATATAGTACTATGTAATTCTATGGAATAAAAAGGGGAAAATTGTGTTATTTTGTCCTGTGAATTTCACTGACCAAATGGGACCTACCGTATGCTTGTTGGCCAACCACTAAGGCTGGAGTTAACCAACACATGAACGGGCGATTGTTTTTAACACCCTATAGAAGAATGGTAAAAAACGGTTAACTTCTAATCGTTTGTTTTACGTGTTGGTGAACTTGTCGGAGCATTTCTTCAAACAAAATTATATACTCTTACGAGTACGAGATTCCACCTCAATGTCAGTGTGAATAAATCATGACATTTGTTTGACACTTGAAGAGAGATAACATTACGGCATACGGCATACGGCAAAGGAATTTTATCGTAGAATTCAGACTAATGTATTCCTCGGTGACGTACGGTGACGTAGCTATATTTTTGCAGCAAAGAAATTTAGGAAAGTTTATAAATAAGAAAGTAAAGTATCGATGGTTACTTAATTTTTACTTTTTAAGCACGCACAATAATATGGGATTGTCATTGTACTGTGTGTATGTCAAAACACACTATCTCTTATAGTATATGTATATAGTATGTATTTACATATGTATATAGTATGCTTATATACAACATGTAAATTAAATAACCAACGTCCTGAATACAGGTGGGTTGGTATCGGCTTCTGAACTGAGTTAAAAAAAAAAAAATGCCAGTAAATACTTATTATAATATTTTCTGGGTACAATTTTTTTCCCAAAAAAAATAAATCTTTATTTAATTTTTTTTTTGAAATCAACTCAGAAGCGGATCCCAACCCACCTATGTTCAGGATGTTGGTTATTTAATTTACATGTTATATATACTAGCTGTCCCAGCCACGCGTTGCTGCGGTAATTTCACACTACTGACCTATAACATTGTATCTGCAGTAAAAAAAAAAATATGACTACTTATCAAGATAAAAACTATCCTATCTCTCAAGTTGGATCAAACTGCACACGGTGTACAAATTTGATTAAAATCGGTTAAGTAGTTTAGGAGTCCATCGCGGACAAACAATGTGACACGTAATTTATATATATTAAGATGGTATCGTGATTTTTTGTAAGTATCTACTGTCATCTCTCTCCTAGCCGTGTGAGAAATGACACTAAATTGTCTGCTAATAGAGATTATATTCCAGTACAACTTAAAAGAATAGTATAGTTGGGTGTGGCTACTTGATAACAAATAGTTCACAACGCGAACAATACATTTAGAAATGTGCAAGGTCTTCTTTTATTTTTATTTCTTTTTTAAAAATATGAATATAGGTTGATTATTTATTTGTTTATTTTCTTTCTTAGGATAGCTAACAGCATTACGACTATATAGATATGGATAATTAAAACTAAAAGCTATTAACAAGCTACTTAATATTTATAAGTAGGTTATCAATAAATGACAATAACTAACTACTAGACTCAAGTACTGAATGCAATGCTTTAATAATTTTGTTTAAACTGTCATGAAATACATCAATTTTGACATTAGTGTCGTTAACCGCCCTACAAGCCCTAATAAGCAAACTACTTTTTCTATAATTACTGTGGACTAAAGGAATACTGAAAGGTTTATAGATGTCATTACGCAACAATCGTGAGGGCACACTGAATGGGACCTTGTATTATAACTCAGTGCAATCAATAGTCCCTTTGATTAACTTGACAATAAATATTACGTCTGATATGTTGCGTCTATCTTATAACGGCAGTATATGAAATTTAGTACGACGACGCTCATACATTATGATTAATTAAAATAGTTTAGTTTGTGTATTTAAGAAAATCGCAACTGTACCTATGTACTTATTGCTTTTCTATGCGACCCGTTATCGTATCCAATAGTCCACGGTCTTGTGGTAGTGTATAGTTAACTGCTTAGTGTTATGTTTTAACTTTCCCTGGTCCCCGAATCCGGGTTGCGAATAATCACTTTTGTTAGTGTGAGAGAGTTTAAGCTTTGGGAATTTTCCAAATATTCAAGCCGAACCGACTAGAAAGTTACAGAAGATAACAAACTGAATTAGGTACAATTTTATGCGAGTAATATTGTAACATCTCACTGCTACAATTTAAAAAAATCAAATCAAATACTTATTTTATAAGCTTTGAGTTCTCTTTAATAGCGATGATGACTTGAAAAATAGAATAATTAGGTATAACAAGTCCGTCAGAGAGATTACAAAAAAAAACATTAGATGCGTATCATTTTACTTTCTCGTATACGTAGTAAGGAGGAAGTCTTGTAATCTTCAAAATTTTCGACCTCGAGATTTTAACGGATTTAATATGATTAATTGAATTATATAGAAAAGCTTTTCACAAGATATATAATCCAAATGCGTGGGAGTAATAACTACCCAAAATTTACCCATGTTAAAATGTAACTTAAATTATATTGATAATTATTTATTGACTTGTATTGATGTTTTGAAATCATTACGAAATTGTAAGCTGTGGAGTTTCTTTCGCCATTTCTTCTCCATCTCGGCATAATAATAATTATTGATCCCGAAATGGTGGTAGGGCTTTTGACGATTTAAAAGTAGCAAAGACCATTTCAATAAAGAGCTTTTTCATTTTCATTTTCAACGTTTTGGACCTCCCTGAGTCCAAAAATACCTGTTTTGAAATTATGTCTGTGTGTGTGTCTGTGCGTTAGCACGATAACTCGAGTATGCTTTAACTTATTGCAACCAAATTTAACATGTATGTACGATATCAAAATATAAGGTTTCTATCAACTTTTGAGTTGTCGATCACGAAAGTTATTCAACCAAGTGCGCGGTCTTTACTCGGATGGGTGACAAAAATTTAACATGTATGTATGACATCTGTTACCGAACAAACCTCTTTTTAATAATTTATATTTCTAATGGTTTTTGACTTTTTGATGTAGGTATATTTATGTTACCATGGTGATTATTGGCTTTACTTTCAAAATTATAGTATCGTTTGAAAATCTTTTGTCAGAAGTGGGATAGTGAATTCACAGCATTTAAGTATAAAAGAATTAATGTAAGAATTAATCTACCATTGCAGAAATGTACAGACGGCGGCGAATCGGTCTGCGCCGAGCTATCAGATTACTTCAACGGATTTTCAACCGTATTTCACGATTATAATGTAGTTTCTGGTCTGTTGGTGAGGTTTGGCGGTTTGTGTTGCCTGGTTTGCCGTCGTTTTTATGTATTTTTACCTCCTTCTCTAGGTAAACTCTTACAGTTGGCTTTTGTAATGTCATAAACACTTACGTGCAATACAATCGACTCACCGGCACGCTTTGGTTCAGAACTCCCTAATCAAAATCTACAATTAGTAAATAATAATATTTAACCCCGTGTGTTAAATAAGAACCTAAACTTACATTAGACCAGTTTTTACTGTGATAGATTTTGGTTTATTGATTTTACAAATTGAAAACCAAATACAGATGCTAAAATTTTTGGGGAAATCAGCTGAATTTTCAGGGTCAATAAATATGTAAGATTAATCAATTAATTAATAAACAATGATTCAATTAACTCTGAACACTCTGCATAGTCACAAAAATGGCGTATGACCTAAAAATGAGAAACCAGGGTTTCCGGAGAAATGAGTATATTGCCACCAATATATATAATACTTCGTTTATAGATGTTAAAAGTAGATTAAATAAAGCTTATGAAATATACATTCAAATAAAATTTACAGGTTTTATTTATCTAATCTTATTTTTATATACCGATATATTAAAATTCGAAACCTACGCGGTGAGTCGATTTTATTGCTCGTAAGTGTAGTAGGTACAGTCGACCAAATTGAATCATGACCCACCTTAAGATCATTTTCCTACAGTCACTCAATACAAAGTAGGTTGAAATTCACTTGAACATACATTTCTTAAGTAACGAACCTGTTATCAATTTATTAGACACTGACAATAAATATGGCCTTTTAAACTTTTTTCAACTACTACTACATCTGACACATAAAGTAATTTTATTTTTAAAAATATAATAGTTATTCGTTTTTCTCAGTAGTGAAAAGAGTTTAGATTATGAACAGGATCTTATTTGAAATTCCAATTGAGATTTAAGTGCAGTGATAACAAAGATTAAAATTGCATAGATCTCTGACCCGTAATGACACATTTTTATTCATATTTAAAACGTACTAAGTGCAACACGCATGATAGCGAAGAAAACCTAACAAAATTTATGATTGTAAAGGAATGATCGGCCAAGTGGGTCATGATTCAGTTGGTTCGACTGTACTTACATATTTCTTACAAAGTTATAAAATTTGTAAACACTTGTCTATATAAGCATATACTTAAGCAACACATATTGTAAGACTATTTGTTATGGAATAATTTTTGCGTTTACAAACGTCTGAATATTTTTAATACTAGAAAAAATTCACTGTATTTTTTCTAGACTATTTGTTATCCTAAATGAATAGAAAAATATATATAGGGCATCAAAGTTCAGGCGTGGATTTGTGACGCACGCTTTCGTAAAACGTGTATGAAAGCATAACTTTTCAACGCACTGCATCGCCATCGTTATTTTTTTACGTGATAAAATAAAAAATAAGTGTCCAATATTTTTTCGTGTTCTATTTGACGGACTCAATAGAATTTCAGACATATTCATAGAGGGGTCGCACTCGCAAAATAAATCGATATATTACACCTTTACTTATATAATCTTGCCGTGTGATGCCGGCAGAGTAGAATAGCATCACCCCATATCCTCCAATGGGTGTCGTAGAAGGCGACTAATGGATCAGCAAAGGGGTATTGATCACCTTATACTCCGTCCACCAATCCGCATTGGGCGAGCGTGGTGGACTACTGCCTAAACCTCCTTCGACGACAAGGAGAGGCCTTGTGTCCCAGCAGTGGGTCGAGTTATGAAGGCTGTTAGGATGATGACTTATATAATCTGAGATTTACACGTACCTACTACAACCACATATCGACCACAACACAACGGCAACAAGTGATCGGGAGCTAATTTGTATGAAAATCAATAGTTTAATTCACAAGAACCTCATTTTTCTGTCAAACACCACCGTAGTCGGTACCAAACACATGGCAACCACAACGCTATATTAGCCGCTATGGCTACTTTGCAAAAAATAACAACAACGCAAGTACAATGATATTTTGTAATTACCACAACGCAACTACAAAATGCTGTAGCGACACCATTCACACAGTACCTCTGCTCGACTACTTTTAGTCGATGAGTGTTCTAACTTTTAGAATAGAATATGAACTTAAATAAGAATGCAATAATAAAACGTCACAGCATTATTAGGGTGATTAACAGTTGACCGAAGGACATAATTCTGTACCCTCAGTGAAAACTGATATAAGTCTGAAATGATAGTTTTGAGAAAAATGGCTTTAAAAAAATTGCACTCATAAATGCGTATTACTCTTTTATTATCAATTTTATTTAACATGTAATAAATGAATCCGATAGATATTTTTAGCCTCTAAACTATGTTATATGAATAATAGCACTATGTTTAATACATTTGAAGCAATTTGGAAAAAATAATAATTGTATTATCCGTCACATCAGACTTAGTATGTGTAAAATAATTTATGTCAAATTATATTATTTTACACTACAACTACTGGGGTAATTGATATTGGTGAAAAATAATACACCAACAAATTGAAATAGCATTTAAATACATTAATAATAATAACTAACACTAGATCCAAAACAAAAGTATCGTAAAACAGAAGCATCTTTACTTTGAAGTTGTTTAAGTACAAAATTGTTATATTTATACTAAATATATCATTTGACACAAAGAAAAATAAAAAAATATATATGTGTTTAGTAATGCATTTCAACTTGTTTTGAGCGCTGGGTCGTGTCAAATGATATAGTTCGTTAAGGCAGTATAATAATAGTATTTTTTTTTAAGTTTTAAGGCAAAATTTTAGGTTAATGGTTTGATGGTAGTTTCTATTGTAGGCTAAAAATCTTAAAGTAATTTCATCATACCAGCTTTTATAACTCGCCCCTGCTGGGACACAAGGCCACTCCTTGTCATCGAAGGAGGCTTAGGCAGTAGACCAACACGCTTGCCCAAAACGGGTTGGTGAACGGAGTATAAGGTGATCAATACCCGTTGTTCTGGTCCATTAGTCGCCTTCTACGACACCCATTGGAGGATATGGGGTGATGCTAATCTACTCTGCCAGCATCACACGGCCGCAAAATAATTTGATAAATATATAATTAAAAGATTCACCTAGATTCACCTAATGTTTTAAGAAAACAACCCTTGCAAATATTGTATTTAATACCTAAGTGAGTAAGTTTGTATTTATTGGCATATTCCTTGATGACGTTTACTTCCAAGTTTTGAAGACGCTTTCTATTTCGTACATATTAATCTTTCCAACCCTCCTAGCATGACCACCGAAACATGATATGATATAGCCATTTATCGCTTGAACTGTCAAAATTCATATGATAAAACCGCCATCTTGAACGTTTATTCGACGCTTTTGCGGTAAAGGAAAACATCGTGAGGAAACCTGCACACACCTATGAATAAATTCTTATGTTGTGTGTGAAGTCGACTAACCCGCACTTGGCCAGCGTGGTTGACTAAGGCCTAATCGCCCCTAATGCGGGGTAGGCTCGAGTTCTCGGTGGGGACATTATATGAGCTGTTGTTGATGATGATGATGAACGTGTTTAACGTTAAATTCTGAGCAGCTTTCACTTCCAGGAATTATAATTGGTTTAATGGACCTTTTTTACAATACGTTTTTTTTCTGACTAAACCCCTCACCCTTATCGTTTAGCTCCGAACTGTTTGCAATATAGTTATCACTACTGCCATCATTGAAATCAAAAATGTCTAAAGAGAATTTCTTGGTGGTATGGAGTCAGAAATAACATCATTAATACCGTCGCGGTCATTATCACTGCCATTCTTTTCTTATCTTCTCTGCTACTCCGCTCTTGTTATAAGCATCTTTCATCAGTTATTTTTCGGTGTTTCACAGCTTGTTTCCTCTGTTGTACCTAATTTTAGGTTCTATCTCCGATGTCATATCTATGTAATTAGTTTCTTCCTCTGCGTATTTTTTCTGTTTTTCGTAGCTTCTTTCCTCTACTGTACTATTAGGTTCTATATCCGATATCACTTCCATGTAATTAGTCCCCGTCTCTTTGTTATTGTTCTGTATTTCATAGTTTCTTTCCTTTTCTTTCTTTCTCTGTTTTACTATAGGGTCCTATATTAGATGTCACGTTCATAGAATTAGTCTCTTCCTCTGCATTATTGTTTTGTTTTTCATAGCTTCTTTCCTTGGCTGTACTACTAGCTCCGATATCCGATGTAATTAGTACATTGTTCCTCTTTATTACTCTTGCGTGTTTTCTTTGGCATACTTCGGATCCTAGTTACGTGCAGCTTGTAAGAAATATAGATAAAAATAAAAACACTCACTGAGTTAAGACGATGATACTACATATAGACGTTATTAATATTGGTAGAGAGAGCCATGGAATGAATGATGCCTCACATACATGATGTCGGTGGTTCCAATCGCACCCGTGGCTTTGGATTTTTTCTAAGTACGGATTAGCTACTCGCTCAGGTGGGTGTCAGCTGCAACACTTCATATTTGAAACACTACAAACACATATTTTAGAATATTGTTAATCAATCCTGAAATGAAATGAAATGAAAAACCTCTTTATTTAGATGGCCTTTGCTAAGTACTTTTAAATAATTTGTACTCACTTGATGATCAAGCTATTATATTATATTAAATTACCAATTATTACTAAGAGAATCGTAATAAATATTGTGTATAATAATACAACTCTGTTGTGATTATCACGTTTTATTAATAATAATGACAGATCACGGTGAACAAATTTCGTGTCTAATGATTTGAGTGAATGCCATCACCATTGTCACAGCGGCGGGCGCACCGTGAAGTGCGCTATTTGCCTCTTTCGCGCCGGAATGACGCCCACGCATTAGAAAATTGAAGACTCAAATTGTATATCACTTGACACCGACAGACTTTTTGCAATGCTTGTAATGAGCTGGTATTTTTTTTGATATAAGTGAGTGGTATAAATAGACACAAGCATAATAGTTTATAAGCAGTCTCGTGAAAAATAATGTATTTTGAAATATATTTGAATACAGCAAATTTTACCAATATTTATTAAGTGTCAAATGTAATATATCGAATTAAATCATTATTCATATTAGAGCTATTTAAAGATGGAGTCGTGAACAGTAATACATTTTTAATTGTATCATAACACACAATCCTATATGAATGAACTGTTTATGGGTAAGATGATTTAACTGAATTTGTATTATTTTACACTCATTTTTTACATGAGTTATACTCAATTTGATTAGTGGATGTCAAGTTATAGCATAACACACAAAGCTTTAATGACTTTCGCAGATATAACTCGACTTGTATTATTGCGAACGAAAAATATATCCGTAACCAGAAGAGATACGGCTACGTGAATTAGACAGAAAAATAGAGCATTTTACACTGATTACATATGTCTAAAAATATAAAAAGTGCTTCAACTCGACTTGTATCAGTTTTCACCGAGGGTACAGAATTTTGGACCGATATTACATTCAGACGAAATTACTTTTGCCCGAAGAATTTTTAACCGACCGGACATTTGATCGATAAGGCATTCCACCTACACTGCTTTGGTCCGAAGCACTTTTTATTTAATAAAGTAAAGATTGTAATACCTACCGTAGGTATAATATTGGTTTAGGTTAAGTCAGACTTGCGACCATAAACGATCTTCAGTGAAATACAAAAACCAATACTCGCGCTATAGGTCGCAATTAAAAGTGCTTCGGACTAAAGTAGTGTCGGAGGAATGCCTTGCGGACCTGCCCTGAGGTCCGTGCGGATGAATAAACGTTCCCGCGCAACCCTCGATATGCGGAGAGAAGGGATCCGACAGTTTTAGCGGGTATACCATAACCCTGGTAGGGCCCTGTTCCCGCTGCGGGTACGTATAAAACGTTTTCTGTCGCAAAAAAAAGGGGTTGGAATCAACGAATTAGGAATTATATAGAAGCATAACTCCCTAACGAAGCCCGCTAAAACATGGTCCCAAACTCATACAATTAAACTGATAATACTAACGCGATACGCACACTGACAAAACAAAATACCTTGCTAAATTTATTTTCTACTCATCAATTCGTCAACCCATTTATTTGGTGCGCATCTTTACTTAGTAGGATAATATTAAGAGTGAAACGGAAATATCAAACCCAAGCGAGTTCGTGTGAAACGGATTATTAAGCGGTACACGCCCAAAGTTTGTTACCTACTCTACTAACAGCGGCGAGGATGGTGTAATACAATAGGTGTCAAGTCATATTAAATATGAGTCGGTATCTATGACACGCGACTGATAAAAAAATATACGAGTATACAATTTTAATTTTTTAACAACGTAATATGAGTTTTTTGTGTTTTAGTGACGCTTATTAGATTGCCACACTTTTTAGCTACCCGGCAGTTTTTTTAGGTCCGTGTGACTTAACGAGATATTCTACTTTTACTAAAGGCACGCCCTAAACGATGATTAATAATTAAAAAGGCTGCCACTCCGAGGGAATTGAATTTCGACCCCATAAATGGGGGTTTTTCTATGATGAAATTATCTGTAAAAATGCCTTTAAAGTTTGTCGGGTCGGGCAACTAACACATTGTATGGCTCTAGACTTTTCGAAACTAAAAAGTTATTTTATTTCTAGCTGTACTTATCAAATACTTATTTTAAAATGCAGAGAAAAATCTTATTTTCTGCATATTGTAACAAAAATAACATGTAACAAAAATAAGGCACAACCTCAAAGTATCTTACTATTACACAAATTAACCGATTGCAGTAATTAATTACAATTAACAGTAAGTAATTTTCAAATAGGTCATTGTTGGATGTCCTTGTAGATTTTTGCTTATGCCGTACAATTTTTGTAAAGTAAGTAATCTATTTTGATTGTAAAATTATTCAAAGTAGGAAATTTGTAACTATTTTGGTGCCAATTTCTTAAACAAATTGTTTTTTTTATTGTAACGATTCAGAAACCGATTTCAAACAAACAACTTTGAGGTCGTCCTTTATTTCTTTTGCACCTTGCATAATACAGGATCTATCGAATTTCGGTTAGTTTTTCAAAAGTAAGTAGCATATACAATTCCCATGATATTTAATAGTTTTTTATTGGTAATCTTATGATTGAAGGTCATTGTTCATAGTAAAATTTAAGCATCGTTATAGGTGTTTATTGGTAAACTCCTTTAAGAAGAGTGCTAGGCTTTTAAACTAGTTATAGCTAGACTAACAATCTTGATATTGTAACTGATATTGACATATATTATTAATATATCTATACTATGCACAAAAAATATGAAACTATATATTATCGAGCCCTAATGCTGTGCTTACCTGTTAATTCAAGGACACTTGGCTTAGTTATAAGCTAAAGGTATCAAAATAGATCCAGCATTTTTTTTTGACAACCCTCTACCATCCTATACGAGTAGGCAATTATCGCTCGCACGGGGTCTCAGTCGGCGTACTTGTTTACTTATACTATGGTATTATGGATATAATGATCTTCTAAATATTGGCTGCCAATTTTTTGTCAGCTCTAATTTCGCGCCATAATTTGCGTTTTGTATTCACTGGGCAAGTAGGTGAACAAAACCCGTTATACGTTCCACGGAAAATCATAATTATTTTTATTTAGTTTATAACGATTTGAATCCAATATCTATGGATTATTATGTCTTCATGTATATGAATTTACCTATGTCTTCATTCTCAAAACGTATAGAGCACACTTTACTGGCATTAGTTGGTAACGAGTCATCATCTCTTCTTTCTAAACGGAAAGCTGCAATGCACTGATCGTCGAATATCTTTTTTGGGGAAATAAATATGTTATTAATAAGAAACAGCAGGAAATCCAATTTTTAAAAACTCTATACTTAATACTAAATGTTTAGTTTAATAGTAACATATTAAAAACTGGTTGGCTACTGATTGCATAACACAGACAACTCAAGACGAACAAAACATGAAATTACTTTACTTACATGAGATAAATTATCCCGGTTTGTTTTTTACTTCCTTCTTTCCGTCTTTTACACCACTTTACCGCACAGGAGGTCATTTTTGTCCTTGGGAAATGAGCTGTTTATTGTATTTTTCGCAAAACTAAATGACACGGACGCTTGTCGCGGCAGACTGATGGACGCGTTGATAGTACTTTTTCGGCCCCGCCCACTTGGGGATAGTTTGCGTGTAACGATTTTTTGACGGAGTTCGTGTTCTATATAATTCCTAATTCGTTGGTTGGAATCCGGGATCTATGGATTTATGTCAAGGTGGGCAAACCACTACACGGTGGTAGTTATAATTAATTTGCAGAGTTTCACATGAGAGTAGACACGATTCTAACATTCAGAGGGAAAGCAAACGAAAAATAACAGTTGCTTAAACCACTCTAAGCTTTTGTGAGCTAAATGATAACAAAATACAAACTTCACTGTCTAAACAGGTCTGCAGAAATCCGTGTCTCTTACACGTTAGCTGCGCGCCAGTTAATTAAATTCAACGAGTGTGTAACAAGCTCGAATAACCTAATAATAGTTATCATCCATCTTGTTGTGCCGTTACGCAGATGCTGGAGTCAGGCCGTTTTTATGAGGTAAAGTTGCTTGCACAAAGCCTTGGAATGTGCGAAGTAAACACTTAACTGCAGGTTTGCTTGTCGTAATGCAGTGCAAGTTTCAGCACGCGGTCGGCCGCAGCGCGCAACTTTACCCACCAGAGCTAATGGTTGCAGTTTTAATGTGGACCCAGGCCCGGTGATCCCAGACACTCTTATGATCTTCGAATTAGAGTTCAACTTTCTTTGGCTTGGTACTAAACTGTACCTATTACTCAGGTATCTTATACCTATTTTATAGTGTCACGTCTGCCAGATTAAAGATTGAAGCCAGTTACAAATAGGCCACGAACTGCTTGTTAGCGATAATTAAAATAATTCTAGACTGATTCTGTTGACGAGAGACCTGACCGCATTAATACATTTCAAACGAATAAAGCTTATTTTGCAAATATCTTCACGAACTTTGAATTTAATTTAGTTTGCTAAGCAATCATTTAGACAGCGAAAACCGTAAAATGAGCACTCGTTACCACCAAAGTATAGACTAAATCGACCGCATAAGATCATTTCAAAGTACTTTAAAATAAATAGCGAATGTTCACGTAACGGTCGGTGAGTCAGGAAAGTTAGAAAGTAAATGGTATTAGCATCGTCTAATCACTATCAGGGGAGCCCTCCGTCTAGCTCGAGCAGTTCCCGCACACTCGCTTGCCCGTTTGGGGAGCCTTCTTGAATGCAAATAAGCATTCGGCACGCCTTTACAACATTGAGACGCTCTTTATTGAGCCTGTTTGAGCAAATAAACTGGCGCTTCGGCAAACATACCTCCTGAGCCGACACGCGACGCACCTCCTTCAATAGCACGCAATATATCAGCGAAGCCGGATAGAACACAAGCTCGACCTAAAAATAGCGGGAAATAATAAATAAGCGCAGCCCGTAAAATCCAAGCGACTCATTAGGGAAAAGGACAAAAATCAGGAAATGCAAATTCGAGAGGAAGGTGAACTTAAGCGGAGCTGTAAATGTAATTAGATTTTCAAGTTTACAAAGACAAGAGCGCTCAGGTTGGTAGATTTACTGCTGGCTGACCCACCTCCCTGCGGAGTACGATAAATGAGACGCCGCGAGGTAGCGATACTAATTATCCTATAGGTAGACGCGTTACACCGTCCGCTCTCTCTGTAAATCTTGTGAGCGGTCGGAGGTGCAGCTCTGATAAATGTATTTGCTGCGAAATACAATAGATGAAGGCCATCAAATATTTCTAGAAAGCTCTGTTAACGCGAACAACGATACTAGAATTATCCAAAAAGGAGACGAATAACACAATCTCAGACAATTCGGAAATTTTATTATGCGGCATTTCCATGGTCTTTTTCGTGAAAAATAGCAATATTATACGGGAACGAAATCGGATCCTTTTACCTATTGGAAACGACTGAGCTTTTTTATCATACGTAGATACGCTCAATGGCACTCCCTTCGAACCATTTTAGTACTTAGTTAGTTGTATAATTTTATTTATTTCTTCCATTATTAAAAAAGTAGTTAAGTTAGCAAATAAATCATTATTAATTCTGTGTTAGACAGAACTATATGGCAGTTGCTTTTTTTTCTATGATGTCAGCATTAAGTTGGTTGAATAAATAAACATTGTGTGACGTTAATCTTTAGTCCTTTATATATTACACTAACTATTATAGTTTGTAACCTGTTAGGGTTTGTGAATGTGTGATGATTCTTTGTCTTGCAAGAGTGACTTGTTACTTCACTTACAGAAAATAAGAAAGCGTTGAAATAAAAATGGCGAACAACGTTGTTTGAAAGCGAATGCGTATATTTCTAAAAAATGAGTACAAGATTTTAGGATTAAGGGGTAGGGGTACAATGTGACCAGTATTAGATACGTGGACCAGTACAATTGCGCGACGTCATATTACGATCCACCAAACGACGCTGATTGGGCACGATGATCCCGTAGTGCGCCTCATCAGCGATGGAAGGAGCAACCGGTTTGTGGTGGTATAGGTCCGAACATGCCCCCGGCCTTGGAAGCGTAAAGCTTACAACGTAGTGCTGGCTTCTTCCTGCATATCTTGAATGAGAGGACAGATCTTAGCGTAGGCTCGACGTATGACACCAGATGTTGTTTGAATATCTGCCACCCGTGATATGCCATCCTTTCCTGGTATTGATCGTAGCACTCGTCCTAAGTGCCACTTCAAAGGTGGAAGATTGTTGTCCTTAATTAAGACCAAGGAGTTCTCTTTCAGGTTGTCCTTGTTGTTGGTCCACTTATGTCGCACCTGCAGCTCCGAGATGTATTCCTTGGCCCATCTTGACCAAAAGTGCTGGCGAAGCTGTTCTACCCGTTGGTAACGCTGCAAACGGTGAGCAGGAACAGTAGTCAGGTCATCACAAGCAGGCGCTGTTAGTGGTCGACCAACCAGGAAATGAGTGAGGGGAGATAGGTCAAGCGGATCTGTGGATAAGGGTGAAAGTGGACGAGAGTTAAGGACAGCCTCAATTTGTGATAGAACTGTACTAAACTCTTCAAAGGTGAGATGTGCGTTCCCTACCACTCTGCGAAGGTGGTATTTGCAAGACTTTACTCCTGCCTCCCACAGACCACCGAAATGTGGAGAATAAGGTGGAATGAAGTTAAATTTAATTTGTTGATCAGCTGCGTATGTCAATATCTCAGGGCTACATTTATTTATGAATTCCTTAAAATCATTCATGAGTCCAACGAAATTTCTCCCATTGTCAGAATATATTTCTAAAGGTTTGCCACGACGCGAAATAAATCTGTTAAGCGTTAATAAGTATGACTGAGTGGAGAGATCACCCACTAGCTCCAAGTGAACTGCGCGAGATATAAAACAAATAAATAAACACACGTATGCCTTTATTGTTCTAGCTCCTCTGCCTTTACGGTTAAGTATGAGAACTGGTCCACAGTAGTCTACGCCACATCGTATAAATGGATAACTAGGCGTAATGCGTTCTTTAGGTAAGTTACCCATCAAAGGCGTAAGCGTTCTACCTTTAATGCGTGTACAAACAACACAGGAATGTATTATTCGCCGAGCCAAGTTCCTCCCACCCAAAGGCCACCATGATTCACGAACATGAAACAATAAAGCTTGCAAGGCAGCGTGAAGTAATTGTACATGCTCATGCCGAAATAGTAACATAGTGAAATAATGTTTGCTTGTTAATAAGATTGGATGTTTCTTATCAAAGCTAAATTCTTTTGAGTTTTCTAAACGGCCACCTACACGAATTAGTTTATTATCGTCTAAAAATAAATTTAATTTTTTCAATTGATTTTTGCCTGTGATGTATTTATTTTCTAATAGTAATTTATATTCTACAGGAAACGATTCCAATTGCACCCACAAAATTATCAAATTCAAAGCTTCATTTAACTCATTGTGTGAAAGAGGTCCTGTCCGCTTATTTAACTTATTTACTTTACGTATATTATGAATAAATCTCACTATGTATGCGACCGTGCGTCTCATTCGTTTAAATTGTGAAAATCGTTTGAATGGAAAATAACTTGAGTCTCCTGACTCACTAGATACGAAAGAAATAACTGGCGGTGATTTAACCTCGGGCAGCTCTAATTCGATATCAAATGGATCTTGGTTAGTATCCCCGATTAAACTATTAGAATCCCTAAGGAATTCCGGGCCTTCCCACCAAATTGTAGAACTAGAAAGTTCTTCTATCGAGAAACCGCGCACTGAAAAAAAAACTTGATAGCATAAATTAAAAAAATATTTATGGGTATCAAGTAACTTGTTTATATACGAGCGTACAAAGTTTTGTGATCGCGGAAATCAAGTCATCTTGATTGAAAAACTGAACAAGAAACAATGTATATTCAAATAAGTAATTGTCGGCATAATCAAGCCTGGTCATTATTATTATCAAATGCACCTTGTAAATTTTACTAAGACTTTAAAATCTTAATGAAGTTTTGTGATGACTATAATAAAGTCACTTATTTATTTATATAATGTAAAGTAAGGTCTAAATGAGTAGCTTGATTCACCTTATTATGTTATAATGATAACGTGAAACAAATAATTATCGACATAATTAAGTTATGTCATTAATATTATCAACTGGATTTTGTGCATGTTACTTAGACTAGGTAATCGTAATAAAGTTTTCTGATGGCTGTAATATAGTCACTTATTTTTCTTTATCAATTAGAGTTTAGTCTAAACAAGTAGCTTGATTGATCTTATTAGGTTATAATGATCTATGATATATCTATACTATATAGGCTAATAAATACAATAATTCGCTCATGTTTATTTTAACTGTATAGAGGACTGTAAATAAAAGACATTTATTTGATATTTATACGTCTGTCTGTATTATTATAATTTTCAAATACATAGTAAATACTAAAAAAAAAGCTTTTCTGTTTCAAGAGTAAGTATGGCTATAACATACACAACATATTATAAATATACAAAACAATCTACAGCATAAAACTCTTCATATTTTGAAACTTTATTACAAACTAAAATAATAAAAAATAACAATACAAATTCAAAACTTTCTTACATTCTACATTACTGTTTCAGAAACGTTTTTTCGTCGAAGAATTTTCGTTTTCTAAAGTTTTTCCTTTATACCTCAATAACCCAGAAGTCTCGAAATTATTTTTCAATAATTCAGAAAGGACCTGTAACAAATCATTTTCCAATTTTATTATGTTATTATAGCAGGCAGAGTATTTAATCGTGCTGTATAATATACAAATGACTTTACGGTACAAAAGATACATCCCTTATGTTATGACACACAGACTGACAGGGGAGCAGGTATCTACTCTAAGGGGGAGTACTAGCAATAGTGTCACTTGGCATTTACTAGTTTTATTAAAGTTCAATGCCTTTTGAGAATTAAACCTTAATATAACTTATAAAATTGGGTAAGTTAAGTGGGTAATTACTCTATCTATTCTCTAAATCGATATTGTCTTAAGAGATGAAACCATTGAGCTGTGTCAAGTTAAAGATACCAGATATAGTGTAGAGTGAACCCATGTTTAGGTAATCTACGTAACATATTAGTATCGGGAGTCGAAACCAATCGGTTAATTATTGCACCAAATCCTCACACTGCACAGCATAATAGACTTGTGAGCATGTGTGGAAAATAGGAAATTAGGAAGCAGGAACAAAATATAGGTAGGTACTTACTTGCGAAAAGTGGCCCCAACTCCGGGAGCCCCCAGGCTTTGAGTAAATCCATCACTTCATCCATCTTACGGTGATACTGAATACTTCAATTCAATCGCAAACACCTAACTTTTATATTATTTGTAATATTTTAGGCACAAACACGAATTTACAAGAAGATGCACACCAACGGCTCGGAGATCAAAATGAACTGAAACACGTTTGATTGAAAGTGCAAGATATAAAGAAGGAAGATAGTTATTTGAACTGTCAACGTACATCTTTCAAACAAAAAAGCGCGCGTTCATTGTTATAAAGTTGAGTGATCGAATGAATTATGAAACTTTATTCTTTCAATAATAAAATTATTTGAAACCAATAGGCTATATTGTTTAAAATAATAATATTCTTTTTAAAATAAACTAGTGATTTGTAGTATTAATATAGCAACTTGACAAATTTATATAAGTTGATGATAAAATTTTACCATGTCTCGACATCAATAAAGTAAACTTAATAAATTCAACACATTTGACTTGATACACGTTCAAACATTTCAGCTTTATTGCGACAAAATACCGTGATAATTTGTTTGTGATATTTTCTTGAATGACCCAATCAATTTTTTTCCAATCAAGCAAGATTGTAACTTGTTTAACCATTATTTTTTTCAGTGCGTGATAGCAAGTCTGCGGGGTTGTCTTTGCTACTAATGTGTCGCCAAGGAAGCCCTTGAGTTAACTCGTGTATTTCAGAAGTCCTATTCTGTACAAAAGTTTTTAATTTATTAGGTACCATGCGTAGCCACCCTAATACAATAGTCGCATCTGTCCAAAATACAATATTGCGAAACTGTAAACTCAAGGAGCTCCTAACTTTGCTAAATAACTTTGCACCTACTAATGCGCCACATAATTCAAGGCGCGGTATACTCATTGGCTTTAAGGGTGCGACCTTTGATTTAGAAATCAATAAGCGCACCGTACAACTGTTATTATTATTAAAGGATCTAATATAGGCGCACGCACCGTAGGCCGTTTGAGACGCATCGCAGAAAATGTGTAACTCAACATAGTTATGTTGTGTACCTATAGCATGCCGCGGGATTTGTATCGAGCCGAGCGCCTCGAGAGAAATAATAAACCGGTTCCAAACGCGCGCGACGCTCGGCGGAACTACATCGTCCCATCCGATTTTCAGTAGCCACAACTGTTGTAATAAAACCTTTATTACGATAATAGAAGGGCTGAGTAAACCAAGCGGATCAAAAACTTGCGAAATATTAGATAGAATGCTCCTTTTAGTAATTATGTTATTATTTTGAAATTTTGTATGAAAATAAAAAATATCCTTAAAATTATTCCAATCTAAGCCTAGTGTCTTAGTAAAACTATTTTCACTTAAGGAAAGAGGCGTACATTGCTCAAAGAAAACATCGTCATTTAATTGAAAATTAAATATCCACTTTCGGAGTGGAAAGCAACCAGATTGGAGGGCGTATTTAATTTTGGCACATAATTCTAATAATAAAGATTTATCGTCTAACCCAGTCAAGAGGTCATCAACATAAAAATTGTTCATGATTTCGCGTTGTACATCGACATCTAATGATTCATGGCCTATCTGTTTTAGACACCTAACACTCAGAAATGGCGCTGAGGCTGTGCCGTACGTTACGGTGTTTAATTTGTATATGCCTATGGATTGTGACGGATCTTCTCGCCATAAAATCATTTGAAGTTCGCGCTGATTCTCATCAACTAGGCAATTTCGAAACATCTTCTCGATGTCCGCGCAGACGACGTATTTATGCTGCCTAAACCTTAGTAGGATAGATATCAAATCCCCTTGTAACGCGGGTCCAATTAATTGTAAGTCATTAAGTGACTTGCCAGAGCTGGATGCAGCACTTGCATCGAACACCACGCGCAGCTTGGTCGTGGTGCTGTGCTCTCGGAACACGCCGTGATGCGGCATAAAATAGCAAGGCTGTTTGAATGAATTTACCCTAGACATATGACCCAGTTGCTCATATTCGCGCATGAAATCAACATATAAAGATTTATATGGAGGCGAACGCTGCAGACGCTTCTCTAAAGCAATCAAACGACGCTCTGCTTGCGTATACGAATCTCCTAGAACTTCAGGGGATTCTTTGAACGGAATGCGTACGCAGAACCTACCATCATGCATGCGCTTAGTATTTTGAATAAAGTGTTCTTCACATTCGCGTTCCTCTTTACTATATGCATGGTTACTGTGTGTGCTAGGAATTTCTTCAATTTCCCAAAACATGCGTAATTGAGATTCTAGCGAATTATCCACCGATAAATTACAGTTAATTGACATATTTGAAAGCTGATAGTTATATATAGGCCCCGAAATGACCCACCCTAACTTTGTGTGTAATATGTATGGGCCACATGACAATTTTATTTTACCTATATCTAACAAGTCCCAAAATTTATCTGCGCCAATTAAAATATCTATTTTATTTGTATTCGAAAACTGCGGGTCGGCCAACTGAATGCCCTCTGGTATGCAGAACTGCGCGCTTAACTGACAAACCGTCGGCATAGTAGAAGTTATTTGCGGTAATACGAAGCAACTCAAACGCGTAGTAAACGTAGTGTCAACACAAGATTTTATTACAATATTACATTTATGCGAACAATGTATTAAGGAATCACCTACTCCTCTGATTTCGTTAGTAGACTGTATAAGTGGTGTATTTAGGAGTTGTGAGAACGATTTTGTTATGAAGCATCGCTGACTTCCACAATCTAGAAGGGCTCGAGCCTTGTGGAATACCCCGCTAATATCAGGAACTTCCACTATAGCCGTCGACAAAAAAACAACTTGCGAATCAGCTGATCCTAAACTACGCGATTGAATGTGTGCCTTGTTTACTTGAATAAAACTATCTGTCGTAGGCTTAGGCTCTGCGGAGGTAGCGGGAGGGGAGCGCGCCGTGGGCTGGCGTTGACGCTCGCATTCAGCCGCACACTCAGTCGCAGTCGTAGTGACAGCATGGAATGCTAGTGAAGGCTCAGTGCTACCATCGTGGAGCAAGGAATTATGTTTTTTGTTACATCTCCTACACGGGCCAAACCTACAATTTTCTAAAACGTGACCAGGCCGTAAACAGTTCTCACAAAGTTTATGCTCGCGAATAACTTGGTATTTGGAGTTTAAATCGCTATCGATAAATTGTTTGCACGAATACAGTGGATGAGCTGCCTTACATTTATAACAAGTCATCTTATGCCGAGACAAGCGGTCTTGGGATTTATGACTATTAGTGGTGGAGACATTGCAAGTGAACTGAGATCGAAATGAAGCATTATGTTTTTTGTTGTCTGCAACTGCATTAGTGTTTGTGGTACGTGATAATTGCAATGACTCCAACATATCCGCTCGGCCTTTTAGGAAATTAATTAAATCGTCAAGCTTAATAGATTGTCCACTACCCTCATTATTTAAAAACAAAGAACATTTGTACGTTTCCCATTCACGCTCCGTATTTTTATCAAGCTTTGATACAATTATATAATTGATCAAGGTGTCCCAGGAGTCTGTGGGTTCGCCTAGAATTTTTAAAGCGCGCAAATTCTTTAAAATATTATCTATCAACGTTCTGAGTGCAGATGGTGATTCTTTGTTTAGTGGACTGATGGTAAATAAGGCCTTTACGTGGTTTTGAACTAAAAGTCTACTATTATTATATCTATTGAGCAATAGATCCCAAGCTACGTTATAATTGCCCGAGGAAAACTCAATAGAATCGATTACTAAAGCTGCGTGACCTTTAAGTGACGATTTTAAGTAATGAAATTTTTGTATATTGCTAATTTCATTAGAACTGTGAACCAATGACATAAATGTATCTCGGAACTGTAACCAGTTCTCATACGACCCGTCAAAAGTAGGCATTACTATAGTTGGCAACTTAACAGATTGCATTGTACTATTTGTACTTGATATTGCCTTAGAACAGTTGACAATCTCACCACTATTTATCATGGTTTCGGCAAGGGCTAGCGTAGAATAATAAGAATCCTCAAACGACTCCCTTTGATTTAATAAATCAGGTAATTCGGAATCAGATACATTTTCTTCTATTTTGGTTTGAATTGCGTTGAACTCACTAAATAAATTACTAGCGCCCTTGATTCGTAATTTTAAATCAATGCGAGTTTGCGGTGTAAACTCTTCTTTAATGGACTGTATCGATTGTAAATAGTTAGTAAACTTAGTAAGTCTACTTTTAATTATACCGCGTTTTTTAATAAGGTCTCGCATCAACGTATCGTCAGTATACAAGACATTAGGTGACCTATCGCGGGATCTTGGCTTTTCGACAGACATTTCGGTGATCAGTGAGAATAGGAGTAAGTACTTACGGTTTAACAATTGACCACGTTAGTGCCAGGAACGTCACAATCTCATCAATAGATCACACCCTGTGTTCACGTACGGTAAATCACTGAAATTAATTTAAATGCGTATCACAAAGAGGACTGATAAAGGTGATAGGAAATACAGGTTGGTTAGTCCCACCAGATAGCGTGTAGTGTATGATGGAATGCCAATCCAACTTCGGTTCCTTTGCGCGCTTAGCCTTTACTTGTCCTTAGTATAATCTTCCTTGATAAGAAGTCACTTGCTTGCTGCGAATGGAATCTTCCACGTCCACGTCCACGTGTTGCGCATGCGATCGCTAAAGGCTGCTGAATTCTTGTGTAATTCGGCTTAGAAGGTCCAAAATGTTAGGGTTTGTGAATGTGTGATGATTCTTTGTCTTGCAAGAGTGACTTGTTACTTCACTTACAGAAAATAAGAAAGCGTTGAAATAAAAATGGCGAACAACGTTGTTTGAAAGCGAATGCGTATATTTCTAAAAAATGAGTACAAGATTTTAGGATTAAGGGGTAGGGGTACAATGTGACCAGTATTAGATACGTGGACCAGTACAATTGCGCGACGTCATATTACGATCCACCAAACGACGCTGATTGGGCACGATGATCCCGTAGTGCGCCTCATCAGCGATGGAAGGAGCAACCGGTTTGTGGTGGTATAGGTCCGAACAGACCTATCCGGGTACGGTCGACCGTAGATTAGCAGTTTAGTATCTTGTTACAAGTAATAATATTCACATTCATGTAATATTTATTACATAATAAATTTTCAAAAAAATATTTGAAATGCTCATTGAAAACTTAAATTAACTGCCTTTGTGAGACGTAATTTTCTCTACATAATTTTCATCTCTTGCAAACAGGATCTAGCGATATTAGTTAGCGATCAAGTCACGGTATATTTCTGTGAATGCGATATGGATCATCTCGAAAGTTAGCTCCTGCAATAAGTAGCTAGTTAAGAAACAAAGCTTCTAGGGTACGTATTAAATATCAAAGCTGAAAAGACTGAACTTCCTGCGGATGAAACACACAATTTCAAGTTTTAAGTTAACGTTCATTAGGTAGAAAACAAGTTGTTTAACGTTTAGTAAACTGTCGTAAAAGCTTACATTTTTATGTTAAGTGGTTGGCAGACAAGTATACCACCTGCCTAGTAGTAAGCTGCCAAAGTAACCTATAGACGTTTGCTTACAACACTTACTGACGTGACCATCGCGCGTAGCCAACCGTATTCATCTTCCCTAACCCGTGGAGCGTGATACCAAAACAAGCATGATCGAACAAAGCGTCATAACACCATGTTCTTAAAACACGAGCTTAATTGATGTAGTTACCTTCTTATTCTTCTATCTTCTTCCATCACGTCTTTAGCCTAGTTTCAGAGTTTTACAAGTCGCACTTTCTGGCCCATGACGTGACTTGTCTTAACCGACTTTAAGAAAGGAGAAGGTTCTAAATTCGTACTAATCTTTTTTTGGGTATATTCCTCGACTACTCGAACTCGACTGTTTAAAATCGTATACTTTACAAATGGTCTCATGAAAAATGTGCATGCCGAATCGTGTAAATTTTTCAGTAGTTTTTTAAGAATCGTGAACATACGCAGTATCAATTTGGATTTTTACATCTTTATACGTCGATATCTTTGAAAGTTGGTAACCAATTACGATAATTTTTCTTTTGTCATGTAATTATAGTACCTTTATTAGTGAAAAACTCTTAATTTGGGCGATTCAATTATTCGACTCTACAGCAAAGGTCCACTCCGTAGTTATAAAAAATAACCATAAACATATCGAAGGTAAGCCAAAATGGCATTTTTGTCTTTCTATGTTTTTAACAATGGTCACTTATTTCCAAAGATTCATGAAATCAAAAAATTCAAAAACAAAAAGGCACCACCCTGATACCAACCGTTACCCCTTCCAACATCCGTATCTCGTGAAGCTTGCTCAACCTTTTTGGAGTTTTCAACGTTGGTATTATAGTACCTATGTTTTGTGAATTTTCGGCTTTCCAATACGTACCTCTTGGGGCTATAGTATTATAGAAGCCGTGAATAATTGGTGCAATTACTTGACTGGGATGGACGTACGATCTAGACGCTGCGCCGGCTAGCAGCCGGGTGTGATGGATCAAGACAACAACGGATTTAAACTGATTTCGAAAGTTATCAATTTACTGCAATGTAAACTTCGCTTATTACCGAATTCAAATTAGAAGTTTTTTTTTTGCGTAGATCATATTTAGAAGGCGATCCCATAAATTTATTCAAATTAATCAGCGCTTTTAGAAAAATATCTAATATAAATTAATCAACACCAAAAATTAAGTTTGTGATTCCCTGCAAGTTTTAATAAGGACTCTTTAAATGTGCGTTTTAAGAAGACTAAAATCTTACAACACAAAACACACATTTATATAGTCTTGTGTACGTGATATAGGCTTGAATTCGTTATTTTTTTTTAAATAAAAAAGTGAACTTAATTTATCGTGCACCTTAACTACATATTTTCAAATAAGAACAAGTGTTAAAAGTTGGTATACTAGATGAGATTCCTCATGGGGAAAGCCTTATTTAAGTCCTCTCAGCGGCATAGAGTATTCTGTGACGAACTCCGACGGTTTAAGTTGTTACGCCGAAGTCTGGACCCCTTAACCCGGTTAATAAAAACAAAAATCTTTTCCTTCACAAAAAATAGGTGCACATTAGTCATTCAAAATTCGTGCGCACCCTGAGGAAGAAAATCTAGAAGAAAACACTATCATTGAAGACTGCAGTCAATTAACGCTACTTTATGTCGGTACGGCGTTCAGTGGCTCCCCTGGGAGTGCCGTATTCAAGGCTAACGCGTTACAGACCTCTTTAAGTCCATCTTGTCATGCTCATGGCCTATATAATTATATTCATGGACTATCTTCAGCCTATATACTCTCGATAAATAAAAAGCACCAACTTAATTTGGCTTCTTAAGTATGATAGGGAATCTACGCAAACTAGAATGCTAATTTATGCCCTTGTTTTTTACCACAACCTTATTGGTATCAAAAAACTTGTTTTTCAATTTAACAAAATATAGTTTCAATCAGTCAATCTAAATTTAACTGACTGAAACTATATTTTGTTGTTGATTTACTTCCGTTGATTTTTTTGAGATTTTTAAATATGTTATGTGGCCCCTTTTGATTTTGGATAGGTACTAAATAAATTAAATTCAACAGTAATTGTTGTTTTCTTTTTTGTATAATTTTGAATATTATTAATAAATAAATAAAAAAACGAATTAAGTAATGTTGACATTAGTCATGCCACAACAGATTTTGTGAAGAGATAGGTTAAGTACCTATCTCCTAAAATGGACACTTGGTTTATGAAAATACGAAAACATATTGCGTTTCTTACAGATGTGCATATTTCATATTAAAATACTCGATTTTTAACCATGTGCAACTTATTTAAATTTCTTTATCAAGTGTAAAAAAGCTGATGATATGAAAACGACTTTACAGGTACCTATTCTTCAGTTCATAGTTAAGAACACTCTTCATAAAGTTACTTCATAAAACAAAAGAAAAACTAAAATGTTTGAAATTTATACCAAATTAAATATAAATCCAAATCCAAGAGAAAAATCCTGTCTTTTCAAACATTGTAAATCATGCCAAATAAAATCAGAAACAAAAAATCAATGTTTTCAAAAAGAAAACCTACTTTGTCATAATTTGGGAATACAAATAATTTGGGTGATACGGAGAAACACGTTATTACTCAGACACTCAGATACATTTCAAAATTATTACATACCTCTTTTTTACGTTCGTGGGATTAAAAGTAGGTTTGAAATGAGAGTAATTTCCACAAAAAAGCCAATTAGCCAAAACAACCAAAAATATAATATCAGTTTTTTCTTTCAAACTGCATACGTAAACAGGATTGTCTATAAAGTTGCAAAACTTGAAGAAATTTAATTACTTCAGCCTCAGCATCTGGCACGACGCTTCGCTAAGAAGCTTTGACGTCGTTACTCACACACATAAATAAACATTTAAAATGCTGAGTAATTAAGCTTTCGTTCTTTGAAATGTAGAGATTCTCCCTAAAACGGAAATTTTGAATAAAGCTACTCAGGTTGTGAGACACACACACTTGGGTTGTTCGGTCGATATTTTCTATGCAATAAAGCCGCTGCTTCACTGCGGCGTACTGAGAGGCAGAATAGAGAGGCTAACCACGTTGGTCAAGCTTCGATTTGTATGAAAATGGTAGTGATAACATCCACTGATAGAATAATGGTATTGTTAGACGCTGGATACGTCGCCCGCACAGGTGAACGCTGTGCATGCTAGAAACATAGAGGCTTATATACGGTATTTGCGTCAGTCCATCAAGCCACGAATGTTGCAACACACCCACCGCTACGTGCGTTACTGAACGTCCCGCGTGCGCCAATGCGTGTGATGCGTTGAACTGCGTGGGTTAGCCCAATCATGTGACATTTTCCATGTATTACGTAGCCATGGGTGGCTAGAAATTTTATCAGTGGTGGAAATGATAACCCACGTGGGCTGACAAGCGGACAAATGCAGCTAACTTGGACTGACAAGCGGGCACATGCAGCTAACGTGGGTGTGGACTCCGTGCACATCGTGCACCACGTGCGCCGCATTGGACCAACAGAAACAAAATGCTACAAAAATAGTGTGGTACCTATATTGTGTTTTGTAATATTGCAAGCAATAAAATGTGCAAAGAAATTGTTGCTTGATTTTATACTAATAAGAAATATAAACTTCTCTACTAGTGCACCTCTGTGTTATAAGTGCACCCACAAACGGTCATAAATAATCGTTTGGTGCACAGAAACGTTTCAGTAAATCTAATAAATACGTATCCGCAGAGACTGTGCCGTGGAACTTGTTACCACATCTGGACGATATATTACGATTTACGGTATGACTTGAGCAGAACGTTCTATTTCAAATTAATTATTAATAAAAATATGAATTGGTATATATTCCCATTCATCATCATCATCATCAACAGCTCATATAATGTCCCCACCGAGGGGCTCGAGCCTACCCCACATTAGGGGCGATTAGGCCTTAGTCAATCACGCTGGCCAAGTGCGGGTTGGTCGACTTCACACACATCCTAAGAATTTCTATAGGTGTGTGCAGGTTTCCTCACGATGTTTTCCTTCACCGTAAAAGCGTCGATTAAACGTACATATAAATTCAAAATTTGAAAACACATTGGTACCTACGTGGCGGGGATCGAACCAGTGCCTCCCGGGTGGGAGACGACGCTCTTACGCACTACGCCACCGACGCTTCAATATTCAATATCAAAAAGGGTATTAAGCATAACTTATTACTAGCATCATCTACTTCCTAATATCATCATCACAGCCGAAAGTCTCCTATTCTTAGACATAGGTCTCCCCTGAAGATCTCCAACTCAATCGATCCTACGCAGCGGCTTCCCGCGACCTTTACCACATCACCGGTCCAATTTGTGGGGCGCTACCACGGGGCTACCAACGCTTCATCTCCTAGTAGGCGGCCAATTCTCAAGGATCGTTCCGCTCCAACAGCAGTCAGTGCTCTTCACAATGTGCCCTGCCTTCTTTGGCTATATCGGAAAAACCTGGTGACGTAATAAATGTCATCAGAGACAACCTGCACTAGCCAATCAAAACAAAACACCTAGGTAACCTTGGTTCTCCTGCGGATCTCATCATTTCCGATACGATCGCGCAGAGAAACTCCAATCATATTTCTCCATTGCCCTTTGAGTGACCTCGAGCCTTCTTATGGGGGTCAAGGTCACTGAACTTCTTTCTCTTCCTACCTGGTCTCAATTTATTTAGAGTCGATGCGATATCTTACCACACTCCTACAGGTTTAATGGCCGGACCTCTGCCTAACACCAACCCTCCTTGTCAATGCAGTTCTGAGTGTTGCAGTTACTACCACGCGAGAACTCCTTGGTGTGATGGGGTGCATAGGGTTGAGAAATCAGTTGACATTCACGACACTCCATGAGAAGAAATTAGTCCTATTTTAGACCGGTAACTACACAATTTCAAGCATCGTAATCGTAATCGCCGGTCCTTTCTACATGGTAGTAACAAATGAGTAGTTTACAGCCATAATGCCACCTCATTTATCCAATGCGGATTGTTGTAGTAACCAGTGCTATAACAACCGAGATTAACGGCCTTACGGGCAATCTGAAGTCTAAAGGAGCTTGAGCTAATATTTTTTGACGCATCATTAAGGCAATTGTCACTATAGCTTTGCTAAGCGCAAATCAGATACACAAGTACAATAATAATAATTAAACTAGTTCACTAGGTGATAGACCCATATGTAGGGTCACAGAACACAGAATAGGGTCATCTCGGTAGGTCCACCGCCTTTCTTATTTCTGCCGTGAAGTTCGCTGTGTTTCGGATTGAAGGGAAAGGTAGCCAGTGTAATTACTGGGCATGGATGGCATATCATCTTAGTCCCCAGGATGGCAACGCACTTGCAGTGTTAGGTGATTTACCCTTAATATTGCAAGTGCCTATAGGTAACCACTTAACACCAGGTGGGCCGCAAGCTTGTTTGCCATCTCGTAGTATAAGAAAATGTGAGAAAACGGGATTTGTACGACGTATTTCGGTTTTGTTATTATTCCGATATTTCGGGGCAGTTGCATGCGCCATGGTCACTGATGAACTATCAGTCACGGCATTCCTTTTCTTTTTCACGTTTTGAAACCACATGCAGAAAAACCTAAAACTTTTTCTCACAATCGGTTGAATAAGTAGAAATTTTAATCAGCTTGATATTTTAATCTGCCAACTTGTATCACAGTAATTTCTTACCTTTTAGGCCGACAATTGCGTTAGCGATTATCTCAAAACAGTCAAATATTTTATAATTATGTATTTACTAAAAGTACTTCATTTTAACCTACTTTTGTTACTAGTTATAATTAAGTTCAATTTTAGCATTAAGATATTTATTTTAAATTTACCTACCCCAAAAAATTTTGGCAATTGCCAACTAGTTTGTGGCTGCCAGATTAAAAAAAAGCAAAATAAACAATTTTGTTTAATATTTTGAGTATTTTTACTTACGATTTCTTGTATGTACCATTGGCTGTCCTAAACTATATATAACTAATAAAATAAGTATGAAACAGAGAACAGTTTTGCAGAGATTTGTGAGGTTTTGATTATAGTACGTAAGAAAAATATATCTGACGCTCCTAAGAGGTCTGAAGAAACATTTTGAGAAGAGTTCCCGGAACAAATTCGAGTCGAAATGGAAATAATATCTGAGACATGACGGTGTATGCGATTTCCAATTATCGATGCACGCTGCCTGTTCGCCGGTATTGCAGTTCTCATACTACTCTATTGAAGAATATTTCGAAGCTTCGCATGTATTCGCTTATACCACACATGCATGCCGTCTCTAATCTCAAGTTATTTGAAACACGAAAAATTCGCAAAATGAGAAAACTTTCCGCTTCTATAATTTATGTAGGAAGAACATCCATTTGATTGAAAGAAACCCAACTTTCGGGTAGCTTTATGCATTTTAGAGCTGATTTCGCATTCACTGGAATATAAAAAGTCGTACAATGAATATGCAAAAACATGAAATAGACAAGCGTACTATTGGATCGCGTTTCTGTATAAGTCAGTGGAACAACAAAATAGAATAATAGTTTCCGGAATTAATCTCACTGTATTGACAAACAATACGTCCCAATTTCCTATACGAGTAAATTGAGATAATCTGGATCTCATTTTATGCGAGCTGTAGGTTTTCCTGAATACAAAACAACTATATTATTTCAACAAAGCTCGTTGAAGTTTTAACCACATGCTTTCCGTTTCACTTTTTGCCTCAAATATGGCGCTTTCATAAAATTACATAATAATTTTAAATAAGTGTGAATAAATATTTGAGCCGCTCAATGTGCTTTCACGTTGCAAATCCGTGATTACAACAGAAATTTCCAGCCATGTAATGTTTATAATCGGTTCGCGTCGCGCAAACAGATAAATCGAGTACAAAATAGTCCACAGCAAAGCGGATATAGTTCTCGCATGAAACAAACAGCGGAGGTTTATGCAAATTGGGCTCCTTTGTATTTCGCTGGATTAAAATATAGTGGGAATTAGTTCCGTGTCAGATATCCGACTAGCGGGCCACTTGATTTTATTGCTCGCTACTTTATTTGAAACGTTTCTTCTATGTGTGTTCATTAGTTTGGATGGGAATGTGTTAAATAAATGACGTGGAACACTTCTAACGTCGCACGGTACGTTTGTCATTAACCTCCTCGTATTTTGCTTAACATTTATTGCTGACTACATTATCATTAGGATAAGGGCATACTTAGATAGCTAGAAAACTTGCAAGTGTTGGTACAATATTAAAATGAAAATATATACATGCAATGACGCTCATAATCACAAATAGTTTGAAGAAGAACTTTAGGTAATATTTGGATACACATAAGGTTTATTATGGGCCAAATAGTGGCTCAGAAAAATGACAGGTTGTTAGCTAGTCGCCTACATAACAGGAGCATCCAACCCTTCAGTGAGCTAACAAACAAAAGTCAACCAGGCCAGACTAAATGAACTCACCATTCCGGATATTTTTAGCGGACAAAGTATGGAAAATTTCTCTCTAGAAGCCAGAGAGTTGCTCGTATAATAGAACAATATCTTTCAACGATGAGCAAGTGCTTGGCTTTGTACACTTCTGGTGTACAGTTAAATTAGGGCCGAAGGTTTTTTTTATACTACTAGATGTCAATCAAGCAGGCGGCTCACCTGATGTTAAGTGGTTACCGTCGCCTATAGACATTTGCAATATTAGGGGTAAGTCACACACTGCGAGTGCGTTTACTGGGGACTAAGATGATATGCCATCCATGCCCAGTAATTACACTGGCTACCCTTCCCTTCAATCCGAATACACAGCGAACTGCTTCACGGCAGAAATAAGAAAGGCGTTGGTACCTGCTTTGAGCAGGTGGTCCCGGGTATTGTCGAAATCTCTTTCTGTTCTGTGGTCAAAAGATTGCAGTTGTTCCTAAAGAGGGTTGTCAAATTGGCGGCCGGTCCTAAAAATCTAATGCCTATAGCATAGTAGACGCCATCGTGGAGTTGTCAATATAGCTGCATACACATTAAGCGGTCCGGGTTCGAATCCTGGTAGCAGCAAATATTGGTATGACGAACATGAATAGTAGTTAAGAATCATGGTTGATTATATATTTATTTAAGCTTACTTTTAAAAATATCTTTAATTACTATGTATAATTATAAATGTTCGTTATCTAGTATCCATAAAATAAATTCGTAATGATTTAAGACTTTGGGCTAGATAATCGGCGTGAGCGTGAAAATATACCTACTATATTGTAATTATATTTTATTATTATAACAGTATTATCGATATCAAGACTCACTGCACCGACCCCAAATAAATTGGGAGCAGGGTATAAAGAAAAAGTTATTGGAGAGCCTTGTGACTAATTTGCTTATTTAATTTTATTTTGATGTCTATATTCATTTTTTATATTCGTATTTACTTTTCATATTCTTATATCGTGTGTGCTTGAAACATTAGCTACATTCACTTCAGATGCTCATACACGTACGTATCCTATTAGCAAAATAATACCTTTTAAAGACACATCCAATTAAATTACAGTCGCGTGTCTTTATAAGCCCAGACTGGCGTATTCAATAGTCGGCTCTCACTCCCGTCTAATGATGTTGAATGATGCGCTAGTCTGCATATTCAAGATACTGTCCCATCATTTAGAAAAAAATGGTTTTCTTTTCATACTTTATATATAAAAGAACCCCATTCGTTATTCAAAGTCTTTCAGTGTTGGCGACTCGGCGTTATTGAAACTGTGGCAGTTTGTTGGATTATTTATTCGGTAACCTTACAATGTTTATTTGACCCTCACATTTTTTTTATTTTCAGGTAGGTACACGTGTTTGTGGACGGAACTGTGCATGGATTTTTTCGCACATACGACCAATGTTTACCCACTTAACTAGTTTTATTTATTTATTTAATTTAATATAATTATACGGGATTAACCCAATTACATAATTATGAATAGCTTTATAACCCGCCTCTTCTCAAATATGTCGAAAAAGCTAACTGAGGGATATCTTAACCTCGTGCACACCATCGTGCGGAAGGAGTTAGGGCCTTTATGCAATATCATGAATTTTACTGTCCGGCAGTCCGATTTCTTACGGTCAGTTGTGGCATGATAAAAACGGATGATTGACTTGTACACTTCTCCGTCTTTACTCGGATAGGTGCGGCGCAGTTTAGGGTAGCTCTCTTTGAAACTACATGCCACGTACGCGTAATTACACTAGGAACGATGAGTATCTTGGAACGTCGGCAGTTGCTTGCATTATTAGTATTATTACTCTACGTCCAAAAACGTAGAAGACAAAAAGAATTTTGAGTACCATATCGGACCGTTAAAAATCGGACTACTGGTCAGTAAGCGTGGCCCCACACTAGCCGGTCGTTCATTGCTACGGTGGTCTTACTTAATCGGCGCTCAGTCGTAGTCTAGCGCTTGCCGAGAGTACATACTCGTGTGCCTTTGTAATAATACGTAAAAAATCGTAATGGACCATGATGAACTCATGCTCCTTTTATTAAGGTCTGTAAAAAAGGACATACTACATATCCCATAAGCACGGGAATTTTTGAATATGTAAAATAAGAGATTCTGTCGATCCCGCCATTTTTCGCAACTCTGCAACGAGTCCACGCAGTAGCACAGCTACCGGCGTACTGATTGAAGCAAAATCCCCGAGTGGCGTGATCCCGTTGCTTGCTTACCGGGCGTTCTTTCCGTTTCACATCGGTAGGTGTGTGATGCATAGTACAATTTGTACTTGCCTTTCGGTTTTATGGTCTTTTCTTGGTAGCAAAGAACGAACGGCTAGTGTGGGGCCACGCTAAAATTAATGGTAGTGTACAAACGCCCTTACTCTCGCGGTGTCAGTAAACCATCAACTGCGGCACTCCAAAGGAGAATTGGTGTCAGGCAGACGGAAGGTCATAAAACTACACCAAAACTTATAGCAGTACGGTGACATTGAATTGACCCAAAATAAATAGGGATCAGGATAGGAAGAAGAAGATGCGTCAATACCTCGATTTTTCATCATAACAGCCTTTATGATACGACCCACTTCTGAGACACAAGGCCTCCCCTTGTCATCGAAGGAGGCTCAGGCAGTAGTCCGCCACGCTTGCCCAATGCGGATTGGTGGATGGAGTATAGGGTGATGAATACCTTTGCTGATCCATTAGCCGCCTTCTACGACACCCATTGGAGGATACGGAGTGATGCTATTCTACTCTGGCGGCATCACATGGCCACATCAACTTTGATTGTGCCAAATGCTCACACTCCTCCGTGCGTGCAATAAGCTTAAAAGAGGGTACAATGTTTTTACTCCACGTATTAAATATAGATTTATACGTGTCGAAATCTCTGTATTTTTTAAAGATTCTTATAATGAAGTCTAATTGAAACATGAACCCTAAAAATAATGCTACTAAATAAGACTAATTAAAAATACCTAATACTACAATTTAATTTATTAGAACGCTAAAGCCGGAGTCAATTCTATCACTAACAAACGGATTTATTATTTCATTAAGTGAAGTGTTCGAACACATAAAGCCACTGCTTTTACTTTGTCGTCGATTTAAAAGGAAAAGAATAATTTAAATGGGATCTGAGTATTTCATTGAGTTACTGCTATTATTAATTCCTTTTACGGATAGTGTAAATTGGACATCAAGGTATTTTATGCTGCGATTTAATAACGAAAAAATTTAAAGATTAACCCTTAGATCTGACAATACTCCAAGGCACGATTCCATTAGGCAAGTCTTGCTTGCAATTATGACGTCAAGCTTGCATGCAAGCTACAACTTGTATGAGGTAGTTTGAACTTGTATATATTTTATTCAAGTGCCGTGCAAATTGAAACTCGAAAACGTTAGTTGCAACTGTGAATCCAGTTTCGAACCCACTAAATCGTTGCCGACGTCGATGCTTCTTTTTTTATTAATCGTTACTAAATTATTATTTCAGAAATGACTTTGCAAGTAGCACCACCTACAGCAGCACGTCCAGCCCTTTGGACAATTGTTGGACATCTCCACTTGTATACAAGTATAACCTGTATGCAATATGCACACTCTCAAAAATGTTTCAAATGCAACCAACTTGTATGTGACGTCATACTCGCATGCAAGACTTGCCTAACTGAATCGCGCCTTGCGCCAGTTTCTAAGTGGTAGGAGGCGTGTGAAGCTTCACGGTGAACTGTTTTAGGCTTCGAATGAAGTTCACTTCCACCTCACTTACTATCAGGCCAAGATCTTTTGCGTCAAAAGATAATAAGGAAAAAGTTTAACTCTGTAACCCGATTACGGAAAAAGGAAAAAATGGGATTACAAGGTAAAATCGACTCCTCCTATTATTAAAGTGGGCTAAAATGTAGCCTTATTGTTCTTCTTCTTAAATTCCTGTTATCCCCCGCTGGGATGTACGGCTCGAAGGGCAGCTTTCCATGCTTTCCGATCTTGTTCAGCTGTGTGTACAGCTGAACAAGATCGGAAAGCATGGAAAGCTGTCCTTCGAACAAACACGCTCCTTTTGGCTTCGACGCAGTCAGGTAAAAATAGGTATCTATTCTAATAGTTATTATTATTTTTATGAATGACTGTATTATCACAAAATGTCGCAACATAATATCTACTAATAAACATTTTTGTACCTATGGCGACAGACTTTCGTAAGAAATAAGTAGGTAGCCAGGCTCCTTAAAGAACCTGGTAACCAATCAAACCGAATACAAATTTCGCAGTTATTCGCCGATATTAAATTAATCTGTACATTGATTCAATCATGACTCAAAACTAATTGAGACATTTTTCGTTAGAATTCTGTGGCTATGTGAGTAAATCATTTAAAAGCTGATTAAAGGTGATTGCCCTATTAGGCAGGTCGTAGAAGTCAAAATAATATTAGAAGGATTAGTTATTTTCTATGAGTTGCATGATACATGATGAGCAATAAATATTTTGAGGTTAAAATATACTAAATTAGAACAGTATCTCCCACAATACCCACCTGTCACCTTAACAATGGTCAATAGGATTGTGTTGTCAAGTCAAGCTAGCCAATCTTTCAATGGCTAAGATAAATGCCAAGATTCCCTTAAGAATACGCTGATGAATATTGCAAAGATGTGTTATTGCAGTTATTTGCAAGAACTATGCTAATTACTAATTACTAAAAGCGTCGGTGGCGTAGTGCGTAAGAGCGTCGTCTCCTACCCGGGAGGCACTGGTTTGATCCCCGCCACGTACCAATGTATTTTCCAATTTTTAATTCATATGTACGTTTAATTTACGCTTTTACGGTGAAGAAAAACATCGCGAGGAAACCTGCACACACCTATAAAGAAATTCTTAGGTTGTGGGTGAAGTCGACCAACCCGCACTTGGCCAGCGTGGTTGACTAAGGCCTAATCGCCCCCTAATGTGGGGTAGGTTCGAGCCCCTCAGTAGGGGCATTATATGAGCTGTTGATGATGATGCTAATTACTAATACAACAACAAGTCGACAAAATTAGAAAAAATCCTAGTACAATTAAATATACACCAGCACCAAAATGCTTTATTATGGCAAAAAAAAAAATGCGTTGATTATTTTATTACTTTTTATATTCTTCTATTAAATAATATTATAAATGGAATTATTACGAAGATGAAAATGAATGAAATGATTACTGTAACATTTCGTTCTTGTTACAAAGTAAAAGATAACTTCGTGAAAAGTTGAGCGCTCAATGGCGGTAATGTAGAGATTTGCTAATATTTTTATCGCAACGGAGCTTAAACAATTTAAGACCGTTATAAAGGTTAACAACCAAACCCAAATGCTTCACAAAGTTAATAGGATAGAGGGGTGATCACTGCCTCTATAACGATCTAATCAACAATATCTATGTTAATGGCACTTTCGAGGAGCTGTGAAATGTAATCGAGAAAATATATCGATATAAAATGTCACTAGAATGGGGATTAATTACAGCTACCTGAGAGCTGAAAGTTATGTCATCATTAGCCAGCCGTGTTCTCAATTTTGTTTGAGATCGGCCTATTATGTTTTTTTTTTATATAGTCCACTTCAAATCTGGCCTACGGACAAGTTCGTCACTTTTAAACATTTTGGAGATATTTGGCTCTATCTTTTGAAGTCATATAGACGAGTTGTACCTACATTAGGAAACTAAGGACCGTTCTGACACATAAGTTAGTAACATAAGTTGCACGTAAATGCACGATTTAACCAAAATTACTTTTTCTACTATCAACTTATTTCAATTGAAATACATTTTTTACTTTGGGGAAAAAGTCAACAATACCTATGTCACCTTTTTTTATTAAGCTGCGGTTTGTTATTTAGAAATCTATCTACACTAATATTATAAAGAGAAACAATTTGTATGTTTGTGACGAATAAACTCCAAAACTACTACTATGTACTTCTATACTAATACTATAAAGATTTGTATGTTTGTAAAGGATAAACTCAAAATCTACTAGATCGATTTTGGATAGATGCATCACCTATTTCATCCCCACATAGGCAAAAATTTCTAAAACGCTAGAAGAAATATATAAATTTTTTTTATCTTTACAAATGACGAAGTTCTGTGCCTTATTTCAATCACTTCAAGCCTTTTTATACAATAAAAGGTCTCAACGTAATAAATAAAGATCGTAACGTCTAATCAATATTTGTACCAAATTTGATAAAAATTGGTACAATACTTTTTGAGTTTATTCGTCACAAACATAAAAATTAGAAAGATTCTCTTTACGCTTATACCAAAATGTGAAAAAAAAATGTCCACCCGTGCGAATCCGGGATATGTCACTAGTTTATATTTCCAATGCTAATTACCAGGCTACCATTACTATGTAGAAATTGTAATATACCCAATGTGAGTATATTGCTGCTGCTAAGTTAGAGAGTAACATCTGTCGTAGTTGTTGGCTTTTGATTGTTGGTCCAATGAAGGTTTAGCTGTTTTTCTGTTTGATGACACTTTCATGTAGGCAACAGGCTGGCAACATATCACTATTCTAAGGCACTACGTGGTCCAAACAGCCAGATGTGGCTTTATGTACTTATAACCAAATGTTACCTAAACTCTGCTCAACCCGCTTTTGAGATAATCTCAAGAAAGAGAGAGCTTTTTATCTTATATTTTACCTTATTCTTTGGCCGTTCGTTAAAAAAAATATTCATAGCCGTAGTTATTTAACAAAGAGTTTAAAATAAACATTTTAGTGACCTCAATAAATAGTGCATTTAAATCAAGGCACTGGAGTGTGGCCAAGTGAGCATTGGCTACAAAAGCACAGAGTAATAAAGAAATATAGAGGTATTATTTATTATTTTTCTAAGGAACAAAATATGATTAACAAAAGTCTTAACTCTTGTTTTCCAGACCGGACTCCGTCCAGAAGGGCAATGGATGTTACGGTAGTGTTAGCAGTTTAGTTACTAGTAATACTGTGTGATTATTACGTATTTATGTCGTTAAAATATTGCTTTTGCATATTCTACCTATGCTATAATAATCTCGTTGCTCAACTTTAAATTTACTTTATTCATTAAGTTTATTAAGATTTTTAACTCTGGAAAGATTTTACTCGATATTCCATTTCATATATTTTTCAGACTGTTCCAATTTCTAGAACCAAATCTTTTGTTTCAAAAACCATTGTTATAATTTTCAAAACGGCTGTTCAACTAATAATAATATAACATACTTCCTCTTGCAATTGTCTAGCTCATATTGAGTATCATCAAGAACTTATGTATGCTAGATATACATAATAGTTTAGTTTTTTTATTCATTTAACCATGATTTTTGAAGAAACTTTCGTATTCATCACACAAACATTTACCCCTATCAAGATTCAACCATGCTTGATGTAGTAGCAGCGTTACCAAAACTTCCTTCACGAACACTATTTTAATAATATTTTGCTGCTGCATGAATATATTAAAAGATCTAATTTACTAAAAGTCTCTACATTGTAGCTATTCTGTAAAAAGAGTACAGAAACGGACTCCTTCGTTATGTTTGCTGCACTTGTCCACTTTACTCGCTTTCACGAACAAACAACCTCGTTATGTGATTGGGATGCCAACTTTTTAAACCAATTCTTGTGGAGCATTCATGACATTAGGTCCAGACATTAAAAACATGGTTGTGTCATTAGAGTTTGCGGCTTAATATATTTGTTATTTCGTACAAATAAAGAGACAGAGAGAAATATTCTTAGCATTCGACGGATTAACTGCAGGTGCCGGGTTCATAGTATTGCAGCTACGAGCAGTGCTTGGGACATCTGAGTCAAGTGAAGGTTTCAGAAGTCCTAAGGTTACCTGCAAGATTTCACTTTTAGCGATAAGGTTTCAATCTTATATATACTACTATTAGATAAAAAATAAGCTGACGGAAAATAAGATACGTTAAGGTGCATTTACACGCTGTTTGTAATTAACTACTTTCTTCTAATCCTAAACATTTTTACCAAATAAACTTAAACAACAGAATACTTATTACAGCAAAATTAACTATTGTTCTATTACTGTTTGTTTTCTTCACGGCATTTTCAATACATTCCTTCGTCGTTCGTTTGAATATAAGCAAAACTTTTTCGTCGTGTGTTTCACCAGACTGTAATCTATTCTGGTAAGGATATGAAGTATTAAGGATAAGAGTATTTTTGACGCTCCCCATACAAGAGGGTGAAAAGAAGCTTTAAAATGGAACATACGTCATAAACCATTTCTGTTACGACTTCCGCAAAAAGTACTGAAAGGCTCAAAATGGAGGGTTTTGTGAATAAAGCCTCGTTTTTATACAAATTTGCAAACGTATTGCTCACTTTCACCTTTGGTAGTTTTTTTTAATTAACTTTTAAAATAAGCATGTTCTCAAAATTTAAGTTTCCCTAAAATCATGAATAAAAAATAACTTATATCAGAAGCAAGCAAAAAAAAATACCATTTCAATTTCTTATACCAAGCATCGTCTGTGTGTCGCTTAACGTTGTATGTATGCCAAAGTCCGTGTTATAGACATGTCCTGAATCGGTTGGTGCCTAAATGTCTGGCCGTCGCGCATTATCAGTCTGCTGGGGCAATAAACTAGTAGTATAACACATAATTACGTAATAAATAGCGTTATGGTCTCTGGGAGCGAGATTGCCAAACGTTATATAGGCGAAGTCAATGTTGCGAGACTCATTATTTTTGCTTAATAAAAACTAGAACTTGGACATAAATAAAAAGAAGGCATAAAATTTATCGCTTAAATCAGCACTGAATTTGGAGAAGACCTATACTGTCTTCTGCTCGCGAATAATAAATAAATTATAGCCTATAAGTTATTCTGATGTATGGGCTTTATTATTGTAAAGTTTATTAAAATCCATTACGTAGTTTTTGCGTTAAAGAGTAACCAACACACATCCATACATCCATCAGTACAAACTTTCACGTTTATAATATTAGCAGGAAGTATGATATTACGTATTGAAAGATGAGACATTACTTATGAGGTACGAACTTTGACCTCTGCACATTAGAGCTTATTCACACGTAGCACAATCACACGTCAACCACAAACCACATACACAACACGTGGACTGGACTTGTACGAAAACTAATAGTTGAATTCGCACAGAACACATTGCAACAACGACATTGGATTTTCGCAGATCCTTGGCTCCTCCAAGACCTTCAACCACGACCAGGCGATTAATACCCTCAGCTTTACGGAGACTCAATATGGAACACATTTTACTATGTATCCAAGCAAATATTACTTCGATAGGTGTGTTGTTTGCCCGAACAAAACCAACAAAATGTGCAAAATATACGCAGTAAGTCTCCACGATAAGTGTTTTCGAAATAGCACTCGTGATTCAATAACTTTGTTGATTTCATAATACAGCTTTATTTTAATTTCATTTCACACATTTTAGGACAACTATAATTATCCCCGTGGGTTGTTAGCGACCCAGTCAAAAAAACATTTTTTCCAATTTTTTTTTTTTTTTTAATTATTAAGTGACGGTCCTTATATGTTCATATCCCTATTTGTTCATATGCGCACTGGAGGTCAGGCTGGGGAGGATGTTTAGTGGGTATGGAGGGAACGCCTTTACCTTGAGTCCCACATATTCCATGCGGTTGGCACCACCCCGCAGTAACGATGCGTAAATGCATTTGACCTCCCCGTCAACAAAAAAAAAAAACAAAAAAAAGGCCTCATTAAGGTTGCTGGTCACGCCTAGATGCGGGGAGCACATGATTGGTCGTTGTGGCGTTGTTTGGGGGAGGTCTATGTTCAGCAGTGGACGTTATGTGGCTGAAATCAAGTATGATCATGAAAAGTGTTAAATTTTAAAAAGTCTATGTCATTTTATGCCGTAAAATCTTCATCGATTCAAATAATCTCTAGAATTTTATTTTTAAGCTCATTTAATATTCAGTCAATTGACTCAAATTTGTAATGCCAAACAAAATCTACGGAATGCGCCCTCCAGACTCACGCGAGAAGTCTCGCCAAGACTTGACCCGAGAAACGAGATGGTATCTACACTCACGCGACTTTCTCACTTGCGTTCTCGATCGTTATGCGAAATGGATGACTTTGACAGTGCAGCAGCTTTGGTATTTACAGTAATCCACAGCAGTTTGTAGGATCGAAAAAGCGAAGGAGTGATATTTTAAAATTTAGTACAACCTAACATTATAATTATATCATCCGTTTGGATGATATAATGTTTACTAGGATATTGGTTGTTTTGATGTTGGCAATAAGCTGTTTTAGAATATTTTATAGAGGATACCTACCAAATTAAATAGAAAACGAAAAACATAAGAAAAAAATCCTGTCATGGATAAGTGCTGAGACGGGACTTAAACCTAAACGAATTGCTATAAATTTCGATCATAACTAAACATGCCAAATAAAAAATAGAAGCAAAATCAATGTTTTAAATAGAAGATCTAAAGCATGAGTGTAGATAAAATTAATTACTTAGACAGGCCCTGGTTCAAAGCTCATATTAATAAAATAACAAATGAAATGCACACACATGCGATGGAAATCACTTCCTACATCGCAGTGAGGCCGAACGAGAATGTGATACGTTTCTCTTTTCTCGCCCGAGAAACCCTTTGAAGTGGACCAAAAAAAGGCTCGGCGTGAGTCTGGAGGGCGCACCAGACTCACACCGAGAACCCCCGAGAACACTCGAGAAGCGTGAATGTGATTAGTTTCTCGCGTTCTCGTTCCCACGCTCGCCTGTTCTCCGCTCATCATCAACAGCTCATATAATGTGGGGACATTAGGGGCGATTAGGCTTTAGTCAACCACGCTGGCCAAGTGCGGGTTGGTCGACTTCACACACAACCTAAGAGTTTCTTCATAGGTGTGTGCAGGTTTCCTCACGATGTTTTCCATCACCGTAAAAGCGTCGATTAAACGTACATATGAATTCAAAATTTAAAAACACATTGGTACGTGACGGGGATCGAACCAGTGCCGCCCGGGTGGGAGACGACGCTCTTACGCACTACGCCACCGACGCGTTCTCCGCTCGGTGTCGGTAAATTCGACCTCGAGATTTTGACGGTTTTAACGTTTTGGACCTCCCTGAGTCCAAAAATACCGTTTTTGGAATTATGTCTGTGCGTGTGTGTGTGTCTGTGAGTTAGCACGATAACTCGAGTATGCTTTAAGTTATTGCAACCAAATTAAACATGCATCAACAAGAACAAAATCAAAATATAAAGTTTCTATCAACTTTTGAGTCTTTTCCGGTATACGTGTGAGCGCTAAACCTAGTTATAAGGTTTGTATATTCTACTCAACACAAATTTGAGTATCACCATAGGTCGGAATATTTTGATATTAGCGTCTGTTGAAAAGGAGATAGAGATCCTATGGGAATCACTGCATTCTACAATCAACGAGAGTAAAACAGCAACTCACCTTTAGCAGCCACACCGACCCAGTACTACCCGGGCAATGTACGCCAGAGCAGACCTCTTCCTCGTTCTCAACAGCCCTCGAAGATGGAGCGATATTTTGAAGGACCAGCCTTGACTGAGCATCCGCCAAGACAGCGGGTGGTATGCGTATACTTCACAACAGTATATATGAAGCACTAAAGACACTGCACTATAGGTTCACAGCGCTAGCGGTGGGTTGAAAGTACGTAAACCCTAAGAATAGCGGTGAGAAACCTCCCAGGTCGTGAAGGTTCCAGAAAGCGGGAAAAACCGGGATCAGCGAGTACGCAGCCGGTCGAGTCGCCGTCAATTCGTAGACTGTAGAATGCAGCGGTATATTGAGCGATCACTCTTATAAACTAATATGTGGGTAATATTGAAATTCATATTGAAGGCTAACAGTTAGCATGAACATTGCCCCCGGCCTTAAAACCTTCGGTTTTAATGAAAATGTAATTGAATATGAACAACGGGTAGGGGACAAGTAACTTAAGGTTAAGTCATTGAGATGGTAGCGTACAAAGACGCACGACTGGTCGTTTATAAACGCCCGTCGAAGTCTTTACAGAGGCAACTCTTATGATACCGTCCTTGCCTGGATAAGCAGCAACTACGACGCCAAGAGGCCAATGAAGCGGAGAAATATTGTCAGTAACAATGAGTACAACGGAACCGATACAGATCGGGTTAGAAGCGGTATTCCACTTTGTTCTGGACTGCAACAAGTGTAAATATTCTTGCTTCCATCGCTTCGCGAATGATTGTAACATTTGATCCAGTAAAGAATAGCGATTGCGTAAATTATTAGAATCTAATGACACGTCATAGGTAGGCAATTGTTTTAATGGGCTTGACATTAAAAAATGTGCAGGCGTTAACGCACTAGGTTCCGATGGATCATCACTAAGCAGCGTAAGTGGTCTTGAATTTATCACACATTCGATCTGTGTGAGCACAGTCAAGAGCTCCTCGTATGTAAGTAGCTGCGTACCTATAACTCTATAAAGATGCGTTTTAAAAGCCTTAATATAAATTTCATAATGACCACCAAAGTGTGGACTACGCGGCGGGTTAAGTTTCCACTCGATTCGATTGTTGACAAGTTCATTAGCGAAAGACGATTGGAAGTTTTCAGAATCTAAGAATTTGTAGATTTCAGAAAACTATTTTTAGCACCAATAAAATTGGTTCCTCTATCCGAATACATGCAAGATACTGCACCGCGGCGAGATAGAAAACGTTTAAGTGCGGATAAGAAGGCATTAGTGGTTAAATCAGATGCTATTTCTACATGCACGGCTCGTGTCACCAAACACGCAAAAACGCATAAGTAACATTTTATGGAGCGAACACCACGCTTCCTATAGGGAATTATATTTATAGGGCCACAGTAGTCGACGGCAGTGTGAGTAAATGCCTTCGTTTCATTTACTCTGCAAGCAGGCAAGTCAGCCATCATAGGATAAGTAGGCTTAGGGTTCACTTTAAAGCAAAAGTTACATTTATGAATGCAAGTTCTAACAAGTCTTCTGCATGACAGAATCCAGTACCTCTGTCGCAGAATGGACATGAGAGCCACAGAACCTGTGTGACAATTAGAGCGGTGATAATGTATAATAATAAGCTCGACTACCTTGTCTTTACGAGGAAGTAGCACAGGGTGTCGTTGCTCGAAAGACAAGTCAGCGTGACGTAGTCGGCCACCAACCCTTACAAGGTTATTGGTGTCAAGGAAAGGAGCTAGGCGATTAATTGCGGGAGAACAACGATTGTTTCGTTGAAGAGAATTTATTTCACAAGCGAAGTAAGTATATTGAACAGCCTTTAATATTTCAATTTCAGCAGTTTGCATTTCACTGGCTGAAATTCTACTATTAGAGCGGGGAAGTTTTTTAATAAAGCGTAGAACATAAACTGTAGAGCGGAGCATCAACAGCCAAGAGGATACTCGCTGCGATAGCAAAAGGAGCGGATGAGTAGCATCATTTAAAATAGCGGTTAATGCAACTTTAGTTTCAGGTAAGTCAGCGGGATTATAATTATTTTCTATAGCGGTAATAGGCCAACTAGAATAATCTTTACTCAACCAGGACGGTCCAGTATACCAGGGAGTATAGTTAAGTATTTGTGCAGGTGACAACCCTCGCGACAAACAATCACTAATGTTGTCCTCTCCTGGCACATGATAAAAATAATAAGCGGGAAGTGAATTCAAAATTTTGGTAACACGGGTAGCAACAAAGGTTTTGAATTTATGAGGCGAACCGTGGACCCAATGAAGAGCGACCATAGAATCTGATAAACAATAAACCTTATCAATTTTATGACGTGATTCTATCATATTTATGACATGTCGAACCAGCTTCGACATCAACAGAATTGCACAAAGCTCAAGCCTTGCGACAGACTGAACAAGCAATGGTGCCACCTTGGATTTGGCACATACAAGTCTAACAGAAATTAATTCGTTTAAAGCGGATACAGAACGAATATACACTACACAACCGTAAGCTCGCTCGCTAGCATCGGCAAAGGCGATTATCGAAATATTTGAATTTTCATAAACTTCAAGGTGACGCGGTATACGTAATTGTTCTAGGCAAGGTAGTTCTGTAATGTAATTTTTCCATATTTTTAAAATATCAGCGGGCGGTTGTTCATCCCAATCAATTTTTAAAATAAACAATTGTTGGAGAATAAGTTTAGCAAATAAGATTACTGGTGCTATGACACCCAGAACGTCGAACTGACGAGCAATAACAGAAAGAATGTTTCGCTTGGTACATGGGCGTGGAGTAAGCGAGACAGAAATTTTAAACTCGTCGGTAACTGGAGACCACTTCACACCCAGCACCTTCAAGTCATCACAGTCACTAAATGGAACATCAACTGAGTACCGGTGAGAGCTTGGCAGTGAATCAAGCAATTCAGGTGAATTGCTGGACCACTTTACTAGGTCAAAGCCTCCGGCCTTGAACATCCCTAACAACTCATTTCGGAGGCGTAAGGAATCCCGGACGGAGGGCATGGAGAAACAAATGTCATCCGTGTAACAATTGTTAGTAGCGACCTGAGCAGCTAGCGGGAACGAGTCGCGTTCATCCTGACAAAGTTGTCTTACCACACGGATCGCTAAGAAAGGGCTACAGCTCAAACCGAAGCAAACGCGGTTAAAACAGTACGTAGTAATCGGTTCACTAGAATCAAAGCGGTATAAAAACTTCATATATTTACGAAACCTTTCGTTAACTGAGACCTGCAAGTACATTTGTTTTATGTCTGAAGTGAAAGCTATTTTGTATATACGAAAATCAATTAATATAGACAGTAAATTATTTTGTAAGTTAGGTCCCGTATGTAAAACTTCATTCAACGAGACATTCGAGTCTGTCTTGGCACTAGCGTCCATTACCATGCGTATCTTAGTAGTAGTTTTATCATGTCGTAGTACAGCATGGTGCGGTATGAAGTAACCTGAATGATCACCAGTGTCAATAACGCGAGAGATATAATTTTTATCAATATATTCGCGGATAATATTGTCGTATTCTTGGCGTAATTCAACACTAGCATTAAGTTTGCGTTCCAGTGACAGGAATCGTTTTTTAGCGGTACAGTATGAATCACCCAAGGTGGAGGGATCATCCGAGAAAGGTAATGCGACAGAATAGCGGCCTGTGCTATCGCGCTTAGTATTATTAACAAAAATATTTTCGCACTCCCTTTCAGCCGAACTCAAGATAGGCTGACAAGGCAATACCTCCTCGAGCTGCCAAAAGGTTTGCAAAGTTTTGTCTAAGTTTGAATCAGTTTGTATAACAGCGGTTAAAGAAATAGAATTGTTATGAGCGGTGTTTACGGTATATGTATTACCTAGAATCATGTAACCAAAAATTGTATCAAAAGCGGTAGGCATGCCCGGTGGCCCGGTAACACGGCCTTGTAGTAAAATATCGGCGAAAAATGAAGCGCCTATGAGAATTTCAACCTCACCGGGAGAATGAAACTCATCATCAGCGAGACGAATATTTTGTAAATAAGAAAATAAAGTTTTGTCAATATTAACAGTCGGCAGATCGTCTGTAATGCGGTCAATAACACACACATCTATCGATATTGATATGTCATTAAAACGAGAAAATAAAACTAATTTTGTTGATCCCCTAATTGGATTAGGAGATGAACCAATGCCCTTGACAACAGCGCGCGGTAATTTATTAAAAGAAAGATTTAAGTTTTGACAGCATTTTGTAGTTATAAAGTTAGATTGAGAACCGGGATCGATAATTGCACGAACACAATTCAAATTGCCGCGCGAATCAGCTGCGTATACCTTGACTGTACCAAGTAAACAAGTAGTATCGTTTTTACTGAGCGGCGGCGACATATTACACAACGAAATATTTTGCGCGTTTGTGTTATCCTTCTCAGTAACAGGTTTCTGTCGCACGGCGTCATATGCGCAAGGAGTGGCGGTGGAGAAGCGTGTACGCTCCCGTGAGCCGACATCATGACTCACGTCAGCAGCGCGCGGGGCCGGCGGCTGCGCGGGATGTGACGGCGGCGCACCGCCGGCGCCGAGCGGGGCTCGTTTGCGACATAACAACGTGTGATGTCTTGACGCACAATTTCGACAAAGACTATTTGAGTTACAAGTTGTAATTAAATGAGTTAAGCTTAAACAATTGGTGCATCCATTGTGAGATTTCACAACGTTATAGCGGTCTTCTATTGATAAATTTTTAAATGTCGTACAAAGAAACAATTTATTATGCGAAGTTTGTTTACAAAACGCGCAGCGGCTATAATAATTACCGAAAGAAGTGTGAGTAGCGGCTACTAAAGAATGAGTAGGTTTATTACGAATTTGATATAAATTTTGTTTAGAAGTGACGGTATTCATGGACGAAGTGCGATCTAGTACCTTACATTGTTCGCGCACAAAGGCAACCAAATCATCGTATGAAGGAAAAGATGAGTCACGCTTATGCATTTCAAACTGACGAGCGGTTTCTGTATCGAGTTTTTTAAATGCGAGGTAAAATAAAATAAAATCCGATAAATTATTTAAATTTAGAGATTTAAGACTAGAAACAGCTCCACAAAATTTTTCCAAAAAGGATTCAAAATATTTAGTATTGGCGGAATTAAAACATTTAAAATTAAACATTTCATCTAAATACGCGGAAGCGAGACAACGCTTGTCTTCATATTTGTCGACTAGCGTCCGCCATATTATGTTGTAGTTAGTGGCGTTCGGTGTGATTCCCGCACAAACGGAAAGTGCCCGGCCAGACAGCTTACCAATCAAGTACTGCATACGTTCATGGTCAGTTAAGTCAGAGTTATTGTGAATCGTATTTTTAAATGATTCGTAAAACATAGGCCACTTAATAGGGTCACCAGAAAATCCTATCAAATCTAGCTTAGGCAGTTTTACAGCTGGTTTTTTATAACAACTATTTTTGGTGTCTGTAGAATCCGACTTGATTGTTGCTGCCGATGCAGACAACTTAGTTAAGGTGCGTTTACAAAAACAATAAAGTTCTTCAAATGCATTGACACTTTGATAATTAGGTTCAGAGTCAGGCTTTAATTGCAGTTCAGCATCAATTATTTGATCAGTAATTTCCTTAAACTCTGAGCGTAAATACTCTAAAGACTCAGTACTAGCAAGGAATATTTCCGTAGATGATTCATCAGAAAATGCGTGTGTAGCCTCGCTATAGATTTTTTGTAAGCGGGAAAATAAATTATTGCGTTTAGCATTATATTTTTTCAAGTCCATTTCTAACTTTTCAATTCCCTTTAAACCACCTGCACTTCCAGGCGGCATTATGAGCTATAATATAGGTAATAATAGACAAAGTGTGAAACGTCTGATTTGCGAAATGTGTCTGCAACACTGTGCAACGATAGGAGCAAGAATGTTCGGTGGCGTGATTATTTGCAATCTACCTTTTATTTACTTATTGCGTAAATAAAAAAATATGTGTAATTAAGTTATTTAAAGCGTAAGCGGTGTAGTAAAATAGATATTAGGTTCAATGAATGCGGCTCGAAGGCCAAAAGAACGGTGTGAGCGCTAAACCTAGTTATAAGGTTTGTATATTCTACTCAACACAAATTTGAGTATCACCATAGGTCGGAATATTTTGATATTAGCGTCTGTTGAAAAGGAGATAGAGATCCTATGGGAATCACTGCATTCTACAATCAACGAGAGTAAAACAGCAACTCACCTTTAGCAGCCACACCGACCCAGTACTACCCGGGCAATGTACGCCAGAGCAGACCTCTTCCTCGTTCTCAACAGCCCTCGAAGATGGAGCGATATTTTGAAGGACCAGCCTTGACTGAGCATCCGCCAAGACAGCGGGTGGTATGCGTATACTTCACAACAGTATATATGAAGCACTAAAGACACTGCACTATAGGTTCACAGCGCTAGCGGTGGGTTGAAAGTACGTAAACCCTAAGAATAGCGGTGAGAAACCTCCCAGGTCGTGAAGGTTCCAGAAAGCGGGAAAAACCGGGATCAGCGAGTACGCAGCCGGTCGAGTCGCCGTCAATTCGTAGACTGTAGAATGCAGCGGTATATTGAGCGATCACTCTTATAAACTAATATGTGGGTAATATTGAAATTCATATTGAAGGCTAACAGTTAGCATGAACATTGCGAGAAAGTCAAGGAGAGACCACTCCCGATTTTTAACGAGTATGTTTATCCATAAATATTTTAGAAAAAAACTAGTTTTTACTTTCCTTGTATTCGAAATGAAAAGTAGAGTGTTTAACACGTGTAAAAGGAATCAATTCCTACTACGTCTTCATAAGGGAATTCATTCCATTCCACCCTTGTCAAGCAATCTACTATTCCTAGACATCTTATTTATTAAGTAGAAAATATACCTAAATCGTACAAAAATTCCAGGAAAGCGTATTACGATATATTGTGTACTAAAGCCAAACTAAATAACGACTTTACTAGAATCAGCGTTTAGGACCGATTACGGGAAGGTGAGAAGATGCTATATAAAGCGGGTTTACCACAATTCCTCGCTCGCATAAAGAAATCACTCAAAAGATTACATTAGAGGGAGAAAGTCGCATTTTTTCTTGGTAAATCCAAACAACGCAGAACACGCAGTTAGTGTCCGTGACGAGCGTGAATAGATGGCATCGCATTTTTCTCCCCGCTTCACGTCGCCTCCGCAATAAAGCATTCATGAATTGAGAATGTTCCAGCTAAGGGTCGTGTGGATGGGGCATGAGATTTTGTAATTTGGGTAGAGCTGTCTTCGATCGGTAATCCCGTAGAGGATTTACCAATAAATTGTAGCTAGGCTTTCACCTATGCAAGGCTAGGTAATCGTTAACCCTTAAATTTGTGAAAGGATCAATGAATATATTACGTCAAGGTCAATCATATGGATTATGTGGAAAGAGTTTCAATAGATACCTATTTATGCTTCTGGTAATTGAATTTTTTATATACCACGACTGAGGCAGAAGACTAGAATGGCAAGAACACTTCAGATGTGTTTTCGTCTAATTTTTGCATGCCAACATTTTGGTAGAACACGCTTGCCAATAAAGAATCTGAATCTGAATCATCACCCAGTACCCCACTAAGTAACTACTAAAAATTATATAGTCTTTTGTTTTTATGTGTAACAAAATGTTATCTAAAGCTCTTGTAAATTCTTTTAAGATTATGCGCGTGATAGTGTTTGTATCACAACAGTTCACTACTACACGTAGTAGAAGCTTCAAGATTTTTACCAATATTTAGAATAATAAAATATTGTTGTGTAGCGAAGAGTTTCAATAACATAACTAAGAACAGTTTACTTTGATAAACTGTTCGTAGTTATGATTATGAACGATAGAATTTTGACATGTTTGAATAGGATATCTGTCAAAATCTTATGCCTAGTTAGCAAAAACGAAAATAGTTAAGTTATTGAATCCCAACATAAGTTTTCTAAAGAATGTCGTCTAAAATTAAATCGTCAACGGAAATATACCGAGTGCTTCCATCTCATACAGAGCATTCTCATTTATAGGACAGCGTTGCCGTAAGGCAGTTTCAGACGTAGTTTACAAATAAAAACAAATACTGAAAGGACGTGGTGTTTCAAACGTCTATGGCGGGTTGCTCCGCCGCCGGCGGAAGTGACGCAAACTATGTGCCCATAGTAAATAAATTTAGACAGTACACAAAACCTATATCACTGAGATAAATAAAAGAGCTTACATTTCTTCGTCTTTTTCTTGAACACTGGAAACTTTTACGTTTGGAAATGGAATTCAGATTTGAATTTTCGACGTGTTAGTCGTTTTTTATCTGGACTTGCACTTAACTGGCTAACTGTTACTTTATCTTTCCATTGAGTTAATATTATAAACAATTGTACACATAAAATTGGACATAAATTATGAATGAAATAACTTCTAAATCTTCTTTTTTACATTTTTTTATTTCCTTTTTTTCTGATTCTTGTTTGTCTTCTTTTTCTATAGGTCAATATCGGACGAAAAGGAAATAAAAATAGCTAATTTTTATTTCCTTTTCATCCCATATTTAGTAGTAATCGTAGGTATATTGAGGTAGTTCTCAATTCATATTCATCTTTTTTTGATATTTACCCCGATTACTCAGAGTCGAGCGGATCGATTTCAAAAATATTTTTTTGTTTTAAAAGGTATACTTTTCAAATAACCTCATGAAAATTTTACATAAATCGGTTTAGTAGTTTTTTTATGGTGCAAATACGCGGTCACAATATAGATTTTCTCAACTTTATGAATCGATATCTTTGAAAGTTGTGAACCAATTTTGATGATTCTTTTTTTTTGTATTATAGACCAAAGTCTCTAGATAGTTTTGAAAATAATTTACAGTGTCAAGACATGTAGTTATTTTATTATTCTCAAAAATAACGGATGAAGTCCTGTCTTGGTATTTAATCATCGACAACTTTGTGTTATAAACCGATTTTGATAACTATCCAACGTACCTATACAACCTACAACATACCTACTTACAACACTAAAAAGCAAAAAAAAAGATTATTGTTGAATAAAAAAAACCTCATTCAAAACTTAAAAGGCAAATAAATAAATATTTAAAAATCTAAAATTATAAGTCAACTATGTTTTTTTGTCGGTGCCAACTTTAACTTATTTTATATGTGATGTGAAGTAAATGTTAAATATAATTTTATTGTAGTTTTAACTGAAAGATGATAATAATAACGTTCTTATTAAAAATCGAAATACTGAGAATAATACGTGTAAATAATACAAACTTTAAATAAAAAAGTTCTTTACTTAAATCGTCTTTGCTAAGTACTTTTCTATCGTCCAAAATCCTATTAAAATATTAACCAGTATTTTATCAAGTTCATCTACTGCGTAGAGGTTTATGTACGTAAGGCTCGTGGCCGGAATGTGGACGATTTCAAAGCTCACGCACAGTGAGACGTTTCCCGTGATAAGCCCCAAAGCTAATAAATTCGAATGCGGGACTGTGACGAAACAAAAAGCCTATTATACGTCTTTATTGTCGCTCATTTTTTTGTAGATATTCCACCAAATTTACGGACGAATGAATGTCATTATGTGAGAACAAAACAGTGATTTTTTTTCACAAATAAGACGATTTTATTCCCCAAAGCTTTATTAGGAAAGACTTTTTTTAATACGGAACCACGTGTTTCACATAAAAGAATAGAAGTAAATAAGTGTTGGAAAATCGAGATGAATAAGATCAACGGAAAATGAGATTCACAAGCTCACCTTAGCGCCAAACCACGGGGATATCTATTATGAATGCTGAGTGAAACAGAAATGAAAAAACCAGCTTAAAGTAAGCGTTTCGAGCGCAAACATGTTTAGACGTCAGATTTATGTTTTCTGATCCATCTGCCTTGCCGTCTTGCATAATATTGCGGACGGACTTGGAAAATAATAAAGGCGCAGAAATAAGGTTTTCGTCTACTGCTACGGAGACGCCAGGATGGAGTCCGGGTAGTTTTATTTCTCATTTTTCCGAGACAAAGACAGTTGAAGCACTACCGGTTAAGTATTGGGCTAATTTAGTTATTCCCTACCTTGTTTCGAACGTGGTATATGAGACTATTTTGTGTAGAGTTGTATTAACTGTATTCGTTGGTATTGGTATTAAATTTCTCTGATTTAGACATTATCACTTTTTCGGTAATGAAGGTAAGAAACATGCATTAGAATTCTTAATATTTGCCACATGATTCACACGCGTATCTGTTAAGTACGAGTAAAATGTACTATAATTACAATACATTCATTGTTTCTTTCTAATGTTGACTGTACTGTAAATATATTTATTTTTAAATGAGTAGTTTTAGATAATTATAAAGTCGTGTAACACTTCCATAAATAACTTGTGACTAATAGTGTGGGTATCACAGTGATTAATTATTGCTACTTATACGAATCTAGTAAATAATATAATAAAGAAAAATTAAAATAAAATTTTTGTCATGTCTCTCTTCATTTCCACCGAAAACCAAACATCAATCCAAAAAATATTTAAGCCTTTTCCTTCCGAATAATCAAAGTATTTTTAGAAAACCCAATTCAGTGATGCTAAAAGGTTTTCCTGAGAACAAATTTGATTGACAAGAAAGCTTATTTATAACAATATTCCGTTTAAAATAAGCAAATAAGTTCGCAATCGAAGATTAAAAATAGCATGTTCATAGTTATAAAAATGGCGGAGGAAACAAATAATAAAAATAGGTTTTATCGTAGCAAGTTTCTTCGGGCATCGGACCGAAGAGGAACCAATTTCTGAGCCGGTACGGAGCCGTTTTGTTGGAAATAGCTTTCCTTCAATCTGCATTTTCTTGCTGATTTACCAACTTTCATACAGAGCGGGAACTTTCGTGGATACCTAGCGGACAGAACTTCGGCCGACTCGACACATTAAATTATTATTAAACTTCATTCGGATTCAGTGACTGGAAATGTTGTGTTGTATTGTTGTGCTTTTGGTATTCTCGTGATTTGCTCGTTGTATTTATGTACGAAACTAATGCGAGATGAATATTTTGATATGGCGCTATTGTTCAAGAATGAAATTATTTTAAAAGGGAAGGCAGGTACATATTTGAATTTCTAAAATTAATAGGTATGCCAGTAAACGAGGGACGATCAAAGTTTCAAAGGATAAAATACCGATTTTTTTGGATGTCCACAATTTTATTTTATAAAAATAAACGTATCCTGTTTAACATTGATATTAGGTACTTATTATTACGCATACTATATGTCGTGACTCGATCGTATAATTTATTAAAAACTTATAAAGCATTATAGGTATTATAAGTACATATAACTTAAACTGTAAATCAAAAAGTAATAAATTAATAATAATGAAAAATTGTCATGTCGGTCTGTCAGTCAGTGTATGGTAGGGCAGCTCCATCATCAAAGCCAAACAGCTTCGCTGCTGGCTTCCATTTGTGGTGGGTGCCTCGAATGCACATGCTGGTTACTCTTATTATAGATGTTATTATACGAGCTATCAGCCATCCCAAAACGCATGACAAGGATCGGTCAGCAGATGCAAGTGCTTCCCCGAGGTATTTAACAAAGGTTTTAGGTACTTATTATCTTTTAAGGGTTAAGCAAATTTTCAGATAATATTTGGTAACACATAAAGCCACATCTGGCAGTATTTTGACATTGTTTGATTTTGACATTACTTAATTTTTACTATTGTATTTTAATTGAGTATTAAATTCTCATGTAGGTATAATAAAAGTCGTGTCAGATTTTTTTAACTGACGCAGTATTTTATGACATTAAGTATATTCTGATTTAATTAATTTGAAAGTTTTGACCTTGACAATTAGTTATCTGACCAGGCTTAAATGATTTGCATTTTTTATTATCTTTATTATTGTATGGGAATTAATTTATTTTATTTGTGTGGTTATATAACCTAATCTTCTAAGCGTTTTGGATAATTCTGTAAGCTTTTAAGATGTTATTGAATAAGTAAATAAATGGGTCATGCAGTGCTTCATAAATCATAATAGTGGCAGGTTTATGTTGCAGACTCTTTTGCTAAGCATGTAATATTTATGGTTTTTTGATAAACATTGTTATATATAAAGAGAAAATGGTAAAATAGAAATATACAGTTTTATGTTAAAATATTGGTTTTAAATGATTTTATAAACCACTTGAAACAGTGAGTCGGGGTAGTTTTAATTTCATAATTTTTTTTGCTTATTAGTATTTTAAGAATAGAAATTTTCAGATAACTATCTCGAGATATTTTAGACAAACAAGTAATAAGATTATGATATCATCGATGTCAATTAAATAGGCATTACTAGAAAAATGCACTGAAAAAAATCGTCAAAAAAATTTTTTTTTTCAGTGCACTTTTCTGCCTATTTATGGAATAATTTTATTTTTGCGTTTACAAACGCGTAAATATTAATACGAGAAAAATGCACTGAAAAAAAATTTTTTTTGACGATTTTTTTCAGTGCATTTTTCTAGTATTAATATGCGTTTGTAAACGCAAAAATAAAATTATTCCATAAATAGGCATTGTTAGGGATAACTCAAAAAGTACTCGTCAGATGTCGATCAAATTTAAATCTTCAAAATCGGTACACCCAGTAAGAGTTATGAGGTAAACCTCCTCCTTTTTTTAAGTCTGACAGATCTACAAAGGGGCATCGAGTCCAAATAGCAATTAACCCTTCAGTGAACCGACAAACATCTTACTACTAGTACAATAGTAGTTATTACCTTAATAGTTTCAAATGAAAATTTTCCCCCTCCTTAGGTTTTATAATACAGACTCTAATGAACATTCTAGACGCTTTAACGATTCTTGTCTTTATGCAAAACTCCCAGCAGAAAGGTGAGTACTTTTTCTCAGACATTGTCGAGTAATAAGAAGGTGCAAAATTAGACAAAACGCATTAAAAAAACTAAATTCTTTAAAACCTTAATAACATGCTTATATTCTTAATAAAATTCAGTTATAAAACTAATAATTTTTTTTCTACCCTCCGACTCCGTTTTCTAGTCGTTCGAAATGGAACCGGATACAAATTCGTATGAATAGTAAAGCCGCTACGGGAACATACGTAAATACATAGGTACAATAACCCTTGCTTTTAAACAGCATAAAATCTTAAATCATAGAATAAAAACTTCTTTATTAAATGGACTTTGCTAAGTACTTTTTAATCGTCAAAATCCCTATCATCGTTTCGGGACAAAATAATTATGCTGAGACCGATGATATTATATAGTAACTATAATATCTTTGTCTGCGACGGAGAAACGGCGAAAGAAACCCCACAGCTTACAATTTCTTAATGATTTCAAAACATCGTTACAGGTCAATAGATATATCAATACATAATTCTTAAAACCATTACGATGCGTAAGTTTTGATAGCTTTTACTCCCACGCATTACGATCACTTTATATAATCAAAGATCTTGTAATAATAAAAATAATATATTTCTATGCTCACACCAATTATCTAGCCCAAATTAAGTATCATTAAGAACTTGTGCTATGGATACTAGATAACGGACAAATATACATATTAATCTTGGTATTTGATAAATAAACTTAAATAAATATACAAACAACCATGACTAACGAACAAGTGCTCGTGTTCATCACACTAACGTTTTGCCACTACCAGGACTCGAACCCAGACGGCCTGATGTGTAGGCAGTGTTACTGACCACTCCACCACGACTGCGTCAAATTAACTACTAATCAACTGTTATTACTATTAATCTAATGAACTACTTAAGTACCTAATTTAGATGACATAGTACATCTAAATCTTATTTTTATAATCATTAAGTAGTTTTTATTTTTATTTTAATTAGCTTATAAGATAATTCTTAGTTTTTTTTTGCACCCACCATCAGTTTCAATTATTATTTTTGTCCTTTCCCTCAAGGTTGCCTGGAAGAAATTTCTTGTTAGCAATAAGGCCGCCTACTTTGTGCTGTTTCTTTATGTCTACTTATCCTGTATATTAATTTACGTTTTGTGTGCAATAAAAGTGTTTTATTATTATTATTATTATCTAATTCATGGCTCACACGCATTAGTGGGAATAAAATACTAAAGGTAAATATGCCATTGCATTGCATGCATTATATTATTTTGTTACATCTTTTTCCAAATCGCCGGTCGAATGTGAAATAACCCAAAAACTTATTATTGCCAAAAAATGCTTGCACGTTTTCCGTAGGTATGTACAAAAAATGTACTGGTCAGTGTCTCGTAAAAAGGTCCCGGTTCGATTACGGACAAGAGTGGGTCGCCGCGAGTTAACTACCGACACAGCCTGCCACGTGACTCGAATTTCAAGTGCGGGGCTCCTGAAAAAAATACACAAACAAAGTGTTGACGTGAGGGTAAGCATGTTGGAGATTTGTATTCGCATACATTCGATAAAGAATCGATGACTATTTTGGGATACCTGTCCGTACAATATTGTAATTGCGAAAGTCTGTCTGTATGTCTTTTTTGTGCTAGATGGTTGGCAATTTCCTTTCCGATTCGGACAACCTAGGGACGCTAGGCGGTCGAGAGACTCCCGAGAGGGAAATGCTCCGTCGCCCAGTGGTCAACTAACAATTTCACAATATATATTTTACAAAGCAATTGTAAAATAAAAGAAGTCGTATTGTGAAACCAACACTGTCAACCGCAAGTAATTTAATTTCAAATGCTAGTTGAGAGATCCATAATAATAATTATGTAATAATATGTCACAAAGTGTTAAAGTTAGTACCTTATGTTAATTTTAAAAAAATGAACTGAATTTGAACTATTAGCATAGCAGTGCTGACTTCATGCATTTTTTAACACACCAATAATTCTGATTGTTAGTAGGTATATCTATACCACTAAAGTATTTGTTGTAAGTGTCAGTTGGACTTACAGGCTTGAGGAGCCTCCGAGGTGTTCGCTTTCTCGCTGTCTCGCTAAAAAAAATGACAATCTGCTGAAGTCAATCAAAAACACGAGGAGGGTTGGGTTCACAAGGAGGCTTTTTCCTAATCTATAATAGTATGTCGAGACCAAGATATACTACACCGACCCCAAATATATTGGGAGCAGGGTAGAAGAAAGATACAAACAATTTGTTACTCTTTATTTTGTTATTATCTCTTGTTTTTGATGAATTTCATTTCGATATTTTTACGTTTTGATTCACTTTATTCCACTGTACTCGGCTGAGTACAATGGTCACATATGTATAACAAATTTATATTTTTATCAGCTATTTTCATTATTCAACAATGGCGAACCGTCGTGTCTTCACAAGCCAAAATAGCTATGCTAAGCTGTAGGAAGCCATCGAATCTATATTTGCAGATGAAAATGATGATTCGGAATATGATGTCCTACTGGGGCTTCCGGAACCTGCTATTGTAAGTGACGAAGAAGAAGGGAACGATGATGATTTGGTTTCTTCTAATCTTCCTAGAGAAGTTCCACGAACTGTAGAAGTCATACCACGCTGTCCCAATCATGATGTTTAAGACGGCCAGTCTTAAACATCATGATTGGGACAGCGTAGTGACGATGAGCCTTTGTTAAATTATGTAAGGCCTTCGAAACGATCCAGAAATATTCAATCAAATAAACCTATGTGGAGGAAGATGAAGCCAGTATATCCTGCTAATATATCCGGCAAAAAGTGGTCGTAGAAAAATTGAAAGCCTGCACTCCTGTACTACCAACTGAATGTGCTTATTGGAGTTTGGATGAAGTCCTTGGAGTTCCTATAGTATCAAATTGCATGTCACGGAATCGATTCTTGGAGATAAAACGTAATCTTCATTTCGTAGATAACTCATTAGCTGAAGGTTCCACCGATAAGCTTTTCAAGATGAGACCTTTGTGTGAAGAAATACAGAAAAACTCTTGCCAATCGGGAATTTTTCATGAGAATATATCTATAGAACTTTATACAGTATAGATGAATCCATGATAAAATATATCGGCCGTCACCCCGAAAAACAATTTATAATGGGTAAACCTGTACGATTCGGATATCGGAATTGGGCAGCCACAAGTTCAGATGGATACTGTTATGCGTTCAATGTGTATTGTGGCAAGACTAACGAAGTAGCTGATAATCCTCTAGGCGCAAGAGTTGTGAAATCTCTTCTGGACAAAATTTCCGTAATTCCTAGTGAACATATCGTTTATTTTGACAATTTTTTCACAAAATATTTGTTGACCTCCGGTCCTTAGGCTTCAGAGCTACAGGCAAAATACGAGTAAATAGAACTAAAAAATGTGTGAATGTGTCTAAAAAATGTGTGAAAACATTATGTGTAGAAAGACCTTGCTTCGGACAATTTCACTATTAATCCGCCCAGTGTACCCGGCCGAGTACATACCTATATTTCAATACATATTTCTTTTTTGTTCTATTTTTCTTTAAATACCTTTTCTTTTGCCCCTAATAATACAACAAATATCATTAAAACAAAAAAAAATAAAGGTGGTTTTCATTTGGGCGTTAATGGGTTAAGAGTAGAATGGAGTTTATAATATTAGGTACCTATATTGATTTATTGATAATATTTGCAATGTTGTATTTACATTATTCTAATAATATGCTTTTTTAACAATATTGTACTAATTAGTACAAAGTTGTTTAGTTTTACACCCCACCACAATCATAATTATTATAATCATAAGTTTTAAGGTTTCAGTGTATCCTAAAAAATATTCTAAAAGTTGTGTGGCGTATTCAATGTCTGTGACGTAGTAGGTATTCAATTTATTAAATTGGTAAGCGAAAATGCGCAAAGAGAGACCAGGTGGCCCCATCAAACAAATTAGTCTAGCCTTTGTCGTGTCTGACCGAATTCAGTCGAATACGTAAATTACTGATTTGTCTAAAAAGACCCAAAGGAAGCATTTGCCGAAATGGAGGATTAAGCGACCCCTCGGGGCGAATATAAACCGCGTTTATGATCTAAGAAGCCCTTAATATTTCACAAGACTTTGTATTCACGAGTGTTTCAATAATTTTATCCTCCATTCACTAATTTAAAAGCAGTATTCGTTCGTTAGTGTGAAGAAGAGTCAACTAGTTTTTGACGTGACAACGTCTTATAATTCGATTAATAGAGCCGGCTGCACGCACGAAAAAACATGACGCATGCGGCGTTACCTCGTGTAAGGCCGGCAAAACAAATGAAATTAAATTTTTCTTTTGAAAAATGCTACCATTCCATCAGTATTTTCTTAAGACGTTGTCACGTTCAACTATCGTCAGTAAACCGACTTTACAGACAACCAATTTTTTTTTTATAAGTAATCAGAAACGAAATGATATGTAGGCATGGTGGTTAAACAGTCCTGTGTTTAAACTGCTCAGTTGGAAGAGCAATAGCAAAGAGCAAATGTCGAAAGGTCGCGATTCAAGTGCCGTCTCAGCAGTTATCCATGACAGGGATTTATTTCCATGTTTTTGGTTTTCTATTTAATTTACCATAAATTTCAATCATATTTTAATATTGATATCGCCCAATATTAAACAGACAACTGATTTATAGATGGTCACCAAGAAATTTATTTCACAGATAATAACTCCCAATCCTATAGCAACAAGGTTTGGTGGCGAGTAAAAGTCGCAACACACTTATAAATTTGGAGCGGGGAACGTGCCGTTCCGTAGACGATCAGTAGCCGTTACGTAAGAAAATAACGATAATACTATAATACACCAATTTTTATTTTTAATATTTTATAAAAATATTTTGCTATCAACAGCGTAGGTACAATATAGTAATAAACTACAATAAAATAAAACTTTAAAATATGTATTCTAAAATAGACAAAAACATAAATCAGAATTATTGTTGAACAAAATTAGTTTTTCCGTTTAGGGTTTTTACTTTTAAATGAAAATGTAGTGCAAAATTGTATGTTCGCTAAAATGTCACCAATGAATGTGACAGATCACCAACGCGTTCTTTTTACTGGGATATCATTAATCTTTCGGAAAATGTTATTTCTGTTTTGCTGTTCAACTATGAGATTGGAAAATAAACAGAGCAAATTAAAATAAATCAATAGGTATATAATACAGTTTACGTAGTCAATGGAAAATTTCCAGTTTTTTACCTCTTAACCTTCATTTCACCAGGTAATTGATGATAAACCTAAACGTGCAAGCGACCTTCATCCTTAATGCCGTAACACACTTATCAGCTAGGAAAAGGAACGCCTCTTTTATTATGAACGCTACAGAACGGAATAGAGGCGTTACGGTTCCAGACCAATAATAGTTAATGATTCTGTAAAACTCAATCCGCGAAACGAATAATTTTATAAAATTTTATTGTGCAGCTGGTAGATTTCTTGGAATTTCTGAAGAACGCGGTGAAAAGAACATGCCAGATGGCCAGGAAAGAGCTCCAATAGGCTCCAATAGAATTATTATTTATGTTGCAGTCTCTTTTGATAAGTAGATAATGTAATATTTATGGTTTTTTGATAGACATTGTCATAGATTGGAAAATTTATTAAAATTGTAAAGAATAACTGAATTCTATTTTTATTTTAAAATATTGGTTTTTAAAAGATTATATAAACCACTTGAAATACTATTATTATTATACGCCATACTACTAGCTGGTAGACCCATATGTAGGGTCGTCTGGGTAGGTAAGTACCACCGCCTTTCTTCTTATTTCTACCGTGAAGCAATTCGCTGTGTTTCGGATTGAAGGGAAAGGCAGCCAGTGTAATTACTGGGCATGGAGGGCATATCATCTTAGTCCCCAGGATGGCAAACGCACTTGCGGTGTTAAGTAATTCACACTTAATATTGCAAGTGTCTATAGGCGGCGGTGACCACTTAACATCTCGTAACATAAAAAAAAAACGCTGAAATGTATTAACGCGCATAACTTTAGAACGACTTCACCAAATTGAATAATTATTTTTTTGTTGTGCTTGCTACAATCCAGACAAGGTTTGTATGGGAGATAACTTTGTAACAATAACACGGAAAGACAAAAAAAAATTTTCGCTTCCGTCGTTGTAAATCTCTGAATAACTAATTGATTGCGTACTATAGGATAAATATTAGTATTGGTAGATTACCACTCATTTATTATATAATATATTTACGGAAGATGTTTTTTCATTAAGTTCAGCGAAGCACCCGTGCGAAGCCAGGGCGGGCAGCTAGTTATATCATATTTATATGTTCTACAAAAATATAACAGTCTTCTGTGTATTATGACTTTAATATTTATGACTTTTTCAACCTATACGCACTCATACGGTCCGCTTAATGGTAAGCAGCTCCAGTCCCTCAGTCTAACCTAATAAACGTCCACCCTTCGAAATCACTAACATTTCTTGCCATTTGACTTTAGACTTCCATTGGGAACAATCGGTATGAATTGAACTGGACATTTATCCAATAAACCATTGATAGATGTCGACGTCCAGTCCTGGCGGCCATGTTCTCTCGGTTGCATATAAATGATATCCATGTTACTGATACTATGTATGACTATGATAATACAAGTAACAATGACATACTTGTAATATATTGAGAGGTTAATTATGTCCTGGTTGTTGCCTTATAATTTGTTGATACACTGGAGGTTTAGTTACTTTTTGGGCTGGTTGCCTTTTTTATGAAGCCCGTACTGCCAGATGTGGATTTATGTGTAACCGAAAGTTACCTAAAGCTCTGCTTAAACCTTTTGGTACTAAGAGCATGATAATGTGGGTCCGTGTGTGTGTGTGTATGTGTGGGTGTGTGTGTGTGTGTGTTATTGTTTTCCATACTAACATTATAAAAAGTATGACACAATATAGCATGCAATAGTGTCTCCTGTTTTCTTTTCCGTCACAAAAAGATTCAGCATTAATTTTGTGTAGTTATATAAAAATATATCTACGTAATATGTATCCTAGCGACGTACTTGAATTAATAACTCAAGTTAAAATCGAAATCCGATCATGTCATTTGAAATCGCAAAACGGTGGAATCGTCTCCATTAAAATTGGAATGGAAATAATTTTTAAGCACAATGAATGTCCTTTACTTTCCATGGCAAATCAGCTAATGGATTGGACGCGATACGAATACCCACGCAAAGGAAAAACCGGTAAGTATGAAAATTAAGTTTAGGGCCCCTAATTACTTTTAGTTGGAGTTCAACAGGTATCAATCTCAACTTAGAAATAGAGATATTACGTGAAGTACGGTCCTGATTAATTGCTTAGATTGTTGTAATTTATTTGTGGCAATTTACAAGTTTATACCTGTTCCTGAGAATTATGTTTAAAATAATCACTCACGCCTGGTCACACAATCTAAGAGTATATCAGCTGTTAGATTTTCTTTAAACATATAGGTACTGTACATTGTGAATTACCTAACAACCTAAGACAAGAAGGATATATTGTGGGCAACGTCTGTGGCGGACAGGCGGCTGACGTCGGAACGCGGGAGGGCCCTTTTCAGAGTTCATCTTGGGTTCACGAGAGTGGGTGGCCAATGGTGGGCCTGGTGGGCCACCTTGATCGGACGTGTGTGGTCGCTCGCTCGTGCACACCTCTGTGCTCAGAGGTGTGGTATGGATGCGACTTGTGTTGGTTACCCACAGATGCATCAAGGGAGGTAGAGCCGCCTTGCCGTGGCTAGCGCCTACACGTTGAGCCCCCCTCAATTGGTACCGGTACTCTGAATGACTACGGCCTTTCTATATCATTACTATCCATCGAAGGTCCACACCGATTGGTTATAAAAAAATCACCATGAACCGAATGGTACAAATATTTATGATGACTGATTTAGTACTTAGTGCCCAAGATAATTTTGAAATGTCTGAACAAATCATGAATACCGGTGTTTCATAATAAATGCTGCAGAATGTTGTGATCTGGCCAATTATATGACCGACATGAGCGTAGCGATTAGTAAGGCATTAATTTGAGACCTTCGGAAAAATGCCTAAGATAAAAATTTTTGAAATAATAAATTGACCGCTCCTTAAAGGGTCGATGAAATATAAAATTAAGTCAAGTCGATGATGCAATTGGCTACATTATGATATGAACTATTTTTCCTTCTGTACATCGGAAGCAGAATCAAATCATTTATTTGCACAATTTATGTAGGTAAGGTACATTGAGGTGAACGAATGTGTTGTAAATGTAAGTTTCAACAGTTTTCTGCCTTATATCTGCAAGCTTGCAGCATGAGCAGGTCGATGGTGCCACGGCGTTCTTAGTAACGATCACGAAAGTTAAGCAACCAAGTGCGAGGTCGGTACTCAGATGGGTGACCGAACATTTTTCAGCTCGATTTTCCTCCGTGCTTCGGAAGGCACGTAAAGCTGGTGGTAGCGGCCGCTGTCGAAAGACAGCAGTCGTTCCCAAGGAGGGTTGGTGTCAGGCACAAGGCCGTTAAAATCAAATACCAAATCCTTGTTCAGCTCACGAAGAGGTGAACTAATAAAAATACCTTCTTGATGTTAAATAATGAACATTTATGTAAAAACTTTGCAATAAACTATAAATATAATATTGAAACGTATTACTTAATTGCGCTGTGCCGCTGAGTCGAAAAAACAAGCATCTGTCACGCCGCCCGCCGTCTTCTGTTTCTCCTCTCTGGTCCATCCACCACGCAGGTCCGATGTATCATCGCGAACATCCTAATAGCAGTATTCTCGATATCAAGACATACTGCTCTGACCCCAAAAATGGAGGTCGGTGCTGGATAAAAGATATCTGTAGGCATGCAAATAGTATTATAAAAACTTTATCAATTACATATTACAAAGCTTATAAGAAAAAATTCTAAATTTAAATTTCTATTACACAAAAAGATATATTATGTCTATCTGAAATAACTACAAAAAAAAGACTAATATACAAAAAGAAATATACATTTTTTCAATAAATAGGCCAGAAATTATGTCAACATTGTTATCTTTTATTTTTCTTAGCATCCTTAATAGAGCGGTAACGTGCTGTACAAGATAATTAAACATATTCAGAACAAAATTAATGTTATTATTGTTCTCAAGAAGAGAGCGATATTTTCAGCGGCGCTCGGGACTCATTACACAGCTCCGTCTACTTTCAAGCCGATGCAAAATTTGTATGGTGAATCTAACAATTCCATTTGGTCTAGTAATTCCGTGGAGCTGAGTCTATGCCAAATGGATGCAGCAGCGTTATATTTATAAGCATATTGACATAACGCTGGGAGCAGACTGAATATTGTGTACATGTCTCTATTGTGATTTCGCACATGGATAGTTAGGGTTGTAGTCTGGAACTGACTTCGTGACGTTCATTACATAGAATATCACATTGTTGTATTAGCTCATCATATAATAAGAGCAGCGTATCTATACTAATAATAAAGCTGAAGAGTTTGTTTGTTTGGTTGAAACCTAAGATCTCAGCAACGACTCAAATTGAAAAAATATTTTTCCGTTGGATAGTCCATTTATCTAGGAAGGCTATAGGCTATATAACATCACGGTACGTTCAATAAAAGCTGAGCATCAATGAAGAATGTTGCAAAAACGGGAGAAAAAATATTTCTTTTCAAAGCTTTCACTGCGTGCGCTGCGTAAACGGTTAAGGTTACGTAAAAATCATGTATGACGGAATTGTTCTCAATTAAAATTTTAAAAAAAATGTCCGCTACAGCATATGTCTATCTTTTAAGGTTGGCTCACTATAACCTTTCTTTTTGGTAATCAAATTTGTTTTAAAATAATGCATTATCTGCGATGGTGTTTTTTTATGCATGATATTATTCCTTATCAAAATAAATACATTATTTATTACAAGTATTTAATTTTGAACAAAATTGTTCTGGACTTCATTTGATTTCAATGAATATCCTAAGAAATATCATAGTTTGAAATAAACGAAAAATAATAAATTTTGATTTTCAGAGTTTTCTTTGCGTGCGCTGCGTAAACGGTTAAAGTTATGCAAAAATTATGTATGACGAAATTATTTTCCTTTAAAAGTTCTAAAAAAAGTTTCAGACAGCATTTATCTATCTCTTAAGGTTGACTCGCTATAACCTATTTTTGTTAATAAATTTTGTTCTAAATAATGCATTAGATGCGAAGGTATTTTTGTAAACATAATATTATTCCTTATCAAAATGAATACATTATTCATCACAAGTATTTAATTTTGTACAAAATTGTTCTTTACATCATTAGATTTCAATGAATATCTTCAGAGATATCATAGTTTTAACATAACTCCGCAGCTAAATAATGATCAAGTACTACGCACGCATCTATACTGAGTTGTTTTTTGTTTGGTTGAACGCGCTTATCTTAGGAACTACTGATCCCGTCAGATTCGGACGCCTTAGAGACTAATAGGTTTAGAGACTCCTCCGAGGGAGATGCTCACCGGTCAGGAATCCTCTCTGGAGTGATTCGACCATAAAGCTTGAGGACCCACCGAGGTCCTCTCATTTACTAAAAGCCCTGGTGACTCACAGAAGGTCATTAGAGACATCCTGTAAAAATAGTAAAAAAGAAACCGCGTAGAAGGTGTCGGACGCGTGAACGAAGGGTTCCGTGCCATAGATGTTATCAAAACTGTCCGAAATTATTTGAATTTTAAATTAAATATTTTGTTAATATTTTAAGTTTCTACCTGTTATCGTTATTGAGACCCTTGAAATATTCACAGAATATTTAGTATAACTAAATATTCTGTGAATATTTCAAGCGTCTATCTGTTGCCGTTATCGAAATCGACCAAAAAAAGTCACGTTTATTTTATGGGAGCCCCTTCAATATTTATTTAATTCTATTTATTAGTATTTTTTATTATAGCGGCACCAGAACTACGTCATCTGAGAAAATTTCAACTGTCTTACTATCATGGTTAATGATATACAGCCTGGTGACAGATGGACAGACGGACGGAGTCTTAGTAATAGGATCCCGTTTTACCCTTTGGGTACAGAACCCTAAAAAGGGGAACTACTGATTAAAATTGAAAAATTCTTTGATTGTCTATTTATCAAGGAAGACTATAGGCCAGGGCTTCCCAAACTTGTTTTCATAGTGACGCCCTTAGGAATTTTCCAATTTTTACGAGCCCTCCCCCCGTTATAGTAACAGCCAAGTTAAGTACATACAAACCTACAAAAACAAAAAAAAAACCGGCCAAGTGCGAGTCGGTCTCGCACACCGAGGGTTCCTTGGTATAAACTGCTGTATCTTTTGATCGCGTTAACTTAGAAGTTTGATTTTTTCACTGCTTAAAGGGAAAATAGACCTAGGTATTTGGTATAAATTTCAATTTGATACCTTTATTCGTTCGTGAGAAATAAGGTAGTAAGTTTCATTTAAAATATTTTTATTATATTATATAACTAAAAAAATGTGTTTTTCGCAATTTTTCCTATATTTGCATTATATGACAATGCTTCATGCCAAATTTCAAGATTCTGAGTTAACGGGAAGTATCCTGTAGGTTTTGATTCCTTTGCGAGTGTCGGAAATTTGTTGAAAATATCGACATAATCGGCTGTATCTTTTGATTGGCTTGGCTTAGAAGTATGATATTTTCACAGCTTAAAGGGACAATATAGACCTGAGTATTTCTTGTGAATTTCAGCTTGATACGTCCACGCGTTCTTGAGATAAAGGGTCTTGACAGACAGACAGACAGACAGACGGACAACAAAGTGATCCTATAAGGGTTCCGTTTTTTCCTTTTGAGGTACGGAACCCTAAAAACGGACGCAGCCGCCCGGATTGCGGAAGATGCTGTGTTCGATTTTTTCGCCCGCCCTAGACAGTCGATCCAGGCTCAAGTTTTGAAATCGCGACTTTCATTTCTTTCTCTACATTTATTTTCGTTAGACTAGCTCGCATAGCAGCTAGACAGTCATTATATGTGGATCGTCTCACTACGCCCGCCCCCGGATAGAACCGCGAACCCTGGGGTGCCAGGGTATCGCGACGCGTAGTATGGGAAACTCTGATATAGGCCTATATACCTCCATAGCATCACTCTACGACTAATAGGAGTTGAGCATCAATGAAAAATGTTGCAAAAATGGCAAATCCACGCGGACGAAGTCGCGGGCACAGCTAGTACCTAATATTTTCAAACTAAATAGAGGTGTTTTTTTTATAATTTACTAGCGCTTCTGCTCTTTGTCCACGTAATACATTTTTTGCAATCAAATATAGCTTATGTTACTCAGTGAAAAATTAGCAATCTAACGGTTTTTAATATTGGTCTAGCAGTTTCTTTGGACCTATTCATTACAAACATAGAAATCTTAAAATATTAGCTTCTATATGATATTAGTTCAAAATAACAAAATGTAAAAAAAACTGGCTGGATCGACATCCAGCCAGAGTTTTTTTTACATTTTGTTATTTTGAACTTGAATCGTGACAGCGGACATAGAGAAGAACCAGCTGACAACGGAGGATGCACATGATCGGACTTTTTTGCGTCTTACCCCCGCCGATGCTTTGTCTTTCCTTCTCCTATAGCGAGGAGTGAAAGACAGATCAACGACTTAAGAGGACCTTCCGGAAAAGCGGAGGAAGGGAGGGATGAATCCTCATGGATACATTAGGGCCGGCCAGGTTTTCAAATTGTTTTCAGAGATTTGTTAAGATTATGTTATTCAAAACTTCACAGGAGTACTCCAGTTGATAAATGAGTCAATGTTTCAGGTTTTTTCAAAATTCAACTCCTTAAAGGTGGCAAGGGTGACAAAGTTTGAAAATTTATGAAACGTTTAAAATAGGCACTCGATAATAAATAAATAAGTTTTTTCCAATTTCAACCCACATGGATATGAAATAGGAGATGAAAGATAAAAGTTCCAACAAATATTTCTATACTTTACTATACGTATATTTGTTGGAATTTGGAAACCTTAAAATTAATACAAAAAAAAATAGAAAGCTGCCCAATGTTACTATTCCACGCGGGCAAAGTTGCGGGAAAAAGCTAGTATTCTACAATTTTTCAGACTTGAACAAATTATATCCAATTAACAAAATGATAGATGTAAGTAATAGGTACCCCCAAATTATATAGCCTGCGACTTTTTCAAGAATAGACGAATAACAATTACCTCAATGTAAATTATCCTGAATTATATTCACTACAATTTGGTGTCATAATGTCACGGCTCTAGTGACGCCGTTCATATTGTACACGTAATTAATTATATATTACCTGCGTATACCTACATTAATGTTTGTGTGATAGACTCCTATTATATTGAAAGACACCGACCTTCAGAAATTTGTAATAATAGTTCTGAAATATTTATCATTGTCAAGCACGTATTTCTTCAATGTCAGCTGTAATTATAACTAACTAGCTTTTGCCCGCGACTTCGTCCGCGTAGAATAGTTACTTTGGGCAGCATTTAAATTTTCTTATTATTTCTTCTATCCCAAGCGCCATATACCGATTTTCATGGTTTTTACTTTAAAAAATGACGGATTTTCATACAAACTTCATCCTTTATTTTACCCCCTTGGGGATTGAATTTTCAAAAATCCTGAAATACGTCATTCTTAGTTTTCTAACTACGTAGTTATATACCAATTTTTATCGATTTAGTTTCAAAACTGACGGATTTCCATGCAAACGTTTCACCCCCTTTTCAAAAATCCTCTCTTAGTGCACCCCTAGACCTCATAAGGAACCTATGTGCCAAATTTGGAATCTCTAGACCCAACGGTTTAGGCTGTGCGTTGATATTCATTCAGTCAGTCAGTCAGTATTCATTTTTATATCATCATCATCATCCTCAGCCCGTTATCGCCCACTGCTGAGCATAGGCCTCTCTTCGCGTACGCCACTCGTCCCGATCCTGCGCTAATCTCATCCAATTATGACCCGCGATCCTTCGAATGTCGTCAACCCATCTTGCGGCCGGTCGTCCGACGCTTCTTTTATCTTTGATAGGCCACCAATCCGTCAACACTTTGGTCCATCTGCCATCACTCTGCCTAGCAACATGTCCGGCCCAATTCCATTTAAGAGAAGTTATTGCTCTTCCGACGTCCCTGACCTTCGTGCGACGTCGAATTTCAGCATTCCTTACACGATCTTTTAACTTGATGCCGAGCATGGCTCGCTCCATGGCTCTCTGTGCAACTTGGATCTTGTGCATAGTCTCATTCGTGAGCGTCCATGTCTCAGCACCATATGTCATGGTAGGCAGAACACATTGGTTATAGAGGCGAGTCTTCAAGCATTGTGGAACGTCGTCAGACTTGAGGATGTCATCAAACTTGCCGAATGCCGCCCATCCTAGTTGGATTCTCCTATCTATCTCCCCTTTCCAACGTTCCTTGTCAAAAGACAGAATATGTCCAAGATACAAATATCGGTCTACCATCTCTAGTTTCTCATTTCCAACCACTATAGATGAATTAGAGGCACCAGAGAAGCCATCCATAACTTTGGTCTTGGACATATTCATCCTAAGACCTATCTTCAGAGAGGCGTCGAAAAAGTTTTGAAGCATACTTTGGAGATCAGACAAGGTCTCGGCAAATAATACAAGGTCGTCGGCAAATCTGAGGTGCGACAAGAAGACACCATTGATCTTTATTCCTATTTTCTCCCATTCAAGCGTTTTTATGACGTCTTCTAAAACTGCCGTAAAAAGCTTAGGTGAAATAGTAGTAGTAGTTAGGTATAATATCTCCTTGCCGCACCCCCCTCTTGATAGGAATAGGGTCGCTAAGATTGTGTAGCCGTACCTGCATTGTTGCTGTGCTGTATAACTCCTGAAGCAAGTCCACGTAGCGAGCATCAATAGAACAGCGATGGAGAGAGTCAAACACCGCCCAGTGCTCGACACTGTCGAAGGCCTTCTCGTAATCGACGAAGGCCATGCACAGGGGCCGGTTGTACTCGTGGCTTTTCTCCATCAACTGTTTTACCGCTTGGATGTGGTCGATGGTCGAAAATCCACTTCTGAAGCCAGCCTGCTCGGATGGTTGGCATTCATCAAGGATTCGGGTGAGGCGATTGCATAAAACTTTTGCGAAAAGTTTATATGTATGCGAAAGGAGGCTTATGGGGCGATAATTAGTTAATTTTGATATATCCCCCTTTTTATGGAGTATAGTGACTATTGCAGTTTTCCAAGATTCTGGAGTACGTTTATTCCGCAAAACCTGGTTGAAAAGTCCTACAAGGATATGAGTGACAGGGTCACTACCAGCACGGAGTAGGTCTGTTGTAACTCCATCTTCGCCAGGGGATTTCCCAGATTTCATACTATGCAAGGCCTTCTTGATTTCGTCAACTGTTATCAGTGGTATGTTATCTACATCTTTATATGGATTAGGTGGTGCTCTTTTGTCGTTTAACGACGGCTCTGGCTTAGCAGCTTGTGAGGCATACATTCTTCCTTCTTCATTTTTATATATGTAGATAAAATCCACCGTTTTTACCCGACTATGCGAAGTCAAAACGGAGGTTTATGATTTAAGCAAGCTACATGCATATCTGAATTTACGTACCTATATTCCTTCGTAGTGCCTAAACGATTTATCCGGTTTTGATGAGTAAGAAAATCAATTCGTTATTATAATCTGGGTAACATAGGCTACATTTTATCTGGCTTAAACAATAGGAGTCGTTTTTACCTGTAAATTCCGATTTACAAAGTTTCATTCCTTTCTTCGTGTGTTACAGTGTTTTAAACTTTATGCTTGTTATAATAAGGTCTAGCAAATTACTATTCCATGTGATGGTAAGCGCAAGTGAGATGATGATCGGTCTTCACCTTCCCCCTAGGGGGAGGGCGGTGCGGGCCTCGAGCTACGGCTCATTGCCCGGGCTGCTTCTCAGCGGGCTTTACGCCCACCGGTGAAAAATTGCACCGCCTTGCGGCGGCGAGCCCCCCTCTTCGCCCCTGTGCTGCGACCCTGGTTTAGGAGGCACAGCCCTCGGCGCGGTCAGCCCACCGGGTGAGATGGCGTTGGCCAAGGCCCGGTGAGCGCCTGCGAGCGGGCTGTGACTTAAACTGCCACCAGGGGAGCAATTAGTAAAGAGGAGGGGGGGAAAGGTTGGATGCTGGTTGTTGGGGATCATCGGTCGTCCGTACTCTTGTCTCTCGGTCACTCTTCTCTATTGGTGGCTGATGGTTATGGTGGTTGGTTCAGGTGTGTGGCTGCGGTGGTTGTGGTTGGCCTTCCTAGGTTTGGTCTTGGTTCTGTTCTGGTCTCCCTCCATATCTTTCTTCTACTCTCGCTCGTCGCTACAACTACTCCGGCGTTTTCGACGCGAAGCCCTCGGCGCGGTCAGCCCACTGGGTGATTTGGCGTTGGCCAAGGCCCGGTGAGCGCCTGCGAGCGGGCCGCGACTTACACTTCGGCCGGAGAGGAGCTTGTGTGGGGAGAGTGAAGATGGTGGTGGTTGGAGGGAGTGGTGTCAATTTGGTGGGTGTCAGTCAGGTTGTGGGTTGCCACGGCGCTCAGCACTTGCCGTGCGAGCCTCACGTGGCAGTGGGGTCATGTTCGAGGGTGTCAAGTCCAGTGGTGGTGCCTGCGCGTCGTCGGCCTCGTCCGCGGGGAATATAGCCCAGCGCGGCCTCACGCTGCAGGCACAGGTCAGTCCGGTGTTGGTCGCATCGTCTACGGCGAGCTCTTCCACGGGGGGATCCCGTGGTGGCTGCGAGCGGTAGACGATGCGTAGTCGTGGCCGGGGTGCTTCGTCTCGTCGCGAGGATGCTGGTGGTGGGGCTGCTGGGAACGTCTCCCTCTCCGCCGTAGGCGGCGACAGGAGGTCGCGGGGTAGGGGACGTCCGGAAGAGTCTGGGGGCCTCGGGAGGGCGGCTGCAGCGCAAGTGAGTTCAAATTGAAAGAGTCCTAGTGCGAAAGATAATACCTAAGCGCGCGCTGCACTAGGCACCCGCGCCTTGTTGCCTTGCAAGGTGCTTTTTTACGACTTTTGAAATGACCCTTTTCCAGATAAAACTAACATATAAAATGATCTAAATGTACTCACAAAACTTTTTAATTAGCTAACAAAAAATAAAGTTAAATTAAGAAACAGAATTGTAAAAAGCAACAAAAATTTTCAAACACTAACATAGTGTATTAGACACTACATTATTTTAGAATTATGAACACGTGTGCTGGCAGAGAATTGTATTTCTTCTTCTTATTTTAAATGAAAGACGTTTACAACACATAAAGATTAAACATTTCGCCAATGTCATGTGAAAATATACTTATATCATCATAACAGCCTTTATAATTCGACCCACTGCTGGAACACAAGGCCTCCCCTTGTCATCGAAGGAGGTAAGGCAGTAGTCCACCACGCTTGCCCAATGCGGATTGCTGGACGGAGTATAAGGTGATCAGTACCCCTTTGCTGATCCATCAGTCGCCTTCTACGACACCCATTGGAGGATATGGGGTGATGCTATTCTACTCTGCCGGCATCGCACGGCTAATACTTATATACTAGCAGACAATTGTAAGGTAGATTGAGTTAAAAATAGTCTCTCAACACGTGTTTTTACAACAAGAACTCAAGAGAAACTTCAATTGTATTTCTTGATTGTATGACATAGACACGACACTTTACTAACTCTGAATACACAACGTTATTTACAGTTTTTAGTAAAGATGAAAATGAGGTAGAGTCTTCGTAATGATGGTAAAATTTTAGCAACTAAGGGCGAATTGACTACCTCCAATAGGATATACTCGAATAGGTAGCCAATCATTTTTCTACTCGATTGTCCTCCGTGCTTCGGAAAGCACTTTAAATTGGTGGTACCAGCTTTGGTGGAAAGATGAGAGTCTTAAAAATAGGTTTCATCCGAAGCGATTTATAAAGACACAAGCCTAATCGAATGACTAAGGAAGAAGACTTTTAAGTGAGATTAACTTCAACTTTTTTGCGAGCCCGTAGAGCACTGAAAACACAAATTAATGTCAGAAATACAACACACGACTCTTATCGTAATAAGGAAGAAAATGCTTCATATATTATAATAACTCCACAAAAGGGCTTATATAAAAGAACAATTTTCATAACTATGTCAAAACGACAAAAAGAACAATTCAAGATGTATCACAATATTAATCCTATCTTGACCCCTGGGAGACTCAATCAATAGAAGTATTGGTCTGAAAGATTTTCTCTTTTGCCTTCAAAAGCTACTCCCCTCTGTGTATTGAGAAACTTTACAACAAAGAAAAAAAGGAGTTTTTATTGTTGCCTAATTTTCTCACAAATAGCATGTGCTTATCTCGCTTTTTAGGCATCCACAGAATACCAGAATCATAACCTTATTTATTATCATCATTATATTAATATCGGATTAACCAAAAATCAAAGGTACGTGGTTTAAATCCCGTTTTCTTTCATTCAAATCATAACCTTCTTCTGTGATATTACTTTATTCTATATTTTGTAGTGTGTGTATGAAATAAACATTTCTTTTTTCTTTTAAAGTTATACTAGTAGTACCAAAAAAGTAATACAGATATTTTTCGTTAAAGCCTACTATAGGGATTAACTTAATACTTGCGATACTTGGCAACGTACCACGAAGACCCAGATTATTATTAAATGCATATTCTAGCAAAACAATGCTAAATAGGCGAGACACAACACGGTTATCCTAGATTTTGGTCGATACGACGCGGCGGCGAGGCGACGAGACGACTGCGAGACGGCTGACCCAACATCCATTACTTGATGAACGAACTCAGAGAAACGGCTTATATTCATAAATTTTCATACACAATGACATGCTAGGCGCTTGTAATCCCGGAACGGCATTGTTCGTCGCCCAAAAGAATATTCTATCGAGATAAGGAGACGCCTATATTGGGGCATTTGTCGTAATTTACTGCGCAGTTCCAATCTGAATTGCTTCCATTTTAACAAACTAGTTCTTGTACGACGTTTCCTAAGAATATATGTTTTCCAAAAATACTGTACACAACTAATGTATGTGTACATCGGGGATTCCAATCGAAGTAACCTACAGAATAAAGATAGGGTAAACCCGATTATTAGTATTTTAAGCGCCCAAGGTGGCGAAGAAACCCTCAACTTTCAGATTTTTATTTTTTTCTTTAATTATGGTTATCCAACATTTGATTTTTACGACATGTTAAAATTATTTTGCAATCGATTTTGCACCTTATAAGTTATCAAATACGTTTGAGGAGCTCGATGGCACCGCTGCTGTTCACGAAAGTTAAGCAACCAAGTGCGCGGTCTTCGCGATCTTTCGGAAGGGTGATCGTTTTTTTTAAATCAATTTTCCTCCGTGCTTCGGAAGGCATGCTAAGCTGGTCCCGGTGCTGTCGAAAGTTGGCTGGTCGTAAAAATCAAATGCCAAATCCTTAACCCTAGAACCGTAACCAGGGGTACAAATAAAAAAAATTGAAAATCCTTGATTCCGTTTTTGTTTCGCAACGAATTTTTTTGCGCTACAGGATGGATGGTTGCGTCAAACCGTCTGTCGGGCAGGAGTGCTCTTAATGTGTGGTGGTGGGAAAATGCGAGTAAGGTGCTCCGGTACTCTTTGCCTTTTCCCATGTAAGAAATAGAGGTATATTAGGGGGCAAAACCGGTCATCTGATATTCCCGTCCCTTCAGGATTAAAATCTGGACGATAAAAAGACTGTAGGTAAATCTCGCTTTTTGTTATTATATCCCATATGTAGTTCTGACGTATGAGCTATATTATTGTAAAGTTTAATTAAAATCTATTCAGTAGTTCTAGCGTTAAAGAGAAACAAACACCCACACATACAATCATAAAAACTTCCGTGTTTATAACATTAGTAGAACGTAGAGGAAAAACAGAGTGAACAATAAATATTATATAGTACTAGAAATTGTAAACAGTTATCATAATTTAGGAAGTCACAGTTTAACATTTCAACTTCAGTTACTTCCTTAAGTTAATTATTAATTCAAATGACTATGACTTGACTTAGTGTGAAATAACTTTTATTGCTTGGCCTAGAAAGTTCTTGGGACGTAAGTTATTGATCGAATCCCCAACAACAACTCAACTTTATCGACACAAATAATTAAATAAGAAACGTAGAATTTTCCAATCGTAGTTGTATTAAACATAAAATAACTTCCTCAATTTTCGATACGCCGTCAATAACTTAGTTTTACATGTCCAACTTTATAATAATATCTTCCAAAAGGGCGATAGAGCCTAATTGAAGAACCATAAATCACGCATTCATGAGTCATGTATATAGCTGTTTTCGACGGTTATAATGGATCATCTCGCTCACAGGTTTGACGACTTCCAGCCTCCCGAACAAGCCAGATTCCGAAAAGGCTTTAGTACTATTAATAGACCACATACATACGCTGCGGCAAGATATACAGAAGATCGAAAAGTATAATTTGCCAATATGCTTAGCATAGCGCACTGAAGGAAAGGTCGGGGAGGATGTTTAGTGGGTATGGAGGGAACGCCTTTACCCTCGCCATATCCCCTGCGGTTGGCATCACCCCGCAGGGACGATGCGTGACCTCCCCATCAACAACAAAAAAGGGCGGAATGGACGTGGAAGGTTTTTAGTTGACAGGTACTATCTTCCACGAGGGTGTCTCACTGACATCTAGAATCTCTGCAGGATTCCAATCGGAAGGGAGCAAGCGAATGGCGAAATGAGTCATGCAGCGCTTAAATACAGGTTATCAGTCAGGTTCTCCGAATAAAGTACAAATTCTGACTAAACTTAACTAGAAGAGATCAATAGAGAGACCAGTATGTCACTGGCTATCTTATCATTGGCTGTAAGAACTTGGTACTACTGTTAACAGCCTAACACAGCTGTTATGGTGACATACCTTGATATGATAGTGGTGCTAGCGAGGACTAAATTTCTACACCTTAGATCCTCCACGCCACACATGGGTTATTAGCTTAATCGAATGGCTTGAAGACAGAATATCTTAGTTACCAATCGATAAAAGTCTTATAATTGTGGCAACCGCAATAGCCTTTTATAACTGTTTCGCTTCTTTTGACGTAACTCATTCGTATAATAATTAAGTAGGTAATTAAAGTGTCAAATCAATAAATGTCCATTAGCTGTCGTAAATGATACCTTATCAGTATTGTCGTCTACATTGCCCATTTGAAATATATTAACACACATAGATGCACACTAACACAATATAAAATGACGCCGTCGTGGTGGTGTGGTCATTATAGCTGCCTACACATCAAGCGGTCTGGGTTCGAATCCTGGTAGCGCAAATATTTGTGTGACGAATATGAATATTTGTTTGCGAGTCATGGTTGTTTATTTATTTATTTAAGTTTAATACTAGAAAAAATGCACTGAATAAAATCGACTTGCCTCAGGCGGGAATCGAATCCGCATCTTCCGCAATCCGGGCGGCTGCGTTGACCATTGCGCCACCGAGACACTGCTTTCGCTGTCGAAATTCTTCAGTGCTTGGTGCTTATGTTTTAATAAAATCTTTAAAATTTTCACTTTTAAGACCCGAACGAAATATTTTTGCAAATATTTGACGCCCAGTTAAGATGAAACTACCTTACATTATGGAATAATTTTATTTTTGCGTTTACAAACGCGTAAATATTTTTAATACTAGAAAAAAAAATACTAGAAAATTGTGCAATTTTTCTAGTATTAAAAATATTTACGCGTTTGTAAACGCAATAATAAAATTATTCCACATTTAAGTTAAATAATTATCAATTATTGTTAATATTACAATCACGCTCAAACTCATTATTGAGGATTGAGCTGCGCTTTTTACATATTTGACATAACGGTAACATTTTCGTTACAAATGAATCAACAACTGGCATACGCGCCATATACTGCCTCAAAATATATAAAAGACACATCTTTTTTTTTACTTAGAATGGGTTCACTCTTGGCAACACTCTGTGCAGGAGAGCTAAGAGGAAGCCGAAGATGGAGCGAGTTTACCCAGAAGATGCCTATTCACTCGAACCTTAAATAGAGCAGGGTTATAAATATTTGGGAATATGGAGGCTGGCAGGGAATTCCACTCTTTAGCGGTGCGCATAATAAATGATGTTGAAAACCGCTTGGTACGCACAGGCGGAATTTGTACGAGGTAGGGATGGTAACCTGAAGTCCGTCTAGACCCCCGATGGTAAAAAGGAGATGGTGGAATAAGTTCATGCAGCTCAAGAGCACACTCGCCAAAGTACAATCTATAAAACACCGACAGGCATGCCACTCTTCGACCATGAGCCAAACTTTGCAGATTAGCACCAGCCTATCATCACCTATAAGTTTCCTGGCTCTGCGGTCAACCGAGTCAAGAGCGGCACGTTGATATTTTGCTGAACCGTCCCAAAGATGGCAACAATACTCCATGCAGGATCGAACAACACAAAAACCAATAAACAAGATAAACGTTACACCCTCAATCAAGTCAGCAGTCCGGGTGATGGCATTGTTTATTGTCAATTTTGTGTTTGACGTGATTGGAAATGGTACCTACATAATTAGATTAATTTTAAAGGTCTATCATGAGACGTGTCGTAGCACTGATCTTTAGCTATTAGAGCGATTGCTATTACAACTGAACAACACGAGACTGGAAGAAACCAACGAATTTGTTCAAGTCTGTTCGTCTTTTTTTGTAACCCATCTAGGAACAACCACGATGCAAGTTCCTTTGTTTTAAATTTTTAATAAAGCGCGTGCATATGCTACGCTACGGGATTTTTTTATGGGACTAATTAGTACTTAATTTTGTGTCCTTATTTAACATAACTGTAACCTTATAAACTCTATAGGCTTGTAACTATCTTACTTGCTGTATTTTGTTGTATATAGGTACCTTCTGTAACCTATATAAGTACATATCTTTTGTAACTTTAGAAAGAAGCGGGGACGTTTAACACATGTTTTTGTACTTAAAAGGAGATCCCAGACACTTTTTATGTAATAATGTAAAAGATTTGGAATAAATATTTTCAAAAAATATTTTCATTTTCAATATAATTTATTTATTTAAAGATAGATCAGATTCATTTTGTGTTAATAATGTTTTGATGCGCACATTTAACTTTGAATAAATAAAATCACAGTACGTACCATAATTATATTTTATACAAAAATGACTCGTCAACAATAAATTTAATGTTCGAATTTACTACTTAATGAACGAACGCCAAGCCAAATAGACAGATTTCAGACCACACGACCAGCCAGCTGTCCATAATATTATTCCCACTAGCATTGTTATCGTGAATTTAAAATAGATCATCCATTTTGACATCAATACGCATACCTTTTCACTTTTAGTCTAGCAAAAATGCATACAGCCCATCTAATAATAGACCGTACAACAAAATGTAAAATCTAATTACACGCGAATTAAGTCCATAAAAGTTGTTTAATTAACAATTAGCACTAAATTTCAAATTATCTGCGTCACAAACAATATTTGTTCAAAACAAATGAGCAAGTTCGAAACTGTTTAATCTAAACGACATGAAACGAGAATTCTAATTATGCGTTTCAAATTCGATGTACGCATTGTAATGCAAAGGAGAGTGCCCAATCCGCAATAACCAAATATACTTCAAAAATAATCTAAGGAATTATGGTTTTTATTGTTTATTTTTTATATCAAAGCAGAGTGTTGTTAAAAAGTAATATTTTTATTTTAATGCTGCAATGACTTCCTCCTAACTATTATTTACCCTTTACTTGGAAGGCAAAAGAATTTATGTGTATACAGCCGCATGCTTAGTTAGTTTCATAAAAAAACGATCTTGTTTAAAATATTGGCCAAACAGCTATGCAATTAAGCTTAATTATGTTTTTTTATCCTGGTGTCATGTCGCAAAAAGAATTTTTAAATACAAAATTCAAGAAAAAAATACCTGTATGGGCTTGTAGACCCCTTTGCTTTCTCTTGAGTAGGGAGAACTTAAAAAACAATAAACTACAGCTGTCATTCTATCAATTACTTGAATATATTGTAACCTCGAAATGGCTATTATCAATTCTGATTTCTCAAAACTCCCCAAAAATAATTTCATGATATTTTCCCCACATAAATTATAGATTTTTCCCAGTCTTTGGTACTAATTTTATTAAAGCGCAATCATGGCCCAAGTCCCATAGTAAATTGGGCATTCTCCTTTTGTGTCGAGTACACGAGGTAGGGGATCAAATAATAATGTCCTGTGTGGAAACATCTTGTTGCTTGTATGCACATATTACTCTCTTGCGGGTTGGGTGTCTTAAGATGAGCGTTATTGCGATGCGGTGGTTGGTCTTGCACAAATAGCGTTTGGAGAGCTCACGGTATCGGACACTCGGCTATGCATGATACCGCAATAACACTATGCTCAGTCCTTTGGAACCCATTATCGTGAAAAGCGTCGTCCATATCAAATTTTGCGGTGACAACGTTTTAAGGAAATTCTGCTGGAATATGGACTAGATCTTGTGGTTATTGTAAAGGTTTTGTTACTTTAATGTGGAAACTGGAAAATGAAAAGATGCTATCGGCTTGAGTTACCAAAGTTAATCGTGGCACAAACGTAAGACAAATCAGCCTCAAGGAAAAATGGTCCTCAAGGAACAAAGGATGAAATTAGGATACAATACACTCACCGGCACGGAAACTTAGCCATGCTAAGTTACTAGGGTAATAATGTGTGAACACACCCAAATGTGTCTCTCTTGACTCTTGAACCGATGGAATCAAACTTGACTTTCATAAGTGTACAAATTGTACCTAAATAATTAAAGAAATTTGAGTTTGAGTGTATTGTCTCTACGTGTAAAAGAAATTAGATCATTAGGACATTGGATAGCTAGGCCGAAATAAAAATTCGAAAAGCGGAATAAACTGAGTAGGTACGTAAACTAGTCACGACGGCGATTTTATCAAGGGAATTTACACTAAATTTCGTTATCCACAATCATACATCCATGTATATCCTTGCGATCCCGTGACATTTTAGTGGTTTTACGAGTTAATTTAAAAGATATATTTCCAAGGATTTCGGGATGATATATATTTTTGAGTTACGTTTATTTGTTAGTTTTATTTCAAATATAACAAATAATAAAATAATAATATAAAATCACAGTGTCATATACTCGTAGCTTCGCTTTTTTTCGTACATTGTCACAAGCAGCATGTCCGTTACTATTTTACACAATCTTCATCTGTATATCTACTACATTTGTAAAGCTAAGCTAGTACTGATAAAGCACCCGCAAACCTGGTCGCAGAGGAGACAGCTAATTTTAAACGATATGATCACGCTCATAGTCCCAAGAGGAGTTGAGCAGACCCTTAGGTAGCATTTCATTACACTTCCGGCAATATGGGGCATGCGGGGCCTCCAAATATGAGAAGTTGTTAGCCTGTCGCCCACATAAAGAGTTCCAAACCTATCCATCATTAAGCAAACAAAGAAACGTCTTCAACCAGGACAGTGGTCGGCAAACTTATTGGCCAAAGAGCCAAATATGAACATTACAACAATTTAAAAAAAAATGGGAGCCAAATCTCCCCCCACTACTTTAGAAAAAGTATGCTCACGCATGCTTGTATCACACTGGAGTGTAATTTTTGTGATGTAATTTTTTCCTACCAAGTTTTTTTTAATGAAAACATTATTGCGGCTTTAGTGGATATTTGTGCTAGAGCCCCACTTAAGGAGCCAAAGAGCCACATTCGGCTCTGGAGCCGCACTTTGCCAACTACTGAACAAGGACAACTGTTTCACATAAAATCATCTCAGCCGTCCAGGTTATACCCAATTATTTTATAGGTACTCGATAAAAGGCCAAAATGCTTAAGTCCCAGTATAACATTATTATTATTATCTAAACCAGTTATAGCTTACTTGTTACAGTATGATAGTACTGCTAATAATTCGATATCGTAAGCAACATTTAGAACTTCTGCTTCCTAAACTTGCCAGTTTAATCCTGTACCTTAGTTGGCAGTGATTCCTCCTACAATTACAATGCTAATAGTATACTATTAATTTCACATTGAAAACCAGTGAGAACAGATCTTTTCCGGCCCATTTATATTTTATCTAAATTTTTTACTGCAATTTAAACTTAATAGGTAAAATATGTGTATGCGTAAGAATGTCATGTATGTGTGTGTTTGCGTGTGTATAGTATTTTTTTCATTAAAAAAATACTCCTTAATTACGCTTAAGTACGATACGTGTATCAGCGTGCACGCTTCCGGTAACGCTCTGCTTTTTCAATAATTTAACTGCCTGATGCAAACGATGGTAAAAAGATGAAAGGAAGGCTATGCATTCCTTTCAACATGAGGCTCTACACATTACCTCAATACATTCACATAACAGTTAACTTATAAAAATAAAAAGTATTAAAAGCTGGCACTCTACCTAAAATAATCACTGATACTAAGAAATAAAAGAGAAAATGAAAAAATGAAAATGAAAAAGCTCTTTATTTAAATGGACTTTGCTAAGTACTTTTAAATCGTCAAAAGCCCTACCACCATTTCGACGAAATAATTATTTTACTTAAATAATTATTATTATGCTGAGACGGAGAAGAAACGGCGAAAGAAACTCCGCAGCTTACAATTTCGTAATGATTTCAAAACATCATTACATGTCCATAGATATATCAATATGAATAAATTACAATTTTAAATGCGTAAATTTGAGCAGATTTTACTCCCACGCATTTGGATCATTTAAATAATCATTTAACTTTTTATATAATTTAGATTTTACAGTTTTTTTAAATTTATTAATAGGCAAGTCTCTAATATTCTTCGGAAGCTTATTGTAAAAACGTATACATTGGCCCATAAAGGAATTGCTTATTCTGTGGAGACGAGTTTTATATACAACCAAATCGTGTTTCTTCCTAGTATTTACATTGTGCGTTTGACATTTCTCGGAAAAATTCATAATATTTTTCTTTACATATAGTAAGTTTTCCAGTATATATTGTGATGACGCAGTCAGAATAGCCAGTCAGGATGCCTATACCAAAATAAATACAAGCAGAGACCTTATTGCTGTTTTCCAATTAAATATTAACCATGTTTATACAATCAGGCTGGCAAAAACATACGGGCCACCCATAGTAAGCCGTCACTAAATCCTATACAGACACTTGCAATACCAACGTGTTGTTACTCTCACGCTGCTCTGACCCTATCCCTAACTCTCGAAACACTCGATTCAAAAAGTTCCCCTATTCTCAAACGGATTGGGGGTTTCAACTGAATAAATAATGTTTTAGTTAGTTAATTCCATATCTCTATCCAATGAATAGAATTTTAATTTGTGTAGGTTGCAATGTTAAATAGTGTGGAAATGTTATATGATAGGTTAAGAGGCGTGTTACTTAGTCTGGACTCACCTTAAGGCGTGTAATTAAGTTATAAGTATATTGATAAGATAGATATATATTAGGTAATTTAGCGTGTGGTAAATTTTGCCGACAAACTGCTATGCAGTTTGGAAGATATAAACATTTTAAACTGTAACTGTGAATCTATAAATTAATTATTTAATAAAAAAATGTAGTTACCATTATAAAAATCAAATATTAAATCACCAAGACGTTACTAAAATTAATAGGCACATTTAATTTCCTACTTGAATTTGGAACGCCCAATTGAAGATTGCGGTCAAATAATAATACAAATATTTTCGAATTGATACCAAATTAAATAGAAACGAAAAACATGGAAAAAAATCCTGTCATGGATAAGTGCAATGGAATTTTTTTTTTATCCATGACAGGATTTTTTTCCATGTTTTTCGTTTCTATTTAATTTGGTATCAATTTCAATCATAATTAAACCTGCCAAACAAAAATAAAAATAATATTACAAATATTTTCATTACTGTTTTTATATTGGAATAAAATTTATTAACCTCCACGAGGTAGAGGATAATATCAGAGTTGTCATTTACCATCAAGAGAGCCTTATGTTGTTTATCGTTCGTGTGTTAAATAAAATCATGATTACTGTTGGAAAGGTTCATGTCCTTCACATCAGCTACCGGAACTCAAAAGCAGGACCGGCAACTTGATAGCTCTATTTCCTAGAACTGTTTGATAAAATACACTGATTAGTATTAAGAGACGTCTCATATTAACTGGGGTAAACAAACGACTAGGATGGATCCATTCTGGAGATCACGACGGTAGTAAGTAATCTTCATCGCAAATAAGATAAGTTGTTCGTAGAAAACCTACGATGATCATAGCTAACTACATCAAAGCAATACCCCAACTATAATATGCAATTCCACGTTATATAACACAAAAATATCCCGGTAAATCCGCGGACATTTGAAGAGGACTTCAATTGGTGCAATCCACCCTATATTTTCGAGAGGCGAGTTATTCTTTGGTTATTCGTCTTTTGTCTTATTTTATTATGCCGTTGCTCGGTGGCTCGGCGATAAAGGCTAGCGAGACGGCTTGTCTGCCAGTTGCCGGTTTTCTCGCCCTTGTTTATCTGGGGTGCCGGAGCGGCGGCGCGGCACCCCGCGGCAGTGACTCTGACGCCCGCCCAGAGATGGGTCGTACGTCCTATACTACGCGAACTACGTACGCGCACTTCTGACTATCCCGCAGGTGAACAGATGTGACGGAAAAATGACTCTTTTTATACATTTATATTGGACATGCATAGCTTTATTGGCAGTGTGCTGTACTTGCAAAGGCACTGGTCGCTCAGGTGAGTTGCAATTAGCATTTTTATTGGTCGATCGGCAAGTTCGAAACTTTTTGTTACATCGCTCATTTTGCATTATCGTGAGTCGGTGCAAACTTGTCGGCTGCAATTTTAAGTTCTTTTGTTGCCTTGCTCTGGTTGGACTATATACATACAATGCTTATGTAATTATAATTTAGAAATAATAATCATTAATATTTTTTTTAAATAAACGCCATATACAATTGATTTCTTCTATGTATTGCTACATATTATGCAAATCGCTTAAAGATCGGTCTTTTCCCAAGAGAGAAATTTCACTTGAGCAACTTTTGTATTACATATAAAAAAAAACTGAAAATTTTGGTTTTTTACAATAGGTTGAACAAAAAATTTATTTTCAAATTAGGCTTGTAAAAAAAGTTGTGTCTTTATACAAAAAGTACAAAATATACAATTTAATGGCTGATCACAAAGCTTACTTTTTGGCCCGACCAATAAATTTTTAAACTGTTTTATAAATATGTATATTAATTTATAGATAAACATTCCATATACGTACCCACACAACAAGATATCTTGTAAAATATTTTAACATGATTAAACAATCTTAATATATATATGTATTACATGTCACATTGTTTCTCCGCGACAGACTCCTAAACTACTTAACCGATTTTAATCCAATTTGTACACTGTGTGCAGTTTTATCCAACATGAGAAATAAGTTTTTATCTTGATAAGTAGTCATATTTTTTCTACTGCAGATACAATGTTATAGGTCAGTAGTATGAAATTACCACAGCAACGCGAGGCCGGGATCGGTAGTAAGCTATATATATTAATAATGTAAATAAGAAACAAGGCGTTCAAATACTTTAAATGTTATTCATATAAGTAGCAGTATAATAAATTTTGTCCTTCATATGAAACGGTTATCACCAACATCATAGATGAGTGTTAAAGAATTCTCTGAAATAGGGCTATTTATTTATAAGAAAAACCCGCATTTCATTATTTATACATAATAGATAAGTGATTAGTGTCAAAATAACTCAGAATGTTTTTTTATCCATTTGTTTATTACAAATATACCATATACAATCGTATTCAGGTTGTTTTCATCACTAATGTTTTCACCGATTTGATATTTCGATAGGGTTTTGAGTAAGCCGATTTCCATTTACACTACAGTGCTGATTCTTGTTTCAATATCCAGTGCTCACAATTTAAAACAAAGATATTTACTGTGTCTCTTTAACTAACGAGTTTCTTTAAATAATAATTATTATACTCTTTATTGCACTTTAAAACACTTTGCTTGTTCAAGCGAAAATTAAAAGAGTACATTTACAAAAATATTTAATAAAAATAACTAATCATTAAGAATTAGTTAAAACAGTTTTATATAAAGATAGTTACATAATATAGCTGTTAGTAATATAGTTAAGATTTGGAACTTCTAGAGCTAATTAAAAAAAAATGTCATTCACTGAAAATAAGTAAATTTTGTAATGCCTGTGATGTGCTATACCGACTAGTAATAAGTAATAATCTTAAGCTCATTTTAAGTGAACTATGTATGTTCTTTATGAGTAAATAAATTCTCTGAACCTAAACATATATAAACAGGTGATACAAAATGCAAGAGTGAAAAGATGAAGGAAAAACTTACAATATTTAAAATAACAATTTTCATGCTATTAAACAATATTTAAATACATAAAGTAATCATTATAAATAAATAAATAGTTAAATTATATAAAAAAGCCATATACACATATATACCTACATATATATTATACACCTACCTACACCTACATAAGCAATAAATAAGACAAACTGATAGGAAACACTTGCGATGAGTATCAAGAGATTTTTGTCAAAAATGCTTCTTTAGTCTATTCTTGAAAGAATTTATGGACGGACTTTCCTGGATAATATTCAGAGAATTATGTACTAATATAATTTTTATTGGACAACAACCATGTTTTTTTTATTTATTTATGCGTTTTGATTATTAAAATTTGCTTCACAACTTTTCACCTGTAAAAGGATTAAGTATTTTTTGCTACTCTACCCCTCTTTGCAATAATTTCTTTGTTCTCAAGGTTCTTCGACAAATAATAGTGAGTAATTCGGGGACAATCCTTAAACTTGAGATCGGCTTTTAAGATTAAAAGCTTTTCACGTCCTAAGATGAATTTTCTTTTTCCTCGAACGGGTTGCGCTAAGGATTTTAGTAACGAAAAAATATATGGTAATGTACATATTTTTATTATTTTTGAAATCCAGGGAAAGAGAGGGCACCGCGAACGAACTGGGGCGTACTGCCCTTACAGAAGAAAGCAGTCAATAATACTATATTTTTGTAGCGTATCTTGGCGGCCTAGGCCAAGAAAAGAGTTATTTCTGTACCGCGGTAGATTGCGCATGTGTCCGCATCTGTGGTCCGTGCCCACTGTGCCATCTTCAAGGTGGCCTTGCATTGAGAGAGAAATAATCCGAAAGGATTCCAATTTTAACAGTCCTTGTCCTTGGAGAAACGATGTACTCCAATCACCGTGATTAGCTGGTGTACCTTTTGTCACAATACAAGGGTGGTCATGATTTAACCAATCAGAATTATTGAATCGATGGGAGGGGGGAGGGGACTTCAGAGAGAAGGTGGCTAAATACCTACCCCTTCCGATAATGAGGGAAACCTGACTTCATGAATAAAGACCCTACTTCGTTGCGGACATCCACTTTCTTATCTGCGACGCGAAAACTGCTTAGCTGCCATTAAAAAGCCTACCAGTCCCTTCTGAAGCTTCCTCTAAAGAAGAGAGAGGGAGGCACATGACAAGCGAGCATACAGCCACCGTTGATAATATTAGATCCATGGTGCACATGGTCTTAATCACACAGAAGCGGCCGGCGCACCAGCAACTGTTGGTAAATAAATAGTGAAATGAGAAAAGAGACCGTATTGCTGTATACTCTTGCTATCCTCTTTGGAATAATTCTTTGGAGATATCTCAGAAGCGCTGTATTGGTAGATGGCACAATATTGGCCAACACGGACGACAGTGGTAACACCCAACGCTTGGTCCACCCATGTTGGCTGTCAATCGGCAAAGCGCAAAGCTAGCGTGACCCGACTTGGGTAACGGTCGGCTTCAAAGGTAGATTGACACTTTATTACCATGTTATGATGCGTGCCAGCACGATAGGTCTACGACATTCGAAAGATTGCGGGTCGCACCTGGATGAGATTAGGGCAAGTGGCGTGATGAACAGAAGCCTATGTTCACCAGTGGGCGATAACGGGCTGGGGATTATGATGATGATGACTGTGCCATAGCAATACCAGTGTTCGTACAGGATAGTTATCACCACGCTGTATTAATAACAATTATGTAAAAAAAATATTACTTACTAGGCAGTAGACCCATATGTAGAGTCGTCTGGGTACCACCGTCTTTCTTATTTCTGCCGTGAAGCAGTTCGCTGTGTTTCAGATTGAAGAGAAAGGTAGCCAGTGTAATTAACGGGAATGGAAGATCCGATGTCACTCCCAGGATCTCAATCTATCTTCATACCAAATAGCATCAAAATAGGTGCAGTGGCTTAGGAGTGAAAGCGCAACAAATAGACAAACTGACTTTCGCATTTATAATATTAGTCAGGATGTGTAGGTAAATAATTTGTGTAATACATCTTAAGTATGTATTATCCAAAGCTTTCATTTAGTAACCTTAGTTTGGATTTTGATCATCTACTTTTGCTGTTGACTGTACTTGGTTATACTACTAGCAACATATTTTTATTTTTTCAACCTTTCGTAATATGGTATATCGTGACGAGATCGTAAGATTGATCCCTCTGTGAAATGATCGACTATTCCATTAAATGGGGACATTTCATGATATAGACAACTATTGGATCATCAATGTTTCACGATTTTGCTGTACACGTTGGTCATAGCAATAATAAAACGAGATAAAATCAAATTATAATAAAATCGCAAACTCTACGACATAAATTCAAGCCATATAGCCAAGAGTAAAATGAAAATGAAAATAAATTTTGATTTAAAATTGATGAAAATAAAGGGATGAATTAAATTTTAAATTTAATAATTAATTTATAATTTTTTTAATACATTTCTTTTATGTTATTTTGGCAGTAAACAATTTATGATTATTATTATTTTCTACATTCTATTTTCGTATCTAATGTAAATGACATTGGGTAAGGTGAGGGGGGCAAAGTGCGCCATATTTTTTGCATAGTTGACTTTGGTGCTATATTACTTGTGTTTAAGTTCACGAATGACACTAGTCGTGGTTCCCTAAGTATCTGTGATGTTTTGCAACAACAATCAATGTAGTGTCATGAGAATCTGACAATAAATAAATGATTTTTAGCATAAAATTTGAATTTGTAGTTACCAGGCGCACTTTGCCGACAAATCGGGGAAGTGCGCCTTATATTAATAAAACGCAATAATAAAGCATTAGAATAAAAACAGCCTCATATTATTATAAAAAAACAAGCAACAAAACTCATGATATTTAAATTTTTTTCTTAGCCACATTCTAGAAGAATCTTTTTAATTAAAACCAAATTTCGGCTAAATGCGCCATACATTCTCAAGTCAGAGGCTGTGAACCTTTTTTCTAAATATAGATAATAGAGTGTAAAGTTGAATTTTTCTTTTACTTACGATGGGAATACCATCATGGTATAAGACTACTTATTTGATATCAATAATATAAGAAATAAAAAGTTAGTCATTGAAATTAGTTATTTATTAAGTATAGTACATACTACAGAAACCATTTTTTCCGTTGTGTTTTTTCCACACGTACGTTTCAGTAATAAAAAAAAGTACCTACCTATCAAAATCGCGATATGAAAATTGTGTAGATATATTTCACTAATAAACGTATATGCAAATTATATCTAAATTGGTTGAAGATGACCTACTTTACAATTCATTTGCAAGATTTGACCTGACCATACAAACAAGCAAACATACATTGCAAGTTAAATAAAAAGCATGTAAAAAAGACATATTTTAAAAGGTTTGTAACCTCTGGATTGCGGCGAAGTGCGCCATATAAAAGTCAGTATGGCGCACTTCCCCAACTATACAAATTTGAAGTAGGAATATTTAACTTGCAAAAAATATATAAATTTTACTAGATAGGAATGATATAAAGTCAGAATCTTAAAGCAAATTATTTAAATTGTGCACTTACCGCACTCGTTTATCTGTAAAAACTCGAATTCTTGAGATTTACAACGATGATCGCCCCCATAGTCAACTCGCTTCACCACTTTGAATATCAGTGAAAATAAAATGTCACGTGTCTCCAACTCGTATGTCTAGAGCCATCTGTGACTATTACCAAGAACTATGATTTAGTTTGTAGCATCGACAAAAGGTGTCACTATTAGTATCCAATCGGTAGTTTTCGAGATATTTGTGGGAGGTGCACTTGCCCGCTAGGCGCACTTTGCCCCCCTCACCTTATTTACATTAAAAACGAGAATAAAATTCTAATATTGTTATAACATAGCAAAAAATTTAATTAAACCATTTATCTTGCTCGTTGTTTATCTAGCGGTTAATCAGTGATTTTTCTAGATTACTATATTAGACATTTTATGATAATTGCCTGTCGGAGAATTTTCCGAAATAAGAATTGTTCATTTATAAAAGTGACATTTATGTTCACAACAGACAGTCTCTAACGAATAATAAATAACTATTTTATGTTAAATCATGAAATAGCATTTCCTCCAATTCGCAATATAATCAAACGGGTTTCGTTCTTTGAACTGAACTCCATGGAACTGACCGACGCACAAGGAATCTCATAGTCAAAGTTATACTTCATCAAACGAAATAAAGGATTACATACTCATACCTATAGCTGATTCTTCGGTTATCTGGTCACGACATAAATATTGGTTGAAAAGACATGGGTAGTTACAAATAACTGAGAAATAAACACATAATATGTCAATATGGCATTGAAAAAAATATAGACAATACCTACCTACATAGTGTAGCTTTTTAAAAGCTTTAATTTAACTTGCAATGTATGTTTGTTCGGGTGGAATCTTGCTACTCGATTTTGAAGCAGATATCTTTATGGGAGATTGAGCTAAAATTGTATATACACGTTTGGATGACAATACATGATAAGCTGTGTGACGTCATTCTATATCCAATATGGCGGACCATCCAAGGCGGAATAGTTATTTTTAATGCATTTCTACAATAAAGGTATCAAATGAAAGGGCTTGTTGATAGTAACTCAAAAACATAATGTGACGTTATTCTAAATCCAATATGGCGGAATATCCAAGATAGCGGAATAGTTATTTTTAATGCATTTCTACAATAAAGGTATCAAATGAAAGGGCTTGTTGATAGTAACTCAAAAACATAATGTGACGTTATTCTAAATCCAATATGGCGGAATATCCAAGATAGCGGAATAGTTATTTTTTATGCACTTCTGCAATATGGGTATCAAATGAAAGGGCTTGCCAAGAATATTTAGAAAAATATTCTGATACAATTCAGTAAAAAAATAAACAACTTTTTACTATATTATATATTACGAAACGGCAAACAATCTTGCGGCCCACCTGGTGTTAAGTGGTTACGGTCACCGATATACACTTGCAATATTAAGGGTAAATCGCTCACACTGCAAGTGCGTTGCCATCCTGCGGACTAAGATGATATACCTTCTATGCCCAGTAATTACACTGGCTACCTTTCCCTTCAATCCGAAACACAGCGAACTGATTTACTTAAAAACTTGGTGCCATTGGTTGTGGGAACAGCGATTATTTATAGAGTGACCATTAATATATTTAGTGGAACACGTAAACAAAGTGTATGGCTGCGCTGATAATTTATTTCTTTATCTTTATTGACGCACTCATGACGCACTTGACATGAAAGGTCAACATTAAACCTAAGCAATATACTACTATCATAGATTAAATGTATAGAAACATTAACGAGTCTTGAAACACGAAACCTAACGCCATGATTAGGTGTCAGACTGTCAATCTGTCACTATTTTGGTACTGCATGACCATAATACCAGGAGTTTCTCCCGAGTTCTTGTTGCAAAAACACGTGTTGAGAGACTCCATTTTAGAATAGAATAGAATAGAATTAAACTTTATTGCACATCGACACAAATATTAAAGATTACATACATGACAATAATTTCCATTACAATGCACAATGGGCGGCCTTATCGCTAAGAGCGATCTCTTCCAGGCAACCTTTGGATGGACAGGATTAAAACAAAAAGCAAAGGGAAGATGGCGATGTAACAACTAAATAAATCGCTCGTAATTATTTAACATAGGTACATATAATAAAATAATACATACACTAAATATATAATACAAATATCTAAGGTTTATGGTAAATAAATAAATAAATATAATATATATCAAAAATAATATACAATATAAGATACTTTTATAATATATATATATATATATATATAATATAAATATACATATAAGTATTTGATACACTACTTATCAATAGGTAATAATAGGTTACAGTGTCAGATAGTACTCCCTTACCAGCCTCCCGAAAACATTGAGTGATTGTGCCTGTCTGATTACCAGTGGCAAAGCATTCCACAATCGCACAGCTTTAGCAGAAAACGAATTCCTGTAAAATTTCGTGAAATGTACTGGCGTTGCTAAGCTTAGATTTTCCGAAGACCTAAGTACACGTGAATGGGTGTTATGACGGTATTTAAATTGGTCTTTAAGATAGAAAGGGGTGTTTGGGTGGAAAAGAATGGCATATAGGAGGGAAAGAATGTGAGCATCCCGGCGAAGACGAATTGGCAACCACTTGAGTTTTAAGCGAAATTCGGAGACATGATCAAATTTACGTAAACCAAAGATGAATCTAATACAGACGTTTTGGAGGCGCTCAAGCTTATTTAGTTGCTCTTCAGTAAGGTCAGGATAACAGGAATCGGCATAATCAAGGATAGGAAGAAGAAGGGACTGTGCTAGCGCAATTTTGGTAGCAGTGGGGAGGAAGTTACGAATTCTTCGTAGAGATCCAGCAGATGCAAATAGTTTCCTGCTGACTTCTTGTAATTGAGGACCCCAAGATAAGTGTGTATGAAACAGTACACCAAGGTTTTTAACGGTCTGGCTGTATGGTATGCAATTTCCATCAAATATAATCTGTGGCACCTCTGGCCATTTAATTTTCGACATCGTCCTTTGGCTCCCGATGAGTATGACTTGTGTCTTCAATGGATTGACTTTAAGCCCAAATGAATAGCTCCATTTACATATGTTTGCTAAGTCACTGTTTACCGTATTCACGGATGCAGCTAGCCGTTCTAAAGACGTCTGCAGGTAAATTTGCAAATCATCTGCATAAAGGTGGTAGGACGAAGATAACTTAAGACCAGAGATTGAATTTATAAATATTGAGAAAAGTAAAGGAGATAAAACGCCACCCTGTGGAACACCGACAGATGTATCACACCATGATGAAAATGAATCATCGATGCAAATTCGCTGTCGACGCCCTAACAGGTAACTTCGAAACCAGTCGATTGCCGTTGGAGATATGTTAATAGAGCATAATGTCGCTAGGAGCAGATCAAAATCAACTGTATTAAATGCATTGCTAAAGTCCAGCAAAGATAGTATAGTAATGCAACTGTTCTCTAATCCTAGCCGGATATCATCCGTTACTTTAATAAGCGCAGTTGTGGTACTGTGACCGGGCCGGAAACCTGACTGGAAGGGATTCAGGAGATGGTTTTTGTACAGGAAAAGATTAAGTTGTTCATAGACAAGACGCTCCAGAACCTTGGACAAAAACGGGAGGATGGAGATGGGACGATATTCAGAAAAGGACTCTGGATTACGTGTTTTAGGTATGGGTATTAAATGTGCATCTTTCCACGACTTGGGGAAAGCGCTACTAGCAACTGAGTGGTTGAGGATATGGGAGAGGATTGGCAAAATTTCGTCTAGGATGGGATGTATCATTTTCCGGCTAACTGCATCACAGCCCACCGCATTCGATGTTATGGATAAAATACTCTTCTTAACATCACAATCCGTAAATCGACTAAAGAAAAATGAAGGATGATCGGGGGATGGAAGTGAAGATAAGTAGTTTAAAGTACTACTTTTCGTATTGGAGTCAAAATTAGAAGTGGTTGTGAAATGAGTATTTAAGGAATTGATGTCTAAATTATTAGACACCTCAGCTGTTCGTGATTTCCCGATCCCCATTGTACGAAGAAATTTCCAAACTTTGGCTGGGTCACCGTTTTCTACGGAACTGTGAAAGTAATGGCGTTGAGCGTTTCTACACACCTTATTACAGTGATTGCGGATGGCTATATACTTGTCCCAATTATAAGTAGTGGGTCGACGATTGTACTTTGTTTTACAAGCAGCTTTTTTGGTAATTAATTGTTTGATGTCATCCTGTAGCCATGGTGAGGGAAAATGCTTCAATTTTACTTTCCGAATAGGAGCATGGTCGTCGTACAATTTCATTATATTAACGTTAAACTGTTCTACTTTTGAATCCACTGTGTCACAGGAGTATAGTGTGGTCCAGTCTATTTTACCGGCATCCTCACGAAGACTCTCAATATCCATACCACCAAAATTGCGCAATAGCAGGATCTTAGGTTTAGACTTAGGTGGGCGGATTTTGTAAGAGAGGAATATTGCGTCATGGTAAGAGAAGGAATCGGCAGGGAACTGACCATGACAGGCAACATGACTAAGTGAGGAAACGAAAATAAGGTCAAGAAGTGATGGAGTGCAATTTGGGAAATGATGCGTGGCATTTAAAGGAGGAATGGCTAAGTTAGTGGAGTGTAAAACAGAGAGAAGAGAGAGAGAGCGAGTATCATTTTTGAGGAGACAGGTGTTAAAGTCACCCATGATAATTGTATGACTGTAAGAGGGAATAAGGTTTTCTAGGATTGTTTCTAAGGAGGGAAAGAAGTCTATACGATTAGAAGGGGAATAATAGACACCTAAAAGGATTTTGGAGCGATGGAGTGTTACTTCTAAAAAGAGATGCTCACCGGCATTTGACGGTGGAGGCTGTGGAGACATACTAACAACTGTGTAGGGAATAAATGATCGTAGGTATATGGCAACACCACCACCACCGCCAACCGCGCGATCATTTCTTATTAGAGAGTAACCAGGAATGGAATAGGTAGCAGAAGGAAGCATGGGTTTAAGCCAGGACTCGGATATAAGGATCGCATGGATATTCTTACAGTCAAAATTGGTCAATAAATCTGGAAAGTGAGCCGGGATGCTTTGGGCATTAATATGAACGGCGTTAAAATTACCAGGAATATCGGAAAATTGAACCTCAAGAGTATCTCGCAATGTCGGCATACTGGCAAAACTATCAATACTACTGTCACTTAATGACTGAAACTCATCTGTATCATTACTTAAATTCATAATACTAAATAAATATAGTAATTTAATATAAATAAATTAAATAAATGTAATAAAATAAATATATAAACACAAAATACAACTAAATAAAATACTAATTCAAAAATTTAAATACTACGGTAACTACTGTTCACCCGCCAATTGCCAAAAAATATTAATCAAACAGCATAAAATCACAACAATTTTAACACACTAAGAAGTCACTAGACAATATAATTTTAAAATATTAAACACTTAGAACGCAGTTTTAAAAATAAAAATGGCTGTACGGACCAAACTCCTTTACCTGACAAGGGAGATTTTAAAACAACAACAAAAAAAAACATTTGACATTGACAAATTTGACAAACAATATCATTTTGAAGCTCAAAAATATTGATAAGTTTGGAGGTTAACACGAAAAAGAATTATTATTAGATCTAAAGAATTATTAGTGAACAACGAAGTAGTTTGCTTGCTACCGTCAAAACCTACAATGAATGTGAATGTGAAAGTATTTTGGATGCTATGCTATGCAAACAAATTTTTGAGAGAAAAGAAAACTGTAAACTCTCACTTCTTGGATACAACTGCCCTTTTAGTCTTCGCAGGAGGCTTCGATACTGCAGCTGGTTTTGGTGTTTCAATCTCGATCTTGTGCACATCACTAAGACTTATAACGCGATGTCGTGAACCATCAGGCGCAATAACGTAGACACATCCGTACCTGGTCCAGCACTTGTTGATGCCAAACCGTTCCCGACATGCCATGAAAGCCTGATGACGGGCCTGTGTCAAGAACTCTGACAGTGTTATTGCAGTACCTTTGAGTCGGGTCTTTGCTGACCACACTGTGTTCCGCACCTCAGTATCAGCAAACTTCACAAGAATAGGCCGTGGCTTGGTAGCATCTGCTGTACGCCCCATTCTATGGCACCGCTTGATTTGATCGCGATTGAAGTCAGGCATTTTTAGCTTGTCTCTCATAACATCTGTAACAGCAATGGAAGTGTCCTCAGCCTTAAGCTCAGGAACGCCATGGATAAGAAGAATCTTTCGACGTCCCTGCATTTCCAAACGATCTACAGTTTGTGCCAATAGTTCTGACTGTCTTTGGAGGCTGCTCAATGACTCAAGAACAAATATCTTGAATGTTGCGAATTCGGCACTGAGTGATGATGTGGTGCTAGTGGAACCGGCTTGAGACTTCAGTTCAGCTTCAAATTTGGCCATTCTTATAGTGAACAATTCCTGAAGATTTACTAGTGACTCTTGCATATGATCCATTTTTGGTAACTAATTTTGTTGTGAGTGTTAACGGAGATAACGATAAGCGGGTGAGCTGGTTATACTACCATTTACTTTTAATCATAAAAGGTGTTAAAAGTTATGTAAATATATTATTAAAATATTTTCAAACACAGAGCAAATTTTTATGATCCACGCTTTCCAACTACCCTCAGAAGAAAAACTTTTTTTTTCATGTTTACCGTACAATTTTAGTCACTTTAATTACATTTTCACTTGAAATTGGCAAAATACGTAACGTTAATGTATCGTGACGCTATTATTAAGAATATAATAGAATTGACCATACTTCCAGATACTACTTTTTTTTCCGACCGTGCGGTCTGGTCCGTATTACTAAATGACGCTTAGAAATCAATCATACGAGTACCTTGAATTCTTGAGACATGATTGATTTGTCACTTTCTTTCAAGCACAAATAGATAGAGACGTACAACAGCGCTCAATAGGCCGATTCTTGAGACTTACACCTGTATTCAAAAACAATACTTGTCTTATGGAATAATTTTATTTTTGCGTTTACAAACGCGTAAATATAATACTAGAAAAATGCACTGAAAAAAATCGACTTGTCCCGCCTGAGGCAATTCGATTTTTTTCAGTGCATTTTTCTAATACTTGTCTTGGTAAAAAACAATGCTATGCAAAATAAGGCATTTCTCAGTGCGTGCCATATAGCAAGGATTTTGAGGTCTCATAGTGCGCGTGGACGCACAGGGTCGTAAAAACCTATTCATAGACAATACTTAAGTGGGGATCGGAACTATGCGCACTTTAAAATGAACGCACAGCTTAGGTAGCTAGCTAGCTATATTACACAACGCACACGTCGAGATGTCAAAAGCAACGTCCAGATGTCAAAAGTTTAAAGTTTGAAGGAGGTTTGAAGTAATAAAACGTCAGTACATTCAACGATGTGAACTAGTCAACAGAATCGAACCAATCACAGAGCTCTATTCAATGCAATGCGTTTACTTAGCTAAGAGTCGAGAAACCTCATAGTAATGTTTGTGAATACGGGTGTTATTCTATAATACGAGTACCTATTATACAAGTGGCAATCGTTTCAGAACGATAAGATATCGATATTCCTCATCATGGGTCATATTGATTGGTTATTTACAGCGTCTTAGCTTTTGCTACCGACCTAAGAGATGACTATGGCAACGTGATTTAACAACGGCTTAAATCAAAGAGAGTTTTAAAAACTAATAATTTACTTATTGAGTCATTATCAGCAAACAAAAACAGCTGAGGCAAAAACAATTTAACTTAATGCCAGACTTAAGATTTGGCGCTGGTTTTTGGTAAGCGTCTATACTCTGCATTGCCAAGTGAATGTCAAAGCCAACACTTTATTTTTAACCGACTTCAAAAGTTCAAAAAAGGAGAAGGTTCTCTATTCGACTGTATGTTTTTTTTATTAATTAAATATTACGCGTTGTTAAATTATACGAAACTAGTCTAACGTAATTAATGGTCAGCTACCAAAATCTTGTACCGTAATGGTTCTAAGGCTTCTCGAAAAAAAATTCGCAAAAACGTACCAACATTGATTAGCTTTTGTCCGCCTATTACAAAACGGCCAATTTTTGATAAAATCCCGCGGAAATTGAAAAAGTTAAAACTCCTAAATTGTTTCCTAAAGAGAAACCGCCGACATTAAACTAATAAACATGACGGGAGATTCCGGAGTATAAAAAGTGAAGAAATCCGCGTCTCTAAATAAGAAGTAAGCTTCTTCAAGTGCAAGATTTATTCAGAGGGATGGGAGACGAGGAGCTCTTATTTCTACGACATAATTCAGTTAACAAGGGGGAATAGCAAGAATCGTAAACAAGGAGGGATAAGTTGACGCACCGCCGGAAGTCCGGTCGGCTCGGCCATGACGGCGACCGATGTGTGCCACCCCTGCATAAATATAATTGAGATGAGTTACGACGAAACGTACATCAATAACAATATCTTTGGCATATTGGGTACGCACAATTTTTCTAGACAACCGATTCTCTGAGCGAGGAAGATTTTTCCGATTATTTTATTTTCTCTGCCTACTTTCAGAATGTTTTGTTTGTGCTAACCTTATTAACAATACTTTCAAAAAGAATTCTCAATCTTTAATATTAGATACAAAAAAATCTATGACGAAATCAATATGATTATATTTATTTAAAAAGGTCTTGCAAATGTTTAACTACGTGGTAGACCCATATGTAGGGTCGTCTGGGTAAGTACCACCGCCTTTCTTATTTCTGCCGGGAAGCAATTCACTGTGTTTTGGATGGAAGGAAAAGGTAGCCTGTGTAATTACTGGACATGGAAGGTATATCATTTTAGTTCCCAGGATGGCAATGCACTTGCAGTGTTAAGTGATTTACCCTTAATATTGCAAGTGTCTTTAGGCGACGGTGACCACTTAACACGTGGGCCGCAAGCTTGTTTGCCATCTCGTAATATAAAAAACAGACTCTTCCCACATGGTAAGTGGCTGCTCAGCCTTGCTTTGCCAGTCTGCAAGGAGCTTCTCCACGTCTTGCTTAAATGGTGCCTACTTCTTCTTTTAAAATAATGGCGTTCGCGACACATGAAGATTACGCATTTTGCCAATGTCGAGTGAAAATGTACTTAGTAACAAACAATTTTACAGTAGATTAAGTTAAAAATGGAGTCTCTCAACACGTGTTTTTACAATAAGAACTCGGGAAAAATTCTCTTGAATGGTTTAGTTGCCACGTGTGCTAGCAGAGACTACCGTTTTCTGAATTTGCGACATCGAAACAAATGAATGTTCAAAAATTTCTTCGTTCGCGTTGTTGGTAGCGATTTTGACGATTTCAAACTACTTAGCAAATTCCATATAAATAAATAAATTTTTGATTTTGGAATGGTAGCAACTGTTTTAAATCGACTTTGTAAGGAGGTTATCAATTTAAACCGTATGTATGCAATATTGTGGTCAATGCACAGTTTTTGTATAAATTAGTCTATAACAGCTTTAAAACACGGATGCCAAATTTGGTGAATGTATATATTGTAATAATAATATATATTTACTATATGTTTATGTATGTTAAAAACCTATGTAAGTATATTAATATTATGTAAGTAAGTAATCATGGTTTTGTTTTTATTTACATAACGGCATTCACTTTCTGCACCGCCTATTGATATTTCTGTACCCAGCTTTCCGGTTGACTGGTAGAGAATGCCTTACGGCATTAAGTCCGCCATTTGTATCCTTTTGTGTACAATAAAGTTTAAATAAATAAATAAATAAATATTGTATGTCTGTACATTTGAATGATTGACCACGTATATTTCAAAAGCTATACGTCGAATTTCAAACAGTTAAACCAGCTTTAAAACACGGATGCCAAATTTCGCGAGTGTATGTCCGTATATTTAAATGTTTGTCCACGTGTATTTCAAAAGCTGTACGACGAATTTCAAACAGTTACTTGAAAAATTATTGATTCCTCATGCAAACTTCCATCGCCCTTTTCATCCCTGCAAGGGCTGATTACATGTATAAAAACTATCGTATGTCCGTCCTAAGGTCTCAAGCTAACTCCCTACCAAACTTCATCTAAATCAGTTCAGCGGCTCAAGCGTGAAAAGGTAAAAAACATACTCACTTTCGCATTTATAATATTAGTATGTATTCTTATAAATAATGCCGTAAAACTTAATATAAGTTTTGTTTATGTTCATATACTGGCAAATATAATAGAAACTAGAATAACATTTACTTATCTAAAACAATAAATTATATTACTAAAACGGGCTATCTAGTAATAGCTGAAATAAAATATCTTCCTTCCAAACTATAAAGATTGGTGTTCGTTATTTAGATTCCGTTATATCAGCAATCTCGAGAGACTTTTACGAAAGTGCTTTCTGACCTGTATTACATAGATTTCTATAGAAACTCACTGAATAAACTTGCTTAATAGTTTAAAAATCTATTATATTTTTTATTTATTTCCGTAAGTTTTTTTGCAATATTTTCGTTTATTGTTTACACTTGTATACATGTGTAATATAATAGGTTCACCAACCCCTCGTTGCGAAGTTGTTCAATACAAAACTTGCATGAAACTTGTATGAAATTGTTTGTGAACACTAGTTGTCTAAATGTTAATGATATCACGTTTTTTAATTGTTGTCAACTTGTAGCTAAACTTGTAGAATATGACACGTCAGTCCGGTGGTTTCATTAGTATTTTCTATACGATTCTTCTTTCGAGTTGACGAAGATCAAGCTTTTCTAGTGGACAAGTGAGGGATGAATTTTGCTGTATAGTGTTTAAGTGATTTAGGAAAAGTGCCTTGGCAAAATGAATATGCTTAAAAATCTTTTCTGAGTAACGACAGTATGAATAATAGAAATATAAGAACTAATTGTTACAAAGGAAAAAGTTATGAAAAAATAATTATGTGTAAAAACTATCGTGATTAACGACAGTATGTTCCAATTAATTTCAAGAAACTGCATCTTTATACCGCTCGAGACAAAGTCCACGACCAAAGTAAATTGCTCGCTATCCTCCGTAAGTTAAAACAAAAAAACTTTGTCTAAATTGGTTTTAAGACTGCGCAACTTTTTTCATAAATCAGTCCCCCTAATAGCCAGGAGATACCTTTAAATTATTTAAATTATCTCCGCTTAATTTAATTTTTACTGTCGGCCTTTTCTTTTTAGTTACAAAAACTTGATGTATCGAAGATTGCAGTGATTAATTGTTTGTTAATAATAAATAATGTGGACTTATTGTAATCTAGTGCCTTCTCTATCAGAAGGTCGCCGATAAGTCGGATAAAAGTGCCGACTATTTTATTCAATCATATTCATTGTGAATTGAAAAGAAACGTTTAATTTGCTGTAAATAGGGTGCATAGTTTGCATAGATTGGTTGTTCATCTTTACACGTGCTTAAACCTATTGAGACATTTAAGATAGCATGCAAATATAAAATAAAATAATTAGTATGATAAATTGTTAAAATTAAACCAAATAAACATTTATGTCTTGTACGATAAAAACCACTTCTAATACCATCTACCAAAATTTTATTATTGTAGGTAAGTATTTTTTTTATACTTACTACGAGATGGCAAACAAGCTTGCGGCCCATCTGGCATTAAGTGGTTACGGTCACCTATAGATACTTGCAACATGCATGTGCGTTGCCATCCGGGGGACTAAGATGATATGCCTTCCATGCCCAGTATTTACACTGGCTTTCCCTTCAATCTGAAACAAAGTGAACTGCGTCACGGCAGAAATAAGGATGGTACCCAGACGACCTTACATATGGGGCTCCCTATGTAATACCGAAAGCCACTCGATCCATTATTATTTCAACGAAAACTATTCATCGATTACTCAATTGAACGATGCCTTGTTTCTACAAAGCTTTAATTAGTCGATGTAATGTTTCACCTAACAACCTATTACCGAAATTCATTTCAATGACAATACATGTAACCGAAACATGATTAGTCGATGTAACATTTCACCGAATGTTAGGTGTAGGTTAAAAACTCGACTACATTGATGCCTATCAATCGCAAGGTAAATTAAAACGGGAGAAATAAAAGACTGTTTTTATTCAGTTTTTTTTTTCATAAATAAGTAACAAAAAAAACAATAACCATTGACAATAATTCAAAAATGTAACAGATACGGCTCCGAACCACAACAATGTAAAAAAAGGTGATGCGCTACGCTCTGTAGCCGTTTCGTAGCAGCCATTCCGTAGCATTCATTGTAAAATAAGAGACTTTCCCTTTCCGATCTGATAAGTGTGCTACGCCCTTTATCACTAGCGCTGCATACTCCAGTCCCATCCCCATTACTCCAAGAAAGAAACACAACACTACATACTGTTATTTTGACTGCAATCTTCTGTAAGAACCGCCCTAGATTGGCAAGTTAATCTGTCAAAATAATAATAAATCACATCCTTTTTGCTTACCTCTTCTAGGAATAATTTTATTTTTGCGTTTACAAACGCGTAAATATTTTTAATACTAGAAAAAATGCACTGAAAAAAATCGACTTGCCTCAGGCGGGAATCGAACCCGCATCTTCCGCAATCCGGGCGGCTGCGTTGACCATTACGCCACCGAAACACTGCTTTTCGCTGTCGAAATTTGTCAGTGCTTGGTGCTTATGTTTTTATGGTAAACATTGTTTCATCAAATCTTTGAAATTTGCACTTCTAAGATAAGATCCGAACAAAATATTTTTGCAAATATTTGACGCCCAGTTAATATGTTACTACCTTACATTATGGAATAATTTTATTTTTGCGTTAACAAATGCGTAAATATTTTAAATACAAGAAAAAAAAATGCATTTTTTCTAGTATTACCTCTTCTTCTTTTAAATTAATGACGCCAATGTCAAGTAAAAATTTACATAAAGTGACAATAAAATTGTACGGTAGATTGAATTAAAAATGGAGGCTCTCAACACGTGTTTTTACAACTCGGGAGGAGCTGTCATTTTGACTTAACTAAGGCTTCCCGTCATTTATCATTATCATGTTAAGCAATTTTTGCAACAAAGAAATTAAAACTATCATCATCAGCTCATATAATGTCCCCACCGAGGGGCTCGAGCCTACCCCACATTAGGGGCGATTTAGGCCTTAGTCAACCACGCTGGCCAAGTGCGGGTTGGTCGACTTCACACACAACCTAAGAATTTCTTCATAGGTGTGTGCAGGTTTCCTCACGATGTTTTCCTTCACCGTAAAAGCGTCGATTAAACGTACATATGCATTCAAAATTTGAAAACACATTGGTACGTGGCGGGGATCGAACCAGTGTCTCCGGGTGGGAGACGACGTCCTTACGCACTACGCTACCGACAATTAAAACTATATTGCCCTAAAATTTAATTTTGATTTTATATACTTTGCAACCACTTAATAAAAAGAAAATTGAATACACATGACTGCACCGTTTTCAGGCTAAGTAATTTTAGAATATTCGAGGCCTTTTCACTCCAATGCCTACACTGAAAAACCACAAACGCAGGTCTAGACAGAGACTTAGATGGAAACATACAATCAACACCTAAAAGGATAGACGCTTCGACCCTTACTAGTATCGCCTTATTTTCTTCATAGGTACATATTTCGTTTAGAAAATAAAGCAGTTTTGCCAAGTTAGATACAAGGTGCAATATAGAATAACTGATTTAGCAACTGTCTGAATGGAATATAATTCAATACGTTTTCCAGTGCTGAAAAGCAGGGCTTGAAAACGGTTAGAAAAATACTTGTTAATACGATGTTTAAGCAAAATTTTCGAAAACACTCTCAGAGTGGAATTGATTCAGGCGCCTTATTCCACGTGAAATTAACCTGGTTAACCTTCACGAGTCAGTTCCAGTGCAATTCAAGGGATAAGATAGGAAGACAAAGAGACATAATGTGAAGCGAAGGAAAAGAGAATTATAGGACAGTAAATTTACTGTTAATTAACTTATGGATCAGCAAAGGGGCATTGATCACTTTATACTCCTTCCACCAATCCGAATTGGGCTAGTGTGGTGGACTACTGCCTAAACCTCCTTCGGTGATACGGAGAGGCTGCTGAGACACGAGGTCTCAGCAGTGGGTTAAATTAAAAGGCTGTTATGATGAAATTGTATGTACAAAACTGTGTTTTTTTTTGTGTTTATATTGTTGTGCCTAAATAAATAAATAAATGATTTAAAAAAAGTACTGTAATATATTGAAATGACATAATTATCATAAGAAAAAATCCAATATAACAATCACTAAGATTAGCAGGCACGCGCACGAACAAAAGCACAGAATAAAAAAAAAATTAAACTAAGCAAGGAGGTGCGCAGCAGAGTGAGAGAGAGAGACAGTAGGTGGTGCTAACATACCGATTTTTTTTTTCTTAATGTCTGTTGTTTTACGACAAACTTCTTACTACTATATATTTCGCGAATTTCACTGAGAAATTTAAAAAAACGTCATTGTGGAAAAAATGAATACCTACTTTAAAAAATTTCAAGATAAACCACAAATTCACGTGATAAATGATATCTTATTTTATATTCATATGAAAACTGCATTTAGTTTTAAGACAATATTTTAACAGTATAGATTGTTTCAGTGTAAGTCTTGTTGGTTGTCTAAATAAAATAAAATAAAAAAAAAACGAAATATTAAATATAATATGTAATGACAAACGTACAGCCTAGTGTAGAACAGGCTTTACTCTCTGGACTTTGTATTATCTTTATTCCTACATAACACAATGAAAATATAAATAGCAATTTAAGCTTAAATTTGCATTAAATAGCTACTTAGGTATAATAAAAACTTCAATACTCTAGCTATTGTTGTTTTGAATAGGTACAGAAAATAATGGCAATTAATTTTCTAACACCTACAAACTTAATGATTTCTCACGCAACGAATCCACAAATATTAGATTAAATTATTTACCTACAGAAAGAATGTCTACACGAGTATCAATAATTTACTTAATAACGGACCCGTGGTAATGTTAAACAAGACTTCGTTTTGAGTTTTGCCCAAATTCTATCCACTTACAGCGAACTTACGAATTGGTTGGGAACTGAAGTGTTTACCCTCGCAATGACCCCGTGTCACCGAAGCTTGAAAACTTGTGAACATTCCGGGAACTAAGAAAATATATTTTTTGTAACCTTCTTGTGATCCGTCGGAAAAATATGATAATCTTCCTTAATATAAATAGATAAGACACTTTTATATTCCCCGGACAGATCTTTGAAGATAATTAATGTATAAGAATTATTATGTCGAAGACGGAATTGCTACATTAATTATGTATTAGGTTTCAGATTTAGCTCTTCATTTTAATTGAAAATGAGTATTTAAGTTAATTATAAGATCTTAGTGGAAGAAAGGCGTAAGTTTATCGACCAAATCCGATATCTGGTACCTTCAGAAGTACGAGAACTGTCATCAGAACAGATGAAGCGATAGAAATATGTAAGGATCGTGAAGAGTGGAATGAGTGATCTTTGCCTACCCCATAAATGTTTAATTACTTACGTTAATAGATCAACATTGAAATGAATCGCGCGACCGAAAATGAAATGAAGTAAGCGAGTAATGTGCATGTGTGCGTGAAAAATAGTACTGCACTATGCACAGCCTGACAATTGCTGTGCAATCTAACTGAATGATAGGCCGACCTAGGCCGCCAGCGTGTACGAGATGTGGTCTCGTCTATCTATCTCGCTCTAATATACGGGTTAGTATGCTCTTTCTCTTTCACATTGCTGATTTGCAGTTTTTATATCTATTGTCAACTCCTATAGGAGAAATACGACACTTAATTTAGATGTGTCTATAATAATTATGAAAGTTGTTCTATCATATCACTATCATCATCATATCAGCCAAGAGACGCCCACTTTGTACATAGGCCTTGCTCAAGGATCTCCAACCCGACCGGTCTTTACCAGACCGTCTCGGTCCACCTTGTGAGGCCTACCAACGCTGCGTCTCCCGGTACGCGCATATATATCATATCGATGACATACTTTTGTTTGAGAATTCCACAATACACCTCATTGTATTCAGCGTATTCCGTTCTTCAACTAGACTAAGCCTGAATTACAGAATGACACTCAGAAATCAATCATGTCTTGAGAATCGTTTGTCGCTTTCTATCAAGCACAAATAGATAGAGACGTACGACGCTCAGAACGGCGTTGAGTCTTGAGACTCATTTGAGACAACATGTGTAATGTGTATAGTGCAATTTCAAATCAAATCAAATCGAATATCTTTATTGCGTATCACATAACATTCACATTCACATTTATTTACTCAAAAATTGATCGTCCAAGTGTGAAATATGACTTACCCAGTATCTTCTAAACTATTTTTTCAAACCTGAAATTTAGCTTGATATATATCTTTTAATTTTTAATTTTATCGATAAACCGAATGAGTAACACTTTTTGCTAGGATCGGCTGGTGGTAGGATAGGTTGTAAGTCCGCAACTATAAGTAGTTGGCAAAAGATTTTGACAAAATCTTTCGGAAATGATAGCACATTATTGTGTTTCGGCAGTTAACGATATGATAACTATAGACCGCCAGAACCAACTACACCATGAAGGCAGAACTTACCAAGACTTTTTATGTATTAAATAGGCAATCATTTTATCGCAGTCTCATCTGATTTGTCGCCTTCATTATTCTTGAAGAAACTCAAATTGTAACGTTGAGGTAACACATCAGTTCCCAACAAATTTTACTCCACATTACCTCAGATTAATTCGCTTAACAAATCGAAGACCCAACGTGTCCAATACAGAAATAAAACTGAATATTGCGAGTATATTTATTCTGCTATTGTTTTTGGAAAAATAAACAACATTTATCTTGTGAAGTGGATAGAAACTGTAGGAATGAGAGATCCCAAATATTCTTTATGTGAGGCTGAGCATCTTACATTGAGGCACGTCCATGAGCAAAGTCAAGAGCGTCAATTATTCATACATCCGGGCCGATAATGGAACAATCCTGTCGCCGCCTCGAAGGGGCGCTTGTCAGCGGTACGCGTAATGGGGTACTCCAGCAAAAACCTATCCTAGTTAATGTACCGGAGAGATGACAGAAACAATTAATGAACAATCCACGTTTACACATTAATACTATTAATAAAACCCTTTCAGCTTTTTTCCCACGGGCATTCTAGCTTAATGGTGCCTAGGACTAAACTTGGTTACTATCAAAAGACGGAAGATTAATAGTGACTACATTGTTTCGCGACCAAAGTTTGCTTTCAGATATCCAGCGTCAAGCTAAATTCCATTGAAATTTGTCCGCGTCACAACGGCAAATCTCGTCTAAATTAAAACGTCACTATTTATGTTTAAATTTGCATTTTAACCCTAAATTCATAAATATATGGTAGAATAATTTTTTTCATAAGCATTGCTCTCTCAGACCACTTTTCTATATTGAGGAAACAAAACATTTTACTATTTAACTTCTTTATTGAATATTCATAAAAATGTAATCAAGGAAAAACAAAATACTTATTTTTAACAATCCACATACACTAAGCTGTTCATGTTCATACAAAATAAAATTTTGACTTTTACAAAATCAACAACTTTTTTGGGTACCTTGAGCTGGCTTGACCCAAAAAAAGGGTGACCATTTCACCCAAAACTTCATTTATTTTCCTTTTTAGGCAACACCTCGAAGTTGATGACGCGATGCTTGCGTAACTTGAATTCTGTCATCTTTACTGAAATATCTTTAACGATGTTCACGATAGATCGTCTCATCCTTGATTCTAATATCTTCAACCCTTTGGAAAGTCAGAATACAATCCTCAATCATCAGAATGCAACAAACGATTCAAATACGTCTCTATTTAATGATCTTTCATACCAAAAAAAAAAAAAAAATAATTTAGAAATATTACGGATTATTTTAAACAAATAATTTAAGTGATAATTACTCGTGTAAAACATTATCACAAAGTTACCTATTGCGTCAAAACTCAACGCGATGAAAATCTGCTTTTAAATTATCTGTAAAACTCTTCAACAATTACGCTATTCATAGGCACTGGTCCGGCAGACCACTGGCTTGGCTCTGTAGCTCACAGAGGATACGTCACTGCAAGTCAACTGCACTCGCGACACTAAAGATAGCACGACTTATCGAGAGGTCCAACTTTCAATTTTGCACTCCAGTAGTTAGAAACATTTTCGCATTTCGTATGGAATCTGAGACCGATGTTAACGAATCTAGGGTTAAATATAAAAGTGCCTTCTGTAATTAGCTATCCCCTGTAGTATGTAATCAATCATACTCAAGATTCACTTCAGTTCTGTTACGTTCCTCACTGCTATAAGCTTAACTCCCTATTAGTTATGAGCTTAACTAGATGAAGAAAAACATAATGAACAATTTTAATACAATACAAATTAAATACTATTTATTCCACACTATAATAAAAAAACAAATAGAGAGTAAATTTATTTATAGGATTTATTTATATTACAAATGCAGGCCTTATTGCTAATCAGCATCTCCTCCAAACAACATACATTAAATGAAAGAAAATTGAAGTGATATAGTTATTATAATTATATCACTGCAATATTGAGAACGTAATTAATAATGATATTTGAATACGATAAAAGGAGATCACTTTAATATAAAGAAAAATAAACATTACAGAGATAAATATATATTTACCTACATATAAATACAGAAATAAAAAATTTATGTTTAAGAGATTAGAGAATCTAAATATTTTCTGAGATCTGTCCCAATTACATACTAAGATCTTTTAGACAAACAAGTAATAAAATTATAACGATATCATCGACGTCAATTAAATAGGCATTATTAGTGATAACCTCATCATTGGTCTGAGGGGATAACGCAAAAACCACTCGTCAGATGTCGATCAAATTAAATAGGACCAATAATAAGCACCAGCATTCAAACGTTAAAAGAATCTTCAAAATCGGTGCACCCTGTAAATAGCTATGAAGTAACACACACAAAAACATACAGCCGAATGGAGAACCTTCTCCTTTTTTTAAATCGGTTTTAAATAAACATAGGAGAGGCATGATAAAAAAGCGATTGTCGAGTCAACATAATACTAGTAACGTATTTGCTCTATTTAAAGGTTTTTTCAGGACTTTATCCAAGCTACCCCTTGAAAATTAATATTATAGCATAATTTATATTATATTTCTATTATCTAGAATTCTAGTATACTAACAATTCGGGTTATACTAAGAATCACTTACATCCTCCGAGACCACATTAGGTAACTAAGTTTGTTTATTATCCTTTGTAAAAAGAAATATAGAAATGCTATTAAGCTCTACATTTCATTAGGGGCCATTCATTTATTACGTAAGACGACTTAGGGGAGGTGGCTCCACCATGTCTTGCTTTTTCTTATAAAAGGGTTTTTTGTTTATATAATTTTTCTAACTATAGGGGGGAGGGGGTGAAAAACTGGCAATAATCGCCTTACGTAATAAATAAATGGCCCCTTATTTAAAATACATCTCCTAATCCAGTCGTTTTTCAATATCTAGTAATAATAATGTGATTTAAGCTTTGCTAATTGCCTGGGTGTATACGTACTGGGTGATTGCTAATGGTTTTTACATGCATTAATTATCGTTCTGATGTTTATTATATGTTTTAATTGCTTATTAGCTGATGGTCTACTAATAACGTAATTAAATAAAATATTACCATTTAACGTGTTTCATTTTCCGAGCCATAATAAGGTGAAAACACACTCCGTGTTTCGTGTGTGTCGTTGCGGGGTGTGTGGGAAGCAGCAGGTATACACTATGTCAAGACGCGGCGCTTGGGAAGCACCATGGAGTGTGCATATAGTCCAGTCAACAAGTTCAAAAACGTGAAAAATAGAGATAAAGCTCCTAAAAATATGAGCAATAGCTCATTGGATTCGGAACGACCTCTAGAAAAATGAGTTTTGAGGATTTTACTGCACGTAAAAAATTGCAATTGTTATTAACAAAATAAGATGAAAAAAAAGATGTATTTACGTTTTTGTTAATAACTCATAAACTATTAATATTTACGATATTTGGAAAAAAGGTCCTTAAAGAGGAGGAAATTTCCAAAAAAAAAGTCCCAGCTCTCGGAACTCTACCTCTATTATTTATAACTTTAATTTAACGCTGAAAATAGGGTTCCGCGCAGCCATTACGGCATGGGCGCACTGCCGTTAAAGACAGTTTCTTACATAAAATTATTTTTTATAGTAACAAATATGAATTTAAAAATTTAAATAAATTATGGTGTCATCCAGATACTTGAAAGAATATATTCCCGTTGGAAAAAAAAATTTTAATTAATTTTTCAAAAAGTTATGCAATTGTTAATTAACGAATTTTTTTCCTATCTCCGTTTTCATAAATGACGACATAAAAATTTAAATAATAAACCTATAAATTTTTGGCTCTGTGGAGCTCTTCTTATATATATACTTAACAAGATCCCGCGATAAAAGTTTATTAAAGTTAATTATTTTGTTTATAATAATTTTTTAAAGTTAACAAAAAATGAAAAGTCTAAGAAATGTTATTAAAAAAATTTTTTTAAACAAATGTTATATTATTGCTGCTTTCTTATCCAACAATGGCATTAAGTAACATCGGAATTTTTTTTTTTACATCATTTGTTAAGAAATTGTTTATAAACAAATAGACAAGTTTAATATTTAAAGAAATTTTTTTTTTACCATTGTGTTGTATTGGCAAAATAATGATTTTTTAAAAAAAAATTTTTTCTTAAATAATTTTTTTTATTGTTTATAATCGTTTTTTTTATATTTCGATTGTTTAAATAATTAGTTAAGGAATGATTTTTTTTAAAAAAATCATAATTGGCATTTCTTCATAGGTAAATAGAAAAAAAAAATTTTTTTATCAATAATTTCATTGTTTGTTAACTTAACAATTTGTTATAAACAAATTCTAACTACCGTTATATTTTTTTTCTAGAGCTAAAAAAAATAACAAAAACAGCCATATATATCAAAATACAAAAAATCGTGTAATATTTAAAAGCGTTATAAAAAATAGAAAAATTTTTTTTTTAGTATTTTGATATATATGGCTGTTTTTGTTATTTTTTTTAGCTCTAGAAAAAAAATATAACGGTAGTTAGAATTTGTTTATAACAAATTGTTAAGTTAACAAACAATGAAATTATTGATAAAAATTTTTTTTTTTTCTATTTACCTATGAAGAAATGCCAATTATGATTTTTTTAAAAAACATCATTCCTTAACTAATTATTTAAACAATCGAAATATAAAAAAAACGATTATAAACAATAAAAAAAATTATTTAAGAAAAAATTTTTTTTAAAAAAATCATTATTTTGCCAATACAACACAATGGTAAAAAAAAAATTTCTTTAAATATTAAACTTGTCTATTTGTTTATAAACAATTTCTTAACAAATGATGTAAAAAAAAAAATTCCGATGTTACTTAAGGCCATTGTTGGATAAGAAAGCAGCAATAATATAACATTTGTTTAAAAAAAATTTTTTAATAACATTTCTTAGACTTTTCATTTTTTGTTAACTTTAAAAAATTATTATAAACAAAATAATTAACTTTAATAAACTTTTATCGCGGGATCTTGTTAAGTATATATATAAGAAGAGCTCCACAGAGCCAAAAATTTATAGGTTTATTATTTAAATTTTTATGTCGTCATTTATGAAAACGGAGATAGGAAAAAAATTCGTTAATTAACAATTGCATAACTTTTTGAAAAATTAATTAAAATTTTTTTTTCCAACGGGAATATATTCTTTCAAGTATCTGGATGACACCATAATTTATTTAAATTTTTAAATTCATATTTGTTACTATAAAAAATAATTTTATGTAAGAAACTGTCTTTAACGGCAGTGCGCCCATGCCGTAATGGCTGCGCGGAACCCTATTTTCAGCGTTAAATTAAAGTTATAAATAATAGAGGTAGAGTTCCGAGAGCTGGGACTTTTTTTTTGGAAATTTCCTCCTCTTTAAGGACCTTTTTTCCAAATATCGTAAATATTAATAGTTTATGAGTTATTAACAAAAACGTAAATACCTCTTTTTTTTCATCTTATTTTGTTAATAACAATTGCAATTTTTTACGTGCAGTAAAATCCTCAAAACTCATTTTTCTAGAGGTCGTTCCGAATCCAATGAGCTATTGCTCATATTTTTAGGAGCTTTATCTCTATTTTTCACGTTTTTGAACTTGTTGACTGGACTAATACCACAGAACACATTCTGTGTTCTGTGGTGCATACTATGTGCCGTGGCGTGGCGCGTGGGAACTGCGGGATTGTACAAAAAGTATTCAAAAGTATTTATTTGCCCTTCACAATTTAGATACTTAATTGTAGTACTTAAAACTAGGTGACATTGATTTTAATCTAAATATGTGAGGGACTGGTGCCTGAAATAGGTTTCGGGAGAAATCTGTGCTACAGGTCAATCATTGAGCTTAGTATGGTTTACTTAATAAACCTATTGAAAGTTTTACTGAAATCTCCGTAGTCTACAGGTTTTGTACAAATATAATTTACAAAGGCTCCTTTTGGTCGTAAAAAAATAACCTGAACCTACCAATAATAAGCGATCTCCTTTCAATTAAACAGACTAATATTAATAGAACTGACTATAGATTTTTCGCCGAAAAGTTCATCGTCGAAAGGTAATTCGATTAACCATTCGGCGCTGACACTAATGTACCGTGTCAGGCGCGCTCTGGAATTATTTCTGAACACTGACAATCGAATCTTTGCAACGCAATTGCATGCTTATAATGTTGTCATTTGTAATTGCATTTAATTTCTATTACTTTCTAAGCTTAAATTGGATGGAAAATTAATTGAAAATTGATTTATTTTGTAATAGCTGACTTGAGTTATAACTTGTTTTTCATTTAGCGCTTCCAATGTAATAATTTCCCTTGAAATAGGCCCTAATATTATAACGTTAGTTATATCATTTTATTATTATATTAGGTGACGCTTCGTTAAATTTAAGCTCCAACGCTAACTCCTCCAATTTACACGGCTATTTTCGTCTACACACAGGGGCTATTGTCCTATTATTATTAGACCTCGAACTTTTCATAGATAAATTTGTTTTCTATGACTGGATGGTGTGTCTATGACTTAGCGATGACAGCTTCAATCTACTTTGGGGGGGGGGGGGTCATGGAAAGGTTATGGAAAGTTATGGGCTATATTAATCTATGCTGGCGACGTTAGCCCTTAGCCATACTAAATGGAGCGTCCCACGTGCGTGCGTAAAAAAATCTGAAACACACACAAAAAAATCTATTAATTTTGCTATGAAAATCTATGAAATTTTAAATAGTTTTCTTCCTTATTTGTTGTGTAAGTAGTCTAGTTTCATAAGTATATTTATCAAAACATACTACACTCTTATTGTCAAAGTGTGGCGATACATAGTTTGCAATTTGCATATTACCCCATATCGTCGCCTTAATCTTAAGCTCGGCGCAAACGTGTCTGTGTGGTTATAAGCGCGATATCTAAAACGCAAAATGCCTATAATTAATGTCTAAAAATAAATTTGTCTTAATAGCAAAATGCCTCACACTCAAATACCCTAAGACGCACAACATCTAAAACGTAATTAACCTGAACAGCCAAATGCCTAAAACTTAGATTACGCAATGCCTGAAAAATAATTTGTCTTTGATATTGTAGTAATTACTGCTTTAAAAATATGGGTGAAAGTTTACATAAGTTTTAAAATCTTTATCCAGGTGTTTCGTTTTATTCTAATTGTCGACATCAAGTTATTATCACACTAAAAAGATTCATTCTGGCTGAATGAAATTAATAAGATTTGAATATTCCATGTTTCTCAAAGCACGTGAAACTCTTTATACTGTTTTACACTAAAGCATTTCATTCCACCAAACTGCATTAGACCAATTTGATTGGTTTTGTCAAAACTCATCATGATTATTTGTATTCCCTGCACTCAATTTCATTTGGGTGTGATTTCTTCTTGCCACATTTAAAAAAAGTTTTACAACTGTCTACCAGATGTCAACCTTCCTTTGGTAGACTATTATTAGTGGATACCTACCTCAATTTCCTAAAATACTCACGAACTGTGTCAGTTACGCTATTGTTTAATAATAAACCAAAAAGCTAAAATATATATAGAATATAATAAATAAGATAAAATTTAAGCCTCTTTTGAAAGCAGTGGAAAGCTGTAGAGATAGGTACACGTTTATCTTGAAATTGTTATATCAACCGAAGTGTTATCTGTATTTTGTTTTCACGTTGCGTCCCAACCGTCCCATTTAATATCCGCAACGATGACAGCGGCAATTAACGCGCATTTTATTTTCATTACAGGTCGAAAATCAACAAGAGATTTACCGACAGGACAAAATGTAGTATCCGTAGCGCCTATTGAAGTCCCTGATGGTAAGTCAATGGTTAAAAGTAATATTTTACAGTAAATGCTATGCCATCAAAACCTTAAAGGTGGAAATGGGAGCCAAGGTCTATGCAACTTTTAATTCATATATTCATTTGTAACGTTACCTACTAGCTACAAATGGAATAATTTTTACGTACTAGAAAAAATGCACTGAAAAAAATCGACCTGCCTCAGGCGGGAATCGAACACAGCATCTTCCGCAATCCACTCAGCCAACCGTATTGCGGAAGATGCAGGGTTCGATAACCGCCTAAGGCAGGTCGATTTTATTTCAGTGTATTTTTTCTAGCTTCAAATGGCTTTTCGATATGAAATAATAAAAATAAGTTTTGCTATCGACTTCACTGACAAAAGAATTGAGATTTAAATGATTGCCAATTTCTGTAAATATTCCTGTTTATTTGTCATACAACATTCTAAAATAAATTCACAATATAATTTTTTGTTTCTATTACGAAATATAACTTCTTAATTTGTACAACCGAATTATTGGTATAAAGCAGATAACGTTGCACAAATTGAAGCCCAAGGATTGACTTGAACTTGGCTCGACACGCGTGCAAATAATAGAACGTTAATAATAAAGCTATCACTTTGTTTACTTGTGCAGTCAAGACTAATAGTAGATTATGAAAATCAATACTCTAATAGTTTTAAGAAAGTTCAACAAACAGTTAAGTCAACAATGAGGGTCTTGGGTGAAACTCGCTTCCACCTTGCCTTATGTATATCACATGACATAAGATGAGATGTTTAAAAAAAAAAGTTTATTGACACAAACACACAAACAAAAATATCACACATACTTACTCACTATTTGTCTCATGAAGACCAATAGTTCCATAAAAAATATTTTTCACTTCTCATGCTCGCAAAATTAGTCTTTATGTTTATAGGCTGCAAAAAATGGCTTGTTCTAGAGTAAGTAAAATTTTCTTTTAGACACAGATTGTTAGGCCCAACCACAGAGCAGAAAAACTTGTGAACTGTGGGCCCAACAGCCAACAACGCTCAATGAGGAGTTTCTCCCGAGTACTTGTTGTAAAAACACGTGTTGAGATTGAGAGACTCCATTTTTAATCCAAATCTACCGTACATTTTTTGTTACTTTAGTTACATTTTGAACTTGACATTGGTAAAATGCGTACGCTTAATGCGACGCGACGCAATTAATTAAGAATAGATAGAACGCTCAATAAAACTTCTACCTTGCGATAATTTATTTATATTACTTGTGTTTTCTACCTCAAAAGTCATGAAACCAGATTAAAATAGTAATCGATTATTATTAACTAGCGACCCGTCCCGGCTTCGCACGGGTGCAATGCTTATGTAAATATGCATGTATTATACATATAAACCTTCCTTAAGAATCACTCTATCTATTAAAAAAAAACCGCATCAAAATCCGTTGCGTAGTTTTAAAGATCTAAGCATACATAGGGACAGACCGACGGCGGATAGCGACTTTGTTTTATACTATGTAGTGAAACGCATCGAATTACTTGGCAGAATCAAATATGTACCTAAGTTAAATATCGCCATGTTAAAATAAAAAAAAAGTTTACTGGCGCGAATTGGCTATTATCAAAGTGCTTTATGTAGCGGCAGCAATATTCTTAGGCTGCATACTGTACAAATACTTTAAATTTAATTTTCATTTAAATGTTAAAGTACTTGTTTAATTTGATCGCAATCGAAGTAAAAAGCAGAGTGTAAAACACGTATGCCCTTGTTGTACAATCTACTATTTAAAGTCTTAATACGACATAGACCCCAAAAGTTACTAATGCTACAGTCATTGTTTCCAATGGGAGCTTATATGCCTAAAATCGCCAATACTAAAAGTATTAAGTGTGCCAAAGCCCCTCCATCTATGTACGTTTTATAGCCACTAAAAAGCGTTTGTGTAAGGTAATACTGCTTCTATGAACCGTATTGAGCACAGCTCTGCATAATCCATGCGGAGCGGGCGATCAAAATACAGTATGCGATATATGTCTAATATGAAACCATGAATTACTTTTTATGATACTTCGGTATAAAAACTTTTGTTACTCGTTGAATCTGGTAATCTGGCACGATATTTACTGCTTGTGTTGGTAGCTTTTTACATTACGGTTTATTGTTTATTTTTCATTAATTTTTAATCAAAATTTTACTCGTGATTTAGTGAATGCGACCGGTATTTTTATCATTTATGGCCTCAAATGACTTTTTTAAACTGTAAAATTTTGATAAGTGCGTTCTGATGTAAGTTTAGTTGAATCCGATTGAAAATTCTTTAACAGCCCCAAGCACCAATTAGCCTACTAGGTATCTAATTTATGTTGTCCTGGTACTGCTGAGATGATTTCGACTTTAACGACTATAACAACTGTTTTGTTACTTTTTAGGCTTGTTGCCCCTTTTATTTAGGTAACAGGTAGCCTGTCACCTGAATAAATTTGCTAGCAGCAAACTATCACTATTATGGAGCATGGCTCATGCTGCTAGATGTGGCACATTTGTAACCAAATATTACTCAAGGCTCTGCTCAATCCCTGATTAATGAGCGTGTGTATGTATGCACCTATTTAATAAATAAATAATAAAATAAAAATATTTTTTTCCAATAATTCATGGTTAAAATGTTAACGCCGAGGCTTCCCAGTAACTAATTAGAGATACTTGTGTTACGAATGTCGCGAAAAACTTTCTTAGTTGTTTACAATATTCGTTTTACAATATTAAGAGTAAATTAGTCTAGTGTATCTATGTCCGAACTATAATAAGGTTTTTATTTTATTTCAATTATAACATTTCAAGGGGGCTTTCTTCACCGTATTTCTAATGATATGTACTGACTTGGCAAAATGCTTTTTTACTTGTTTGTTAAAAAAAGCATTTTGCCAACTCAATCTCTAGACACCCTTTTGCGAAACTTCGCCAAGACCAACTGATCTTACTGGCTTATTAAAGACTCACCAACGCCCCCGCCTTCGTAAAAGCAAATTCTTATGAAAATTACGTTCCAGCAAATAATTAATAAAAATCTATTAGCATTATACACTCATTATCTAATTCTCTTTTTTTAAATTTCGTTGAAGATATTTAATTTTCGCGATCTCGAAAGTAAATTTAAAATTAGAAAACCCTTTTTATGTGGCTCATTTAATATTAAGATTCTTTTCTCTTCATTTTCCCCATAATGATAATGAATCTTTTGAAATTGATGATAAAGCTGAAAGTAGGTTGGTGTCAGGCAAGGTCACAAATTCTAATGCTAAAACCTAAAACAGTATGTCGATAGCAAGATACACTGTACTGACTCCAAATATATTTGGTGCAGGATAGAAGGAAGAGATATATAGGTGAAAGTGGAAACAAGCGTCTCACCAGGAATCGTGCTGTAGGAACACCAACAAAGAATATTCTTTCTATCATTTCTTTTTTCTGCCGTGCGCTTGGATTGAAGGAAAAGGTAACCAGTGTAATTACTGGGCATGGAAGGCATCATCTTAGTCCCCAGGATGGCAACGCACTTGCAGTGTTAAGTGACTTACCCATATTATTACAATTGTCTATCGGTGACGTCCCATAATGCTATTTAACCATGTTATGTTATGTACTATTCCGTCAAAAAAGTACTTGGAAAAGATCAATAAAACACAAAATTTAAGTTATTCATCCGAATTGATTTTATCACCTTCAAAGTATGCTCCCTCAGAAACGATACTTACGCCAACGAATAATCATCAAAACATTGTTTAAACGCTGTTTCCGAAATTGAGTTCAGTTCTCGTCGCAAATTCTCCTTTATGTTTTCTATCGATTGAAAACGGGTGCCACGAAGTGGTAATTTGAGTTTAGGAAAAAGAAAGATGTCGGCTGGAGTCATATCTGGTGAATGGTTACTCGATGGTATTTGTTGAGTGTTTGGTCAAAAATTCCTTCACAATGATGGCCTTGTGCGAGGGCCCATTCATGGTGTAAAATCCCGCCGCATAACGCTCAAATAATATTCTTTATTTACCGTTTGACCTTCCGGTTAAAATTCCGAGTGCACAATACCGCGAAAGTCAAAGAAAACAGTCAACATGACTTTGACTTTTGATCGACTTTGGCGTGGTCTTTTCGGTTTCGGTTCAGTTGGAAGGCGCCACTTCGAAGCTTGTTGAGTTGTTTAATGTCAAACTCGTAAACCTCGTCTTATACTTCTCAACCAGTAATAATGCCTTTCATGAATGTTGGATCGGAATTGACTCGTTCTGGCAAGTTCTCGACGACTCTCATGCGGTTGAGTTTTTGGAAAAAATTCAGGTCTTAAGCCTTCTGTAACATTTTCAGTGAATTCCATTGGCAATGCAAAAATTAAAACAAACTCTTTGTTCGATGTTTTTGTCCAATAAAAATTTTGCAATAGATACGATTTATCTAAAAACGGCACTGTATTTATTATAAATAAGAGCTGCAACTCAAACTCCGCGCCTAAATGGAAAACAGTTGTGCCAATCTAACAACAACAACAAAAAAACAAAAAAAAAATTGGAACTGTTTAATTTGCAGCGTTGGTAGACTCTAAAAAGGTGGACTAACGATCTGGTAAAGGTCACGATACCAACTAGAGGTGTGAGCGAGCGCGCTATAGCAAGAGTTAGCAGAAACGAGGGGCTGGCAAATTCACTCAGTCTGCTCTTGTGATTTATTGCGTTCAGATGTTGTTTTAAAAAAAAAATCTAAAGGAGTGTTTGGCGGGAAATCATGGCGTCTGGATGTCGATCTTTATTTCGATAGTTGAAAATTGCTTCGGAGTGGATTTTGTGCAGTGAAAGTGGTGTCGTTTCGTTGCATAAGCATCCGTGTTGACGAACAGTTAAGAGGAATCATTGAAATAAAGGTTTTGTGTATGTGGCGTTGAGTATTGTATAGTGGTTGGAAATCCCACTATACAATTCTCATCAGTCACCATCATGAGGTCTGTACCGTGTATTTCTCGCCAAGCACTCCCTAGATGCATTAAAAAGTGTGGCACCCACATTTTAATGCAAAAATCAAGAAAGAAGATGAAACTGATGACTTGGCTGTATGGGCTAGATCCCTTTGCCGTCCCGTAACAGGGAAAATTTAACAATAAAAAAAATCTAAAATAATTCATATTTTAGAAACGGTTCACTTTCGGATAGTACATCCCTCAATGAAATCGACTAGTATTGTCCTCTTCGATCTCCTTTACCAGACATTCTGTATATATAAAACACGCGGGTTTTCTTTGTGTTTACAGGAACATTAAAAACGCCAAATAAAATTGCACTTAGATTGTTTCAACATTACGTCTTGTTTTAAGGCCTCCTGACTACCATGCTCTTAAACTTTTGAGCTATAGAGCTTCTTCATCAAGGTACCTACATCAAGGTACTCAAGCGTGCAACTATGGTTGCCCAAGCTTTTTTTTTCGTCGGGTTCCGGTAACTACGATGGCCTTGCTATACTTAGCAATCTATCTACTGATCTTTTTGGTCAGTTTTTTAAAAAGACAACTTTAAGAAAGCTTCTTAATCCATACTTTATTGCACTACAGTAAAAAAGTATTGCAAATGAGTGCATGCACCTACATTTGATTACAGACTGAAGTTTCGCAAATTCATAAAAATATCGAAAAGAAACATTGTAATTTCAATCATTCGAGTTGAAACGCTCACGATGTAAAGTATACGAGCTAATCCAACTGAATGTTGCATCAAAAACGCCAGCTGTGTTCGTTTCCATTGATATAGTTCACTGCAAATTGAAAATTAGTGCTTGAATGCTTGGTAAGACGCTCAATCGGTTTGATCTTTAGCACGTGGCCGCTGTTGCTTATGTAATAGAGTTGAAATTGCAGGTCTGTTCCACCCTACCTTCTACTATAAGAGTGCTGTCTAGCTTCAACGGAATAGCAGGAATGAAAGGAGTTACAGGTTGAAAGTGAATGTCGCTTTGAACTGCCCTTTGATAGTAACTAGTCGATTACTCTATCGAGTATACGTTGCGAAAATTGCTACTTGATATAATTTCAAAGTTCAGCATTAAATGAAGTTAACTGTTAGCGTATGTTGAATACTTTCAATATCAAAATAAAAAGAAATTGAGTACCGTCTTAGTAAAGAGTTTGCAGGTAAAAATTATTGAATATATTTCTCGGGGAATTGCATGAATTGTGAATATATTTAAACTTTTCTTTTTGTAATTTATTTTATTTAGCAGTTTTGGAAATATTAGAAAAATATAGCTTTATTATGATGTTATAAGAAACGATCTATTGAAATTAATTAATTGGGTCATGTTAGAACGCACAACACAATTGCGATTTAGTAAAACTTAAATAGGTATTCAAGTAAAAATTTATATAAAATTGCTAGTGCTATTAAATCGTGAATACCTATACATGAAAAGATCTATAGTATTCGCACAAAGTATAGGTACTGGTACCTACCGACTTTTATTAAATTGAAACAAACTTCATAATTGCAACGCGTAGCAAAATATATTGCGAACGTGTTGTTTATCTGATGATAATGATAAGCAAACAACAAAATTAGCCGTGCACGACCGCAAATTGATTATCCCAATTAAAGTTATTTGATTGACATAACCTAATTTACATTGTTAAAAATAGCTTTTCATCGAAGTTTTTGAAATTCATTCTCGGCTTAGTTAGTGGCAGCTTATCTCAGAGTTGAGTTCCCTGTGTAATACCACAAGCTATTTGATCGATTATTTCAACGAAAACTATTTATCAATTACTCTATTGAACGATGCCTTTATTTCTACGAAGCTTTTATTAGCCGATGTAACGTTTCGCCGAAAAACCTGTTACCGAAATTCATTTCAACGACAATACATATAACCGAAACATTATTAGTCGATGTAACATTTCACTGAATTATAGACGGTAGGTTAAAAACTCGGCTACAGGGATTCCTATCACTTGCACGGTAAATTAAAACGGGAGAAATCAAATAAGGTTGTACTTCAGTATTATTATTTAATTTCGTAAGTAATAAAAAAACAATAAACATTGATAATAATTCAAAGATGCAAGAATTTTGTGTAATTTTAACAAGTCTAGCTTGATACCCCTTATCTACTCTGTGCCATAACAACAATTTTATTGTTGAGTACAGGCATGAGGAAGAATAGACAGTTTCACAGGTTGATAAGGTTGCATTTTCCAGTGAAAAAAAAACGATACCATAGTAATTATGTTAAAAATTAACTAGCAACGTATCGTTAACTTTACACACTGTAAATTTTAAATGCGATTACATCTGAGGATTAAATTATAGTTGCTTAATGTCAACCCTGCTACTGCAAGTGTATCGTATGTGCAAGGATGAGAGCGCGTTCAAAAATCGAGCTGCAGAAAGGGACTGTGTAAAAAGAACCTTCGGTAAATGATTACTATTATCAATATTCATGGAAATGACGCGCGAAATATAAATTATTTATCCCTCATCAAGCAGGAATTTATTATTCATTGGCGTCAACTTTTCAACACCGGTAAAATTTGAAAATTTAAGTCAGTTCGTAGATGAGATTAATACTTGTTAAAAGCCATCAGGAAATCTAATACCGTTGAATCACGTACCAAAGCCAGGTGCCAGTTATATCTCGAACGTCCTTATAACTCAGCAACAATACAAACTTTAACCACGATTTTATTACAGTGAGGTATTTCGATCCGAATTGTCCGCCTATATTATTTTTAAAGGATAGACTTCCAGATCAGAAATCTTGTTTCAAAGGCAATTAAACGTAGCGTATCTGATACGTTTCGTAGAAAGAGTGATACCGCGACAAACCGCTATTTATTGTTGGAGGGTCGTGCATTAATCACGCGCCCCCGTTCTAGTTCGCGGACGGTAGCGCCGCACCAGACGCGACGGCACCGCGCGCGTGGCATGTTGTTGAGCGGAAAAATAATATTAATTAAGCTTGTTTCAAAAAAAAATCTTGATTTATTGTTAAGTTTTAGTAAGTATATTCGTATTCTTCTGAGCAAACAGTCCACCATCTTGGTGATCTTGGGCTGTTTACCATATTGGATTTAGAATGACATGAATACAAACTAAACGTATAAAATTTCATGTTCACCACCTGTCAATAACTGCCTTAAACTTCAGTTGCAAGATTTGAGGCGAACATACAAACATTGCTAGTTAAATAAAAGCTTGTAAAAAGTTTGCTGTGCAGTTATTAAAAAAACTAATCAAAATGTTACCCTAAATGTGTTTTTGAATTATTGACTACATGAACTTCACGCCTTACGCAGAAAAGTTCTTTATCAGATTCAATACTGATTTAAAGGTGGATGGCATTGAAAATTAAATTGATCTCATTTGTAATTTATATTTCTTTATAATTTCATAATTTAAAATGTTCAAATAACATCTGTCGTATACCACTATGTAAAAATAACAATTTGAATATTTTAATAAACTTCTTTCATATACACAAATAAAACTAATTTTACTATATTATTTATATAAAGAATCGTACTTTTTTAATACTTCATACTTTATTTTAAATAATTTATATTTAAAGAAACAGACTTGTCAAATCTTTTCACGTTCTCGTACCTATCTAAAATCGCCAGCATGCAGACCGCGTCCTTCGAATATGTAACGAAGGCATGTTTGTGACTTTTGGCGTGGTTCGGTCCAATCGATCCAAAAGTTTGGAACTTGTAAACAAGTTCGATACTAGGTTTTATTACTGTCCTATGTATAACTATGGTTTTCTTTTCAGAATCAATGTACCCTAGCTTCGCGGAGCCAATACCTAATGTAACAGTCACAATAGGCAGAGACGCGCTGCTAGCGTGCGTCGTAGAAAATTTAAGAGGATTTAAGGTGAGTCTACACAAGAGACGAAAAAAGGTTATGATTTCACGGATTAACACTTCTGGGTCCTTACTTTTGTAGAGTGCAGATTTAAGGGATGAAATTGACCTTGCGAGGGGCTTTCAATAAAAAGTGAGAATGGGGTGTGTTGCCGGTAACTTTTATTAAATCTTATTTTAATACACTACAAATAACCTTTTCTAAGCTCAAAATTTCTGTCTGAAAAACGCTACGCTGACCTATAATAAAATTAGGGTACGGACACACAGAAAAAGTAGAATGTACTATGTCTATTGATGTTTTAAAGGACTCGCATCAAAAAAGTCTTATAGTAAAGAAGTATTGGATCGGTAAATAGCTCAGTGGCTACCACTTTGCTGTGTCAAAAAAGTTAACGAATAGGCCGACATAATTACATATTTTTTTAGGTGGCGTGGGTGCGCATGGACACACAAACTATATTAAGCATCCACCACAACATCATAACCCAGAATCCTCGCATCAGCTTATCATACAACGACCACAGGTCGTGGTACCTTCACATCAAGGACGTTCAAGAAGTGGACCGCGGGTGGTACATGTGCCAAGTTAATACAGACCCCATGCGGTCGAGGAAGGGTTATCTACAAGTAGTAGGTATGTATGAAAATATTAAAATACCAATTAAATTATAAATAAGTTTGTTAGTATCATCTTCTAAATATATGTATAAAATTCAAAGTCCTGACTGAGATATCAACGCACAGCCCAAAGCACTAAACCCAGAGACTTGGAATTTTGCACATAGATACCTTATACAGTATAGGCATCCACTAAGAAAGGGTTTTTGGAAATTCCACCCCTAAGGGGGTAAAATAGGGGATGAATCAAAATCGCGACTTCGTCCGCGTGGACATGGACATTCGAGAAAATCCTTAGGAGACCAATAACCAGAAGAAAAATTATACTGTTTTAATTTCATCAAAATCCGATCAGCCGTTTTTACGTGACTAAGCGGATCCTCACCAAGCGAGCAGCCTCGTGCGAGGCCCGCCGCACGTGGCATACGTTCTGCCTCGCGTGAGGAGGGAAGTCGCGGGTGGAAGCTAGTAGAAATATAAAAAGTTGGGCTACGAAGGTTTAAGATTACTCGTGGCCGTTTGGCTGTGAGGAATACTAGAGATATTCCTGCTATGAGGTATACTGGATATCTTCCTGCTATGAGGTATACTCGATTCTTCCTGCCATGAGGAAATTTCATTTAAATAAAGAGCTTTTTGACTTTTTTGTGTATCGATAGTTAAAGATATGATAGTCTGTACTTCAGCTGTGGTTGAGGGTTGCAGGTAAAACTAGCTTCCTCTCATTCTGTCTTAACGTCACTGACCAAGAGGTATCCTCTGTCCAAAAGAAAATATCTAATCAAAATTCTAGAAAAGTAATTTTAAACTATTTAAGAACACAATAACAGCACTCATAAAAGCTTTTCAAGCACATAATTCTAAAATATTGTTAAAGTTTCAAGTACTTAATCAGAATAACTAAAACTCTTTGTAATAAGCACTTTGAAAGTCTGTAGACTACGGCTGTAATATTTATTTCTATTGCACTGTCTAAATACGTTTTTAAGAGCGTAACGCGACTGTGTAACAAACAAAGGATTCACTTTATTCAGCAATGGTAAACACCTGTGTGTTCGTAGGTCGTTATAAAATATATCGACCTCTAATTCTGGTCTATAAAGAACTCACTTCTCACTCCAACGCTTACTTCGATTTTATCTTTTATGGGGACAATAAAACATCCAATTTTTACCATTTTTCTAACGATCATAGCGCGCTAAAAACATGAGCGTAAATTTTGAATTAACGTATGTAAACACAACAAATTTGTATGACAATATTTCAAAATTTGTACATTTTAGGGACATGACACGCTCTGACCGTGGGAAGCACGGCCAGATGTGCAGGAAAGAGAGAAATAAAAGATTAGATAAACTTAATCACTGTTTATTAGCTCAGGGCGTGGATGGGCTTTCGCACTGGGATTCTCATACGTTAGAAGGAGAGACTTAGCTTCGGCGGTTAGCGGAGGAAGCGGCAGGAACCAGGCACGTCGACTACCAGCGTGGTCGGCGTGGGTTCAGCTTCGGCCGGTAGGGTGGCACGAAGCACAGCAGCGGAGCAGCAGGGTAGGCGGCTGCCCGTAGATAGGATCCCTGAAATGTTATTTAGAAAGATATGAACAGGTGTTCGCTAAAGTCGACCGGCTAAGGTTAGGGTATAAAGGGACGAAGCTACAATTGAAATGTTTTAATAAAATAAGTTAATAAAGGAACTACAAGATATAAGGGTGACAAAGTGATCAAAAAAATTATAAGAGGTAAAGGTCGAGCAAAGGTCAACATGTGGTCACTATATACTATTTAAAGAAAGAACAGTTAATTTCAAGTAGAAATTAGTATTTACTTTTTAGCAACATATAAAATTAAAATAGTTATTCAACTCGATAGATTTCTAAACGCACCCTTCTTAGCGGTCTCATAAAATAATTTTACAGAGATTAATTGTTAAAAGATTATAGCTGTGGATTGTAATTTGTCCACGGCCCATTTAGTGGAACGTTTCACATGATTACAACCTCAGTATAATGTATAGGAATTCAATATCAAAATAATCATAAATAACGTTTTGCAAATTTACTACTAAAAAGTACCTATACAGTTTAAGGTTACCTTATCTATTAGTGCAAGGAATTGAAATAATAATTAATACGTTAATTAAATGAAATTTCGATTTAACACTAGGTTTACTAAATTATTAAAAAGCTAGATGCAAAACGTTAAAATGATAGGTTAAGAACACACACTCACCCTAGTTCGGGGATCTCGCACAGAAGATTACTACTGAATGACGTCAAGAAAGATAAGAACTATAGCTGGAGAAAATTGAAGAAGAGGCCCAGTTTCTCCGAGCTACGCCTTAAATACTAGGATTGATCTGGAACCTTCCCAAAAATTTGTAGTGGGAGTTCCGTTTAATGAATAATTCAACCATAACCAAAGGATAGTTTATACAGAGTAAGTGAATCTATGGTTGAAGTAGCAGTAAATTATGTAAACAAAATAATTTAAATTGTTTATCGAAATATTCTACAGGCAGAAAATACAAGTTAAAATATATTAGTTATTTAATTAATTTATGGCACAAATTAGATGGGCCAAAAGGCTTGTATACAAAGTTCGAGATATTTTTAAAATGGAGGGTAGTCAGAATCATTATTATAAATAATAGAATTTAGAAGCGGGTATCGGCGTCAGCCGACATGAGAACTGTCATTAGTAGACAGATCAAAATAAGTTTATGAAATAACAATTGCTATGTTTATATTTGTTTTAAAAACAAGTAAAAGTTAACATTAGTATAAAATATTTAATTATTATAGTTGATAGTTATGTGATGCTTTGTTTTGTATGGATTGGAGATATAGAAAGCGCGAAAGACGCGCGGCCAGGGCACCGTGAAAATAAAATGTATGGCGCCCAACGAACGTAATATATTTGGCGTCGCTCCCACGCCAAGTATATTTCGTTCGTTGTCGTTCGATTGTTCGAATAAGAACAATCGCGGAAAACACATGGGATACTTTTCACTGTAGTTATTCGAACAATCGCGCAACACACATAAGTTATATTCGAATATACAAAGGTGTGATTAATCATAAAAATCTTTTCGGACCATCCTAAAATATTTTGAAACATAAAAAGGTGTTCCTTAAATAGATATTACGAAAATAATTACAGTCATACACTAAAGACGTTATCCGCCGATGAAAATCCAAAAATGAATGTACCTTAAACTTTCCTGTTACGTTATATTCGTCTTTTATATAAGAAAAGCTTATATAAAGACACTTAAACCTATAGACAAGTTTGAAAGGTGTTCCACTAAGCTATTGTCGGTGTTTCCGTGCAGTTCCACCATCAATCATTGACAACATGACGTCTACTGACATGGTAGTGCGCGAGGGGTCCGATGTGACCTTGGTGTGTCGCGCCTCCGGATACCCCGAGCCCTACGTCATGTGGCGCCGGGAGGACGGACAAGACTTCAACTATAATGGAGAATCAGGTATTTGTAATTAATTATAGCCGCCCGGACTACTGAGATGATTGTTGGCTTTTGTTCGTTGGTTAACTGAAGGATTGTGAATGATACTCACTGAACTCTCTATCTCAAAAACTATTTAACCAATTTTAATGAAAATTACATGCTTTGCTAAGTTGGACTATACCTAGACTAACTAAAAAGATATTTGAGATATGCGGACACAAACATACACTTGTGAAATTTGCCAACTATCCTTAGAAGCTGTTATAGACTAAAATTACAAAAACTCTGCAATTCTGACAATATTACATACACAGGGGTCAAATTGATGACCACTTTTTTTGAAGTCGGCAAAAAAGTGTATCTAACTCAAGAAGCAATTCAATCGTCAGTGAACCAACAAGCAAAAGTCTAAAATCAGGACTAATTATAATAATGAATTAATAATTTCAATAAGGTAAAAGGATAATAAATATATTACCTTTGTGGGAATAGGCTCCTAGACAACTAGGCTTGCAACATAAGGGCTCTTTTCTAAAAGACTTAACAATATAATTTTTTTGTTACTAATGAAAATATATCTTATACTCAATTTTTGTGAATATAATCTGTTATAATTACCCACTTAGATAAGACACAAGGTAATTTTGAAAACAAGCAAATCCTCTCAGAATGCTCTTAGATTATAACAGTTAAAACCGCTTGAAAATTCATTCAGTGGGTTCACAAAATAACACGAGGTATTTCTGTATTCGTCTGTGTAGATATTACGGGCATTTCCTTTTGATACTGTGTTTCACTTTAATTTTTCGTTAGGTATTTGATATTTTTATGTTTTTTTTAACTAAGTATCTATAAATAATATATACCTACATAGGTATATATTGAAGTCGGTGTGAACAAGGTAGTTATTATCTTTAACACACTCACACATGCGTCTCAAGTTTTCTAGGATAATGTTAGCTCCTAAAGCTGATGACGTAATGTAAAGGCCGCTATTGATGTCTGAACGTATTTCGTTTAGCTCGGTAGAAATTTCTTTTAGATGATTATTTATTGCTGTAAATTGCGTATTCATTATCCTGGTCAGGTTTACACAAAACTGTATCCCAAATCGTGCAATATATACTTTTAATATTACCTATGCATCTCTGAAATCGATGGAGAGAAATAATAATGCACCAGTCACTGGCAGTGCAAATATATATCGGATTAATTTCAGGTTCCGCCTTTTCCATCAATCGCTAGAATCTTTTCATTTAAATATTGCCGCTAGAAAAATACTATTTATGATATTTTTTTGCTTCAAATTAAACACAGTGAATAAAATATATTTCAAAATAATAAAAACGCGAAAAAAATAATAAAAAAATGATCCTACGCTTATAGAAATACAAAATATACCCACACAATTATTTTTATTATAAATCACTAATGTAATAGCGTTACCAAACGGGTTTCGGGTTAAAGAATATTTATTCTCATAAAAACATACAGTTTGCTTAAAATGAGATACATAGATACTTAAAATAAAATTAGAAACAAAGCAGTAACGGTGGTTTTCTTAAATAACAAATCAAGAACTATGAACTATGAAACTTAGGTAAGACTACCTAAAATTACAACATCAACATAATAAACACACTTTCTTTTCACTTAAACTATTAAATTCTAATGGTGTGCAAATCTATAAATTTATATAACTTGGTTTTAAATTGTTTTTTATTAGTACACGCTTTTATATCATTTGGCAACTTGTTGAACAGCTGGACTCCTTCAAATAATATAGTTTTCTTTCCGTAATTAGTTCGGACTTTAGGAAGTTTAATTTTTAAGTTGTTTCTTAAATTATGTGTATTCACTTTTAAATTTAGACTGATACTAGATTTTATGGAACCCGTAATGATGTTTTTAATTAAAATGCAAGTGGAATAATTATAAAGTTGTTTTAAATCAAAAAGTTTGGTTTTTTTATATAATTCTATTGTAGGTGTCAGATAGTGATATTGAAATAGTACCTTGATAATTTTATTTTGTGTTCTTTGTAATGCATTTAGGTTTGTTTGGGCGGCCGAGCCCCATATTTCTATCAGATATTCTAGATGTGATTTTGCCAAAGAATTATATATTGTTTTGCGGACATTATACGGAATACAATGTACAGATTTACGTATAGCACCAAGTAATTGTAATAATTTTGTTCTAACGTGTTCAATGTGGTTTTTCCAGGTTAATTTATCGTCTATCCAAAGGCCCAAGTATTTCTCTGTATGTGATTGCTTTATGAAATCATTGTTAATTCTAAGTGGTTCAAAATCAGGTATAAGTTTGTTTTTAGCTTTAAAGATCATAAACGATGTTTTTGACGTGTTAATAGTAAGTAGATTACACTGTAACCATTCATTAAATAAAGTTAGATCGCTTTGAGCTTCCTTAATTAGGCTATGGATGGAATTGCCAAAGTAGAATATGCAAGTATCATCAGCATATAAGGTTAAGTGTCCAGCAAGTCCTATGTTATTTATATTATTAATATAAATCAAAAATAGCAACGGACCAACGATAGAGCCTTGTGGGATTCCATGCGTTATCCTTTGGGCAGTACTGGTGAATTTATCTATCGTAACAACTTGTTGCCTATTCTGTAAATATGATGTGAATAATTTTAGAGCTGTGTCTGTGATTCCTATATTGCTTAGCTTCTGTATGAGCTTTTGGTGACTAACGGTGTCGAAAGCTTTTTTTAGGTCTATAAAAATCTATAAAGGTTTAATCTAGATGATGATCAAAATAAATTATGTATCGTCCAATTAGCGAATGTGACGTAGTTCAATGTTTAATTGGAATGGAATATATAAGTAACCTATATTTTATTTTACATATTATACATTCATAATATCACGCTCATAATTCCAAAATGGTTGAGCAATGCTTTATGTTGGATACACATAAAAGCTCATCCGGATATGCAACAGTCACTATTTCGCCGGTCGCTGTATCGAAAATGTTCTATCGACGGGTCACTACATCAAGGTACACCATATCGAACGGCACCGGTTAAAACCGAATAGGTTATGTTTCGTTAGATTAGAACTGTAACCAAAACGAAGCGCGACCCGAGTCTTCGAAGCGAACGTGCTGCGGTAGCGGCCAGTGAAGTGCCAGAAAAGCATTCATAAGATCCGGTATCGATACAACGTACCATCGATATGGTGAACCGTCGATGTAAGGACACATCGATGAAATGTTTTCGATACAGCGACCATCGATGTCGTTAACTCTTCTTCTTCACTGCCGTTTCGCTCTCGGCAGAGCGGTCGTGGTCACGTTGAGGCGCTCACGTCAGTGGTAGAGGCAGACACAGCCCTCCGCACGATCTCCCGCCATCTCTCTCTCTCTCTCTGTTGGCAGAGTATCTGGCGTAATCAGACACGCGTCTATCCACTGTGGATTTTACTTGTTCAGTTCAGCGCATAGGTGACCTGCCACGCGATCTAGTTCCCGCACCATTCCTTGTATCACCAACCGCTCTATGGAATCGTTATCCCGCCTAGAGACGTGTACAAAGTACTGCAGTATGCGTGACTTTACTACGGCCGACAGACGTTGCGTGATGCCGAGCTCCTGAAGAATTGACACGTTGGTGCAGAACTCCGTCCACGATATCCCGAGCATCTTCCTCCAGCATCACTTCTCCGGGGCATCTATCTATCTTTTCCTTTTCTAACTCGCGCATTGTCCACGTTTCCGCTGCGTAAAGAAAAATGGGGAATACAAGTGTTCGCACAAGCCTGACCTTGGTGGCTTTGGTAACGTTGCGATTCCTCCACACCTTCCTTAACTTCTCCATCGTAGTTCTGGTTATGGCCAGCCGCCGTTGTTTAAGATTAAAGCGCCAAGGTATACGTAGGCCTGAACCACATCGCAGTTCGCAATTTGTGTCACTTCGGGCGAATTGTCGCTAGCGCGATCCACGATCATAACCTTGGTCTTAGATCGGTTTATTTTTAACCTAAACATAAGGCTTACGCGCTCCACTCTGAGAAGTAATTCCTCCATAAGGTCAGCGCTACTCGCAAATAAGGTGGTGTCATCTGCGTACCGCAAGTTATGTCGTTAACTAGACCCTTTCAAAATAGTGACAGGTTTCCAGCCTATCCCCTTTGATTTATAGCTGACATAATGACTGTAATCAGCTAACATAGACAAACTTTATCCTTTTCTAATAGCTATACGCTCAATCCCTCAAAAATTTTTGGTCCGGCTGCTAGCTACCTACCACCATCTCATCAAAGACTAACGTCAGAATTAATGTTAAGGGCGTGCACTCGATTTACGTCAAAACTGTCACATTTTGTGGATTTATCAGACCTAATTTTGAAGCGATGTGAACGGACATTGCGAATAAGTTATAAAGTATAGGAAGATTATTTCTTTATTAAAACCACTATAGAGAGATATTTTAATTTACACTTATAGTTTTTTAAAGCAAGGCGAATCTTATAGCGCATTTTTACGAAAATGCAGTTTGGAGCTAAATTTACCAGCATTATATTGGCAAAAAATACTTTTCCAAATAGAAAATATACTAGTTACTTATCCTTAACCACTATACTTAGAGCCCAAATAAGTAAAAAATTGAGATAACATATTAAAAACGGATACCAAAAATAGTTATAAATTGGTAAATTTTAATGACGATTTCTACAATGTATTTGAAATTAAACTCAATGTACTTATTATATTAAAATACATATAATGCTTGATATATTGATGACATTATAACATCGTTAAATGCACTCAGATATTTTTAGTAATTTAATGAAAAATTATCTAAATCCGAGCTCGCGCCCATTTTTTGATCGTTCACCCCGGGTCTTCCCAGTTAACTAGTGGACCTGTCGCTCTGCAAGCAATGTCCATGGGCCACAAAGACATGTGTATCTAACAACAATACAGCGAAAAAAATATTATTGGTACTTTGATCAATCATCACGCTCTTAACAGCATTATTTTATCCCGACAATTGATGCTGAAATAGCTAGGTATTCCATGAGACGTTGAGGGCTCCAGGCGAAGCAGAATTCCATCTTCGGCCTTATTTATTATCACTTACCACTAGACGAAATGAAAGTCAAGAGGATCCCTGTCATAAATCCTTTGTACCTACTTTATGTTTGAATTCTACAATTCGCAACACAAATAACCTGAAATCTCATAAAAGCAAACAATAAATAGAGTATGTAAACGAGGCTAGCCCGGTGGGGTGCCGGAAATTATCAGTAGAGCAAAATTCCGGTTCGCGTTGATAGAGCTGCATTGGCTTATTATTAGTTGGACCAGTGAATTTCGGGATTAAAATAGAAGATACATTTATGCTAGGCAGATTTATTTCTAACTCTTTTCAACTCATATTATGGTAACGTAAATAGATTGCGTGATCTCTATATGCTTGGCAATTATGTATTATTCTTTCGCTTGGGTTACGTTTACTAAAATCCATAACTACAAAAAAGTCAAATAATTGTCGTCTCTTTAAAACAATTTTGGCGTGCCAATTATTTTAAGTTTATTTTAGAATCTTGTTAGACACCCTGCTCGTGTTAAATTAACTTTTCAAAATTTTTCTAATTATCTTCTTTTATTAACCATATCCTACAAATAAAATAGTAGGTACATTATAAAACTTAGTTTATACTCAATAGCTTTTCATAATGTTTTTAATTCATGTAATACTCGAGTTTGCTTAAATTGAGAAAAGAACTCTAGATGAAGCTGACCACTTTTCTTAGGTCCATGTTACCAGTGAGTTCCAACTTCATAAAACGATCTACCACCATGACTTTGATTTTGGACCGGTTTATGCAAAATCCCACCTCCTCCCTAATCCGCTCTATTCCGCCTAGAAGTGCTGGCTGCACTTCTTACTGACTTATTTGCTGCAAGAAGAGTAGTGTTATCGGCATAGCGAAGGTTTTTTAGTAATAATAGGAAAGGTTGGTGATTTTCATGCCACCAACTGTGATACTTCCCTCCCAACTCTCGCAGGTACCTCACATTATGTATTCTCCATAGGCGTTGAACAGTATGGGCGATAAAATGCATACCTGGCGTACTCCTTGGTAAAATTTAAAGAGTTTTGAAGTTGTTTTATCGACTCTTACGACTCCCTGACTTGGGCCATACAGGGTGCAAAGTAGGGCGATGAGATAATTGGTACTCCAAGTTCTTGTAAGACCTTCCATAAGCAACCCTAGTTGACACAGTCGCAAACTTTGCTGCAGTCGACGAAACCTATTATCACCGGTTATTCTCAGCCGTCACCACTGACGATAAAAGAGGATAAAAATCCCATTTATTGCCAGTGGTGACGACCGTGGGGACGAAAGGGAAAATTAAATCCGTGATATCACCAGTGGTGAAATTTAGATAAAGAAACTTCTTAATCGTTGCTAGTGGTGACCTTTGAGACAAAAAAATCCCGATTATCATCAGAGGAAAAATAACAAATTTATATCATTTCACTGGCGTATCAAAATCTACGAGTATATCGAAGGGGACAGCTTAGAACATAAAATCTTAATAAAACGTCTTTTTAAATATTTTGACTAGCATCAAATTAATTCTATTAACTATTAGTAATGAATAAAAATTAAAACTTAATTAATATACATCTTTACGCCTGACGTCTGGCTAGTGAGAAAATAATAATTTACGACGTCGTGACAGGATATCTATGTCTAGTGATGATAGTCCGCCGATATCGATAATAATGAAAGAATTTTCTTCACAAGTAATTTATGTTCCGAAATTTCTGATAACAAGTATCGATTCATCACGTCCACGATAGCTTAGAAAGATAAAGTTTACTCGTTGTTATTAATACATTATTAAATATGAGATCAAACTTTTAGCCTTTTTTATTGCTTCATTATTTATATTATGGCTACAAAATGTGTTGAATATTATAGCAAGTGCAGAATAAAGGTGATTGAACTGAAGCACAGTATTCATAACAGATTCATTATATACCTATTTAGGTATCATATAAAACGCTAATGTATGTATTAAAATTTGTTATTACTAAAAATTACCTTTACCAATTATTGGTAGGTAAATGTAATTTTTAGTTTTCTCATTTCAAACCTTTATATTATTTTGAATAGTTTTCTAATCGTGTCAAATGTTTACCCATACATACTTAATTGTTTCAGTTAAGTAGATAATATAGTTTCCTTGTTTTTAGTAGATTTTACTAGGTGGTAGACACAAAAAAAAGACATAGGAGGTTGACGTCTCTTGAGTCTATTTAGGTATAGATATCAACTGGCCATTGTCGACACCTAGTATAACGTTGATGTTTTTATTGTTTTAACAGTAAGCGTGGTTGATGGGGAGACGCTGACAATATCAAAAGTGTCTCGGCTACACATGGGGGCGTATCTTTGCATAGCGTCGAACGGCGTGCCTCCATCCATCAGCAAGCGTATAATGCTGATGGTACAATGTAAGTATTACTGGCCATATGTTCTTTTGCTTGCCCTGTTTTATTTGGGTTCGGCGTAATGTTTCCCTCTTCCATACCATGGCAACCGCCATTTCACCATTAACTACTTTCTTCGCTAAATATTCTCTTACAGTCTATCCATCTTTTTTTCGGTATTCCACTTCCGCTTTGGGTATACCCTACGAAAGAAGATGATGAACATCATCATTTTCTTTGTCATTACTGATACTGTTATTTCTGAAATAAACGTCATACTTGCATGCAAGACTTGCCAAATGAAATAGCGAAGGAGGGAGCAGTAATATTTTTCCAAACAATAATAAAAACACATCTGTTACTCGACTAAAGCTAAGTAAATTAAATGATAATTATTTCAATTCCCTCATTGTAGTCTAAGAGTAATTCTGAATTCCATTTTGTGACAACCCAAATAACTTCCTAAGCAGAAACAAACCCTTTAAAGTTTAAGGTCACCACTCTGGGAAAACCAAACTAACAAATTTGTAATGGATGACAGTTTTAATACGATTCCACATATATAAATTGTTTATAATTTCTACCTAAGTATAATGCATGTCTAGTTAGTTCATACAGTAATGTTAAGACATTACTGTATGAACTAACTAGACATGCATTATACTTAGGTAGAAATTAAGATTGATATTTAGCAACTCAGTGGATAGCAGAAAAAAATTTAAAGTTTATTTTAAATATTAATGGTATTTTACTAAACACCTGCTATGTAACTTTACCTCTATTGAAAAACAAATAAAAAAAAATTATTTCGTACTGTAAAAAATAATTAGTAATTAAAGCGAAAATTAGTAAATTTTATTCAAAAATTATAACGAAAACAATCAGAATTGTGACTGAACAAGGCAATAACTGATCTGGAATTTCAAATACCAAGCTTTTAACTGATATTTATCAGTGCTCTTCAACCTCTTCACAATGAATTAAAGCTCAAATTAGGGTAGCAACATTTCCCCCACTATCAACATTAAATTAATGTCATTAACCCCAACAGTTCCACCGATGCTCTCGATACCAAATCAATTGGAAGGCGCATACATTGGGCAAGACGTGACATTGGAGTGCCACACAGAAGCGTTTCCGTCGTCAATTAATTATTGGACCACGGACAAAGGAGATATGATAATTTCTGGTGAGACCCTTTATACCTTATAAATGTCCTCGAGTTCAGATAAGGTTATATAACTGACGCAACACGGAGCGTGTTAAAATTTGACGTTTATTCTTTGTGTCTATCTGCAGCATTCAAACTATTGATCCGATGTTGATTTAGTATTCTTAGGTGTGATTGAAGATTTTTAAGCCGTTTGAAGACCATTAGCTCTTGTAATTAATGAAATGAAATGAAATGAAATGAAAAAGCTCTTTAATTAAATGGACTTTGCTAAGTACTTTTAAATCGTCAACTAATCTAAGTTCGTCAAATTAATCTAAGTACTTTACTAGGTGGTAGACCTATTATATGTAGGATCATCTGGGTAGGTACGCCTTTCTTATTTTAGCCGTCAAGCAGTTCGCTGTGGTTCGATTGAAGGGAAAGGTAGCCGGTGTGATTACTGGGCATGGAAGTCATATGCCCACGTGTTCGCCTACTGACGCTTCGCTGTTAGATTGTATCTAAAAGGGAATTCTAAAGGTCATTGGACATTTTTGCCCCGTAGCTCGAAGCTCGTGTTCATTATTGAAATGTAGTTTCTTTTAAAGGTTTAGGATTATCATTTAACGTAATGTATTTATTTTAATCCATATGTACGGGGAAGGAAAGTTATGTGGCTTAACGCAAAACGTATATTTTTCTAATTCATTGATGATTTTCAGTCAGTTTCAAATAGTATATACTAACTGTGATATGTTATGCTCTCTTGCTCGTAAGGCACAATCCACATTGTAACACAGAGCTTAGACGCATATGGTCGCGTCCTTGGATTTTAACAGTATATTTGGCTTCAAAAAGTACTTAAAACATTAGGGAATTCAAATATCAAAACAATACTTTATCCTAATTTTAATGTCTCGATACCCTCAAAACTATTCCATTATTAAGCTGTTGTCCTCTTCCAATAAGCGAAGGATGCAGATTCCCGAATAAAATATCCTTTAATAATTGTCTATTGAATATGCCACATCACAAAAGTTATTAAATCCCCGGGTTACACTATTGGCTTCAACTAGGTATCGGAATAGTTCGATTATCTACGTTTGAAGGATTAAATTAATTCCGGGTCTCGTCAATTTTTGATTTCACAATGAAAATAGTTTCTGTTTATATGAAATATGAAGCTAATGAGAAATAGTTTGAGGGTTAAATTTTGCGCTTGTTTCGGTGAATGCTGAACAAGCTTTGAGTATTTTTCATAGGAACAAATACAACGTTCACAGGTGACTTAAAAGGTTATAAATAGTGTTTGGTTTTATTACACATACACATCTAGTACCACGCTCTTAATTCCAAAAAGGTTCAGCAGATCTTTACGTATAATTTGATTACTTAAAAAGGTTGGCACACTTATATATGTCGTGGCCAGATCATAGAATTGACCAGATCATGAAATGTGCGGCATATCATGAAATGCTACTGGACCATAAAAATCTTGACCACTGGTCGAGTAGCCCATTATCTAAAAATGGTAGTGGTCAGGCAAGAGTGATCAGTAGGTTCAAGTTTTTTTTTACAAAACACCCTTTTTTACATTCTCCCACAAACAGTCCACTCCGCTTGGTTGCGGAGTGGACTGTTTGTGGGAGAGTATAATCTACGTACCTATCTGTGATGGGTAGGTAGACGATATGGCCAAGAATTTCATGACCTGGCCAATTCTATGATCTGGCCACGACATACACACTTATCTTATAGACGCCGTCTTGGTGCAGTGGGACAAGTCCAGCGGTCAAGCGGTCCGGGTTTGAATCCTGGTAGCGGCAAATGTTTGTGTGACGAACACGAATATTTTTTGATGAGTCATGGTTTTTGACGTGACAACGTCTTATAATTCGATAGAGCCGGCTGCATGCACGAAAAAACATGACGTCATGCGGCGTTACCTCGCTCTGAATCTAATTCTCTAATTTGAATTTGGAATTATGTTATTTAAAATTTAAACTTTCAATGATACCAAAACCAGCCAGATACAAATAGTATAGCCAAAGACATTTTATTACAAGTTTATTCATACTATAATGCGAAATCTATTAAACAAATGAAATTAAATTTTTCTTTTGAAAAATGCTACCATTCCATCAGTATTTTCTTAAGACGTTGTCACGTTCAACTATCGTCAGTAAACCGACTTTACAGACAACCAATTTTTTATATATTAATTTAGGTTTATTTATAAACATATCTAAAATATTAATTTATCGATTTTTTTTTTTAAATTCCACCCCTAAGACATTCGGCTTTTATTTGTCGGTTCGCTAAGAAATAGTAACTATTTGGGTTCGACCTTTTTATGTAGACAATAGGCTGACACCTGCCACTATTTTGAGGCACTGCATGCATGTCCCATACTACAAAATACAGGTTACAGATTAAGCTCACTTATCTGCTGACAACCGTATCGCCTTTTTTACTATGAAAAAGAGGCGTTACCTTTCCGCGTGTAGTATAATAATAATATATTTCTACACTCACACCAATTATCTAGCCCGAACTTGTGTTACGGATACTTAATAATTTTAGATATTTTTATAAATAAACTTAAATAAATATATAAACAACCATGACTCGCAGACAAATATTTGCCGCTACCAGGAATCGAACCCGGACCGCTTGATATGTAGGCAGCTATACTGACCACTCTACCACGACGGCGTATATTCATAATTATAATAAATCGCAAGCACTGCCATATTAATCCTAACTGATATTATAAATTTTACAATATTAGTTAGGATTAACATGGCGGTGCTTGCGATTACAATAAATCTATCAATATCATAAATTTTGTAATATTATTTGAGATTAACATGGCGGTGCTTGTGATTCATTGTAATTTGAATATTATTTTCACATCAATTTCACTTAATTTTTATGAGCGGATTCGAGCCTCACATATTACAAAAAAATATTTCTCTTTTCTTCTATTCTATTTTTAGATAAGAATAAATAAAGTAAGCAACTAAATATTTATTTTTATTGGTACTTAATGTTTTACACGGCGATTTGGTACAATCAGCAGCACATTAAAATTATTCTCAAATTCAAATTTAATCTAATTTTAATTTTTAACCCTAAAATTATCTTCCTAAGAGGTACCACTTATGGTGGGAATTTGACAGATTGTGGTAATCTAAAACTACTTAGCAATTCATCATTATCGCGTCGAACCGCTTTGTACAAACTGGCTATATTTAGACGATTGATAAATAAATCGAATGGTGAATTACGGCGCTAACTTCGTAACAAAGAACCGTTTCTCTCCAACAATTTACATACATTACACCCGTACACGAATGGAGCTTAAATCTCACTGGAATATTGTATACCTACGTAGTTACGTTGGTTTTAACGTGTATTTTTAGCGCCGCTTCCAACGTGATCAGTTTCACGTGAAAATATTGAAAGCTAAACAATGGAATGCGAATTTTTCGCAACACTCTCGTATTTCAAATAACAATCTTTTTTATGCAGTTTAGAACATCAATCTGTACATCAAATTCGTTTTATTTATTGGCTTAAATGCTATTAGGTTATGCAATTATAGTTACTAGTTAAGTCGCCATGTGATGCTGGCAGACTAGAATAGCATAACCCCATATCCTCGAATGGGTGTCGTAGAAGACGACTAATGGACCAGCAAAGGGGTATTGATCACCTTATATTCCGTCCACCAATCCGCATTGGGCAAGTGTGGTGGACTACTGCCTAAACCTCCGTCAGGTGTTTCCTGTCAAATCAGTTAAGACACTTTTTATATTAATATTAGAAGATTTACTTCAGTCGTGTGGTCTAAAGCACACTGGTTTTTGTTATAATGTATTCTAATAAAAGCAACATTTTCCCTTACTTTACTGAAGCTCAAAACACGAAAGAAAACTTAACAGCATTTCCAACCATTTTCATGCTATTACCGAACTGACGGTAACATAAACAGGTTTTATATTTAAGTAGAAATGGAAATTGTAGGTGGAAAATACGAGGCGTTCCCGACGGACAGTGGCTACAACAAATACATGATGCTGAAGATACGAAACATTACGAGGGACGACTTCGGCTTTTATAAGTGTATCGCAAAGAATTCTCTCGGCGAAACCGACGGGATCATCAAACTGGACGGTATGTTTGTATCAATAACTATTACCAAAGTATACATTTATTTATTTCCAATACATCATTATAAAACACACATAATACATAAGCTGTACACGGAAACCTGTAAGGTTTATCTGTGTATGCAAGTCACTAACATAAACTCAAAATTTCTTAAACCTATAGTAGCAGTAGCACGATCAAGGCAGTAATTATGCAAAAAAAGAAACTTGAATTTTGATTTGTATTTGGTTATAATAGTAATCGTGTACATAAATAGTATATTTATCAATACTGAAATAAAAATAGAATACTGTACTGTGGTACTAAGCATATAGACATAGTTTACGTCTAGGGATGGCAAGCTACGATTAGTGGGAATTAGTAGATCAGTTTGTTGAATGAAACACAATAACGTAACGTATTACGTGGAAATGATACAAAATAGAATAACAATCTTTTTTATTGCTGGTAATATTTTGAATGATAACAGAATTACTTTTATGCAGTATCCGCTCCTGCAGTATGCAGACCCTGAAAGTAGATTTTTTAATAATGTGCAAATTGATCAATTTCACTCATTTTTATTTTAAAATAGGTCATCGTAAACTTTATTACCATTTCACAAAACTCAATTTTAGTTAGAAAATTATTTAATAATTTTAATTATTTTTTAAGTAATTTTTTCGTATTTTTCTTTTTTTTGTAATTTTGAGATGAAACTAGGTGGTAGACCCATATGTAGGGTCGTCTGGGTAGGTACCACCGCCTTTCTTATTTCTGTCAAAGCAGTTCGCTGTATTTCGGATTGAAGGGAAAGGTAGCCAGTGTTATTACTGGGCATGGAAGGCATATCATCTTAGTCCCCAGGATGGCAATGCACTTGCAGTGTTAAGTGATTTACTCTTAATATTGCAAGTGTCTGTAGGCGACGGTAACCACTTAACACTAGATGGGCTGCAAGCATGTTTGCCATCTTGTAATATAAAAATATATTGATAAGCTTATCCCCTTGTGTGTCGCGCGGCCTCCTGGAGGTCGCTGTCAAAAACGCCTGTGTGTCGGCCGACCTCCTGGAGGTCGATCCCCCCCTCCACAGTTTTCCGATGATGAAAATGATGATTATTACTATTATTATTTGAAAAGATAACTGTACTAATTATATTATATTCTGTTAGCTTATTAAATAACGATTTTAGTGTCAAAAACTCATATTTATAGTTTTATTACAAACATTTTATTATTATTTTTTACACCCGGAAAATTCGCGACGGAAAGTCCGGAAGTAAGTGACACATGCGCGAAATTTTACAAAATGGCGGCGACACAATAGGGGTTATTTCAAGCAAACTTATGTAGCACGTTGTATAAATTGAAGATTTTCTTCCTTTTAAGTTGTTAAGTTTAAGTGATAACCATTGCTCAATAATCCTGTAGTAGCAGTATCAGATAAGTCATTACAGGTAAACCTACATTTGCTTGTTTTCTCTTCACGCTGAAAGCGATTTAATAACTTTACGACTGGCATAAATATGAACGACTAGCTAAACAACTTGCAAGTAGGATCAACGTAATAAAGAGTTTAATCAAATCAGTTTAAATGTCATTTTTATTTACAGAAATACCGGCGCCACCCTCTGCGTTCACAACAACCCAGAAAAGTATTTTAGATAATCAGACTATCAGGAAAAAAGGTAAAATTAACATACGAAAAATCTAGGAAAAAGTCTAATCCTAAGATTTATCTTTTGAATTGGGCGATGCATGAAAATGTTTTATATCATTATTTCTCGTCATAAGTTGGCGAATAGCGAACCTGAAGTATAAAACACATTTTAAAATTACTTTTTCCCCTAAACATAATATGTACGTACCTATATCATGTTATAGAGATTTTAATATTTATCTCTATTCACTATAATCACTATTACAAAAATAATTTGATGTGATATCACTCTATTGCAAGCTTATGACTTCGCGTACTTTAAAATCGAAAATATTAATTTGGAATTATTTTTCAACAGATAAACTACCAGCAATACTTAGGAACGAAGTTATTAGTTCAAATTTCCAAGGAGGTGCATACGTCGAGCAAATGAAAGATTTTGGTGAGTATACACAATTATATATAAATACATTTATGTACATTCATAAATTCATAATAATTCACGCCTTTTTTCTATATGAATGTGTCGAGGTAGGGTCCAACGAACTATATATCCTCTCGAATTTGGAGTATCTAGAGGCCTAGACAAATGGCAAATGATACAACGTTTCTATCGAACGAAATGATAATAGCCCCCCATCCACTAGTATCATTTCGTATGTATGGTGACAAAATGATTGTTTTTCCTCTCGGATTGGCGAGGAATGATAAAGTCGCAGGAAAACATGTAGAGATTACATTTAGCCTTTCGACTGTGGAAGAATTTTGAACTGTCAGATGAGTGATTGATGTCAACTGTGATGGCGGATTTCAGCCACGTCACAGGCAAGGGTTTTTTATGGTTCGAATTTTAAAAAAACTGTAATAACTCCAGTTCTACTAAGAATTAAGGCTTTCTTTTCTTGATTTTTGTTCTTAAATTGTTTTTCTACCTATTTCTTTAAATCTATTCAACCGTAATATAATATTTTTATTGTTATGTTATATATTACATAAGGTAATCTATGTATTTGAAATTCTATGTATATAAGAAAATGATAGGAAATGTTAAATAATAAGTAGCATTTAATTTCATCATCATAACATAATGTAACAAGTCTGTTACAAACAATAAATATAAATATAATAAATAAAAAACGCGATAACTTCAAATACCCTCACTTTTGAACGCAAATTTTAACCATAGATTGTTTGTTTTTTTTTTCTCTAAACACTGTTGCAATGAATGTGTATCATACATCCAAGTTCTTAATAAACACATTCCCGATCTTATCGCATTAACAAAGCTAATGAATTGTTTGAGATAAGCCACGAAATACGACACCTCTTAAGTGGCGGAAATCCGCCATCTCACAGATAGGGTTAGATTTTTAAATGGCGTTAAGTGGCGGAAATCCGCCACTTCACAGACGAGCGGCTAAATAGTGGATTCAACGGTTTTATTTATCCTTACGATGTTTCTCTACAGTTCATTTATGACAAGTCATACGAAATGAGCGCTAGTGGATGGGGGGCTAATTTTTGACTACGGTCGCCATAGAGCTTTCTCGCTAAAACGTCCGTTTCATACATTATTATTATTTTCGTTAGACGTTCCTCTTAATTTGTAATAAATATAGATAATTACAGACTTTGTGATGTCGTACAATATTACGTATCAACAAATAAACAATGATCATAATTTATAAATTTAAATTAATTATTGAATACCTAGCTTAAATCTAATATTCTCAAGACTTTTATCAGTCAGAGCTTCTTTTAATGCTAACTACACACGGATCGATGACACTAAAAACTGAATTACGGAGGTTGAAAACTACAGTCAAAATGAATGGCCTCGTTAACTACCAAAGTTTCTTTCGGTAACATTTCCTATAAAACTTCAATAAAATATATTTAGGTAAGCATGTCACGGTTGGCATTTTCCTCGCATTAGCTACGATAAACAAAAGACGAATGCCCATTTACGTGTTCGTTTTGTACCAGAACCAAATAAGTATCAAAAATCCTGTTTTTAATTTTAGCAATACATAGTAAAATTTAAAATTTTACCTTTAAAATTTAAAAGTATGTGTAATTTTAGTCTGGTTCGTTGGTGTCAGGCTAGCCGCCTGCCGTAAAATCTAAGTGGAATCCTATAACAGTATGTCGATAGCAAGACATATTACTGCACCAACCACAGAACACAGAATGTGTTCTCTGGCACCAACCACAAATAAATTGGGTGCAGGGTAGAAGAAAGACAGAAGAAGATCAACAAAATAAAATTTTAATCGGAACTTTGCCGGATACAATCAGCTAATGTAGAAGTTATTGATCTACTTCGAACAATTTCTTTGAGTTGTTTACGTGGTTAGATCGTTCCAATAGGTGCGAAATAAATTAAAGTTAGCGTTAATCGTGATTTTCTTTTTTGTTCACATCTTTCCGAATATAATTACAATTAGTGCTTCCGCACTGCCACTGTAATTATCTACACAACAAAGTCATCGCTCAGCGTTCGTGAGGTGGAAATACAATAACAATCTAAACCGTGTTACTGTTGTTTCTTTGTATTTCGTTTTCTATTTAATTTAGTATAAATTTCCACCGTCTCAAAAATATGCCAAATAAAAATTACAAAAAAATTCAATTATTATCCATATTGAAATGGTCATAGGCTTCTCCTTCAACTTTATGATTAACTAACTGGAAATGTCAGTTTTTTAGCTGAAGAAAGTAGCAAACGTGCACGTTTCACCTAGTAGTAAGCGATTACCGTATCCTATAGACGCCTCACCCTCGCTGTCAACTCTAACACACTACCCTGTGGAACTCAGGCAACCTCACAATACTACGAAACTTTTCGTTAGAGATTATTTTAACAGCGGCTTTTTGTAAGGTGGAGGTACTCCCCAGTTTGTGTGCTCAAAACTCTAGAGGCTTATCCGCAGTACACAATTTCTCTTAGGTATTATATTTAGGTCAGTTTTCATTCAACATCAACCATGATACACTACTGTGCAGCTTTGTCTATCATTCTAAAGTAAAACCAGTGTAACGAGTTAAATAAAGTAAACAAAGTGACCCGAACTGAATTACGTTTTGTTATCGAACAATACATCCATTTCTACCGTACGCAGAAGGTAAATATGAAAAAATACGATTGGACAGCTTGCAGAGGTTCACAACAATTCGACCCCTATTTTTAGAATGCGTTCGGAATTTAAAAGCAATATTGTTTTTAAAATTTAATTTGTAGGACATGGAATATTTTGATTAAACGCCAGCCAGCCAGCAATTGCTGAAGGTCCATTTCACACAGGATTCTTTAGAGTAACGAAATACACTTTCACTCTTTCTCTCTTCGAAGTCATGTAGGAAACTGCCACTTCACGCGACAGAACGTGTATCTAATACACTGATGTTCTTATTTGCTTACAGATTTTGGAGATGAACGTGATTCAGCATATCCAAGAAAAAGCCCCACATTATTTTCTATATTACTATGTCACATAATCACATTAGCGAGAAGTAATTTGCTTTCCTGATAACCGTCTATCGGTTACTGATATTGTTTGTTTGAAGCGTTATTGCCAGTACGTTTATTAGTTCAGTTGAGCTGTCGTAAATAGACAATAACTCCTTCTTGTGAGATTAATTAATGCCGGGAAAGTTTTGAATTTTCATCGTTACGTCAAAGGACCATAATATAGGAAATACCGGAGAGTGACGAAGTAGACACGATGTTAATTTTTAGGTATATTTTAGACCAGTATCTACTGAATAATGCTAAAATTGACAAGAACCTAAAAACAGAAAAGACTGGGGTGGATTTTCTGATGCAAAACAAAATCGTCCAAGTCATTTGAAATACAGAATTTGCTGATTTTGTTCTAACCTTATTTCATAATCAAGTATTTCAAAAGCAATAGGCAGAAATTTTAGGTTCGTTACAATACTCATGATGTGATAACCTGAGCTTCATGAAAGGATATGTTCCTACGATAAGACTAAGTCATTTTGAAAATGCATAGAATCTGACAGAAGTTTCTAGTAGCAGATCAAGTCTCCTTTCCAAAGCTTTGGGATCATAATTATTACGGATTTATTGTCGCCACGTTTGCAATTGTTGAAAATAATAGGTCTTTATCTATGAAATTGCCTAGGAAAATGGATTTTTCTCTTACCGAGTATTTAATTGACACAATCCATTATTCTACATAATATTGCAATTAAATTATTCGAATAAGATTATATTTCTTGATCTTTAGTAAGGATTATTAAAGCAGATATTACTAACGTTGAAAAATTAAAAAAAATGTATTAGTAAGTATTTTTTTATCACACTAATATTATTTTTTCAAAATATTTATATTTATCCAAGAATTACAAATTTTTAAGCAAGTTTCGTAACATTTGGAGTCGCTAAAAATTTTACGAAAACGTTAGTCACAGACCAAGTATTGGTCTGAGACGTTAGTCTGGAAAATGTGTTATCTTTAAAAATCTTTATATACTACGGAAATTTCATAGGTAAAAACGTTTTATGTCCCACTATTATTTAAAAAATGTAATAAGCAAAAAAGAAATTGAGACGTTACTATCTACTTTGTGACTAATTGACGATATTTTTAATTTTATATTGACAAGGATTCAAATGTTAAAATTATCTGAACTTTCTTTGAATTAGGTATATGTATTTATTTGTTATGTACGTTATCATCCAGCCATGGATTGAAAGCAGTATACATACAGTAACATACAATACTGTAAATTAAATACAGATTAGCTCTGTATTCTCATTAAAATCACCCATTATACAACTGTACAGAAATATTTTATTGTCAAAAAATAATTGCAACGCAAAACTAACGGGTCACTTAAAACTTTTCTAGATCATAAATTAACTATTAATAGTGCAGCCAATAGCAAAATTAGATGGCAAATAATACATTATAGCAACTATTAGGAACACCACTAAGATGATCGTCACTTTAATATTTTAAATATTTCTACTTCTCAGACTGTTTGTTACATGAATTTAGAAGTTCTGTTTTCAACCTCCAACGCAGATAGAATATGTGTCTATGTGCTGGATATTGGATTGGATTTGTCTCTAAAATCGAGAGTTTTTTTTATGTTAGGAGATGGCAAACAAGCTTGCGGCGCACCTGATGTTAAGTAATCGCCGCCTTTAAACACTTGCAATATTAAGTGTAAATCGCATAACACCGCAAGTGCGTTTGCCATCCTGGGGACTAAGATGATATGCCCTCCATGCCCAGTAATTACACTGGCTACTTTTCCCTTCAATCCGAAACACAGCGAATTGTTTCACGGCAGAAATAAGAAAGGCGGTGGTACCTACCCAGACGACCCTACATATGGGTCTACCACCTAGTCAAAATAGATAGATAGATTGTGACCAGAGTTACGATCAAAATCTGTGAGAGGTTCTAAATTGATGAATATTTTAATTTCAAATTTGATACTTGATGAACAACCACTTCTGCTATTGACTGTACGGTGTTCTTATTAATGTTATTTTGTTAAGTCTCCTAAATACTTTTACTTCAATTCTTCATAAAAGTGATCCGTTGATATTGCGTACTAGTGTTATTTTACGCTATTTATTACTTCTACGTGAATGATATTTCCAGATTTGTAAAGCAACTCATAATTTTTCACTTACATAATGACTGTTATATATTTTTAAGAACATTTATTTGAAACTTCGCGTGTATTTTAAAATGAAGTTGTTATTTTTTATGTCTCATAATTTAACTTTTTATAATATACAACTTTTCTACTACATCGACTTGTAAAAATGCCTAATTAAATTTGTATAGAGATAGACCTTAATCTGTCCAATGTTGAAAATAATGTAGATAAAACTCAGACTTATTCGTAAACAATTAGACTCGATGTCGACAGCCATACAGAAATTAATTATGTGTAATATTAACTTATCAAGGCTTCTGTAGAAAAAATATTGTTTATAAACAGCTTATTTTAGATAATGATGTATAATTGTTTTATTCCTCTTTATATTTATATTTTGACGCAGTGAATGTTAGTTGGTTTAGAGAGAACATTAGGTGTAAGCAATTAGAATGTTTTCTATTACAACTTATCATTTCCACCATTGCTACAAATGAAACTGCCAAATAAATGTGTAAATTGAAATAAAATAATGCTTTAAATTGTCGTGTTTTCTTTACAACAGCTACTTCAAACTTTAACTCATAATGTTAACTAAGCGATGTACACATATTAAGAATGAATTGCGTTCATTTGTGAAAATTTGAAATTCTATTTTTAAATTTAAACATTTTGTTCTTTTTTAAATATGTGACAAAAACTAAAACAAATAAGTAAATAAAATATAAAACATGTAAAAAAGACGATAAACTTGCTCTTGTTTTCGAAGTAATAGTATTTTATTTATGTTTGCATTAAATACATTTTTGAGATTGATACAGTCGTGATGGAGTAGTCAGTTAGTAACATACTCGCACATACATACAAATAGCGCAGACTTTAAGGTAACATTTGGTTACAAACATAAAGCCACATCTAGAGACCCAGCTTTGCAAAGACTTGATAAAGTTATATTGTAATTTTATCTCGTTATATTAGGTATTGATGAAAAATTAAAAGAAATAGATAAACTACTTACGAGATTAAAGCGCACAGACAGACATTACGACTTAGCGTTGTGCTATGAGATAAAGTAAATTTACATTTGAACTTACGCCATTTCATTCACTTTAACTTAATTGAAGTTTTTAATCACTTTTGCCAAGAATTCGCTTGTGGATAAACACTAACACCGCGTTTAAGTTAAAACAATACTAAGATTGTATTGAGTAATAAAGATAAGTATCTCTTATATTCATGAAGGTGTATTAAACTTAATATTAGGCGCGAACGTCCTTCGAAAATTGGCGTGTTAATGAAACTACCTAAGTTAAACCATTTGTACCAAATTCCGTAGACAAAGAGCGAAACTCGTAGCTCGTAGTCTAGTGCTAAAGCGTTATCGACTCCGGGAGTTTCGACCGCAATTTTCATCTCGGTGCAGTGCCCTTAGCTGTCTAAAGAAATCGATACATTAGGTAATATAGCACTTGCACTAAGACTTTGCTAGTGAATTTCTAATGTACAAATCTTTATAAACTTCACTCCACTTAGCCCGACCGGAGTGGCTTGGACTTTAGATTGACGCTATGATGTTTTTGTATTTATGTTACGCTCCAAGACCGATAATGCTCATTGAGCGAAAAAACTCACGCGTTGTGGTCACAAAAAAGTACACTCCGCTTGCTCAAAAAAAAATTTCCCCAACCTACCCATCTCTCAGCCATGTAGGTGCGTAAAACACTACTCTCCCAAAAACATTGCATCTGACTGGTCATTAAAAAATAACCTAAACTTACCATCAGCCACGGTGTTCGAAAGGATAATTAGGTATCACTAACAGATGTAGATGTTTAACTGTGACCACAATGCGTTGTGGGCATTAGGTATCGGTCTTTGAGCGTAACTTTACATCACGCTCATCATCCCAAAGAGGGTTGAGTAACATTAGCCATGTGATGCCGGCAGAGTAGAATAGCATCACCCCATATCCTCCAATGGGTGTCATAGAAGGCGACTAATGGATCAGCAAAGGGGTATTGAATTGAGCACCTTATAGGTACTTCGTCTACCTATCTGTATTAGGCAAGCGTGGTGTACTACTGCCTAAACCTTTTTTTTGCGATTTCGATGTAAGTTCCGTTGCAAGAATTGTTTGTATGTTATATAGAATTCGTCGTTATCGAAGATGATAAAAAAGTCATAGTGTAAGTTTTCCCACCATATCCCGGGGGAGAACGGACAGCACATCAACTGCAATGGAGAATGAGATAGGTATTTATAAATAATTACACCTACAAACTATCACGCACATAATGCCATGGGTTGAGCAGAACTTTAGATATAATTTGGTTACGAACAATCAAAATCCGACAGCCGATTTCAACTGGACCTAATCAATAACATTTTCTCTGTGGCCTTTCATCTTCTAGAGCTTAAATGAAGCGGAAAATTTACATTCTGCCTGAGTTGGACCAGCTAGCAGCTTGGCAAACAAAAGCAAATGTCTAGTTTTCTTCCAGAGAAAAAAAGGTATCAGCTTCCTCAAGTATTTGAATCTCTTTAACTTTTTTCTTTACTTTGTTTGCACGTCACTGTGTAAATTCTGTCTATTTAATTTAAGATTTTTTTGTACCGAATAAGAATTGAAATAATTTGAGATAAGGCAAATAAAGCTTATTATAATAGGTAGGTATGCTCATTTCAAAAATTGCACGTCTAGGACATACATGTGTAAAAAGGGTTAGAAACTACCCCGTCCCCTGTATTAACATGGACGAGCATCATCATCGTCATCACTTCCTTTATAATTAGACACACTGCAGTGACACAAGGCCTCTCTTCGTCATCGAAGGAGGTTTAGGCAGTAGTCCACCACGCTTGCCCAATGCGAATTGGTGGACGGAGTATAAGGTGATCAATTCCCCTTTGCAGATCCATTACTCGCCTTCTACGACACCCGCCGGAGGAAATGGGGTGATGCTATTCTACTCTGCCGGCATCACATGGCTAATGGACCAGCATAAATAGACGAATTTGAAGATTTGTACGCAAAAATTAAATTGAACGTGTGAACTAATTTTGAAATTATAAGTCGACAGTTAAAGTGTGTTTAGGGACACGCAATCTCTAGTATTTTCTAATGACGGACGTATGCTTGCTACAAGTAAGTCATAGATATATAGGAAATTGTAGATCGGAAATATGAAAGAGTCACGTAGAAAATACAGTAAACTGACAGACTACAGTAACATTTTTCACTCAACATGCGCATTACTCATACATTGGTCGATTCATTGCCAATGTATAAGCGTCAGTAATTATAAATCTATGATGTAAGTACTTATCGACATGCACTACACACAATTAGTATTATTTAATTTTCTATTGTGAATATTACTGATGATATCTACTGGGTGTGAAAGACATGAACAGTCAAACGAGAACCATGTATTCTATACATCAAAATAAGACATATTTCAAAAAAATTATTGCTGGGAAATGATTTTTATTTTTTGGTGTTAAAAAAAATGCAAATTGTACCGCGCAATGTAAAGGGCTCAACTCGCACGCAACTCGCAAAACCGCGATAATTTTGCCAGACGGCGGCCCCGTTCGTTAGTGTCCGTGCGCATCGAGTGAGCTACATTGAACGCTAACGTTTTAAAGCCATTTTTGTTATGAAATACTAAAAAAATTTAAAATGTTTCTTTGGACAATAATTAAGCAATAACGTATATAATACGTTTTCATAAAAAAATGAAAAAAAAATTATGTCTTTGACCTTCAATAAAATCGTAACTATCAATTTCCCAGGTATAGTCTAAAGGAAAAAAAATGTTATGATGTTGAGCAGAATACATGGTTCTCGTTTGACTGTTCATGTCTTTTACACCCTGTATATATAAATATACCTTCATATATAAAAATGAATACTGACTGACTGACTGACTGAATGAATGACTGACTGACATATCAACGCTCAGCCCAAACCGCTGGGTCTAGAGATTCTAAATTTGGCACGTAGGTTCCTTATGAGGTCTAGGGGTGCAGTAAGAAAGGATTTTTGGAAATTCACTCTCTAAAGGGGTGAAAAGGGGGAGAAAAGTTAGTATGGAAATCCGTCATTTTTAAAGTAAAATGCATAAAAATTGTTACATGGCCTTTCAGTTAGAAATTAAGAAAGAAGTATTTTAAGATTTTTGGAAATTCAATCCCTAAGGGGGTAAAATGAGGGATAAAAGTTTGTATAGAAATCTGTCATTTTTTAAGTAAAATCGATGAACATTGGGTATATGGCGCTTGGGTTAGAAGAAATAAGAAGAAAATTTAAACGCTGCCCTAAATAACTATTCTACGCGGACGAAGTCGCGGGCAAAAGCTAGTATAGTATAAATAAGACAAGAAAAGAGGTGCCTACAATGGATGGTTCTGTTTAGGAGAAATTTCTATTTTATCTTTATAGAGGTTATCGTTAAGAAGTTCCGACTTGATAATTGGATTCAACAGATTTAACTTTGGAATTAAATAAACTGTAACATTAATTAAGAAAGACGATCCCAAATCATTATTGATTTTATTTTAATTGTCTACGCTCTTGTATAAATGACTTTGAAGGTTCGTTATCCTGAGCCATGTCTATATAAGCTACTTCTGGGATCAGGCTCTGCTGTTTGGTCAAAGAGTTAAGGATCGTAACAGTTGATACAGTCATAGCCGTGTCCCCAACGATCTTTCTCAAATACTGAGGGCCACGAAACCATATTTTTTATGACCCATCCTGGTCAACCAAACTGAAACTTGCTCAATTTAACTATCGGGGCCTCGCGACCCTGGTCTCAGACGAATGTAACCAGAGTGTGTGCTGCCAGACCTCGTCGTGTGCCCGGCCTGGCGAAAGTAGCGACGCACTTTGGAGACCAGCGCTCGGCTGAGGATAGATACATCTCATTGCTACGGTTTCTTATGAGAATAGCACGGCGAGCACCGTATTCATACAAAATAACACAAATGTAGAAAACTTTTTCCTACCCCAAATTCCTATTCGAAAAAACAATTGTTGCTGTAGACATTGCCTACAATTTGCGACTCACCTTTTAGGTCATTACAAGACCAAACTGACAATTGGTTTCGGTCGTGATTGGGTTTTGAGGCGTCTAATATCGTACCTTAGAGCACCGTATTCAAACAAAATAACACAAATGGAGAAATCTTTTTCCCACCCCGAATTCTTATTCGATATTAAACTGTCTGTACGTTCTTCTTTTAAATTCAATTTTTATGAAATAATTAAATAAATGTCGAATTTTGTAAAAAGGAGAACTTACAGACATGGATTTTTTATTTTATTAAGAACATTCTGATACTTCATAAAGATCGGATAAGAAATAGGGTAGGAAAATGTTTTTCTTTTCTCATACTCGAAAAGTAGCGTTTGTTTAATTTGAGTATTGGATGGAACAGTTTTCTCTTCGATTTGGCGAGATGGTTAGCGGCGGTGACGCGGTGTGTTCCAAATTTAAAAAGATTCTTTATACATTAGGGATGTTGACACCATAATAACAAGGTTTTATGGTGTCAACAAAGTTTGGTTAATGTGTTAAATTGGTAAAAGGTGATTTTATGCCAGTAATTCCCCCTCATTTCAAGTTATCCCTAGAATTTGATTTTTAAGCGTATCAAAATCATTTAATATTCACTCAGTTGACCAAAAGGATTTATGACGTCACAGATTCGTACTGCCATACAAAATCTATGGAAGAATAATTATGTTTTGACAGCCAATAAAAATTATCTCAACTGACTTGACAGGCAACACTTCTAGTCAGCGACCGTGACGCAATGTATTCCATATATAAAAGATTCTTTAAAAACGTTCTTTCTTATGTATGTGAACAGACTTACACCAGTATTCACAAACATTATTAGGTTCCTCAACTCTTGGATAAATAAGCGCAAGAATAGCGCATTGAATAGCGCTCTGTGATTGGTTCGATTCTGTTATCTAGTTCCCATTTTGAATGTATTGACGTTTTATTACTTGAAACCTCCTTCAAACTCTTTCAAACTTTAAACTTTTGACATCTCCACGTTGCTTTTGACATTTCGACCTGTGCGTTGTGTAATATAGCTAGCTAGCTAGCTACCTAAGCTGTGCGTTCATTTAAAGTACGCATAGTTCCGATCCCCACTTAACCCTTAAGGTCGCAAGACATTTTATCTACGTAAAAGTGCAAAAAAACAAATTAATCTTATTATTTAACTTGTAAGGAACTTAAAAAAAATAAATAAAAAATTCTCAGCCTTTTAGTTTTTGAGATATTTGATGTATATTATAATATACACTGCCACTGATATAAAAAGATACCTAGTTTAATAGGTGTATGGTATACTTTACAAAGATACGCATGCTACTTCTTCTAAAACTTGGATTGGAAAGTATTATTTCTGAGCTAAGGGTATAATAAGGGTGGAAGATTAATTTTAAATAACAAGATAAAGTAAAAAGAAAATTTGTTTTAAAAAAAAGTAATTGGCATGTATTCTTACCATAAGAACACATCGCAATTACTTCTTATGATAAGACAGAAAACAATTTCTCTTAGAGACATAACATAAGTGTACATTGCACTTGGTACATCGAGTGCTCGCTTGGCCTTTTTTGCAGTACTTGCATCTTTGATAATCCGTATGTTCCGGCCAGTGGTCAACAAAGTCGTATCTTATTGAATCCACAGGTCTTTCAGCTGCTGGTTTCTTTATTTTTTTCTCTTCGGGCACCGAATCACGAACTGCTATTGCCACCTGCCGATTACTTTGTCGCAAGGCAGCATACACCTCATATCTAAACTGTTTGAGATGGTATTTTTTTTTATTTATGTTGGCAGATTTATAATGCCGACGACGAAGAAGCCAAGCATTATTTATACATATATCAATGATTTGAGAAAATATATTTTGAAATGAAATGAAATGAAATGAAAATGAAATGAAAATGAAATGAAAAGCTCTTTATTTAAATGGACTTTGCTAAGTACTTTTAAATCGTCAAAACCCTACCACCATTTCGGGACGATAATATTATTATGCTGATATGGAGAAGAAATGGCGAAAGAAACTCCACAGCTTACAATTTGGTAATGATTTCAAAGCATCATTACAGGTCAATAGATAATAATAATATAGTTAAAATTACAGTTTTATATGCGTAAATTTTGGGCAGTTATTACTCCCACGCATTTGGTTCATTTATAATAATAATTTATGTTGTAAAAGCTTTTCTATATAATTCAACTAATCACATTAATGAACTAATTAATTTAAGTCTTGATACCCACCACCATTTTTTGTTATTGTTAGATAGATTTTGCTCAATTTAGGTGCTAAGCATACATTTATGATCCTTTGGTTAATAAATATATCTATAAGAATACAATGTGTGCATACCAAAATAAAAAAAATCCAATACCTAATACATTAGTTATTTACACAATATCATAACACAAACAAAATTATCCTATTAATGGCATGTGTCATACAATTATCCATCTAAGAATAAACAACTACATTGTCTAACATTTACATAAAATAAAAATAAAAAGTTCAAGAAAACATGAGATGACCAGGTCTCATTGGCGGCACCTGTTCACAGGCATGACGCAAGAATCAGCCATCGCTTCGCTCAACCATATTTTAGGGAACGTAACGACCCGACGCAAGACGACACCGCCACAAGACCTTTTTAGTGAGAATGACAAACACATGCTTCTTGATTATAATCTAGAACAAATTTAAATTATGTTTCTTAGTTAACTATAAGACACAAGGTTGATAATCTGTGTAATTAATATATTTTGGATGCATAGATCATGAACAAATTCACCCCCAAGCGTTAGAATCATTTATGTAATCAGTTATTTTATAGTAAGCTTTATTATACAGTTTAGATTTAATAGCAGTTTTGAACTTATTAACAGGTAGATCTCGAATATTATTTGGGAGTTTGTTATAAAAGCGTATACATTGCCCCATAAAAGAATTGCTTATTCTGTGGAGACGAGTAGCATGTACCACTAGATTATGTTTTTTTCTAGTATTAATATTATGAGTGTCACACTTTTCAGAAAAGTTTGTTATGTTTTTCCTTACGTAAATTAGGTTTTCAAATATGTATTGTGATGCCACTGTTAGAATATTTATTTCTTTAAACTTTTCCCTGAGTGAAACCCGAGGTCCTAATTGATAAATAGCTCTTACTGCTCGTTTTTGTAAGACAAATATGGTATTAATGTCCGCAGCATTCCCCCAAAGAAGAATTCCATACGACATAATACTGTGGAAATAACTAAAGTATACAATTCTGGCTGTGTCTACATCAGTAAGTCGTCTGATAGTTTTAACTGCATACGCAGCTGAACTTAGTTTACCAGACATTCGTTCAATATGTGGACCTCATTGCAATTTAGCATCTAACATTATGCCCAAGAAAATAGTCGATTCAACAGGTTCTAATCCTATACCATTTATTTGTAAATTTGTTTCAACCCGTTTCACATTGGGTGTGCAAAACTTAACTAATTTGGTTTTATTTTCGTTTAAAAGCAAATTGTTAATGTTAAACCAATCTACTACTTTAGATAGTGCGTTGTTTACTTCGTCATAATTAGTCATTCGTCTGTTTATTTTAAATATCAGAGATGTATCATCTGCAAACAACACTATATCATGACTTTTATTTACACAGTAAGGTAGGTCATTAATATATATCAAGAACAGAAAAGGACCAAGAATTGAACCCTGTGGAACTCCTATTGTAACCGCAGCTCCAGAAGATCTTTGACCATTTATATCGACCCTTTGAATTCTATTACTCAAGTAAGATGTCAAAAGGTCGAGAGCCCTATTTCTAACGCCATAGTGATGTAATTTCCTGACAAGAGTATCATGATTTACACAGTCGAAAGCCTTGGATAAATCACAGAATACTCCCAAAGCATCCTGTGAATCCTCCCAAGCTGAATATATGTTTTTCAATAATTCAACTCTTGCATCAATAGTTGACCGACCCCTCGTAAAGCCGAATTGGTTTTTATGTAGCAAACTGTATTTTACGAAATGATTGAGGAGTTGATTAAGCATTAACTTTTCAAAGATTTTACTAAGTGTTGGTAATATAGAGATTGGTCGAAAATTCGTAGGGTCCGAAGCATCTCCAGACTTAAATAAAGGTACGACTTTGCTATGTTTCATCAAGTCAGGAAATACACCCGAAGCTATACTGCTATTATACACGATAGCCAAGTAAGGGGCAATTATATCTATTATACTTGAAACAGTTTTAACAGAAAGTCCCCAAAGGTCCATAGTTTTCTTTATATCGATGGATTTAAATATCTTTATAATATCTTTGTAGTTGACAGATGTGAATTCAAAATTAGCATCGCATTTACATACACTTTCCATAAGTAGTGTTTCAGCTGTTGTCGAAGATGAACTTAGTGTTTTAGTTGTTAAGAAAGGGATTTCTGTGAAAAATTTTTCAAACTCAGATGCAATCTTTAAATCATCTTTGATATTTACATTGTTTACATTTAAATTGAAATCACGAACGCGTCTGGGAGCTCTACCAGTTTCGCTATTAATAATATTCCACGTTTCCTTAATTTTATTTTGAGCTCTGGTTATTTTATTTTTCAAATAAATGGACTTAGCAGTGGCACAGGCTCGTCTAAAAGTAATAGAGTAATTTTTTACATAATTAATAAACGTGGGGTTAAAATTGTACGATTTTTCACCGTACAATTCATATAATTTGTTTCGGCTTTTATATATACCAGCAGTGGCCCACTCACTGAAGGATGGGCGGTTGCCGATTGTTATTGTTTTTGTTGTAAAGTTTTTACTGAATTCCTCACTAATAAGTTTGAACAAAGCATTATACAAGTACTCAGTACAGTTCTGAAAAGGCATCCATGGTAGTTTCTGAATCAAATTATTTTTAAACTTTTCTAGTCTACTAATAGTCACAGGAACAAAATTAACCTTGGTTCTTTGAGAGGTAGGTTTTTTCCTATAAAATGAGATTAACTGACCGCAATGATCAGAGTGTAACAAATTAATTATGGATTTCTGATTAGGCTTAATGTTAGAAAAAATGTTGTCAATGCAGGTAGCACTTGTGGCAGTAATTCTAGTGGGCTCGTTAAAACAATTATGTAAGTCATAGGACTTAAATAAATTTAAAAAGTTACTCGTCAAGGCACTTTTTTCTAAAATATTAATATTAAAATCACCACAGATAACAATTGTTTTATGAATACCACTGATTTTAAAAAGGGCATCCTCCATAATTTTTTGGAATGACTCATAGGGCGCACATGGAGGTTTGTATACACTCATAACAATGAAATGCTCAAACTCGATACATGCTATTTCCGTAACTCGCTCAACAGACAAGCTCACAAGGTCAATTCTTTCTTTGGATTTAATATTATTCCTAGTTACAATTAAAGAACCACCATGCCTCAAGTTTGTCCTGCTGAATGAGCTAACAACCTGGTGATTATTAAAATTGAACATAAGCTGATGACTTTTCAACCAGTGTTCAGTGATACAAAAAATATCAATGTTTTTACAATTCATAAATAACTCTAATTCTAATTCTTTACCTGAAATCCCTTGAATATTTTGATGCACCAAGTTAATATTATTACATTTTACAGTCTGTGGATTAATTGCACAAATTGGAGAAATAATATTTGATAAGTTTAAACTACAACTATAGTCAGCACTTGTAGTGCTATTATTGCCAGAGAATGCCTCTTTTGTCTTGTGTTTTAATTTAAAGACATTGGAACACATTCCATGTGGTCATATGTCATTTTACTTTCCTGCCCAATAAAGGCAGTGTAATTAGCCAATGAATTGGCTGGCTTAGAAATAAAATATGATAGCGAAGTTGCTATCTGTTTTTTGTAAAAATTAGAAAGATAGTAATTATCTTTGGTCAAATAAAAATGTCTAATGAATACATTAGTGTCAATAAATTCAAATTTATTATTATAATATGTCATGTTCTGCAATTTTACATTACATTTATGTCTATATTCATTTTCAGTATCTGTCAATGACCTACTGTATGGTAATGCAAATAAAATAATTTTCTTCACATTCAGGTTACATAGGCATTCAAAACATTTTTTCAAACAATTTATATTGGTATTACCCCTTCTTCCTACAAAAACAATTATTGTTGTGTTAGTACTGTAGTTGCTTGAGTTTATTTTGTCTAATATTTGTGTGTAGCTGGCACCAGGCATACATAAGTTAGTTACCAGTTGCCCTGTATGTTGTTCCATTATGAGCCCCATATTTTTGCCAATCTCATCACAATACATAATTATGTTTTCTTTGATAGATGTTGTCTCGGTCCTAACCTCATCGTGGTTGTTTTGTACAGGTGTAGTTATACATAGTTTGGCTGTACTGCAAGTTTTTGGGTGTAGCTGTTTATCCAAGACTGAACTAGGTGGTTGTGTCATTTTGTCACACAAACTAAATGAACACCTACATGAACGTTTTTTATTTAATGACTCAAAACGGTCTGCATTATAATTACATAAATCCACCATGTCATTTGACGCTACAATCTGGTAATTTAATTGCTTTTGCGACAAATTTTGAATATTTGTTAACATGTTTTTCAATGTCTGTTCAAGATTTTCTATTTTTGATTCTAAGTTTTTACTGTAATCAATATAGCCATTTTTGTTACTGTCAGCTATACTATTCATATTATTCAATTTTTCAATTAATTTTGAACGTTCCATTCGACCAAAATTTTGTATTTTCTGTTTATTATATCTGTTAATTGTTTTTTTAGTTTTATTTATAAATTTATTAATTCGAATATACTTTTTCAGTTTTCTTACACTTGAGAAACTATTATTGTTGTATTTATTCTTTGAACTGTTTACTAATACCGAATGTTCCTCGATGAAGTCAGGTCCGCAGACAGTCAATTCATCGAACAAGCTTTCAGAGTTTTTATCAATAGATAACTTTTTATTAGCAGAGTCTAAATCATTGATATTTCGATTGGCAATTTAGGTACCATCGATGAGTTTTCATGCTAGTCCGATACAAAGCAATTAGCATATCGGCTAAATCTACTCCGCCCATGTGTCTATTGTAGTGTTTCACTATTTGTGGGCAGGGAATATCGGTATGTGCTCTAGACTCTTTGCTAAATCTTTTTACTTTGTCCATTGGAAAAGAATCAACATACGAACTGACCAAAGTCACAGGTTTATTATCATACCACTTCACAATGGCAACTTTGTTCTTGTTACAAATTACCTGGGAATATGCACCACGTCCCTTTTTTTGAAGTGCTTTGTCAGAAAACAAAAAATTATTAGCATCTTGAAGTCGGTTTTTTCTAATAGTTCCCAAACTAAATATGCCATAGTTATTCCTTAGCAAATATACAAGCTCCAACGACGTAAACCAATTGTCAAAGTATACGACACAAGGACGATTTTTAATTGATTTGCATAAAGCTAGAACCGTTTTAGCGCCAACTCCGAGGTATTCTTCTTCAGGCTCAAAATTAATGCCTCTAAAAGTATCTTCTCCTGCATATAACAGGAAATCGTAAATCAATCCAGAGACCCCTGCCCTGACTAGATTTTTAAAACCCCATTTACATGGTTTGTTTGGGTTATATTGCCGACGAGAACCTGCTTTTTTACCCTTGTACGGAATGATCATTTCGTCTATACTAAAGAAATTTTCTTCTTCTACTGAAAGACATTGCAGGCTTACTCGATCAATGAGAGGACGAAGTTTGTAAAAGCGGTCAGTCTCGTCAGCTTGTGTGTTGTCTGTAAAGTGAATATACCGTCTTATTTGTTGAAACCTTTTGATTGGCATGACATCCGCTATTTTAGGGTATCTATAGCTGGTCTTCCAATAATCTTTGTAAGATGGTAATACCACCACTCCCATCAATATATTGATTGCCATAAAGTCCTTCATTTCATCTACAGACACCTTGATTGATTTACAAGTTTCTTGAACGCTGTAAAGATTAGTATGATTGGTTATATCATGAATGAGATCTTCAGGAAAAAAGTTGTAGAAATAGTCTAATGCCGACCAGCTAGATGGGGTGATTTCCTTGAAATCTTGAATGGGCATCTCTGCTGTATATTCAAAGTTTTTCTTAGACCATTGAAAATTTAGTTTTACTTTTTGTGTTTTGTGGATTTTTACTTTTTTAGTAACAACAGTTGGAATTCTACGTTTTCTTTGGGTACGTGGTGGTAGTGGTTTAGTTATTGGTGTAGGAGGCGTAAACGGCGGTGGTGATATTTGAAGCGATTGCAGAGAGGGAATTGATGCAATGGAAGGTATAGCATTATAATTACATTCAGCATCATGTGGAAAAACTGTTTTTAGTATAGGAGTGAGTGGGAGTTGGGCGTCAGATTTTGTAGATTCTATTTCTTCTGGTGGTTGGGCATCAAGTTTAGGGCTTGAAGGTTCTATTTCTTCTAAATTTGGGTGAAGCAATGATATTGAATCTTCAGACAAATCTCTGCAGTGATCTTCAGACTGAAGTGGACTATCCAATAAATTGAGTCGTTCTAGTGATGAATCTATAGATGGTGGAAGGGAAGACTGAAAACTATTTAGTTCATCATCACTTGAGCCATCACTTACTTCGGAATCAGCATTTTTCTCCGGTAAAAGTGCTAATATGCGTCTACACCGATCTCGTTGACTAGGCTAGAACAAAATAAATAAAAGCACGCTCAACAAAAAAGCTCACAATAATTACAAAACAAAAGAACGAGCAACAAAATAAACTCAAAATTCCGCAATAAAATATAAATCATGAAACCCAATAAGCTCAACTTGCATTATTGATTAAGCAAACGGACATTAAATTTTAATTCATTGTAGTAATACATCACTTTTATAAGTTTGTACTGCGTGTTAGCTACAAAAATATGCACACCACTAACGATACTCAAGGTGGTAATGTATAGCATACTATACACCTAAAATTAGACGTTGTTTCAAGCTGTCATTTGCAATGTATAGTATACTATACACATAGAAAAAGGTTCGTAAAAGTCTTGAAAACACGTATACTAGTGCGATATTTATGTATTAGTAAAAGCTTACTATACTTATTTTACGATTTTTGAAGACAAAATACACTTTTTTATCGTAATAAATAAATAATGAATTATTTTACCTGTACAACCGCAAAGTTACGCCGCATGGTTCCGAAATCTGTCCACAACTGTCAAATTTATGACAGTGACAGTGACACTTTTATTTTTTTTCACAAAAAGGGACGTGCGAAACTGCTTTGAGCCATAAAATAAAATGCCAAATGTATTAATTTCCTGTCTAGAATTTATTATAATGAGTGTATATTATAATAAACAAAAATACCCTAAGGGTTAAGTATTGTCTATGAAAAGGGTTTTACGATCGTGTGCGTCCACGCGCACTATGAGACTTCAAAATCCTTGCCATATGGCACGCACTGAGAAATGCCTTATTTTGCATAGCATTGTTTTTTAATAAGACAAGTACCTATTGTTTGTGAATACGGGCGTTAGTCACACACAAAAAGAACAATACTACAAAAAGTCTAGATCCTTTTATATGAACTCTAGAACAGTTAATCTGATGTGATGATCAAACTCAAAAGTTTGTACGCAAAAGTCAATTTCTAGGGCCACCACTCTGCCAGGAGGCTCAGCAAGTCGGTTGTCCCGCCCTTCGCCCCTCTCTAATTACTTCCTCACATAAAAATTTGTTGCTGTTGAAGTTTGACATTGGCTACAATTTGCGATTTTCCTTTTAAGCTATTAGAAAACAAAACTGTTAATTGGTTTCGGTCGTGATTGGGTTTTGAGGCGTCTAATATCGTACCTTTATCTCAAAGTGAGCACTCAACGCGACATCCAAACTAAATTGATCAATTAAAGCAGTCCGCACGTGTCTATTTGTTTTGTGGTTGCGGTCTCTTTTGAATAAAGAATAAAGTGTGCTAGAAACGAAAAGTTCATTTGGAGGGTCGAGTTTTGCCGCAATCTGGTTTCCTAAAACACGACAACATTATTTTAATTATTTATATTTAATTGACCTTTCGGTTTTTGGGTCTCTAGCTAACTCTGAGGCTTTATTTTGTCCAAAGTAGAATCCATTATGGGATAAGAAGGGACTACAATGTATTTGGTACACGAAAATATTTCATAATTAAGACAATAAGAATAAGTCCATAACATTTATTCTTATTTAGAGGAGGCTGCCTATGTTTCAAAGAATTATCCTAAGTTAGTTTTAGGATATTTGAAATTCATACTAAATGAAAAACAAAAAAAAAACGTGAATGATAAGTGCTGAGACAAGAACTCGAACCCGCGATCTTTCGCTATCCGAGTGTTCTTCCAACTACGCTGCTAGGACTATGAGATTAAATTTATTCAAGACTTTCAGCTCTGATTGCGTCGTCTCCGTCGTTCTCTCGGTGGGCAGTTAACCGACCAGTTGAATTTTGACGTCCATTACGGGACTTATGTTAAAGATGTAATATCTTTGACATTGTTAGGCATAACATCCGAAGAGATACGTTTTTTCAAATGATGAGAAGTAAAATTTAATACAAAAGTCAATCAGTTTTGCAAATTGAGCAATTGAAGTATATCATACGAATCGAATACAACGAAGCTCTATCATGTAGTGCTCCCTAAAAACAAAAACAATTTATATCAAACAAATAACAGCTGTGAGTTCTTTAACAGCTTTTATAATAAGCTGCCAACAGGCATTAAGGGTGCAATTACTCTCAGAGCCTTTAACGCAAAAATATTTTAACATATTTTATCTGACCATAGCTTGTTGCGTAACTGGATGGTTCAGTCCTTCTTAACAGTTTAAAATATTTTAATTATCCATTGGATTTAATGTTAGGTACTTAGGTATTAAACGAACTACGGGTGCCTCTCTGCTACGATGGATAAATCTTAATGTCGTTAAATGTAAAAAACCATATAAGTTAGCGCGGGTTGGAAGATATGCCCCTTTTTCTGTTAAGGGCAGCAGGACCAATGAAGGTCACCACACCACTATGAACAGACTACAGCGGCAATAAAACAAATTAATATATAAAGTATGTAACATCGACATATTCGCAGATAAGGAAATTCGGACGTCTAATACTACAAATTGATGACTTGACACGATACAAGTTCTAACTATGTGATCTTTTTTGTTGCATTATACCTAGGTATGACCTGTAATTAATGAAATTATTTTAAGAACCTAATGTATTGTACTCAACGAAAAAAATTACCTTTTTATAAATTAAACTCTAGTCCAGATTGTATGCCGAGCCAACTTTTAACTAAGATGGCACGTAGATTTAAGTTTTTTCCTAAAAGTTTGGCTTGTATCAGTATCTATCTTTGTTGGTTGTCCTAATAAATAAATAAAATGTTGAGATTACTTAAATGGTGTAGTATACATGGGTGTAGTATACACCCTATTTTATTTATTATTTATTACAAGTAATGTACGGTGAAGACTATTGCTTCTCCATAGGTATATTTGAATTACGGAATCGATGATTCGAATTCGAAATTGTATTAACTCATTAGAGCCTGAGTTTTTAAAATTAGATTTTCTCAGGAAATACTCAGGCTCTGATAGGTCAGAAACATACAGCTTAGACAAAACAAGGTTAGAAACGGCCGTTAGAATAACAAAGTCATTATTTCCTTAACATTAGAGCGCAAACTCATTTTTTCTCCAAAATTAAGGAGTAATCTAATAAAAACGCCTAAGAACCGCTAAGGTTGAGTGAAACCGGCGAAATAAGGTCACGATCACAATCTGGACGTAATATTGTCCCACCCCGACCATTTGCATCGGCAATTTTTTAAATGAATCTCTTTTAACATTTAAATTGACTGGTTCTACGTCGGAGTAATTTCGCCTTAGCTCTCGGAGAATGGTCCCTGTGGCCTGTAATAGGTTTCTTAAAAGGAAATCGAGTTAAGCAGGCGTGATTAATTGTGGTGTAGCTCTAACAAGGACGGGATTAAAAAAATGCTTTGTACATCGGTTTGAATAGATTAATTATAGAAAATTCCATTATGTCTTTTGAGGTAATGTCAATCTCAAACTGGAGGTTTTTATTCATAGAACTTAGTAAAATTCGGTTATTTTTTTTCTAACTCAGATAATTTATTCGATTTAATTTTCTTGTTGACAGTCTTCGATTGTAGTAGAATTACCATTTTGCACTCGATATTAGCTAAATGCTTATTGCGAAGCCATATTTAATAATAATAGTGACACCGACGATCGGCGGTGACGGTGACAGCTTGGCGCGTAGCGTCTTAGAGCTGAGGGTCAGCGCGAGACGTTCCAGTATCGTGCTGATCACCTCGAAGTACAGACGCATATAAATTATGTGGAGTGCAGTGATGGCTTGACACTAGAACGCTCACTAAAGGCCAGAGGTGCTCGGCTCGTACAGTGGTCAGCGCCGACGGTTACGTGACGCTGACGCGCAATGCATATGGCCGCTGACCTATAAGAGCTGATAGCTACGCGTTATTCTAAAATGCTTCCTGAACTTCATGCATTTCGGCTGTCAGCGCCGACGGTCAGCGTGTGGTCAGCGCAACCAGCCTAAGATGATGATAGCTTACCAGATGGACTCAAACCGAACCAAACTGAGAACACATTTGCACTCCCCAGGAGATCAAACCCGGGACCTCTGCGTCTGATTCCAGTAGCCGAACCATTTCACAGAGTCGGTTAGAAAGTAAAAAAAATAACATCAGAGCATTGACAAACTTGCCTGAAAATATCTCGCTCGTAGTTCCTAAGTCTCCCTAGTAAAGCCCAACTTTAAATGGCGTTAATTACTAAACAAGTTGAGTAAACAACGACCATGCCTCACTTAACATTAACCAGCTCCTCACAAATCTGGGAAATATTCCAATTTGTTTTTCTTAGGCTACATTTAATACTTTCGGAGCGGAAAATAGACGAGAAAGTCTTCATTAATTTGCCACTTCGAAAATTGAATCGCTTAATCGTGCCTCGAAGTAAGAGGGAACGCATCGCAGCCGCTGTTAATTGCTACGGAACACCTTTGATACACCGGGATAGAGCAATTAAGACCCTTCAGTGAGTAAACTGGGTTTTTCAGCACTCGCGTCGGAACTCCTGGTTGACACGTCATTTTTGTAAGTGGTCTAGTAATTAGCAAATTGGATAATATGAGGAATTTAATTACGCATTTTTATTTCCCTGCAAGTTTCAGACTTTTTTAAATGTTTGTCGTGACTTCCACAATTTTGGTAGACAAAAATGTTTGTGTGATGATAATTTGTTCACGATTCGTAGCTGTAATATATTTATTGACGTTTATTTATAAAAATATCTAAATTATTATTTATATTCGTACGTAATACAGTATTCACAAGTTCTTAATTAATACTTCGCGGTAGAAGGAAATATTCTTCTTATCAAAGTATGTCACCATTTTAATAAATATAATAATCGGCATAACAATAGTCCCGGTGAAGTTTGTTTTGACTTACGACATTATTATCACAAGAAGGTCAAGTGAAGGTTAAGAGCTTTTTCTGTCAAGATATAATAGTAGTACATACATAAAGTCACACCTTCGGTAGGCAGAGAGATCACTTATTTCCATTTGCTTCGATCCTTACATATTTGTTTCGCTTCATCATGCTCGGTTACGAGTACTTTAGCCCTGGCCCTTCTTCACGACGTCTTCGATTTGATCGATAAACGTTCACCTAGGTGTTCCTCGTCCCACATCGCTCCCGATTCATATATCCTTTTCGTCAATCTCTTTCATACATCCTTCCATTCTTCCTACATGACCGAATCATTGGAGCATCCCTTTCTCAATTCTTATTCCTTTATTCAAACCATGTCTCTCTCTCTGGGTTCACTATCCATTTGCATTAAAATTTAAACCATAAAATATCTTGGCATATGCTTATTTATACTAATGATACTTACGCATAAAAATTTTAGCCATAACAAATTTAGCATTATTGTTTTAATCAAAAATACAATCAGCATAATAATGTTTAAGCATAACATTCACTACCATAATTTTAAAAAGGCATAATGGTATCAAAACTCAGTCATGTAGGTGTATAAAACACTACACTCTCCCAAAAACATTGCACGCCGCCTGGTCATAAAAAAAATAACCCTAACCTACCCATCACTCAGCCATGTAGGTGCATAAAACTCTCGACTCTCGACAAAATACTATTATGGGCTATGCCTAAAAACATTAGGGCAATATAAAAATATGCTTAAATATATTAGTCTAAATTAAAATTATGCCAAACTACATATGCGGTCAAAAATAAATTATGCCAAACTAAATTATTATGCAAATATAAATATGCCAACGTATTTTAGGAATAAATACATTATTTCAACGAAAGGGATCCCCTCTCTCTGCTTTTCCTACCGGTTGTTTATCGGAATGTGTTCTGAGGAACTATTTTGCAATATGCCAACAGCTTCTTTCAATCACCGCACAGCTCGGTATTCATCCTCATACATCAGAACCGAGTTGGTCTCGTACTGTGCGTTTTAGAAGAAATGTTCTTCCGCGTATGCTTCGGTTGTGGAATGAAATCCCTGTCGAGATTTTCCCTAGGGACTACAACATACATACAACAACCTAGAGTCTCCAAGAAAGGCGTGAAAAGGCTTCGGCTAGGTCGGCAACGCACCTATGGTATGGGATACCCCTGATATGGTAAGTGTCCATTGACTGCGGTGACCGCTTACCACCAGGCGGACCGTATGCTTGTCTACCACCAATATCAATAATAATGATAGTTTCTTTGATAAACGTAAATTTTGTCCGATATTGTAATATAAGGAATTGTAAATTAATATATTTTATCTACACTCATGTCATAATATTCGATTTACGATATCAAAGGTGAACATAAAATGACATACTTTTTAATACAGATAATCAAAATTAAAATTAAAAAAAACAACCTGTAACATAATGACCATTATAACACCGGTTCGACTCATTATGATACAGTTATTTTTCTTAAATACTCGGGAAGGCAAAGGGATCTAACCCATACAAAAAATTTGACTCCTAATAATTTGCAAAAAGCCACAACAAATAGTTTGTTGCCAGAAAAATAAAAAAATAATAATTTTACAGAAAGGGAACAAACAAACAAAGGTTAATTAGGATTTAAAATATTTAAATGGAAAATTGACGAGCCCCCTCATGTTATTGTTTTTAGTGTTAAATTCTATGGCTCGATTGGTCGCGTTAAGAAATCCCTCTTATTGGTTCGCTGCATAACGCGTCACGGCGGCGGGCGGGCGGGGCGCTTCTGATTAGACAGTTCTGGCGGAGCGCTTGGTGATTAATAAAAAATAAACAAATCTGTGTTTCCAATACGGTGCGAACAAGCATATTCAAATAGAAAATGAGATAAAAGCACTTGTTTTGGAAAACGTAATATTTGTCTTTTCTGTTGTTTTATTTGAATTTATGTATGAGTGTAGATAAAGTAGTGTATGCAACTGCATATAACACGGGTATTGAAACACTCGTTACTATTATATAACTCGCTGCGCTCGTTTCATAAACTCACACTCGTGTTTTAATACCCTTCATTATATGACAGTTGCATAAACTACTATTTTTAAAGTTCCTTTCAACTGAAATAGACCGTATTTCTCTTAAACATCTGCACCAAGGGACGCTCGGTAAATACCAAGCTATTCTGGACCGTGCACAGACGTTATACGCAGAATTTGAACCCTAATCCTTGTAATGAAATAGTGCGAAGGTGTAGAGGATTAGCAAGCTTACAAAATATTGTCTGCCTTAGATACATGTATCTACTGTGTAGGTAGAAATTTAGAAATAAGGACATTGTTTCATGCGACCCGAACTTAAAAACTAGAAAAGAGGAGTTTGTCGTGTGGATCTGTATGTATGTCTGTGTCATTGCCGCTCCCAACCAAACGGAAGATCCGTTTTCGATGTATCGAAATCGGATCTTCCGTTTGGTTGGGTTTTAATGTCATATTATAGGTTACATGGTCAGGAGTGTTGTAAGGTATGATTGAAGAACCTAGATAATGATATATTAATGAGTAAACCCAAATCTTTACGACATTAGCGTGCTAAGTTTCTTTGGATTGGTCTCAATTACTGGTTGTATGAGATATTCTAAGTTGTCGGGAGTTTTTAAATTGTTTAATATGATACCTACTTGTATTGAATTTGCTTGATGCGGCTTAGTGACAGCGCGGCGCTGGACAGTGCTCTAGGTATATGGCACGGTGTCCTCCTGCATACCACACTCATGGCATCGAGGAGTGCGCAGTCTCCTGGCTTTCTTATGCGGATTTCCAACGAGATAGCCATTTTAGATACATTCTACAAAATCCGCATTCCTAGAATTCTGTGACGCCGCGCCACCCACTCTTCGATTATGTTACGCCTTCACAACCCGATGTTCGGCATGGACTGCTCCAAATGGATTTTAAATGGTTCGTTATGCTCTCTTACGTCAAGATCCAGTGACGGCCTCCCTCTGTGCGAGCTCTTGCTTCGCGTTTGCACAACTACGCCTGGCAGATCGATGCGTACTTAGTTGTACGAAAAGCGCTAAGCCGCAATTTCGTTTAAGCAAAGTGAGGCAATATTGCTAATGCTGATGATTCAGTTTGACATCTATTAACAAGCATGCTGCCTTAAATGAAACTATGCTCACGACTCCTGTATCGCACTTTCTTCTTAAATACATAAATATTTGACGTCGTAATGATAATAATCTTCAACAAACGGATCCTGCAAATGCTGTAATTTATAATGGCCGTTATTATTTGCCATAGTTAATGCAGATCAAAGTCAAACGTTTTTTTAGGCATTCGCTTTACAAAAGACATGTCGACGTTAATTGCGATACCATTAATTCAGAAGAGTCGTTTAGTTACTTAGAATAAAGATGCCAATGTTTTTTTGTTATTTTAGTAAGAAGATCTAATAATAAATGTAGATATTTCTTTTAGAAAAAGGTACTTACATTAACATCAAAGAAAAAGACCTATTGTATTGGAGTAAGTAGATTAAATTGACAATACATTCGATAAAAAAAACGTCAGAAAATTTATTTGAAAAGGTAGTCAGGGAATTTATTAAACAGTTTGTAAAATAATTTTATTAGTTTTAGAAACCGTGATTTTTTAACCATTTTAGCTAATCAATACAAACAGTTCTTCTAAAATCAGTTGTTCCATGCATTTTGGTATTTTGTTGCGTGAGTAGTGATGATGTTATAAAACTTTGTAAATTGGCTTAAGTGTTGGTCTATGTAAGCTAACCTACAAATTGTAATACAACTTGTGTTGCATAATAAATAATTATTATTACTACTGAAAGACGAGTCCTTGTAGACAATTGCTCCAATTTCGAGTATTCTCTGTGGCTACCTCTATAAAGATTCTGGAATTCTAAAATAGTTTATAATAATTATCTTAAGCGTCTTACAAATTGTTGGGTTGATGATAATAATTCGTGAAGTCAACTTTGCGTTTAAATGAGAAATGTTTAGGAACTTTTGCTAATTACTTTTACTGTGTCAAAGTCAATTTGATGGCACCAACGTTTTAATTGTCTCCGTTCTGGAGTTTGTGAAAATATTTAATTACGACGCTCTTTACACTTTATTTGCTTACTGTCATGCGATTACCAAGCTTTGTTTAGCTTGACAGTAAGCAAATATCCAAAAGCATTTAAAAAAGCTTACACTAAAATCAAGCACAGACTAAACAAAATTTATCACCTGCAAGAGAATTTACTCACAGACAAACACAAAATAGACAGGCACACACATAAATTATGAATGATTATTGAGATTGAAATTCAAGTCAATCAAGAAATGAAGTCCTCTGATTACACGGTTCAATCTTGGGTGATTTAAAAGAGGCGTACCTATAGAAGCAGGTCGCCAAGGTGTGGGTGATATATTATTTTTTACACGAAGGCGAAGTATTTTATCTTTAATTTAGTTGTTTTTAAGTATTTTGTAGGTATCTAGTTTTAGTATCCCTTTTATAACGTAGATTCGAATAGTTTTTATTGAGTAGTATTTATTTTTGTATGTAAAGTTTCGTTATTAATAATACAATTAAAAATTATGTACTCAAATAAACAATTAATCCAATGCCAACCATAAAGTATTTTTTACAATAACTTCTTTTTATTGGCGCTCCACTTCTACTTCACAGACAGAAACTTATGTTCCCTTAATTTCAAATAAAACAACCAAAATTGTGTAAAAATAATTTTATAATTTAACAAATACCACAGAAATAATATTATTATTTATGTGACAAGTACAGTAATTACAGTACACTCGCTTCTTTCACGGGTTCTAAGTTACGAGCGTTTATCTGACAGAAAGTTTTACCTCTACAATACTGCCTATTTAACTGCCAGATATATAAACAGAAAAAAGTCTTACCCAGACGAAGAATCTACGAGTGAAATCAGCTATTAATATAAATAATTTGACATATTTTAGCATCTCATTTGTAATCATTAGTTTAATAAACTGGTTACTGAATAATAATTATGCAATACTCAAGCTATGTAATATCTATATAATTGCACTAATTAGCCATTACAAGATACACTGAGCAGCTCCCTTAGCTGCCGACGCATCAGCTTACCCCTAGGGTTTCTAGGTAATTTTTCTAGAAAGTGCACTCCTCCTCTCAGTTGCATGTATGGCGATACCTGTAAAACAGAAGATACTTTTGGTGAGGCCTGTTTTCAAGATTTTTTAATATACTAAAGATAGTTTAAAAAATTGTACATTTTTTTTAAATGTTCTTATTAATTATATGATATGTAAGTAAGTTTTATTATAATTATACAGGGTGTAAAAGACATGAACAGTCAAACGAGAACCATGTATTCTGCTCACCATCATAACATTTTTCTTCCTTAAGACTATACCTGGGAAATTGATAGTTACGATTTTATTGAAGGTCAAAGTCATAATTTTTATTTTCATTTTTTTATGAAAACGTATTCTATACGTTATTTCTTTATTATTGTTCAAAGAAACATTATCATTTTTTTTAGTCTTTCATAACAAAAAATGGCTTCAAAACGTTAGCGTTCAACGTAGCTCACTCGATGCGCACGGAGACCAACGAACGGGGCCGCCCTCTGGCAAAATTATCGCGGTTTTGCGAGTTGCGTGCGAGTTGAGCCCTTTACATTGCGCGGTACAATTTGCAATTTTTTTTAACACCAAAAAATAAAAATCATTTCCCAGCAATATTTTTTTTGAAATATGTCTTATTTTGATGTATAGAATACGTGGTTCTCGTTTGACTGTTCATGTCTTTTACACCCAGTATATTTTTTTTAAATTTACGGTCTAATTGTTAACGCGTGATGATCGATCGAAAATTCTATGTTGTCCATTATCGCCCCCTTAAAAGAGGGATAGACATAGGCGACGGTAACCACTTCACCAGTGTCTATAGGTAACCACTTAACACCAGGTGAGCCGTAAGTTCTTTTGCCTTCTCGTAATACAAAAGAAAAACATACCACAATAGAAGAAAGTACATCCCGCGTGGGAGTGACCAGAAACCTCAAAAGAAACTATAAATCTCCATTTAGTCATGTTTTCTATAAAGAACTTTAAATCTCTATTTAGACATTTTTTCAACCCAACGGAGTAGCACTTTCATGTCACCGATGGTAAGTGATGGGAGAATTGCATCTGCGTTATCCCCGCTCAAGGTCATTGACGGCTATAGTCACAAAGTCATTCGCGGCTATACCTACTGGCAAGGTCATTGGCGACTGTCCTACTTAGCCCTACAATTTTCTTAATGTCAAATTTTCTCAGATACCAACATTTTATTAAATTAAGTAAAGACGAATTAGATCTAATATCTTCATCGTATTTGTGTCAGCCATTGCGAAAGCGTATTTATTGTCACGCTATTCCGCGATGATTTGATAAGTTTTAATACATCATTAGGATCACTGATTTCTTTTTGTTGCTGGTTGGCTGCGCAATATTTTTTATAAAAATAAAATGTTGAACTGTTCTTTTACATTTTTTAATTAACACAGGAATAGTAGTACTCTCTACCATACGAAGTTCTAGAAAATTCACTTGTCTAAAGTTACTTTCCCATGGTAGGCTATTTATTGCGAGTTATGAAATTGCAATGCCCCATCTCTCTTTAAGAAGTACATCAAAAGCTCAATGACAAAAAACTGGTTAAATAGATTGATACTTACATAAAGGTTTACAGTCATAGTAATCCAAAAAATAGCAGTGATTAATGTCTACAGAGACACCTGCATTATCTTGCTGTGAAATTATCGCACAGGATAGATTATCTTTTAGACAAAAAAGACGCTCTGAGATTCGCTGTACATGGGATGTAGATACCTCCCATGTACAGAGAATCTCATAGATATGCGTATAAGATATGCGTGCGATGATCGAGTACTTTTTCTATAATAAGAATACTTTGTAGTTGCAGTTATAAAACATACGAATCACTAACCTCCACAGCTACAAATTTCATTAAATCTATATCCGTGACATCGGAGCCAGGTTGTCTCACAACAAAAGCGGTGGGTTCTTCCCCGAATTCAGGCACAGGCTTTCCAACTACACCCGCTTCTTTGACCCCCGGATGTAACTGAAGTATTGTTTCCAATTCTAGTGGTGCTACCTGTTAATTTGCAAAATTATGGTGATTACTTTTGAGCAAATAATGTACATAATAACACAGACATTAATTAATGAACAGGGAATGCTGACTGAAGCCATCTAGACATTGGAAAAATCCATCAAATTATTTTCAGACTATCGTTTCTCAAACAGCATGACCTGATGTACGTTAATCATTGGCTAGTAAGATAAAAATATATCCAAAAAGTGATTTTTCATAATATTCATAATACACTGCATTTTCTAAATAATTCAAAAATTTATGAAATATGTTTCAGATAATGTAAAAAAAATTGTATGTGTCAGCTCCGACGCACGGCTGGAGTTTACTCCGAGACAGGTGAGATGGCGCACCTGCTGTCATCCGTGTTTTGACAATTAGAAACACCGCGCACCACGCGCGTCCATGTTTGTTCCAATTATGACTTTGACCTTCAAAAACGTAACGAGGTTACATTAATCGATAGATTTTACACCTCACATTTTTCTCATACCGGGCCTCTTATATATGCAAATTGATTCTTAAGGAGTAAACTCCAATAAATTTTATTTTCAAATAATGAAGTTATTTTTTTTTGTTTGCTTTAGCAGAGCACTATATCTTTTATAAATAAAATAACTTAACATGCGTCAATTATTCTTACCTTATTACCATCATAAGAAATTATTTCCTTAATCCTGTCGACGATGTGGAAATATCTATCTTCATCATAGTAACCCAAGTCCCCGGTTCTAAAGAAACCGTCTTCGTCCAAATAGGTTGAGGAGTCTATTCCAATATACCCTTTCATAAACATTGGCCCTCTTAAGCAAATTTCTCCGCGTTCATTCGAACTTAGGATTTCTCGAGTCACAGGATTGACAACCTTAAAATGTGATCAGATTATAAATATTTATACAGATTCTTACTTTAAATTACGGCATCAGTTTATCTAGACCTTTCGTAAGTCATGTACTGGAACGCGTATCTAAAGCGAAATCGCAGGAGACATGGCTAGGCAGTGAGAGAAGCCAGGGTAGTTAAGGGGACTGCCGGTGCACCATCAGGAAGCCTCCTTAGCCCTACACCAGGGTCACAAGTACCAGGCACTGCTTCTGGGTCCCCTCTCACCAACGTGATGGACCCGACACCCGCACGGTTAATCCATGGGGTACTAAAAGTTTGCTTCTCGTCTATTGTTGATGGAACAATTTTTTTTCTTTAATGGTTCTTAAATGGTTTAATAATTCTTTAAAGTTTTTGACTTTAATTTCACCTGATCGTAAATGATAATAAGGACAAAGATGGCAGCCAGCAGCTCCTGGCACCATCTACAACTGAAAGACTGGCTATCACATCACTAACTAATGGAAAACAAGATTTTTTAACACCATTGTTATAGCGGTGTATGACTGGTAAACGGAAGAGGGGACGTCCGAAGGAGACCTGACTCAGTTGACTGTGAGCTACGAGCAAAGCGGATGTCGTGGCAACATGCCTGTACAGCTGCTCAAGATCGAAAATTATGGAAAACTATCCTTCGAGCCCTATATCCTAGCGAGGGATAACAGGAATTTAAGAAGATTGACTGTGAGCTACGAGCACAGCGAATGTCCACGCAACATGCCTGTACAGCTGCTCAAGATCGAGAATTATGAAAAACTATCCTTCGAGCCCTACATCCCAGCGGGAGATAACAGGAATTTAAGAAGAAGAAGACTGTTATAGGGACAAAGTTATTTAGTGAAGCGGATTTGGGGTTTGTTTTATAAAAGTCGTATAACCAAATAAACCTTCCATTAATACATCTTGGGACGTCCTGTATCTAATACCGGTGGATAAAATAGGAGCTAGAAATTTTTACTAAAGAAAACGGTATAATACAATATGTTATAGACCAAGTGATTGTTGTGTGGTGGTTGTGGTATTATTTATGACACCTGGTAGAATTATATAACACCTATAGAATAGAAACCAAGACAAATCACTAGCTGACTTATGGTTATGTAACTTTCATTGTAATTCACATTAACTGGTCATTATGAGTAATGAATGATTGAAAAGTAATTGTTGCTTAATTTGATAAATTAGGTAGGTAAGGATTTTTAAATAATAATTTCTAACTGTTATTCAATTAACAGTAGGTACGTACAGAACGCATTCGGTTAGCGTTCGTTTAGCATTGGTTTCAATTCTTATTTGTAATCATTTTAACTACTTTTTTCACGTAAGTATATACTACAGCTCACTGTTGTCTACAATAGATTTAATGAAAGAATTGAGATAGTTCTCCAAATGAAATTGAAGACAAAAATGTTTCATTTGTATATTCTAATATACTCTTACCTTCAATGTAATACCCGGAGTGGCCATCCCAACACTACCCACTTTTGGACCTTTAAATCCCCTACTTTCAGAAGTAAGTTCACCGGATTCGGTCATGCCATATCCTTGAAGAATGTTTTCCAAATTAGGTAATCTAAAAATTTACATATTGTATTTGTTTATTTGTGCCTTTTCTTAATAACCTAAGCTTCTAAACTTTCTAAAATATTAATACCTACATTAATTCAATTGAATTTAACGTTCCCCGTTGACACAAAAATTGCGGAAATACAACACTTTCAACGTAATCAAAGTACGTACCTCATCTTGACATTTTCAATTGTCTTAAAGTGAAGAGGGGAAGAACGGGAGTAGATTATCTTTAAAGAGTCCAAATTAAATTTATCAAGTTCATCTGATTTAGACAAGTAGCCGACCATGGACGGGACAAGCATTGCTATGTTGACCTGCAAATTAAAACGGAATATTACAAACGAATATGACAACAAACGTGCTAAATAATGAGAAAGCCCAGCCACGATGTACTTATTAAAATTTCACTCAAATTTATCATTGTTGTTTTAATGTTTGGGAAAACAAGTGATGTACCTGGACGGTATAAGTATCCACATCATACAAAATAAACATCAACAGATGTGTAAATCTACAGCGTATACTTGGTACACTACTGACCTTCCCCAAACATTAAAAATAATAATTGTCCAAGAAACCACAGAAACTTAAAGTAAGAGGAAACAGAATGATTGGTTCTGTATACAACTTCCCTTGTAGGCAAGTTTGGTCAAGCTACCTATATTTCACTTTACTAAACGTAATTTTATCTTTACCTGCTTATCTTGAACAGTTTTCAAAAATGCCTTAATCGTCGGATTCACCACGTAAACTATTTTCTTTCCCATAACTAGGAATTTATAAGTCATGAAGGTATCATAGTTATGATACCACTCGCCCAGAATAAACATGGTTTGTAGTGATTTACTGTCAGAACTAAAGCTGAAATAACAATAAAACATTATTTAATTTGCTAATGTGCATTTTTTTATTGTAAATATTCATATGAACAGTTATATTAAAAATGTTAACCATAAAGCTATTACTGCAATCATAAGAAGTAAAGCTGCTGAATCCGTATAGTGAATGATACTTACTCCTCGGGTAGACTATTCAATATACAATTTAGATGAGTCAACTCAACTCCTTTAGGCATACCAGTAGTTCCAGAAGAATATAGAACAAAAGCAACGTCAGTCTGACCTTGTACCGTTGCGGGCTCAAACGTATCTATATCAACATTATTTACTACTAAAGACTTAATAGGAGTTAAAAATTCATTGCCTACGTCATCCAGAGTTATGGTCATTTCTATGCAATCAAATGTGTTTAGTATATCGTTGTATATGTTCCAAAACTGGTTCGAACAAATGAAAAATCTTGGCTTTGTAATGCTAAGCTTGTGTTTCAGTACCGCTGTAATAAAACATAGATTTATCTGATTATATTTTTTCTTAAGGATTAACTACTAACTAATGAAGATTATTGTCGTTTTCATCGTCATCATTCTTATTATTACTGTGATTTTTTCGACCTACTACTGGACACAAAGGCTTAAGGGTCTTATCACAGAACACTAAAGATTTGAGGGCGAGTTCGTCGCAGGCGCACGGTAAGTCAGCCGCGATTAGCTCAGTCGACGCCAATTCGTATTTGACTCCATATTCGACGTTGTATTTGGCATGTGTCTTCGAAATAATAAAGCTAACAGCAGTGTTTCCTTGTCAGAATCCATTTTAATCTTGAGTATCCAAAATGCGATTACACGCCGCGACCCACCGCGTAATCGCGGCGAACTTGCCACGCACTGGCCTAGTTTTGAACTCTTTTTTAAGTTGCCAGTGTGATAAGGCACTTTATAACTGCACAGAGGAGTAATACCGAATTGTTTTCTTGAATTGTTGAATCTGACGGATGTGCACCAACGGCATACCAGGTACTGGCTAGACGATATAGTAGTTTGTAAATCGGTTTCAAATTCAGAGATCCTGGATTAGATGCCCAAGGGAAAATTTGAGTTCTGTTTATATGTTTATCTTAAATCAGCTAGTTATTAGTAACCAACATAAGTTATTTACCACCATTTCATCAAAGTTTAACGTTATAACAATCCTACTATCCTAGTAATATTATAAAGGCGAAAGTTTATATAGATCTATTGATGGATGTCTGGATGTGTGTTTGTTACTCTTTCACGCAAAAACTACTGAATGGATTTCAATGAAACTGTACAATAATATAGCTCATACATCAAAATAACATATAGGCTATAATATACACTGATACTGCGCAGACGAAGTTGTGGGCAGAAGCTAGTGGTGTTATAAGCGTTATTGTGTTCTGACAATTAGTGATAAAATAGCCAACCCTTTAGTGGTTTGATAGTTTAAAAGAAAAGTTAAATTAATTAGTTCACTTTGATTAATTGATTACAATATCAAAGAGTTTTTAGTAGATAAATGTTTCCATTAATGATCCAAATACGTGGGAGTAACAGCTGCCCAAAATTTACGCATGAAAAACTCAAAGGAGATCCAGATTGGGCTATATTTTTTTTCTGATCGTAAAAATGTATTAAATTAACGTTTTTGGCTTGATTTCACTAACATTTAAACAGGCGATTATTATTTAACCGACTGTTTTTGACGTTTTATTTCGCTAGTTTTACGTGTTGTTGAACTCAAGTCTTAGTGTAAACAAATCTCTCAGAATTCTAACCTCTACCGCTGTTTATATCATACGGAGTGTAAGTTGCTCCAGTAAACACAATCCCGAGGACCGTTGCGACAAATTCATTTCGTTTCTCTGCACCGACTGCAACTATATCTCCAACTTTGACACCCAAGCTGTTGAGTGACACGGCCAAGTTGACTGCATATTGTGTCAAATCCTTGTAAGTTAATTTGCGATGGGTCTCGGCGTTTTCCTGTTGGTACATGATCATGTGACATACTATTGTATTTTAGGATACAGACTAGAGGGAGACGAAGACCGCAAAAAAATATGAATAGATTGTGTGGAAGATGATATGGCAAAGAAGGGTGTCAACATTAGATCGTCACCTCAACATTAGATGACGATTAATCGAGAAGAGTGGAAAGAAAAAAACATATTACGCAGAACACAAATAGAATTATTAGTAGGACAGGCAAATGGTGGTGATATTGTATTTATGTAAAGTAAATTTGTGTGCCGCGTGATTCCAGCAGAGTAGGATAGCATCACCCCATATCCTCCAATGGGTGTCGTAGAATCGACTAATGGAACTAAGCGACTAATGGATCAGCAAAGGGTATTGATCAATGAGCACCTTATACTCCGTCCACCAATCCCCATTGGGTATGCGTGGTGGACTACTGCCTAAACCTTCTTCGATAACAAGGAGAGGCCTTGTGTCCCACCAGTGGGTCGAAATATAAAGGCTGTTATGATATATTAATTTTTATTTATTTATATTATTTTACACTTTTTAGGAAAAGTTGCAGTATTAATAAATTAGAGCCAATTACAAGTTTTCACATGTTTTCTAAAATAAGTAAAAAAGAACTTTAGGTGTCAAAATCTGCAAAAAGGATTATTTAAAAGGGGAATCGATATACTTTTTTTTTATTTTAAATAAAGCACAAAACAATTATTGCTACCAAGATTATTAAATAATTTTGCGGATCTGACAATAAATTAATTTCGGCGGTAATTAGTTGACACAAGTGGTACATTCAGTAGCAAGTATGTTGCGTTGTTTTCCTAGGTTGCCTATATTGCCCTGAAATATTTTAAGAACACAGGCTCCATCAGCCATTTTTCGTCGCTTATGTAAAAGTATCTACTATACGAAAATCTTTACGTTTTTTATTACAAGACTGAAAAAATCTACGGCATTTACTGTAAGTGACGAAGAAACTTTTTCTATATGGCTTCAAGCCGCAGCACATAACAGTTATATTGTGGGTTCCAACAAAAGACGCTCCGTATCATGTTTTTTTATCAATTTTGTGCATATTCCTCTGTACTTTTATTTATAGGTAATTCTTATCAATCAATAATGTTTTTAATACAAAGTAATCCGTAGTTGAACGCGAAAATAAATATATTGACACGAATATTATTATAAGTTGATTTTGTTGAAATAATATTGCTATAATGGTTGATCAAACTCTAGTATGTCAAATCACAATATCAACAACGAAAATTTCCACAAATTAATATTTCAATAAATCTTTTTTTTACAAATGGTTCAAAATTATACATATTCAAAATAATAGATTATAAAAATATCACTTATTCAACTACATGTTATAATTTCAATAAATTAACGCCAAAAATATATAAACAATCAATACAAATACTGCATTTATTCTAGTACGAGTAATAGGTACTCGTATTATAAATATAATATAAATACAATTTAATTATTTATTAAACGTTGATGTCATTTACATTGTTGATATTTTACTAGTGTACATTTAGTATGGGACCTGTTTTACCTTTGCATAAGGATAGCTATTTTATTTCCATAATTTTCTTATCAGTTTTTTTATTAATATAATTATTAAGTTTCATGTTTTACATATTTTAGGATCAAAATTGCAAACAATACTGACTAATTTAAAGACTAATTTTTAAAAGATATGAATATTTAGTATAGAAGATTAATTTGCACACCACAGAGGTAAATTAAACACTGCGTCTATTTATAAACATATTATTCATGCAAGCTATATAGTTGCCGGGAAAAGTCGGCAAGATATGCCGACTCTTTCATTCAATCGTGTTTATTGTAACATATTATATTATACATAAATATTATTTTTCTGCACTTCTACTAGATTTGAACTCTAATTATGACATATCTCATACTCCTCCGTGGGTGTAACAAGCTTAAAGATGGGAACAAAGTTTTTTTTTTCATTTATGTGGGTAAAGAGATTTATTTCAGTTTATTTTTATGTAATTATTAATGATTAGACAAAAAAGACTTACCAGAGCGACATTATTCTTATGCTTTCGAAGATGATCAATAATAAATTTACTAAAGTTCAAATGAGCCGGAACATTTACATCTTGATCCCCGTAAACGTAACGCCGGTTATTAAAATTTTTGTACATTTCAAATGATTGCAACACAACCTTTACGGTGAATCACTGAGTAGCGAATCGAGAACATGTGATGGAAAACCAATTAATATACCGAGGTAACAATATAGGACATTTATCGATTAATAAAGTTCAATGATACAATAAAAAATTGATAAAGACACAAACAAACTCTGTTTTTGTAAATATTCCAATCAATTAAAGTTTTCGCAGTCGTAATTATGTTTTCGTTTCCATTCATAATGTTATTTACTATATCGGGTGTTGTTGTTCGGAAATATTTATTATCGATAACTTGAACTAACTTGGGCGTAACTATTTTAATTAATTAATGTTTTTATTTAAATCTATTATTGTTTGGATAATTACTTTGATAACTTTTATGACGTGTTGTCGGGAGTCGGAACCAATTGTTTTTCTTTTACTTTAAACATTCTCTCGGTCTGCCTATACTATACACTAGTTCTTTTATTCACATTCACTAAATAATATTAGTAGGTATTATATAAACTGTGATAATATCTCGTAAAAAAATATAACATAATATTAATTGTTTAAACAAAAAAAAAACACCTTCAAAACTAAAAACAGCTAAATAAGCATTCTTTTTATAAAAATCTAAATGTTTTTACTATAATACAAGTGATAACGTTTATTCCAAATTTTGGGCACCGACCTCAAAAAAACATTTAGATTTTTGTACTTGACAGAATTTTTATTTCTCCGTTTTTTGTTTTAAATGCGTTTTTTTTTTCATTTAAAAATAATTTTATTTTTGCTTTTTAGTGTTTTAAGTATAAATTTTCAGGAAACTATCTCGAGATCTTTTAGACACACAAGTGATCAAATTACGATATCACCAATGTCTATTAAATAGGCATTATGAGGGATAACTCAAAAACTACAGGTCAGATGTCGATGAAATTTAAATGGGACCAAATGACAAACACGAGCTTCCAAAGGAATCTTCAAAATCGGTACACCCAGTAAAGGGTTATGAGGTAAGAAACATAAAAAAACATACAGTCGAATTGATAACCTCCTCCTTTTTGAAGTCGGTTGAAAACACAAGCGTTCCTATTTCTTCTCGCCTAAAATCGTTTTCCACAAACCAAAAATCTTACTAAAAAGGGCTTTGAGCATATTTGGTACTGGTTTACCTACTTACTGGCCATAATGTTTATGAGGTCAATACATTAAGATAAGACCGCGAAAGATTTAGGTCCGAATGCTATTTCGGGGATGAAGAGTTCAATATTTTAGTATTTTGAGATGCGAAGGAGGGTTGCTTTTATAAATTACCCTTTCACCTATTTTAGAACATGACTTGAACTATCTTTTAAAATAAACTATTACTTATTATGGTAAGCTTTTAAGCATTTAAAATACGATGAGATGAATGATTTTATAAAAGATCGAGTGATAATGAATGAAACGTAGTCTAAAATTGCTTTGTTTCACGTACCTACCTATTTTTAAATATTAATTAATATTTATGTTACATTTTCGAGGGGATAAAAATAGAATTATAAGCCGTAGGTCCTATTTAAATCCAGACTGGATTCTGATTGACACGTATAAGAAGCATTACAAAATGCCACTGGACGTAGCAGTCTCTAGGCCGGACATACAAGTGGAATCTTAATTTTTTACTATGACTTTAACTTAACCGCGTGCGTGTTCTCGTGGTGCAATAACTGTAATTCGAGCCGAAGTGGTCTAAAATCTACCGATTTTTCGGTTTTTTTCCTTAGATATGGCGCCTGCCCTACCGAAATGAAACTGTTTTACCGATTTTCGAGAATTCCAAGTTGGCATTCCTTTTAGTTTATTTTTGTGTAAAATTCTCTAGTGATGTATTTCTGCACGAACGTCGATTGATAAGTACCTATATGTTATTAGTTATGCATTTCCTAATGGCTAAAAAAAAGGTCGCGGGTATTTTATGCCCACTCGTTAATACCTCCATAGCCCACTGTTATTATTTTTAAACATAGGTAACTGAGAAATAATAATGCATATAGAAGAAAGAAAGCCTCGCCTTAAAAGTAATATTCTGCCCTTAATATAATGGGACAAAATACTACTTAAAACAACTGAGTGGAATAAAGAATGTCGTAAATTGCAGTTGTCATATCGTCGACTCGATTGTTTTCAATTTTTGTCAGATAGACTTATCTTCTTTCGTCTTAGGCGACTTGTACCAGCCAGCCAAGCCTAGAGCCATAATGCCCACATTGGCTTCCCTATAGGACCTGTTGAACGAAAGGAATTAAATCAGTTAAAATCAGGGTTTACAAGGTAAAATAGACTCTTCCTTATAAGAAATTTATAGGTAAAACTGGAAGCCACAAATCAAAAAAAAAGTGAAGACAATAAATTTGACCTTGAAACTTCTTATTAACCATTAGTCTCATTCTAACCACTAGAGCACACGTATTAGAATACGTCATACGTACATGATAATCAAGCTCTCTCAAATACCAGAAGAAAAGATATAGTTTTTAAAATACAGTCATCTTATTCACCCTTCGCAAAACGTCACCAAGTATTCTTAGGTCCTTTCCTATATAACGAGATTAATCGAATAGTCACCATATACCCATTGGTTTACTACAAATGTAAGCAAACTATTGATAAGTTTCTAAAGTCAAAAAGTTATGAAGATATTGAAAAAATGATGAAACCAATTTGATATGCATAGCACATGCAACACTAATACACATGTACAGATATCTCACTCACATAAACACACACTAACACGCACACGCGCGCGCACGCACGCACACACACACACACACACACACACACACACAAACGCACATACATTGTCTTGTATTGAAACATAGGACCAAGGAGGGGGGGCCGGAAGCCTGTAACACGGGGTATCCTAGTATGGGTTCCGCTCTCTCACTTTGGCTTTATAACATTACACCTATTTCGTTAAAGTTAAGAATAGATCTATTTTACTCATTGTAATGCATATAAGTCATTGTGATTGGAAATAAAAGTTTATACGTCATCATATTACTTGTGGGGAGAGTTACAAAGAGACAGGTAGGAAACGGAAACATTCAAAGGTTATTTAGTGTCAAAAAAGTTGTATTCACTTTTTTATTGATAGTTTGGCTTCCAGTTTGCCTATAAACTTGCTTCCTATTGTTTAAGTCCTATCCGTTCAGCACTGTTCAGACATCCAAGTTCCCGTCACTGACGGAACACGGCAGGGACAATAAAATAATCGGTTACATACGATCTGTACGAACCCGTTCACTTATTTCCGTATCAGGGGGATCCGGACCGTCAGTGGCTGGGATTCACGGACGCTCTGTCAGTGCTATCCTATTTTTATCTACGGTCGGCCCTTTGCTCTTAGATTCGGACGTTTTGATGAAATTTTGACACATCTGCGAAGATATACTTTGAAGATGTGTATAAACTGCGAAGTGTTTTAGTCCACTAATATGCATTATTAAATTATTTTTCGAATGAAGGCGATTACTTAGGAAACAGACGACGCTGACACCGATTTCCCTGATACGTGTGAACACGGGTGTCGGATGGAACGTCCCTGACGGAAACAATGAAACGGACAACTTGGAACTCGGATAGTCCTGACACGGAGATGTTACCAGGACCATAATAGGCTCACACGTTTTGACACTACAGAGGAACATACCTTCAAACATAAACGGACTGCTAAAATAACAACTCTTCCATTTGGCTTCACCGGGTCAAGAAGACTCAAACTTCAAACTCAAACTCAAACTCAAACATTTATTGCATCCATGTGGTATTATGGGTGTACAATTAAGGTTTACAGAACCATGACATGACCCTGAGAAGGGCACCGCAACACAATTAGCCAATATTTGGTAACAATATCACTAAGTACCTACTCCAAAATTAATTTGATAAAAAATATTAAATTATTGTCATCATTGCATACATTATTAATTTGATAAAAACTATTAAATTATACTCATTATTGCAAAGCACAATTGTAAATATTAGTATTTGAATTAATTAAATTACATTATTATAATATTATTTCTATTGTTATTTAAATTACAATTACTTTGCTAAAAAAGATTAAATTATTGTTATTATTGCACATACATTATTAATTTGATAAAAACTATTAAATTATACTCATTATTGCACTTCATTTGTAAATATTAATATTAGTATTTGAATTAATTAAATTACATTATTATCACATTATTTATCATATTATATAACTTCGAGAGATTAATCATCAGCACTATCTAAATATATATAACTCAAAGGATACTGACTGACTGACTGACTGACATAGTGATCTATCAACGCACAGCCCAAACCACTGGATGGATCGGGCTGAAATTTGGCATGCAGGTAGATGTTATGACGTAGGCATCCGCTAAGAAAGTATTTTTGGAAATTCCACCCCTAAGGGGGTAAAATGTCCACCCGCACGAAGTCGCAGGCGGAAGCTAGTATCTCATAAAATACTAAAAAATAGCTTTTTAACGAACATAATTTCCACCAAGCGTGAAGTTTTCTAAGAAATTTTCCATTATTCAAAAGCTTTGTTATTGAATTCCCGATACCTATCTACGTAGCGATCAAATTTAACATAGCTTCTAACATTTATTAATATACACCCTAATCTTGTAAGCGTACATTGTGTTGTTAATTTGCGAAGGTATGTGTTTATGAACCTTTGTCCCGGTCGATAGGGAGTGATCCTTCTACATCGGTCTGTGTTTGTAGCCAATCTTGTATACCAGGGTTGTCCAAAACGGATACGACCGCGGGTCAATCTAAATAATTAAATTGATTGGAAAGCCGCAGAAATAAATTCTTTGTCTTTTCGGAAAACAATACATACCTAGTCACGCTGATAACCCCAAAAAGGGCCGAGCAGAGCCTTAAGTAATATTTGGTTACACATAAAGTCACGTCTGGCACTATGGGATTGGTCATGTAACGCCTCAAAATAGTGACAGGTTGCCATCCTGTCGCCTTCATAAAACGGACAACGAGTTTCTCCCGAGTTATTGTTGTAATAACACGTGTTGAGAGACTCCATTTTAACTTAGTCTACCGTACAATTTATTATTATTTTAGATAAATCACTCGACATTGACTAAATGCTGAAGCAGAGCCAAAATTAAGAAGTAGAATAAGAAAGGGGCGAACCACACATCGGACCCAAGAAAATAAACCTTCTGTGAACAACAACCAAGACAAATGTAATATTAGTAAACATAGAAAAAATTTTGTCGTAGTCAAAGTCAAAAAGGGCTTTATTTAATTTGACTTTCCTTAGTTAATCAGACAAGTGGCACAAAAATAAAACACCAAAATGGCGTTGAGTGGCAGGCCCCTCCGAGGGTAGTATGAAAAATACAACTAACAGGCAGACATATTATGTCTGCCTACCACTTAAGGGGTGGCGGTTAAGGGGTTAATTTAAATCGTCAAAAACCCTACCACTTCGCAAGAAATAATAATTTATTTAACTCTTGATTGCCAGCACCGCTATATGATAATGTCAAATACATGTATTTCTTTACGAAAAAGTATATATTCATGTCCATTTCTTAGGGCTGCTATAAAAATATAATAATGTTTTACGTCTCTACAAAGTCAATATTGTAATAGGATTTTTTTAAGTTAAAAAACACGTGTCGTCGCACAAACATAAACTTTTGGATAAGAAAGAACCAATCACAGAGCTCTATTCATTGTCATTGCGTTGAATAGAGTTCTGTGATTGGTCCGTTTCTTATCCGAGTTTCGAGAGATCTCATAGTAATGTTTGTGAATACGGGTGAAAGTTTCGTGCCTCGACGTCTTGGGACAGCCCTGGTTTACATTTGCTGTATTCAATTTAACATGATAATTTAATTATCGTGTCTACTAACGCCTCTGTTACCTACCTGTTATTATAATATATGTATTAAAGTGTTCGTAAAGTTTATTTAATAATTTATTAACAATGCACTGCAATATTGTTATTTTTTTTTCTTTAAGTATATTCTTCGTTGGAGTGATAGGATGTCGGGAAGCTGCCATAAAATGCCGTTTCTTAGGATTGTTTTCAAATAAAATAAATTATAATTATTAATGTACATCCTACTATTCAATAAGTATTTTAAAGCAATAAAAACACCATTTATTTTATAATTATTACTTACAGCACGTTTGTTTGTCCGCGATGGACTCCTAAACTACTTAACAGATTTTAATCAAATTTGTACACCGTGTGCAGTTTGATCCAACTTGAGAAATAGGATAGTTTTAATCTTGATAAGTAGTCATATTTTTTTTACTACAGATACAATGTTAGGTCAGTAGTATGAAATTACAACTAGTAATTATATAATTTTCAATAAAGCATTGCTGTCTTTTATAATTATATAAGTTATTCACCCCACATACGGAATATGCACAATTCTGCCCGGCGCGGTACTTTGCAACGTTTATAAGCGGCATTAAGCTGTGTTAAATCCAAAGCCTATTCTATGGAGCTTAGTGGATTTATTTTATTACGTTTGCTTATTCGTCGTTTAGATCGGGTCGTGATGACCGCCCGTTTAGATGCTACTTAGTTAATTAAATGAAGCCAACGCAGCTTTGCAGGGTTATGCGATAGTTGCCTATATGTGAGATGAGAGAATTCCACGTTATAGCGCTAATTTAATGCTCCAAATGTTTTAATTCAAACGTTTAGCTGTACAGTGGACTGAATAGGTAATCTATTTATTGATAAAAAAAAATACACCACTTTTTAAGCTTACGCGCACGAAGGACTTTGAGATAAGGCGTAATTAAAGTTCATATGAAGAATAAGTGTGCTTTTTGTCAAAACAGTCAAATTTAATAAATAAATGAAATTGGAATTCAATTCATTAAAATAAACTTTATTTTCGAATGAATGTTTTTCTTTTCTCTTATTAGTGGAAATGTAATTTGTACATTACCTTAAATACAGGAAGGCATTTTTGAAACGATAACTTAAAGCGTTACAATGAAGTGCAGTCGACCAGCCGAAACGCGAGAGCGTTACCAACTGAATGTAAACCTGGCATTTGCCTGACTTTTTCGTTGCCATTCTCGAGCGTGTTCGACGCATCTATACTTTTTAAACATTTTAGTATGTAATGTATAGTAGGTATACATTAAATTGAAATACCTAACTAAGAGGGCAAAATTTTCTACTGCCTCGGGCGGACAACACCCACGGTACGCTGCTAACAACGACCCCTCGATGTAGTAGCTGTTGTCGTCGTGAACGGCACCGTGATGCATTACATCCCATCAGCATCCCCTTTTACCTTCCCTTGTGTTATAAGTCCCAGGCAAAGCTTTCTGCAAATGGATCCGGCTCCCGCTCGGCGTATCCATGAAATGATAAGAGTTTTCATCTCTATAGCCAGCCAAATGGAGCCTGCGGTAATACCAGGTTTCTAAAACAAAGTTACTTGAATTGTTGCGAAATCATTTGAAGTTTGGACTGAAGTTTCTAACAATCAAAATGGCATGGTCGAAATTTTACTATGGGCTCTGATTTATTAAACATCCCTTCCCCGCCTGCGGTATCTCGTGGAAAATTATTTAAATCAGCTTCGTTTCCATAAAGGGATCACCTCATCAACTGCAAATAATAATATTATATCATGACATACATGTTACTTTAGTACGCATCCCATTGCAGAGGCAAATATTATATAAAATTAAATTTTTTGATTAACTGAAATACAGCTGTTAAACCAGTCTAATCAAATCAAATCTCTTTATTTTATTAAATCACAAAAATAATGATATTTCGCGTCTATTGGGTACGTGCTCGATGCACATACCTAATAGAGGCGTTAATTTTGTTCGAAAATATTTCCGCTAAATCAGTGCAAAGAGTACTGCGCTCTAATTGGTTAATACATTACCGCGTCACACTAGAGATGGCGATCCGCCGGCGGCATGCAAATATTTTTATCGATATAAGTAGGTACCTAGTTATTAAAATAAAAACATTCGTCTAGTTATTAAAATAAAAAGATCAAATACTAAAGGCAAACTTAAAACATATTGAGGGTAGTTTTTAGAACTTTTCTTCAACATAGTAATTGCATTTGGAAGCATGATATGAATGATTAGACTTATTATTAAATTCTATGCCTCCGACTGCATGTTACTATGTTGAACAAAAGTTTTAAAAGCTACCATCAATATGTTTTAAGTTTGCCTTTAAACATATTGATGTTAGCATAAAAAGACTGTACGGTCTTGTACGTGTCTCCTAGAATAAAACGACTTCCTGGAGATAAATTAATAAGCTTTATTTCCCAAAGCCAGAGTTCTAGGTTCTTGTCTAGTTGTCGTCGGTCGTCGAATGTCATATATATGTTTTCAAAGGTCTGTCACTATTGTCAAGATCAGTCTATAGTCACGTTTACCTCGCAAGGAGGCTGGACGCCGCGACAAAGACAGTTAATTGAAAAGATGAAAACGAGATCATATAGATCTTGTTTTCATCTTTTCAATTGACTGTCTTTTTATGCAGGCGAAGCGAAGAAATATATATTTTATGCAGCCCGCCTGCATAAAATATATATTTCTTTGTTTTTTATGGTATTTTTTTGTTTTTTTATTATTGTTTTTGTTCATTGGTCTGTTAAATCAGGTAGTTATTGGTTTTTATAGCGTAGTCTTTGGGGATTGTTTCAGTCAACAATGCTCGTAATAATATAATATAATATAATATCTTACCAGTTATCGTAAACAAAATAAAGAGAAAGAGGAAATTCGACTTTGCCGCAACCAAAGCACCGGCGCCGAAATTAATCTACCCATACTTGTCCCAGTTTAATATTTCTAATGTCTTCTTCCCTAAATTAATTAATACAACGTTGCAAATAATTTACTTTACATCAAAAGCCTCAATTTTCGCCAGCATCTCCTTAATATGCTCCGTATGAGAAGCCATTATCGGGGTAATACACAAATTATGACGGCGCAAAGGTAGCCTCAAGACTGTAGCAATAACCCGCCAGGCATCAATATTAATGAGGTCGAGAACTGGGGACGTTGAGGCATATGGTGTGTCTTACATTGTAGAAATCGAAGGAACCAAAATCTTTTCGTCACGTCTTTTAATTTATTTATAATTATGAAACAGACTGTACTAGAGCAGGTATATTAAAAAATTTCCAAGGCTTCAAATATTTAATAAAATGGTGATTTTTTTCTAGAAGTTGTCTAGGCGCTTCATGTCCTCTTTGTTGCATTTGCTTCGAATTTAGTGTAAAAAGTTAAACGGACCTATGTATTTGTGTACAGTCGACCAAATTGAATCATGACCCACCTTAAGATCATTTTCCTACAGTCACTCTATACAAAGTAGGATGAAATTCGCTTGAAAGTATATTTCTAAGTAACGAACCTGTTATCAGTTGGTTCGACTGTACAAATAAAATGTGAATTCACTAATGTTTCTTCGTTCTTTCATTCATTCAATAATGTGTGGGCCGAACATAGACTCCTTTTTAAATATTTGATAAAGATAAATCACTTTTCTTGTGAAAAGTACACATGTTCTTATAACATGGGATTCAATGGAAATAGCAAATGGGACCCAACGTTAATATATAAAAAATGGGATCGAAAACTGGGATCTAACGAAAATAAATGGAAATTCTCTCGATACAGAATCATACATGACGCCGTCGTGGTGGAGTGGTCAGTATAGCTGGCTTCACATCAAGCGGTCCGGGTTCGAATCCTGGTAGCGGCAAATGTTTGTGTGACGAACACGAATGTTTGTTTGCGAGTCATGGTTGTTTATACATTTATTTAAGTTTATTTATAAAAATATCTAAAATTATTATGTATATTAAAAAAAAAAATGTCCGTTATCTAGTATCCGTAACACAAGTTCTTAATGATACTTACTTCGGGCTAGATAATTGGTGTGAGCGTGGAAAAAAAAATAAAAAGAATAAAAAAATAAATAAAATAAAAATACATCAATCTAAAGGATAGTACGGCGAGCGCCCCGTCTTCATACAAAACAACATGGAGAAAACGTTTTCTTCACCTAATTCTTATCCAATATTTTTATAGTTTATAAAATATAAATGATCGTTTGCCTTTTTTCAAAATTACTTTAAATATACGCGAGTCGTTTAGCAACTTGGAGACGTGCGCGACGTTCGGTCGGCTGAGTTGAATGGCCCTATCGGCCCTAATATCGAGTGGTTGCGTTGAGCGCTGACGTTTTAAAGTTATTTTTGGCATAAAATACTTGAAATTTTGATAAATTTTGCTTTGGACAAAAATTAAGAAATAATGTTTTCAACATGTTTTCGACTTGTTTTTAAAAACACCTTGAAAAAAAATTGTAACTTTGACCTTCAATAACTTCATAACTATTAATTTCCGAGGTATAGTCTAAAAGATAAAAATGCTTCTAATGGTGAGCGGAATACGTAGTTCTCGACTTTGTCTAAGGTCTCGTTACACCCATTATGTCGAAATTTGCAAAAGAAAAACATACAGACATAGATTTTTCTGTTTTTATTAAAAACATTCTAAGGAATCATAAAGATAGGATAAGAAATAAGAGTAGGAAAACGTTTTTTCCGTTTGTGTGTGCGCCGACAGCCTTGTTCAGGTACAACCTTCAACTATACTTAGCGGGTGAGGGCGTGGTGGCGGGCGCGACTGTTTTACATGATTTTACTCGCAGCGCAGATTATCATCATCATTTCAGCCACATGACGTCCACTGCGCAACATAGGCCTCCTCCAAAGAACGCCACAACGACCGATACTGTGATCCTCGCATCCAGGAGTGACCAGCAGCCTTAATCAGGTCGTCAGTCCACCTTATAGGGGGCATACCCACACTGCGTCGTCCAGTGCGCGGTCGCTATTCAAGAACTGTTCGGCCCCATCGGCCATCCGCTCTCCGAGGAATGTACCCCGCCCATTGCCACTTAAGTTTTGCAATTCTTTGGGCTATGTCATAAACTTTAGTTCTTCTGCGAATCTCCTCATTACTGATTCGATCTCGTAAAGAAACACGGAGCATAGCCCTCTCCATTGACCTTTGGGTGACCTTGAGGTTTCTTATCAGCCCTATTGTAAGTGACCACGTCTCAGTGCCATAAGTCATTACTAGCAACACACACTGGTCAAAAACTTTCGTTTTGAGATACACTGCGATAATTTGAACAGATACGTTCTCGTAAACACTTATTTTAATAGTACGCGGCTTATATTTTATATTACATGTCCACAGCCGCCACCGCTACCGCTATTCCCGTAAACAAGCACTAAAAAGAATCTCTGTAGGTTTTAGAGCATTGAAAATCAAATAATCGTTTCACTAAATCCGTAAGTTAGATTTAGTGGCACATCGTGCGAACCCTGCTTCCTAGTTCCTTCGTCACCCGGCCTCCCCGATAGCTAATGAACCGTGAACGGGCTATGAATACGAGTTCCCCTATAAAATTCCGGCACAAAGCACCGTGTACACGACCCTACTCCGATCGTTGAAATATTGCGCAATTCCCGAATAAAAATGACTGTACAATCATATCTCTCGCTGCATTTGCCGTGTCCGCCCGAATTATAGACTGGGATAAGGCAATCGTAAAAAATAACAATTTACATTGCTTGCTGCCCACGGAGATATTGTTTTAATTCTTATTTATTTAAAACAAGCATATACCCGTGCCACCTTCAAAGTCTTCCTCGTCTCAAGATTGTAAGAATGAACGTGTCATCATCATCATAAAAGCCTTTATAATTCGACCCACTGCTGGGACAGAGGGTCTGTCATCTAAGGAGGTTTAGGCAGTAGTTCACCACGCTTGCCCAATGCGGATTGGTGGACGGAGAATTAGGTGATAATACCTGTTTGATCCATTACTCGCCTTTTACGACATCCATAAGAGGATATAAAGTGATGCTTTTCTACTCTGCCGGCATTTATACACGGCTGAATGAAATGAACTTGTGCTGACCGAGAATTCCTTGTCTTGGGTCTGCGACATAGACAAAAATAAATGATTAGATTTAGATTGATTTGGTGTTTCACGCTTCTGTTCACAGAATCTGCAAGCATCAATATTTTTTAGTCTCATATTGTAGAGATGTCTGTTCAGCTTGCAGTGGCCTAATCAACACGCTTAGGTTGCCCCTGTTAAGTTTCAGTAGCTTGTAGGTGCGCTTTCGAGAGTATGGTTCGATTAGTGCTTTTGAGTGTTAACCCAGGCGTTCTTTTCCAGTCCGCTTTTGCCTCTTGGAGGAGGTAAGTTTTTAAGTTAGATGTATGTAAAATAAGTGCCTAACCTATAACTAGGGAAGAAGGAGTTAGTTAATACAATTTAGTTACAGCTACACAATAAAAAAATGGGATCAAAATCTGGGATCCAACGTCAATAAATGCAATATTTATAGCTGTCTACTGATACCGCTATATACTGATGTAAAATCAGTTATTTAAGTAAGGTAGAATAGAATTCACTACCAGCATATGTGTCCTTCTTCGCCTCCTTCTTACAATCCGGGATTATTCGAAAAAGACATGAAGTAGGATCTTGCTGCAGGTCGGCCAGGCGAGGATGGCTAGCGGTGCGGTTTATCTCCGGCAATAGCTATATTCGTATCTGGACTCCACTTCTGCATACCATCAGGTAGAATGGACTCATTTGCTTGATCTTTTTATAAAAAATAAATACAAGTTAAATCATTATTTTCGTCCTGAAAACAGGGTATTTTTGACGGCTTAACATCAAAACTAGTTAGGAAATAAAGAACTTTGTGATTTTGAGTTTGGTCTTTCTCGTTTGGCATCGACAATTGAGACACCAGAGAAGCCACTTGCGCATTTTATGTACCTACTCTAAAATAGGGAGCCCGCCCGAAGCCGACCTTACCTCAATAAGTTATCATTACTTAAGCAGTAAATTACGGGTAAGGCATGCGGTAGGGAGAAGTTTAGTGACGTAGTAACTTAAGCTTTCGCGTAAAGATATCAAAAAAAAAATAAACCATGGTAGGTATATACGCCTTCGAATCTGGAAGATGTCCAAATGTTCCGTTTTTTTGAAAGCGCCTTATCCTGCTATTGCTATTTCGTCAGCAATTTTAGAACTAGCTTTGGAAGATGGTTAATTCCAAAAGCAGGTACCGTTTTATAGACAGCTTCTTTAAAAACAAAAATAATTCCTCTTTTAATGACGGGTTTCAATCATATTTCAATAATAACTATCAACAGTTTTAATTCTTACCTTGGTAATGATAGAATTTTGACATATTGTGAATAGGATATCTGTCAAAATCTTGCCTAGTAACTAAGAGCAAATATTTGCTCTTAGCCTAGTAATGAAAAGTGAAGATAGATAGGTTATTGAAACCTATCATGTAATAAGCAAGAGAAATAAATGAGAAAACTATAATATAATATCACACTCTTAACCTTTAATTGTCATGATATAATATTTTTATCGTGCACAGTCATGACACACCCGTATTCGTGAGATAAAAGCACGGATTTTAATTTGCCGCTGAAGTTATGATTTAATTAATTTACTAGATTTTTGTATAAGTAGATTGCATCATGATATAGCATACATGTACGCTGCTTAACAATGTAAAGATACGATGAATAGGCCCTTAATCCTTCCAAACAGTAAGAGTTCATGTAATTACTTTGTTTATCCGTACGGTTCAATAACTAATTACAAAGTAATATAGTTTTCACAGATCGTTGACCAGAGATGATCGATTAACACTTGAGAACTTTAAGTGCAGAGAAACTTCGCCGGACCAGTTTAGAAGCGCTAAGTAAAACTCAGGGTTGAAAGACTCTCGGTCGGAGGAAGCGATCCATCAAATAGTTTCTGGCTTGCTTAAATAACAAGCTTTATTAATCGCGCAGTCACTTGGTGCTGGAGTTATTTCCGTTTTATCTCGATTGGTCCACAGCAAAGAATGACTTGGCATTTTAAACGGAGTTCAATCTACTGAAAGTTTCTTTGCAACTCAGATCATTGAAACTGACATTTTTCGCCCTGTGATCAGTAAGAATGATTGCTTTCTGATTCTTTGAATTAATAACTCATTATTGTTATTTAGCTGATATGTTTAATTCCTTTCTTAATCTTGAATTGTTTTTAAAAGTTACATCTCCATGTATGTTTATGTTTCTTTGATGTCCTATAATAATATATTGTTGTTTACCTGACTATCATCGAGGTATAAGAGTTCTGATGACTGAGAAATACAAGCTTGGTTCAGGCGCCAGCCAACCCTTTCAATTTTCTGATTGCTCTAATATATCATAAATGTGACGTATTTATTGTATTTAAAAATTGTGACGATAAAAATATACGCTATCCTGTTTATCGTCTCTTAGTCCAATACTATACGATCGATTTCTCAAATGACTATCAAAATAGACTTCTAGTCGATTCTCAGTAGGTAGGTACAGTTCTAATTTACTGGTTACGAGTAATTTCGGCCACCCGTTCGAGAACAATATCGGAAAATGTTGCTTTAATAACGTAACTGAAACAAGATAATAGCGAGCTATCGAAAGCATAATTTTCCAACACAAGTACCTACTGCAGTTTGAAATAAAACCTTTACGATATCCTCATAGATAATTAGCGAGTACTAAATTTATAACCTCCCCAAAGCGGAGCGACCAGATTTGGCAAGGTTAGGTTGACGTTTTGACTTGGTGTCCATTGTGTATTCGGAGACGAGGGTCGTGATTTATAGGGGCATCGACGACAAACAACGGAACACGAGTAGAAATGGATGCCAGCGTATGGACGATGTTGGGGTGTACGCAAAAGGTTCAGACTAATCGCTTTGTTGTTGTATTAATTTAAATATAACAACGAGGGATGTAGCGCGCTATAGATACAACACGTTCTATATATATGGTGTGACTTGATTCAAATTCAAATGTTTTTCTTGCTTTAAAAACAGGTCACCAAAAATTTATAGATTACGAATCTTAAACCTATTTAAAATACCAAGCTAATTTGATATATCACCTACTATTAAGTGACGTTTATATAACTACTAGCTGACCCCGCGAACTTCGTACCGCCTATACCTCTAAGCTAAACTTAGTTTATGATTTTAATGAACGCAATAAAATAAATCCAAAACAAAAAATATTAAGTTCAATATATCATTAGGATATTACAAAAGAATAAAAATCAATAAATGCGTAAATCTGGTAGCGTAGTGGTTGGCGCGACGGTTGGGTTACACTTGTGTTGATTCTCTTCAGTGAAGTACCTTGTGATATACGACATTTTTCTTTTTATGTTATCAGGCGCAAGGACCAAATAAAGCGAATGGTTTACCGATACGTGAACATACCACGTAATTGACTATGAGTAAAACATGCATTTATCATCAGTTTTCTTATCACCAAACGCGTTCTGTGCATGGTTTTGGTTGGTTTAGATTTCGAAGCATGATGACTACCAAGCAAACTTTACCTTTAGTTGTAAATTGTGCGATGGTAGGCCGGGCACATCCAAGGAGTTTAAAAATTCTATTGGATAGTAGGTGGTTTCATCTTCGTTTGTTATTATTATTATTATTATTTAGACAATTCGGGGCTTTTTGCGTCACTGCGACCTATAAAGATCTATTGTGACTAGCCTTCAAGTAAGTCCTATTGAGGTCTTACATGTACTCCTTTAGCTGGGCACTATCTAAAAATGATAAGATATTCCTAGCTCGGATTGTTTTGATATCGAGAATGTGTCTTCCCAAATGTCGGCTTCTTTTGTGAATGAGACATTCACAAGAGCACAGAATTTTCGTTTGTTACACAGTTACTTAATAGATTTGAATGAAGCCAGAGTACCAAACTTCATTTTGAATCACTAAGTCCACGTCTTTATTCTTAGCTGCTTAAACTGCTCGCTCACTCTACCGTTGCTTTTTGTGGTTAACAATGATGTTCGGTAATACTTTGTTAATGAGCTGGTCTTTCAATGAGACAAAACTGCTAAAATTCGGAGGAAATGAAATCAATCCACTCGATTCGTCGACAGGAACACGGCCATCACCGATAGTCAGCAATTGCTTGGTGTGATTTTAGTAGAATAAACTCTGTGCATGTTTTGTATGGATGTAAAAATATAATAAAAACATAGTCACACTTCTTTTATACATGAATAGAAACATTGCCAATTCAAGTTCAAAGACGCCTGTTTTATCAAATATTTCGGTGCGGATTGAATATCGCATGTTAATGTTAAACAATACAATATGACTTACACAGAACAAAGGAAAATTGCTACCTATATGTAGGCGAAATTTATATCATCGTAAATTACCTGTTCTTTACTGTCGACAACATTATGAAACAGTATATTTTCGACGTTGTATGTAATTCTGAATGAATGTAAATATTGAGATTTGTTTGGCATATTTACATCGGTTTATTTTTAATCAAGCCATGTGTATAGTCACGAGCAACAATTGTATGTGAATGTTAAGCTCAAAGACCGAAAACGCTCATTGAGCGAAAATAGAGTTCATAACGCGTTATGGTCATAATAAATTCCTCGAATTTCGAATACAAAGAGTTTGATTTTTTGAAAACATCCACAGTGCGAAATTCGTGTTATGGCTCTAATGAAAACACTCACAACTCGTTGTGGCAATCATAGTAAGACCACTATCATGCTTTACGCTCGACGCGTTGTGTAAAAAAAATAACCCCTACTTATTCAGACATGTAGGTGAGTGTAGGTTAGGGTTATTTTTTATGACCGTGTATTGTCGGTCGGTAAAACGGGGTCGCGAGGCACGACGGGGCCATCCTCCTATACAAGTAACTACACGTACTAGAAGCGTGTTGTTTGTGCTAATAAGTGGCCATTTGACATCGCTCTTTAGTGCCAAAGTGACCGGGGACTAGATGGCGCGTGTTCGTTTTTTACGACAAAAAATTAATTTCAATATTGTTTCATCTAATTTTTAGTAACACGAAAACACATGTAATAAAGTAATTGTTTAGATTACTATCATTGTTTTTCTGTTGTGCTTTTCTAACGATATTACTTATTGATATGCTGTAAGCTAAGGCACTCTAACTATCGATTATTGTTTTTTGTTGATCATTTAAAATATTAATTTATATGGGGGCATAACGGGGACATGACTACGGGGCACGATGGGGTACCCCTTTATGCCAATCAATGCATTAAAAAAATGTGGTAAGTAGGTATATGACCAATTAATAAAAACAACTTTGCCGATTCAGATTTCTTACCTGCATCTACAACGGAAATCAAACATCAAACGGTTCTTTCCCTTGAAGAGAACCCACCTGAACCATTTTTGCCTGTAACTACCTGCAAGTACGCACCCTTTACAGAAAACTCCTTTCTCAGAGCCTCAACCTCGACGATCTACAGAACGAAGACAGCCAAATCCAATTTCCAATTAAAAAGTAGGTCGTAATTTAACTACGGCTTTACAATAATATGAGCAGTACTCCCCCGAATTGATACCCCATTCTGCCCCTACCCTGGGGCATGATGGGGTTTTCATAAAGGTTTCGTAAAATTAAAATTAAAATGTTTTTTAATTAGTTACTTCACCAAATTTAGTGCCAAATGATAATTTATATATATATAGCCAAAGCGTTCTGATTAGATTTAATTAATAAATATATTCTGTTCATTTTTTTATTGATTATTTTCCTTAACGTCCCCGTTATGCCCCCCCCCCTTCCCCTACTTTGTTTTTTGATGTGTACTTTTTTGTGACCACTACCCCACATATGGCTTTTTAACGACGCACAGTGCTTTGTCAGCGACACAAATTTCGCTATATGGTTTTTCTGTGATTGCCACAACGCGTTTTGAGCATTTTAATTAGAGCTATAACACAAATTTCGCCATGTGGATGTTTTACTGTGACCACAACGCGTTTTCGGTCTTTGAGCGTACACTTTTCACACCATAGCATCTTTATTTCCTACCCAATAAGGGACTTGATATTGCGACGCGGACGCTCGCCTGTCCACTAGTACTTATAGCCATAGAAATATAAATACTAGCGCTTCGCCCGTGACTTCATCCACGTGGAGTTTTTCTTAAATAAATATTGCTTTTGCTTATAGCTTTCCTGGATAAATGGACTGTTTGTTCAACAAATAAAGATTTTTTTAATTTGAATCAGTAGTTACTGTTAAGTATCGAAATGGTATATTGTTCTAAAGAAAAGAATACAACATCCAAATAATACAAGTAATACAAACGCATCTAACAAAACATTTTTTTTTAATTAATTAAACTACCCACAACTAGGACATTATGTAACACTCAAAATCTCCGCAGTCGATTATTTATCTTGGTGACAATTTTATAATATAGCCATGTGATGCCGGCAGAGTGGAATAGCATCACCCCGTGTCCTCCAATTCCAATGGGTGTCGTAGAAGGCGACTAATGGGGTATTGATCACCTTATACTCTGTCCACCAATCCGAATTGGGCAGGCGTGGTAGACTTCTGCCTAAAACCCCTTCGATGACAAGAAGAGGCCTTGTATGCCAGCTGTGGGTTGAATTATAAAGGCTGTTATGATGACAATTTATAATAAAAATAAATCATTTGTTTCGGAGAATCTATATTAATGTTAGTAACAATGTTTACTTAAAAGCTATGTTAGTAAAAATATAATTTAAATTTTATAATTGAGGCAACATTAAATAGAAATTCATTTACATTCTGTCTCCCCTTGTTTCCCCATTATCCTCAGGATGGTGTTGCAGCTACCCCTCATGCACCGTAAAAGAGCTGCTGCTTTTTTTCGTATTAAGGCATGCAATCCATCAGTTCGAGCTTCCGCAAACATGCCTGAGGCGCTACAATAGTGAACTGAAGATGTTATTGTATTAGACTCGCAGGTCACTAACAGCCCGGCGTATATATTGCAGCCTTGATTGTTTCAGTCCTGTTGGTCAATCTGTTGGATCACGTATTTTTTTCTTTAATATATAACTGCAAAAAGAGCGAAATCATGGATTTTAAAGTCAATAATAAACCCGCTAGTGTGCCATCGATTATGTTAAATGGCATTGAGTTGAAGCGGCTCTTGATTTTGAAATATTTAGACAGTGATTTGAATGATTACGCTGATATAAAGGGAGCGTAGGGCTGACGCTGGCAGTCAGGGGCAAAATGGTGGTGCGCACATTCGCTGGTTGCACTGTGTAAAAATTACCATTTTCAAAGCATTTTCCCAAAGCTTTACACAGGCAGTCTGTGGCTGCAATATACGCCGGGCTGTACGTACCAGTGCCTCCCGGATAGGAGACGACGCTCTTACGCACTACGCCACCGACGCTTTTGTAAAAGAGCTGATGATCTTCAAACAGATAATCTTCAATCATAGCTAAGAACACTTTTAATCAAGTTACCTTTTTTTAAAAAAAACATAACCGGATCATCCGTTTGGTAGCTATGATGCCATACACCGATGCACACTTGAAACTTATAAAACACCATGTTTTTTATGTCGACGGTTCAAAGGTCTTCTGTTCTGTTTTCTAGTTATTTTGTGGTAGTGTGTTGCACTGTAATCCATCATACTTTTGAGACATTTCTCTTCTAATGTCAATTCTTCGAAAACTGTATGACGAAGTTTAAAATCGTCTTAGTCTTATCTTATGTTTTACTTCACTTTCTTAGAACATTAACTAACTCAATTCACAGAAAAACAATTCCTCGAATTTCGAATACAAAGAGTTTGATTTTCTCTTGACATAATGTTTTCATTACAATGATTTGAATTTCTAGAAGTAATATTTCCATATTCATCATTTCCACTATCGTAAGTCAAGAAATGGAATTCTTCATTTAATCCTTGGCCATTCAAAAAAGGCGTGAAGGAGCACCTTGCGGGTCGGCAAGGCGAGGATGGCTGTGTAGTATGCAGGATATAATTATATGTTATATATATCCAGCTTTTAGCCGACCTTTGCATGTAGATTCCACTTCCTTACCACTAAGTGGAATTGAATTATTTGCTACATCTGTTTTATGAGAGTAATAGTTTATGGAAAACCAAAAAAGGCAAATCTATTTCGACAATGCTAAAATTATAACAAAAGAAATATAAGACAGGGAACTGTGTTGCACACCCTGGTTTCGATTTCGAAAACAAGCAATTTTCGCCTTGGTCAGTTAGACATTAAAAAATGCATTATCTTTTTCTCAGGACCTCCTTCATGCGTTAGAAGTGGTTATTCCCAGTCGCCACCCTTATCATCTCACCCCTAGTTACAACATAATAATTTTCTAAAAATAGTTTTTGTTTATCTAATCTTATTTTAAGATTCTGTCCTAGTAGTTGATCCAGCAAACGTTGTTCTGGCATTTTATTTCTTTTATGCGGTATGAAATTTACTTCACGACCAATTGTCATACCTACCAAATACATACAAAATATTTCATAAAAATCGATCTAGCCGTTTTGAAGGATTGCGATCACAAACACCGTGACACGAGATCTTTAAATATAGGTATAATAATTCCGAATCCAAACCTACGAGGTGGGTCAATTTTGTTGCACGCAAGTACAAATATTTTGAGAAGGTTCCTTTAAATTTATTGCACATTTTATTCATACGAGTCCAGCAGTTTAATCTCTCCATAAGAATAGTCAGCTGGATATGCAGCCGCATGTAGTTTTATGTCCCCTAATTAATTGGATTACAGCCTCCCCCATTATACGGGATGGTGGCTATTTAGCGAATGGATTTTGTACGCGTGACAACGAAAATTCGGTTTGCTCTACGGATAATAAACATAATTAAAGTTGGACCGAATTTTCTATCGTTGACGTTACAGCTTAATTATATTTGGATAATTGCTTGCCAATATATAAATCAGATTTCTCGGAATGTGGACACTGTATTGTATAACTGTATTACCAGTTACTATGGGAAAGTCGATGGCACCGAGGTCTTGCATTCTTAATAACTATTGCAGAAGTTAAGCTACTAAGTGCGCGGTCGGAATTCCGATGAGTGACCAAAAGCTGTTTCGACTCTATTTTCCTCCATACTTCGGAAACCAGTCTCTGAGGCCAGAAATAGTGGGCTGGGGGCGTCAGCAGACTCGATAGGAGTCGGAACGAGTACGACAGTAGTTTCTGCAAGGTGGTACGGATAAAAAAAAAACAGAGAGCAAGGTTCGCTGGTTGGACAATGTAATGAGGCGAGTCAAGGAATGCACTGTATAAGGTGTTAAACATCGAGACCCAGCTCTGGGGCCGAAAACGATCAGCGGCAATGAGGTGGTCTAATATACAAAATATACTAATGGAGCAGGACCTTCCGCCAGTGACAACCCAACAACGAGTATCCTGTTTTTCCGATGGAAAATATTTTACGGACCGTACCTTACTAGGAGTCAGACAGTGCGGCGTGTGTGGAACTCGCCCGGTAATTCCTGGAAATGAAAACCATCTAAACCCCACTAAAAACCATCGGCATCCTGACAAAGGAGATGGAGATATTTATGGAACGGTGCACAATGTACGCCTCGTCTCCGAAAAGTCCCCTTGCTGAGGAGTTAAGTTAAGCTATCAAGTGCGCGGCGGTACTGAGATGGGTGATCGAAAATTCTTTCAATTCAAGGCACGTTAGCTGGTGGTCCCAGGTGCCGTCGAAAGATAGCAGTCGTCCCCAAGAAGGATTGGTGTCAGGCAAAATCTAATGCCAAATCCTATTAACAGTATTGTCGATATCAATACATACTGCACCGACGCCAAATAAATAGGGAGCAGGGAAGGAGAAAAAAAGTAATATTTCACGTTACAGTAAAAAACAAGACACAGTTACAGACAAAGACCCGGACTGCTGAGAAGATTTTGAGTGTAACATCTGTCCTGTCGTTGGCTTTGGTTGGTTTCATTACTGAAGGATTGTTAATTTTAGGTTTTGGTGCCCCTTTTGTGTAGGCGACAGGCTGGCAAACTGCCACTCTTTTGGGGTACTGTATCGCCCATACTGCCAGATGTGGTTTTGTGTGTAACCGAATGTTACCTGAAGCTCTACTCGAACCCTTTTGGTATTGTGAGCGTGATTATATGTATGTATGTTACAGTCAAAACGCTGAACTAAGTTTACTAACAGATTGCCGTAATATTAGCAAAGTGGATAAACTCATTCGTTTCATTCTTTTCCAACTCGAAAAAATAAGAGTTATTGCATACGGAACACTAAATCGTAAAACCACCGTATGCTTCAACTAATTTAGATAGTGTTGAACATAAATGGGATATTAAAACGATCATAAATAAAAGTGACGGCGCAATTAGCCTGAGGTCAAACAGCTTCGTCAAACAATTAGAGGCGATGGTATCGCGCCGCATTACTCAAGTGGGGTCGTTCACGTGCTAATGTTTAGCCTATGAAGTGGTGGAAACGGTTTTATATGAATTAGCAACGTTAGACGCTAATGAAGACTTAGCAGACGATAGCTATAACGATGATAATTAGGGTACCAGTATGGGCCGGCGGAACAGAAGTTTCCAACTTAGTGGTAGGTACGTCTTTAAAAATCTAAGCTTCTCTTCTAGCTAACTTCACTTAAGTATACTTATTTTGTCACAAACACTGAGCTGTGGAGGCTGTGTGATCACAGTCTAGAATAGAGGATGAAATTCGTATCCTTAATGACGGTGGATTAATGGTACAGTCAAAAACAAGACACAGTTACAGACAAAGACCCGGACTGCTGAGAAGATTTTGAGTGTAACATCTGTCTTAGTCGTTGGCTTTAGTTGGTTTGTTTACTGAAAAATTGTTAATTTTTGGGTTTGGTGCCTCTTTTGTGTAGGCGACAGGCTGGGAACTTGTCACAATTTTAGGGTACCTACTGTATGACCCATACTGCCAGAAGTGACTTTGTGTGTAACCGAATGTTACCTGAAGTTCTGCTCGACACCATTTGGGATTGTGAGTGTCATTATATGTCAAAAAAAAAAATCAAAAAAAAACGAAAAACAAAATATTTTATTTACATTCAAATATCATTACATATTAGCTGGCCAGAGTCTCCTTTTAAGCATATAAATACTTGTGACAGAAGGCTCTGCTCTTCATTTAATGTAAATACTTGGTCATATTTGAGCAAAGAAAATATACATAAATTAATAAACTATACATTTGTTTTCTTAACAAACTAACTTTTGTTTGCGTGCGTGAATGTGTGTGTATGTCATGTGAATGGATGTATGAATATATGGTCTATTCCATTGGTCTATGAATGATACGTTCAAAAGCAGCGTACAGCCGTCATCCCTTAAACTCCATTCTTTGCGATATCTTTTCTCACACAATCCGTACATCTTTCTTCGATCTTCCTCTCCTTCTTTCCACATTGAAACTTAAAGGACCGTGTTCACTGGCCGCACAAATCTTAATTAGAACTCCGTGCAAAAATTACGCGACATCTAATTCTCAAAAGACTACGTCTGCGCGAGCGGCACATCTGTTACCGGTTTTCTCGCTCCTCTGACTTGTAATAATGGAATTAACGATCTGGTTATGAACAAACGGCGTCTTCATTTCCAACAGGCTCCGTTCTACCCCTATTTCATTGCCGCGCGATTTCACTGGACGAAATAATGGGCCCAATGTTGTATTCATTTGAGAGGTCGCGACTTCATTCCGGAAGGCGGTGATGACTGAAAGGGGTGAACGGCAAAATTAGTCGTCAGACTGTTTAAGGAATTAATATTTTATTTTCTTTGCTCGCTAGCTGGAACGGAAAGTTTATAATCGCTTAATATTTTGTCTTAAATTTAACTTGTACAGAGGGCAATGTCTTTCAATGAAATTATGATTTTGTAGCGAATATTGCTGTAGTTTGGTTTAGAAAGAGAACTTGAATATCAAAATATGTAGCGGTGGTAATAATAATATCAAATGCCAAAGATTTGAATGCTTTGGCATAGATCTATTACAAAATATCGAATATTACTATACATCGATGGTTTAATACATTGAACTACAAAATGGTTTGCTGTCGATTCGCGAGCGGCTATTGCGACACGCACGCGTCGCTCGCTCAGCTTGAAATTTGTTTTGGTCATAGTTTTAACTTAAAGCAGACGCCAGATCGCGGACGGGATGGGCATTCTAACGTCAACGTGTGCGTGACGAATGTGTCGCGACACATACCGACTCAGCGTCACGCACACCTCGACGTCGCTGTCCCGTCCATGGTGTGGCCTTAAACCCAAAACTTTAACCAAACCTTACCGAACATGACCAAAATGACAAAAATGCGAATACGATAATAATGAGCCGTCGATGTATTGATTATTCTATATTCCCTCAGCGATCTATTGACATTCGATTTATTGGGGATTATGTTGCGGCTTACAACTGTGTACTTAAATTCACTTACAAATGTATATTGTGTTATTTTGCCTTGCGTTAATATTTACGAGCCAACACTTATTCATAAAATAGTTTTGACATTATTGTTGATAAATCAATAGAAATAAAATGAGAAATAGTACATTTTGATTAACGTGCGTTAAGAGACTTTCTTCTTTACCGCTCGACAAAATTTTGACACTCCTTGACCAGAAAGTGGGATTTTCCGTACGCTTAGCGGATTTTCTGCGATTTTTTTTTCGTAATAACCTACTACTAAGTATTAAAATACTCAAGAAAAAAAGATGAATCAAATAGGTAAAGTATTGCTTAAGTTATGGCGTAACCAATAGAAACAGGTATACTAGATAGATAGATATTTTCAATATGTCCTACACTTCATATCTCACAAAATTGGTAGACAATTTCAACAATAATAATAATAATAAACCTACTTACACATATTAATCATAAAGTCATCTTTCATAGGACGTTCCAGAAATACGAAGTAGAACGGAAAACTTTTCAAGTTTGATCGATTACTTACAACTCGGTGTAAATTATTGAAGACAGAAAATAACGCGACATTGTGCTCTACAAACTTATACGCATACATAAAATTATATATATACCATAGCTACGTTCGGTAACGATATTGATTTCCCCTTCAGTAGGTAATTGTTCTCATTTATTATTAATCTGAAAATAATCTTCACTTGGATAAATACGATAAGTTTTGGTGTAATAAGAAACTAAGGTAACGCGATATTATTAGGAGGTGATTAGTTTGCTTTATGTAACATCGACACGTTATAAGTTGCGTGGATGGGCACAAAATATTTATTTATTTTTGAAGATGATATAGAGGCCAGGAGACGCATTTTTGAATCATTCGAAGTGAATCTTAAATTCATGCACGAAAGCAAAACGTATACGAAATTAGGGTCGATTGTTCCCAATTTTACGTAAGTATTTTTGAAACATTAGAAATCAATGTTGCCCTAAAACTGGAATCTTATAACATTTTTCATGTCATGCAGAAAAAATAAAAACCGAAAAGCCATAACTCGTTGATTTTAAAAACCGATAATGAGTTACAGGGGTTCTAAGAGCAAATATTTGCTCTTAGCAGGGGTTATAAAGTTATAATGTCACTGTCAGACATTTCATTTTCTACTGGTATAACATCGGAAACGAGTGGGGTAGGACTACTCGTTGCAAAATTCACGAGTATGAATATTCAAAACTAGCGATTTTAAGCGTACGCGGTTTTTTTTAATTGACTACTGATGAGTTGTCTCTGATGACATTTACTGCGTCACCGGGTTTTATGCGTACCTTTTTTATGTTAAATAGGCTGGGCGTTTGACCGCAATCACGCCTGAAGGAAAGTGATGATGAGGCCTAAGGTGGTACACGCTCGCCTAGAAGATGCTTGTTCACTCTGGCCTTAAAGATGTCCAGATTATACTGATCCGGGAAAATAGACCTCGGCAAGGAGTTCCACTCCTTAACCTACTTACAACCTACGCGGTATTAGAGCATGCCAAACCTTAATAGATCACAAAACGATTTCAGTTGTACTGTCGTAATTTATTTGTCGTGGCCAGATCATGAAATGCTACTGGACCATAAAAATCTCGACAACTGGTCGAGTGGCCCATTATCTAAAAATGATAGTGGTCAGGAGTGATCAGTAGGTTCAAGGTTATTTTTTTTATGACCAAGCGGAGTGGACTGTTTGTGGGAGAGTCTAATCTACGTATCTGTGTGATCGGTAGGTAGACGATATGCCCAAGCATTTCATGATCTGGTAAATTATACGATCTGGCCACGACATCTATATGCTATACAGGGTGTAAAAGACATGAACAGTCAAACGAGAACCATGTATTCTGCTCACCATCACAACATTTTTTTTCCTTCAGACTATACCTGGGAAATTGATAGTTACGATTTTATTGAAGGTCAAAGTCATAATTTTTTTTTAAATTTTTTTGTGAAAACGTATTCTATACGTTATTTCTTAATTATTGTCCAAAGAAACATTATCATTTTTTTTAGTATTTCATAACAAAAAATGGCTTCAAAACGTTAGCGTTCAATGTAACTCACTCGATGTGCACGGACACTAAAGAACGGGGCCGACGTCTGGCAAAATTATCGCAGTTTTGCCAAGTTTTGCGAGTTGCGTGCGAGTTGAGCCCTTTACATTGCGCGGTACAATTTACAATTTTTTTAAACACCAAAAAATTAAAATCATTTCCCAGCAATATTTTTTTTGAAATATGTCTTATTTTGATGTATAGAATACATGGTTCTCGTTTGACTGTTCATGTCTTTTACACCCAGTATATAAATCAAGGTATTCGCATGAATTGCATAATTTAGATAGAATAGCAAATGTCTAAATCTGTAGTACTAATCCGGCCACAGCGCGTACAGCTCTCTAATCTGACGTTTTGTTAATGTTGCTAAGCCTCTAACACGAATGGATTCGCATTGAGATATAAGGGCGTATACATATAGAAAGCTGGCTGCCAGCGTCGGTCCATCAGCGCTTATAGGTGTTTAACAGTACTGACAACCGCTACATAACGCAAGCTGATATAGGCAGGGGCCTGTCTAAATCATCACCATCACCATAACAGCCTTTATAATTCTACCCCTGCTGAGACACACGGCCTCTCCTTGTCATCGAAGGAGGTTTAGGCAGTAGTCCACCACGTTTGCACAATGCGAATTGGTAGATGGGGTATAAGGTGATCAATACCCCTTTGCGGATCCATTAGTAGATTTCTACGACACCCATTGGAGGATATGTTGTGATGCTATTCTACTCTGCCGGCATGACATGACACTCTTGTCTATCGCTAATCTACTGTTGTTGCGGTTTTCTTTTTTCGAGGATTTTGGACTTGATAGTAAGCGGGTAATTATTTTCCCTTTCCATGTCGCGGTATTTTAGAGGTGTATTGAGCCAACACGCTTTTAGGTGATATATCTCGTGGCGTTTTCGATTTCACCAGCTGATTTAAGTCTTATTTTCAGATTTTGTTTTTGGTCAATATATCCCCTGAAGGAGCTCCAATCTGTGTATATTATCTATACAACGTCTCGGGTCTATAGTATTCGATTATCATTGTACTGTAAGTCAACAGAACTGGCGTGTGGTCTGAGAAAATGTCATAGGATTGTTCCACTTTTAAGTAAAACCTGTATACTCCTTTCGCTAGGAAGAAATCCAGCAAGTCGGGTAATTTATTGGGGTCTGTTGGCTAGTATGTTGGTTCTATGTTATGACAAGTATCAATTTGTTATTGTATATGTCTATTGATACGATTTGCCTTCCACGTGTAGTTATGTGCCTGGAAAAACAGCGCTGATCGGAGCAGGTCGGCACTTTCCAGCGATATTCGGAACTTAACGGCGCGTTCTCCACAAAAGTATAGAGAACGCCTGCGCCGACTATCAGCGCAGTCAGCACCGAAAAGCGTTGGCAGAACGGCGCCTGTAAACAGCTTTCTTTATGTATACGCCCTAATGTACTAAATGATGCACAGAGTCTTTACTACCGAAACGTCTTTAAATTCGACGCAATCGCAAAGTGGGTAGGTAACTAACTTACTTTGACGTCAATGGCTTTAAATTTAGTACGGAACACTATAAAAAAAAATTATACTGTAATCGAACCCAGCGAACCCTAGGTGTACGATTCTTATTTTTTTGTGATACGAGTAATTTCCGCAAATACGAACTAGTGCCTATTTTGGGTCAGAGAGTGAGAAGTGGTGAGAGGTTGGTTCATTCCAGTTTTTGTACGTCGATATTTTGAACATTCGATGTTTCTTTTATAGATATTTCGATTTTCGAAATTTTGAACGTCGATGATATAACCATTCGATGAAATGAACTTCGATATTTTTACTGTATCTAGATGTATTAATTTTCGATATTCTATTATGTAACCTTCCCTCCTCCTCCATGCATAGGTAGGTACTCTGCATAGAGGAATGTCTACTTATACCTAAAGTAAAAATATATTTTCCTAAGTGTGCGCTTATTAGAAGACGTATGGTCTACTTACGTGATAATCGATCAAGACAGATTTTTTTCTAGATTTTACTTTTCAGAAATCTAGAAAAATCTTTATTTTTCTTTTCTCAAACATTACAAATAATGCTAAAATAATTAAGTTATATTTACAAAAATATTGTTTTTTTAAAAACCATGGTCTAACTTAACTGGTGGAAGGTATTTGTAAAAAAAATCTCATCGGGTCTTGTAGATGAATAAATTACTCGTATCTAGGACGGTCAGCTTGGAACGTAAGCATAAAGGAAAAGACTTAAATAGATAAATTCGTCGTGGTCTCATGTCTTGTGTAGATCAGTTAGAAGGGCAGTTGCACAGATTGCGAAAAGTGCCGGGTTCTACTCCCGTCTTAACATTTCATAATGACGGCATTTTGCTTCTCTTTTCGTTCCTATAGTTTATTAAACATTTCAACTCTGTTGTCATTTATACTTAGTGCCATAATAAATAGCTAAAAATCTACGATTAAAATATTTTGATTTATCACACCTAAAAAATACGAATATAAATTGAGAACCTCCTCCTTTTTTGAAGTCGGCTAAAACAATTGGCAACGTCGACTTACTAATTATACCATAGAAACTGAAATAAATGTCTTTCCGAGTAGGTTACTGGTCCAAAAACGCATATCGCGGGTTAGCGAAGTCGCGTCCCGCAAGCTAAATTACGTCGCACCCTTATCGAAGGTCATAAAATTTTACGACTCGGGGGTTCCATCTTTTTACGCAAAGAGAGCACTATCCGGTGAAATAAAATATATTATTTAATAATATTCTATAGCTTTTGAATTGTACCAATATTATAGTTTTAATAAAAATAGATACCCATAAATCGGATACTTGGCGTTCATTTCACTTACGATCAGGTGAAATGAAGGCCAAGGGAATTCCCATTATGGGGTTTAAGTCAACGAATTAGGAATTATATAGAACACGAACTCCGTCAAAAAATCGTTCCGCGCAAACTATCCCCAAGTGGGCGGGGCCGAAAAAGTACTACCAACGCGTTCATCAGTCTGCCTCGACAAGCGTCCGTGTCATTTAGTTTTGCGAAAAATACAATAAACAGCTCATTTCCCAAGGACAAAAATGACCTCCTGTGCGGTAAAGTGGTGTAAAAGACGGAAAGAAGGAAGTAAAAAACAAACCGGGATAATTTATCTCATGTAAGTAAAGTAATTTCATGTTTTGTTCGTCTTGAGTTGTCTGCGTTATGCAATCAGTAGCCAGCCAGTTTTTAATGTGTTACTATTAAACATTTAGTATTAAGTATAGAGTTTTTAAAAAATGGATTTCCTGCTGTTTCTTATTAATAACATATTTATTTGAGTTTCCCCAAAAAAGATATTCGACAATCAGTGCATTGCAGCTTTCCGATTAGAAAGAAGATATGATGACTCGTTACCAACTAATGCCAGTAAAGTGTGCTCTATACGTTTTGAGAATGAAGACATAGGTATATTCATATACATGAAGACATAATAATCCATAGATATTGGATTCAAATCGTTATAAACTAAATAAAAATAGTAATGATTTTCCGTGGAACGTATAACGGGTTTTGTTCACCTACTTGCCCAGTGAATACAAAACGCAATGGCGCGAAATTACAGCTGACAAAAAATTGGCAGCCAATATTTAGAAGATCATTTTATCCATAATACCATAGTATAAGTAAACAAGTACGCCGACTGAGACCCCGTGCGAGCGATAATTGCTTACTCGTATAGGATGGTAGAGGGTTGTCAAAAAAATGCTGGATCTATTTTGATACCTTTAGCTTATAACTAAGCCAAGTGTCCTTGAGTTAACAGGTAAGCACAGCATTAGGGCTCGATAATATATAGTTTCATATCTTTTTGTGCATAATATAGATATATTAATAATATATCTCAATATTAGTTACAATATCAAGATTGTTAGTCTAGCTATAACTAGTTTAAAAGCCTAGCACTCTTATTAAAGGAGTTTACTAATAAACACTTATAACGATGCTTAAATTTTACTATGAACAATGACCTTCAATCATAAGATTACCAATAAAAAACTATTAAATATCATGGGAATTGTATATGCTACTTACTTTTGAAAAACTAACCGAAATTTGATAGATTCTGTATTATGCAAGGTGCAAAAGAAATAAAGGACGACCTCAAAGTTGTTTGTTTGAAATCGGTTTCTGAATCGTTACAATAAAAAAAAAACAATTTGTTTAAGAAATTGTCACCAAAATAGTTACAAATTTCCTACTTTGAATAATTTTACAATCAAAATAGATTACTTACTTTACAAAAATTGTACGGCATAAGCAAAAATCTACAAGGACATCCAACAATGACCTATTTGAAAATTACTTACTGTTAATTGTAATTAATTACTGCAATCGGTTAATTTGTGTAATAGTATGATACTTTGAGGTTGTGCCTTGTTTTGTTACATGTTGTATAATATGCAGAAAATAAGATTTTTCTCTGCATTTTAAAATAAGTATTTGATAAGTACAGCTAGAAATAAAATAACTTTTTAGTTTCCAAAAGTCTAGAGCCATACAATGTGTTAGTTGCCCGACCCGACAAACTTTAAAGGCATTTTCCACAGATAATTTCATCATAGAAAAACCTCCATAAGCCTTTTTAATTATTAATCATCGTTTAGGGCGTGCCTTTATTAAAAGTAGAATATCTCGTTAAGTTTAAGTCACACGGACCTAAAAAAAATAGTAGCTAAAAAGTGTGGCAATCTAATAAGCGTCACTAAAACACAAAAAACTCATATTACGTTGTTAAAAAATTAAAATAATCTTATTTTTCTCCAAAAAAATACACAAAAAAATTACATTTCTCTGATTTATACTAGAAATCTTTCTATTATCACACATTTGTCATTATTTTATTTACAACTATTTGAGTTTTGCTAAAAAACGGTATCAAAATTATAGCCCAACACTTGTTTTTTTTTTAAGTTATTGGTATTTTTAAAGACGGACATTTTTTTTCCTCAATCTTGAATAATCATGATATTGAACATTTTAGTTAAATTTAAAATTATCTTTAAATTAGGGTAAAAATAACTATGCAGGCTAGAAAAACAATCAGTTTATTAACAAACTTTAAACATTTTACATAAGAGAGTAATTGTTCAAAATTACCTCTTCGGTTTTAAAGACAAGCACTGGCGCGAATACCAAATTTTTGTGTCGCACAGGACAACATTGGGCTATAATTTTGATACATTACCTCTTCGGTTTTAAAGACAAGCACTGGCGCGAATACCAAATTTTTGTGTCGCACAGGGCAACATTGGGCTATAATTTTGATACCGTTTTTTATCAAAACTCAAATAGTTGTAAATAAAATCATAAAAAATATGTAATAATAGGAAGATTTCTAGTATAAATCAGAGAAATGTAATTTTTTGGAGAAAAACAAGATTATTATTACTTTTTAACAACGTAATATGAGTTTTTTGTGCTTTAGTGACACTTATAAGATTGCCACACTTTTTAGTTACACGGCAGTATTTTTTAAAAGTCCGTGTGACTTAAACTTAACGAGATATTCTACTTTTACTAAAGGCACCCCCTAAATGATGATTAATAATTAAAATGGCTGTCACTCGAAGGGAACTGAGTTTCGACCCACATATGGGGGTTTTTCTACGATTAAATTATCTGTAGAAAATGCCCTTAAAGTCGGGTCGGAACACAAACACATTGTATACTCGTATAATTTTTTATCAGTCGCGTGTCATAGATACCGACTCATATTTAATATGACTTGACACCTATTGTATTACACCATCCTCGCCGCTGTTAGTAGAGTAGGTAACATACTTTGGGCGTGTACCGCTTAATAATCCGTTTCACACGAACTCGCTTGGGTTTGATATTTCCGTTTCACTCTTAATATTATCCTACTAAGTAAAGATGCGCACCAAATGAATGGGTTGACGAATTGATGAGTAGAAAATAAATTTAGCAAGGTATTTTGTTTTGTCAGTGTGCGTATCGCGTTAGTATTATCAGTTTAATTGTATGAGTTTGGGACCATGTTTTAGCGGGCTTCGTTAGGGAGTTATGCTTCTATATAATTCCTAATTCGTTGGTTTAAGTATGAAATTGCCGTTATGTGTGGAGAATTTAACGAAAATTAATTTTTCCATACAAATATAGGTATTTGCGATTTTTTAAGGAACCACTAATCTAAATTTTGTGTAATTTTGTTGATATGTTTAGACAACATTAAGCTATAGGATACTTAGAGAAAAAAATGAGAATGGATACCCGTAAAAAAATATTCATATTTTTATTACGGAGACGGAGACCTCTTAGGACGAGCTGTTATTAAAGATACGTATTTGTGAAAAAAAAATAAAAATTCATACATAAATATAAGTCCTTGTAATGAAGTTTAAAATAAAAAAAAAACATACAGTCGAATAGAGAACCTCCTCCTTTTTTTGTTTGAAGTCGGTTAAAAAGAATAATGGACATAGCTATTGTATTAAAGGAACTATATACTAATGAATAATGATAAAAAAAACACGTGGCGGGTTTCGAACCGATGACTCCCGAGTGGAAGACAACGCTCTTCCGCACTACGCCACCGACGTTTTTATACATAGCATTCTATTATTTTCTTAAAATAAAAATTATACAATTATATTTTACAATAAACTTAAATAAAACATTTTTTCCCTTTTAAAAAAAATAATTCAAACAACTTTTCCCGCTTCTTTAATTGAATCTATTTTCCCTAAAGTAAGAATTTAAAGAAAGCTTTGCTATTTCTTTGCCTGTCGTCAATGTTTTAGCTTTTACTATAATTGATCCCCAAAGAGCTCGGTAACATGGGCTCATTCCAGGAATAAATTCTGCACTCTACGAACCCTTACTTTTCGAATAAGTTTTTTTATTTGAATACAAGCGAAAGAAGTATCGAGTCGGTATTATAGTTGAATAGTTACAGAGCATTTCGTGAAACAGAACCTCTCTTCCATTATTTCCTTTCTATGCAGCATACAAAAAGTGTAACAAAATACTTTGTTTCTGTTAGTGACTTACCTATGAAAGGCTCCATTTTTATGAAGGCTTTAAAGTAAATGCATTTGCCATACTAACATTTTTAAGACGACGGAGATATTGGTTATACTCTAGCCTATAGGGCAAATATCCCGTAAAGGGTTTGTAGTTGAGAAGCATCGCACGTCACATTTTTTTTTCAAGTTTCTCTGCAGGTTTCGAGTCGGACGGGAACGACAGACCTGTGGGTGCTCGAAGCTCGGCTAAGGTGTGTCATGTGGTAACTGTACCTGGAATAGCGTGACGTATGTGAACCAGTTATGCGAATAGCTGTGTGATGCCGACAGAGTAGAATAGCACACCCCATATCCTCCAATGGGTGTCGTAGAAGGCGACTAATGGATCAGCAAAGGGGTATTGTTCACCTTATACTCCGTCCACCAATCCGCATTGGGCAAGCGTGGTGGACTACTGCGTCAACCTCCTTCGATGTCAAGGAGAGGCCTTGTGTACCAGCAGTGGGTCAAGTTATAAAGGCTGTTATGATGATGATGATGTGAACCGGGTGCGATGTGATGTGCGGTCGTCGCACACTTATCCACTCGAAAACTTATCAGCATCGCCTCTAATCGAGCTGTTTAGTATTCTTTGATTGGAACTCTATGTTTTAACACACACTAATCATTGATTAGTGTATGTTACAGTATGAAGTTTCTAATCAGCAACGTGACGACATCGCGTCGCCTCGAGACAAGCTTACGAAAGGTGGTGCGGTGAGTGGATAAATTGCAGTTTCCACGCTTACGGCTGGTCGTCCACCCGCGCCCCTCTCACCTCTCCCGCGGCCGGCAGCAGACTATTGTTGCCGAACGTACTTTCATTCAAAAGCCTACTTACTGAGCTTTGTAGTTACGAAACTGGAAGGCCGCAAGCGCGGCGTTCGTCTCGTCGCAACCGAATCGCTGCTGATTCGATTTGGTTACGTGCTTACGTTAACTTGACGTCTGTACCCTTAGTATGAGTTTTGATAGTTTTCGAGCTCGATCAAACGTATCGTTTCTTTTCATACATTGCCCACCGTTTCTGATAGTTTACGGTAGAGGCGCTAGTGGGCAATGTATGAAAAGAGACGATACGTTTGATCAAGCTCGAAAACTAACAAACTCATACTATGTGTACTGGTGAACGGGGAGGCGAAAGGTGATACGATTACGATCCCTTTCGAGTTGATAAGTGTACTTATTGATAAATGATAAGAGTTGATAAGTAGTGTGATGATGTGTTGAGTAAAAAACGATTTGGGAGTAATGCATTAAGAGCGTGAATTCATCAGTTCGCCGCTCGGACTACAAGAGTATTTGGGTGATGAGGAGCCTTTAGACATATCCTTATTCTTTGCAAATACAAACTAAGTCTATGTTCATCAAACAAGCAGTTCTCAATTGAAGTCTCACACAATAAGACATAAATCCTCAAAGATGAGGGTGCTTTCAGAACAATATCTGGATGAGCCAATTAATTTCAATCTTTAGGGCCGTTCCACCCTTAATCCGATGGTCACTCACGCCCAAAACTTGTAATTGAATTTTAGTCTCAGTAAACTTGACCATCATAATATCATCCAACTATTTTAAGTTTTACGAACAATGTTGTGTTGTCCAATTCGATGTAGGTTCGCAAATTGAGATTTATTTCCCATCCCAGAACACACACAAATTGGATTTCTTTTTTATTAATAAAGTAGAGAATCTTTCACGTTAAACAAAATATTTTGTAACGCTTTTCAAATGTTTTAATCAATGTTAAATACTCAACAAAGACTCATTTTTCTTTACTCTTTTTTCGAAAACATAATATGAGTCGTATTTACTTTCGGTTTATGCATAATAACAACCCAATTTGTAACCAAAGATAGTATAAATAAGGTAACACTGTTCATTACCTATATCAAATCATGATCTCAGTCATTTATGTTATGAAACTATGACCAAATCAAAGTCAGTAAATAATTTTGTATGACATATTGAACCATAGATGGAATATTCAATATTTCGCTATCAATCTATTGACATTCGATTGGCATTAGATATTGCGGCTAACCATTATTGATTTGTCGAAACCTCAGGTCGAAACTTTCCGTATGTAAAGTTTATACAATATAATAGAAATAAAGGCATATCAATCAAAATTTTTCATACAATCATTCATATTAGAATAACGAATAGCAATTGTAATTTGAACTCCTTCCGCTAATATAGAGTAATAATAACTAAAGCAATTCATATTAAAACCTTCCCCAAAATCAATTTTAGGAAATATGTATTTTGATTCCGATTTTCTACCGAGATCCGCTTTAATACCAAAGGTAGGTGAATGATAATAACGGTAATATTATTTGTGTAAAAAATTTACTCGTAAAACCGACCAAATTCTTAACGCTGTATGCAGGAGAAATAAAAAAAGTCGGTGAATAAAACATTATTTTTTCCGTCACAAGGCCTATAAATAAAATCGTCTACTTTGGGCGCAAATTAGGCTATATTCTCGTTTCCGACTGGTCACGTCTACAGTTTATGCGAAATCGATTTGAACGTTTTTATATGACGTTTTCCTACGAATTTAATAGCCTGAGAGATGACTGGACGAAGAGTAATAAACTGAATAAGTATTCTTACACATTGGACCGATAAAACTTTATTTCCTAACTACACCGAGACGCCGCCGAGGCGTTAGTGTTTAAGCGTTTACATTCCAACTTTGATATAAATGACAATGTTGTTTTATAGGTACTGATAATAATTATTTGTATTTTTATGTCAACGACGAACGACAGAACATAAGGTGTATTTAATATCTTAAGAGCGTGCATTCATCGCGTTAAAAATAATATTTTTTTCGCTGTATTGTTGTTAGATAGACGTGTATATGTGACCTCATATAATTGCTCGCAAAGCGTTAGGTCCACTAGGTAGGAAGATCCAGGAAAGCCACGAGCACAGATTTAGACCATTTTTAAATAATAATTACAAATATCTGAGTGCTCTTAACATTATTATAATATTGTACGAGCAGTCGCGGCGGAGGTAAGGCATCGCTTCTCACAAGTACATGGAAAGGATACTAAGCAGAGCTGTAAGACTGGCCAGCAAGGATTTGATGATAGCTAGGAGCTGCCCCAGGGAGTCGCCCTGACAGGCAGCATGACGGTGATAGGAACTGCCCCAGGGAGTAACCCTGGCAGACAGCAGCGGGGAGGTAGTGAGACCCAACACGGAAGGAGATCTGTTTATTGTGGTAAATGTTGGTTGTTATATACTACATTGTTTTGTTTATACACATTGAAAGGTTTGTGTATGTCTCCAGTAGCCGACGGTGCATGCACGTAGCTGCTTACCCGCGTAAACTTGTTTGTTGCCTCGCTGCTGAACGCGCAGCTACAGAGTCCAATGTTCAGCTTGTGTATAATGTAATAAATATATAAGTTATTTTAATTTCAAATACATTGTAAAAACCATCATTAGAATTTACCAATAATTTATAAAAAAAAAATGGTATATTTTTTTAATATGTTATCTCAATTTTTTACTTATTAGTCTCTACAGCGGTTTATAATATTATATTTCGCTTCAAAACTAGCCCTGAAAATCCACAAAGTGCGACAATATTGACGTTAATCAAGTGCACGCCCTTAATAAGAAGACTTCCCAAATAAAAGATTTTAGAATGTTTGTATAAATGTTTTTATAAGAAATCTATAGTTCTACAATAGATACACATTAATGAAGATATTACATTATGGTTGCAAAATACGAGATGCTATGTTCAGAGACACCTCGGCGGTGCCCCCTGGATATCGTCTGGTGCAATATATATACAGACAGACTGTTTACACACATGGCTTAAACTGCGCTGAGTTTCATCCAAGCCGATCATCGCACCACTGTGAAGGACCTGAGAATAGGCCCTTTGAGAACCAGCGGTGTCATGTGCTTTGGCAGGAAGCCCGAATGAATTGTACTGCAGGGATGGTGCGTAAATGCATTAGAACTGTGTGTAAAAAAGGGAATGCAAAATACAATAACACAAGAAGTAATTCAATTGATCGATAAAATTTCAAAGTGGGCACCAAAACTACTTTTTTGCATTTAACTCGAGTCGCATCGAGTATATTTGGATTTCACATTTTGATATTATAATCCAACGTTTCCAAATTATTTTCTCTAATTCATTATGAAGAATTTATATTACATTGTACAAACCTATTTAATATTTTACGTGCCTATTTCTATCTGATTATGATAACTTAATCCACTATAAGGGATAGTCTAATAAATAATTCAATTGGTTGCCTGCGAGACACTCAGGTTATGGCCGCCTCGAGAGTTGAAGAAATCGCCCCCCTCCGCGAGGGTGAAATCACACAGCAACTTTATTTTGTGAAATTAATTTTTAATTCGCACTTTCCTCGCAAAGAAATCAGTGTTCATGAGAAAAATAAAAGCAGATTATTCTTTTATTGCCACTAAGTGTAAATCGAGTTTCTTAGTTAATGTTTCAACGGAATTCTATAAGTAAGTATCTCTAGAGGCGTTGTTAATACCGTACGGTCCAAAAGCCAACAAGCATAGCAGAAAATTAAAACAAATTAGAAAATCAACCTTTTTATTAATAAATACAAACAATTCAAAGTTCATACACATTAAAGTTGAAGATATTATCAATTGAATGCAAAAGAAGAAACGGTAAGTGTTAGCACCATTAATTTAAAATTGAATTCTGGTGAGTACCGATGGTGGAGATTGTTCTATCAGCTTGACCTTTCCTCTCTTTCCCGCATATACCAATTGTCATATTCCTATCCTTTAATAATTTCCCTTCTTCACCAAAAAACAAGGTAGTTTGCATTAATTGGGAGCGGTGGCCATTGTGATGACACGACTCGAATCAGTCTGCCTATAACCGCCCCGCGCGCTGATGGTCATTGACTACCTATATACCGCTGTAATATTTTACTACATCATTCTGCTTAAACCCGAGTTCTCACACTATAAACCAGCTGCAGTGATCGTGGAGTGAATTCCATAGCCGCTGTTTCCTGAGGAGTGTGAGCCCTTCAAACTGGTGAGTCCTTTCATTTCCTTATTGGTAGACTCAGTCGCTAAGCCATTGGTAATCACCAGGTTCTTTTCTGTCATAATATTACTACATTGAATTCATACGCATACTTGTCCATATTTAATTCGCAAATATTCAACAGTAAGAATTAATTTACTCGATAGAAAAAAAAATCAAATTAAACTTTGAAACCACGATTTGTGACAGAATAATTTATCAAAATAATGAACAAAAATTAGATACACCTAAACTTTTCACTAGTTATTCTGAATTCTGAACTAAAGTGACGCCGCCGTGGTGGAGTGGTCAGTACACTGCCTACACATCGGGCGGTCCGGGTTCGAGTCCTGCTAGTGGCAAATGTTAGTGTGATGAACACGAGCATTTGTTCATGAGTCATGGTTGTTTATATATTTATTTAGGTTTATTTATAAAATACCTATTAAGTATATTTGTTCGTTATCTAGTATCCATAACACAAGTTCTTAAAGATACTTAATTCGGGCTAGATAAAGGTGTGAACGTAGAAATATATTATTAAAGTACTTGAGAAACGTAGATAATGTCTATTAATTTCATCACTTTTAAACTTTCACAATGTTAACGTAAATACGCGAAACATCATTAAAATCAAACGTAAGGCAATTGAATATCTTAACGCAAATCACGTTTTTACATTCATGTAATCACGCTAACAATCCCAAAAAAGGGAGAGCAGAACTTTAGGTAGCATTCGGTTGCACAAAAAGCCACATCTGGTAGTATGGGCCAGTCTGTCGCCTACACAAAAGGGGCACCAAACCTCAACAAAAAAAATCAACAATCCTTTAGTAAGCAAACCAACTAAAGCCAACTACCAGGACAAATGTTATACCTATGTACCTTTAAACGGCCGGCGTTCTGCGTGCATGACATTGAAAATTGTTACCTATAACGGCCGCTGTCATGCACGGATGACATGGTGCCTTCATTCGACTTTTATTCTTATAGCTTTAGAAATACTTGCTGTTTTCGTATGCGGTTTTCGGTAGTGTATAGAGTAATAAATTCTACGTTCCTAATTGGCTAAAAAGACTGTAAGCCCATAAGAAAAAAAAAAAGTTTAACGTCATTGAGGTCACTGACATGAGTCAGTCATTCATTCGTTGTGTGAGCGTGCGACGGTGTTGCGTACAGTGTTATCAAATATTGGATTTTTCTTCATAAAAGTGAGTAAAGTGTTATTTATATGTTATTTATCGTATGGTTAGTTATGGAAAACCATTGTAATTATGTTTTGTGCTATAGTTTTTATATAAAATGGATTGCAACAATATTTACGCGCGCGGCCGGCCAACGGTTTTTCTTGTCGCTTATTATTACATGATATAATCATAAAAACTATTACAAGTATATATATTTAGAAAGATAATTTAATAATGAATCTGTTTTTGATTTGAGTTTTTGAATTCCGTTAATTTTCATTAACAAATCAAGCGCCGGAACAGAGTGTATTCTGCCGAACCGCCGAGCCGCCCACATAAGTTACGCAATTTCAAACATATACGGTTTAAATTTTTAATATCGACACATACTTATATTTTGCCTTTATTTGAAAGGGCTTTTTATGTAGATTTTAAATATATATAATTGTAATACATTGTATTCTTTGATATGTTTGTACAATAGTTTTATTGCAAGCGGACTCATTTTTCTTTGTTGTTCTAACAGTATAGGTAGGTTTCAAATGGCGATAATAAAAACAAAACACGTCGTAAAGTTGTCAAATAACCTACAATAATGAGTCTCATTCATTAGCTTCCTAGAAATGTAACCCAAGTGGCCGTAAGTATAAACATCTGGCCGTAGTAACAATAACAAAGTCCAAAGTGTTTATCGCAGTAAAAAAATTACGCGCGGTGTCAAGTGGCGGCTCTCCAGTGTTTTTTTTAGCTGTCGCGCCAGGCCGCGTAAGGGTACTCCAAATCACTCCCAAGTCCGGGTTCCGGGTAGGAACCGTTTTTACTTTCTCGTATACGTAGTATAGAGGAAGTCTTGTAATCGTCAAAAATGCGACCTCGAGATTTTGACGGATTTACACGTTTTGGACCTCCCTGAGACCAAAAATATTTTTTTTGGAATTGTGTCTGTGTGTGTCTGTGAGTCTGTGTCTGTGTCTGCGCGTTAGCACGATAACTCGAGCATGCTTTAACTTCTTACAACCAAATTTAACATAACGTGTATGACATCAAAATATAAGGTTTCTATCAAATTTTGAGCCTTCTATCACGAAAGTTAAGCAACCAAGTTCGCGGTCAGTACTCGGATGGGTGACCAAAATTTAACATGCATGTATGACATCAAAATATGAGGTTTCTATCAACGTTTGAGTCGTTTCCGGTATACAAGAAAGTCAAGGGGAGACCACTCCCGATTTTTTTATTTTATTTTAATATTAAAATCACTTACATTACTTCATCGCTTCGTGTTCCACCATTACTACGAGGCATACAGTTCTCAGAAACTCTCCCCTTAAACAGCGAGGTAAAGAAGTGCATGAAATTTTAAAATTTCCACAACAATAACGTTGTTTTCGCCTTTTTGATATCACATTTCACAATGACTTTATGTTGCACGCAGAAAAGCTTTTTCGAGAAACCCCGGCTATTTGCGACAATATAAACAAAAAGGTTTTAGTTGAATCTGCGGCGTATGCAAGGATTCGCGTCACTCCTATACATTATTAACGATAGACGTGCCGTGCTGGGGTCCCTTACGTGTCTTCGAAACACTAATCTGCGAAAATCATTACATCTATTACAAAATCAAAAAGTTCTTTATTTAAATGGATTTTGCTAAGTACTTTTAAATCGTCAGAAACCCTGCCACCGTTTTGGAAAGAAATAATTATTTTACTTCTTAATATACTAATTATTATGATTTTGAGTGTAACATCTGTCCTAGTCGTTCGGTTTAGTTGGTTAGTTTACTAAAAGATTGCTAATTTTCGGGTTAGTGTCCCTTTTGTGTAGGCGATAGGCTAGCAATCTGACACTATTTTTGAGTAGGCAGTGGTCCATACTGTAAGATGTGGCCGGTGGCTAAGTTTTTTTAAAACTTCGTTGCATGAAATTTCTTTTTTTTTGCCAAAATAGTTAATATTTAAATTATTGAAACTAGTAAGTATTTTTTCTAAGTTCGTTTTATCTAGATATTTGAAGCGCAGATAATATAATACTAAACTAGTTATTTTAAGATTATTATGATTTAACCAATTAACAATAGAAATTAGTGATTCATTACTGTCACTTTCATGTCTACCTGATTTATCATCCACAAAAATGGCTGTTCTATTATTTATTTATTTATTATTGTTTACCACCAATTGTTACAATAATACTTAACAAACTACACAATATAAAATCATAGCTTATTGCACAATTAATTAAAGGCAAACACAACATGCAAATTATCATTTTGATAACATCTCACTAATTTAGTTTTGTAAAGTAAGAATTCATAGTCTATCCATCAACAATAGCTTCTTGCAAGAAGATGGATCATCTGCAAATTAAAACATCGGATGTCTAATAGCTTTAGCAAAGTCATTAATGTAAATGAGAAAAAGCAGAGGTCTCAAAAACTGCCTTGAAGAACACCGTATCGTACGGTTTTACAATTTGAAAGATGTTTGGTTTTAATTTTAGTAATGTTATCTTTTCTTCGATATTTATGCTTACTATAAAATATTAAGTAATAGAATTAACGCATCAGCAATAAATTTATCAGACAACCATTAATCGCAAAGATAGTATCAAAATGTTTGCAGTAACGGAACATTGTAGGAATAGTGGGAATAAAGCTACGATGTAAGAAACATTGGAAAACAAAACCTCACACTATCAAATCGTCGATTTATGTGATTTTCGCAGATAGTGTTTTGAAGACACTTAGGGGACCTGCCGTGTTGTGTCTCAGACATTATGTCTCGAAGGGGAATAGATAAGCCCATAATTTATGCATAAGGTATTAGTTGATTTAATCACTGATACGCTCTATGGAGATGGTGACGATAATACACCCCAGTGACCTTTCCAATATATGATAATTGCTTCCAGAATATAATGGCTTAGGCATCAATCCCGAAATTCTACCAAAGATACGTCATACATAAAGTCACGCCTCTTTCCAATAGGGATAGGCAGATATCACTTGTTTCCACTCTCTACGATGCTTCTTCTTCTTTTGAATTAATAGCGATCGCGACACATAAAGATTACTCATTTCGCCAATGTCAAGTGAAAATGTATTATAATGTAACAGAATTGTACGGGTGATTTTAGTTAAAAATGGAGTGTCTCAACACGTGTTTTTACAACAAGAACTCCGTAGAAACTCCTCTACGATCCTTATATTATTTATTTCGCTTCATCCATTTTCATCATAGTCTTCATACATCCTCGGAGTTTCGAGAACTTTTGATCTGGCCCTTTCTCAAGACATCTTCGATTTCACCGATGAACTTTCTCCTGAGTCTTTAAAGTTCTACCAAAGATGATGACAATATTTAATTTTACAGTCATCAAATGTAGATATAATTATTCAAAATCCATAAGTTCTGAATGATACTTACGGTCAGTTGAACCAAGTTTTACGTCTTACAATTTTGCAAAAAATACCTAACGTTAAAGTCAACTTAATTCAAAGGAGTGTGTTGTTCCATTTTTAAATATGTATATGTGCTTTTTTTAAGAAATTGTAAAAAGTTGGTTGCACCAATAAATGGTTTATCTATATAATGTATATTATTTTATCAAACAGAGAAGGGTTAAAAGTATAATTTTTTTTCTCTAGGCTGAATTTATATTTTGGTGGAACAGAAAGGATGCGCATTTTTGGTACTACATAGCTTAATGAAATTTATGTCGATTGTGTCAAGCAAAAATTAGAAACCAGTCGAAAAAGGTCTTCAGCGGAATACGTGGATATTCCACTTTTGTTTCGGCTTGTTTCTAGTTTATAATTTACGTAATAAATGTAAATTTCACTTTGCTTTGCTTGCAACAAAAATTAAGTGCCATCCCGTCCCGCTGCAATGTAAATTGAGCCTAATAACTACATATCCCAGAGTAGATAAATTAAATGAGCGCTTGTAAAATTAGTGAGCTCATTACCCTTATTGCTTTAGTCATTCGCTCGACAGACAGCTACCTACAACCCTGATAAACTGCTGATAAACGTAAACACAACTCTCCTTCTCGTTGTCCAACGCAAAGGGAATTAAAACAAATTAATCCCGAAATGACATTAACTCGATGCACTTATTACGGTATTAGGAGCGTTAGTCAAGTTGCCTGGATTATTCTGAGCCGATACGTAATTTAGAGGAAAGGTTGGGGCCCCTCAAGTTGTTCCCTGCTGTGATATAGGGCATTAAGGTCCCATCCCGTTCTCCCCTAACGCGTAAACAAGAACCTTTCTATGGAGGTATCACCCCGGCAAAGGTTCATAATTTATTTAGTGGACTAAGTGCGAGAAACTCACAATCTATTTTCTACTCAAACTCAAATTGTTTTGTTTCCATCACCATTGCAATCCTTTTGAATTATGTATGCTCGATAAAAATGAATGGTACAAATCAAATTCCGCGCTTACAAACTTTATTTTGCATAGTGAAAATTGTGAGCAAAACTTAATTTCATTGCAGTCATTTCATTTGTGTGTCGTACTTATTTGGCAGAAAAATAGGTCAAAGATATTAACAATAAAATAGAAATAGTAATTAAAAGGAGCGTCGTTGGCGTAGTGCGTAAGAGCGTCGCCTCCCACCCGGGAGGCACTGGTTCGATCCCTGCCACGTACCAATGTGTTTTCAAATTTTGAATTCATATGTACGTTTAATCGACGCTTTTACGGTGAAGGAAAACATCCTGAGGAAACCTGCACACACCTATGAAAACCAAATCGTAATCGTTTCTGAGGTTTTTCATAAATTTTGACAACAGTTTGACAGCTGTCAAAACGTATTTAGCTTTGGTAAAAACGTTGTAAATAGCGCGATCGGGGGGCTGATTGGCTTGACACTCTGGCATTGCGTAGAGATGTGGCATCACTCCACACCTTCTATCGTTTGAATCACAAGTTTGAGTGTTCTTAGGAGTCGTTCAGCCACGGAAACGCGGAGGAATGTTTCCACGGCGGGACGTTAAATCCATCCACACAGCCTGGATGTTCACAATGGTGCGTTTTTTGCGCAATATTCTGTCCCGAACCAGAAGACTGTAGAACCAACTGTCGCCGGCTGTGTTCCCGAACCAATACGACCTCGAGCGTATTCATTCCTTGTAGGCCGGCAACGCATTCGTGATTCCTTTGGTGTTGCGGATGAGCGGCGGTAATTACTTACCATCAAGTTAACCGTCTGCTCCTTTGACCCCTTTCCCATAAAAATAAAGGTTGCCAGACTGTTGCCTACGTAAAAGGAGCGTCAAGTGTATCAACAAACAAGTGCCAGCAACCATCAGGACATATACTTACATTCAAAAACATTACTTCTTCTTCTTGAGTTGCCATCTCCTACCAGAGGTTAGCTATCATTAAGCCTATTCGAACTTTGGACACAACTGCGCGGAATAGGGATCTTGTGCTCAGATTGAACCAAGTCCGTAGATTTTGGAGCCACGTGGTTCGTCTCCTTACGGGTGGTCGTTTGCCCTGGATTGTCCCTTGCATTATTACCTGGAGCAAATCGTATGTACCACTTCCCATAGTAACTCTCAAAACCAATTGAAAACGTGAAGATGGAGTACGTACCTACTGAGGCCGGTTTTATAGATATCTAGTGCGTGAGCCGTTTTCAATTTCATGTACAAAGACGTAGTTTCGTTACATGGCAGGTCAGTCAGTCAACAGCCTCTGTCCGTCCACTGCTAAGCGTAGGTCTCCGTCATGTCACATCGTTTTCTATCCTGGGCTTCCCGCATCCAGCCGCGCCAGCAGTCCTCCTAAGGTCATCAGACCAACGGGTTGCAGGGCGCCATACACTACGCTTGCCTAGACGTGGTCTCTACTCCAGGATGGTACACGGGCGACGGGCGAGGCGCAGTTTTATTGTACCGGCCTCAGTGCGTTCTTCGTAGAACTCAGTCGACACTTTTTAAATTTTTCCGAGTATTTCGTCAAACCTTTCATCGTGATTTTTGTTCGACATACTTAAAACAACTAATACCTAATACCACCAACGAAAACTGTACATACGTACTGCTAACGAAGTGTAAGCCGATTTGCAAATTCGATAAGTTAGGTGAAATCGTGTGGACACGTCCCAAATAAAGCCCGCTTTGATCCTATTACCGTTCGGGTAACTGGCAGGATCTTGTGACAGTGCTTCTAACTGATCCGCGCCCATGGGGATTTAGTCAGTGAATTTGTGAGTGTCACCTCCTCTATTATATACTTATATCACTTAAGTTGCTGTGTCAGATGTACCTGTTGGAATCATAATATAATTTACTGGCGCTCCGCTCGCGATTTCGTCCGCATGGATTTTTTAAAAATAAATATAGCTGTGAGTCTCAGCTGTGAGTGTTTTTGTGTTGGATACTCCATTTATCGAGGAAGGCTATATTTTTACTTTCTTGTATACGTAGTATAGAGGAAATCTTGTAATCGTCAAAAAATTCGATCTCGAGATTTTGACGGATTACACGTTTTGGACCTCCCTGAGACCAAAAATATCGTTTTCGGAATTATGTCTGTGTGTGTGTCTGTGCGTTAGCACGATAACTCGAGTAGGTATGCTTTAACTTATTGCAACCAAATTTAACATGCATGTATGACATCAAAATATACCACTCCCGATTTTTCAATTTGAATCAGTAGATTCCTAATCTAAAATAAAAAATCCGGAGATTAGCGCGTTCAACCAAACAAACTCTTCGGTTTATAATATTAAGTATAGATTTCTGTACCACACTGACACCAATGACGGTGAAGCAGATGGTGTCACTTGAACAAGAAGTCTTGTATTATTCCACTATTGCCGGAGTTCCGGGAATCAGTTATTTTTCTTTGACTACAGTCAGAGTCATAACTGATTAGATTTTATCAATTTATTCATAATATCTATTACGACGCTCTGATCTATCTACTTGTGAACCATTCATTGAGAGCAATCGTGCCAATGAGATTATATCCTGTACCTAATCCATCAGCTTTTAAAGTTACAACATACAACAACACACAGCAACGCTAGCGCTTGTGCAGTACCTTCAGATACTGCACAAGCGCTAGCGTTGCTGTGTGTGTAAGATCAGAGGTTGGAAAATCGAATATAAATTAGAATATGTATGCTTTTAAGACATATTATTATTTTTTAATAGAGTGAGTACTTATATATCAAAAATATTACCGGCCAGGGTATTCTGATTATAAATTAAAATGCATAATTATGGTTGCATTAATAAGACAGTGTTAATCTACTGCTGATACTGACCGTACTGTGTCTATAGGCTACAAGTAAACGATACCATCAGGCGGTCCGTAAGCTTTATTTACCAACCACATGACATAAAAAATACTAATATAGAAATGACTAATTGTTGTTCCTACAATCATACGTCGTATTATTAATGAGGCTGTCTCAAACATACTGATTACATCGTAGAAACGTCCAATTGTTTGGACATCATCAATCAACAATACAATAGCCGAATTTGCGTTACAGAACAGAGCCTTATGCAAATGTAGTAAGATTGATTATACAAGATGTTGTGTTTTCTTCTAAATATTGGAGTGAATTAAACTATGATTATTGATAGTAAGGATTTTCCTACCTACAGACAGAAAGCAAGAAGGAACAGAAAGCAGCACGAATACATTACACCAGCAATGCACTAGAATCTTAGAATAATAGGTTACGATTGAGCTCTGAGCCTTCATTTCCTCGCGGTGTGTTCCTCAGTGATGATGGTTGTGACTTCCTTTCTGCGATGATTCTGCGGCATCGCAATCTATCCACAGCAGCAGTGTGCAGGGCATTGTGCGGATTGGTCCAACGCATCAGGTTGCGATCTCTTCCCTTCCATTTTGTTAGTTTCTCAAGTTTCTCGTCCTCCTGGCAATATGACCGAAATATTCGAGAACTCTCCGTAGGCAGATGATAGATAGCCTTGTCTTTATCCGGAGTTCACGTAGGATTGATAAGTTGGTGCATCATGCTTATCAGGGGATTTACAGCAGACGCCTACAGCAACACATCTCAAAAGCGTCTATGCGGTCGGCCTTTCTCAAGTTGTCACTTAATAGAAAGTGTTGATAAAGCTTCTCCCGGAATAACTGAGGGACTGGCTATGTTATTATTAACTGCTGGAATACAACAATTCAGTTAACCGACAGACTTTGTTATGATGGTGGTAGAAATGAAGGTGGGCTTAAAACGAGAGTGATAGTCGAGATCAACAATCAATATAATTCATCAATCAAAAGACCGAGACCATATGATCAACGATTAAAAATCGAAAAACTTCCGAATATCAACAATATACCTACCACTTAGTCAACAGTTTACATTTCATACGATTTAATACTTTGTTAAACACCATTATTCATTGGTTTTGGAATATTTCGATGTGTAATTTTCTTTGTTATTTTTTTCTGCAGACTTAGCTATATTTGTAGTGCAATTATATGGCACAATTCTTTAAAATATCAAAGCAAATAATTTAACTAACTAATAACCACAAGGCTTTTAAAACAGATTTATAAAACCCAACACTAAACGTCAACTATTAGAATAAACCTGAACCATGAAAATAATTCAACTTTAACAGAACTATAATAAGAAGCTCTGAAGTTTTAAGCTAAATGTTGTCTATTTCATCGGCACCTATGTAGATACCAATATACGTAATAAATACTAAAATGTATGTTCGTTTGCAACCCTTATGCTTTAAAAAAAACATACACTACAAGAGTAATATTCCGCAAATTAAACTCCTGTGTGTTAATTTCGCTCGTTCGATAGGCGTAAATAAACTTTGGCTATTAACACATCAAAATTGTTGTTTAACAAGAGGGGAAGCATTGAATGGAGATTAAACAAGAAGATACAAGAAACGACCTCCGCGATGGCTTTATGGAATTAGTTTTGGGGAAAACAACTTAGTATAAGCAATTTTCCTGCTTTATATTCTTGAGTATTAAATTTCACAGTTCCAATAAAAGATTTATGAACTAATTATTAACACCTAGACTTAGACCATTATCAGATGATAAAGGCTAGCATTTTAAACCGACTTCAAAAAAAGGAGGAGGTTCTTAATTCGACTGTCTGTTTTTTTTTTCATGAATGAGAGAAGATTCTTTTAACGTTTGAAAGCTGGTGCACATGAGTAAATAAACGGAAATCCGTTTATCTACTCATGTGGCTGGTGCTTGTCATGTGTTCCCATTTAATGGTTTGTCTAAAAGATCTTGAGATAGTTTCCTGAAAAATTCTATACTTACGACACTAAGGCCTGTATTACAGAATGATACTCAGAAATCAATCATGTCTGGAGAATCGTTTGTCACTTCTATCAAGCACAAATACATAGAGACGTACAACGCTCAAGTCGGCGTTGATTCTTGAGACTCATTCTATAATACGTGCCTAAAAGGCAAAAGATTAATTATTTTTAAATAAAAAACAGCCTTCAAAACATTATTTCAAAAATATTATTTAAAAAAAATATATACTTTCTCGTAAGTATACGTAGTATTAAAAGGAAGTCTTGTAACCGTAAAAAAATTCGACGTCGAGATTTTGACGGATTTACACGTTTTGGACCTCCCTGACTCCAAAACTACCGTTTTTGGAATTATATGTGTGTGTGTGTGTCTGTGCGTCTGTGTGTGAGTGTGTTTGTGCGTTAGCAAGATAACTCGAGTATGCTTTAACCTACTGCAACCAAATTTAACATGCATGTATGACATCAATATATATGGTTTCTATCAACTTTTGAGTCGTCGGCCATGAAAGTTAAGCAACGAAGTGCGCGGTCGGTACTCAGATGGGTGACCAAAATTTAACATGTATGTATAGCATCGAAATATAAGGTTTCTATCAACTTTTGAGTCGTTTCCGGTATAAGTACGAGAAAGTCAAGGGGAGACCACTCCCGATATTTTTTTCTAAAGCTTCCGTAAACCAACAAACATAAATCAAAGGACAGATAAAATTCATCTCATCTGTCCGAGTACATTACCTGGATGGATAGCAGCTTGAGTCTTTCAAAACTACTTTCATTATGATTGAAATAGATACCAAATTAAATAGAAACGAAAAACATGGAAAAAAATCCTGTCATGGATAAGTGCTGAGACAGGACTTGAACCCGCGACCTTTCGCTATCCGGGCGACTGCTCTTCCAACTGAGCTACACAGGACTGTTTGACCACGACGAATTTAGCCATGTGTTTCGTTTTTTGATTGCGTCATCAAGCTGACGTATGCCTAACAATGTTGCAGATTTACATCTTTAACACCTTATTTTGCTTATTATGCAGACAATTTTGCTTATTTAAATAAGCAAAATTGTCTAACTTAACTGATCGACGGTATTTGTAAAAATATCTCATCGGGTGTTAAAGATGTAAATCTGCAACATTGTTAGGCATACGTCAGCTTGATGACGCAATCAAAAAACGAAAGACATGGCTAAATTCGTCGTGGTCAAACAGTCCTGTGTAGCTCAGTTGGAAGAGCAGTCGCCCGGATAGCGAAAGGTCGCGGGCTCAAGTCCCGTCTCAGCACTTATCCATGACAGGATTTTTTTCCATGTTTTTCGTTTCTATTTAATTTGGTATCTATTTCAATCATAATTAAACTTGCCAAACAAAAATAAAACTACTCTCATGTTCATAAGGGCATTTCCATTTACCTGCCAAAATCGCTACATAATTTTGGTGCCGCCGAGCTCATAACAAGACTGTAAGGTTCAATCTGAATTATTTTAGTAATCTTCTTTTAATTTTCAATAATTATTTTAAAGATAATAAACAACATAAATAACAATTTTCTCGCTAGAGAGGTGAAAAGTATTTCACACGAGAGCATATTTTTTTGTCTCATGCCTTTAAATCACTTACTGCGCTCAGTAGTCTATTTATGAATCACTCTTTGCTTGTTCGTGGTTTAATATCGGCACACGCAGCAAAAACAAAACTTTGCTCACTTGTTGAACAAATAACTATTTCTCTATCTAATCTCAGTATACTCCTCATCTCATACATGCCTCACTTTTATTCTTAGCTGAGTTTGGTCTAGGTCTTTCTCATCCCGCATCTAAATTCACTTACAATGTCTTGCTTTCACTCTTCTCCTTCTTCAAAATTATATCAGTCTTCTTTCTGACTTCACTTCTATATCATATCTATAAGTGACAAAAAGTTTAGCTTAGTACTTATTCTTCCGCAGAGAGGAACTTTTGAATTCTCATTCATTTTCTTATTCAACTATTTGAATAGATATTTTTGAGTCCAAAACCGATATTCAATTATTTCGCACAATATATTTATTTCGGAACATTATGCACACTGTGCACACAAAATAACTTCTATACTTAGATGAGTTCTTTGTAGTGGCATCCTCGTGCGAGTCAATATTAGCACAAAGGCTGCATAGCAAGCGAGTAATTAGTGTTTCATTAAATATTGTAAAGTGGAAAATAGGTTGTGGTATGGTAAGTGGAAAATAAAGAGGATAATTATATCGAAGTCTGTGGCTGCTCTCATTTCTTATACATTCAGTTCCCTTTAATGACTTCATTACCAGTAAAGTATCAAGCAAACTGGACTTTGTCTGAGATATTAAACGAGACTTTTAGCTTTGGAAATATTATAATTTCCTGTTATTGTTTAAAATTCTAGACATCCCGAAGGATAATAAAATACATTGACAATCAGAATTATATTTATCACCATTACATTAAGTGCGATGCCATGATATTTTACACATGTTAAACTTACCTATAACATAACACCCCTCTATTTTGTCGGAGGTTAAGAAACGTATTTATTTTAGTTGCGTTAAGAGCCTAATTCGTATGGGGATCGTGATTAGTGCCCCTAGAAGCGCAAATCTCACATCCCATTCAAATAAATCTCATAAAGCAATTAATAAATTTATAAAAAAATTAGTTTTAAAATATTGATTTTATGTTATTTTATAGTTTATAGCATAAGTTATTATAGATTTTAAGTAAATAATATTACATTGCAGTGCCTCTACGGGGTATCACAGGAACTACAGCCTATGTTAAAACCCCTTATTGTTATGTGATACGCAATAAAGATATTTGATTTGAGTTGAAAATAAAGATTTGGTATTTTGTTGTCTGTACGCATGAAACCTGTTTTCAAATTATCAGAATAAAGCTAGGGAAGACTGGAAGCGATCTCTGTTAGATATATGCTTCTCTTTGTACATACTTTTCTAAGTCTGGGGGCACCCGCTAAGTAGAGCAAAACAAGAAGGCACGGACTTTACACTAAATAACTTACATTACTGGTACAAGAGTGGAATCGTTGGGATATTCGCCATAGAGACTTTACACCTTGTGAACTTTTTATTCCAAATACAAAAAGAGAAACTTTTTATAATAGGTAGGTACCGTTTCAAAACGCCTTAAAAATTGTGCCTTTGAAAAGTTCGTGGTTGAAGGAAACCCCGTAAGAGTCAACTGTTTTTATTACCACCAACAACAATGAGTAGAATGCAAAAAGTGCTTTGAACAACAATCAATTGTTTAAATACTTACAATTTTGTTTTCTCTACTCATACTTTAAAAGCTTTATTCATTATAGTAAAAAAGCGTGTATCTGAAGCGGCTCTCGCGGAATTATATCCAATAGTAGATTGTATAACAAGGGAGAAAATAGTTATTTATTATACAAGAGTGGAAAGTTCCTTTTTAACCGCGTGCTCGATTTGGATGACCGAGCAAGCGAAGGATTCTAAAGTTGAATCACGAGCGCAGCGAGTGATTCTAAATTAGAATCCTGAGCGTCAGCGAGGGAAACAAACGAGCACAAGGTGAAAAATCTTTCCACTCGAGTGCAATACGTAACTTTTCATCCCACCTCAGCGAGGAAATGACAAAATGAAAAAGAATTTTTTCACAATTTAAAAAGTTCTAATCATAAATTTGGCACCATAGAGGTTACATTAAATAGGTTTAATGACGTTTTGAATTTACAATTATATTGAGTACTCATTATATGTGATGTTCTAAATTCAAATCTACTTTGCCGCTCAAGCGAATAAAATAGAATTTTCCAGCCAGATTTCGAAGCGCAAAATTACACTTTCCGAGGTGGTGGGATGAAAATAGTATTTTTATGGCGAGGGCGCTGCTTTGAAGCACGAGCGAAGCGAAGGATTCTAGAATATAGGATTCTAACGTAGAATCTTGAGCGCAGCGAGGGATTCAAAGTACATCGCCCGAGGGAAAAACAATTTGCTCTCGAGTTATATACTCTACTTTTCATCCCCTTTCTATGAGAAAATAAATAAGAGACACTGTTATGTAATTAATGATCATATTTAATTAAAAGAAGACATGTGAAATGAAGTAAAAATAATTACAAATTTATATTTATATTGGATACGCTGGAATAGAATAGAATATAACTTTATTGTACATCAACCAGTTAACATAAAGGTACATAAAATTAAAACAAAAACAGATTTGTACAAAGGGCGACCTTATCGCTAAGAGCGATCTCTTCCAGGTAACCTTAGGATGGACAGGATTTTAAAAAATAGAACCCGAGGGAAGATGGCGATGTATTATTCGACAGCTAAACTAACTATACTAAATATATAGTAAGATATACTAAATATATAAATTTCATAAAATATACACAAATATTTATACATACTAATATATACAATAGATATATAAATACATATAGTATGGGTATACCTATACATATACATACATACTTATTCATGAATGAGTTATTGCAGTGCCAAGTAGTACTCTTCCACCTGCTTTTTAAAACTGCTCAAGGACTGTGCTTGCCGTATGCGAATAGGCAAGGCGTTCCACAGAATAACAGCCTGAACAGTAAACGACTTATTATAGAACCTGGTGAAGTGTACCGGCGTTTCTAACCTAAGATTCTCTGACGATCTCAAAACTTGTGGGTGTGTGTTACGAAGGAATTTGAATTTATCTTTCAGGTAAAAGGGAGTGTTGGGATGAAATAGGACAGTATAAAGAAGTGAAACAATATGTGCATTCCGGCGAAGGCGAATGGGCAACCACTTGAGTTTAGTACGAAATTCAGAAACGTGGTCATATTTGCGCAAGCCAAATATGAACCGTATGCAGAAGTTTTGAAGTCGCTCAAGTTTATTCAGTTGTTCTTCAGTTATGTTGGTAAAACTGGAGTCAGCATAATCAAGGATTGGAAGAAGGAGAGATTGAGCTAGCGCAATTTTAGTAGAAGTGGGCAGGAAATTACGAAGTCTTCGAAGAGACCTCGCTGAAGCAAAAACCTTTCTGCTGAGCTCTTGCAGGTGTGAAGACCAAGACAAATTCACATCAAAATGTAGTCCTAAATTCTTAACGGTATTACTAAAAGGTACGTGGGCATCATTGAAAACAACTTTAGGCGCTACAGACCAGTCTATTCTTGATGTCATTCGAGGACTACCAACTACAATGACTTGTGTTTTAGTGGGGTTGACAAGGAGGCCGTAACGTTTACTCCACTGACAAATAAGAGCTAGATCTCTATTTAATTTCATGGTTGCTTCCGAAAATTTATCCGGAGGCGCTTGACAATAAATTTGCAAATCATCTGCATAAAGGTGGTAGGAAGAAGAAAGTTGTTTAGAAATAGAATTTATAAAAATAGAGAAGAGTAAAGGGGATAAAACGCCACCCTGAGGAACACCAGCGGACGTACAGCACCAAGAAGATACTGAGTCTTCGGTGAAAATTCTCTGCCGGCGTCCAAACAGGTAACTATGAAACCAGTCAATTGCCGTTGGAGATATGTTAATAGAGCGTAAAATACCCAGGAGCACATCAAAATCTACGGTATTGAAAGCATTGCTAAAATCAAGGAGAGTGAGTATTGTTAACAAGCCTTTCTCCATGCCCCATCTTATATCGTCAGTGATTTTGATGAGGGCAGTGGTAGTGCTGTGACCCGAACGGAAACCGGATTGGAAGGGATTGAGGAGGTGGTTACGGCATAGGAATGTGGTAAGTTGATCGTGGACTAACCGCTCTAGAACTTTTGACAGAAATGGAAGGATAGAAATAGGGCGGTAGTCGGAAAAGGAAACAGGATTAGATTTTTTAGGTAAGGGAGTAATTTGAGCATCTTTCCAAGCAGATGGAAAAACACCACTTTCTACGGAAAAATTAAGGACATGGGAAATAACAGGAAGGATGTCATCTAGGATGGGTATTATCATCTTTCGACTTAACGAGTGCTAACTAGCGCAATTATTAAAAGTTATTGTCACTGTTTTATTTGGGATCGATATTGTTGTCGATTCATTTACATTCGTGCCGTGCAGCTAACACGTAACAACCAGTAATTCATACAATTTGCGTTCGATTTCTATTACTGTTCACATGTTCTAAATTCAAATCTCTTTTACGCCCGCTATAAAGTTCTTATCGGAAAAGAGCTATTTTTTTGAAGTGAAACTTCTTTATCGGCGTTGGAAAAAAATTTACCGTCACATTTTTCGGTTACGCGCCATCTTTTTTGAAGTGAAACTCAAAAAAGATGGCGCGTATGTATTCATGTCTATTTAAGGCCATAAAGAAGTTTCACTTCTTACGTGTGTACACTAGTACACGCACACATTTTTTCCTACTTACAGAGGAACAAAGCGACACTTTTCGAATAGAAGGGATGAAAAAATATTTTCCCAATTGTATCCAAAAAGTACCTAACTACACATTTAGTGAACATAGAAAAATCAAATACTGATAACCAGGACAGATGTTACACTCTAAATTAAAATATTATACCGTGAAAAAATAGTAGATTCTACAACAAGGGCATAAAACGAGTCATTGTAGACCGAGATAGGCGAGGGTGGATAGTAAGTTGTGGGGAGGGCTTGTTTATGCCAGTGTTTTACACTTCGATTGCGAGAAAATTAAACAATTACTTCAAAATATAAACGAATATGAAATAAAAATTTAAAGCAAAATTTGTACAGTTAGGTATGCAGCCTAAATTATAGCCAATTCCCGCCAGTAAACTTTTTTTATTTTTACATGACGATATTTAACTCAGGTACCAAGTTAAATATCGCCATGTAAATATAAAAAAGTACATATTTCATTCTGCAAAGTAATTCGATCCGTTTTAATAATAACCGGTTACTATTTTATCTGGTTTCATGACTTTTGAGGTAGAAAACAATAAATTAAAGCAAATAAATAAATTATCGCAAGTTATTCTGTGAAGTTTTATTATGCGTAATGACTGTTGGGCCGAAGAATCTTTGTCAAAAAGAAAATTTTACTTTATGCTCTAGCTAGAACATAAAAAGCAATTTTATGCAGCCTAGACATAAAGACGAACTTTGCGAGCATGAGAAGTGAAAAATATATAAGGTGCCTAAGCCCACGGCGGCGGCGTATTTCAAATGTGCATACGACGCGCGTTTTCGGCGCCGTAGATGCTGATTCCAACGCTTATGCCCGTTTGAATTGATACAAAAGCGCGTACAAAGGGGTGTAAGAGGAGTTCGCGCGCCAATGACCACACAGTCTTCTTTGACTCGTGAATGGTATCTAATAGATTAGATTTTTACTTGTTTTTCTTTTTAAAGCAGTACCTACTAAAGCCAGCGTAAGCAATGCACAACTGACGGTGACGAGGGGTCTCTGATCGATACGCGGAACCTACGGGCAAATAAGCGCGTCTGTATCGCTGTATTTGAGCGATCGCCCCGTGTACTAGATAGGTTGCGTTCGAACCTCGTTTGAAGAGCGTACACACGCGTCATCTGCGCGTTATAATGTGCAGTGTACTAAATCTCTAAAAAGACAAATTACTAAAAGTCAAAGCACATTATACAATTTAGTTGGACGACTAAATTGCAGTAGACATAGAAGGCCGCACATCTACCCTAAATCGAACAACTAAATGATCGCATCCAACTATCGGCCGATAGCTAGTACGGGCTTCTATGTAAGGACGATTAAATTGTGGAAGCACGCAGTTTAGTTGTACGATTGTCGGCCAACTAAATTGTGTGGTTTGGACCCCGCAGACCATACAATTGAGTTGGCCGACTATTGCAGTAGACATAGAAGGCCGCACATCTATCCAACTGAATCGCACAACTAAACGATCGCATCCAACTATCGGTCGATAGCAAAATAATGGGTTTCTATGTAAGGACGATTAAATTGTGGAAGCACGCAATTTAGTTGTACGATAGTTGGCCAACTAATTTGATTGGTCTGCGTTAGCTCTAACAACTCGTCAACTGTTTTTAAAAGAAAATGACAAAGTATGAAAGTATAATTTATTTTTGAAGTTCCATAAGGTAATTTAAAAGCAATTGGTATTCATTGATAGCATCTGTATTGTTAAGAAACTTTTCGAGTTGGTTGGCAATTGAGTAGAACATGATTTCGGTACCTACTGAAAACGTAATAAGCGGGAAACGAAGCGATAATTGTATTGTGTTCCGTAAGCTATTTGCTAAATAGTGGGTAATTCAGAAGCGATTACTTCTTCAATAGGTACTACTTTCAGAAACGATTACTTTTTTGCCCTAAATCTATTTCAAAGAAATTAAATTTTAATTTATTTTTTTCGGGAAGTTTCTAAGAAGCTCGCCGGCAAAGCGTTCTATCGGGTTTACTTCGAAAGGAAAGCAATATTTCACTGGTCACAATTTATAATACTGAGCTCCTCCTTGCAAGTAGGCATTTATTTATCTATCTGGTTGGCCAACAAGCATACGGCCCAAGTCGGCCCGTTCTTTGCTACCTAGAAAAGACCATAAAACCAGAAAGCAATAATGCAATACAAAATGTACTGCGCATCACACACCTACCGGTGTGAAATGGAAAGAACGCCCGATAAGCAAGCAACGGGACCACGCCCCTCGGTGATTTTGCTTCATTTAGTACGCCGGTAGCTGTGCTCTTGCGTGGACTCGTTGCATAGTTACGAAAAATGACAGGATCGGTAGAATCTCTTATTTTACATATCCAAAAATTACTCGTCCATTACGATTTCTTACGTGTTACTACAAAGGTACACGAGTACCTCTATCGGCAAGCGCTAGACTACAACTGAGCGCCGATTAAGAAAGACCGGCCACCGGTGAGTGTGTTACGATGAACCCGTTTTTATGGTCCTTTCTAGGTAGCATAGAACGATCGGCTAGTGTGGCGCCACGCTGATGCTAAGCAGTCATCACAGTCCATAGACGATTGTAAAACTGGTGCGTCACTCTCGCGCTGCAGCCTACGAATAAATTCGTAGACTGCAATCCCAACCCGGGCTCTAACACATAAACACGGTACCACGTCATATCACAGAGTAATAAATAAACCCTATAGGATTAGATTAGATGTAGCCACGAAGATACAGATTAAGACAAGATATAAGCTTCTTGGATGTAGCCATCGCGTGGTCCATCATGAGACAGCGATATAAAATGCCAATATTAAGTACTATTACTACTATTACCTACGCAAACTTTACCATAAATATGGGTAAAACTGTATGCACATTAGCTCCACCCTAAAGATACCTAAGATGGAAATGATTAGCGACCCTGCGCACTCGAAAGGAATCAATCGTCATAGAAGTTATGTCACTATGTGGAATGCCTAGTTCTAATATAATTATGTTTATAAATCTAAAAATATTGGACACTATGGGAAGACTACCAAGACCTTTGTAACTTGTAGTCATCCTAGAAGATGTCTCAAACGCATTCCTTTGTCGACCCTTCTTTTATGACGCTCCTTTATGAAGTTGGAAAAATGGTTGGAAGATTCCATCTAATTAAATTCTCGTAGGCAAAGAAACGTCTGTTGGTAATAAAGCGAGGCTCTATATTCAGCAAATAATTACTCTACCTAACAAGTCATTATTTCTTTCGTTCCGAGCAGCGGTGTTAAGGTTAATTTGTGTGTTAACTTTAATGGGACGTTACGGGGAGCCTTGAATAGGAACAAAGGGGAGGTTTCTTTCCCTCTTTCACATCAATTGGGAAGTATTAGATCCATGCTTATGAGTTTCATTAGTACTGAAGCCGCAGCCATCCACGTAAGGACGTGCTTTTATTAAAACAGACGTGATTGCTTTGAAAATTGCTTGATAAACGCAAGTAGCGAACATTAAGTTTAATTTCTCCGTGTACTCCTTGTGATTTCTCGTAAACTACGGAAGACAGCGGGAAGCTTCGGCTTATGTTCTAATGTTATCTACTGTTGACATTTGTTACGAAAGCTTTGGTATTAATTCCCCATTATAACATGCGGCTTGTTGAGTTCTACGAAGTACTCACGTGCAGAATGCATGTAAATATGTAGTTAACTTCGCCATTTGATGTCGGCAGAATAGAATACTATCACCGATGCGATGGTCGATCTGAGATCCGTAAGAGAACTAGTTCATTGAAATAGCTCAAAGAATTGCGAACCTTACGTGGCAGTGGGCAGGACACATTGGAATGTGGACTGACAGCCGTTGGCGTGGAAAGGTCCTCGTATAGCGGCCGCGTACCGAAAGACGACACAAGGTGGACCGACAATCTTGTAAGGGTCGCGGGAAACCACGAGATGCGAGATCCTTGAGGGAGACCTATCTCCAACAGTGGGTGTCCCTCGACTGATGAAATAATAAATGCATTTCGCAAATTTTTCCTATTCTAAACTTTTCTGTAACGGCGACATACTTTGATAACACCAGTTACTCAGTTTATCCACAGAAAAAATTGATATCTGATATCCACAACTCAATAGGTCATTGTTAAGTTGGGACAGATAATTATGTCTAATAATTGTGTTTATCCATTATCCGGTGTAAATAACAAGCTCATAATGATGTTCGATTTGGACTTACTGCTAGTCCATGTGCTATTACCATTATTAACATAATTATCAAGTAGGTACATATTAAATTGTGAGAAAACGAAATTGGTACCACATAGGTACCTCAGTTTTGTTATTATTTCCATATTTAGACCATGGAGCATGCAACTGCGATGAAATATCGGAATAATAACAAAACCGAGGTTCTTACGTATGTGGTGCAAGTCCAGTTATCTCATAATTTAATTTTAGTGACCACGTAAGCTCAAAACAATAAATTATAAAGTAATTGTTCAATCCTGAAGTAATTGTTCAATGTTATTTCAATAATAATCTACAAAACACGAGACGTAACATTAAACAAACACGCAGTGCTTCACACGTTAAACTGAATATCCCGCGATACAATAACTTATACGGAAAACAATTACTTCAGTACCAGATTCCTAAATTGATCAATGAATTACCACCATCAATTAAACAAAAAATAAATAAATTAAATATTAAAGATATAAGATTACTACCTAAAAAAAATCAAGATATAATTACCTTGTCAAAAGACCACCCGTGTGTACGCACTCATTATTACCTTTTCTTTGTGCGGCTTACCATGCGCTAAAAGAGCGGGACCGCGGGTAGAATTTATTAAATTACTATAAGTCTTACGTACTCGTCATCGAAGTTTGTAAATACATTCAATATACTTATGCAAAAAATTATGTATTTAGAGTTAAGACGATGAATGTCAGTGTCCGGTAAAACCTATGGCACTGTAATAAAAACAAATATATTGTATTTTTCTTTTGTTAATAATAAATAAATAAAAAAAAAACCTGATAATAGGGAGCTTTATGACAGCGGCTGAATAAAGAATACAACTACCCAAAACAGGGTGCCCTAAAGGCGACTAAGGCCCGTATACAGATGGATACTCGTAATTTAGCAATTAATAAAGTAAAAAAAAGAAATATAGTGTTCTAGACGACCAAAACTCCAAATGGTTTCGTAATTAACATAACTCTTTTTTGAAATGTTGTCAATTATCTTATCACATACTGTCGGAACATAATAATGCTGTGAAAACAATAGCGACAGATTTTAATAATATTCTTTTTATATATAAAAAAGGTCTTTCAAATGACTCCATTTCACCTGATGATAAGTAGAAGTGGAGTCCACGGGCAAAGATAGTTAATACGAGAGACAAAAGCGCGGATCTAGCCACCCTCGCCTTGTCGACGTGCAAGATGCTTCTTCTCGCCTCACTTAAATGACCCAGCATTGTAAGGAGCCGTGGAAGTTTCCGCAAGGATTCCCCGACGCGACGTCTTCTTCTGATGACGGGGAGGAGGCAGTCGTTGTTGTTCACGCGCCAAGGTGCATGCGAGGGATATTGTTGCATTTTAGTGGGTAGGTCCCACATAACGCTCGTGCCACCCCAGGCGTGACGTAACGTATACGTAACGCATTATTTTCCCAACGTTAAAAAAAGGCTTGTAAGTAAGGCCTGTGAGTTTGCTTCGCTAGGTAAACTATTTATAAAAACCTTTTCAAAGTCAGAAAGTTTCAAAATAATAACAAATTGTTAATGCATTAAGACAATTCAATTATAATTACAAAACAATTTAGTTTTTAACCAATACCTATCTAAAAATACCTCTACCCGTAGAGCTTTGTTTCAAGTCATGTTTAATTCATAAGCTAACTTAGGTAACCTTTTAAAATCCCCTGTGATATTTGTTATCAAACAGTAAACGAGTTTAAACATAAACATGCATGTGACAGTTCTGTCTTGATAATTATGCTTGCATAAACTGAACCAACCGTTATTTTAAAGTTTGAATTGTGTGTGGTTGTTTTTCTCGACTATAATACCTACCCAGAGATAGCTTCCACTCGCCACATCTGTTAGTAAATACAATAAAGCTTAAATCTGTTTTAATATAACAGGGATACGGGATTAGGGTTGTATTAGGATAGTATAATCTGGCGGGAGGTGCGCAGGATAAGTGTGGTCCCGGTTCACCCCGAGTCGCGCCAATTCCTACCATGCCAGATATTCCCTCTCACATCTGATCAGGCGTCCACCCCTCCCTCTAGGGAGGGAATGTAGCTGACACTGTCGCTGGTCAGTGAGGTCCAACATTGGGACTATGATAGCTAAACTATGTCAGCCATTGGTGGGGGCGAAAGCCATGATCTTCATGCCTGCATGGCGAAAGAAAAAGACGATGATACTGCGAATAGCTACCACCGCTGGCTCCCAATACGACTTAGCTGCTCGAAGGACCAATGTTGGGATCCTCGATGAACTGGATTGTATTCTTCTAAATAAAATGTCACTTGTACTGATTTATGGGATGTATTTAACTCACAAATTGTATCTCACTTTATATAAGATGTTGCACATGCTTAAGATCGGGCGGAAGAGAGGGCGCACAGAGAGGAAACACTATAAATCTAAATGTTGCCAGCAATACGGACTCTGAAAGAGAAGAGTTTGGTTTTAGTGGGTAGGCCCCCTCGTGTTGCCGGCTAGCGGTTTCATAGGGTAGATAATCCCACATAACCCGGTTCGCCGCCCACGGCCACGGGTATCCATAAAGGATTTCCAAACTATAAAAAGGATAGTACAACAACAGCCTATATAATGTCCCCACCGCGAGCCTACCCCACATTAGGGGCGATTAGGCCTTAGTCAACCACGCTGGCCAAGTGCGGGTTGGTCGACTTCACACACAACCTAAGAATTTCTTCATATGTGTGCAGGTTTCTTCACGATGTTTTCCTTCACCGTAAAAGCGTCGATTAAACGTACATTATGAATTCAAAATTTGAAAACACATTAGTACGTGGCGGGGTTCGAAGCAGTGCCTCCCGAGCGGAAGACGACGCTCTTGATTACGCACTACGCCACCGACGCTTTTTATATATAAGGCGAACTTTCTTTAGAGTTTAGCTGTTAAAACTCACTAAACAAGGTAAAAAAACTTCATTATTGCTCATAGAAATATCATTAAGCTACATAAAAAAACATAAATATCTAAGATACCCACACTTTATGTCATAAAATTGAACCTATCAAAAGTTGTATGAATAATGCAGAGCCTCGCGTGCTCATTGCTAGTAACGGGGGCCGGGCTCGAAATGTTTACAAAACTGCAGTAAAACATGATTTAGAAGTATAATAACAAATCCACTGTTTCACGGCTGTTGTCACAGCATTGAAATAACAGCTTTCTGGTACAACACAAATCACTGTTCTTAAATCGGAAGCCTTGTTTGGAGTAATTCGGTTCGCGTGTGAAGTAATTGAAAGAAAAGGATAGCTTTCAAAACAATCTTGTACTGTGCTATTTAATTTCAATTATGATTTAGCCATATGATGCAGAGTAGAATCAGTAGAATAGCATACCCCATATCCCAAAGGGTGTCGTAAAAGGAGACTAATGGATCAGCAAAGGGCTGTTCACCTTATACTCCGTCCAACAATCCGCATTGGCGGGCAAGCGTGGTGGACTACTGCCTAAACCTCCTTTGGTGACAAGGCCTTGTGTCCCAGCGAGTTATAAAGGCTGTTATGATGATTTTAATTACTGTACAGAAGTCTAAAACGGCGCGAGGACAAAGAGTAATTTTATGGTGAAGAAAAATTTTGTTTAGCGATTTCGAACTCACGTATCATTATAATATTATTATTTCCACGCTCACATCAATTATCTAGCCCAAATTAAGTATCATTAAGAACTTGTGCTATGGATACTAGATAACGGACAAATATACATAATAATCTAGATATTTCTTAAATAAATATAATAACCATGACTCGTGAACAAAGATTCGTGTTCATCTCACTTACATTTGCCACTACCAGGAGTACACTTACATTTGTTACTGACCACTCCACCACGACGGCGTCTAGCATTCAGCAGGCAACGTGAATAGTCGTATCTATTGCGCGTTATTGAATCTGTAGGTTTGAAACTGATTATTTTTCTTTATTTCTTTCTTTGAGTGAAAGGCTACGCCTTCGCCTCACCGTACCTGAATCGCTGCTGATCCGATTTGAGCACGTGCTTACGTACAGTTGACGGTTGACGCCTGGTGGACGGCGAGGCGATACGGCTACGTTCCCTTCCCAAATTGATAATTTTGTTACAACCTTAATGCGTAGGGAATAGGAATCAGTTACGATCCTTCAATTTCTTCAGTCAAGGTCAGTTTATAAACCCTATATTTCTGTAAATATTGAGGGAGATGGCCGAAGAAAAGGTGGATAGTGTGAAAGACTATAATATAGCAAAGATGGGTGTTAATGTTGAGATGCCGAATGAGAGAATAGATAAGAAGAAGAATAAAATTATTACGCTGACCCCAAATAGGGAGCAGGACAAGCAAATGACAATTTTACTTCAGTAAGCGTAAGTATAAACAACAATTTCTCGAATCGAAACATTCATGTTTGAACAACTTAACATCTGTCCCGGATTAGCTCATGCCCATAGCTATTTCATTCGTGTTATCGTGTAGATATATCGGCAAAGAGATATAGTGCCTAGTATTTTACAAAAAACCAAATCAGGTGTCTAATGTAGGTATCTTTTTTATTACAACTGCTGTCTTTCCAAAGCAGCCGCAACTAAGAGTTTCCCGTTATGTAACTTGTCAGTATCAGAATTGAAACTGATAAATCATTTCAAAGTAATTCATGTAATTTGGAAACTAACCTAATTATTTTCATACATTTGTGTCAAGATAATGAAGTTATATTTTATTTATAATTAATTCAAATTAGTAGAAAAGAACCAGGAAATATGTTTCTGAAAATACCTCGTAAGTAACGTAGGTCTCCACATTGCTATGAATCACGCGACCAAACTTAAAACATAACAGTAAAATAGGGAGCTCTGTATAAAAATAAAGCTTTAATATTTTGCAAGCACAAAACAACGGTAGTACTAACATTCAACAAATAGGAAAAGTCCGCTATCTTAAATCATGCGATATATGCATGAAAGCGTAGCCTTCTATTTTATCAAAACGTACTACAAAAACTGACTGCGAAGGAACTTGGTTTTCTGTGCGCTCTCGTAATTTATGTATGACGGCGTAAATGCCAATTTATTGCTGAGTAATGGCACCGTTTGCAGATCTGCAAATGGGCTAGTCGAATACGAAGAGAAATGGTCCAAGACGTGCTCGCTAAATGTATTTATAATTTATTTATCGGCCGCATTACAAATCCGAATTGTTATCGCAAGAATTGCGCCACTCCGTACTGACTGCTTGCATTTGAATAATGAGCGAAAAGGAGTCTTTACCGTCCTTGTTTCTCAGTATTGGGGTATTTTAATTTAGGTGGGAAATGTGCGGTTCACCGATCGTGAAGTATTTGAACTCGAAAAGATATGCGGGTCTGTTTCAATAAAGGAAGAAATGTCATTGGAAAGTGGATTTTGCTTTTAAAACGATGAAACGGTCTTAAATCTAATTTCTTTTACCAGGTTTGACGCAAAATAGAGATCCACTTGTTTAGTAAATAAAACAAAGGGGAAAATATGAAAATCCTTACAAGTTATTCTTAGAAATAACTTTCCTGCTGTAGGATTATGAGGAAAAACACTTCACTGTTATATAAAAACGAATCGCGGGATAATGTTCACAAATACTTTTTGCCCTCAAGGAAAAACTTCAAGAACCACTTCAAGTATATTAAGTGTGTATTTTTAATGTATTTATAAATTCTATTTACAACAGTAAGCAACATTTCACAAAATGGATACGATTACTTACAAACAAACAAACAGAAAAAGATTACCTTCTTAAATTAGTTTGCCAAGCGGTCCCAGATTGCCGACTCTATTTATTTTGAAAATAGGAAAGTCAAGAAGCAATTTATCCGGTAAAATGAAGTTTCAAATTTTAATAGGTGATCCTTGGGAAATTTGGCCCTTTGAACTAACGTCGATTAGAAATTGCTTTTTCCAAAATATCCCAACGCTCAAATTTCGTTTTAATTGAAATCAACACGATTTCTAACAATTTTAGATGCTTAACAAGAATAATAAATTATAACAAAATTATTTATGCTGCTTCCTGGTTCTTTGATGAATTTTCCTATATATTTTTAGAAGAATAATTACATAAAGTATTAACAATAGTAACTAGGTACTTACTTCTTTTTTGTTTTGCTTCTCTAACCTTTGGTGAAACAAATATATATAAATATATTATACTGAAGTACAAATATAATAAAGACATTTTCATACAGGCGTGATTTATGCTTATTGAGAGATATTATGCCCTCAGAACTACCGATAACCATAACCTAAATTTGACACTCCGACGAATGATTTTGTTCCTAAGATTTTGTTGATATGAGATTTGACATATCGACAAAAATCGAATGTGATGAGCGATGTGGTTTGTGGATGGATATAATGTCCATTGTCCATCTAATGTCTTCGGACATACCTATTCATGCTTCCACTGCAGTTGAAATTCTTTTTATTAGCTGTAAAAGTTTATAGCTTATACGGCATTAAGAAATCGTGTCCTACAATGGGTATCTTAGAAGGTGACTAATGGATCAGCAAAGGGGTTATTATAACTTATACTCCGTCCACCAAAGCGGAAGCAAATAGCTTCGTGCGAATTGGAGGAATGTAGACAACATAAATGAAAGCCCTCGCCGCGCCTGGTCTTTCGGTGGTGGAAAGGGGCAGAGGGGATCAAATTATGTAAAACTTCCGCACATTCTCCGAAATGTAACCGATAAAAGACCGAGAGGTTAGCCACACGCCTTCGATGGTCAAGGCTTTGGAGATTAGCCTCAATCAGTGCGTCATTACTGGTGAGTCTCTTCGCGCGATGTTCCACCAAGTCCAATGCATCTTACTGATATCGAGAAGATCCGTCCAAATGGTGAGAACAGTACTCGAAGCAGGAGCGAACTAGCGCTCGATAAAGGCCTAGGAGCTACTCAGATGTGAAATATCGTCTGACCTTAAAAAGTATGCCAAGGTTTTGGCAATGGTATCGATGTAGCGACCGAAATTGATTATTGTTACAAATCACATTCTCTGCTCCTAGCTGACTCTCTACATTACGAAAGACCGGACAACTACATTGAGAAACCATGGAATGCTAAGAGTTTTCCTCTTTATAACTCAAGAGTTTAGATCAAAAACTATACGTACCTAGTGTAATTCCATGACAATAAAAAAACTAATTTACCAGATCAATAGTTTACTCATAATTCAGTGTATCTATGTTCATATTCATACATTTTTATTTGTATTATTGGCAATCAAGGTCTTTTTCTATCTACCCCGGTCCCAATTTATTTGGGATCGGTGCAAAACTTCACCTTTTTAGGCTTTGCAATGGTTTTATGGCCAGACGCCTACCCACAAAACTCCTCAGGAATTGGATAGATATCAGAAACCGTTAAAAATAATGTTCGAAATTCATAAAAACTCACTTCGTTGGAAAAATAGTTATCCTTCAACGGACCTACGTCTTTTTAACGTGCAAAGATTCAAAATTGAATTTGATTCATTAGAACCTCTCCATCAATTTCTTTGTGATAATCAAATGGCGACGGCCACTGCTGACTTAAAGTACGATATTACAATAGAAGGACAATGAGTCTCGTTTAATCTAACTTTCTTTTCCCTCCGGCAGAAAGAAAGGCCACACCCACACAAGGAAAACACGGGTGCTTTAATTAATTAGAGAACATTTCTTCATTGTGATTGTTGGAAGTTCGCGCCAAATGCTCTGCGATTATTTCTATACTTTTTCTCGCTATTTTGATCCTGATGGAAAACAAAATTTCGGATAGAATAACACCACAATTCAAGGCAATAACTTTTTATTTACACGCCTGGGAAGTATTGGCCTTCATCTTATCAGATAATAAGTGGTGATAAATAACCAAAAGCTCACTAACTGTCGGAACACAATGCAGTTAACACTTTTTATGTCGACAGAATCGCATAAGATGGAGGTGGATACCGTTCCAAAGAGAACAAACAAAGGCAAATCATTTCTATGTCAGTCAATCAAGAAATGGCATTCCCTGCCAGCACACGTGTTCCCTCCTTCTAACAATCCTGGATTATTCAGAAGAGGTGTGAAGAAGCGTCTTGAAAGTCAGCAAGACGAGGGTAGTTAATCATTTTTGCATTTTTGACTCCACTTCTGCTTACAATCAGGTGGAATGGAATCATTTTCCTTACCTTTTTATATAAAAAATCTGCCCCTTTAAAGTCTAAATAGAGCCCAAAGAGTCAGTTACAAACATACAGGTGAAATTAAAATAAGTGTGTTAAAAAGCTAGCCAGTGGACTTACAATATGCCCTACTACCTGCCAAACGGAGTCCATTTATTTTATTTACCTAGTTACTTAAAAATTGTAATTTTGTCCTAGGGACCAGATCCAGATCTGGTATCGGTAGAGGAACCACTAAACCAAATAATCGGTCAAACTTCGGTAGCGAATAAATTTTGTTACTTTTGATTGCCATCGACTTAAATGCTAGATACCAATGATGTTTGTATATATAAATAATTGGTATACTTATTTTAATAACTGATTGTGACAAAGAATTTTGGTAGAACAATTTGATTTTAATGCCTATTGTTGGCTGTCAGGCAAAGAAAATGTTATAGCCTTACATTTTACTGCCAAACCCTAAATTTTAGCCATCTTTGCATTTTAAACTCCTCTTCCATGAGAGGAAATGGAGTACATATAGACTGCTAGAGTGAAAGATAATATACGCGACACACTCACATTTCTCGACTTGCCGACCTACTAGCGTCACTTCTTTGTTGTAATTGGATTTACATTAAGAATTTTCAAATAATTACTAAAGTTGAATCAAAGTAACACTCTTTCCATAATTCCATGTTCTATGCACTGCTTTAGACAAAATCTGACCTTCTAATAACTTCACTGCAAACAAACAAATAAGAAAAATAGATCAAGTTTGGTAGACAAAAGACAAACACGAGCTCAAAGGCATACAAGCCACTACGGTCGGCGTAAAGCCGCAAATATTTGTTTCTTTGAGAACCCTTGCTCTTTGCTCCAAAATAAGGTTGGTATTCGAGATTTTTCCCATCTAGCTAGAACATAACAATATTAACCTTTATGCCGTGTTATTGCTCTTGTTCGACGAACGCGTTTCTGCACAAAATCTAAACTTATGAAACGAAGTTGAAAGGTTTCGCTAATACGGGATCGCCTTTGATAATATATTTGAGGGTACCCTTTCAGTTATGAAAACATAAATAAGCCTTGTCAGAGTCAATTTTATTTGCCATGCGTAACAACTCCGCAACATATATGCAGACAAAATAGTGATTCACATATTCAAGAGGATAATACGAAAAATTCAAAATATATTCTTGTTAAATGATTTTAATACGCTTAAAAATTAAATTCTACATATAATTTGAAAAGATAGAGATCTGGCATAGAATGCTAACCTTTTACGAATTTAACACCCTGTAATTATTACTTTCTTGTATACGTAGTATAGAGGAAGTCTTGTAATCGACAAAAAATTCAACCTCGACATTTTTTCGGATTAACACGTTTTGGACCTCCCTGAGTCCAAACATTTTTTTTTTGGAATTACGTCTGTGTGTGTGTTCGTGTGTCTGTGCATTAGCACGATAACTCGCGCATGCTTTAACTTATTGCAACCAAATTTAACATTGGTTTCCATCAAATTTTGAGCTGTCGACCACGAAAGATAAGCAACCAAGTGCGCGGTCGGTACTCGGATGGGTGACCAAAATATAACATGCATGTATGACATCAAAATATAAGGGTTCTAACAACCTTTGAGTCGTTTCCGGTATACGAGAAAGTCAAGGGGAGACCACTCCCGATTTTTTATGAATTGTGTTAATATCCCTATTGTTGGAACCCGCTAATATTGTTAATACTTCTTTTATTATGGTGACAGAGTTTGATAAGATAGTAGTAACTATTCAGTCGGACTTAAAACAGGTTCTATCACTAACCAAACTGTGCATTTTGTACATAAATAGTTAAGGAGTATTGCTTACCTATGTTGATAAAATATTATCAGTAGTAGATAATTTTCAGTTTCCTCCTCAATATTGGAATTATAATATGTGTTTTATAAATGTTCCACACACTTATTTTCTGCTGGTACGATAAATTGCAACACAGCTTTAGTAATAGCTTTGAGTTGAGTTGGCCTAATCAATAATGGCACCATTCGGAAATTGCTTCATCGGTACAACACCTTTTACCTTCTTTGAGAATTCAAATTATTCTTTTGAATGGATGTGGTGTGGATGGATGTGTATTATGATATATACGTAATTTTGCAGGTACCTACCTATAATTTCAGTTGATGACTCTTTATCGAGCTTTAATACGAAAATTACCTATGGATAGTCTAATCAAGGCGGGATCGTAATCGGGAATAAAATACTAGCGCCGGAAAAAATGCCTTATAACTTGTATGACAAATACCCAAGTACCTAGTGTTGCTAAAACATTGACTAACCTTATATATTTACAGAGCGACCTTACATAGGAGTCAGGAGGAGATCAGATGATCAAACGAACACAGCCAGAGTATATGAGCCATAAGATGTTATGGCTTATTACTTAGGCTGAGTTCGTAATCTATATTTAATTTTAAGAAAAACGTAATTTTATTATGATTTTTGTTTGAAATATTTGTCATCTTTATTCTCTAGGTGTAATTCTCAACTAACAAATTGATGAGTTTTGGTACTATTATGTATATGCAACTAAACAACTATGACTCGGTAATAATTTATCAATTTACTTTTTCTTGCAAAAAATAAAAGCAATAAAAACACTCTCGGCGACGACATTAACTAAGTAAAGCCAACCAGAAAATATGTTTTCCGTCAATTTATATAAACATCAATTTGGATTTTTCATTTCTGCCACGCCGGCCATATTTAATTATGCCACGTTTCAAACCCCATCGATCAAATTTACTAAGATCTGTTTTTTCCATCACAGTAATTGTTTTACATAGAAATATAAAATAATTCAATATCATGGCACAATACAAAAGTAAAACATCGATTTTATTACTTACTTTATTCGATACTCGATAATTTACTTCCTATTTTAAAAACAAAATACTTGCTTCATTATTTACTATTACTTTCAAAAAAGGGAATCAACAAATAGCAACAAAACAGCTAGAATAGAATGTGAAATTTTCCCAGTGTTAAAACTTTTATATGGTTTTATATGAATTATTGAATTATATGAATTGCTATTCGCCGAAAAGTCTATAGTAAATACTTGTTTTTACTATAGGTTTATAATTACTGACGTTTATATACAGACGTTACATACGTTTTTACCTGTTTTTACGTTATACGTTATTGACGTTTAATAATCTTCAAACAGTTCTTCAAGTCATTAACTGAAATTACCTTAGATTATACCTGGAAATTACTGACGTTTAAATACACACCTTTTGATTTTACGTTTATGTCGTTTATTTCCTATATCTATGGTTTTGATAAATATCCAATCCGCTTGGTCACAAACCCTGAACCACCAATAAGCGATCTCCATTCGACTATACAAACTAATAATGATAGAATCGATTTGTCCGCGAGACGTTCATCGACAAAAGTTAATTCGACTCTGAGACCGAAATCTTAAAATGGAATTTCTCGTATGGTCAATATTTAAGCTTAAATCATCGTATGGCCAGCGCAGCTCACAGCTTGCACCTGCAATGACAAATCGTGGAGGTGCCCCAGCCCGTGTCAGTGACGGATGCGGCCACGCCGTGATCGTTACGGCTCCGACGTTCCATCAATAGCCTCGCGCTTTTAACGAGCTCCAACGCCCCGGAACGACTAGTTTTATTTACCAAAATTGCTGCACTAGATCGACCGGTAAATTTTCTGTAAACTCTAAAGCCTGTGTTTCAAAAATTAGCCGAACACAAAGGCAAAATCAGTCACTTCCGAAAATAAGATGTGATGAAGTGACAACGAGCACTTGCAAATTATTTGATTTGGTACGTTTTTCAAATCATGTAGCCAGTGTAATTACTGGGCATGGAGGGCATATCATCTTAGTCCCCAGGATGGCAAACGCACTTGCGGTGTTAAGTGATTTACACTTAATATTGCAAGTGTCTATAGGCGGCGGTGACCACTTAACATCAGGTGGGCCGCAAGCTTGTTTGCCATCTCGTAACATAAATAAAAGAAAAATGTTTTTTTTATGGGAGAGGGGCACAAACAAGCAGGAAGGAAGGAATACGCTTTTTTTTAAAAAAAATTGAGGTCATAACTTCCAACTAAAATTCATCGAAGACATTTTGACGCCATCGTGCTCGATAGCGTAATGAATTAGAAGTTATGTGAATGCTATTTTATTACAAAATATAAACACCCGTCCCCTCCAAACAGCTTCTGTCCCGAGTGATCTTGGAAGTGCCCATATCGGTAAAGGATCCGGTTCCTTCACATTACGACTCCGGCATTTCCTCAATATCCTCACGTTTAGTATCCTACTGCAACTCGGAGAAATGTTTATTGTTTCTTAGTATAACTACTTAACATATGGCTTGTTTTTATGGGTTTTCAGCTGTTAAAGAAGCCCCTGGAGATGTTATTTAGAAACGATGGTAACAAAATATGCCACATAGTGAATCATTTGGCAAATGCAGTGAAAATGATAGTTCCACATAGTGAAACATTTAGCAATGCAGTGAGAATGATAGTTCCACATAGTGAAACATTTGGCAAATGCAGTGAGAATGATAGTTAAACTTATTAGGTATCGAATGGTTTATATGTAATCCTACCTTTGTTGCTTTGTTCAGGTAGGATAGTACCGGCGTGTCTTAACAAAGTCCTGAAATTAAAATACATAAAAAAGTACAGATCTCAAAAGCAGATCAATTGTAATGTTGCTAATGATTAATAACTAGAGTCAAGATTTCATTAAGCGTAAAAGTTTAATAAGTAGGTAGGTATGTAACATTTAATTTTACGTTAAGTTTTTTACTATCTACATTTATGAATTTTACATTTTAAGAGTACTTTTATAACGGGACTGCCATGGACTGGAGATTTAATTGTCTTCTATTGTCTATAAATTGTAAACCTTGATTTTACTTACATTGCTCTTTCAGTTTGTCACAGAGTGAGATGAAAAATATAAAAATACAGTCTAGAATATGCAATGGCCACCTCCTCTTTTCAAACTCATAAGACGTCTCTTCGTGTTAAATTACCCTCATATAGTTATAATATGAAGGACACGTGCGGTAATAAAGATTTTTATACTTTAAAAGTGCGACAATTTGAAGTCATGGAACTCTAAAGAAACGAGTCTCTAAAAATCTTCGTTCACAAAGTGGACGTCGTCACAGTAACTCTATAATAGTTTAATTCTAGTGCTCTTATGTAGGAAAAGAGAAGGAGAAACTGTCCTTGCACCGAACAGTTACGTACGATCGAACCACAGGCAATAAAATAGATATTAAACTTTAATAATAAATCTCGCAAGTTTGCAAATTTGTAAAAAATTATACCGTTTTCCTTACAATATATTAATATTAATAATACATTTCAACACTCACAACATCTAGCCCAAATTAAGTATCATTAAGAACTTGTGTTAAGTATAGGTATTAGATAACGGACATTTCTAATTTCAAAGTGAATTTTTCAAGTGGGCCTTCAGGGCCAAATCGTAAACTATAAGGAATATCGAAAAATGCTCAAAGGAGTCGCGAGCACGATTTTGAAAAATTGTATCATAGGATTTGGCCATGGAAACCCACTTTAATATTCACTCTGTATAAACAAACTTAAATAAATTTAAAATAACCATGACTCGCAAACAAATATTCGTGTTCGTCACACAAATATTTGCCGCTACCAGGATTCGAACGCGGACCGCTTGATGTGTACTGAAAACTCCACCACGACACGGCGTCAATAATTTAAAAATGCAATATAATTTCAAATAGATGATATTTTACACTCTAACTATAAAACTAACATCATCTCAAGAGCTGTGTTCACTGTATTAGAGTTTTTTTTACGCTATGAAATCTTAGATTATTCTTTATTATTTAAAGATTACAGAGATCCATTCTTGTTAGTTCAAATACTTATTAAAACTAGATGTTAGATAATAAAAAATACAACACAATGTTAATTTGATAAATTATTTATTACCTACTCTAAATAATTAATTATCTAATTAAATGTGTGAATTAATAAAATTGAATGTCAAAGATTAAATACATCAAATTGGATTTTGAAAATAAATTAAATGCTATGCAGCTTGCAAACAAGCGCATACGTCTCGATAGTAAGCAATCACGAGCTCTGTCTCGATGATGGGAAATAACAACAATCGGGAAACACAGTGACTACAAGAAAATATTTCATAATAGTTATTTTAATAGTATGGATGGCCTTCCTGGTGCTAAGGAGTCACCGCAGCCTATAGACTCTTGCATTACTGTGACACTCGCGCGCTACCAACCCTATTCCCCTCTCCTACCCCTTGCGGCTCTCCAACAGACACGAAACACCACAACAATGTGGTGTTATTTGACTCTGGTCTTCTGTAAGGTGCAAGATCCTGCTGCTCCAAATTCAGCGGAAGTATCAAAAGTAAAAAAAAGGCACAATCGGCAACAGAGGCATTAGTCATTTGCGAGCAGTTTGATGTCGAATCTCTGTCCGTGCGTAAATATTTGTATCGAGTGAAGTGTACTGAAAGTGAAATAGCGTATGGTCATACTATATCATCAAAAAAGGGAGGAGGTCTATGGGGCACCGCGGTCGTGCGTTCTCTTAGTAACGATCACGAAAGTTAAGCAACCAAGTGCTCGGTCGGTGCTCGGATGGGTGTCCGAAAATTTTCAAATCGCTTTTCCTTCGAGCATTTGACCCGTCAGCAAAAAAAAAGGTCCAACAGTGGGCATCTCTCGGCTGATATGACGGCTTTTATTTAAAGTCGAACAAGTTAAGAAAAAGACTTCTAAAAAACTTAAAATTTCTTTGAGATATTCAACTCTAATGATAAATAGTGTATAAATACATAAATAGTAAATATCTAAACGAAAAACTTTTAGTAAAAACTTAACGAAAGCGCCCGAATTGATCTGTGCCGATGTGGTGGACAATGGGCTGAATATCCGGCCGCCGGATATCCGGCCATCCAGCCTCGCAGCGCGCCGGATATCCGGTATCCGGCGCGAAAAATTCACCTCGTCCCTGGTGGGCTAATTAGAGCAGTTACTATTTCTGAACAACTTTTGTCTGTATTAAATCTAAATATGCTCGCGTAAAATACCTGCATAGATCCGCTAGTTTTACAAATTAATTAATTACGTTTTACAAATCCGCAAAGAGCGACGTAGTGTCCCTATACCTCGTCATAACTGTGAACAAATTACACCACACTTAGGTAAAGGTTAGGCGTAACATCAGAACAATGCAACCTCTCCAGTTATGAACAGACGAGCAACTTCAGCAGGCCTTTTAGTTATCTACATTCAATGTGGAAAAATAGAGCTATTTTGAGCTCCATTAAAAATTGCGTGAGAAAGTACCTACCCAATCTTTTTTTATCAAATCTACTCGAAAAGAGCTAGTTTGTTCTACATTAACAACGACTAAAATAGCGTTATAATACGTAGATAGGGACTAAAAACCATATTTGAATTAGGAATGGGGATATTATTAGTAAAAGTTCCAATCACCAAAGAGATCAATCACAAACATTTTATGAACAAGTCACACAGGCTGTACAACAAACTAACCGCGCGGTGATAAAATCTCTGAAAAAGTAATATGTATGGGGTTGCGTTTACTTGTTTCCTCGTAGAGGGTGATAAAAAGTAGTGTCCGCTTTGGAAATGAAATGAAATGAAATGAATGAAATGAAATGAAATGAAATGAAAAAGCTCTTTATTTAAATGGACTTTGCTAAGTACTTTTAAATCGTCAAAAGCCCTACCACCATTTCGACGAAATAATTATTTTACTTAAATAATTATTATTATGCTGAGACGGAGAAGAAATGGCGAAAGAAACTCCGCAGCTTACAATTTCGTAATGATTTCAAAACATCATTACATGTCCATAGATATATCAATATGAATAAATTACAATTTTAAATGCGTTAATTTGGGCAGATTTTACTCCCACGCATTCGGATCATTTAAATAATCATTTAACTTGTAATAAGCTTTTTTATATAATTTAGATTTTATAGTTTTTTTAAATTTATTAATAGGCAAATCTCTAATATTCTTCGGAAGCTTATTGTAAAAACGTATACATTGGCCCATAAAGGAATTGCTTATTCTGTGGAGACGAGTTTTATATACAACCAAATCGTGTTTCTTCCTAGTATTTACATTGTGCGTATGACATTTCTCGGAAAAATTCATAATATTTTTCTTTACATATAGTAAGTTTTCCAGTATATATTGTGATGACACAGTTAGAATATTTATCTCCTTGAACCTTTCTCTGAGGGAGTCACGCGGACCTAGTTGATAGATTGCTCTAACAGCCCGTTTTTGCAGAACAAAGATGGTATTAATATCTGCAGCACTCCCCCAGAGAAGAATTCCATAAGACATTATGCTATGAAAATAACTGAAATAAACCATTCTAGCAGTATCTATATCAGTTAGCCGCCTAATAGTTTTAACTGCATATGCCGCAGAACTTAGTTTACCCGAAAGTTTTACAATATGTGGACCCCATTGCAATTTAGAGTCTAACATTACTCCTAAGAAAGTTGTTGTTTCTACAGGTTTCAATTCTACTCCATTTATTTGTACATTAGTTTCTACACATCTCACATTCGGTGTAGTAAACTTAACTAATTTGGTTTTTTTTTCATTCAGCAACAAGTTATTAATATCAAACCAATAAACTACTTTCGCAAGTGCATTGTTCACTTCGTCATTATTATCTAATTTTCTATTTATTTTGAAAATCAAAGAAGTATCATCCGCAAACAACACAATGTCATGATTGTCCCTTATGTAGTAAGGCAAGTCATATATGTACACTAGAAAGAGAAATGGACCAAGAATTGAGCCCTGCGGAACACCTATTGTGACTAGAGAACCTGGAGATCTTTTACCATTTATATCAACTTTCTGTATTCTATTGCTCAGGTATGAAGTCATGAGGTTGAGAGCCTTGTTCCTAACGCCGTAATGGTGTAATTTCCTGACCAGAGTATCATGATTAACACAGTCGAAAGCTTTAGATAAATCACAAAAAACCCCAAGGGCGTCGCGTGATTCTTCCCAAGCAGCAAATACCTCCTTTAACAACTCAACTCCCGCATCAATGGTGGAGCGACCCCGAGTGAACCCGAATTGCTTTTGATGAAATATGTTGTGTTTATTGAAATGCTTTAATAGTTGATTGAGCATTAGTCTTTCAAAGATCTTACTTAAAGTCGGTAGAATAGAAACAGGCCGAAAATTGGTGGGATCTGAGGTTTCGCCAGATTTAAATAACGGTATAATTTTACTATGTTTTATCAAGTCAGGAAATACACCAGAGTCAATACAATTGTTAAATACGACTACTAAATAAGGAGCTATTATAGTTATAATGGATGAGATTGTCCTGACTGACAGTCCCCAAAGATCCATAGATTTTTTCAGGTCTAGAGTTTTAAACGTATTTATAATATCTTTATAATTAACAGCTGTAAATTCAAAGTTACTATCACATGATGATACATTTTGTTTAAGCAGCTGTTCAGCTGAGGTGGAAGACGACTGAAGTGATTTAGTAGTCTGTATGGGAACATCTGAGAAAAACCTTTCAAATTCCATCGCTACTTCCAAATCAGCTTTAACATTTACATTATTAATCTTTAAGTTAATATTACGGAAGCGTGTTTGACTCCTACCAGTTTCACTGTTAATAATATTCCAGGTTTCTTTAATCTTATTTGCAGAATTCTTAATTTTGTTTTTTAAGTAAACTGACTTGGCAGTGGAACAGGCTCTTTTGAAAACTTTAGAGTAGTCTCTTACATAATTAACAAATACTGGATCAAAATTAAATGATTTTTGACCATACAAATCGTACAACTTATTCCTGCTATTGTAGATACCAGGCGTTGCCCATTCACTAAAGGTTAGATGATCACAGATCGTCTTTACTTTTGGCACAAAAGTGTTGGTAAATTCATCATTTATTAAATTTAATAAAGAACTGTATAGCTTATCCGGACAATCATTATAAGGCAAACATGGTAGCTTCACAATTAATTTCGATTTAAATTTTTCAATTCGGCTTGCATTTATACGGATAAAACTTATTTTCGTTCTTTGCACTTCAACTTTTTTTCTAGGAAACGATGCTAATTGACCACAATGATCAGAGTGCAACATATTAATAATTGATTTTTGGCTAGGTTTTCGGTTAGTAAAAATATTGTCAATGCAAGTTGCACTTGTTTCAGTAATTCTTGTGGGTTCATAAAAAACGTAGTCCAAATCATACGACTTAAATAAATTTAAAAAATTACAAGTGATTGAGTTTGTCTCTAATATGTTAATATTAAAGTCTCCACAGATAACAATTATTTTACGACATTTACTGATTTTAAATAAGACATCTTCCATAATTTTTAAAAAATGTTCAAAAGGGGCACATGGTGGTTTGTATACACTAATAACAATGAATTGTTCAAACTCTATACAAGCTATTTCAGTAACTCGCTCAACAGACATACTTACGAGGTCATTTCTTTCCTTAGATATAATATTCTTTTTAGTAATTATTAATGAACCACCATGTAATATGTTTTTTCTGCTGTACGAGCTGACAACATGGTGATTACTAAAATTAAACATGAGCTGATGGCTTTTTAGCCAGTGTTCTGTAACACACAATATATCAATATTATTACAATTCATAAATAGCTCCAATTCTAAATTTTTGCCTGACATCCCTTGAATATTTTGGTGGACAAGGTTGATAAAATTATTTTTAGAATTTTTATTCATTACAAGTGGGGAGGATAATTTATCTAAAACCTCAAAATTTGAGTCTAATATTTCATTATATTTAGTACTGCCAGAGTTAGTCTCTTTTGTCTCAAAATTTAATTTAAAGAATATGATGCATATTCCAAATTGTCATTACTTAATGTCAAATTTGACTGCCCAATAGAGGCAGAAGTTATAGCCAATGTTTTGGCTTGATTAAAAATAAAGTAACATAGCGATTTTGCTATTTGTTTTTTGTAATTATTACAAAGAAAATATTTATCCTTTGTCAAAAAAAAATTCTTAATAAAACCATTAAAATCAACAATGTCAAATTTTCTATCATAATTTGTCATTAAATGCAATTTCATATTGCATTTATATCTATAGTCATTTTCTGCATGAGTCAATGACCTACGGGCAGGGTAAATAGAATTATTTTTTTTACATTTAATTTGGAGAGGTCTTCAAAATACTTTTCCATAATCTTGGAATTAGCATTTCCACGTCTACCAATAAAAATAAGTATTGTACTATCAGGACTGTAAGTACCACAGATCACCCTCTGCAATATTTGAATGTAATTGGCACCTGGCATACAGAAATTAGTAACAGGCTGTGCCATATTCTGAAACATTGTTTGACCCATGTTTTTGCCTAACTCATCACTAAACATAATGATATTGTTTTCTTGTTTACTATTGTTCACTTGTGTCCCAGCTTCATCAAGATTTTTCTGTGAACAAGTTTCGTTATCGACGAGTGAAACTACTTGATCTTGTGTATCATATAATATACTAGAAGGGTGCCCGTGGAAGCAACACTATTTGAAAGCTATTTTAAAGCGATTTAGTCACAGACAATCAATCTAAGGAAATCGCCGAGTTCATAGGAAGACCGAGTGTCGCAATCACCGGCCGTACTACATAACATGGTTCTAGTTGAGCATGCCGTAATATACACTATTCATTGCGCGCGTCATAAGGACTGCGAAGCAATGAAAGTTAAGCACAGCCGCAAAGGGATCGCTCAAATCGCTGAGTTCATAGGAAGTCCGAGTGACGCGGACGGCGTCGCTGCGGACCCACCATACCACCGGCCATACCACTGGTGGTATGGTGGGTCTAAAACTATACCACTTAGAAAGTAGTGTTGTGAAAAAATTACGTGTTAGTAATCCAACTCGGCTGGACAGCGTTCGGGAAGCTACGAGGCATATTCTCGGCCCATCTACCGCAGTGTCTCAAGACGAAAGTCTTTGATTCGTGTGTGTTGCCAGTGATGACTTACGGAACCGAAACATGGCCGCTTACAATGGGCCTCATAAGAAGGCTCAAAGTCACCCAAATGGCAATGGTGAGAGCTATGCTCGGAGTTTCTCTGCGTGATCATATCAGAAATGATGAGATCCGCAGGAGAACCAGGGTCACCGACATAGGCCAAAGAATTGTTAACCTCAAGTGGCAGTGGGCAGGGCACATTGCGAGGAGGACTGACGGCCGTTGGGGCGGAAAGGTCCTCGAGTGGCGACCACGTACCGGGAAACGCAGCGTTGGTAGGCCCCCCACAAGGTGGACTGATGATCTAGTTAAGGTCGCGGGAAGCCGCTGGATGCGGGCAGCGCAGGACCGACCAGTTTGGAGATCCTTGGGGGAGACCTATGTCCAACAGTGGGCGTCTCTCTGCTGAAATGATGATGATGAATAAAAGTCTGTCACATAATACAACATGTAAACTAAATAACCAACACTCTGAATACAGGTGGTTTGGGATCGGCTTCAGAGTTGATTTCAATATTTTTTTTAAAAAAAAACGATTTTTAAAAAAATAAATAGAAAAAAAAACAAAAAGTACCCAGAAAATATTGTACAACGTTTTCTGGGTACTTTTAGTTTTTTTTTATTAGTAACACGTAATACTTTTTTTCACAACACTACTTTCTAAGTGACGAATGTGCTCGGTGCGAGGCGTTTATTCACTCCACACTCCGTATAATAGGAACTCCGTACTATAACTTACATTTTTATGTACATAAGTAAACAAAAGAAACTGCCTTGGCGTCCGGGGATGTTTATCGGGAACTTGAAGGATGTATGTCGGCGTTGAGGACACTTTTCCCCCTACCTACTTTATTTTATTTTTAAGCTTACTTTATCATTATTCCTAAGCGTTCTCAAACATCATAAATTACAGGCTTTTGTTTTTTTTTTATATGTATCTATACTGGAAGGAAGTTCTTTTATTGGTCTTTTAACCCACCTGCAGTGCGAGCATGTGTGTAACTTATTTTTAATATAAGGTCCCGCCTGCAGGCCTAGGTACTCGCTAACTTTTTTGACAGATAAAAGTGATAATCAAAAAAATACTGGTTCATAGTGTCCGTAAGGTTGCCAACCTTAAGGACACTATGAACCAGTATTTTATTATAAATTCTCCTTTTTAAATGTTTCTTCCTCCGTTTTAAGTGTCTAATTAATTTTTATATTTATGTTTTGTTTGTTTGTTTCTTTTTTTTGAAGCGTCGGTGGCGTTGCGTCGTGCGTAAGAGCGTCGTCTCCCACCCGGGAGGCACAGGTTCGATCCCCGCCGCGTACCAATGTTTTTTAAAATTTTGAATTCATATGGTACGTTTAATTACTAGTTTGGTATTATATTATCTGTGGTTTAATCGACGCTTTTACGGTGAAGGAAAACATCGTGAGGAAACCTGCACATCACCTATGAAGAAATTCTTAGGTTGTGTGTGAAGTCGACCAATCCGCACTTGGCCAGCGTGGTTGACTAAGGCCTAATCGCTCCTAATGTGGGGTAGACTTGAGCCCCTCGGTGGAGACATTATATGAGCTGTTGATGATGATTTATGTTTTAGACTTCTTTGAACCTCATCAATTATAATGGCTTTATGCAGCTAAAGATCATAAAGATGTATGACAAAAAATTGCTTACCTATACCCAACCCAAAATATCTAATATTTAAATTTTCATCTCGAATATAGCTCATAGGTTTTTGTTTTTTTTAGATTACCAAGAAGTGAATTTAGGAAGGAAATCTGGATAGAAGCAATAGGAGTGGAAAATTCAAGACTTTACTCAAAGCACATTTTTATATGCTGTCTACATTTTAATGAAACGGCATTCAACAGGACTGTTGATGTCGGTACACTTCGAGATGGATGGAAAATATCTCACCACTAAAAGACATGACGGTATAGTCGTCATGTCTTTTAGTGGTGAGATATTTTAAATCAAAACTTATTTTAATGTTCTCTTAGATTTGCGCATGCACTACACATAATTTATGAAATACTTAGTGAGATATCAATATGTGTACAATTTCTAATTCACAATATTTTAAGGGAAAACGTCTTAAATAACATTTTCTTATAAGTTTAATTAATAAGTATTTTTTATTATACATAATTTATGATTAATTATTAAGAGCGTTTACGCCGTACGGCACACTCCAAGTTTAGGTATTTTCACGCTGCGCGGTCATACCTAAACTTGGAGTGTTTAGGTAAGTATGACCGCACCGAAATTATGAAAATTTATGAAAAACTATGAAAAATTAAACCGACTTCAAAAATGAAGTCGGTTTAATTTTTCATAATTGTTTTATGTTATTCTTGTTTCTTGACTAAAATTGGCTTGTATAAAATTGTGAATGCGCGATGGCGATTTGAATAATAAGAATTGGTTTTAGTTACACAGTTTAAGAGCGTTTACGCGTATTTTGCGAAAATCTGCACTTTTTGAGCTTCTTAATTTCCATGAATTCTTATTCTATCAATATAAATGTTATAAAAACTACTAAATAATATTCTTTTGCAAAAAGTTGTAAAGGAAAATATTTCATTTAATTCTTTATTCATAAATTATAACAAAATATCTTAACAGCATTTTTAAAATTTTACGTTTAGATGCACTTTCGAAGCCCTTAATATCCGAAAAGGCTAATATTACAATGAAATAAAAAATACTGTGTAACTGACAATATCCCGAACAAAATACTTGTAAAGAAAAAAAATTACATTTCATAGAATTACTAATTAAAGAAAAATCAAATCACACTGCAAGTATTACGAAAATACGATTTGGAAAATTGCTATTTCTAACAATTAATATCCCTTATTTGAAGAAACAAATGATGTAATTTAAAAGAAGAATATATACTCTAAATTTTGGTATAAAAATGATATCTGAACAAACTATAATATATTTATAACAATTATTTAAAAATCAGTATAAAACAGTCCGCGCAATCGCTTTCAAATCAGTCGCCCATGAGGCTTGTCGGAGAGAGGTCACGTCGCTCGGTGCTAGCTCCGTGATCACGCGTAAATATTCGTAATGCTACTACAGAACGAACGATGGTGTTGATACTTTTAGTATTGATAACCGACTTCATATAAAGTTCTATGTTGCACTCTATGTATTATTTTATGAATGTTCACGGATATCTCTGTTAATTGTGGACCTATTTTCTAAATACTTCTGATATGGTGCTATTGTCACCAAGTCAGGATCTGATGATGAGATTCCGAGGAAATCGAGAGAAACTCTCAAATTTTATATGCAAGTATTATATGCTTCATATCTTATTTCCTGAAGCTATTGAAGTATTTACGTCTGGTAGTCATCATATCATGTTAATGAGCTGGTGATGGCAGGTAAAACTCCTCCATGATTAGGAGTTGAATGATAATTCTTGAATTAATATATGTATTTATAAACCGATAGTTGTATCATTTTATGTTATTCAGGTAAGCTGACGATGAAAAAAAAAACTCCTAATAGTTAGGAGTTGGATGATAATTCCTTAAATATTATGTGTACCTTCGTATAGATCGACAGTTGAATTAAGTTTTTTCTTTCTATTTCTATTCTATCAGGTTTTTCAGGTGAGCTGATGATGGAGGGTAAAACTGCAAAAGTTAGGAGTTTGAGGATTATTCTTTTAATATTATGGTCCACATAGTAATATTCGGTAACGGTTAAGAGATGGAGAATAATTCTTTAAAATATCATAGGTATGTACAGAACGATATAACAGTGGTCCTTGCTTTGGCTTCCCCTCCACACCTTGATTCTGTACAATTTTGTTGTACTGTTCGTTTTTGTCCCTATGTTTGTTTGTCCTTATGTATTCTTTCAGGTTATACACGAACTTCAAAAGGAGGTTCTATGTTCCAATCTATGTATTTTTTACTTAGCAAAGTCAATGGTTTTTGCTAAATACTTTTATAATAAATAAAATTACTTTAAATGTAGAATTGTCGACTACCCAAGATTTGTTACTTTTAGCACTACCATAATATGGATATCAAATGAAAGGCTCTGTAGAGAAAATGCGAATGAACCGTGTCAAAATAACTATACAATAAATTACTGATAAAAAACTTTAAAAACAAAGATTTTACTTAATTGCTCTAAAAACAAGAAAGTAAACTTAAATTGCATTTAAAAAAAATATAGGTAAGTATGTATTAGGTTGGGGAAAAAGTCTTTTCGCATATAAACTTGTAATAAAATCTCTTTGGCTATACTATTTGTATTTGGCTGGTTTAGGTATCATTGAAAGTTTAAATTTTAAAGAACATAATTCCAAATTCAAATTAGGAAAATGTGTGATTTTCATTTTTTTTTCGTTCTGCCAAGATGAGTGAATCTAATGAAGAAATTCGATACATTTTAAAATTTTACTACAAAAAAGGTAAAAATGCAACGCAAGCCGCGAAAAAAAATTGCAATGTTTATGGACCTAGTGCAGTGTCTGTGAGAGTAGAACAAATTTGGTTTAAGCGTTTTCAAACCGGAAATTTTGATGTCAAAGATGCACGTCGCTCTGGTCGCCCTATTACAGATAAAATGGATGCCATTTTTGAAAAAGTGGAGCAAGATCGGCATGTCAGTAGTTACGACGTAGCTGAAGAACTGAGAATTGACCACAAAACAGTTTTGGCGCATTTGAAAAAAACTGGGTACACAAAAATGCTCGACATTTGGGTACCTCACGAGCTCACTGAAAGAAACCTAATGAACCGTGTACTCATTTGTGATTCTTTATTACGACGTAATGAAACCGAACCATTTTTGAAGAAGCTGATAACTGGTGATGAAAAGTGGATCACGTACGACAAGAACGTGCGAAAAAGGTCGTGGTCAAAGGCCGGTCAGGCTTCACAGACTGTGACGAAACCCGGGTTAACTCGCAACAAGGTGATGCTGTGTGTGTGGTGGGATTGGAAGGGCATTATTCATTATCAGCTGTTACCACCAGGCAGGATCATCGATTCTGAACTCTACTGCGAAGAACTGATGAGATTAAAGCAAGAAGTTGAGAGAAAGCGGCCGGAATTAATCAACAGAAGGGGTGTGGTTTTTCATCATGATAACGCTAGACCTCACACATCTTTAGCCACTCAGCAAAAATTAAGAGAGTTTGGCTGGGAGGTGTTAATGCATCCGCCGTATAGTCCTGACCTTGCACCTTCAGATTTCCACCTGTTTCGGTCTCTTCAGAATTCTTTAGGCAGTGTCAGGTTAACATCACGAGAGGACTGCCAAAACCACTTGTCGCGGTATTTTGACCAGAAGTCCCAAAATTTCTATAGCAATGGGATCATGTCCCTACCTACAAGATGGCAAAAAGTTATCGAACAAAATGGTACCTACATACTTTAGTTAAATGTAAATAAACTATATTAAAAAATGTTTTGAATTTTCTTAAAAAATGCGAAGAAACTTTTTCCCCAACCTATTACTAATATGATAAAGAGTTAAAGTTTGTAAATAGTTTATGTAAGTTTGTGAATAGCCATACGTGATACCGGCAGAGTAGAATAGCATCACCCCATATGCTCCAATGGGTGTCGTAGACGGCGACTAATAGGCCAGCAAAAGGGTATTGACTACCAATCCACATTATGCAAGCGTGGTGGACTACTGCCTATACCTCCTTCATTGAAAAGGAGAGGTCTTGTCTTCCAGTAGTGAAATGAATTATAAAGGCTGTGATGATAAAAGTTTGTGAATTGTTTTTTTGTGACGTTGTAGGAGGTAATTGCTGGATCTACTGAACCAATTTTGAAAATTGTTTTTGTGTGAGGTAGACGATGCATCTAGAAAGGCTAACTATATAATAACCAACAATACGCAAAAGAAGCCACGGGCTGAGCGCTAGTTATATGATTTATATGTTTGTGGCAAGATTTGCTTCTATTATTTATATCTCTGTATTTATTCAATCGCTGATATACACAAGTAAATCTCGCGACAAGTATTTATATCATACTAGTGGCCGCTAGCGGCTTCGCTCGCGTTAATGTCGGTTATAAAATAGCCTAGAGCCTTCTTCGATAAATGCAATAGCCAACACAAAAAAATATCTACACTCATGACATAATATTAAAATTATTATCTCAATGATATACCTCAAATGATATTCTTTTTAACAAAGATAATCAAAATGAAAATAAAGGTCATTTACCTGTTGCATAATCAATGACCATTATGCAACATGTTCGGCTTAATACGTTACAGTTATTTTTCTCAAAAATCAAAAACTTAGAGCAAAACAGGACCGCAAAGGGAGCCAAAGGGACGCTAGTTTATGTACTGCACATAATTAAGTATTAAAACACTTGCAGGATATTATTAAAAAATTCGCCAAGGCTCGTTTTTTAAAAGCCCGCTCGTGTTTTAATAAACCCTATTACGTGACAGTAACATGAACTACTATACCCATGTACTATATGATATGTGCGACAAGGGTGGCCGGTGGCCACCAGATGTTATTATTACTTACATATATATTCAAAATTTAATTCATGTTAAATGTGTAACCGTTAATTTTCCATAGTATTCAATTTAAATAACTTGTATTGTATATTTAATTTAATTTTGTGAAAAAGTATCGAATTTGTTTTTGTGCTCTGTACCTGGACGGCAGCGCGAGTAATGCGAGAGGGAATGACCGCACAGCGTGTAAATACCTAAACTTGGAGTCTGCCGCACGGCGTAAACGCTCTTAATGTAATAATAGTTATTTGTTCAACAAGTGAGCAAAGTTATTTTTTGCTGCGAGTGCCGATATTAATTTACGAACCAGCGAAGTAGTCTATTACATCACGATAGTAGTATATTGAATCACGATTATAGCGAGTGAGAAAAATTAGAAAATATATAAATACACAGTTTATTATGCTAAAACATGCTATTAAAAATTAAAGTAAAATTACTACCATTGTGTAAGTTGTACGTTACAGTCTTGTTCAGAGCCCGTAGTGTAAGTCTTTTAGTATAAAAAACGCAACTACTTTAGCTGCGTTAAGAGCTCAATTTGTATACGAAACGTGAATAGCGCCCCTAGCGGAAAGAAGTGCAAAACATGTTTCCCATACAAATTGAGCTCTTATCACGACTAAAATAGTTGCGTATTTTAAACTGTAAAACTTACCTACACTACGGGTACAGAGCTCGCAGCAAAAAACGTTTTTCTTTCGAGATTTTACGAAGCAAAAGAAGTCTTTTGGTTCTGGAGAGGTGAAAACATCTTTGCCAATGTTTTGTTTAAGTTTATAAATAAAAAAATACAGAAATAAATATTTAGTTCTATTTGGTATTTTGTGTTTCATTTGCTCTTGACAGCCTAAATAAATTAGAATAGCAAAATATGTATTATCGATACTCATTATAATTATATAGATCTTAGTCACATCCCTAGTCACGCATTTCAATTTTTTAATGCATATCGAGAAATGTCAAATAACAGAAAACGGCCCGCTTCAAAACTCAGCTTCAAAATGCTAAGGTGGAGTCTATAGAACTCAGACCAATGATTATAATAGACTCCGCCTTAGCATTTTGAAGCTGAGCCAGTCTGAGCTATAGAATCATTGATCTGAGGTCACTCCCATGCAAGAAGCTTATATTTTACATCTTAGCCTATCTTTGTACTCCCATAACTGACTTGACGTTGGCAGAATGCATGAAAACGAGAGCCATAACATAAAAGAAGAACAGACAAAGGATCCTTTTTAGATTATACCTGTAATCTAAGTTTATAAACTTGTTGGTTTGAGGAGTGTTTGGTGGTAAACCATGGCGTCTGGATGTCGATCTTTATTTCGATAATTCAAAATTGGTTCTGGGTAGATTTTGTGCAATGAAAGTGGTGTCGTTTTGTTTGTACCGTGCATTTCTCGCCAAGCACTCCCGAGATGCATTAAAAAGTGTGGCATCCACATTTTAATGCAAAAATCAAGAAAGAAGATGAAACTGAAGACTTGGCTGTATGGGCTAGATCCCTTTGCCGTCACGTAACAGGGAAAAATTAACCAAAAAAAAAAAGGTGGAGTGTTTGGCGGGTAATCATGGCGTCTGGATGTCGATCTTTATTTCGATAGTTCAAAATTGCTTCGGAGTGGATTTTTGTGCAGTGAAAGTGTTGTCGTTTTGTTGCATAAGCATCCGTGTTGACGAACAGTTATGAGGAATCATTGAAATAAAGGTTTTGTGTATGTGGCGTTGACAATTGTATAGTGGTTGGAAATCCCACTATACAATTCTCATTAGTCACCATCATGAGGTCTGTACCATGCATTTCTCGCCAAGCACTCCCTAGATGCATTAAAAAGTGTGGTACCCACATTTTAATGCAAAAATCAAGAAAGAAGATGAAACTGAAGACTTGGCTGTATGGGCTAGATCCCTTTGCCGTCCCGTAACAGGGAAAATTATAGCAAAAAAAAAAGTTATTGAGGTGTTTGGCGGGAAATCATGGCGTCTGGATGTCGATCTTTATTTCGATAATTCAAAATTGCTTCGGAGTGGATTTTGTGCAGTGAAAGTGGTGTCGTTTTGTTGCATAAGCATCCGTGTTGACGAACAGTTATAAGGAATCATTGACATAAAGGTTTTGTGTATGTGGCGTTGAGAATTGTATAGTGGTTGGAAATCCCACTATACAATTCTCATCAGTCACCATCATGAGGTCTGTACCATGCATTTCTCGTCAAGCACTCCCTAGATGCATTAAAAAGTGTGGCACCCACATTTTAATGCAAAAATCGAGAAAGAAGATGAAACTAAAGACTTGGCTGTATGGGCTAGATCCCTTTGCCGTCCCGTAACAGGGAAAATTTAAGCAAAAAAAAAAAGTTATTGACAAGACAATTTGACATTGACATTGATATCGAGAAATGCTCTTTGACGCGAAGCGAACCAACCAAGAACCAACAAACAATTCTTCAAAACTGCATAACTTTACCTCTTTACCTACTTACTTTTCCACATATTGATCTTTATACATATTCTTTCTAATCTGTGATATTGATATAATATGGGAACGGCATCAAACTAACCAATAATTTATTTAGTCGCCGAGAATAGTGATTGTACCTATTTGATGAAACCATACTTTTGTATCTGCAAGAAATATTTTTTTTCCTACTAAGTAAGTATTTTAGATTGAGTGGTTCTTAACTAGGTATTTCAAAATAATCTAAATTCATAATTTCAAATAGGTAGATACTTTAGACTCACAAACCGTTAGAAACCACCATACTCAATGATTATGGAATACTAACCATACCCCATACCATCTCTTCAGACGAGATAATTATGTTTCCTTTATATTAATTGTGCTGGAGGACAAGAAACTATGCAATGCAACAAAATCGTAAAGCTAACAATTTAGAAGATACTGACATACAGGTCATTATACATTGTTTTCAAAGTTATTATTTTAAAATAACTATGTACCTACTTATAATATTTATATCATAGATTTAGGACGTAACAGGTTTTTGAATTTTATAGAATATTCTATTGCAGAACTAAGATATTAATCAACCAAAATCTATTTTTCAGAAACATGAATACGGATCTAGAATTAATGTGTAATGCACAGGTTTCTGCAATCATAAGGACTGTTCTAGAAAGGTGTCAAAAAGAGAATGAACAACAAATGCTACAAAATCCAATTGAAAATATTGTAGAAAGAACATCATTCTATACAGGCTTTCCAAGAGCTACTATAAATAAAATTTTAGATGTGCACAAACAATCAAAAACTTATCTGCTAGCAAAATTTGATGTCTCTGAAAGAATATTAATCACTAGTGTATTGCAAAAGTATTATTCAGAAGGAAAATATCCTAAATATTATGATACCTATATACTTTTGAAAGATCAACTTCCTTCCCAAGGTTTTTATCATTTCAAGAATGAAATGACCAATTTAGGTTTTTGTTACACACCCACAAAACTTGGCTGGTTATTGGTCGAAGACCCTGAGCAGAGATTTGATCGTTACAATTATTTGAATAAAATCATAAAATTCAAAAATGAGAAGAGAAAAATTGTTTATGTAGATGTTTGGTTGATTGGTGCCTCAGATCAAGAACTGGACAGTTGTGCTGAAAAGAAACTGCCTATAGATCAAAGCATTTTACTTCTTGCAATGTCTGAACAGGGAATAGAAAATTTCTTATTTAGTAATGTAATATCAAGTGAGCTCTACAAAAAGTGGGTGTTTGATGTACTATTGCCGACATTGCCCACTGGTACAGTGTTAGTCATGAATGATAACTTTATGTTAGGTAATTTACTTAATAACAATCTAACGAGGTATAATTCAAAGACAGAAATGCTTATTTGGTTAAATGCTAATAACATTCCATGCAGTGAAACTATGCACAAATCTGAACTGTATGAACTTTATGCGAAGTCTGCTAAAAGAAGTAAAGAATATGTTATAGATAAATTATTACAAGCCAATGGTTACCATGTATTGCATTTACCACACAGATGTAACGAATTATCAATGACGACAATATTGTGGGGTGAACTAAATACAAGTGGACTACTTTGTAACGGTGGTTCTTCACCGCTGGCAATAAGATCTTTGTTAGTCAGAGACTTAGAAAATCTTTGTAACCAGAGGGCTGTAGAATGTCAAAAACAAATAACGGTATGGGAAAATAAAATGTTCTCAATTGATTTACAGATTGAACAACATTTAGATGACAGATATACTTTTGATGTACCACACCAGAAATCTTTTTAATGAATAAAGATACATATTTTGTACATGGTTTTTTCTTTAAATACAATAGATACTTTGAGTAAAAGTAAGCACCATAATATAAGTAAACTTATAAGTAAACTAGCTGTGCCCGCGCGACTTCGTCCGCGTGGATTTCCCGTTTTTGCAACATTTTTCATTGATGCTCAACTCCTATTAGTCGTAGAGTGATGTTATGGAGGTATATAAGCCTATATCATGGTTTCCTAAACTGTGCGTCGCGACGCCCTGGGGTGTCGCGGTTCTATCCCGGGGGCGGGCGTCGTGAGACGATCCACATAGAATGGCTGTCTAGCTAGCTTAGCGAGCTAGTCGAACGAAAATAAATGTAGACAAAGAAATGTAAGTCGCGATTGCTAAACATGAACCCGGTTTTGAGATGCTCTGTTTTCAAAATAAGAAAATACTCTGAAAAAAATCGACCGTCCAGCGCGGGCGAAAAAATCGAATAAGCATCTTTACGCTACCGGGACCATTGCCTTCGCCGTCGAAATTTGTCGGTGCTACTTTATGTTTTTATGGTAATTTTTTTTCAGTCTTTCTAATTTTAAAATATTTGCGCATTCGTTAACGCCTAAATAATTCCAAAAAAGCTATGTTTTTGTTTTTGTAGGCATGTACTTAACTTGGCTGTTACTATAACAGGGGGAGGGCTCGTAAAAATTGGAAAATTCCTAAGGGCGTCACTATGAAAATAAGTTTGGGAAACTCTGGCCTATAGTGTTCCTCGATAAATAGACAATCATAGAATTTTTCAATTTGAATCAGTAGTTCCCCTTTGTAGGATTCTGTACCCAAAGGGTAAAACGGGATCCTATTACTAAGACTCCGCTGTCCGGCTGTTCTGGTGCCGCTGTAACAACAAATACTAATAAATAGAATAAAATAAATATTGAAGGGGCTCCCATAAAATAAGCGTGACTTTTTTTGGTCGATTTTGATAACGGCAACAGATAGACGCTTGAAGTATTCACAGAATATTTAGTTATATTATTCACTTTTAAAAGGGATAATTAAATCAAAATGAAATTAATATATAAGGGGGCTCAACAACAAACGTGTTTTATTTCTCGGTCTTATTAACGATAACAGATAGAAATTTGAAATTAAAATTCAAATAATTTTTGAAAAATTTTGATAAAATCATTGGCACGGAACCCTTCGTTCGCGCGTTCAACTCCTTCTAGGCGGTTTTTTTTTGCATTCTATCTTTAATGACCTTCTTGAAGTCACCAGGGCTTTTAGTAAAGGAGAGGACCTCGATGGATCTCAAGTTAACGGTTATATCCAATATGTTTTGACTGTTCAACGCGATAAATGGCTATATCATATCATATCATATCGTGGTTCGGTGGTCATGCTAGGCGGGCTGGAATGATGCGATAGACTAGGCATCTCTTTTCTATGATGATGATTTTTCATTCGTTTTAGCGGCTTCGGCACTGAAACTAATAAAGCATCACCGCGGCCATTCCAGACTTGTCTACCCGAAAATAAGTCCCACTGAAAAAAGTTGTACCTAAGTAGGTATTACCTACAGGTTATGAGGATTTATGAATAGCAGCCAGTTCATTTGATTCCTATATTTGGAAGCAACATTTTATAATCTCTTTATCCAATAAGCCTCGCAGCCAATTTCGAATAAAGAGTGAGCAGTTAATGCCAAGGTAAAAACACGTCCTCGGCACCGCGCTAAGCCACGTACTTTTCATGTAAATTTTAAGCTGTCGGTTTTTGCGAGGATTTCGACCAAATCCGAATTGTTGAGACAATTTTCGGGCCCCCTGTGGACAGTCACGTGACGTGTGGTTATGATTTACGCGGCCTCCTAATGCTGAGACTGTTATGACGGATCTGACTGTCGCTGACGGCGGGAAAATAAAAATAGTGACTTCTAAAAACGTAGCTTCAAGTTACTACGAAGCTATTATATAAATGAAATATATATAATTTGACGCCCGTCGTGGTGTGAATTGTTGATGCTGGGTTCGATTCCCGCCTGAGGCAGGTCGATTTTTTTTAGTATTAAAAATATTTACGCGTTTGTAAACGCAAAATTTATTCCATAATGTAAGGTAGTTAATTTCATCTTAATTGGGCGTCAAATATTTGCAAAAATATTTCGTTCGGATCTTAGAAGTTGTGCAAATTTCAAAGATTTGATGAAACAATGTTTACCATAAAAACATAAGCATCAAGCACTGAGAAATTTCGACAGCGAAAGCAGAGCCTCGGTGGCTTAGTGGTTAACGCAGCCACTCGGATTGCGGAAGATGCTGGGTTCGATTCCCGCCTGAGGCAGATCGAATTTCTGAAGGCGGTTTTTTATTAAAAAATTTTTTTTTTTGCTTTTTAGTGTTTTTCAGGAACTATCCCGAGATCTTTTAGAAAAACAAGGAATAGAACTACTTACCTACTACGTTATCATCGACTTCAGTTAAATAGGCATTATTAGGGATAACTGAAAAACTTCTCTTCAGACGTCGATCAAATTTGAATGGGACCACTTAACACGCACCAGCTTCCAAAGGTCGAAAGAATCTTCAAAATCGGAACACCAATAGTTATGAGGTAACCGTAGCCCTTGACACTGTCGTGGTACTAGCGCGCCGCCAACCCTACCCCGTGGAGCTCTGGCAACCTTACTCAACAACAAAAACACAACCCTATAAAACGTAGTGTTACATGACTGTGGTATTCTGTAAGGTGAAGGTAAGTTTGCGCGCTCTAAATTCAAGCGGCTAGTCTGTGCCCTACCTCGACTTAGGCCCGTTGCACATTGGATGCGTACGAATTTACCTACCTGTACCCGTAGTGTAAGTTTTTTAGTGTAAAATACGTAGCTATTGTAGTTGTGTTAAGAGCTCAATTTGTATGGGAAACACGATTTATGCTTCTTTCCGCTAGGGGGCGCTTAGCGTTTCCTATACAAATCTAGCTCTAAACCATAGATTAGATTAGATCTTTGAACTCTACTTCTACCCCTCTTGGGACTCTACCTCTAACCCTCTTGGAACTCCACATCTACCCATCTTGGAACTCTACCTCTACCCCTCTTGAAACTCTACCTCTAACCCTCTTGTGACTCTACCTCTACTCATCTTGGGTCTCTACCTCTAACCCTCTTTCTAGCTCTACCCGTCTTCAGACTCAACCTCTACCCCTCATGGTTCTCTACCTCACACCCCTCTTCGGACTCTACCTTTACCCCTCTTGGGACTCCACCTCTAACCCTCTTGAGACTCTACCCCTACCCCTCTTGAAACTCTACCTCTACCCCTCTTGGGACTACTTCTACTCCTCTTGGGAATCTACCTCTACCTTTACCACTCTTGGTTCTCTACCTCACACCTCTCTTCGGACTCTACCTCTAACTCTCTTGAGACTCTACCCCTACCCCTCTTGAAACTACCTCTACCCCTCTTGGGACTCTACTTCTACTCCTCTTGGGACTCTACCTCTACCTCTCTTCGGACTCTACCTTTACCCCTCTTGGTTCTCTACCTCACACCCATCTTCGAACTCTACCTCTAACCCTCTTGGGACTCTACCTCTACCCCTCTTGGTACTCTACCCCTACCCCTCATGGTTCTCTACCTCACACCCCTCATGGGACTCTACCTCTACCCCTCTTGGGACTCTACCTCTACCCCTCTTGGGACTCTTCCTCAACCCCTCTTGGTCCTCTACCCTACCCCTCTTGAAACTCTGCCTCTACCCCTCTTGGGACTATACCTCTACCCCTCTTGGGACTCCATCTCTACCCCTCTTGTAACTACGAGGGTGATCGTAATTTGTGTGGGCATAATATAGGTAATATGTCTACTTAAATTACTTAATTACAACACCTTACCTACTAAAGTTACTGAGTACTTATTGTAAAATGAATTTCTCATATTAATTTCCCAAGTTCCCGTAATAATACTTTTGCATGAGAATTCCTGCGACAACCATTTCGCACAAAGAGGTTGTTCAACAGAAAAAGTTAGCAAATTTGTCCCGCCCGAGGCACACATTATCTCTGCTCATATTACATTATAAATGGTTGTGATTTAACAGAAGCTGTGCTCGCCAAAGAAACACTTTAGGACTTCCTGCAAAATAATAGTAAAACTTTAAATGTTTCCTTCAAAATTGGTCAATTACCTACCTACATGTCGTAAATGAATAGGTGTTTTATACACCGTGTCGTATGAATTGCAAATAGCAATCTACATACTTCATTAAATACCCTTCCAAACTTCCAACTCGAACGCCCTATAGATAAAACTCTAATCGTTGTCGACGATTATGTTTACTTGAGACAAAAGTTAAACTTGATAAGTCGTTCTTTCGGGAAGCTACGAGCCATATTCACGACCCATCACCGCAGTGTCTCATGACGAAAGTCTTGAATACGTGTGTGTTGCCCACAGATTTAATAATATCTGTGGTGTTGCCAGTGGACCTATGGAACTGAAACATGGCTGCTTACAAATGGGCGTCATAAGAAGGCCCATGGTCAAACAAAGGGCCTTACTCTCGTAGTTTCTCTGTGTGATCATAAATCAGAAATGATGACATCTGCAGGAAAACTAAGGTCACGTACCGACACAGCTCAAAGAATTTCGCCCCTTAAGTGGCAGTGGACAGCATGAAGCTATAAAGAAATCTTCTTGGTGGACAGGGCACACGAGGAGGACTGACGGCCGTTGGGGCGGAAAGGTTCATGAATGGCAGCCGCGTACCGGGACACGCAGCTTTGGTATGCGCTCCACAAGGTGAATCAACGACGGGGCTTCCCATAGATGAGGTTGGGGAGCTTGGGGATGCTTTATGACTAGCAGTGGGCGTTTCTTGGCTGAAATGATAATGATGATTTATAATTTAGACTAATTTGACGCCGTTGATATAAAAATAAACAACCATAACTCGTGCACAAATGTTCGTGTTCAACACACACATCGTCTCTACCAGAATTCGAACTAAAAAACCTTGATGTGGCATCATCATCAAAATAACAGCCTTTATAATTCTACCCACTGGGGCACACAGGGAACACAGAAAGAGGTTTCTGTGTTCTCTGGGGCACACACAACAGTAGTCCACCAGGCTTGCCCAATGTGGATTGGTGGACTGAGTATAAGGTGATCAATCAATACCCCTTTGCTGATCCATTAGTCGCCATCTACGGCATTAATTGGAGGATATGGGGTGATGCTATTCTACTCTGCCGGCATCACACGGCTACTTGATGTGTTGGTTAGGTATCTACTGACCCCTCCACCCAACGGCAATTGCAAAATCAAATCTGTGCCTAGCCAAGTGGCTAATCGATTACATCGCACGTTTAAAGAAAATAATAGATATAATGTATGAAACTGACGTACTATGAGTTCTTTTACTATTCATTTCATTCTCTAAACTCAATATAAAAAACAAAACTCAAAATAATGAATCCTGCTTTCGAAGGAAGACGACAAAAGCCCTTAAAAAATCTGAAGCGGTCCACTATGCGGTGCGGGATTTATTCGTAACATTTTTCTTATGGCGTTAGAAAATCCCACTGCGCTCAATGCTCTTGTCTGCAGTCGTTACATTACATCACGCTTTCGGGAGCCAGGGCTCCACATTATGAGCTTTACAGAGGGTGTTACATTTCTTTGGTCGTGTAGTTGCATAGCGAGTGAGTTGGGATTTGAGAGTTTCTGTAGGTACTCTGTATGAATAAGTTTTTTTTCCTGCTTATTAAAACTTTTCCTGTAAATATAAAATACTTAACTATAATAGTTTCAAAAAAAAGTTACACTACGGGTATCTACAGGTAGGATGGAGACATTTGTCTAAATTATTATTTCGATGCAGGTACTCGAGTTATCGTGCTAGCGCACAGGCACTTGGACTCCGTGTAAATCCGTCAAAATCTCGAGGTCGAATTTTTTACAAGATTACAAGTCTTCCTCTATACCTACTACATATACGAGAAAGTAAAAATGCCAAGATGCAGAACTAAAAGGCTTTCAGCTAATTTATTCTGCAGATACGATTTTTTTAATTGAAACAAAATCACAATGTTTGCATTACAGCCCCCAAATTAAAATCAAGGCGTATCAAAACAGCGCATAAAGCGTTTATCGGTTAACAATGCTAACTGGAATTCGGCCATTGCGAAAATGTATTTTCATATCGAAGTCTCACCAGGGATATTATTTTTTCTCATGGTATGTAGTACCAACCTATAACAAAGTCCTTATTTAATTTATTTTCATAACAGTAGACACTAAGACGCCCGCCTTCGTCGTTCTGCAGGTCTATTCTATTCGCTAACTTTTTTTGATACATGAAAGTGATAATCACCGAAAGATTTACTGATCCACTACTGTATTTCTATAAGGCTCATTTCCAGAGATCCACGAGTCTATTGTTTAAAAAATAAATAGCTTCATATACTTTAATTCCCAAACGGGTCCATGACATTTTAAAATATAACGGTATGAAGACACTTATGTAAGAATAGCAATGGATACTTAGACAAAGAATTCTAAATGAATACTGCAACTCACTCGGTTAGGTGACTTTTGTCACGGTGACTATTTTTTCACTCTCGTGGAATGTATGGAAATGCACCAAATGTCACCCACTTGTCACGTCATAACGTGCGCGCATCTCCATACATCTCCGTGGGGTTGATAAGCGTGACGCTTAGATTATATACCTGGCGTGACGAAATAGACACGGTGACAAAAGTCAGCAGTGCGCACCTGCTCCTGTTATCACTTTCATCTGTAAAAAAAGTTAGCGAATAGGCCGGCTGGAGTGGTCTGTACCTACGCTACCTATCAAACGATCCGAGTTCAACTACCTAATTGGAAGGATCTATTTTTTTTAATGAAGAGGTCAAATGCATTTACGCATCATCCCTGCAGTACGATGCAATTGCAGTGCGTAGGACTCGAGGTACAGGCGTTCCCCCCTACCCACTAAACGTCCTCTCCGGGCATCCTGCCAAGGCACACTAAGATAGCACCCGGGATCGTGACAATTCGCTATTTTTTTAGGCCATTTTTAGTGTGCGCACCCTTTGCGACACTCTGACCGCTATCTGTGCCCGCCCTTTCGGGCCCAACCGGTGCACCATGCATTAAATTGTGTCTGACAGTCCGCCAGTCTTGCAGACCGGCCGCAACCAAACATTTTCCTGCATCCCCTATAGTGGTGCCAAGGAAGGCCTGGGTGAAATTCAACCTAGTTTAAGCCCGATGTCTACGGCATCTGTCCCCTACCTAAGGCCGAAGCCATCCGTTATACCAGTCCCGCAGTCCCGCACGAGGAGCTGCTCCCTGGATTGGGTCCTGCTGTGTTGTGTAGGCATCAGGCATTGGCCTGGACAGGGCGGCGCTGTTTCCCATTGACACCACGGCGAAAAATCAAACCAGAAGTCGCATCCATCCGCCACCTCTAAGAGCAGAGGCGTGTCAGGACCGACCGACCTCCCAGTTCCGCTCAAGGTCGCCCACTAGCCTGTCAGCCAGCCAACCCACGACCCAAAGGTTCGCTAGCCCTGAAAAGGGGCCTTCCGTGTTTCGACGTCAGCCGTCTGGAGAGGCACTAGACGTTGCCCAGCGAGCACCGCGGGGAGGTCTCGGAACATTGCAGCCCCAGTTCGAGGTACCTTTTTTATGAAACTCGATGACAAACGAGCTGACGGCCAACCTGGTGGTAAGTCGATACGCCTCTAAACACCTGCAATAACAAGGAAAAACAGGTGCGTTCTCATCCTGGGAGATTCCTGAGGCCTAAGATGAAATGCCTTCTGCCCCGTAATTACACTGGCTCTAACTACCTTTCCGTTCAATCCGAAACACAGCAAAACTGTTTCGCGGCTGAAACAGGAAAGTCGGTGGTACCTATTCAGACGAACCGTTTAGTCGAACAGTTTAGATGATAAAAGTTAATGTCATGGTTGTTTATTTAAGTTTATTCGCAAAAATATCTAACGCCCGTATTCACAAACAATACTTAGTAAAAATCAATGCTATGCAAAATAAGGCATTTCTCAGTGCGTGCCAATTTAGCAAGGATTTTGAGGTCTCAAAGTGCGCATGGATCCACAGGGTTGTAAAAACCTATTCATAGACAATGCGTAAGTGGGGATCAGAACTATGCGTACTTTAAAATGAACACACAGCTTAGGTAGCTAGAGCTAGTTAGCTCAGGATTCTTTGTCTAAGGCTATATTACACAACGCACAGGTCGAGATGTCAATAGTTTCAAGTTTGAAGGAGGTTTGAAGTAATAAAACGTCAGTACATTCAACTAGACAACAGAATCGAACCAATCACAGTGATCTATTCTATCTATGCAATGCGTTTACTTATCCAAGAGTTGAGAAACCTCATAGAAATGTTTGTGAATACGGGTGTAAAACAGTGTAGTACTATTTGGTATTATGGTATAATAAGTATAACAAGCGTATTGTTGAATTTCTGGCTATATTTCTAGAGGTTACGTTAAACATATAAGGTTTAATGCTATGCTACAGTAATCTTTTAGCTTTACCAACAAGTAGGTATAGCAAAATTATAATAAAAAAAAATCGGGAGTTGTCTCCCCTTGACTTTCTCGTATACCGAAAACGACTCATAAGTTGATAGAAACCTTATATTTTGATGACATACATGCATATTAAATTTTGGTCACCCATCCGAATACCGCGACCGCACACTTGGTTGCTTAACTTTCGTGATCGACGTCTCAAAAGTTGATATACTTAAACTTTATATTTTCATGTTATACATGCATGTTAAATTTGGTTGCAATAAGTTAAAGCATACTCGAGTTATCGTGCTAACGCAGACATAATTTCAAAAAAAATATTTTTGGACTCAGGGAGGTCCAAAACGTGTAAATCCGTCAAAATCTCGAGTTTAATTTTTTTAACAATTACAAGACTTCCTCTATACTACGTACTTATACGAGAAAGTAATAATGTTCTTTAAATTTTAAATTTTAATCTGAAGAAAGTTGCAAACGCTTCCCATATCTAATATGTTGATAAATGTTTTATTTCCTATTCGCAGGTTCTGATACACTTCGATCAAGCGATAGGTGACAAAACCCGTATGTAATTTGTATTTATTTATACCGTTGATCCTCTCTCCTATACGGCCATCATGCATAGGAAAATCGATTTTCCCCTTTAACTAAGCTACCTATATTCCTGTGGTCCTGTGGACCTAAAATAAGAACATATGGATAACAATAGTAGGTAACAAAAGAACTGTAGTGTTTTTAAATGCGTTTGTATTTATGAAAATGTTAAATCGTACCCTACGATTTAACATTTATCTACACCTACTACTAGCACCTACGGGAAAAAATTATGCAAAGTTAGTACACTTAGCACCCTTAGTTGAAAGAAGCGGAAATCATTTTCCCCAAGCAACTAATTTAATTACGTTTTTTTTACAAAACTCAGCCTATGGGTGCCAATTTTAATTTTTTATGCCAATCCTTTTTATATCCTTGAATCGGAGCCGATTTTACAACTGGTACCTACTACCTATTTGTAAAAACATGAAGGTAAAACTAACTATCGACTTTTCGGCGGACAGTGGTAAACCATTCATAAGTATTAGAGTAATTTTCAAAAATATTTTCAGTTAATCTAAGAATAGGATTTGATTTAACGCAAGGTAAAAATGGATCACCGGCACTTCGCATCCGTGATTTTGAAGGTAATAATAATAGTAAGTAGGTAGTAATAAATTTAACATCAAAATAAAGAAACTATACTTAAATTAAAATTTTCTTTAAAAAATATCCCAGATTCGTCAGAATTAAAATACAGGACTGCAGATGACGAAGATACAACTGAGAAACTACAACCCATTCGCTCTGTAAGAGCAGATTCCTTTAGTGAGAGCAAAGAAGATAAAGACAGAGATTATTCCAGCAGAGAAGAAGCTGAGACGAGTGAACAGGAAGATGGTGGATCCGGTAAATAACTTATGTTGTTTGTAACAAAAAACGCTATGAAATTTTAGAACCAACTAGCTGACCCGGCGAACTTCGTACCGCCTATTTTCTTTTCTGTTGAATTTTTTCCTTTTCTTTGCTGCAAACCTCACGGAGCCCGAGACCTTTCCAACGAATGCAAAACCGTGGAAATCGGTTCGTGCGTTCTGGAGTTATAGCGTCAGGAAGGAAAACCCGACTTATTTTTATATAGTAGAGATTTAGGTTAGTACCTACATATAAAGTTCAATGGAAATTATTATCTTCTAAACTTAGTATAATATAAATCCACTCTTTCGGTGTGTGAACTTAGAACTTTTAAACTAGGTACGCAATGGATTTCAATGCAGTTTTCAGCAATAGGTAGAGTGCTTTGAAAGGAATACGTGCAAAAAAGTAGAGAAATTTGGAAACCGGGGCGGGCCGCTAGCTAAAGATATTATGCACTTAAATGATATACAATCTAAACTTTTTCTCCTATATCCCTTAAAGTGGCATGCAGACATAATATTTCCGTCAGTTTATATCGCGCGTGTGGCACGCATATATTATGTCTGCCTGTTAATTGCATTTTTCATACTTTCAGACTTGAAAACCACCCAATTATTTGAGTCTAATTTCGACTTCACTTTAGAGAGTCATTCGAATTTATCCAATTCTTTATTTACAATTGATTATTTTAAATAGACGGGGGCAATAACAGACACAGGAGCACAAAGGGAATTAAACCTGCAGAATACGAACCGGAAGGTACCTAAATTTTTCATACATTACCTACGAAGAAAAACTGAATTATGTTTCTCGAAATCCTAATGGCAACGTTTCGGTTGACTATAGACTACTCAGTACTAATCTTGGCACAGAGATTAGGAAGAAATTATGTAGATTCCCTAACCCAAGTCCAATGCTTCAAGTTATTTAGCTGTACCGTGCTACGCTGCATAATGCAACTGCACAAGCCTATACGGCGGTTGCTTTAGTTTATTGGGATCCCAATGCACGGAAACGTCTCAGCGAAACAAATCATGGATATGAAGATTTGATGAAATTCCTAAGATCAATTCAATAAGGGTGTTGAAAAAATAACTATGTGAGACGTAAAAGTTCACTGCACAAGAAGTACTTAAAATAAACGTTTACAAAATTACTGCAATAAAGTAATGCAAAGATAGGCGCGTGTGCGGCGGCAGCGGTTGACGCACACCACCCACATCCAGGACACGGTAATATTATCTATACAGTATTCTTTCTTCATACAAACGGTCGGAAAGCGCGTCATGCTACACGCCTCGAGTTCGCGGGGCACCCGGTGGGCATCCAGTCGCGAATGCGCCGCAGCGACTACCGAACGGTGTGAATTGTTTTTTAAGCATGTAGCCGTGCATAAACGTGCGATTTGTATTGTGAATATTTGATTGAATTAAGTAGAGACCTACATAATTCAAAATGGCAAAGAGCAATATTTTTTATGTACCTATCTACTAGTACGTAATTTGTTTTTAATATTTAGGTATTTCAATTTTTCCATCGGGCAAAATCTGGAATAATATATAAATAAGTGGATAGGGTGAAAAAAGACACAAACAAGTAACCTACCTACGCTCGCGTTAAAACAAAACTACATAATACGTAGGTAGGTAGTTTCCTAGACTAGGCTATCTACTTACTTATGTACCAACATATAACTTAACTACATATATTATTAAATATGATGAAATATCATGAAATAATTTACGAGAGTAATAAATGGTAGGTATTGTAGTGATCGGATTTTTTTGGTGTATACTGGCAGGTTGTTAGGTAATTTGGAAAAGAGACGGATTGTAGACAGGAATTGATAGATGGAAAATTATAAAATAGGAATATTTGTGCGGAGTTTAAAAAACAATATTTTGTTTGTTGATAATAATATGTAATTTCTTGAAAATAAAAGTGTTTCAGTGACAATATAGTACCCACGTCTCAGTCAAGGCGTAAATATTTTTGTCTCAAATCTATAATTTTTTTTATTAAATATTTCCTAAAAAAACATGTATTTTATTGAACACTTCCTATTTCATTCACAAAATATTTTTTTACATATAAGTAAAATTTTCACAATCATAGAACAAGAAATGTAGAAATTAAATATAAAGTTTAGTATATGTAGGTTAAGTTGTTTATATTATTAATTGATATAAAATTATTAATCAAGATAAAATAAATCAAATCTACGTTATAAAAAGGGATACTAAAACTAGATACAAAAAAAAACTTAGACTACTATATTACAGATAAAAGACTTCGCCTAGGTCCTCTGAAACAGGAAGTGTACCAATAACACTGGCTGCATTACCTCGCTGAATCGCGAGACTAATTTTTTGTGCGACATACAAACCAGCCTTATTGTCACTTACTGTCTCACGTAGCCGCTCTGTAATATCCCGAAAAAGACGGTGGGCTCCTGGACCCCATGGTCCCAAAGTCTCTACACCAAACGGCTCAAATAAATAATCTCCTGAGAGACCAGCGTATTTGCGCCGTTTGAGAGATTCAGCGGAAGCTGCAGCCGATCCAGACATTGCTGAGGTAGCTGGAATATGGGACATTGCCAAGGTGTCCGCGCAAGTGGCGTCCCATACCAGGCATTTTCCCTTCTTCCATGGAACGAGGGTCATACCGTCAGGCCTCTTACCATCATCGCGTGCTAAACCATTAGGCTCCAAAGCAGCGGGCATTCCGGTAGTAACAAGAGCCCGGCGGATGATGTCATTAATCTCAGCATGTCTTGTAAATCGGCCTGCACTTCTCGCGCAAGAGAGACCATGGTGTCCAAGATTATCGACTATTATACCACAGCGGCATTGATGTGGGACATTACAGGCGATACCTAGGCGTGAGCATGTTGCAATCCGAAATGCAGTGCGGTCAAAGTAAATAGTAAATAGTAGGTATATAATGTGTGTATGTTAGTTTTTGTTAATTTTTCTTTTCCTTATATATGTGTCGTTATAGTTTATTAATAATTAGGTAATATCGTGCTCTGTGAAGGCCAATAAATTTATTTTCTTTCTTTCAAATTAAAATACTGTAGGCGGGCAGCCCTTCCGCGTGTTTACGCCCCGCTCGGCCGTAGCCAGTTATTTCAAGGACAGGGCCGAGTCACAATACTGATAGAAAATATTACCGTGTCCAGGAACAATCACTAGGACACCTTAACCTGATATTTCAACTTTTTCTTTGGATGATGTGCCTTAGAGATTTTCTCATATCCCCCTGTAACAGAAATACAATCAAACAATAGTGCTTTTGCAACCGACAGCATGCTGTCGCCGCATTACCAAGTTCTAAATTGCAGTTTATTGAGTTAAATGTCACTTAATTTCCGCAGAAAACGTAAACGTCCACGGTAGATATAATGAAGAAGATGATGAATCAGGTGATGAAGGTAAGAACTTTTATTGGGAAAAGAGTTTTAATTGAAGACTAGTAATAGTTATTAAGCTAAATAAATTACCAAATAATTTCAATTCACAGGAAGAAGATATAAGAGAGGAGTCTCATATGAATTAAAGAAAAGGAAAGGTATCAATTTATCTTTACAGATTTTTAGCATAGACCTTAATTATCATTGTAGTGGTAATAAGGATTATTGTTCTCTTTTTACTTGAAGCGGAATCTCTTGTACGTAAGCTCCAGAATGTTTATCCGTAATGGTAACGCCGGATAGAAGCGCGATTCAATCGGAATCTCAAGTACTGAATACCACAATGCTTTTAACAGAACCTAATTGATAGCGACAGATTTTGATAAGATCGTAGTACCACAGCGTAAAAGCTTACATTGATTCGACGCCTCTGAAGTTGAAGTGCAGTAGACATGCAGTGGACCAGCGTCTACGGAACGAGTGTATGGCAGTTCGGTGGCGCCACCACGCCCCTCTCCTCCCATGTCCCCCTCGGGATTGCTTTGTCTAGACGTGCCCGAAGACCAAGAAATTTATAGGTACCTACCTAAAACTAGAAGACACAACTTGAAAATAAAAAGTGAAGCCAAAAATTTGACCTTTAAACTTCTTATTATCCATTTGTCTCTTTCTAACCACTAGAGCACGTGTCACGTGACCGTCTAATACGCCATGCGCAGTTACATACGTACGTTATCATATTACTTGTGGGAAGAGTTAGAAAGAGACAGGTAGGACACGGAAACATTCAAAGGTTAAAGTATCACACACACACACACACACACACACACACACACACACACACACACACACACACACACACACACGCGCGCGCGCGCACGCACGCACGCACGCACGCACGCGCGGTAGCACGCACACGCACACTCGCACGCACGTACGCACCCATATAGAAAAGTACGTAACGTAGGTACTTATGTATGTATTGAAATATTTAATATTTTCATTCTAGCTAAAAAAGTTCGGAGTCTAAGAAAACACGACGTGAAAAGCCAGCGATTTTGAATTGGAGCAATGGAATAAAAAATTAAAAATAAGACATTAAGCACGTTTTTAATTTGCGATAACCGTCTCCGTCTACCCCACGGAGTAAATAGGTCTTTGGTCTACCCTTTCGGATTATTTCTCGAAAGTTTTTTTATTTTAATCTTAATGTAAATTATTACAATAAGTACCTACTTACATACTAACTTAAGTGTATAAGTAGGTACCCAAAATTTACTAAGTATAAAAATAAATATCAAGATTTTTTATGAACAAAAGTACCTAGGTACCTAAATATCTTCCTTTTTCGATTGAAAGGCAATTCGAGCGAGTTTCCCGAAATTAATGAATTATTCAGGGCTTGAGATTCCCACTTCGCTCAATTTTAACTTTTACTAGGTTTATTTGGTTAAACTTGAGATTCTTTTGCTGTAATTTAGTACAATATTGATTTTTTCCTATTGTTACGAACACTGATGGTGCTAGCGAATTCCCCGACCAATTGATATAGGTACCTAAGTACCTAGGTAATGGGAGACCTCTAACTAATCATGCGTAGATACTTCTTGATTAGGTAGTAGGTACCACTTCTCATAAATAGCATTTTAAAAATGAGTTAACCTTTATGCACTGACGTGGTAGGTAGTCATATCATAAACGGTGACGTGACGAATCAAACGGCGTTATTAATATTCGTAATGGATTATTTATATTTACTGATTTTCAAAATATTTACTTGTATTATGATTCGTATTAACTATTTTGCTAAGAAAGTTCAAAAACAACAACATTTTCATATGAGATCAATATTTATTTGGTACCAATTATACAGGGTGGAATTTTTCAATGCCACCCGGAGGGAAAGTACCTACTCTAAATACTGGAGATAGAAAATTGTTCTCAAAGGAAACATTCCTTTATTTTTAATAAGAAACAAAACTGCATTCGAAGATTTTCCAAAATTCGCTTGCCATGCCCGGGAATCGAACTGGTTAAAATCCGAAAAAACAACAACCTGTACTATTATGGCATTGATCGATAGGGTCATTCATAAGGATCAGATCTCTGATCAATCTCAAAACAAAGGTGTTAAATTAAATGAAAGAAAAACATAAAATCTTAATATATTTTAATTGCGTGAAAAAAAGGGTAAACTAACTAATAAGTTGCTCGAAATGAGCTCCATATTGTTGGATACACAAATTTATTCTTTTGAGGAATTCATTTCCGATAACTTTAATGCGTGTTGTGATGAACATTCAAAATTGTACTCTGAACCCAATCTGAACCTCAGTTCTTAACTCGTTTACAGTTGCATAGGATTTTTGGTAAATTTGATTTTTACATATCCCATAAAAAGAAATCTAAAGGCGTGAGATCTGGTGATATTGTGCCGTTTTACCAATCCAGGTATTATGTGTATTTCTTTTATTTCATTTACCACGTTGGTAAGAAAGATTCCACAGATTTAATAATACACGAGAGATTCGATCCTTATGATTGACCCTATCGATCAATGCCATAATAGTAGGTTCCTACAGGCATTTGTTTTTCGGATTTTAGCCGGTTCGAATCCCAGGCGTGCCAAGTGAATTTTCGAAAATCTTTGAATGCAGTTTTGTTTCTAATTAAAAATAAAGGAATGTTTCCTTTGAGTACAATTTTCTATCTCCAGTACCTATTTAGAGTACTTTCCCTCCAGGTGGCATTGAAAAATTCCATTCTGTATACCTACCTATCATATTATATATTTTGCTCACTAAAAAAATCTGTGCTACAATAAAAATATTTTGAAAATATTTAGCAAATTTCTAATATTTTGAATATGAATCTAAATTATAGTTACCAATTGCTGTAGGTAGTAATTGCTTTTGAAATCACGTAAATATTTTGAAATAATTCACTTGTTATCTAGATAATCCATGCATACCGTCAGTACCTACTTACAGCCCGCGAGTGTCACCTCTTTGTCGCAAGCGTCTATATGCTACGGTAACAACTTGCTACCAAGAAGGCCGTATGTTGTCTGGCAACCAAAATAAACATGAAAAAAAACTTTAATAAAAAAGCTTCCTCACCCATGGCCAGCATTGAAGGATTTTCCATGGGCCATGGGCAATTCTTCAATGCTATAAACTTGTTATATTTATTATTATTTAAAATAGGATTCTTATTTATAATAGGTACTTGCCTTCCATGCTTTATCTAAGGTAATAGATAGATAAAGAATACCTCACACAATGTTGCAATGCGAGCTTTCGTCTGTCAGAGGTTGGAACCTTCGCCGCAAGATATTACCCGTGCCAACAGAATTACACTATTAAGCCGAATATATTGCCACCCACAATGGCTGCTGGCGATTCCAAAAGTTTGTAATCGATTTATTATTGCAATGGCCCAACTAACGGTGCTAAAACACTGACAGTCACGCAGCGGAACACAATAAAATCTACACCTCAATGTTCAGAGCTACGGAGATTTTTGTACAAAACATGCGATACGCACATGGATATAGTATCCGCGCTGATAAGCCACACATCTGGCGGGTCGAGCGATGAAAACTAGTGGCAGGCTGTTGCCAACATAGGTGGGCCATCAAACCCAAAGAGTAGTAAGGTAACTAAACTTTCAGTAATTATCTACCAATAAACAAAAGCCAATCATTAAGGCATCAATATTTATAAATGGCAAGTACCTGACGCACCTTCGTTTTGCTGATGATATCATACTCGTGGCTGAAACCTTGAAAAACTTGTGCTGAATGCTCGACGATCTCTGTAGTCTCCCATCAAGTGGGTCTTAAAATGAACATGGATAAGACGAAAATCATGTCAAATCCTTAGATTTAGTCCTGGGTGAAACAGTCCAACCAAAAAGAGCTCAATCAACGAATCCAACTCGCTGGGCAGCGTTCGGAAAGCTACGCGGCATATTCTCGGTCCATCTACAGCAGTGTCTCAAGACGAAAGTTTAATAAGTGTGTGTTGTCAGTGATTACGTAACTGAAACGTGCTGCTTACAATGGCCTCATAAGAAAGCCTTAATGAGACCCATTGTAAGCAGCACCAGCATCAGTCAACGAACTAACGGTCGTTGGGGCGGAAAGGTCGTCGAATGGCGGCCGCGTAGCAGGAGATGCAGCGTTGGCAGGCCACTCAAAAGGTGGACCGACGATCTGATAAGGGTCGTGGGAAACCGCGGGATGCGGGCAACGCTAGACCGAGCGGGTTGTAGATCCTTGGGGGAGGCATATGTCCAACAGTGGCCGTCTCTCAGCCGAAATGATGATGATGAAACAAAATCCGGCAGCTAGGACAGTTGAAACAATAGTGTTGGAAAGTGCAGAGTTAGAGATTGATGCACAGCAGGTCGGCAAGGGACAGGGCAGCAAATGAAAATCACCAATGGTTGATAATATTTGTAATTATTTATTGTTCAAAATAAACACACAAATACACCGTGTCAGATTATGGATGTAAAACGATTATAAAACTTAGAAACTAAAAATGCGTGTCAAAATGTTAAAACTCAGGAGGGAAGTCGGTCACGAACAATATAGACCAATGTCAAAGACTACAAGTCTAGAAAGTAATAAGTCACAAAGGGAATTAAGATTATACAGACAATTATTTCAACAAATAGAACATCTTAGTTTATCATGGCTGTCCATCCAATAGGTATCTGGTGAGTCCGGGTACCTATTCTCAAATATGAAATACTTAATATCATTGCACCTACCTGCATTCTCTACCCGTACCCTAGTGTCAGTTTTTTTTATTACAAGATGGCAAAGAAGCCAAGACCAGGTGCGCAACCTGGTGTTAAGTTCTTACCGTCGCCAATAGACACTAGCTATATAAAGGGTTAATCACTTAACACTACGTGCGTTGCCATCCTGGGGACTAAGACGCCTGTCATGCCCAGTAATTACACTGGCTACCTTTCCCTTCAATCCAAAACACAGCGAACTGCTTCAAGGCAGAAATAAGAAAGGCGATGGTACCTACCCAGGCTACCCTACATATGGGTCTACCACCTCGTAAATTTTTAGTAAGTATAAAAAACGTAACTGTTTTAATCAATTTGTATGAGGAACATGATTTGTAATTCTTTCCGCTAGGGGCGCTAATCACGTTTCCTTTAAAAAACGATGTTTTTTATATGTTTTACTCTTTTACTATAAAACTTACACTATGGGTACTGGCTCTACGTTTGCATTATCTTCACTACACTATCCAGTCACGGTTAATCCAGTCGTTTGCCGCGTGTCTCTTAGAAACATTAGAAAGCAGCGTTTGTATTGAGGTCCCTATTAAGGTTTGGAATTTCCATTGATAAAAAAATTACGTGCACATTAAGGAGGGATATTGTTGAATCTAAGCACAGATCAGGTAACCATATTTTAAAAATAACTTTACTCTCACGAGCTTCTATACAATATTTCCAACATTCCGACGTTGAAAAACGCAAAGAATGACGAAATCTGCAAGCTAGTCGTACGAAAAAGATTATGCTGAATAAAAGAGTATTGTTCTGATATCTGGGGAGTTAATTAGCATCTTTAGTCTGTTAGTCCCGTACTGAAGAAGCAGAGATGCTGTTTTCCGGTCGGCCGCGCGCCACAAAGTCGGCATCCATTCGCTTTGCTCAGATTAAAAGGTGCAATTTAAACAGATTCCTTTCGCCGGCTGGGGAAATCCAGATTGCGAGTAATCGCCCCCCTCGGTGCCGTCTTAGATAAAAGAGGTCAAAATTAAGAATACCGTACTTAATTAGGCAGTTTCGTGAAAAATTACGACCTGAATTTGTTTTTTGTAGGTGGGTTGAGTACAAGGGTGCTGATAGGAATTGTTGCAGATTTTTTTCAATAAACAGGCTAACTTAACGTGCCACGGATTCACCGTGCGGGGCTGGATCCATCGCGTAGCAGAGAGGGGATTCAGAAGCAGGGCCTGGCACTGGCACTTGTGACCGCAGCTGTTTCTACTATGGTTAAGGCTTCCTTGTGGTGCATCGGCTGAGTGTGATGTCTATTTAAATATTGAGTAGTTGTTGAACTACCAACAACTACCGTAGTTGTGGAATAGACAATAAATGGTGCACGCCGTAACGGAGGTTACGGTGCGGTTAGGGTTACCATTTAGAAAGTCCGGACAAAAAGCCTGACATTTAAAAAAAGTCCGGACATTTTAAACCGCACAATTTGCAAACTCAGGTACGCACTTCGTAAAAGTAGTATGGACATGGTAGCTAACAGTCGCTTTTAGATTAGTGGGACATTATAATAATGTTAGGGATGAGCTACCCTGCCTAGCGGTATAGTACGCCACACCTATGAAAGTGCGCCGAAGGAAGGTAGCGGCGTGATTATATACTCTTTGGGTAGAGGGTTCATTCCGTTGGCGGTCGTCGCGTTGTACGGATCTCTAATATTCGGCGTACGGTGTGATCTGGACTTTGTTATCGTTATTTTTGAATTTAATTGTCATCTATGTGGTTTTGTGGTGATTTCCTTATTTGCTTTATTTTGTTCAAAAAAGACTGTTAAGTTTTAAAATTGTAATAAACGTTAGATTTGTTAATAAATTTGTTTTTTTAATTAAAATTTCAAGTAAGATCTAATAATAAAGATTAAATAAGTAAGTTTTATTACTCGTATTCCACCTAAAACAAAAAATCCGGACAAACTAAAAGGCCGGACAAAGTCCGGACAGAACTCTAGAAGTCCGGACATGTTCGGATTTATCCGGACGGATGGTAACCCTAGGTGCGGTTGAGTCAGTCGTGTTCCGACCGCCCTGAACCACGGTAATATTATAATAGGTTGGGGAAAAAGTTTCTTCGCATTTTTTAAGAAAATTCAAAACATTTTTTAATATAGTTTATTTACATTTAACTAAAGTATGTAGGTACCATTTTGTTCGATAACTTTTTGCCATCTTTTAGGTAGGGACATGATCCCATTGCTATAGAAATTTTGGGACTTCTGGTCAAAATACCGCGACAAGTGGTTTTGGCAGTCCTCTCGTGATGTTAACCTGACACTGCCTAAAGAATTCTGAACAGAGACTGAAACAGGTGGAAATCTGAAGGTGCAAGGTCAGGACTATACGGCGGATGCATTAACACCTCCCAGCCAAACTCTCTTAATTTTTGCTGAGTGGCTAAAAATGTGTGAGGTCTAGCGTTATCATGATGAAAAACCACACCCCTTCTGTTGATTAATTCCGGCCGCTTTCTCTCAACTTCTTGCTTTAATCTCATCAGTTGTTCGCAGTAGAGTTCAGAATCGATGGTCCTGCCTGGTGGTAACAGCTCATAATGAATAATGCCCTTCCAATCCCACCACACACACAGCATCACCTTGTTGCGAGTTAACCCGGGTTTCGCCACAATCTGTGAAGCCTGACCGGCCTTTGACCACGACCTTTTTCGCACGTTCTTGTCGTACGTGATCCACTTTTCATCACCAGTTATCAGCTTCTTCAAAAATGGTTCGGTTTCATTACGTCGTAATAAAGAATCACAAATGAGTACACGGTTCATTAGGTTTCTTTCAGTGAGCTCGTGAGGTACCTAAATGAAGAGACCACATCAAGAGGGGTAAACAACAACTTTCGAAACTTTCGAGACCTTCGCAATATTGTATCAGAATGTCAGAAGCCTAATACCCAAGATCCATTTAATGGAAGCACTTCTAGAGGAAAAACCCGACCTCAAGGCTCTATGTATCTCGGAAACCTGGCTTAACAGCGAAAAATTAAAATACCTACATATTAATGGTTACCACTTAGCTACTTCATTTTGCAGAAAATATCACGAAGGAGGAGGAGTCTGTATTTTATTGAAAAATCATTTAGAAAGTAATGAACGAGAGGATATAAATAATTTTTCTGTCGAAAATATTTTTGAAATTTGTGCAACAGAGATATATAAACTGAATTTAGTATTAATTACTCTCTACTGGCCAAATAGTAATAAAGATAGTAATATTTTTTATACACAGTTAGAAAAATTATTAAAAATAGTAAATATAAAAGAAAACAGTAAGTCCATTATTATTGGTGGAGATTTTAATGTAAATTTTCTAGTAAATAATAAAAATAAACGTCAACTTTCTAATCTGATGCTATCATATAACTTTAAACAATACGTACAAGTAGCAACAAGAGAAACAGAAAGTACTGCTACCTGCCTCGACCTAGTATTTACAAATAATAAAAACTTAATATCTGAAATTTTAATTACTGAATTAGGATTTTCTGACCACAAGGGCATCACTCTTTCATTACAAATTATGACGCAGCTACAAAATAATTTTCATATAACTAAAAGAATATTTAATGAACAAAATATAAACAAATTCAAAGAACAATTACAATTAATTAACTGGAATAATATTATTAAACTTAATCTAAATATAAATATTAATTATATAACTTTTCAAAATACCTTATTAGATATTCTCAATAAAACTATACCTAAAAAAACTTTTAAAATTAATTCAAAGCAAAAAGTTACTTGGCTTACAAAAGGGATTAAAATATCTTGTAAAAATAAACGATTTCTCAAAGAAATTCTATCGCGAACTGGTAATGAAATAATACATAAATACTACAAAGCATATGAAAAGCTTTTGAAAAAAACTATACATAAAGCAAAAAAACTTCGAAATATAAATAAATATAATTCATCTGATAATAAAATAAAAAGTATGTGGTAAATCATTAATTCCGTAACGAATAAAAATAAAATAAATAAACAGAATATAAAATTAAAAATAGGAAACACTTCCCGAACAGACCCTGTAGATGTCGCAGACTCGTTAAATATTTTTTTCTCATTAATATCTTCAAAAAACGTGCCGGGAGTAAATGTTAAAACACATAATACACATCTAGGTAGAGACTTTATATCAAGCTCTCATACTGAAAACACCATATTCCTAAAACCAGTAGATCCAGGGGAAGTATATAATATAATAAAGAATTTAAAAAACAAAACCAGTCAAGGCATAGATGAACTACCACCCGTTTTAATTAAAAAATGTGTAGATTATCTGGTTGTACCATATACTTTGCTAATAAATCAATCCTTCACTCAAGGTATATTCCCAGATGCCCTCAAAATATCGATAATAAAACCGATACACAAAAAAGGAACAAAATCGAACCCCAATAACTATCGTCCAATCGCATTGTTACCCACATCATCCAAAATCATTGAACAAGCTATGTCAAAAAGGTTGTATTCATTCTTCGAGAAATATAAAATTTTAGATGATAGTCAAAATGGATTTAGACAAAATAAATCAACAACGCTAGCAATGTATAAATATATCCAAAACATTTTAGATACAATTAACAGTAATCAATATGCAATTGGGTTACTACTAGATCTAAGTAAAGCATATGATAGAGTCCGGTACGATATACTTTTAAGAAAACTCTATAACTACGGTATAAGAGGTATTACTCATAAGTGGTTTCAATCTTATCTTATGAATCGAGAACAATGCGTGGAAATCGAACATATCGATTACAAAACTGCAAAAATACTTAACATACGATCAAACAAAATAAACATAAGCAGTTCTATACCTCAAGGCAGTGTCCTCGGGTGCATCTTGTTTCTTGTTTATATAAACGAGCTACCCAAAACCCTAAAGTGCCACTGTACACTCTTTGCAGATGATATCTCATTGTCTATTCCATGTTCAACTACAAATGATCTCACCCCCATTTTAAATAATACTCTGGACGATATAAGCAATTGGTTAGAAACACATAACTTAATTCTCAACGTTAATAAAACTAAAATCGTACAGTTCCGCCCTTACCAGAAAACAGCACTTAATATTCAATATAAATACAAAGGACAGGATATAGTAACCGAACCAGTTACTACACTTCTTGGTCTGGAGATCGATAGTAATCTTAACTGGAAGTCACACATCCAGAGACTTACAAATAAACTATCATCTTTTTGCTACGGTCTCTATCAACTGAAAAGAGTTAGTGACACCAAGTCTGCGCTCGCGGCTTACTATGCATATGTCCACTCTTGTCTTACATACGGAATACTTTTATGGGGAAATGGTACGAATATTCACGATATTTTTGTACTTCAGAAGAAGTGTATCCGTATCTTATACAATATTGATAAAATGACATCCTGCAAACCATACTTCATTAAAAATAAAATACTCACGTTGACATGTATATATATCTTAGAAACCTGCAAATTCGTTAAAAAACATATGTATCTATTTACCTCAAACACTACTATAAGACGTAACGATCGATATAAAAATAAACTAAAATTCCCCCCAGGTAAATTCCTCCAACTAGTAAGATCAGGCCCCGAGTGGATGTCCATTAAAATCTACAATAATATACCAAATGTAATTAAAGATAAACAACAACTAAATTTATTTACAAAACAACTCAAAACATACTTACTAGAAAAGGCATATTATGACCTAAATGAATTTTTTGCTGACAAATAAAAATAAAATAAAATAAAATTACATAGATTTGAAATTATATTATTATCAAATAAATATTAAAATAGTTTTTTTATTGTGTATTGAAAAAGTATTAGTTGTATATCTCTGTCGCGCTCTCCCTTATCTTTGCGGTGCCCCCACGGGGTGTCATGTGTGAAATGTACTGGAATATCATGTAACACCTTTTGTAAACCATATGACATGCAAATAAATAAATAAATAAATAAATGTCGAGCTTTTTTGTGTACCCGGTTTTTTTCAAATGCGCCAAAACTGTTTTGTGGTCAATTCCCAGTTCTTCAGCTACGTCGTAACTACTGACATGCCGATCTTGCTCCACTTTTTCAAAAATGGCATCCATTTTATCTGTAATAGGGCGACCAGAGCAACGTGCATCTTTGACATCAAAATTTCCGGATTGAAAACGCTTAAACCAAATTTGTGCTACTCTCACAGACACTGCACTAGGTCCATAAACATCGCAAATTTTTTTCGCGGCTTGCGTTGCATTTTTACCTTTTTTGTAGTAAAATTTTAAAATGTATCGAATTTCTTTATTAGATTCACTCATCTTGGCGGTACGAAAAACAAATAAAAATCACACATTTTCCTAATTTGAATTTGGAATTATGTTCTTTAAAATTTAAACTTTCAATGATACCAAAACCAGCCAGATACAAATAGTATAGCCAAAGAGATTTTATGACAAGTTTATACATACTATAATGCGAAAAGACTTTTTCCCCAACCTATACGGTAATATTACCGTGCCCGAACCGAGCGGACGTCTACCACTACAGTGTATCATAGAGTGACTTTAGCATAACCCTCTTTTTCGGACACTCCGGAGCACACCACACTGAGTATATACTGTGGTATTAGCAGAGTGTTGGTGAAGTCGCGCCATCTATCGTGCTTTGATACAAACATTATGATGTTGAACTCGAGGGATGGGAGACCGAGACGTGGGAGGGCTATTTAATAAAATTAGTTTTACTAAGAGAAGTTGTAACTTTTACCTGTCCGCCTAGCATAACCACCGAAACACGATATGATATAGCCGTTTATCGCTTTGAACTGTATAAGCCTTAAACATGTTCGCAGTTTCAAGTTGGCGGATAAATCCAATGATGTTTGACAGTTCAAAGCGATAAATGGCTATATCATATTGTGTTTCGGCGGTGATGCTAGGCGAGCTGGATTACCTATAAGATGGATAGCAGTCACGATTAAGAGACCACCTTTAACCGATTATAACTTTTGAGTGTCTTCATTCTTCTTCAATGAAAGGTTGAATTTACAATTGTTTGAGAACTTTTACTATACACTGACGCATTCAAAAGCCCTCAATGGGAACGCATAGAGAAATCATAAGCTTCTTGCACGGAACAGCACGGCACCGCACTCCACTGACACATCTAGTCGCTAACTTTTTTTAATACCTACATTTTTTTATCAAAGTTAAATAAATCTGTCATTCAATATCCTTCCTTGTACGTTAATACGTTGCCTATAAGAAGTTATACAATCTGCCTGCGACATATCTATCTAGGTACTTATTGATATATCTCTGCTCCAGTAGTACCCACCCGAGCTTGCGGACTACCTAGCCTTTTTTCGTAGCTAGGTTAGGTTAGGTCCAGGCAAAGACTATGGGTACAGGCAACATTTTTATTTATGGCAAGCGGAGTGGGCGTTTGCTGAAGACACGGTAATGTTATCTATTTACCGTGCTGACTGAAGAGTCCAATAAGTACGTTTAGGTACCTAGTTTATTTTAGCCCACCCATAATAATAAAAAATAAATAAACTTCTACGTATACTTAGTTAGAATTCGAAAAAGCTAGTACAAATAAATTTTCGACCATCGCATGACTGTATACCTACGACAAATTGCCGAGTCGACTGAAATGACTGAACAACTTAAGGTTTCGCAATAGGGTATTACACCATTTTTTTAAAACTGTTCTAAATCAATCCTGACGACGTATTTAATACTTAAGTAGAATTTTAATTTTATAAAACCAAAAATGCCTTATTCTTATTCTTATTCTTATGTGAGGGGCTGAGGCTGTCTCAGAGCACTTCGACCCTATGGGATCTTTTGTGCTTCCCCTTTCCTTATCACCCATCCCCGCCAACATCGAAAACACCTTGTATGAGTTTTACGATGTTGGCGGGAATAAGGTCTATAATGTCCTCTGGTTTAGGATAACCTAGACCCAGGATCAGTCACATAGTATGTGCTCCATGCTTTCTTCCTCCTCGCCACACATTCTACAAATGGGGTCTTTAGTTTTGCCTATTGTGCACAGGTGTCTTCTAGTGGCAAAGTGGCCAGTGAGAGCACCTGTGAGGCAGCGGATTTGGGTCCTGCTGATTCCTCCTATTTTTTTAAGGTAGCCCGTGTGTGAGGATCCTAAAAATTTCTTTGAGTGTGTCAGTCGGGGAGTAGACAACCATTTCCTGAGGTGCCTCTTTTGACAATACTCCTTCAGTGCCATTTTTATGGTACTCCTAGATAATCCTACAAAAGGCTCGGGCCCATTGAGGTCTTGAGCCGATCCTTTCCTTGCTAGTCTGTCAGCATTTTCATTACCTTCAATCCCTACATGTCCCGGTACCCACACTAGTCTGACCAGGTTGTGCTTGCCTAATCTGTTTAGTGTGTGTATCGCATTCAAAACTAGTTTTGAGTTGATTTTGTGGGTAGTTAAGGCTTTAAGTGCAGCTTGGCTGTCACTAAGAATGTAAATGGTCATTCCTTTGGTGCCCATTTCTATGTTCTTTTGAGCACAGGCAATTATTGCATACGTCTCAGCTTGAAAGACTGTTGCATATTTGCCCATGCTTTGATGGTACTCGTACCCGTTGCCGTAAATGCCTGCCCCTGTACCTGACTCCATTTTTGATCCGTCAGTATACCATATAAGACTGTTTTCCTTAGGGGTTTTGAGTCCTCGCTTCCATTCCTCCCGCGTGGGTACATGGATGCTGAATGATCTCCTAGATACAAACGATGGTTGGTTTACATTACTTGTCATTGCTGTGACGATATCTAGGTTTAGATCCTTTTCAAATTTGGTGTGTCGTGTCCTCAGCTGCGAGTCCTTCCATGTTCCACATACCTGTAGCCTATGGAGAGTGTCTCTTGCTTGGGATTCGATGACTATGTGCAGCGGTGTTAATCCAAGGATATTTTCTATGGCTGCCGTTGGTGTGGTCCGGAATGCTCCAGTGATGGCCAAGCACGCCATTCTTTGAAGTTTTGCCAAGTCACTTCGACAGGTTGATAACTTGGTTCTGGGCCACCATGCTATGCTACCATATGTAACTATCGGTCTTATTAACATAGTGTATAGCCAGTGCATTACTTTGGGCTTTAGCCCCCATGTTTTGCCGTACGTAGTCCGACACAATCCGAATACCCTTTGGCATTTCTTTATTGTGTTGTCTACATGAGTTTTCCACTTTAGTTCCTTATCCAGTGTTATTCCTAGATACTTTACTTCTGTGGACCATGGCAGTTGCGTTCCATAGAGTGTAAGTGACTTGGTCAGTTCTACTTTCCTCTTCCTGGTGAATGGTATTACTCCTGCCTTTTTTGGGTTGATAGAGAGGTGGTGGTTATTGCACCATTGTTCCACCCTTTTAAGGGCCTGTTGCATAAGCGCAGTTACTGTGCTCATGAATTTCCCTCTTATCATAACCACTATGTCATCTGCATAGCCAACTGTATATATTGGTCCATTGTTTAAATCTTTCAATAGAGAATCAATGACAAGGCACCACAGTAGTGGGGACAGTACACCACCTTGGGGACAACCCATTGCGGTTTTGATGCACGCACTGTCTCCCATCAGTGACGATGTTATTATTCTCCCTTTCAGCATGTTATTGATCCACTTACAAAGTGTTGGATCAATATCATGACATATTGCAGCCTTGTGAATAGACTCATGCATGGTCTTATCAAAGGCTCCCTCTACATCTAGAAATGCTGCCATGCAGATTTCTTGTGCCTCTAAGCTCCCTTCTATTTTATCTACCACCAGGTGCAAGGCCGTTTCAGTCGACTTGCCTGGTTGATATGCACATTGAAGCCCGTGAAGAGGTTTCCTTTTCAGTGGCTCTTCCCTAATATGTCGGTCAATGAGCTTTTCGAGGGTTTTAAGCAAAAAGGATGACAGGCTGATGGGCCTATAAGCTTTTGCATCCTCGTAGTCGCTCTTACCAGCCTTTGGTATGTACGTCACCTTTGTTTGCCTCCAAACTTTTGGTGTATACCCAAATGCGATACATGCCTTAAATATCCTTACAAGGTGCGGTATAATAATATCCGCTCCCTCCTGCAGTATGATTGGATAGATGTCATCTGGGCCAGGAGTTTTAAAAGGTTGGAAACTTTTAATTGCCCAGCTCAGTTTCTTGTCGTCTACCACCTTTTTTGCGATTTTCCAATCAGTTCGTGAGGTGCGTGTAAGTTGTTCCTCTTCACTGATTGGCTCGCCTTCATATGCATTGATTTGCGTTGATCCAGGGAAGTGAGTTTTGAACATAACGCTCAGTGTCTCCTTGGCTGTTGCCGTGAGTTGTCCATTTTCATCTTTTACAGAAGAAAGTGGATTGGCCTTGACAGTTGACAAAGCTCTGAAGGTTCTCATTCCTTCAGGTACGGATTCTATGGATTGACAGTGTCTTCTCCACGATTTCCGTTGTTCTTTGCGTATTGCCCGATTGTATTCTGTTAACTTCTTAGCATACTCCTTGAAGTCCTTTTTGGCTTTGGCTTGATTGAACGCTTGGCGGGTTTCCTGGCGTAGCTTAGCTAGTTCTGGCGTCCACCAAGGTTCCTTTTTGCCTGTTGCCTTTTTCTCTGGGCAGTTGTCCGCCCAAGATGTAAAAAGGGCCTTAGTAATGTTGTCAGCTGCAAATTCAATATCTATAATGGAGTTGAACTTACCAGTGAAGTCATCTAGTTTTGTTTCTAGATCCTTCTTGAATTGAGTCCAATTGGTGTTTCTTGGATTCCTTCGTCGTACTGTGTCTCGTATAATATTTATATTGTACCTAAAGCAAATGTAACTATGGTCGGAACCACTGACCTCGTTAGACACATGCCAATTTGAGATTTTTGACAAAGCTCTGTTTGTAACTAAGGTGATATCAATTACCTCTGATCTTATCGAGTTTACAAATGTCGGTTTAGATCCTTTGTTAATAATTTGTAGGGATGAACTTACCAAATAGTTAAGTAGTTTTTCTCCCCGTTCATTGACGTCTGAGCTGCCCCAGAGGACGTGGTGTGCATTCGCATCGCAGCCGATGATAAGCTCCAAGTTTTCTCGGTTGCCGTAGCTGATCAGTTCCCCCCACTGTGGCGGTACTGGTTCCTTATTCTCGAAAGGAAGGTAGGCGGATGCTATGAGTACATTTACATTTTGGCCTCCTTCTACTTCCATTTGGATCCTTGCTGTTGTTAGATCCCTGTAACACAAAGAACGCAAGACCATGGCATTTATGCCCTTACGGACATAAATACATGTTCTTGCATCATTAGTAGGACAGTGATATATGATTGTTCCCCCTGTACTACCTAAGCCTTTAATCTCCCCCTTATACTGATAAGGTTCTTGAATTAATGCAATATCGAATTTATTCATTTTGAGCTGTCTGGCCAGAAGGGCTGTGGCAGCCTTTGCCTTGTGTAGGTTGATTTGTACACACCTGAGTCCCTCCATCGCGACGTTTAATTTAGCTGGACCCACCCCCGAGTAGTTCCTCCTCCGTCGCGATGTCCCCCTCGTCATCCGTGTTCAGGATCATCCCACCGAACTCCTCCAGAAAGGCGCCCGTACCCACTGTATTTCGTGAGGACGGGCGACTATCCAGGGCAGGTTCTGACAGGAATCTCCCGTCCACATCTGACCCCTCTTCAGGCCCATGCTCCACCTTTTCTCCCTGAGCGTGGTCCCTTTGAGCTTCCATCACCACCCGCCCGTTCACTCTCCTCTCGGACAAATCCTCAAGGAGTTTGAACGATCAGTATTCAATGCCCCCCGGGAGCACGTAGCCGGCATCCGCGATTACTCCAGCGGACACCCTATCCATGAGGACGACGCGACGGATGTGTGATTCCTCTACAAGAGTACTCACAACTCTCCAATCGTTCGTCCTCAGAGACGGACTGAACCTCTGGAGCATCCGCAGAGCCCTGACGTTATCCGTCAGTGCCATGTTACGGCTCCGGTAGGCCATTTTAATTGGTTTTGGGAGCTCAGCTGTTCCCACAACTTTTAATTTGGTCCCCCCTAGCTCCTTCCCTTCTACCTCGGTACGGACCCATCGTGCAGCCACGTCATCACTACATGACACTTCAATAGCGCCCATAGTGGTGACATGTCCCACAGTAAAAATTGGGAGAGGATCCGGAGCCTCCTCCAGCCTCTCAGTAATGAGCTGCTGGAACAGTCTTAGGTCCTCGCCTTCCAAGTAAGTCCCCGGGTAGTTCTCCGCGATGATTGCGAGTTTGGTCGAAGCTGCCGCATCCCTAAAGGAACAAAACCTTTTGGGCGCGACACCAACTTCCCCCGACTCAGCGCTGAGAACTGCCCTGGGCCTTTTCGAGGATGTTCCTTGTGAGGTCCCATCCTCCTCTTGCGCCATCTGTTTGCGCAGCTTCCTTCGCTTGCGCTTTTCAGCCCCTGATGGCGGCTTTCCTACAGGCCTGTTGGTCGTGGTTGTGGGTCCCATGCTCGTGGAGGCCACCGCAGCGTCGGCAGGCAGTAGCATCGCCCCGCTGGTACCATAGGTCCCAGCAGGCCGCGGCCCCGCCGTACCGCCCCCACGGTGTCCTCCCCGTCCACGGTTCCCGCTTCCCGTGTGGCCCCTCTCGGTGGTCCCTTCTCTGGGAATTGGCAGCAATGAACTGGTCCCCAATTGGGGCCCAGTCGGTCGCCTCCAACTTCCAGAGATGGTTCCTTTGTTTTTGGCATTCCTGCCCTTCGAGGGCCCTCCCGAAGGTGGTCCCTCCTTAACCTCACCCTGCGAAACTTTGCCCCCCCCCAGAATACGAGGGGCAGCCTGGCGTCGTCAAAACGGCGCCAGGGAGGGATTCTCCAACGCCGGTGGCGTTGGTACCCTCCTGGGGTACTGCTTCTTTTGGTGTGGTTATCCCGCCACGGTTCGGGGGGGAGAGATTGTGATGGATTTAGGATGGGTCTGGATTGGATATTTGGATAAGGATCATGGGAAAGTAGGAAGGGTACCTCCTAATGTGTGGGTTTTCACAGTAAGAGGGGTCGTTATTTGGTGTCGAGGTAGACCACACCTCCAGGTTTGACAGGGGATCTAGGATTTGGAGGGAGGGTTGAATTGTGGTTTTCGGAACATAGGATTCAGGGGAGGGTTATCGCCCGCAGCTGTGGGAGTGCAGTTGCAGACTCAGCCCAACACGCTTTGCTACTGAGGCTATAGGGACAGTTGTTATGTGCGATGCCCATAGAAGACCTTCAGCATTGCCCAGGGTGCACGACCCTCCAAAGTAGGCGGGTTCATTGACCATTGCTGGACAATGACGTGGACGTGCGTGTTCGGACTTGGCGGGAGATGTTGCCGCTCATCATCGCACCCATGAGAACACACATCAACCGCCCGCACCCCAAAAATGCCTTAAAAACATAGTTTTTTTCGCGCGGAAACGCAAGCCGCCATGCTTTTTCGGCCCGCGACGTCACTCGCTAGTAAACGAAACAATTGCGACTTCAAAATCTACTTTGTTTACTAACGGAGTGACGTCAGTCGTTTCTATCAGATTTTTTCATTTATCCTCAGCGGTGACAACGGGTACAATAAAATACCTACATTGTATTGGTAAGAACGCCAAATTGGCCTACTTCAGCAAATATTTATGCAGGCTTAGATTAAGAACATACAGATACCGTATCCGGGCACTCAATTTGGTGCAACCAATATTAGGCCTTATTTGGCACCATACGGAATCTCTATGCGTAGTCCTCGAGGTCAACGCACTCCGTACGCATCTCCAACAAATTATTAAAAAATGACGATTTGTGCTATTATATGGTGTAATAATCGAACTGAAAAAAATAAAAAGAGTGAGAACATTACTTTTCACACGTAAGTTTTTAATATTTTATTGTATTTTCACTTTATAAGCAATAAAAACCAAATATTTTATTTTGTATTTTTTAAATACTGAGTGCTGCCAGTTACAGAAATTATTTTACCTCTTTTAGTTGTTTAGAATTTAGTCGAATGCAATAATTTAATCATATTAATTGTTCTATAAAAAATACTAAGGACATAAAAAAAAAATTTTTGATGATTAGATTGTTTTGACTTAACGTATGGACATTTTTAACCGCCTTAAGAAAAGGAGGAGGTTTTCAAGTCGCCTTAATCTTCTTTTTTATGTATGTTTCTACGCCTAGACCGGTTTCAAATAGTAGATTGTATGATAAGGGAGCTATTTTGCTCCCTTATCATACTATCTACTTTTATGGCGAGGGCGCTACTTTGATTCAAGAGTGAAGCAAAGGAATTCAAAGTAAATAATAACACAAGTTCTTAATGATAGGTACTTAATTTGGGCTAGATAATTGGTGTGAGCGTAGAAATAATTATCCCTCCTAATATTATAAAAAGCTTTCACGTCTAAAGCACTGAACCAAATTTGATGAAATTTGGTACAAATATAGATCTCGAGGTGGGACATAGGCTACTTTTTATCGCGAATAAAATGTTGAATGGGTTGAAATAGGGGATGAAAGTTTGTATGGAAGTTCGAGATGGCGGACGCGACTTTTTGATATAATATCAATATGGGTATCATTTTCGTGGTTTTCGGGGGGCCTGATTACGAATACAACATCTTTTTTGAAATCCAAGATGGCGGACGTGACTTTTTGATATAATATCAATACGGGTATCATTTTCGTGGTTTTCGGAGGTCCCGATTCCGAATTCAACATCCATTTTGAGATCCAAGATGGCGGACACAACTTTTTAATAAAATATCAATATGGGTATCATTTTCGTGGTTTTCGGCGGCCCAGATTCCAAATACAACATCTATTTTGAGATCCAAGATGGCGGACACAACTTTTTAATATAATATCAATATGGGTATCATTTTCGCGGTTTTCGGAGGTTCCGATTCCTAATACACCATCCATTTTGAGATCCAAGATGGCGGACGCGACTTTTTAACATAATGTAAATATGGGTATGGTTTTCGTGGTTTTTGGGGGTCCGGATTACGAATAAGACATCTACTTCGAGATCCAAAATGGCGGACGTGACTTTTTGATAATTTGTCAATATAGGTATCATTTTCGTGGTTTTCGGGGGTCCCGATTCCGAATGTGACATCTATTTCTAGATCCAAGATGGTGTTTGCGACTTTTTAATACAAAATCGACATAGGTATCATTTTCGACGTGTTCGTCCACGAAAACCACGAAAATGATACCCATATTGATATTTTATCAAAAAGTCACGTCCGCCATCTTGGATATCAAAAAAGATGTTGTTCGCAATTGGAACCCCCGAAAACCACAAAAATGATACCCGTATTGATATTTTATTAAAAAGTTGTGTCCGCCATCTTGGATCTCAAAATGGGTGTTGTATTTGGAATCGGGACCACCGAAAACCACGAAAATGATACAAATATTGATATTATATTAAAAAGTTGTGTCCGCCATCTTGGATCTCAAAATAGATGTTGTATTTGGAATCTGGGCCGCCGAAATCACGAAAATGATACCCATATTGATATTTTATTAAAAAGTTGTGTCCGCCATCTTGGATCTCAAAATGGATGTTGAATTCAGAATCAGGACCCCCTAAAACCACGAAAATGATACCCATATTGATATTTTATTAAAAAGTTGTGTCCGCCATCTTGGATCTCAAAATGGATGTTGAATTCAGAATCGGGACCCTCTAAAACCACGAAAATGATACCCATATTGATATTATATTAAAAAGTCACGTCCGCCATCTTGGATCTCAAAATAGATGTTGTATTTGGAATCGGGACCTCCGAAAACCACGAAAATGATACCCATATTGATATTATATCAAAAAGTCACGTCCGCCATCTTGGATCTCAAAATGGATGATGAATTCGGAATTGGGACCTCCGAAAACCACGAAAATGATACCCATATTGATATTATATTAAAAAGTCACGTCCGCCATCTTGGATCTCAATATTTTTTTTTTTAATCGGGACCCCCGAAACCCACCAAAATGGTACCCTGATATTTTATTTAAAACTATCCGTCAAAAACTTTGGTGTGGCTTTTCCGTTTCATCGAATTTACAAATTACGATGTATCTATCGTATAAAAAGAAGTTTCACTTCAAAATCAGAAGTAGTATTCATGTTTTATTTAAATTACCTGGTTTTGGGGTGACGTGGTTTTAGTGACCACACCAATTTTTAGTAGTGTGCGTGTATCTGTGTGTAAGCGTTAGCACACATAACAAATTTTTTGCGTCAGTTTTAAAGCGGCATATTGTATGGAACTATCCTTCTAGTATGTTCTTATTCTAAGTATGCAGGTAACTTACTACCTACCACGAGCGCATAAAATATACTTAGGTAAGTACTGTTGGGGTCGAATTATAAAAAAAAACTCCTTCTTACTTATATTACCTTTAATCTCAGGTAACTTTATACAATTTTATAACAAAACTATATTTCGATGGGTCCTATGTATATGGGCCAAACTAGCAATTTGGTCATTTTGACTTTTTTATGGTAAACGCATCTTATCGATATAATTAATTATGTGAGCTATTTAAAAAAAAAGATTTCTGCATAGAAACACGATTTTTTATTACAGTATAACAGCCTATTAAACATGAATTTAAACGTACAAGGTCCTAGGAGTAGTTAGAGACTTTTACGCGGGGATTTCTCACGCTTTTGCGTGGGAACTCCCCGCGTAAAAGTCTCTAAAATTTAAAGTTTGGACAAATCAGTAACTAGTAAGTAGTAAGAATAAATAAAAAAACCGGACAAGTGCGAGTCGGACTCGCCCACCGAGGGTTCCAAACAAATTAGTATTTTTTTTTGCGGCAGAAACGGCCGTATCTTTTTTTGCGTTAACTTGGATGTTTGATTTTTTCATAGCTTCAAGGGACTGTAGACTTGAGTATATTGTTTTAATTTGAACACGATACCTCCACGCATTCCTGAGATAAAGGCAAACATCAATGATTGATTACGTACTTTAAATAAAGACTACATTTTTTATGATTTAATTACAAATATATAGTTTTCAGAGTTTTACCTGTGGCATAAGACGATATTACTTGCCAGAAGTTCTAGGTCAACGGGAAGTATCCTAGTAATTTTGATTCCCTTGAGCGTGTCGAAAAATGCATTTTTTTGCGGCATAAACGGCTTTATTATTTTTGCGTCAGCTAAAAAGTTGGATTTTTTCATAGCTTCAAAAGACCGTAGACCTGAGTATGTATATAGTTTTAATTTCAACTCGATACCTCCACTCGTTCCCGAGATAAAGGGTCTTGACAAACAGACGGACAAAGACGAAACTAGTGGTATGCAAAACGATGTTATTAAACACCATTCGTTGTGGGCCAAAGATTATAAGAACTGCAATGAGTAAATTTTCTGATACAAGTAGGCTCACCTTAGTTAATAACAGATGTCGACATGATCACCATAACAAATCTATTGATGCAGAAATGATCAAAAATGTTCTGAACTGGACCATGTCAAGTCTTTTGAACCGGTTGATTCACATTATTGTCGCAAAAACAGTACCTTATAAACTTTATTTAGATGGTTCTTTAAGTTTTATCCGAATATGAACAAATCTTTAATCAGCCAGTAAGGAGGCAAATTGCCGATAGACCTACAGATATTCATCTGCAACTATGTCACAATCAGCTGTTATCAACACAACCTTCGAAGAAGAAAAACTTGCTTGATGTACGTCGAAAAAATATTATCCCACCTGTGTAACACAGTTATTATGAAAATTTACTAGCATCTAATGGCAATGTGTCTATTAATGAAAGCGATAATGAACAAAAATAATGAAGACTTATTAAGAATTACTAGTAATTGATTTTGGTAATTTTATTACTTGATTAAACTACAGATGTTCTTTATTTTGTTTACACCAGATAGGTTTTGAATTTTGTTATTTTTTGTAATTTTATTAAGAAAATAATAATGTAAATTACATTATTAGTTAATTTATTATGTTAATCAAACTAAGATGTCCAGTAACAGTTTCATTCTTAAAATTTTTACGTCATTTTTTGTCATGAAAATACCAAAAAGACTGAATACGGGTCCATATGTGTAGTTTTAAGGCTAATTGAATAAAACTATTGCGAGTTTTTTTTATTTTTCAAATGATCTAACTGAAAACTTAGTCCGTAAGTTAGCAGATTGTAAAAGGTATAAGTGCCAATGTGACATAAATAACTAAAATTAAATATCTAAATGGCTTACAATATTCTAATTAATGAATTATCAACTATTTCAATTGTTACTTGATTTTATGGGTAAAAATTATATACTTTATGCTACTTAGCGTAATACGCGTATAATGGCCAATATGACACATTGGCCCTTTTAGGCTGTTTTTATAGAAAAAATATTTTAACAAAAACTAACATAGAAGAGCCAATGTGACGTAAAAAAAACCCCGATATATGTATGTATAAAATACTATAGTATAAATGAGGAGGATAGTTGTCTTAGCAAACGAGCAAAAAATCGAAAACTTCGGTTTTATCAATCTGAAGTTATAGTAAATTTAAACTTTGGAAGCCTCTCCTGTAAAGTTGTGATTTTGCATTTTGGCCCATATACATAGGACCCATCGATTTTTTGGCTTCTATAAAAATATCCTATTTGCTTAGAATAAGAACATACTAGAAGGATAGTTCCATACAATATGCCGCTTCAAAACTGACGCAAAATATTTGTTATGTGTGCTAACGCTTACACACAGATACACGCACACTACTAAAAATTGGTGTGGTCATTAAAACCACGTCACCCCAAAACCAGGTAATTTAAATAAAACATGAATACTACTTCTGATTTTGAAGTGAAACTTCTTTTTATACGATAGATACATCGTAATTTGTAAATTCGATGAAACGGAAAAGCCACACCAAAGTTTTTGACGGATAGTTTTAAATAAAATATCAGGGTACCATTTTGGTGGGTTTCGGGGGTCCCGATTAAAAAAAAAAAATATTGAGATCCAAGATGGCGGACGTGACTTTTTAATATAATATCAATATGGGTATCATTTTCGTGGTTTTCGGAGGTCCCAATTCCGAATTCATCATCCATTTTGAGATCCAAGATGGCGGACGTGACTTTTTGATATAATATCAATATGGGTATCATTTTCGTGGTTTTCGGAGGTCCCGATTCCAAATACAACATCTATTTTGAGATCCAAGATGGCGGACGTGACTTTTTAATATAATATCAATATGGGTATCATTTTCGTGGTTTTAGAGGGTCCCGATTCTGAATTCAACATCCATTTTGAGATCCAAGATGGCGGACACAACTTTTTAATAAAATATCAATATGGGTATCATTTTCGTGGTTTTAGGGGGTCCTGATTCTGAATTCAACATCCATTTTGAGATCCAAGATGGCGGACACAACTTTTTAATAAAATATCAATATGGGTATCATTTTCGTGATTTCGGCGGCCCAGATTCCAAATACAACATCTATTTTGAGATCCAAGATGGCGGACACAACTTTTTAATATAATATCAATATTTGTATCATTTTCGTGGTTTTCGGTGGTCCCGATTCCAAATACAACACCCATTTTGAGATCCAAGATGGCGGACACAACTTTTTAATAAAATATCAATACGGGTATCATTTTTGTGGTTTTCGGGGGTTCCAATTGCGAACAACATCTTTTTTGATATCCAAGATGGCGGACGTGACTTTTTGATAAAATATCAATATGGGTATCATTTTCGTGGTTTTCGTGGACGAACACGTCGAAAATGATACCTATGTCGATTTTGTATTAAAAAGTCGCAAACACCATCTTGGATCTAGAAATAGATGTCACATTCGGAATCGGGACCCCCGAAAACCACGAAAATGATACCTATATTGACAAATTATCAAAAAGTCACGTCCGCCATTTTGGATCTCGAAGTAGATGTCTTATTCGTAATCCGGACCCCCAAAAACCACGAAAACCATACCCATATTTACATTATGTTAAAAAGTCGCGTCCGCCATCTTGGATCTCAAAATGGATGGTGTATTAGGAATCGGAACCTCCGAAAACCGCGAAAATGATACCCATATTGATATTATATTAAAAAGTTGTGTCCGCCATCTTGGATCTCAAAATAGATGTTGTATTTGGAATCTGGGCCGCCGAAAACCACGAAAATGATACCCATATTGATATTTTATTAAAAAGTTGTGTCCGCCATCTTGGATCTCAAAATGGATGTTGAATTCGGAATCGGGACCTCCGAAAACCACGAAAATGATACCCGTATTGATATTATATCAAAAAGTCACGTCCGCCATCTTGGATTTCAAAAAAGATGTTGTATTCGTAATCAGGCCCCCCGAAAACCACGAAAATGATACCCATATTGATATTATATCAAAAAGTCGCGTCCGCCATCTCGAACTTCCATACAAACTTTCATCCCCTATTTCAACCCATTCAACATTTTATTCGCGATAAAAAGTAGCCTATGTCCCACCTCGAGATCTATATTTGTACCAAATTTCATCAAATTTGGTTCAGTGCTTTAGACGTGAAAGCTTTTTATAATATTAGGAGGGATAATTATTTCTACGCTCACACCAATTATCTAGCCCAAATTAAGTACCTATCATTAAGAACTTGTGTTATTATTTACTTTGAATTCCTTTGCTTTGCTCTTGAATCAAAGTAGCGCCCTCGCCGTAAAAGTAGATAGTATGATAAGGGAGCAAAATAGCTCCCTTATCATACAATCTACTATTTGAAACCGGTCTAGGCGTAGAAACATACATAAAAAAGAAGATTAAGGCGACTTGAAAACCTCCTCCTTTTCTTAAGGCGGTTAAAAATGTCCATACGTTAAGTCAAAACAATCTAATCATCAAAAATTTTTTTTTTATGTCCTTAGTATTTTTTATAGAACAATTAATATGATTAAATTATTGCATTCGACTAAATTCTAAACAACTAAAAGAGGTAAAATAATTTCTGTAACTGGCAGCACTCAGTATTTAAAAAATACAAAATAAAATATTTGGTTTTTATTGCTTATAAAGTGAAAATACAATAAAATATTAAAAACTTACGTGTGAAAAGTAATGTTCTCACTCTTTTTATTTTTTTCAGTTCGATTATTACACCATATAATAGCACAAATCGTCATTTTTTTATAATTTGTTGGAGATGCGTACGGAGTGCGTTGACCTCGAGGACTACGCATAGAGATTCCGTATGGTGCCAAATAAGGCCTAATATTGGTTGCACCAAATTGAATGCCCGGATACGGTATCTGTATGTTCTTAATCTAAGCCTATTTGCAAGGAGCTTATACTAAGAATGGAGTCATTAGTCAAAATAACAAAGTGAGGGCAAAAATTTTGACAATACTTGACATTTCAAATTACACATCTCTCTTTCTAGAAATTGTCGTCATCTCTTTCTAAACACGACTACATAGAAACAAGATTTCCCCAGTATTTCGCCATCTTTCTAAAACAAAAGTAGAAAAGTAGCTAAAAACTTAACATATTGTATTCAATTATCAGTATTTATTATCAATGAAAGAAATAAATATAATATATTTACTTTTAATGTTTAGGTTTGTATATTATTTTGAAAATCATCACTGTGATTCTTTCTATAACTTATGGGAAATGAAAGGATTTATGTAATGGCAGCACTTTCTTCATGTGTCAATGTCCCGAAATCTCAACATGACATAAATTGTCGAAATTGACGTATTCATAAATATCGACTCGCGATTTTGGTACGGCTTTTTAGTTTAAAATAAGGATAAATAGTGAGAAATTATACATATATAGTTATTTCGTGCTGGTAGAAGTGAGTAGTATTGAGGATGCAGTGTGAATTTCACTTGTAAGTGTCATAATTGCATATAATATTGTTCAATCTATAAATTTCATTTTTCACCCGTAATTCCAGATTATTAGCGTTATTTTGCAAAACTCCATAAGAGGGAGAAATTTCTGATACTCGTATTTAATCCTATCTTAGAATTTAATGAATTTTTGTACATAATTTACTTATTCAAATATTTGTAAACAAATGACTAGGGTGACTAGGATTTCCGGAATTATAAGGAAATAATATCCCTTTCTATCCATTCCTTTTATAAATGGTAATCAAAATTGATAGATTATTTTATTTAATTCTTTGAAATAACTATTACATAGATAAAATACATAAATAGTTTTACCCATTTTTAGTTCGAAATGTTTATTTACAAATAAAATATGTAATTTGTGTAATGTAAATTATTTTATTTGAGAAAAAGATAATGAGAGTATTGATTGGATTGTACTAGTGTAATAATGTTTATCATTCACATTTGCATGTACTAACATGCAACGCAGATACATTGCACACAGACAGACAGTATTAATAAAATTGTGGCTGCGCTCTTCTGCACTTGTAATCAAATAGCATATTAAAATCTATCAAATGATAGTTTTTAATATGCTATTTGATTACAAGTTAAAAGTGTACATAAATATTTATATACACTTTTAACTTATATACATAAAATTTTCTTTTCTTTTTAGATTTCCGAAGCGACGGACCATATGGTTGTCTATTGTGTCTTTAAAAACAAAATTTTAATGAATTTGAAAATATGTAGCTTCCACTTTCAAGACACCGACACTTTCAAGGCAACTGCTTATGTCAAACTTCAAGCCCTTTTTTCAATAAAACCACTACTCAATCACTTTTCAAAGGCAACCCTTGAATTGGTTAGTACAAATTTTCTTGATAATATAGGTACAGTTAATACAGAGAGCTAAAATGTTTGGGGAAATAATTTTAAGGGCATCAGGCATCATCAATTATTGAATATACAATGACTCAATTGAATTTTAACATTCTGTATAGTCACCAAAATGCCGTATGACGCAAAAATGAGAAACCAGGATTTCCGAACTAATTAGTCTATTGTCACCAACACTTCATTTATCGATGTTTAGAGTAGGTTAAATAAAGCGTAAGAAATATACATTCGAATTAAGTTAATATAGTATGAATAATTTCTAATCTAGTCCGTTACACTTTTATCTTGATTATGCTATGCCCAAATGGGCACCATGATGTGCTGGTGTTGTTTGTGAACATCTGTTATTTACATTCATGAATGCATTAAATTATTTGATTTGATTTGAATTATATTTACAAGTTTTGTTTGCCTAATCTTCTTTTTATATACCGATAAATGTCGAATCGAAACCGACGAGTTGGGTCGATTTTATTGCACGTAAGTGTAGATAACGGTCATTTTTTCAATATAAATTAATAGCTTTAGATATTTTTATAAATAAACTTAAATAAATATATAATAACCGTGACTCGCAAACAAATATTCGTGTTCGCCGCACAAATATTTGCCGGCACCAGGATTCAAACCCGAAAGGCTTCATGTGTAGGTAGCTATACTGACCACTCCACCATGACGGCGTCAAAAAGTTGTTTATATTGATGGCCTAAAACACCCCAAATATTACATATAATGCAGGCTGTAACATGTAGGGTACCATGTTTAAGTACCCTTCATGTTACAGCCTGTATTATACTAAAAACCAAGTGCTACTAAACTTACTTTTTTGTAGCCAGTAGCTGTTACTTATGTAACTAATTCACGGAAAGTTACTAGAGCTAACAATTTCTTCTGTTGTATAAAAAACCGCACTTCGGCTTTCAGCCGTAATATCTATCAATATAAAGAAAGTCTGGTAGTAAGTTGGTAAGTTGCGCATCATTACGGCCCTATTATCATTACTCAAGAACGGCTAGATCGGTATACCACACAATGTATTTTTATAGCATTGCTAACCGGAAAACCTTAAATGTATGCTTAGCACCTAAAAAACAAGAATAATTTAATGTCTATGAGTTGACGTGACATGAGATAAGCTATATAATAAACTGTAACGTGCCTCTTAAAATCAAGAGTCACAGAAGCGATAAATCCTCGTATTTCGGTTGCTGATTTTTTTCCTGGGAGCCGAAAATAGATAACATTACCGTGCTAAAAGGCACTCAGGAAAAAAAGTTTAAAGTAATTATTATGAATTTTGATTCTTTGTCATGGAAAACTCAAAACTCAAATTATTTTCAACTTGTGGTTTTATTAACGTAACGAAGTTCAAGTGTAACGTTACACATACATATTTTACCGACCTACATACATAATTTTTTTTTAATTAAATCAGATTACACTATTTATAAATATTACATAAATTAAGATATAAAGGAAGCTCATCTAATTGAAATATTTCTTTAAAGTTCGCCTCCTAAATTTATCAATAGGTTTTAGCGCTCCATATTAACGTTGATAAGCTACATTTTAGTGACCGTACGACTGTTGCGGGCAATCTCCGATAGATTGCGCCTGCGTCGCCGGGCAGTCTCGATCGAGTCAGGAATCGCAAACAAAGGCTTGGTGATTCGGTTTTGCGCTTGCGTGGTTCGCTAAGTAAATTGAGCACCGACAAGACCTACCTAATACTAATTAACTAATTTGATAATCGTGTGCAATAATAGTTATTTATTTAATGTGTTTAACCCCTAATTGGGGTCCAAGATTAGGCTAAGGTAGCCGCTGTCGCCTCAGCTATTTCACTTCCGCCCAGGGCTGGACTTACAGTGAGCAGCAGTACAAGCCGCCCTAACTCGTCCCACCGAGCGACCCTCACCGAGACCATCTCCGGCTACCACCAGGGGAGTACACGCTATTGGGCATTATACCACCATTTAATAAATTGTTCTGCACGGATCTCTCGTGTCTCATTTAACTCCCTATATCTTAGGACCGTGGGAGCACGTGAGACCTTACCCGTGGCACAAGACTGTCCGTGATTAATTTATGCTACAGGCACCCTACTAGAAAGAGACAGGGCCTCTCTAGCAATGTCAAGAAATGTCATGAAATGTCAAGGGTTGTCAAAATTTTTGCCCTCACTTTTTTCATTTGACTAATGACTCCATTCTTAATTCTATCTTCATGCCTATTTGTAATAATGTAAAATATAAGCTCCTTGGTAATAATAAATCTTCCTGACAATCAATTGTCATGTCCCTTTTTTAAACACATTAATCATAAAAAACTACCATAAAGTTCCTACAACCAAATAGGTCATTACAGTACTTAGGGCAACATTGTGATAAGTACACAAGACATACCTACATTTTAACTCACTTACTGCCTATGGAATAGTTAATTAGGTAGGTACTTTGAATAACAATTTAAAAAAAATCATAATCTGTAAGGTTTAAAGAAAAAAATTTCAATGGACGAATTAAACAGTCAAAGCGCATTACCTTGAGCTCGAAACTGCTGCCTCAGTCTCGAAACTTCTAATTGAATCTTGAATCTATAATTGAATAGCAACACTGAAAGTCCAGGGACTTCATTATCACCTCTGTAATATAAAATAAAATATTATCTATTAAACACTTATTTATATATCTATTAGGCACTGTATGGTCCATACAGCCAGATGTGGCTTTATGTGTAACAAAATGATACCTAAGGCTCTGCTTAAATAAATAAAAGAGAATTTGAGGCGATAACTGAACTCAATTTCGGAAACAGCGCTTAAAAAACGTTGTCATGGTTGGATCATTCGTTGGCGTAGGTAAGTTAGTTGTGCGTTGGTCCAAGGGAATGGGTTAAGCAGGCCACCCACGTTAAGCAGGCCACGCACGTTAGGGTTTACCTGACAGTTTTAACTGTTCAGGTGAACTGTTCAGGTAAACATGAGCGTGTATGCCGCAAAACTGCGCAGGTTTCCACACCTGTTCAGGCGAGCGAAAAAATATGAATTTACATATTGTATACCTGAACAGTTTTAACTGTTCAGGTATACAAATGAGCGTGTATGGCGGTCGCCGCGCTAGCGTCAGTTGTCCGATGATTCCTAGAGAGTAAAGACGCACGGCGCTCTACTGTTAAATTATAAAAAACTGTATTAAATGACTTCGTATACCCTGTTCCAATTACAAAGTCCTTTTTGACAGATGAATTCGTCCATAGAATGTTATTGAGACGCAAATTATCAATGAAAAAGTATAATATTGCATTTTTGAGTAATACAAATACAATGTTATTTAAACCCGATAAATGGTGGCTTAATCTACACCATAAACATGGGTAGGTATTACCCATGTTTATGAAAGAATAATTTAATTAATTATGAATAATGATATTATAGCAAAATATTTGAAGTAAGTATTGATATAGTCATCTATGAGGCGACATAGCTTTTCTCATTATTGTAATTTATGGAAGTCACCTACCGCTAATACCTACCTACATACATAATATATAATCAAAATCATATTCCGAAAAGGTGTACATTTGGTTACACATAAAGCCACATCTGGCAGTATGGACCATGCTATGCCATGGCCCATACTGCCAGATTTGGCTTTGCATAAATACTTTGGGGCACTGCATGCCTCAGTGCCTTAAACTAGTGACAGATTGCCAGCCTGTCACCTATCACCGCTAGAAACTAAATTTCCTTTTCTTTAATAAAATAAACTTAATAACGCTACGGTGACGAGATAAAGCGCCGCCGAGGTCGTGGTTTCAACTGAGAGTTTGTTCAGGTTTACCGCTACGTGTATGGTCTCTATGCAGCTCAGGATTACCTGACAGTTTTAACTGTTCAGGTGAACTGTTCAGGTAAACATGAGCGTGTATGCCGCAAAACTGCGCAGGTTTCCACACCTGTTCAGGCGAGCGAAAAAATATGAATTTACATATTGTATACCTGAACAGTTTTAACTGTTCAGGTAAAACTGAGCGTGTATGGCGGTCGCCGCGCAGGCGTCAGTTGTCCGATGATTCCTAGAGAGTAAAGACGCACGGCGCTCTGCTGTTAAATTATAAAAAACTGTATTAAATGACTTCGTATACCCTGTTCCAATTACGAAGTCCTTTTTGATAGAATGTTATTGAGACGCAAATTATCAATGAAAAAGTATAATATTGCATTTTTGAGTAATACAAATACAATGTTATTTAAACCCGATAAATGGTGGCTTAATCAACACCATAAACATGGGTAGGTATTACCCATGTTTATGAAAGAATAATTAAATTAATTATGAATAATGATATTATAGCAAAATATTTGAGGTATTGATATAGTCATCTATGAGGCGACATAGCTTTTCTCATTATTGTAATTTATGGAAGTCACCTACCGCTAATACCTACCTACATACATAATATATAATCAAAATCATATTCCGAAAAGGTGTACATTTGGTTACACATAAAGCTACATCTGGCAGTATGGACCATGCTATGCCATGGCCCATACTGCCAGATTTGGCTTTGCATAAATACTTTGGGGTACTGCATGCCTCAGTGCCCTAAACTAGTGACAGATTGCCAGCCTGTCACCTATCACCGCTAGTAACTAAATTTAATTTTCTTTAATAAAATAAACTTAATAACGCTACGGTGACGAGATAAAGCGCCGCCGAGGTCATGGTTTCAACTGAGAGTTTGTTCAGGTTTACCGCTACGTGTATGGTCTCTATGCGGCTCAGGTTTACATGACAGTTTTACCTGAACAGTTAAAACTGTCAGGTAAACCCTAACGTGGGTGGCCTGCTTTAGGGTTTACCTGACAGTTTTAACTGTTCAGGTAAAACTGTCATGTAAACCTGAGCTGCATAGAGACCATACACGTAGCGGTAAACCTGAAAAAACTCTCAGTTGAAACCACGACTTCGGCGGCGCTTTATCTCGTCACCGTAGCGTTATTAAGTTTATTTTATTAAAGAAAAGGAAATTTAGTTACTAGCGGTGATAGGTGAAAGGCTGGCAATCTGTCACTAGTTTAGGGCACTGAGGCATGCAGTGCCCCAAAGTATTTATGCAAAGCTAAATCTGGCAGTATGGGCCATGGCATAGCATGGTCCATACTGCCAGATGTGGCTTTATGTGTAACCAAATGTACACCTTTTCGGAATATGATTTTGATTATACAGGGTGTAAAAGACATGAACAGTCAAACGAGAACTATGTATTCGGCTCACCATCATAACATTTTTCTTTCTTCAGACTATACCTGGGAAATTGATAGTTACGATTTTATTGAAGGTCAAAGTCATAATTTTTTTTTTAATTTTTTTATGAAAACGTTTTCTATACGTTATTTATTAATTATTGTCCAAAGAAACATTATCATTTTTTTTAGTATTTCATAACAAAAAATGGCTTCAAAACGTTAGCGTTCAATGTAGCTCACTCGATGCGCACGGACACTAACGAACGGGGCCGCTGTCTGGCAAAATTATCGCGGTTTTGCGAGTTGCGTGCGAGTTGAGACCTTTACATTGCGCGGTACAATTTGCAATTTTTTTTAACACCAAAAAATAAAAATCATTTCCCAGCAATATTTTTTTTGAAATATGTCTTATTTTGATGTATAGAATACGTGGTTTTCATTTGACTGTTCATGTCTTTTACACCCAGTATATTATGTATGTAGGTAGGTATTAGCGGTAAGTGACTTCCATAAATTACAATAATGAGAAAAGCTATGTCGCCTAATAGATGACTATATCAATACCTCAAATATTTTGCTATAATATCATTATTCATAATTAATTTAATTATTCTTTCATAAACATGGGTAATACCTACCCATGTTTATGGTGTTGATTAAGCCACCATTTATCGGGTTTAAATAACATTGTATTAGTATTACTCAAAAATGCAATATTATACTTTTTCATTGATAATTTGCGTCTCAATTACATTCTATGGACGAATTCATCTGTCAAAAAGGACTTCGTAATTGGAACAGGGTATACTAAGTCATTTAATACAGTTTTTTATAATTTAAAAGTAGAGCGCCGTGCGTCTTTACTCTCTAGGAATCATCGGACAACTGACGCCTGCGCGGCGACCGCCATACACGCTCAGTTGTATACCTGAACAGTTAAATCTGTTCAGGTATACAATATGTAAATTCATATTTTTTCGCTCGCCTGAACAGGTGTGGAAACCTGCGCAGTTTTGCGGCATACACGCTCATGTTTACCTGAACAGTTCACCTGAACAGTTAAAACTGTCAGGTAAACCCTAACGTGGGTGGCCTGCTTTAGGCGTTAATCGGTTAGTAAGGGAGTCAGGACTTTTGATTTTATACATGGTCTGTGGTTGAGGGATCCAGGTAAAGATCGATTCCGTCTTCGGCCTTAAGCAGGCCACCCACGTTAGGGTTTACCTGACAGTTTTAACTGTTCAGGTAAAACTGTCATGTAAACCTGAGCTGCATAGAGACCATACACGTAGCGGTAAAACTGAACAAACTCTCAGTTGTAACCACGACCTCGGCGGCGCTTTATCTCGTCACCGTAGCGTTATTAAGTTTATTTTATTAAAGAAAAGGAAATTTAGTTACTAGCGGTGATAGGTGACAGGCTGGCAATCTGTCACTAGTTTAGGGCACTGAGGCATGCAGTGCCCCAAAGTATTTATGCAAAGCCAAATCTGGCAGTATGGGCCATGGCATAGCATGGTCCATACTGCCAGATGTGGCTTTATGTGTAACCAAATGTACACCTTTTCGGAATATGATTTTGATTATATATTATGTATGTAGGTAGGTATTAGCGGTAGGTGACTTCCATAAATTACAATAACATTGTATTTGTATTACTCAAAAATGCAATATTATACTTTTTCATTGATAATTTGCGTCTCAATTACATTCTATGGACGAATTCATCTGTCAAAAAGGACTTCGTAATTGGAACAGGGTATACGAAGTCATTTAATACAGTTTTTTATAATTTAACAGTAGAGCGCCGTGCGTCTTTACTCTCTAGGAATCATCGGACAACTGACGCCTGCGCGGCGACCGCCATACACGCTCAGTTTTACCTGGGCCCCGATCGCGGTAAATAATTTCAAGTCGAACGCAGATGAAACACAGACGTGTCAAAGTTACGTTTCTGTTAAGCCCTGTCCGCACAGCAATAAAATATTCGCGCGGAAATAATATCGCGTTCAATTTGAACGCGATATTATTTATCGCTGTGCGGACAGGGCTTAACAGAAACGTAACTTTGACAGCGTTTGTGTTTCATCTGCGTTCGACTTGAAATTATTTACCGCGATCGGGGCCCTGAACAGTTAAAACTGTTCAGGTATACAATATGTAAATTCATATTTTTTCGCTCGCCTGAACAGGTGTGGAAACCTGCGCAGTTGTGTGGCATACACGCTCATGTTTACCTGAACAGTTCACCTGAACAGTTAAAACTGTCAGGCAAACCCTAACGTGGGTGGCCTGCTTTATCGTCACTTGCCATCAGGTAGATAAGGACAAGAGCTTCAAAACAATAAGGCTTTCTAACCGAAAGGCCATAGGCGAAAGGTGACGGATTTTCGTACAAACTTTCATCCTCTATTTTATTATAGCCTTGCGAGTATAATTTCGAGAAATCCTAAAAGATCTCTATCTGAATTTTTAACCGAAAGGCCATACACCAATTTTTAAGTACTTATTTTACTTTAAAAATGTCTAAATTGCAAACAAACTTTTATACGTAAGGGCAACGAATTAGGAATTATATAGAAGCATAACTCCCTAACGAAGCGCGCTAAAACATGGTCCCAAACTCATACAATTAAACTGATAATAGTAACGCGATACGCACACAGACAAAACAAAATACCTTGCTAAATTTATTTTCTACTCATCAATTCGTCAACCCATTCATTTGGTGCGCATCTTTACTTAGTAGGATAATATTAAGAGTGAAACGGAAATATCAAACCCAAGCGAGTTCGTGTGAAACGGATTATTAAGCGGTACACGCCCAAAGTATGTTACCTACTCTGCTAACAGCGGCGAGGATGGTGTAATACAATAGGTATCAAGTCATATTAAATATGAGTCGGTATCTATGACACGCGACTGATAAAAAAATATACGAGTATATAATATAGCTCTAGACTATTGGAAACTTTTGGATTATTACATTTGTATGTTTAACTAATGCAAAAATTTAAGGCGCCGCATTGTTGGAGAAAGTTATGACTAAATTAATTAAAGATTATGTAACAATCTGTACAGAGTGTACAAATTAACACTAGAAAGACCAAGGCCGTCAATTTGACGGCACGGGGATTTCATTCTCAAATATTTTACAAACTATGTTTTTGTTTCTTTTCATATTTTATGACTTTTCCTAATTTGTTATTGTTAGCTTAAATCTATAAAAAAATCTATTAAAATATGTGTAGTATATGAGATTCTTTTACAACTACCTACTAAGACCGCACACCGTCAATGTGACGGCATATGAAAACAGTGATAAGAATAGTAAGTAAACAAATTTTTCTACGAAGTAATACGGGTACTTATCTTTTATTTATTTTTATTTCTAAATAAGCTGTTATTGTCTAGCTTGTTTACATTACATTGATTTATGCTCGTGGCGCCTATAACTAGATTTGGATAATTTGTGGTTGCAAGATTGCGTATCACCCGTTTTCAAAATACTACCCAATTATGTGGTTTTGAAATCAACCCTATTTCAAAAAGGGCCGAAACTTTACCACTGACAACTTTTTCACGTCTCTAAATTTGCCTAAAAAACTAATAGTCGAAAATACTACCTACTATTGTTGGAACAATGCGGCAAGCAAAACGAGAAATACTATTCTTACTACAAGATATGAAACATTTATAATGAAAACAGAGACCGATACAACTCTTACTGTCTATCAAGGAAAACCAGGAAAAATATTATTATTTTGAGATCTCTGCACCACAACGTGAGCATAGATATTGATAAAAAAAGCTGCCTGAGACAGTTGAATTTTATAATAAAACAAAATTTGATGTGGACATCATCGATCAAATGGCACGCAAGTACACTGTAAGAGGTGGAATTCGGAGATGGTCCATTCATGTTTTTTTTTATAGTATACTAGATTTAGCAGCTATAAATTCCTAGATTCTCTACCGAAAAGTCACAAGAATAAATATTTTTCGGCATGATTTTATGCTTCAACTAGTGAGCGATCTACGTGCAGAGTATGTGAAAAATAAATCAACTCCAACTGTGACTGAAAGACAAGAAAGTAATTCTGAAACAAGTTAATGATCTGCTACTAACAATAAGAAGCGGCAATGCCAAGTTAATTGTAAAAAAAGAACATGTGAAACCGCCACAATCTGTAAAACAATTGTTTGTGGAAAATTAATAAAAGATTTAAAAAAAACATTATATATTGCAAATGTTACTCAGTTTAAGTACAAAAATTGTTTATTATTGATAAAAAAATAAATTCAAATTATTTTTGTTTTATTTTAAAGTTACCCTTCTAGTGTTAAATGATACAGTTTTGTTAGAAAGATTTATATTAGTATTCGACATTTAAGACAATACTTATAGGAAAAGAAGGCGGTGGCGCACTCATGCTAGGTTGTTAACACTTCTGGTTTTCGTGGTGGGACCATAGATTTATAATAACCGCCGCGCTCGTAGAAGGTTTGGTGTTTTGATAATTAATTGCCTGTTATTTGGTCACATATGCGTCTCTTGTTCTCAATGGATTCCTCAATGTAACCTTCAGAAATCAATGGCCTGTATTTTCGACGTGGCACGCGATGAGCCGCGCGCCCCGCTCTTCGGCGGCGCCGCGTTACAAATAGATTTTTTCAAACAACTTTTCCTCCCGCATATTTAGGTCGAAGAAAAGATCAACTTTTCTTTCAATTTCAAGGAATAAAATTAGTAATTATTTCTTTTATTTAGTTTAAATAGGCCGGTGCCTGCCGACCTAATAAAAATTAATTAAAATGTTTACACAATCGGTATGAAAATAAATAGATTTCTGGAATACGATGAGGCTGGCACCAACCTTAAAAATATAGTTGGCATATTGACCTTTAGATCGTTTAAAACATAAAACTTTTATTTCTCCCTTTACAGTTTAATTTATAAAAAAACATTTTTATTTCAGTTGCAAATGAAACAACATTCATGTATAATGACATGCACTTTTAGAATTACGTTGTTAAGCTAACGACTCGTTTTATTAGTGACTGATACACATTTAACTATCTATTTTGAAAACTTTTTTTTTAAAATCTGACTTATGGTTTTTGAAATATGCGTGAAGAAAGATACATACATACACATAATTTCATGGTAAGGTAAATAAAACATTTTTTACATTCCACGGAAAATCACTAATTTATTTAGTTTATGGCGATTCGAGTACAATAAAGATTAATTTTTTGCCATGTAATGCAAGCGAATTCTTAAAAATTCTTCAATTACAGCTCTGATTAATAAAATGTTATGACAGCTGCTGTCGTGGTCATGACTCTGTTGCATAGTATTTATAATATCAGGCTTTTCTACTATTTTTGAAAAGTATTGACTTGTCAGAACACGCAGATTGCTGGCTCTAGTCAAACTTTTTTCATTTTTAGTTATCTTTAAAAGTTGTCTGAGCAGTGTCTCAGATGCCAAACAGATCTTATATATCAGAACAGAAGGATATACTAATCCTCCGTTATCTTTCAGAGATATAAATTTGTGAAAGTAGAGCTTTTCATCAGCTCGTAACAATCCAAGGCAGCTACGACATTCCAATTTTGTCTGCATTTTTCTCGCTACAAACCCTCCAATGTACCCAATAATCTGCTCCACTGTTTCCGGTAGTAACCGATCGACGTCTAATGTTTGTGATAACACCAAACAGTTTTCAGTTTCCGTGGTGAATTTTTGAGTTGATTCAGTATTGTAGAGTTTGTGTCTGAATCCGGGCGTAGTTTTATTAATCGCGGAACTACAGTTCAAAATAGGTACGTCTTCCAACGGAATACAGTTTCCTGTGAATTTAGAACGAAGTTCCAAATTGAGAAGAGTTTTTTTGTAAATACCCATAAATTGGCGTGCATTAGGGTTGTTGTTGCACCGACCATGATTGCGGATTACGCCGAAAAATAGCTCGAGATGGTCCTGGCTGAACTTATATGGTAAAATGAAATTCATTATTTTTTCTTTCTCAACAAATTCAGTGAATAACATTTTAAAGCTACAAATGCATATCATGAGTCCGAGGAAGCCCGTTTTAGATTGAGTGTTTAATAAAAGTTTTTCGGTATTTACAAACTCAGTAATCTTTTGCCCGTTTACTTTTCGAGTTTTCTTATTTTGAATATTTACTTTCAGTAAACTTAAATATTCCAAACAATTGTCTAAATATTCGAAATACTTATCTTTTCCATCAATCTTGATGGGGCGTTTGTAACCGTAACCGTTTAAATTTCTTGTATTCAAAAAATCGAACAGATTATTAATAGTCTCTACGAAATTAATTGTTGCATCAGCGTTTTGAAATTCAGGCAGATGCAGTTCGTTCGTACATAATTTCAGTGCAGTAGCTACGCTGTTGCTTAGAGTTTGCGTTGCCAATTTTACATTCATAATATTGTTTCTGAATTCCAAATGTTTTTGTGTAATTTTATTGCCAAAATGAAGCCCAATATTGTCCTGGATCTTTTTTAAACTTTGTAAATATTTCCATTGAATTCTTTGTCCATCTTTATCAATGAAAGTTTTTTTTAACCTCTAGAATATTTCGCACCAGTTTAACCATATGGCATGGATCTAACATAACAACCACGGGCTTTTGTGTGACTGGATGTCAAAATATGTTTTCATGACATTCAGTTCAAAATCACATCCCAAGAATTTAGCAGTCGCAAAGTTGGACGAACAACCATCGAAAGTAAGGCTGACAACTTCAGCTCCAACTTCGTGACATTTTGTAAGGCACATTTTAATAATGTTGCATCGTTGTTCTGCTGACAACCCGTTAATAAAAAAATAGCCTAAAGGTAATTTAAAAGAATCGTTAAATGATACCAGCATTAACACGTACACCTGTGTTGCTATTTCTTCTGGAGGGCCGTATGTTACAAGTCCATCAATATTTTGGCCATTAAAAATTTTCTGTTGTCTTATGGCCATTTCGTCTACTATTAGACAGGTAAGATTTTTGTTAGTTTTGATGAATTTTGCTTTTAGGGCTCTAAAAGACTCCTCAGTGAATCCAGGCTTTCCGTCAATAGACTGGTACCATTTGGAAATCGTTGTTGGATGAGGCAAACATGAGAGTAATTGACTTCTTATATATTTATATGCTGCAGGTGAATAATAGTTTACGGTCAACGCAAATTTTTTTATCGCCGGAGTGAACTTAACTATACTTCGACCTTTTCTAGATGATTTTTTGTGAAGAGTGCTAACTATGTCATTTGCAAAGCCACTGAGAGCAGTATGCAAAGTAGAATTCCCAAATCCTTTATTTTTTAAAGTTTTGATAATATCTTTCAGTGTTATATTACGTTTTAGTAACCTTTTATTTTTCATTTGCAATTTCTTAATTTTTCTCAATTGTTGTTTAAGTTGCTGCTTTCTAGGACTATTAAACACTGACTCGATTTCTGATGATGGGATATTTATGGGAGTATTGGATAACGCTCTTATTTTTTCTTTTCCATGTTCATATTGTGCAGTCTCAAGCTGTTGCCTTTTCATTATTTTAATGGGTAGTAAGTTTTCGTCATCCAAAACATCAAGAGTCTGAAACATACCAAATTGTATTTCCTAACTATAATCCTCAATAATGTTACAATTTTATAATAGCTTTATGTAATATAGATTACGAAAAATATAATTTATGTAAGTAAATAGTAATCAAATGCATAAAAATTTCATTTTCGCTTTTACCTGTTCACGTTTCTGTACTTGTGGATATTCGCTAATATTTTGAATGTGACATTCATTAATGCTTCTATTTGATATTGAAATTTCTAAAGCCAATACAGGAAGTTCCTCTTCAGAATGCATCTAAAATGTGATAATTATTTATTTAAAGGGAAAATTGATTGTTAATTTAGCTATTGAGTGAGACTATTTGTTGTGTTGAGATCATTTTTTTTACCATCTGCTTATGACATTCCGTCCTTTCCTGAACCAAAGAAGATATTTTGTTCGAAGTTTTCTCCTGAAGATGCTCATTATTACTTCCTTACCATCTATAACGAAAAAATTAAAATTTTACCTGCTATGAAAAAAACAAACAAAAACTACTAAAATGTCATATAAATAAACATACATTTATATAATTTCTTACTTTTTATACAACCCGATAAAAATTTCCATTATATATTAATAGTACTAACCGTACAAATAGGTAAAGCAGATTTTTTTAACATGCAGTTGCCTGTGCGTGAAGAATACATGTCTTCGCCCTCAAAATGTATAGAGCACACCCTACTGGAATTACTTGGTAACCAGTCATCCTCATTTCTTTCTAAGCGGACTGCTGAAATCCACTTTAATCTTCGAATTTCATTTTTGGGGAAATTAAAAGTAAATAATTGGTAAGCAAACACTCACAGGAAATCCAATTTATATAAAATCCTTTCCTTTACATATTAAAAAATTGCTGGCTACTGTTTGCATAACACCGACAACATCAAGGTTTTCTGTCGCCGAACAAAACACGAAAATATTTTACTTACCTGTGATAAGTTATCCCGGTTAGTTTTTTACTTCCTTCTTTCCATTTTTTGCACCACTTTACCACACAGGAGGTCATTTTTGTCCTTGAGAAACTAGTTGTTTATCGCGATTTTTACAAATCAAAATGACGTGGACGTCTGTTACCTACTGCGCCGGCAGACTGAGCGACGCGTTGGTGGTACTTTTTCGGCCCCGCCCACTTGGAGATAGTTTGCGTGGAACGATTTTTTTTCGGAATTCGTGTTCTATATAATTCCTAATTCGTTGCGTAAGGGTAGAATTTCAAGAAATCCTAAAAGATATTTTCATAATTTTTAACGAAAAGGCCAGCATTTACCAATTTTTATGGATTTTACTTTAAAAATGACGGATTTCCATACAAACTTTTATCCCTTAGTTAATTCATCCCCATGTAGGTCTCAATAGGAAATTTCAAAAACGCTAGTATAAATATTTATGATTTTCTTACGAAGTACCTAAATATAAAGTTTAATGGTTTTAGGTATCTTCCCGACGAAAAAATAGTCATGTTGATTTTCAGACTGTCACTCCATTTCCCCCTTTTAGGGGGTGAATTCTGAAAAACCCTGAACCTGAAACACGTGTGTTTAATCATTTATCGATGGGAGTAGGTACTCTTGCGAAGTTTCGAATAAATGGTCTTACTAATCTAGTTTCCCCATACAAACTTTGGACCCCCGTTTCACCATTCACTTAGGTAAGGGGGTGAATTTGGAAAAAAAATTCAGTGCACCCTTAGACCTCCTGGAACCTACGTGCCAAATTTGGAATCTGTAGACCAAGCGGTTTAGGCCGTGCGTTGATGTGTCAGTCAGTGTCTTCTCATATATATATTTAGAATATACATAAATTATAAATTTCTTCTTTAACTTTAACCAGTCAGTTGATAATGGCAACTGGTTTTTCAACTAGTTGAAAAACCGTTTACAGAAAATGGTTTCGTTTCGTCTTTTCGTCCACGCAAAAATCCTCAACTACCACGGATTAGAAAGAATAATTATGGTCAAGGTCATCCACGCTCATGTTTACCTGACAGGTTTAACTGTTTAGGTGAACTGTTCAGGTAAACATGAGCGTGTATGGTATGGAAACCTGCGCAGTTGTGCGCCATACTTGCTCATGTTTACCTGAACAGTTCACCTGAACAGGTGAAACTGAGCGTGGGTGGCCTGCTTCAAAGAAAGCGCGCCAAACACGGTTGTTGTTTTTTCTATTTTCTTCTTATAATTATGGGAAGCCAAGGGATCTAGCCCATACAGCCATGACTTAAGTATTGAAGTTCGCATTAAAATGTGGGTGACATTTTAATGCAATAAGCGACTGATTGGCAACAGACTTATTATGGTGACTGATGAGGTGGAATTCTCATCAACACCATACACACCATAAAACTTTATTTCAATGATGCTCGTCAACACGGATGCTTTAGCATTAAACTAACACCACTTTCACTGTACAAGATTCATTCTGAAACAATTTTATCTTCTTCGTAATTAATGGCTTTCGCGGAGTTACGATATCAATGGCTAAATGCCAATGTCAAGGTAAAAATGTAGGTATCTACTTATATAATATATTTAAATGTACGGTAGGTTGAGTTATGAATGTAGTCTCTCAACAAGTATTACTACGAGTTTCTCCCGAGTTCTTGTTGTAAAAACACGTGTTGAGAGACTCAATTTCTAACCTCAATCAACCGTACAATTTTTGTTACTTTAGTTACATTTTCACTTGAGAGTGGCAAAATGCGTACGCTTAATGCGGCGCGACACGCCATTAATTAGGAATAGAATAGAATAGAAGTATTACTACAACTAGAGCTCGGCAGAAAGCCACACAATTTTAAATTATCTAAACAAAAATCTGAATCCCTGTCATGGTTTCCCGCCAAACACTCTTTGTTGTTTTTTTAATTCTTATAGTAGTAATTCTAATAGTCTTATAGTAGTGGAATAAGGTGACTCCATCATGAATTCATTACTTTATATTATTTATGCTGTATTTAACCTCAAAATAAAATCAAAAATATTATGATGCTTGTTCTATTACTTCTCTGTATAAACTTGTAAGTAACAGATTATAAGTATGATTTTCTCTTTGAAACACTTACACAAAACAAACTTCTTCTTCTTTTAAACAAATGACGATCGCGACACATAAAGATTACGCATTTCGCCAATGTCAAGTGAAAATTGTACGGTAGATTGAAATAAAAATGGAGTCTCTCAACATGTGTTTTTTTTACAAAAAGAACTCGGGAGAAACTCCAAAACAAACTTTGTAAACAAGTATCTAATGTCGTTTATGACAAATGACAAATGTCTGAATGACTTTGACGATTACTGTCAGTGTCAAACTAGCTTTCGTTCGTTTATTTTACGAAGAAGAGATTAAACTTGATTGAAAGAAATAGTTTATAACATTGTGATACTTTTCTACACATTTAGATAAGTGACTATGCTGATAACAATATTCTATTATAGTCTTTAAAGCATAATAGTTAACTATACCTATAATAATCTTACTGCAACATCATGACATTTGTTTGTTTTGATTTGAAGATTTAATTAATTTGCCATAATACAAATTAATTCAAACCAAAATGGAAGTTAGTGACTGGAGAAAAAGTATTGTGTGTCAGTTGCAATCGAGAAATAAATATGAAACCGGAGCTTTCCAGGATATCATTACTTTTCGTGAGTATCACATAACCTATTATTATTATTGTCTTTGTCTAGTTTGTGACATTGGAAACTTTTGAATATGAAATTTATCTTCATGTTTGTTTACTATGCTAGTAAATTTAAGTCACTACTCTCGGGTGTACTTGTTATCTCTAGGGTTGTAAAATTTAATCTTACTTTCCTGAAGAAGCGAATACTCAGTACTCATAAAAATCAAATCCCAAGATTATACATGTATCTTTCTACTGTACTACCTAATTAAAATATTAGTATGGTGTATTATTGATTCACATTTATATAATTTATATGATATGATAATTAATTCTGTTTAAATGACCTATACTCAAACAAAATGATGGTACTGGTGTGCATTTAGTTATGTGTACATAGTACAATTTTATCTACAGTGTGTTAGTATAGGAATTTACAAAGCTCTCTAATTAGTCAACAAAATTGTGAAAGAAAGGAAAAATAAAGTTTTATGTTCTAGATAATGCAAGAAAGTTTACAAATCTTATATTTTATGTTTCAGAAAGCAGACTGTTTGATAATGTTAACACCCTTAAAGCCGAGAACTTACAGTTGACATTGGTTAATGAGAGAATAAGATATTCCACTACAGACAGTACTTTACCTGGAGGAGGTCAGTATTAGAAAATAAAAGTGTTTTCAAAGTTAATGCTGTAGAATCCACTGACGTCACACGACCATTAGCCCTGCGCCAGCAACTAAAAGCGATGTATACTGGGTGTAAAAGACATGAGCAGTCAAACGAAAACCATGTATTCTATACATCAAAGTAAGACATATTTCAAAAAAAATATTGCTGGGAAATGATTTTTATTTTTTGGTGTTAAAAAAAATTGCAAATTGTACCGCGCAATGTAAAGGGCTCAAGTCGCAACTTGCAAAACCGCGATAATTTTGCCAGACGGCGGTCATTGGACGGCGGCCCCTTTCGTTAGTGTCCGTGTGCATCGAGTAAGCCATTTTTTGTTATGAAATACTAAAAAAAATGATAATGTTTCTTTGGACAATAATTATTGAAATAACGTATAGAATACGTTTTCATAAAAAAATTTAAAAAAAACTTATGACTTTGACCTTCAATAAAATCGTAACTATCAATTTCCCAGGTATAGTCTAAAGGAAAAAATATGTTGTGATGGTGAGCAGAATACATGGTTCTCGTTTGACTGTTCATGTCTTTTACACCCTGTAGTTAAATTAAAACACTGACAATATTGAAATGTTTTGATTTTTGGTAACAAAGTTAAAAATTTTCAGATTGGTTTAGACCAATATGAAAAATTATAACTGTTAATAAGTATTGTATCGAAGTGAAATAAAAACTGTTCATTTCTATGTGATGAGATCTATAAGTAAAAAAAAAAATATCTTTCCCAAGCTCATTGTGCTTCTATGTAGAACAACAGGCAACATAAAAGTGCATCAAAACTTTTCAATATCGTCAGTGTTTTAATGTACCACTCATACTGCCAGATACATGGCTGCTTACATGTTGCATGCGGTGTATTGTATACCTACAATTGATTGTGCAATTAGTTTTAATTTATTTAACTAGCATAAGATTTTGTATTGTTGTAACAATCATTCATATACCAAATAAATGAAAAAATAAAATAGGGCTCTATGTGTAAACAAAGGCTATCTGAAACTCTGATTAACCCATTTGGAATTATGAGTGTGACAGATGTACCTATATTTTTTAATCTTTACTGCAATGATTGTTAAGTTCCCTATTGTGTTATCATTATTTATCATCAGTTCATCATTAGTCAATTAGTCATTATACATAATCATAATATTTGTATAATAAGTTTGATAAGCTAGACACATTTCTTAAAAATAAAATTATAAAATGTTACAGGTGCTACGAATGAAAAACTCCAAGCTTTGGAACATAAAATGTTAGCACAACAAGAAGAGCTCACATCGTTGCATAGACGCCGAGGAGAAAGTGCTCAAGCTGTAATTAATCTCAATGCTCAAGTGCATGATTTAGAAAAGAAGTTACAATCTAAAGACCTAGTGTAAGTATAAATTAGACTTGCTTGTTTGCTACTTGTATTAAACATATTTTGTAGTGAAATTTATGTTAACTTAATTGAATGTATTCACTTTTGGTCAATCAATATGTGGTCTGAAAAATCTTGAACAGCTATTGCTGTTGATATGATAAGTCTCTCTAGATTGATCACCATATAAAATACGAAGGATATTCTAGCTGTATCTAAGTTCACATTTATTGGTTTTCTAAGCCCTACAAATTATTGCATTTTTATATTGAATATACAGCATATTAAATGTAGCTGCCCTTTAATCATAACTGGGTGGTTAAATTCTTAGGTGGTTGATTTAGACTTATTAACTTCTTGAGACTGTGCAGACTCAAGTGAGTTGATTGAATTTAAAATAATGAGCTATAATATATAGATAGTCTGGGCAACTACAATCCAATAAACTATATTCATTTACCTACTCAACTTCTTTTTTACATTTTTTTGTTAATTTAAGAATAAAGAGAAAATAAACAATAAGTCAATTATGTACATGCATTAAAAAGTTCCAGACTCAGGAGGTTAATACAAACTTTGATATATTGGATATATTGGAATATTGATCAGAGGTTCATAGATCAATTGACTGTTGGTAAACTATTTCAGACTAGATACTATTTATAAGATATAATTAAATAAAGAAATATAATTATCTAGATGATCATTTTCCGTTTTAGAGTGAGTGCTGCAGGAGATTCTCGCCAGCTAAAGCAGCTAAAAAAAAAGTCTTTTAGGGGAGTTTGTTATATAGGCTAGAGGACTCGCCAAAGTCGCCCTCTCAAAAACCCCAGTTCATCATCATCATCATTTCAGCCGAGAGACGCCCACTGTTTGACATAGGCCTCCCTAAAATACCTCAGTTATGCTGTAACAACTGTCTGTGTCTATGAATACTCATAGTCCAGTCAACAAGTTCAAAAACGTGAAAAATAGATATAAAGCTCCTAAAAATATGAGCAATAGCTCATTGGATTCGGAACGACCTCTAGAAAAATGAGTTTTGAGGATTTTACTGCACGTAAAAAATTGCAATTGTTATTAATAAAATAAGATGAAAAAAAGAGGTATTTACGTTTTTGTTAATAACTCATAAACTATTAATATTTACGATATTTGGAAAAAAGGTCCTTAAAGAGGAAGAAATTTCCAAAAAAAAAGTCCCAGCTCCCGGAACTCTACCTCTATTATTTATAATTTTAATTTAACGCTGAAAATAGGGCTCCGCGCAGCCATTACGGCATGGGCGCACTGCCATTAAAGACAGTTTCTTACATAAAATTATTTTTTTATAGTAACAAATATGAATTTAAAAATTTAAATAAATTATGGTGTCATCCGGATACTTGAAAGAATATATTCCCGCTGGAAAAATTTTTTGAAATTAATTTTTCAAAAAGTTATGCAATTGTTAATTAACGAATTTTTTTCCTATCTCCGTTTTCATAAATGTCGACATAAAAATTTAAATAATAAACCTATAAATTTTTGGCTCTGTGGAGCTCTTCTTATATATATACTTAACACGATCCCGCGATAAACGTTTATTAAAGTTAATTATTTTGTTTATAACAATTTTTTAAAGTTAACAAAAAATGAAAAGTCTAAGAAATATTATTAAATTTTTTTTTTAAACAAATGTTATATTATTGCTGCTTTCTTATCCAACAATGGCATTAAGTAACATCGGAAAAAATTTTTTTACATCATTTGTTAAGAAATTGTTTATAAACAAATAGACAAGTTTAATATTTAAAGAATTTTTTTTTACCATTATGTTGTCTTGGAAAAATAATGTTTTTAAAAAAAAAAAATTTTCTTAAATTATTTTTTTTATTGTTTATAATCGTTTTTTTTTATATTTCGATTGTTTAAATAATTAGTTAAGGAATGATTTTCTCTTTAAAAATCGTAATTAGCATTTCTTCATAGGTAAATAGAAAAAAAAAATAATTATCAATAATTTCATTGTTTGTTAACTTAACAATTTGTTATAAACAAATTCTAACTACCGTTATATTTTTTTTCTAGAGCTAAAAAAAATAACAAAAACAGCCATATATATCAAAATACTAAAAATCGTGTAATATTTAAAAGCGTTATAAAAAATAGAAAAAAATTTTTTTTAGTATTTTGATATATATGGCTGTTTTTGTTATTTTTTTTAGCTCTAGAAAAAAAATATAACGGTAGTTAGAATTTGTTTATAACAAATTGTTAAGTTAACAAACAATGAAATTATTGTTAAAAATTTTTTTTTTTCTATTTACCTATGAAGAAATGCCAATTACGATTTTTAGAGAGAAAATCATTCCTTAACTAATTATTTAAACAATCGAAATATAAAAAAACGATTATAAACAATAAAAAAATTTATTTAAGAAAATTTTTTTTTTTAAAAATCATTATTTTTCCAAGACAACATAATGGTAAAAAAAAAAATCTTTAAATATTAAACTTGTCTATTTGTTTATAAACAATTTCTTAACAAATGATGTAAAAAAAAATTTTCCGATGTTACTTAATGCCATTGTTGGATAAGAAAGCAGCAATAATATAACATTTGTTTAAAAAAAAAAATTATAACATTTCTTAGACTTTTCATTTTTTGTTAACTTTAAAAAATTGTTATAAACAAAATAATTAACTTTAATAAACTTTTATCGCGGGATCTTGTTAAGTATATATATAAGAAGAGCTCCACAGAGCCAAAAATTTATAGGTTTATTATTTAAATTTTTATGTCGACATTTATGAAAACGGAGATAGGAAAAAAATTCGTTAATTAACAATTGCATAACTTTTTGAAAAATTAATTTAAAAATTTTTTTCTAGCGGGAATATATTCTTTCAAGTATCTGGATGACACCATAATTTATTTAAATTTTTAAATTCATATTTGTTACTATAAAAAAATAATTTTATGTAAGAAACTGTCTTTAACGGCAGTGCGCCCATGCCGTAATGGCTGCGCGGAGCCCTATTTTCAGCGTTAAATTAAAATTATAAATAATAGAGGTAGAGTTCCGGGAGCTGGGACTTTTTTTTTGGAAATTTCCTCCTCTTTAAGGACCTTTTTTCCAAATATCGTAAATATTAATAGTTTATGAGTTATTAACAAAAACGTAATACCTCTTTTTTTTCATCTTATTTTGTTAATAACAATTGCAATTTTTTACGTGCAGTAAAATCCTCAAAACTCATTTTTCTAGAGGTCGTTCCGAATCCAATGAGCTATTGCTCATATTTTTAGGAGCTTTATCTCTATTTTTCACGTTTTTGAACTTGTTGACTGGACTATCAGTAAAAATAAAAGACTTACAACCAAGGATGTCATTTTAAAAGAAATCAGTATTCATGAGACAATAGTAAAAAAATACATAGAAAGCTGTTTGGCTGTAGCATGTTTGCAATAAAAAAAATTTTTTTTTTGATAAAACTAAATTGTTTTGAGTTTATAAAGATAATAATATTCATTACAGGGTGCCAAGACAAGTGGCAAATCGATTATGTGTAAAGTTGTACAAATAGAATATAAATTATAATATATTTCATTTGGTATCAATTTTAATCATAACTAAACATGCCAAATAAAAATTAGTGTCAAAATCAATGTTTCAAAAAGCAAAATGTCTAACTTAACTGATTGATGATACTTTTAAAAATATTTCATTGGGTGTTATAGATGTAAATCTGCAACATTGTAAGGCATACATCAGCGTGATGATGTAATCAGAAACTAAAGACATGGCTTAATTTGTTGTGGTTAAACAGTCCAGCAGTTGGAAGAGCAGTCTCCCGGTATGCGAAAGGTCGTGGGTTTAAGTCCCGTCTCAGCACTTATCCATGACAGGATTTTTTCCATATTTTTCGTTTTCTATTTTATTTGGTATCAATTTCAATTATAAGTAGAATATAGAATTTAGACTTGTCTGGGCACTCTGTAATAATCTTTCTATTATTAATACATTACTTTGATCGTTGGTTGATGTGGTTGTCTTTGAAATTAATCTTATTTAATCTTATATACATAAATTACGTGTCACATTGTTTGTCCGCGATGGACTCCTAAACTACTTAACCGATTTTAATCAAATTTGTACACCATGTGCAGTTTGATCCAACTTGAAAGATAGGACAGTTTTTGTCTTAATAAGTACGTAGTCTTCATTTTTTTAAACTGCAAATCCAATGTTATAGGTTAGTAGTATGAAATTAACACAGCAACGCGTGGCCGGGACAACTAGTGTTCTATATTTTTAAGAAAATTGAATTTTATTATCCTAAAATCAAACAATTATTTAAGGGCAAATTGTTATACATGACTGGACTATGAACATATTCCGACAAAAATGTTTTCTTTCTTATTTATTTCATTAATCGTTATCAATTAATTCTCAGAATTTCAGAAAACACTGCTGTGATAGCCTCACTTCGTGCCGAAATCCAAATGTATGAAACTAACATGGCAGAGTTACATGCACTTAATCAAATGTTAAGAGATGAACACCAAGCTTTACAGATTGCGTTTGCAGCTATTGAGGACAAGTTACGAAAAGCCCAGGTAATTTTGACACTGGAATCTTTTGAGTGACTAACTCCCGTATGCACAGGGTCATAAAAACCTATTCATAGACAATACCTACTTGAGTAGAGTAGAGCTCGGCCCCCATTCATCATTTTCCTATCCTGATCCGAATTTAATTGGGTTTGGTGCAGTATGCTTTGATATCGACAATATTGCTTAAGGATTTGGCATTAGATTTTTACGGCCGGCCGCCTGCTGACGCCAACCCTCCTTGGGGACGACTGCTGTCTTTCGAACGTGCCTTCCGAAGCACGCAGAAAAATAGATTTGAAAAATTTTCGGTCCCCCATCCGAGTACCGACCGCGCGCTTGGTTGCTTAACTTTCGTGATCGTTACTATGATAAGAAGGCACGACCGTGGCGCCATTGACCTCCTTGTGGAGCTCGGCAATATGCGTACTTTAAAATGAACGCACAGCTAAAGGTGAGTCCAGACTAAACATATAAAACGTAGTTATATAACATGTTTGCTTATGTTGTAATGTTATAACATTATCTACTAACACAGCAATATTTAATAATGTGGAAGTGTTGTAAAGTATAAGTTATACAACATGTTACTTAATCTGGACTGTTGAGATGTCAAAAGCAATGTCCATATTAAAAGTTTAATTTTTGAAGTAGAGTGCCACAAACTTATCTGACTCCTTGGTAGTGTCGCAAGTGGTGAACAAATAGTGTTATCGATATGCCAAACTCTATCCCCCTTATTACAAAACGTGGATTAAAGTAAGTCGTGGTTTAAAACTGATGCTAACTCTGTCTTTTATTCAGCAAATAAAACTGACAGCATCAGTTTTTAACCATGACTAACTTAGGTAAATTATTGCAGTTCTAATTTTTGCCGCCGGGTCAGATAAGTTTGTGCTTTTTGGCACTCTAATAAAACGTGCGCAACAGAAACAAACTAATCACATCACTATTCAACGTAATGCGTTTACTTAAAAGGCTTGCCATATGGAGCGCACTGAGAAATGCCTTACTTCGCATAGTATTGTTATGTTACTTGGACAAGTATTGTTTGTGAATACGGGTGTAAGTCAAGTTCTAATTTGCACTGCACAGGCTTTGTATTTTTTCAGTTTTTTTTTAAATTATTAACCACTGAGATAACTAATAATTATGTAGGTAGTTCGTTGCCAAAAAAAATCAGAAAGCATTGCAATAATCTATACTATATTAAATGCTTTGTCCTGAATGACGGATCAACGCACAGCCTAAACCGCTGATCGTAGAGACCTGAAAGTTGGAGGGTGTGTTCTTTGTATGATATAGGCATCCGATAAGAAAGGATTTTCCGAAATTCTACCCACAATGGGGTGGAAAGTTTGTATGGGACAACATGAGTGATTACTTGGACCAATCTACTTCAAATTTTGCATAAACCTTATTTAACAGAATTGATGGATAACGTGTTACGTATTTTATTGAAATTCATCCCCTAACGGAACCCCGTTAGGGGATGAATTTCAATAAAAAGGGGTAGAAATTTATTTTGGCGTTGATTTGCTTTGAAGTTGATATCATACTCCTTCGTGCTTTTGATTTAAGTACATTACATTTTATTTTGACACATGTTTGAAAACTACATCCGATTTTATTCTAAAAAGGTTAAACTCACTTAAAAACATAAGCTGATACTGTTATGTGCTCGATGCTGATGGGATGGGATGGGATGTCTTGAAAGGGATTTTTTGAAATTCAAGGTAAATTAAGGAATGAAAGTTTGTATGGAAATCCCTAATTTTTCAAGTAAAATCCAAAAAAAAATGTATGTCCAAAAATAAAAATGTAATAAAGAGATATTTAAGGATTTTTTTGAAATTCAACCCCTAACGGGGTAAAAATGGGATGAAAGTTTGTATGGAAATAATTTGTAAAGTAAATCCATAAAATTTATTACAAGGCTTTTTGGTAAATAATTAAGAATAACGTAACTTATTTTAAGATTTCTCGAAATTCTACCTTTAAAGGTATAAAATAGGGGATAAGTGAGTAAATACGTGTTTCAGTTTCTTTCAACCCCTAAAACGGCTTAAGGGGTGACAAAGCCTGATAATACATGAAACTTTTTTAGGCACTTGATAAGAAATATCTACTTAAATAAGTATTTGTTCTAGCGTTTTTGATATTTCAACTTCACATTTAAAGTAATAATACTAATAGTCTTCTATCTTATAGGTGTGAAAATGATAAATGATCAGGTAATGGCGCTTCCGTTTTTGCGTGCTTTTTTGCGTGCGTGCTTTCTTGCGTGCGTGCTATTGCAGTCAACTTCGAACTAATAATAATAACTAGCTGTACCCTGCCACGCTTCGCAGTGGCACTTTGTGATTGAATGGTTGAGAAATGAGAAACAAAACAAAGAATACATTTCTTAAAAGTTTATTACATGTTGGCAATTGGCTACCACATTGTCTCTAAGAGCAATTGCTCTTAGCATTGTCTATAGTTTTTGATTGACGTTGATGGCGGTTGCCTAGTTACAGTTGTTATTTTTTCATTACTATTGCGGTTGTCAGAGAGTGTTTTCCTCGCTTCCATAGTGATTACCTTCTCTGTGCTCGCTTCTGGCAGATGGCGCGGTCACTGGTACACAGCTGATCGTTAAAAAAATTGTTTTCTAACGGTCGCAGATATGTGACTGATGCAAAAAATAGATAAAAACAATCCTTGATGCGGATTTTATATCATGTTAAAATTTCAACTCAATCGGTGCAGAACTTTTTGAGTTTTTGAAGCTTACACAAACCAACATAACATTTTTATATATATAGATATATTTCCACGCTCACATCAATTAAAGAAGTAGATTAACATTTTAGTACCATATCATATCAACGCCAGCGCTTGTGCAGTAACAGCTGCCACCATTATGTATCGTCATAACAGCCTTTATAATTGGACCCACTGCTGGGACACACGGCCTCTCCTTGTCATCGAAGGAGGTTTAGGCAGTAGTCGACCACGCCATTATGTGTGAATGATTATTTTGCCTATAGTAGAAGATCCGAACCTATATCGACCTTCACCGAGCTGATAATAGAATGAAACATATTTTATTATTAATTTAGTATATTAGAAAATATATTAAAAATGGGTTGTCTAAAAAAATCCTGGACAGACTATTTTTAATTATATTTTGAAAAATGATTTAAAAAAAAAATGAATAAAATATTGCAACATCAAGATTATAAGAAAATTTTGTCCTGACTGATAGTAGAAACCATATAGAATGTGCAGGCATTGGGTTGTCTATTATTTACCTGCGCGAACTACTGGGTTGTCAGGTATGAACAGGTATGTCGATATCAGTTACTTTCACTCGATTGGATAATAGAAAAAAATTTATATCATCATAAGCGCGCGACAAAATTTTCTTATTATCTTGACGTTGCAATATTTTATTAAAATCATTTTTCAAAAAATAATTAAAAATAGTCTGTCCAGGATTTTTTTAGACAACCCTTTTTTAATATATTTTCTAATATACTAAATTAATAATAAAATATGTTTCATTCTATTATCAGCTCGGTGAAGGTCGATTTAGGTTCGATTCTTAGACTACTAGGTACTAAAGTTATAATCTACTTCTGATGCAGACCGTACTTGAACGCAGTCTTAAAAAAAATCATTTATTCTCTAATTCGTTCGGTAGACAGGTTGAGCGAAAGAATAGTTACGTCAAAGACCACTAATGGTGACTTGTGTAATGGTAAAACTCTAATACTGAGTTGACAAGTAAAGTATTAGACCCTAATGCAACGCGTCGCCCGGCTAACCGTTGAACCTTGCAAGTCCAGGGACGTTTTGGTGAAATGGAGTACGTAAAGTACGCCGAGCTTAAAACGCCCCCAGAAAGGCTTAGGAGGGTACCGGTGGTTTTAGTGGGACCGGCGTTGTTCCGCGCCGGGTGACGCCGTAGCCGACACACGCCGTAAGCCTAGCCAGCCAATAAAAAAATCGAGGCGGGTCGCTGTTAATCAGTCTCGTTAGTGCCTTGCGGTTATCGCCTGCAAATGCTACACCGGGAAGTTTGTCAATTGCGCTCAGGGTTGCCACTATGTATGCACGGTCTTTGAGACCTACCCTTGGAGCCCTCAAGGCCCCTTTTTTCGATGTCGTACCCTCACAGTCACAGCCCTTTATATGAACGGTTCAGGAACGGCGCACAGTTTACGCCTCGTCTCCGAAACGTTTCCAGGCTACCCGACCCACAATAACGCATTTGATATTTCGGAGACCTCGTGTTTTGAGAGAGGCGTTGTGTCCTAGCAATGGGTTAAATTATAAAGGCTGTTCTGATGATGACTGGAATTCTAATAAAACATTCTAATGAAATAAAAAAATAATTAAAAAAAATTAAAGTGATTTCACAAATAATGAAAAGGGAGAAATGAAAGTTTTATGATTTAATTAAACAATCTAAAATATGATAACTATTTTTTTGACATCGGCGCCAGCCTATTAAAAGAAATAAACGAAATAATTACATGAGTACCTACTATAGTACAACTAGCTTACATCGGCAATGTAAATGAGAAAGGACATACAAACGCGTATATTAGAACGCGATAGATAGACGAGACCATTTCACGTACACGCAGGAGGCCTAGGTTGGCCACTTGCGTGTACCGAAAAGACCGTCAGGCTGCGCATAGTGCAGTACCGTTCTATAGACTGTGGCAGTACTATCTTTCACGCACACACACGCATTACTCGAACATTGGTCCATTTCGTTTTAGGCCTCCCCTTAGTAGATTCATTGTCAATCTATAAACGTCAGTAATAATAAATCTATGGTTCTTACAAATCCACATTGGACTATCTTGGTGATATTAAAATATTACTTCCCTCAAAATTTTTATTACCATTTAGTAGGTACTTACCTGTACCCAACAGTGAGATCATAGTTACTTTACCGCATATGTCAATATATGCCTTAAAAGAATTCAGGACACTAATATACACTTACGTGCAATAAAATCGACTCACCTCGTAGGTTTCGATTCTTAATATATCGGTGTATAAAAATAAGATTAGATAAACAAAACCTGTAAATAAAATTTAAATGTATATTTCATAAGCTTTATTTAACCTACACTAAACATCGATAAACGAAGTATTGGTGACAATAGACTCATTTCTTCGGAAACCCTGGTTTCTCGTTTTTACGTCATACGCCATTTCTGTGACTATGCAGAGTGTTCAGAGTTAATTGCATCATTGTTTATTGAATAATTGATTAATTTTACTCATTTATTGACCCTTAAAATTAATAAATTCACCTGATTTCCGCAAAAATTATAGCTCTTTTAACTGTATTTGGTTTTCAATTTGTAAAATCTATAAGTAAATCTATCACAGTAAAAACTGGTCTAATGTAAGTTTAGGTTCTTGTTTAACACACGGGTTTAAAAAATATTATTTACTAATTGCAGATTTTGATACCCTTATCAAAATCTAGTTCTGAACCAAAGCGTACTGGTGAGTCGATTTCATTACACGTAAGTGTAATTTCCTTGTTCTTATTTTGAGTTTATTTATACCTATTTATAATGACTAAATATTTTTCGATTTAAATGTTTTCGCCCGTCACCACACCTACCAATCTTTGTAATTTAGTACTTCAAGCAGTGCCATTTTTGTTATTGTTTATGTAGCGTAATATTTTTGGCACAGGCGTGTAACATTTTAGTTTGCACCAATTTATCCTGCTGGAACATTTGATTTTTATAGCGTCATTCAGAAGCTGGCCAAATGCCAATCCTATTTTCTTTGCAATATTGAGCATGTTTCATAATGATACGTGCGGAATTCTTAACGATATTAATTTCTTTGGTCCAGTCACTCAGACCATTAAAATGTTAATATCGTATAAAAATAATTTACAGCCAAATAAAATGACATTTATTTTATGCGAATGCTTGTCTGTAATCTTGGTTAAATTAATAGGTCATATAATGCCAAGAAGTGTCAATCTGTATCTAAATAGCTGGTAATACAAACTGTTGTAAATATTATAAGATTTCTTTATTGATTACTTGCTAATACGTGTGTTCCAATTTTACTTAGACGAAAGTAACTAAATTATCGTTGATTAAGTCACATATAGACATTGAAATCTTATTTTGTGTTTAGGTGTTCCTATTGTTATATTATAAAATAGTTTCACGGATTCTAAAAACTAAACGGCACGTAAACAAACTCCACGAAAGGTTCATCGCAATAACTAATAAGTTTTATACAAATAGTTTCATGTCTAACAAAACAAAACGTTTTCCTTAAAATGGAACCACTAGTTGATTAAAGCAGACACACCTTTTTCCGACTTTAATTAATTGGAAGCATTGCCTCCGCGACTTCGTAAATGGAGCACGCTGTACATTTTACGATCCTCACATGATTATCGTAGTGTCCGTATACATAAACCTATATCTCCGATGAGAACAGTGTCATAGTCAGTTTGAATGAAAATATTGCGTTTGCAAGTCGAGTGCAGTGCACTGTATTCTGGTGAAATTTGAAGATCAACTTTGTGGTTCTATTTTCTCCACATTCTGTGGACACTCACGTGAAACCGTTTTACACAATGCGCAAAGCTTTTAAAAAGGTGCTTTTATTCGAATGTGACTATTAAAGTTAAATAAGTAATATAATTAATGTATTTTTTTTTTATTTCAGGATGAAAATAGGACATTAGTTGATAGATTAATAAAGTACAAAGCCAAGGATGCTGATAAAATGAACGAGGAAAATGAACATTTTCTCAAGTAAGTACTTTTTTATTTTTACAATTTTCTGTAGTGAGTTCATGCTAAGCATGTATTAATTTTTTGGCGTAAGAAACATTATATTTTACAAAAAGACTGTGCCAACATAGTAGAAAATGTTTTCGACACATAGGAAGACCGCATCTTACTGGGGCATTAATTTATTTTTCAAAATTACGCTTGTAAGTATGTTAACACATACATAGATAATATAGTAAATGTAAACGTCTTAGTGAATGTTGCGGCTGTTAAAGATATAAAAAAGTTGCACCGCTACGTAGAGCTATGTTTGTCTTGTATTGTTTATTATTTGGATAAGGTTATAAGAGAAGATTGATTTTGCATAATGTAAATATATGACAATTTTCAAGTCACACATTCAAATGAAAATTAAATCTTAATTACCTGATTGCGTCTTATGTTATGAATTTTAGAGCCATGTAAATAAGGACGTAAATTTTTCCTTGTATTTATCAATTTCTGTAGGAGCTAGTCTCAAAATTGAATACATGACAAACAACATTGCACAGGTCATTTATAATGCTGTGTTTTTGTGTATTACTTATATTAATTCAATCGACTGTTGTGATTAGAGTGGGTATGTGTGTGCGGCGCGGCTTCAACGGCTTGCATATGTATCCAAGATTTTTTGTTTTGCTTCTTTTTGTTTAATTTCTTCAACAGGTCAAGCCCTACCGCGTTTTTCATCAACACGTTTGGTAGAGTTAGTTTCGGGTGAGTTTGACATAATGTGAATGAGAATGTGGTGGTTTGAAGGCATTGTGGCGTTAATTGAACATTTATCTTCATAAAAAGCCCATATATGTCTTAACTGCACTCTGAAACTGACTCATTTTCGATCTATTTAACTATTTCATTGGCCTTTGTTAATTGTGAGCGACATTGTCAATGAAAGTTTCATTTTTACCGTGTGTTTTGTATTGTACCTCTATGGAGTTTATTGTATTATATATTTCTAATACTTACATTATGCGTAATGTTTATGTATTGCCATTGTCATCAAAGTCGTCTCAAGGAAACAATACAATCGCATCCACATCTCATAATTCACAGGTGTGTGCATGTAATTAATAATTCAAAGTTTTGTTTGTTGTATATATTGACTGTTATATATTAATTTTTATTGATTTGTGATAGGTATATACCCAAATACTTTTAATGTTAATAGGGACTTGACATATAAATCAAACTCAGAAGCAGTATTAAAGGTGTAACGATTTAAAATTTGTAAAATAATTGAGTAAGACTCTAATTATTTTACAAATTAAATTCCTTACTCTTTGTGTTGATTTTGTAGATACGATAGATACGATAAAAGTAAATCTGGTAAATCTCCCTACCACACAGCTGACAACAAAAGAACAATAATTTTATTGATAGTCACCTTTAATGAGTTGCTTAAAATATCTGTGTATTGTCTTCTTTTCAATATAGTCTACTTCAAATTAAGAATTAGTATAGTGAAAAAACCAATGAGGGTAGGATTCAACTAGAGGAAGAAATAGATAAAAACCATGGCCAGGGTATTTTATTAGAACTAAATCAATTACTTCTATGAATAAAGATTTTTAAATTTGATATTTCGTCAGGAGTAGGTGGGGCTTATTGTTGAAGATCTTAGCCTCACTTCATGTACAGAATATGACACCTTAAGATAGTGTTGTGTTAATAGAGATGAGTGAGATATTAGCTGAGGTTCGTGCTACGGTCTTTTATGTTAACTAGACTCTAGAATAGAATAATAGTTTATAAATCTCTGTGCACAGTCGACAAAGGTCTCGGTATTCCATTTAGCAAACATAAACCTTTAAACGGCTGCCTTGCCACAAGCCCAGCATACTTTTTACTCTGGCCGAATATTAACGTAATATGGCGCAGTGTCTTCACTCCTCCCGCTTCCGCAGTTCGCCTCTGCTCCAAACAGTCATTATGGCGTTGCCGATTCTCTGCTCATATTGGCTCAATCCGTTATTGGGTAATGTTTGGCGGGAAACCATGGCGTCTGGATGTCGATCTTTATTTCGATAATTCAAAATTGATTCGGAGTGGTTTTTTTGCAGTGAAAGTGGTGTCGTTTCGTTGCATAAGCATCCGTGTTGTCGAACAGTTATGAGGAATCATTGAAATAAAGGTTTTGTGTATATGACGTTAAGAATTGTATAGTGGTTGGAAATCCCACTATACAATTCTCATCAGTCACAATCATAAGGTCTGTTGCCATGCATTTCTTTCCAAGGACTCCCTAGATGCATTAAATTGTGTGACGCACATATTTTAATGCAAACATCAAGAAATAAGACATAAATAAATGAAGATATGACTCAAAAGCTGTCGAGCTGTCTTACTCGGTTCTGCAAATACCTAGGATGTGAGTTAGGACATGAATAATAACAATTATTCTCATTGACGGAATTAACAAACAACTTTTTGACGAACTACCTATCTATTCATCGGCAAAGGTTATTCGGTTCAGTTAACATTCGAAGTGTTTTGTTAGAAAATCTTAAACTACATTATAGGTGGTATACTGTTCGTACAGTTTAACAAATTTTATTTAAATATTTGTATTTTATTGCGTGTGAATTTTGTTTAATTTATGTTAATACTTATTTTGGTTTAATAAATTAAATACTACTATGTGATATAAGTAATAATGTATTATTGTTTTTGTAAATATAATTGTCATTTAGCTTATCAATGGCATCTTGGCACGGTGTTACTTTGCATGGTTATCGCATGTTATTGATTACAGATACTTGGCACAATTAAGGTATGAGTTTTGCCTGTGGAATTAACAATTTTTGCTTAATTATATTGTTTATGACCTCAGATTCCGATAGAAATTGATTATCAGAATAGTCATAGATACGAAATGTAATAATAAAAATTCACAGCCTGAAAGTAGGTATTACTTACTAATATGCAATTCAGTGATTTTTTATTTCATCATTATTAACAATGAAACAAATTATCCTCATTACAAACGGATTCCAAGCATACCTACTACTTTCACGGTGTGTGTTATTACTGTTACACTTTGTATATTCTAAACCTTAAAATTTACATAATTGTGTTCAATTTTATTTACTTAAATGAAATATTACTTAATACTTTACGGTGACTTTCTTACTGGTAGTGTGTAGAAATTTCATGGGGCTTATAGCCATTTATAATTTCCATAATACAAGGGTTCCTATGACTGCCAGTTGCTGTTATTGTGTTGTTTTTCTTACAGTAGTGTTTGCAAAATTTCCTTTTTTTCAGATTATATATTTTCATTGCCCTGTTTATTGTTTAACGGTGTTTATGGAACAACTGCAGCTTTGATATTTATTTTAGAAAGAAGAGTGATAAGCTCCGGAAAGAGTTGGAAGAAGCGGCGAGAGAAGGAGGCAGCAGAAGTAGTGGAGGATCGCCGGCGGGGTCTGCGGAAGACAGGATCATGGACTCGATGCCGTATTACGCTACAACGTTACCTAACAAAGTTGCTTTAAGATTTGTAAGTCCCTAACTGTCCTTTCATATTTTTACCTTTTGCCGAGAGTGGACGTCTCTTCACTGATAATGATGAAATATAATATTTATTTACCTATATTCAAAGTATTTTTACACTTTCTAATATAATATTTATGTTAAACTCGATTGTGTCTTCTCAATTAACCTTATCTAACTTGACAGGATGCTCACGAAGGCGAAGTGAATGCTGTCAAATGGAGTCCGACAGACAGAATGGTGGCGACGGGTGGCGCTGACAGGAAACTGAAACTGTGGGATGTTTCAAAATGTACGTTCATTTAACTAACATATTGCAGTAAAGATCATCCCAGAATCGCGTGGGAAAGCTTTTAATGTGCCCGATTGTGTCTAATGAAAAGTGATTCATATTAAAGATTTATTATCTTAGATATTGTCCAATTGGTACAATCAGTATTTTCAAATTTCTTTCTTCATTCCCATGTAACGTGGTACTATAACATTGCCATGTTATAGTACCATGGTTTTCATTATTACTGGCAATATTTTAAAAAGTAACAATCAAATTCAAATCATCATTCATCATGACATTTGGTCCATTTTTGATTCATTCCATTGCTTACCGTGTCCTAGAACACAATATCATTACTAACGTACCTAAGGGTCTCGCTCTGACCTCGGCTTGGGCCTATTACTATAATACGTACTTACATTATATCAAGGCACTAAAATTTGGACCATACTAGCAGAGTTGGACCAAAGCTGCCCTCGTATTGTCACACACATAATTAAGACAGGCTGAATTCTTCTGCATGCAGTGTGTTGTGAATGAGTATGAGACATCTATCAGTGCTCCCAAGTGAGTAATATATCATTTAATAGTCTGAGGGCTTGTGTTATCCAAATCTTTCCCTGCATTTTGCGGGATATAATGTTAAAACCAAATGCTACAGCAGTGATTCCAATTCCATACACAAAGCATTCCATGCGCAATGCTGCAAGATAGTCGTTAAATATGTAATTTTGGAGATGTAAGGGTTGATGTCGCCCCACTACGTCCCAGCCAGGTCGTTCTTAGGATTTTATGGGAGGGTAGTTATATGACAGGTTTTCAGCTTGCCTCAAATACCTCCCCAAAAATGTCCACCGGCTCTTGGACTATTTGGACGAAGATGAACAAACGTGTTTCCTTTACAACAGGTTCAGTGGAAAACAAAGGCACGCTAGTTGGCTCAAACGCTGGCGTCATGTCGGTGGATTTTGATTCTACGGGAGCATATATCGTTGGGGCATCCAATGACTTTGCGAGCAGGGTGTGGACAGTCGCCGACCAGAGATTAAGGGTAAGCTTCCCAAATCTTATTATTTATTTTTAGACAGAAAGTTCCCGAAGTCTTCTCTCTTGACGATAAGGCCTACACCTGGAACCTGCAACCACAGAGGGATTGGTTATTTTTATTGGTTGTTTTATTTTGTTTACATTAATATTTTAGTGACATTTTTGAAAAGATGGTAGGACTCAAGAAAAGCCTTACTTTCAATCAAACCGACCACAAATGGGTACACCTCAAGGGATCGAATCAAAGACCTCTGGATCTAATTCTGGTGGGAGAACCACTAGATCACGAAGGCAGTTAAAATAAAAATATTCTACTACTACTACGAGACGAGAGGAGAGGAGCTGTGTTTTAAACAACCAATAGAAATTCGTTATTCATACATCTCGTCTCCGCTCAGCTTCAGTGGATACCACCGAGCGGAGATGAATCATATTATTTTTATGGCGCGATCGAGCTAGCGGAGATGTGAGCGCAAGCTGGCGCAGCGCAACTGAACGCAGCGGAGACGAGAAGAGCTGTGAGCGGAGTGCAGTGAGCGGCGCCGTCACGCTTTCGTCTGAGATCGATTTAATCTTCTATTCTATTCTTAATTAATGGCGTCGCGTCGCATTAAGCGTACGCATTTTGCCAATGTCAAGTAACAATGTATGTAACTTAAGTAACAAAAATTGTACGGTTGATTGAGGTTAAAAATGGAGTCTCTCAACACGTGTTTTTACAACAAGAACTCGGGAGAAACTCAAAATTTAATCTTATCAGTCTTAACAAACATCGCACACATCTCCGCTCAGCTTTGGTGGATACACCTTAGTTGAAAAACATCTCTTCTCGTCTCCGCTTTGAACATCTCCGCTTTGGTGGAGAAGTCCCGTCTCAGCACTTATCATGACAGGATTTGATTCCTTTTTTTTGTTTTCTATTTCATCATAAGAGCCTTTATAATTCGACCCTCTGCTGGGACACAAGTCTCTCCTTGTCATCGAAGGAGGTTTATGCAGTAGTCCACCACGCTTGCCCAGTGCGGATTGGTGGACGGAGTATAAGCTGATCAAAATACCCCTTTACTGATCTATTAATCGCCTTCTACGACACCCATTGGAAAATATAGGGTGATGCTATTATACTCTGCCGACATCACACGGCCGTTTTCTATTTAATTTGATATAAATTTCAATCTAAACTTAACAAATAAAAATTAGAAACAAAATCAATATTCGACTTTTTTGATAACTAAGGAGTGGAACCCGTTTCCTGATGATGTGTTCCCTGAACAGTATAGCTTAGATGCCTGCAAGGCGAGAGTGAGTTGGCTACTTCTAGGTAAGCTTTTAACATTGTGGGCCGCATCTTTGCCGATTAGGTGAGAGTGTGGACAAATGCTTGTAAAATATTATTGTTAAAGAGTTCTTGTTGCAAAAACACTTGTTGAGAGACTCCATTTTAACCTCAATCTACCGTACAATTGTCGGTTACTTTAATTAATTTTCACTTGATATTGGCGCAATGCTTAATCTTTATGTGTCGCGATCGCCATTCACTTAAAATAAGAAGAAGATACAACTTGTGAAACATAATCTTAATATAATATTTTAAGCTTTTGCGTTGCATTATTCATTTGGATAATTATATAAGGTCTATAAGTAGGTATCGAAATAATATGTACATTGACTCGACTTTTCGGCTACCTTGCGGCCGTGGTCACGAGTGAACTGGTGCCCCACGCCGTCGTCTGCCAGAAGAGCCGGCTTGATCCTCTTCTACCCTCGCACTCTGATAATTGTTTTCAGTCATACCGTCTCTTTGACACACAACACTGACACAGTCGGGCTTATCGCAAGACTTATGAATCACAGGATTCCATGATGGTGACAATTTAAAGTCATCCTCCCGGTTGGAATTTCTATACTTCTTAATTTCAACCGCTTTGTGGAGAGGCTTTGGGATCATGTAGCTCTCATGTGACCCACGCCACTAGTCTATAAGATATTTAGAATAAGAATAGTATTTCGATACCTACTATATTTATATGGTGTGCGTCCTAGACCCTATATAATTAGGCATATCTTTAAATATTCAGTTTGAAGGTATAAAAAAATCAGTTTACCCCAAGGATATTGAAAAAAAAATACGCAACTTTTGAAATGGATAAATTGATGTTGACCCACTACTTCCCAGCCAGGGCTACAGTTCTGTGGTAGAGTATTATATGACGGGTTTTCGAGTTTCCTCAAATACCTACCCAAATATGTCTACCAGCTCTAGGACTATTGACTCAACTATCGCGGTTGATTAAAATATCTTAGACTTCTGTCTTTGTTTCCATTTCGTATTATATTGAATACTTAACCGGGATGCAAATTTATAAATTTTAAATTTCAAATTAAGTAAATGAAAACCGATCGACCTTAAAATGAATGTTGTAGTTTATAAAACAATTTCTCAACGCTGTTTCCCCTCTAAGTAACGACTACCAAACAGAAGATAGTGTTTATAAAATCAATATTTATGGTAATAAGCGACCTTATTGCTACAAAGTAAGCAACGAGATAGTACAACTCCTATTTTTACTAGCCTCCCTACTGCCACTTAACATCCGGACTTGTCTTTTTTTCTCTTTTATTAAATTAAATTGCATCTAAATTGTCACTTGGTACTTGGTTAGTAAATCACTAACACGGTCTTCATAGTATTGAAAACTTATTGAAAAAAATCTCGTATACATATTTTATCTAAGATATTTTATTTTTATGACTGTGATTTTAGCTTAGTAGGTACCTACGAAGTACCAGTAAGCTATCTCATGTAATTAGGCTTCCAATAAGAATAATAGTGAATCCACGCCACTGTCACCAGACAACCAGTGACCAGCACTTAGGCGGTTATTGCACACGAAACATAAAAACATACAAAACATTATTGCTAATAAGCACTCTTATGCACCCTTAGGTAAATGTTTGAAAAACTAATGAAACATTTGTAAATGATAACAATAAACCTACTTAAATGTCTTCTTAAATTTTATGAAAGAATCGAAACAAACTGTTTCGATATAAGATATGAAGTTGGATGTAAAAATACTATATACCTTGTAAAATATTAAGATTCAGATTATAGTAACTTTTTTAAAAATAAAGTGTTGAGTTTTTGACTTAATAGTTGTTAATTATATGCATTTTTATTCAACTGGTATACGAGCAGGTTGCGGCAAAAACCTTTCAATGTTTGCATACCAACAATGTAGTATAATAACTACCATTTACCACAATAAACAGATTTCAACCGTCCGTGTTAGTTCTCACTACCTCTCAGCTGCTACCTGCCAGGGCTATTCCCTGTGGCAGTTTACTATAATCATCATGCTGCCTCTCAGGACTTTTCCCTGGGCCATTCCTATGAACATATACTTGCTAAACAGCCTTACATCCTGGCTCAGCATCCGTGCGTATTTGTGAGAAGCGGCGCCTTACAAGTCTTACAACTGCCGCGACCTGCTCGTACACAAGTAAACATTTGTTCCACGAGCTTTCGAACCCGGAAATACACCATTTATAACCACTTTAAGATGGTCTTCCTATTCTCGCCCCAATTTATTCGGGATCGGTGTAATATGTATTTTTCTTCTATTCTTCCTATTAACCGAGATCTGTGGTTAGTACCTCTGAAGACCATTTTTTTTTGTCGGGGAGGTCAAATGCATTTACGCATCGTCCCTGCGGGGTGGTGCCAACCGCAGGGGATATGTGGGACTCGAGGTAAAGTCGTTTCTTCCATACCCACTAAACATCCTCCCCGGCCTGACCTCCAGTGCGCTATTGCGGGACGGCTCGGGATCTGCGCACGTGAGCGCAACTACACCGAGACCGTCCCAATGTTGCCCGTCTAGGCACTCCTTGTGCACCAATTGGTGGCCAGCAGCCCACAGGGGCTACCGACTAACGCCAGCCCCTCTGGGCCGCTGGCCGACGCCGGCCTTATAGTACGCCGCCTCACCGACGGCTGCTCGACTTGGCGCGTTCTCCTGCCGAGGACACCGGGAGCAGCCATCGGAACGCACCCGGGGTCATCGGGCGCGGTCGTGGCCCTGAAAAGGGCCGTCCGGAACTAGCCGTGGTGGGAAAACAAAAACAACTCGACGATGGCATGTGACTTCGAATGTCAAGCGGCCACACTTGGCATCAAAAGCCACACACCCGCCGAGAAAGTTTCCCCACCACGTTACCAGGGTCCGCCACGAGAAGACTTCCGGACGTGGACCCCAGTACCTCTGAAGACCATAGTCAAATAACACTAAATTTTTGTGGTGTTATATTTCTGTGGAGAGTAAAGTTGCGACAGGTCCGCGGTATAGGGAAGGGAACTAGAGTTGACGGCGCGCGAGTGACATGTCATTATTACAAGCCGTATGCTTGTCTGCCAACCACATACTATAAAAAAACAACTGCAATCTGATCACATACGCCTTTTCAGTCATCACATCATTCCTTACGCAATCCATTCATTTCTTCTGCGGTCTTCTCGTTTAAAAGTTGAAGGATGTCAACTTTTAAATTCATTATTTTAAGATTTATTTAAAACCTAATGAACATTAGTAATTCCTTGCCAAACAACTTAAAAGTCGATACATATGAAGCTATAAGAAACCTGGTAATAGAAGTTATTAGGATCAATGACATTGTTATTATACAAGGAACCACAAAGTACAGTTAAATATCCCATTATTATTTATCAAATAGGATGCGATATCAGTATTGCCAATTCCACTTTCAATACTTTGAGATCAGCGGGTGGTTCGCCCATTTCAATGATATAAATCTACCCGACGAACCTCCGTGTATCCCATAATGTACTCCGTATATCTTGAAACTGTCGTGGGCTTCATCAATTCGTCATTCTCATTCAATGCATATTTATGAATAGTTGAACAATAAATTAACATTATTATCAAGTGCTTTTCGTTCATTGTTTTACTTACACTGCCGTATTGCTAATAGAAGAGTAGGTAGATATAGTATTATTAGCTCACGAACGTGGTTAAGCTATGACTGTTTTTAGATATGCATACACATTGACCACCCGTGTGAATTTGATTGAATATCCAATGTCCGCCAGTGTCGTTACATAAAACCCGCATATAATAGATTATTTTTTTAAAGCCAACTTCTATAGGTGTAATCATGTTTAAGCATAATATTCTAAAGCATAGTTTTATAAACGAATAATGAAAGCACGACAGATCGAATGCGAATTGAAATTAAGTCAAAACAAATTAGTCTAAATAATAATTGTGCCAACAAAAATAGTATGCTACACAACAATTATGGCAAAGTATTATTATGAAAAACAATTATGTCAAATGCCAAACTCGTTATGCCAAAGCATATTAGTAATAAAGACATTATGTCAACGAAAGAGATCCCTGTGCAAAGAACCTGGCGATTTCTCTCCTATTCTGTCAATGTAATGATTATTCTTGAACTGGACAACGAAGCCATTGCCAAAAGGGTGCATGTGATGTGCGTCTAGAAATTCTTAACCCGTTTAAAGAAGGTTTTGGATACTTTCATTTACATTGTCTAATGGAATTTCATCTTAGCGCTCTTATTTGTCTTGTAATGTATTTTTGCATTAGTAACAATATCTATCAACATTCTTAAAATCAACATTGATTATGTAGCATTTATTTAGGCAATGTTTCTGATATTGTTTTGGTATAAATAAGTTCTTCATTAACTATTATACCTAGGGAAATAGGTAGGTACAAAAGCTATGAAAACAGTAATACAAGTAGGTATCTTTTCAAGAATTTTTAATATAATATATTTCCACGCTCGTCTCAATTATCTATCCCAAATTATTAAACACTTGTGTTATAGCATTCAAGTACAGTTTGGTTTGGCTTTGTGTTCTTGGTCGTGTTATTTTCAAAATTTCTCACAATATAAACACCGGATATAATAATAAAACAAAAGTGATTATTCGTATAACATTACCTTCTGATATAAATCGCAATTATCACGAATCTTAAGCCCTTGCATTTTGCAGAAGGATGTGAGACATTTACAAGCGTGAGAATCGACGACGCCGTTGTACAATAATATGAACTTATAAGATAGGAACATAATTGGATAAAGGAACAATAATAGTGTCCGTCAGTTCGGACATTATCATCGGGCACGGGAGGAGGGGTCACGAACACGATCCTCTATTAGCGGATAGTTAACGCGCGTCGGCGCGTCGTGATCTAACTCTGATCACTTCCGACCGAGGAGTTTCATCTCATCCGTGTAATAGTACAAACCAATATCAGCTCTTAATGCATCCATCGCGTGACTTGTATGATCTAGAACACAGGCCATATGAAATATCAATACCCAACTAATACTAGGCATTGTTACAACCTCTTCCGTATTTACAAAACCACAGTTACTTTAATACACTTCTCCGAGATCTCTATCGGCATGTTGTTCTTAGTATGATGATTCACCTATTCGATGGAACTCGCATTACATTTTCAACAAGCAATTTCAATTCTGTACGCAAATATTCAATAGCTGTTAGTACGCAATATGCATAATGCAATCTCAGCACTAAATTACATAAGTTTGAAGTGCTCGATATTCGTGACAGGATATTATGCCTTTTGCAATCATATCGCTGGGTTCAATAACTATAACAAATGTCAATGGTACCACCCACTTGGAGTGAACTGGAGTGGACTCAAGTGCACCAGTCATCATGGATCCCTATACAAACATGCAATCAGGACTACGGGTTCAACAAATTGGATGGCCCGCCTACTCGTTTACGATCACGTAAAAAATGCCTGGAAGGGTCCGTCGAAAGTACTGCGTGTAATCTTAATTATTGTCATTATGTTAATTTAAAAAACAAATATTATCGCCTTGTATCTTGATAGGACAGTTACTTGAACTTGGTTTTTTAAATTTAGCGAGGAAAAATTTGTATTTATAATTATATTTCCTGCCGTTATTATTTGTGCTACTTTTATACGATGTCTTTTTACGGATGGGCGATAAACTTATTTTTAGTTTTGCAACAATCTTCTATTGTTGGCGATTCACAAAAATGACTATTCCAGTGACATGCTTTGGCTACGTCTAGTTTCTCTGTTTATTTTCGCATTGGAGTGAACTGCGTGATCGAAGGACTAACTTGATGCAAATGGGTACACAAATTGCGCCACGAATCAGTAACTGGCGCCGAGCAATCGCAATATAATAGACCAAAATCGATTGCACTTCGTGAACCAGATAAGCACTTATCCCTGACAGATTTACGATCTGCTAACAGATTCTCTCCCTGTACGGTAAACTGACAATATCAGTTTAAAAAGTTTTACGACTAAAAGGAGGTGTTGTCAGCTTATTACTGTTATTACACCATGTACTAAAAGTTCAAGCTGAGGTACTTCAAGCACGATGAAAAGTACTCAAGTTGTGTTTATGATAAAAATACTATACAGAATGAATTTACCAAGTGGGCCTTCAGGGCCAAATCCTTAACTATAAGGAATATCGAAAAATGCTCAAAGGAGTCGCAAGCCCGATTTTGATGAAAACAAAAACTGCATCATTGCATTTTTTAAAAATCAATAATCCTAGCCAGGAATCGAACCCAAAGATGTTGAAAAAAAAACACAGCCTCTATAATTACACCATTCGATAGTGTTGTTAATAATAATAATAAAACACTTTTATTGCACACAAAACATAAATTAATATACAGAATAAGTAGACATAAAGAAACAGCACAAAATAGGCGGCCTTATTGCTAACAAGCAATTTCTTTCAGGCAACCTTGAGGGAAAGGACAAAAATAATAATTAAAAATGATGGTGGGTGCAGAAAAGAACTAAGAATTATCTTATAAGCTAATAAAATAAAAATAAAAACAAGTTATTGAGTATAAAAATAAAAAAAAAATAAAAAAACAAGAAGATATACTTTGAAAATTACCTTGTACATACAAACAGCTAGGGACATGTGGACAGGAAATGACTCCAGACTTGACTTTTAATATACGGGAAACTAATGGAAAATGTTAAATTTTAATAAAATATTTCTTTTTCCACCTTGGTTGAAGCGATAATCAAAGCGATGATCATTATTTTATCAATCAATCCAATGATGCAGTTTTTGTTTTCATCAAAATCGGGCTCGCTACTCCTTTGAGCATTTTTCTATATTCCTTATAGTTTAGGATTTGGCCCTGAAGGCCCACTTGAAAAATTCAGCCTGTATATTCACTTAATTTTTTTACTCAATTACAAGTACTTCATATAATTTACAGTTTAACCTTCATCGAAATGGTTAAAAAAATAATTTACTTATCTTGAAATAGTTTTACAGTAGGGTAACTTTTAACCCTTTTAAAGCTTTTGATTCTATTTCGGATGCAGAAGAAAATTTAATGTACGTTTATGTGTAATTAGGAATAATATGCAAAATATTATAACAATATGCAGTCTAATATAAAGTCTTAACTGAGAAGGAATAATATGCAAAATATTATAATGTGCAGTCTAATATGAGCGATATCTTCCTTGCTCAGCCTTTGGACAGACAAGAAAAGGAAAGACTAAAATAAATGAGTAAAGTTAATAGGAATAATAAATACTTGAATTGCAATAAGTATAATTGACTACAGTAATACGTAAAAATATTTGTCTGCCATTAAATGTTACGGTTTGTTAGAAAAAGATAAAGATTTATCTCCATCAAATTGCGTTTGTTCTTAAACGTTTTCGGTCATTGACCAGGCTTCCCAGCTTTGACTCGTGGGAGCTTTTGTTTTAAATGCCATGTTATAATTTATCTTATCACGAATCACACAATATAACATCAATATAAATGTCGTTAAATCCCGCTTGCTTTATTTGTTAATTAAATTTTATCACGCAGTTCCCTTAGAAATATTCTTGATTAAAACTGTAATTATTAGATATTTTTATTGATTTATTATTTTGTGTTTAGAAGGCGGCGTGTTTGCTCAATGGACATGTGAGCGTCAAGTGTATTAAAATGTCCTATTCTTTTGCTCTTTAAAGGAATTTATCAAATATTTAAGAAGACGGACCGATGCTATTGTGTCTATTTACTTTCCTTTTCCAAGCGAAAGTGTGTCCTAGATCGCTCTCAAAAGGCTCTGTCAATGTAAAATCTCCGTGACAATGAGGCTGTGTTCAACCCAAAACGATTAATAATGTTCCACGCGGTTATCAGTAAAACCTTTTCTAAAAGCCTTTTAGAGATTACGCCCTGATAACTGTCTTTATTGTAAAAAAAAGTATAGATATCTTTGGGATAATATATAAAATGCGGCTCCAATTATTTGCAAAAACGTTAGAAATTTCTTATGGAAATGAAAGTGATCATTTTGTCTTTGATGCAATTCTGTTCTAAACACAACACAAATATGATTGTGGATGGCGCCTTGTTTAGTGTTTAAACCAGTTCATTTAATGGTCATTGAGCTCTTTGAATTCTAGCGTGACTCATTTATTGTAATACTTAATCAGATTACATATTTCATAAGAACCAAGCCGACCGGACAATATTTCATTTGTGTCGCGATGCCAAATGCACGATTACATCTACAACTATTCGTTCAATAAGTAGAATCGGAAACGCTATCATAAAGGGAATTAATACGATTTACCATTTGAGATATTCTCTTAGCTGCTTGGCTCCAAAGACGGTATTTCATGTAAAGATGCCAGAACAAGTTTCAACAATTTACCGACGCCTGTCAATCTTCCTGTGCGCATTGGTCTTTGTTTTTTCTTCGTTTCGATTCGCCTGCGCCTTCAAGATGTTATCCCCGGTGGTCGCTGTCATTCCTTCTGTTCCGTCTATTTCATGAATATTTTATGTTATTGTAAACGACTTTATCTTGCAACATTGTTACATTCAAAGCTTGAATTTTACGACACATAAAATGCATTGGCACCAAATGCAAAACTGTTGTCTATTACCATAAAATTTACTTTATTTTTTACCACTTGAAGTTGTTTTATAAAGCTTTTATGGGCTTGCAATATTGTGTAACGGTATTCTGGAGTAACTGACATAGCTTACAGGTAGCAATATTAATGTATTAACTAGCTGACCTCGCAAATATTGTTCTGTACTATTTTTTTCTACTTTATGACCTATTCTCATACCTACAAAAAAAAATCATAAATATCGACCGTTTCGAAGGAGTGCGACCGCAAACATCGTAACACACATTCACTTCCACACACATACTCTCTTTTACATCACGCATCAAATAAATACATACAGACACATTAGCTGTCTCAAATTTACTGGCGATGCTATCATAGTTATTTGGCTATTGTTATTGTAGTACAACGATAGGAAGGTACTGGCTTCTATAACACAGTTTATCCCATCTCAGAAGTCAGGGCTACATTAATCTTTGTATTGGTGATTGTTACATATTATTACTTTCTCGTACCTAGTATAGAGGAAGTCTTGTAATCGTGAAAAAATTCGACCTCGAGATTTTGACGGATTTACACGTTTTGGACCTCCCTGAGTCCAAAAATATTTTTTTGGAATTATGTCTGTGCGTTAGCACGATAACTCGAGCATGCTTTAACTTATTGCAACAAAATTTAACTAAAATAACATCAAAATATAAGGTTTCTATCAAATTTTGAGCCATCGATGACGAAAGTTAAGCAACCAATTGTGCGGTCGGTACTCGGATCGGTGTCCAAAATTTAACGTGCATGTATAACATCAAAATATAAGGTTTCTATCAACCTTTGAGTCGTTTCCGGTATACAAGAAAGTCAAGGGGAGACCACTCCCGATATTTTCATCTCATTTTATTAGTTAGATTTTTTCTTAAACGAGTAATAGTACTTAAGCAGTTTTTAATCTGTCTAACTGGTATTTAAGAGAAGGCGAGATCGTCGGTTTATTTGAAATGGTGCGCTATAATGGCAGTGTTATCGAGGGCGGCACGTGTCGAGTGTCGCGTGCCGTCGTCTGCGCATGCGATTCAATCTCCGGCACGAAGGCTACGTGAGGCGTACCCTTTCACACGTGATTGTCTGCTCGGCAACCTGCCGCTGATCGCATCTTATTGATGTGAGCTTTCGCGAGCTGGTCAAGGATGACCTTAGAATTTCCAACCGCTTTGGAGATTTGTGGTGATGGTGATCTTGAAAACAGTTTTAGCATTCTATTTTTTGCCGTTTATTTTTAGTTTATTGCTAGTCTAGTTTAAAATACAACACTTTCAGAGTGATTGAAGTAGATAAGAAAAATTTGTAGTCGCTAATCGTACTTAAATATTCTTTTCCAACTGCTCACCTCATCTTTGAAATTAAATAATGAAAAATTATAAAATACTTAACTTGAAATGTTAGTTGAGAGAGACGAAAGCTCTTAGCACTCTATGGGTTCACCGTGCGAGCGACGGGCCCACAGTGTTGCAGAGAGAGGGGTCATGAGTCCTAGCGACGGGCCCACAGTGTTGCAGAGAGAGGGGCCATGAGTCCTAGAATTGGGACTTGTTGTGAAGGTTACCATCAAAGGGAATGAAGTCATTTGCTTAACCCTTTTATAAAAAAACCGACCAAGTGCGAGTCGGACTCGCCACGAAGGGTTCCGTACCATTAGCAATAGATTTTATCAAAACTGTCCAAAAATGATTTGAATATTAAATCAAATATTTTTTAAATATGAACCTAAATGAGAAAAAAAATCCCTGCGAGGTGGTGCCAACCGCAGTGGATATGTGGGACTCGAGGTAAAGGCGTTCCCTCTATACCCACTAAACATCCTTCCGGGCCTGACCTCCAGTGCGCTATTAGGGGACGGCTCGGGATCTGCGCACGTGAGTGCAACTACACCGAGACCGTCCCAACGCTGCCCGTCTAGGCACTTCTTGTGCACCAATTGGTGGCCAGCAGCCCACAGGGGCTACCGTCTAACGGCTAACGCTAGCCCCTGTGGGCCGCTGGCCGACGCCGGCCTTATAGGCCGCCTCTTCACCGACGGCTGCTCGACCTTGGGCGTCCTCCTGACGAGGACACCGGGAGCAGCCATCGGACCGCACCAGAGGTCATCGGGCGCGGTCGTGGCCCTGAAAAGGGCCGTCCGGAACTAGCCGTGGTGGGAAAACAAAAACAACTCGACGATGGCATGTGACTTCGAATGCCAAGCGGACACACTTGGCATCAAAAGCCACACACCCGCCGAGAAGGTTTTCCCACCACGTTACTAGGGTCCGCCACGAGGAGACTTCCGGACGTGGATGGGACGTATGAGAGCCCCCTTGAATATTTATTTTATTCTGTTTATTAGTATTTGTTGTTATATCGGCAACAAAAATACGTCATCTATGAAAATTTCAACTGTCTAATTATCACGGTTCATGAGATACAGCCTGGTGACAGACGGACGGACGGACAGCGGAGTCTTAGTAATAAGGTCCTGTCCCTGTGGGTACGGAACCCTAAAAAGGAGAACTGACTGGGATCTGTGACCCAAGTACAGGTTTAAGGTGTGATGATGCATCAGCACTCATCTCTACTACCCCGACTTCTCACCGACCAGTCATATTTGATAAGAATGCGCGATAGCCGATTTAGATTCGCTATCCAGTACAGAACTAATGGAAGTTCTAGACAGACTAGATTCCCAAACTATTTTAGGCAAGTGACCTCTTTTCCAAAATGATCTGATATAAAGTTACTTTAAAAATCCTATGTCTATTTTTTTCTATTGTTACAAAATACTTAAGTACCAGCACAGATAATATAATACTATACTAGTAGTACCAGTTTAAAAACTTTGCGGTTGGTTAAGTGAGAAAACTTGACATAATTTTCTCATTAAAAAATTGACAAAATCAATAGAAATAAAATTCAGTAAATATTATATATGTATGTGCCTAATAAATATTAATACAAAAATACGTAAAAATACTTAAGTAGGTCATAATTTTTTGAAGAAAATAAGTAATCGCAAAGTAAAGATAGAAAAAATAAAAAAGTCGTTGTAAGTGATGGATGAACCTGTGGTGACTTTTTACCAATCTAGCTAAATCTGGTTCAATATTAGTGAGTTACAGCCTTAAATCTCCGCGTTCGTTGATTTTCAAATGGTTTCTTTGTTCAACAGACTGAAGCCTTTTGCGCCTAGTGACGATGATGAGCGATAAGGTATTTTTCAGTTTTAAAGTAGGTACAACAATTATACTTTCTATTACAATATTACTCACCGCATACAAACCAACGATATAGCCATTTTTTTGTTAAATGGTTTATTATAATCAAAATATGGGTTTTACAGCGTGGTCTTTGGGAATATTCACTTCCCAAGGTACACTTAACTCTACTAACAGTACACGCCTGAGTGTCCGAAAGTAGTATGGATGGCCTAGATGTACAGTCAACAGCACATCGGGTTACCTCAAATTGTCAATTTTTCTTAATCAATTTGTGGTTTATATTACAAATAGCTTCTGCCCGCGACATCGTCTGCGCAGTATCAGTATAAATTATAGCCTATATGTTATTCTGATTTATGAGCTATATATTATAGTTTCATTAAAATCCATTCAGAAGTTTCCGTGAAATAGTGACAAACACACATCCAGACATCCATCCATACATCTATACAAACTTTCGCGTTAGGATGCACACATTTAAGGCTGAAAATAAATTTGAGAAATTTGACAGTTTTGGGTATCCTGACTGATCTGCTATTGTCTGTGCAAGCCGCTACGTCGTTTAGTATTTTATAATGTTGGTCATACGTGTCCATCAGAAGAGTCCTGTACAGTAAAGTAAAGTAAAGTTATCGTCTCTTTTCATACATTGCCCACTGTTTCTGATAGTTTACGCTAGAGGCGCTAGTGGGCAATGTATTAAAAGAGACGATAACTTTTGATCGAGCTCGAAAACTTTTGTACAGCCTGGAGCCGAGCCTAGAATCGAGTATGGTTTATGATTCGATTTCGTTACTGAGCCTTCTTTGGTATTTACGAAACTGATCTAATTATACTTACAACTCGCCTTAAATAAAGATAGTCTTACGTATGGCTTTCACTTGGGGTAGACCCACATGTAGTGTCTGGGTAGGTACTACCGCCCTTCTTATTTCTGCCGTGAAGCAGTTCGCTGTGTTTCGGATTGAACGGTAAGGTAGGCAGTGTAATTACTGGGCATGGAAGGTATATCATCTTAGTCCCCAAGACGGCAACACACTTGCAGTGTTAAGTGATTTACCCTTAATATTGCAAGTGTCTGTAGACGAAGGTTACTTAACACCAGGTGGGCTCCAAGCTTGTTTGCCATCTCGTAATATATAAAAAAGTATGACTGCTGTTTCTCTGCCTGATTACTATCATTTAACAAAGGCTTGGACCTTGATTACTGCCAGATGTGGCTTTATGTGTATCGGAATGCTATCTAACCACGATCTTAGACGTGTTTTGAGAATTATAATTAGTTTCGAGGTATTTTCTTTTATATATAAACTAGCGAGCCGCCCCGGATTGGCACGGAATTACACGGCTTTTGTCTACTTTTATTTGTATTATCCATTTTAACCTTCCTCTTGAAGCACTCTATCTACTGCTGAAAACCGCATTGAAATCCGTTACATGGTTTAATAGTTCTAAAGTTCTAATAATAAGAGTTACTTCATTTTATACTATTAATTTAGATGTCAAGTCATGATCGACTAAATATGCATTGAAAGCATTTGACCACATTATTCAGTCGCAGATTTATTTTACAACTTATAAACACGGATTCTTTATTTTTAGGCGACAGCTGACATTCTGTCACTATTGAGGCACTAATGAGGCTTTATATATCCGTGACCAAGTGTTATCTAAAGCTCTTGTCAACCCTTTTTGGGCTTATGCGCGTGATCGTATGTACTTAAGTATGTATATTTTTGACAACAATAACAGGTTTAAGATTACTGAGGCTACTATGACTTGAAAGGTGGCGATGGGCCTGTTATTTTTTTTTGACAAGATAAGGATTGGTAGTTGGGTGGATATTTTCTTTTTTGCACTAGCTTTTACATTTATACACCACTTCCGCTCACCATCAGGTCGGATATAATAATTTACTGGACCTATATATATAAAAAAACGGCTCATAGTATTAACGCCAATATTAAAACATCTCAACATCTACCAGGCTCTCGTCTCCGTGTCTAAAGAGAATTATCGAGTTCTTTGGACTGTGCTATGAAATAAGGTGACAATTTCAACCATTTAATTCTCAATGAAAAAATATAGATTATGGAAGCGAGTATGAAGTCGAATCCATATTCTCTATGTAGCTGGTGACATACAGATATGACTCAATAGATTTAGAAGCAGAATGGATAGATATGGTTGCGATGCGACACTCGATTATTAGGTACATTTACCACTGGACAAGAATAAAAATCATATTCATATTCTCACACACACACATATACATACATAAGTACATACATTATAATCACGCTCGTAATCCCAAAAAAGGATTGAGCAGAGGTTTAAGTAACATTTAATTTTATATACACATTAGGCCACATTTGGCAGTATGGGTCATGCAGTGCCTCCTGTGACAGATTGTTGCCAACACAAATGGGACACAGTAAGTAGCAATCCTTCAGTAATCCAACAAATAAATACCAGCACCAGGTCAGATATTCCACTCTAAAGCACCTCTGCAGTCCAAGTTTCTGAGTAAATTATTAGGATTTGGTTTAATTAAAATTGTGTATATTCTCTAAAGCATTTTCCATTTAGTACCATCAATATCTCTATATGTATCTGCCACTTTGAGAACACCTACGATGAGTTCACCTATTGTACAATCTTAATTCTTTTATTGTATATAATATATACAACAAGACAATTATATCGACACACAACCGCAATCTGTCGATATACTTTTGTCTTGTTGTATTTATCTTTCATTTAGTGCTTTCATCAATTGCTTTATAACACCCATTTTTTAAAATTATTTCTTCATTTTTTTATCTCTTTAAAATTAAATATTTGAAATTTCGAACATATTCCGTTTCAGCTCAAAATGCTTCGAAATTATGAGTGTCTAAGATAATATTGGATAATATTATTAAGGTCTAGGTTATTTCACAAATTTAATTGTTGATACTAATTAAAAAGTATTTTATAAATGTTGTATTACAATGATAAAACTGATAATTGAATTACCATGTGTTATTAAAGGACTTAAATGAAACCTCATATATGTTTAAAAATTTTATTGTAGATGATGACAATTTCACATTTGAATTTGATGTAATTCCAATACAGTGTTTCAATAAATTAACATCTCAATTTTAAGGCACTAGCATCATTATACACAATGTTTTCGGTTTACATTGTAGACAAATAGCATGTATTGCAAGTCATAAACTACATTGTTTAGGTATTCGTTTATATTAGGATTTTATTAAATATGTATACTGCTTGAACATAAATTACGTTAAAAAGAAAACTAGCCTAATTTAAATAAATTACGATGTGGGGACGGCCGTCAATCCATCGTCTCTTGACTTAGGTCGCACGTTCGGTTATCTACTTAAAAGGTACTGAAATATTACTTTTACTTATCACTATAATTAAAATCAGGCTTATTCTACTTTAAAAAATATGGTACAATACGTAATCGGATTTCCGAATGGATATCCGAGCGTAAAGTGAACGAATGAGCGACATGATCTTGATAACGACACACGGCCTCGGTCCCGCCGACGACGCCAGTGATGGGGACAAGCGAGCGACTTCACGCACTTCACGCATTCAGAATACGGCCAATAACGCACCGAACCGCCTCTAGCATACATCCACATACACTCACGCTCTTGTGGTCGTCCCCGTCTCTGTGTCGTGAACTCCCGCACTCGCCCGTACGTAGCGAATGGCGCGGAAGACTACGGACAATATCATTAAATAACCGCTATCGTTCCCCTACGCTTCGATAAAGGTGGACGTGTTCCTCCGTTGAAACGTCGGCCTCACGAGCCGGGACTCGACGGGGGTTTTTAAACTAAAAAATACACTATTATTGCGGACGCTGATCACGTCGACAGGTTTACAAATACTCAGAAGTGCCTTTGATGCGCACGGGAGAAATTGGCATCGTAAACTTTGCACAGCGAGGATGGGGCGTTAGGTCCTGGAAGGAGTTCAGCTGCTTTAGCTGCCGCACGTCGTCGTTGCCAACTGCAGGTCCACGCTGCAAGTACGACTAGTTGAGCTGCTAGGAAAGCAGCGGCAGCGAGCATTGCTCCTGCTGCGTTCACGCAGGGCCCATCTGATTCTCTAATGTAAACTGAGTCTTCAGTGACGTTCTTGGCACGTTGTTTGTCGAATCCGAACTTGTCAGTGATTTGAATAGTTTGAACGAGAAGCATGTTATCAGTGGGAGCCACAGGTGTAGAACGCCTCTTCCTACGTCCGTAAGATGATACAGTACGAAGATCATTCGGACCGCCATCACATTGCACAGGTTCGCAAGTGGGCATACACGGAGTTACCAAAGCACGGAATTGCACAACTTCTGATGAAGGGAACTTGAAGGCGTCGAAATGTGACAATAGCATCTGAAAAGAATGATAAATTGAATTAATGAACTTGATTGCTGTTTAGAGTGGTCTGTTTTTTATATTTTTCCTGTGTTTTTCACATGTGCAAATGGATTCGCTAATTGGTAAAATTCAAGCTGAATAATGCGAAAGAAATAATTAGACAGCTATAACCTTTATGTAAAATTGTGACATTCTTTAATTTTTGTAATCAATAAGTTATTGCTGCGGAATATCAAAATCAATAACTATTACAATCTGGCCTAATAGTAATATTACTAATCGCTATTGCATTTCATTTCTTACCTTTCCGCTCATCGATGACTTGAATAGAGGTCCCATGATGAAGTGGTCCGTAGGGCAACCGAAGCTATCGATGAGAGTAATTTCACTCGAATCGACTCCATCCATAGCGACAAGTTCGCGAACGAAAATCTCGAAAGGTGAGTTCGGGTCCAGAATTTCAAATCGTAGGGCCTAAAATAAAAATAAATTATGTATTGTTTTAAACTAACTTGGTAACTATCAAAGAAAATGTGGTTTGAATACGGTTTTCTTTGATTTATGTAAATATCTGACCCATCAATAATATAAAATAGTAATTTTACCAATGGATCTCCGACTTCAGCAGATGCAATTGTGTCGTCTCCACTCCTGTCTGTAATTCTCATAGCTACGTTGGGTGAATCGACAATTACTTCCTCTGACAGCCCAGTCTTGATGTCTCCTCGAATTCCGAGATCAACTTCATTGGCCACTGTCTTATTAGTCAAGTCGTATTGGCAAGCAACAGCCAAACCAAGATCAGAGGATGTAACAATAGTGTCATGGTGCTGTATAACAACGTCGTTTAGATATCTGTAAAAATATTGAAATAAGTAGGTCTTTTGCTGTTTTTTCTATCAATCTATTCAAATATAACATTTTTTATTTTTTACCTGCCAGGTCCATTTTGTTTGACATTACATTCAATATCTGTGTAATTCATACGCAATTCGAAGTCAAGACTTTGTTTGACATCGACGGCGCATGACTTGGGACTGCCTTTCGCGTAAATTTTGCCATCGAACAATTTAGAGGTTTGGATACGAGCTACCATATCACCAGCACCGCAATCGATAGAAACGTTGTAGCAAGATGATAATTCGTACGTAGCTGCTTCAGGTACTTCCAGGTAAGGATCCTGAAAAGAAAAGTACGTGTTTTTAAAACGAAATTATTTAACATTGTGTATGATTTGTAATAATTTTATAATTTACTATCGTTACCTGGATGTCAGCAAGCGTAGCTCTCGAGTGATGGGAGAGGCGGCAAACATGATCTCCAGTATCTCCGTGGTCATAGGAATGGCAACGGAAAGGCGAATTTAAGCAAAGTTCACGACATTCTTCTATAGTTTGTACGTCTTGATAAACAGAGTCCACTGTTTTCAAAATACGACCACCCATTTTTTTGAACTCGCAAAGTTTTGTTGGCTCTTCAACGCAGTTGTTTTCCAAATAATCGGTATCTGTAACAAAACGAACATATTATCAAACTTTTTCTTTAATTTGCTTGAGTATCGCAGGACATTCTGTAATATAAATTATTTTGAAGATTACCTTCGTTTGGTTGGAAATCACTAGTTCCAGCTAGTGTTATACGGTCCATGTTAGACAATTCGCAGTCCCCAGTCTTGTTATTGTAGTTCGCTGATCTGTAACAAGTTTATACGCGTATTAAAACGTTTGCTTTTTCTTCATATTTACGGTGAGAACTTTCCCAAGATTCTAAAGCTTAACCATAATATTATGGCGGTATCTAATTGCTTTATATGTATTCATTGTTTCTTAAATATCGAAAAACTCTAGTATTTAACATGATATATTATATGGTAAAATATTGTAAGGTATTTTCGCGATATAATATGTACTATTTATTTACGCTCTTATAACGAATGAAAATAATTATTGGATTTCATTCTTCGTTGTAACGAAAGACATCAACGAGACTACCTTTATTGACATTAATTAATATATTATTTATTACTTGTAATAAACCTACTGTCACTATACGTAGATCAATTAGCTTTTCTTCGTGGCTTTCATTTTACATAAACTTGTTAACCCAGTAAACTTGAAAATAGAAATTAATGTCATATTATCTCTACAGTTATTTGCAATGAGCTTGTATGCAATAGCAATTTCTTAGGCTACTTAGTATATCCAATTTGTAGGCTAGTTGTGTCAATTACACCAATAACCCCAATACGAGGCAGCGTAAGGCGTTACTTTCGATTTCATTACGCACACACTGTATTCATTCGTACTCTATATGAGACATACTGGTTATAAACAGGGGTGCATTTTTAATAAACTTTTAAATACTGGTTTTTGTATGCATTTATATCTATTACAGATGCCCACATGATCGTACTTTCTTGAATAGATATAAGTATTGATTTCGCGCTAAGGATCTCTTTATCATTGTCTATCTTGTTCAATATTTTCTCTTAAAGTACAATCTATTCTGATCAGATGACCTTTAATATGAGAACGCATCGGTAAGGTTCGCCTCGGAATTTCTTTTGTCCGTTAAAAGCAATAAAATTAAAACTATTATACCTTCCTTCGCTTTATTTTATCCAGAACGTAAAATATTACGTCTGGCACCCTAAGTTGAATCCTCTTCTTCACCTATAAGTACGGTAACCAAGCACTCGGTCCATCTAAAGTTAAATTTCTTATAGACTTTCAACAAAAGGGTTTCACTCAGCAACATGGAGTTATGAGAATCTTCCTTTTCGACAGAAACACAACAGCACAAAAAGGTTTGGAACTAGTGAACCAATTTAGATCAGTTAAGCCGCTATGGCCTTCTATTCCTCTCTTGAATATGATTTTGAATATACTACAACCGTCTCATTATGTATGTCCGTGTATAGCGGCATAGTGTTATAAAGACAAATATTAATTTGAAACATCTCTTAAGTTTATGATTGCGAGGTTGTCCCGCTACTAGTAGCCGTTGTGTTCATTAAACTACTTTGTCTTGCTAGAGTCAAAGCGTCGTTTTCATCTCAGAATAATTAGAACTCGCTAACTACTAGCAATTTATTTCGTTAATGTATTTTCAAAGAGTAAAATTTAAGTTAATTTTTGTTTTTGATATACACATATCTATATGCAATTCTGATTTCTCATGACTAATTAAAATATCTACTTGAAAAAAAAAGACAAGCTCTATGGTACTATCGACAATTAGTGATTAAAATAAGGATCGTATTTAACTGGTCAGCTTAACTTAACCTAAATCTATGCAAATACCAAGTCAGCGGCAGCAAAAATCATTAATGGGCGATTAACAAATAATTAGTCCCTCATTTATTATTTTTTGTCGCTCTTTCTCGATTGTTTAGTTGCATTGCATGGTTTATTATTTCCCTTAAAAATAAATGGTTTTGATCGTCAAGTAAGTAAGTCAATTGCAATGATGAATTTTATTGCATTGCGGTATTTATTTCCATGTAACTGTATTCTGACGTTTTACATTTAGTCGTGCAGGACTTGCTTGTCCGATTCCAATAAAAGGGAAATATTTTCGAGAAGTTCGGAGCGAACAATATGTGTTTTATCGGTTATTGTATCGTGAAAGTAGGAAGCGATAGGGCAGACCGCTCCCACACCGCGCCCGCCACGTCCCAGCTGAATATTTGCCAAATGTCGTGACCGTCGACGATCGCGATGCGCGCCGCCCGGGGTGCGCCTGGCTCCACTTGCCGCCCGCTACTCTCAATGGAGATACGACGATTTGTATCCAACGGTACACGTGTCGAACTAGTCTCGACCACGTAGAATCGCGCAATTCATTTCCAGTCGTTGTGTGGAAGTAAAGCCTAACTTTAATCGGTGGGCGCGCAGTCCCGACGTGCCTGTTTACACTAACATGAACATTGTAAAGAGCTTTATTATGCTGATGCCTGGAGGAACGATTCCAGCAAAACATTCCTATCTTCTATTGCAACATATACTGTAAATTTTCAAGTTTGTCAGCAGGAGCAGTTATAGCAGAAATATAACAAATGGAACTTGTTACTGCAAATAAACTGAACTGAACGTATAGTCAGAAATACGTGTATCGAATGTGAGCGTCAAAGTCAGCACACTATTTATGTTAATGATATCTAAAACCGTACAAGGAAATAAACACAATAGGACAGTCATGTCTCGCTACATTAGACGCCTGCGATGCAGTCAACGCAATTGGACTCCTGCTTTGTATATAATGCTCGTTTGTAGAATTCAGAAACCAAACAGTTACTACGAAGGGACGGTGACTTATCCACGGCTAAGATATACCGGCGAACACCATTTATGGCTTTCCGGTGAAGTCTGATTGACTTTGTTATCCTGCAAATTAATGCTTCTTTTTATATTCAATATGTATCCTGATTCTCAGACTGTTCCAAGTTTTCCTTTATGAAATTGTGATGTTTATACTCAGCTAATTCACATTGATAACATTACACGTTGCGTCTGTATTCCCAAAGGCTGATCAACTTTACGTACAATATATTTGATTGTGATATATGATAATCCTCAAATGTCACAATAAATAGCCACAAATGAATGTCTGGAACATGAATGTGTGTTATGAATGAATACTTGACCTGGCTTGTCTACTAGTTTAGTGCTATTGTATTTTATATCGTTAAATGGAAGGTACACTTAATAGTTTCTAATAAATTTCCTTCAAATCCATTTAGAGCTTTTATGTTGTCTCAATTTCCATTTTATACCTACTTTGAAATCAGCAAGTCAAGTATATTCTACCTGTTTTCTTTTGACTTTTAAATAAATTGCTTTTGAATAAAATGCTAATTAACGTATCTACGAGCGGTTTTAATTAAGTTTAGAAATTTAAATTGCATAACAATTTGCAATAAGAGCTTTGGGTCGTTAATTAACTATTCGAATCTGTGCTCTCTTAGTGCTCGTCTTGATGTGGTTAATGTTAGTGTATTTTTATCGCTTACGAAAGCTTTATTCAAGCCGATATAATTTAAAATATATTCTTCAGTAAGCTTCATTGATATAATAATATTGTTATGGAAATTCATTTGTATAGAAAATACAAATTGCACCACGCTCGTTCACAGAGCAAATCTTATCTATATTGTTATAAACTCTGCACTTGGGAATCTTTTAGCTAAACAAGATGACTATAATTAGCCACTACACAAATATAGATTAATGCAAGAACTGTAAAAAAACTGTCCTAATATTCTAATTAATTGAAATGCATCTCATTGAACAGACATTCTTTTTCAACTAGAATATTTTAATATTCATATTAATATGAATATTTATAGTTTGATCCTTTGTTGGTATTCTCGTATGGTTCAATATAGAAACACATTAATATTCAAAGTGATACTTATTTGTATTAATAGCCAGCGTTTTAAACGTCTGGTTTCCCGCACATAGGTCGTGTCGGGGCAAGGGAGCTTGCAGGTCATTCATGTCTCACTCCGCCCATAGAAAGCTCTACTTCGTACATTCTTTGTGATCTTTTAAATTATTACTGGAATTATGCAACACCGTGCGGATTATTTATTACCTTATAAGAATTAACCGTAATAATGTATATGAAACAGTTATTATGTGTATTATGATCAAGACAAGTATTTCTATCTTTTTCATCTAAGAAATAAGGAAGAGATTAAAAATTTCCATATGGACTGCAGACTTGATCTAAACCTGGTAAGGCGAGAGAGTAATGGACTTGATCCACCGGTTTCTAGGGTTTAGAATTGAATACAACTGAGCTTATAAGCTCATAAATCCAGCTTTTCCTTTCTTGACGCTAAGGAACATCTACCTATGTTTAATATTTCACCTGTTCATTGCACCCAATAAATAGTGACAATATATTTACCAAGAATCAATTACAAGCAATAAATAAATTATTCATAAGAATGTCCTTACGATGTAAATAAATGGGGTGTTGTTTTTCCATGGTGACAGAAATTTGTAACCACTTGCCGTTGAAAGGAATGAAGACGATTTCAATAAACTATTACCACTTCCTTCTATTGTGGTCTCGCTTTGGTGCATAAATTTTATGTTTATGTTCATGAGAAAAAGATGGATCTATTTTATTATTGTAATCAGGAAAAGTTTTCCTATGAACATTTTTCTTTAACGACCACCTGGATGCCATGTTGAAACAAACGTAGTAGATAAATTAGATTCTGATTGCATGATAAATATAATGTCCCATAGGTACGTTCCAGTGGATTATATTGCGCAAATAATACCCATTTTGCAAATTTAAGTACAAATACTGACTAAAATTAAATACATACCTGCAAACAAATTCGTTCTCTCCAAGACAGAGGTCGAGACACATCTGCCTGGAGCTAACAGTGTGAGTCCTCATTCCACGTCCTTTGAGGTGGTATCCTCTGACGCGGTCGAAGCACCACGCTCGTTCACAAGGTCGCACGCCCAAACACGACTTTTGAGCGTAGATTGTAAACACGGGGAACTGAGACTTGGTCAGTGCACCTGCAAATAAGAATACTCGTTATAATCTTCATCATATCTACTGTCCTAAGATACGCAGCTGTTTTAATTCTCCTTAATTTCCATTAAGACGTGTCCATTCGAATAAAGGATAGTATTAGTGGAAAAGTGTTTCATTAAGATTATTACAATAATAGTACGACTATTATCTAAATGCGAGAATAAGGACGTTTTCTATTAAACACGCATATCATCATTAAATTCTTCATGCTCCGACATAAGTGCACTCAGCAAAGAGGCGTTCAACCTTAGCGAATTCAGTTCGCGTCTAGACACGGGCGATGCATGGCGTTGTAATTGGAGCCCTACGCTTATTTCTCACAATTATTAATGTTTTCAGTTCCTATTCGTTGTCTGTATTGACTTTATTATTGAATTGAACAGCTTGCTGTCTTACTGATTTATTATGTACGATTCTAAACATTTCTCTGAATGAATGGTCTTAATAGTCTTGTTCGTAATTACGACATCTCAGTCTGTCTAACTCCATAGAAAATAACTTTGTTATTCCCACGGAGATCGGTTGATTTTATCATCTGGCCATTATTGTTGGAACACAGCCGCTGTATTTTGAGTGGCTTTGTGTTTGCACTTTGTTTCTCTTTTGGGTTAACCAAAACAATTGTAAACCAAAATGTAAACTCTGTTACTTAATGTAAATACACTTACTTTTAAGTAATATACTTTTAAATGATATATAAAAGATCTTAATAAATATAGGTACTTTTATTTAGAATATTGTACAGAAAATTGTATCTTTCAATGAAAATATAGTTAGATAATTATCTATTAATTAATTCTGTGAAAACGATTTTAAATAAATGTATTATAAAAATCCTCTAGTACTATAATAGTAAGTTTACTAGTTTACCGGGCTAATTGTCTTATCAAACACAGAGCCTAATTAAAATCTCTCAAAAAAGCTCTCGCGGTCAGAACAAAAATATAATGTGGGTCGCTTTTGAACGTCAAATCATCCTTTTAAAAATTAATTATAAAAAGTCGAATTATTTGTCTGTCGTGTTTCATCTCTAGGAGGTCAAGGCATGTTCCACTAAAGCGTGTTAATAGACGCGGTCAAGTTTTCGTTTTCGCGGTGAGAGTATTTTTTTCCCAATAAGGCTTGATGAGCAAGCATTGGCACGCCGTTATTGGCATTCAAATGATGTGTTGGAGCAAAAAATCGGAACGGTTCGCTTGTTTGTGAGCTCACACGTCTATATCGAACAAACGAGAGTATATTGGCGCCTTATTGTGCCACCTGCTATGTCCCAGTTATAGCATCCGCTGCCATGCGCGTGATTGTGCCGTTATTGTCGGCATATTCACATGCTTAATGACTTAATCTGCGTGTATGTTTTGAGGCAAACACAAACAGTGCCCTAATTGCGTTTTTATAACCCAAATAGCTTTAATGTTTTGATTATGCCACATGCAGAGTTTAAAATGGAAGCCTTCTCATTTCGGCACGCTTAAGCTCTCGATAATTATACTACATACATTATATACCTATGATGCCCTGGATGCCAATCGGTCTGCTGATTATTAACTCTTTATTTTTAAGATAACTATCTAAATGTGCGTCTAAATAATAACAATACTTAATACTGAGCTTAATACTATTGTACTGCAATTGTCAACTTAATTGCTCTTTGACTTTAAGAGTGAATCTTTTTTAGGGACGTCATTGATTGTTTTTATAAATGTGTTGTTATACTTAGTCGTCACTCACCAGGCAACTGGTCGGCGTCGGAGCTGAAGAGCACACAAAGACCTGTCTCGTAGTTGACGGCGCGACAGGTGTCGTTGGCCTGGCACTGCTCCAGGCAGTCGGTCAACATCAGTGTGCCGGGGATGTCGTCCAGAATGTGAGATGGAGCCGAGAACACGTACCTGCAATATGTTGCAATTATTAGACATCGGCTTTTTATATATTATGCCTTTTTAATTTGATAGATTGTATTTTATGACGTTTAGTTGTTATAAAAGAGTTCGTTGCTTCGAGCCTGTTTCATTTGCTAAGTTTGTTTTCCATATTCCGGCGCCTAGTTTTTCAGAGCTATCGGTAACAATGTCACTCAAGCAGTTTCGCTTAGATTTAGTTTGTTATTGTACCTACCTTCATTGCTTTACAGTTACTGTTTGGATGTTAATAATTCTTAAGAAACACGCAAAAATAAGACTGTTGAGTGAGCATATAGCAAGGTGACTATTAATCATCTTAATTATGTCCCTAACCAAGTTACTGTCACGTACGAGTATTAAAATCACGAGTATTAAAAATATTATGAAATGCATCCTTACCCAGTAACGAGTTCAAATCCAATCATTTCTGGGTCACATTCTTCTAAAGAATTTGCTGGTGCCGATGGAGCTGAAATACCGCTAGGCGCTGAAGGCGGTACACCTCCAGACGCGGTTTCAGGCACGGCTTGTATATCTTCTGAGGAATCAGGCGCTGTTTTCTGAGGAGTAGCTATCGCTCCTGGGTTTTTGTAGTCCTGAGGAGCAGAGACTACTGCGGGCTGAGGTGATCCAGATTCTACCGCAAGGTTGTCTTGAGGTGGCGCTTCCGCCGCTGATCTTAGCGTCCCCTCGAACTTTTTAGCTGCGTCGACGGCGCACGCCACTAACACTAGGCTGATTATAATTCGCATTGTACTCTCGGTGAGGGGCCGTGGCAACATTTGTTATCTGTAACAAAAGACGTGTTGATTAAAAAACTTTTAGAACACCTTAATACTCTTAGCTTAATTGCATGGGAAGCTGAGAAATTATCGAGCATAAAGCTTCCGTACTTTACACACGTAAATATTCTTCGTGATTAATGGTAGTTCTGCCAACATTAACTGCTAATAGGAACATTGTTTAATGAGTATAAAAAGATGAATTTAATAACGTAGAACTTAAACGTATAACAGAAGTAAATAATAATTATACAATTGAAATAATCTGAGATTTCGTTTTCCTATACGGACGCGCAATATGAGTGTGAGAATAAGAGGAGCAACAATAATTATGATTGCTATCTACTATATGAGGGCATTCACTGAATAATTGCGACTAGGCATAATTAACTAACAAGTGCACTGTTACCTGTACTCCATCATAACATAGTACATATTAACTGTATCATTACGTAATGATTAACATGGTACTATTTTTGAAAAATCATGGTTCGCTTTTTATCGTGGAAAGAATCTTTAGTTTGCGCTTGCAGTATTAAAAGGTTCAGAATGTTGTACAAAAACTTCAATATATAAAGAATTACTTATTTTGGTCATTAACGATGATGACTTGAAATGTTACTATTTTAAAAGTAATTTCCCATTTGTACTAAATTGATATTCAAAAGTTTTATCATGAACTTCATAAATTAATTCACCTTCAGATAGTTTTTTGTCAATTTGTAAATGACATGCGAATTGATGGTGAGACGATTACGATACGCTCACGTTTCACGTACAATGTTCGTAACGGTCAATCTCAGCCATCCACTCCGTGGTCAACGGTACTGCTTATTCCGATTTTATTGTAAAAATGTTAGCTAGACTCGAAACCTAATAACAAATTATATATTGTTGCTGCCGAACGACATCACGATGACAATTACATTTTTTACTACTATTGTAACGTAACTATATTATGATATTGTAACTTCCAAAGTTGATTGATGGAGTTCCAATGTAACGTGCGATCAATTGATTTTTTTCCTTTATTCACGGTAATAGAAATTTGCTTCCTCTGTGTGTGCTCTACTCCCACCGTTAGGTAAAGTCATGTAGTTGAAAAGAGTTACCGTTTTTGTTGCCTGTATTTAACTAGAAACAAATTTCAACATCTATATACAAAGTAACCAATTTAAAAGAAAGTGTACAATTGTCTTAACAAATAATAATAATAATAGAGAAAATAAAAACAGAACATTAATTTGATTTAAATTCCTACTCATATTACAATTACAAATTCTATTACAACAAATAAAATTATGCTAGAAGCGTACGTGAAGATGAGTCATGTAGCCGTAGGAAAACTAATTCATTTTATGCGTTTGTCCCTTTAGGCGTGATAGTAATTCGATATGCGTGTCTATTATAAAAATTAAATTATGCGCACATAAACGTCTCCCGTGTCACAGACACCGGTTTCTGCAATTTTTTTCTTTCTCTTTAAAATATCGAGCCAGTCTCTATTCGTGAGCACAAGCTGTCTGATATGCTTGTGCTATTTTTATTTAATAAGTGTACTAAGGGTTCCGACGCATTTATGTAAGCATCTATCTTAGTATTTATCTGCAGTCTAGAGTTTTGCACAATTTATAGCGACATTACTCACTGTTGAACAGCTTCTCCATGGGAACGAAATTAGTTTGTTGTGAAAATGTCCAAATAACAGCGTGATCAGATGTAACCACGTTATAAATGATCTCGTGCAAGGCGTCTAACAGTTTTCTAGAATAAACATTGCATCGGAACGCAAGATTGTGTTATTTGTCATGGTCATAGAAGTCAAAGTTCAGACAACAAAGTATTAATAAATAGGACCTGAATTCATAGTCAATGGCGTAAAATTACAGGAGTGCCTATCATGGGTGCGCTGCCCTACGGTCGGGAGTGACCTACTGGTGGATTAGCTGTAAATGTAGTCACAGGTCATGCTTATGTGATCTTAATCACAACTTATTGATAAACTTCGTAGTCAATTCTTTATTCAACATTTATAATTCTTCGCCATCATAATCTTCATCATTTTCCCGGAGTGTTGAAATTGTGTAACATCTAGCCTAGTTGTCGGCTTTTGTTTATTGGTTCATTGAAGGGTTGGCTGTGAACATATCACTAGCCAGAGGCTGCATTATGTATGACAAAATGTTACCTAAGGTTCTGCTCAATTCTTATCGGATTATAATAAATGGATACTATAACAGTATCCATTCATTAATTTAGATCTCACAAAATGTTATCATATATTTTATGTAAAAGATTATAGTGTGTCTTTCCACTTGATCTTATTTACGATGTTATCTGTAGTAAATAGTTACTCTGTGCATAACACGCTATCGGTCGATTTAAAGGTCCGTGTTACTTCATCACCATAACATGTTGGCTATATAGAGGTCGTGCGCTACAGCCTCAGTAAACTTATGGCGTGAGCGAAGTAGGCCATCAGCTTCTAACACGATACCAGGGAGCTTGTAAACAACATGCTCGGCTATCTATTGCCTTCCCTATTTTAAGCAAACTAGCTAAATGTTTTATCTTTTCATACTAAATTTAATTGATTCATTAAAAAGCAGCGGTCTTCATATAATATTCTTTTAAATACCTTAGGCAATATTCGTTTAAACTTCAGGCTATCCTTACATCTTGTTAATATTAATATGGCTTCTATTTATAGAATCTGACTGAGCCCGGCTGCATTCCAGAATATTTCATTTTCACTTGACGTCAAAACTTTTAATAATGTTAACTATGTTGATTGTTAATTTACATCCCTGGGTCTAAATTAAGAGTTACGAGTCCCCAGTCAACAACTTTTCATCTTAGTACTCACAAATAAACGTAAACAATTACGAGTATCTTAAATTTTAAAAAAATCTCGCAGGTACGTTCGCTATTTATTTTGAAACTTGCTCTTTACAATATATTGTTGAAAAAAAAAGAAGGCTTTCTACCTCCATTGTTGCTTGCTTGAAGTTTCACTCAGTTAAAAATAAAATGAAATTCAGTGACTTGCACAAAGGAAAAAATCAACTCAGCATCCCAGAGACGTATTCTGGTTTTGGTAGTGAGTTCTGTAAAGCAAATGCGCAAACGTTGTGCCTTGCAGAGCCGCAATCAGATGGGGTCAGCGCATTCAATGAGCCGGATGCCTCTAACCTGCTATTTACGTTTCACCATACCTGCAACACTTGGCACACTATGGTTGCCATTTCTTGCACCGGCTTGTAGACCTCAAAAAATATCACGTTTACCCGAACAAGTAGTCTTACTTAAGCATAATGCACTCTATGTACTCGTATAGAAGATTTTCCATTTTTCATATAACTTGTATCTATCAAAAAATACTTTGGCTTAAGATGAGTTATCAACTGAAGTTACTTTAATTAAACCCATTGCAATGCTAGAGGCTATTTAATAGAATTACGCTTTTAAAAATATTAGTCATGATTATTATCTAGTGTAATTGACTGAGATTAAGCTTCAATCTTGTTGCTTCCATTTTATAGTTTTATCTGCATAAAGATGGTTCGTAAACTGTATAAAGTATTAATCTTCTTTTATGTGTATACTATTAACCATTAAAACTAAATGATGTCAACATTGGAGTCACATTATTTATTTGTACACTTAATCATTGACCTGAAGTGAATATCTTTATTATTCATGTTTTGGACTTAGATTATAAATATGTATTTCTATAGTACGATATAATTGATATTTGTTTTGATAGCGTCTTCTTCGTTCCGCTCTTGACAGAACGGTCGTCCTCGTCATGAGGTGTTTGCACGAGTGTAGACAGACGCTGCTTGATGCCGAGTTCCTGGAGGATAGATACATTTGTGCGAAATTCGGCCCATGAAACTCCCAGATACAGTGTAGTATTCCAAAAATTTCGAAGTTATGTTACATGAATTGTCTGAATCGGAAATGTTGAAATCGGAGCACAGTAACCTATACGGCTTAATCTGTCCAGTTGTAAAATATTACGTGTGCCTAAGATCAACCATTAACTACGCTCAACAGATTTACATTGAATGAAATTGTAATTTATTGTTTCGCTCTCTAATGACCTCCGGGGCTTCCTTATGGTGGAGCATAGCTTAACATTTGAACTGTCCTGGAATTTTCTACTGTACACCTTGCGAAATTAATGATGTTTCTGTCGCAGACTGCTTAGTACTTGATACCCATAATTGGTGGGAGCTATAAATTTTGAAAATGCTTTTAGAGAGATGGAACTTAAATCGTCTAGTAAGCAGAAGGAATAATCAACCACCGTGGTTGTTTATATTAATTTTTAAAATTTTCGAATTTAATACATAATCGAATTGATACAAAGCAATATCCACGAAGTCTTTTAAAAACCTTTAAAGAGTAACATGTCAAACGGGTTATTATCAAGATAAATATATGAAGAAGAATGTTTTATTAAAAATATGAATTTTAGTATTATGAGGAGTATTGTTTGAATACTATTTAATATGCACCAGGCGTTTACTGCTAATAAAAATGCTTGGGATTCTAAAAATAACTGTTGCTATTATTATCATACTCTCCGCGTTCTGAAGCACTTAAATGTTTTTTTTCTGACATTTATCATAGTAACACAAGAACAATTCCGTCAGAGATTAGCTCATCTTCGCATGGGCGACTTTCTAACACACGTAATTGCCTACTTACTTACAGTCCAAGTTTATAGTCAGTTGAGTAATTCTTATTATCATAATTAAGTGTTCTGCGAAATATTTATGTTAGCTCAGCAAACATAATAGTGGATGAATTTGTTAGTAGTTCTCAATTTCCACCTGCTAGAGCAGAGATTATCAAACTTATTTGTTTTACCGCCCCCTATGAAAATGAATTATTTCTCACCGCCCCCAATTTTTTATACACCTAAAACTTAAAAACCACGATTTCATTGCTTTAATTACACAAACTTCTGCACCTCCCTTCCTCCTGAGGCTGCTTCCGATTCCGATAGCCTTACTAATAAGGGGGCGTTTAGTCAGTAAGAAGGAGTAAGGCACAAACTCGTTTATCTCTTTCGACGCTCAATCGTACTGAGAAATTTAGGACAAGTTTCGATGAACCCGCCAATTGCAACCGGATTGCACCAATAGCGTTATTTAACGAAAACTTGTTACAACTTGATTGCGTACGGCTATCCTATGAAATCTATGTTAAGTATTTTTAGTTTTTATATCATACCGGGCAGAAATATATACTAATTATTCGATATTGAGTAGTAGGTAAGGTAAGTTTTAATATCAGTGAATTTTACGATATAAAGTAAATGAAATTACAAATCAACCAACGCCCCCCTAAACTACGCCAACGCCCCCCATTTTTATTTGGATCACTTAACGCCCCCCGCTAGGTCTCCAACGCCCACAAGGGGGCGTTATCGCCCACTTTGAGAAAGACTGTGCTAGAGAATAAACATTGTTGAGATTAGGGCCTATTCCCACAAGCGTTTTACATCGCAAAGCCGCGATTTGATTTACCGTCATGTCCAGATGGGAATCTATGACGATCATTGAATACTGTGTCCATTGTGTAGCAAACGTCCATCGCTTTTTTAAGATACTTCAGCTAGACTATGACATTGTAAGCGTTTATAAATCCCTAATCATAACACAGAAACCGATAAAAATTCTAGTTACCTATTGGTAGGCTTTCTTTAAGTAGATGTCTACTCGCTTGAGGTTAGTGGGTTGATCAGCCGGCAGCAAGTCTGCCTCTTGCGATTTACATTAATGAGAAGATCTCGATTTCTCTAATCCCGATCGCTACAAAACAGTCAGCTACCACCTACGTGACGTGACTATCTTGTCCAGCGATTTCTTCCAAATTGTTCAATTAGAAATCACTTTAAATTACCTTTGCATATTTAAGTAAAGACATTTAGTCCCGTTCGATAGATCCAGATAAATCGTGTCTGCTGTCTTTTCTATCGTATTTAAAAAAAAATATGATTGTTTCGTTTCAATTTTTCAAGCCTAAGCAGTAAATGCGTTACACTTACATACTGTCCATAAGCCTATTAGATACATCACGGTCAGAGTAAACGCCAACGCCCGCCAACTAAGCACTTCAGACAGCAGCTTGAAAAATTGAACCACTTTCCTTGATAGTGCTTAAGGCGTCACATACCACTGGGCAGGTGGAAATTGCACACCGCTTCAATATTTGTTTCATTTGTTTTAACTCGCGGTCTAGGAATAACTACAAAAGCTATTTAAATAAAGCGAGACAATTATTTGTAATAAATTTTAGATGCGTGTTGTTCTACGGGTACATTTGCGGTCGCTTTATACATTATCAACGATGACCATCTCTAAAATAATGAGGCGATGCAAACGCAATCTAATTCACGACCTATTACTTGTATGCCATTACCAACAGCAAAAAAGGTTTTGGATTACAATGTTGTGAACTCTGACAATAAACTGAACGTGCAGTACAAGAACACTTATAGACTTCAATGTGTAATATGTGTAATTTGAACTCATCATGATGTCTATAAAATGTTCTAGCTAAAATTCGATTGAAAAAGTCGCGGAATCGTGGTCAGAATGACTCCAATAATGATGGGTGCGGTGTGAAACGTGCGATTTGGAGTAACCTAGCTATCCCAGGTGCTTTTCTTCGCTATTAATCATGCTAACTCAACTAGAGACTAGTTTCTAAAATACATAATTCTATAGAATTCTTGAAGAAACATGATCGCGAAACTCAATCGAAAGTAGGTTTTTAGTGCAGTCCATATTCCTGCAGTTTCTTTTAGATCTTTAACGTACAATACTTAAATTATACGCAGTAAATTAGTCAGAAATGATGTCTGCTCATAACTATGAGACAATTATGGTATTTCTCTGTGAGAATTTAGTTGATGAGCACATTGTGGTCAGTAGCGATATTATCGTGTGCGACAACGTAATATTGTTTCTATTTCTACCCGCATTGTCCTTTGTGGTGTTGTTTGCAATTACATTCCTTTACTTCGCGTTTGATTACTTTTCAGAGTGTTTAAACTTTTTTATACCTTAATGATACATTTACTGAATGGTGTTCGTTATGGCCATTTCGTGGGTTGTTTTATCGAATATCATTAATGATATACATGGCTTCTCGTGTTACTAAATCGATTCTACTGTTTTGTTATTCATTTGTTTCCATTTATTTGGATTTTGCTTTAACTATTTTTACAGAGAAACTGCTTGTTACACAGATTTTACATGTACAATTCCTTTGGTTATCACACTGTACTATACCATACTCTTTTATTACGACCTAATATTTTAAAATAACGTTGCCACTTCTTATGAGTCGAAACTGCTAGTTAAGCAATTGTGCTTTACGGTCACTGCATAATGTATTGGTACAACCTTACGAGCAATAAAGCTAATGTATAGAAACAAATTAAATGAAAATTGTCTTAAAGATTTAGTGATTACTATTTTGATAGATAATTTCTTATATTGTTGTATTACTGCAATATGAATAGTGAATAGTTACAAATTGTTCATATTCTCACGCTTGTCACTATTAGAATTCGAACTTGTGACTGCTGGCTTCACAGAATATTACAGGCGGGTCATCGACTAGTAAGTTACAAATATCAATAATGCAACGAACAACAATATATATGAGAAAAATACTATGCAATTGAATACTACCCACATCGGAATAGCCATTTAAAATAAAGCTTAGTGCTGCGTGCTCTGCCAATACTTAACTCGGAAAGATAAATAGACGTAATAGGCGTTTCTTGTTACTCTTTAATATCCACACCCGGCTAGATATTCGATACAAATAAGTTTACGTAAGGCACTGGGGCTTGTATTCAATTTATCTCGGGCCGAGGCCGACCGATTCATCTGTTTGATACCATCGATTTGTACTATTAAAACTTATTTTATCGTCAGTGTAAGTAGAAGGTGGACCGTAAATTTCGCCTAATACTGGTTTGTGGCCTGTCACGTCCATGTACCGCCCCATGGCCACATTTGCACCTGATGTACTAATGTAAAGGCACCAACCGGTTCTTCTTATCTCCTCTAAGTATTCCATAAATCTAATACCCCAACTTTATGGATGGGTAATTTGTGTACTTGGTGTCATTAGGGCAAAACCTTATTTATTGTACTAGCTTGTTTACGATTTAAGTGAAATATTATGTAAGCAAACAATTCGTCTTAGAGTTAATGCAAAATTATTATCTGTATGATTTTAACTTAGAGGTTAGGCGTAGTGGTACTTTTCAGTCGACTGTAGAACCACCTGACCTTACTTAAAAGCGTTTACCTTACTAAAAGCATATTTAAATAGATAAACTCATTTGTGATATAACTCTATTATACTAAACAGCAATAGTTATATGAAGGTCTATTTCATTACAAATGAAATAAAGCAATAAATGTTTATGATAGAAGAGAGTCTCGCACGCCGCAGGGCATCGGTTGTTGCAGCGCACGCTTGCTAGGCATCGGTTACTTTTATTCCGCGGTACTGTCTGTAATAATTGTGCAAATAAACTCGGGATATCCCAGCAATCTTTGTTTGAAGTAACCGATTCCTTCCTGTGATCGCCTTATATTTTATTATTGACTTGAAGGTATGGGATAATGTCTTGGCTCTTGCTTGACCATTGATAAATACTCAGTCAATTGACCAGACCGCATGTCACATACCGAACGATCGTCACGCCAATTTAATTGTGTGCAGCGGAAGGGCGCCGGCTGGCATGGCAATTGCGGCCTGTTTCGCCAAGGTGAGCGCGCATAAGTCCGCTAACAGCGATATTTCAAGCGGCACTCTTAAACCATCACACGCGTGAGTCAGTTCGGCATTTATTGCCCACTAATGATTTTATATAGTCCTCTCGTAAAATTGCAGAGGTGTCATTCGGTGTCTATCTAACATGGCGATTGATTTGTATCGGTCTGACTTCCGAACGCATAAAATTGTTGATCTGATTAATTTAGGGCAAGTCGAATAGAAGCCAGCGAAGCTGAAACCCGCATCTCCACTATATTAAGACTAAAGTACTTAGACTAACGCAATAACTCTTCGTACAAAATTTATTAAGCTTCTAGTGGTGTTGTGATTATTGTTCTCAACTCAAAAAAATAAACATAAACTATATTATTGGGATTTTTCTGGATGACTCTACTTTGATCTTCTTATGTTTATACAAACATGTTCTGAATATTTGTTCCTCATATTTAGAAGATGTTCCTTTGTCACGCCGCCCCGACAAGATTTTTTTAATTTCAAATGAACTTTAATAATGTAATAGTAATTTTGGCAAATGTCTAATTAGTTTCTACATTGGCGAAAGCATTGAGTGAAAGAGATTTTGTCGAATTCCTATTACGCAAATGACACGATCCGCTCCACGAGCGCCATTGCGGCTTCAGTCGTGCTGTAACGGCATCATCAATCATCTGTAATTTGATTTCTATGCTCAATTATTGCGTTCGCGGAGGTCGAGGCGGCCGCACACTCCACTTCCCCGTTTCCACTGACTCTGTGATATTATACAAAACAATTGCGCAAACATAAGCAACAATAAAGTCATTTACAGGATATGCCAGTGTGGTCTGAAGATGCTGTAATGTAATTCAATAGATATCAGTTTTCGAGAACCAATAAACTGAACAATGGTCCCGATTTGATTGATGTCATGCGGAGCGAAAGGGACCTCTGCTTAAAATCGGTAGCATTGTCACGTGCTGCTATCACGAATTCTGTTGATCGCAAGCGGCACGATCATTTCGCGGTCGTGCGCCATGAAACTTGAAAGGAAGCTTAAATTCAATAGGGATTCAAAACGGTGACTATACAAAATATTCTTTGCAGATTTATTATATTATGTTGTAATAGGTAACATAATTACATTGAACGAAATATAGGGCACTGCAGATTGTTGCTCGAATTTTTAACCCCAAAAAGTGAGTTTGTCACTCAATCTAATTCCGTCTGTGGATACGACTTCCAAAGACAGAGTTATGTACAAGCGTAAGATTGAGGTGCTGCAAACGTATAGAGACGTAATCGATAAAGAAAGAAATGAAATCACTGACATTAGCATATTTGCTCTATGACCACATAGTACCTAATATATGAATTAAGATTTTAGCAGTACATGTATGTATGTATCTACGTATGTTCTTTCGTAGCACCTGAACTATACATACGATTTTGATAAATAAGGTGTAAATAGATTCGTTATTATGGTCCGGGTAACTAGACTATAGTTTAGCCTACTTTAACTATAAGTGGAGTCGATTTTACCTTGTAACACTGATTTTATTCCTTTATTTTTTTCCGTAGTCTGGTTTCAGTGTTTTAAACATTTTGCTTGTTTTAAGCATTGTTATTGTTGTCGGTACCTATAAGTTCAATATTTCGATACAAATATTACCCTAATTATCACTTTTTGAAGGGGGGCAATTTTATCGATACAATCTCTACGAAGTCTTCATAGACGGTAAAATATTTAATCTTTGAAGGATTAATATTTTTACTGTCTGTGAAGACCTATCTATAAATGGAAATCTGCCTTTAAAGTCTCCGCTGACGGCAGCAGTAGCATATCGCACAATAGCTTGCCGTGACGCAGGCGCGAGACGTGATAATCGTTGGTAGCGCATGACAAGAGTGGCACACGCTGCCTGGTCACGACGCAGCCGCGGGTGACGCTCGCGCCGCTCGGTACCGACCGCTGGAGCAAACTACGATCTTTCATGTACCACTTAAAACAGAGTAATAGATGTGCCATATGGATCTAAATCAGAATATATTGCAGTTTTTGTCAGTAAGAACTTCTTTTTTTGTGGTTAATCTGGTACAGATTAATACAGAAGTTGTCATTACAAGGCCACCAATGTAACTTCTTTTTCAGAAACCACTAGCTTATCAAGTCTAAGTGGCCTAGAGGAAATAGTTCTTACTTTCAGAAGATCTTTATGACGGTAGATCTCTACTAAATTAACCTAAGCCATAGCCAATTTCATTTTCAGTCATCAGAAAAATTATACCCAATTCTTAGGTGATATTTAAAGATTCGTCCTACCTTTAGACCTATATTACCATAAAACTGTGTAAGGGGTTTCAATAGTAATTTTATCGTAAATCCAACCTTCAGCTATAGGTAATCAAAACTTAACGCGAGGCTATCCTCAGCAGTAACATACATCAGGCGAGTTCTCCCTTCATTCATCATAATGCCGTGACAGATTGTGACCCTACTTACAAAGAGAACATGCGTTTTACTTAACGACCTGGGGTCACCGCTAATGATATGCTTGGTGACCTGGTCATTAGGTATCATTTCAATGGTGGCTTGATCCACAATGTCGATGTGTGCTCCGTTGAAGTTGTTATCACACGCAATGCACATTTGCCTGTACGATATGGGGTGGTGATGGTAGCCGTATCAGCATCACGCATTCGTGCAGTTAACTGTCCGGTAAAGTGGTGCAGTGTAACGGTAGGCGGCGCGTTTCGCACGAGCACTCGAGCTTTGCTCACTTTTTAGATATTTTTTTCGTGTTACCTGCTAAAGTTTTTCGACAAATTTAATTTTATTACTGCCATCATTGGTTCTCAATAGTCGAACTCGAAATGTAACTTAGAGTAACATTTTAAAAATAGTTCTAATTTTAAAGAACATTAAAATAATGTTTTGTGGACATTAATGTCCGGAGCCAGGACTGTTGAGAAGATTTTTAAAGGTGACATATGTCCTGGATGTCGGCTTTTGTTTGTCTGTTCCCTGACGGTTAACTTTTTAGGTTTAATTTCCCTTTTGAGTAGGCGAAAGGCTGTCACTATTTTGGGGCACTACATGGCCCCGTCCCGTACTGCCACAATAACCAAATGTTGCCTAAAATTATGTTCTACTCCTTGTATGTTTATGAACCTGATTATATGAATGTCTGTATGTATTAATTTGCTAGACTTAAAATTTATATTGGACTCGATTCGACGACGAATTGTAACTCATCGCATGCAAAGTATAACAGTACTAAATTTCCACTTGTCGTAGGTCGGACGACGCTATGCTGGATTGCGTTATGGTATTGCACTAACGGCAATCCGATCGACTCGCATTATCAACGTAGAGCGGCTGCCCGACGTGGCCCGCACTCGTAAATAGAATCTGCTATCTAGCCGGTGATACATCCGTCGATATCGAATGAAATATGAATAACTGTCTAGACACGCGAAAGTTATGAACTATGATAATGAGCTATTGGTGCGGATATTCTTGTAGTAATTTAGTCAGATCGTCGTCTACTGTGTGGCATAGACGAAACAAAAGTGGTTTTAATCCATCGACGATTATTAATATCCAGACACAATTGATTTTAATTGTGTTCTCGCGCTCCTGAGCGCGAACGGGGCTTAACGAGTTAAAACAGTTGTTTGTTTTTCGCTCAGTGTATTCTTGACCGCAAGGAACCCACAGCTCAACAACGTCGATAGTAGATACAATTTGCAGTTTAGGTTCAATCTGATCGTCGTCGACCCGGCAGTAGGTACTGTTGCAAATTGCATTGCGGCTTCACTGGTGTCCGCAGGATCGAATCCGAGATATTGGTCGTGAACAATGAAATCCTGAGAAACGAAGTTACAAAGCCTTCATTGACTAGCTACGTTGGCGGCCAATAATAGGTAGTTAACACCTCAATTCCGCTGAAATGAGATCGCGTTAGGAGAGCGCCAATCGCTTTGTATAAATAGAGAAGTTCCAGCTTTATTGTATTTCTGCACGTCGTTTGTAATCGATCCAGCGATATTAAACACTTTTCTCACTAACTATTACATTTTTTAACTTTTACACTGTGAATGGTTTGTTTTTATTTTCAAACAAGTTAAACTGTTTATAATTGTATCTATCTATGCCAAGCTTTTTACAGAGAAAGTGAAATTTCTTTAGATGCGCGTAAATAAATGTTATATTGCAATATTCATTTCACTTATTAATTACTTTCCAGAACGTGACAAACCATTCAAACGCGCTCTTCTTTATGCCTATTGGTCAATCACATTGAAATGCGTCCATCTGTCGATTTGCTGTCATGTTCGTTTTCACGCGCAGTGTAGATAACTGTTAAGTCAGATGAGATTGGAATTAGGAAGCTTGCAAGTATGTAGCTGTAAGTAGATCTGATCTGTCGATTCCCTTGGGCGGCACCCGTTCACGCAATGACGAAATTGCTCAAGGTATGCTGGTAATCACTAATTGTACACAACGCGGTAATACGTATATGACCGCTTCGACTAACGGCTCATATAAACTAGTTATTGATGGAATTCATATAGGTACTTGGACATAAACAGTTGAAGTGCCGTAATCATCGACAGACCCACGCTTAATTTCGCTCTAATCAATGCTCCTAAGCCTCTTGTTATATAGTTAGAGACTATTCGAATCGAAATTTAATTTATATATTTAGTTGATTTCCAGATACATAATTAAATATAGGTGTATAGGGGTGTACAATAATAACTACACTGCTAATTACTTTAAAGAATGAATTGCTGTCGATATCTAGCATAAAGGTAAAAAGGGCCATTGCTATTTATAATATGCACAATGAAAATGTATTTAGAAGCTGCAACAAATGAGTCGCTTTTTGCATCACGTGAGAAGTACGTATAGCTCTGAATTCGCGCTCAGTGGCATGTTTATTACTCGCCCCGTGCGTTTTATGCATCGTCCATACTCTCACGTCTATCTAGTGTCCTTTTATTATTGTTTGCTTTTATAAAATATATACTTTATTGCTGTTGCGGATATTTTATAGCGCAAAATTTATAAACATATATTTCCATGTGAGGTTGGGAAAAGCGCTAGGGGAGATCAATAAACATAGCTGCTTTAGCGATTGTACACAAAGCGAGAAAGGTGTGTTTACAAAATAACAGACGTAAACCGTGTAGCATTTTCTGCGTTTGAAAATTCATCTCATTGAAACCGATAATACGTAAGAAATACACGAACTTGAGTGTATACAATGTGTAAAATAAGTTATGTTAAAACATTTTATGGCGGTAGTTGTGTTATGTTTTCATGCGACGGGCGATCTACTGACACGAAGACAAAGTAACCACCTGCTTTCATGGGATTATGTGCTTTACTAGTGGCTGGGAAACTTGGTTCGTTTTGTAGGCGGGTCGGTGCTTTTGTGTCGAGGCACTAGCCGGGAAGAGCATGCGGCACTGAGCGGGGCCGGCGGCGACCACGACGAAGCTCGCAGCCCGCCTCCGCCTACCGCGCACGCCGCCATTGTTCCACCTAGTCCTATCGCACCCGCACGAGATATCCCGAGCCCTAACAATTAAAACCTATTTATGGAGCCGCTCTAACTCTCATCTAATGAAAAGAATTTCATACTACATAAATCGTATTCGAGTGTACACTGAGATCGTGCACCATGGTAGATACTGTTTCCGTCTTGCGAGTCGTGCTCCGCTAAGCTATTCATAGCAACGATAGTATTGAACATTAAAATAATGTTTAACCTAGTTTTGCCTAGTCCACCAAAATTGATTATAATGCATTCGTTAGTGATAACGATGATAAACTGCATTAATACCTTTGTAAACCGTGTATCTAAGCAAATAAAGAATCCGAATGAGACTACACTACACAGAAGTTAAAGGCATCAATCAAGACAATTGTCTCAGAACGGCCGTTATTCTCGGTTGCAACGGATAGTTTGTGCGCACCATGCAAATCAGTGGGCGTGAACTGCGGTCATCTACGTCACATTAAGCTAATATATAATTGATTGACTTCCCGGTGCACGGGAGCGGCTTTGCACTTCTGTCCCACTGATGTCGGATGCAAAAACACTAATGCTATAACGGTAGAGTGTCTCTTCCGGCACGCAATATGCCGCTGACGCCAGCTTTTGACTCTTGATAAATTGAACGGTCTCTTTCAATCCACGAGATCTTGCGCCCCACATGCATTCAGAGCTGCACCGTGATACTTAACTAACGCGACGCGCGATGGTAATCGGTCTAGATATTTATCAATCTTCCATCTCCTGCCCTCCGAGAAAGATAAAATCCATAATATCATGTTAAAAGCTCCAATAACTGGGTCAGAATCGAGAGATAGAACGATCACGGTGCGTAAACATGACATAAACCGTTAAGCTGTCGGCGTTTATTGATTAAGTATTTATATTACATCGTTAAATGAAGTAGTTTGGATAATTAATCTCACCATTGCTTTTATTGCAGTATGTCAATCATTGTTTTTAAACTTATAACTGCATTAAACATATTACCTTCCGGCATAAACAAAAATTGTGCCAACATCGAAACAATCAACCTGATTATTATTGCCAACAAACACATCACTCGTCAGATTAGACAAAAGTGTAACGGTATGCCTTATGTGATAATGGTCTTTTACTTGCTCTTATTTGCACCCATTATCTTTCGATGCTCCACAATTTAAACGGCGGAAGAGGTTCCGTTGAATGTGGGAGGCTTTCATTGAAATCTACCATTGTTACCGTATTTTAGGAATGTTATCATCCGAAATCAACACGTAAAACGTTACTTTAGCACAATAAGGTAACTTTTTCGTAAGTAGCGCGTGTGTACAAGGGCAATTTATATCTGGGCAATTTTGTAGTAGGGCGCTGTCTAAGGAAATATCTTCATGTTTTTGTTCAATTTAATACAAATTGATAAATTGTAGTGTATTCGTTTAATTGTGAATATAGGGTCAATACAATTACATTAACGTCACGTCTTCTACGCCTACCGTTACAGCGATTGATCGACCGTTTACGAGCCTCGTTTGAGAACATCATTGCGATTCGTCTTATTTTATTGTGTTGATGAACAACCAATTTTAAAGGTATTTCCTCAACTTTCTGTCAAATCCCGTTGTTGATTATTTAGTGTCAGCAAGTACGCTTAAAATTTCTGACGCCCTGTGGTATCACTCCTCATACCTATTAGAAAAAAATCTCTCCGGTGATTTGACACACGCGGGTCCCATACAGCTTCCGCTCGATAACTGCAAATGTCTGATATATAGGCGGAGGCTAGTAAAATGAATAGAAGACCTTCCAACTTTCTGATTTAAAAAATTCTGCCGTCCGATCCGCGGCTTCTGAGACTCATCAGAAGCAGACGTCGGACTACTATATTGTCAGAAATTTTCCGCAAGAGTAATTTCTTGTAATGTCAATTCAATTATCGAACAAGAACGACTCTGCTTGCTTAATATATTCTAGGAAATGCCAACATCTCAATCGAGTGAGGTGTAAGAATAGCAATGTTTTTATGGTGTCGGCATCGCGATAGTTTACCGGAACAAGCTCGCACGTAATTTAAGTGGAGCGATGTATTGCGGCCGCACGATGAGACGCGAAACCATGTCGGCGCGCGAATCCCGTTGGGGCGGACGCCATTACCGCCCACCGCACCGCGCACGCGTTGAAAAACCGACCCCGGCGCGGAGATGTCGCGCGACGATAACATTGGACGGACGGACACTTGACGACATCGCTTCTTCTCTCTCCTAGACATGTTTATCTTTACAATCGGGCGCATACTGTGAATATTCAATTAAGTTTTCACAGAGCAAGCCGCGTATGTCCTCGTATCTGTATGCAGGTGCTTGTCACCGCGACCTGGTCACTAAGCAACAGTCATAAAACGAAAATAAACTGTAGCGGTTGCTTTTGCCGACAGATTTTTTCCTGAGTCATGTATGTTATTACCGTTATCTTGTGGGTTAGAGTTGTTTGATAATATCATAATGTAGTACCATGTGCCAAAATTAACACTGGATGTAGACACAGTTTCCAAAAATGCAGCTTTCTTTTCCCTTTATTTCAAAATGACAAACCGCCATGTGGAATTTCTTAAACAAAGCTTAATTTGTTAAAGCAAAGCTAATAATAAAGGCATATACAGTACTCAGATTTATGTCTGTATTTTGTTGATTCAGTGGAGTCAGAATTTCATAATAGTTACTACATTTTAAGTTACATTACTCATAGCTCTCTAACAGCAAAAATACTTGAAGTTTACGAAAGAATGGTGTGTTAAGAGACTTGTTTATGTTGTCTATTTTTTACATTTATGGGTCCGTGATGGACGCAGGTCATAAGAGTTATTGTCTAAGCATTCAATTACTCTTGGAATGGAACTATAACGCATGCAATTACGTGCGAGATGTAAAACTAATTGTTTAGATAATGATCTAAGATCTGCGTGTGGTCCAATGTATGCTGCGCGTAATTGTATCCTCAGTAATGTCACTCCAGCTTTTCACCTGACATTCAGTTTCATAAACGCATTGGCAATCAACCTTTTGTCTAAGCAATCAACGAAACGATAATTTAAACTGTCAAGCTTCTGCCACATTGATTGGTTAAGTACCAAACGCGTTTTCCAATTATGTGGTTACAAATAATGAACTCTGTAATTTCTGTTACCTTTTAAAGAAGCGCTTCGTAAAGGGCCATATCACACAACGACTGCTAATCGTGCAGATTACGGAAGATACGATAAATAAATGCATTACCCGAGCTACGTTAGTCAACGAACAAGGGAGCACTGATCGCTGGACCACATACTATAATGAGAGGGTTAAAGGTAAAACGTTATCGTGCGGCCGATCTATGCAGGTCGTCTGCTATCCATTGTCAATTAAAAGCCCCTGGCGAGCATCTCGACCGCCTTTTGCTTGTTCTATAGTATCACAAGCATTGCTTCCCGATGCGTTCCCTACGCCTCAGGGTGGATATTGCTCGGACATTTCCTGTATTACTACTTGCATGCTCGCTTTGAACTAATCTTTATTCCGAGTGTTTGCTAAATTAACATAAAATCTATTTAGATTTGAATCATTGTTTGATTTTATGGTCTAAGAATCAGGAAACAATAATACTGAACACGGCGGGCGGCTTGTTTAATCTTATATTGTTTTAATCGTATTGCTATTAGAACTTAAACATGCATATTTTCATGAATATGAGCTTAGGCCTATCTATCTAATGTAGCTGTAGCTTAATTGAACTCCACGCAGGTACGTTTCTACAATGGATTATGAATCGCCTGCACCTGTCGCTGCGAAAGCGATACTACGATAATAAATCTTTTATCTGACAAGCACCTTACTTAATCACATTAGAGTAAAATTAACAATCAATTTAGAGACAGCAAATTATGCATGTAAATAGACTATCTAAGCGTATCTAAGCGAAAGGTTGTAGCACCCATCTAAAGTTTCCGTTTTACTGCAAAACCAATAAAAATACTGAACTTTTAATCATCACATAAATAGTAGCTATAAATATAACTTAAAGATTTGAATTTCATAAATAACCATAAGCCATAAGACATGAAATGCCAGAGACCTTTTAATGTTAATCTGCCATCCAATTTACATTTTCGTATTCCCTGGAATAATTCACTAATAATTGCGCTATCGTACCTTCCTTCCAAATTATTATTGATTGTGAAGGTTATTCAATTTTAAATGCAACGAAGGTCATCAATCACCTGTGTATGTAATCAATCACATGCTGCAAATGTTACATGATTTCCAATAAATTACCCTTATAAATGTGGTGTAAACGCTCTCATCTATTACCGTAAAGCGTTTGGTGAACGTCGGCTTTCTTGATAATCGCATCATTGCGGGTCGTAACCCGCACAACGCTTTCAGCCGGCGAGAATAATTTTAGCCATCCCTCATACCTAACGAGCCCTCGATAACTTCTACTTCGTACGACAGTAGTTTTAAAACCATTCATTGACGCTGGCTTTTCAAGAACGCTAAAATACAGAAAAAGCATACTGGCACAATACCTACTAACTAATGTTATACTATCAAGATTTCCATCCATACAATATGAGTCGATAATTCAAATTCAATCACAATTATTTCACATACCTACTCTTGAGATTTTGATTCCACCTAATAATCCAAACGTTCAATATTCAAAAATTCAGAAAGATTGCAAGTTTGGCAAACGGTAAAAATAACAGGATGATGGTGTAAGACAACCGGTTGACTGCATCTTAAAATTGAAGAACCCAAAATTGTACGTTACGTGGGCAAAAAAACGAAAACGACAACAAGTATGCGGTACATTATACCATGGGAATGTCAGAACGAATCTTACAAAGTATATTGCAACATTTTTATCGTTATTGATGAAATATTAATGATTAATAAATATACTTTAAAGTCAATTTGTCTCTATTATCAACTTCTGCATCAACGAAAAAATCGCATACTCATACATATGCATCAAGATTGATAATGAGTGCTGAATTAGATACATATAATGGAACCTCCTTCCTCGAATTTATATTGTGAGTCACTTCACTACTTGTACTACGAAAAAACTAACTGTATCTAAGTTTACACTACGTTAGATTCGAGGTCATTATTTTTCGGATTGTATTCTAAGATAATTTGACATCACTATAGTGTAGACTTTTACAGTTTTTTGTACCTAAGCAAATTGTAGTGCCTATAGCTGTACTTAAAAACCGTGCTAATTAATTCTAAAAATTGTTTCGTATTTATGTTGTATTATATTTAATTTTTCATAAATTATAAGCTACACATTTTGTAATAGTTCCAATAATGGGTCCCTGAACAATCCCCCACGAAGCGAGCGTGTTATTTTCTGTACATTTGCTCTAAGTGCTTCCTCAACGTCTAATAAGACATAATGACGTGTTATTTCTGAAGATTCACGAATTCCGATCGCAGGAGAGTAAGGTGCGTCGCGGGTTACTGACCTGTGAGTTCCAGAACCGCTACCCGCTAACTACCACCGTTCTGCAATCAAGAAGAAAAAGTACACATTTTAATTATGCCGAATACAAATAAGTGTAAACAATAACAATGAAGGCAGGTGTCATTTACAAGTAAAGCTTCACGAGTTCGTGATTTTCCATTCAGGAACTGGAAGTTCTTCGTAACGCTAATTACATTAGTCTTTAACCAATAGAGCTTCAGGGAAATTAGTAACCATAATTTGCTATTCATTATACTAAATGTGGCTATTCGAATTTCAATATATTCCAAGTTGAGTATTAGCTCATCATTGCAATGTTGTTATCATTTAAACCATTTCTCTGTGTATGGCTTAAGTAACACGTTCTGTAGAGACATTTGCTGGAAACAACAACTTAACGCAACAATTTGCAAGAACTAATAGTGCGCTATGTCTTACAGTGTTTAGAGGCATTAGTGATCATAACAGTGGAACATACAGTAATGTTTGCATCACACTATGTTTAAGATTCAATTCTACGTATTATAACGTCTTTATTATTAAGTTTTGCTTTCTGGGTTTTGTCTTTAATTTCATGCACTTCGCTCGTGTAAAATGTATTATGAATCCTAATGTCTTCCTGAGTCACGCCTTCGGATGTTCTATTTCTATTAAAATTTATATTAGTTGTCTATTTGGAATTGATTTATTGTATAATAAGTAATAAGTATAATTTGCTAAATATTATTTTCTCTTTTCAGGTAATAAATATGTGCTGTCTATTCTCACACTAATAACTACAGGTACAGGCAAGTTGTTATTGTTTAAAAATAAGATTTACTTTCTTCTGTTATTTGTTAAGGTCTTTGGCAAGATTTGGCAAAAGAAAAGTGACGTTGTTTTGCTGTTTTATCTTATCTCATAATCGATCTTACTTAGGATGACTTTAACAGATTTACTTTTTTATATACTTAATCATGTTTGAAAACAAGCTGTATGATCCGTTTGATGGTAAGCAGTCGCGATTAGGGCATGTAAAATATTATTATCAATCTCGGTATTTGACTTAAATACCGAGATCCCGGTATAATTTTATGTACTGATTGATTGTAGTCTGGAATAAATTTTATCATTTCATCTCATAATACCGGTATTGGAGTTCTCTATTTGTAATCAATTTTTTTAAATGAAAACACGTTTTAAAATGATTTTCATTCATATATAATATTTATTCAAAATCCTAATAATAACAATCGATAAATTGTCCTTATAATCTTTTAACGTTCATTTTCAGAGAGAGCAAGACCTTGCAAACTATGTATTCTTTTTTTTATGCATTTGATGTATTTTAAAGTGCAATAAAGAGTAACAGAGTTGAAGATACTAGGGCTCTCTATTGATGACGGGCTTGTTTTCCGGGCTCACCTGGAAAATATTTGTCGTAGGGCCCATCCAGGGACCATCTTTAAACGAATGAGAACTGTGGCGAAAGTGAGTCGGGGCCTTCATCCCGACATTGTAAGACTAATTTATGTGGCGGCTGTGGAGCCTATAGTGACCTATGTGGCAGCGGCATGAGCACCGGCCACAAGAATACTTGGTTTTCAGAGAGATCTTTCATCAGTTCAGAGAGGATTCGAACAAAGAATTTGCGAGGCGTACAGGACTGTTTCACTAAACTCTGCTATAGTGATAGCGGGCATTTTGCCCCTAGGCCTTCGTATACAGAAAGCAGTCAAAACTGTATGCTGCAAAAAAGGGAAGTATAAAAGGAATACCAGGTGAAAGAGAGAGAGAGAGATGAATGCAGAATACGCTGAGATACCGCATCCAGTGGTGCGGATGGAGCTGGAGTTTGAAACACTTGCCCCAGATGAGGCGGTGAGAGGGAACAACGTACCTACAGACCGTGCGAATCTTCGCGAATGGCACCAAAATGACGGAAGAGTGGGTGCAGCGCATTTGGAACAGTGATGCTGAGACCAGATCCGCCAAATTAAGTCTACGGCGTACCAGGCCGAGCTCCATGGCATATGTCGCACCCCAAGGGAGTGCCTCAAGAGGGATGGAGTTAGTTACGGCATATACAACGGCTCTAGGTCACCCGTGGCCCTTGAGACGCTGGTGAGTCGTGACTCGCTCCACTCTCGCTCTAGAAGCCCGGAAGATCTAACGACAGGCTTTGACCTAAAAACAGACGATATCGCTTTTTTTGGATCAAAGCACACGCAGGTATTCCGGGAAACGAGAGGGGCAGCCCATCTGGCCAAAGAGGCAGCATTGTCGCTACGAAGGAAGCCGGACTATGAGCGGTACCCCATCCCATTCGCCAAGCGGCACATCCGCGTGCAACAATTAGGGAATGGGCTGAGAGATGATGGGCTAGAACGACGGCCTCCGTGACAAAAATATTCTTCCCAGACGTGGCCAAGGCGTATGGAATTGTAAGGAAAATTTATATGAGTTCAAAACTGACGCAAGCCGTAACAGGACACGGAGGGGTCGCCCAGTACATCAAGTGCAGGGAGAACACTTAGTGCATAATTGTGACTCTGAAAACGAAGAAACAGTCGTCCACATACTGGTCCACATACGTGTGAATGCCCGGTGAGTGAGTATGATATTTTGGTAAATAAAATAAAATAAAATAAAAATCACGCCTTGTTCCATACCGGTATTTGAATCTCGGAAATATTGATCGAGATCTGGGGATCTCGGGATTCTTGCCCTAGTCACGATAGCTTATGAATATAGACACAGAATAATAGTAAGTTAAACTACTAAGTAATATAATGTGTATTCCGAGCAGCACATGAAGTCGCACTCATCCATAAGGACATATTTACTACACGACATACTACATCTGTCGACAAGCTTCTCTACAGTTTGGCAGTGATAAATTAAGACTTACATTAATTCTAAAAATAAATTTAAAAGGAAATATGGAAAAGAAGAGGTTAAAGAGTTCGATCTCTCTTCGGCGGAGGTTATTGCATACTCCGCTCCATATTTGATCGGTTTATTCAGCAAATTTCTCCATTTATCACCTATTTTTATTAATCATTACAATACCTATGCAATACAGGCAGCAAGTTAGTTATGTTTTCCTGTTTCGATACAAACTATAAACAAGCATGTATACTAAATATCTAACTCAACTATTACAACTGCCAAGTTATCCTGTAATCTCTTTTCTAATTAGAAACTACTCGTCTTACATATACCTTACTCACTGTCTATCATTTCTCCTCAGTCAAATTAGCAAGCCGTTAACTTTTTGTGTACAGAAACATGATGCAAAAAACCCATATAAAAATAAAACAATAGTAGGTATTGAAATAGGTTTCGCCTGCCACGTTTCCGTTTCATCTCCAATTACGGTACAGTAAGACACAAAAAAAGCTTTTTGTAAACGTCACTCCGCATCAGCCGCACGTCGCCTAATAAAACACAAGCCACTTATCTCATGCCAACTCAATTTTCCCAATCTGTTCCATTAATCAAATCAACTGTTACGTCACTCGCTATCCCACGCTTGGGTACCTACGTATCACCAGAAAAAAACTTACCGATCCGTCAGAAACTTACTCGTCTAGTCCACGTGTTCATTGAACCTTAAAAGAAACATCTAACTCCCATCGATACGAAGAATAGCCACGCCGTCAGTTGCCGCACAATTGCAATTTCACACCCAAATAAAAATTAATCTGATACTCTAAATTGTGTGGAATAACAATAAAACATTATTTTCATTTTTATTGTCTTCCGTATTTTTTTACTGTTGTAGGAAGTACCTATCAGTCCTCATATTTGATGTAGTTGCTAGTTTCTTCCTGCATGGGAATATTGTGTGATCTTTTCTTCTTCGTACTCCGTTCAACGGTATTAAATAGCAAACAATCAGTTAACTATAACTTACACGAACTTTCGCCTCTATAATATTAGTTCCAACTAATCACAGCCATGTATACTATAAAAATCACACGGTAACAGCGTTAACATTACCAATGCACAATCAGCTACAACTTCCTCTATAACTTTTAGTAGAACTTATAAAGTATTTGCAGACTTGTTCTGAGCACTAAAAGCTTCCGCTCCGCTTCGAATAAACTACTCTTGCATTACATTAATATTTACGACATGACGTATGTGAAGATTTCTCATGAATATTGCAACTTGAAAATGAATCTATGAAACTAGCGCTCTTTGCAGGTACTCATATTGAAGTAACGACTATAGTTAACTACTAACTAGCTTGCTTTACTTAATTATATTTAAACGACACAGAAAAACGTTGGACCGACGTCGTAAGCAATTAAACAGACGTAAAATGACGAATTTTAATTTATGTCAGCCCAGCTTCATTCTAGTTGTATAGTTCTCATTATTTTCCAACTGCATCTCGTTATTCGCGTTATAGCCTTATAATAATATACTTAAACCAATCTTAATTGTGCTAAAACTGAAGCTATAACTAACGCTTTATGTAGAGACTATCAAAGTCTTAGTTATTTCTTATTACTCATCATTCATCTCATGCTTATTTGTTTAGACAGTTGTCGATGTGTATCTCGCTAGGGTGTTTTTTAAACTCTTTCTATTAATATCTTGACAGCTATGTGTTTAATACGTCCTCATTATCGCGATCTTCGATGAATAATATACAGGGAGGTAGTTAAACTTCACCTATCACGAATCGTGATCTCTTTTAATAAAACTTTTACACGCTCGAACAACTCTAGGCATTCTTTTCTTTATTTTTGTCTTGGAGGTAACAAACCTACAGGCGGCCTCAAAAAGGCAAATTATACAACCGTTACCGAGGTACACCAGTTCAGGGTTCGCGAAACCTAGTTCTGTAGTTTCCAAGATATTATTTTGACGCGTAAATTACGGAGGTGCGCTTTCAAGGTGCTAGGTGATGCGGTCGGCGTGGCGCTGTGTCAACGCCGGGGTATCCTGACTGCGGCTGTCACGACACCCGCGCGCATCACTCACTGTCATTCCGAGCGGAGTTCTCACGTGACCTCAGCACCACAAGGAAATGTTCTTATCTCCATTACGTAAATAAGTTATTACTCTAAGCGCCCTTTCGATTCGGACAGTGCTTTAAACTAGCTTAATCTTGGGCAATAAATTCACATCAGATAACGGAAGCAGAATCCCGTACATGGGTGCTAGGAGAATTCGTGCCTCTATATCTCGACATAATCAGGTGCATTCCGCTTCAACACATCAGCCGGTACGGAACTGAAATGCAAAGCCACTTAACGCGAATCCTAAAGCTGTAAATAAAGCACGGTAGCATTGTTCCCAGACGTAGTTACCTACATAATGTTACATTTCCGACTCCCCATACAATCTAAGACAATTACTTTTCTAATATCCTTTATTGTAAGACCTGTTCGACGAGGAAGTCAGGTCAACAACCTGCAAATATTGATTTATCTCGCAAAGGCATGCGCCTAAGCATACAATACGTGTTTGTGTCGCAGCCACAATTTCTGTATTAGGTGTTCCAGGAGTATAAATGAAGCTATAGGACGCTAAAAGTAGTTGATAATCTTGAGAAAATAGAGAAATAAGCGAAAAGAACTGTTTACTATTCTACCTTATGTATCAGTAAATAAAGCGTGCTGTATTTATTATATTATTTTTAAAATGTTGTCAGAACCTAAACAAAATATCGATGTGAAAATGTTAATTAAAAATAAGTACCTACATACGAATATCATAATTTACAGGGAAAATCGTCTTTATATTGATCCATGTAACGTTTTAAAAAAAAACAAATAATAGTTGGTAAATACAACGTCTTCTATACATACCAAAACAATTTACAAATTCTTATGATATGAATAACGTTTATGATAGCCGTTTAAAGACATCGTCGAGTAAATCTACAAGTGCAGTTTGCAAATCGATAGATAGAGCTGTCATGATAACCACCACACAATGTCTACACAATACGTCACCCTAGCCCACGCGCCGCTACCACGATACACGTTTCTTTGAACAATATATCGGCACTTGTCCATTTCTCTCTGACGCAATGCAGAAATGTTGATAGCTATTAAAATGGCTAATCCAGGTGTACCACACACTTGAGGTCCGTATAAAGTGGACTTTAAACAATAGAGAGATAAACTACGTCGTACTCCCCTCCTCCGCCAACCTGAAATATACCTCATCGCATCGAGACAATCTGCTCGATTCGACAACTCGACTATTCTAGTAATCGATTTCAAACCACACTTATGGCACGAGACGAATAGTATTGACGATTTTATTTTTCGGTTTTATAATTCGATTACATTTCATCTTTCGGCCATCGACCTGCTTAAGCTAGAAACATCAACTGTGGACTCTCTAAACTAAAAATCTACGTGATGCCACGCTCAGCCATCAACGTTCCAGTCAATTGCAAAGATATTGGGAGATTTCACAATGGAAAACGTGATTTTGTCTCGAGCCACAAATTTTTCAAATTTCATGGAACGGTTTTTGTTTGACAACAATGAATTCTGCGGAGCCTATTTTAATTTTCACTTAGATAACGTCAAAGTGAAAATTAAAAGATCAATCGGTTTTTTTTTCATCTTTTATTAATTGCCAAATAATATGTACCTTTATTTGATTTTTAGAACAACAAAAAATATGGAATTATGTACTCACATTTATCGATTAAAAACTATGGAATGATTAAAACCTCTTTCATCATTTCTAGTAGCTTTTCCATTGCATCCTTTAAATGCTATTTTTAATTAGTAAAATTACCATTTTACAAATTTTGAACTTTCTAGAATTCATAATACTATCGGTATTGATACGGTTTTACCTAAAATATATTCATCGAAATGTCACGTTAATTAAGGAACAATAATTTCATTGCCAATATAAAAGAAATAAAACTATCAAATACTGCTAGCTGTTTAACCGCGAAATCCGCTTTTCGTTGTGGAATTAACACCGTAACAGCTTGACCGAAATGCTTTCTTAAAATCATCGTCACTTTTATTCTTATTCCTGACCTTGCTTCTATTCTATTCTTGCATTTGACTCAATAGTTTAAAGTTATCTTTGCTCAATGCTTTCAATGGTCAAGTGAAATAAAGTGTATGCGCGCAGACTCTTTGTTATAAAAAGACCGCGTATTCTACAATGCGAACAAGGTTATGGGGTACTAATTGACAGATTACAGTAGCACGGCCGTAACCGCCTTTATCCAGGCTAACTGTACTGCTACCGTACGACACGGCCTGCCACTGGGCCAGCTCGTACCACCACCGCAACGGGAAATGCCCGGCATCGCTGTCTCCTCGGCGACCACCTCATTCAACACTTCAGTCAATTTCCTGTTCGTCACCGCAACGATTAAGCTCTCGACCGACAAAACCAACAACTTTCTTGCTGACCCATGTTTCACACGAAAGTAAATCTTCGCGGCAATGTCACCTTCGCTCATCCGTACGTTTTCATTTGGCATTCTCGTGGTAAACCCCTTTCTGTGTCATCAGCATTCGAATTATTCGCCGTGTCGGTTGCTAAGTGAAACCGTCGCAAGAATCTTTTCTTCTTCATAATGCGAGCCGTTTCGGCTCTTGTTCGGGGTCCTACTGTGACAGCCATTATAATTCCGAGAGAATGTGTAAGTGTACAAAGGCGGCTTTGTGCCCGCTATAAATATTTATGAGTAAGTGTCTATTTTCTACACGTGGGCTGGTGGATACGCACGATACTGCGGGCCTAATTGGACGTCTGTAGGCGCGAATTTGTTTCACTCCGACAGGAATCCCTTATTTATATTTCTATACGTCAACGGAATTTTATCACAGAGATGTCCGATTTCCTTACTTGTATATGGAAAATCCATTTTTTTTACTTATTTTATTCCCTTGGTTCGCCGCTAAAACACCCTTTCGATTGAGTTATATAACGATAAATGTTTGAGAGATTCTAATCCTACTTTCTCTTAACTAGTTTCTTGAGTGAGGCCACCATAAGAAAGTAAAACCCCGCATAGCTAGCGCTCGCCCCGTGTCCTGATGACATACAAATTGCTATGATAAGTTATTCTGGGATGAGTACCGATTCTAATGTGTGGTTTTCATGGATGCTAAGGATGTTTTTCGATTGGCCACATTCCAACTGTGCCATTAGTGATGTGAATCATAGATATGTCGCAAATACCTGCCAATGCATTTATAGTGAAATGCATCCATTTATGTTCGATGCAGGCGTCGACGATCAAGCATCTAAATCGACCCTATTAATGGGTACCTGTGTCGTACCTGGTCACATAAATGCCGTTCCGTATGTAGAACGCGGGAACGGTAGTACAACTGCGACCAGTCATGCATCTTGCCTTGTCCCGCCTTACCTCTTTGACCTTTGCATGCTTGTACTTCATAACTCGACGCTGTGTAAACGCTGAATTTTACTCGGTAATATAACAAGGCACTGTATAATTAATTCGTAATAATCTTTTAGTCTTCCATTTTAATTAAATAATAATTAACTAAATTCATGCTCCTACTTTTTGTGATGACATTTAATCATCCTAATCGTCGGTGGCAGATGTTGACAGCTTAATTCACATTAACAATAGTATTATACAGTTAAGGAGACATCTTGTTTGTCATTGCCAGGAGTAGAAAAAGACTGCTTGGACACCAGTATGACAGATACGCGATCACTCACACATTAAGTATAGTATTATACAGTTAAGAAGACATCGTGTTTGTCATTGCCAGGAGTAGAAAAAAGACTGCTTGGACACCAGGATGGCAGATACGCGATCATGACGTTTCGCTGACTTAGTAACATGCTTGGCACACTTTCAGGAGGTCCCGCTTACAGCGGCGACGACGTCACGTTTCCTATGTAAGGGATTGTTTATTGAAGTCATGATGTGACCTTAACATTGTATTTTACGATTGTCTCGTCACCGGGCCGCGCACTGACATTTCAATAGGGAAGGTGAGCGCGGGTCGCGGCGTGAGAGGCGGCACGAGCGACGCCGCACGTCCTACCTGCACTGCATTGCTAAAGCTACAACCGTTCAGGCCAGGCCCGTAGCTACGACCGCGACCTCTCATTTTCAGCGTCAAATGTTATGTTCGTGAATGTACTAACCCGCTTCAGTCTCCTATCCGCTATTCACGAATCGCAGCTTAACACCCTCTATACATTATCCACCTGTCTCTCTATCAACGTCTTATTTCGAGCGTCTCTATTATTTATTAAAGACTTGTCTCGCACCCCGGACGTTACATAAATCAAAAGCTATCGAGTCGCATGACCCGAAGGAGTGAAGAGAATATTTCATCTTTCGATAAGCCGTGAAATATGGATACCATTTTCCGCTTCGACACCCAGGCGCCGGTTTGCGGTTAAACGAGATTAATTTAGTTTACTTTAGCCATGAAGTATTTCTTGGATCGCCTCCGGAAGCTTATCGGCGTCGGTGTTGACTTAAATTTGCATCAAGTGTATTTTCGTCGCCGCATAGATTGTAGGTGCTCACGATTTAACGCTGGTATTAATGCATTATTCAGAGGGGTTTTCATTACACTGTCGATATCGGCGCGGCTGATCGCGCTCTCGTTAAAATGTACGGATGGCATGACGAGTGCTCGTATTGAACGGCCGGCCCTCGTCAGGCACGCGATCACCTATCGACACACGCTGCTCTAACTCAACTCAAATAACTGAAAAACGCAATTACCACCGCCCCGCCCGGCGACACGTATGTCAAGCCATGACATTTCTCGTGAAATACAAGATTTATGTATTTGTATCCTTGTTTTCTTGTCAATGAATAGATGTTGAATTTTCGTGGTCATAAATTTTGAGTTTGAAGTCCGCCTATAAAATATTAAGTGCCACTCGTGACGTGCACCTACGTGTTATTCAAAAGTAGTGGATAATCATAAAGCATTAGGAAGCTGGGATGGGCGTTGTTCCCAGGCTCGAGCTGTTGCGTGCCACTTTGTCATTTAGTTGTGGTGATAAATATTCCGAGACATTACCATGGCATACCAGCTACTTTAGAAAACTCTTTTAGTGCTTTCTGCTGCGCACAAAAAATAGCCCATAACATTTCTAAGCACTTTTTATTTTTTCCTAATACTTACATGGTAATGCCAAAACAAAGAATGAGACGTGTGAAGACAGAAATTGTTGTTGAGGAGAATGCCAAATAGGACTTGGGCCATGATAGCGCTTTAATGAACTAGTGCCAAAGACTGGGAAAAAATCTATAATTTATGTGGGAAAATATCATTAAATTATTTTTGGTGAGTTTTTAGAAATCATAATTGTTATTAGACATTTCGAGGTTACATTCAATTCAAATAATTGACAGAATGACAGCTGTAGTTTTTTGTTTTTCAATTCCCCCTATTTAAGGGAAGGCAAAAGAGTTCTAGCCCGTACAGTTACGCCTTCGGTACTTATTTATTTCTTGAATTTTGTATTTCAAAGTTCGTTTTGCGAAATAACACCAGGATAAAACAACCTTGTTAAACTTAATTTGATAGCCTTGTGGCCAATAATTTAAACAAGATCGTTTTTTAATGAAACTAACTAAACATGCGGCTGTATGCACATAAATTATTTTGCCTTTCTAAGTAAAGGGTAAATAAAATGTACCAGGAAGTCAGTGCAGCATTAAAAATAAACATATATCTTTTTAAAACCACCCTGCTTAGTTATTCTATATAACTTAGTGCATGAGATATATCCATGAAGGTTCAGCTTATAACTTTACGAGAAATTAAGGGCAATACAGGACGATTATGAAGACATTGCCATCCTTTTAAAATAAGACTACGCAAAATGGTAGACTACGCAAAGTGCTTACCCCAAATATGAGACAAATCAATTGTTGCTCATTAAAATCTCCATTTTCTACACTAGCATTAAGTCTTTAAAAATGTATTAATTTTAAACAGAAAAATTAAGATATACATTACTAAATTATTGTAGGTGTATCCCAGAAATTTTCAAGTTTTGATTGTTTTAGGTGTTAGTAAAACTATCAGAAAGTAAAATGACACAATGGTAATGAATACTGCCCGCATCTAATGCACTTGTCGCAGCTGTTGCAGGATACAATCATAATTAGTACATTTATTTTCAAAACAAACTTCGTGCGTTCGACGTGCATGGAATAATGTTGAATGTATGTTCGCAAGGGGTTCTTCTAAGCTTGTAGGCTAATTAAAGCCTAGTTTGTTGTCGCTCGACCAGTTTGTAAGAAACTGGCGCGTGGTACAGGTTTTTCAACCCCACATATGATACATACTCGCGGATGTGGTATACTTTCATTATGAACGAGCGCACATCCCGCTCTTGCGAGCGCTTTGCCCTAAATAATGACGCACGGAAATCGACCGATATGTATCACATTCTAATATGTAACTCATTAAAAGTTTGATCACCATGATTGCTTTAGAGAAATCTTTAATGAGATGAAAACGTTCCTAATGAAAAACATTTCACGTATCAAATTGAGAGTATGGTTTAATTGCATTTCACTTTCGTTTAGATTTGTAATTAGATTCCATATCACTATGTACCGTTATGAGCGCATATAAATTAAACGATTCACGAGCTTTTATTATTATTTGTACGTAATTAATGTACCTATCCAACTCAATTACACATAATAAATTCACTCATGAGTATTGGTAGCCATTAAAGTTAACAATGTCATTCAATTCTCTAATGAAGCATTTAAATGAATTATTTTTATGCGTTTTATATAACCTACTACAGCTATTTCCCTAACGTACTGATTACCGAAATTGTATGTAATTTTCTTTCAAGTCAATTAATTTTCTATGCAAAAAAATTAAAATAACTAGCATCTAGTTGGTTTTCACGCCTTCTTATTAACAAGATAACTCGTTATACTTCTAATTGTTACAATCTTTATAAATAGATACTATTGTTAAAAATATCCGTCTATTTCAAAGACAGAAATATAATTGATTTAATAACACCTTATTGTTTGATTAATTGCCTTGGGGCATCGAGTCATTGACATGAATTAACAGTTACGGTACATTGTATAACATTGGATAATATTGCCGCTACGTTATAATTACCTGTCGACGCCTCGGCCTGACTGACGTAGACTCGGTCACCACCTGTGACAAAACAACACAACTTTATTATATATTGCTTGTAGGCACTTATCATTTAACCGACAGTAATGACATAATTTTACACAACAGTTAGGTAATTTAAGAACATGCCGAGTTGTTAATGTAATATAGTTTTATTCCGTCGCATTTGTTTCAACTGTTTCCATATGACTTTCTTCCATGTCATATAATAATAAAGCTTTAAAATGATTGTAGCTTAGAGTGCAATTGTTAGCCCATGATTGGTCTTTTTAATTAATGAAAACTGTTTGTTTATTGACGTAATAGTTCAGCTTCGCCTATAGGGCATCTACTGCATTATTGAGCTCGGGCACGCATGCGGCTATCTAGATTCAGACAGGATGCTTATAAGTCCCCGCCTAGCCCAAGGATTAGATGTCGGCCTTCTGAAGTTTATACACGACTTAACATTCGCTCCTACCTAGCTTTTCTTTGATTAAAACGTTCGTTGAGCTTTACGACGGCAAATAAAAAGTTATTAAAGTAATAGATTCTTATGATTTCGATTAAGATAACTTTCTAGTCAGATATTGAAAATTACTCTCCATTTAAAACCGATATAACTCGTTACCATATTCTCTACATAATGTTTATTTCGACGTAGAGTCCTTGTTGCTCTATATTTTGTTAAATGTTTAAATAACTTTCCATAACCAGATCGTAATGCACATTTAAGCATCGATTCATGCAAACAAAATGGCACACTGACCGGGTCAACCTTGAATGTTAAATATGCGCAGAGTTTCACTCAGGAAAAATATGCCATTGATGCAAGTAGCGTGCGTGCGCCGGATAACGGTCACCACAAGCCGAATAAGCGGTTTAACATCGTACGTGGAATGATAATGTTCACGGTGAGACTTGTCACGCGATCGTAGCCGTGTCACTACTGGACACCTTTCATAGTCCCACTTTCTAACCTTATGTCCTTGAACTGCTAGTATGCACAAGGTCACGTTTGAAAGCGTTTTTTGCTCTGGCCTATATTTCGATTTCAAAGTTAATGGTGATGTTGATCTTTGGAACTGACAAAGCAATAAAGGTAATATTGTAAAAGTATTGAGTGGCATTCAAAATGAGGCGGGTGTCGATGCTGGCGTCCTCGGGAACAATGCGCCGCTAACGAGACGTGGCGGCGGTCCATCAGGCCGTCAGCTCGAACCGTCTCTGAGAACACCTCAATCCTCTTTGTTTACGCTAGAATCGGACTCGCTCGTACAACCCGATCGCATCCCGAACGCAATAAACCTCGGAGCTAGGTCACGACTCCGCAATGTCTACTCTTTATCGCCCCCGCCGAATGCGGTACGATCTTAAACGTATTTTAATAACTTCCACCCGCCGGTCTCCGTAATGGGTTGACCATGCAAATGCCTGTGCCCACGGAGCACCGTTACACACCGATACCGACAGTAACGAACCGCCCCGTGAAATAAAGAAAGGCAATAATCGCGGACGGGAAATCCGATCACGCCGCGGGCACCGAGCGGCACACGGGCTGGGACCCGGCGTTCCCATTGTAAACTATCACTATGTAAACCGAACGTCTCGCAGTAATCGATTGCTAATCATGGCTCTCGATCCGTCCTTAGTCAGCCGTGTAAAAACTCGAACAGAATCGCGAAGAAAGTGCCCTCACCGGGTCCTGTTTTCGATCCTATCTTAGATCGAATGAGACGCACCTCAGTGAACTTGTGTGGATTCGAAGTTCCCTTTCGAGATATGGCGCGGCGCTTTCCCTGTCACAGCATTGCACCCTGACATCTGCACTCTTCCTTTCTAAATCGCGCTACGAATCTGCAACGCAAGTCATTGTTGATGCACAACTGATAGTCATAATTATGTTGTCTCATCTTGCTTATGTTGTGTCATAATTCCTTATATTGTTCACGATATAATCAGATGTATACAAGTATTTAATAAGCATGTAAGTAATTATTTACCGAATTATTTAATTTACGACAAAGAAATGATAGTATATAGATTCAAGCATAAGTATTTAACTTTTCAAGTCCATGTAAAATATTGAAAGTTATATAAGGTACAATCTTGGAACACGACAGGACTAAACAATGATGCTTTTTGTGTTAGGGTCCCTATTCAAAAGCCGCCTATAATTTCCCCTGGCATTACAAAATAAGATTAACAATTTTCTCACGTCCGCATCGAGACCGAGTTAGGCGACGACAACCTCTGCAAAAAGTAAGTTGGAAATCTAATAGAGTTTGTGGCAAGCCGGTTATTTGTGTTATTTTTTAGTTTCGCTGACGCTCAGGAGAAATGCTATGTAACGCTCTCGAACGAAGACGAAGCAACCTGGCATTAATGTAATAACTTCGAACCGCCCTTCTGTCATTACTTTGTACACTTTTCTCGGGTAACTAAAGGTGATTTTTATTTTTTAAGGGCGTATTCTTTACAATTGCTTCTTACGTCTTGGTACCGCCACAGAATTTTTGCTTACAGCAGCTCTAACGAAGTTTTGATGGAGTCTCGTTTCAATCAGCGTAATTTTGTTTCGCAATTTGCATTTATCTGCGTCCCTATTAAAGAATTACCTGGCGACGTTGACTATGTTAAATTATGTCTTTATTTGTTTTCGACGAGGGCCTACGGATGATAATTACTTTATTTATGTATGATGAAACTGCTATAATCAGACTGCCACTCTTCGCCGTACATGTATAGCGCGTAATGTCACAATGCACCCGACAAAGCCAGTGATTATTTCTGTTTATAGCTCCAGTCACCAATTCCTTATTTTATAACCGTCTTTACGTCTGCAGCTTGCCGGATAAATAATTTTTAATTATATGCTATTTGAAAACTTCATGATTATATCAATTTACAAATATTCATACTTGAACAGTGTGTCCAACATTGTTTGTACAAAATTGTAAAATAGAAAATGCTACCCGGCCGCAGCGTTACAAGCTAAGCTTAGTGCAGCATAAGTTTAAAAATGTACTTCTAATGGTTAATAAAGTTATGATTAATATTATACACCGTGTTCCTGAGGTTATACATTAACGTCGGCATGTTATTCAGGCTATTAAATTGATATTTTTTTACTATGGACAGTTTTATGAATTTAACATTTTTTATTTTTATACAAACTAAATGCTAGGATGTAATTTATCTAATATGAATTACTCTTGATTTATTGAATACCTGAGCTGGCAACGTCGCATTTGAAACTTTGATCCACATAAAGTGGTCGAAACTTTACGTGACGTTCTTTTCTTGAAATTCAGTTTGCTAGTTTTGGTTGCACAAAGTGGCAACATCTCGCAGATAAAGCCTCTTTCTCACTGCACAACACAATTAAATGTTAAACTTAAAATACCTATAACTTATAAACTATACTATTTAAACTACACTTCCTTTGTACGATATGTTTAACAAGAGCTATAGGAGTATTATTCAAAGTTAATGTATATCCTCAGGAACACGGTGTATGGTCAATGTTTAAAGTGTATACTTAATTTTCTTTAACAGTTGAACATTATTAACAAACAATCGTAAGCCGATATCGGTCGATACAAAGTGAATCGCCAAAAAATCTACTCTCTAAATACTTCGTTCTATAGAAACCATGTAAATTTATTTCCGCGGTTGTTACAGCAACTGTTTTCATAACACAAATGCTCCAATTTATATTAATGCCATGTGATGGTATCTAGATTTTACGCTATACTCTAATACCTATACAGGAATTCTTTCGTAGCAGTAGAACTTACAATGATGTTAAAACGACCAGCTAACCACTCAGGCAGTAATGCAAACTAAATACTGTTTTTAAATTCCATAAGGTAATAGAAACATATTATAAAAGACGAGAATACAGCCAAATATTATTAATATTGTAGGAGAAAACAATACACCCCAAAAAAAAAAAAAATAAAGAGTTAAGAGGTCCTCTTATTTACCGAGACATAGGGGATGTATGTAAAGTTTTCAAATTTATTTATATTTATTTGTTTGTCTTTAACGGAGCAAACTGGACGGCATCTAATGGTGCCCTCGGTATTTAAGAGGTAAATATGGGTTCTGCTTAATAGGTACAATACTTGGAGGAACTAAATATAACTAAATGACTGGAAATATTTTTTTAGTAAAATCTGCTTTTTTTTGTAACGGAACGATCCCCTTTTCCTGGTTTTTTCAATGGTGCCATTTCTATAGGGCGATCAGGCGAGGTGTTACGTAATTGCAAGAATGCGGTGGCGTGCACCTTGTTTGAAAGGCGGCGGTTCCTGTTCGCATGTGAACCGTATTTATTATAATTACGCTCCGGTCGGACACTGACTCCCAGCCGATGAGACGGGAGCGAGCCTGATGAGTCCACGCCGATAACATCGCTCGCTTCAATTATGTACCCACTTACACTTTTGATCGGGGGGCACTATTGGCATTCTATGTAGTTTCAAATTAAAGACCTTATTTGTATGCGTGGACACACAGTCTGATGCTAAAAAAAACAATTGCCTAAATTTTTCCTAATAAGGATGAAACCGCCACGTGACGTGGTCTTGTAACTGTGTCAGTGAACTTTTTTCATCTTATCTAAAACAATCTGTATGCATAACACAGATACGAATCCCGTAAACTCGTACTAAGTGCGATACTGGTGCTCGTGATGCGCATCACAAATCGAGGACAATTAGAATATTAGTGAGTGTCTTGGTGAATTAATTGGAGTTCCATTGGCAATAGAATAATGGTAGCGATTAATGCGGCCGATCTGCGTCTCAGTGGGTCCGTTTGCGTTAGTTAGATATCTCAGGAGCAATCGTAACCTCTTCCCACATAATTGGCGTGTGGGCGCGGCACAGGCGCAGCTATCCCGATCGCCGCCCACCGACGACGAGGCGACGCCCGATTAGATAGCTCGGCCCCCGACACACGACCCGGCGACACCTCCCGGTTTCCGGCGACCTATGCCTGCTGTCAGAAACCGTCTACTAATAAAAAGATCCTATCTTCTAAAGTTGTAACAATTCACAACATTTGATTACGATCGGAAAATAACGATTTCTAACGAGGACGAAGTATACGAGAACCATCAGAACTAAAGATTTCAAAATTCTCACGGAACTGTCAAGATGCTAAATTTATGCCAACGACGAAAAACCTTGAACAAATAAAGCAAAGCAATCTAACAAAATATCGGTTACATTCGCCAGCAAACAAACCCTTAGTTCTAGGTAAATTGGAATCTTTTCTTGGACTTTTCGATCTAGATGTCTTCGAGACCAATAAATAGCACACAAAGAACACCCAACGCGTTAGACGGTAGAATAGAACTAACTGCAGACAGCGACTGACGCTATCACGAATCATAAATCGCGTTAAGGAGACAGTTTCAGTAAATATTTTTAAGATAATATTGCCAATGGGTTTCTCTGTTCAATGGAACATGGAAGATGTACTCAACCAGCGGTTGAATTAGCGATTGTGTTAACAATATAAATGTCTATTGTAATAACTTTTTACAGGAGATGGAACGGTAGGTATTTACCTTTTGTTAAAGGGTAGTATATTTTTAACATTATCAATTCTATTAAATTGCACGTAGTGATGAATTCATGTGTTATCTTAATGGGACTAACTACAAAGCTGTAACAATAGATTGATGTTGATGAACTTGGCAAACTTTTCAGTGCATTCTCTCAGCGACAATACTCGACCAACTGAGTTCTCATTAAGCGATAAGAAGTGGCACTCGCCAGCTCGTTACGCAAGACGAGACGGCCTGGACGCTTCATTAATTGCGTATTGTCGATGCTCTCGCTACCGCCGATCACATCTGCGAGATCTACGAAGCGATCTCACGACGTTCGTATTTCCGCCCGCCATGCGACCGGCCCCGAGCCTCTCCTATATGGCCATCGTTAATAATAATGTACGGCGAAAATTAATCGGAAGCATCGATGATAGGCGAGCACGCCAACAGGATAAACAGATAATCGCTGAGACCGCTATGTTGATTTAGGACATCAGTTCCGCCCAATAGCAGTGCTCCTATAATTGTAACCCACAATGCCAACATCGTCACTAGCTTAGCTAGTCTTGTTAAAAGCCTGTTCAAATCTAATGACAACCCACCACATCCTGAACGCAAGCTCGACTAATTCTTCATTATTAGAGAAAATACTCATAATTTGTAACGCTTCCAGAAGTAAGCTCGGATGTCTTTGAAGAAACGCCCAGTTGCTCAAACCACGTCGCACAAATTATTCCAGTCTTGTAATAATTATAATGCACTTTCTAGTTTACACAACTGCCCCCGGGTTTTAAGCGAATTCAGTATTCTCTAGTTTACTAGTATTACTGTAGTTTTCCTTAATATATGGAATACAATGGCAAGCGCGGCAGCTATCGGGAGCGGATACCAATGGTACTGTTAATAAATCTAGCCTGAGATGCTTGCCTTTATCATGTACAATATGGCTGACGTTAATTGACGATATGGGGAGTGCTAGTTGATTCGCTGGCTCTGATTTATGCGCGCGCAAATCGCTACTCAATTTGCATGGGATTTATGTAAAGCGCCCACTCTACTCGTTACCGCATGTTTAGCCGTCTATGCACATCAGCTGAAAGGACAATCTTCACGAGTCAATCAAACAAAAGCAGCAGGTTTTATTTATTTGATGCAATCCTAAAATTTCTCATACTATGATTTTTTATGTAAGAAATATGTTTACAGCAAAAGCCAAAAAAAATAATATTAATAAACCCACCTTACCGAAAGTAGTTATATAATTTAGGTACTTTTGCCAGTGATCGTCCTCGTGGAATTGTTATTTTGGGCAGCGTTTTTATTTTTTAGTGTATACAAAGTTTCATGGTTTTATCTACGATAGTGACGAATTCCCACACAACCTTTCCATTATTTTAACTCCTTCATGCCCTTTTTTAAGGTAGCTTATGTCCTATCTCAAGGTGTAGTCTATTTTTGTACCAAATTTAATTTCATCAATATCGGTTTTGCTGTAAGGCGTGCAAGCGTGACTTTGTTTACACTTCCATTCGATCTTTCGTCTCCTATTTTATCCCCACACGGGTCAAAATTTCATAAAACGCTAGAACAAATATTTATTTATTTCTTATCACGTGCCTAATTTCTAAGTTGTATGATTTTATCTTCAACAATGACGAACTTCCTTACAAACTTTCATCCCATAATTCTTTCTTCAACTTTTTTGCGCGATAAAAGTTAGCCTATTGCCAAGCTATATTTATATCTATATCTGTTCCAAATTTTATCAAACTTGGTTTAGTGATTTAGGCGTGAAATAGTAACAGCAGACAGTTACAGACGCATTTATAATACTAATAGGAATTAACGAACAGAAGACACGAATGTAGGTGTCTGTAGTGCTAACATCAATTCAGAATTTATATGTTCCTTGGATTTTGATATAAGTTACAGTAGAAATAGAACGATATGGTGAATGCTCGTGTAAGGCGGTTCTTAAATGCAAGTAATCTAAATGTTCTACTATAAATAAGATAGATAAACGCTTAATGTATGGAAATTACAACATTTGTCAAGCAGCAATGGTTAAGTACAAACAAAAGTACACAGCTCGTAATTTAATGCGGTGATAGTAGTGACAGTTCGGTGGCGGCTACACGTTCGCAGCAAGACTTGGTCTGTGCGTTAGAATAAATATACCGCCGTCCAGATGGGTTCGTGTAGACATTGTCCGTTTACCGGCAATGGTAATTTCTAGGCAGCTGAAAACACAAACAAAATTAACGAAAGATAGTTGTAAACGACCGCATATGGACACTCATACGTTGCGGTGTAAAATAGCGGCTCGCTCTGCAAATGACATTCCGCATTCATGCCACACCAAATAGGTACGTAACGTGAATCGTATTTGGGTCATACACTGATTCTCAGTAATAGAAGTGCGGGCGTTAAGCTATGGAGTTCCACCGCAAGCAATCTTAGAAGCGCATTTGAAGTTCCTGAATAATTTGCGGATCGTGCGTTTCGGGCTGCGGTCACGCGCGTGCCGCCCGCAACCGAATTCCAGCTACCGAGACGTGCGCTGACAGCCGGCAGCAGTCACCGCCGGCCATAAATGTGTTCATCCGAATTACCTCAAAACCAAAGTTCACTGATCGTTTAATAGACATTGTATTTCTTGTCTGTTCGCAAACCAAAAATCATGACCACACCATTAATTACATCCTACACATAAAATGATTCAGGCTAATACCAAAAATAATTTCTGCAAAGGTCAAAGAAGGACAAATTTACAATATCTTTTATAGAATGTCCAGATGTTCCAAGAGTTAATTTAAATAACTATAAAATTTTCTATCAGGCTCATCCTACAGTTTAAATATAATGCTTTCTCATTACAATTCATTCTTAATCTCTAATATTTATATTTATTGTAACATTTTAGTGGATTACCCCCGCGAGTAGGACTGCCATGAGATCACTTCATTATCTACTTCTCCTTTGCTAACTATTAAATTAAATTTATTTACGCTGTTGGTTGACGTTTTTTATGCCAACTAAATTATGCACCGTTGAGTACCTCACTATTCAATTTAGTTTTATTTAGCAAAATCTCGTTTAGAATTTCAATAACAGGGTTTTTAGAAGATATTTTTCACAAGAAATTGCATAAAGAGATCGTCGAAATATGATGCATTGTTAAAGTTCACGACCGTTTTTATATTACCTTTAATTTTATAATAGCGTCATAAATTTAAATACTGTAAAAAGATATTGAAAAGTCAGTGTCCAAGAAACAATTGCTCGTAATATTACAGTTACGTTTATTACCAGCTGGAAAACTGTATTTTGCATAAATTTCCCATAAACCTATTTTATATGTTCATTAACGTATTAGCGAGTGTTTATTTTTATGTTGTATACACGTTTAGATTATCAATTCTTTTGTTTTGAATGTATAAGCAGAAGCTCAAAAAATCCAGCTTTGTTCCATTATGTTTCCAACATTTCCTTAACTATTCCCACGACTACGTAACAATTAAAGCTCTCCCTGCAATATCAGCTTCAAGGGCCATTGATTCAATGAGCATATGTTTTTCTTCTAGCTGACTAATAGTATCAAATTAGTGTACTATGTTTTAATAACCTTTAATCGGTGCGATGAAATTGGCACGTACTTCTGTTCGTTCCGTATTATTAATCGTTGCAATTGCACTTGTTTCACGTGAGGTGTCGGTTGTCGCTGTAAAGGTTGTAGGACTTGTATGTGTCATTAATATGCAACTAAGCTGCTTATCGATAACGAATCTTTGTGGTCACTTTACCGTTTATTATATTCGTATGTAATATACTTTGTCGTTTAATTGTGGTTTTAAGGGTAGTTGATAATCTAAATTACGCTAGATATTAAAATGCTGCTGTTATCTAAATTACAAATGATAATGCTACACATTAAAAATTACAAAGATTTGAACTTACTGGTAAACAAAGGTTGTCATCGATAACATTTATCTCAATCTCATCAGAGCATAAAATCACGCGTGTGACTATCAGCAAATACGAAGCAATTGTTAGAGTATTAAGATCTCTCGTATCGTTTACGGTGCAGTTGATTTTTTGAGATCGCGGCCGCGATTGATACGTAGAGCTCGCATTGTGACGGCGGGCGCAGGTTGCATAATGCGTCTGCCGTGGGAGCGGGCGGCTCCAACGCCGTTATGCGACGCACGCCACCGGTACCGTTCCATTAGTGACTTTATTAGACGATTCGCGTGTATCGTCCGTAATCAATTTAAGCACGTTGCAGGCGTTGTAACTCGCTCCACTTGCAGTGTATTATACCGCATAAAACGCTCCACAACCACGCTCAAGCTCGCGGTGTTCCGATCTAACCTAATGTTAGGCTAAACGTGTTCGTTATATAGGACAGCACGGTGATTCACATACCTTATCGGTAGTGATCATTGTTTGAACACCGATCAGCGACTATGCAAATTTTATCTCCTTGAAAGTTGTCTAATATATTTTGACGTCTAATGTAAAGAGTGTTTGTTGAATGTCTGAGTTTGTTTTATTTGTCACGTTGACCGCGAACCGTGTAACGGTACTCGTGTTTTCAGTTTTCTTGCTCTCTCCTTTTTCTATTCATTCTTCGATACGAAATAAATTGGTTTATGCTGAATAGGTTTCATCTATTCAAAATATAACAAGGCTTTGAAAAACCAACCCCATTATGTGGCATGCTCTATGAGCTCTGCTAACAACGCGATGCCAATGGAACAAAAACACTTTCGATTTTTTCCAAACGTGTAGTTGTTTAAATAAAAATTCTTTATAGCTTTCTTTAAAAGGTACAAATGAAATTGTAAGTGGTGAAACATAAATGAATTAAATCAACTACGAAGTAGTCGTTCCACGTTTGTCTCTATGAGTGTATAAAAATTACCATATTATTATGCTATTTTATGTCGTCGAAATGTTCGTAAGGTATGGTTGATGTGAATAATCAGAACGACCGACTGATAATCGCTAAATGTTCAAAGCCTTATGTTAGTACCTTTCGAACAAGTTTTAAAAAGAAAATTTTGCTATCACCATTTTTGTTTCAATTTCAGAATTACTATACATAAAAGAAATAAGATACACAGCTGCCCCGCTGAGTCTATATATAAAGCAGAATTTTAGCGCCACACAAAATAAACTACTAGTCCATCTGTTCCGACTTGAAATTCAATACAAGCACGTGTGAAGCCGTGCTGTCGCAAAAATTATTTTCACATAAAAAAGTTGGACAAATAGCGCTCGAATCACCCGTATTGGCGACTGTTTTATTTTGGAAACTTGTTTCGTGTATTTGGGTTAATACGAACATTGTGGTAACCGGGCCACTTGGAGAAGTCGTTTAATTTATTGTTGTGTCAATATTTGGGCATCGCGTCTGACTCAGAGCACGCCCACAATTGACTCCATAAGAGAAATATTTACTAAACACATAAAAGCCATTAATGCCTATAACTTCTGCAAATATTTTTTAAAGTGGATTTTCTGCTAGTGCTTGTTTTGTTGTTCATTTTAAGTCAACAATAATAATTTCGTATCAAGTAATGTTTACGATATTTTAATCTACCGTTAGATACCCCGGAATTTCAATGCATTAAACATGTCCAATACGTGCAGGAGTTTTTTGCAAACGCAAATAGAGATTCTAATTTTGTTTCACTGGCATACAACAGAATGCTGTTAACGCACAAAAAAGATATCGATTACATTATAAAACACCCACAAAAAGAACAATGACTAGGACACCTGTTAACGGAAGGCTGTCGAAAGGCGCCCGCGCACCGCCTCGGTCGTTCACCCGCGGGCCGTAATTAAAATCCTTCATGGAAAGCGCGCCTGACGGAATCCGTCCTGACCCCGCGCACGACCGCTCTCTACCGCCTTTTGAGCGTCACTTTATAAATAGCAACAGATAGTGTGACTGCGATAGCACGGTTACAACACTGATTCCCTGCACTTGTTCTTGTTTATATCGTCGCTAGTCGTAGTTCTCGCTCTGACAGTTGTCAGGTTGTCAAACGACCTTCGCATTGAACGCTTATGCTGATTTGCTCTACGTTTTATTTCTCAAAGCGCCGAGTGGTCCGTCAACACTAATCTTATTTACAAAATCTCCAACTGTTTTTAGTCATTTACTAAAGCTGTTTTCGAAATATCACCATTGACCGATCTCCGAGCTAGCCCCGAGCGCTAACTAAACTTTAAAGCGAATTTTACATTGTAATACATTCACACCACGATATTCGTCCACTTCAAAATAGTCACTTTTTGCTCAATAAATTGCTTAAATATTAGCGAGAATGAACATTTGAAAGGTGACTACGCCCATAACTTACCGTGGTAAAATCTTATTGCCACTTATAATATCTTCAAACTAATTATACAATTAAACTGTCCCGTTTTGATGACTTTGATCGTGAAGATGATTGGTAAATTAATAAATACCTAGGTAGCGAGAACGCCGACTAATTGGACGCGCCCAAAAAAACGCGACTCCCACGACGATTTTACGTTATTACATCTTCAGTAGATGAATCTACCAATATATCAATAACGTCAGATTTTTTCCGTTTGTCTAATCAGGAAATCGGAACGCAGTCTTCCCTTGTGCCCGATAGTTCCGAGTGGCGTGTCGCCTGTGCGGGCGCAGTCACGAACGATTCGCTGTTCTCACGTGACCCTCTTAATTATAATCTCGGGGCGCCAACATCGGGGTCAGATGTACCCGTTTTTGATAACTTACACTCGGATTCAGAGAAAAAGTATGCTAGCCGCAGTAAGTGGACACCGCTCACTGCTAAATGTCTGACCTAGAGAAATGTAGATACTAATAGCGTTAATGAAAAAATCTAGGCACGACTAATAACAAACGATGCTCAATGGTAAATGTGTTTTTGTGTCGTAGTTTAACAGCTCAAAGTAGAATTTAGCTGAGGTCGTAAGGATATTTAACAATGTTTACTAAGATTGTTCTAGACATACTTATATCAAAATTTCTTCAACGTCACTCCATGTTAACCTGACAGATAAAGGACAATACAAATTAGTATTCTTTTCCATACACGTATTGGAGAAATGCTATTTTCCGAATCTAGTTATTTTAAAATAGTAATATTGCAGAAATTAGTAAGTTGATAAATCAATGTAACGGTTTTCGTATAAGTAACATGTTTAAATAAATTGTATCCAATATATTATCTTCAAAATCTATTTTTATTTAAAACTTAAATATTCCAAAAAAAAAGATACTGATGCTGGTTTTTCTAACAGTTCGGGTCATTAAGTCTTGTGTTTATTGATGATTCATGAATTCTGCAAAACTTGTTATTTCGCATGCGTAATTTAAGCAAATAAATGTTCCGTTAACTCGGAGAAGCGGAATCAGTGTCACGTGAAAATTCACAATATGGTGTTCAAATTAATTGAAATCGAAAAAGATTTCACGGTCCGTCGCCTGAGTGTGTACAGAAGTCTTTTGACGCATACAGAACAAATGAGTCCAGTAGATTTTTATCAAAAAATGTACTGTAATTATCGATGTTGCAATATTTTATCTATTTCAATTTTAAAAAGCACAAGCCCACATTGTTTACCATTTACAATATCGGATAAGATTAAGGCTGTTGTCTTTTCTAAAATATGGCCTAAGTTATTATCATTATTCATACGACTGACCTCTGTAGAAAGTCCACTCGTAGTGAGGTCAGCATTTCTCATTGTGATCTTTATATCAGAACATAAACAGATAGAAATGAACTTGCCTATTATGGGTTGCACATTAATAATTTAGTACTGTGCACACTAATTGACAGTGAATTAGAAAGTGATAAGTGTTGGTGTATTCACAAATTAGAATTGATCACCTCATTGTGTTGAATGCAAAATCATAGCTATTAAAAGAGGAGTGAAAATAAATTTCATCTATCGCCCATTATGACTGTTATTAAATCATTACAACTATGCGTACAATATTTCTAATATTTTGTATGTATTATTTTTATTCATGCAATTCTATACTGTATCAATATCTCTTTTGTTTGTATCCTATAATGTTAAGTATCGAAGTTCTAAATATAGAGTAACTTTTTTTTCTCTTATTCATTATTTCTCGAAGTGAGCTTCACTCGAAATCGTAAACCATTAAGGCCTTATAATGCTGTTAACACTATTTTTATGGCGACAGACTAATAAATTGATGATAAAAAAGCCCGATCGAATCCGGGTCATCTCGATTAGATACTCAGTTAGACATGCAGTTAAAAGTATTTTTTATCAATAGGAGACAGAGTACAGCTTTAAGAAATATTGCCGATTTATGATCTACAAGTTGTCAATTAGAATACATAGAGTCTTTAAGTTTACGAACTATCTGATTGAACCCTTAAACTTGTATTAAAATGTTCTTACTAACAAGACAGCGTGTTCACAGCGGCAAGGTCCCGTGTACCTACTAATGCCGACCCCTGACCCCGATCGTGCACACGAAATCGTTCGTTATACTTTACTAGGCTGCGAAAGCTACTAGTTGTTCCGTTTGAAATCGCCAGCCTAGATACCTAGGGCAATCCACCACCTTAATTCAGAGTAAGTGGCTGCGTGAGAAACGCTTTACGTTTTTTTCTCGCGATCAAAAGCATGTCTCAATACCGATCCTCTAAGGTCGTTTTCCTTTGCATCGATTCCCGATTACACTGACACTTGACTGTGACATCGTTGGTTAGACTTATGACATACTTATGTATGTACTATCACGATCTTAATTTCAAAAGACATGATAGCACATAAAGTCACATCTATTATTAGCAGTGGCTCAAAATAGTGCCAGTTTGCCAGGCTATCGAACACATAAAAGAGACATCAAATCCACAAGTACCTAACTAAACCTTCAATGAACTACAACCAAGACAAATCCTTCAATGAACTACAACCAAGACATTGTTAACTCTAAATCATTTCGCCAGTTCGGTTATGTATAATACAGATAAACAGCCAAATTTGGAACACCTAAAGCTGTATTTGAAGAGCAGGCGCTAAAATGCCAACGGATAATAGAAGAATAAAGATTCCTGCCCCGTGAGAGAATCGCCCTGCATTTTTCGCATTCAATTCAACATACGAAATACATTAAATAGTCTTCGCCTTTTTTCTTAATTAACTTTAACGATCGCATTTACGTTCTTTAAGCTTATTTATGAGGCTTACAACAATGACTGGCGCATGTCGATTCCTAATGTATTGAAGCCCTGAAGTAAAAATCGTTTAACGAACACAAGTGAAAAACTCCCCGTCTATCTTTCTATATGAGTTATTGCTTAAGAAGTGAAAAAATAATTTACATTGAGAACTGTATTGTAATTCTGGTAGTCGGCTTTTGTGTGTTGGTTCCATACCCCTTTGCTGATCCATTAGTCGCCTTTTACGACACCCATTGGAGGGTATCGGGTGATACTATTCTACTCTGCCGGCATCACATGGCTATCTTTCTGGCCTTACTGCCTGTTTTATATAGGCGACAGGTTGGCATTGGTCAATTTTTTGAGACACTGATACGTCCCACGAGTTAAGAACGCGATAAGTATTATGTAAATAAGACGAAATAGCAAATGTTAGCTTCTACACAAATGCTCTGTAAAGTATTATCCATATGAAATTTTAAATACTAGGTGGTAGCTACTACCCATATGTAGGGTCGTCTGGGTAGATACCACCGCCTTTCTTATTTCTGTCGTGAAGCTGTTCGCTGTGTTTCGGATTGAAGGGAAAAAGTAGCCAATGTAACTGAGCATCGAAGGCGTGTGATCTTAGTCCCCAGACTGGCAACGCAACTTGTAGTGTTAAATTATTTACGCTTAATATTGCAAGTGTCTGTACGCGACGGTAACCACTTAACACCAGGTGGATCGCAAGCTTGTTTGCCATCTCGTAGTATAAAAATAAATAAAAATAAAGCGCATTTTAAATCACTTCACGACTTACCATTCATAAAGATGAGCACCTAAGTTCAAAGAAAACCTCATTACAATGTGACAGTTATCACTGACAATAAAGTATGGTCGTGATTTTGCGCTAAGTTAAGGTAATTTCTTATACCTAAACCATTGACCACACTGGATTCATATTAAATTTAAAAGCGCTTTCACTGCTTTATGCTTTCATTGCTATTTGACTGAAGCTTGATAAGTAATAGATTCAGTTTTCGACCTGCGGATTTGATTACATATCTCTATGAACTTTTAAGACCATTACTTGTCACAATTTAACCGCTTCCTTGGTCAACTGCTTCGTCAGCCGAAATTAGATTTAGAATTTTAGAGATAACGTGATCAATTCCCAAATAAATATATTGGAGGCAGTCTGAAAGGAGGCACGAGTGGCAGAAAAATAGAGGTAAATGACTAGCATGGTACGGGCATGTAGTGAGAAGAGATGATAATCATGTGATAAAGAAGGTGATGAACATGAACGTGGACGGGGGATAGGAAGACCGAGGAAAATATGGATAAAATGTGTGAATGATGATATGGCTAAGAAAGGAGTTAATGCGGCGATGACGGCTGACCGAGATGTATGGTTGGAAGAGAAAAGCATATTACGCCGACCCCAAATAAAATTACGAGCAGGACAGACAAATGATAATAATGATAACTTTTTATTTGCTATAAAAAGTACGATGATCGGTTCCCAAAGGTGCTTGGTTTAGTTTGTAGTAGGGCTGGATTTTATTTTCTGTCCGTTTGATTAGCTACCACCATCTCATTAGGAATGAAATGAAATAGGTCTTTATTTAAATGGACTTTCCTAAGTACTTTTAAATCGTCGAAAGCCTTACCACTATTTCGGGGCGAAATAATTATTTTACTTAAATAATTATTAATATGCTGTGATGGAGAAGATATGGCGAAAGAAACTCCACAGCTTACAATTTCGTAATGATTTCAAAACATCATTACAGGTCAATAGATATATCAATATGGATAAATTACAATTTTGGACAGATTTTACTCCCACGCATTTGGATCATTTAAATAATCATTTATCTAGTAATAAGCTTTTTTATAAAATTTAGTTTTTACAGCTTTTTTTTTAATTTGTTCACAGGCATACCTCTCATATTCTTCGGAACCTTATTGTAACGTCCATACCCACAATAATAGCGTTAACACAAGTATTAAGTTCCGACAGTTAATGATAACATAGCCCTTAGTGGCTAACTTTTCTGGGTGAAGCTACTCGTCATTCTACTTCAGATTTTATCATTAGTTTCCCTATATATAAGATAAAAAAATAAAAACTCCCCAGCAGCTCACCAATGTAAACTAAAGCCTTTGTTTACTTCATGATACCAGTCGCGATAAATTGTAGAAGTCATTTAAATAAATTCCAAGTGTGTTTTATCTCCACGCTTTATTAAGTAGCTGATCTCGTGTTGCATTTTCTTACGTGGCATTTATTGAAAATTATTCAAAACGTAATGTAAACTTTTGTAGTATACTTATTTTATTAATTTTCTTTGCCGGCACCGATGACTTTATTAGAGAGGCAATTGTGAAATTTCTGACTATAAAAATGGACAAAATATAAACGGTTAATAACCATACCGTTACATTTGAACACATTCGCGATATATACTATATACAGCGGACATGTGAACATGTATTACTTCGAGAACTAAAATAGTTTGAAGCCAACTTTATAGCCATCCCAACAACTTTATAACGCTAATAAAATGCCACATTACATTATAACACTTAAACATCCACAGATCATGTAAGTAATTAAAATTAAATTTCTGCTATAAATTGAGTTCTTTTGCGAATTTATACGGGGAGATTAAACATTTTATTGGTAATCTGTCATTCGTCATGGATACCGTGAATAGAGGGCTTCATGGGTGGGATCTCATCAATAAAATTGTATAAGCACAATTACAAAATGACCTTTTTAATTAATGTGTTTAATTGTTCGTCGCGGCTCACGCGAGCCGATCGAACGCCTTTTGCACGTTTCGCGTTGATGTCTTTTACATGACGGTACGCAAGCGAGCTTTTGCATCATTATTTTTATGTCATGTCACCTGCCTGTCGCATTAAATCCAAAATTATATCTTAAGCCTTTATTAAGATTGAAATACCGGTACACACTTATAACAATTACAGTACTTTACATCTGTTGTGAATAAAGGCAGGGAACAATAAGTCTAATTGGTTTTAATTTCACATCGAAATGTTGTTTTAATTATTTTTTTTAAATGTGAAAATATTTTTGCTCATTTTTTATTTAAAAAAATTATCTGTCCTCCGCTTAGCATAACTTGCAATGCAATTTATCAGATTTAGAACTTAACTAACCATGTAAGTATTTATTGAATATTTGATAATTAATTTAATTTACCTTATCTAGTAAGATTATCGCGTGCGTCCGCTATCTAGCGGCTACTTCCAACGTTTCTTTATCTAGATCCTTTTTGTTAGCCGCTTTGCGCGCGTTTCAATTCGGTCTCAAAGAAAGGTTTTATTGCAAGAATGTCATAGTTTTATTGAGTTATTTGTAAGCCTAATTACAGTCGCCGCGTGGGCTCCGAAGACCCCGTGGCTCGATGGAATTAAGAACAGCTTGCTAGTGGAAACTGTATTTAAAATGAGTTCACATAAATACTTATTAAAAATGTATTAATAGAAATGTAATTAGTTTCGAATTTCAATGTGTTGGTATTTTTATACATTTAACCAAATCTTCTTGGTTACGTTATTGTTTGTAATACTAGAAGTAATTATACGATTTTTTTTATCATATCTTCGTTCATCTTTTACATTGATATCTTTAGCATTTATATGAATCTATGATATTATTTTATTAGTCATTAAAAGTCTATGTAACATTTTAAATTCGAATCTGTTTGTTAGGCATTAGTATAATCAGGATCACATAGTCAAAATTTACTGCAACATTTTTAAAGATATTTTTTCTGTGAGTAATTTCGTCTGATGTTACGAAAAAATACTTGAAAATCCTTTGAATACCAAGTTGACCACATAACGTGGACGATAAATAAAATTATAAATCCCCTTGCTGGTACCAAACGAAGCGGTTCTAAATACAGTGTTGGCTATTGCTGTCTGCGCATCGGAGCTTATCGCTATACGCGGCAACACGCGGTCACCGCTACAACTGTTTCTAATTGCTCTAAATTAACTCGATATTCGTGACTCGATTTTTATTTATTCATCTTTTTTATTTTATTGCCAGTACTAGGTATTAATAACAAAGAATTAGATTCGCTATAATTTTCGATTCGCCGGTCTCAAATCGATGTTAGTGCGTTCACTAGGTTATATCTTTGTTTTTTGCTGGTAGGAACTAAAAAAATATTTAAGTTCGAAATGTTCACGATTCTCATGTTGTTATTTTGGTTCGATACGAAATAAAACAGGCATGTCTGTCTTTGAACTTTTAATGGTTGTAAATGATATAATAGTTTATTGCTCAAATTTTATCTCCTCTACAATCAAGAGATATATGAATACCTATTAGGTTTTATCTGTAGGTGGAAATTGTGTGTTTACAATAATTAACATTTAATTGCTATTAATTACAATAAGACATTACGCAAACCGCAATCGTATTATCGCTTGTGGATAGTTTTATGAATTTAAATTATTTTCCTGTAAAATTCCTATTATAATTTTTGAAGACATATTTTAATTCGTAATTGTACTATTGGATTTTTTAAATATTTGAAATTATTTAGCAGATTGCGTGACTGTTACTTTTTAATTTGTTTCTTGTAATACCTTATTCATACCTACCCGTTTAAAATTACATTGTTACGTTTCGTAATGTGTTTCTTGTTACTAAGTTATTGGTATAAATTCTTCAAGCATTTCTATTGCGATCGAGCGTTATGTTCGCAAAAACCCCCTTCTGCAGTTACTATAACGGTGCACCTGAACGTCATTCTCTTATTATTTTACCGAGCAATTTACACAATTTCTTGTGACTTTATATCTTAGGAAAAAATCAAGTGATAGCTCAATAGTCGATATGGGAGAGTTTTAAAGGGCATTGAAGCGAGACTCGGGATTCCGACATTTCTTTTTGTGTTTTTTGGAATAATGGAGGAATAACATTTTTTTCTTTTTTGGTCAAACAAAAATTGTGACACAATTTATTTTACTCAATAGTCGCAGTTTAATTGACCACGCATTCACGTCGAAGTTCGGGAACACACACACACACACACATACACTTATTTTTTTTAATTCGTTAAAATAAATATAAAATATTAGTTACTCATAAATTAAATTATAATATTTTAATAAAAATTCCTTAATTACTATGTGCTTCTAGCTAAAGATTAAACAAGTTCATCCATCTACGTATCCCATCTGAATAATTTGCAGTTCGGATCCTCCCTATATTTTCCCTTTAGACGTATGTAGCGGGCGCATAGTCTTAATTATCGCATAACTCGTGCACTCGTGTCCTTGATTGTAGCTACCACCAAACCGCCATAAAATATTTAATAAACCAGTTTATCGAACAGGATGCACTCGAGTGCCCCCAGCCTGACTTCGCTTTAGCATTAAAAATCTATCCCTCATAAGAGATTGATGCGCGGAAAATATAAAAATACTATTTTCCCAATCGAGTGGTGTGTACTTACCTCAATGCTGTTACAGGATTTTTTTTGAGACAAGTGCGTCACGTGATACAGTTCAAACAAATTCAACACCTAAGTTCATGAACTTTCCACTGTTCGTATATCACAGGGTGGCACAGTCCTCGTCTTATGACGCGCGCGTAGCGATGGTCGCGAGCCTTGTGTCGCGGCCACTCTCGACGAGACACTGAACTTGGCGGAGTGCGCCCCAACGGTTATAACATAACACGTCTGACGTAACCTTAACCTTGCAAGAAGAAGAGGAACGAGCCGCCGAAGGACGGAGAGAGAGCGCGATAGGCCGGAGAGAAAGGGAGAGATGGCGCGCTCGGCCGGCTGCGCTAGCGCCGCTGCCGGACCGGCCGACGCGCCGCCCGCCCGATTGTCCGATACGGTGTTTCCCATACTGTAATAATCATTTTACACATATTTTTCTCAACATTCTTATTGCGCTAACAATTAATTCCACGATCTAGTGCTCGTATATAGTACATTTGAAGAAGAATGCGTACCTATTATATTTAACCTAAGTAATAATCTAAACTGAGCATTATGGAATCGTCTAACCCACTTTTATTTATCCTCATATAAATTACTCTCTAAAATTCATACATACATATGATAATGTTCATAATCCTAAAAGGGGTTGAGCAGAGCTTTAGTCACCACCTATACATACAGTACCCCAAAATATTGGCAGGTTCCCAGGTAGTCACCAATAAACAAAAGCCAACAACCAGGACAGATGTTAATTTCTAAATTACTGGACAGTCCGGGTACATGAAATAAATTTTAAATAATAAGCTGCATAAATATCACGCATAAAGTCACGCCTTTTTCCCATAGTGGTAGGCAGAGATCACTTGTTTCCACTTGCTACGATCCTTACATATTTCTTTCCCTTCATCTACTTTCTACACAGTGCTCATACATGCTTGGCGGTTACGAGTACTTTGGACCTGGCCCTTTTTTTAGACGTCTTCGATTTGATCAACAAACATTCGCCTATGTCTTCCCCGTCCAGTATTCTTTCACAAATCCTTTCTACGTGACCAAACCATTTGTGCATCCTTTTCTCAATTCTTGTCACTATATCTTCTTTCAAACAACTCCTCTCTCTTATCACGTCATTGTGTAATCTGTCACTCATTTTACACCAGTTATACTCCTCAAGGCTCTCATTTCAACCTATTCATATACTATCTATTTCTATAAGATGTATTTCATAAATTGCCAGATCGAACAAAACTTTGAACCTAAAAGAGAAGAATCTCTTAACTGTAGCCTTTCTTTGCTCAAAGACTAATCTGAGCCAAAGAAACTGCAGCAATAAATTAGGAACTGATTAATCGTTCCGATAACATCGTGCCACTCGTGAATTGGTAAAATTCTATTTAAGTAAGTCATCAAGATCGAAATCGAATCTCACACGTAGTTTGAACTCAATTAAAACAATACCGCAGTCGGCCATTTGTTACGCGTGATTAAAAACAAGCTTCATTTCACTTGATCAATTTGGCTATCAACGAATTAGCATTGACAAAGAACAAATTATATATCGACCTCTACTTTCTACAGGTTAGGAGAACTCAATTTGTAAACCAATTTAGATCCATTTGAAAAATTGAAAATGCAAACTTTCACTAATATATTTAGTGCATATGCGCTCTATGTAGAGACGCATTCGCCGCCGTTGCGGTAATTGATCTATCTTCTTTTCTCATCAATTCATCATGTTTCCTTAGTGATTATTGATTGCATTATAAAAGAATGTTCCCAAGATCATCTAACTACTGAATCGGCTGTATGTTTCCCATCGTGCTTCCCGGCTGACTGCTTATTACGCTGGAGGTTCCGAAGCTCCTCATTCATTTATTGGCCACTGATATATATCTTATTGTTTATAATCATCGGCTATTACCGCTTTTGTTCCGCAATCAGTTCTAACAAATCTCATAATCTGCATTTATCTTAATAAATGTTTCGTGTCGATTCAAAATAGTGTTGTGTATTATTAAATCGGTGACCAAGCAGCAAAATATTATATTTGCATAAGTGAATATGTTATAGTAGTGTACGGTATTGGAAAGAGTAGGTATGTTTCTAAATTCCTAGTTGTGAACATCATTTTTGGATACGTGTAAAATTAGGTGCGTGCGACCTTGTTGATATATCGTAAATTCTAGGTCAATGCTCTTAGATGGGAATTTTGATCCAGCAAAAAACTAAATTATCATTATTGCATCGAAAGCCAGCTGCAACATTAGGATTTACAGAAATTTTAATTAATTACATGTGTAATAATTTTTTCTTATGATCAAGCAGATTCTTCCGAGTAGTTTCAAGTGACCGTTTTTAGATTAAGGACATCGGTCAAATTTGACCTGATTTCTTACGAGTTATACGTATTTTGACTGATTATAAGTTTTTACTGTAGTGTTTATTATTTTGCATCTTTCTCCTTACTTTTGTCAATATACGCCATTTCAAACAAAAGAGCGACCCGTCCCCCCATTAATACTCCATGAAAGGGCATTTTAATTTCTTTGTAAATGCTATGTTCAACCAGAATTTTATAACTAAACATAAGCTTTACGTAACAGCGAAATTATCTCAATCTTAGCTGTAACTTTTAATGTGAGGCATCTCTTACGTTTCCAGCTCTTCTTATTACACTTCAAGACGTTGCAATGAAGAGGCTCGTCGAAATTAAATCGTCTCTAGCAAAAAGCTATTTCTGTAATGTTCTCAGCGAAATTTAATACTGTGCCTGGGCTTCCGTGGTTTATATTAAGTCTTATTTCATGTCGGACACGGTTGTTGAATCATAGCAGTGTTAATGTCTTGCACTCAACGTGCCTTTATTGTATTAATATTTCTTTGCGGCGGCGTTAAATGCTTGCACTATGTAATGCAGTCGCGCCCCTAATAACCAATAGTGTTCCTCGTCGTATAAATTCAATGAAGCTGTCTGCTCCACCTATTTATTGTTAACATCTATATTTATAATCAGTTGTATCTTTAGAAGCGAGAATCAATTTTGTGCGTGAAATACAATGCTCTAGATATTGTGATTTATTGCCATTTTTGGTCTCTTTAATTAAGGCTTTCTTTTCCATTGTGATCTACCATGGTTGCATCATCATCAACAGCTCATACAATGTCCCACCGAGGGGCTCGAGCCTACCCTACATTTGGGGCCATTAGGCCTTAGTCACCCAGGCTGGCCAAGTGTTGTTTGGTCGACTTCACACACAACTTAGATTTTCTTCATATGTGTGTGCAGGTTTCCTCACGATATTTTCCTTCACCGTACTATGGTTGACAAAGGAACATTTCCAAGTTATAATTATTATTTGACAGTGGATAAAACAATAATTTTAAGTGACCTTAAGTAACTAGTCCTGCAGAAGTACGTTCATCCAGCTTACAAATGAACGCAGTCAAATAACATAATTTATACAATAACATAATATAGTACAGCATTGTTTCTGCCGGTGATTAAGGTTTCAATAGCTTCATAGGCTAGGATTGGTAGCGCGCGGTTGACCGTTGGTGTTGGGAGCGTCTATAAACTTAGGTGACGTGATCAATATCATTCGGCCATAAGCTAGTGTGCCACCTTCACAGTACAAAAGTGCTATCAAATCAACTAGCGTTATTTACCAACTAGTGGTCGTCCACGGCCTCACTCGCGTTAATGTCGGTTATTAAATAGCCTACCTCGATAAGTGAACTGAAAGTGAGTGACACAAAAATAATTTTTCAATTTGAATCAGAAGTTCCAGAGATTATGGCGTTCAACCAAACAAACAAACTCATCAGTTTTATAACATCAAGATATACATATAAAAATGAATCTTAAATATTTAAACATCTGTTTTAAATAAGAAACTTTCAAGCTATTTGTCTTGTCAATACAATTACTGCAAATATAATAAACAGAATTGATGAAAATATCAATTAGTTATGCTGCGATAAAATCTTTTGACAAATGGGTAGGCGGGCGGGTCGAGGTTCCAGGCTTAGTATAAGCCTCCTTTGATATCAGCCTACTGCTAATAGAATAAAAAAATAATCGTATCTAACAAGCCGTCATAAATTAAAATGATATATTCCTAAGTTAATAAATCATATACAGTTATTAAGAATTATTTCTCTTCTTTTTACCATTTGTCGTTCATTTTTATCGAGATCTCAAAGCCTAGTAACGGTTCAATACACATTAATATTATTTATTAATAAGTGTCCATTTATCCTTCTAAATAACAGTAGTTACAGATAATAGGTACTTTTTCGTATCGAAATACAATCCTCTCACAAATTAATGAGTTGACGCCTACATAAACGCCTCGATCGAGATAGTTTTGTTTTTAATTCTTATCTTGTGCTGCTCAATAAAATAGCGGGGATGGGAGACTAAAATAAACAATTGAAAGTCAGCAGGAATATATCTGATACATATTGCTTTACAGTTATTCAATGGTATTATACCATTGTTAACGGTGGGTTTTTTAATAACTCAACTATTTTTTTTTACATTTCTTACACATTAACGTAATAAAATAAAAAAATATTTTTAAATAAAAAAAACACCTTCAAAACTAAAACCGGAGAAACAAAAATTTTGTTTATTAAAATCTTACGTTTATTCCAACTATTGAGGTTGGCACCGACCTCAAAAAAACAATTTGGTTTTTATTTGTTCTGTATTCTGAGTAATAAACAAAATTTTGATTTCTCCGTTTTCCATTTCCAGTTTTGAAGGCGGTTATTTTTTTATTTAACATATTTTTTTTTACTAGAAAAATGCACTGAAAAAAAATCGACTTGCCTCAGGCGGGACACGAACCCGCATCTTCCGCAATCCGGGCGGCTGCGTTGACCAATTACGCCACCGATACACTGCTTTTCGCTGTCGAAATTTGTCAGTGCTTGGTGCTTATGTTTTTATGGTAAACATTAGTCCCGCCTGAGGCAAGTCGATTTTTTTTTCATTGCATTTTTCTAGTATTAATATTTACGCGTTTGTTAAAAATAAAATTATTCCATTATTTTTTTTTGCTTTTTAGTGTTTTAAGAAAGTAAATAAAATTACGATATCATCGATGTCAATTGAATAGGCATTATCAGGGATAACTCAAAAACTAGTCTTCAGATGTCGATGAAATTTATAAATGGGACCACATGACAATCACCAGCTTCCAAAGGTCGAAAGAATCTTAGAGTAATTTTTGACTCGCTGGTGCTTGATACTAAATATTTTTAGTTATATATTTTCAATGCCTAAATTACTCGTATATTAGAAAAATGCACTGAAAAAAAAATCGACTTGCCTCAGGCGGGACTCGAACCCGCACCTTCCACAATCCGGGTGGACGCGTTGACCAATTTCGCCACCGAGGCACTGCTTTTCGCTGTCGAAATTTATCAGTGCTTGGTTCCACCCGGATTGTGGAAGGTGCGGGTTCGAGTCCCGCCTGAGGCAAGTCGATTTTTTTCAGTGCATTTTTCTAGTATTATATTTACGCGTTTGTAAACGCAAAAATAAAATTATTCCATAATCTATGGTAGTTTCATCTTAGCTGGGCGTCAAATATTTGCAAAAATATTTCGGTCGGGTCTTGGAAGTGCAAATTTCAAAGATTTGATGAAACTATGTTTACCATAAAAACATAAGCACCAAGCACTGATAAATTTCGACAGCGAAAAGCAGTGCCTCGGTGGCGAAATTGGTCAACGTGTCCACCCGGATTGTGGAAGGTGCGGGTTCGAGTCCCGCCTGAGGCAAGTCGATTTTTTTCAGTGCATTTTTCTAGTATTATATTTACGCGTTTGTAAACGCAAAAATAAAATTATTCCATACTCGTATATTTTCATTATCTTAAAGATAGAGTTTATTAGAAACGTCTTAGATTTGGGAGACATTAAAAGTGCTACCTATGTAAATTAACTTCACATGAAATGTTAAAAACACACCGTAAATATACGAAAGATTCAACCGAAGACGAGCAAGGACAGTTTCTGTATTTTCCTGAAAAATACAGGGGTGTATTTTACATGTCATTTTCAACGCAAGTTGTTACGGATTGTTTACTCGCCACCGCGCAATGGACAGCTTGATGCGATGTTCTGCGCGGGGTTCACGAACTCCCTCAGTCGACTTTTACGACACTCGGGCTTGATGCATGCCTTTCCAGATGACCAAACTAGATCATATCTTTCTCTATTTTTGTTACTTCATACATTGAAGCAGAATTTTTATTTAGTTCTTGCATCTTCGTAAATCTAAATCACCAAACTTCGCCGAATTAAAAATAATGGATTAGGTACCACATGTACAAAACAAAATTAATGACCATTAAGAATTATAATAATTTATTTTAAATCCACTCGTATAATTAATTCACACACTGCAATCCGACATCTGTGGTACAATAAACGTTTTATCAGAATAAATTATACGTACAATTTATCATTTCAACGCGGCATATTTCTCGATAAACTTCAGTTTACAATGTTAAATCATTGTTTCTGATACGTAACATGCAGTTATCGTGATTTACGAAGAACCTACTTGTAAAATGAATTCAGTTGTGTCTGCTTGAATTATGTGTCGATACACAAACATCCCTCTTGGTATACCTACTAGGATATCTAAGTAAACAGAACGTATAAATAAGCCCAGATTTATGTTTGATGTTCTGTAATAATCATGTTGGTCTATTACTTATTTGTTGTTGTAAAGGATATCAAGACGGTACGTAGGTGCTTAGATAGTATCGTATGTAAGGTTGTCTAACGTGAAAGTAGTATGTTGTGTAAGGTTTGATAAATTAAAAATGGTTAGACCACAGCTGATACAAGAACGGAGACTTCCACATAAATTATGTAGTCTTCTGATTTAGTTTTAAAAGGAAGTTTGAGTTAAATGTTGATTTAAACTATAACGTTTGGTGCATTTAAAAAGTTTTATATTGTTGTTGACCGTTTTTTAGATTTATATCGTGAAATAAGTAGATGTGTAGATGAAATGGCGACGGGCTACGGGGTCTAATACAACTCTCGATTTTTCTTGAAACTAACGAGTAAAATCAATAAGACCATAATATGAGCCAAAGCGTTGGGCGATATTGCGGACGGATAAAATTTGATTACACGCGACTAAGATGCGTATGCTTGGAAGATGCGTATGAGTAGAATAAGATGAATGGATAATGTGAAGAACGAGTACATTAGACGAAGTTTGAAAGTGGCACCGGTGATAAAGAGAGTAGAGGTACCTAACATAGCGTGGTATGAACGTATAATAAGAAGGAACGACGAGCATATGACAAAGAAAAGGAGAGCGTGAAAGGGCATGAATAGAGAGGGGAGGAAGATGTGAGACACGATAGTGAAATCTGTCATCTTTAATGCAGTCGCGTGAAACATGATAAGGCAAAGAAAGGTCTGATCAAGAAGTATGGTGGAAGAAAACGTATCAAAGCCTCCACAAAAGAAGAATAATATCGTAAAATAAGTTCCGAACCCCTAGTATGAGTTTTGTTAGTTTTCGAGCTCGATCAAACGTATCGTATATTTCATACATTGCCCACTAACGCCTCTTGCGGTAAACTATCAGTACCAGTGGGCAATGTATGAAAAGAGACGATACGTTTGATCGAGCCCGAAAACCATCAAAACTCATACTAAGGGTACTGTTTGCATTTTTACAAAACAGTGATTGATATTTAAAAACAAATTGGGACGTATAGCGACGATAAATGTCTTTAAAAAAAGATGCGCTATGAATACAAAGTGCTTCACTTATTTAAGTCGAGTCTGGCAGTCGTGGCTCGAATTTTATTGTGGTACATTTTTAGAAACTTTCTTTTGAAATGTTACATAAACACTCCGTTTATTTAGAAGCGAATTTGAAATTTATATGACTCACATGAAAGTTATACCATATAACGAACGCTAATTGTATCCAGGTACCCTAGTATGAGTTTGTTAGTTTTCGAGCTCGATCGAAAGTATCGTTTCTTTTCATACATTGCCCACTAGCGCCTCTAGCGTAAACTATCAGAAACAGTGGGCAATGTATGAAAAGAGACGATACGTTTGATCGAGCTCGAAAACTATCAAAACTCATACTAAGGGTACAGAAGTGCCATTAAAACTTGATGCGCAACTTCAAACTGGATTTAGCGTTTAATTATAAACGCACTGACTTTAGTGAGTCCTTTAATGCACTCTCGTAAATCACAGTTTGAATTAGAGAAACAGCGTCACAAATCACGCCAGTACTTCTCATTAATAGCGCCCTCGAGTTTATGTTGACGAAACTATTTATGAGGGGTCAATGCTTAATTACCTCATTCTCGGTAATTACGCAATTCTGCTAGGCTCGCTAAAACCTAGGTTTTAGCCGCCAAGACAGTTATATGTCGCGATAAATAATAAGTTAATAACTGTACAGTACAACCCCTAGGAATGCTAGTCCACTACCTTAAGAAGTGTTAGTTCTTGTGTCATTTCTAACGAGATTTTCTCTATAACTAGTCCTATTAATCACGACACCGAAGAAAGAAAAATCTGATTAGTTATACTCTTAGATATAACTAATTATTTAAAGCTCAACATGGTTAGACGAATACTGATTGGTATTGATTATAGATTTATTAGTATTTTAATTGCTAGGTCAGTATACCACAAATATTTATACTTAGAAATTCTTTAATATTAACTTTAATAAAATGGTCGTGTTTATATTGATTAATATAACTGTCAAGGAATATATTTTGAAATATCCCATATATTTCGTTTTACTGACCAAACGATTTGTGAGGATGGCTATAAGGCTAACGTAAGCAGCCGCCACCTCAGGAGAGGAGGAAGGTGCGATAGTATTCATATGACTATTTTATCATAGGTAGATGCCCGGTTGTTATACCATGTACTAAACCACCCTGCACGTGGTACACGTGCTTCCACTCACACCAAATATCTAGCCCAAATTAAATATGCAATTTAAATGAGAATGCTGCATAGAAGCGATGAAAACTTTTACTACCCCTATCTGTGCGTTCTTTATTATATTTTAGAATGTTCTGAACATACAAAAAACTATGTCTGTACATTTTCCTATTTTAAAATTCGACATCCTATAGCATTCCTCGATACTCGGACTGTATAACAAAAAAAAAATTTGAATCAGTGGTTCCTGAGATTAGCGCGTTCAACCAAACAAACAATCTCTTCAACTTTAATATTAATATAGATATCATAAAGATCGGATGAGGAATAGGGAAAGTAAAATATTTTCTTCGTTTGTAAAGAGACGTGCTCGCCGTATACTATCCCCTTAAGAACTTGTTTTGGATACTAGATAACTTACAAATGAATATAATAATTATTATATTTTTGTAACAACCATGCCTTGTGCAGAAATGTTCATGTCTTCATATAAAAATGTATTGCTGTAAGGAATTGAAACCGGACCGCTCCATGTGTAGCGTTACTGACCACTCCAACATGACGGCGTATTAGTTTTGTTATACTCGTACATCGAAGAGCATGCCCAGCTTATAAGATCCCCTATTCATGCTAAGAAATCACGTCTTCCAAATATAAATGTGATTGTTGAAACATGATTCATGATTCGTCATAAAGTTTTATTATATGCATCAGCAATAAAAAGATTTATAATGCCCTCAATCATTTCATACGAGAGGTCAACAGGTAACACTCTAATAGCACAAGCTTTGCGTTTGCTCGCATCAACATACCTTGACTATTTTTTTGTTATAGCTATACATACAAATAAAATTGAAGTGGCTGTCTGTGATTTCGGAAAAAAAGCTATTTTACTAAGTTTGTATGATAATTCGCGTGTTACCAAAACTTTAAATAGATTTTTTTTAATTTTTTGTCTCATTGTTTGTCTGGGCTAGTCGCAGAAATTGATGAACCGAATTCAATGAGTATTTCTTTATCAGTTAACTACATTTTAGAAATTAGACTGTTTTCTTCCACGGAAATATTCAGGAATGTGTAGAAATTGAAAAACTGTTGAAATTATAGACAATGATATTATAATAGATGGGTGTATAACGCTTCTACCACGAAAACTTCTGTATCATCATAACAGCTTTTATAATTCGACCCACTGCTGGGACACAAAACCTATCCTTGTTATTGAAAGAGGTTTAGACATTAGGACTACTGTGGCTACTGTATGTACTTTACTTGTGAATTATGACTCTTTCCAAATCAATGCTATGAAAACTGTAAAGGGAGGATACAACTTGTTGAGTTTCTTGCTGGTTCTTCTCAGAATAAGGCCTCCTGGTAGACTCTTGAACCAATGGCATCAAAATTGAATTTCATAAGTGTACAAATTGTACCTAAATGAATAAAGAAATTTTGACTTTGACTTTGACTACTGGTGCGATATTGATCATCTTATAGTCCGTCCACCGGACTGGTGGACGGACTATAAGATGATCAATATCTCTTTTGCTGATCCAGCAATAGCCTCAGCCTCCAGGAGGATATGGGGAGGAGGTTTCTACTCTGCCGGCATCACACGGCTTTCGAAACTCTGTATACCGTTTTCCAATACCAAGCCGAACATACCTCACTTAAATTCTTAAGTAATTTAATTTTTTGTTAACGTTATTATAAAAAAAATAGCAGTTCGATTTTAAAAAATGGCGTGTAATTACTTCCTTATTTTAATATTGATGCCACCTTTTTATTGCACTATTCACGTCATGATTCGAAAGAAATGAAGTGTTTTGTAATTTGACAATATTACTGCCAGCCAGCATAAACAGCTACGATCTATTAGTTGGTTAAGCTTCTTTGTTTGTGGGTATTTTATAAAGCGTGATAAAAAACGCTTAACCCACGTTTATGGCACTATATGTATTGTCAAAGTGTCCTTACCTAATGGGATATAATTAGGAAAAAAGGTTGTCAAACAATTTGCATTTTGTATTTCCATGGAAATAGTGTGATACACCCGACTAGACCACAGAAGCGTATAATATTGTAATAAAAAGTGTATGATATGATACTAATGATGATAATAATCTGAAATTGACACATGTCGCACCAGCGATCTTTATCAAGACAATTCTAGCGCCTGCGCACTCTGTGGCAGGCGCCGACAATCAAACCTGTACAGACAGCTATTTGGTTTCGTACTTAGAACCGACCTTATTCAGTCGAAACAAGATCATTTTTCTAATGTCACTAGTGTGCGCTGTAATTCTAAAGCTCTTGCGGATACTAATCGTAAACTTGTCACTCTTTGATTAAATAACACTGATCCTGTATTATTTTAAGATTCTCATCCTTTAAACCGTCATCGTTTTAAAATTAATGTTTTTCGTATCTCTCTAGAAAACCTCTACTATATGAGACTATAAAATTCATTTGACAATACAAAATATCACACCAAGTTTGCTTAAGTGGACAAAATCATCATCATCCAATCCCAATGCGGATTGGTGGACGGAGTATAAAGTGATCAATACCCCTTTGCTGAGCCATTAGTCGCCTTCTACGACACCCATTGGAGGGTATGGGAGGATGCTATTCTACTCTGCGGACATCACACGGCAATGTTTTGGAACAAATTTCAGGACAACATAGTGGTTCAGTAATAACAAATAATCTTATTTAGTCTTTTATACCTTTTAAAATAAAATGTGAAAGTGATTTGACGAAAAGGATATGTGAATCGGAAGATTCGGAAGTGAGTCGAGCGCGACGTGTGAAAGAGAATCAACTTCCAAAATAACAGAAATTAGTGAAGTAAAACTACATATCTGTCACCGTGCTTCAATTTAATTCATTTGTGCAGGCGACAGGCTGGCAACCTGCCTCTATTATGGGGTACTGTATGAGCCATACTTGCCAGATGTGGCTTTGTGTGTAACCGTATGTTACTTGAAGATCTGCCCGACCCCTTTTGGAATTGTGAGCGTGATTATGTATAAATGTATGTGCTCCAATTTACGCAAAACAGCAAATTAGATACAATCAGACACGACACGCTACACGATCGATCAGAATGAAGGAATTAGACGCGTTGAATGTCAATCGTTCGTCAGACATTCGATTAATTATTTTTTATTGCTGTATAGCATTAGAACAAAATTAATTAAACGCATAACACGCTCGTTTAAAAACTTTCAACATGATCATTATAATCGTTACCATGTGTGATACGCATGTGGTCGCACTTATCGCTCGTTACCACGTACGCGGCGGCTCTATAAACTGCATGACATGTCACTCGTGTAGCAGGTTACACGGCTTTGGATTTGCTCCACAATTATTAATCCACTTTTATCCGCTCTGATTTACTTACTAAAAGTTTCAGAACAGCCTCCACTGCATTATGCATTTGCAAAGTCAATGCGTGCTTGTATAAGACTGGGATTGCTTGCGAATATATCATGTGTGCAGAAGGCAGTGTTATCGTGATCTGATATTTACGACACCTTGTACCTACAAATTAAATCGTTAATAAAATTATACCACCTAGAAATTCAATTTCCTTAAAATAAACCCGCATAAGCGTTGTAAATTTGCGTTAGTTCTCGTGAGCAATGACATGACCGGAATAACGACTTTGGATAATACACATTATTTTATGTAAATTAAAATAATAACTTTTGAAATTGTACATTATGATTTGTGTATATACGAATCCAAGAATGTATTAATGTTATTAAGACTTAAATAAACCAAACTTCGATAATCCCATACACTGGTAAATGACTTCCCTAAATGAAAAATAAAAATAAATAAAGCACTATTGGTGACCATGTCAAAAACTTGGAAAGTTTTTTTTGCTGAATATGGTCACTTTTATGAGTTATTTAATTTTAGATTTTCTAGATCATATAATTTAATGATTCGTCATTGTTTCAGTTGTTCGTCAACACGGATAAAAAAAAAATTCAGTGTGGATTTTGTGTAGCGAAAGTGGTGTTGTTTTGACGCGCAACCAAAATAAACCACTTTCGCTACACAAAATCCACACAGAAATATTTTTTCAGTTATCTAAATATAAATCTGACTGTCGCCATGAAAGCACGCAAGTAACGAAATGAGACCGACTATAAAGTGACACTTTTGTTTTATCAAAGAAGGCAAATGGATTCTACACAGCCCAGTCTTCTGTGGTTAATAGTATTGCTTTTTGGAATTAACTTTAAAATATTATGTCGGCTGTGACAGAAAAAACGTTATAATTTGATATTTTATAATGGTGGTTATAGTGAAAAAGTTGCGTAGGTTTAAAACGCAACGCAACTTCGATGTTATATTCACTCAATACCATGCTCAAAGTTTTTTGTTATTTTTCGTGGCCTCAAAGAACTTCTAAAACTATATGAAAACTCATAAAAATATTAAATTGCCAGTGGCTAAAATGTAATCTAGGGACGCTTTAAGAATTTCGCCATAATTTTTTGCCATTGTTGTTTGTACGGAGGACCAAACTTACTGAGTCTCTTGCCGGTACTTCTCAGAACAAGGCCTCCTAGTAGACTCGTGGCATCAAAATTGACTTTCATAAGTGTACAAATTATACCTAAATAATTAAAGAAAGTTTGAGGTTGCCGTTGTAACTTCGGCACCTATGTAACTAATTTCAGTGGTCAAATGGCTATACCTACCACGGAGACATTAAAATTGTTACTTCTGCCTTTTCTGCAATAAATTTGCAAACTGGAATGATGAACAACTTGATGCTACGGACAGATGTCATATTTCCTAGCGTCAGCTGGTTCAGAAATATAGAGACATTAGAAAGTTACATGTGATTATGCAAATGCAACACTGCAGCCTGGGACTGACTGAACACAGCACTGACGATTTGAATAAGCTTGTTTTGCATCTTGTTTCGTTGTAATAACACTTGTCCTGATCTGACCAACAACGTTTATTGTTATAAAACAGTGTTTCCTCAATTATATGCTAATTTAATTGTAAAATCCACACATTTGCTGTCAATCATTGCCAAAACACGTAACGAAAGGGAGAAGATTACATGTGCCTAGGTTTTTTTAATCTTTGCAGTAAAGCTCGTGGGCTTATCTCACCTGGTGTTGGTTGGTGATAAGGCACAAGGCTTAAACGAGAACACCCTAATCCCTTAACGATAGAGGGACACTATTTATTACGGCAACAGGATATGATATGATGATGGTGATTAGCCAGGAGTATTTAAAACAAGACCAGCCAGCAACGAAACCGAGCACACATTTAAACTCTCCTGGTCAAAACCGTGACCTTTGGACCTAATTCCGATGGGTGATCCACTCTAGATCATGGAGGCGGTTTAACCTTAGAAATCATGAAGATATTCCTTAGAGTGCTTTGTAACGAAATTACTAAGTTAACAAAGACACGTAAATTACGCAATGTGAAGAGTACTTAATATTTTATTATTATAGCTTTTATTGTAACTGTGTACAACGGGACGTGACTATCTACGCCGACGACAAGAGATGACATAGACTATCTTATTGGTTATATTAATACTCGTGTGTGGGCGTTTCGGAAAAGAGGAAGGAGAAATAATAAGCAGAACACAATACCTTTTCTTCCAATTCAATGGCGGCTTACTTATAAACTCCAAATCTTCTTTATAATGGACTGGTATACACTGATTATAAATGATCACACACAAGAGAATTTTATACGTAAATTTTATAATTTAATACTCTTAAGTGTTTTCAAATGTATGAGTATTGGTTGAGATTCGTTATTATCGGTATAAATATTGATCACTTCCAACATTTGGACAGAGATAGGTCCTTTACCACGACTGTATAAATAACCCACTTAACTCAGTCGAAACCCGTAATTGTGAGTTCATTTCCTTCTTCTAATTTGCACTGTTGCATTTCCCTTGATGACGTTTTCTTTCACACGCTCTGAGGCTGAACGTTAATCAACATGCGAGCTTTTTACAATTCTATGAACCCGGAAAAGTTAGTCTGGCTTTTAATGCAATGTAAATAAGAAACATATTCTTACCTCAATTGTTTTATCTTTGATATGTTTTTAAGAGATAGATAAAATCTTCTTTGCATACCGTTAAATACTAAATATAAAAAGAAAACAATGACAAAGATATTGTATAAAGCGGTCTTATCGATATACAAGGGATCTCTTCCAGACAACCTCTAGCTAGATGATCAGGAAACACGCAGGGAATAGAATAATTTTGGACTGGCTCCTAAATTGTAATGTTCTTTGCTGCAATTATAAATATATCAAATGCAGAAAAATATTATACATAGCCTTATACCAGCTATGTTCTTCCTTAATTAACAAATGTCACATGATGCACCTAAGTACGTGTAAGTATATGGTGTAAATTTTGAATTAAGTAGCTCCGCCTTTTTGTTAAATACTATTTTCAAAGCAAAGCATAATACTTTCGTTTTGTAGGAAACACAGTTCTGGTAAAGTTACGAGCATTAATATGTCATATAATCTGAGCTATGTACCTACTGTTGACATTGACAGTACACCTTTTTTATTACCTATGTAAGAGCTGTCAAATGTGGATAGGTACTTATTATTGTCCGTGACTGTACAATATATAGGACTTGTAAGTATTAGATATTCTTCCGTGTTTAAAAAAAAATCTTCTTTTATTTAAAAGGTAAGTATTTGTAAGAGGTAAATTCGTGGTATTCCTACCAAAATAAATATTAAAGATTATTCTAATTGTAACCACAGTCTAATTGTGACAGTACCTAAGTATATGTATGTACTATAAGTACGGTTACAGACACTTTAAAAACGAATTATGTAGTTAGTAAAAAACTTAAATTTTATGCAGTAAATTGGATAGAGAAGGTCAACAAACAATAGAATATCGTGGAATGAAACATTTCATTCGCATTGTTTTCTGCACAGAGTATAGTGACCCGTGACGAACTATTGATGCCCGTTCGACATCCGATGTTATCGCCAAGTTAACATTGAGTGATTACAGTGAACGGACAAAAACAAAGGCGTGGGCATTCGCGAACTAATGGCATAAGACTACAGATGATATCAATTCAAATGCGACCATTGAAAATATTATCATAAACAAGTTGCGCTTCAGTTTTTTTGGTCGCCCAAATGGATGTTATATTAATTCAAAGCCTCATCAATCTTATGTTACTATGATAATAATTACTTATTTGTTTTTGGCTTCTATTGTAAATTGAATAATATGCTTGAGATATATAATGTTCGGTAGCACGGTTCACCGTTATGATTTATTGTACTTCTTTTGTTAATGGTCAAAATTAATTTGAGATAAGCTTTGAGTGCCACCTTAAGTGAAGGTAGCCTAAATACAGGCGTAAGTTTTATGGCCTTTTTTACATTTTAAGTTAAATTAATATTAAAATAAATCACCCTTTTCGTATAATCGTTTTTATGACCATCTTTTAATTCTTGGTAAATCCCTAATTAAGTTCAATTATTTTTACAATGTTAGTGTAGAATGTGAAATTAGGCAGCGTGTGTTGCATGTTTATAGATTCGAGGTATTGCAACCGTAAGTATAGAGAATTTTAAAAGGTGTTTATTATGTCCCTGTACTATTATAATGCTGACTTTGATGATAATTATATTTGGTACTAGTGCTCGCCCTTGGCTTTGCTCGCTAATGTCGATTATCGCGCCAAAAAGTATCCTGTGTCTTTCCAGCTCTGGAACTACTATGTCCATATCAAATTTCATCAAAATCTGTTCAGTGGTTTAGGCGTGAAAGCGCAACAGACATACAAAGTTACTTACGTATTTATAATATCAGGAGCGATGATTTAAAAGGTTTGAAAATTGTACCTGTTGCGGCGTCCAACCTCCATAGCTAAGTCTATGGCTGATAACAATGAAAATAACTTACTGACAGGAAAATATAAGACTTCCTATCAGAGTTTTCAGTGTAAAATAGTGATTCTTATTTATATAATTTCCCCTCACCGACAACAAGACGGAATAGTGCCAAATTAAATAGAAAACGACACACAAGAAAAAATCCTGTCAATGGTGATTTTGTTTTTCGTTATCCATATTTCATTGGAAAAAAATTCAAACTTTTTATTACAACACTTTTACTGCATCAAGGCAGCGCCAAATTTAGAATCTATCTTTAATACAATATTCCATATAACATAAATCATATTAAGTTCATTTATCATAGTATAAAGATTCTTTTACATTTTTTTATTTTGACAGGTGAAATTAAAGTAACTAAAAAATTCTATGCAGCAAAATAAGGCTGCACCGATCTTCAAACTAGGTTACGTGTCGACCACTCAATGAGTCAATTATTCTTTCATGTATGCAAAATCTCGCGTCGGCTTTAATGTAATGTAGCCATAGCACTTAATGGTATTACATCCCGCGCATATTCATAGCCGGCTTAAGAATGCAAACAGTCGCCGACGTACAAGCTTACCGAAAGCTTGGTTCGACGCGTAAAACCCAGGGCTAGCCTTGTGGTTACTTGCAATTAAGTTTGAAATAATTTTCTCATACATAAGACCATGATACGCAAAGAGTGCTCGCGTCTATTACACCTAATTGCAATGTAATTATCGGCCATTGAAAACGGTATGCTGTGGCGGTGTCCCGTGCTACACGGCAGCCTTTGTTTTATGTTGTACGCATTGATAAATAATGCGGTTTACGTGTTATGCAGCAAGCTACAATGGTGTCTTTCTGTACGACGTTTCTGCAATAGGTTGCTTTAAAAATTTATTATGTTTTGGTGAATATATTATTAAAAGGACCAGGAGACGCATTTTTGAGTCAAAACTTATACGAAATTAGTTTCGATTGCTCCAAAATTTATGTATTTTTGAAACATTGGAAATGAGTGTTGCCCTAAAACTCGAATCCTATAACATTTTTCATTTCATGCAGAAAAAATAAAAACCGGAAAGCCATAACTCGTTGATTTTAAAAACCGGTAATGGGTTACGGGGGAACGGAACATAAATTATGAAGTTATAATGTCACTGTCTTTTGATTTTCTACTGGTAGAATATCGGAAGGGAGTGAGTCGGACCACTCGTTGCAAAATTCACGAGTATGAATATCCAAAAATAGCTATTTTTAGGGATTCGCATACGACTCTTGAGATTTTATATACGATTTCGAATTCTAATGATTCAAAAATGAGGCGCCTGGACCATCCTGGTCGTCAGCTTTTGTTCGTTGATTCATTGTTTACTTCGTTCTCTTTACCCTACTACGGCGAAGCGAAAAGGAAGGTGATTTTAGCGGTTATTTTGACCGACTTTAATGGAGGTGTCGATTTTACCATTTTAACTCCGAATTTAATCGATTTCATTCCATTCTTTTGTTTAAGTCGAGTCGCAGTTTTTTAAACACTTCACGTTTGCTATGTTTCACCATACGTTTTATATAGGCGACAGGTTGGCAACTGTTACTATATTAAGAGCCTGCACCCATAGTGCCAGATGTTGCTTTATGTGTAACCAAATGTTGCCAAAAGCTCACTCCTTTTTGAATTATGAGAGTGATAGTATCTATACTATTGTACCTATATATTTAAATTATTATACGGGTTTTATTTACGTTACTTACTGAGATATCTGACGAATTTTATAACCGTCTCCTGTACATTCGAATATGGGACCAAAACGAACTTACGTATGTCTGCAAGTAATATAGTATTTGTTTTATGCTACTGACGCAATCAATTATGAATCAATTGAAATAATAGTTGCGGGATTGTTATCTAGCTATTTTTAAAAAGGAGCAAAACGTACCTACTTACTCTTAATAAAAAATTGCAGACGTATAACACAGTTTAGCATTCATCATATGCTTGCGTAATACTGTTATTCATTTGCATTTTCAGTGTAACGAACCTGTCTCGCGCTCTACTGCATCTGAAATCTCGGTTTTTTGGCGAATCCCTTTGTCTGGTACGCTCCAAGTCAGGAGGTCAGCGATTTATCACAACACTCATGCAGGCATGCGCTTGATTACTTCTACCCAATACCAGACAAAATAACAGCTTGTTTGTATTTTTATTTTGGTTTATGTAATATTAAAGCCCCAGTCAAATAACACTACATTTATTTGGTGTTGTGTTTCCGTTGGTGAGTAAGATTCCCGGAACTCCACTGGGTAGAAAAAATGACTTTTTGTTTATTCTTGACAGGGAAGCTCTTGTCCTTCATCTCACCTGTTGGTATATGACGATAAGGCCGAAGATAGAATCGAGCTTCACGTGGAATCCTCAACCACAGAGGGACTGGGTGTCTTATTATTAATTGTCGGAACACAATAATGCTGTTAACATTATTATTATGGCGACAGATTTTGATAAGGTGGTGGTGGACTTGAAAAAAGTCCTACCACCAACCAAACCGAACACTGTACTCCCCTGGGATAGAACCCGGGACCTCCGGATCTAGGGAGCACCGTACATCGCACGCGGCGCGGCGACCGCGGCTAGCGAATTTTGTATGCGTGTATATGAAACACCACGCATCGGACGCGTCGGTAGTACTAACGTCAACACGAAGTGTCAGCAAGCATTGCCGATAAAGCGTGCGGTACTCCTAATTCCGGTGGACTGTAATAGCTTACAAAAAGACTGTTAATAGTTTACAAAAAATGTGTATTGCTCATTTTGCGTGAAAATAATCAAAACATTTTAGTTTTGTTTCCAGATAAGTTCCCATTAGTTTTTATTGAGAGATAGACCATACAGAAAGGAGGTCGATAGCGTCGTGGTCTTGCGTTGTTCTGTGCGCGGTCGTTACTCGTATGGGTGATCAAAAAATTTACAACTTAATTTTCCTTCGTGCTTCGGAAGGCACGTTGCTGCTTGCAAGCTGGTGGTTCTGGCTGCTATGGAAAGATAGCAGTCGTTCCCAAGGAGGGTTGGTGTCAGGCACACGGCCGTAAAAGTTATATGTCAAATCCATAAGCAGTATGTCGATAGTAAGTCGTACTGCACCGATCCCAAATAAATGGGCAGTCGGGTAAGAGAAAGAATAACAGACCATACAAAACTGTCGATTTAACTGCCAGATATCTCTTAATCACAACTGGCCCTTTAGCTTCGAAAACATAAAAGTAATTTCAGTATACCAAAATTGATACAGCGAGCGGCGCCAAATGGCTTGATTGATTAATTTTTAATGGTCCATTATTAACGTTAATTACGTCATTTTACTTACCGTTTATAGTTATCCCAATAACGACGTCCATTCATTTCAACTTGGTTAACTTACATTATTCGATCTTCCGATTCTCACGACGCGTTCACTAATGAACATCATTTGTCTGTTCTAACTATGAATTTCATATATTACATTGGAAAGCAATCTCCGGTTTTTACGGCGTAATATAATCAACATTAAAACACATCAAATGACCACCCGTATGATAAGAAATAGTCAATTAACAGCATGGGGTCATCAACGTAGACATCACGATAGTTTATTAAACCGCTATCAAGTTATTCATAATTTTTAAAAGATTTTGAAGATACAAACTTGATCTGCGAACTGTGTGAAGTTTTTGCTTCAATTACTATGAAGTGTGTGTTATTTTTGCAGCGCCAATGTCTATCACAAACCGAATATTTTTTGTTTCGTTTAAGCTCCTCTTTCTGGTTGTACAACAATGTACCTATTTCATGTTACGTTACATAAGGATGTGCAGAATTATACATTTATCAATCCTCTTTTTATCTTCTGGTTAATTTTTTTGATGACGAAAGAAAGTCCATTTATAGACCTTGCTGGGGCGTTTCGGGATCAGCGTACTTACATACGCCACGTCACTGAAAACGTCCCCGAACTGACCCGGCCCAACAGTGAGCTGTCCGACGTGCTAGGGGAGGATACGCTAGGGTACTAGTCCACTCCCAGACAGGACCTGTGCAATGCACGAAGGCATACGGTGGCCAACCCGTGTACAGGCCACATCTGAATGCCGGATGAGACTGGCGCTCGTAGCCACCTGAATTTTCCGCCTGTCTGTCTACGCTGGATGGCAGCGGCCAGAGCCTTTTCCCGCTCCCTTTCTGATTCGCAGAAGGAGGCGGCAGCTATTATCGCGTGGTTAACGTGGTACCTAGTGTCAGAGTTTCTTTTACAAGTCACTTATTTTGCCTCCGCCGTGACTTGCTTACAATCGCTATCTTTCGTCAGCAGCCGAGATCAATAGCTTAACCTGCCTTCTGAAGCACGGAGGAAGATCGAGTTGAACGATTTTTGGTCACCAGAGAACCAGCCGTGCACTTAGCTTAACTTCTGCTATAAATACGAAAACGCGCGACGCGGCGCCATCGTCCAACTCTATGATCAATAAAATGATATCTTTTAAGTATATTACTATGAAGGCACATTAAATGTGAACACAATTTATTTTTGCAGATAATACCTATATTAACGTCAATGTTAAATAATGTGAGTCATTTAACTTTATAAGTTGTATTGAACCCGCCAAGCCAGTGATTAAACATTCGCGTGGATTATGAAAGGTCGCCGGTTAAATCTGGATCACGACGATAATATTTTGTAATCTGGTTTTAGAATACAATAAGCTTTTCTAATAATGAATATCTAATGTTTGCCTCTTAATAAGAGAGCAACTATTGATGGACATATATTTATTATTTTTTACTTGTTTCAGCAATACTTGTAACAAGGCACTTTTGTTTACTCTGAGACTTATGGATCTAAAACTTAAATTTACTAACTTATAAATAGGGGTTATGGCAAACAGCAACATAAGCCTAAATGCCATTAACAAGAAGAAGAAGAAGGGGTTAAAGCGGAAGGGATAGACAATGTTGCCACGAACAAAAGAATAGGTACAAAACAATAGGTAACAATAAAAAAAAAATTCACCAAAATAAAATACAATCAAATTAAAGTATATTAGCTGAACATTATGTACCAATTTTTTTGCGTATACAATAACAGTATATTATACATATAATTCACTTATTTCTATAAGAATGCTGTTGTCAATTTTGTCCTAAGTAGAAAGAAACAAATTTAGAAGTGATATGTATAAGATTTGAGCACCCTATTTTGTTTGTGTTGCCAGTGCACAATAGTATGCTCTGCTTATTCTAAAGAGGATATTTACTTTATTTTATAGTGAAACTTCATCAAAATTAGTTTTATGCTAACCGGCTAAAAAAAGCAAATTCAATCACTGTGACACTCATAATATTATGCAAAGGGATGAGGAAGGCTATTATAAGAATGCTATCTACGAGTATTTCATATAAATCTTATAACCACTTGATTAGAACTAGTTTTTTTTATGAGGACCATTATGCTCATAATTATGGTCTCGTTCAAAATGTTGTTAAGCTTCTGTAGCGGCGGCTATTAGACGAAGGCGGTAATTAGGAACGAATGGACCAAACTTACTTGAGCGCTTACATATTATGTGTATCGTAAAGCAGCACATTTAAGATTACGATCATTGATTTCCTACAAACAAGGATTAATACCAATTACTTATCGTTGTTTTAGACACGTCCAGTAAACATAGTCTGTCGGAATTTTGCAATTTTTATCGTGTGCTCTACTTTATCCGGACCGCTAAGTTGACTTAGAATAACATCTGCCCTGATTGTCAGCTTTTGGTCGTTGGTTCACTGAAGGTTTTTGGATTTAATGCCCTTTTATCTACGCGACAGGCCGGCAACCTGTCACTACTTTATGGCACAACTTGGTCCATACTGCTTTATCTTTATGTGTAACGAAATGGTACCTAATGCTCTTTTCAGCTCCTTTTGGGAATATGTGTGTATGCTTAACTTCATAGAAGTTAACCTTCTATCATAATCTTACAAGTCCCCAGTTCAGGCATTTCAAGTGCAACTTTAATTTTGATTCGAACTGAGAAGAAAATTAGATTTTCTTGAAGTAAACCTCGTTAGTTACCACCGTCTTATCAAAGTCTGTCGCCATAATGATAGTGTTAACATCGTTATTGTGTTCCGACAATTTATGATGAGATAGAAAGTCCCTAGTGGTAAGAATAGAACAGACAAGAATATATTTAGCCATGTGATGCCGGCAGAGTAGAATAGCATCACCCCATAGCGTCCAATGGGTGTCGTAGAAGGCGACTAACGAATTAGCAAAGGAGTATTGATACTACGTCCATGAATCCGCATTGGGCAAGCGTGGAGGAGTACTGCCTTAATCTCCTTCGATGACGAGGCCTTGTGTCCCAGCAGTGGGTCAAATTATAAAGGCTTTATGATGATGAGAATATCTTTATTTGCACTTGACTGGGGGAAGATTGTTTCTACTTTCGATATTATTATCACTTACCATCTGGTGAGATTAACTCATAGAACTTCCCTGTCAAGGAAAAAAGGCCTCTAAAGTGACTTATTTTTACGACTCATCAGCCCTGACAATATAATGGCTAAAGTTTTTTCCTTAAATTATATAGTCTTATCTATTGGTACATTTATGTAATTAGTATTTATTGTTTTATTTTTTGTGAAATATAGAAAGCCTATATACCTACATATTCTAAGATAGACTTATGTAGTTACTATACGAGTATTTCCAAGTAAATATAGAGTCTTCTTAAATTTGTCTATTCGACTGCATTTCGACTACAGATTCATAATAAACTTGTTTACTATTGTGTTGTATAAAAAAACCAAAGTGCCATGACTGATGATGATATTGATGATGCACCTAATTTGATCGCTTATATACTGTCCGCTTTTCAGAAACCTATAAGAATACCAGTACTTGTAGCATCCATGAAATTTAAATGCAACTACTAGTATTGTATACATTCTAATTTTATGACTGTTGTCACCCAATGCCCAGCTGTGTACCAGTTTGTATATGTAAATGTATTTCTGCATCCATTATCTACATACAATGCTAGTTTTAGAAGCAATTTTCACGGGCTATGATACCAGATGAAAGGTAAACGTACGAAACATTCAGTATATTTATCTAATGATCACGTCTCACGATCCTAAAAGAATAAAATTATCTATTCACTTGATGTACCAAATTTGCCCAATTGTTTGCACAAGTTCTCATAATCTTTTTAATTCGGCTGATCTCAATGTCAAAAGCCGTTAGCTTATCCATTACGGATTCCACCATTTCAGACAATAGTAGGAAATTGTTAGTGCAAATCGTATTTACATTAACGGCAGTTCGTTGATTCGGTGACTCATAAATTTCTCCGTGAATCCTGTTGAAAGTCTCCTCCGTGGGTGCATTTGGAAGAGTACATATCAATTTCACTTTTCCCTCATCTGTAATAGTGACATTTGTATCACGATCGGGGCCGCGCGTGTCTTCTATACTTAACGAGATCTGTTTACAAAACTCTTCGCCAAATCCCACTATATTGTCATTTCTCTAATGTTTATTTCATCTCAACCAATTTTTAATTAAATCTCTGTTCTGCAGTCGCATAAACGGTGTTCTTCCTTCTATTATGTAGCGCATCCCTGTAAGAGCCGTTGTAAAAATAATGAAACCATCATATTTATTCTATTCAGTGCTATCCAGGCAGAGGGAACTTGGCAATAAACGGCAGGATGATGAACTACCCTTTACGAGCAAAGATGTATGCCTATTGGCAGTTAAACATTTTAAACGCATATTGCTTTAAAGTTTAAAATTAAAGCGGCGGATGTTCGCCAAGGATAGTTACTGGAATTAATTACTTGTGCTGGGGAATAATTTCTCATTAATTTCAACACGAACCAGTGGAAATCGCGAAGCATTTCCATGCTTTGTATCTGTAGGGAAATTACCATATGCAACGCATATATCACAGGATGCGAACGTTCGCGCCTGCTGGCGGCCCTGTACCCCTGATAGACCAACAGTAATTGAATTAATGTCCAGTAATTACGTACTCCTTATTCGAACAACTAATTAATGAGGCATATCATTATAAAAATAGAAAAGTTATTGTGTACTTTTCATGATTACTACCAATTTGTCGCCGCAAGATACTTATGCTAACATATTGATAGTATAGCATTAACATGGTAATGGTTGAATGAAGTAACGAAATCGTTTTAATACAAAATGTTTAAATATACTGAGCTGACCGTTTATTACCTTTGTACCTCGTCTTCAACTTTCCAGCCATACAATTTAGTATAATCCCTTAAACGGTTCAATAAATATTGCTCTTTATAGGTACTTGTGTATGTCTCGTACGGTATCTGACTCATTTTTTTTTTACAGGTAAGGAGCAAAGTGAAAATGATCATTCACACACGGCTGTGACAGCTGCTTATAGGCATTGGTAGTGAGTTTAAAATATAATTTTTATTGTTATCGATAGATACACCTATTTAATTTTTCCATTTTTGATAAGATTTCTAATATTTCGGTCAGTATCAAAGCCCGGTCCATAAGTTACATATTTACATCTAACAATTTGTGTCATCCATAGCAGAGGGTGACTAATCCCGATTTCACCAATTTCACCTAAATTTTGCGGGAGCCGTAATTTGTTTTCTGCGTTAACGATCGGTTATGGGTTCTATAAATATACTTGTACCATTACTTGGAAATGGAATTTTAACTTTAGAGAGAATAGAGGCAATGTATTAGCCCCTAACGTTATGATACCTACAAAACACAGTGAAAAGCCTTGTATGATAAAATGGATGAAATCATGAAAGTGAATATTTTCTTATTTGCTTTAGTAGAAACATAAATAAGTAAGTAATTTTTTATTTGTTATTGTAGAAAGCTTCGAAGTTTCTGAATGCAAAAAAAATTTTTTTGGTAAACGTAAATAATAATTCCCAATGTTCCAAACAAGATTGGAAACTCAATTTTGTATTTTTAATTGGTGGACTGTTTATGTGATGATAATTATTTTAAAGTAGGGTTTCGTTTATGGGTTCTTTTATTTTCAGTCTCATACACCTACATAAGAAACTGTTTATGGGAAATCGTTGAAATCGCCGAAAGTCTGCTATCTCCGATAAAAAGCGTTTAACCAACAATTATTTCTGCTATTTAGCTCACAACAAATGGCGGCATGCGACTCTAAATTAATTAAATCGTGTAATAACCGCCGTGGTAACAAAGCTGGTGCTCAACTGCGCGGCAAACAGTTTGTCACGATCATAACCAGGGAGATATTATCCGGCGTGCGATAGTAACGGACAGTTGCGATGCGATTCTCACGGCGCGTCGCCGCTCTGCCTTGTTTCATGCTCATTGTCATTTCCGACGACTGACAGTGTGCGCGCTGCTTTATTCGAATAACATGCACCGTTACTGCTCGGACACAAACGCACTGCTCTAGACAAATTTACTCCACTTTCCATTTTTCACATGCCATTTTCTTGGACACACAGACGCGGTAAGTACCCATACGGGTGATTCGCGGAACGAAACGTCCACTTCAAAGGCTACCCACATAACCCACTTTTAACTCGATATAAATTGTTCTGACACGATTTCAGATCCCATTCGACGGATGAAACAAAACACTTGACGTATTCCCATTCTTAGCTTAACGACACGCTAAGTGCCGCGCACTGTAAAGTCACAGTCGTCATGCGCTGATTCAGACAATCCCCGACCGAATATTCAAATGTTTCTTAGTCAAAAGTAATACCAGTAATTTGTGGGCAATATTTTAGCCATGTGAGACCAGCAGAGTAGAATATAGCATCATCCTATATCCTCCAATGGGTGTCGTAGAAGGTGACCAATGGATCAGCAAAGGGGTATTGATCACCTTATACTCCGTCCACCAAACCGCATTGGGCAAGCGTGGCGGACTACTACCTAAACCTCCTTCGGCCACAAGGAGAGGCCTCGTGTGTGTCCCAGCAGTGGGTCGAATTATATAGGCTGAGTGATGATGAAGATCGGCAATTTAACTAAAAAGCTTTCGCGCATTGCCGTAAATGTGTTCATATATTCTCCACATTTCAAAAAGCTCTAAGCTAATTCAATCACACTTGCTACTCGATTAAAAACTTACACATTATATCGAGTAGCTACACACGTACTTATAAACTGTAAATCCCTTCATTTGAAATGATTCATAATGGATGAAAACTAGTAGGTTTATCACTTGCGAACCGAACGCCGCGCATAAATTGCGAACGTTTTTATAGCTCAGTTCACACATTTACTAACTTTGCACTTGCATTAGTCGGTTTCATAGTGAGAATGCGGTCGGCGCGACAATAGGCGTTGTGACAACACTTGACACTAATCAGCGCCGACATGTTCATCCGTTGCACTCGGACACGGCACGGAAAAATAGGAATTCGAAATATTACACAGATGTTTGTTTAGCCAACATTCTTGCAATGAAAAAAAATCTTTCTTGCAATTTATGCTACAAATTTGCAGTATAGGTATTATTTTTATCTCAAGACCGCGGAAGAGCCGTAACTGTTTATGGAGGAACATACCTATGCATGTGCGTAATTTAGACATAGTCTTAGCTCAGTCGTAAATCACTATACATAATAAAGTTTGCAAAGGTGAACAACTGAACATAGACTTTTTAGAGGTTTCTTCCAACCAACACAAAACCTGACTGATAGATTACGTCAGTACGTGGGAGATATGTAAAAAACTATATATTTCTTACCGAAAATCTAGATATTTACACACGTACTAAGTATACCTATTAACTTTAATGAATTAGAACTTGAATATAATACAAAATATGCTAATGATACATGTAACCACATACCTATAAATATTTTCTATGTCGATGAAGATAATTTCAAAGAATTAAAGTTATTTTGTTTTCTTTATTTTAAGGATACCTACAGCATACAATATACATACAGATGGAATTTTAAAAATATTATACAATCCAGCAAAGTTTCCTCTGATAAGTAGTATACATTATACATGTCCATTAGCAAACAACAGTGCTTGAGCTTAAATAAGTAACCAAAATATACCTAACATAATAATATACTAGAATGATTGTACATAAGCAACAAAATGTAACTAAATTTATATAATTCAAAAGAACCTTTAATAGATTTAAAACTTTCCTCTTGACAAATTAGATATGTGAAGTTCCGAAAATAGTTAGTTATAATTTCAACAAGAACGAAGTATAAAGGTATTACCAGCATAATTAGTAGAAGTTAGAGTAGAGGTATACTAAACAAAGCAATGATGACGTGAATTGAGTCCTGGACACTCCAGGAAAACATTACATGTATTCAAACTTCATGATTCCTTTCCATAAGTTTGATAAGTTTTAAAATCAAGAAGGTTGGTATAAAATGACTATTTTAACAAATAAGTATAATGTTAGAAAAGTAGGTGTTGTTGGCCATTCCACAGTCACTAGCACCAAAATTATTATTCAAAAATATAACTGTTGTTTTATATTTATTGCCTATAAAAGGATAGCCTATGCGTTGAATAAAGTTTAAGAAACATCGAATCTGTCAATAGAACGAAGAGATTATTTTACTGCGGCCTACTAAACTTCTTCTATTGCGTTTCTGTATTTAAGTTTCATTTCGATTAGTTCAATAGTTAAACTACTTAGTACGTTTTTTAAATCCCACTAATTCAACTCTCGCAAATGTTCTCTCCGCTTGGTCATAACGAAAATAACCATGAACCTACCCGTATTTCGATCCAAATTGTAGAAGAACAAAATGTTTAAATATATTTCTTATCAAATGTATAAATTCAAAGTTTCGTGGTTTTATCTTCTCAAATGACGAACTTCCATACAAACTTTCATCCCTTATTTCAACCACTTCAAACCTTTTTTTCGCATTAAAAGGTAGCCCATGTCCTTTACGTCTTACCCCTAGCACCTAAGTTTTACAGTCATTCGCCTGTCGTTCGCGTCAGAGTTCAACCAATCACTCTCCTAGTACGTAGTTGATTTACTTTTTTTTACTCGGAAGCTAGCATCAGGTGATTCTGTCACCTGATGCTAGCTAACTGATGATAAGCCAGAAGATTAGATTCACCCGACACCCTCCCACTGGAAGGATCTTATGCATAATTTATGGCTATCTTAGCATTAACTGTCGAAACACAATAATCCTGCTAAAGGTAGTATCACACTGATCATCTCAAATCAAATCAAATTTTTATGGCTCCATAATGTACATTCAGATAGTTTTTTTTTTTTAGTAATTTTAAGGTAACATTTATGGGCCTTGTGAGGCCTTGCAAACATTTTATAAATACAATAGGATGACGCTGTTTAACTCTTATTACATAATACTTTTCTCTACCTATATTATCACTACATTAATATTTTATTTAAGTATATATATCTTGGAACTGTATCGTGAAAAAGAGGAGATGCGCTACGGTCCGTAGTCGTTTCGTAGGTGCCGTTCATAGTATAAAAGAGGCGTTCCCTCACCGAACTGATACGTGTGCTATGACCTTAACGCTTCGGTATTATTATGACGACACACTTTGATGACGAGATGGGGGTATCTAGCCAAGGGAACTTTTCATGTCTACTCTATTTGCTGTCAACTCACACGAATCAAACCGAACACACATTTTTGTTCCCTTGGGTATCTAACCCGGTACCTCCTGGATCTAATCAAAACCACGGAGGTTTTACTACCCCTAACTATTTCTTACCCGATCTTTATGGTGTTTTAGAATGTTTTTAACATAAGCCCCCCATCCACTAACGTATATTCCGTATGACTTGTCCTCGTGGATAAACTGTAGAGAATCGTCGTAGGGATAAATAAAACCGTTGAGGCCACTAACTAATGTCATATCTACATGCTTTCCTGCGACTTTCTATGTAACTAAGTCAAGGTTGACGTGTCGCGCGTCGTGCAAGCGCAACATAAGGGACAAATAGATTTTAACACCGTCGTTCTTCCGCGCTTTGCCCATCCACTAGAATTCATTCCTTATAGATTGGACATTCCGGCATAAATGACCGCTAGTCGATGGGAGCTATAATAAACGACTATGTCTGTACTTTTTCCTTTTGTAAATTTATGTATGAATGTATGTCGAATTTTGAAAAGAGGTAAACGTACAGACATTGTTTTTACCATGTTAAAAACTTTCTAAAATATCATAAGGATCAGATTGTAGTAAAATGTTTTCTCAGTTTGTATGGAGACGTGCTCACCGTACTATCATCTTAAAAATAATTAAAATCCCTAATTCAGTCGCAAAGTGTTTAATTCGAACGTCGCGAAATATCCATTACCATTGTGTATACATTACAGTGGTGCTATGAATAATTTATCACTTCGAAAAGCTCACGCCGTCTTGCCACTTCGTTTACGTGCACAAACAATCTCGTATCCGTTACTCATAAAAATAGGAAACAAACGTGTCCAGGTGGCTGCGTTAATCGTATTTGAACAACAAAAAGACAGTAATGTAAAAGATTCTTATCCGTTAAACCAATAGTGGACTGCGTCTAAGTCATTATTTACATTTTAATTTAAACTCGAACAAGACGAGCAAGCTGTAATTCTCACCGTGTAGTCACGAAAACCTAGTAACCGCTTCTTGAAACTTAAAGCCGACAAATTTATTGAACAATTTATCCCCTTAATATTCTAATTAGTAATTACTACGCTTTCAGTGCTTATCATCATAAAAATTAAGTACATCAAGATAGCAATATCATTCGGTCTATTACTAACCGACAAACCACTCTGTCCACCTGGTTGGAAGGTTAGTAATTTGTTTTTCTTAACCAACTAAAAATAAATCTCAACCAACCACCTAGAACCGACAATCTGGTTGGTTGGTTGAGATTTTTTATTGTATCTGATAACCTAATTGGTCAGTTGATATTATTTTCTTCTCAACTGACAACCTAGTTGGTGGGTTGAAATTATTTGTTTCTTAACTGACAAACTAGTTTGTCAGTTAGATCTCAACTTCACTTCACATATATTGTAAAGGCTAATGTTTCACTAACCACCTTTTATAATAAAATTATTTTTAAATAAAAAAGAACCGTCTTCAAAATTCAACCAACCACAGATTGTCGGTTAGGAAAAATAAATCTCAACCAACTTAGGTTGTTAGTTAAGGAAAGAAATTACTAACCATCCAACCAGATGGACAGAGTGGTTTGTCGGTTAGTAATACACCTATCATTCGCATTTCGAACGATTTGAGGCGCTGCATGTACTAAAATGTTCTTATAAATCTAATATGTTACGACGACGTGTACAATAAGGTTTACCTACTTCTATTTCTGTTCTGTTTTATTCTCTATTATTAAAAGTGAAATATTGTTTGCATAAAATCGTGTTCTGATTAAATGCGCCTCACTTTCGCGCTGTATTTCATTCCAATTAAGAAAACATCGATTTTTATTAGTTTAATTTCATGGCGAGCACAGATTCAATAAATGGTTTCCTGCCCTCGGCATATGTTTTCGCTATAAAACCTTTCACTGTTATCTTGCGTACACACATTTACGTAACGTCATAAAAGTGGTGTCGTTAAAAATACTAATATTGGCCCTGTTTAATAATAGGAAGGAACCTATTAAATAGTACCGTTCCTGTTAACTAAAGTAAATGGTTAAAACGTATTTTAGTTAATTATAAACAGCTTAGTTGTTCGAGCACAAAGAGAGTGCTTGACACAAATTTCTCTGATTTACTGTACGTAATAATTATTATTCTTAACTAATTGACCAATTTAGTCGGTGCATATAAATCATTCCGACAAGATTTACACCTTGGACACGCAAATCAACAAAACAGTCTGTCAGTGACCAGTATTCAATTAGTACTTGAAATTTCACACGCTAATATGATTATAATTAAACGTCCTGGAGTACCGAATGCTCGTTGGCATCCAGGCAGCTCGTTAATGGGAACCCAAATTATTTGAACCACGTGAATTGCTTAACGGTATATCAAAAATTCGTATATTATCATTCCACAGAGATTCCATAAGATATTTCTACTGTGCCAAACTTAATAAATTAAATAAAACTTGTACAAAACTTAGATGATTCATTTATTTGACTGAAGAACTTGTATATAATGTGGTATACATACTAATGTATGTACTCTATGTAAGTATTTATTCCAGATTGTATCAAGAAACATTTTCTACGCAGCCTACTTAATGTTATTGATTTAATTTCGAAATTACTAGTAACTTAATAAAAGCCAGAACTTCCCCGTTATACATTCGTCGGTGTACCAGATATATTGCGTTATAACCACATTATTATGAGCAGGAATGTCTGCAAATGGTGGAATTGAGACCCACAATATTCATTAGCAGAAAAGTGGAATAGTGCACTTGACCACCGCATGCCTTACTTGCGTATTTATTTACTGACGTGCAAAATAAAAATGTTTTACTGGCTGTAACTTGGCGATAGGCTTGCAACCTGTCACTGTTTAGGGATACTACATGACCCATTCTACCACCTGTAGCTATAAATGTAACCATACATACTTACAATATAGTAATCACGCTCGTAATCTCAAAAAGGGCTAATCAAAGCTTTATGTAACGTTTGTTTACACATAATAATCTGGCAGTACAGGCCATGTGCGTGTGTGTGTGTGTTTGTGTGTGCGCGCGTGCGTGCGTGCATGCGGGCTTGCGTACGTACTTGCATGCGTGCGTGCGGGCGTGCGCACGTACTTGCGTGCGTACGTACGTGCGTGTGTGTGTGGGTTTGTTTGTATGTATGTGTGTTTTAACTATTCAAGCCTCCTTTCAAAGAGTTTGGGTTACGAGAAAGAGGTAAGTCGTTTCCTGGCAGACAATCCCATGTCTCATTATTGTGCTATATCATTAATATTAAACATAGCACCCGTTTGCTAATATCAATATTTAAAATAGATTGTTTAACATGCTAAATTTAATTCCGCAACTAACATGATTAACACCGTAACATACTTAAATTTGTAGTATAAAATTTCAATAAAAAAATGTAGGTGTACCAATTAATTTAAGAGATTTATGTGTCTACCTGTGGTGTCTACATCTTTATTAATTTCATACATAAAAAATAAAGTAGACGACTTTGAAAATACATCTATGTGGATTGGAGCACATTAATTTAAGTTGTGAATGTTTGTTGAATTAGGTTTTTTTTTGTGTTATAAACGTGAGGAGGATGGCGCCACGGTCGTGCGTTTTCGTAACTATCACGAAAGCTGAGCCACCAAGTGCGCGGTCGGTACTCGGATGGATGACTGAAACTTTTTCAACGCAAACTTGCGGCTCACCTGGTGTTAAGTGGTAACCGTCGCCTATAGACTCATGCAATATAAGGGTAAATAACTTACCATTGCAAGTGCGTTGCTATCCTGTGGATTGATAAGAAATGCCTTCCATGCCCGTAATTACACTAGCTAACTTTCCCTTCAATCCGAAACACAGTGAACTGCTTCACGGCAGAATTAAGAAAGGCGGTGGTACCTACCCAGACGACCCTACATGTGGTCTACGACCTAGATTTTTCATTCATTTTGCCAATGTCAAGTGAAAATGTAACTAAAGCAACAAAAATTGTACGGTTGATTTGAGTTAAAAATGGAGTCTCTCAACACGTGTTTTTACAACAAGAACTCGGGAGAAACTCCTATTATTACTTATTACTAGTCAGTATATAGCACATCACAGGCAATAAATTTTTTTTTAATAAACCAGAATTTCAAAATCTTAACTATACCTATTACTAACAGCTATACATCGAGCATGTGTGCGATGCAGCTATTAATAAAACTATCTTAACTAATTCTTAATGATTACTAATTTTTAATAAATATTTTTGTAAATGCAATCTTTTGATTTTCGCTTGAACAAGCAAAGTGTTTTACAATCTTAATCTTATATTTGGCAGGGTAGGTTGTTGTACGTTTGTGCTCCTTCAAACATCAAACTCCTCTTACCGTGTCCAAACCGTGTCCCATAATAGGCGTTGTTAATTTGATTTTATTTGTATTTCTCAAATGATGTATGTAAGACAGAACTCTGTGTTAAAGTTATTTGCGTATGCAACTTATTTTTCAAGATTTGGTGTACTAGATTGCTTATAATGATAATTGAAAAAATAATGAAATGTAATAAATATTATGAGTGTGTATTTCAAGTAGGTTCGTTTAAATTATATTCCTATAAAATCGGACTACGATATAACAGTGAGTAGCAATTTAAAGAGACCGCCCAAATTACAAACAACATGCGCATATACAATCATTTTACCCACAACCATTATGAAGGTGCCGTTTTATTATTATCAAGCTTACTCTCTAACACTCTTCCAATATTGCTTTACTGCCTGCTTCATTATCGGCAGGAATAGGCAACGTTTTATGTCCTAAATAAATAACCAACTCAATCCGCTTGATAATTATAGAGTGTAGGTTTCAATAGTTGTCAATATAATATTAATATCAGATGTTTATTTCCAAGCTCACTCCAATTAGGTAGGTATCTTGTCCGAATTATGTAGGTAAGTAAAATATAAGTACCTACATAATAATTAAGATATTACGAAAATTTATTTAACCATGAGCAACTGACTTGAACAAATTTTTGTGTACATCACACGAAAATATCTCCCTGTCAGGATTTGAATTTGCCACTTATTGCATAAACCCATTTTAAAACTAAACGGAACAATGAACAGTTGTGGTATGTCATTTAATAAATTTGGCTCGCATTTAAGAAGATCGTGGCCGATTCAGATTTTTCAAAATTGATCTGATGTAGTAGTTAAAAAATTAAACGTGTTGGTGGCGCCAGTTGACTCGTGTGAACCTCTTATTCTTGTCAAATCATTGTGCTGCATCTCTTTAATTCTGTATATATTATGATAGAGATGCAGCACAAATGCTTGCCAAACACAACCATGTGAAATGCCAGCATTCAACGCAATCGATTGAACACTTGTCTAGACCCTCTGGTCACAAGTACTCGAAATACCCGAGCATGCATGAGGACTGAGATTAGAGTGAAAGAATTATATTAACACCCGTATTCACAAACATTACTATGAGATCTCTCGACTCTTGGATTAGAAACGAACCAATCACAGAGCTCTAGTATCTCGTAGCAAGTGATATCTCCCTACCTATGTAAGGAACGTAGCAAGTGGAAACAAGTGACCTGTGCCCTGTCCCTATGAGAGAAAGGCGTGATTGTAGTGTCATAAAATAAAATCCCAAACAATATACAATTTAAAAACTCCACCTTAATTTGTAAAAATATTAAATACTGTATGTAATCCACTACGTGTGAAATAGCTAGCTTCTGACAGATACCCTCGGGCTACTCTCTGTTACTACTTCAAGTACTATGATATAAATTTTCCCATTTTATTACACACACACACACACCCGGTCCTGCAAAGCTTTTCAGTGCTCGTTTACTACCCAAAGGTCTCAATTCCATTTGCTATAAATTTCCCGGCCCTCTAAGGTTCGGTACAAGTTTTTGTTTCCCATAACTGTATTTGTACTAAACACAGATCTACGAGCGGTGCTTTCCTTTCTACGGATTCATATGGTCATGAACGCCGAACTGTATCTGGCGTCTTCTCGTATCAATTAGCCGCTGATCTCACGGTTCTGTTTCTCCTAATTAAACTTCATATGTTTCTAAAAGTCATGGGTAGTGTAGTAAAGGTATACCATAATTTATATTTTTAACCGCGAGTGGATTCTCAGGTTATTTTAGAGAAAAGTCTAGTAATTGACTCCATCCAATCTGATGGTAAGCTCAAGTGAAGTCGACATGCACTTACTTAAAGTGACCTTACTTCAACTTAATAACTTCATCGTGGAAAAAAATATGGCAATCGGCCACGATAGTACGTTACAGCGTATTTAATTTTATAGAGATTACTAATTTAGATGTCTAACTCAAACCGCCCAGAAAGTAAGATATAAAAGACGCAAAGGGCCATAAGCCCGTAAGGCTTTTAATTGTAATAACTCAAAAGAACTCCGTTCCAACGGTATCAGTGTTATCTTCAAAAACTTTTTATGAACCACGAACTTTATCCTTAAGATTTATATTGCTACAAGACGTGAGGTTATAATTAAAACGCTGCGAGAGAAAGTAATCCTGGCGTAAGTTATAGTATGGCTACAGGTGGCAATTACGGTAGTGTTCACAGTTCGATGCCGAGCAATAATAGAAATCAATCTACAAGGAGAGCAGTGGGCAAAAAAACAGCTATAACCGAACTTTGTGGTGTAGCGTCGACTCATTCATTACTGGCAAGTCGTGCGGTTTGGTTATTTAATGAAACGTTACAGCGGCGCGGTGAGACCACATCAGGAACGTTCGCTCCGACCGCATTGTCTTTTGGTAGCAACGATGCCCGGTGGCTGACTAAGGCCGCTGCATACGTGACGTTTTGTCCGAACGAAAAAATTTCTAAACGACGTTCATCGAAAAACAAGTATCAAAAAGCACGCGTCATAGATGCACGGCCGAAACGGGGACGTCGCATCTATGGACGGGATCTATGGAGTCCCGCCACATTAGGCCAATTCTTCAATCCAATGTTCATATTTCCTTGTTCACAACATTAGTAGGTACCTTTGTATAAAACTCCCGTCCTATTTTGTAAATATCTCACTTCTCACTTTGACGCTCACTTCGATTTCACCTGTCAAAGTCTAGTGAACATCCTTGTTTGGGGTCAGAACAAACAGTCAGCCAAAGTATTATATACTTGACATTAAAAGTATTGAATTTTATTTCTAATTTTAATTGGCATGATGATTTTAAATGTCTGAAATTCATACCAAATTAAATATAAAACGAAAGACAAGAAGAAATCCTGTCCCATATCAGGCTTTATCGTTACATGAGTCTCCTGTTTAATTTGGAATAAATTTGAGACATAAAATAGGTAGTTTATATAGAATTATATCGATTAAAACAATAATTGTTGTTTGAGATGTGAATTGAAAAGTGAGTAGATAGAATAAGCAGGACGGTATACAGCAATAACCGTAACGTCATAGTGTCGCCGGTGACACAGTTCGTTGGTTTGTTACATCGGAGCGTCACGCCCGTCGGAGACGGTTTGTCGCATTTCTGATTTATTGCTCTGACTACTGTGTTAACGCCATCTATCAAGCGGCGAGAGTATCGACGGGCGATCAATCGATTCATCATTTCATTCACACGTTCATCCATAGTCTAATTTAATCATACAATAATGTCACTAAGGCAGCAGACTGACAACCTACCACTATTTTCTCTGCTCACCCCTTTTCGTATTATCAGAAAAATAGTACTGTCACATAGATTTGAATTAGATTTCAATGTTTATAATTTCATTGCAATTAAGCGCTGTTTAGTATAGCAGTGGCGGATTTACAAATTTGCCGCCAGTAGGCTAATACATTTTTGCCCGCTAGTAAGCTAATAATTTTTTTGCCGCCCCTACTTAGGCACGTCTGAAATTTGATACCCTAGTTCCATCGAGCATACACTTAGTTAACAATCATATTAATTTAATTACATTTGCGACTTTATTGTGCTCTATCTTCCGCAGTACATCAGCTCTTTTCCATTAAAAAAAAAATTCGGGGCTCGTTTTCTCTGTGTAATAAAAAATTTTGGGCCAAATTTGCCGCCCTAGGCTCGGAGCCTACTGGTAAATCCGCCACTGAGGTACTCATTTTAATCAAGAAATGTAAACGAGAAAAAGAATAAACTCTCTTTCCTTGAAATAAAAACAATAAATTATCTGGCCTTGAAAAGTTTACGTAACTTTGAACTACTTACATGAAGCATTAGCGAACTACGCAGTTTCTCCCGCGTGTATCCCATTTCCATTGGTACACCGGGATAAAAAGTATCGAATGTCGTCCCTAAAAGGCCATTCTATATGGAAAATTCTTAGAACAATTCGAATTATTTTCCAAATCAGTTCAGTAGCTCCAGAGGTTGTACTTCCTATATTTTCTGTGCTTCCTACAAACAAATTTACAAAGATAACCTCTTTGTAATATTAGTGTTCGTACAGTGTCACAAACTTGTCTAACCCGGCGCCAAAAATTAGAACTACAATTATTATTTACTCATTTTCATTTTCATAGACATTTTGACCAATCTATGTCGGACTTGTTCACTAGAAACTCTACCACCGTTTAAATTTCATTCTATTTATCCGCTACTAAGTGCACAGCGAAATAAATTAAATAATAGTTAGAATGTAACCTGGCCCATGATCCCGCCACTCCAGCCCGCCTAGCATGACCACCGAAACACGATATGATATAGCCATTTATCGCGTTGAACTGTCAAAAATTATTGGATATAACCGCCAACTTGAAATTTTATCGAAACTGCGAACATTTATAAGGCTTATACATGTTCGCAGTTTCGATAATTTTTCAAGATTGCAGTTATATCCAATAATTTTTGACAGTTCAACGCGATAAATGGCTATATCATATCGCGTTTCGGAGGTCATGCTAGCCGGGCAGAGATGCCAAATAGACTATAGGTACTTATATCAAAGGGTTGCAGTCACTGTACAAAAATGGCACTACGTCAGTTCCCCAGGACTAGAACTCGAAACCCATACAGAGGCCTTAGTATGAGTTTTGAAAGTTTTCGAGCTCGATCAAACGTATATCGTCTCTTTTCATACATTGCCCACTGTTTAAGATAGTTTACGCTAGAGACGCTAGTGGGCAATGTATGAAAAGAGACGATACGTTTAATCGAGCTTGAAAAACTAACAAACTCATAGGGGTACAGCTACATACAAGAAGGTGTGAGACATGGTGACGTTATGTTGATATCACAGATTTGGAGAACTGCTTTGGTGTTTAAGTATGATATCGATATCGATACTATGATGTCGATAATAACATTATCTTCACTTAATATCTAGCCCAATTTAAGTATCATTAAGAACTTTTGTTGTGCATACTAGATAATGACCAAATACCTTTACCTAGTAATTTAGATATTATTATTTTATTGTAAATACACTTCTATGAATATAGAAAGTACAGACGCGTGAACAATAGCTCGTGTTCATCAAACAAACATTTCCCCCTTTCAGGATTCGAACTTTGGATTTGGACACACCAAGAACCGAAACCAGTGAATCAACCTCACAATGTGAATGCAGTGACCACAATAAAAATAAATGTATACATACGTGGAATCATGCTAATAATCGCGAAAGTATTTAGCTTACGCATTTGGTTACACAAACATCTACATCTGGCAGTATGGGTCATGTGCCTCAAAAAACTGACAGGTTGCCAGCCTAAATAAAAGGGGCATCAAACAAAAAATACCAAGACAGTTATTTTAAATGTAGGAGGTTAGTTTATTGTAACTGGACAAAATTGTAACGGGCCTACTGGGACGAGTTTATTACATCAAAAATATGTGGTGTGTCCCACCTGACTGCTGTCACTGACTAGTGGTATACTTTTAGTAGTCCCGTGCTGGTACAACTCAACTAGACTAGTGGGATAAGCCATCTTAAGCTGTTAAAAAGCGGTTCAAGAAATTGTTACGTCATTATAAAGACACCGCAACAATTGAAATTATGACTATTAGATAGTCATCATTTCAATTTATTAGTAACACGAATTCCAGCGCAATATAGCTGCAGACGAATAATACTAGTAATCCAAACCATTAACCCTCTGCATAAACCAGAAAATGAGATAAGTCCCGCGTTAATAATTCTACTAAGTGTGACTGAAGTAGGACTTGATGAATCTAGTTAGCTGGAAGTTTGACCTATGAAATCTCATTGCCCCCTGCAAGGGTAATAAGATTTCTACTAGATTATTCTGACCTGGATTACAGTCTCATTGCAATGAGTTAATGAAGGAAATGCAATAATAAAGTGGTCTATTTCAACGAGAGGTGCGCATAGGCTGTGGTCGTTGCGTCCGCTGGGCGCGCGGTGCACGGCGACCGCTGACGAATGTCAATGGCACGCGGCACCGTTACTCGATCTCGCGTCCGCCGAATTAATTCGCCAATGGAAATTCGCACACCAATCCACTCCAACATTGATCGGCTTAATGAGAAGCTTGTTGCTTCGGCGCCGGGGTCCGTTATCGGCCATCTCACCCCACGCCCTCTATATTCTGACAAGTATCACTAATACAAATAAGCTTGTCATTCATCATGAGAAATTTTCTTGCATCTATTATGTACAGTCCCGATGCTATCACGGTCAAACGGTTAAATACACGGTATTCGTTTTGTCAAAATAACATCGCCTACACACTCGCCTTGCGACGCCGCCGAGAGGCTAATTATCCTATTGATATTGTGAAATGGAGCTGAAGCTGTCGGTAACTAGAGTGGGCTACATTCCTTTAAATATGCGGTATATTTTTATTGGTAGGAGCTCGTTAATCCACACGCCTGTCTCGGACCTCACGCTGCTTCGCTAACCGCCATTTGCATGGCTCACTGGGGCGCGCGAATAAAAAACTGCTCGTCGTTCCCAGTCGGCATTCGTCATTGAAAAGAGTAAATAGAATAGAAGGCTGTCGATCGGGCGCCACACTTTTACTTGCATCGATCTCGATGTCTTGTCTTCATTCTGATTTATATCTTGCGCCTTTTGCTCTGTTAAAATCTTTGTCGTTTTTTATCATGATATTGCTGTTGCTTTAATGGTGCCTTCCTCGCTGTATTCACGTTAGATATCTTCGTTTAGTAAGTGCTTCTGTCGATGATCATTTTCTTTTATGCCATAATTCCAATCTATCAACTCGTCATTAGCAGAACCTGTTGTAAACATTGTTAATAGTGCCATTGCGTATTTCCATCACGAATATTATCTTCGTTGGCGATGCGTTTATCCGACTGAATTAGTGAAACTTAAGTGAAGCTCATCTTATTACTAGCGCTCTAGATTCTAGTCACGATCGCCAGTAACAGCCGGATACTTGTCGAAGCGCCACCTAACATATCAATTAAGTTATCTTTAATTCCACCATCGATCATCTGCCATCCACCTCTGTCTGGGGTCAATATCTTTTCGTAAACTCGATCGTACCACATCTTCATACTAAGCCATTGAATTTTAATCGAACAGGTTTCGTAAATTATTTTGCATCTATTTCTCAAATGATTATTTCTTTGTTGCACTATGGCGGTCGAAACAAGACAAGGGTTGGTTAGTGACGAGTTATGAAAACAAAAACCTACGCTGATGATAGCTTGTCGAGGGCTAATTTGTGGGTCTGAATGAGGCGTCCAATTATTGCAAAACGATATGAATTTATAAATCAAGATAGATGATAAAAGTGCGTGCTTTGCGCCCGGGCGCGATGAGTCACGGCGCATCGTGGTTGTTTTGTGTCAGATCGGGCGCACAGTCGCGCCGCTGAAGGCTCGTCGATGCGCAAGTGCATGCCGATGCAGGTGCTACGTTGAAGTGTTTTGAAGCCAATGCCGACTGATCATCATTATTGTAATAGATAGTCATTACTTTCACAATAATCACTAGAATTGCGCTTCAAATAAAAAAAAACTTTTGAACTTATATTATTATTAAATTGCTATGGAATCCAATTTTGTTAAAAAAGCCAACTAAATATAAAAGCTAAGTTAGATGGATTAGGAGAAAACCTATTTAAACCCATACCTATTTAAAAATTCCTTTAGGAATTTAAAACTCGCTTGAATCGTAATGAATGTTTTTATGGCATGCGGTAATTCCAAGACCCATTTCGTTTACGTCAACAATTTTAATAAAATCTTAAATCAACTCTTAAAAACTTCCCGTAGTTACACCGCACCTCATCCTGCCTTCATTTAGGATTGCATGTCATCGTTATCCTATTTCACTTAGACTATTCATTACGCGATGTCTGCGTTCATGCAGACTCTAGATACCTTAAACGATGCACTGGCGGTGTTATTAAACGACAATTTGCTTATCGGAAAAACGAAAAGCTCTTTCACCGGCCGCCACTTAATCGCCGCCTCTACATAGAGCAAATCTTGCGAGGATGCGTTGGCGCAACCGGTAGTGCGTGCAATCTTGTCACTGTTTAATCGAACCTATTTATATTAGGTGCTCAGCTGAATTGCTGCTAAAATACTCAACCAACACATTACACGTTTATCTCAACAATCATATAGGTACCCAACGAGCCAAAGTGAATTTTCATTTTATGTCTAACGGCACACTACAAGAATTCTTACTCACAATAGAAATGAAATATCGATGCTTTTGTCTTCCTTCGTTAACAGTAACCTCTGTCGCTACGTGACACTGCAAACATTCCACCAATCAACCATTAAAGATTATCTCAACATTACTATAAAATGTTCTTCCAATTATTACACCTGGTGATTATTGCCAAAGGCATCCGCTCCAAACAAGTTTTACCTATGTCAGTAACACTTAATACTATTTTACACTCCAAAATACGAGCAATTAATTAGTAAAAAAACATCTCCAATAATGTTGTCTACGCGATAACGTCTATAGTCATGAACTGTGTTGGATCGACGACCTGTTCGAGATCCTTCTGATGGAAATAAAAAGTTTTTAATATTTAATTGCAAAAACATTACCTTATCTTTTCTTAATTGGTATTGAACATTGAGATAGTCTGCTGGTTATTAATTTGAATCTATGAAACTTCACGACGCCTTTCAAATAAAGGTATACTGATAAATTTTTCATGCCAATATAGTTCAGCGTGATGAGAAATAAAAAACTGATTGGTGAAAAGCTTTCGGGTTTCGCTACATGGAAAGGCGGCGCGCAAAATGGCTGTACAAAGCGGCCTTGCGCGGCGTCCTTGCCGCCACGGAACCCTCGTCTGCACCTCTCCTTGTTACACCAACGGAGATAGTGTCTCTATCCTACTCTAACGGCGTCCACAACCGCCCCACGACCGATGCGCGCTGTGATAAATCGCACTAACGACAGCCCCCGCATCGCTCTTTACAGGACTAGTTTACTCACACTCGTTCCATTTTTATTTACGACTGAATGAAAATACCTTCGTGAGTCGCCGTATTAAGTGTATTAATAACAGAACCTTTTTTAGAGCGATGTATTTTTGCACCGTGCTAAACGTCGACCGTTTCTATTTTTCATTTTGTATGTGCAGTTAGACGGGCAAGGTCGACCGGATCGATTTAATTACAATGTTACGGTGTACGTACAATAAATTTTAATGGTGTTCAGTATTTTAATGTTGTATAAAGGCGATTGTTATTTACAATTTGCTTGTTGATAAATATTTATTAGGGCGGGTGGGTGGAACGCCGCAGCGTAGCCAGTTTAATAAGGAGGTCCATATGGAGACCGTCGTGTTAGAAAATCCCTAATTGTGCGTCAGTATGTCGTTGACATTCGGAAAGCGAATTTATGTCCAATTAAACTAGCTTCACACCTCGCTTGTTTTGTGGCTGAAACCATGCTATGGTTTGGACGATGTTTTATCGTGGCACATTTCTTGTATATGTACATTCATTGACTTAATTACAGCTTAAGGTTTATTTTCATTTTTAAACTTGTTCTACTTTTTAGTAGAGACGCAGTATCGATCGAGTGAATGTAAATTAAACTATTTTTGTGCGTAGCGCGCCGTAGCAGTCTCCATTCATGTGCATTAGCATACCATTACCGCTTAGTCTTATACAGCTGTATGTCAAAGAATGTGGAATATAGGGGCGCAATTTACTAAAATATACCACTTAAGGTGAAGGGTAAGGAGAACTACCACTAATAGATTTCAATTTATTGCTATAAATTCGGATCCATTTGCAATAATGTTACCAGGGAGACCAGGATCAGGTAGACTAGGAAAACAGCTCGAGCAATAAATCACATGTACTTATATTTTTATGACAGATGAACAAATGTTAGGTAGTGTTCATCACAAATAAGTTATGTGCGCAGCGATACTAAGCACTTGACCAAGACGTTATCGACATAAGTAACTATCGTTGATAACATTAATAAAAATCAGCATAATATGGCGAAATAAAGTCTTCACAATCTTTAGTGAGCACTCACGAAAGGATTTTAAGTTTTCCATTAAATTTGCGGATTATGGTTACGTGTTCATAAACTTTTAGGGAGTATTCACAAGTAACACAACCACAATAAAACGACAACACTTGGGCGGGAGCCAATTTCCCATGAGAATTAATAGTTTAATTCACACGGACCACGTTTTGACGCAAACGTGTGTCCGGTACCGACCACATCGCAGCCACCAGTGATATAGCAGTTGGGCATCTCGCTAAAACAAATGGGTGGTCGCAACCAGATCATATTTTGTAGTTACCACAACTCAACTGCAAAATGTTGCAGCTTGGCCTTTAGGCCTCGTTCAGGGAGACGCGGCGCATCAGGCAGCGCGGAGCGGGCTGCCGGAAACACAAACATACTTTCGTAGAGCGTTCAAAAAGAAGCGTTTTTGCACGAGATTTCGAATTGTAGCGTCGCATGTAGCGGATGAATCGACGGGCGACGCCACGAAGGACGAGACGGGTAACGTAGAATACAAGAAGCTACAGTGACACAAGATACAAGATACAAGAAGCTACAGTGGGCGCCGCTACGGACGACTCGCCAGGTACAGCACCAGGTACCATAAGCCAGATACCATAATAGCCCGTCCTACGTACAGCGCCGTACTCCTCGTCTCCCTGAACGAAGCGTTTTGCTTCGTTAGGTTAAATTGACAAGAGGTTAAGAAAGCCAGGATCTTGGAGGTCCTCTAGCTTGTAGGGCGAGCTTGCAGTGCTTGAACAAGAACGGGCGAGCTTGCAGTACTTGAACAAGAACTTGCGAGCTTGAGTAGTTCTAGACGATAGATTCTTATAGTTAAATGTCTCCCGTGAGCGTCTTATTGTCGTCTAATCTCTGAAGAATTCAGATCGAAAGAAATCGACAGACCTGAGGGTGCTTATAAAGGCTTGAAACTTGGCCCAGATGTGCCGTCACGTGGACGAATTGGAGCCATTGTGAATACTCCCTTAGTTTCCAATCAACGCGAAATTAACATGTTTTATTGAAGAGAGTTCCCTAACCTTTATAGTCCAGTCAACAAGTTCAAAAACGTGAAAAATAGAGATAAAGCTCCTAAAAATATGAGCAATAGCTCATTGGATTCGGAACGACCTCTAGAAAAATGAGTTTTGAGGATTTTACTGCACGTAAAAAATTGCAATTGTTATTAACAAAATAAGATGAAAAAAAAGAGGTATTTACGTTTTTGTTAATAACTCATAAACTATTAATATTTACGATATTTGGAAAAAAGGTCCTTAAAGAGGAGGAAATTTCCAAAAAAAAAGTCCCAGCTCCCGGAACTCTACCTCTATTATTTATAATTTTAATTTAACGCTGAAAGTAGGGCTCCGCGCAGCCATTACGGCATGGGCGCACTGCCGTTAAAGACAGTTTCTTACATAAAATTATTTTTTTATAGTAACAAATATGAATTTAAAAATTTAAATAAATTATGGTGTCATCCAGATACTTGAAAGAATATATTCCCGTTGGAAAATTTTTTTTAAATTAATTTTTCAAAAAGTTATGGAATTGTTAATTAACGAATTTTTTTCCTATCTCCGTTTTCATAAATGACGACATAAAAATTTAAATAATAAACCTATAAATTTTTGGCTCTGTGGAGCTCTTCTTATATATATACTTAACAAGATCCCGCGATAAAAGTTTATTAAAGTTAATTATTTTGTTTATTACAATTTTTTAAAGTTAACAAAAAATGAAAAGTCTAAGAAATGTTATTAAAAAATTTTTTTTAAACAAATGTTATATTATTGCTGCTTTCTTATCCAACAATGGCATTAAGTAACATCGGAAAAAATTTTTTTACATCATTTGTTAAGAAATTGTTTATAAACAAATAGACAAGTTTAATATTTAAAGAAATTTTTTTTTTACCATTATGTTGTCTTGGCAAAATAATGATTTTTAAAAAAAAAAATTTTCTTAAATAATTTTTTTTATTGTTTATAATCGTTTTTTTTATATTTCGATTGTTTAAATAATTAGTTAAGGAATGATTTTCTCCTTTAAAATCATAATTGGCATTTCTTCATAGGTAAATAGAAAAAAAAAAATTTTTTATCAATAATTTCATTGTTTGTTAACTTAACAATTTGTTATAAACAAATTCTAACTACTGTTATACTTTTTTTCTAGAGCTAAAAAAAATAACAAAAACAGCCATATATATCAAAATACTAAAAAAAATTTTAATATAAAAGCGTTATAAAAAATAGAAAAAATTTTTTTTTAGTATTTTGATATATATGGCTGTTTTTGTTATTTTTTTTAGCTCTAGAAAAAAAATATAACGGTAGTTAGAATTTGTTTATAACAAATTGTTAAGTTAACAAACAATGAAATTATTGATAAAAAAAATTTTTTTTTCTATTTACCTATGAAGAAATGCCAATTATGATTTTTAAGGAGAAAATCATCCCTTAACTAATTATTTAAACAATCGAAATATAAAAAAAACGATTATAAACAATAAAAAAATTTATTTAAGAAATTTTTTTTTTAAAAAATCATTATTTTGCCAAGACAACATAATGGTAAACAAAAAAATTCTTTAAATATTAAACTTGTCTATTTGTTTATAAACAATTTCTTAACAAATGATGTAAAAAAATTTTTTCCGATGTTACTTAATGCCATTGTTGGATAAGAAAGCAGCAATAATATAACATTTGTTTAAAAAAAAATTTTTAATAACATTTCTTAGACTTTTCATTTTTTGTTAACTTTAAAAAATTGTAATAAACAAAATAATTAACTTTAATAAACTTTTATCGCGGGATCTTGTTAAGTATATATATAAGAAGAGCTCCACAGAGCCAAAAATTTATAGGTTTATTATTTAAATTTTTATGTCGTCATTTATGAAAACGGAGATAGGAAAAAAATTCGTTAATTAACAATTGCATAACTTTTTGAAAAATTAATTTAAAAAAAAAATTCCAGCGGGAATATATTCTTTCAAGTATCTGGATAACACCATAATTTATTTAAATTTTTAAATTCATATTTGTTACTATAAAAAAATAATTTTATGTAAAAACTGTCTTTAACGGCAGTGCGCCCATGCCGTAATGGCTGCGCGGAGCCCTATTTTCAGCGTTTAATTAAAATTATAAATAATAGAGGTAGAGTTCCGGAAGCTGGGACTTTTTTTTCGGAAATTTCCTCCTCTTTAAGGACCTTTTTTCCAAATATCGTAAATATTAATAGTTTATGAGTTATTAATAAAAACGTAAATACCTCTTTTTTTTCATCTTATTTTGTTAATAACAATTGCAATTTTTTACGTGCAGTAAAATCCTCAAAACTCATTTTTCTAGAGGTCGTTCCGAATCCAATGAGCTATTGCTCATATTTTTAGGAGCTTTATCTCTATTTTTCACGTTTTTGAACTTGTTGACTGGACTATTACTAAAACTTGTAATTGCAAACCACAATTTATTTTAAGATATCCCTTAAAAATAACTGCTACTTTCTAATAATATTGGCCACAATTAACTGGTTTACTTAGTATCGGATGGGTGAACTTTTTTAAATAAGTAGCGATAAAATGTCGCAATGTTAATACCCAAAACAAGAGCCCTTATGCGCTCAATGATTAATCCCCAGCAAGTTGCTATAAGAATTACTCATTTATCCTATACGTCCCCGTGGTGAAACGATGCTAGAAGAATTTACATGAATTTTTATGAGTATATTTACAGATATCCCGAGGGCTAGTAGGTTAGTTGGTGACTGTGTTGAGCGGTAGTTAAGGCGTATACACTAACATCAACCGCATATTAATTTAATAAATTGCATTGTTAAGAAATGGCTAATCCATGTAAGCATATCATTTAAAAATTTTGCTTTTATAATTTCATCGGTCTTACTAAGTATATAATTTATTGTACAGTCGAACCAACTGAATCATGACCCACTTGGCCGATCATTCCTTTAGAATCATAAATTTAGTTAGGTTTTCTTCGCTATCATGCGTGTTGCACTTAGTACGTTTTAAATATGAATAAAAATGCGTCATTACGGGTCAGAGATCTATGCAATTTGAATCTTTCTTATCACTGCACTAAAGTCTCAATTGGAATTTTAAATAAGATGTCATTCATAATCTAAACTCTTTTCACTACTGAGAAAATGGAATGACTATTATATTTTTAAAAATAAAATGACGTTATGTGTCAGGTATCAAGTAGTAGTCTGAACAAATTTTAAAAAGCCATATTTGTTTGACACTGTCAGTGTCTAACAAATTGATAACAGGTTCGTTACTTAGAAATTCGTTACTTAAAATTACGTTCAAGCGAATTTCATCCTACTTTGTATAGAGTTACTGTAGGAAAATGATCTTAAGGTGGGTCATGATTCAATTTGGTCGACTGTACATACCGAAAGAAAATAAATTAATAAAGACGTACAAAAGTCAGTCAGTCCATCTCTAATCTCTATCTTCCAGTCAATTCTAGCTTTTGTTAGATTGTTAAACAATAATTACGGGTATAATAAATAAGCAATTATAAGTAAATAAATATGAAAAAGAAAAACAAATTATGTAGGTATGCTTCTATCAGATTTAAGATCTATTTCCACATTGTTATCAATTACATTACCTACTAATCAGAACTTACATTAAACATCGTTAAACTTGTAAACATCATATTTATTTTCAAAGGCATTAAAAACGGTAAAAATTCTAGACCAATTATTTGTAGTCTGCTTTTGTATTAAGATTTTTAAGCTTCTATTGTACTACGCTGTTCTAAGGTCATTTTTAATAGAAAGGCACATGAATCTATCTAAGCGTAAGCGGATAACTTCAAATGCGAAGCCAACGAACCACTCAACTTGTCATCCTATATTATAGGATGACCTATATTATCGGACCTATAAGGTACTTTTACACGCCTCTCAAATGACACCGGATTGCAAAAAGGACAGACGTCGTGTGCTAACATAAATGCACAATTCCATTTTAAAGTTTTCAAACAACTTGTGGCGGCTTGTGACTCCTCCCACCTCCATGTTGGTAGTCGTACCCGCCTTACTTGATAAATTATTGTTTCCCATTACAAACTTCCACCCCTTTTCGGGAGTGATTTTTGAGATAAAATCTATCATGTTTTTCCTAAGCTCTCAAACTACTTCCATATCAAATTTCATCTAAATTGGTTCAGGGACTTAAGCGTGAAAGGTTTACAGACAGAGTTATTATCATTAACCTTTTATAATAAATAAATTTAGGAAAAAAAATACATTAAAATAATTACATATATTAGTTAACAAACAGACCAGATTGTTCCATTAAAATAAAGTTAGGATATTTGTTTAATTGTAAAATTGTGTTCGATACATTCCAAAAAAAGGAGATGCAATTACTGACATTGATGTTTGTCTAATAAAAAATTACGTCACAAATCACATTTCGCTTATATTTAGGAAAAGTTAGAAAAAAAATATCGACATCTTTCAAATAACTGTTAATAAATCGGCATGAGCGTCTAATAAAAGTTTTTCTGGCGTAATTTGTATTTTTTTTATACCACTTTGGTGGCAAACAAGCATATGGTCCGCCTGATGGTAAGCCTATGGACACTTGCAATACCAAGGGTACATACCACACGTACTTTGCTGACCTTGAAGGAACTTTGAGAAAAATTCCGCAACCGAAGCGTACGAATAATATCACCGTATTGGAAATTCCTTTTTTATTATCTTTCTAGAGGCCGCGCACCATCTTAGTAGTCACCAGTATCCGGCGATTAGGCATCGACAAACCTTAATACTCCTTTAAAGGCCATCCCTTTGCCTTTGCTATATGTATGTGAGAATAATCTTTACAAAGCGGTGCCTTAAAATGGCGTAGCGATGTCCCACAAGCCCCATGCACTTATTACTGGCGCCCCATTGAATAATAAAAAGCTTTCCGAGGTAATCAATTCGTGAATACACCGCTTTACAGCACTTTGTAATTCTTTTACACCTCGCTTAGAAAATGCAATGAAACCGGCGAGTTAGCGCTTATGACTTCGGTAGTTTGTAAATGGGAATCGATTTGCGCGATAAAAATAAAGTATTACTCTACATTTTTTTGTTTGGATCTTGCTTGTTTTCAAAGTCATGCCTTATTCCCATAGGGGTAGGTAGAGATCACTTGTTCCAACTTGCTACGATGCTTACATAACTGGTGTAAAAAGACCTATGACAAAGCCGAGAACTACGTATTCCGCTCATCATTAGGACCGTCTTTTTCTTCTAGACTATACCTGGGAAATTAATAGTTATTAAATTATTGAAGGTGAAAGTTAGAATGTTTTTTCAAGATTTTTATGAAAACAAATTTAAAATTATTTTTAATTTTTGTCCAAAGAAACATTATCAAAATTTTTACTCGATATCGGGGTATATTCAACCCAGCCGACAGAACATCGTGCACGTCTCCAAGTTGCAAACCGCCGCGCGACTTGCGCGCTGTATACATTGCGCAGTATCTGTTGGTGTTATTTTTTAATATCAAAAAATTAAAACCGTTTCCCAGCAAAAATTTTTTATATGTTTCTTGTTTTGATGTATAGAATACGTAGACTTCGGCTTTGCCTGAGGTTTGTTTTATCCCCTGTATATCATTCTCTCATACAGTCCTCATACTTAGGTAGGTGATTTCGAGTAGGTACTTTTGACCATTTTTAAGTTATTTGGCTGGCAGACAACTATACGGCCTTCCTGATGGTAAGGAGCCACTGTAGCCTACAGAATTTTAGACGCTTGCAACACTGACGTGACACTCGCACACTGGTAACCCTATTACCCTTCCCCTGCCCCGTGAAGCTCTGGCACTCGTCAACAAAAACAACCCCACAAAAATATAGTGTTATCTTACTGTGATCTCCTGTAAGGTGATGGTACTTCCCCAGTTTGGGCGGACAAATCCGAGGGGCTAGTCCTACCGACCTGTGCCCTACCGACCTGACCTGGGGCTGTGGACAAATTGATAAATAGAATCGATAACTAAGTTCGATAACAACAAAATGTATGGGATTGACTTAAGCCGTCGTTAAATCACGTGGCCAATCGTAGCTCTTAGTAAGTTGGCAGCGGAAGCTAAAACCCTGTAAATAACCAAGCAATATGGCATGACGAATTTCGCTATGTTATCGTTATGAAACAATTGCCACTTGTCTAAGCTCTCTGGCCTTTAAATTTTTCTCGTCTTCATCTCCACTTACTTTCAATTCAATCCTATATCCTTTTCCGCAATCTCCTTTTACTCTTTCTTTCTTAAATAATACTTGCTTACTTTTGGAAAATGTTATGTAACTTCGTGTTAAAATAACAATCTCATAACTCAAAATCGTGAGAGTTAATTCCAAAAACATTTTAAAATGTTTTACATAATTTAAATATCTATTACATAATATGTTGATTGTTGGAGTAAATTCAAAACACTAAACCGTTTAAATAGAACATCTTAAAGCACGTACGCCAAATTAGTAGTCGGCGCACACTACATTACCATACGATAAGAATCGATAGAAAGTCAATGTTACGGTTGATGGAATAGTGCATTAGTTCGTCTTGGTAGTTAAGATTAATGCGGGCTACGGGGTTGGCAGCTTAGAAGCTGCTACTAACACCCCGCCTCCCTGATAACATCTGCAGCGGGCGCCTCGCATTAGTATTAGCACGCGTAAGCGCACTCATTATCCCCTTTAAAACATGCAATCAGTGTAAACATACAGATTATTTATTAAAAGAGGTAAGCGTGATATATGCAAAAGGAAGAGGACTTTTAATTACATGTAATTTTCTTAGCGGTCTTAGATATGTATCCGTATACTTGTAAATGAGCTTAATGTCTGTTTAATATCGCAGAATAGACTTTAAACGCAGCATGTCATTATAAAAGAAAAGAATCGTTTATCCCTAAGCAGTTTTTTATCAAATGCGTAATGAAGACCACGTTGTAGTAATATTTTAAAACGAACAAAAAACCAGAAGATCGTACATAATAATGCTATAAAAATCTAACTATGCTTTAAAATGTTCGTGTTATAGAACAAAATTATGCACGCAGCATGATATTCTATGTAAGTGGGAATAACTTTGCAGATTATTTTTTTAAAGCTAGCAATAACACGTGATACTTAAATGCCTTTTATGATAACATCGTTAAAATCCGACTGGTAGTAATTTCTTTGAAATCAATTAGACGGGAAACGGTACTAAAAACATCATCTTTATTATCAACCTACGCAGAACAATTGCGGTATTACATAGCTTAATACGATTGCGACACAAACTGAAAAATGTCTGATGACATCCGATGGACTTAGCGATAGTCTGACATTGCCAATTAGCTTTAACGCCGACGCAAATTAATAATAATGAACTATACGACAATCTTAATGTTATCATAGCTAATACGTGACAATCATGCAAGGGACCATTGGTGACATGAAGAACAAGTCCCACTGCATTCTATTACATATTATTTTGTATGATCCGATCACATAGAATAGTAAGACCAAACCAAAATGGAACAAAAACATAAACGCTGACATATTACTATTTCTATTCTATTCTTAATTAATGGCTTCGCGATAGTTAATAATGAAGCATTTTAGCCAATCTCAAAATGAAAATGGCCGTGTGATGCCGGCAGAGTAGAATAGCATCACCCCATATCCTCCAATGGGTGTCGTAGAAGGCGACCAATGGATCAGCAAAGGGGTATTGATCATGTTTTACTCCGTCCACCAATCCACATTGAGCAAGCGTGTTGGACTACTACCTAAACCTCCTTGGACGACAAGGAGAGGTCTTGTGTCGCAGCAGTGGGTCGAATTTTAAAGGCTGTTATGATGAAAATGAAAATGTATCTAAAGTAACAATAAATTGTACGGTAGATTGAGTTAAAAATGTAGGCTTACAACACGTGTTATCACAATAAGAACTCGGGAGACAACTCAAATTACTATTTAGTATCGTAACAACGAATCGATCCAGTTTGCACTTCAAGTCAAACGTCTTTAAGGTCGTTCGTCGTCGTCGGTCACAAATTAACTCGAAACGGATCAGCTACAATTCAACTAAGCCGTTTATTATTCAATTTATGAACCTCCATACAATAACGCACACTAATCAGCAGCGTAAACTAACGACATCGCCTCGGCTCGGGACAAGATCACGAACTGCACTGCGCTACGGTGCGTGATCAACTTGCAGTGTCCTCGCTTACGGGTCGTCGTGGTCCCGCTTATGTCTTTCTGTTGTCATTTGTCACGTGCATACGTCTTTGCGTACGCGAGCTTACGTCTCTTCGTCGACACTTGCCCCTCTAAGCCCTCCAGCGGCCTGCCTGCTACACTGTTGCCGACCCAGCTTTCATTCACAAGACAACTGACGGTCGTGTTGCGGACATGTTTTCTTGAATTGTTAGGTTTGAAAATGACGCCGCGCTAATGCTACGGCCGCACACATCGCGATAACATTCGTGCAATAATCTTCGCCTTCGGCCTACCGCGAATGTGCATGGCCACATATTGCGCGCTGTAAAGTCTGTCGCGATGTGATCGCGATGTTACGCAAAAAACAAAATGGACGCCGCGTTCGGCCTATATTTTAGGGCAATTATTTTGTAATCTGTCAGGAATTATTGTTTAAGAAAAAAGCAAGGCTAAACAATATTGACTCACACTCCTAATAGCTAATAAGTTCTAAAATCCCGTCGTTATTCCAATCCATGGTAGAAAACTAATTTAAACCAATACGTCCGATGCGCACGATGTCTGTGCGCCGACTGAAGACCACGAAGTGTGGCCACGCAAGCGAAGGACATCGCGATAAAAACGCTTTGATGTGCGCCAGTTTACCGACAACGCCGCGATGTCCTTGCGACTTCGCACGAAGTGCCGAAGTATTCGCGAATACTTGGCTAGACACATCGCGATAACGCGAATATTCGCGACATCGCGATGTATGCGGCCGCAGCATTAAGGCTCGTCGCCTAGCCGCGCCGTACCCAAAACGACGACGTACCGGAGCTGCTGATCCGATTTGGTTAAGTACTTAGGTTGACTCATGGTTGACGGCGAGGCGATACGGTGACGATCTGAACCGGAATGAAACTGAAAATATGCATAGATACGTACCATACAGTTGCTTTTTCCTTTTAACCTGTTACCAATTATTTAGAGACGGTCTAGAATGTTTTGTTGACATACTGCTATAGGTTTTGTCAATTTTACGACATGACGTTTGCCTTACACCAGCCGTCCTTGGGAATACTTTTGTAGAGGGTTTATTCGGCCCGCGCGAGTGACCCTCGAGTGCACTGCTGCCGATCTGCACAGGGTTCAGAAAAGCCCTTAGTCGTCTTTTACGATTCCATCGGGAAGAAAAGGGGTATTCGAAGATCCGGAACTACACGGCCTTGATTGTGCTTTCATTGTGGTTCATTTATGGTTCGGTCGAGTTTTGGTGCGTGCGTTGAGTTGTTACGAAGTGACGAATATCAAAAGTTTCGGCGCAACCACGTCGGTTGACGGTCGAATTACTATATATATAAACTAACGTCCATATTCATGACATCAAAATAGATGGGGCGTACTTTACAAATTTATACCCTCTATTTTTACGCTATGAACATTGTATAATAATAACAATACTTAATGTAAGCTTAATTACAATCAGTTGTAATTAATTACTCGTGAATCGGACGAAGGCGCATCCGCTGTGTAGATGGAGTGATCGGATAGCTCATCAGCATGCGTCGCGGATTCCCTAATGCGCCGACGCAGGCCCTGTTACGTTCTACTAAGTGCCCCTTTTAAGGCTGCCGCGCGTGTCACAATGATTTCCAACTTGAGATCCAGCGAGGAGCGACAGCGATTTAAAATTCCCGAGCGCCTTCGTCTACTTAAATATTTTTTCTTATAAAATATTGAAATAAAATCGAATACATACTTGAATAAAATAAGTGTTATAGTCCAGTCAACAAGTTCAAAAACGTGAAAAATAGAGATAAAGCTCCTAAAAATATGAGCAATAGCTCATTGGATTCGGAACGACCTCTAGAAAAATGAGTTTTGAGGATTTTACTGCACGTAAAAAATTGCAATTGTTATTAACAAAATAAGATGAAAAAAAAGAGGTATTTACGTTTTTGCTAATAACTCATAAACTATTAATATTTACGATATTTGGAAAAAAGGTCCTTAAAGAGGAGGAAATTTCCAAAAAAAAAGTTCCAGCTCCCGGAACTCTACCTCTATTATTTATAACTTTAATTTAACGCTGAAAATAGGGCTCCGCGCAGCCATTACGGCATGGGCGCACTGCCGTTAAAGACAGTTTCTTACATAAAATTATTTTTTATAGTAACAAATATGAATTTAAAAATTTAAATAAATTATGGTGTCATCCAAATACTTGAAAGAATATATTCCCGTTGGAAAAAATTTTTTAAATTAATTTTTCAAAAAGTTATGCAATTGTTAATTAACGATTTTTTTTCCTATCTCCGTTTTCATAAATGACGACATAAAAATTTAAATAATAAACCTATAAATTTTTGGCTCTGTGGAGCTCTTCTTATATATATACTTAACAAGATCCCGCGATAAAAGTTTATTAAAGTTAATTATATATCAAAATACTAAAAATCGTGTAATATTTAAAAGCGTTATAAAAAATAATTTTTTTTTTTTTATTAGTATTTTGATACATATGGCTGTTTTTGTTATTTTTTTTAGCTCTAGAAAAAAAATATAACGGTAGTTAGAATTTGTTTATAACAAATTGTTAAGTTAACAAACAATGAAATTATTGATAAAAAAAAATTTTTTTTCTATTTACCTATGAAGAAATGCCAATTATGATTTTTAAAGAGAAAATCATTCCTTAACTAATAATTTAAAGAATCGAAATATAAAAAAAACGATTATAAACAATAAAAAAAATTATTTAAGAAAATTATTTTTTTTAAAAAATCATTATTTTGCCAAGACAACATAATGGTAAAAAAAAATTTCTTTAAATATTAAACTTGTCTATTTGTTTATAAACAATTTCTTAACAAATGAAGTAAAATATTTTTTTCCGATGTTACTTAATGCCATTGTTGGATAAGAAAGCAGCAATAACATTTGTTTAAAAAAAAATTTTTAATAACATTTCTTAGACTTTTCATTTTTTGTTAACTTTAAAAAATTGTTATAAACAAAATAATTAACTTTAATAAACTTTTATCGCGGGATCTTGTTAAGTATATATATAAGAAGAGCTCCACAGAGCCAAAAATTTATAGGTTTATTATTTAAATTTTTATGTCGTCATTTATGAAAACGGAGATAGGAAAAAAATTCGTTAATTAACAATTGCATAACTTTTTGAAAAATTAATTTAAAAATTTTTTTCCAACGGGAATATATTCTTTTAAGTATTTGGATGACACCATAATTTATTTAAATTTTTAAATTCATATTTGTTACTATAAAAAATAATTTTATGTAAGAAACTGTCTTTAACGGCAGTGCGCCCATGCCGTAATGGCTGCGCGGAGCCCTATTTTCAGCGTTAAATTAAAGTTATAAATAATAGAGGTAGAGTTCCGGGAGCTGGAACTTTTTCTTTGGAAATTTCCTCCTCTTTAAGGACCTTTTTTCCAAATATCGTAAATATTAATAGTTTATGAGTTATTAACAAAAACGTAAATACCTCTTTTTTTTTTCATCTTATTTTGTTAATAACAATTGCAATTTTTTACGTGCAGTAAAATCCTCAAAACTCATTTTTCTAGAGGTCGTTCCGAATCCAATGAGCTATTGCTCATATTTTTAGGAGCTTTATCTCTATTTTTCACGTTTTTGAACTTGTTGACTGGACTATTATGGGCAATAAAATCCTAGATTAATGTCCGTTTTTGCCCAAGTAATTTACACAAAACTTTAAACAATGTGATAAACACCAGCGTTAGAAACATAATATATTATCGAGTGGATCGCGCGATAATTTAAAAATAACATTTGAATAACGGTATCATATTTTTGTATGTATACACGGCACGCGACTTAGCCACTCCTAAGTTGTATAAATTATGTAGAAGCAGCTACAGGTGGTATCGGCTTTGCACATCTTAATGAATAAAAGGAAATATTAATATGCAACATGATCACGATAAACCTGGTTTGTAATAACCACCAGATAAGATGATTACCAAAACCTATGTCCTCTGTGTTTTCTTTGCCTTCGTGTTTCTTTTTCCTTCGTGTGATCATTCGTGCAGGCTTCGCTTCGCTCCGCTCATCAGCGTCTCGCAGCCGGCGAAGTGGCGCCTTTAGATTTACAATTACTCAGTAATAACATTCTTTGGACATGAGTTGAGCCCATTTTGGCGTAGTACGTATTACGGTACTCGATACTTAATACAAGCGATTACCGAACTAGAATATTATTCATAAATAGCTTACAGTCGCGATATTAACTCTATAATCCGGACAAGCTCGTTCATTTAAATTACGTCGTCACCTATTAAAACCAGTAGCAACGATACGCGTTTACTTAAGTATGCACTTACAATTAGACTTATATATAACTATACTAAATGACAACAATAATGTTTTATATGGCAGTTGTAATTATGAATTGATTTAATCTCTCCTTTGTGAAGGTATCTTACTTTTTGAGCCACATTCGAAAAGGTATATTGCACTCTCTTACAATCACAAACGTTTTCTGCAAAGAAGAATGATCCTTATCTGGAAGTTTGGGAACCTTACTTGTCGACAGAAGCAAAACACCACGCGAAAGTGGAGTGGATTGACTGCGGTCCTCTTAAAGCGGAGGTAAGAACATCCCCAGACCAGAATGGATGCTCCAAATTACCATTCATGGATCCATACGCGCATTTTAAAAATGGGATATTGCCAACATGCAAAAAGCACAAAAACAGCTTTTTGCACATTAAAAAGTTGCAGGGCCAAAATAGAATAACAGAAATAAAAGGTCATTTAGTGTAAATTACTTAGCGTTAAATAAAATAATTTAAAAAGCTGACTGTTCAATAATTCCCATCCAAGGTACAAGAATCTGACTAATTGCATAATGCACCCAGTGATTGAGTGTGACAGGTGAATCCTTGCGTCTCCGTTCCAGCTGCCCCTGGTATATTAATAAATTATGAGGTATATTTAAACCCATTGTATGGAGCCGAACTCGTTATTATTGTTCCACGTGTCCACGATAATATATTGTATTGCAGGCTCCACATTCGTCTGAGGCGGCAACAATTGACTAAAGTGTTGCATCCGAGCTCTCATTATTTAAGTTTATTATACGACTAGCTGTCGAGCTGCTTGTTCGAAAATTATATACATTTAACTACCATCGAATTGGATAATTACTACTGGTGTAATGATACGCCACAAGACATCCCGCAATTTGAGACCTGACCTTTTTTATTCCTTTTGGGATTGTCCACGCGTACTGAGCAATCTTAATGGTGATGGATTGCTGGAGAATTGAAATGCCTAGCCGATTGAAATTACGAATAATTGCAGTTGCTTTATCATATATTTTCTAATTTAAAATGCGTTCTTAAAGTTATTTGAATATGTGCTAATTGGATCACGAGAAAAGAAATACTAAATAAAATTGATCTGATAAATGAAGGAGAAAAGTTTGTATCCCTAATATAGAATATCAGCATTTGTCAATGTGGTATTTAGATACAAATCTAAATTACGAAATCTATTTAACGAATTACGTTCATTAAAAGTTATGTTAAATTTCAATTTCCTTACATTTCTTTTTTGAATGTAATTCGTATCAAAGATACTATTAATCGTATCTTTACCTGTTCAATTATTAGGAGAAGAAATGTTGGTTATTAAGATACCAGTATATTTGGGTCTTCCTTGATTGCCGCCCATATTATATTTAAAAATAATAATTAAAATATTTTTTCAGTAGAAGTACTTACTTGTTTAATTTTTAGACACAGCTGTTGACTGTTTTGAAAGCAATCAGTAATCAATATAATTATGTATATTTATTTTCTTTTCTAGTGACACCAATTCTAATATCTCGCAAAATCTTCAAAAACCTTGATATAAATAAGTATGGCGTCATCTACTAAAACTCCCTGCAGTCGTTTTATATATTTAGATATTTTTAAAATATGCTAATGTCTATTGATATAAATTGTTTATTAATTGTGTTTTTCAATATGAGCATGAGTAATATTACTGTTAGGTATATTGCCTCTGAGTGTCATTTACCTACTAACCGTTATAATGTATTTGACGTATTAGACAGCTCAGTCCGCGCCTCGCTAGTTACAAGATGATAATTGTTTGAATATTTAACTTTAAGGTATGAAACAAAAAAAAATGAATTTGAATAATACTCACTGTGTCAGCCGCATGGTAGCTGCCACTAATATCAACCTAATTTCACTTCATTGTTATGACGAAACGCACCAATGAGCTCATCAATTTTCTTAAAAGGCATTCTATCGTCAAATCAAGTTGAAAACAACATGTTTTCATTTTATCAATATCTAGATTAGATACTGTCATTGATAGCTTGTATTTTGAAGTTAACTTCAATTGAAGTCCATCAACATTTTAATGACGAACATAAATTAGAAATCCGAAATCTCTGAAGCATAAAATTAGCACGTTTTAGACTCACATAAAAATGTATTTTATAAGAATTCCGATTGGACAGGGACATAAGACTACAATGTACAAACCCGCGGGGTCAATTTGCACCCCGGCGCAGGGCGCGTCGCTCAGATCGCTCCGGGGTGGCTCTCCGCGCGGTCCTCGCTCATTACCGTCGCTGCGGAGCCATATGTGCACCGCTGGGAGGGCCCCGGCCTGTCATTAACCCTCCTAGCCCGCGATCACTCCGATATAAATCATGGTAATGGCAGATTATTCTAGATACATCGGCGAAACACCCGGGAAATGCGCTCAGAGCACCGATTACATACAGCCCACTGACGTAATTGCCCCACTCATTGATACCTCACGAAATGTAATTAGGCTTTGTTCCAGCTAAGTGCTGCTCTAGGATTCGCTCCCATTGTGCAATTTCGTTATGGTATTAAGTAAATGATGAGTTGCGGATAGCGCATCGTAGACTTAATTTCTTGATACGTGAATTGTAAAGAAAACATATTAAAGGCACAAGCGCATCTAAGACAAAATAAACCCATCCTGTAATTTATTAGCTCTTGCCCACAGTCGAGATTAATATTCAGTCATTCTTTGCAAACCGTCTATCTCTTCTTCATTTAACCACGTTGATTTCACGCAATAGACTAGTATTTTCTTACCGACCCACTGATTGCATAATTTGTGTCCGTTCGTGAAGAAATTGTGTGTTATATCTACACTTTTTAAACAATGCTATAATGTAACCTGTTAGAGGCTTATTAAGGGTCAAAATACTCGTGTCAATTGTCAATGTATATTAGTAAAGAAACCGCAAATCAAAATTTGAAACGAATGGTTTTCAACTCAAGAAGCAAAGGATCACATATTGAAATTTTCTATCTATGATACAAACGAAATCACAATCACAATAGTATTATGAATACTGAAGCGTATTCAAACTAAACAGGTCAGGAGGTGTTTAAATAATGTCTTCATGCGGAAAACTTGTCAAATACAGATGTGAAAACGTCTCAAAGGCCCGTTGTAACTCAAGAAATACTACGACGTGAAAAGCTTTACTAACCGAAAGTAATATTTCAACTTCACATTGGAAGCTCTTATCTGTTATATTAAAATTTATAACAGCAATAAATCATATTAAATGTGGTATGATATTTTGCAGTATAACAAAACATGGCATAAACTGGTGTAAAATATCCAACACGTCTAAGATTAAAGTTATGTAATTCCGACAAGTTACCGCCTGACCTAGCTCCTAATTTTTAATGCTTTACGTGTATTTTCAATACTTGTGATAAAATCAAAACTATGTTTGGTCTTTGAAGATCATCTTTCCAATCTACATTGTATTACAGCTAGACCAATATGTGAGCCAATTTTTTTACTTTTGCTTTCACCTGTGTTATAGAGAAATTAGAACATCCGCTCGATTTCTGTTAGTGTTTCATCTCCAAAAAATATATGTTGAGCCGTTATTTGATCTCTGTAGAAGTAATACTGTCGTAGTTATGATGTTCGGACGACGATAACCTATCGCCCCAGAGGCTGGTTCGTCCGCTGGAGACGCGACAGCATTATCGTGTCTAATCAGGTTCGCACGCGGCGCGGTGGCTAAATCATTCGATTATTGATTTCCAATGTCGCGGTCGTGATCGGGCGCGGGATTCATCGTCCGCCGTGACAGCACATCTATTGTCGGCCGCCGGCAGCATCGCGTCGCGCGCTTATTCTCCCTGATTAAACGCTTATAATTCCAATAATATCATCTAAACTGTCCGATTCAATCTGCCCCGCATCGCTCAACGCTCGTCTCGTGTCATCCGGATCAGCTATTAGATCTACAACATGTAGGAATCGCGCACCTCGTGCCTCGTACACAGCTGTTCGAAAACTAAACGAACCGCGACCTACTAAGGTTTAGTTTTTTTAACGGTATTAATATTTCATTGTACAGTGACAAAACGAAATAATTATCACTATAAGCTGAATACAATTTCAGGTCATTTACCGGCTACTGCGGAATGCCTTTCTTGCCGACAGCTCCCATTATATATGTATTATGTGGGTCCGTATTCAGATAAAAAGCCTGTTCGCAAATTTTTGCTCTTATTGCGCACTTACCCGCATTGGACAATAATAGGGAGGCGATTTCTCGCGACATGAGATCGGCGGATGGTAACGAGCAGTCGGTTGTCGTTATTAAACCCCATTGTTGTGATGCGCAGTAAAAAGCTTGAGTTGGTCCAGTCCCTTTCTAATGTCTCCAATAATGCATTGAAAGTGCATGTGCGGCTCGATTAGCTTTCTTATGGGGGGCTGAGTGCGATAGTGAGCTCTATATCGGTGCGGTTAACGAAAGTGGGTAATGTCGCAGTAGCGGCGGACGGTGGATGCGCCAGCGAATTTGCATAGGGAATTGGGTGCGCACGCTCCGGTATCCTATGGCGGCGTATTTCTCACGCTGCTCGCGGCCACTGCACGCTCTCGCCGCCTCTCGTCTAATGGCTGCTTCATCAGCACGCTGCCTCTGTTCTAAAGTATACTTAGTCTTTTTTCTCCTTCAACAACCTCGCCGTGATCCCTTAAGTTCCCTGTTGTTAGCATCCATTTATGCACCTATTTGTTAAGGTTACGCTATGGATCGAAACTACATTTTTAACTTTTGCTACTTGAACTGTATGAATTACTTTTAATTATTCTATAGGTTAGGTTTTAAAAGAATCAAATGCGATATTAGGCATTCCAAGAAAACTAAAAGAAGAAACATCTTTCTTTCACAATGAACAAACATCGGTAATTTGTCGCATGTATATTTGTCTACAATTTATTCAACACGTTGACAGCTACAAGTGAGACTGGTCCTTAATAAAAACGTGATGACCACTTAACTATTGTTCTCATCTCCCATGCCCGTAACTTACAGCTTTAATTATTCGACGTTGAGCATTAAATTATAACACACCTGTGTTTGCTACAGGATTACAATAGTCGGATGAATATTGCATAAGCCCGTTTATTTATTGACGATACCTACAATTGCAATTTTAGCATCAATGAATTTCTTTTAGTAGGCTGGGGACAAAGCGCGACTGTCTCATGACCTTTAGTCTTGGTGCAAGTGATGAACTTATGGTGTTGATTTTTTTTACTTTCTACAGGATTTTTGCCGTTATTTTTCGGAATAACAAAAAATCTCAAGGTCTAACGCTATAAAATTTTCAGAAAACTATTTCGAAACTTTGATCTTTAACACAAAAAAAGAATCATTGAAACTGGTAAGCAACTTTTGAAGGTATTAACGCATAAAGTTGGAACAGTGGAAAAAAAATCATATTGTGACTGCGTATTTTCAGGATTCTAAAAAAAAAATTTGTGGGATCAAATGACAGCTATTTCGCATCGAACAAAAAAGAAGCACTTAAATCGGATCAGAATTCTCGGCGTAATCGGTGTACGTACATACATAAAAAACATACCAACCGAATTGAGAACGTCCTCCTTTTAGAAGTCGGTTAAAAATGGCCTGGCACCCACGGCACGGCGAATCCATGGAATGCTAAGAGGGTTCTTCCTGTTAGTATTTATAAACGTTTTTCATCTTCATCATTTGCCTGCCATGCACCCAATTTTATTTGGGGTCGGCGTTATATGTTTTTCTCTTCCATACATCCCTGTCAGTCGTCATCTCAGGCATTAACTTCTTTCTTTTCCATATCATCTCACACAATCTATACATCTTTTCTTCGGTCTTCCTCTCCCTCTATACCTGTCCACGTTCATGTTCATCACCTTCTTTATCTCATGATTATTACCCCTTTTCATTACATGCCCAATTGCCCATACCATGATAGTCGTTTACCTCTCAATTTTTCTACCACTGATGCTACTTTCAGACTGCCTCTATATATACTAATTCTTCACCTTGTCCATTCTTGTTACTCCACACATCCATTTTAGCATACGCATCTCAGTCACGTGCAACCGACTCATCCGTCCGCTTTACCGCGTTTTTACCAAAACCAAATCATTATCGTTTTCATACATTTTGACAACAGTTTGACAGCCGTCAGCTGTTAAAACGTATGAAAACGACAACGATTTTGGTTTTATCCTTTGTAATTAGCGCGATCGGAGGCTGGTCTTATTATGGTTAATCGTTTTTCATCTTCATTGTATGAAAAATTATGTACGTTGATATTGCATGCATCAGACATTGTTCGTATTGTGGTGTATAAATGTATGTCACGTGGCTGTACTATATAAATAAGTAAAAAAATATTTAGACCACATCATGTTTAATGTTAAGCGTTTATTGTGGTAAACATTAGTAATTCTTTCTCAGACACTAGCAACACGCAGCATCATTTTTATTTTTTTAAATAACGCCTCTGAATATTACTGAAAATAAAAAGCAAGCAAAACCTAGTTTTTTCGTGAATTCAAACCATAAATTAATCTGTTGTTCCATTAGGCGGAATAAAATAATACATGACACGATATTTATGATTATTTTTACTTTGAGCCACAATATGGTTTTATAATATGTAATTACTTAATTGCGAGGAGGTCAATGGCGCTGCAGTCGTGAGTTGCATCGTAATGATCACAAAAGCTAAGCTAGCCAGGTTCGCGGTTGGTATTCGGATGGGTAATCGAAAATGTTTCAACTAGATTTTCCTCTGTGCTTCGGAAGGCACGTTAAGCTAGTGACATGACGACTTGTAAAACTCTGACTCCAGGCTATTCCTAAGGGGCTTGGTATGTTGCGTGAACATGCAGAGCCGGCTTGGGCTATAGCACACCGATGGTCATCTTTACTAAGTGGTAGACCCATATGTATGGTTGTCTGGATAGGTACCACCGCCTTTATTTCTGCCGTGAAGCAGTTCACTGTGTTTCGGATTGAAGGGAAAGGTAGCCAGTGTAATTACTGGGCATGGAAGGCATATCATCTTAGTCCCCAGGATGAAAACGCACTTGCAGTGTTAAGTTATTTACCCTTAATATTGCAATTGTCTACAGGCGACAGGAACCTGGTGTTAACCAGGTGGGCCGCAAGCTTGTTTGCCACCTCGTAATATAAAAAAAGCCCGGGAGGTTGTTTAGTGGGTAGGGATGGAACGACTGAACCTCGAGTCACACATATCCACTGCGGTTGACACCATCTCGCAGGGTCGATGCGTAACTTGCATTTGACCTCCACGCAAGAAAGAATGGTGGTGGTCGAAATGGTGGTAGGGCTTTTGACGATTTAAAAGTACTTAGGAAAGTCCATTTAAATAAAGAGCTTTTATTTCATTTCATTTCATTTCAAAGGCTATTCCCAAGGAGGGTAGGTGTCAGACAGTCGGCCGGCCGTAAATCAATTCCAAAACCTATGGCAGAATACCGATAGCAAACCAAAATGTACCGATCCCAAATACACTGGGAGCATGATAAGAGAAAAAGGTCAAAGAATCATTACTTAATATACTTTCACTTCTAAAAGAGACAAATTTGCCATGTTCAGTCTCAAATGAACATTAATATACTTCAGTGAGCTCGTAATAGATATAAGAATTTGAATTTCTCTAGTTTTATAAAGTAGTTTTGAGACTTAAAAAAAATCGTGATCGATGATAACTTTCCTAAAGGTGAAAAAAATCCTGTCTCTTTTAAGTTGTTTCTATAATAAAATATACTTAAATTATTTGTATTCATTTTATAGTTCTAATTCTTAATTTTTTAATTTTATGAGCACCTCAATTTAATGAAGTACGTGAGTACCGTTCTTTCACTGAAATGTCACACAGCATGTGGTAATCATAACTTTACATTAAAGAGCGTTCGAAAAATTTTAATTCGTGGATTATATTGATAATTATTATATAGAATTAAATACACTTAAATTGTGTCAGAACTCAGTTCTTTACTAAGTAATTTGTTTCTAAATACCTATACGTGTCGTCGTAGCAAATTCCTAATAACTGACTGGCTATATTGAAAAGTATAAGGATTTAACTATTATTCAAAAGAATGAACTGCATTAATACAAGATTTTTTTTTAATTTATAGAATAATAACTACCTAACCAGGTACCAAATTACAAGAATATTATATATTTTTTTATATAAAAGTTTCTAGCTCATGGAAAATACAAAAGGCTGATAGTAATAGTATACAGCATTCTTTACTCAATCAGAAAAATGTGCAAAATGCAGGATAAAATAATTAAAAAATAAAGAGAATGAAAATCATATATCTACTAATATTAGGAGCACCTGTAGGAAGTAGTTACACATGAACGGACCTTCCAGTCTAAAAAAATAGTATAAGAGTAAAGGGCTTAGAGATAATACCACTCTGCTGTATTGATGTTTGGAGATGTAGTGTATGCGCATCCTATTCACCCTCTCACTTCCACAGACAATAACTGTCTCGTTCGCACCACGTCAGTTATACGAGAACCGTCGGCGAGAGCAGAGTGCGAGAGCCATTCGGTGAGAGTAAGCGTGTTGGTAGTCTGTGCCATTAAGTGCGTGTACGAGCCAGTGTAAGACAGGTTCTACAATTGGCGACGAGGACAAAGGTCAGATTGTTTAAGTTATTTAAACAAAAAATGGAAATGTGTATGTATGTATCACAAATGAAAAAAATAGGTAGGTAGGTACTTGTTTATAGCGTTGCAAAATGAGAGATTTATGCTGCCTACTATAAGTATAGTACTGCAGTAAGCTACGAATACTCTTGTCTAAATTGTAGATAAAAAATGTAGGTACTTATTACCCAACTTAAATAGCTTTTACCCAAATACTCGTGGTGTAATTCTTGCAGGTGTTGTTTATTTTGTATAACAAAGTGGGCAGATCTGTAAAGCGGTTTGTTACAAATAAAAGTGCCTTAAAATAGTAATAGTGTTTACATTCAGTATTTCGTTTCGTTCAACTTTAATTGCGGGACAGATGCGCCATAATAATAAAATGGCCTGGACATTTGAGAGTACACCTAAGTTCACATTTTGTTCTTAATACTATTATCTACCTACAATTTTGTCGGTTTCCTCAGTATTTTTTATTTGTTCTAAGAGGTGTGTTAAACAGTACATATACATAAAACATTGCTTAAAATAATAATATATTATCATGATTTATCGATGTATAGATAAATAAGTATGTATTGCCTTGGTAAAACAGCGCCATCTGTTGCAGACTAGCAACAACAGCTTGCAGCAAGCTGCTTGCTAACAAATCAAGCTGTGGTCATCAGTGATTCAGTCTTATATAGAGTCTAATGTAGAGTCTTATGTAGTCTTATGAAGAGTCTTATGTAGAGTCTTAAGTAATGTTTTATGCAGAGTCTTACGGAGAGTAATGTGTGAGGTCATATTATGTTAATGACATGAGTACGCAATGCAGAAGATTGTGTTGTGAGGAATGTTAAAAGGACATTCTTGTCGAAGAAATATCCTTCACTTGAAAAAGGTAGAAGGGAAAGGGAAAACTGTAGTACAGGAAAAGGAGAATGAGAAGGTGAAGAAAGTTCAGATGAATAAACAAGGCGTTTTGAGTTATGTACAATTTATTTTATTTTTATTTGGTTCAATGCTTAGCAGCAGAATGAATAAAAAAAATGTGATAAGGAAGGGATGTAGTGTATGCGCATCCTATTCACCCTCTCACTTCCACAGACAATAACTGTCTCGTTCGCACCACGTCAGTTATACGAGAACCGTCGGCGAGAGCAGAGTGCGAGAGCCATTCGGTGAGAGTAAGCGTGTTGGTAGTCTGTGCCATTAAGTGCGTGTACGAGCCAGTGTAAGGCAGGTTCTACAGGAGCTTAGGGTAGTTATTGCAACGACGATTTCTTGAGTTTAAATAAAAAAAAAAACAAACGTACTCTGCATACTTGGACCATAATAGTACGACCTTACCCTATAGCCGCAAGAGATATTGCCAGTGCTTGCAAACAACACGCAATAATCAAATATTCCCTGTATGCAAAGCCTTGGTTTATCGTATCTTAGATACAAATATCACTCATCTACGTTCTCTAATACTAGACGACGACGTATACTAATAACCAACAAAAACATACACTATAGCTGGGAACTCTGTAAATTAGAAATTGTAATTCTTGACCTTCTACCATAGGTACACTCTCTCGTCGCTTATGCGCTAAATATTTTCCCAGATGAATGTTCTCGCTGTCTAGGGAATATGCATAATGAGTTGTTAGGTTTTTCAATTAAATCTACACGTTTAAAATTTACAAAACATAAAGAATTTTAGAAAAATATAGATAACTGACTTCCAACCACATAAGTAACCACATGGTTGCATATCAAACAAGGATACGGTAATGGATAACATTACCGTGATAAAGAGATCCGATATGAACTTTGATGGCACATTACACGCCCGCTATACATAGGTCAAACTAAAAGTTTCCGCAACTGGGCACTTACATAAACAATATTAAAAAAGAATTACAAAATTTGAAAACGGAACTCTTTGGCAGAATGCAGTTTGTTTCATCTGACTGTCAAATTCTTTTTATTTTGTGGCGCCATTTTAAAAATTCCGTGTCTAAACTAACGTGGATTTAACTCGGGAAAATTTTCGTAGTTTGATTTTCTATGATTTTAATTGTAATTTGACAGCTCAACAGAGCATCGCTCGACTTCAATCTGCTTTTGGCGATGAAGCACCATGCAAGAAGACTATTTATTGCTGGTTGGTACAATTCAAGCGCGGTCGTGTCAATCTCAGTGACGAATCGCGCTATGGTCGCCCTCCACCGCTGTGTACAACAAAAACATCGATGCTGTGCGCCGTATGATTGAAGCAGACAGGCATGTGACCTACCATGAGATTCGCGCATCCTTAGACATAGGCATGAGTCAAATACAATCAATCCTCTTCACAAATATTTGGGTGTGAGAAAGCTGTGGTCGCGGCGGATCCCACACAATTTGACCGAGGCTCAAAAAACGGACCGCGTCACTTTGTGCAGTGCTATGCTTACCTACCAGATTCAACGAAGGTGCGTCAAATTTGGTGTGGGACATAGTAACAGGTGACGACACATGTTTATTGCTACGATCCCAAAACAAAGCAGCAATAGAGCGTATGGGTCTTTCAATATGAGCCGCCAACCAAAGTGGCGCGCGTGAAAAGTGCATCAAAGCGGATGATTGCTTCTTTTTTTAAATTATTTTAAAAAGCCGTTTTCAAATTAAAAATGGAGTAATATTTTTTTTATAAAAATCTAAATGTTTTTTTAAAGTCGGTGCCAACCTCGGTATTTGGAATAAACGTTGTCACTTGTATTTGAGACAGACCTCAAAAAAAATTTAGATTTTTATAAACAAAATTTTTATTTCTCCGTTTTTAGTTATAAAGGCGGTTTGTTTATTTAAAAATAATCGTGAGCTTTTTTAGAATTTCTACTTTCCCACGTAACTATTTAGTCCGTTAACTATAGAAGGGTCACAGGAACATTGCTATGTCGCGTAACCAACACACACGTACTTGACTACGAGTAATGTGTTCCTTGAATCGACGCTAGGACTGTGCCGTGTTGACCGCAGCGAACCAACTGCGCTTAAATATGCGTAACATACCACTTCGCTTGCCCCCAACATTCAACACTACATTGTAATTTGTAAGCTCACGCTACTCAAATTAACAGACGTGGTATAAATTTCTTTTTTGCTTTGTTTATCATGCTTGGCTTGGTTACCGCGAAATGCATTGCAGTATTTTTTGCGTGCTTCTTCTTGTTTGGTTATTAATTCCCATTTAGATGATATTTTAATTATTAATTCTTTCAAACTAGAAAATACACTGAAAAAAATCTACCTGCCCCAGTCGGGAATCGAATCCAGCATCCTGCTCAATCCGGGCGGCTGCGTTAAGGTGATGGCAGGACTCTGGATCGAACCGGATATCTTATTCCGGAAAAGGCGACCCATTAAACCACATCATCATATTTCGCCTGCCCTGCTACCAATTTTATTTGCGGTCGGCGTAATATGTTTCTTCTTCCACTCTCCTCGATCAGCCGTCATCTCAGCATTAACACCCTTCTTAACCATATTATCATTCACACAGACTATCCATCACGAAACTTAAGTTCTTACTTATCATTGGTAGAGTTTGCGCCATACTTCTAGTTCGCTCTGTAGTTGTTTCCGCTTCGTTCGCACCTAGCAATAAGGTTCAATTTCGCACTGCTCAGGTAATCGCCTCGTGGTCAGAGCGAACTAGAAGTTTGGCGTGAGCTCTATCTCTGAGCAAACATGGAATAAAATCCTGTCATGAATCAAGTGCTGAGACGGGATTGAACCCGCGACCTGATGACGTAATCAAAAAACGAAAGACATGGCTAAATTCGTCGTGGTCAAACAGTCCTGTGTAGCTCAGTTGGAAGAGCAGTCGCCCGGATAGCGAAAGGTCACGGGTTTGAAGTCCCGTCTCAGCACTTATCCATGACAGGAATTTTTTCCATGTTTTTCTCTTCTTGGTATCAATTTCAATCATAACTAAAACTTACCAAACAAAAAAAAAACAATATTTCGATTTCTTTTTATTACTCTATACACTATTGTCCAATTACTAGGGTCTCGCTCTGGACACCCTTTACCTATAATTATGTTATGACACTAATAAAATTCATCATCAACAGCTCATATAATGTCCCCACCGAGGGGCTCGAGACTTCCCCACGTTGGGGGCGATTAGGCCTTAGTCAACCACGCCGGCCAAGTGTGGGTTGGTCGACTACACACAACCTAAGAATTTAGTAACCGTACAAGCGTCGAATAAACGTACATAATATGACTTGAAAATTTTAAAACACATCGTAGTGGGGTTCGAACCGGTGCCTCCCGGGTGGGAGACAACGCCCTTACGCACTACGCCACCGACGCTTTTCTAATAAAATTAGTGCCTTGTGCTACCACCTTGTATTACTGCGTATTATTACTATCTTATTACCACCTTTATCAATAGGTAATAAAAATATAGTGACGTAATCGATGTCTCATTACTTGGGCCTATACTTATGGTGTTTGGACAGGGCCAGATTTAGGGGAGGGCAAGCGAGGCTACAGCCCAGGGTCTCCACAAAAGAGGAGCCCCCACAATAGAGACTTCGGAAAAAAAAATTCAAATTCAGACTAGTAAACACCAGTAAACAACTTTTCCTTTCATATTTTATTTCGCGTTTTACCTTTTGTACAAACATGATTACATGAATAATAATAATAATAATATCTTTCTATTTTGTTCGTTGATTAAAGGTCGTAAAGAAGTATGCCTATTTTTTTACCGAAAACTCGATTGAAAAAAATTGTTCATTTTATTTGGAAAATAATTTGGGGCTAAGGGGCCTCCACTCCTTTGTTGTCCCGAGGCCTCCAGACCTTTAAATCCGGCCCTGTGTTTGGACCCCATCAGGACCTAAAGTTACACAAGTACTCCACTGGGAATTGAACCCTGGACATCTGGGGCTAATTTCGGTGGGTGAACCACTGGACCAGCGGAGGCGGTTAAATTATCTGTTTACCATTTGAGAGCTAACTTTTTCTAAATAAACATTCGTCCGATCTTAATGTTCAGTTCGTCTGACCATTTGATTCTTGCCTGACGGCGACGGAATGATTAATGACTTTTTTCCTTTTCCTTCATCTCGCAACGTAAAAAAACTAACTCATAATAAACGGTAACCTTTCGTATTAATGTCTAATGAGTAGTCTACGCCGTACAGTCTGTCTATAAAACCTACATTATAACAGTATGGATATTCCAGCCCGTTAATATCCTCATTTTGTACGCACGTGCCACGTAGCGACAATTTTCTAGAAAACTCGACGGTTTTCCTCTTTATGGAGCAGTAACGCTTGTCTAGTCGTAATTGCGGAATTCGCGTTTCGCTCTTGCAGACATTGCGCAACATTTCTTGGAATACCCGACCTGGAGCGGCATGTTTGGGTTCTACCTTCTGTGTACAGATTTAGAGCTCAAACATGCTGCTCCAGATACACGGTATATCAAGAACCCACCCATGTTAACACAGTCATATAAATACTACGGTACTATAGGTGTTATCCATAGTTTCAAAATGGTAAAACAATTATCAAACTCCTTCATACGAGTAGTTCGGTCTGTAAAACAAATTGTATGGAAAATTTAAAATTAATGTTACAATATAGGTTTGATATGGGTATATACTCGCTATTGATACTATGTAGGTACTAAACAACCTCCGACTAAACAACATGGCCGCGTGATGCCGGCAGAGTAGAACAGCATTACTCCATATCCTCCAATGGGTGTCGTAGAAGACGACTAATGGATCAGCAAAGTGGTATTGATCATCTTATACTTCGTACACCAATCCGCATTGGGCAAGCGTGGTGGACTACTGTCTAGACCGCCTTCATTGAAAAGGAGAGGCCTTGTATCCCAGCAGTGGGTCGAATTATAAAGCCTGTGATGATGATGACTAAACAACCTGTATCAATCATAATTATCCATACTTAATAATTGTGTAAAAGAATATTATAATTCACACAACATATAGAAAGGGAACAAGAATAATCATCATCACCTCCTCGGTATTTCATTATCTAGAAATGCTGCTGTAAAAGCAGGTCATAGTCATGGATTATCTGTATAATTAAGTATAACAACTATTTTGTACCTATGTGCCACAAATAAATATTTCTATTCTAGTCTGTTGCGTTTTATAATAGAAATAATAAAAAAATACGTGTTTGAATACTTGTGACTATTAAAATACCTATTATGAGATCCTTGGGGAGGCCAATGTCCAACAGTGGGCGTCTCTGATGATGAAAGGGGACTTTATTATTATTCAAAAAGATAACAAGCAAACAACTCGTTCCCTTTTCCTCACCGAGAAAGTGGAATTCTTCACCTCAAATTAATAAAATATGTCTAAAATAAAACTATGAAAAAGCATGTCGATAAAGTCAAACATATATGTAACATTAGTCTCCAAAAATAGGTCTTAACTCTTTCACCGTAAGCAAATCAGGTTGTGAACTTCTGATTTCGTAAACAACAATAGAAGAGCCGTTAGTAAATTGTCGGAACCTTCTGAAGCGGAGGTCTCGAGTGCGGCGTAGTATAGTTTTACGGATTGCTATTTACCGATAGGTAAACGTTTCGCAGATAAGTCTATTTTCAACGTGTTTTCTCAAATACCTCTTTTAAAGGCTCCATTCCGCTTAGTCATAAAAAACCTGAACCTACCCATAACAAGTGACCTCCATTCGATGTCCAACAGTGGGTGTCTCTCGGATGGCATGATGATGATTCTCTTATATACTTCAATATTGATAGAATCGACTATGTATTTTTCGGCAAAACGGTCATGGGTAAACGGTAATTTGGTTAACCATTCGGCGCTGGGCGGGTGCGGCTAGGGAGTAGCGGTCCGGCAGACGCGATGGCATCACGGTCGTGCGCCACCGCTCACGGCGGCCGGCGGCGCTCGCGTCGCTGTGACTTATGGCCCCCGCGCGAACTTCGATCGTCCGATTGAATAATAATATCCGATTCCCGTACACCGAATTTATGTTAGGAAGTGAGCAGTGTCCCGTATCGAGGGGCGCATCAGCCGCGCCTCGCCCGCCCGCAATTTCTAGCCGCCTTGTCCTTAGGCGCTGATGTACCGTACGATACCTGATAAATAAATTTTCGAGGAGGTGCTGTTCCGGCTGGATGTCGACACTCGTTCCTCGCCGTTGCCGGTACGCCCCGCACTCACAGCTCACTGCGTCTAACTGTTGGCGACACGTCACGTTTCACTGCTATGAGTAACCAACACATTAAATTTCAACATTCATGTAGAACTTTGTTCATGCCCTTTTGAATCACGGAATCAATTTACAATTTCTAAACATTACCTTGTTAATTTGAGCACCGCAAGTATTTTGCTTTTATTTTGGAACACTAGTGGCCAGTGTACTAACCAAAAGACACGAGTATCTGTTAACCGCAAGCAGCGCTATTTCATACACAACGTTATTAGAAAATTAGTTACTGTTCATACCACGACCACTTACTAGATTACTTTTAAGTTCAATGCACTACGAATTTCGTTGTAAATGATGGGTTTACACGTCTATGTTTTGACTGCAAGGTGTGATCGTGACCGACGCAACCAATGGGCTACAGATGGATCCAAGGGGAAATTTAGGCAACGGTTACCGTTATCGCTAGCGACTTGTCTTTACACAGCTTTTTTCAATTTTTAAACTATAATAAGTCACGAGCGCCTAATTTCGCGTTAGGCGTTCTCAATCATTTTCAGGTATTCACTTTGGCATTAATATAAAATTTCTTTTATGTCCATATAGATCTCAGAAGCACAAAAACATAATGCATTTTTCACGTAATAATATGCCTAAACCAGCCTGCCTAATTTGATCAAAAAACTTTATTCGTATGTGTAATGTGGCTTAGATTACAGAGCGGAGAGGCAAATTATATTAGTCATGTTCTGTGGCATTGTTCGCTGAACTGCAACAGAGTCAAACACCTCTGGCGAGCCTTCGTCAAAATCTATCGTCTTACGGTACACAGTATGCTTAAACATTCGACTCACGCTATACTTTAAATATGAACGAATTATTTCCACAATACATCATCATTATGTCCTAACGGTTGTATCAATTAAATGTGATTAAATCGAGTAGCTTTCGCGGTCGATCACGTCCGATGGCGGACCCCGCCATTGTGTATTTTGATTCGATCGATGTTGTCGTCTCGCTGAGGTCAACTCGCCCAACTTCCGGAATTAAATTACGTGTCATTATACTCAAACTTTTGCTAAATGCATACTTTCTCAACCCCGTCTAAGCTTCGCATACTTCGCTATAATTCTTAGTATTAGAAACTGTCACAGGAAAGTCCGCCACTTAATGTAACAAATCGAGTTCCAAGCTTCGTGTTTAAGATAAATATGCGGCGTATATCACGTCCGTTGCTTTTAAACACGAGCGTTTGTATTGATGTTAATTAAAGTTGGCACGGCCGGGATAGGCGGCCGCCCCGGGCCTACACAGCACAGTAATTACTGAGTTTGGGTTCAGTTCACTAACGGACGCCCCCGTGCTGAATGGAACTTCCGACACAATAAGCTAGCCCATCTTCTATTAGCGAAGGTTCAACTTCGTATATCTGGTGTTGTCATTTTACAAGCAATTGTGATTCGAAGCTCGCCTATCCAAACCGATAATTATGTCGACCTCACCATTGAATACTTGTTTCACCACTCACCACTGCATCATTGTTTATTGTAAATCCGAATAATTTATCATATTGCAATCGATGACTCACATTAACACCATTGTGGGGCCTAAGAGATGGCTGTTAATCTGTACATTTGCATACTCGATAACCGACGCTGAAGTGTCGTTAAAGATCTAACCTCCGTTATCTATATCTCTGAGCTTCTCCTCCATTGGCAAATATTCCACGTCGGAATCCACATCGAGCATTGATGCCCATTTAGCGGGGCGGTCATTGTATGTGACTGTGGTATCGGGCCGCGTCTCATCGGGCTATCGTGAACATTAGCATTATCAAAGGGCCGCGGGCGTCATGCTCATATCGCGAGGACGCACGGTCGCGGAAGTGCCGTGGAGCAAAGGCCCCGACGGACGACGCCGATAACTCAACTCAGCATACCTCAAATACAATCGTGTGGACGCTGCTGCGGCAGCGGCGCCATTGCCCTTTACGTATTTGCGTATCGTACCGGACACCGTCTAGTCTAGATACATTATAATTCCTCCGGTGCAGTGTTACTTTGAGAAGCAGATCAAGAGCAAAATCAAGTCTGATTAAAATCAAGATAAATTTTGATATTTGAAGTAATTAGGACTCTAGTTAGGATGCTGATAAGCAAAAATGTGTTAACCCACAAAAGTTCAAATACTAAGTTTTTGATATATTCATATAATACATCACCTATTTATTATCCATTATTCTTTTTGTTAGAGGGAGAAAGGAAGAGTGTATACATATTTTTTGGAACAAACTTTATAAGAATTCGTTTGGCATCTTAAGACGCCATTTTCTCAAAACAAAGTTCATGAGGGTTAACACTTTATTGCTTATCAGCATCCAGTTATGCTATGAAAATAACATGTTGAATTCATAATATGAAAAAAAAAGTAACTTACTGGATGTCTGTAGTATGTTGAATTTTATAATAAAACTTATCTCACTACTCACCTAGCTGGTCTCGATAGCTGACTTCATGTAAGATTTATAAAATATACTAGAACGAAAATAGATCAATTGTAAAACAGTATTTATAACTATTACCACAGGTACAATTTATACGACATTGAACACATTTAAATACAATCTGCTATCCAATAGTATTAGGTACCTACGTATTTGATCGCTAGGTCCACTAAGATGTCTTCATATTGTATCGCTAATGTAATACAAAGAGAAAAGAATGATAGTACATAAATATTTAGATCGTATTTGCAATACACTCGTGCGCAGGGACTCGTCAGTTATTTTTCAACGTCAAGTCACATCATGTACGTTTTGCTCTATAGTTCGGTGTAGGTCCACTCGAAGAAGTTAATTCTGAATGTTTCACATATTTATGTGCATAAAATACATGGGTCGTTTTATCTGATGCGATTCATCAATAAGCTTTTGTAATCAGAAATAAGCAACAAACAAAAGCCGATCTATTTCGTCTTCATACATTAAAAGAACATTAAACACAAAAATAATGTAAGTACTCATGTCGCTAACACAGGTATACACTAGAATATTGATATTTTGAAAAGTTCAATGTTGTTTGACTTTTAGTCAACTTGTGGCTCGGATAAATTCCTTCAATCGTGACTTTTAGATACTTCGGAGTATACGATTTTATCCGTACCATGAGAAAGTTCACAATTGGTATGCAGCTGAAAATTAGTAGGTCCTTATTCATGATTGAATGATACAAGTGGTAATGGCACACGACGGAGAGAAAGCTCTGAAAGAGGGATCTTTGAGAATAGGAACATATCGCATTCCGAGGCATTGGACTCCTTTGTTCTAGCCTCCGTAAGTATTTGCTTTCGCTCGCTCAATCGATAACTAAATAGTCTTCAATTGATAGCTAAACATTCTTGGAATATTTATGTGAAGAGTGCCAATATTTTATTAGCTTAAATCCGTGAAGCGTTTTCCTGCTGTTTACTCACTGAATGAGTTCCGTAAATTGTGTACAGTTATCAAATATGTTCCTAATCGGTGTGAAATTTCATCGTACACAAAATCATAGTTGTTTAGCAAATATTTGAATGGAAATTAAACGTCTTGATAATAATGAAAATTTGGTGCAGATATTTTGGTTACGTATCCTGAACGTTAAACACACATTAGCTTATGACGTATAAGAAACGTTTGGAAGAACATAAGGGTGTGACGAATATCGAAGTATCGGCAGCATGTTTTTTTTTATGTTACGAAATGGCAAACAAGCTTGCGGCCCACCTGACGTTAAGTGGTCACCGCCGCCTATAGGCACTTACAATATTAAGTGAAAATCACTTAACACCGCAAGTGCGTTTGCCATCCTGGGGACTAAGATGATATGCCCTCCATGCCCTGTAATTACACTGGCTACCTTTCCCTTCGATCCGAAACACAGCGAACTGCTTCACGACAGAAATAAGAAAGGCGGTGGTACCTACCCAGACGACCCTACATATGGGTCTACCACCTAGTCTTTTATGTCCTATCACCAACTGCTCGATTGGATCGCGATTATAAAATTTAATCCGGTTGAACTTTGCTTAATGCCAACTGGACTAACGTGCATCAGCAGTACTATCCGGCCGTACTAAAGCGAAATAAGCGAGCAATCCTGTCATTGACTGGCGTCTCATACGAGTTGTCAGCGGGGTGGTGTTGACTCGGCTCACTTGTCAATGGGCGTAGCACGGAAGCGGAGCCGCACCGGCACACGCGCCGTTACCGTCAACGGCGATTACGCGACCACTCTTAATTATCAACAGTTACCGCGGCCCTCGCCAATATTACACCAGCCGGCCACATCGCGAAACGCCTTGTTAGTGCAGCCCCACTGATGGCTGGTAGCGTTTTTGTATTTGTATTTATACAGCGTGGACCATCGACAAATCTGAATCATGATCCATACACAAACCACGCTCATAATTCCAAGAGTTGAGCAGAGCTTTAGGTGACATTTGGTTAAAAGTAACTAAACCGTCAGTGAACCAACAATAAAAAACTGACAACCAGGTCAATGTTACACTCTAAAGGTGGACCCACATTTAGAACGCCGAACGAAACGAAATTTAGAATTCTTTATATGAAATCTCGTATACCTACATCTGCCTGTGTCGAATCGTCCGAATCTAGAAGAACCCCGGAAATTCGGATGACGTCACCAGATTCGGCGCGGGTGATGCGGACGTCTCGGCCGATGCACTCGCATTCTTGAGATGTTTTAAGGAGCACTGCCTGGAACTTGTGACCCAAGTACAGGTTTAAAATATAGTTTACCTTTTCTTTATTTCTTCAATTGAATGGTTGGTACTGTCGAAATTAATAAGTTCGTTTCCAACCTATTTGTATTAGAATGTTTCTGAAAAAGAAAGCTTAAAGTGCCAATGTACACACTTACTTTACCTGAATGAAGCTGCATCATAATGACATCGCATAATTTATCGATGTTTACATGTTGTAAGGTCATGTCACGATCATGACCAGTCGATTCTTATTAACCAACTTTTAAAAGAAGAAAGAAGCTTCTTATTCCGAACGTATTTATTACTAATCATAAATAATTTTGTGTATCCAAAGTTCGCAGAAAATGGCTAAATAACGGGAATTAAGTATTCGTTTGACTACTAAAGAAACAGAAATACCTAGGCTTTTAAAATTTCATGATACTTTTGATGACAAGACTTAGGCAAAACCCAACCAATGAAGATAAAAGTTTAATTATTCATATCTGTAAACATCACATTACATTTTTTCTTTTTTCTTCTTTATTAGAAACCAAATAACAGTCAAGCTTCAGTGGCGTAGTGGGTACGGGCGTTGTCTTCTACCCGGGAGGCACCGGTTCGAACCCCGCCACGTAACAACGTTTAATCGACGCTTTTACGGTGAAGGAAAAGCATCGTGAGGAAACCTGCACACACCTATGAAGAAATTATTAGGTTGTGTGTGAAGTCGACCAACCCGCACTTGGCCAGCGGGATAAAGGGTTGACTAAGGCCTAATCGCCCCTAATGTGGGGTAGGCTCGAGTCCCTCGGTGGGGACATTATATGAGCTGTTGATGATGATGAAACAACAGTCAAGATAGGGAACAGCTGACTAGCCACTCGAATTTTGAGCAGCCCGAACTGAGGTAATACCTCCACCTTACAGAAGAACACAGTCAAATAACTCTACATCTTTGTGGTGTATCTGTTGGTGAGTCGGTAGAGGTCCATGGGGCAGGGAACTAAGGGTTGGCGGCACATCAGTGGTGCAAGCGTCTATAGGCTACGGTAGCTGCTTACCACCAGGGGCGCAATTCTCGTTTCGTTCGAAATTATCTGGAATTCGAGTTTACTCTTTTTGGACCATAAAATCTCTATTCGAGTTTACTCTTTTTGGACCAAAAAAGTATGTCGTAGGTACGTATGTATATGTTTAAGTTGGTATTGAATATTTATGTATTAATATTTTGTTTTAGCCAACATACTAACAATAAACACTTATAACTCACTCATTTTTATTGATCTGGCTAGGTATGAAATGAAGCGTACAAAAAGCTTTGTAAAATAATAAAAATCACCAAATAAAGATTCATATAAAATCACAAAATAACTCTGTGTATGTTATGTAAGTAGGTAGGTATCTACTGCATACAGCATTTTGATGTTTAACATATATTACAGATAATAATTATGGTAGATCGAATTCGAAATCTGTCTCTACTGCTACCAACCACTCGAAGCAATTCGAGTGACTTCCCTTTAAGAAAAGTAGAACTTGAGATTTTCAGAATAAAAACGGCAAACGTTTTCAACGTCATGAAAACTCGAATAAATTCGAGATTATTTCGAAGGAAACGAGAATTGCGTCCCAGGTAGTTCGTGTGCTCGTTTGGCAACCTCTTAACATAAAAAGCAGTTATTGGCGAACAGCGACATTATTCGCTGTTCGCCAATAAAGCCGCCACATAAGCAATTGCCAACCCCTAGCCCTACGGCGACTTCTCAATCGTAGATATCCTTAGTCTAGTTACGCCATTGACTTATATTCAAGTAACGTTAGAATTAATATAGCGTTTCATAATGAAATAGATCGAACTATTTAATTGAATGGGATTATATGACTCCCATTCCCATAATAGTAATTTAAATTCTAGCGCATTAGCGGAATGGGTTTTCATTTGACTTGAGTTATTCGAGTTTTTATGCCTTACGGCTGTTGGGGTTACTGAGGTAAGCGGTCACTAAGAAAACTCGGTGGTATCACTCGCACGTTTAAGTATCAGCTCCTTAGAAAAACTCTAATCAGAAGACACAACAACAATAACTGATTGATGAAAATCAAATTGTTTTTGAGATTTTTTAATATTAAAAATAATGTATACTCACTAGAATTACGAAAAATAAAATAGTTATATCCAATTTATTTTTGGGTCGGTGTTGTTTGTCTTGGTATCGGTAATACTGTTATTGGTTTTTGACGGCCGGCTGCTTTCTGGCACCAACCCTCCTTGGGGACGACGTCTAACTTTCGGCAGCAGCCGGGATCACCAGCTGTAAATGCCATCCGAAGCACAGAGGAAAAAATCGAGTTAAAAAAAATCGGTCACCCATCTGAGTACCGACACCGTACTTGGTAGGTTTTGTGATCGTTACGAAGCTATCGATCTCCTCCTATACCTTACTACTATTATAAATGCGGAAGTTTGGGTGTTATTCAATCATACCATAATAGCAAGGTTAGGAAATGTCTACAAGGTTCAAGCGGAAATGTAGAAGTAGCAGACCTGAGGGTGCTTCTGAGAGCTGATCCTTGGCTCACTAGACCCGGAACCTCTTAGTACTTATTAGACGGCTAACCACTCAAACAGACAACAAATTAGGAACTATATTACGAGAGGTCTTAAAAAAGGCGACGAGTATTTGCTACTTCATGAAGGTAAATTGCAAAACGATTACAGTCTCTTTATTTCCAGCAAACTATACCTACTTAAGTAATCACAGGCGTCGTTATGCATAAGTACTCTCATTTCGATTTAAACCCACTTTCGCTGTTATTTATTCAATATTGGTCAACAAAATATTATAACCTTGAGCTTCTCCCTGTTTCAAAAGACGTGTTAAGAAACGGATATTTCTGTCAAACTCCCCATTTGTCAGCTTGTTTAAAAAACGACGTGTGGACAGACTCACGTAAAATAAACTAGCACAGTGGCTAATTGGCTATAATAATTCGGATAACATCTCCGTTAAAATTACTCTCAGAGAGCCGTATTTATTAAATGCGTTTGCTCCATTCAAATCACTAAGGTGTCGCATAATTTTATGTTATAGGTTTGCCAATTCCGTGCATTCTTATTTTACCCTAGCAATTTATTGTTAATTAATCTCTTTACAAATTGTTAATCGCGGCAGATTGTTAATCACTAATACAGGTAGGATAGGGCAGGCGATCTCTCACACGATACCACGGCGCCGGATGCCTAGATAGCGTCGCTGTTAGTCTTCTAATTACATCACTGCACCGCGGATGTTCACGCACCTCGTATATCCATTGTCTAAATACTCGCGAACCGATCTTAATCAGTCCTTCCTAGATGAAGTTAACACGGAGAAAGGCTTATTGCGTTGCGATTGAGTTATCATTTTCGCGCCACAAAGCTATATCAACTAATTTGTTTAATCTATTACCCATTGGCAGCAGAAACGATTCTTCAATCTAGGCAATAGAATCGTCCGCTTGAAGCACATGGCATTTGTGAAAAATTGTGAATTGAATAAAATTGTCGTCTTCTTATTAATTACCTCAAATGCTAATTGCTAATTTCATCTCAAGAACGCAGATGAGCCATGATTGTTGTAGATTATACACAACCGACCACGTTAGACCACCACCCTTCCGATTCGCCCTGGAGACTCGAATCGGTGTAGAGACTCCCCTGCGAGAAATGATCGCCGACTAGATCCTTCTTTAGGGAGTTGAAATACAAACTGGAAGACCCACGAAGGTCTTCGCCGTCTTAATAAAAACCCGTTGACACTAGAAGGCCTTCGGCCACCAGTAGTAGTCTCGAAAAAAAGAAGAGATAAAATTACCTTATTCCTCTTTATTAAGAAACGACAAACTCACATTATGATAAATCTCACTGACTATTAAGGAAGACATCTGAACATCAACATTTTATAGCTGTCCACATACAGAAAGAAACGAATTCGTAATTCCAAAGTTTGCTCCGAATAATTTAATATTACTGGTTTATGACAGCGGTCAATTGCATCGATCATCTTACCTAGCAGTTTGGATTACCCAATGGGCATTTAGATACCTGTTATTTTAATTAAGATTTCAGAGTTCATTCAACTGACATATCGGAGTATAAGTTGAGTTTTATTATCTCCCTCTGTCTGATGTGCATTTAAGAAGACCGTTCATAGTTAATAAAAAAATATGAATTAAATTAAACGATGTCAACAATATTATTCGATTCCTTTTAATTTGTTGTTGGCTAGTTTTTATTTGCAAAATGGAAACTCCGTGGCAAATAAGCATACGACCTGCCTGAAGGTAAGCAGTTACCGCTGCTTATGCACACAGTAAAATCAAACAAATTTAAAAAAAATAGTTAGTAGGTCCCCACTAGCGGGGTACAAAATTAGTACCTACATCGTTTGTTTGGTGGTAGTGTATGTTTAGGTTACGTCGGAGCAGTAACTACTCATTCAGTGAATCCTAAATCCGGATAAAGCTCTATATATAAAGAAAATTTCACTTATCAGGCGGTCAGTATCAATAGGCTTACTAAACCAGATTCTTCTATTTCAAATATCAACGCTGTTAGTAATTACTAGGTGTATGAGTACGCAAAAACATTTTTTAGTCAGAAGTTCAATGACCTCAAATTCCAGCTTGCATACTTGCACCAACATTGACTATCATCAATACAGTTTATTGAACTAGTGAACTTACGAGGGCATTAGAAATTCGAAACTGTTTGGAACACCATGTCCCTAAAAGATTAGAGTAGGTAGCCAGTTTTATCTAATTAATGTAGAATGCGTACAAGCGCCGTCGATGTTAAGGTCTTGGCCACCCAGACTTTGTGGGCAGTTACTGTATGGGAGATTCTCAAGCATGCCATAGATCAAAACTGGAATAGACAAATCGCATGCTACTGGCGATCTTTTTCTGAAAGCTTCATGATCTTAGTACTGGGGCAAGGGAAAGCTGCTGTTCCATCATTTATGTTTGTTCACTTTTTATATTATACACAATTTGAATTAACCCAGATTACATTTTGGTATGTATTTATTTACTGCAGTACAAGGAAAACTAAATAGTTATCTATACTGAAGTAATTTCATAACAGATGAGACTTTGCTTGGGATAAGATAAAACAGAATTTAATTGCTGATATTGTAAATCCAAAACTAAATTTGAAATAGTTTTACATTGTAGCTACTAGGCTAGCTATCATCATTTTATCAAAGTCTGTCATCGTAACAATAATTCTGACTCGTATTTCGACAGTCAAATATAGATAGGTGGTCAATCCCTCGGTGGCTTATTTTGAGAACCTAATTATGGAGTTGGGTGATGGCGGGCGATTAGAAAGACCATAGTGATTGTTCACCTCCAAAGATAGAAGACTCAATAACAATTTGCTCACACTGATCTATATAAAAACATCTGATGATAATGCTTAAAACCATCTGCAGCCACAGGCAGAATCAGCCAAAAAAGTTCTTAGATTTGATTATTGATACGTACCCACCAAGAATGAGGGTAAACAAGTTCTACATTAAGAAAAGTATTGCGAGTATTAAGTGACCATAATTAGAAGAGAAAACCTGTAATTGCTTGGCCATATTAAGTGCTGAAATGTAATAATTTCTTCTTAAACAGGGTTAAAAATAAAGCAATTTCCTAGAATTAGTTGTGGAGAAGTGATTGCGTGCTCGCGTGACAAGTGATTGGCTAGCAAAATTGGACTCTAACGTTCCTTTAACACTCATTATACTCGTAGGAAATAGAGTTAAATTTCACCCTTTACTATCTAATTATGCAAATTAAACTTGTTTTAAATGGAATAAAAATTATTTTTGTTAAGTCATTCTGTCGATGACTAAACGGATGACAAAGCAAAGATATATTAACTAACACATTTTCATAAGGAAGAATTATCTTGACAAATTCAACTCTCACTTCACTCTCAAATTAACCGTCACTTATATTGTTAAAGAATATTAATATAAAATCAAATAATGACAATTCCAGTCATTTTAGCAATCCTTAAAAGGTAGTGTCAAATAACTACCTTAAGTTAGGTCTCCTATATACATTGTAAGTTGTAACCACTGAATTAGCCTCAACTTTAGAATCATGTATAATGAAAGATTTAAACACAGAGGCGTGGTTCGTAATAACCTTGTATAATGTGTGGCGTGGTCATTCATTGTCATGTATAAAAACAATGATAAATTACAATCTCGTCCAGGTAAGTTCCTTGACATCCGAACTGCGAAGCGACACGCCAATACATAAATTACATTATCAGTGTAATGAAGAATAGTTGATTTTTCATCTCTATCACACCACTCAATTTTATCAATAATGATCTATTAGATGTAGCTTTTAAATTTGTCAGGACACAATACGCGGATGAGTCCGTCGCATAATTAGCACAAATTGTAACTATGCATACAGATTTGAAGTTGCTTGCCGCGGTTGTGTGTTCTACATAACGATGGAAGAAATTAAGCTGAAAAAACTACAAAATTGAAAATTTTATGTAACCCCCGACATAAATTTATAGCTAAGAACCATCTCGATCACGTCAGCTTTCAAACAAAAAAACCGCATCAAAATTGGTCCATTCGTTTAGGAGCTACGAAGCTACAGACAGAAACACAATCATACAGACACACAGACACACAGGTCAAACTGTAAAATTTTTCTCTGTGCTTCGAAACTTATGAAGCTGGTGATTTCGGCCGCTGTCGAAAGATAGCAGTTTAAAAAAAACTCACGTTAAGTCAGAAGCCAGCAATGGAGACTTGTAAAAACTCTGATACTAAGCCTAGTATTTACAAGTCTCCATCACTGTACTATGTTAACCAAACGATAAAAGAAGTTGCTCGCTCGCGTAAGTGTTGTAGTTACGTAACAGTTGATTTAATCCTATCCTATTGATCATCATCACAGTCAAATTAATGGCAACAAAATAGGTATCAATGACCATTTTAAATTTTTTGTTTGTGCATACCGCGTGACTGATCGCACGAGCGTGCCCAAACAATCCTCGATTATGTCCAGTTTCACGGTCTTTGTCTCTTTATGAATTACGTTTTTACTACAACCACAGTGTAAATTAAGAACTTCTATAGACTGTGTTACAACGCTGTCAACCGTATTTTCAATGTTTATTTTAATAACAGTGGCGCTTTTAAATTGACTCTAATTACAAACAAATACGTCATAATTTTTATCCGGTCGTCCGTCAGCGTGGCAAGCCAATGTCGCATAGTTGGCATGTTAACGCCGTTCATTCACTGACTATTCATGTCCTCTAACAATTATGTAGCAGTTTAACGTCTCTCTTCCCACGATTGTATCGTCAGTGTACAGAGTTTATTATTCTCAGATTTATGTTTATCCACGCCACACAAGCTCGACGTAGCGCGGATTTTGTATTGCAACTTTTCTTTCGAGGATAGGAGATATTATTGATGATTCTTGAGCGTGTAGGTTTTTCATGTCCAGCTTAATAATTAGCAAGCTTAGACTAAGCGTCAGATATACTAATTAACAGAGAACTTCCGCGATATCCTGTTCTTGTTGGCATAAAAACAACAATGTACGCTTATTAGTAGAATTCCATATAGGGTAAAGCGGTTACGGTCGGGCAAGCCCCGACGAATGGTTAGCACGTATTACGTGTGTATAGATTCGAATTTTGGTGCTTCTTGGCTAGAATGCTCCCGGTTCCGCGCTGTTAATTTGATGTGGCCACGGAGGCAAATGCCCTCACATTGATAACAGTTTGCGCATTACTGCAAAACCCAAACACCTTACGCACTATCTTCGCATTTGGACTTCACTTCTGCTTACCATCAGGTGGAATAAAGTCAATTGTTTGATCTTTTTATATAAAAAAGCAGAACATGCTTATGTAATTTCGCTTTCTGGATCTTTTCTTTCACAAAATATCAATGTAAAGCATCATTCTATTATTAATTTAGAAATCCTTAAATCTTGTAAATTGATGATAGTAAAATTGTTATGGTATATATATATATATATATGATAATATCTTAATTTTGTATGCCAGAGTTATCATAGTAAACATGCGACAATATTTGTAACCGAACATTCCTTGCTAAATTTACAGTGCATATATTTATCTGCCGTTAGACCATAAAATATATTAACATAAGTTGTAGATTTCCTAAAAATAATTTAAATGTTAATAACGCCTTCAAGTTCAACTTGGAAATTTGCAAAAGTCAGGTATGGACGTGACAGTTTGTTTACATGGTGATCCAGTAACGGTGTGCGAGATAACATGAAGACATCAAATCTCGCGATCAAAATATTCAACGTATCGTCTATACAGATTTGTCTCTTAAGCGCTTCACTCAAAACGATTTAAAGAAAATAAAGGCTCTCAGATAACCTATCAAAGTAAATTAAAAAATATACCGTACCAACGAATCACGCAAAATAAATACGCCAAGTCACGTTCAGCTCGTCTCCAACACTTCGGGTACTCGTTAAATAGTTTGCTCAAAGTCAGGAAACAGTCAATCAGTGTTCTGTTATTCACAGAACAAGAAGTCAAGGACCGTTTGCATATTTGTGACAAGCGTTTCCGAGACACCGCCGATGTAAGGCACATTAGACATGGTAGGTTGGTGATGATAGTTGCGCCGAAATTGGTGTCGCCCATCTTTCTAGAATCTGGTATGGGTCAAAAATTGATAGTCTTTTGTTGATGTTACGACTGTAACCTTAGCGAATTGTAAACAATGGCCTATCTATGTCCAGGGGAATTGTGGATCTACGAAAGCTAGTAAAAATGGTTGGTGGGCTTGAGCTAGCGGAGACGGGTACGTTGGTGAACTGATTTAGGATTCATTCACCCTACGTTACGCTAGCTGGGTGCCCGGACTGCGCATTGTCTCACACGGCGCGCAAAATGCGAACGATCCTTTGTTCGCTTCAGTTTGCTTACACTGTAACAAAACCACAGGCAGAACACTTAGCGCCCACTTCTAAACGTAACATTCACGCCGTTGAGCTTATGGCGAGTGCCAGGCCTGATTTAACGATATTTACTCTAAAATAACAAGACGTGTTCTACCCTGACGTTGATAGCTCTCAAACAGAGCCATTCTTTGAGGCCTTTATCTAATTCGAAGAAAGGTAGTGTTTGTACATTGTTATCCTGCAGTAGTGTCCATGGGAAATACTGTAGAGCTTTCTTCAGTTGGAACAGACATAGCAGTTCAGTCATATTATCATGTTTTCTGTAGACAAGAAAATACAAATATATTTCTATAGAAACTGAGTTGTATAGTAAAAATCAAAATCATAAGGTTTTTTATTTACTTGGAATTTGCTACGTACTTTTTAATCATAAAAAATCATACTCTACTAACTCTTCATCGCTTATTATGTGCTTCTTTAAACATATTTCAAATTCCTTAAAAATCCCTAAATTTCATTTAGAAAAGTCTTCAAATCAAGTTTGTTAATTGTTAGGTTACTTCATAAAGAGTAAGATGTGTAACACGGCACACTTTATAAGAGCTAGCTAAGTTACCCTTCTATAATTTGCATTTAACATAATATTCCTTCTGTTATACTTAACATATGAACGATAACTGTGAAAAAACAATACGACAAACACCAATACTATCTATGTGAAACCAATTTTCTACATGTCATTAGGTTAACTGACGTCTTGACGGTGTTTGAGACTCAATGTCTATTCTATTCTCAATTAATGGCGTCGCGATACATAAGCATTAAGAAAATGTAATTCAAGTAACAAAAATTGTACGCTAGATTTGAGTTAAAATGGAGTCTCTCAACACGTGTTTTTACAACAAGAACTCGGGAGAAACTCGATTCAATGTCGTCCTCACCTGCTATTTTGTGTATGAGTGGTAGGTCGTATACGTCATGAACTTTAACGACTGCTTGACTAAGAAGCTTTTGAGTGTTCGACCAAAAAACTATTAGTATTCTATTTTTTTTTTGTCATGTAGTCATTCTTGTCGATACGATGTTGTTACTAATTGTCTTTTAAGTTTTTATGACAATTTAGATACAATGTAACGTAGAGTACTCGGTAGTTCAAGGACTGATTTGTACTAGTAAAAAAGCAGTCCTCAAAAGACTCATTTGTTTAAATGTTCTTTAGGTTAACTACGTGAACCCAATCGCTGGTACACAAGCGAGGTTGCATCCTCAGGTTGTATCTTACTTGAAGCAATATGTCGCTGCCGGATGGGTCCATGGGAAACTAGAAGTATAGATCAACACTTAAGTACCTTTTAAATTAAAGAAAACGGGATATAAACCACGTACCTCTGATTTTTTGTAAATCCGATATTTCGGCGCAGTTACATGCGGTACATGAGGTACGTGTTTTAAATCCCGTTTTCTTTCATTTAAATGATAGGTTAAAACTTTAGTACCTTGTGTTAATAATCATTTTATAATGGTGGCAACTATTACTGCACAACCGCTGGCGTTGCTATGATTGATACTAAAGCGTTAATGTACTTCTGATGCTGACTGTACAGATATGTGCCTGGGCGCTTTTTCCCAATTCCTACGACCCACCTATTTAAAGTTAAGAAACGTTAATAAAATGGATAAATTTAAAATACGTAAAACTAAAACTGCATCATCGGATTTTTTAAATTACAACAATGAATTAATTGAGGTAACGTAAAAAAATTGTTAAAGATGAGTTATGTTAGATATGAATATTTTCTATAGTTTGTCGTATGTCATTACTTTCCAGAATTTGTTCCTCATTAGCGACACAGTTTGAATGCTGGTGTAGGAATATTGGTTTTTTAAAAATTCAATGATGCAGTTTTGGTTCTCATCAAAATCGGGCCCGAGACTCCTTTGAGTATTTTTCGCTATTCTTCATAGCTTCGGATTTGGCCATCCACGCCCACTTGAAAAGTTCATTCTGTATTTAAGAGTTAGGATACAATAAATATAGCAAAAGAAGTCAAAATTTAAGAATGGATGTTAGGTTAAGGAAAGATAGAGGTCTATAACTTTCTTCGTGAACAGTTTTATAAATAAAATTCGAATAAACACATTACAATAATGATCATTACCATCGTCCCGTTTGCAATAATCAAATAATAAACTTTCCGAACACAACAATCGAGCGTGCACTTTCATCTACAAAGGAAACAATTTACAACATGTATTTGAATCCCGATTATTACTTTCTCGAATTACAAACGTATAATTTAGTGAATGGTCGGATACCTATTCAGCATCGAGGCTCATCGTTTTGTCCGAGCTATTGTCCACTCTCCCTTCATTTGTGAATAATAATGTTAATAAAGCACAAATTGCACTGTTATTGACGTTCAACTCTTAAAATAGAAAGCATGCATACTTTGCTTATTGTTTACTGTCGTTGTCTTGTTACGTGGTCAAATGAAATTGTTTTAAATGGCCTCTTGGAGTAGAAACGACACGTTTTCATGTTTTGCAACAACGACTCTACGGCTTACACCGAGCAGCAAGTGGCGGAGCGCGTGTTCATAACCCCCGACGCAAGAAAATGTGTTTGACGTAGGTACAGGTACAGGTCTGTGCGTCTGGCTGTGGCACCGTAGATCCCAAACTGAATGTCATTAGCAGTAATTTTCCTTTTTATAGTTGACTAGTGCTCCACGCGCGACTTTGTCCCCGTATTGTTTTTTTGTAATAAAATACAGCCTATGTTACACAATGAAAAATTAGCAATCTAGCGGTGATAGCATTTTTAATATTGGTCCTGTAGTTTTATATTAATAGATGAAGGAGACCTGAGATCTTCCATTCGAAATTGGTATGTAACTTTAATGATATTGCTAATGCTGCTTCATCGCCTGGAATAGTACCTACACCCATAACATCACGATATAACATGAGTAAGAGTAAGCGTATTTGGTTTTAGATAGTGATCAGTATCCCTCAAAATTCAGCACGAGAAATCATTCAGGATAAAATTAATGACAGAATTTAAGTAGTCGAGTCGAGTCTTTTAGACATGAAACTAAACTGTATTCTCAGTAATTATAGTCGATATTTTATTTATTTAAAAACCTTGGAATCCAGACGTATACGCGCTCACACTGCGGCGGGTAAAAGTTACAATTTGCAATATATTTATAGACTTTATTTTCGTTGACGTTCGTTCACACTTGAATTGCATCAGCTCATTACAAAAATGTATTCCGACATTCGTCGGTCGGTGTAAATCGCACATTAGAATAGAGACTGCGATTGCTACACAGAAATTCTGTGCAATATTATCAAAACGTTGACCTTTCTACAACAACTACCTCATTGTCGCATGCCGTGTAAGAAAATACAAGGCAGCATACCAACAATGTTTATAGGTAGACAATTTCTCCAAATTACTTCTGCAGTTCAAACAGGGAAGTATCGATAAACAAGATTGCTAGTAGAATTCATCATAGGGCCGGTTTCAATATTCAATTCTCAGTTAGAGATAAAAAAATACAATTTATTTTCATAATTATTTTTCATAATATTTAAAAAACTGGTGGTTTTAAAACGGAACCCTATAGGATCACTTTGTTGTCCGTCTGTCTGTCAAGACACTTTATCTCGGGAACGAGTGGAGGTATCGAGTTGAAATTAAAACCGTATACTCAGGTCTACGGTCCCTTGAAGCTGTGAAAAAATCAAACTTCTTACGCAAAAAAAATAGCCCGAATTGGGGTATTACCTCCATCCAGCTTACAGAGGACCACAGTCAAATAATAAGCTACTTTTTTGAAGAGTACTGTTTATGTTAGTACTGTGGCCGAGTCGATACTCTTTCGCCACTGGCACGTTATTTTGCCGATTATAAATAATAAATACAGACATTTAATTTGCGAACGCGATCCGCGGGGTGACTTCAGAGAATAGGATTTGACACATTGACATTAGATGCACGACCGCCGCGCTGTACCGTTGTTAAATATTTGAGATTTGCTATAAAAAGAATATAAGTCTAATAGTAACCAAGTATTTCATTTGAGCTACGCCCTAGACGATCCCGGCGGTCGTCACAGTACATAAGAGGCCAGAGCTCAACGAGGTAAGGAAGGTGATTAGAATTGGCAGCGAGTATCACGTCCAAGAATCACGTCCGTGTTGCAAGTGTCTATAGCCACGGTGGCTGCTTGCTACCATACAGGCCGTATACTTGTCTGCCAACCAAATAACATAGAAAAGTTAAATGAATAGCTTATATTATAGTCATAGATCACTTGTAACATTTGTGATTCGGAGCGCTTTAAATGAGTGTAAATTATAACAAAATTTCAAATTTTGTCCGGTTCTAGTGAACGAACTCATAATGTCTTTATTAAATGAGGCACAAAAAAGAAATATCGCCTAATGGTAAAAAACGTAAGTGCTTGTGTAACTCGTGTGTGAAATAAAGTTAAAAAACGTGTTCGGAAAATTTGCAAAAGAAACAAAATAAATGGCTTCCGTCTCGTGTTTTGAAGTTGGTGACTTCTTATATAGAGATTCTTATTCAGTTCGTTTAAAAGTTAATGTGGGCTAATGATGTAGCTACAAAATTAGGGCAATTCGACTGGAAGGAGAGATAAGGCACAGCGCATCATAAGTAGAAATTGCACTTCGCCGTCATTTTGATTCATACCAAAATCCCATCGATCCGGTCGGATAAAATTAGTATGCTTTTTTTCCAAAATTGTTGATCAGTTAATCAACTGAATGTATCATTCGAGTGCAGAATATACTCGGCCCACCTACGGAAGTGTCTCAAGACGAAGGCCTTTAATAAGTGTGTGTTGCGAGTGATGATCTACGGAACCGAAACTTGGCCGCATACAATGGGCCCCATAAGAAGGCTCAAGATCACTCAAAGGGGCTCGGAGTTTCTCTGCGTGATCATATCAGAAATGATGAGGCAACAGTAGCAAAGTCACTGACATAGCACAAAGAATTGCGAACCTTAAATGGCAGTGGCTATGTCCAACAGTGGACGTCTCTTGGGTGATATGATGATGATGAGTATATCGGTAGTTTATTTTCGATATTAAATTAAGTTAACGATAGGTTGTAGTTTATGGTTACGAATAGGACTATCCCTGCTCATCCTGTGGGTGTCGCGAAAGCAGACTGAGGAGATTCTGAACCCCGTGTAGACCATGGCACCAAGGGTGGCGAGTAATTGTCGTAGCAGACTTATCAGAGAGGAAAGGCAACGCCTCTACTTTTGCTATGAACGCTACGATATGTATAGATTGCAAAAATATTTTTTACATTCAAAGAATAAGTTTTAATTAAATTAGTAAGAGAAATAACACAGATAACTCAACTAGGACATTATAAAAAGAAAGTTGACTGAACTAGTGCCTAATTATACGTGCAGTACGAATATATTATGTAGATAAATACTTTAACATATTTGCTGCGAACAGTTTTACAATCACAGCCATTAATTTTAGAACACCTTCACATACCATTTATTTAACAAAAACTTAATAAGCACTACTTACAGCGTTTGCTGGCAAATTAGCAGATAATGCAAAAGACAACAGTGGACTGGTCTATCAATTTCTTAGTACTAGCAAGTGCCTGATATTGCCATTATAAGAACATTAGAGATGAACGCACGCCATAAGCACATTACTCGCCCGTAACACGGTCACATCGTTTCACCGCCGCCCAATTTTGGTTTTTACCGCATATCTACTTGACTAAGCAATTTTACATGTTCGTGCGAAAACTGTATCGAGTGATTCGTACATTTCAGATTTGTCGTACTCCGCTTCTGTCGGTAATTGTAGTTACATTTTTCGTTCGGTTTTCAGTACCGTTTTCAATTTCGGAATTGAGTGGCTCACTAATTTGTACGTGGCCTGCTTTGCTTGCACAGGTGGCAATGGGTAATAAAAAGATTTGTATATATTAATTATTATGTTAATGTTCCTTGGCTGATGCATAAAATTAAAAAACAGTAGCCAACATTTCCTTGAACTACGAGATAGAATGGCTAATATGATTCCGAATCTTTTCGTATTTACTTGTCTACAAGCCAACTTGAAATAATTTGATATATTTTGTTTACTTCCGAGAGACAGGGGACAACGGATCAGATTTTCAAAATTGGACCCCTCGTCCGAATTGATTTCAACAGATTATTAAAGTTACATTACAGAAGAGCACGTCAAATAACACCATCATTTTATAGTGTTGTCTTTGTCGGTGAATAAGGTATCCAGAGCTATGATTGTATCCCCTTACGTCCTAGAGACTATAACCGGTGTAGAGACTATCCAGAGGCCTTAGTATGAGTTTTGATAGTTTTCGAGCTCGCATAGGCCTTAGTATGAGTTTTGATAGTTTTCGAGCTCGATCAAACGTATCGTCTTTCTTCATACATTGGCCACTGTTTCTGATAGTTTACGCTAGGGGCGCTAGTGGACAATGTATGAAAAGAGACGATACGTTTGATCGAGCTCGAAAACTAACAAACTCGTACTAAGGCCTCAGAGTAGAAGTTAGCCGATTACAAATCCTCTAGTAGTTGGCATTACAGAGCTATCTGCGGCCACCAGCATAAGGCAGTCAAAAAGGGACCCTCCACTACGAATAGGATAGTTAAACGCGCGAGTTACTCGCCCTAGTATTGTTCTCACCTTGGGTTTAATCAGAATGCGATACGTAAATTACCTACTTATCGAATTTTATATTGTTCGTAAACACTAACCAATGGTCCAATTATTAGTAAAATGAATATTTGTAGTAGAAATTAATAATTTTCATGTCTAGAGTTCACGACCTGTCGCTCCCACACATAAATCGCCGGTAGATGTCGCGTCGTGCGCGCCCGCCATGGTGCCCGCGCCCCCCGGCTACCGGGACCCTTGTTTGTGTGACCACTGTAATTAATAATGGGAATTTCTCTGCATGAAGCTACGTCACGAGCATGCCTCGCCTAAAACTAATGCAACGTCTTCATCTTGTTAGCATTTAATAGGATACAAAGCAATCAAGAAGGGGCGGAAAGATTTTTGTTTGTTACGGTAAGGATAATATGCTATAGGTATGTGTGTGGTAACCATCTCATGTGTCTACTATGTAAGAAGCCCTGTAGACCTATCCACACGCGAGCCGTTAAAAAACAGATTGATGGCGAGATGTATTGAGCGCTATAACAACTAATTGCTTTTCGAAATGATTTTTCAAGAAGTGGCAGCGAAAATTTATATTCTGTCTCTTAAATATTTGTTCAGCGCTTTCTACATAAGTTTCGATACTATGCCTAAGTGGTTCCCTTTCGCCAAGACGAGAAGATCATCAGCATAGCCCATCGTAAATTGTGGATCTCGGGAAGTATATGCCAGATATCAGTTCGATGGTTTACTTACCGAAGTCACCACTCTTAGACCTATGCTGTTTGCTTTTATCAAACCTTTTAGCTGACCTAGTCTAGTAAGAAAAAAAAATTTCATGTTAAAGATGTATTTTCTCCACGAATACTTTATTGGTACAACAAACCCTCTTACAATTTGCTACACATTTTCACGCGTCATTACCTTTATTAAACCGACTAGTGCAGTACCTTCTTTATTTATTGCCCTATAAAGTGTACATACAAACATTAACATTAAGAAAAACAAGTTTCATATATTGAATGTGGCTAATTCAATTAAATGCGCCATTTGATATCTTAGCAGCAGCATCTAGCGCATTTCTTTGATCGCTCGTAAGTGCGTGTGCGCGTGCGCAAAACATGAGTGTTGGCGCGACAAATACGCTACACAGACCCGCTACACCAAACATTTCGTTAATTGACTAACTGTTCTTGTTTCTCCTCTCAACGGTACGATTAGGAAAATATTACAACTGATTTATGACCCCACTTTACAAGATGACACTAATTACCAATGATTATTTTACTATGTAATTGGTTACAAAGCATTATTGATTGGCAAAAATTTCGGCCATAATTCATATTTTGCTTTTAACTATTCTCCGTTGATGACAGCTCTGTTTTTATAGCGGTACTTTAGGATTCGCACCCATTATAAAAACTAATCGTAAATATTCTGAGTTATTGGAACCGTTATTATTGATCAACATAAAAATAAAAAGTAACATGTAATTTAGTAGTGGAAACTTATATAATATATTGCAAAGTTATTGATTTCTGGCAACTGTAAAACCGCGTAAGTAATAAAATTCTAAAAAAATATATTAAACAGCCATAAAATATTTATAAATTTAAGCGCAAATGGGTGAAAGCTTTACGTTGCAAATATTGCAAATTGGAAATATGTTATTGAATTTTAATTTTGGTATCCTTAATTAAGGCCTGCCCGACTTGTGTGCCACTTAACACTATAACGGTGAGCGTTCAAGTGATTCAGTTCAAATTGTAAACAACTTTCCATTGAAATAAAGTTAACAATCCTGATATAGCACAATTGCTCATTATAAATCAGTTAATGATTGCAACTTTGATCATGATAGTTATGGACTTAAGCCACAGAATAATGAAAATGGAGGAGTCAATATTATATGTACTTTTATACTGTACGTAACGATAGGCTAGGATTTTTGACAAGTAATAGTTGTTAGTTGAATATGAAAATATGTGTAGTATTGTCGCTTTTGACTGACATAAAAAAGTGGGATGTTAAATAATACGTAAGTGCTACATAGTTACTATCTTTGTATAGATATACGCACTCAAAAAGAATAAATAATCTTTGCAAGAACAAGCTAATTCTATATATTTAAACATCTACTTACTGATCTTTAATCGCAAGTTCAGCCCAGCTGTCTGTAAAGCAAATATCTACATAAAGAAAACTCAATCTAGATTGGATCCTTTTTGAAATGTTCTGAGATTTGGCGTCTATGAGAGGTGTATGATGTGATGTCAATACTAAACAATACAACGAAATATATAAGTTCTATGGAATTGGTAAAGCGAGTAGAATAACACAGATACAATTATTATAATATAGGAATAAAGCTGAGAAATTGTAACACTATTTGCAAAGCCGACTATTCGGCGATCCGTTCACCAGCCAACGGCTACTAAATTCCTAAACTTGACTCGTTTATGCGTGTTGCTTGTGATTGTGATGCATGAAGCAATACTTCTGTGTTTTGTTTACTTTATGGCGTACGTAGTATCATTATAAGCAGCTTTCTTAATTATTTGTACATGAAAGTTAATGATGAACGCGAATATGAGTGACTCGTATCTCATTCTCATTCAGAATTACAAAACTCATTGGCTGTATTCATCGTACCAGACACAGATCGTATCTCGGGTATGAGTTTTATGTCAAGTGTAGCAGCCTCGGTCATAAATCACTCGGTTTACGCCTCAACGCCCTTAGACACAATAATAGAGAGAAAAAATGATTTTTGAATGCGAGAACGGTCTGCAGCTTTACTGGATTTGTAAGGTTTTTGCAACCAATAGCTTGAGCACATCAAAATATTGTGTTTTACAGATTTAAGGTTTTTCACTCTCTTGAAGTATAGGTTTAAAGTCGAAATATATTTAATGTCTATAAAATTACATGTTATAATAATAATTTGACATCTAATAAAAATAATTTGACATCTAATATAATTCTAAATCTAATAAATTCTGTTAAATTTGCATGCAATTTAAGATGGCTGATTTTTTTAAGCTCCTGACTTGTACTACCTTAAGATCACAATTTGTATACCCACCCTATTTAAAGCAAATGATGATTACCTATTATTGTTTAATAGGTAATCATTATCATTATGTCATGAAACACAAAATATAATGCTATTTTGGCAAACAAAATTAATATTAGGTATTTTACATTAAACTAAAAAGTATCTATAGGTAATGCACACTCGCACCACAGCTTAACAACATCAGAGGAAAATGGCGCTTTTGTCTAGACAGCGTGCAGTAGACCAGGAGACCAGCGTCTACCAAACGAGTGTATGTCAGTTCGGTGGCGCCACCGCGCCCCCTCTCGTCCTGCGTCCCCCACACGGTTGCCCTGTCTATGCGTACTCGTTGGTGACTGTAAGAATTTATATAGACTGCTCGCACACTCCCACTCCTATGAGATGATCTTTAAGTGGAAATAAAACGAAACCAATTCGTCTTAATAACAGAGAAAGTTTTTTCTAGGGCTTTAAAAAAGTCACACCCTCAGCATTATTCGTGCCATAACAATTGACATATCGAATGAATGATTGTCACTTGTTTAGCGATTATGCACGGCGGAGGCTTCATAATCTATTGAATGAGGCATTAAACAAGTATGTACCCTTTTTTTGAATTCTATTATTCAAAATATAATTTGTTAAAGGTATGAGAGATAGGCACAGCCATGGCACAGCGAATCAGTCGCTTGTAATTGGGCTCACATATTTGGTAAAACATTACGCCATATTTATTTACCCTCCTTTATATTCATTTAATGTATTTATTTATAGAAATACCAAATTTATTTTGATCCTACTCAGATGTTTCGAGTGTAACGTCTGTCCTGGTTGTTGACTTTTGTTTTTTGTTCACTGCAGGTTTAATTACTTTTTGGGTGACTTTTGTGTTGGCGACAAGTTGACAACCTGTCACTATTTCGGTTTGTAGTATCTCTCTTACACAAATTGTGAAAAATCTAAACCTTCTTAATTCGAGCCAGATAATCGGCGGAAGAGTGGGAATATATTAGGTAAGTAGGTACCTATTGTCATCATAACAGCCTTTATAATTCGACCCACTGCTGGGACATATAAAACCTCTCCTTGTTAACGAAGGACTTTTAGGCAGTAGCCAACCACGCTTGCCCAGTGTGGATTGGTGGTCCGGTACCTATTGTCATCACAATATGTAGGTACCTATTGTGATGTTAAAAGAACCTCCTCAAAAGAGCAATATGAGACAAAATATGAATCTTTTCTGTTATTATGACAATCAGTAAAAAGTTCTTGAAAATATCAAATTCTGAATAACGGTTGAAACCTGCATTTTAGCTATTTTAATAAAATGAGTAGACATTATTATAAAGAACGCAATTTGTCTCTAAGTTAAGGTAATGACCAATCTTCATTGCAAACAAATTCGTAGTTAAATTTTGAATACCGCAATATGAATAACAGGAGATCAACAATTTCCCACTCTTATCCAATGTTGCTTGTGATCTTTTGTTTTAAAACACGCTATCAACAATTTAAGACAATGACTTGTAACCTTTTACCAACCGTCATAGACGTAATGAAACTTTCTCTGGGAAACACCACAAAAAGATCTCCAAATTGAGTCTAATACGTATCATCAAATAAAATGTATTTATTATGAATGAGCACTTCCATCAAAAACAGTGATGTTGACTTAAAAACTGTGTTTGTTGACCATTAGGCGAGGAATTTAGTAATTGGACATATTATTTGTACAGCAAACACAACCAATTTGTGAGACTGATTCAACGCCTTCGAACAGTAATTAGTAATGTGTGAATCGACCGCAAACCCCGCCGTTAACTAAGCGTCGCTAGCAAATATTATGAATAGCCAATATTGAAAAGTCGTTTAAAAGAAATGTTTGTTTTACGAAGCCTGTGTTTAACTTATTATTTTAAGCGTGTTAATTCCAAACTTTCAGTTGAAGTTTTAAGAAGCTGGACAAACTACTTAATAGTAATAATATAAGAATATGCAATACATGCTTTTGTTTTTTTAGTTTTGAGATTGCATTATATGTATTTAGGCCCATAACAGACAACGATTAGCTTTTTTGCGATTGCATCGATGCAGTGACGCGTTTTGGCGACTTGCTGTGTTCGGACATGGTTTCGAAAACGCTTCTTTTCGCGATTCGCTGATGTTGCATCGCGTTTTGGCGCTAGTTGTAATGTGAGCGAAGTGTAGCGTGCGATCGATGCCTCGACCTTCCAAAAGTAGCCACATCTGGCATTCAATCGTTTGCTATGGACCCTACGCATGTCCCAGCCATTCTAGCCATTTCTGCGATGATTTTCTGCTTCAATTGAAGCAAAGTTGTGGGTTTACTATGGTAAACAATACTTTTTATCCTTTGGATAATTGAATAATCCTTTGGATTATTTTTTGTGGGGATACTTTCTTTTGAAGCAGAACATCATCGCAGAAATGGCGCCTATTCCGAGAACGGTGTGTCAGCGAGTTCTGAACAATTTACGTGGACGATTGGAGGAGTGTCATAATCTTTGCAAAATAATTTTCCATTTATTTATCTTTCTTAATAATAATAAACGTTTCGTACAATATTAGTCATTTTTTTTATTTTGGTTTCTCACGCATCTTCTGCCTCGCCTGGACACGCTGTATAAACGCTACGAAACGTCTACGGATCGTAGAGTATCGTCTCTTTTTCATAATAAAAAGAGGCGATACAGTTCCGAGCTAATAAGTGTGTTACAACCTTCATTCATTAAAATTGGGTGAATAGTTTAGGCGCTATAAACATACATACATAGACTGCTAAAATCATAACCCTTCCTTTTGGGTTCGCCATAGTCAGGTGAAAACTTATCTAAAATAAATGCAACTGAGAATTAGTACTTAAGATTGGCTACTTTTGGACGCTGGACATGCGTAGGGTTCATAGCACACGATTGAATGCCAGTCGCGGCTGCTTTTGGCGTTGGAAAAGGCGTTCCCTTTCCGAGCTGATAAGTGTGCTGCCAATTAACTTGTCAATCAATTCATTTTAATAACATTAAGCTAGATACATTTCAACCGATTTTAACAATAGGAGGAGTCCATTTTACCTTGTAAACACCGATTTTTCCGTAGTCGAGCAACCGTTTTTTGTATAAAAACGTCACGTATCGTATTAATATTTTACTAATTACTGTAACTTTTCACACCACTCATCACACGGCATGTGTTCGACATACGCCATAGGAGAATTAGGTGCAAGCATGTCTGATGCGGCGGAATCACGCAGACAATTTACAAATTAAATGTGAGAATGCGCTTATAATGGCTTGGGGGTTACTAGTTTGTGGGTTAACTATTCATTATGCTGTAAGTAGACGAGTGCGCACGATATTTACTCATGTGACACTGGTAACGCTGGATCATTGTTTAAACGGCGGAACTCATTGTACGTATTCGCCCATCAAGAAAGAATGCCTACTTATTCTTGCACATCATTGTTTTATTGAGTGATTAAAAGCAATACAATTACTTTGCAATTGATACATTCTTTAGTTCCAGAAGTATGTAAATGTAGATCTGTACGTTGTATGCCCGGTTTCTGAATCACCAGTTGAAACAAATAATATCATAAATAAATTCAACATTTCAAATGAGTTTCATGACGGCCATCAGTTGCAACCTAACCAATATTAATGAAACAAGCTTTCTATATTCCCTTGCTTAAGTAACTCGTACATAATACCAACAGGTACTAAACATAGCTAATGGAGGCTTGTCATTTAATCTGCAGTACTTTTTGCGGAAAAAGTTGTATAGTGGGTTCATTGCTAAAGGCTTTACGACTTCCTGCAATCTCCGTAACATCTTCACAATTTCCAAGTTGGTAATTGAAGTTAGAAATTATTTCTCTAGGCTACGTACTCATTATTAAATTCATTAAAGCATAGGTAACGTAAAACGCGCAAATAATGATAAATAATATTCTTTTTTATCTATTTCAGATGACGACTAGTAATCTGTTCTGTAATTTTGTTTTATAACTTACATAACTTTCTTTTAATTTAAATTTTAAGTGCTCACTTATTTTTTAATGTAACTCTTTTAAAATTTGATTATTTATCAGCTTAGAGTAATATTTTAATTTAAAGGGGGGTTAGTGTCAGGCGGGTGGAAATAAAAATCTAAGGCCAAATCTTATAACAGTTTGTCGATATCAAAACATACCTACCTACTGCACCGTCCCCAAAGCAATTGGGACAGGGTAGAAGAGTAATATTTCAGTACTTATAGGTAATCTTTCAATATAAGTAACGTTTAAATTGTTGTAATCTACTGTTCCTGCTAAACCTACCTGGGGGCCTAGACAAATGGCAAACGATACAACGTTTCTATCGAACGAAATGGCAAATTTTGACTAACTCATACATTTGCTACGACGGTCGCCATAGAGCTTTCTCAGTAATACCTCAGTTTCATACATTATATTCTTTTCGTTAAATGTTCGGCGCAATCGATTGGTCACTTGGCTAGGCCCTCTGGACTGCTGAGATGATTTTGAGTGTAACATCTGTTCTGGTCGTTGGCTTTAGTTGGTTTGTTTACTGAAGGATTGTCAGTTTTTGGGTTTGGTGCCCCTTTTGATCTACTGTATGGCCCATACCGCTAGATGTGGCTTTGTGTGTAACCAAATGTTACCTGAATCTCTGCTTGATTCCTTTTGGGACTGTGATCGTGATTATAATGTATGTATGTAATCTTTCGATATAGATAATCCATAATCATATACAGGGTGTAAAAGACATGAACAGTCAAACGAGAACCATGTATTCTGCTCACCATCATAACATTTTTTTTCCTTTAGACTATACCTGGGAAATTGATAGTTACGATTTTATTGAAGGTCAAAGTCATAATTTTTTTTTTCATTTTTTTATGAAAACGTATTGTATAAGTTTTTTCTTAATTATTGTCCAAAGAAACATTATCATTTTTTTTAGTATTTCATAACAAAAAATGGCTTCAAATCGTTAGTGTTCAATGTAGCTCACTCGATGCGCACGGACACTAACGAACGGGGCCGCCGTCTGGCAAAATCATCGCTGTTTCGCGAGTTGCGTGCGAGTTGAGCCCTTTACATTGCGCGGTATAATTTGCAATTTTTTTTAACACCAATAAATAAAAATCATTTCCCAGCAATATTTTTTTGAAATATGTCTTCTTTTGATGTATAGAATACATGGTTCTCGTTTGACTGTTCATGTCTTTTACACCCAGTATGTAATGTTTCATTATAGATAACCTTTCAATAAAGGTAATCTTTCAATATAGGTAATCTTTTAATAAAGGCAATCTTACAATATAGGTAAGCTTTCAATTTAGGTAATCAAATAAGGCGGAAGTTGGAAGCTAACTTCATCTGAATAGTCTTTGTCTGAAACCCTCACCCATTGAGTAACTGGCTACCTACCTATCATGAACTTTCGAAACAATATAAGTCGGTTAACATTAATATTATGGCGTCAAATTTTGATAATATGGTAGTGGTAGCTAGGCAAATGAACTTCAAACAAGCCCTTGAACCAACTAACCGATTCTAAATTTGTATACCTCTGATGATCCTAGACCTCTGAATCTGATTCCAGTAGACGAACCTCTGGCTAGACCACGCAAGCGGTGGTGATTTAACATTTTTAACTTTCTAATCTCTTTGACTCGTCACAAAATTATTACATTTTAAAATATTCGGGACGCTCCAACTAATACTTTTAATTCTTTTTTTGCAAATAATTTAACATTTCTCACGAAGTACATCGACCGCAAATGTTCTGTTATATTTCATAAACTACTTAATTTACCTATTCTGTATGCAAATTAACAGCATTTTTTATTGAATACTAGTTAGATAAGATCCACCTTATTTTGTTCAAATATTTGCCATATTTAAAACTATTTTTGTTATGGCCGCTTGAATTTGCCGCAACGGAATATAAATAGTACTTCTTAAGTTGAATTCAATATTTTATGTTAATTAATTTCCAAGCATATGATATTCTCTCTTTTTTGCTAGATAAAATTTATCGCCTTTGCAAGTTTTAACACAGTAATCATCATTTGGTCATCATATAAAAGGTATCTAGGCTTTAGCGAATACTTTGCATGGTGGTCAAACAATAGATACTATTTTCACTAATTACTAAGACAAGAAAATCATCTTACTGTACATTCATGTATATGATGTAACTTAAATTTAAATTATCTTCTGTCGCAAGGAATTACAATTAGTCACGTAAGATGCGTCTCTGTGATTAAAACCTGGGAATAACAATGTGTCGTAAAATTACAACTCGTTGATAGACACGTCTACTTAACATCTCACGACAGTTATAGCAAAACCATTTATTTTACTATTCCATTCATTTTGCAAATTGTTGTCTTGATATCTATGTCTCTAAAGCACTGTTTTAATGTGTCACGAGACCTATTCTACACGTGTGAGAGTAATAACTCAAATCACAGCTTAAGACTAACGTTAGTACGAGATTCTTATTTATTTATCTAATATCTTTAAACTAACATCCTCAAAGACACGGTATAAAAAAGAATAAATTCTTTAATTGAACAAAAAATTTCTATTATCATTGATTTGTATGCGGTAGAGGTAGGCGAGAGGGGTATTCTAGCTAAACCACTATACCTATACATACATTATTAACAGACCTTTTTTATTTATTTTGTATCGGAGTGTAATCCGCTTACGGCAGTACCCTAAACCACTAGCTTCGTGGACCAGCGGACCGTCGGCTAGACGTGGGCCTGTGCAGGGGTCGCCCAGCACCTGATCACCACGGCACTGAGAATACCTGCTAAATCACTCCGGTTACCTCCATGCCCTTACTGGAGACGACCCGGGGCTTGCCGAAGCATTTCACCGAGCCAAACATTATTAACAGACCTAGGTTTGTCTAGAAAATCCATATGTTCTAAACTGGAACGCATATCCTCCATGAGGAGGCTCCCTTAACCCTACACCTGCGATCACAAGTCCCAGGCACTGGCTCCTTTCTCTGCAACGTGATGGACCCCCCACCCGCACGGTCAATCCTTGGATTGCTAAGAGTTCTCGTCTCATTAAGCAAATTATTTTTGTACTCGTTCGCGCAGCTTCTAATATTGTTTCGAAAAATTATGACTCTGTTTAGTCATTGAAATTTGAACATTTGGTTATACACAACTAATATAGATACGTACAATCACTTATAAGGGATGAGCAGAGCTTTATGTATAACATTTGGTTAAACATAAACCCACATCCGGCAGTATGAGCGATCCAGTGCCTTAAAATATTGAGAGTTGGCAGCCCGTCGCTTAAACTTGGTAACCGCATCTTGATAAGTACTTTATAAGTTTTAACCTTTATTTTAATAGTTGAAGAATAAGAAATAAAAGTTGTTTTATTTTATTAAACAGCAGCTCACATTGTAATACATTTGTTTAAGAATAATCATAACCTGAATACTCTTAATACCATACTTGCCTTTCACGTCAGCAAAATATCACGATGTAATGTTACTTCATATTAGTCTATTTCTAGTGCGCTTATTTAGATTTCTCTTGTAAGTGCATACATAATTATCGATCGCATTGGAGAATCAATAAAGCTCTTATATTGAGGTTATCAACTTGAAAGCTGGCTTTACTAGCTTTCGTAGATACTCGCTCAAAATTTTATGCTATTTGGATTAGTCATGATTCTGTACGTACATAAATTTCTGCCAAAAAGATTTTCATGTAAAATGTGTCCAAGACGAGAACATATGGCTCGCACTCTCAATTGCGAGCAATCGCTTGTCGCAGGCAATGCCGATTAATATGCGATCTGAGGCTTTCTTTTTTATCGCCAGAGGTAAGTACAAAATTTTCTCACCCCCTGACCATGAAGTGGGAATTTCCCGAAAGCGTAACGGGCGGAAAATGCCACTTTCTAGTTAGGTGTGACATAAAAATTATTATCCTACCGTCGCATTGACGTAAGGTGAAAAATTTATTCGCTTTTTATTACTTTTGTGTTATACAATAGTTCTTTTAGGAATGAGACATTGCTTGCGAGAGTAGCGGTCAGTGTAAGAAAATAAAAAAAGCATGAGCCCATAATTTATTGCTTTATTTAAAGTATCACAAAAATATTTTGAACACACCCCTAAATTCTCATTTTATAGAAAAACTACCCTTAAAGTGGTAAACTAAACGATGCTATGATGGTAACTACCTACATGAGATACCTACGTCATAAAGTAGGTACGTTACTGCGGTAAGCCTCAGTATCGGCGGCGTGCCATCGTGAGATAAAAATACTATAATTATTACCATTACAGTACAGTATTAAATAGAGCAAAAAAACAAAGCAAGGGGGGCAGCATATTTAATGTGATTCTTAATTACACAAACGATGTAACAGGATCAAGAGTAACATCCTAAACAAATTAAGATCTCAATCTTCTGTCAATAACCTAATAATAGAATAAAGACATGACCATTGACCATGTAAAATAATCACGTGTTTTCGTATAATCGCTACACATATCAAATGCCTGCCTGCTTCTAATTTTACTATGTAAATGTATCAGTGTTACACGTGACAAAAATAACCGTTGCAAGCATGATAGCATGTGCGTATACTTAATTGTCAGTCTGCAATGCGCAGTAATACAAGGCGCCCCCGCGGCGTCGACGCTCAGATCGCATCGGGTGCCGCTGTAAATGTTTAACTAGACCGCAATAAATTGGATTATTAATAAATATTTAAAAAATATTGCTTACTTTGTATTGGTTTCTCAAGAAATGTTATGGTCAGAATAGACGAGATGATGTGGAGACGAAGAATAGGACTACCTCTTCGTATACCATATGTATCGTAAAACCCCAATACTCGCGCGGTGGCGAGTTAACCACCCAACAGTAAATAAGGTTGAATTACTCGCTTTGATTGGTGGTAGGACCTTTTTGAAGGCCCCCTGTCTAACTACCGCCCTTTCATCAAAATTTGTCGCCATAATAATAATGTAAACAGCGTCATTGCGTTCTGATAATTAATGATAAGACAGCGAGACCCTCTGTGGTCGACTGTTCCAGATGAATCTCGATTTCATCATCGACTTTACCACTAGGTGAGATGAAGGCTTCCCTGTCAAGAATTAAAAAATACCTTTAGCAGTGTGGTGAAGAATTGAGGCCAGGGTACAAAGCAGGAGAATATGATGCTTTATTTTCATTTGAAACTAAAACTTCAGAATAACCTAGTAGGTAACCATAATCTCTTTCTAACCAATTTGTTCTTCTAATAATTCGACGAAGCGCCCGCGTGTGAGTAACGATGCACAAGCACGCGCGATTCAGACGTGGGGCTAGAGGGGGAAAGAGCAACTTCGCGTTGCGTGGTGGTTCTTTCCCCCTTTAGCCCCACGTCTGAATCGTTGTTGTCAAAGTCAAGCTCAAATTATGAGTCCGGACTGCCCAGAATTAAAAGTCTCCTTCGGTTGAATAATTGCTAACTCACAAATTATTTGCTAGACGTTTAAAATGATTTGTGCATGAAAGTGTCGCAGTTAATGAAAGTTACCGACCTGATTGTCCAGCTAATAACTTGCATTCCAAGAGGCATTTTCCTGATGCTTGACTTATAATTATAATATACATAGGTTACTATTTGTACTTCAAATGCTGTTTTACTACTTATGACATAAGTATTTTTACGGCCGCTAATGGTATAAAATTCAATTTATTTCCTTTATGTTTATAACATAATAAGCAAGTTTATTTTAAAAGAATGTATCGTTCACTTCTCTTTCTTAATGATTATTACTGATGACCGTAGAAGGGATTTACGTCAACGGAGATGTTTAAGGCGACGATATTGGGTACATATAATTTTCGAAGGATCATCAAGCGTAATAAGAGCTTAAATTTTGAAATATTAGGTTGGGGAAAAAGTCTTTTCGCATTATAGTATGTATAAACTTGTAATAAAATCTCTTTGGCTATACTATTTGTATCTGGCTGGTTTTGGTATCATTGAAAGTTTAAATTTTAAAGAACATAATTCCAAATTCAAATTAGGAAAATGTGTGATTTTCATTTGTTTTTCGTACCGCCAAGATGAGTGAATCTAGTGAAGAAATTCGATACATTTTAAAATTTTACTACAAAAAAGGTAAAAATGCAACGCAAGCCGCGAAAAAAATTTGCGATGTTTATGGACCTAGTGCAGTGTCTGTGAGAGTAGCACAAATTTGGTTTAAGCGTTTTCAATCCGGAAATTTTGATGTCAAAGATGCACGTCGCTCTGGTCGCCCTATTACAGATAAAATGGATGCCATTTTTGAAAAAGTGGAGCAAGATCGGCATGTCAGTAGTTACGACGTAGCTGAAGAACTGGGAATTGACCACAAAACAGTTTTGGCGCATTTGAAAAAAACTGGGTACACAAATAAGCTCGACATTTGGGTACCTCACGAGCTCACTGAAAGAAACCTAATGAACCGTGTACTCATTTGTGATTCTTTATTACGACGTAATGAAACCGAACCATTTTTGAAGAAGCTGATAACTGGTGATGAAAAGTGGATCACGTACGACAAGAACGTGCGAAAAAGGTCGTGGTCAAAGGCCGGTCAGGCTTCACAGACTGTGGCGAAACCCGGGTTAACTCGCAACAAGGTGATGCTATGTGTGTGGTGGGATTGGAAGGGCATTATTCATTATGAGCTGTTACCACCAGGCAGGACCATCGATTCTGAACTCTACTGCGAACAACTGATGAGATTAAAGCAAGAAGTTGAGAGAAAGCGGCCGGAATTAATCAACAGAAGAGGTGTGGTTTTTCATCATGATAACGCTAGACCTCACACATCTTTAGATACTCAGCAAAAATTAAGAGAGTTTGGCTGGGAGGTGTTAATGCATCCGCCGTATAGTCCTGACCTTGCACCTTCAGATTTCCACCTGTTTCGGTCTCTTCAGAATTCTTTAGGCAGTGTCAGGTTAACATCACGAGAGGACTGCCAAAACCACTTGTCGCGGTATTTTGACCAGAAGTCCCAAAATTTCTATAGCAATGGGATCATGTCCGTACCTACAAGATGGCAAAAAGTTATCGAACAAAATGGTACCTACATACTTTAGTTAAATGTAAATAAACTATATTAAAAAATGTTTTGAATTTTCTTAAAAAATGCGAAGAAACTTTTTCCCCAACCTATTATAAACTTACTAAACTAGACTTCTTACGCAACAAATTAGTATGAGAATATTTTAAAAATTGTAAATTTTGGTGTATTAAAAACTACTGGAACTATTTTCATAAAACTTTATTCATTTTGTAGTTTGATTATCTAAATATCCATATGAGAAAAGAAGCATGTTGTTAGGAAAAAGCAACAGTTTTTTTTGTGTGTGTTCCGAGTGTTTTACGCGCGGTACGGTCCATTAAGTATTGAACCCTTAAGAAGGTGAGGATTTTATTTATTTAGCCTGTAGGGCGAGCTTCGGGCTTCCTAATCGACTAGTATCTCCCGCGAGGGACGAGTCTAACTGTCATTTACGCAAATTAGTTACTCCACGACCTTGGCCATATGAAGTGGAGTAAGAGGATATCCTTTTTTCTGTGGGTTATGTACACAAAAAACTATTGATTTTTCTTAAAAAGATTAAATGTTTTTCATATTAATATTTAAATAATCATATTATCTACAAGACGAATTAAGTTTTATGAAAATAGCTCGCATATCAAATAAAAAGATAAACTAAAACAGTATTTTCTAAAATCCATTTAGAACTGTTATATTTTGTGAAGTGAGTGGCGTGTTTTGTATGTTTAAAAAATTAAACTTTCGTACGTAACTCAATGACGTAATTTAATGTGATTGTTTTTCTTAAATAATCATATCTGTTTGGATAGAGAAGCTTGTAGGTAAATAACTTCCCGGATTCTTTTGTTTCTCTTTGTAACTCAAAATAGCACAGGTTTAAATCTCAGTGGTTTTTAACCGACTTTCTAAAAGGAGGAGGTTCTGTATTCGACTGTATGTATTTTGTATGTATGTACACAGATATCTCCGTCATTTGTGAACCGCTTTTCTTTTTTTGTGTGTTTACAAAACGAAGAGTAATGATTTTAGCAGTCTATGTATGTATGTATTTTTGTATTTACGTATGTTCCACTCTAGCGCCTAAACTGTTCATCCAATTTTGATGAATGAATCAATCAATTCCTTATTATGGTGCGGGAGACATAGGCTACATTTTAACCGACTTTAACAAGAGGAGGAGTTAGAGAATTTTTCATTTTAACCGACTCCGACAGTATGAAGAGTCGAGTTTACCTTGTATATCCCGAATTCAACCAATTTCATTCCATTCTTTTTTCTCATAGTCGGGTTACGGTGTTGTATAAAGTTTTAATTTTTTGTACCTTGACCACTCTGTAATTGTCGTCTCGATCTATAGTTTGACGCCGCCGTGGTGGAGTGGTCAGTAACGCTGCCTACACATCGGGCGGTCCGGGTTCGAGTCCTGGTAGTGACAAATGTTAGTGTGATGAACACAATCATTTGTTCATGAGTCATGGTTATTTATATATTTATTTAAGTTTATTTATAAAAATATCTAGATTATTAAGTATATTTGTCCGTTATCTAGTATCCATAACACAAGTTCTTAAAGATACTTAATTTGGGCTAGATAATTGGTGTGAGCGTAGAAATATATTATTATTATATTAATATGAAAGGACTATGTGTAAATACACGCACAGTACCTCATGCGTATATTTACCAATTTTACAATATAACGACGAAAGATGAATAGAGCTTAAACGCCACTTCGTAGCTACTTGAGATACTGCACGACCACTTATTTCTATTGCTGTCGCCTTTCATATCGCGTCCGTACGTGATTTACCCGCCACCTGTCTTTGTTTATGTACCCCCGATAAACGCACTAGGAAGTAGCGAGAACCAAGATAGCGCTCATACTGCATTCTGTCGTCGGGCCGTAACTAGTCGGGCGATTATGCGCTTAATTGGAGAAACAATACCGGCCTGTGACCGGGTGCTCCCTGTTTTGTATGCGTATGCGGGTCGTGTTCGCTCGCTGGGTTGTCGAGCAAAATGATTTGTTGCTTGTTTGAAGCGTTTAAATGTGTATTATAAACGTAAGTGCTTGAATAGAGAACATTGTAAAGGAATCTTTTTCTTGGACCGTAATACAATTTATTACCACGCTGTTATAGGTTTTTGCGTCATTTGCTCGCTGACCGCCTTCCTTGGGAATGCTGTTGTGGGTGGCTTATGGTCGTAGCACACATATCAACTCGGAAAAAGATCAGCATCGCCGTAACTCGAGCCGTTTAGTATTCTTACATTAATCAGCAACGTAATAACAACACCTCGCCTCGGGACAAGCTCACGAACGGCGGTGCTGTGAGTTAACGTAAGCGCGTGGACGATGGGCCGTAAGCGTGGGAACTGCAAGTTGCCGTGTATATACGAATGATACAAAACGTTAGCCGTAAATAAATATAATTACTTACAAATGTTAAATTTCAGGCCAAATTTTCACCGAAATGTACAACGTACAAACTTTTATATTTTATATGTATAGTGCCAATGGTTATTTTTCTGTATATAAATGTTAAGATATAAAATAATTTGCTGACGAGGCTCTTATATGTACGGATGTCATAATCTGGTTAAATTTTTTTGACATTAAACTATTTAAAAATTCTGAAGAAGTTACCTAGAAGTACGGTAACTTGCAGTTCCCGCGCTTACGGCCCATCGTCCACGCGCTTACGTTTCTTCGTACGCCTTTAATATCCATGTAGGATTCACCCCCTCCTTCCCTCGTTTGTCCGGAAGGTTCTTCTGACTCTTTTCACTGCTCTGTCTTTCGCTCCTCCCCGTGGTGGAAGGAAAGTGAAAGTGCGGGGGCGGGGGGAATCCTTTTTGTGTTCGATAATCCATCTATCGTAGAAGGCTATAGGATATAATAATAACCGACACGACATTAACGCGAGCGAAGCTCACTAGTTTTATATACAATTTAGTAACGTTTTCTAAGATAAGCCGACACATTAATTACATTTAGTTAATGAATTGATTAGGTACTCACATTGAATATTTACACACTTATACGTGGCCATTTCGCAGTGTTGAATCACGGACTAATTCAGCAGATAAACATTAATGGAGACATTAACTGTTCCGTTAGAAACATCGAGAGGATTTATTTGGGGTAATTTTATTGATGTCCGACCTAATAATTGTCGTAATAAGAATTCCGTTGAATTATGACATACGTGCACTCAATTTACGTCAAAATTGTCTCACTTTGTGGACTTTTCAGACCTAATTTTGAAGCGATGTGAACAGACTTGTTTAAAACCGCTCCAGAGGGATTTTAATTTACACTTATAGTTTTGTAAAGCGAGGAGAATTTTATGGCGCAGTTTTACAAAAAGGCAGTTCGGAGCTTATCTTTCAGATGAAATACAGATAAATATTATAAAAGTGAACAATACTTTGCAAAAAAAAAATTCCAATTGAAAATATACTATTAAAAACTGCTACAGAGCCTTAATAAGTAAAATAAAAATGAGATAACATGTTAAATAACGGCAATAATTATAAATTGTTAAATTTTAATGAGGATTTTACGATGTTTTTGAAAATTTCATCATTTAATATACTTACTTACTAAATTATGTATAAAACATATTATATGTATTAATACATATAATGTCCGATTGCATTTGACAAAGTTATAATATCAAACATTTTCAAGTGCAATCGGATATTTTAATAATTAATTGAAAAATGGTCTAAATACGAGCTCGCGGCTATTTTACGACCGTACACCTTGGGTCGTCCCAGCTAGTCCCAGCTGGACCTGTGTGGTGAGACTCCATTTTTAACTCAACTACTATACATTTTATTGTTACTTTAGATACATTGTAACTTGACATTGCCTTAACCTTAATGCATAATAACTAATTCGCGAAGCCATTTGTTGCGAATCGGCCTCCTTTGTATTCTCTTTACTTTAGATAACTGCTTTTGATAGATTTATTTGTATGACGTTTTGTTTTTTATTAAAATGTATTGGATTTTTCTGTCGGTCAGTAAGTCGCCTTTTTCGTTCTCCCGTTTCTAGCTCTCTTTGATTCCCGTTAAAAGAGCTATCGATAACACCATTAATTAAGAATAGAATATAAGGTTTTAATAGCCAAACCGACGCATGAAGACGCGTCGGGGGTTAAGACGTAATAAAGGTTGAAAGTTCCAAGAAGGGTTGGTGTCAGACAAACGGCTGGCCATAAAATCTGCAGTATGTCGATCAAAACATACTGCACCCACTTTAAATTATTAGAACCAGGGTAGGAGGACGAATCAGATTTATTTATCCACCCATTGTAAGTTTCATCGCTTTATTGGTATTTAAAATTAACCTTAGAAGTCAGATTATGAACCGGTGTAATCCCAGTATAATCTTCAGGAGATAGAATCCTGCTAATATCAGATTGCAACTTGCTGATAATTATAAAGTCCGTTTCAAGTTAAATTAAATACTTGCTCGTGAAAGTTGACCAGAATGTAATGTTTTTAACATACAACATGCGCTTCTTGGAAATTGAGCATCTTTAAAACGTTCGAGAATTTCAACATCAATTTGGTTTGTAATAAAAATATACTGGTAACACTTAGGCCCCATGCACATCGCTACTTTTCGCAGCGATACAAATACGATTCATTCTCGATGCAGCATAAATAGTCGCAAATCGTCGTACTATTACACACGCATTACTAAAAGCAGCGATATAATCGCGATGCAGTCGCTTTTCAGTAGCTCGTTGCGTACGTGGAGTGATACAGTCGCGATGCCAACGCGATACAGGGTCAGAAGATCGCGGTGTGCGGCTGTTCTTTTTCCCCTCTACCCCCGCGTCTAAAGCGATACAAACCAGATGCAACAACCACTACAAACACGCGATTCCATAGATACAGAGGCTAGTATGAATCGATACAAAACTTGTTGGTCGCTGGTGTCGCGATGCAACCGCGCGTCTATCAAACGCGCTTTGTATCGTTGCAAAAAATCGCAGTGTATAAAGGCCCTTAGTTACCTACATTTAAAGTGCATCTTCAAAATCAAGATTTTTTTTGTTCGTTTAATTTGTATGCTTAAAGTTGTTAATTTTTTGTATCATTTCAATAAATACTTCTTTTACAACGATCCTAAATCTACTAATATTATTGTCATTAGGATTAGTGTCAGACAGACAGACGGCCATACCATGCAAAAAGCAAGCAGTAAGTGACATATTACCACCTACCCCAAATAAATTGAGACAAGGTTAGGAATAAGAAGAAAGGATATTAATATTTTTAATAACAAAGTTTTCCAAAATTTCTCTAGATCAAAAATCATTCATCAAACATCATAGTTTTTAAAGCCCCCGAGGCAAAGAGAGGGGTGTTTTAAGTTTGACGTGTCCGCCTGTCCGTGTATCTGTGAGTCTGCAACGTCGTTTATCGTGATAATTGGTTGATAGGAAATGGAATACAATTAGTCTCTACGTTTCAATCAAAAAAAGGAAGTGGGCTACAACTCCTCGGTCCATCAGTGGTTATTTGGTGTTAATGACTTCCATCTTACGACTAGACCACAGATGGATTAAGGTGTCTTCCCACTATAACGTATATCACATGACCGTAATAGGAACATGTTCGGCACGGAAGGTAACACGATACGATACTCTAGTTGATTAATCCGCGCACTACCTACGGCAAGAGTACAATACTGTTCGAGGGGGCACAGTTTTACAATGCTTTACCAAATGAAATAAAATAATGTGATAGCATACATATGTATAAAGAGAAACTCAAATAATTTGCCTCAGAGGCAAAAAGTATTATTTCAGTAGTTTAATTATAAATTTAACGGTGAAGGAAAATATCGTGAGGAAACCTGCACACACCTATGAAGAAATCCTTAGGTTGTGTGTGAAGTCAACCAACCCGCACTTGGCCAGCGTGGTTGACTAAGGCCTAATCGCCCCTAATGTGGGGTAGGCTTGAGCCCCTCGGTGGGGACATTATAGGAGTTGTTGATGATGATGAGTAGTTTAATATATTTTGTATCTTATTGTAGATGAACAAATTATGTTTGTATGAGAAATAAATTTCTTTAAACCGAAACCTATACCATACCGTAACCGAACTACCATGCCCACTTGAAGGTATCAACACCGTATCACAGTCTATAGAAGTCACACTGTGACCGTATCGTACCCTGGCCGTAACCATATAAAAATATAATATAATATATTTCCATGCTCCCATCAATTATCTAGCCCAAATTAAGTATCATTAAGAACTTGTGTTAGGGATACTAGATATCGGACAAACATACATAATAATGTAGAAATTTTAAAAATACACTTAAATAAATATAGAAACAACCGTACCTTTGTACAATTTTCTGTCTTATTGTCTTGTTCTTTTGTAATTGTCTTGTGTGTACATAAATCGTTAAATAAATAAATAAACCATAACTCTGATGACAAATGTTTGCGTCCATCAAACAGACATTTGCCACTACCAGGATTTGAACCGGGACCGCCCGCGCCCGTTCTGTAGGCAGCATTACTGACCACTCCACCACGAAAGCGTTAAAAAAGGATTCGTTGTATGAATTAATATGAAAAACCGCTCATCAACCGCGTGTATCATGGCGTGTCTGGATAATGTTGGCACCAGCAAAATACTCGCCGAGTATTTGTTAACGCTCCGGGCATGATACAGTATGTGCACTGTCAGTGATGGACTTGTCTAGTAGCGTTGTTTCATATTAATTCATAGATAGATATGATACGGTGTAGTGGGCAGAGACCTTTAATGCTACCTGCCATACGACGCTCGGAAACTTTCTTTTACCGCCAAGAACTGAGTCCGATCACTATAATCGAAGATTTTACTGCTGCTGCCCAGATATCAAATTGGAGTATTAAATTAAGATTGCATGTACGATTTTATATGCCGCTAACTGTGAGTGCGTTTTGCCGCTGCCGTTAAATTAACAAAATATCGGTCCTCTTTATTATCTTATGATCTATTTGATGAATCTTCCTTGAATGAACACCATTAAAATGGAAGGTGACTTGTCGATAGACTGTAAGATCGTTAGAAGATGGTTTACACTCTGCGTGCGTGCGATAACAATTATTTTTTACGCGCTCACCAATTATTAGCCCAAATTAAGTATCATTAAAAACTTGTTTATGGATACTAGATAACGGATAAACATACATAATAATCTAGTGTTAGCAAATTGAGTAGAATTTTATATAAAAAAAAACATTATTACATAAACGCACACGGTTATTATTACTTATAAAGAAATATCACAACAAAGAACTTAATACAATGAAATCTATTTAAAACTGAGTAACAGAAATCATTATGAAAATGACGACACAAGCTACTACGGAAGCGCATGCCGGTCGAAGAGGAAAGACGGCGCGCTCTGGACAACACCGGCTTTTATTTAATTGCCTCGGACGGTGTTGCCAACACTAGATATTTTATAAATAAACCATGATCTGTGAACAAATGTTTCTGTTCATTGCACAACCATTTGCCACTACCAGAATTCAAACACCGACCGCCCGATGTCTAGGCAACGTTACTGAACACTTCTATTTTTACCTTGTTTTTTACTTAGGTAATTAGCAGAAAAGGTAATCGAATACCTATGTTTTAAAGCATTGATGAAAACTTAAACAAATTGTACTCGTATTAAGAATTAAAAATTAGAGCACGCCGATACATTATAACACTTGGATCTTTTCACTAAAGTATTAGACATCAACGCGCTCCGTAGTAGAGAATATTTACTTCACTGGCAGTAAATTTAAGTTGGCAGTATCTAGTAAAAAAATACCATATCACTTATTAGGATTTGCTGCTTCTGCCATGTTAAATTCTACCTTACTGAGCAGCTACATTAACACTTGGATCTTTTCACTAAAGTATTAGACATCAACGCGCTCCGAAGTAGAGAATATTTACTTCACTGGCAGTAAATTTAAGTTGGCAGTATATAGTTAAAAATACCATATCACTTATTAGGATTTGCTGCTTCTGCCATGTTAAATTCTACCTTACTGAGCAGCTACATTAACACTTGAATCTTTTCACTAAAGTAATAGACATCAACGCGTTCCGTTGTAGAGAATATTTACTTCGCTGGCCGTAAATTTTTTTTTTTATTCGGTAGTGTTTTTAAACTTATCCTAAGTTCAAGAAAACTATGTCATTGTTTCTATTTGGTATTTTGTCAGCCCTATTACCAAGTTCATTAGTATTATATCTGCAAATCAAAGCGATCAAATTAGGGAATGCTACGGTAAATAAAATCGTTTGTTAATCTGCGCACGATAAGCCGGTATGCAGATGGTCAGATCTGCTTCTATATTTCGTATACAATGTTCAGTTTTGTAGGCAAAGTAATAAGTTGTGTATTTCTCCGGAAGCCTTCGTTGCTTGAATCGCTAATGAGAGAGCGCAATTCAAATCGACTGATTTATAAGGAGTGAGCCATTTTGCTCGGCACACGTACGATATTTATACACTTAGTAACAACCATTCGGTTATTCAAATTCCTATCGTAGATAAGTAATGAATCTTATACGAATTCTAAAGCAATACTGGTTTGTATTGCGCTTTACGAGGTGAAATAATAATACGCATTGCAACCGTTGTCGTATAAATTTTGTTTTCTTAGAGCTGAAAATAACTTTCCAGAGATATTCTTTGGAAAGTTATTGAAAATATTCAAAGCAATGACTGGATTACAACAATTTTAGAATGATAATAATAAGTCTTCATGTATGTAGATGCGCATTGTTATCGTTTTTTAATTAAATTGATTCAAAATATATGAATATTAAATAAAAAGACATTGAGTTAAATAAATATGTAATAACTGTTTTGTAGTTTGTTTGCCTAGACAACAAAAGAAGAAAGAATAGCTAACGTAATCAGCACTTAGTATTATTGGGTGGAAGAATAATGCGTACATTTATCATAAGCTAAAGCACAACGGATTAACCGCTCGAATTCGTAGCAACACTAGAGCAACCTGGGTCCGTAGACAAAGTAACAAATAGAAACGATGGCGAAGTTCAATAAGAACAAAATGCATGGGATTGGCTTAAGTCATCGTTATATCACGTGGACAATCAGCTCTAAGTAAGCTGGTAGCGCAAGGTAACACGCTGTAGATAACCAAGCAATATAAATAAATAAATAAATTGTTTATTCATAAGTAAAGTACATGATTTTTCTTAAATGTAAACAAATCTATATACTAATAATAAAGCTGAAGAGTTTGTTTGTTTGTTTGTTTGTTTGTTTGTTTGTTTGTTTGTTTGTTTGTTTGGTTGAACCCTAAGATCTCAGCAACTACTGGCACAAATTGAAAAATTCTTTTTTCGTTGGATAGTCCATTTATCTAGGAAGGCTATAGGCTATATAACATCACGATACGTCCTATAGGAGCTGAGCATCAATGAAGAATGTTGCAAAAACGGGAGAAAAATATTTCTTTTCAAAGCTTTCACTGCGTGCGCTGCGTAAACGGTTAAAGTTACGTGAAAATTATGTGTGACGGAATTATTCTCCATTAAATTTTCTAAAAAAAAGTCCGCGACAGCATATATCTATCTTTTATGGTTGGCTCACTATAACCTTTCTTTTTGGTAATCAAATTTGTTTTAAAATAATGCATTATCTGCGATGGTGTTTTTGTATGCATGATATTATTCCTTATCAAAATAAATACATTATTTATCACAAGTATTTAATTTTGCACAAAATTGTTCATGACTTCATTTGATTTCAATAAATATCTTAAGAAATATCATAGTTTGAAATAAACGGAAAATAAAAAAAATTGATTTTCAGAGATTTCTTTGCGTGCGCTGCGTAAACGGTTAAAGTTACACAAAAATTATGTATGATGGAATTATTCTCCTTTAAAAGTTCTAAAAACAAGTTATAGACAGCATTTATCTATCTCTTAAGGTTGACTCGCTATAACCTATTTTTGTTAATAAATTTTGTTCTAAAATAATGCTTAAGATGCGAAAGTATTTTTGTAAACATGATATTATTCCTTATCAAAATGAATACATTATTCATCACAAGTATTTATTTTGTACAAAATTGTTCTTTACATCATTAGATTTCAATGAATATCTTCAGAGATATCATAGTTTTAACATAACTCCGCAGCTAAATAATGATCAAGTACTACGCACGCATCTATACTGAGTTGTTTTTTTTTGGTTGATCGCGCTTATCTTAGGAACTACTGATCCCGTCAGATTCAGACGCCTCAGCTCACCGGTCAGGAATCCTCTCTGGAGTGATTCGACCTTAAAGCTTGAGGACCCACCGAGGTCCTCTCCTTTACTAAAACCCCTGGTGACTCAAAGAAGGTCATCAGAGACATCCTGTAAAAATAGTAAAAAAAAACCGCCTAGAAGGAGTCGGATGCGTGATCGAAGGGTTCCGTGCCATAGATTTTATCAAAACTGTCCGAAAATTATTTGAATTTAAAATCAAATATTTTGTTAATATTTCAAGTTTCTACCTGTTATCGTTATTGAGACCGAATATTAATTTTATTTTTATTTCATTATTTATTTTTAAAGTGAATAATATAACTAAATATTCTGTGAATATTTCAAGCGTCTATCTGTTGCCGTTATCAAAATCGACCAAAAAAAGTCACGTTTATTTTATGGGAGCCCCTTCAATATTTATTTTATTCTATTTATTAGTATTTGTTGTTATAGCGGCACCAGAACTACGTCATCTGAGAAAATTTCAACTGTCTAACTATAATGGTTAATGATATACAGCCTGGTGACAGATGGACAGGCGGACGGCGGAGTCTTAGTAATAGGATCCCGTTTTACCCTTTGGGTACAGAACCCTAAAAAGGGGAACTACTGATTCAAATTGAAAAATTCTTTGATTGTCTATTTATCGAGGAAGACTATAGGCAAGGACTTCCCAAACTTATTTTCATAGTGACGCCCTTAGGAATTTTCCAATTTTTCAGCAAAGTTAAGTACATACCTACAAAAACAAAAAAAACGGAGGCAGCCGCCCGGATTGCGAAAGATGCTGTGTTCGATTTTTTCGCCCGCCCTAGACAGTCGATCCGGGCTCAAGTTTTGAAATTGCGACTTTCATTTCTTTCTCTACATTTATTTTCGTTCTACTAGCTCGCATAGCAGCTAGACAGCCATTCTATGTGGATCGTGTCACTACGCCCGCCCCCGGGATAGAACCGCGAACCTTGGGATGCCAGGGCATCGCGACGCGCAGTATGGGAAACCCTGATATAGGCCTATATACCTCCATAGCATCACTCTACGACTAATAGGAATTGAGCATCAATGAAAAATGTTGCAAAAATGGGAAATCCACGCGGACGAAGTCGCGGGCACAGCTAGTATAAAATAAGGTGATAGTTATTATTGTTTGCCTGAACTAGGTTAAACCTGTGTTTCAGGCGTGAAAGTGCTTACACGTTATTAAATCTAATTGCACAAATTCTTACACATTTAGTAAATTACAAGTAAAAGTGATTATTTATACAAATATACCAAAAAAGCTGAATCGAATTAATTCTAGTTATTTATAGATTAACATTAACTCCTCAGTTTGTTCATAAGATAAACTTTGGAGGTACTTAAATATAATTTTCTTACAATTATAATAATTTAGCTCATAAATATTCAGTAATCTATTTACTCTATTATACAACAAGGGACTTATAAATGAAAAAAATCTATTTGTATAGCTAAATTTCGAGGTATTAATTGAACTGCAGAATATGGCCGATGATGACGAATTCTTATCGATATAACGATTGTCTAAGCCCCCTGTTCCGTAGTCTAGTGGTTCGCCCAGCTGAATTCCAGGGGTCCTGGCTTCGATCCCCAGGCTTGTTTTAGACTGCTTTTCTGGAGGATGTGAAAGCTGAGCTACGTCGTTGACGTCGTCGTGGTTGAGTGGTCAGTAGCGCTGCCTATACATCGGGCGGTCCGGGCTCGAATCCTGGTAGTGGCAAATGTTACTGTGATGAACATATGAAGTTTTAATAAACTAATATTCTTCAAAATTATTCATAAAGAAATCTTCTTTAAGGTTTAATAATTAATATTATACCATAAAATTTGCAATTTTAAGTCATAATTGACTGTAAAACCATAATAAAAAAGATTTTTTTCTTGAAAAATGCACTGAAAAAAATCGACTTGCCTCAGGCGGGACTCGAACCCGCACCTTCCACAATCCGGGTGGACGCGTTGACCAATTTCGCCACCGAGGCACTGCTTTTCGCTGTCGAAATTTGTCAGTGCTTGGTGCTTATGTTTTTATGGTAAACATCGTTTCATCAAATCTTTGATATTTGCACGATAAAAGCGATAGGTTGCGCTTTTATTTTATTTTTTCAGCGTAAATTACTTTATTCTACTAATCATACCTTATTATTTTTTACTTTTAGATATTGGAACTTAATATTTTATTTTTGGAATTTGAGCAGTAATAGTGGGAACTTCCCTAAGACTATTAATCCGAGCTTTGTTCTCGAGTCATGGTTGTTTATTTAACTTTTTTTATAAAATAGGTATCTAGATTATTATATATATTTGTCCGTTATCCATAACACAAGTTCTTAATAATACTTATTTTGGACTGGATAATTGGTGTGAGCGTGGAGATATTTAGCTACGAAACTATGTCATCGTTTCGTCTAATGCTAAGATATATAGCGAAGCGAGTAAGATGTGGTGTGATGTATGCAGATGCGCCGCTGCAAGGAAGATGTGCGACAGAAGGGAAGAAATCAATAGCTCTCTTCCATAGCATCTATTCACAGCACGCATTCTTCCATATAAAAAACATAGCTTAATTCAACCCGTTTCCACCAGTGCAGTGCTATGTGAACCAAGGAATATGATTGGTCTATATCCAACGCATCCATAGCAATGTCATAGCACATCTCTGGTGCAAAAGCGTTTGGCTAGATAACACCATCTGATGAAAGCCTGTTTGAACAACATTATTGTTTTCCAACAGTTACTTAGTTATAAGATAGCCAGTCTCTCAATGATCGGAGGTTCCGGGAAGCGCGCTTCTATCTTTCCACTTTCAGGGAACCAATCAACATTGAGTTCTGCTGTGCTGTACTATGCAATTCCCTATGTCGAATCGCTCCTCATAGATTATAATTAACATCCGTATTCACAAACATTACTATGAGATCACTCGACACTTGGATAAGAAACGAACCAATCACAGAGCTCTATTCAACGCAATGGCATTGAATAGAGCTCTGTGATTGGTTCGTTTCTTATCGAAGACTCGAGTGATCTCATAGTAATGTTTGTGAATACGGGTGTAAGAAACTAACATACCCTGCTGCGCTACGTTGCTATGTGCGGCTGCGCTTTGTTTACGTTGTCGTTTTGTTTTTGGTTAGCATTTACCAATAGGTATTAGGCGCTGGGATGTGCTTATCGAAATTAGCGTGTTATTTAGCTGCGCATAGCACAGTGCAGCGTTGCGCTAAGTCACCCTAATCACAGTATTATATATCGACCTTATCATGATCCACTATCGACTAATGACTTTCTTTTACAAATACTTATTACTGAAATTTATATGAACGAAATATAAGATGACTTAATTCGGAATACACTTAGAAGTATATTAAGCAAAGGTCTGTCTAGTATTAGCTCGTTAGAGTCGGTGGCTTGTCCGGATGGTATCGCTTAACCCCCTCAATTAGCGTGGCCCCACTATCTCGCCAATAACCCCAAAGGATATGTTCAGTTCACATTAAACATACAATGTTATTTACGTATGGGAACGGTGAACGCGTTTACCGGATTTCATGTTGGCAATTTCATCTTAATTGCTAATGAGGGTTTTGAGAAATGTTTTTTTCGTTGTGTTTCAACCTTATCTCAATACTGTAAAGTAAAAAATTAGGTAACTATTGCCGTTTTAAAGGAGGTGTGGATGCAATAAGTCGAATTCGGGGATTCCGCTCTCGTTACTTCTTAAAAGTGGACAGTTATAAGTTAATCATGTAAAGTCAGTTTCCTTAAAAACCGAAATTACTTTACGTAACTGATTTTAAATGAGGGTAGATAGGTGAAAGTAGCTATTATTGCAACAACTTTTTATTTCTTTCTTTTCTTCTTTATTTCGCCATTTAAAAATCGTAAAAAACATCAGTCCCTATCATAATATCAAAGTCGACCTATGAAGAGAGTTAAGCTCTCAATAACCTAACTACTATCTACAATTCTACACTTTTGCTTACTAGTCATAAGGTTTTGACAGATATCCTTAACAAAATATGTCAAATTTCTACCATTACCAATGGAAACTATCGTTATTTATTTTATTGAAACCGGCTTTTAGGGATTGAATCCGGAACGGACTCATTCGTCAGTTGCCAACCATAGTTGCCGACATAGCGCAGATAATTAGCAAGCTAAAGTGGCTATGGGCAGGGCACATATGCCGCAGAACTGATGGTCGTTGGGGCAGACTAGTTACTGAGTGGAGACCGCGTATCGGCAAAAAAGTTTAGAGCGTTCTGTTGCTAGATGGGATGATGATATTTGTAAGGTAGCGGTCAGGGATTGGAGGACGTGAGCTGAAGATCACGCTGACGCTGATGATGATCATCATATCAGCACAGTGTGTGATATCAGTAACAGAATACTTTTTATTAAGTAACAATTAGTGTACCGTTAGAAAAGTTTTGGTCGACGGGATCTAATGAAGATACCTCAACTACAAACCACACAACTAGGACAACATGTGAGTGTGATAAGCTAATTTGTTTAAAAAATAATATAATTTAATTCACATTTACTTTATTTAGAAGTTGGTAACGACAACATTGCCACCACGAACTACGCACTAGCAGCCAGCTACCTCTTGAAAACAAATGACCATGAAATTACATTGATATTTTGGAGTACAACTACAAAATGCTACAACGCCGCTATTCGACTACTTTTTATCGCTGCGATGTGGTGTGAAGGTGATACTTATGAATACTCCCTTAGGAGGAATTTAGTAAAAGTCTATACCTACTAGATGTATATAATAATTTCTATACCTTCAATTCGCTTCTTTTGCAATGCAGTTTATTGATAGATTTTTACAATGCTTGTAAATATAAGTTTGCGTGTGGTATGGATCATATATAATTTCCAAACGGCAGTAAATATACGCTCCCTATTCACAGGGTGGATTTATGAAAATTTATGAGCAGAAATAAGTTAGAAGTAAGCTTACAAGTATCAATATTAAATTTAAAGTGTTTAACTAAACTTAGCTACGCAGTAATTTGATTCAACGCCTAACGGGGTAAAGTAGGGGATGAAAGTTTGTATGGGGAAACAAGATTTGTCAGACAATTTTTTTCCAAATCTTCACAGGAGTACTCCTTTCGATAAATGAGTAAACATGTGTTTCAGACTTGTACATAATTCAAACCTTTAAAGGGGCAAAATCAACATGATATTTTATCTTCATTATTGTAGATAAAACCATAAAACTTTGAATTTAGCTTTTTGATAAGAAGTAAATAAGTATTTATGCCACACCTGACCAGAAAGTGGTATTTTCTGGTCAGGGGGTGACATAAAATTTGTACTTACCTCGGGCGGTAACAAAGAATGCCTCAGATCGCATACTAATCGATTAATCGAAATAAATACTCGATCTGACACATTAATTGTTTTACCGCCCTAGTTAATAAATGTACTATTGTTCTAGCGGTTTTTGAAATTTCGACCAACATAGGGACGAAAATAGGTGATGAAAGATCGCATAGAAGTACAAAAAAAACGGCCTATGTTTATACCTACGTACTTTTGGAAAAATGTGTATGATGAGAGAAAAATTAAGTACCTACCCAAATAAAATAAAATTGCTAGCCAAAATAACTGTTCTATGCGGATGAAGTTGCCAGCAAAAGCTAGGTTTATCTAAAACACTACGGCAACTAAATCATTGCAATCGCAATCGTGTTAAAAAGTCACCATTTATGATTCCAATTTCTTAGAAGAATTTATTACTGCAACACAATAGCTAAATATTTATGCAGCATTTGTCGTGGTGTGTCAAAAATTTTAATACAAGATTATAATTCAAGATCTTGTCTGCATATAAAATATACGCCAAGCGAAAGTCTCACGTACATTTATTCTAAGTGCGGACAAGTGAACGAGCATTATTTTATTCGCGTAAAATGCACGCACGCCTCAATTGAGCGCGAACTTTAACATGTTTTATATCGAGCGAACGTTGTAAAAGACTAGTTTTATAAGGCTTCTAGTTATATTATGTGCGTTTAGCTTTTAGCGTCTATGACTGAACTTAAATATTGCGAAGTGTTATGACAGTATTAGGTACCACAGATAATATAATATTATACGTATTACTCACTCTCCTATTGAGCTAGCGTTTGATGTTGCACTTTAATACAAGGCGACATATCGAGTTTCGTGTCTCTAGATGTGACATCTCTTAAATTCAAACTTCTAAATTTTTCAGCAGTGACAAATGTTAATACTTAAATAAATATCTGTAAAAAACTTTTGTCTGCCCCACTCCAAATTTTATTTCGGGTCGGTGTAATATGTGTAAACATAGTAGGTACTAAAAAGGGCTGTCTGGACGGTTTTACGATCTGCCTACTAAACCCTCTTTGGGCATGCTCAAGTGGTACACTCCATCATATGGGTTACCTATGGTGATAAATGCGTGGGAGCGATAAAAGCTAGCACCCAAAATATACGCATGTAAAACTATAATTTTAACATATTGATGTAATGATGTTTTGAAATCATTACGTAGTTGTAAGAGTTTCTTTCGCGGTTTCGTCTCCGTCTCAGCATATTTATTATTTGGTCCCGAAAAGGCGGTAGGGTTTTTGACGATTTCAAATTACTTAGCAAAGTCCATCTAAATAAAGAAGATTTTGATTTTGACCAATAGTACCTACACAAGACAAAAAGAAACAGTATAATGTACTCTAATAGGCTTATTACTAATAAGTTATCTCTTCCATGCAACTTTGTAAGAAAGGAAAATAACGGAAAGCTATACCACGGGAAATAAAATAGTCCGTATATTCATAAAATAAGAGTACATTTCACTCGGAAAACTATACTTATTTTTCAAAAACCGCTAAGGTTAGGAGGCTAAGAAGTGACTCCAAACTTAACGTTTAGTAATGCTGTAGTGCAAGTTCATTTTGTTTTCTCTATCTTTATGGTCCTTTTTACCCAAATACATTTTCTCTTGAAATAAATTCACTTATTCGTGAAGGTCATATATATTTAATCAATTATAAAAAAGAAAACGGCATTTAAACAACTGTAACTTATAAATTCTCCGTAAAACTTCCGCATACGGAATTAATTAACGCGCTGCGCGGTAGCTGCTAATTCATAAATCTCTTTTTAAATGTGAATTACCGTCAAAGCCCTCGGTGCGGGAGCGGCCGCACTCGTGACGCGACGTACAAACCAAATGAGTGTACTCCTTAATTAGCCGTTATACTATAAATTTTAAAACCGATGATAAGGTCCCGTTGCGCGCTCACTGGGAACCCTGCTCGCGGGTTAATAATGTTTCGCGAATTAAATTTAATTAATTCCTCCTCGCCGGACCTACTTAAAGGAACGGATCTGGTTACGAAATAGCGAGCTATAAATAAACTACTACCAAGTTACTCATAGTAACCTGTTTCAATCATTACTAATTAGATGTCAGACGACATTGTTTTACTCACAGCTTTACTCAAATGCGATTTGGTTGAGAAAAAAGTTTGGAACGGGAGTTATGCGTGTACCGTTTTAAAAACCACGCGCGGAGGAGATTGTCTCTTATACGTAAGGCGTTCAATATAAAGTTAGAATGAGGTACAAACTCTTTGCAACCGATAAATGTTAATACTGGCTATTAAAATAAATAATTTGAAAAGCTTTTGTTTTTAAAAAGGAGGTCTTTTGTTTGCAGTCTGTCGTAGCAGGTTGTCGAATATGTAAAAATATTAATGGCGCGTGATATGTGCTTGAAAAATTTCACTATGGAATGATAATCCAGATTTACAGGATGCTTTAGGACCAAATGTTCCCCCGTACTCCACAGTTTCACGTTGGTGTGCCTAATTGAAACATGGAACAACATCCACCAAAGATGACCCTCGCTCGAGCCGCCCCACAACGTCTTTTTTCTGGGATAGTAAAGGGGTGTTCACGAGACATCTCGATCATGGAGCCAGCAGGCTTTTTATATGCAGAACAATCAAAAAATTGCGTCACTAAATTCGCGAGAAACGACGAGGCAAACTAACAAAAAAATGTTTTTTTTTCCAGCAAGATAATGCCTCAGGTTACAGGTCCGCCATTGCTATGGCTTCAATTCGAGATGCTGGCTTCGAAATACTTGTCCATATTCACTCGACTTTGCCCCTTGTGATTCTATAATTCCCGTGTCACGATGTTTGTCCGGGATAAACTCCGAAACTAACAATCCGATTTTAACTTTTTTTTAATGTGTGTTTTGTTCCAACTTGAGTGATAGGATAGTTTTTATCTTGATAATATTGTTATAGGACAGTAGTATGAAATTACCACAGCAACGCGTGGCCGGGACAGCTAGTAAATTATAAATTTTTCGACACCATAAAATTCCGATGTCACTCAATGCATTTAAGTAAAATATCATCTTGTCCTGGTTGTTCGCTGGTATTTGTTGGTTTACTGAAGGTTAATTACTTTTTGGGTCTGATGTCTCTTTTATGTAGGTGATAAGGCGGCAACCTGTCACTGTTTTGAGGCACTGCCTGGCCCATAATGCCAGGAGCATCCTGGCATTATGGGCCTACCTAAAGCTCTACTCAACACCTTTTGAAATTATGGGTGTAATTTTCCAGGCCATTTATAAAAATTAAAATATATCTATGATCTACAGAGGTCGACTACCTACAAAATGTAACACGTTGGTCCATTTAGAAGTGTGTGGTGCAGTGATTAGAGTACCTAATGAGTGTTAAGGTCGTATCACACTTATCAGCTCGGAACAGTATCGCCTCTTTTTACTATGAAAAAATCCGATGCGCTACGTTCCGTACCTGTTTCATAGCTGCTGCAGCGTTCATAGGCCACCTTTAGTTTGACACTGCCGGTGAATTGGCGAGGTTTTAATAGAACGGCACCACCAGAGTGGTACACATGTAGCGGGCAAAAAACGCTATTGCCTCGTGCGCCCGTAATATATTCACGCGACGGCGCCGGCGAGTGCAGAGCGGTGTTCGCCACTGCAACCCTGCCTTTGTTAATGTTACTGCTTGCTGTACATAAACGGAATGAAACTTGTCGACCGCGCCGCCCGATAACGGAGCGTTTTGTTGTAATTAAGAGCAGCGAGAGCGGGTCAGCCGACTCAGCCGTCCTGAACGCATTACCACCGAGTTATGGAGACATTTTGACCGTGCTCAGATTGTCTAACTACCAGCTTGTCATGTTATGCACAAACTCGTATTATAAATCTGCTGGCGATGACGTCGCTCCGGCGAGATTGTTTGTTAATTATAACTAATAGACTGCCTGTGTCGAATAAGATTCATGACATCTTTCTTGTTACACTGGCGTATAGAGGTTGAGGTATGTGTGCATAATCGTAATTTAAGCATTAAGTAAAATGCCGTAACTGTTATATTTTATAGTCCCGAGTCGGTGACAACTGTTTCCATGTGCAAGTCAAGACAGTGTTTCTAATATGCACTCACTATGAAATAAGAGCTATGCATTTTGTAAATGTCTTGGGTTGACAAAAGTACTAACAAAAGTAGAGGCAATCTTAAAAGAAGCTAAATCTATGAAAACAATTTTGTATTGTGATATTATTAAATTTCTTTATATCACCATCAATCCACACTGCTGGGGGCATATTCCTATGGCACGCCACTCAACTTGATCTTTGGCTCTTCTTTTGACTCTACGCACTTAAAAAGTTCATCATCAACAGCTCTTATAATGTCCCCGTCCCCACCGAGGGGCTCGAGCCTACCCCACATTAGGGTCGATTAGGCCTTAGTCAACCACGCTGGCCAAGTGCGGGTTGGTAGACTTCACACAACCTAAGAATTTCTTCATAGATGTGTGCAGGTTTTCTCACGATGTTTTCCTTCACCGTAAAAGCGTCAAATAAACGTGCATATGAATTCAAAATTTGAAAACACATTGGTACGGGGCGGGGTTCGAACCGGTGCCCCCGGCTGGAAGGCAGCACCCTTACGCACTACGCTACCGACGCTTCCTTAACAAGTTATAAGCCTAAAAATTAAACTTCTTAAAAACCATCCAAATTAAATGATTTTAATCTATTCCGTCGTCACCGAGTAGTTCCGAGAAATAACACATTTCTATAAAATTGCTGTATAGAATCTCGCTTTCATCGACACATTCAATTACTATAACACTTTTCTCGGCTTCTATTAATTGGCGCGTAATACATGTGTCATTCGTGTGAACTTATGAGAGGTAACGGACCTTAAAATGGCTTGACAAGTTTTCTTTTGTAATCGACTGCCATATAACAAGTCCCTTTTTGTGCGTCGTACAACATTATTCATCACTTACATCTTAATTGGGACTACTATATCTGCAGGATCGCACAGCAATGCAACGATAACGGTATCGTGGACCACTACGAAATGCTCCAACACTATCACTCACCAGTTAGTATAAAAATATAACTATTTTAGTAGCGTTAAGTGTAACTTTGAAAACTACATTGTATCCTTCGAACGACCCCATTATTTTTCGCATTATTTATTCGTATGCAGTTAATTTACATAACGCTTTTAATGTTTTCCAAATCTAAGACGTTTCTAATGACCTCTATATCTGTAAGACAATGGAAAAATCTTTAATAAAAATTTATATATCATTAAAAGTATTAGGTAAATATCAAGCACCAGCGAGATAGAAACTACTGCAAGGTAACCTAAATTGGGGAGGTTGGTTGCATGGGGAGGAGGAACGGAGGGAAATGAAAAATTTAAATGGACTTTGCTAAGTACTTTTAAATCGTCAAAACCCTACCACCATTTCGTGACGAAATAATTATTTAACTTAAATAACTATTTTTATGCTAAGATGGAGAATAAATGGCGAAAAAACTCCACAGGGGGCGGTCCGCTCCGGTTATTAGTACCTAGTAATGGCGCCAACTTTGATTGAAGCGTCAGCAAATGTATCATATTGACATATTACTGACGAAACATCATGCTGACCTATGGTGTCAAATGTTGGCGTTAGCGTTTTTTCTCACAGAATCGCTTTGGAGCGTTTGCCACTTGTGTAAGTATACAGGACAGATGACACTCTTAAACATCTCAACAATCCAAGTCGACCAATTTTCAATAAAGAATAGTTAATTGTGTTTCCTGCTTATCACAGGATCTTTCGCGCATAATTTGATGGCCAATTAATAGGCGCTTAAAATGCAAATAGTGGGTACGTTAGTTCGTGAGTCCTCAGTCGATCTTGTGGACGGGTGAAGCCGTTGAGATCACGAGTCCATAAAATGAAGACAATAATCGTTGCGGTCCCGGCGGCGGGACCCGGTAAGCTGCGTGTAAATGGCCCACGGACGAGAAACGGCAGCCACTGATACAGTAGCCCAACACGGTTTTATTACCTCGTTCTTTCGTTTTTGTTGCACTTCTTCAAACAATACATTTTAAAATATTTCTTTGCATTGAGTCTTTACTTTGTCAACGTTCAACGACCGTGGAGCCATATCGTTTATGAAAATTATTCATAACTAATGATACGTTGGCATCGTAAGCTTTTTCCAACTGATTTATAACTTAATAGAACAGTGTAATGTGTAACAACATCCTTCAATAAAATTATCGATTGTAAAATAGATCTTTTACTTTATGCTGATATCTTTTACTTTAGTATGTTTTTCCTGTCGTTTTACCTGTTAAGAACAGGTGTAAAAGCTTATTGAACATGTTTTTAACAACCTATAATAGTTTTCATACAGCGTTATTTCAAATCTAAAACTCTGAAGGGGTTTGCCTCAAAATTATATCCTCATTAGGCTTCCTAAATCTTAGAAGAGCCCAGGAAAAGGAAATTGCATCCGTAAATATTCATTTAATTGGTGAAGCTAATTTAATAATAAATCTACACGCCGTGATTTGCATATATTGTCCGTAGATAAACAATCCGAGCAGGACATAACTCACTCGAGCTGAAGTTAACGCGTGTTATGTTTACAGCACACGTTGACGGGGCACAGCGGGAAGGTGATGGCGGCGAAGTTCTTAGGAGAACCTACCAAAGTCATCACGGGGAGCCACGACCGCACGCTCAAAATATGGGACCTCAGGAGTAAAATGTGTAAGTTACCGCACTAATAAACCGCACAACTTTACTACAGCACTCCAAATATTCTAATTGAACAGCAATTATAGTAATATACGCCGCTGGTACCGAAACCGATACCACACTGACACCTTTAGAATGCCTTTGGAACACTAGCTCGACTCTAGACACAGACCGTAAACGCGAATCTTAATGTGCGGTAATAAAGCTTCTTTTGAACTAGGTACTGTTAGTTTACTATACATGTTATGCGGACTACCTACCTTCCTAACAACAAAACCGTGCTATGCTATGTTACTTACAATAAAGCCGCAAATGCAAGCAGGCTTAGAAGTTATTGCGAGTAATCGAATTAGTGCTATAATCATTACTCGCAGCACACTATCGGGTTCGTTACAGTACTACGGCCGCATTGAGGAAATTTGTACCAATAAACATATTAAAATTATTAGCGCTCAAGCCTTCCTCGTCCGTTATAAATTTTATACAGATCATTAGATCGTTAGAAGAATGCGAGAATAATTTTCTTGTGGAAATCATTTGTAATTATATCGTGAGAGAGATTAAGACATTTCAATGAGGCACCGTAATTTAATAGCTATTATGTCATCATGACAAATGAGATACGTTTACATTGTATGTAATATTTTAAAGTTTTGAAGCTAAATCTGTATTTAATTTTATACAATTACGAAGATATATAGCAGCAAAATAGTACCAAATTATAGTACAGATAGAACCATTAACGCGGGTTATTTATGTTGCTGTTTGTCTCTACATATCAGATTTTTTTGACTATTTATTACTTTATTACAATGACGTCACATTATATTCTTTATTATTCATCTTCATCACAACAGCCTTTATAACTGGACCCGCTGCTGGGACACAAGGCTTCTCCTTGTCATTTAAACAGTTTAGGCAGTAGTCCACCACGCTTGCCGTGGATGGAGTATAAGGTGATCAATACCCCTTTGCTGATCCATTAGTCGCCTTCTTGGACACCCATCGCAGGATATGGGGTGATGCTATTCTACGCAGTAATTATTTATTATTATTATAATTAATTTATCTATGTACATCCCGGACACTACTAAACAAATTTATACTCCCCCTGAGTTTCAACCCTGGGCCTCTGCATCTAAGTCTAGTAGGTGAACCACTGAAATACGGGTGTGGTTAAACAGAAGTTTGTCCTACCATGTACCGTATAACCTTACAGAAGGACGCAGTCAAATATCTCCATATTTATTATATTTTTTTGTCGTCTCTTTCATCTTTTCTTCGTTCTTCCTCTCCCTCTTTACTGTAACTGTATTTGTAAAATGCACATCATCTCCTCTTTATTGACTCCATTCCACTCGATGGTAAAAAGAAGTGGAGTCCAAATGCGATGATAGCTAGTGCGAGAAATAAACTACCGCGCTAGCCGCCCTCACCTTGCTAACCTGCAAGATGCTTCTTCACCCTCTTTTGAATTACCCAGTATTATAGGAAGGAGGAGACAGGTATGCTCGCAGTGAATTCCATTTCTGGATTGTGTGACAAAGAAACGAGTTGCCCTTAGTTCGCGTTGGAATGGTAGCTACCGTTTGCCGGGGACAACGAAGACCAGCACGCGTAGTTCTTAAAAGGAAGGGAGATGGTGGGATTAGGGAAAAAAGCTCCTCAGAGCACTAGCCGTGATACAGACCATAGAATGCGCTCAATGGCGCGAAATTGCAATGCAATTCGAGAGGATCAAGATGTTTAGTCACTTCTTTGACATGCCCATACTACGCCAATGTGTCCCTTGCCATTCTTTCTGCCACTGTCACTAATTTCAATTCAAACTTCGTCTTATGAACTCATTCCTCCTTTGTCCATTCTTGTTACTCCAATAAATAATCATCTTGACTAGCTTTTAGCATCATAAGTCAGCTTTTATAATTTGACCACTGCTGGGACACAGTGTCTTAATGATATCGAGGTAGTTGTAGGCAGCAGTCCACAATTGCCCAATTCGGATTGGTGGACGGAGTATAAAGATGATCAATACTTGTTGATCCATTTGTCGCCTTCTACGACACCCATTGGAGGATATAGGCTGCTATTCTACTCTGCCAGCGTCACATGGCGATCAATACTACAATAAATTACAGTCATACTCCAATAAATTACAATCAATACTCTAATAAATTACGTTATTAAATTATTACGTCCCATAAAAATGTTTCTCGTGAATCAGTTTAAATTTTACGCAGATGCCTTAAAATTTCTTAGCATCGCTGCCCTTATTATATTCTAACAAGTTAATCGATTATATTGGTATAAGGCTGTGGTAATGAGGCGCGAAATTTATATTTATCGGCTGTTAACTCAGCAGCCTCTTATCTTATTATAGGGCTGAGTCTCCTCACGGTGCTCCCATTAAGATCTCTGTGCTTCTAACATAATAAGCAAAGAAAACTTAGAACTTGGAACTAGGAACAATAATAATTTTATAACAATATTATATTTAAAGCTTTTAAAATCTATTAGTATCTTTTAATAGTTATTTATTATACAAGAGTGGAAAGTTCCTTTTTAACCGCGTGCTCGATTTGGATGACCGAGCAAGCGAAGGATTCTAAATTAGAATCCTGAGCGTCAGCGAGGGAAACAAACGAGCACAAGGTGAAAAATCTTTCCACTCGAGTGCAATACGTAACTTTTCATCCCACCTCAGCGAGGAAATGACAAAATGAAAAAGAATTTTTTCACAATTTAAAAAGTTCTAATCATAAATTTGGCACCATAGAGGTTACATTAAATAGGTTTAATGACGTTTTGAATTTACAATTATATTGAGTACTCATTATATGTGATGTTCTAAATTCAAATCTACTTTGCCACTCAAGCGAATAAAATAGAATTTTCCAGCCAGATTTCGAAGCGCAAAATTACACTTTCCGAGGTGGTGGGATGAAAAATATTTTAGTATCTATTATCTACACAAAGTCATGGCGAACTCGCTCGTGTGATAAAAATACTCTGGTTAGGTGATTAGTTAAATTTACTGACCGTATTAATATTTTACCGCTCCTAATGATTACTTCCCACGATTATTATTTTATTCATAACAACCACGATGTTGTTATTTTAAATTCATTCTTATAATCAAAGGTACAGAAACCAAATTCGCGGGGTCTTCGTGTAACGACCTCGTGACGTCAGATGGCGCGGGCTCTACCATCATCTCGGGGCACTACGACAAGAAGATCCGATTCTGGGACATCCGCTCAGAGATGTCGGTCAACGACATCATACTGCAGGGCAAGGTCACATCGCTTGACCTCAGCAGAGGTAATTATTTCAAAAATTTATTACCCAGCATTATTATGCACAAACGTTTCCAATGGTCACGCTTTCGCGGCGTACCGATGTTTGATTTAGTAGTTGTGCAGACAACTTCAAATAAAGCTACCGATACGGCTGGATGAGGCAATTTTGTCAAATATTACTGTAAACGTAAATTAGGTATAACTTATATTTTCATTTTCTATAGAGAGGCTTTTCTCATAATGCTTATCCAGAATTCTTATAAGCAAGCAAACCTTAATAAAATAAAGGGCTTATAAATATTGCGCCATAGTGAGATATTTCCAGAAAACATTACCGTATGTTCCGTGCGATATCAACAACATTATTAACCCTTAAGCAAACCTTTTTCGACAAGTCCTAAACACTCATAAAAGCTTTATGCATTCACCAAGTACTGCACTTAACTACAAAGTAATGACAATCAATTTAGAGATACTTAATTATAATATTATAGCCGCTTTGTTGTGACCACGGGGAGGCAATCAAGTATTAGATAATCTTGCCTCGTGGTCGTTAGATGACTGCTTCAATATATTAATATAAGCAAACAAACAGTTAGAAGGTAGTAAGCCATTAATTTCTTTAAAGTAGAGAGCAATATCGGCAGGTAATTGAATGCATGGCATATTACTATTGGTATTCGTGTCAGTACTTACAACGTGACGAGTTGCACTGCCTATTTCCGTTACCGAGTCTCGATCAATCCCTTTTTTGTCAGTAACGGTCTGTATGGCTCACGAAACGTTAAGATTGATACCTTCAATCAATCGGAGTGTCGGGACGTCTCTGCGTCGGAAACTGATTAAATCACGTCGATTTCGTCGCCGGCGATCGACGGACAAATGAATAGGGAGACGGCTCTCAGTTAGCGATCACGGTCGTTCCAGATACATCGAGACAATCGGATGTCAGATCTGTTGGTAGCTCGGGTGGGAAAATTGGGACCACGAAAGAAATTTGGAACTTTCTAAATCAATTTTGTGTGTCAAATAATAAGTTGCAGTATAAGGATATCTAACAGGAAAAATAAATATTGGATTCAACAATAAAATGTTATATGGCGTCATTGACATGGCCAGACGTTTGGATATAGTCGTCTGCGTGACGTTATCCGTTTTCTAATGGAATCGAATGCAATCTCCATTTATTTGTAGTGTTGCCTTATACGACTGATCTATAGCAACATATGCCTAATGAGAAATAGATACATACATAATATCTGCTTGTATTTACGACACCCCTGAATGGATTCGCAACCGCTACCACATGTAATATGACTGTGACACAAATGGACCATGATTGTCGGCATCATTTGTAAGCTTGGAATCTATGAATGATCGTGTCTTGTTTTATTATGCCACTGTTAGTATTTGAATCTGAATTGGTGATGGGACGCCTTCAGAACCAGCCATTCAACAGTCGGCTTTCACATCGTGATACTTCCAGCTGCAATTCGCTAATGATTTCAAACCTCGACAGGAATTTATGATTCGCCTCTGTGACCGACTACCCCTTACACGACCTACGATTAATGTTATAAACACACATTATCTAGCCCTTAATTTCAATAAAATGCAAACATTACCCACGTCCCTGTTAACCTTATATTGAACATTTTATGCATGCTATTGAAAGGCTTAAGGTTAAATTTTATCTTTATGCGATCATCGAAAAGGTAAGCAATAAAGGAAAATAAAGGGTCGTAGGGTGCGACACAAAGTATCTGAAATAAGCCCACAACTTCACCGTATAATTTTGTAATCTTATACATCGTCTGTTATCCCATTTAATTTTCTTTGGAAGCATTATTGGAATTGACGTAATTCCAGTGAATGCTGACCAATTTTAATATAAAATAGTTCTCGGTGTATGTCCCCATAGGCTGTTTCTAAGATGTTAATATGGATATATGTTTTGTTGCAGACAGCAATTATTTGTTGGCGTGCGTCCGGGACGACACAATACAACTAATTGATCTACGTATGAACACGATTCTGCGATGTTTCAGGTAAAATTGACACTTACTCTTAGCAACGTTTCTCTGGCGCTATTGATATTAAGAGCCGCTTAGATTAATAGAGCGATATCGACCTGCATGGCATATTAACCATTCTTATGTCTTAATATTGGAAGAACAATAGACGTGCCCTAGTCTTAAGGAATAAAGGTTTATTGTCATCTTATCTTCTATCATAAAGTTTGGTTCCTGTATTGATATCGCCGTTTTATGATCTTGTTTATTAAAAATTGAAACAAAATTACTCGCTAAGCTGGGTACTTTATAGACTTCACTAACGAAGATAATTAAGGTATACGTTTCTTCTGTTAAGTACCAATTAAAGATTGAGTTATTGTATGACAGAATTGGTCAAACGCTGCCTTTGAGGCCACTACAAAGTTGGGAACCGGTCGAGTATGCAGAGTATCATCACGAACGCAATTCTTACTTAAGGGTCCTCGAGTTATATGGAATTTATGGAGAGAGAACCTTTTAGAACAACTGCAGTGATTAAAGTTAAATATACAAAGCTATACGAAATGTCATTATAAAATTGAAAGCTGTGGAGTTTCTTTCGCCATTGCTTTTCTATCTCAACATAGTAATAATTATTTGAGTGAAAAAATAATTTCGCCCGAAATAGTGGTAGGGCTTTTGACGATTTAAAAGTACTTAGCAAAGTCCATTTAAATAAAGAGCCATTTATTTTCATTTCATTTATTTTCGTTTCATCATATCTCAAAAACCGGACTGCTGAGATGATTTTGAGTGCAACATCTGTCCTGGCATTTGATTGTTTGCTTACTGAAGGATTGTTACTTGTTGGATTTGTTGCCACTTTTATGTAGGCGACAGGCTGACAATTTGACACTATTTTTAGGCAGATGTGGCTTTATGTGTAACCAAATATTCCCTAAAGGTGTTCAACCCTTTTGAGATTAAGAGTGGTTGTAAATATGTATATTTGAAAAGACTAATACTGCACATTATAAACTGCCTGAATCAACGAAGTCATTCCTCAGCTAGTCACAATGAGTAAAGTATGTTACGCTTAAGGCGTGAAAGCGGAAAAATATTATCTTGTAAGTTTTAAATCTGCGTTGTTAATCTCAAGCTTGGCTAATTGTTTACGCTATTAACGCTTAATTTTTCTCGCTCAAGTAATATTTCTTTCACCAAATTAACATCAATATTATCCAAATGACATAGATTGTTTCAAGTAATAATTTTTGAGTAGTTTGATGATTTATTTAGGATATTTTTATGTAGATTAGTAAGATTTAAGATACTAACATATAAATGAGTTTTCAAAATAATGGGTACTGGTCAGAAGTAGGTCCTACTCAAAATAGCCGAGTGTGTATATGAGAACTGTGACTAGTATATACTATATAGTGATAGCGACAATAGTCATAAAAGAACATCTCCCTATAGGGTAAGACCTCTAATATAAGTAAGTAGGTAAATGTCAAAACAATAATTTATTTATGATAATTTCATTTCACATTGTTGAAACAATTAAAATTAAATATACAAGGCTCAAAAACCGGACTGCTTATATGATTTTGAGTGTAACATCTTGGTTATTAACCTAGTCGATAACTTTTACGTTAAATTTGTTTTCTGAAGAATTGTTTCTTTTTGGGTTTGGTTTTACGTCGGCGACACGCTGGCCACCCGTCACTATTTGGAGGCACTGCATGACCCATACTGCCAGATGTGGCTTTATGTGTAACAAAATGTTACCTAAGGCTCTGTTCAACCCCTCATGGGATTACAAGCGTGATCGTATTGTATTACTGAAATAATTGATAGATTGACACACTCAGACATGTTATTTAATTGAAATTAAATATGTTTGGAATCATGGAAGTTACGAACTAAATAGCTTGAAAAAAAGTCACCAAAATTATAGGTGTAAAAACCTTTATAATTGAATTTCAAATAGCACTTTGCATAATATACAAAGCGTTACGGTCATTGACAATCTAACTATAGGTAGTAAATTCACGTTTAACTGTTAGGCACTCCATCAAACATAATGTCCGTTATGTCATAAGTTATCCTCCCAAACACCATGACAAATCGATGAAGCAAATAGGAAAAAAATCAAATCACAATATTTTAAAGTGGACAGTTCGCAATGAGCTAATAACAACCATCTTTGAAATTTAAAAAGCAAATATAGTACTTACACACTTTACAAGTATGTATCTACTATTAATTTTTTGTTATTATGTCCTCTTTCCTGCGTTCGTGCGGTCTTAGTAACGATCACCAAGTGCGCGTACAGTCACGGTAATATTATCTACAGTACTCGGATGGGTGACCGAAAATTTTTCAAATCCATTTTCCTACGTGCTTCGTCGGAAATTGACAGTGGCAGATACATTATAAACCTCAATGTAAATTAGAATTATTTTCAATATCTCCTCACTTTTATTTTAATATTGTTACATGGTTGGCAGACTAGCATACGGCCGCCTGGTTGTAAGCAGACACCGTAGCCTATAGACGCTTGCAACACTAACGTGACACTCGCGCGCGGCCAATCCTTGTCCCCTTCCCTACCCCATGTAGCTCTCGCAATCTTACTCACCAACAGAAACACAACGCCGCAAAATGTAATGTTATTTGACAGTGGTCTTAATGTGTGAATTTTAAATATCATCACCATCACAGCCTTTATAATTCGACCCAATGCTGGGACACACGGCCTCTCCTTTTTAACGAAGGAGGTATAGGCAGTAGTCCACCACGTTTGCCCAATGCGGATTGGTGCACTGAGTATGAGGTGATCAATGCCCCTTTGCCAATTCATTAGTCGCCTTCTACGACACCCATTGGAGGATATGGGGTGATGCTATTCTACTCTGCCGGCATCACGCAGTCAGTTTTTCTTTTTTTTTAGTATACCCACAGATTCTTAGAAAACTCCATACTACAAGCATTGTGTTATCAGAGACGAACTAGCTACGTAAGAGCCTGGGGGCCCTGGTGCTCTGCACCGGCTTGCCCTTAGTAGCTACGCCATCTGTGTTATGTTCCTTATACAGTTGTGTTGCGTCCTTTAAACGAACAACCGCTTTGCTGTTAAAGTATTACAATTGAATGAATAACAATAATTGTCAAAATACAATTTTCAATTGAGAAAATACATTCATCGAACTTTAAAACACCAGATGATGTTGAGTGTAACTGAACGGGACACCTTTAGAAGTTGTTTAGAATAAAAGATGCTAATTGCTGAGATACACTTATTTATTGATACTGATATAATTGATAATATGTTAATGGTAATGAGCACGCGTCCGCCGCAGTATGGGTGAAAACTTGAACTGGATTTGAAATGGTGGGAACAATGAAATACAAAATTTTATGACGTTGTATGCAATGCACTATTGTACCGTACATGTGGTGATGATGATGATGGGTGATGATTGGGATGACAATGAAAAAGAAAAATTATAGTTAAATGTAATGGCTTAAGTCTAATAACAAGATCATTATATTTTTTAGCTATGTTAATTTGATCTTCTTCTTCTTTAATTAAATGTCGTTCGCGATATGTAACGCATTTCGCCAATGTCAAGTGAAAATGTACTTTTAAGAAGCAGACAATTGTACGGTGGATTGAGGTTAAAAAAATGAAATCTCTCAACATGTGTTTTTAAAGAAAGAACTCTGGAGAAACTCCGTTAATTTGATAATTACACTAAGATGATGATAGTTCCTTATAATTAACAGCGCACGTGTCTCATCTTCCTAGTTGGCTCTTGTTTGTTTATTTACTGGAAGATTGTTACTTTTTGGGTTTTTTATGCGAGCGACAGGCTGGCAACCTGTCACTATTTGGGGGCTGCTGCTACTGCCAGATGTAGCCTTATGGGTAACAAAATGTTACTTAAGGCTCTGCTGAGCACCTCTTAGGTCTACGAGCAGGATAGTATGTATGTATTCACGCAGTAATGTTTTGTTCGTGCAAAACGTTATAGGAACCTTTTAGGGAACACTGGAACGGCCCTCTATTCATAAACAATTGAATACGGAAACGTCTTCACCTATTCCTTATAATGCAATGTATTTGACAGAGATTGAGTTTTCTAACGGATGTACTTATGTACCTATTCATAGTATACCTCGATCGATTCCAGAGAAGTAGGACGCAGTGGATTAGCAGGTTGAATTTGGGCGGCACTGGGAAGTTATCTCCACCTCACTAAAAAGTTAAGTAGGACCCCAGCTAGGAAGGAATAAAAAAGAATGCAAAGAGTTGGTAGTTTCATGGCTTCTAAAACAAACCTACCAGGGGACAGAAAACCTTGTGAGTAGACAAATGACCTCAAACTGTAATTTTCTTTATTTAAAACAAATTGACGAGTAAGGATAAAATTATAAAAGAAAAGTAAATAATGCGCGCACACACACACACACACACACACCTATTACCACACCTAAACACACACACACACACACACACACACACACACACACGAATACACACACATACGCACGCACACACATCATACAGGATATACGCCATTACACAAATACTAAAATATTGTTATTTCGTTATTATGTAATTCAAATTCTACTGTTGTTATTTTTTTTTTCCTTAATGAAGTTTTATCACTAAAACTGAAACCAGTTATTAATGTACATACAAACCTAATACTTATATGAAAGAGGGTTGGGGGCCTGGAGCTCTAAAATACAGGCAAAATACTGCCTAGTTTAGACTCCAGTTTCCCACAAACACAGAAGATTCCATGTTTATTAGGCTAAGATTATTGTATCATGTAAGTTTGTGGTGAGAAAATAAACTATTATTATTATTATATAAAAAAAGCTGCCGAGGGTGGTACTCTTTTATCGCGATCCAAACTGAATAGAATCGATACTTCGTATAGTGTGTTTTTTTTAACTGGGACAGTATGGAGAAATCCAAAACCATAGAAGATACAGGGAAACGGCCTTAGGATTGTAAAAAAAAAATGTCATAGTATTTTTTTGGTCAAGCGTAAGTTGTCCATAGAAATGCGTCATTATGAAAAAAAAATTTGATGCGGATCGACTCGGTTTCATATAGGGAATATTTCATTGTACCGAAAGAAAAATATCTGAGCAGCAGAAGTTAGTCAAATTTAATAGAATGTTTCTCATACAACAGTTTAGTGCAAAGTACCCATCAACTGCATCACAGTCGATACTTACACTTACAAAAAGCGTTCCATATTCAAAAATGAGATTTTATTTGCACCGTAGAATTGGAACTGGACCTCCATATATCCAATAAGTAATATGTAAGTTAACTTTCAGCCACGAGTCGTTCAAGGTGGGGTGCGATTGGGCGCGGGCGGCATTCGGGCCGGGCGGGCGGCTGCTCTCCGTGGGCGCGGCTGACGGCGCCGTCTACGTGTGGAACACGCATTCCGGCAAACTGGAGGCTGTGCTAAAGGATCACACGTGAGTACATTAACATATTAAAGTAGGAAAACGTATTTTCATCCCTTCTATTCGAAAAGTGTCGCTGTGGTCCTTTATAAGTGGGAACAAAATAGCTCTTTTCACATGTCTTCTTTTAATTAAATATATAATGAATATATTTAATTACATAACAGCGTCTCTTATTTATTTTCTCATAGAAAGGGGATGAAAAGTAGAGTACATAACTCGAGAGCAAATTATTTTTCCCTCGGGCGATGTACTTTGAATCCCTCGCTGCGCTCAGGATTCTACGTTAGAATCCTTCGCTTCGCTCGTGCTTCAAAGTAGCGCCCTCGCCATAAAAATACTATTTTGCTCCCTTGTTATACAATCTACTATTGTTGTATGACGCAAAAAAATCAAAAAATCGTCTTAACATAATTTTTACCAGAAAAAAATATGGCGTCGAATAGTCTGGGTCTCATATTTTTACGACGAAAAAGAAATCACTTACGCCGTAAGTTTTTTGAACAATACTGGTGTCTTCTACGCTGTAAGTCTACAAAAAATTAGTATTTTTGATACATTTGCTGCTTACGCTATTCTTACAATCAGCAGCCATTACGTCTTGCGGAGCAAAACGTTCAAACAGAGGCTTACGCCATTTTGGTGGGATGAGTTTTTAATAACATCAGTGCAAGATAAATCTTCACTGTGGCACACAATCTATTTGGCTTTTCGTAAATAAAAGTTTGTCATTTAAAACATCTTAAAGTTCTAATAGTAGCAATATTATAAAAATCTTTGCGGGTTACGTCGGACCGAATATTTTAGTCTAAGGTGGTTACAGCGTTTTATAGATCCGTAAAAAAAACTCAGTTGCTGTAAGCCACAAAAACTTTGGTAACTTAGAAGCGTATCGACTTAGAAGCATATGTTTATAGCTATTATGTAACAAAAGAAAAAATAAAAATACGTTTTTAAAATAATGTTGCTAAGATAATAGTTTACGAGTACCTAATGATTTTTCTAATTTCAGAAAAGTTGATTGACTCTGGTGAACAATTCATGTTTTGTGGATTATAGAAAATACGTTTTCCTGCGTCGATATAAATAAACATTGTTATAAGGTTGAAAAATTTTTGGAGAAATTTGACAGTTTCGGTTATCTGGTCTGCTATGCTGAAAACTATATTCAAATGGACTCTCGTCTGATATCATATCGTATTCGTTTCATCATGAGGTTTCATGCATAGACTGACATTTCTTTCCTCCATCGTTCTTTAAAGCGAGCACAATTTGACGTTTAGTTGTTATTGGCAATCGGAGAATTTTAATATCCGTTCCCGTTTTCGATTTGTCTTAGATTAAATTCTAAAACTTCGTCTTTTTAACCTGATACAGGTTATCCTGGCTTCTGATTTTTCTTCCACACCTTATACATGACTTGTTTTTTACCACTGCTATCTTCGAATATGAACCAGAACGCATCTTTGGAAGCATTTCAGAAAATCTGTCTCCACAACGGATTACTAACACGCTTCACTTCACACGAAAATATCGTAAAACGGTAGTTTCGTAACAAATAGGTAAAGCCGTGTCGCTGTCGACTTCTCTAAGTCTTTTATGTGATTATTCCTTTATGCAACATCCATCATCCCGCCTTACGCGTTGCCTTTACGATGAACAAGGGCGTTATAAACGGAAAATCAACGGATCGTTGCTTGTATTAATCAACACTTTAATCGCTGAAACTTTGTCTAGTCCGAACCTGTCCATTGCACGCGAAACCGCGGTCCTTACACTTACATGGTCTTAGACCATAGTGCATATTAACAGAAGCAGTATGGAAAATGCACTTGGTCTTTACTGAAACTTCGACTTTCTGGTGTCTAAATTACGCGTGTACCAGGGACAATCGGTTGGGGTGCGCTTCAATCGGTTTTGAATAAGCTGAAGGCGCGTTTGAGTAAGCTGCATGCACTAAAGGTCTCTTTTTCATAGTAAAGCGATACGTTTTTGAGCTGTTAAGTGTGCTAGGACCTTCAAACAACGCTAGGGTTGGGCAGCCTTGACATAACAGGTGTATAAAGACCTATAACAAAGCCGAGAACTACGTATTTCGCTCATCATTAGCACCATTTTTTTCTTCTTAACTATAGCTGGTAAATTGATAGTTATGAAGTTATTATACAGTTCAAAGTTAGATTATTTTTTTTTCAGATTTTTTGAAAAAAATTCAAAATGTAATATTAAATTTTTGTCTAAAGAAACATTATCAAAATTTTAACTTGGTATGTCATACCAAAATACGGCTTTAACATATCAGCGCTCAATGTGACCGAACGACGCGCACGTCTCCAAGTTGCTAAGCGCCGCGCGACTTACGCGCTGAGGCCTTAGTACGAGTTTGTTAGTTTTCGTGCTCGATCAAACGTATCGTCTCTTTTCATACATTGCCCACTAGCGCCCCTAGCGTAAACTATCAGAAACAGTGGGCAATGTATGAAGAAAGACGATACGTTTGATCGAGCTCGAAAACTATCAAAACTCATACTAAGGCCTCTGTATACATTACGCGGTATTTTTTGGAGGTTTTTGTTTAACACTTAAAAAATATATTTTATGTTTCTTGTTTTGATGTATAGAGTGCATAGACTTCGGCTTTGTCTTTAGTCTTTTTACACCCTTTATACTGCAATTGCCCCATTGCATTGAACGCAAACATTCTAAAGTGTTGTCGCATTTTTAAGAGACATTTTACTTCACTTATAGCAGCGCTTGGTTCACTGAAGGTTTAGTTAATTTTTAGGTTTGTTCCCCCTTTTATGTAGGCGACAAGTTGGCAGCCTATCATTATTTTGAGACACTTCACGCCCCACACTGTCAGATTTGGCTTTATGTGTAACCAAATGTTACCTAAAGAGCTGCTCAACGCTTTTAGCCGCTACTTTATATGTTTAGCAACGCACGTCTGTGTGAATGTCTCTTTTCAGACTTTCGTTCGTAGTTTCTATACTGCGTCAGCTGATATATGCACTGTGGTTAAGCTACCGGTTATAACAACTCCGTCAAATCTATTTCAGTACCTACTACATAGTCGTAGGCCTTATACTGCCAATGAAGGCTAATGAATAATTGATTTAATTGATCGTACGCTTTATGATATAAGTAGCTCCGTAAGAGCAATTGTACGAAAGCCACGTACGAAGAATTTCTACTGGCATTTGCGCTCGACGCAGTTTTATATTAAACACAATTATACAATTAAGTTGGTTGTTAAATTTTTATGCAATACCTACTTGTAGAAGTATTATTTATTTTTAAAGATTCAAATATTTTATAAGTAGTTTGGTTTCAGAAATTTTACTTTTATTTGACTGTTATTTCGGTGCAAAAGTGTCTAGGCTACGCTAATCGGTCCAGATCGTTCCCATTATAGGGGTAGTTATTTCATTAAAAAAAACCGTCATCCGTGAATTCTTGTGTTATGCAGAGACGTGAATTAGTTTTTTTTTTATAAAAAGATCTAGCAAATGCAAAACTCCATCGCACATGATGGTAATTGGAATTGGAGTAGGTACACGCGAAGATAGCTAGCATGAGAGATCATAAGTGAGCAGAACTATATCACCATAACAACCTTTATAATTTGACCCACTGCTGGGACACAAGGCCTCTCCTTGTCATCGTAGGAGGTATAGTCCACCACGCTTGCCCAATGCGGATTGGTGGACGGTGTATAAGGTGTTCAATACCCCTTTGCTGATCCATTAGTCGCCTTCTACGACACCCATTGGAGGATATGGGGTGATGCTATACTACTCTGCCGGCATCACATGGCAGAACTATATAGTCATCTTTAACTTACCGACTTGCTAGGAGCTTCTTCACTTTTGAATGACCGAGAACCGTAAGAAGGAAGCAATTAGTAAGGGATTGAGGATAACCCACCCCACCAGTCATTATGCCATCCTAATTCCTGGAGGAATTGGATGACTGGAGTAGACCACACACCGATGCAAAATAGGCGCAACAGAAATCGATTTGCAAATACTGCCCGAACGAAAAGAGACTAAGCACTCAAAATTTTCGTTACAACATTCTTAATAAATAACACCCGAACGACGTCCAAAGTATGCCTTCAATAACTCAGAGTCAATATGAAGAATAAGTATATCTCGTAAATAATAGCAATGCAAACGTCACGAAATATGCTGGGCCCGTTTCCAGAAATGGAACAGTCCTTCGGAGAGCGGCCGGACCCCTGACCCTATCACGCCGTATAGTGTCAGCAGACACATATCTGACCTTGAATATAGAACTGGAATTGTCTCGATCGTGACATCGTTTAGTTTCCCCGTAACATTTCGCATGGACAATTGAAAACGTGAGGTCAACACTGGCTCGGGCTGTCTTGCAAATTTCTCTTTCCCATACACCATTCGGCGCATTTCCTTTATTTTATTTGCATCATTAGTGGTTCAGGTGGTGACAACAAAGAATTTGACAATATCTAATGACCTCTATTTATTACAATGTGCCCTGACCTACTAACTGAATAAAACTGCTGGTTGCTAGGCAAAAGACTTCTATAATAGGTGATACCTTAGACATGAAAATGAAATATGGAATCGTTTTATTGTGTTGTCCTCGATATCTCTCGCATTAGCTGTTTATGCACTTATGCTTAAAAAGATACTAATTTCTACTAAAAGATACTAATTTCTGTCAGAAAAATACCTAATAGAGAAACTTTACTGTGCGTCAACCAATGTTATCTACAAATACAGTCAAAACTCAAAGAGTTAAGAGGGATAGGAAATTCTAAAAACATATTCTCTTTCGCAGTATCTATTCTTATCATATCATTCGTCATTCAAGTACTCTTTATCTGGCCATTCTTCAAAGTGTTTTCGATTTGTTCGACAAAGATTCGCTTGTGATCCCCGTATCACATCGCGATGGCCAACACCATCTCATCTATTTCTTGTCACTGTGTAAGTAAATACCTTCCCATGACCTTAACTTACAAGTTTCAATAAAACATATCCTTTAATCAAAAATTTGTAAATAAATGTTAAAGAAAAAACCTTTACAACAAATTTATTAAAAACGTTGTTACTAATTCAGAGATCGAGCTAAACATACAAGGCAATACAGTTACGACCTTTGAAACACCACCGGCACCGTGTATGTAAGGCATCGGTACTTCAGAACCATTGTTCGGAAGCGCCTGTGGGGTCCGAGCCCCGAGCGCCTAGCTCGTGACATCCCACCGTGCTTGATGCAATCGCGCTCAATTCGCGCGAACACACCATACGCTAAAATAATCCCCCTCGGACCAAGGACAAAAGGAACCCGCTACGTTACCCCACATCTCGACACAAGCTATTTACTCCGAACTCCTGCCCTCGATCTGAAATGCCGCAACGATGGCTTTATTTCAATATTCAGAGACATTACTGCGGTTCCCCGAATATACCGTTGTCACATAAAACTGTTATCTTATTCGGTTGAAATCAATTTGAGCAGTACTATAATATCGGCGTAATGTCAGATAAGCAATAAAGATTGCGTACCTTTTGGCCGCGCCATTGTTTCGCATTTCATAAACGCGCTTAACCGCGAGCGCGTATTATTGCATTCATACCGTTTTATGTCTTAGAGATACAAGTGGCGGTATCCAGGAAGACTCATTAAAATTGTTTCGCCGCTACAACTGTTCGGAATGTGATCGGTGCACATGACATCTCATCGTTCTGCAAACTGCGCAAGGATTTCATAAATGAAAATATACGCATCGTTTATGCATCTGAGGCTATAACATTTCACATAGACGTCGCCTTTATCGTAACGTTTGGGCCCAATTAGTTTAATCTAATGTGATCGGGGCGGTTTGTGTGTCGAGTATGGTATAACGAGTGGGGCGACATTTCCGCGTGTGTACAATAGCGCACGACGGCCGATGTCTGAAAACCTACTCTGTGAATCGAGACGAGGACGCGTTTGTTGTACATGGCTGAGCGCAATACGCCTAGATTTGGTGTTTAATGTATTCACCCGGCTATGTATAATGAACTTCGCCGGGTTTCGTTTTATATAATAATGGTTGGCCGCTGCTGTCAAGCGCCGTGCGCTCCACGCTGCTCGGACAACGCAGCATGCGGCCTTAGGAACAAGTGCGACACGCATATTGCGGCCTATACTAAGTGAAAACTGCCTTTATTGGTTCGTTTCTTACTTATGTTGACATAAATACAAAATTAGTACATACTTTTCTGAATGTAATGCTTATTATGTCCTTTCACAATACATTATAATAGTATTTTAGATGTGAAAGTTTAGATGTTCGGATATTTGTCCATTCATTACGCGACAATGGTTTCACGGATTAAGATGGCATTTGGTACACAGCTAGATCATAACCTGGATTGAATCATACTTTTCATCTTGCTGATATTTTCCTTTGGTATGAATTCACTGTTTACTTTATGGGAAAACGATATCCAAGCGGGCGAAGACGTGAATAAAAGCTACGTATGATTTGAATATGTAGGTAACAATTGATTTGATTGGTAAAGACTTATAAAATTGTTTTATGAAACTAAATAATAAAGTCTGCCCATACTGAAATGTGTAATATAAATTTCATGATACACATGGCTGTGTTGATTTTATCATTTCAAATTTGAATATAAATCGTAATCTATTATTATTATACGCCTTCGCCAGTGTAAGCGCTTGCTTATTATTGTCATCTAAAACGCTATCGATATTATGATTTACGATCGTGTTCATCGATTGATAGCAGCACTAGCTCTCAACGTGAAATATTTCTGAACAACCAAGAGCTTGTATACATAAATTGGACGGATGTTCCCCTTCATGAAAACACTGGCTAATCATATTTGAGGACGGTTAACGTGTAACTACGCTGTTGCGTGTCATACGAACTAGTAATTTCCGCACTCAATTACAATTCATTCTGTCGTTTACGAAATAATTTTTAGATGTTCGTGATTCAGAAATGCATGATAGGAGCACCAGTCACAGTTATGGTCACCTACTTACTGTAAATGGACCCACACACGAAGTGGTTTTTTGTCTGTGCATCTAAGTACTCTTTAATTTTCTCATTGTAATGATACTCCAATGTATGTATGCTTTTAAAATATGCTGCCATTGTAAATGTAGGAACAAGAATTACTATCGTAATTATGTTAAATTATTTTAGACCATTTTGTTATCTACCTACCTTCTCTTCCAAATTGTACATAATGGCTTTCATATTCGACAAATTAATACTGTACTAAATAAGATACTTAAACGTATTTATTTTATGTTTATTCATTTGAAATACTTATTACAATTGGTTGATTTAATTTTATGAGGCTCTCTAGCTATCTTTGGGCGTACGAAATGAATTATTAATACGCTGTTAGCAAAGCAAAACTTTGGAATTTTATGTGGCTTCTTGAACGTAGGTATCCATAAAATTCTAATTACTACTAGTTCTTAGAAAATATTGAGATGTGTCCTTGATAATGGCGCATACTTTTTGTAACAGAGAGGCAAACGACCGCCATAGAAGGTTCTTGAAATTGCTTTATTGGGTAACCTGTCTCCGAAGTCCGAACACAGTAGGCGTATAATGCGGTTATGAATCAAGGCGCGACTTGAATAATATAAACTCGCTTATGAACATCCATTCTTGGCAATATAAAACGAATCTGGCCATTGTGCCTAACGTACCATACGGCTTTGTCCTTAACGGCTCTAAAGAATAACCAATCAACGGTGCGCTGTCTACTGCTCTAATTATATTTTCATACGCAAGAAATCGATTTAACGAATGTCAGGAATCCGGTTCGCGTATTTTTTGTTACATTTTTTTCAGCTTTAATTATTACTTACAATAACGGCTTTAATTTATGCCCTATGGGCCCGAACATAAAAGTCATGTCTTAATTAACTATGTACGTACACCAATTAATGGAGCATCGCATTGTAACGGTGATTACATCTCAAAATAGACTGCGTCCAAAACGAGATAGCCGATAAATAGAAATGGCGCTCGAGTCGAATTTCGCTTCAATAAGAAAACAATCGGCAGCTCCCGGTGCCAGATTTGTTCATTGTTTAGTGCGCTTCCTGGTCGCCATATTGGATATTCCTTGAGGCTTGTTACTGGCGACCGGGAGCGGTATGTGTAAACGAGCCGAACAAACCCGACGCTAATTCTTGTTTATGAGGACCCTTGCTCCGCATAGATACGACGTACAGCGGTAAGCGGCTGGACAATCAAAGCACAGATTCCATTCCCGATTCGCCGTGTACCGTTCGCGTGATCCTCCTATTTTATTCAAATGCTTGACCGCCTTTCGTCACTTCAGACGGCCTGTCACTTTCGTTTTGAATTATTTATTTTTGGTAAATGCGGCGCGTCAGTAGTGAAGATGAGTATCTCTAAGTGCCAGTGACACAGATTTGTGCAGACATAATATTCGTAATGTTCAGGCGCACAACGAGGGATACCGTTCAAAGTTTCCTCTTGTGTTCCGAGAAGTGTAACGGTGAACACAGCTTGAACACAAAACGATCCAGTTTCGTAATCTTAGACTACTTGCTCAGTTTATGACGCGGATAACTCTGATGTCGTCCAAATTGAAAAAAATATTCTAAGTAGCTATACCTACTTGTGACAATATTCATTATAAAGAAGCCAATTCATCTAGAAGCGAGTCGCATTTAGGTATCTATTATATTAACTCTAGCATTTCAGTACTGTAAATACAGACATTCAAAACAAATCAGCGATTTCATTAACACACTTTATCTAGGGAAGTCAGCTCAATGCGACCATAGAAGGCAAAGCGACCACACCAAATTTTCTTGGAAACTAAAAACGATAGCCTAACGTTGCCGTTCTGCTATATAGCCAACGTCTCCCGCACATGGCAATCATTTGGAGGCGATCGGAGCGAACGCGTTACCGCGGCGACATGTGCAAGGTTTTTGCGCATTTTGTTAAAAAAATCCAACGTAAACTCAACCTGTTTTCATCAAAACTCCTTAGAATTCAATGTGTTTATTACACGTCTATTGTTACTATCGATTGTGGCTTCGTTTGTGTGACATTTGTTCCAACATTAAATTAATAATATGAGCTGAGGTCAGGGCAAAGTGGCCAAGAGACCACTATGGCAGATGTTTGAATTTTATTTTGTAGAAGATATTGATTTTGAATACTCGAGGAAGACTGAAGATTAAGTTGCAACCTAGGTTACTTTATGTAGATGAACTTTTGGTACTTAGATTTAAGTAAAAAAAAAAACGTTGTTGCATATGACTTTAATTTAAAGACCGAATTTATTGTTTCGATTGAAACCTTATTGTTAACTATTTCTTTTTATCATGACTAAAGATTTTTTAAATTTATTTTTGTGGTGTTACAAATATACCTACTTGTACTATTTAGGTATGGCCACTTTGCCCTTACCTCCATGGCCGCTTGGCGCCCACTCGGACAAAGCAGTTTATTGTTATGCGACGTTTTCATAATTTACAAGTTATAAATTTTTTTTGAATTATTTGAAATTGCGATTAATTACATTTTATAAAAGTTTTATAACACTTTTCTAAAATAGATTCTATATTGGCATTTTACTTTCTCGTATACGCAAGTAGTATAGAGGAAGTTTTGTAATCGTCAAAAAATTCGATTTCGGATTTACACCTTTTTACACATTTTTGGACCTCCCTGAGTCCAAAAATACCGTTTTTGGAATTATTTCTGTGTGTGTGTCTGTGTGTCTGTGCGTTAGCACGATAACTCGAGTATGCTTTAACTTATTGCAACCAAATTTAACATCGTGTCATTCAAATCAAATTTAACGTGTATGACATCGAAATATAAGGTTTCTATCAACTTTTGAGTCGTCGATCACAAAAGTTAAGCAACCAAGTGCGTGGTCAGTACTTAGATGGGTGACCAAAATTTAACATGCACGTATGACATCAAAATATAAGGTTTCTATCAACTTTTGAGTCGTTTCCGATATACGAGAAAGTCAAGGGGAGATCACTTCCGATTTTTTGAAGTCAAAGTTAAGGTGGCCGCTCTGGGGTGACCTCCCCTACCTACTTAGAATTACTCAATTACATTAACGACTTCTAATACATCATCTTCCTTCTACTCTGCTCCTTATTTATTTGGGGTCGGTGCAGTTTGCCTTACTATCCACATATTATCACAAGAATGAACAATCGTATATCCTTACGCAAAGTACCTACTATGGTTAAATAATCCATGCGCAAGAGTTACCTACTATTAATGGTTTATTATCTAAGACATACGACTTCGTAATACGTTGGATAATGGTTCTATCTACGCTATACCTTTTTATTGTTTTAATTCCTATTCCTTTGAATATCTCAATGAACTCATAAAGGAAGTGCTCGCATCCGATAAATCAACAAGTAGGTACCCTGGTGTCGGGCACAAACGTGGTGGACATAGAACCGGCGACATCTGAAAGCCTATTTTGCACAGTGGACCTATTTACACCGAGAATAAAACCAGTACAAACAGTCTGCGCGTAACTATACGGAGTTATAAATATTTATGTGGAACTCGCATTGTCTGGATCGCAAGTGTAAAACCATCAAACACTTCTTTGCCGTATTCGTTCTCAGCTTTTAAGCCGGTAATAGACTTAGCTATAATATATATTGTAGCACATACGATATATTTCCATAGTAATCTTCAAGCAACCACAGACGAAGCTATATTATAAAGGTATTTCTATTACGTCATAAAATATGTGCATAGTTAAAGTACTTTTTATATGACGACAATAAATCCATTTACGGACCGTACCGCAACGTTGGCTTGAAGATGCCGCGATGTGTGGGACTCTTCGGCGCCCCACTAAAACATACATACCCTCCTAAGTCCTTTGTGGTTGCGTTTCAGAATACTTCGGCGTACTTACGCACAGAATTGTCACCGAAGAGTTTTCCCTGCCCGCCTAGCATGACCACCGAAACACGATATGATATAGCCATTTATCGCTTTGAACTGTCTAGAATCATTGGATAAAACCGCGATTTTGAAATTTTATCGAAACTGCGAACATGTGTCAGCTTATACATACTCATTATCACATATCAGGTTTTCAGCAATTAAATTATTATATTACATATCTTGCTTCGGTGGTGATGCGAGGCGGGCAAGCTGGCTCGGCCCAACAGTGAGCCGGGTGATGCGCCAGTGGATGGATATTAGGCCTAAAGAAGTCAATACTATATACATTATAGAGTAGCTATCGTGTGTGGTTACTTGCTATAATATAATATATAGCAAAGTATATCAATAATATTATAACTACGTCTATAACGGGCTTTATTGTAACTGTAGGCGGGCAAATATATTATCAAAGTTATGCCATTGTAGTTTTTTGTATGAGATCATCGTTGATAACTAATGATTCGTAAATTGGTATCAATATACAATAACTTTTTTATGAGCGCACGTTAATGTTATTAACGACGTCTTTGTAGATTATGTAAATACAGGAATTCGTTTCTTGCAATAAGTTTAATTTATTTGCTTGACAAAAACTGAAAGAGGTAGGTAAGGGTGTCAATGTCAATAATAAATAAATCCTTGCACATACATAATTGTCGTTAGAGAAGTCTTAAAAAATCTTTGATTATAGCTAGAACGAGAGAAATTAACTAAGATATAATTTTGCTTAAAACATCTTATATATTTATTAATCTAAACATTTACTAAGCCAGTGGCGGATTTACAAATTTGGCGCCTGTAGGCTGATAAATTTTTGTCGCCCATACTTACCCTACTTTTGAAATTCGATACCCTAGTTCCATCGAGCATATATGCCTAGTTCACAATCATATTAATTATATTTGCAACTTTATTGTGCTCTTATCTTCCTCATTATATCAGCTTTTTTCCCTTTATTAAAGAATTAAAATTTTCGGGGCTCGTAATCTAGGACTTCCGAATCGGTAGGGAATATTCCGTAATGTGAACCGAAGTATGAAATAAGGTGAAACGGTGCTCGCCCGGCTCGCTCGCTCACTTGCTAACTAGCGGTGTCTTCATCATCTCCTAGTCAAATACGTCTTATTCCTTCGTATAACATAAAGATTATATAATTCTGTTACGTTAAATTTACCATTGTAATAATTCGCAAACAGGTCGGCGGTGACGGCGGTGTCATGGCACCCGCAGTCTGGTCTCCTGGCGTCTGTGGACTGGGGCAAGCGCGCGGTCATCTGGGGCGACTTGTGACAAGTCTGGGAGGCGCCAGTCACACTAGCGCCTACTACTCAGGTAACTGCTAATAAAATTCATATCATGAATACCTTGCGACAGGACTGGCAACCTGCCACTATTTGGGGGGACTGCATTGCTCCTACCTACTGCCAGATATAGATTTTATGTGTATCGAAATATTACCTAAGGGATTGATATACAAAGCGGCCAGGGTGCGTGCCCTGTAGTAAACGCGTCTCGGCCGCTGCTGCTGCGTCCTAGGTCCTAGTCGCGTGTTTTGGAGCCTTTACAAAAACAGTTGCAGCGCGGGGAAGCGTTGAAGGCGCTGTGACCGCAACTACGCCAAGTACCTCATCAAAAGTGTCTAGGGATCGAGTACATTTTTATCTATAGCACTAATAAACATTGTTATAGGAAATTATGCATCTATACTTAATAAAAAAAAATTACTTATAAGTACAAACAGATTAATAAAAAAAAAGAATCAAATACGATCTAAAAAGATAAAATAATAATCCTCAGTTGGGGCGATACTTAAAACGTACTTGATCCCTAGACACTGTTGATGAGTGTATATTTCGTTCGCTGGGCGCCATACTTATATTATATCTTCAGCGCCCAGGCGCGCTTTCTGTGGCAAGTCCCTAAGGCTCTGCTCAGCTCTTGGGACTACGGGCATGATCGCATGTATGTATAAATTCCTTGTGCCTATTATTTAGCGTGTGCATTGTTAAAGTAATTAATAATCTATGGCTTTTAAGCATATCTTACCAAAAAGTCTGCTCAACCTCTTTAAATAGAAAAAAATTGCGTTGTTAAAAAAAATACGAGATTCTTTTAATGCGGAATTTAAATTTGTTATTTATTTGAAAACATGTAGAATTAAAACTAAAATAATGGTACATAATAAAAAGTAATGAAAATAAAATATGCAAAAATCTTGTTTTCCAGGAGAACCCAATTTTTTTTAATTTACATTATAAGTAAGTATTGCAAATTTTGAGCACTATCCCGAAAAGGTTTAAATTCTTTCTATAATTTCAATTTTAAGACTATCCTTACTTATAGGTAAGGTAGTACGTTTTTATAAAAATAAAAAACCTACAAATAAAAGGACTAGAATAAAAATAAAGCGATAAAGCTTTTGCCATCAAAATCTAGTCTCTTCAATTCGCTAAAGATCCGTGTAGTTTACTCACGGCGTTTTAACTTAATTCGATTTTTTTATAATAATGCTCTGACTAATTTTCGTACAAAGTGCATTGACATGTCTGACCGCACAAGATCATCGTTATACGCCTGTCTCAACTTCAATCCGCTGCGAACGTGAGGATCGTAAGTTCATTTACGGCTTGGGTTCCAACTGGAAGCTACCTTCCAACAATATTAACACCGTCTATTTCACACTTTATGCAACATAAAACACGTGATTAAAGTCTTTTAGAATAGACAATTTTCTTAGAACAATTTAAATTATGAGAAATTTTGGACACATGTAGTTTAAAGTTTGTTACCTCGTGCATAAACTACGCCGCGTTCTAAATTTAAATTAAATCGCAACGGTGTCTAAGAGCCGTTTTACACCAAAGGGCAGCCGAGCGGAGATGTGAGGAGACGGGCGGTGAGCGAAACAGCTAATGTGACAATGATTGAAAACGCAAGGTTAATTAGGTATACGTTTAGATTTTCTTTTTAATAACTTAATATCTAAATCAGTTTTTAAAGGGCTGTTTTTTATGTTCATCAAGTAATATAATTCTTAATAGCATTACTTAAAATTAATATCTTAAGAGGGGGTATAAAGCAAAATTACCAATCTTTGATTTGATTTTTACACCCCAAAATAGGCCACAAGCCACCCCATTTTTAAAAAATAGATATTACATTATATTTGTAAGATTTTAGTCTGGGTGAAAACATATAATGAAATATTTTTAAGCATGAAAAAATATCACGAACTTACCTTTAATTTTCAGCTAAAATCAGTTTATTTTCAATGCTATGCATATTACTTCGTCAATATTTTAATACATAATATCAAACTATATTACAAAGCAGCCCTACTAGGGATTTTACAAAATAATTAATACTTTACGACTTATTTTTATAAAACCAATTTGTCGCTTACTACGTTCTTATTCCGCGTAAAACGCATCAGTCTATCGCGCCTCACCCGTGGTAACGGGCATGTTTAGTTTCATCAATCAGTCTTGACTGCTCCGTTGAGACGAGTGGGCTGTGTTTCTGTGCTCCGCCACCGGCCCGAGAAAATACTTCGACGCAATTATGGCAAATAAATAAAAAATGTGAAAACACTCTAAGAAAGAACGTAAGAATTATAAAATTCAACTTATGAATAATTGTCGGAGGTATTACATTGCTTTTATTATAATAAATAAGAAATTTCACCAAAAAATATCGCAACTTGACATTAGAGCTCACGGCACAATGTAACAATGTCGGCGAGGGTACTAGTAAACGCAAAACAAATAGATGCTTTTGAGCTCTTTTGACTACTTACGTATTGGTGCCAAGTTTGGTGTGGTGTGTGTAAAGTATTTTTAACCGACTTCCAAAAAGGAGGAGATTATATATTCGTCTGTATGTATTTTTTTATGTATGTACAGACTGACTAGTTTCAGAAGTAGATAATCACTTTAGTACCATGTCATAGCAACGCCAGCTTTTGTGCAGTAATAGTTACGACAATTATGTATGAATTATTATTATGACAAGGTACTAAAGTGATCTTTTGATGGTGACCGTACACTGATATCTCTGTCATTTGTGGACCGATTTTCAAAATTTGTTGATGATAATTTAAGTATTAGAGGTACCTAAATACCGATAGCTGTATTTTTTTAGGTTTTTCTAGTGAGCTGATGATGGAAGTAAAACTCCTTAATGGTTAGGAGTTCTATGATATTTCTTTAAATATTGAAGATGCCTAAAGAGTGATAGTTGTATTCTTTCAGGTTATTCAGGTGAGCTGATGATGTAAGGCAAAGTTCTAAAAATTCTATCAGTGAACCGTCTTGCTGGTTCACTCATTACTTCTCTAATTACAACAAAATAGTGCGTATGATTGGTTGGATCAGACGTTTTATAACTAATATTCGTCTAGGAAATTTTATTCGCACAAGAAGTAATATCAGGCAAGACTTATCAAATGAAGAATATCAAGCGGCAGTTATTGTTTTCGGTAAGATGAGCCCAAAAAGACATGTTTTCTGGCCCCGGTGATCCGAAGTTAGTAAGTTTTGATACTCAATTAGATGAAGAAAGATTAATTAGGATTAATTTACTCGCCAATCACTTAATCATTATGTGATTAGACACGTGGTACAAGCTGGTACTACTGCGAAGTTTCTAGGTGTCTTCGTTTAAGAGCTCGAGCATATTTTTGTTTCTCAGAAAATAATTTATAGCTCCTAAACCTCCTATAAATTATTTTTTTACAAAAATTCGGGCACAAAAGGCTCAAATTCACTCCAGCACATTTACAAAAATTCGTGATTGTATGTCCAACCGTTTCCGATATCCAGCAATTGGCCAAACGTTACCTTAGCAAAAACTGAAATAACTATGGAATCCCGCGGGGTATTTTATAAGGTTTATTTATGCACCATTTAGAGATACCTTACTGCATACTTTGTTTTCACATAGACCTAAAAAATAAATAGTTATTTATTATACAAGAGTGGAAAGTTCCTTTTTAACCGCGTGCTCGATTTGGATGACCGAGCAAGCGAAGGATTCTAAAGTTGAATCACGAGCGCAGCGAGTGATTCTAAATTAGAATCCTGAGCGTCAGCGAGGGAAACAAACGAGCACAAGGTGAAAAATCTTTCCACTCGAGTGCAATACGTAACTTTTCATCCCACCTCAGCGAGGAAATGACAAAATAATCTTCATTCTAATCATAAATTTGGCACCATAGAGGTTACATTAAATAGGTTTAATGACGTTTTGAATTTACAATTATATTGAGTACTCATTATATGTGATGTTCTAAATTCAAATCTACTTTGCCGCTCAAGCGAATAAAATAGAATTTTCCAGCCAGATTTCGAAGCGCAAAATTACACTTTCCGAGGTGGTGGGATGAAAAATAAATTGTTCAGTTCAAAGAATCAGTTTTTCTTAAATACTGCTGAAACGGCTGAGGGCTCAAATTTTATATTTCGGGCTCATTTACACCAGATCGGGCGCTAAATATCTCTGCATTATTCAATCTTTGAAAGGAGGTAACATTTTGCTGGGGTAACGCACACTAAATTATTGAATTTAGTATATTTTATTTACCATCAGCGAAAAGTATTAAAAGTCCCCATTTCAAAGTATAATAGATAGATATTCCGACCCACACTTGGCCAATTTTTATCTAGTTATTTCGGGTATACTATGTGCGATCACACAAAAAAAAACATGAAGCGAGAGCGACCTCTGCAGCGATGTACACGAGGGGAAGGGTGAAGCGCGCGGGTGAATTCTGAAAATTTTCTTGGTTTATGCCCGCTCTTAAAGATGTCTTATAATTAAAATCCTTTGTCTGTCACTTTTGATAGCACGTAAGTAAGGGTGAGGCCAAATGTGCATAATTTTGCGAGTTTTGAGTCGCGCATTTTCGCGTATATTAGTCTTAGAATTAACCAACTCATAATGCGTCGTTTTATATGGACTAACTGCGCTTTTGTTTGAACGCATGTGAAATAGTGCAACCGAAAATATGCGACTCACAACTCAAAAAATTACGCGCGTTTGGTTTCCTCCAAGACACATCCTTCCTCGTCTCCACTCTGCTCAGAAAATACGCTGCGTATTTTGTATACAAACTCAGCAAGAAGAGATCATCCGTTGAAACTGAAGTTGAGCGATGACGAAATGTGTAAATAATGAAATTCTGTTACACACACCTCGTCTTGTCTTCCCTTTGGTGGAAACATAAATAGCTTTACCAAATTAAAATGCACTTACTTTATATTTCAATAACATCAATCCATAACTTATGATAATCTGTAAATTGATTGGTTTATACATAGTTATTAAATCGTAAGCAGTACCTTCCCTATCTTGAGGTCAGAGATCGCGCATATCAATATTATCGAGAGTCTACGTTATTTACGATAAGATTATATCGATACTGTGTTAGGTATTACGGGACATGCTCATCGACAAACACTTTCTCGACAACACTATCTTTAAATTCTTCGAATTGAAATCAGCAACTGTGTACAGTTTGTAAAAGTTGTAATAAGTGCCAAATTACATTTTTACAATAGAAAAGATCTTAATTTTGTGAGTATGCGTATAATATTTCATTTCTGTATGTAGGTAGGTTTATTGAAAATGGTCACTTAAGTTTCCGATGAGTTAACATTTTTGAATTTAATCTTCTTATGCATGTGTTAATTTTAAATCATTATACGATAATACGACGTATATTATGCATTAAGTGGCTGTTACTCTTTTAACAGTTAACTACAAACGCAATTCAGTTTAGGCCTTAAGGGTATTATAATTGCAGGTGAAGAGACGCCGGTTTTATAAAGAAGGCCGTCCGATGATTTGTTTACCATTGACTATCTTCGGCACCGTTAGCATGTACGCCATAAATCATATATTACGAAAACATGATTGAGATAAGCACAGTTTTGAGGAATAATTGACATACGCACACCTCTTCGTGATAGGAAACTATTATAATCGTTGGTAATTTGTTGATGCCACTAACATAAATCATATTAGGCTAAATCGTACACAAACTTGTAATTTAGATAATAACAGAGTAAGCTCGCTAACAGTTTTGAGGAATCAAGAAAAACCGTTTTTGTTTGATGTGATTAATTGGTTGACAACGCAGAATAGATTGGAGTTTTTTTTACAGATCCAATTCTTGTTCGCTCGCTCAAAGCCAGCTCGAAAGACCAATGTTCGGGTTATCCCTACAATTCTTCCTCCTACCCTGCTCCCAATCTATTTGGAGTCGGTACAGTATATAATGATCGATACACTTCATTAGGTTTTGGTATTAGGTTTTAAGGTTGCCTGTCTCACAGCCCTCTTAGGGGTATTGGTGCGTAGTTTACTGACAGCGCGTGAGTGACCTCTTGTTGCGATGGTTTTCATGGGGTTCAGGAACTCCCTCAGTCACCTTTTACGATACGGTAGTCCTATTTAAAACCGATGATAAGTCTGAATTATGATAAAACCGCTATATTGAATTTTAGGGACTAATTACACCCGAGCACGAAGTACTAAACCAATGGAGAGGGCATAGATCCATTTCTATTTAGAATCACAGTTCACTATTTAGTGGGGCGCGGGCATCGGGGTATAAGCAACTCTGATTGGTCACCTCAATTTTACACGTGTAGGAATATTGTTGGGAAAATAAAAAATATCGATATCGATAAAAACAATTATTTTTTCATCTGAGGGATTTTCTTGCCTAATTAAAGAAATACCCGTAATACCTCCGGGTATGCTGAGATGATTTTGAGTGTAACTGAAGGATTGTTACTTTTTGGGTTTGGTGCTACTTCTATGTAGGCGACAGGCTGGCGACACCTGTCACTATTTGGAGGCACTGCAAGGCCCATACCGTAACTGCCAGATGGTGATTAATGTGTAACAAAATGTTACCTAAACCTCTTTTCAACCCCTCATGGGATTACGAGCGTGATCGTACCTATATGTATATTGAATATCAGTGACTAATTACGCGCGTGTATCGAGTAAGCACGATTCAGTTGATGGTTTGTTTGCTAGCATGAAGCTCTCGATAAACATACTTTGCCACAATTAATTACATTGCGTATTTAACAAATGTCAAGTCAAAGTATTTTAAGTTTAACAATACGGTACCGTAGAATTAGTTAAAAATGGAGCTATCCATTAAAATGTATGCTTGTGTACTCGGCGCCGTGTACGTACGCACTTTGACGCACACATTGACATAAAAATATGGGGGTATAAGGTGGCTGCAGTGCGGGCCGCGCCGTCTCGGTGTGATCGCGCGTTTTTATGTCATTGCACATTCGCTCGCCGCTCGTTCCCGCCCGGCACATTTACGAACCCTAGCGTCAACGCAAGAGTAGGCTAATAACTCGCCGACAGCCCGCAGATAAACTACTGTTCTTGGTATACTGCGATAAGTACTTACCTATGTATAGCGATCAACAAATGCATCTTCTCTCTTTAATCTGAATTAATTTGGAACTTTTGATATAATTGTGCAATGATAAAATAAATAACAAATGAGTCCGCGTACTGGGAGACGTGGCGTCTGTAGGCCCCCTACAAGGTGGACCGACGATCTTGTAAAGGTCGCGGGAAACCGCTGGTTGCGGGCAGCTTAGGATCCATCGAGTTGGAGATTGGGAGAGGTCTATGTCCAACAGTGGGCGTCTGTCGTCTGAAATTATGATGATGATGATAAAACCGAAATACTCTGTAATAACTGATGACACAGAAAATATACGTTACATGTCCTTACATCGTATTTTTTTTATTATTTGAGCCACGATTACATCGAATCTAGTTTTATTACGGTACGTAATTACTTTCGTAAATTAAATACTAACATGTTGATAAAAATCAGCTATGTCTAATTTGTGTTGACATTGGTCAATTAGAGAAGATCTATTGTCAAACAAGACTATTACTACAAAAAAAAACTAAACTTACCTGACTTAAAAAAAAAACCTTAAGTAAGTAGGTATATGACACACTCGATTCGTGTTATTGCTCTAATAAAAGTGATCAATCAAAAATAATTAATTATGACGAATACGTTATAAAATATTTATAGAAGTTTTTTGTTGTTTTGTTTGTCACTGAGTCTTTGAGTCATTTTTTATGACCTATTAAGAGTATGTGAACTCTTCTCAATTTATTTATTATCTACTTAACCCATTACCTACATTACGTAGGTAACGGGTTAGTGTTTACTGAAGGATTGTTACTTTATGGGTTTGGTGCCCGTTTTATGTAGGCGACAGACTGGCAACCTGTCACTATTGGGGGCACTGCATGGCCCATACTGCCAAATGTAGCTTTATGTGTAACAATATGTTATCTAAGGTTCTGCTACTTCTGCTCAACTCCTCATGAGACTACGAGCGTAATCTTATGTATGTAAACATACAAGCAAAATTAATAGGTAGGTACTATGATCTGCTTAAAACTCAGACCAATTAAATTTGGTCTAAAACTTAAAAGTTAGAAATGGAAAATATCTAACAATATTTAATGTAACAATATTTAATGAAAATTAATCTCAGTACAATAAATACAAAAAATAACCCGCTTTGTGATTTGAAGATCTAAGTCATGTCATATAAAACATAAGTTGTCAGCTCCTTTAGTCTTATTTTTCTAAAATATAGAAAATTATGTAGGTATATTTATTGCGCCTGTAAATAAATCAACTATCTACTTAAATATATCATAATAATAATAATTTATTTATTTCAGATAACAAAGATCCATTAATGTTAGTAACAAAAATCTTAAGAACTATGTTAGTAAACAGGTATCATATTTAATTTAATTATCTTATAATTCTAGTTACAAGGCACCCTACAAGGTGCCTCATAATGGGCAGTCAAATTTGTAATTTCGAGTTGTCGATAATTTAATCCCTACTAATATGTATAAATGCGGAAGTAACTGTCTGTCTGCCTGTCTATCTGTAACGCTTTCACGCCTAAACCAATGAACCGATATTAATGAAATTTGACATAGAGATAGTTTAAGACCCAAGGAAGGACAAAGAATACTGTTTTGGCGCGATAACCGACAATGACGCGAGCGAAGCCGCGGGCGACCACTAGTTGACAATAAATATTCAAAATAAACAAAAATCGGTCGTGTAGTGTTTGTTTTAAAAGCAATACATCCAAGTTCTGAAATATTGCATATTGAAGGTTAATTCATTCATGTTTGTGTATTTTTTTATATACCTAATAATAAAGCAGCTCTAGGACATACCCACCCCACAGTATACCAAGAACAGTAATACGTCTTCATACAAACTGCCCGCTATCCATTAGAATGTGTGTGTACGTAGTCGGCGCCGTGTACGCACGCACTGTGACGTACACATGGCATAAAAATATGGGGGCATAAGGTGGTCTCGCCGTTTCGGTGTGATCGCGCGTTTTTATGTCGTTGCACATTCGCTCGCCGCTCGTTCCCGCCCGGCACAATTACGAAAGCCCTAGCGTCAACGCAGAGTAGGCTAATAACTCGCCGACAGCCCGCAGATAACCTACTGTCCTTGGTATACTGTGCCTACTCGCTCGCTTTTTAAATTAAAACAAAATTGTGACTCTAATGTATTCATAGAACGTTTTTAGTTTACCTAAATACTTTGCGAAGCTTTTGAATATGCAATGGCATATCAATTACCGACCAGTCTGTCGTACTGTACAGGATGTGTTTTATGCAATGCTCAGGAAGTCAAATCATTGTGTCTTCATTAAAACGTTTTAATAATTATCAATTTAGTGAACGATTAATAATATCGAGACACAATTGATTTTAATTGTATCGCGGTAGATATCTACTGAGCGGGGGAACAAAAGGTTAATTTGGCATCAAAATGGTATCGGAAAAAATCGCGCCAAGAAGTCACTCGCTCAGTGACGAGTAAACCAAACAATAACTATCCTAAGAAAGGTTGATTTCAGGCAGGCGACATAAAACCGTTTGCTCTCAACGAGTCTCCGCAACGAGTAACACTGTTATACCTTGGAAAAAAAAATTCAATCGTGAAACAGTGTTGCACTTTGAGAAACAACTTTTTATAGTCGTTCCCAACGAGTCACAGTTTATTATTTAACCCAGATTTAGGGAAATATATTAAAAGTATGCTAAACATCTCCTACATAGTTTTGGAAGCCTGGTACATTGGTTTGGAATTATTTACAATAAAACATTACATTTTTCATTGATGTGCAAACCCTATATCTGTAAATTCAAAGAGTGAACTGCCCAGACTGTATAATATGTACATTTTGACCTAATATCCGCGGAATGATAGAGTCATAATAATAACAACACAACATGATAGAGTCATAGTCATAACATAACAAAGAATACTTACTGATAAAATCATATTGTAATATATTCCACGTTGGAAAAATCTTGGAAAAGAATACGAAACAACTAGGATATCGATTAAAAGATTTGAATTTGACAACATAACGTTTTTTCTCCACACGTTTTTCGAAGTACTTTAGCATAATGACATCCTAGTATTGAGATTACAAATCCTTTATGGTCGAAAAACAGAAAACTGTTAAAGTGGACCATTATTAAAATAGTATGACCCCTCTGTTGAATAATCTATGTATGCTAACTCAGGTTCTCTGACATTTTTGAAAACTTCAATGACAACTTACTAGGGTTGACATCATTTTTGGCTTTCATTGACTGACTTGACATTGGCAGAATTCGTGAAAACGAGAGCCATAAAATAAGAGAAGAAGAAGAAGAATTTTTTTTTTGTTTTTTTGAAACACGTATAAAGTCATTTTTAATTTAAAAAAAGGTATAAATGTTAAATTATATGAAAAGTTTATTACAATGTAAATAATTATTTAAATTGTCCAAATGCGTGGGAGTAGAATCTGCCCAAAAAAATTGCAAATTTACCAATACTAATACAATCTATTGACCTGTTACTATACTAATGATATTTTGAAATAGTGTAATTGTTATTTTCATCCTGAAACGGTGGTAGGGTTTTTCTACTTTCGACCTACCCTATGTCTTGATATCGACAATACTGCTAATAGGGTTTGGCATTACATTTTTACGGCCGTGTGTCTGATCGAGATGAAAAATTTTCGGTCACCCATCCGAGTACCGGGTTTCAGGCGATTTAAAAATACTTAGAAACCCCCATTTCTATAAAGAACCTTTTGATATTTGTTGAAAAAGTCTTTGTTTATCCTGCATCTATTTTCCTACATCCTATATGTGACAATCTTTATGTGTACATGTCAAACTTATTATCGATATATAAACTGTATAAAAATAAAAACTGGGTGCAATCATCGAGGCTATTATCAAGAATATTTATTATACATTTTATTAGACGGCACAAAAAGTGTATGCAACGTTAATTATGTGCTAGTAAGACGAATAGCATGCTAATATGAGCTGTCTTGAGCAAAAACCTATTTAGAATTACTTTCACGAGAATTCCGGTTATTTTTTTCTCAATTTAATTTACTTTTGCATTGAGTTTTAAATAATGCCTATGCACTGACAGGTGTTTGTGTAAATATATCTATATACCGATGTTTTATCATATTTTCTATTTTTAGAAAAATGGTTTCAAAGGTACTGATTAAGAGATTGCTGGCAATTAAATTGACAGTTTTGTATGCGCTATCAGTCAAATACACGCTAATGGGAACTTATTTGGAACTTGTGAAACAGGCACTCGTACCTAGTTTATAACGACTGTTTATGTAAACCTATGTTATTATTCTGATACGAATGCCATACCTAGTCAAAATTAAGGAATTTATGTGTAAACACATAAATTATTATCATATGCTTAATACGAAATTTTATTTATTTCTTTTAGTTTTGTTAGCAGAATCAATTTCTCGTATTATTTTATTTAACCCTATTTTATTTCAATTATACATTCCTTAGTTTTATAATCTATGAAAGTCAAATCTTGAGTTTCTTTTTTTTTATAAATTATCTACTTTTTGTAAGTAACTTGACTTCACGATTAATTATACAACACGGCACATATTTAGTAGATTTCAATTATTTTTTATCTACATACTTACTCGTACTATCACGTTGGTAATCGTAATCCCAAAAAGGGTTGAACAGAGCTTTAATTAACATTTAGTTTCACATAAATCCAATGGCAGTATGAGCCATGCTCTGCTGTAATATAGTGACAAATTTCCAGCCTGGTGCCTACATAAAATGGGCATAAAACCGAAAAAATACCTAAACCTTCAGTGAATTAACAAACAAAAGCAGACTACCAACACAGTTGTTATTGTGACAATCCTACTATTACTAATATTATAGACGTGAAAGTTTGTATTGATGTATTTTTGTTTGTTACTCTTTCACGCAAAAACTACTGAACGAATTTTAATGAAACAGAACTGAACGGATTATCATTGTCAATTCATAATTGATAAGAAATATTTTTATTTTAACACTATGTAAAATGTATTAAATTTGAAACATTTGTAAAATTATATTTCAATAGCAGGGATAAAACGTTGGCATTTAATAAATTTGTTAAAAATAAGTTAGTAAGTAATTTATACAGGGCAAATGTACCACCCTTTTTATTTTTATAATATGACATTAAATAATTTGAATTTGACCTTATAAAATAAATGAAATCCGGGTAAATCAGTTGGCATCCATTTTTACATATCTGTTTTCGATAAGCTGCTTTTTCTTGGTGATCATTACTCCAAACCCGGACTACTGTGCGCGCCTCGCTGTCCATAAGCAAATAAGCTTAATTTAAATTAATCGATATCTTTTCCAATATCCATTTTTTCAATAGAAAAAAAACTGTAATGCAAGTATTGTACACGATACACAATACCGCCGACAAGTGAAAGTGTTACTTTCAACTTTCATTAAGTTTTTGTAAGTGTATGTATGGTTTTCGCGGCGACCGACCCATATTGTCTCGCGACATGATTCTGCCGAACTTTTCAAGGTAAAGGTGCGCGGACATCTATAGCTGCTAAACATGTTTCACGCATTAATAGCTCTTTTTAATGAATGAATATTGCTGTTCGCCACGGATGACTCTTACAGCGACACCGGAGATTCGTGTTAACTCAAGAATTGCCCGTAGAACCCACGCAGAAGTTAAGGTACCTACTAAGCGCTAGTTAAACAGGTTCCGGCTAATGTTTAAAAATGACAGAAGCCAGTAATGGTGACTTGTAAGACTCTGACACCATGCTAACCTGTACGGGCAGCACCAGAAGTAGATTAATACTTTAGTACCTTGTCATATTAATCATTCATTCATAACGGTTTCAACTGTTACTACATAAGCTCTGGAGTTAATATGACATGGTAAGTACTAAACTGTTAACCTACTTCTAATGATGACTACCAGGTTAACCTCATGGTAAAAAGAATAAGTCGCGAATTAGATCACGTTAGCCCTTACACTGTGTCCTGTCAAGTATGTCGTGACAACTACCCGAATTTGACTGGGTTTTAAAAGCACCATTTAAGCAAAATAAACAACTTTTAAAAAAAGTCCAACCGACTTCAAAAAGTATAAAAATAACATATTATTAAAATGTGTGCTAGTTACCTGCTGTACTGTTTGAACCCGGTGCCAAGCCATATCATCGTTCAGCACAATGAGCCCCTCATCACCCAAGCTAGCTCGTTCGGTCGCAATAGCGGGATGGTGTGATCATTGAGTGTGATGTGGCAGGCGGACCTATAGAATACCTAGTTGGCTTGGCACCGACTTCAAACAGTACAGCAGGTACCTAGCACACATTTTAATAATATGTTATTTTTATACTTTTTGAAGTCGGTTGGACTTTTTTTAAAAGTTGTTTATTTTTCTATTTTTAGTGCTTAATGTGGAATAATTGTTAATTTTTTATATATATTACGAAATGGCCAACACACTTGCGGCCCACTCGGTGTTAAGTGGTTCCGTCGCCTATGGACACTTGCAATATTAAGGATAAATCACAAAACATTAGAAGTGCGTTCCCATTCGGCGCATTACTTTTTGGGTTTTGTATCCCTTTTATGTCGGCGACAGGCTGGCAACCTGTCACTATTTGGAGGCACTGCATGGTCCATACTGCCAAAGGCGGTTTTATGTGTGACAAAATGTTACAGTTTTGTACAAGTTTAACATCCAAATACTAACTATTACGATGCTTTGCTTTCTAACATCAGCTCACCTAACAAGCTGAAAGAATACAACTATCGGTCTTTTAAGACCTTTAATATTTAAAGAATTATCATCCAACTCTTAATCGTTATGGAGTTTCTCCTTCAATCATCAGCTCACCTGAATAGCCTGAAAGAATACAACTATCGCTCTTTAGGTACCTTTACTATTTAAAAAATTAACGTCCAACTCCTAACCATTAAGGAGTTTTACCTTGCAACATCAGCTCACCTGAATAACCTGAAAGAATACAACTATAGTTCTTTAGGTACCTTTTATACTTCAATAATTATCAACCAACTCCTAAAAGTTGAGGAGTTATTCCTTCCATCATCGGCTCACCTGATCAACTTGAAAAAATACAACTAGCGGTCTTTACGTGCCTATAATATTTGAAGAATTATCATCCAACTCCTAACCATTAAGGAGTTTTTCCTTCCATGATCAGCTCACCTGAATAACTTGAAAGAATACAACGATTGCTGTTTGGGTACCTTTAATATTTAAAGAATTATCATCCAACTCCTAACCATTAAGGAGTTTTTTGTTTCATCATCAGCTCACCTAAATTACATGAAAGAACACAACTATCGGTCTTTAGGTACCTTTAATATTTAAATAGTCAGCAACCAACTCCTAAAAATTAAGGAGTTTTACCATCCATCATCAGCTCATCAATATGAGATGACTACCAGACGCAATCATACTAGAATTGCTTCATAAAAAATATGAATAACCCTCCCTTTCCATTGTTTTTCGAGGGTTGCCCACGATTTTCCTAGCTTAGCATCATCAGATCCTGACTTGGTGACAATGGGACTACCTCAGGAGTATACGCTATCGAATAAAAAAAGAATTTTGAAAATCGGTCCACAAATGACAGAGATATCGGTGAACATACATTTACCTTCCATCATCAGCTCATCAACATGAGATGGTGACTACCAGACGCAAATGCTAGTATAGCTTTAGAAAAAATATGAAAAACGTTGTAAATGCCTATAAAATTTGAGGGTTGCCCTCGATTTCGCTGGCTTCCCATCATCAGATCCTGACTTGGTGACAATGGGACCACCTCAGGAGTAAACACTATCGATTAAAAAAAGAATTTTGAAAATCGGTCCACAAATGACGGAGATATCGGTGTACATACATAAAAAAAAAAAAAAACATACAGACGAATACAGAACCTCCTCCTGTTGGGAAGTCGGTTAATTAATCACCTTTTTATATTAACTTAATTGCACCTGTCGAGCATTTGATGCTAATGAGCGTTATAAATTTTGATACGTAATATCCCCATGAAATTAATCCCGGAAGGTTGCTAAATAAAAGTCGGCGTTGATCGGCGTAATACACGATCAAGGACAATAATTCCTTCTAAATTTACACAAAAATAGAACTATGTCAAATAAAAAATACCTCTACTGGATGTAAAAGACATGAACAATCAAACGAGAACCATGTATTTTGCTCACCATCATAACATTTTTCTTCCTTTAGACTATACCTGGGAAATTGATAGTTACGATTTTATTGAAGGTCAGTCATATTTTTTTTCATTTTTTTATGAAAACGTATTCTATACGTTATTTCTTAATTATTGTCCGCCGTCTGGCAAAATTATCGCGGTTTTGCGAGTTGCGTGCGAGTTGAGCCCTTTACACTGCGTGGTACATCTTGCAATTTTTTTTAACACCAAAAAATAAAAATCATTTCCCAGTAATATTTTTTTTGAAATATGTCTTATTTTAATGTATAGAATACATGGTTCTCGTTTGACTGTTCATGTCTTTTACACCCAGTATATTTAAAAATTAAATAATACGATACCATCATAGATTTTCCACTGTGAAATCCTTATACAATATTGCCCATTATTTAAAAAAGCACTCTAGGTTCCGTTTTCAAAATGAAAGTGGTTGCGTAAAAATGACTTAATGGGCGACTGAACGAGCTTATAACCATCTCGTTCATTCAATTCGCAAGCACAAATTGGTTTTCAGTTTCTTTAAAGTGTCTGTCCTATTCATTGTATTTTTCTTTGTTGAGGATACTATCTCTCTGAAGCTAGTTTAAATACCATTAATCCTTCTCGACCACACTTTCAGTTTCTATTGATTATTCTCGACATACATTAATGCCACAAACAATACAAAAGTACCATAATAACTTTGAACGTGTACACATTTTTGTTTACCTTTTATGCTTTACACCGTCGAGGTGTATTCAATTACCTCGCGAGTTAGAAGCTTTGAGGGACGAGATCATGACAGCTTATTAATTTACTTGACTGGCAGACTTTGATGAAATTTCTTCGCTATTCATTTAGAATTACGCTATTTCCTTAAGAGAGATGCCTGGGATCAATTAATGATCATTAGCTGATGACAGTCCTAGCATTCGTTCGGCGGCGTCTTAGAGATGCCGGACTATTAGTCTTCAGCTGCAAATTAATACCTTGCGCAGTCTTAATTAAAATCATTTGGAAAGCTTTAATTGATTAACTGTTTTCTATCCTTTTGGGTGCTCAAATCATTTTAATATTGCGAAATACGTTTTTAATAAGCACTTTGTTTAATTATACATTTCTGTGTATAGTTATCTATAGCTATCTAATAATTATGTTCTGTCTTATATATTTTTGTGTTGATTGGGTATGTCATCTTAAACAAACTGTAAAATAAATTGTATGCTTTGATTAATTATTTATTAGAATTTATCAAAGTACGTGACTTGAAACCATTAACGAATTACGGTTACCTACTGATTAAATTATTGATTGTACGTTGAAGCTCTTTAGGTTAAGCTTGCTAAGCTTTTGGCTCCGGATAACAACTTAAAATTAAACAAAATCGGGAGTCATCAGCCGAGAGACGCCCACTGTTGGACATAGGCCAACAGTGGGCCAACATAAAAATAAACAAAATACAATTTAAAAACAACACAAAACCTTTTAAATTTAAAATTTGTAATACTATTTTAAACTAAAAATAATTACGAGTACGTATGATAGGAGTGGGTGCATTACCTTTATGCACCATTGGGTGAAGTAAAGAAGGCGTCAAATTTAACTACCTAATGTTCCGGTTGTGGCATTGACTCCACGAATTTCAAAATCTTTTTTCACAGTGAAAGGAAAAGCATCGCAAATGATCCCAATTATTGGACTCCGTATAATTTATGCTCGTCTAACAATTCTCTTTGCCGAGATGAACGTCTATTAATAGAAGTTTTGCTTCGGAGTGGATATATATAGGTCCTTTGTTTTGTCTAATTTCCATAAAACAATGACGTGTGAACTTATTTTCGTTAAGAGAATCTCTTTTAACGTTTACTCGTCTAGAAGCACAGTACTTTACCATATCTAAGTCTTCTATTTCAATATAAGTAGTATCCTTTTTATTTACGATAGTTATATTAGCTATATTATTATGAAGATTGACATTTAGTGTTGAGTGGTTTTTTAAAATAATATTATCAATTATACCATTACGATTACCAGTTAAATAATTATCGAATCAATTTATTCGACGTTAACAGTTCCCAATTCGTTTGTACAAACGTCCGCACTAAGTATAAGTACAACCTCTCCACCGTTCACTTTGTTGCCAAAATTAACCGGAAAATTTAATAGTACAGTACGTATGTACGTGATCACTATCATGCTCTTTGTACAGCTACTGGCCCACTTTCGTCTTGTATCAGGGGAGAGATGTAATATTTTTTTATATTTTATAATTAAATGTACACCGCTCTGCAATGTTCCTATCACTCCGACTTGACATCGATATAGCCAATAAAAAATATAGACCGTTTATTGACATCCATCGGTGGTAAAGGCCGAAAATTCCGTTGTACCTCACAAATGGATTACGGAGCGTTAAATTTAATTGAAATAATGTAAGCGTCATTATTTACGGGGTCAAAATAGATTTACCATTTCTCAAATTCGTTCCTATCACGTCGCACGCAACACGTTTTCCAGCTATACTCACGACGTTTTAATTTCTAATAATGTGAGAGTGGCGAAAAATTATTAGGAGGATGGCCAATACCACAGCTTACAAAAAATAGGTACCAAAATCTGTCGGTCTAACTCAAGCGCTATTGTAGACTATAAGAAATGAACTCTGTGTCGTATTTTTTTACAAAATATATTAGGTTGGGGAAAAAGTCTTTTCGCATTATAGTATGTATAAACTTGTAATAAAATCTCTTTGGCTATACTATTTGTATCTGGCTGGTTTTGGTATCATTGAAAGTTTAAATTTTAAAGAACATAATTCCAAATTCAAATTAGGAAAATGTGTGATTTTCATTTGTTTTTCGTACCGCCAAGATGAGTGAATCTAATGAAGAAATTCGATACATTTTAAAATTTTACTACAAAAAAGGTAAAAATGCAACGCAAGCCGCGAAAAAAATTTGCGATATTTATGGACCTAGTGCAGTGTCTGTGAGAGTAGCACAAATTTGGTTTAGGCGTTTTCAATCCGGAAATTTTGATGTCAAAGATGCACGTCGCTCTGGTCGCCCTATTACAGATAAAATGGATGCCATTTTTGAAAAAGTGGAGCAAGATCGGCATGTCAGTAGTTACGACGTAGCTGAAGAACTGGAAATTGACCACAAAACAGTTTTGGCGCATTTGAAAAAAACTGGGTACACAAAAAAGCTGGACATTTGGGTACCTCACGAGCTCACTGAAAGAAACCTAATGAACCGTGTACTCATTTGTGATTCTTTATTACGACGTAATGAAACCGAACCATTTTTGAAGAAACTGATAACTGGTGATGAAAAGTGGATCACGTACGACAAGAACATGCGAAAAAGGTCGTGGTCAAAGGCCGGTCAGGCTTCACAGACTGTGGCGAAACCCGGGTTAACTCGCAACAAGGTGATGCTGTGTGTGTGGTGGGATTGGAAGGGCATTATTCATTATGAGCTGTTACCACCAGGCAGGACCATCGATTCTGAACTCTACTGCGAACAACTGATGAGATTAAAGCAAGAAGTTGAGAGAAAGCGGCCGGAATTAATCAACAGAAGGGGTGTGGTTTTTCATCATGATAACGCTAGACCTCACACATCTTTAGCCACTCAGCAAAAATTAAGAGAGTTTGGCTGGGAGGTGTTAATGCATCCGCCGTATAGTCCTGACCTTGCTCCTTCAGATTTCCACCTGTTTCGGTCTCTTCAGAATTCTTTAGGCAGTGTCAGGTTAACATCACGAGAGGACTGCCAAAACCACTTGTCGCGGTATTTTGACAAGAAGTCCCAAAATTTCTATAGCAATGGGATCATGTCCCTACCTACAAGATGGCAAAAAGTTATCGAACAAAATGGAACCTACATACTTTAGTTAAATGTAAATAAACTATATTAAAAAATGTTTTGAATTTTCTTAAAAAATGCGAAGAAACTTTTTCCCCAACCTATTATATACCTACTAGCTGTCCCGGTCACACTACTGCCCTGTAACATTGAATTTGCAGTAAAAAAAATGAGGAATAATTGTCAAGATAAAAACTATCCTATCTTTCAAGTTGGATCAAAATGCAAAGGAGATGTTCCGAATTTGTATGGAGGCTGGTACTTGGCCACCCCCCAAGACACAAGTTATATGAGATGAAAGAGGATATTTTTAACAGTATTATAGGACAAAAACTCTAATTTTAAATCACCGCATTTAACACGAATCAGTATTTTATTCTGGCTCAAAAAATCGTTTTGCAAAGATATGAACTTCAATTTAAAAAAGTAAGACGTGTCAGTAATGACAGCTGGCCTGTTATGTCTTGTCAAATATTTTTTTATAACTAGGCCTGGGGTCGGTTTTCTTCAGCCTACAACTATTTTGCAATTTTTTTCATAAAAAATGTTATAAGAACACGGGATGTTGAAATGAAAATGAAATGAAAAAGCTCTTTATTTAAATGGACTTTGCTAAGTACTTTTAAATCGTCAAAACCCTACCACCATTTCGGGACGAATAATTATTATTATGCTGATATGGAGAAGAAATGGCGAAAGAAACTCCACAGCTTACAATTTCGTAATGATTTCAAAACATCAATACAAGGCAATAAATAATTATCAATATAATTTAAGTTACATTTTAACATGCGTAAAGTTTGGGTAGTTATTACTCCCACGCATTTGGATTATTTATCTTGTGAAAAGCTTTTCTATATAATTTAATTAATCATATTATTGAACTAAGCAATTTAAATTTTGATACCCACCACCATTTTATGTTATTGTTAGTTAGGTACTTACAGATATTCCTTTCAATATAAGTGGTAAGCATACATTTAAGATCCGGTTAACAATGTTATAAGAATACAATGTCCACACATTGTACAAAAAAAAAACAATTATTACATATTATTATTGCATGTGTCATACAATTGTCCATCTAAAGATAACAACTAATTATAAGACCTACGTTTACATCAATCAAGAAAACATGAGATGACCAGGCCCCGCTGGCGGCACCTGTTCACAGGCATGACGCAAGAATCAGCCATCGCTTCGCTCAACCATATTTTAGGGAACGTAACGACCCGACGCAAGACGACACCGCCACAAGACCTCTTTAGTGAGAATGACATACACATGCTTCTTGATTATTAACTAAAACAAATTTAAACTAAAGTTATGCTTCCGAGTCAACTATAAGACACATTATAGATTATATGCATAATTAATAAACATATTTAAAATGCATGGACCTCGAACAAATTCACCCCCATGCGTTAGAATCATTTATGTAATCAGACACCTTATAGTATGCTTTAGTATACAGTTTATTTTTAATAGCAGTTTTGAATTTATTAATAGGTAGGCTTCGAATATTATTTGGGAGTTTGTTATAGAAGCGTATACATTGTCCCATAAAAGAATTGCTTATTCTGTGGAGACGAGTAGCATGTACCACAAGATTATGTTTGTTCCTCGTATTAACATTATGAATGTCACACTTTTCAGAAAAACTTGTTATGTTTTTTCGTACGTACATTAAATTTTCAAATATATATTGTGATGCCACTGTTAGAATATTTATTTCTTTGAACTTTTCCCTAAGTGAAACCCGAGGACCTAATTGGTAAATAGCTCGTACTGCTCGTTTTTGCAAAACAAATATGGTGTTAATATCCGCAGCATTACCCCAGAGAAGAATTCCATAAGACATAATACTATGGAAATAACTAAAGTACACAATTCTGGCTGTGTCTACATCGGTAAGTCGTCTGATAGTTTTAACTGCATATGCAGCTGAACTTAACTTACCAGATATTCTCTCAATGTGTGGACCCCATTGCAATTTAGCATCCAACACTATGCCCAAGAAAACAGTAGATTCAACAGGTTCCAATCCAATCCCATTTATTTGTACCATTGTTTCAACCCGTTTGACATTGGGTGTGCAAAACTTAATTAGTTTGGTTTTATTTTCATTTAATAGCAAATTATTAATGTAAAACCAATCTACTACTTTAGATAGTGCATTGTTTACTTCGTCATAATTAGTAATTTGTCTATTTATTTTAAAAACCAGAGATGTATCATCTGCAAACAACACTATGTCATGACTGTCCTTTATACAGTAAGGTAGATCATTAATATATATTAAAAATAGAAAAGGACCAAGGATTGAACCCTGCGGAACCCCTATTGTGACCGCAGCTCCAGATGATCTTTGACCATGTATATCGACTTTTTGTTAGTTTTTTCATTTGTTTCTGACTAAAAATAGGAATGATATTTTTTTTAACCATTATTTAGTCAGAGAACATTCAATTTAAAGGTTACATTCTTGCATACACTTAGTAAAATTACTCGAAAATGCGGTGGATTAAAATTAAAAAAACGGTATATACAAGATCCTCTGAGCATAAGCTTTCGTTTAATATATAATTTTTTGTGGGGGGTTTTCAAGTACCAATATGGAACATCTCCTTTGATTAAAATCGGTAAGTAGTTAAGGAGTCCATCACGGACTCCTTAAGTAATTTGGTGCCCCAGCAGAGACGCCGGAGTCGCGTTATCGCGGCGTCTGCGCTGCGCATACGTTCATCGAACGCCTAAGCTCTGGACAAATTTATAGTGTAAAGTGGCTTTTACCTTTCAGTGAACTAAGAAACAAAAGTCGAAAATCAGGACCAAATGTTACACTTTAAATATCATCCGAGCTAAGGGAAAAAGACGTGATATGCTAATAAAATCTTAAAGAGATTTTAATTTCTTAACGAAGTCAAGTTGGTTCCAAATGTAACATTAATTTCTTAATGTTTAGGGCGACCACCGAATGCCATAAATAACAAAATAAGTTAATTTTTTTTTACAAGAAACATGGAACTGTAAAAATTCGTGGATCGCCAGTGCTCATGCCCATGAATGTGGTTAACCGTATCCTAATCTCGAAATGGTCACAATCACAACGGTATCGGTTGCGGGCACAGTCGGAAGTTTCGGTTCGGCGTAATAACCTACCGTGTGACACGGTAAATTAAAGGTCGTAGTACAAATACGTCGTAGTGCAAATATTTCTAAAATTAGAAAATACACTAAAAAAAATACTTGTTTTACTTTATTTATTTACCATAACTAAACGGGATAAACCCAGTACAGTGAATTTATCTTAAAAAACTAAAATAGAAAACGGAAAATTTTACACATAGCAGCTTAACTTAACTTATTTATTATTGACTTCGGATTATCAACAAATATATCCAATTCTGGTGAAGTAAGCAGAATTGCGTTTAGAGCCTCCTGCATGCGACACAGCGGCGACTGTGCACGCGCCGCCCGCCGTGAGGTTTGTTGAAGTCGCGAACACACGACGTCTGCAACCGGACCGAATACGCAAATATTTATCAGCACATACAAGCGAGACAATTGTTCAACACACTCAGGATCTTCCACAGACCCACGCAAAATCGCTACAGCGGTAGATATCTCCACTCGGGTGCTCCTCAATTCTAAAGAATATTCATCCCCAACATTCCTAGTAAAAATTTGGTAAAAAGGGATAATACAATTTACTTTCCAGCATCTTTTGCAATCCGGGCGGCTGCGTCAACTACTACGCTACCGGGACACTGCTTTCGCCGTCGAAATTTGTCAGTGCTTGGTACTTATGTTTTTACGCTAATATTGTTTCATCAAATCTTTGAACTTTGAAATTTTTGAAAAGCAGTGTCCCAGTAGCGTAGTGGTTGAAGGCTGCCCGGATCGCGGAAGCTGCTGGGTTCGATTCCCGCCTTGGACAGTCGATTTTTTCAGTGTATTTTCCTAATTTTAAAAACATATGGCTTGCTTTCCGGCATCTCTATCATGTAGCTACACATAACAGGAAGCTCTTTCTATATTTCAAGGATATGTGTAGAGATGTATGTATATGGTGGGCTAATTCAAGATCACGTATTTAAAATTAATTACTTTTTTCTTTTAAAGTTTTTTTTTCAGAGTATTTATGGCAAACCAATGGTAAATCTTAGCTTAATTTGTCTTTTTTTCTTAATTAGATTGGTTTTTTTTTTCGCTCAAGATATCTAAATCTACCTATAAGATTTTATTTCACGAAAAATAGATGATTTGGAGCTGGTCCAATAAAGATACCAATATTTACAATATTCTTAAAGATTAATAATATGTGCTTAAATATTATTTTCCTTGTCCTTCGTGGCACTGAACTATACTTATAAGAAAAACACTTAGCGGATTTTGATTAGTCTTTAACAATTTGAAATCGGTCAATACAATATTTGTGTACGGAAATCCTGTCGTAAATTAGACACTTGTTTCCAAAGCGAGTTCACTTTAACATTTGACACTTGGCCGAATCCGCAGCGCAGAGGTCACCGGTTAGCATCTGACACCCGCACGTGACACAATATACCGTAACTGCGCCTTCAAATCGAGGATCGATTCGATGTTACCGTTTTAGGAACATAATTATGTTTTTGTGTGATCTAAGCCAGTAGTCGGCACGCAACCCGATGATACTGACGGGGGGCGGGTTAATAGCAGCTATTAGCGAATCGCTCTGAGAAATCGCCAGCAATGAACACGAAATATGCTCATTGCTTATGTCCCATTCATTAATATTTTTTGCGATACCGACTTTTGTCTTAAATGTATGTCAGAACACTTGTTCTTTTTCATCTCTAAATAAACGAAGCAATTTGGCCTCAAGCGGGATCTAATATCGTGATTAAATTATTATCTCCGCGCGTCTGCGATTTGCGTGTAGCATTCCAATTATTTGAGTCTGTTGTGTTCATTTCGGCATGCACTAATAAAGCTCAAAGGAAAAAGCTTTCATCTTATTTCTGAAATTATTATGTGCTTTAATTTTAATAGCATATTAGATGCTCCTCTTTTGTACTTGTGGTGAAATACTTTCGGTCATAATCATAACATTCGTTAGATATTAGATTTACATCGACCATCGTCTATTAAATTATACCTACATCTTTGTAGTAGTAAAATTGTGCTGTGTTGACTCATACAATACATTCTTATTGCATTAGTTAATAAGCCATATCAAATATTACCGAAGTACTTAGTCACGAGCAATTGTACCTACCTATCTATCCATTTTCATTTCAGCGTCACATTAAGAGATAAAAACGGTCAAATGTGAATACTTAATATAGCTCTTGACTGTACTAACCTCGTAGGTACTAACCTATTTTAGATGAGAAGTAAAAGACCCGTTTTGGTGTGTATCAGGTCTGCTGAGATTTTTAGAGTGAAACCTAATATTCCTGGTTAATGGTTATCTTGTTTTGTTTGCTTGGTTCACTGAAGGTTTCGTTATTTTTGGGTTTGTTGTCCCTTTTATTTAGCCGGGAGAGTGGCTATATGCTCTATTTTGAGGAACTTCACCTCAAATAAGTATATAAAATAATTTAGGTATTTCATCTGTAACGTATATATGAAATTTTATTACGTAGGTACATAAACACCTTGATCACAACTGACAATCTGCAATGTAAATCACATTATAAAATGCGGAATGCCAATTCAGATTGAATTCGCAAGAAGACTTTGATGTAGTAAGTAATGTACGAGTATTATCCAATAGCGGTACCTACACACTTAACCCATTAATTTCTGTACGTTTTACTGTAACTAACTTCTTAATTGATGTTATCAGATACGCAGATATCGAACTATACGGTATTGGTACCAAATTTATCGCCAATGTTACATCACCAATATTGGCATTAAGGGCGATAAGATTAACGAACTCTTAAAACAACAATAAACCCACAAGCTTTTATTGAAATTGTACTGTCGGGATACGAAATAAGCGGTTTACGTGCTTATATAAACTTTATTGGACATGATTCTCTTTTAGACAAGGAAATACGAGTAATTATCTATTTGCTGACATTCCCCAGTTCTGATAATGCTAATAATGTTTTTCTTTAACCATTCTCTTTGTGTAATTAAAAATTTATGGACGGAAATTTTTCTCGAGTTCATTTTGTTTGTAATACATATGATGACACGAGATATTAGACAACATACTCGGATACGTATTACAAGAGAGCACCTACCCAAGTTTACATAGTACTGTACTGTTACAGTCTATAGATGTTCTTTTATACTGTGATACCAACAAAAGTGTTTTATTTCGATATTTTTTTAGGCTGTGTTAGCAGAGATAGTTGATCGCTTGTTATACCACAATATTATACCAAACAGTCTGTACATATAAAGAGCTTTGTCAATATTACGACTTCTAAAATTAATTGCTTTAAAAATGCTTTCTTTTTGCAGGTATTCAAACTGGAGGAACTAAGCGAAAGTGAGAGAGAAACCGGAGAGGTGTTCGACTTCCTCCGAGGCATCACCAATGATATATTTCATAGGTTCTCCTAAATTGTTTGTGTATTACCAAAGCCGCATGCAATGACTTAGATTAGTTTCCGTAAATATTCCAAAAGTTATATCGAGTATATAGCATCTTGACCCAGAACCTTATAACAATGAAGGAAATTGTTACTTGCTCTCTTTTACAAGTCAATAAAGCGAGTTTGTAAACCAAGCAAGCAGATGGTACGGCCCATCCATCTTCTCTATTGAAATTTGAGTTTTCTTTATTTCAATAGCCTCGCGCAACATCCTTGGGATGTATGGACGTTCCTTGAGGAGAACGTGTGGTTTATCGAACCTTCTATAATGATTGGGCCCATCTAGTGTACGTTCGCGCACTGCAGACTTCGTTTCGCGCTTATGTTTTATGTCAGCTATATGTTCCTTCACCAGTTTGCTTCTCTTTGTTTGTCCGATGTATGAGAGCCCGCAATCACAGTCAAACTTGTATATTCCTGCATCTTGAAAGGGTCTATTACACTTGACGGCTCTTAGAAATTGTTTAATCTTCTTCAGCAGCTTAAAGGAAACTCGCTTCAAGATGTCCCCAATCTTGTTTGTGACTTCTTTCATGGTGGTAATTATTATTATGGCACGAAATTACAAGCGAATTAAATCCGTAAAAGTTGTTTTATTTCCAATGTGTAGTGCTCGCGCAAATCTAAGAGCACAAAAGCGAGTTCGATTAAGACAAGGTTCTATCATGGTCAGGATTCTATTTGCTCTTTTTGTAAAGACTTCAAGTAAGTAGGTACATACTAAAACTAACCTAAGTCGATTTCGCGAGTTGACACTTCAAACATTGTATTCCTCGAAACATCACACCTTGATGACTACTTGATTTTTATCTTTCCTACGTATATTTTAAACAACAATTTCCAACAGTTCACTTTGTCAAATGTCATCGACGTTTAAATAAAATGTAGGAAAAGCAAGCAATGGTCATCTAATCCATCAAGTCCAGATTCGCAAAATTTAACATTAAAGTCATTACTTATAGGAGGAAAGCGTGAAAGTGACTAAGTGTACATAAAATTATAGATTCGCATTAAAAATTTAGACAATAAGTTGTAATGTTAGCAGATTTTAATGACAAGTATGATTTAAATTATTGCGGAACAAATTTTATTGTAAGTCTGTATTTTTATAAAGGAGACTAGGCATTGTCTATATAGAATACTAAAATGTATATTGTTATGTGTTTAGGTTGTCGTCTTACGCCTCAGAACGAGATAAGTAACACATAAAAAAGATTATTAGAAAAAAAGTGGTCGGAATCTTCCATGAATTTTCCGTCTCAAGTGCTCGGGAATATATGAACTATAAAATAAAAAGACTAGCTGAAAGGGCTGACGATTATATCCTACAGTGCGTGCAGTGTGTATGTTATATGATATCTGTGAAAACCAGGAATCCTATACAAATCCTAGGAATCTATTTCGGAAACGCGTGGATTGGCTATTCTAACATTATTTAACAACTATACTTTTACACAACCAGTCACTTTGTGATTCAATTGTTCGATTCTCCATCAAAAGTCCACTCAGTTTGGTCATAAAAGAAAAATAACAATGCACCTTTCGATCACATGCACAAATAGTTTATACTCTTTAATGCACTTCACATATAAACAACTTTATTTACAGTATGAAGATTTGCAGGGGGAAAAATTAACATTAACAAGATTTACAAGTGCGAACTCTCTCTTTTACAGTCAATTTTGAAATTCCATATATTTCCAAGGAATGTATAATATTTCTGATTTTCATATTTCCTATGACATATCCATGTATATAAAAAATGTATGCACATAGGTACTTTTTCGGTGCATGTTTTGCGATTATTTAACTACCTGGAATATACCTTAAAGTACAAATATAAGATCCGTTTTTCAATAATATAGTGCAAGGTGTGACGGTACTAATCTCGTGCTGAGGGATTGTAATGTAAAGACAGCGACCTTGTTTGGTCTCAAAATGTAGTCAATGACGTAAAACTTTTTTTGAAGAAGTGTACATTTTTGGCATTATTTGTCTATCCTCCTTTGTGGTGAGGGTGCTGTGTCACAATTTCTATTAGAATTGTACAGAACTCGAGTCTCAACAAATGCAAAAATATAGATTTTTCCAGTGTATTTTTTCGAATTTCACAAATATTTGCGAGTTCGTTAACGCAAAAATAATTCCAAAATAGTATAAGGTAGTTTCAGTTAACAGTAGGCCTATTCGCTAACTTTTTTTGACAGATTAAAGTAACAATCACCGTGTGAATTACATATCCAGTGCTGTTTCAATTGATATGTAATTCACTCGGTGATTATCACTTTACTTTGTCAAAAAAACTTTGCGAATAGGCCTACTGGACGTCAAATATTTGTAAAAATATTTCGTTCGGATCTCATAAGTGCAAACTTCAAAGATTTGAAGAAACAATGTTACTATAATTATTTCGTCGAAATGGTGGTAGGGCTTTTGACGATTTAAAAGTACTTAGCAAAGTCCATTTAAATAAAGAGCTTTTTCATTTCATTTCATTATAAAAATATTAGTACCAAGCACTGACAAATTTTGACGGCGAAAGCAATGTCCCGGTAGCATAGTGGTTTACGCAGACACCCGGATTGCGGAATATACTGGGTTCGATTCCCGCCCTGCGCAGACATTTTTCTAATTTAAAAAAAAATTGCGGGTTCGTTAACGCAAAAATAATTCCAGAGAAGAGTTTGTTTTTTATAAAAGTTTATTTATAAACAAATATCGAAATTATTACGTCCATATTTCTCCGTCATCTAATTCATAACACTCATTATGGATACTAAATCCATAACACAAGTTCTTGATACTTAATTTCGGTTTATAAAAATAGTTAAGTCGTGTAATTTGTCAGCTGACACTCAAAAATTAGATCTCAAAGTCTCGAGTTCTTTGCAATTGTAATTTTTATATAGCTCACTATTGTCACTAGTGAGACTACTTACTTGAGGAGTGCTTGCGGATGTCAGCACGTAGTGGTAAAAGTTTTGTACACTACATTGCTTGATTTGGTGCGTGATACTCAGCCAATTTAGTATCTAAGTCGTCTTCCAAACGTGTGTTATATTATTTAGTCAACTTCATTCCTTAATGTGCTCTGTGTCTGTTGCGTTGTGAGATATTCCTTTTCCTTGTATTGTTCTGGTATGCTTAATATTTGTGGCAGCCGTATTTCAACCGTGTCTGTCCAGTGATTTTTGATTAAGCTATTTTATGACCAGAATTATAAATGTTTAGACGCTTTACCGTTGTTTAGGCCAGTCTGTTTGCAATAAGTTATGTGCTCATAATTCGAGTATAATAGGCTTGTAGGTTTTATTGATTGTACAAGTGCTCGAAGTTAGTCTCGATTTAATTTTAGAACTGTTTTCTTTTCGAGTTGTCACTACCACCTTGTTTAACGCAGAAATATTTCGACTGTAAATCTAAGATTTGAATCGCTAGATATGTCTATTGTCGAAGATTTAAAGGGAATCAGAAAGAATATAACATAGATCGCAGAAGGAAAGAGAAATTACTTGTATGAAGATTCCACGACATCGACCCGATGGCGCATAATATTTCGCGAATCAAATCTTTGCTTAAGTGTAACTAATTTATAATCAGTTGATACTGTCTCGAATGTTGTTTCCTTGATTTGTTTATTTGTCTCTTTTACATGCACAAAACAAATTAAAGCCAAATTTAAGTATATAGGTAATATTATAATGAATAATATATTGTGTCTAACGCTGTCTATGTGGACAACTTTTTGTATCATCACAATGTAGTTAAATTTTTATAACTTATGTTTATTTGCTTGTTATTTCGTTAAACACGTTATGTAAATATGATGATACTCATTGTGGTGTTTTCAGATGGCTCATATTTGCAGTTTATTTTTAAGAATAAGTACAATTAAGTCATTTGCACCGGATGCAAACGCACTGCAAAATTACAGTTGCACTGCAATTTTACACTTTGACTGCAATTTTACAGTTGGACTGCAATTTTCAGTTGTACTGCAATTTTACACTTTGATTGCAATTTCATAGTTTGACTACAATTTTACAGTTGGACTGAAATTTTACATTTAGACTGCAAATTAGCTGCTGCCCGTCTGGATAGACCCTAATAGTTAAGTAACGTTCTATACATATATTTCTAATCACTTTTTCTTTTCTTAGATACACAACCGATGTGTATGCTATGTTTTGAAAGTAATATTTCTGCACAAGTCTTTCAGAATAAATATTTTACATAGTAGGTACGTACACAATTTGACTCTTCTCACATTTCTAAAGGTTTAACATATCTTGATCTCTTGCTTCTTTCAAAGTTACCAAAAACTCTCCTTTTAAAGTCAAGAGTTTTAAGAGTTGAACGCGTGCATTAAACTGTGTTTATTTGTCTTATTGTTGGACAAAGACCGCCCAATAGACTGTCCCATTACGCAATACAACAAAAATTTGACAACTCTGGTTCCCTTCCGACTCAAACGCGCTAGAGACTAATCGGTAGAGATACTCCTCTGCGAGATATGCTTGCAAACTAGAAATCTAGTTTTATGGGATAAAGCAGGGTTTCTTAAACTTTTTAATGTTATGGACCACTTCCAGAATTTCAAATGTTCCACGGACCTATGGAGGACGTACAATACAATCGAGGGGTTCCCCGTAAAACATAAACAAAAAGGGATGCAACTTGGCAGATTTTAATTCCCTTGTTATTTATTTAAATAAAAAAAACAATGTTACAAGAACCCCCCTTACCCAAATTGCGTTACGTAATACTTGAACGCCCCCAAACTTTTAAGTCTTCAACCGAAAAACATAAAGTTGCGTATGCACAAATTGGAACCTTCTGTGCCTTTTAGTATTGCATCATTTTAAGTAGCCGGGCGTCTGCGTGTAATACATGCGGAAGTATAGTCAGTCGATAACTGATTTACGGCTGAGTCTCGTTGGTATTATCGAGTCGACATCATATTTGTTTTACTTAACAGATCTCGGTAGGCCACCTGCGCTTCCCGAAGTTGCTCATTAGCAAACAATGATCGGGCCGAGCTACCCGCTTCATAGCTTTGGAGATAGTGAACCGATTATTTAATGTAATGAGTCAATATTACGCATAAAACAAAATGCTTTTGAGGAGTTAGAGATTCAAATGCCACAAAAAAACAGTCAGAATTATAATCGTTTATCATGAAGCAGTCGTGATTTTTTGTCGTCGAAAATAAATTAATATTTAAAGTGAAATACTTAATAACACAAAATTGCAAGAATAAATTCGGTTTCAAATAGGTGTTGGTCATTTATTACTGTAAATTTTGGACGTGTTTTGATGTTTTATTTACGCGACACTATAGTTTTATTTTAAACTCCAATTAAGTAAGTTTTTTTGTCAACATTTTCATTGATGGATTTTTTTTTGATGTACCAAAATACGTTTTTAAATTTTAAACTACATAAATACCTATGATAATTTCCTGTCATGAGCAAAGTACTTCGTTTTAAAAAGTATATTAGCCATGTGCTTTTTTGAAATCCAAGTGTTTTACGGCATTTGTAAAAATATCTCATTAGATGTTGAAGATGTAATTGACGTCAGATTGTGACAGCTCGGCTTTGTCTCTATGGCAGTCAAAGCAGAGATGTGAGCTGCAAGGTGATGTAAAGGGGAGATTTGACAACATGGTAAACATCCACTGTTCGTCACACTAAGAAACGATAGACTACTTAGAGCAAATTCATCTCATAGTCCTCTGTAGCTGAGTTGAAAAAGCAGTGCCAGTACTTGATAACAACAGTATTTTTATTGTAGTTGTGTTTGTTTTGTTCTCGTAAACATTTTTTATTTCGTATTATTTTCAAAATTAATAAAAAAATAGTGTCAAGCAAAAAGCCACTCTGTCTCCAACACTACGCCTCGATCAAAACGCTCGCGCCCGCCGGTCGATAAGCGCGGGTTGGTCGCAAACGCGCGCCGCGGGCGACACATTCATAATCCCGTGACGTCTGTTTTGACAGGTACGCGCGGCCATTTTTTTCTGTTGTCACTTTTTACGCGCCTTTTTGTTGCACAGTTCAACGACCGCTCAGCACATAAAACTTTATTTTCACATGTAATTACATGCACAACCGGCCGCTTAATTACCCGAAACTTTGCGTCGCCGAGATCCGACATGTAAAAAAATGGCGCCGCTCTTAAATTATACTTCTATAACCTTCACCTCGACTAAGCTCGAATTTTGTCTATCTACTCTGGTTTTGTTGTACGTGGCGTCTCGTCTCTCTGTAATGTTAATGTTTCTTGCCAGATGTTACAATATACTCTCGAAGATATTACTTTTGAATTCTTTCCGCTTTAATGAATTGTTGTTAGCCATCCTTAATACTAGTCACTCGTTTTCGGTAATGTTAAGTTACCATTTATTACTTCAAGAGCATCTTATAAAAAGTTTTTTTTAACTAGTTTGATTCTATTATTAATTGAAATTTTAATTTTCTTATGAATAAAATTCTACGCTTAGTTATCTGTTGTACTTTTTTATGATGATGAAATCCGTCTCACATTTTCATGTGCATAGTAATGGGTGTAGTTATATGCAGTTATGTTATATAATACGACAGTTAATTATTAACTGTCTTATTGTAGTAAAAATAACCAAACGTCTGTTCTAGCCTATTGAATATGACTCCCTATAGACATGTGTTTTATATAATATTTACAGGATTCAAAAATATGTTGATAACGGTATAATTGTCTCTCAATTAAATTGATTGTTAGATACATAATCGTTATTATGCTCTGTACTTTTATAAAGCGCGATGTGAATACTTTTAATTACGTGAATTTTATGATATTGCTTATTAAAGGAAACGTGTGCCTTTTATTAGCTTATAAGATTTTAAAAGTACTTACGCATAATAATTTTCGGTAAACGCGAATACAATTTATACCAACAGCTTGGATTATATAAAGTTCTGCATAAAATAATGGATGGTTTTAATGAGTTTAGTCATACGTACATACTTACTTTTAACGTTAGACTAAATATTGTAAGTAGCTTTACAAGACTGTTGTCCCAATGTACATCGCGTGAAGCGATTAGTTTAGTCCGTCATTTGGATAAAAATGTTTATTTTTTAACCGTTTAAAAATTCTCTAAGGGCTAATGTACATAGTGGTAATGCATAATACACTAATGCTTCACTAGACACCAGCTAGATCGCGTCTGTACTGGCTTCAATACATGGAATATTTTTATATGAACTGTATTATATTGTGTAGAGTATAAACGGTAAGTGTGCTACTTATGTCATAAGATTTGATATATTCGTCACTTTCTAGTATGTGTATATTCAATATGGAATAAATATGTGTTATTATTGCTAATTGGCTCATTTTATTTCGCATGCGCATCTAATTATTTTTTTGCACAATCCGGTTCATTGTTCGATGGCAGTGTATGATTAAGTTCGCACATTCATTCAGGCCTTGTCAAATTAAGATTCATTTGGATGGGGACCGTTACCTGTGATTTATTCAGGTGAAGTTATTAACTCGAACTATTGCCCATTACTGCTGGTCATCACCCATTGACCCAGGTTTCTCCAATTAAACTGCCACCCGAGGGTATTTAAAAACAGCTATTATACGAGACAGGGGATGTTAATTAAATACAATTAAGTAAGTGGATCTTAGTAATCGATTTCGATAGGAACAATAAGAGGAGCACGTTGAAGAAACAATTATACGTCTTCGTAGATTAGTAACTGGTACAATTTTCGAAAGGACTAATGTCGTTGACCTGTCGTGACCTTTTGTAATGCCAAAGGTTGAGAAAGGCAATATGTGAGCAGGCAGGTAGGTAATACTTATTTAGACAATCGATAGCAATATACAATGCAGATTTGATATCGGAAACAATTGAATAAGTTTATTGCAACGTCAGTTTTGATTAAACCCATTTCGGGATGGGTAGGGTTGCCAACTATAGGTACTGTTAAAAACAGTATTATTCTGTTTTTCGCTACATTGTACAATGTAGTGAATATTGTTTAATTTCCTTCTCAGAGCTATATATACTTTATTTCTTGTAAAAAAAAGTTGGCAACCCTAGATGGGTAGGCACCTATCTCTAGCGGTAAGTTAAAGTTTTATTCTTAATTGTATATAAAACAAATCAATGATGCATAGCTATGTCGCAGGATGATTTGATAAATCGTGACAATTTTATGACGTCTAAAAATGTGACGATTTTTTTTTCTCCCACACTACTAATTTCAAAAAAGTCACCTTTATAGTATTTTTCGTGAAAATTTGTAGAACCAGCTAAAGCGTGATATAAACACTGGCCCGCCTAGCATGACCACCGAAACACGATATATGTGATATGATATAGCCATTTATAGCGGTGAACTGTCAAAAAATGTTGGATACAACCATAGATTTATTATTACTGAGCTTTATAGATTGGCAATGAATCGACTAGGGTGAGACCAAAAAAATACACCAATGTGTGAGTAATGCGCCTGTGTGTATGAAAAATAGTACTACAGTCTGACAGTTGCTGTCTTTTCTATGTGACTGACAGGCCTCCTTAACCCCTATTGTGTCGCCCCCATTTTGTAACATATCGCGCATGTGTCAGTTACTTCCGGATTTCCTTCGCGAATTTTCCGCGTGTAGTAAATTTTATTATAAAAATGTAATAATAAAACTATAAATAAGATTTTTTGTTACTAAAATCGTAATAAAATAAGCTAAAAGAATAAAATATAATAAGTATAGTTATATTTTCAAATAATAATGATAATCATCATCATTTTCATCATCGGAAAATAGTGGAGGGGGGATCGACCTCCAGGAGGTCGGCCGACACACAGGCGTTTTTGACAGCGACCTCCAGAAGGTCGCGCGACACACAAGGGGTTATGCCCCCTGCGTGTACGTGAAATGGTCTCGTCTATCTATCTCGCTCTAATATACGCGTTAGTATGATCTTTCTCTTTTACATTGCCGATCTACAGTTTCCTATATCTTGAAATTATATCGAAACTGCGAACATGTCAAAAAAAAATTGTAATAAAACTATAAATATGAGTTTTTGTCACTAAAATCGTTATAAAATAAGCTAACAGAATATAATATAATTAGTACAGTTATATTTTCAAATAATAATCATCATTTTCATCATCGGAAAACTGTGGAGTTTTTGACAGCGACCTCCAGGAGGCCGCCCGACACAAGGGGAAGGCTTAACATGTTCGCAGTTTCGATAAATTTACAAGATTGCGGTTATATCCAATATTTTTTGATAGTTCAACGCGATAAATGGCTATATAATATCATATCATATCGTGTTTCGGTGGTCATGCTAGGCGGGCAGGACTCGCAGTCCTGAACAAGATGCGGCGTTTCTTCACGCCTTAATCAACTGCGCTTGCTATACAAGACGCAAGTACGGTCCTGCGTGGAATATTGCTCGCACCTGTGGGACGCCTCGATGCTTTGGATAGGTTGCAGGTCGTGCGACCCACATCATCGGCGACGAAGAGGTGTCCAACCATCTTGAGCCTCTTCTCTTGCGTGTGGTATCGATGTTGCGTCATTGAGCGCGTTCTACCTTCTGTGCCTCGGCGAGTGCTCCGAGAATCTTTTTACCCTTATCCTACCACCTCCCTTCCTATTAAGGACTACGCGTGCAGGTTTAAGGTGTCACTGACAAACTGTAGCTACCAGCACAGATACCTATATCAATCCCTTAAACTACCATTTCAACGCGAATTAAGAAATTTGGCAACTCGTTTCTTTGTCGCACAATCAAGGAATGGAAATCATTGCCTGCCAGCACACGTGTTCCTTCCTACCATCCGGGGTCATTCAAAAGAGGCGTGAAGAAGCACCTTGTAGGTCAGCAAGGCGAGGGTGACTAGCGCCGCGATTTATCTCTCGCACCAGCTATCTTCACATTTGGACTCCACTTCTGCATACCATCAGGTGGAACAGAATTTGCTTGACCTTTTATTTAAAAAAAATATTTCATTTCAGTCGAAAGACACCCACTGTTGGACATAGGTCTTCCCAAGGATCTCCAAACCCGTCGGTCCTGCGCTGCTCACATCCAGAAAAAATCAGGTCTGTTGTATCGGTCATTTTATTTCGCATGCGCCCCCCTTAAATATTTGTTTTATTCTGTTTATTAGTAAGTATTTGATGTTATAGCAGCAACAGAAATACATTATCTGTGAAAATTGCAACTGTCTTACTATCACGGTTCATGAGACACAGCTTGACGGACAGGGAGTCTTTTCCTACTAGTATAGTACAGTCAACAGCACATCAGACTATACAAAACTGACAAATTTCTCTAACCGATTTTCAACCTTACTATTCTTGATTTAAATGACAAAATTGATTGGGAAAATTTGACAGTTTGTGGTAACCCGATGTGCTGTTGTCTGTACCTAGGTACAAGGGCGGATCCAGGGGGGGGGTCATGGGGGTCATGACCCCCCCCTGGGCTGGGTCCAGGACCTAGGTGAACCACTAATTAAAATAATGTTTTTATATATTTTAATTTTTTTTTTATTAATTAAGTACTTTCAATATTTAAATAATTTAATATTATACTTTGACGGCAAACGCATTATTCGGGAAAATTTAAATTTACCGCGCCATGGCCGCCATGCACCTTCGTGTTTTTTTTTTATCTGAGGTTTTTCCTGAGGGTTTTTTGCCATGTTTCGACAAGGTTTCGACTAATGTCTAGACCTAACTTCAACCGGTACGACTAAACTTTAGTAATAAAGTACTAAGTTAAACATTTTAAAATTTCAATCTGTAATAGTGTTCTTAAAAATTGTTGCCACAAATGCACGTCTTATCTATTTTCATCCATTCGCTTTAATGCCAAACTTTCTGATCCATGCAGGACGATAGATCTCAAGATGCTTTTATAGATTTTGAGGTAATCAAGGGGAGTGACATCATCATTTCAGCCCAGAGACCTCCACTGGGGATCTCCAAGCCGGTTGGTCCTGCGCTGCTCGTATCCAGCGGTTTCCCGCGACCTTTACCAGATCGTCGGTCCACCTTGTGGGGAGCCTACCAATGCTGCGTTTTCCGGTACGTGGTCGCCACTCGATGACCTCTCCGGCCCAACGGCCGTCAATCGGGCTATGTCGGTAACCTTGATTCTCCTGCGGACCTCATCATTTCTGATATGATCACGCAGAGGAACTCCAATAGCAAAGCCCTCTCCATTGCCCTTTTCGTGACCTTAAGCCTCTTATGAGGTACATACTCCCATTGAGGGGCCTCAATGGGAGTCCCAAATTATCCCCGTAACCTGCCGTCATTTCATCCATCCTGAGCTTACTCAATGATTGACATCTCGGTCTATATTACCGTTTTGTTGTTTGTATAGCCCAGGTATCGGAATTCAGAGCAGACTGATGCAAGCACTCCGTCGAGAGAACCGGCTCAGAACATTTTGGTTCTACTGATAAAAGTGGCGCCAGTTCATGGGGAATTCCATGACCTGGCGCCACTTTTCTTTTTCTATCACTGCTGGTTAGTGCGCGTTACGGGAGTATGGTTCGATTTTGAATGTGTTAACCCTAACACATTCAAAATCGAACCATACTCCCGTAACGCGCACTAACCAGCAGTGATAGAAATCGCCCCGAAACAACGAAATAATAATAAACTGGCAAAGAACGCCTGGGTAGGCGTTCTTTGCCAGTCCGCTTTTGCCTCTCAGAGGAGGTGGGTTTTTAAGTATTTCATAGCCTGGTTCTTTGGGATACGACAGAAAGGCTCTGAGCCAAATTGTAGTCCTTGAGTCCCAGGCCTTGCTAGCTTATTGACCTTTTCACTACCGATGACCCTTATTTTTATTGGTCTGAGTCTTATGGTAACCGAATTACTATAACGGTGTTGTGCCCAGTCCAACCTTTTAATCAGTTCCATGGTCCTTCTTGTGGAAGTTAAACTCTGGAAGCAAGACATCTGATGTCATTGCGAGAGCGTGGACATTCAAACACTTTTTGAAGTAAATCACTTATTTTATTTCTTTACATCAAAAAATTTTTGTCATGCAAATCTAGAATTTAATATAAAAGAAAAAAATATTCCTATTTTTTTTTTTTTTATTGACTTTTACCTCAAACCTGAAAAAACCGATATAGCCGGTTTTTTTTAATGAAAATCGGAATAACCGGTTTTCCAAAATCATCCGGTTTTTGAATCGTACTTTTTACCTGTATCTATTATTATCAAAATTAAATTATAATACCATGTGGGGCCCGTGGCAAATTCATATACCCCCCCCCCCCCCCCTTTGAAATGTCACGCCACTGGACTTGACCACGACTATGTGACCCCCCCCTGGCGCCAAAGCTGGATCCGCCCTTGCCTAGGTATTATATTATCTGTGGTAATAGTGTCCCGTTTTACCCTTCTGGGTACGGAACCATAAAAACGGAGAAATTTAAAAAATATGTTTTTAAGGGCGGTCCTAAATACAAGTGACGACGTTTCAATTCCAAATGCTGAAGTAGGCTGGTAGCATTTATCCTCAGAACATTTATCCTATGGAGATGTGTGTTTACCTCTCCCCCCGCCAAAAGTGGCAGAAAAATTTGTACTGCGATTTGTTGCTATGCCATCTCCATAGGATAAATGCTCTAAGGCTGGTACCGACCAAAAATAACATTTATAACATATTTAGTAGGTATTTATTTCTCCGTTTTCAGTTCTCAAGGCGATATTTTTATAATTTATTTTTTGCTTTCTAGTATTGTAAGTAAGTATAGAAATTTACAGGAAACTATCTCGAAATCTTTTAAATAAACAAAAACTTTTAATAAAATGATAACGATATCTTCGATTTCAAATAAATATATACATAAGTAACTCAAGTAGTTTTTGAGTTGTATATGAATACTAAGGCATTTCAAATAAAATTTTTGTTTCCTCTACAGCCAGTAGATATACAGTAGTTATACCTACCTACATCAAGAAGGCAATCGGCAGATAGTAAAATAACTGAAAATTTATTGATTTCGTGGGCTTCATGCTTGCCGCATCTTGCAAACGTGACTACTGCATACGAAACTCCTGTTTGCTGTGCTGTATGATGTAAATTACGATGTTTACGTCTTCGGTAATGTTTCTAGTTACCTACTGATAAATTTTCAAGAGATATGTCCTCAGGATATTGCTGTAGATATTTAGTATGTAATTTGACATACATATAGGTTAAGTATTCACATAGTAGGTACATGCTATCAGTCATAGAAAAACTTTGGTGTTCTAAAAAATTTTGAATGATAACATTCATTTTTGATTTCCCCATACAAGTAGATCTCACTAAAATGAAATGTAGATAGGTTATTATGAAAAATGCAATGACATCTTTAGACGTTGGGAAAGAACCTCGAAAGAACATTAAGCTTTTATTGTGAATAGTCTTGAAGAGGGTGAAATAAGACATGAAAGTTTGTATGGGAATTCGTCATTGTGAAACTTTTATTGGTCTGAGTGTGAAACATAAAACTTTGAATTTAGGCACTTGATGAAAAGTAAATGTGATGTCTAACTAAACATGTGGGTAGTTGTGGAATAGACAATAAAGGTATACGCCGTAATGGCGGTGACGGCTCGGTTGAGTCAGTCGTGTTCCGACCGCCGGACCGAGCGGACGTTTGCCACCACAGTGTACAGTGAATCATAGAGTGACTTAGTGTTATAGCACAACCCTCTCCGGACACTCCGGAGGACACCACAGTAAAGAAATACTTTTTCTAGCGTGAGGACATAACATAAGATACCTTTTTTGAAAAAAGGCCACGAATGTGTTAAAGGGGTGAAATTTTGTTGATAAAACCTTAAATTTAAGCTCTTGCTTAGAAATGAATAAATATTTGTTTTTGAAATCTTGACCCTTGTGGAGATGAAAAGACGTATGGAAACCCAAGGAAAGTCCAAAAAATGCTACCCAAATTAACTATTTCATCCTGACAAAGTCACGGTCAAAACCTAGTACTTAGATGATAAGTATCGCCAAATTTATCTTGATGTAGGTACCTATGTACCAACATTTTAGTCAAATCAAAATCACGCACAACTTCAACCCGCGTTTGCTTTCAGTCATACTGAATGTCAACATCAGCGACATTTACAGGCACTTTCTAAAGTGTTATTAGTTCACTTTTAGCACGATCAATATTGATGGTCTCCTAAGTTAATTAGTAATCTTAAGCACAACTCCTAAGTTTTTTTGAGCATACAAAAAACATTGAAAAAAGTATGGTAAACACCAATTTTCATCTATATTCACCAAGATTGCATTCAACATAATCAGGAATTTTACACACCATATCATATATTCCTGTCACTCTAATGTCGAACGTGTCGAGACTAATACGGATGCTGTCCACTGCACCACGAGATAGTCTAAGCTTTTAATATTATCGTAATTGGCATCTTTAAGTGCAATGTTTCAATCTATTATCTTCAACTCTACTTGCTAGTAACTTCAGCAGTCATCAGTTGTTTCTGTTCTTTTATTCTTATAATTATCTGCACGTAATTTTTCATTTGATATGTTTCTTATCTATGTTCCTGCAAGTTATGTCAGGTTAGTCTTGCTTGACTGCTTTAATTTGAAATGGCACTTTAAAAGCAAGGTGCAAAGGTCTATAGTTATTTTTTCATGTCATTGACTCAGACAATTGGAAAATGATGAAGCATACAGGCAGCACATAAGACCCTCGCTGGAGCCGTAAGAGTTAACTTATTTTGGAGGTTGTTGCGGCGTCTACCTTCCATAGTTAAGGTCTACGGCTGGTGGCATGTCTATAGGACGTATTCTGACAGTAAAATATAAGACAACACGCTACAACGAAGAAGACTTCTAGGTATATTATAGTGAAAAAAGTGATTTTATTTCTATAATCGAGCCTCGCTGACGACAAGACCAAACAGAGGTTGATATGATAATCCCTTAATATATCCAAAAAGAGGGTTGGTCAATGCTAAAACTTATACTTATCAGTTTGTCAATACCACGACACATAGATACTGCTCCAATCTCAAGTAAGGTGGGAATAGGGTAGTAGCAAGAACATTATATTAAAATCCCAAACGATGAAACATAAATGAAAAAGCTCTTTATTTATAAGGACTTTGCTGAGTAGGTACTTTTAAATCGTCAAAAGCCCTACCACAATATCGACGAAATAATTATTTTACTTAATTAATTATTATTATGCTGAGAAGAAATGGCGAAAGAAAATCCACAGTTTACAATTTCGTAATGAATTCAAAACATCATTACAGTAAAAAGATATATCAATATCAATATCAGTCAATAGGTATGAATAAATTACAATTTTAAATGCGTAAATTTTGGGCAGATTTTACTCCCACCCATTTGGTTCATTTAAATAATCATTTATCTTGTAATAAGCTGTTTTCTATTAATAACAAAACAACATCAACTGCACAATATTTTTTTAAATGTTTTAAAATTAAATATACTTAGGTAAGTACGAATCAAAATAATGTAACAAACTTAGAAAGGTAACAAATGTAAAAAACAACAACAACTACGAACCCTTTAACACACGAAAACTCACGATACAACATTAACCCAACGGAAGCCTGAGGAACTGCCACAAGACAACACAAACACAAACCCTGTAAACAACATCAAATATGTAGATACTTACATTAGTAACCCTGAGACACAGCAGGCCACAGCAATTATAAAGCAATGTTGTGGGCTTATGTAGCCTTATAGCCAAACAAAAAACAAACCGAAATAACAACATTACCTCTCAAAATCCCAAACGTTGACTATGTGTTACATTACATGGTGTGTATTTATCGTTTCATAACTAGGTTTTGTTTTAATGCTTTAAGCTTTGATTATATTATGACAATCAAAGGTTTTAAGTCGTGGTCTACTCCATTATGCAAAAGAATAAGTAACAACGTACAGGTTGCCAAAATTTTTCTCAGTGTTCAGTTGGATAGCATTCATCTCAAGTTTCTGCTATAACTTGGCTATAACGGAAGTCCAAAAAGAAAAGCAAAAAATCTGATTACAATCCTGTATTTTATTAAAAATGTGAATGAAGCACGTCGGGTATTGCGGCTACAGCCAATTCCAGGCTCGTCTGCCGCGGCCGTGTCACCGGCCTCCGAAGCTCGTGCCGTCCTAATGGCCTCCCCTTATTACCCAGCACAATATGGCCAATTAGTCCGAGCGACGAAGATTTACCACCGCGGGAACAAACCGCATCGGTCGCACTAACCACATTACGCGTACAATTACCTCTGCCCTCGACTACTTCATTACTCTCCACGAAACCTACTGTAATTGGTCCGATCTAGTTAAAAGTTTTCATTGACGTGGTTCCCTATCGATATATTATACGTCCACTCACGATATATTGTTGCGCAAACATCAAATCGCTAGAAGCTATCTGAGACGTCATTACAGATTCCTCGTCGGCGAACCATTACACACCTCCGCGCTACAGGTGTGTTTTAGTCATTAGTTTATTTTATCGCGATAGCATCTTGACGGATGTAGACACCGAACATCATTACAATAGACGGGATGTTTTCCTCTAATGGACAATCCAAGAGCGCTAACCCGCAAACGCCTATTGATGCTCCAGCGAAACCGATATGCAAAACAAAAATAACAGTATTTGCACGTCGTCTTAGTTTTTTGGATGGGACAAAAACTTGGTACCGTGAACCTATTATGGTGAGCAAATTGGACATGGCGTCGTAATTGCGGCGTGCAATATTTAGCTAGTAATTACTGAGGTCGAGACGGTGTAATTGACAGGTGCCGGCGACGGCCGACGCGTGACCCACTGGCAACAGCACCCTCGAGCCAATACAGCCGTCGACCACAATATCCACCAATCGAATATAACAATAACAAATGGAAAATAACTTCATACCCGAACGTCCGCACTGTTACCTACTAACCAAATGGACTAGTAAACTGAATAAAGTTAAGTAGAAAGTTATGTTTAGAATGTTCATCTACTTACCTATCTGTCAAGATTCAATGAAAAGTTTTTGAGTGCCTGAGGTCTATTTTGTATTATTTTGAAAGCAAACAATAATCAATCATCAGTTTATTTAATACAAATGGAGACTGCCTTCTGAATCTTATTGTGTTATTTGACTCACTGAACAAATAGTAATTATCCTCATTGCAATAAAACAAGAAAATATCATATCAATCAATCATATTATAAGATTTATTTTCGAAGCTTTTCTTTCAGTAGACGTCCTGGCTTTAATTTTTGGAAAACTGAGTGTAATAAACACAGTTCTATTCTATTCTATTCTTAATTAATGGCATTCGCAAATCTTAAAGATTATGCATTTTGCCAATGTCAAGTGAAAACTTAATTAAAGTTACAAAAAAAATGTACGGTAGATTTTGGTACTCGGGAGAAACTCATAAACACAGTTGTGCTGGTTGTGTGCAGATTTTGGTATTTAGCTGTGATCCAGACATAATCCATTAACGAAATTCTTGAAGACACCTACTTCGCCTACTACCCAAATTTAGGTAATTGTGCTATTTAATTCATTAGTCATTACCTGCTAATTGAAAGCTTTTGAACATACCTACTTATGTAGTTAAGTTTAGATAAATATAGAGAGATTTAAACTCGATATCCATAAAGAGATTTAAACTCGATATAATTACCTATTTTGAAATTCATTGGAGTCAACCTGTCTAATTAAATTGTTTGTAGACATTCGGCGCGTGGGCATCACGTAACGGTCTACTTATGATACTCCAATCAACCACTTGATTTATAATGAATACATAATAAAAACGTCTATATCCGGATCCGAGACATCTGTCAATTTCGTATTAAGTCATGCAAGTGAACAGCAACAACATTTGCGGTCGAACATTGAACTGCATAATTTAAATAAAATTTATTACAGGCATTAAAATCACAGTCTATGTTGTCTAGTGCTACGTGGGTATTTATGCACTCATTTTCTTGATACCAAATTGATGCATTATTGTCGGAGTATCGAGAACTCTCGCCATTAAGTATCTATCTGCAACAGCTACCAGAATAACACAAATTATACTCGGACAACTAGATATTACAGGAAGAAAGGATCCTAAATTATCTAACTAACCTGAATGCAGACGTAAATCCGACAAGATGGAGTTATTGCGTGATGTATTATTTGCAATAACGCAAATAAACAGAGCAATCACTCGTCTGCAGTCAGTTGACGAATGCTCAACTTCTCAAGACAAAAGCGCGACTATTTGAGGTAAATCGACGAGTCGTGACCGACTCGTTTAATCATAAGCATCGAACCTAATTAGACTAGGTCGCGAACCCCTGGGACCGGTAATGAAAATTACAATTGAACCTAGTTGCGGAGGAAAATTGCACTTGGCATGGCATTCCTCAACATTATCAGCATCTCTCGGTTCAGTGGTTGTCAACTAGCCACGGAAAACCAATTATGAGCTGTTTTATTGCAGATCTGCAAAGAAGATGCTCCTTCCTTACTTTTTCCGAAACCTTTTCTTTGGGACCGTATTTTATTATGCTTTGGTTTAGTTTAAATGGCCAGACAACAAGCCGGTCTTTAAGTTAAATATGCTGCAATGTTTATGTAAAGCTGAAGTCTCCTAGTCTGAGCTAATTTAATGTTTATGACTAGAGAAGGATTATGTATGTGTCTTCATTATCATCCTTGTATCTCCAATCACCTTCTAGCATTCAGAAATGTTGTATTTATTTATTCTTCATCGCGAAACCAACATGAACGGTTTTTTAAAATTAGCGTTGACAGAATTCATGTTTTTACACTAATACTTATTACATAATTATTTTGTTCGCGACTGCGTGGGTAAATTGTCCATTAAATATTTGCCCAACAACATCTTCTTGAAATTGAAGTTAAACCGGTAACTTTTTTATAAATATAGCTATTAGAGACAAATTATTTTGAATTAACCGTTCGTTAACATTCTTGGAGAGTGGAAATTGCGGGGTAATAATAGAACCGAAGTGAGTATAGGGTTCTAAATGTAGAACGGATGACCTTTTGACAAAGCACTCGAGAACCCAGCCTCTGCAGATAACGCTCCTGACTATCTATGGCGCATGCGTCGTGTAATGTGCTATTAATCTCGTGATCATCAAAATTACACAGCGTATGAAGTCGCGCACGCGCTACGTACAGCCAGCGAGCCAGGACGTGCTTCCTCGGCGCGCGCGCAGGAAGTTGAGTGGTTTAACCGGAATATCGAGGAATAGGAACTTTTTCTCACAATCTCATTTACATAATGCATTTTAAAATCGCCGCATACGCTCAACAGTGCTTAGTTGGAATTGCATTTCTAAACCAGATTCGTGTACAAGGATACGTCCTTGTTGAAAGATGTAGATGGTTATTTATATAAATGTTGGAATCCAGTGCATGGTTTAATGTATAATTATTGAAATTGTGTTACCTATACCTGTAAAACTAACTTACAGTGTTTTTTTTATATTCTTGACTTTCCTGCCCTGCTTCCAATTTTTTTTTGGCTCGGCAAGAAACCATTCTGAATATTTTCGTCTTCCGCTCTTCTCGGTCAGTCATTCATTTCCATTTCAATTTTACCCACGTCTCCAGGGTCGTCTTTAGCCCATGTAGCACTCGAGTGCAATTTAAAATAACCCAGAATCTTTCTGTGTTCTGTGGGGATTCCCAAAGTGATTGATATAAATGTCCCAGGCCCAGGATTTCATACATAAACGAAAACTGATTTTGGGCGTCGACGAGGTCTAAAAATCGACCCCTATTAATTACCTCAAGTTCCTATTTGACACTATTATCCATTATTTTTTATTTATAAATAGGAAAATACTAGAGATAGGTTTTTTAAAGTCAAGTAAGGTCATGGGGTCTGAGGTGTCCGTTCGTTTTGAAAAAGGGGTCGTTGTCCAGAATGGTTCGGGAATCCTGAGGATCGCGATAATATTGAAAAGAGTCTGTGTAACGATCGACCTGATCGTCGTCTCTGTAAAGATCATGAAAGCTTAGCTACTGCGCGGTCGGTACTCGGATGCGTGACCGAAAATCTTTCAACCCCAAGAAAAATTCCTTCGAGCTTCGGAAGCCACGCACGTCCACCTAACGTGCTTCTGTCGAAAGATAGCTGTCGTTCCCAAGGAGGATTGGTATCAAACGGTATTGTCGATATCAAATCAAGAATACTGCAACGAGCCCACAATAAATTGCAAGCAAGTTAGGAGTGCGTGAAGTCGAACAACCCGCACTTGGCCTGCGTGCTTGACTAAGGCATAATCGCCCCTAATGTGGGCTCGAGCTGTTCAATAGTTTGCCCAGCGATATAAAAAATAGTGTTAATATAAAAACTTTCAAGTCAAGACTTAGAGACTATGTATGTACATGGTCTATGAGTATTAACTTAAACACAAATTATAATTACAATTAGATAGCATTAGAGGTGACCACTTATGTAAAACTTAAAGTGTATATTCTCATTCTAAGTGAGCTATGTTTTTTTATGAGAAATAAATTCTTTAAACCTATGTGGGCTCGAGCTCCTCGGTGGGGACATTATATGAGTTGATGATCATGATGATGTAGATGAAGTTTGGGAAAGAAAATCTAGGTTTAATTTTGAGCATCAACTTTTGACCAGACTGCTTAGATGATTTTGAGTATAACCCTGACCTGTTTGTTGAATTTTGCGTTTCATTACTTTGTGAAGGACTGTTATGTTTGGGTTTGGTGCCTCTTTTATGTAGGCGACGGGCTGGCAACCTATCAGTATTTGGAGATAAGTAAGTACTGCATGGCCCATACTGCCAGACGTGACTTTCTGTGCTACAAAATGTTACTTAAGGCTCTGAACCCCTCATGGGATTACGAGCTTGATCGTATGTATGTACCTATCGTTATTCTGTTGACTGTCGTAAAGTTTTAATCTACTTCTGAGTTCAACTGTACCTGCTATACACCTTTGCACCCCATACAATAGAAAGCCCTAGAATATTATACCATGTCGCCAGCGGTTATTATGATAGCAAAGGTCTACATTGGCGTTATGCGCCTTTGTCTCTATTACGGGGGACAGCTAGCCTTATCTACACGTGTATCTCTTGTCGGTATCACTCTATATGGCGGCCGTTCTATTATCACATCAGCTTGGCTCCGGTCGCATGTTTAGGTTTAATTCAGACCAAGAGGAAAGCTCGCGCATAGAGCATGTTCTTTGCTCGCCATTCACACAGAATATAGTGCCGAGCATGTTCGAACAGTCTCGTCTGTGCTCGATGAGTCTCGCGAGTTCGTGCATCAAGCCAAGTGTGAAATTAATGATCGGTTGGAATTTGTTAGTTATTGTGCCTGTTCGTATATACTGGAACAGTCTCGTCTGTACTGGAAAAGTCTCGTCTCGAGGGTTTCCTATCAGTTCGTGCATCAAGCCAGTACGCAATTGGGATTCGAAGAATACAAGCGAAATGTCAATTCTGTAAATATTTATTGCGCCTGTTCGATAATGCTCGAGCAATTCGAGTTCCCGCAGTAGTCGCTGAGACAACCAAAACACGTTGCTATAATCTAGGCTAGATTGTACTGTTGCATATTATTTTCAACTTTGCATCAGAGTCATCATGATCATCAACCTCTCCCATCTCCCTGAGTTCGATCTTCAACTCTCCTACTCCAATTCCTACCCGCTGCCTACGAATGATATCGCCTCACCTAGATGCGCCCTCCACTTAAGATTTAGTCCCAACGGCCTGATGGCCGTTGGGACTAAATCAGTCCTGTCCTGCGGTATATGTCTTGCTTTCTGTGTTCTGTGGTCTTGCCCACTGCCTCTTCAGCTTGCTAATCCTGCAGCGCTAAAACGTCGGTAACTTTGGTTTACTGATGAATGACTTCGTTCAGTATTATAATCTATGGCATAAAAGTGTGTGTTTTATTACCTACTCAATAAATGCTCGAGCATTTTTCCGCTTGGTCTGAATTGACCTTTACGGTTGCTATTAGCATACAAGTAAATATCACGATGTGCTGCTGCGCGCACAGATTGCCGTCGCAGCCGCAACACTTCCGCCCTGCACTATTGAATTTGGTGCCGAGCAACAACGGACTCCCATTGCAGCCCGCCTTTAGTTGTATTGCGGTTCTCAAATGATAGCAATCTAGCGTTGTGGGTTCCGTATAGGGTTTCGCAATTCCCTTGCTATTTTCAATCACAGAATAGGGGATAAGGGGGCTATGATCTACTTTTGTACGTTTTATCCAAACACCGTTGTCTTGTTAATATCGACGGACAAACATCCAAACACCTAAGTTTTCACATTTGTAATATAAATGGTCTCACTTAGGGCTGACAGTAATAAGCCCACCTTTGTACAGTCAACAGCACATCAGAACAATATTTATTGGTCTGAGGAGGAAACCTGCACACACCTATGAGAAATTCTTAGGTTATGTGTGAAGTCGACCAAAACGCACTTGACCAGTGTGGTTGACTAAGGCCTCAACGCCCCTTTTTTTTGACGGGGAGGTCAAATGCATTTACACATGGTCCCTGCGGGGTGGTGCCAACCACAGGGGATATGTGGGACTCGAGGTAAATTAAGGCGTCTCCTCCATAACCACTACCTAAACATCTTCCCCGGCCTGACCTTCAGTGCGCCAAGTATTACGGGACGGCTTGGGATCTGCGCACGTGAACACAACCACACCGAGACCGTCCCAACGCTGCCCTTCTAGGCACTCCTTGCACAAATTGGTGGCCAGCAGCCACTCCTCTACCGACGGCTGCTCGACCTGGCGCATACTCCTGACGAGGACACCGGGAGCAGCCGTCGGACCACACCCGGGAGACTTCGGGCGCGGTCGTGGTCCTGAAAAGGGCCGTCCGGAACTAGCCGTGGTGGGAAAACAAACAACTCGACGATGGCATGTGACTTCTAATGCAAAGGGGATACACTTGACATCAAAAGCCACACACCCGCCGAGAAAGATTCCCCACCACGTTACCAGGGTCCGCCACGAGGAGGCTTCCGAACGTGGACCCCAAGGCCAAGGCCTCTCGTCCCTATGTGGGGTAGGCTCGAGCCCCTCGGTGGGGACATTATATGAGCTGTTGATGACGATGACAAATAAAATTATTGTTATTATCAGCTCTTTTAATTCAACATTCCTTTCTGACTGGAAAAATTAAAACCTCGCATGCTGAACTTGCCGGCGCGACGTTCGTTGCGTATAGCGGCGCCACTGCAGCTCAATATAAATAGGCAAGCATTTTTCGCATTTGATTGATTGTTTCGCCATTCAAGTAATTGGATAGTTAGGAGCCACCTCCGAAAGTAGTTACTGTAAAGTTTAATTACTGGCCTACTACTCCTGTTGCCTCGTATGCGCCTGTAATTAGGTACCTCACCTACCCATCTTGTGATTTATGATGCCATTTTTCACAGTAAGAAATGAAGTTCAAATTAACAATTTGCGCAAACGAAGAAATTTTTCTTCTGTATATTTATGTACTCGTTTAAAGTGTTAATACAATATCGTTGATTGCCCGTGCTGAGTTGTTTTCGACTTTTGTTTGTTGGTTTGCTGAAAGTACCTACCTGTTATTTTTTTCCATACTGCCAGATATGGCTTTATAATAACCAAAATTACCGAAAGCTCTGCTCAACCCCTTTAGAATTATAAGCGTGATAGCATACCTAGTTTACCTAAGAAACAGATTTACGATTTAGGTACATAATAATAGGATAAATATTTATTTATAGGCAAATAATTTAATTAAAGTCAAATACCAAACATAATAAAAAAAGCGTCGGTGATATAGTGCGGAAAAGCGTTGTCTCTCACCCGGGAGGCACCGGTTCGAACCCCGCCACGTACCAATGTGTTTTCAAATTTTGAATTCATTATGTACATACGTTTAATCGACGCTTTTATGATGAAGGAAAACATCGTGAGGAAACCTGCTCACACCTATGAAGAAATTCTTAGGTTGTGTGTGAAGTCGACCAACCCGCACTTGGCCTGCGTAGTTGACTAAAGGTAGGGTGATTAACCCTAATATGGGATAGGCTTGAGCCCCTCGCTGGGGACATTATATAAGTGGTTGATGAGGTATGATGATGAAAAGGCTATACAACATGTAAATTAAATAACCAACACCCTGAATACAGGTGGTTTGGGATCGGCTTCTGAGTTGATTTCAATATTTAAAAAAAAAACGATATTTTTTTTAAAAAAAAACAAAAAATATACTATAATATTAAAATGAATAACCCTGAGAATCGAGTAATCTTCAAAGTCATCTTATTATTTATCTACATTTGAAGAAAATTAAACGCCTTTGTATTTCTGAACAGCAAACTTTTCAAAATGCATTGTCAATCTAAAATTTGAAGGAGCTTCTAATCTTCAATATGGCTTTTCTTTACATGCCAAAAAAGTTTTACCATATTTAGATGCCAAATTACTGTTATTTTACTCATACAAGGATTTTTTTTCTAAAGTATCTATTTAATCGTAGGTATCTATATGAAATTGTATAGCTAGTCACAAAGTACACCTTAGTTATAGCACAGTTATTATCACAGAACATAGATATAAGAGGTTATTATATTAAATAATCTATACTAGGAACAAAAGTGATCTCACTTTGATCCACAAATATGTTAACAAGGAGTCGAATTGAATTCTCACATTATCTATAAAAAAAGGGACTAACGGGATTTTAACCAATAGTAAGTAAGCAGTTTTGATTTCTATAGGTAGGTACGGTAGGTAGGTAAGTACTTACTCTACTACCACGATATAGTGCTCTAACTCTGCAGTTCTTTATGCTCGTATTAGAAAAGTAGTGCGTTCCAAAACCAGGTGAAGCCAAGTAGACAGCGTAAGAAAGCTTTCTAATTGGTGTAAATTAACTATAGTTTAACAAAACTAACCAATGGTGAAAGCGCTTCTTAATAACGACCAATAGTGAGCTACCATTTACTCTACCCCGAGTAAATTGAGATCGTTTTGGAACGCACCCTTAATTGTGATAATGTGAGCTATGGTATCAGCGTATTAGCAATGGACCCGGTGTGCTATCAAATTTTGATTTTATAAAAATACCTATAACACACATAAAATTAAAAAGAATGGCAGTGCCTCATCACTCTAAGATTTTTTCTTACAGTTCCTTGGGTGAGATACCGCTGAAACTCACGAGATTCCCCAAACCTATTTGGTAATATCAAACCTAGGTTTATTATTCAAATCGACAGCACGATTCGGTCGATAATTCGCGGCTCCCACAGTGCGAGGCGAGCGGGAGCAGATAACGGGGACATTAGCTCCCAACATGCTCCAGCCTCAGTACACAGGGCTGTGGTTTGGGTTAATAACTATATGGTTGTACAATTTTTAAGTTTATTAAAATCTAGAATGCACTTTCTGCTGCGAATATAGACTGAAGGAACTGGAATAAATTGCGATGATAGAGTGAAAGAATTGGCAACAAAAGCAGGATAGCGTCAAATGCTGTTTAATATGTACTACTAATTTATCAGTTTCTAATGCAATTCGGGACTTCTACCTACTAATATTTTGTCCCCGTAGGTACCTATAATATAGGTACCACCAAAACTTGTCCCACTAGTTAATATCTAACTAAATGTCGGAACACAATCTAACACAAAAGAAAATGCATGTTGTTTCTGTGTGCACCAGTGCAGTGCGAGCACTGAGCGCCTGACATGACATGACATGACCATTTACGAGAGCAGGCGCGCACTGCATTGGTGACTTTTTCGTCACTCTTATCAAGCCCATGGATATTGGAGGGCTGTGTTCGCAGGGAGATATCTAAGAGGTGCGCTCACGTTACGAACTTGCGACGTGACAAGTGGGTGACATTTGGTTGGTGCATTTCTCAAACCAATGATTATGTGCATCTCCATATCTCCATACATTCCACGAGGGTGGCAAAATAGTCACCGTGACAATCTACTAACTGACCCGGCCATGTCAGGTTGTTATGTCATATAAATTTTTCTTTTCTTTTTAGCGGTATGAAATTTACTTTACGTCCTATAAACATATCTACCTATCAAATATAGGTACTACACAAATTACATAAAAATCGGTCGATCCGTTTTGAAGGAGTGCTACCACAACACCGTCACACGCAGTGGCGTAATATAATTCCTAATTCGTTGGTAACGATAGGGTGGCAGCAGGCAAAAAGGGGCATGCCCCTACAACCTTCTTGGGCATGACTGACAAAATAGTACGAGGACCCAGCTATGTCACTGATCTTCTTAAAAAAGCTGAAGAATTTGTTCATATAGGTATCTATATCTACTCTACCCACCCACAGCGACGCCGTCGTGGTGGAGTGGTCAGTATAGCTGCCTACACATCAAGCGGTCCGGGTTCGAATCCTGGTAACGGCAAATATTTGTGTGACGAACACGAATATTTGTTTGCGAGTCATGGTTGTTTATATCTATTTAAGTTTATTTATAAAAGTATCTAAAATTATTAAATTATTATGTATAATAGGTTGGGGAAAAAGTTTCTTCGCATTTTTTAAGAAAATTCAAAACATTTTTTAATATAGTTTATTTACATTTAACTAAAGTATGTAGGTACCATTTTGTTAGATAACTTTTTGCCATCTTGTAGGTAGGGACATGATCCCATTGCTATAGAAATTTTGGGACTTCTGGTCAAAATACCGCGACAAGTGGTTTTGGCAGTCCTCTCGTGATGTTAACCTGACACTGCCTAAAGAATTCTGAAGAGACCGAAACAGGTGGAAATCTGAAGGTGCAAAATCAGGACTATACGGCGGATTCATTAACACCTCCCAGCCAAACTCTCTTAATTTTTGCTGAGTGGCTAAAGATGTGTGAGGTCTAGCGTTATCATGATGAAAAACTTCTGTTGATTAATTCCGGCCGCTTTCTCTCAACTTCTTGCTTTAATCTCATCAGTTGTTCGCAGTAGAGTTCAGAATCGATGGTCCTGCCTGGTGGTAACAGCTCATAATGAATAATGCCCTTCCAATCCCACCACACACACAGCATCACCTTGTTGCGAGTTAACCCGGGTTTCGCCACAGTCTGTGAAGCCTGACCGGCCTTTGACCACGACCTTTTTCGGACGTTCTTGTCGTATGTGATCCACTTTTCATCACCAGTTATCAGCTTCTTCAAAAATGGTTCGGTTTCATTACGTCGTAATAAAGAATCACAAATGAGTACACGGTTCATTAGGTTTCTTTCAGTGAGCTCGTGAGGTACCCAAATGTCGAGCTTTTTTGTGTACCCAGTTTTTTTCAAATGCGCCAAAACTGTTTTGTGGTCAATTCCCAGTTTTTCACCTACGTCGTAACTACTGACATGCCGATCTTGCTCCACTTTTTCAAAAATGGCATCCATTTTATCTGTAATAGGGCGACCAGAGCGACGTGCATCTTTGACATCAAAATTTCCGGATTGAAAACGCTTAAACCAAATTTGTGCTACTCTCACAGACACTGCACTAGGTCCATAAACATCGCAAATTTTTTTCGCGGCTTGCGTTGCATTTTTACCTTTTTTGTAGTAAAATTTTAAAATGTATCGAATTTCTTCATTAGATTCACTCATCTTGGCGGTACGAAAAACAAATGAAAATCACACATTTTCCTAATTTGAATTTGGAATTATGTTCTTTAAAATTTAAACTTTCAATGATACCAAAACCAGCCAGATACAAATAGTATAGCCAAAGAGATTTTATTAGAAGTTTATACATACTATAATGCGAAAAGACTTTTTCCCCAACCTAATATTAAAAAAATGTCCGTTATCTAGCATCCGTAACACAAGTTCTTAATGAGCGTGAAAATATAAAAAAAGTATCTACCTAATAGAAAAAATACATAAGGGGCCATCCATAAATTACGTCACACGAATTTTAGGACTTTTTAACCCCTCCCCCCGTCCTTGTCACAGGTTGTCACATTTTTAGAACCCCTCCCCCCTGATGTGACGTCACACATTTTTTAATTTTGTGCATGTATTTAGAAATAATCAAAAGAAAACAGTTATTTTAACTCTCGTGAATTTTGTGTCTAACTTGCATTACAACGCCGCTCTAGAAGTTGATTGTTATTGCAAGAGAGATAATCTCATAACGAGAGTGCTAAAGTATTAAAAATATAGATCGAGTTCGAAAATTTTTAGATTTTTATATTCACATATAAATTTCGCGTTTTAGTACTTTAAATTTTAACATGTAACGTCACAAATCTTTTGACCCCCCCCCCCCCCCCCCCCCCCGCCCTGTGTCACACAATGTTTAACACCCTTTAACGTGTGACGTAATTTATGGATGACCCCTAACCGAAGAATCATTTAACAGCAGCGTCGCGGACCAGTCCATCAGTTCCACCTCGGTATATTGTCATCACGTTGAATTATCAAAGATTTAAATTTGTTGTTTCATAATTTAATTATTGGTCTAAGTGGTTACCCTAGTTGCGTAGGATACTGATACATACCTGCTTCGCGTTTGGGGTAACCCGGGCAGTAGCAGGGTCAACTGCGTGGGAAGAGGCCAACATGTGTGAAGTTCCCGGGTACGATGCTAGGCTGATGTTATTACCTACATAGATAATAGCCTGCAACACGCCTAACGTCGACGAGCTTCTAGGAACTACACGCACTTCCCTGTTTCTTAAAGTAATTTTACATAGCCTACTATTGTATTCGTAGGCATAACATCAATTTTTACGGCCGCTTATATCCTTTTAGGTATCTAATAAAATACCACCATTATGATATTCATCGGAATATATAATCGGAATATCTTAATAGTGGTGTTTTAAAAGTCCCTCGTCTGCACAGGCTCTTAAAATACCAAATATTTTACGGGTAGATAATATAAACCACTATTATGATCATCATCATTTTCCTACCCTGCTCCCAGTGTATTTGGGGTCGGCGCAGTTTGCTTTGGTATTGCCTTGCATAGGGAAGTGAAGAACGCACGACTGCGGCGCTATCGATCTACTATTATGATATTCAGATGAATATCTTATTAGTCGTATTTTATTAGACAACTATAGATAAAATTCCTTCGTCTGCACAGCTCTATTACCAAAACATTTGCGTAAGTGCCTACTTGTAAAATATTTTGGAACCATAAGATATCGAAATTCGTTATCCAGCGGCCATATTGATTGGTTATGTACAGCGTCTTGGCTTGCGCTACCTTGGCGCTACCAGTTTGCCGAATGAAACCAATTTTAGAATTATTTTTACCCCGGAAATTCGGATGACGTCACCAGCCGGCCTATTCACTAACTTTTTTTGACATATGAAAGTGATAATCACCGAGTGAACATTTAATCACCGACTGTTTTTACACGACTATTGCCATAACAGCGTGTCATGTAAAACTGCAATGGAGTTTTACTTCACTCGATGATTATCGCTTTCATCTGTCAAAAAAAGTTAGCGACTAGGCCTAGAGATAAGCAGATTCGGCGCTGGTGATGCGGACGAATCGGCCGATGCGCTCGCATTCATTCTATTCACATGACATGATATAATTACAGTGCAACGATTTCTTCGGCGCATTCGGCGCGTTTGACACGTTCGCCGCGTACGGTTCGGCTAAATGTGCAATGCTGGTGGTTTCTGCACATGTCAGCAATGATCCGAAATTATGCTTGAGCTTTTCCTTGAATACGATCGAATTAAGGCACTGGATTAACGATTGACGGAGCTTAAGAAATTTAACGGAAGTTAACCGAGTCCGTTACCATTTTTTAAACTTAACTTTTAAGTTAGGTAAGTAGGTACCTAATCTTAATCGAAATATTTAACTTCGTTAACTAACGATTAGCGAGTTAATGGCCATGATTATGCCATGCAGTTCTTGCGAACAATTGTGATGAACAAAAAACTCCATGGTAAGTTTCTTTTCTGCGCAGACCTCGATATTACGAGGCTGTTTCGATAAGTTTATCTCTTATAATGAGCCGCATGTGGGCGTGCTCTATGTTGCACAATTCAGGGTCTCAAAGCACCAATGATCAACTGGTATTTGCGAAAAGCGATGTCAAAGTTCAGAGAGCAAGGCGTTAACTGATGTCGCGTCGTCGGGTATCGGAATTACAGAGGGCAGGTGCGGCGTTTGTGAGCGCAAACAAAGCTAAGGAGGTTGTTGTTGACAAGGTCAAGGGGCCGGCGGAGCCCGAGGCGGCTTGGAGACTGCGCCCCGGTGACCTAGAATGACCAACTGCGTAAATTGCCAAGATGACAACTAAAGGCCCCAAATAGATACCGCACACTACTATCTATTATCTCTGAATGCTTATCGAAGTAGCTACTTATATTCTGCTATAGATAACAATACCTATAATTTTCTTTTTGTATAGTTTTTATTGTTTATGTTTGTACTTCAATTCAATGTCATTCTGTTTTTTACCTTTTGTTCTGCCTTTTGCCAATTAACTTTTACATTGTAAATTTTACTAGTAAACTCGCCTATAATTCTTATTCCACTCTTTTCCTTGATCTCCCTCGCCGTCGCTAACAATTTGAGGTGGTAGGATCAAGGCCTCCACTCAAACTTACGGAACTTGACACATGTGAGATCTCTGTCACGGAAGTCTCTGAGATGATCAGCTTAACCCCTGAACCCCCTAAGGGACTCGCTTTTAATAAAAACTATTTTTCTACAGGCACATTTGGGCGCATTTGCAACGAAGCATGCAATAATGTGACCAAGACTGCCACCAAAGTCAAGCGATTCTCAGCATTTGAAGACCATAAAAACAACAAGAATAGCGACTTGAAGAAAAAGGGCACGACGTTCCAAGCACCTATCGATGCTTCAGAAATTTGTTTGCCCAATCTTAGTTGGTTAGATGTTGATTGGACTTGGATACGTGAATCCTGTATTGTTAGTAAATCACCGAGCGATTTACGATATTTCTACGATTGCAATATCGCTTTTGCTTTCCTCCCCAACTATACCATACATCGGAAGGAAAGCACAACCGAGTTGATAAGTAGAAAACGAAACATGATATTAGCATTACCTGAAAACGTCTCAGGCTGCAACTTTGATGTTTCTGTCGAGGACAGTCGCATCCAATCTGTAGTATTTTATGTCTTTTGGCCTAATATTGCGACTGCACTCAACAAAACTTGCCTGGAATTATCCCGCAAGTCTATTATTGCTAAATATCCTCGGAAACATTGTTTAAAAGAAGTAATACTAGTCTTTTGTTTGGAGTTCCTATCCGACTTTATTACCCATAAAGGGAGGGCTATTGAAAAGAAGCGCGTCAATCCTCTTTTGTTAAGTTTTCATATTATTGTAGAAATTAAGAAAAGAGAATTCCATGCATCCTCGGTTGCGCTGTCACGCTTTGTTTCCGCGATATCGTCGCTACAACCATCGCGATCCCTTTCGGTAAAACATAAACTTTTTTATAACCATGTTTTTTCTAATCACAGGCATTGCTGGCCATCCTCTAGAACTTCGACATCCAGCACTCTTACCCCATTGATTGCACGGCTCAAGACTGAACACCACGACCTTCTACGAGTCAACACGATAGGTTCCTGTGAAGACTTTGAGCGTGTTCTACACCAGTGTCACGGTCGCGTGAATAGTAATGTTAGCAGCCGTCCTACGAGGTTCCCTTTTGTTAGGGGAAGGGACACATGTGCGCTTTTACCTTTGGCGGAACGATTTACGAACGTCATGAGAGATAGAAGTCGAAGTTCTGATATGCCGATAATATTGTCATCACATGTGTCTTCGGTGACAGAAGATCCACCTGTGGTTTTGTCTTTGATGGAATATTTTATGAGCGCCATGCAAGAAAGTGGTACACATACTGACAGCCCGAACATATTGTCTCCGCTTCCGTCTTCGGCGGTAGGACATCCACCTGTTCACCTCTATCACAGCCCATTTGATTGGCTTCGTGGACGTCACCGCTGTCCTAGGGCGAGAAAAAAGTCGCGGCTTGTCCAACATTATCAAATCACTGAAAACTGCTCCTGTCGAAGCACCTTATCAACAGAAGCCAGCAGCAGACTACGGGACTTAAACATGGCGACTGTGACAGCTGATGTGGGTACACGCTCCACGCGAGTCCCCGGAATCTCCAACGCAAGACCAGTGGCGTGCCCAAGAACAAGAAGACAATGGGTAGTGAGAGTGTTGGATGTCGCGACACCAAGACGCATGCAACACCGCCCTCAGATATTTGGTTATATTCCAAATTGATAAACTAACTCTTTAACCAGCTGTGTGCATTCCTGCACAAGGGGAGAGGATGTTGCGGACGCTTTGCTGGCCTCTTTTTATACAGAGATGTATTTTATAGTTTTCTATATTGTCTATTTACTTCACTCTTTTTTGTCACTCATTGCTTTGCTACGAAACGTTGTTATTTTACTTTTCTAATATATTGTTTTGATTTCACCTGTTCACGCGCCTTTCATTAATTAGGAAACACACCACTGCTCTTAATTCTCATCAAAAGTTAAAATTTAGAGGTGTATAATTGTTTTTTTAAAAAAAGCTTATTGAATATTCACTACAATGTAAATTGTCTACACTAAAAAATAATAGTTTAAAAAAACTAAAAACACGCTTTTATGTTAATAAAAAACTAAAATGTGAAAAATAACTTTTTAGTATAGAAACTAAATTATGAACGTAAACTATTACTTAGTAAAAACTACTTACTACTTAGAATTACTATTTAGAGAAAAGCGTGGGGTGCTCATTGGGTGCTCAATTACATTAGTTCATTAGTTCTTGAAAATATTCGATCGGAATGAGCACCCCACGCTTTTCTTTAAATCTTAGACAAAGAATCCTTTGTCTAAGCTTTAAATAGTAGGGTACCTAACAAGGAGCTTATATTTTACCTAGTACCTAATTATACTTTTCGTTCATCATTTAGTTTCTATACTAAAAAGTTATTTTCACTTTTTAGTTTTTATTTTCCACTTTTTAGTGCGAATTATAACCGCCGATGAAAGTACTGATTTAATGATAACGCCATCTAGTGACGTATAGCTGAACTAACATTCCAAACGTTTAATTTTGGCGATTCTAATCAGATTATTACAAACGTCATTGGATTATTAGGATATTCTTATGGAATTATTGTAATGTCATCGGTCTTTGATAAATCTATAAAGTTTAAAAGAAATCTGACCGTTTAAAGTTGGTCAAAATCGAGTCCATACGAGTCAGTTACATAAATATAAACAAACAAACAAACATACAGGTGAAACTAATATACCTACTTAAGTGTGTTAATTATAATTAAAAAAAACTTCTTAACTGATGAAAATGGAGAAATAAAAGTTTTATGTTTTAAATGATCTAAAATTCCAAATTATGATGACTGTGTTTTTGTGGTCGGTGCCAGCCTCATGGTATTCCAGATTTCTTTTTATTTTCATACCTACTGTAATATACGTTACTCATGTAATTACCTACATATTCCTTTTAAACTATGGGCTTATTATACATAAAGAAAGCTGGTTACCAGCGCCCACTAACCAGCGCTTATCGGCGCTGTCCGCGCTGGTAGTCAGCGCTGGTGTTTCGTATCTGGGGGCACGGCAGTGCCCCCGCCAAGTCGAGCGCGAAGCAAACACTGCCGTACCATCCTTTACTGGAACCATTTCGCCGCATTTTCAGGCCCCTATTTGAGAACCTCTGGATAAATGTTCGCAGTTTCGATAAATTTTCAATTCTCATCAGTCACAATCATGAGGTTTGTTCCCATGTATTTCTTTCCAAGCACTCCCTAGATGCCTTAAAATGTGTGACGCCCATAATAAAACTGAAGACTTGGCTGTATGGGCTAGATGCCCTTTGCCGTCCTGTAACAGGGAAAACTTACCAAAAAAAACAAAAAAGGTTGGGCGGGAAACCATGGCGTATGGATGTCGATCTTTATTTCGATAATTCAAAATTGCTTCGGAGTGGATTTTGTTCAGTGAAAGTGGTGTCATTTCGGTGCATAAGCATCCGTGTTGACGAACATCTATGAGGAATCATTGAAATAAAGGTTTAGTGTATGTGGCGTTGAGAATTGTATAGTGGTTGGAAATCCCACTATACAATTCTCATCAGTCACAATGATGAGGTCTGTTGCCATCAGAGATGTACAAAATACTTTTAAAAATGTATTTAAATACAAAATGCAAATACTTTTCTAATTTAGTATTTCAAATGCAAAATACAAAATACTTTTACTTTTTGTATTTAAATACTAAATACAAAATAGGTATTTTCAAAATACTTTATTCAAATAAAATACTTTCATAGGCAATGATAATAATAATAATTTCACTATTGGACATAGGCCTCCCCCAAGGACCTCCAAATCGTCCTCTCTCCACTGCCCTTTGGGTGACCTTGAGCCTTCTTATGAGGCTTATTGTAAGCGGCCACGTTTCGGTTCCATAGGTCATCACTGACAACACACACGAATTAAAGACTTTCGTCTTGAGACACTGCGGTAGATGGGCCGAGAATATGCCACGTAGCTTCCCGAACGCTGCCCAGCCGAGTTGGATTCGTCGATTGACCTCTTTCTGGCACAGATCTCGACATAATCGAAGGCTTTCTCATAGTCCACAAACGCTAAGCATAATGGCAGATTATACGCTTCGGTTTTCTGTTTAATTTGGCTCTTGAAAAAACAAGGAACAGGTGTGGTTGATGTCACGTAAAGCTGTCCATAAACATTTTCAATCGCGGCCAAAAGCTTAGGTTGCGATAAAACGATTCTGCCGTCCTCTGTCTTCAGCTTCGTCAGCAAGCTCTCTCCACGCGCCAGATCTCTAACGAACACTTTGGAGCCTTTGTTCTGCACGAAGACCTCTTTAATACGTTCCGTATTAAATTGGCGTATGTCGAGAGTTAGGAGCTTGAAGATCTGTTTAGTGAGCTGCCGGCGCCGACGAGCGTCTTCAGAGCACTGCAGAACCATTTCACGTCTTTCCTCCATCAGCAATAACGTAAGCTCTGAGATTATTTGTCTTTTTTGGCACAGCGGGGATTAAAGATCTTTGAACCCACCGTAAGGACAGCTTCTACGAACCTGTCATTGCATGTGTCCACATCTATGCAGTTCTCCAGGCATTCGAAACAATTTTGTAGTTCGAGTTGAAAGTGTTCGGGGTTTGGGACCTTTCGGATTTGACCTTGAGATTCAATGTGCCTCTTACCAATCGGTGATCACTTCCCGTGCTTAAACTTAGCAGTGCTGCAGTACCTACTTTAAGTCAAAAAGTATTTTGTATTTTACAAAATGCGTCTCGTATAGTATTTCAAATAAAATACAAAATACTTTTTTTAAAAAGTATCTATCAAAATACAAAATACGTATTTTGTATTTGGTATTTGTATTTTAAATACAAGTATTTCAAATAAGTCACAACTCTGGTTGCCATGCATTTCTTTCCAAGCACTCCCTAGATGCATTAAAATGTGCGACGCCCATATTTTAATGCAAACATCAAGAAAGAAGACATAAATATAGACAGGGCTGTATGGACTTGATATCCTTTGCCCGTTAGAGCCCGTTAGGGACAAAAAAAATTGTTGACAAAAAAAAAAGAAAAAAATCGAGTTTGAGGAGTTTGAGTAAAAATATAAATACCGCGTCACAGTCATCAGGTCTGTACCGTGCATTTCTCGCCAAGCACTCCCTAGATGCATTAAAATGGGTGGCACCCACATTTTATTGCAAAAATCAATTAAGAAAATATGAAACTGAAGACTTGGCTGTATGGGCTAGATCCCTTTGCCGTCCCGTAACAGGGAAAATTTAACAAAAAAAAAATATAAATACCGCGAGCGAGGGGATAACTCAGACCTATAATCTTTCAAAAATTATAAATCAACAAGCAAATAACGACAATTGTGTTTCTAAAAATAAGTTGTTTTTTTGTAAGTTTGTATTTAAGCTGTATCCAAACGTTGTGACGTATACGCCAGAACTAACGTCACTGACATGTGTGTACGGTTTGGAAAAAATGGTGCCCGTTTACCAGCTGGCATCCATTCTTTAAAGCAAAAAAAAGACTAAACCTATTGTGCAAATAATTTTAGCATGGCGAGTGTTCTTGATTTAGTGAAACATTATCAACACGCTATTGAAAAATATTGCAACGATGAGCAAAAGGTAAGTACAGTAAATTAATTTATATCTAGCCATTTTATTAAATTTTTCCTCGTAATTTATTTATATATTTGACCAATAAATAAGCTTTTATTTGTGAGATACCTTATGTGGACAAAAGAGAAATAGCTTTCAAATACTCAATGGTAGATTATAGTTTCTAATCATTCTTATTGATATCATATGCATGTTACTCTACAGTGCTGAGATAATTTGATTTCGCATACAGTGACGCGTTAGAATGTATCGATCACAATAATTATCAGTTTAATAAATGTCACATTCATAACACAATAAAATGAAGAGAATATAGGCTTGAACAATATCACCATACTAATGACTTGCTTATCTACTTTCTAAGATACTAGAAGGCTAGTTCTTTTTGTCAGTCACAGACCCTAGCATTGATGTTATAAATCTCTAGGTACTAATCAATGTATGTACCTAAACCACTCTCATAAGATGATAACAATAATAGATTCCTTTATTTTAATACAAGTAAAATAAAATTGCTCTACATGTTTTAAATTATTTACTGTGATTGAAAACATATTGTCTGTCTTTCATTGAAGTGATAGGTATGTAACTTTGCAGCTTTGATCAATACAAACAAATCTATTTTCAGATATTAAAGAGCATTGACAAGTTATTTCACCTTGATGTGACAGTGCAACATTTACAAGAAACTGGTGTTGGAAGGACTGTTAATGCACTACGTAAAGAACCAGGGGATGTGGGGCAAGCAGCGCGAGCTCTTGTTTACAAATGGAAGCTCATGGTAGCAGCTGAAGAGAGCGACCAAGATGGGGACCGGAATAATGACAGTGAGATGATAGATGCTTAGCTTTAACCTGTGTTTTTATCCTTTGTTATTTTTATCAGTAATATTTGAGGCATGCATGTTCGTAATACATCAATAATATGAAGATAAATTTGTTGAAATTACAAACACTATTTCTTATTATTGCTTAGATTTTTACTTTGTCTTTGTGGATTAATTTTTATTTCAATTATGGGTTATGTAAGTTAATGATTTATGTATGCATAGTTATTAATGTTACTATAGTTATAACTTGTATAAAGTCGAATAATGTCATGGCATTTACTAAGTATATCATGTTTCAATTTGTAAACAGATAAGTGTTATATTATAAATGGTATACCTACCCTTTAAAATGACATAGATTTTATTAATTTAATACGACTAGGAAAATTATTTTTGCATAACATTATTATTAAATAACAGAGCCATGATTTAATTACTGCATTTCATTTAATTATTGCCTATTATGATTAGTTTCAAGGGATTGTTCTCTGCTTTAAAATGGTAATATAATTCATGGCTTAAATTTGATTGAATTTATAAATCTTTACTACTTTTAATCCATATCCCAACAGCTGCAACATATAATGGACATGAAAATGGAAGGGATTCTGATGATAATGCAAAACAGCAATCTAGAAGGACAGACTATGTTGAGAAGTCAAGTGTTAGTGTAAAAACAGAACATAGCACAAATGGGGACCACAGTGGAAGCAAAAGAAAATATCATAGCAGTGAGGTTAGTTCTATATTATTAAATTATGTTAATTGGATAATGGGTTAATATTTTTAATATAACTACTTATCTTATTCTTATGTAAGGGTCTGAGGCTGTGTCTCAGAGCACTTCGACCCTATGGAATCTTTGTGTTTAACTACTTATCTATTAGCATACCATGTGCGAAGCGCCAGTACTATGTCTGTCATATTCATCAGTTTGTGTCTTGTCTGTCAGAATATAAAATAAAAATGGTTCATCAACAGCTCATATAATGTCCCCACCGAGGGGCTCGAGCCTACCCCACATTAGGGGCGATTAGGCCTTAGTCAACCACGCTGGCCAAGTGCGGGTTGGTTGACTGCACACACAACCTAAGAATGTCTTCATAGGTGTGTGCAGGTTTCCTCACGATGTTTTCCTTCATCGTAGAAGCTTCGATTAAACGTCCATATGAATTCAAAATTTGAAAACACATTGGTACGTGGCGGGGATCGAACCAGTGCCTCCCGAGTGGGAGACGACGCTCTTACGCACTACGCCACCAACGCTTCAAAAATGGTTACTTTATAATAATTATGTTCTTTCCACAACCATGGTGGAGGTTTTAAATATTTAACAAGTAGGTACCTACTTAGCATGAACTTTTATGAGCTTGTAGCTGACTCATGTGATAATGAGGAAAGTGACTATAGCCTATACATTTATTTGCCAGTGCTATGCACTGTTTTGCTCATGTAAATTAACATTAGGAAAAATGATTGATATTTATATTCTAACCGAAATAATGTGCACACTGAATGTAGTTCGTTACTAACATACCTATTAGGGGTTTAAGTATGAAATTGACGTTTTGTATGGAAAATTTAACGAAAATTCATTTTTCCATACAAATACATATATTTGCGATTTTTTAAGGAACCACAAATCAAAATTTTATATAATTTTGTGGATATATTTAGACAATATTAAGCTATAGGATACATAGAGAAAAAATTTGCGAATTGATATCTGTAAAAAAATATTCATATTTTTATAACAGAGACGGGCACCTCATAGGACGAGCTGTTTTTGAATATGTATTTCTAGTAAAAAAAAATAAAAATAAGAATAAAATTTTATACATAAATATAAGTCTTTGTAATGAAGTTTAAAATAAAAAAGAATAATGGACATAGCTATTGTATTATAGGAATTATACACTAATGAATAATGAGGAAAAAATCTTCAATTTCATTCTTTAAGTTTGTAATAGGGGTTATTACAAACTTATCAATTTTAGTCATTTTTATTTTAAAATAGGTTGGTGTGTGAGATGTCCTTGTAGATTTTTTGTTTTTTTGCAGTAAACTTTACATAAAACTCAATTTTAGTTGTAAAACTGTGTAAAATTTTGGCTTTATTAATCTAAGTTTATGGGTAAATTTCGTCCAATTTATATTTTATTTTTTATTGCAACAATTCAGAAGCAGATTCTAAGCAAACTACTTTCAGTGTTTGCGTTATTTCTGATACACATTGTAAGTTATTAAGAATAAATATAAATTGTGAATTTATTTATTTAAACTTTATTTCACACAAAAAAAGGTACAAATGGCGGACTTGATGCCATAAGGCATTCTCTACCAGTCAACAGGTTAGCTCGATACAGAGATATCATTAGGTTATTTACTATGTTTTCATAAAACCTGTGTCTTATTATTTTTATCTCCAACACTGCTGAACTCATTTTGATATTGGTTTCAAAATGTCATGCCATAAACATGATAAGGTTTTAAATTCACACTCGCAGTAATTTGATAATAATTATAGGTACACCCCTCCAGATGCTTTCGTAATCATTGTGGTTTTGATATTTGTATTATAATTTAGAATTGTAATCAGTTGTGGCATCATTGGAAAAAATCTCAATACAAAATTTGCTACATGAATTTTTAACGATTAAAAATTATAATATGGGGTTTTTTTTACTACCTTTGGCTTATAGTACTCATCAGGATGTCCTGTGAGGTTTTTGGTTTTGTTATTTGTATTTTTAATTTGCTGAAGTTTACAATGTACAAAAAACATATATCCAAACAAAATTTATGATAAAAAAAATTACAAATACAAATTGTATACCTGATTTTGTAAATATCCGTGTTTTTTGCATAAGGGATTCCCAAACTTATTTTTAATGTGACACCCTTAGAGCGCGTTCTCACTTTGTCGTGACGACAGATAATCGTGTAGTTTAAGTGTCGTGGCTTATATGTTTAAATGGAGGTGTTCATATATAGAACGACACGATTTACTGTCGTCTACGACATTTTTGCAGGGACGACAGTTTGTCGTGACAGTGGGAACGGCTAGCACGACAGTTTTATTATAGCAGAAAAATTTTGACGACAAACAATCGTTATAATGGGAACAGGTAGACACGACAGTCATCCAACGATAAACTAATCTTCACGACATGGTGGGACCGCGGCCTTAGGAATTTGCCATTTTTTGCAAATTCCATATCAGTAAAACTCCAAATAGCATAGACATACCTACAAAAACAAAACAACAATATAATATGAAAAGAGGTATTCATTTTACTAGCTGCTAAAAAGAGACGTGCTTGCTTTTCTGAGCAAAGCTTCTCAAAACAGGGCTCAACTTTGGAAATCGTCACCTTATCTTTTTCTCTACATTTATTTTCGCTCGAGTCGCTCGCATCACACAGACAGCCTGTCTATCTGGATCGCCTCACGACGCCCTGGGATGATGCAACGACGCCCGAGGGCATCGCGACGCACAGTTTGGGAAACCCTAACATATACATTAACTGATAAGTTTTTGTTTCCTATTTTCACAGGATGATGAACCAGATTCTAAGAAGAAAAAAAGTTCTAGTAATAGAGATTACAAAGAGAATGTTACAATAAAAAAAGAAGCTTCAGAATCTTTCAGTGAAGACTCAGATCAGTCCTACAGTGACGATAGTGACTCTGATATTTCAGAATCTGACGAGGAAAGAAATATCAAGCAAGAAATTAAAACAGAACCTCCTGATAACTATAATTCCAAGCATTCATCAAAAAACCACACCGATCACAAAAAAGAAACTTTACACTCCAAAAGGTCCAGTGAATCAGAAAAGCAACCGAAAAGCAGTCACCAATCCGAATCCTCCGACAAAAGTACTGAAAAATCATCGTCAAAAGACATATCTCATAGTTCACACAAACATCACAGCTTGAAAGAAAAAGAAAGCAACGAAAAGTCTACCAAATCTAAACACAATAGCTCAGAAAAAGACAAGAGAGAAAGGGATGAATCTAGTTCTTCCAAACATAAAAGCTCTAGTTCTAAACATAAATCGTCTAATTCTGAAAGTAGTGATAAACAAAAAAGTAGCACTGATAAGCATTCAAGTAGATCTGACAAAAGTAGGAGTTCGAGTAGTTCACACAAGTCCGATAAAGAAAAACATAAAAGTTCAGAGAAAGATGTATCAGAAAAACACAAAGCTAAAGATGATAGTCGTAGCTCTAAGGATAAACACAGTTCCTCCAGCAAAGAAAAGTCAAAAGACAAGAGTAGTTCCTCTAAGGAGAAGTCAGATAGCCATAAGAGCGAGAAGAAACAATCATCTAGTGATAAGTCAAAACACAGTGATAGTAAACACAAGTCTGATAGGAAAGATGAAAAAAGTAGTGAAAAGAAATCTAAACATAGTTCTAGTTCGTCATCATCAAAAAGTAAATCTAGCAGTAGTAAATCTAAGGAAGACGTACCAAAGAAAAAAGTGCAGTTGTCTGCCACGGACAGCGATGATGGCATAGACTGTGGATCAGGTAATTAAAGCCAATATAATATGGTTTAATTACTATCACAGTTGTTTTTATATAAATAAGTAATAGTTAATAATTGTTTCTTTTTTAAAGGTGCCAGTTTTGCAGAAGCTTTAGGCATGATAACTCCTGCAAAATCAAAGAAAAAAGACAAATCTTCATTAAAAGATTCCATTTCTCCAAATACTTCTAACAATAATGATGTAAGTATTTTTAACTAAGAATCTCACTCTAGACTCTTCGATTATTAAGATCTACTTTTGGAAATGGGATTTCATCTAATGTACTGTCAAAATATGTCTAAATGCAGTAAACGCATATAAAACAATTTCTGACGCTTTGAAATGGTCCCACGAAAAAGTCTGCCAAACTGGGCGGGGCTTCAAAAGTACGCCAAAACTCTCTTTGGTTTGGTTGTTGCCACGTGACCACCGCGCAACTCCGTGTCACTGTCAGTCTTGGCAGTCTAGTAATAAGTTTGTTCAGTCAAGCAAGAAAAATCACAACGACTACCGGCTCGAATTCGGAGCAACCCGAACAGGGATAAAGACTTTCACCTTACAGTAGACTAATACGTAGTGCTGTGAATCATTCCAGTTTCATTGCGCCTCAACTTAAAAGTTCTAAGCTATTGTAGCTGAAGGGTAATACGGGGACTTTTGCTGTGCCATATTTAGGGCTCAAGTTAATTTTATTAGTGATCCGATCATGTCAGCTGTCCCGTTGTAACAATAAAGGATCCAACAACTTTCAGTGACCAATATCATGAGACCATTTGCAGTATGTAACGCGAATTATAGAGCAAAGAGAACACAACATAATATAATTTCTTTGCTTATTTTCAATCATTACAGCTGAGCCCAGCTGCGTTATTAGCTCCAACAGCGAAATTAGCACCATTGCCAGCATTGGAAATATCCGCTCTGCCCGAGATATCACCCAACTATAAGCCCCGACCTCCGCCCAAATTGTTACCACATTTTAGTGATGAGGAGGCCATGAGTGCTGTAATATCTTCGAAAAACCAAAGGTATATATTATTTTCAGTACTTATTGTAATATATTATGTATGTGTTGGACAGTGAACGTGAAGCAGATATTGACTTAAATATTACATCAAATAGTTATTATAAAAATAACCTTTATTTGCTGTTACATCTCTCGCACTATTTGGACTCCGCTTCTGCTTACCATCAGGTGGAATGAAGTCATTGCCTTGGCCTTTTTATACATTACTATTTTTAAAAAAATGAGATTTTATATCTTACATTATTTGTTGGTAAGTAGCTTAACAAACTATTTTATTTATGGATATACGGATTATGTTTAAAAGTAGAAAATATCACTCGTATCTGTGCGTGATTGGCATATGCAGTGCTTTTCGGCAATGAATGAGACACAGTTCTTAATTTAATTGTATGTATGTCTTGTAAAAGTTTACTCATTACTGCAAACGTTTAAACAAATTAATTTAATTATATCAACATTCTGTTCATTTCAGAACCAAAGTTTATTCCGGTAATAAAGTAATAGGGAAGATTCCTACTTTGTATGAGATGTGTGTACAAATTCTTCAAGAACACATTGACGGTGAGTGATACATACTAATAACAATGTTAAAATTAGATGTAGTTAATTAAAAGAGATTCAATACACAACCTTAGTTATTGTATTTGTTTAATAGGACATTCAAAATGATGATTATAGATAACTGTTGCCATTTTTTTAAAGTCTTGTTTTGGCCGTTGGGGTGGAAAGGTCCTCGAGTGGCGGCCGGGTACTGTGAGACTCAGTTTGGTAGGTCCCCCACAAGGTGGACCGACGATCTGTACCCGTAATGTAAGTTTTTTAGTATGAAAATTGTAACTACAATAGTTACAATTTTCATACTAAAAAACTTACATCACGGGTACTGGTAAAGGTCGCGGGAAGTCACTGGATGCGGCCAGCGCAGGACCAATCGGGTTGGAGATACTTGTGGGAGGCCTATGTCCAAAAGTGGACGTCTCTCGGCTGATACGATGATGATGAACGTTTATTTAAAACTAGCGGTCGCCCGCGGCTTCACTCCCATCAATGTCCCCAGGGTCCCAGATTATCTTTATACCAAATTTTATAAAGTACTATCTGACCTGGCAAACTTTGTTTTGCCATATACATTATTTCTAGGAAATATTCTTTTAGTTTCATTAAAAAATATCTAACACGTAAAAGTGAATTATAATTGAAAGAGGGATGAAGTGTTGTAGACAATTAAAGTATATTTAAGTTAATAAATTATTATTTATTAAAGTAACAAATATACATATATTTAATTACAATTCTTGATAGCTATCCTATACATTGAAAATAGTTAGTCAAATGAATGAATGAATGAAATCTCTCAGCGCAATGGAGTGTACAATATTTTTGGTCAGTCTGTCATTAGCCAATACAAACAAACTGGACAGTTTTTCCACGTATGCCAGTTGTCCATGGATAGAGGCCGGCTTCGTTCTCATCCCTACTCCGTGCTATTGACTGGGTCACAAGTGACACCGGTAGACGCCTGGCAGGGATAACTGACCAAAGATAATTGATCAATTATCGACCGGGGTTGAAAAGGATTGAATTACTAATATCGCCATTAAAAATAGGGGTTGATGGTAAAAGGGTGTAAATTTAGGACTGCATGTATTTTTTAATGCATCGCCATAAAAAAATAAAAAAATATTGTTCAAAATCTAAAAAAATCGGGGTGGACCGCTCTTAACTTTTAGGGGTATGAAAAATAGATGACCTACTCAAAGTCGGTCCAGCCGTTTCGGAGGAGTATGATAACAAACACCGTGACACGAGAATTTTATTATTAGGTAAACAAAAATGTAATGTTTTAATTATTTTTTTAAATTATTCGCCATGAGCTCACTCACAGTCTTGTGTGTGGCTCAGAGGAAGAGCACTTGCGTGTATCGCGAAAGGTCGCGGGTTCGAGTCCCGTAACAGGCACTTGTCATGATATGACTTTTTACCCGACTACTGCGAAGTTAAAAAGAAGTCGAACAATAGTAGGAGTCAATTTGACCTTGTAAACTCCGTTTTTAACCGATTTGTTTTTTTTTAGTTCTGGTTTTTTTCTGTGGTCAGGTTACAGTGTTTTTCAAACTTTTTTTTATTGTTTGTCTTCCATTTTCTATTTAATTTGGTATACATTTTAAACATTTCAAATCGTGCCAAATAAAATTAGGAACAAAAAAACTTCTTTTTTTAATTTACAGCCCTTGAATACACGGGCGGTGTGCCATATGATATCCTTAAGCCTGTAGTGGACAAAGCCAATCCGCCTCAGTTGTTCATGCTCGAACACTACAACCCTTACCTGATGGAAGACACGGACCACCTGTGGCAGAAGTTCTGCGAGAAGAACTTCAGAAACAAACAGCGGCAAGAGATGGAGACTTGGAGGGAGATGTATCTGGTAAGTAAATTTATTAAAGTTTAATACTAGAAAAATGCACTGAAAAAAAATTTTTTTTAGTGCATTTTTCTAGTATTATATTTACGCGTTTGTAAACGCAAAAATAAAATTATTCCATTATTAAAGTTTATTTGAATATTTTTTCGATTTTTCGTAGATGTGTAATTATTAGGCGTAAGTATTAAGTTAATAGATTAGCATTGAAATGAATTGAGGTAGACGAAAAACGAAAAGCACGAATAATAATAATAATAAATTTCTTCACACACACTAATTATCTAGCTAGCTCAAAAGTAACTATCATTAAGAACTTGTGTTATGGATACTCGATAACGGACATTTTTAATATACATAATAATTTTAGATATTTTTATAAATAAACTTAAACAAATATACTGGGTGTAAAAGACATGAACAGTCAAACGAGAACCATGTATTCTATACATCAAAATAAGACATATTTCAAAAAAAATATTGCTGGGAAACGATTTTTATTTTTTGGTGTTTAAAAAAATTGTAAATTGTACCGTGCAATGTAAAGGGCTCAACTCGCACACAACTCGCAAAACCGCGATAATTTTGACAGACGGCGGCCCCGTTCTTTAGTGTCCGTGCACATCGAGTGAGCTACATTGAACGCTAATAATAATAATAATACTTTATTTGTCATTAAATGTGGTATTACATAGATGTGAATGATACAGTTTATTTTGGAAAGGCTCTCACATTTAGCTGGAATTCAGCATACAAATATAAATTACAGAAATTAAAATTTAAAAATTATTGTTATAAATTATTATGTCATACATTTCATTTGGCAAAGATTTAAATGATTAAAGAAAAGATACAATAGTGTTGTTGTCCTTATATCTTAAGTATTCGTCAATTTCATAAAATGTCTCATGCAGCAACCATCTCCGTAACACATGCTTAAATCTAGTGAGTTGCAACTCTTTTAGTAAATATGGAAGCTTATTGTAAATTTTTATGGACATGGCATAGCAATTTTTTAAATAACTAACAGTTTTAGGGGTTTCGTCCAAAACCAATCTGTGGGGATTTCTGGAATTTGTCCTGTAGACGTCCTTCGCTTCTGTGAAAATGCTAACATTTTGAAGTAATTTTTTGTTATGAAATACTAAAAAAATTATAATGTTTCTTTGGACAATAATTAAGAAATAACGTATAGAATACGTTTTCACAAAAAAAATTATAAAAAAATTATGACTGACCTTCAATAAAATCGTAGCTATCAATTTCCCAGGTATAGTCTAAAGAAAAAAAAATGTTGTGATGTTGAGAAGAATACATGGTTTTCGTTTGACTGTTCATGTCTTTTACACCCTGTATAATCAACCATGACTCGCAAACAAATACCTATTCGTATCCATCTCCCAAATATTGGCCGCTACCAGGATTCGAAGCCGGATCACTTCTTCGGAAACGGATAGTTGTTTGGCCGGATACCGGATAACCGGCGAGCTGCAAGACCGGATAACCGGATATTTAGCCCATTGTCTCATTTGTTGCATGTCGTGACGAGTTTAGCGCCGCAAACGCAATCAGACCCATTCGGGTGGCTTCGCTAAGTTTTTACTAAAAAAATTAAGTTTCTATATTCACTTTTTATGTATTTATCATTAGAGGAAATGTCTCAGAAGAAAATTTTATTTTTTTAAAAAGCTTTTTTGTAACAAGCCGTTTTATTGATATTTACCTCACAAAGATTAATGTGTTGCATTTTATTATAGGAAACTGTCGTAGTTTTTGAATATCCGGTATCCGGCCAGATATAGAGTTACTATCCGGTGTCCGCCGGATAGTAAATTTTCAGGAAATGTTTAGAGTGCAATCCCTACGTTTCTGTAATTAATCATGTACTTATTGAATTTTGCAAATCTGTTAGTGACCATTTAGGCATTGGTGAAACTTTTTTTAAATTATTTGTCAGAACATTAATATTTTCACATGAACATGAATCTTCACATGCTTTCCATAGAGCATTGATCTAATATAATAATTTTGTGCCATTGCAGAGGTGTCAAGAAGAACAGGAACACAGATTGAAGTCTCTGACAGCAAACATAAAGATAGCGCAAGAAGCGAAGAAAGCACCCATCAAGCAAACGAAGATGGCTTACGTGGATTCAGTCGTGAAGCCGCCGAGGAATGTCGCAAGGAAACAAGTAAGATTATTCAAAACTAACTAAAAAAGTATCTTATGTCCTTCCCAGGGTCTCAAAATATCTCCATACCAAATTTCATCAAAATCGGTCCAGTAGTTTCGGAACCTATTCAATGCAAACAAATATTCAAATCTTTCCTCTTTATAATATTAGTATAGATTTCATACATACATATATATACCTACATATGCATAATCACTATCACAACACCAAAAGGGGTCGAGCAGAGCTTTAGGTAACATTTTGTGTGTAACACACAGCCACATCTGGCAGTATGGGATAACTAGTACTCCAAAATAGAGACAGGTTGCTAGCCTGTCGCAAATGGGAAAAAAAAATATTTTGAAATTTTTAATAATACCATAGGAGTAACGATCATAAAAGCTAAGCTACCAAAAGCGTGGTTGATATTTGGATGGGTGACCAAAGATGTTTCAACTCGTTTTTGTGCTTTGTAAGGCGCGTTAAGCTGGTGGTCCCGGCTGCTGTCGACAGATAGAAGACAGCGGTCGTTCCCAAGAAGGGCTGGTGTCAGGCAGGCGGGCCGGCCGTAAAAATGACAAATCATAATAGCAGTATGAACCGACACTAATGCTGCGGCCGCACACATAGCGATGTCGCGAATATTCGCACTATCGCGATGTCGCAAGGACATCGCGCTGTTGTCGGTAAACTGACGCACATAAAAGCGTTTTTATCGTGATGTCCTTCGCTTGCGTGGCCACACTTCGCGGTCTTGAGTCGCCGCACAGACATCGTGCGCAGCGGATGTGGGTTTAATTAGTTTTCTTGTGGGTTTATTTAGCGGCAAAGAGTCTTGCTAGAAGATCGGCTTTCTCCTGCGGCTTCTGAGATAATGATCTGGACATCTCAGGAGTGGCAGCGAGGGTGCTTACAGGACTTAGAAGCCTTATAGTAGGGTGCTTTCAATGATTCGACATCAGGAGCTTTAGGAGCCCTACCTCTGATCCAAGGAAATAAATTCAAAAGTTTAAATATGCATAGCATATGAATAAAAAAGCGTCGGTGGCGTAGTGCGTAAGAGCGTCGTTTCCCACCCGGGAGGCACTGGTTCGATCCCCGCCACGTACCAATGTGTTTTCAAATTTAGAATTCATATGTACGTTTAATACAACATACATAGACTGCTGAAATCATTGCCCTTCCCCTTGGCCTCGCGTAGTGGCATTATACAGTTTTTTTACACAATTTAATAAAAGTTGGAATGGAAATAATCTATTTCTAGTTTTTATTTCATCAATGCATATTTCATCATCATCATCATCAACAGCTCATATAATGTCCCCACCGAGGGGCTCGAGCCTACCCTACATTAAGGGCGATTAGGCCTTAGTCAACCACGGACCAAGTGCGGGTTTGTCGACTTCTCACACAACCTAAGAATTTCTACATAGGTGTGTGCAGGTTTCCTCACGATGTTTTCCTTCACCGTAAAAGCGTCGATTAAATGTACATATGAATTAAAAATTTGAAATTAGTACGTGGCGGGGATCGAACCAGTGCCTCCCGGGTGGGAGACGACGCTCTTACGCACTACGCCACCGACACGACGATTTTTCTATTCATTTAGAATTAAATATAAAACGAAAGACAAGAAAAATCCTTTTACATTACAGTTGTATAGATGAACAAATTATTTTATGCTACACCTGATTGGTCAGCCGGCCTATTCGCTAACTTTTTTTGACAGATGAAAGTGATAATCACCGAGTGAATTACATATCCATTGCTGTTTTACACGACAAGTGCCATAGTAGCGTGTCTTGTAATCCAGCTATGGATATACAAGGTGTTCGGAAGAACGTTGAACATACGAAAATACAGGTGGGGTTATCTGTTAACTAACTAGCGCAAAAGATTTTACCTAGGTCTCAAGATTTTTTAAGTGTTTTCGCTACCATCAAAACCGTCTAACTTTTTTTTTGTTATGGCCAGGTTAATTATTTTTTTTTAAACTTATTGGTTGGTAGAGCCTTTTAAAATTAAAGTTAGCACATTGCACACTGCTAAAAGCAAAGTTATGGACACTTAAACATAAAAAAAGAGTCAAAATAAATTTTGAAGCTCAACTTCGCGTTGCATTAAAAAAAAGTATGAGTGATAGATGACTACTGATTTGTTAAAAACATCTCTAAAGTGTGAGCTTTCTACCGATATGTAGTTTGTTTTGATATCTTTTTCGTAACTAAAGTTATTCAATGTTTTCTACCAAGGCGGACCATTTCGACTCAAATCTACTTATGGGGAAAGTTAAATGTTTTGCAAAATTTATTAATGCAAAGGTCAAAATGAGGAAATGGCTTATTACTGGGATGGTGACACAAAGCAGGTAGATTTTTTTCTCACTCTTGCGCACTCATAACGGCTATCTTTTCTCTCTTTCACTCTGTATGTACGGAACGATTAACGTTGAACATACGAAAATGGGGGGCAGGTGGGGTCACCTGCCCCCCATTTTCGTATGTTCAATGTTCTTCCGAACACTCTGTATAATGTGATATTCACTCGGTGATTATCACTCTGTAAAAAAAAGTTAGCGAATATGCCTACAGGAGGTGACATACCTCGGCCGGTAAAAAAGAAAGCCTCAGATCGCATACTGTCAAATACCTGAGATCTGAGACATTCTTTGTTCTACCGCCCTCGAATATATGTACTATTTCTCAGGCATTACACGGCACAGCACATGCCGCTTCAGCAAGCCCCGCGGCGCGAGTAGCATCGCTGGCCGCGGCCCCTAACGTCCTCCGCGGGAACGTTAGGCCCACGCCATCCGGATCCATCTCCACCTTCCAGAAGCCCAAGAAAGCCCCCCTCATGCAGAAAGCCCTACAATTCATGCGAGGCCGTAAGCGATGATAAACATTTACTTTGTAAAACTTAGCGTAAATTATCCCGTATTCGTTAGGTTGTTTTTGTGTATTCCTTTTAAGAAACTACAGTTTTAGTCACAATTTTCTTTCAGGTAGAACTTATTAGTGTTGTCAAAACGTAGATGTATAATTATAATGTTTTCACCGGAGTAAATATATTGTGTCAATTTGTATAGAAAACGCACATACAGTTTTGCAGAGTAGTTATTCCGTAAAATTTTCTAGCGAACTATATGAAAAGTCTGGTCTAAAATCTAAATAATATTTGCCTAATGAATACGAGAATTCACAATCAAGTTTTTAATTTCAATGTGAAATATTTTTTGTAATCTTTCTTACAACATTGTTTATATTCACGATTTTAAATAAGTTTTATTATTTTCAACGTGAATTGATATTTATTCAAACTGTGTAATAAATCAAAGTTCAAACACTTTAGATTTGGTGAACTCAATTAAATTTATTTGTTGCCTATTACATTAAAAACTCGATTGTTACTTTCTATTATGTATCATTTTAGTCTGAAGATCATGAAGTGTCGACATATTTACCACAAGCACCAATTAACGATAAAACACTAAGACCAATATATTTTATTATATTATAAACTTTTAATTGTAATGAACTTACACATTGTTCGTAGAGATAGGGGTCGTTAATAATAATAGATATTATAATGTAGTTTATTATTTATAATTATAATACTGTTTGTTATTTTTTAATGGTCTGTCTTTTCCTTTTATATATATTTAAATAGTAAAACAGGGGCTTTGAAATATTTAATAAACCTAGTTTTATTTATATAAAACTTATTTTAGGAGTATTACCTACGCGCCTACTCTGCGAATTTCGAGTCTGTTTTTGTTGAATTATACATAAATTCACGAATTATACATAATTTAACTAAGTATGTATAAAAATCACTTAAATAACTTTTTCATGAAATGTAAATTTACTTACGTAAACCTTATATATCAGGGGTGGCCAAACTTTTGACCTGTGAGGTCTACTTGCGTTCAAAATTATTTTTTGCGGTCGACTGCAAGGTAGAATTTAAAAGTGACAAAATAAGATATTTTTGTTATAAATTTGTAAGTATTTATTAATGCAATGTAACATAATAAACGTTTTCATTCAGTTTTACATTTTTTGATGGATGTTTGACACTGCAGATTCTCCACAAGCTTATCATATTGGGGAGTTGGTATACGAAGTAATTGCGATAAGCAAACACGAAGTTAAGTGGGCATCTGTTAAGTGGGAACGATGTTTGGCTTTTATTGCATTTATCGTTGAAAATGTTGATTCGCAAAGGTAGAACGGAAAAATCTTTCTTAGGCAAGGAAATTTTCCTTTGCAAATCTTTCAAAAATATGTTGCTTCTGATTTTAATTATTTCTTCTTCGACCACAACAGATTCAGTATCGGTTAAGTTACCGATTTTAACGATTAAGCTGTCAACATCAATATTTTCATTAAATACCTTCGCGGGCTACCTAATTCAGCTTCGCGGTCGACCTGTTGGCCATCTCTGTTATATATAAATTGAATTTTATAATTGACTTTAAAGCAAAAAATAGATATAATGTTTTTCAAAGCAAATTACCAAGGCCTCTGTTTTAAGCCTTCGACCAAAAATATGTATCATTATTACATTAACATAATTATATTTTGTAAGGACTCTTATCTCTATTTCAAACAAAAACTAAATTGGTACGCTTTTGTTGATCTCATAACTACGATGTGCTGTAGAAAATCTTATATGTGTATATAGTTTTAGCATACAATATAAATGTATTTCGATATACAGATAAATTTATTTATATACAGAACACATTCTAAACTCACTTTCATTGTGTTATTATGAATCTTGCTACTGTGTTGGGTGTTATTTTCAGAGTAGTGAATAACGGAAAATGTTGCCAAAAGCGAAGCACGCGCTATTTAAATCCACGAGTTCGCTATTTAAATTATGCGCACTATCACTTCGATTTATTTGTTCAAAATATCTGCCAGGGTTGCCAATTACAAAATAGGTCACATATCCCGAAATGCGTACTTAATTGAATGCAACGCGGAGTATAAAACGGTCGACATAAGTTTTGTAGCGTAAGAAATAATTTTGTGACACTGTCAGAGATATACATTTGTAGATAATTTGTTCCTGTTTTAGACCAAAAATGACAGTGTTGTACGGATGTGTAAAATAGAACAAATTACATTTGCACCTTACCAAATTTTTGTAATATAATAATAAGTATGTAATATTATAATAATATCGCCGGATATTTGTAAATAACACATCGATCCTTGTAAGGACATTGCTTTAGCGTAAACTGCGTTATCTTCATCTTTCATTGTAAAAAAAATGTAGGGTTGCTGTGATATGGTTGAATTATGATGACACAATTATTGTGATGTAGGTACCTATTTAATATTACAGTATAAAATGAGCGTATTTATTACAAATGTAGAAGTTTTGAACGTGTCTTGGGGATCATTATGATAAATCTTTTGTATGTCAAGTTACCAAAACTGTAAAAAAAAAACTTAATAGTCTATACACTCTATAACTATGGAATAAGGTTGAAAATTATCAAAGATTTTTTGACAGTTTTGAGTAAATTAGTGCCGTACCGTGTAGGTTAGTTCTTTGTGGACTTTACTAATTTAGTAGGTTTAGCAGTAAAAACCAGCCACTTTAGTTCGTATTATAATGGTTTCATTGGATTTTTATTATTTGATGCCACCAATATTGTGTGTTGTCTATTAAAGGCCAATGATTCTATATTATAAATTATATCAAGGGTTTTTAATCGCAACATTAAATCTTCATGGGTCGTTATGTCATACATAATATAATACTTCTAAAAATATTTTTCATAAGAATAGTAAATTTATAAATAAATACATTTTAAATAAAATGACCGAGTAGGTATGACTGCCTAATTTTAATTGTTAATTTCATTTAGTTATTTGTAAGTGTTTAATCCTAAATCTAATTGTGAATGAGCGTGCAAATAAAAATGATGGTTACATTTATTTGTTTGAAATAAAACGAGACTGTCATATTTAACCTTTTTTATTTAAAAATTATTGAGTACGCTTACACTCTGACTTATGCAGTATTTCGGTGGCGATCCGATCGCGACACAGTCAAAGTAAATAAGGAGTAATTCCGCTTAGGAATTGCTTGTATCAGAAAAAGTTTAAGTAATTAATCACTGATGACTAGGTATGAATTGTTTCAAAAATTACTATCTACACATGATGTTTGGTACATAGATAACAAGCGGCCACCTTCCGATCCTGACGTAGTAATATAAGACTATAGTGTTATCAAAAGTTAGCACGGGTAAGTTTTTTTTTTCTCTTTATTTAGGTAAACAAACAGTGACAAAGACATTTTATATCACATAATAAGTTAACTTGTTATACTATTTATATCAAACATAGGTATTAAAACAGTAGTTAAGTCAAATTACATACACATAGTGCAGAAGTATTCCCAAATAACAATACAATGAATGAATACATTATTTATGTTATACTTATTTACAAAAATCACAAATTACTCTATCACATTCAGTCATGATATTATTTGTATTGATTAAATATGAATAGTAATAAATCTTTGAGTGCTTGTTCACTTTGTCTCGCAACCTCAGCCGGGAAGTATTAAAATATCGCTTTGAATTCTTCCAGTGAATACGTACGAGACGCATGTTTGTGATAAATAGCGGGTAAACTCGTTGGAATAAGTTTTTTATGTCGGTTAATGTCAGAACTTCAACCATCTTTTACTCCAGCTCGAACAACTTAGAGCGGGTACACATTACGCGTTTTGCAGCGCGCACGTTCGAGACGCGTGTTTTTAAAACCATAAAATGTCGTATAGCACACTTACTAACCCGGTAACGGATCAGCATCGGCTCAACTCGAGCCATTTAGTATTCTTTGTATGAAACTCTATACTGTGACGCACACGAATCAGCAACGTAACGACATCGCCTTGGCTCGGGAAAAGCTCACGAACGACGGTGCGGTGAGTGGGCAACTTGCAGCTCCCGCGCTTACGGCACATTGTCCACGCGCTTACCGAACGACGGTGCGGTGAGTGGGCAACTTGCAGCTCCTGCGCTTACGGCACATTGTCCACGCGCTTACGTCTTTCCGTAGCCGCGCTTACGTACGCGAGCCTACGTTTCTTCGTCCAAGCTTGTCCCTCATCCCTCCCGCGGTCTGCCTGCAGCGCACTACTTTTGCCGAATGTGCTGTAACGTTGTGTCGTCTATGGGTCCAATACCCGCAGTATGGTCCGGGTCCAAGAATGAGACACGTTTTCGTCACTATATTGTATTGGTCGTAATGGTAAATATAAGTAAGATTATAAGGCACTAATTTAATGTACGTATTATAAGGAAGGTAATATATATGGCCCAAGCTAGGGTCCAGAGCGAGACCCTTGTAATAAGATAATTGTGTTTGCTAGGACACGGTCAGTAATAGAATGAGACAAAAAGCGCGAAAGTGAACCAAACGTCGTGATGATTTTGAATTTGATTGAATTTACTTTTTAAAATATTGCCAGTAATAATGACGATGGCACTATAACATGATAATGGTGTAGTACCACGTTACAGTGCTAAGGTCACCGATCCGATCCAATTCGGTTATTTGCTTAACTTAAGTTGACGCAGTGGACGACGAGGTGAAAGGTGATCCATTTCAGAGTTGATGTGTGCCCACGACCTATGTATCGGACCGGATGGTTTAAAAAACGTGCTTTACCAAAGCGCGCGCTTCAAAACGCGTAATATGTACCTGCTCTTAGTATTCTTATGCATGAGCGGCACGTTACCAACGGGAGAGGCAACTGCGTCCATAGACACGGGTCGATGGCAACTGTTGGCGATGCAGCGGCAGCGACGTTTGCAGTTGTAGCTTGCTGCGTGATTAAGTTAAGTTAAAGGTCAAAAGTTGCCGCTCGTCTATAAGAGCGCTTGGAGACGAATCCGTAAAGAGACTCCCTCACAGGAGAGACTTGCCGAACAGAAATCCTCTAGGGAATTTCGCTTTACCTAAAGGCAAAGAGCTTCATATCTATCGTGAAGGCCATCTGCGCCTAACATTCAATATTCAGTTCAATTTTTTTTTTTTCAGAAAACAGCCCAAGTTAATTATTATAATCCAATTAAACTCACTTCGTAAATGATCTGATGATTACGAAAATGAGTGAAATTTTAATTGTTTAACATATTTGTGAAATGATTTTTCTTTTTGGACTGTACCTACTTCACCCAAGAAGTGAACATGTTTATGAGGAAGTCCACAGCGCCGCGGTCGTGCGAATTCTATGGAATTGTCGCAAAAGCATTTTTCGACTTGCCATCCACCGTGCTTCGGAAGGCACTACTAGTGAACCCGGCTGCTGTTTGAAAATGGTTGTAAAACAAGTTAATCAAGAATGCCAATCAAACATCGACATCAAATGGACAGCAATGAAAACTATCATAGTGAAAAGAATCGCTGAATTATATTCTGATGTGGAGGGTGAGTATTTTTTTTTAACCGATGATACCCATTCAAGGTAAGAAATTTCCATAAAAATATGAGATCTGTTTCTAATCACACTTGCAGAAGCGTCTTTCAGGTAATCTTAATGCAAACTTGCAAAGTCCATGACGCTTGCTGCAACCTCCGCATTATAATCATACGTGAACAAACACTAATCACATAACCCAGGATTGACTCATGACCACAATGTTAGTGTTTATAACACAAACATCAGTCCCAACCTGCAATTTAGTAGTCAGGTTTGCGACCACTCTAACAGAGGGAAGTCAGTAATAATCAAGAGAAGAATCGCGACACTAGTCCGGTTTAGTATAACACAACCTCTATATTTCTCAATTTCGGTTTGAGCTGTTTCTCATAGTCGGTGTCAACTAGTTTCGGGCACTGGTATATTGACAAAAATTTAAGGTCCTTGTAATATTCGGAAATTATATCAATGATTGGCGGAGGGAGATTTGCGATCCTGGAAAAGCTCAAACTCTTCAACGTCGTTAAATTTTTTTCGCCCAAAGCTTTTATCAGACTTCCTTCTGTGAAGGTCTTGTTAAACCATAACTGTAGATGTTCTAATTTATTTAGATGTTTTAAATAAGCTAGACTTTCGTCTGTAAGTTCATCACATCTTATTATAGCCAAGTCCTTTAAATTTGGACATTGCGATAACAGTTTCATTGTGTCATCGCTAATAGTATCTGCTCCATATATGTGTAGCGTTTGTAAAATATTCTGTTTAGACTCGATTAATTTTGTTATATATTTTCCAGTAAGATTTTTTACTTTCTCTATTAAAATGTGACTCAGATTCGGACAATTTAATAGTGTATCACAGTTATCAAGGGATAGTCCAAATTCGCATAATGACAAAAATTGTAATTCTTTAAATTGACCGAAGTCTATCATTATGTCTAAATCGAAATCTTGAAGGAGAGTATTTTTTAAATTTAAATGCTTGAGATTTTTAAACTTCTTAATTTCTTTCTCGAAATAATGGCCAATCCTGCACATAATTATTTCAATAGATATTAAATTATCACATTTATCTAAAAGTGCCCGGATAAATGGATAGCTGTACACATATTGTAATTTTACCCGCTGTATATATTTGTAATGCGTCATAACAATCTGCAGATTCCTCTTGCTTACTTCACTTTGTCCTGGTTTCCCAGAATACACGATGAGGATATTTCTCCAAATGCTTGAATCTCGAGCCAAATGTTCCCACCGCTTGCAGACATTTTCGCAATTCAATAGCGATTCCAAAGGTAATTTTTTAAAGATACTTATTAGAATTTCATCGGGAAGACTGTCGATACCATCACCGACGGCGGTCTCGTCTTCGCATGTGGTCATTCTAAAACAATAATAAATAACTATATTTATAATCACAACATCTTTGCACAATTTCACTTGTTTTAACATTTTGATACTAACATTTAATAAAACGCAGTGTAGATTAAATTCGCAAACTGCGTCGCACTCTTTCGTAGAATGCAACTATCAAAATTCCTATTTTTGGCGTTTGCTTACATACGATTTCTTGTATAGGCAACTAAGTGCGTATCGACGATACTGCCTACTGACGCTCTCCGTTATTGACTGCCAGACCTGCCAAACAAAATAACTTGAGTCTACATCTACAAGTACTCTGTGACAGGTACAAAACAATCGTGAGGGGTAAAGAAAATGATGGCAACAATGAAAATTACAAAAGATAGTCAATGCTATAATTTATTAATATTGTTGTTATTTAAATTGTCTCTGTCTATTTAAGTTAGATAATTAATTTACTAACCTTATATAACATGAAATTAGTATTAAACAGTCAACAGGGCAACACTATGTTTGGATACACGACCTAAACCTCACCACAGTCAAAAAAATTATTAAATAAATCTTCTTCAATAAGTGTCTTTAGGTTGTTATTGTTCTCTATTATGATGTTTTATATGCATATAGCAACTAATATAATGTTTTCCTTTCAAGTTGTTATTAAATTCTCAATCTAATTGACATCCAATTTTATAACCTCTCAAGATAAATGTTCAAATCTATTTAGAATTTTAATGTTATTTGTAACATTCCCGTATTTTTCATCATCATTAACTACATTTGCAAGTTTAGCTCTAAAAACATTGATAAGTTTTTATCAAAATATCTCACCCAACCTGCCGACCTTCCTACAAACTACACATTGGACTAACTGTCCTTATCTCTCGTCGGCAGTTAGAATGGGACAAAAGTGCCCGCATCGTGAGGTGCGGCCTTTTTATTTTTTGCTGTCGGCCCCTTCATTCAGTGAGCCGGAGTCTGTCGGGGCGGGTCGTCACTGCAATCCACAATTTATTTTCCGCATAAGTATACTGTGAATTTTAAGTTTCCTGTGGGGCGACCCGGTACCTAACCCGACTTAAATAGAGTACTTAACAAAACACAAAGATGTTGCACCTCAAGAACATCGCCAAATCAGTCGTTCCGCCTTTAAAAAATTCAATCCAAAATGAGGCAGTCAATAATATGCTCAGAATCACGCCTGCAGCAGTAAATGTTTGTTGCCGGACCTACGCCAGTCATGAAATTCCAGATAGGCTTAAGGAAATTCCGACCAGTGCGAATCCCAGATTCTTCGACATGGTGGAGTATTTCTTCCACAGGGCTTGCCAGGTTATTGAAGACAAACTCGTTGAAGACATGAAGTCCAGGGTTTCAATCGAGGAAAAGAAGAAGAAAGTGGCTGGTATTCTAAAGCTGATGCAGCCCTGTGATCACATCCTAGAGATCCAGTTTCCACTGAGGCGTGACTCTGGCGACTATGAAATGATCCTTGGATACAGAGCGCAACATTCCTCACACAGGACCCCTACCAAAGGAGGTAAGTTGTAACCTTTACTTTTTCATGGTTTGCATAAATCATTTAATGTCTATAAGGTGCTAAGGAAAACTGTACAAATACATTATTTATTTATAGCATTTGGGACACGTGATGTTACCGACCGTATTGTTACGTATACCTGCTCGGGCCTGCCGAAATTATGCGAAAGATCATTAGAATTTTAACACAAAAACATTGTCTTACCCTTAATTGATAATTTAGTACGATCGAGTACGAGTACGATCTTTAACGAAAACTAATGTGTACTTCGGATGTTACGTACTTTTTTATGCCAAATCACAAGTGTCTAGTTAAGTATTTGATTAAAGTCGCACGAGAAAAAATAACTTTGTACAACAGCTCACGTAATCGTTTTAAGATCGCTATAGAACGTAATTTAAAATTAGATCATTTGACTTTTTTTTGACAAAATAACCTAAATCTAGAACACAACTTCCGTCGAAACTCTGTAACAAAGAGTTTTATTTACTATACTTTGAGACTTGTACGGTATAAAGTTAAAGTGTCTGTCTGTAACTTGCTCAAAAATAGCGCACAGCTACGTGTCTAATTAGGCGTTCTCATTAACAGCTGTCGTGGAAAATATTTTTATGCATAATTAATGAGACTCACTATTTGGACTACAGGAAGGATTACGTATTGTAGTGTTGATAAGAACTGATTGTCACTAAAAATGTAGCTCCTTTTACTAGAATTTGTTTAGAACAATAGGGATCTCTTAAATATAGATACAATAAAGAAATTATAACGTTAAATAATTTTATAATCAAAATGAGCGTAATTTGTGAAAAATTATGGCGATTGATTTGCACCTTCACGTAACAATGCGCATTGGGAAAATGTTGTAATACTTTTCGAAAACTTAATTATGTATATTTGAAACTAAGACTGATAATAATAATATATAATTGCTACCAGGACCTGAGGTAACAATAGCGTGAATCATACGACTCTCCAAAGTGGCGCTATTCTTTTAGCCCTATACTTATGAATAAAGGAGATTGGTAAAAATGGGCCTAAACGTTACAAGAACGGGATAGTGATCAAAAATTATTATGTATTTTTTTTAGAATTTAGTGTAAAATATCAACATTTCGTTCTACGGGAGATTAATGTAACAAACAATAAGTGTTTGAACGATATTTATTCTACTTCCGCCATCAAGGAACAAGGAAATATATTGCCAACAGTAAAATTGTATCATCTTTAATCGATTACTCTATTAAATTTTTAGATTTTTTTTTAATTAAAAATATTAGCTTATATATTATTGAATTATTGAAAAAAGAAAAAACCTGAAGTTAATAATCTTAGCGAAAGATTAAAAATTAATCGAAAGTATCGAATAATCGATAATCTTCATAAACTACTTTTTAAGCTGGCAACAATAAAACAAGCGGAAGCGTAATTTTGTCATTTATTTATGATTTAAGTATGACATTCGGTTCGCTTTCCGGGTTGTTTATTTGTGAGTTTTACGCTTTTACGTGATTTTATTATGATTCCTAATTACTATCTTCGACGATTCTCGTTACTAATTTATGAGCCCTTTATGATTGTATGGTTCGATTCATTTGGAGGTAGGTATCTTTAGTATTCCATTATCTTACCATTCCATTATCTGTTAGTATTTTATTTAAAATATATTTTTCACAAATAAGGAAGGAGGAGGAGGTTGTGGGTCATTTTCTCGCAATATGCCTATCGAGATTTAATAAATAAAAGCCTATAAATAAGGTGATAGTGCCTGTTTACATTTTTGGTATCGTATCTTTTAATATCTACATATCTTGCTAACCCCATAGAAAATCATTACAATATTAATACTAAAAGAACGTGTATTTCTCGCTCTATAAAACAGTCCAAAAATCATCAGTGTAACGCTTAGGCCCAGAGTTCTTAGAAAGTTTACCATTCTCCTTTTGAATGTCAATAATCACGCACGGGATTTTTAACGAAGGGGAAAATAATCTCGAACATGTTTTTTCATTGCTTGCTGTATCAGTTTTTATGATTTTAGAAGCATCCCGATCCATTTATATCGCGATAATAACGTAACTATTTTAATGGGCTAACCCAGTGTAAATACATTTGCAATGTAAATTGATTCGTCAAAAAAAGAGTAAAAGAATCTCTTATTACTTAGGTACCTTATTTAATTTTCATTTGTATTACGGTAACAACGATACTAAATACTTGTCAATTTCATTTTGTCTATCATGGTTATCATGGTTTTTCAATTATCTTACAAGTTTTTGTTATTCTTTTAAACTTTTCGTAATAATTTAAAGGTGCAGATGTAGCAGGTTGATAAATAAACCTCAGCAAAGGAATATTATGCGTTTCGTAATTAAAGGACTTTAGTAGAATTTTAAAAGGGTGTAGGTAAGGTTCTTGATTGTAAGTAACGCAAATAAATGCGATGTCATTCATTCGTTACTCCAATCTAGATTGTTTGGTTAATGAAGTGCAACATACGTTTGTTGCAACAATAATCAAGCTTATTTGTTGAAATTTAGTTCTGTTTAATAAAGGGCAGCGGTGTTAACGTCATAATTTACGCCAACGCAGTCATCCGGTCATCAGGACACGTTCTCATTGATGGCAATTTAGATGATTATTGTTCGTCTGCTCATAAAAAGTCTGTAGGCGATATATTTTCACAACAGTCGTATTCTGTAAACAACAGATCCAAAGTGTATAGATACATAACACGTTTGCTACATCTTAGGTAGATACTGCGACTTGAATGTTTTCAAATTCACATGTGAAACGTTAACGAATATATACGCAAAAAAATCTCTCGATCCACAGTCCGATCAAATGTAGTTTATGGGGAATTATCTCATCAAATTACCGATATTTAATTGGCGTTATTAACTGTAATAACCCCAAACATCTCCAACTGTACCTTGAGAATTAGATACAGGCTGTAACTACATCCGAGCGCTGATTATAAAAGGAAGAGGAGAAAAAATTACCGACAAAATTTGGAAGTTCGTCACTAAGTGATGTAGGTTTCGGGATATCGAGGTGACCAATCCAAGACGAATGTGTTAGGAATTTTGATAGACCGAAACACATATTGGTCACTAGGTACTACAGTTTTTAAAAAATATTGAGGTGTCCAAGCGAGAGATGAATGTCAATTATTCACTCGACAAAAAAAATAGTTTCATTTGCATAATTTTTGACAAGTGGAATAGAAAATGAGCTTCGAAGTGACATAGGTACTTACGATTTCGTTACAATAATTAAAACTTTACTGATCCATTCCATTCATTTTATTTATTACACCTACCTACAATATCTGCATTGACAAATAGGTACATTCCTTGCTATACTTTATGCCAATGTTTCAGATTAAAAAAAAACTAATTTAGCGTGGCAAATGGCCGCCACTGGTGGCGGCCACTTGCCACTTAGGTGCTTTAGTGCCGTGCAAACTAATAAGGTGGCCAGCCAGGTAGCCGCCACCGTGGACACAGCTGAAGCATGGGGCCACTATCGGCCACACGTGTGCACAGTGTCTATATAAATGTATGAAAACATTATGGCGGCCACCGGTGGCCCATTTTCGCGGAGCCTTGGACGTTATAAATATGCTAAATATGCAGGTGAAGAAGATAGCTTCCCATACTTAGTTTGCTAAATAGTACATATATGGTCCTTCGAGACCGTATTTCCACTTAATCATCTTTTAAATTCGTTTTATGTTTGAAATTCACATTAAACAGTAATAAATTCACTTTAGCTATTCCCTTCCTAAACAAAAATATTTTAATGTCTTCGTAATTCGTGTTCTAATTGCACGTGTTATCGCCCATGTTCTAATTAGTAGATCGCTGTCATTACATATCAATTAGTTATATGTATTTAAATTGCCATTGAAACTAAATATGTGACATGTTTTCGTCCTATCGACGTTCCTATTCAAATATCTTACACATTCTCAGACACACATCACACACCCTTCGATTCGTTGGTAACACATTCAAAACGAGTTCTTAAAATATCAGAGCATTATATTGGATTGTCCTACCTACTCAGTAAAACGTGATTAGTCCTAACAAACAAGATAAAAAGCTCGAACCACGCTCGTTGGCAACGGAGGCGTGGCAGTGACGTGATCTTACGTAACAAGTTTTTTTATTACTTTTGCAAATTGATTTTAAACATGTGCCATTACGTCACTAATTCTCAGTATGCCAAATTAAATGTCCACGAAATGTGGCCGATCGTAATTTTGTGGACTATGCGTTATCACTGGCGAACCGAGGGGCCTACTAATTGCATTATATTTTTTGTCAAAAACATTTTTATGTATTTAAAACAGCTGTTAAAAAACGCAGTTGCTAATGCTTTTGCCGCATTTGGCGTTTTGCCCCCGGGGATTTTTTAAAATTAGGCATTCGAAGACTTTTATGGGTCCTCTATCTAGCCTAGAGAAAATCCAAAAAGACCCTGGTCACGTGCAATTGAGACTAGACTTTTGCCAACATACCCACAATCTACATGACATCAACCTCTGTGTATAACCATATGACAGATAATCTGCACGATAAAATGAATCACGAAGCTTCAAGATATTTTCAAGTATTGTGATAATATCTAAAAATGTATAGGTACCTATAGCAACAGATAACATTATGTAGGTAACCTTTTTGAAGGCGGCATAGTTATTGATAACAGTTACGTAAGCTATTATTAGTGTGACAATTATTTTTACAATGATCTTCTTGTCTTGCTTCCAATTCAATGGCGGATTTACAAATTTGCCGCCGGTAGGCTAATAAATTTTGGCCGCCAGTGGGCTAATCAATTTTTGCCGTCCCTACTTCTGATATTCGATATCCTAGTTCCACAGAGCATATGCCTAATTACAATTTTGCAAATTTATTGTGCTTTATCTACCTCATTACATAACCAGTTTTACCTTTATTAGAAAATTTAAATTTTCGGGGCTTTTTTGCAAAATTTGGGCCTAATTTGCCGCCCCCTATAATCTGCCGTCCTAGGCTTCAGCCAACTCAGCCTACTGGTAAGGTAAATCCGCCACTGTTCCAATTTATTTTGGGGTTGGTGCATAGTGCACTTCTTGTTATCGACACATTCGACACATTCTGCATAGGTACTGCTACAGTTGTCTACCCTCCTTATTTCACCATCATCTATTCAAGCAAATAAGAAGCCATTCATTTATTACGTATGACTATTGAGGGGGGTTCGATCATGTCTTATTTTTTCTTAAAAGGGGTTTTTCTTATACAGGAGGATGGGATCAACCACAAGCAAAAATCTTATTTATGTAATAAGCGAATGGCCCCTAAGGTATTTTATTTTCAAATATGAAATCAAACCGGAGAGCAAGAAAAGAAATCCTCTGTTTTGTTCTATTTTATTTGGAACGTTTTTTTCGGACTCTTAATTGACATAATTAAAAGTTATAAACTTAAAGTTCGTAAATATTTACTCAATCTTCCTATTGGGCTCTACAAAATTAATTTCTCCTTAAAAATCAATGTCAAATAGTTAATTCGGTTATCGCCAATAAAAATAATTTAAAACATTCTCAAGTAACACTAAACAATTTATATTATTGCAAAGCTTACATAACACCGCTGTGGTGGATGAAAATCAAGTCAGAAGGTCATTGTCAATAAAAATAAACAATACAGTTTACACTGTCGGATTTCATCATTCATTCCTGAAAATGATTTATTATCTACTATTCTTAATCATTAAGTTATAACAAATGAAAATAATTATGTGTATTTTAGTTTATTTTAAAGAATTCCATTTCAAATCTTTTACTTAATTGAAGGTTTTAAAAAGTAGTAACTTTTACGCCAGGTACATTACAGGCTCTTCAAGCCCATAATAATTATTTAAGTGAAATAATTAATTCGTCCCGAAACGGTGTTTGGGCTTTTGACGATTTAAAAATTCTTAACACAGAGCTATTTCATTTCATGGATATAGTTAGACTGATGGTCTACATATTCAAGGACCGGCAGAAGCAATAAAGAAAGAAGAGACTCCGATGGGTCGAATTGCACCGTGAGGCGACCCACAGCCCCGTAGTAAGATAGTTAGAGATACTTAGTAAACCCTTCAAACATTTTACATGTCGTCGTTCTGTCGTATAATCGGACAAATGATGAAATACCTAGTGTATAATAATGATACGTGCATAATAATGAAAGGTCGCAATTTCGGCAAAGGTAGCTCCTGGACCATAAAAACCTCAACCACTGATCGAGTAACCCATTTTCCAAAAATGATAGTCGCCTGGATCAGTAGGATCAGGATTTTTTTTATGACAATGTAAGATAGTTAGAGATACTAGTAAACCCTTCAAACATTGTACATGTCGTCGTCCTGTCGTATAATCATACAAATGATGAAATACCTAGTGTATAATAATGATACGTGCATAATACCACCGATCGAGTAACCCATTTTCCAAAAATTATAGTCGCCTGGAGCAGTCGTTTGCGGCAATCTAATCTCTTACCCAGTTCAATAATTGACATACGACATTTTTTTTCTCTTGCTGTTATACGAGCGTGTTGTTACTCGACCAATCGCAGGTATTAAAACTTATTTTCAATCACAGGTATCCGATTCTCAACCGACGTGACCAGAGACGAAGTAAAAGCTCTGTCCGCCTTGATGACGTTCAAGTGCGCGTGCGTCGATGTGCCTTTCGGTGGCGCCAAAGCCGGCATCAAGATCAACCCCAAAGAATACTCCGAACATGAGCTTGAGAAGATTACCCGACGATTCACGCTTGAGCTCGCCAAGAAAGGATTTATTGGTAAGAAATATTCTCTATTTTTTTTCTTCTAAATAGTCTCTTTTATCTTTCCAAGTTGAATAGTCTTCGCTGTGTATGAGGTGGTTTCCTTCCATAATCTGTGATAGACCTGGAATTCATTCACTTGAAATATTGACAAAATCAATATCTAGATTGAACGTGACTTTACTAAAAGACGAGACGAGACGAGATATTGTTTAAAAAGAATATCCCCTCCCCCCTCACGTCTCGGCTTTTTTCCATGCTCATGAAGATAAAAAAGATGTTAAAAGATTTGCCCTAAAAAGTGTATGAATGATATTGCTATGATGGCTTCCACTGCCAACAAAATCTTCTCGTAAATTGAATTGTCAAGGTTTGTGACAGTAATAGAAACATTGCCGTTTTGCGATTAGGTACAAATAAATCTTATTCCCTTTCAAATTGATATCTATGTGCTGTACAGTGTACTCTTAAATCGTTATTACATAATTTAAAATTTGTTTGCCGCAAAATTACAAAACAAACAATTATATGACCTTGCTGCCTCAGATTCGGACACAATAACCCTTTGTTTGCTAACAGTTTCAATTCACAAATGTTTTATAGGCAATCCACCTACAAAATAACAACCAAAGTGGATGATGAAAATAAATGAAACACTAAAAAGTCGTAATCAATTAGAAAGGGATACACAAGTTATACAACCCACTACAACAGATTTAAATACAAACCTTTTTTAAAAAGAAGTTCATTTATTCGTTAGTGTAATTTTAAGTTTTCACTATGTTATAAAGCCAAATATCCTTTTAAAAACATTAAGCTACGGCCATTATCGTATTTAAAATGTTTTAAAACATTAATACTTGAACTTGAAATAAAAATAATCAAATTCTTAATGCTTACAATATGATATTGACTCCTTTGCCTCAGTGGAATTTATAAAAACATTTTCTTTCCTTCCTGTCATATTTATTGTCCATCATTTCCGCTGTGACAAGTTGACAACTATTTAATAATTACATATTTTTGATATTATTATAATAGTCGATCTTTGATAAAATAATTTAATATTGATGCAATTGAAAACATAAACGCACCATCATTAATTAGCAAATGCAACTTTATATGCTCAGACGAATAAAAAAATAACAATTATTATTATTTAGAGTATTCAATTAATAGACACTTGCTTGACTAACGTTGTCGGTGACATTGACATGCATTCCAAGTGTTGTCAAAATCAATATATTTTGGGTTGCTGTATTATACTTAAAGTTATGATTGATTAAAAATTAAATAATAATAAAACGGAATTTAAAAAAAGAAATTTATTTAAGTTTCTTAATTTATGTAATTTTCTAAAAACATAATTTCATCTCTGTTCATTGCAGCTTTGAATAATGGCCCAGGCTCTATACAAAAAGATTACATATCCTTTATTAAATGGCATACCACAACTTTTCATTGTTCCGTTTAATTTTAAAATGGGTTTATGCAATAAGTGGCCACTTTTGACATAAACCCATTTTATAACAAAATTAAAGTGTGTAATCGAGTGTACAGTAGTTCAATAAATTTAGATGTGAATTTTTGTGATCGAGGCCGTTCTACATTTTAAATAAGTGATCTGGTTACAAACACTTTTAAACTTTCGCGTAGCATAATTAATATGAGTAAACACGGGAATTAACGCGATTAAATTTACCTTTTAAATGCCTGACGTTTCAGCCGGGTTACACCGACCGACAGTCCGCCTGTGACCACGGTTTACTCATATTGATCTGGTTAGAAGTTATACAATTAAATATAGTGATGGCCCAAGTTGGTTCGAGTCAGCGCCTTAATAACTATTAATAAAGGCTTATACTTAAATTAGATATCTTAGTGACTGAACTAACCAATATAATCCCAAGAAATATTAATGCTCGCCAAAAGGTGCAGATAAACACTATTGTTATTGCGACAGACACCAGCAAGATAAGTTAGCTGGCCAGATGGATTTAAAAGAAGCCTTACTGCCTATAAAATTGAGCACAAATTTGTACCCTCTTGGTGTTACCCTCGACCACACAAGACCAAGGTCCATCCAAAATAATGATGTTATTTACGTCTGTGTTTAACCATGATAAAGGCTAGCCTAATCTGCCGATCAGACAGTTCTATCACATCATAAGCGTACGTACGTAGTTTTTATACAGACTTATAATCCTATAATACTTTATGATTATAGCTTCTTGCCCACAGTAACATGTAACTAGAAACACGATAATATAATCACTGTGGTAGGTATTCATGTAATGGGGCTCTGATGTCATTTGTACTATAAAACAATACCTGCTCATCTGATAGTCTTGTCAGAATGTTTGGTTTTATTTTGATCAATTTAAAATTATATAAAATTAGATTTCGCCGTTATAGATTTTTCCTTACAGTAGTGAATTTATCCCACATGAACATTATTGTGATAAAAAGTAGGTACGCTATGTTTCAATCCATGGCTATGATCTACCTGTGTACCAAATTTCATCTAAATCCATATTGTACATTTATAATATCAGTAGGAGGTGTTTTGAAACTACTCAAGTGTTAGAAAAAGTGCTAATGTTTAATACATTAGCACTTTTTCTAACACTTACCCAAATAATGGTAGATGTAGAGCTGATATTCCACTGAGGAAAAGAAAAGAATGTATAGTACAGAGCCAATGGGATTGCGTCCTATCAATTAAGTATTTCTTATTGGTTATTTATGGAACATCTCTCCACTTCACCACCTCCCTTTGGCGAAAACCGGCCCTAATTTTACTAATGCACCAATTGGGATAAGTGGATTATTTAGAATCATCAGGGTAATTTTGGACTGACGTCTTTTCCAGTACTTCGCCAACAATATAGTTTGTAATTCAAATGTTACAATGATGTACAGATAGAAAAAGAATTATGTTGAATACCTATGACGTAACTTAATCCGTCCATTGGCTGTTTACCGAGTGATCCTATTATCAGAAATAAGCTCTAGCACAGTTAATATATTACTTTTATTCTGGGATTGTATCAAACTCTTAGCTTTTCATGTACCTATTCCCGTGCACCCGGCATGCGCTTCGTGTTGCAGAGGGAAGCCAGGCCAATAGCAGTACCTGCGACTTGTGTTTGTGATCCAGGTATAGGTTTAAGGGGCCTCGTTATGATGGCCAGCCATATTTTGTACGATTCTGCGACAGCCACTTAAAGATATCCGTTCTGTACAGAACTTACCTCGTAATTTTGCAAAATTATTGCATTAAAATTCCGTGATATCAATAATAAGACAAAACGTAAATTTTCCTGTATTTTTTTGTTTCTTTTTAATTTTATTTACGTTTTAGGCATTAATTTTCCTTCCTTGTTTAAATATTTAGGTGATAAATCTATACATGTCTCATTCAACATTTTCAAAGGAATGAATACATATATCTTCCTTTGGAAATATATATATATCGAATGATACTATTACAGATAATATACTAGTAATACTTCATATTATACTCACTGACTTCGTGATTATCGTTATAATTATCGTCATCGTGGCCAGTAGTCATTAAACAATTTTTTAGTCTTTTTTGACTTTAGTATTTTTGACTGGTTATGAGTTTTGACTGTGACATATATACACCTATTCTATATGTATAGGTACATCTAATTGGATATGACTGTACACACAAATTAAACGAAGTAATAATCGCACACCTTGCTAAAGTTATTTATTTCAAAAGTAACTTTTATTCAGCACAAGAGTTAAGTTATTCATGCCTGAATTGCTTCGGCCTTCTTCAAAGCACTCGGTCAATGACTGTCATAATAATTGTTGGTCGATAACCCGAGGAAATTGCACGTGGAGTTAGATCTAAGTATAGCATAGCTATATAGATAGAACCAGAGCTAGGTGGTATAAATCTGTTATGGCACGTCACCTGGCTATTCGTACTCGCGTTGCGGTATCGCTTGTCTAAATATTTGGGTATTTGCATAATACGATAAATATGTATTCCACATAATAACCTAATCACAATGGACGTGTTAGTGACAGCAGAGAAAGCCGATTGGGTACGATCAACGCAAATATTTGCCTTATATTAGGCGTTAAGTCTTTTTTTATGTGCAATCTAAAACCGACGTCCAATAATTGTACGGAAAGGCGTGTTTGCTATTTATCGTATTTGTGAAAATGTTGCAAATAGACCATCTACACAGCGAGTGCCGCCATTACTTGTTTTCATAGTTCTGTTTAATGCCAACAAATATAATAGGTATCTGTATGATAAGAAAGCTTAAATGTTTCTATCAAGAGCGACAATCTTATCATCTGAACAATAGGTCGAATGCATAGTGCATAGCAACTGATATTATTATCGCAGAATTCTTAATGAAATTGAAAACGAATAACGTGTAAATTATCATACTTTTGAATGGTAATGTGATTGCTGTAGTACCTACTTTGGTGTTAAACTTTATCGGACTTGTAAATTAGCCAGTGTTATTGGCAATAAGTACGAACATTACAAATTACCATCCCAAATCGCTTGTCCTAAAGTCATGACTGAAGTAAATAGGTGTGTAGGTAGGTACTACAGGAAAACTACGAAATCAGGAAATCTATACACTACCTAGGTAATTATAGAATTCCTAAAATTAATCGTAAATTAAATTTTACGTTCGCATGTATGCCCTAATTGTTATTATTTTATGATCAAACTACGTGGATCGCTGTAGACTTGAATAATTGGATCATTAACTATTTGTACTGTCGATTCCCAGTTGTTGTATAATATCTTAATGTTAGAATCATTTGAAAATATTTTCTAACTAAGCCTACAATAACTAGTTTTTATTTTCACAGATTCCCTGTAACATGCATGCAAATTTGTTCATAACCTTTGAATGGGATTGTCAAAAATTTATCAGTTCTTATTTCATTTCGACAAGTGATAAGTTAGTCATAAAAATTTTAAAAATTACAATACTTACAAAATTGTGGCGATACCTAGTGATTGTAATAATGAAAAGATTTTAAGAAAACAGGTACATGTCAAATAACTGCTAAGTAGATTTAAAAAAGACATAGACCCGTTCGTTAATGCCAGTTCATGTATTTTAAGAAAATAAAAACAGAACAGTAAATTTTAGCCACCACGACTGATACTGGCAGTTATCCAAGAACCTTACTCATAGATCAGATAACAGAAATATGCATTCTAGTTTGTACACACCCATAAAATTGCATAGACGGCTGCATTTCACATAAACATAACTGACCTAATTCTGTACAAAATATTGATCTAACTTTGAAACTATTTATATCGCTTCTTGTGTCAACAAATTCTATCGATCTACTCTTATTCCCTTGTCGTTTCCTTATTACATAAATACTGAAAGTTTAATTAAAAATTAATATACATATTTTCGATTCAAAAATAAACAGTACTTACCTGTTTTTTTACCTTATTGTATTAGGTATAGGTCGGAAGTTCAATCAATTTAGAAGTAGGGTTTTTTAAATATATGACATTTTTCGCAACTGGAAAACCAGACTGTGATGTTTGTAATATGTATTGTTTGTCTATGCCTGTAAAGAAGTAATTTTAAAATTTTAAGGGCAAGACAAAGAACATTTTTTGCTTTTTATTAAGGAAAAAATTATTAATTCATTTATTATTAATTTAAGGAAAAGATAAAGAATATTGCGAAGAATTTACTCAACTCCCACCAAATTTATCTACAGTAAAGTTATGACTTTGGTAACTACTTCAAAATATGAAATATAACATTGCTTTGATAAACACTTAACTTATCTACATATTGCAGCTAGATGACAAAGCTGAAGGGTCACGTAACTGCTTGTACTGAACGCAACAGGTGTATAACGATTCAGATTTTATTCTACATCGCGTTGATCACAAACATGTATAGTTAAAGAGAAATAAAAAGTATATAGTTACAAATATATTCGAATCAATGTGAAGGGCCATTCTTCGGGAGAGCATTTTAGATTCATACATTTGTGTAACAAGAACAATCTTGCCACAAAAATACTAGCTATGGCTAAAATAACACCGGGGTTTTTGGAGCAGATATTCCTCTTACATTTTTTAAATAATAGATTAACATATACTTTTCTCGTCTCCACAAAGGACCCGGTGTGGATGTACCAGCCCCTGACATGGGAACGGGAGAGCGTGAGATGTCCTGGATCGCTGACACCTACGCGAAGACCATCGGCTTCCAAGACATTAACGCACACGCTTGCGTTACTGGCAAACCTATCAACCAGGTAAGGTTATGTCACAGGTCTACTAATACCTATGTACTTGTAGATGTTGTTAGTCGTTACACAATATTCGCGTCGCGTCATTTCTGTTAGTTTTTACGAAAAGGAGGACTTTGTACTATGGAAATTCGTTCACACTTGCCAAGAAATTGAAATTATAGGTACTCACAAGTTGTTCAAATTCTAAATATGTAATGTAGGCTTATTATTATACTTGTTATGGTGATGTATCTATTATCTAGCTTCTTAAAATTATAAGTAACATCTATGATACTTAGGTATATGACTAAAGGGTCACTAAGTTAGTATTGTCGGAGACTTTAGTTGGGTATTTCTGTGATGTTTTTTTCACAAGTGAATAACTTAGAAGAAAGGTTTATAAAATAATTTATCCTATTTTAATTTTATGCATTTTTTTACTATTATTGTTTGTCTCCCTAGGGTGGTATCCACGGCAGAGTCTCGGCCACTGGCAGAGGCGTGTTCCACGGTCTCGAGAACTTTATCAACGAGGCCAACTACATGAGCATGATTGGTGAGCATCATTTCTATTATTAAGTTAACAAATATTGAAAACATCTTTATCTCACAAAATACCTCATATTTAGACTAGACTGTTCTAAGTAAATATTAAGTGTCTAAAAATAAAATGACTGTCTAATGAAAATTGCAAACTATCGACTCAATGCGGGACGTCTGGGTCACTCATCTGTGATACTTCTATATGCAGTAGTTAAAATTAGAGCTATGGGCCGGTTTAATTTAAAGTTGCAACATTTTAATGACATTGATAAATATACCTACTACAAGCACGTTACATACAAATGAACACGATGGGTCGAAGTGCACCGTAATTCGATTCACGGCCCCGTAATAAGATATTGTATATTTTTAAGACATAAAAAATAGTCATAATTATAACAGGAAAAAGTATTTATCTTTAAATTAGAGCTCTTTCAGCTAACTCTAGAATTACTTAGCTTCTATATGTAGGGGCAGAGTGTGCACTTGGTGCACGCCAATATGTTCGTAAGCTTTTCTCGGAATTTGTTCAATCAAAACGTGTCTCTAAAGTTTCGACCAGTTTGGTGCTGGCCATTGACCTTGTAAAACCTGTGGTCCCTAGTCTTCGGTTGGGCAGATGCTTGTCATGTTTGTATGTCTGTTACGAGTGATTGATTTGCGAGCGAGAACGTACAAATTCGTTAAAATTATCTACGTTTGTTTTAAATGAATGACGGGAATGAGGACATAGTCCTCTAATCTAAATATATTGTACTAAATTGTTATAATAAATATGTCTTATTTCTAAGGGAAATCTTAGTGTTTTGTGCAAGTTACCGATTGCCTTTGTTATGCTATTAGCACTACCTCTTTACCATAAAATGGGCCATTGGAAAACTGGATATTTACTTACTTACATGGAAATTTTATGTTTTCAAGTTGCATAGTTCAGTTAACGCACGGATTATAATGAGCAAATTCAATATGCCAACAACGAGTCGTTCATCGAAGGTCGAGTCAACGTTCTCTAATTAGCAAGATTTATTTGACTCTAATAAGACCTAAGGACAGTTTTTAGTTTGTACTGAAGTAAGAGAGGTAAATATCTGTAACAATACTTGATGACAAATTAAACTTGGTGCTAGATTAAGATAGGTGATATCAGCTTTCATTCGAATCCTTGTATCGAATCGTACAACCGTTTTTTTTTTGTTGTCGGGGAGGTCAAATGCATTTACGCATCGTCCTTGCGTGCGGGGTGGTGCCAACCGCAGGGGATATGTGGGACTCGAGATAAAGGCGTTCCCTCCATACCCACTAAACATCCTCCCCGGCCTGACTTCCAGTGCGCTATTGCGTGACGGCTCGGGATCTGCGCACGTGAGCGCAACTACACCGAGACCGTCCCAACGCTGCCCGTCTAATAGGCACTCCTTGTGCACCAATTGGTGGCCAGTAGCCCGTAGCCCACAGGGGCTACCGACTAACGCCAGCCCCTGTGGGCCGCTGGCCGACGCCGGCCTCATAGGCCGCCTCCTCACCGACGGCTGCTCGACCTGGCGCGTCCTCCTGACGAGGACACCGGGAGCAGCCATCGGACCGCACCCGGGATCATCGGGCGCGGTCGTGGCCCTGAAAAGGGCCGTCCGGAACTAGCCGTGGTGGGAAAACAAAAACAAGTCGACGATGGCATGTGACTTCGAATGCCGAGGGGACACACTTGACATCAAAAGCCACACACCCACCGAGAAAGTTTCCCCACCACGTTACCAGGGTCCGCCACGAGGAGACTTCCGGACGTGGACCCCATCGAATCGTACAACCTAGCCGTTGACGAGCGGGCGGCGAGCCGTAAGCGTGGCGTCGACTCGACTGTAGTGTAGGATATAATATTTTATGAGGAATAGACTTAATACTTGCCACATAATAGTTTACTTTTGTACTTTCGTACTTCGAGATAAGGTTGAAACACAATAATAAAAAAAATGCTTTGCGTTATCATCATTCACCTGTCCTGCTCCCAATTTTATTTAGGTCGGCGTATTATGTTTTCTTATCCCACTCTTCTCGATCAGCAGTCATCTAAACATTAACCGGAATAATTTTATTTTTGCGTTTACAAACGCGTAAATATAATACTAGAAAAATGCACTGAAAAAAATCGACTTGCCTCAGGCGGGACTCGAACCCGCACCTTCCACAATCCGGGTGGACGCGTTGACCAATTTCGCCACCGAGGCACTGCTTTTCGCTGTCGAAATTTGTCAGTGCTTGCACCCGGATTGTGGAAGGTGCGGGTTCGAGTCCCGCCTGAGGCAAGTCGATTTTTTCAGTGCATTTTTCTATTAACTCCCTTCTTTGTCATATCATGATCACTAAAAAAAAAAACATTCACACAGTCTATTCATCTTTTCTTCTGTCTTTCTCTCCCTCTATGTCCATCATTCATTCTAATATTTCTCATTACTCTTTGTTATCCTTTGCCTTAAAGATATTTAATATATAGGTACACTTTGACACGTAGGATATTTTGAGTTTTGAGATATTTTTTTTTAATTCTTCCTATTACGGGACGACAAGTAAAGGGGTCTAGTTCATACAACCATGTCTTCACGTTTTTATCTTTTCTCTTGAGATTCGCATTAAAATGCGCGTGTCACACATTTTAATGCATCATGCTTGGCGAGAAATGCATGGCAACAGACCTCATTATGGCGACTGATGAGGTGTAAATCCCGCAATAAAAATCTTAACGCCATACACATCACAAAACCTTTATTTCAATGATTCCTCTTAACTGCTCGTGAATATGGATGCTTGTGCATCGAAATAGCACAACTTTCACTGCACAAAATACACTCCAAACTATTTTGAGTCATCGAAACGAAATCGTCCTGTTTTTCGCTAAACACTCCTCTATAAAAAATACAATATTAATTACGACGGTGTGACATTTTGAACTCTTTAAACTTTTTTATGGAATAATAGTTGCCACATAATTTAGCCTTTAGGTACTTCTTCGAGATGAGGTTCAAACACAATAAAAAAACACCATTATCCATTGCTTTATATCTTTGCGGGGTATTTTGAGTATTGTAACGATTGCAATAAGGATCAAAATGTTGTCACCAGGCACAACCCCCGGCTGGGGCGGCAAGACGTTCATTGTCCAGGGCTTCGGTAACGTGGGCCTCCACACCTGCCGGTACCTCGTCCGGGCGGGCGCTACCTGTATCGGCATCATTGAACACGACGGCGCTATCCACAACCCTGACGGTATTGACCCCAAGGTTAGTATCAAAGAAGTTTGAATATTCCTTTGTCATAAAATGTTTTAATTGCATACATAGCTAACACGAGGCTTAGGAAGTTTTTTCTGTTTATAGAATTAGAATTAAGACCACTTGTTCCGTTTATTTGTTCTTACTTCTTATCTTAATCTTAATTATGGCTTCGCATTAAGCATTAAGTCAGTGTCGAGTGAAAACAGTAATTAATTCTACACTAAATTAAAAATGAAGTCTCTCAACACGCTTTTGACGATTTAAAAGTACTTAGCAAAGTCCATTTAAATAAAGAGGTTTTCACTTTATTTTCATTTCATTTTCACGTGTTACAAACAAGAACTCTGGTGATCTGGCGATCTTACTAGCATAAGTTACTTACTACTTAGCAATATTTCATTCACTAATAAAAAATACTACTAATAGTTTTGGAGTTTACTCTTTAAGAATCGATTTGCATATATAAGGGGCCCGGTATGAGAAAAATGTGAGGAGTAAAATCTATCGATGAATAACCTCGTTACGTTTTTTTTTATAATATTTACTCTCATTATAATTGTGATTAGTAGTTCGGTGATTAATTGCTTGATATGAAAATATCCATTTGGCTTAGCAACTTTCGAAATAGTTCAGAATTTTAATCTCATAGTTAATTCTAATTCCTAAGTCTATGAGGAAAAAGAAAGGGTATAATTTTAATTTTGCAGTTCCCTATTTTATGGCTTCATCTTTAGCTTGATTTCTGATAATCGTACCTAAAATTACAAATATCGCGATTTCAAGCCACCTTAGACGTTCAAATCTAAAAAGAATGTAGGTTACCCTATATAAACAATATTTGTGTTCCTATTTGTAGATAAAGTTATCGGAGTTTATTGTAATTGTTGTTGCTAAAAGGCATGCATAAGCATAAAATGGGCATGTCAACCACACCCAGTACTTATCCAATAACAAAAGAATAGACTTTATGTGCGTGAATAAAAATTAACATGACGATGACGTGCAAAGACAGTTGTCCTCAAGGTTAGATTATTAGCATTGGGTTTTCTTATCATTAGAAGATTGATAGCATTGGGTTTTCTTATCATTAGTAATCGTCATAAAATCGGATAAAATATGCAAAATTTGGACAAAGATAGGTTATTTGAATCAAATGGGATACGTAACTAAAATAATGATAGAAAATATTTTATTTATGTGTAACTTAAAGCGATTCGGAGCAGTGCACAGTGGGCGTCATCCTAATTGGCAAACGATGGTACGATGGTACGATTCGTTCTCATCGCACGATGAGTTCAACATAAAGATTCCCTTAGAGCGTCCTTATTGAGCTCTCGAGTCATGACACATTAGTTCATCGCGCGATCAAAACGCATCGTGACATACGATCGATGCCAATTAGGAGGACGCCGTATAAAGAAAAAAGAAAGAAAGAAAAAATTTTTATTCGGCGTAATAATGCAAATAATAATGTTACGTACATACACAATATAAACAGAAAAAAAACACAGCTTTATGTCCCAATTGATAGGATGAGACGCTGATTTTCAGTGGCAGTCGTTGTTGTATAAATGACACTGACATCGAGCAACACTTTAACGTGCAGATAGGGACTACAAACAGGTATAAATTAGAACAGTCATAATAACTAATAATAATACACCTAACAGTCTACATAAGAATTTACATAATGAAAAAAAAAATACTTTCTACACAGCGAAAAGACAAAACAAAAACATTGCAAAGTGGGTCGAATAACATTTTCTAAAACAATATAGTATACGTTTTAGTACTTTAAAACAAAGAAAATAGTATTATAATTTGGGGAATCCGAGTGAGCTGTGACTGTGTGTGACCATGAGATATTCGTGCACAGTAGGGATGTTAGGGCTTTATCGGAACCGAGTTTTGGCTGGAGTCGGAATCGGAGTTTGAGATTTTTATTTACGTTTTCTTTCCTGTTTACTAAATACTTTCATACGAATATTTATGACTATGTTGACTGTCTGTTGTGGTTTTAGCATGCTTATTAACGCTACTCATCATAAAATTGAAGAATAGCGTTTTTATAAAATAAATTTAATAATATTCTTATCTTTGAATGGTTTTATTTAGCTTAATCTGTTTCTTGTTTTTTGTTTGTTTAGGCCAAATTTAGTAATTGAAATTTTACCACCTTCCAGTTAAAAGATTGATCTGATAATTGGTACACACCTGTGGTTCTGATGCCAATACATTTTTATATATTCAGTATCACTGTAAATTCAAGGATTCCGCTACAAAATGACGGTTTCAAATTTTTTCACCACCCCTTCAATGTGGGTATCAAATGAAAGGGTTAAAATGCAAGCGGATGCGCTAAATGCTCACCCGCATTAGTGACTTAAAAATACTAATGAGCTTTTAACGTATTAATACAGTTTATGTAGGTATATTAGCTTTTTTCTTGCTATTTTGTCAATTGGCGAAATATATCTTATATATAAAATTTCCATGTCACAATGTTAGTTACCGTACTCCTCCGAAACGGCTTGACCAATTTTCATGAAACTTTATATGCGTATTCAGTAGGTCTGCGAATCGGCTACTATCTACTTTCCATACCTCTAAGTGATAAGGGTTGTTCACCCTTAATTTTTTTTTTTTAATTTTTGGACGATTTTTTTTTGGCGAATTTTTTTATTATGTGGCATTAAAAAATACATACAACCCTAAATTTTTACTTTTTTATCACCTACCCCTATTTTTTATAGCCATTTTAGTAATTTAATCATTTTTGTAAGGCAAAATAACATTTGCCAGGTCACCTAGTTTACTATAGAACTCCATTGCAGTTTTAGGTTGGGTTAATAGGCATCACATGACCTTAAACCCACTATTACAATTAGGCTGGAGTTCACCAACACGTAAAGCAAACGTTTAAAAGTTAACCCTTAATTTTTGACAATTCTTCTATACGATGAAATGTTAAACAGTCCGTTAAAATAATAATCGCCTGTTTTAAATGTGGGTGAACTATTTCAACTATTGCAAAAAGTTGCCACGTAGCTTTCCAAGAACAATTACGTTCTGCAGTTAATATAATCTATATAGGTACGTGGTAATATATCTCGAGGTCATCTTAGGCACACAAAATTATTGTCAACCGGTGATAACGCAATAGTACAAACATTTTAACGACTGTATCATGTATGATACCTATAAGTATGTTTATCAAAATAATCATTAGAGAGCAAGTCACCTCAGATATGCCAAATATACCTCGTATTAATCATTATTTTCTAAAAAACAACTGTGTATATGAAAACCAGTCCATTTGTATCGCGTGATACCTATTAATTTTGTTACCAAGTGATAAAAAGAATATTAAAATACACATTGATTAACACTAGGAAGACCGAAATTTTGAACTACCTATAAAGACCAAGTGGGGTCAAATGACTCATTCATGGGTTGTAATGTTTTATTCGTGTATTATGGTTTTATATTTATATTTTATTAATTGATAAATTTAATACTAAATAAAACAACTTAATAATTATTTAAAAAAAAATTAATTAAGTGACAAAAACGAAAATATTAGGCACAATGTTGACATTTGACCTCCTTGTTGACATTACAAGAACCACACAAAGGCTTTTTACAAGTGTTGCAAGAATTATTGGTTTTGTTCCTGCACTTCTGCACGAAACACCGTTTTCTCTTTCTGCTACGTTCTTTTTCAGGCTCTGGGGGTATGCTACTGGGCTGTGAAGTGGATGGTACCAGCAGGGAGTGAGTATCTTGACTGACTAACTCTCTTGCCAAGTCAAGAATAAACTTCCTTCTACTAATTTTTTCACGATTAATTTTTTGTACAAAATCCAGGAATTAATTGCTGCCAAATCCAAAATATTATAAAAAACTTGCAGAGGCCAGCGACGAGAAGGTGCTTTGACACTACATTTTTTGGCCATTTGATCAAGAACGTCTACACCAAATTTCGTAGAATTTTAAAACTTCACGGTGTTCGGCTTCTTTTTTGCTTCTTCTGTGTCAACAAATACATTAGAGTGAAGTGAACTTAGAATCATAACTGATTTTGAAGGTTTACCTTGATAAACTGTAAGTGTGCAGGTTTCAGAGTTGTGCATACGTGTTTCATATAAACTAAGGGATGCAGCTGGAACATCTCGTCGTGTTTTGTTTACCGTACCAACTATTGATGTACGTTTTTCGATTAGCTTTTTAGCTAAACTTACACTGGTGAAAAAATTAGCAGTTGTCACATTTCGACCAGTATTCAAGTACCTATGGATCCATTAGCCGCAACACAACGCACTCGCCTAAACTTTGATTTTGTGGGCGGCTTTCATATCTTCCTAAATATGGGAAACCATTACACAAGTACTTTGAATCAACATCAACACAGAGCCAAAATTTGATGCCAAACTTGTCTGGTTTGTTACCCATAAACTGCAAAAATCTACACCGAACTTTTGTGGAAAAAAAGCTGTTCATCAACAGTGAGATTTGCAAACGTTCAGCCCTTTCTGATCGCACATCAAATGTCAAACGCAGAAATCGCATTATTTCTTTGAAACGATTCCGAGCCATGTTTTGTGAACAAAACTGAATACCCCAATTTTTGTCTCATAGGTCGCTCACAGCAATATTTTTAGCCCCACAGGCCCCTCGAGCGTAGATAATTACAATAAAAGTATCTAATTTATTCAATTGGAGTGACCAAGTACTATCTCCAAGTTGACGGCGGGCTTCGGTTTCAGTACACTTCTGAATATGCCTATAATATAAATTTTTATTTTATTTACATCAATAATCAGAATAATGTAGTACACCTACCATCAGAATAGCTATGAGTGTTATCATCATCACTAGAAGAATCAAATGTAAATAGGATAGCAGTGGTCAAATGACCACTGCGGTCTTTCTAGGAAGGTAATTATTTTTAATAAATATTTAACTTGCTATCGGTATACACATATTAAAATAATGTAAACAATGACGAAATATTAAAAGTAACAAAACGACAATGACTACAATTCAATGGTTTTAATAATATGATTGATGAAAAACTTCATTGGGGTCATTTGACCACTCTGGTCTTTCTAGTGTTAAGTAGCCAATCGCAGGATTAATAAATGTATGAGTTTTATTTCGTTAAACATGTTTTTTTATTATGCCACCTAACTATGTTATCGTCTACGATTTTTTCAGTGTTATTTAAGGAAAGTGTTACAAGTAATATTAACCCAGTGTGACAGGTGGTATTAAGCCAAGGTCGAATTATACTCTGACTGGTTTCAGTATGCGAACCAACATCAAAATATCAAACTGCCCCGGTTCGAATCCGAATAGAGGAAAATGTTAGTGTGATGAACGTCAACATTTGTTCTTGAGTCATCGATCAATCTAATGGATCATGTTCATTTGGGTTTTTCTATAAAAATATCTAATTTATTAAGTATATTTGCCGATGCAGGCTGCGTAGGACAATTGGGTTTGAGATCCTTGGGGAGGCCTATGGTCAACAGTGGACGTCTCTCGGCTGAAATGATAATAATGATTTGCTGTTAAGGACTATCTATAACACAAGTTCTTAGTGGTACAGTCAACAGCACAATCAGACTACATAAAATTGGAAACTCCACACGATGTAAAGTGCAAAATTGTTTGCAAGAATTTGACAGTGGTAACCTAACGTATTGTTATCTGTACTTAATTTAGTCTAAATAATTGGTGTGCGAAATATGATAATGTTGATATTGTTATTTTAGTAGCTTAGGCACCTGTCGACAGTTGAAAGTCACGTTCTAGTGATAAATATTCATTTTATACCATTTTGAAAACAAGTTACATAGAGGTCGAGGCTAGCTAATGTTTTGATCAATATTATTATCTTGTCACACAGGCCTTGGAAGACTACAGAATAGAAAATGGTACCGTTGTTGGTTTCCCCGGCGCGAGGCCGTACGAAGGCGAAAACATGCTATACGAGAAATGTGATATCTTGGTGCCAGCTGCCATTGAACAGGTCATCCACAAAGAAAATGCTCACAAGATCCAGGCTAAGGTAAATGAATGTTTATATTCCTCAATTTAGCTTTCTTTTCGTTCATCATAGCAGCCCTTACAACTAGACCCACTGCTGGGACACAAGGCCACTCCTTGTCATCGAAAGAGGCTTAGACAGTAGTCCACCACGCTTGCCCAATGCGGATTGCTGGACGGAGTATAAGGTGATTAATACCCCTTTGCTGATCCATTAATCATCTTCTACGACACGATATGGGGTGATGCTATTCTACTCTGCCGGCATCACACGGCTACTTCTTTGCGTTACCTCTCGTTTTTATAATGGAATCTATTTTCATGCATACATACATACGATCACGCTTGTAGTTCCATGAGGCGTTGAGCTTACGTAAGGCTGTAGGTAACATTTTGTTACATATAAAGCCACATTAGGCGGTGTGAGGCAGTAACCCTGAAAAGTAACAATTCTTCAGTAAACGAATGCTGGCACTTCACATGACCGTATTTGGCAAACACTTGTGCTGCATCTTACAACAAACGTTTGACAAATACGGTCATGTGAAGTGCCAGCATAACAAACAAATGCAAACAACCACGACAAATGTTACACTCAAAATCATGTCAGCAGTCCGGATTAATATGTATGTCCCGGGTGTTATCTTATCTTATCTTATGATGGGGCCGTGAGTTTCCTCACGTTGCACTTCGACCCAACGGGATCTTTTGTGTGTCCCAGTTCGCTTTACTCTTGTCGTTCCTTGAATATGTAGGCCATCAGCCTTACTATGTCCATGGGCTTGTAGTGCTCTGGCTTTGGGTAGGCCATTCTCAGGATATTCATTCTAATCCTGGCTATGGAATCGCAGTCACATAGGTGTTCAATGGATTCCCGGTCGTGTCCACATGCTCTGCTATTCGATGTTGTTGAAATTTGCATTTTGTTGAGCATATGGTTTTTGGCATAGTGCCCTGCAAGCCTACCCAAAATTAGGCGGGCCTGTTGTCTGCTGCCCCCCTAAATGAATTAACTCCATCCTCAAGAGCAATCTCCTATGAAGGATAAAGAGTGTTTCATACCAGGCGACAGCTTCCATTCCATCTGATGTCTTTTATGGACATATTCTTTAATGGCTCTGCAGATGTAGCTTTTGGAGATTGGGATAAAAGATTCAGAACCTATGAATGGGTTTTCTGATTCTTTCCTTGCCAGTTCGTCGGCTTTCTCATTGCCTCTAATCCTCTCTTATCCCCAATATTCCGGTGTTTATCACTTATTGTTTTTCTAACAATATTTCATAATGAAAATTAGGTATCAGCCTTACGTTTAAAGCGTTTATTAACAATATGTCTTTCATTTGAGACAAATATCACGTCCCAGTCTCATATTTGAGACGAGAATAAATACAAAACATTTTGTTATATAGCTTTTTAACCCCCGAATCAAAAAGAGGGGTGTTATAAATTTGACGTGTCTGGTATCTGTGTGTCTGTATGTCTGTGTATCTGTCTATGGCATCTTATCTCCTAAACGAGTGAACCTATTTTGATGCGTTTTTTTTGTTAGAATGATGTAATCGGTATGGTTCTTAGCTACAATTCATGAAAAATCTGTTCAGGCGTTTCAAGGTCATCAGCTCTCTCTTGAATAATATTTAAAAAAAATTAAGCTATCTATCGGAATTAGGGTCTGCGAATAATTTAAAAAGAATGAAATAAAAATAAAATTAAAAATTTAAGTAGCCCCCCGACACAAAAACAATTCTCTCGGGCTTTTAACTTCAAGAACCTATGTATTAATATCTTTTAGATGAACCTCGCTGCGTTGGGGGACCGATAAGAGTATAAAATTAAACCAAAAAGAATATTTCGGTAATGTTAAAGTATGGAAATATTACCGTGGTATGTATTAGCGGTCCTCGACGCGGGACGTTCATCTTAAAAATATTTGTAAATATTATACATAGATTCTTTTAAAGTTAAGGCCGAGAGATTTTTTTCTTTTTTTTTCTTATTAGCTTTTTTTGTGTCGGGGGGCTATTTATATTTTTTTATTTTGTTTTGTTGAAAGCCTTTCCACACTTAGCAGGCATGATCACAAAACTTATCATTCCCAAAGTAAATGATGCAACGGTTCTATATTAAGACTTCTTATTTCATTGGTTTATTGGACCACGCGATACAAATTGTTGTTCGATTAGTTAGATACCTATAGCAGAAATTACCATGCGACGGGGCCTGATAAGATAGCCGAAAAACAAATTACGTGGGTACAGTCAAGAGCTAGATAAGTTCCCACTTTTAATAATTTGTTAATCTTATCGCAATGGCATAAGGACGCGCATTGTCTCAAGCGGAAGCGTTTTATCACTTTTGATTGTAATTATGTAATATATATTTTTTTATTTAATTGTTTTTTGACTACTTATACTGGGTGTAAAAGACATGAACAGTCAAACGAGAACCATGTATTCTATACATCAAAATAAGACATATTTCAAAAAAAATATTGCTGGGAAATGATTTTTATTTTTTGGAGTTAAAAAATATTGCAAATTGTACCGCGCAATGTAAAGCGCGCAACTCGCAAAACCGCGATAATTTTGCCAGACGGCGGCCGCGTTCGTTTGTGTCCGTGCGCATCGAGTGAGCTACATTGAACGCTAACGTTTTGAAGCCATTTTTTGTTATGAAATACTAAAAAAAATTATAATGTTTCTTAGGAAAATAATTAAGAAATAACGTATAGAATACGTTTTCATAAAAAAATGAAAAAAAAAATTAAGACTTTGATCTTCAATAAAATCGTAACTATTAATTTCCCAGGTATAGTCTAAAGTAAGAAAAATGTTATAATGTTGAGCAGAATACATGGTTCTCGTTTGACTGTTCATGTCTTTTACACCCTGTATACAAATCGCTTCTTGGATGTTCTCAGAAGTTGTCAGCGTGAGTCTGGAGGGCCCTTGAGTGTAGCGAAGAATAAGAAGAACATCAAAATAATGTGAAAATAAAAGTGAATGACATTCCGTTACAGATTATCGCGGAAGCCGCCAACGGGCCGACCACCCCCGCGGCAGACAAGATCCTGATTGAACGCAACATTCTCGTGATCCCCGATCTGTACATCAACGCTGGTGGTGTGACCGTCTCCTTCTTCGAGTGGCTCAAGAACCTCAATCACGTATCGTACGGCCGTCTCACCTTCAAGTATGAGCGCGAGTCCAACTACCATCTGCTTGGTAAGCATACTTCTTCTTTCTTCTTCTTGTCTTCTTTGTATGTTTGTCCTCTGTGCTTTCCGAAACTTTAGTAGGACGTTCTGGAGACGCCCGTGAGGGGGTTGTTAGCGCAAGAAATCTTAAATATACAGGATGGATATAAAAAATGGGCCCTGGAGAAAAATAAAGTAATGTTTCCTTTAATTGAGCTATTTAAAGATTTAAGATACGTCCCCTCCAAGCCATATATTTTTTTTTCATCCTGTATATAATTTTTTTGATGTGGCATTGCAACAGATGCCGGGTGCAGCTAGTCTTCTTCTCTTATAAATAATAATCTTTGTATGTTTGTCCTATATGCATTCGAAAACCATTGATCAGATTGTGATGAAACTTTTGTAGGATATACATACGTGCCTTCCGAAGCACGGAGGAAATTAGATCTGAAAATTTTTCGGTCACCCATCCGAGTACCGACCGCGCACGGTTGCTTAACTTTTGTGATCGTTAATAAAAAACGCTCGACCGCTGCGCCATCGAGTTTTTTTACATAAAGTAACAAACCTTAAAAGGGGGTTTTTTGTCACTATTTTTGAGGCACTACAAGTCAAGGCCTACCCTGTCAGATGTGGCTTTAGTATGTAACCCAAATGTTACATAACTTATAGTATAATATGTATGTTATTTTTCTACAGAATCCGTACAAGAATCCCTTGAGAGGCGTTTCGGCCGCGTCGGTGGACGTATTCCTGTCACAGCCTCAGAATCCTTCCAGAAGAGAATTTCTGGTGCCTCCGAGAAAGACATTGTACACTCTGGACTGGATTACACCATGGAGAGGTCTGCTAGGGTAAGCATACACATGTATTTTAATAAAAAAAAATATATTTTAATTCTCCCTATTAAGGGAAGGCAAAGGGATCTAGCCCGTACAGCCACGTCTTCAGTATTTATCTTCTTTTCTTTGGCATTAAAACATGGGTGACACACATTTTCTTGCATCTGCATATGCTTGGCGAGAAGTTTATGGCAACAAACCTCATGATGGAGACTGATGAGGTGGAAATCCCACTATAAAATTCTTAACGTCATACAGACCAAAAACCCTTTATTTCAATGATCCCTCACAACTGGTCGTCAATACGGATGCTTCTCTATCAAATTATTAGCACATTCACTCCACAAAATCCACTCCGAAACAATTTTGAATTATCGAAATAAAAATCTTCCAGATGCCATGATTCCGCGCCAAACTCTCTTATTGTTTTAAATTCACCCCCAGGAAAAGCAAGGGAAACTCCCAAACATTTTGATGGCATTATTAAGTTCTCCTTTTTTAAGAAAGGCAAAGAAATTTAGTCCATACAGCCATTTCTTTACTTATATTTTTATTGCTTAAACTTTGTACCATCTTATGGAATCATAGTCTTTTCAAAGGCAGACTACCACGACCCCACATTGGTGTCACTGGCTGGACTTTTTTAATTTGTATTCTATAAAAATGTTAATGTTATCAACAGGCCATCATGAAGACTGCCATGAAGTTCAACTTGGGCTTAGATCTGAGAACAGCTGCGTACGCCAACTCCATCGAGAAGATCTTCACAACTTATGCGGATGCCGGTCTCGCTTTCTAAACACTCACTAGATAATACGAAGTATTGTTTGCATTTCATAGACGCCATTTAGTCCCTATGCACATAAGTGTAAATCTTAAGACATTATATCACAGTATTTCTTTGTTGGAATCATGGCTTTTCAATTTACAATTAAGTGAAGCATTGTTAATCTTTTAAGTGAATATTATTATGACCTTTCCAATTGTATCGTCGTAAATTTTGAATAAAATATTGTTTTACTGTTAATCGTGTTTTTATTATTTACTGATCTCTGAAAATTGTATTTTTATTCTAACAGGTTAGATATTATCAAAGACAAAAATGTTAACATGTTGGTTCTTTTTCTTTTTAACTCTGTATCCTGAAATTCCTTCCTCAGTCCTTTTGATCCGACTCGAAGGACCAGAATGTCAAGACACTACCCATATCTAGAGGCACGACCTTGCGATATTATGAGACCCCCCTAAAATGATAGTCGTCGGTTCGTTAATCACGTACGGTGCCATAAACCTGTCCCGACGGCAAAAATTAGAACTACAATTTACTTATGCAAGCGTCACACCCAAAACATGCAGAGACAGGGCGCGACGAAATGAAAATACGTATGCGCCCTTTGTTCAAAACCCACAAGTACGCGTCACCTTTGCAACGCGGCCCCGGTCTCGACAGGGGCGAGCACGAAAGCGGGTTCCCATGCTCACAGAGCATAGTACGAGGGGGAGACTGCGTTCTTTACAGGTTGGGAAAAAATACTGTGGTTGAAGGAGAAGTACCCTTAATATTGATGATGGCAAATTTTACTTAAAGGAAATGTTTCATTTATTTTCAAAAATTTTTTACTGCATTTAAAGATTTTAGAAAAATCACCTGCTTGAGCCGGGAATTGAACCGGTGAAATGTGGGAAAAATGTATTTTTATGATACCAACCGAAAGAGTCATTCTTATGGATCAATTTCTTTTAAACAACATACTAGTATATTTTTATGATACCAACCGAAAGAGTCATTCTTATGAATCAATTTCTTTTAAACAATATCTTATCTTAAATCAAAGAAAGACCAAGATAAAATCATATCTGGATAGGTACTTTATAAATAAACTTAAATAATTAGGCATGACTCGTAAACAAATATTCGTGTTCATCACATAAACATTGGCCACACTTTTTAGCCAGGACTCGAGCCTGGACGGCCCGACATGTAGGCAGCGTTAATGACCATTCAACGACGGCATCAAAAAGGCAGTGGCGGAGCAAAACCTAAATTTAACGCGGGCAAGATATAGTAGCGTGAGGCTCTTTCCTAGAGTTAAACCATAGAACCGTTAGATACAGTAGTGTCTTCACATTTTGGTCCTTCGAGCCGGATCTAGGATCAAAATGTTAAACATGTCACTAACGATCATAAATTTAATGGGGTTCCATCCATATCACGTTATGCGACACGAAATGGCGGCACAAGGCAAAATTGACGCTTCTGTCCTCAGACCAATATTATTGGCCTGAGCTTCCGTCTATTAGGTACCTAGATAGATTTCTCTTTAAAATTACTGACGTTTATAGATTGGCAATAAATCGACTAGAGCGAGACCAAAAAAATCTACAATGAGTGAGTAATGCGCAAATGTGCGTCAAAACAAGTCTCAGAAAATAGTACTGCAGTCTGACAATTGCCTCCTTTTCTCTACGTGACTGACAGGCCTACCAGGCCGCCCGCGTGTACGTGAAATGGTCTCGTCTATATTTCTCGTTCTAACATACGCGTTCGTTAGTATGCTCTTTTTCTTTCACATTGCTGATCTAGTTTCATATTCTATGATTATTATTCCTAAGTCATTGGTATATCCTTCATGTCTGCTCTCAAGCCTTAGTATGAGTTTTGATAGGTAGTTTTCGAGCTCGATCAAACGTATCGTCCTCTTTTCATACATTGCCCACTGTTTCTGATGCTGGGGCCGCACTTGCGCCTATCGTCACGAAGCTTCGTGCTAGGACACGATACACGCAGATGTGACCGGCCGTTATCGACTATCGTCACGAATATTCGGGTTGCTTGTGCGTTATCGGCCGGGAGGCGGTACGTCAGGGTTTTAGCGCGCTAACCTATCGCGCTGCGTGGTCAGACATGCGTTGTTCATTTCGAAGGTTGTTCTCCATTAGTTCAGACGCGTACGGGTGACTAAGTATTCGTATACTTAGTCACCCGTACGCTGATACAGCTGAGTTATTTTTTATAATAAATGCATTACCTAATTATTAGCACACAATTTAGAAGTAAAGAAAGTGATTATGCATAGTTAAACGCAAATAAGGATAATAATACTACGCAATTTACACGTCTGGAAATGATTTCGGCCATCTTGGAAAATTGCACGATAGTTCGTGCAAATAAAGAAATGCCACATGCTTTATCGCGATAACTTTGCTCGGGCCGCACTTGCGTGTATTGTACGAAGTATCGCCACGCATTACTTCGGGACGATAGGCGCAAGTGCGGCCCCAGCATGATAGTTTACGCTAGAGGCGCTAGTAAGCGAAGTATGAATTAGATTATATAGGTACCTGTTTGAGGTCGAATTTTTTGACGATTACAAGACGTCCTCTATACTACGTACGAGAAAGTAAAAAGGTAAGGTATGTTACCCGAGTAACGCGCGTGTGCTTACAAGACTGAGACTAATGACCCTACTAGGAACGTCTCAGTATCCAATATAACGTTGAATAGTTTGTACGTGCATGGTCCGTGATATATTGTGAAAGAAATATTACTAATAGCTTAAAAAATGCCTTCCTGTTTTAGATTAAAGCAAAAAAGGGACGATGCGTTACCCGAGTAACGCGCGTGTGCCTACAAAACTGAGACAAATGACCCTACTACGTCTCAGTCTCCAACAGAACGGTGAATCGTTTGTATGTGCATGGTCCGTGCCCCCTATAGTTATTAATGCTCTTTGGTCCGTGCTATATTGGAAAAGAAATATTACTAATAGCTTAAAAAATGCCTTGTTGTGTGTACAATACAGTGCAAAACTTACTCAATGAATAACGTTTCACGCAAAAGAACCTACACTAAAACAGTAATATTTTCAAGAAGATTCCTATTAGAAAATAAATATTATTTGGACATTTTGTGGAAACGAAACAAAAAATACAAGACTTGTACGAGAGACGGAGACACGTTGAGCTGCATTGATAAGTGAACGAGATAATACATTTAACGTGCGAGAGCGACACGTTCAGCTGCTGCTGTACACGACCTTCATTCATTCTTCATTCAGTGGTTGACGACATGAAGCTATAGTTGTAGTGTAGCTTCATGGTTGACGAGGCCTACTTTTTGATAAATGCGATAAGGAGGATGCCTTATAAATACACAGTAATGATGTATCTTCCCTTTTTTAATCTAAGACTAAATAACATAATAAAGTATTGAAAAAAATAGAATAGGTAGAATAGGAACGTTTCCATTTTGTCAAAATACCGTTCGTTGAACGAATCGCAATCATGTTTTTCTTGTGTGATGGAAACTTTTGGAACGCAGCCAATTACGTGGTGTGTGTACGGTAAAATGTCAGTCAGGTTGTCTATCAGCTATCAAATAAAAACCAATCGATGATTGCTAATTTTGAACAATAGTATAATTTGTAATTATAATAATGGCGAAAATGTTTTTTGCACCGTTAGTTATAACTATATTAGTTTCATTAATTAATGGGATTTTCTCAAAAAATGTCGAACTTACATTCGAACTTCCTGATAGCGCTGTAGAATGTTTTTACCAAGAAATAGAAAAGAATACATCAGCAGCTTTAGAATATCAGGTAAACTTATCTTGTTTGTGTTGTAAGACAGCTATTTTTAGGGCTTTGCTATAAGTATTTGGTTAGTAAAAAGTGTTTGGTAAAAAATCTAACCTAGTCATGTCAGATTAGAGCAGAGGCTGTGTATGTATAATTTCGTATATTAAATTCATTGCAGGTTATAACAGGCGGACAATATGATGTAGATGTAAAAATTGAAGGACCTAATCGACAAATCATTTACCAACAACAGAAGATGCAGTATGATTCACATCAATTTACTGCCCAACAAACAGGTACTTACAGATAATTACTTTTGCATTTAACAAGGAAAATGGCTTGTTCAATACAGTTGTAACTTATTTCTTTCCAATAATTATAAATCTACATATTCACAAGGATTCTAGAAAGTTATATATCTGATATAAGTGTGTTGTTTCTGTCACTATAAAATGTAATGCTCATAGCGAGATAATAAACAGTAATGCCTTTCATGCTAAACCTGTGACATATCTTATTTCTTAAGTGTAAAATTGTATCTTTTATAAGAATATCTAATCACTGAGCCTTTATGTTATGTGGAAAGAATACCTATATTACTTTAATTTATGAAACAAATAAACTTTATAAGTTCAAACTAGACACATAATCACTATTGTTGCAGTAGTATATAAATAACATACTTTTTAGGTATCTATAAGGTCTGCTTCAGCAATGAGTTTAGTACATTTTCACATAAACTTGTCTACATGGAGCTGAATGTTGGACCTGAAGATCGTTTGCCTGGTGTTGGAGATCATGCTACAGTTCTTACTCAGGTAAAAGCTATTTTTATAATATGTAATTATTAGAAGAATAGGGGAAATGAGTAAGTAGCCTTTGTGATTGAGATTTGGCTAGACAAAAAGGGGAATATGAGCAATAATTTCAAATGTCATCATGCACTTGAATAGCTTCCGAGTGGGGGGTGTGATTAACTCCTAGGTGATTGTGAGGTTCCTCTCTGATACACAATGTGCATAGCCATAACTAGCCTTTTATATGCCTGATGCAGGCTTTGACACAAAAGAAAGTGGTGTATTATAAAAATCTTGAAAAGTTTGAAAATATTTGAGCAATCCTTGTCAAATAAAAACTAAAGATTATTTTATTACATATATAAAAAGTAAAGCACTTTGTCTATAATACATTATTAATTTCATAAATCTAGTTCCAATATTTGGGATCTTATTGAGATTTTTGTTGCCAATCCACTTTCTTTGCAATCCAATGTTTATTAGTGCCCTTGAAAAATGTTCTGATATGGTCTTTTCAGTACCCCTCCTGGGTAACAAAAGGACCATCCTAGTTATTTACTTTACCTGACACTTGCTGACACCATGGGTTACTTGGGTATCGTGGGTGTGACATACCCCAAATTGTAAAAGTATCAAAAATGGCAGTTTATGTTTTTTTAGAGGAAATTAAGTATATAGTCATACATAGTAATGATTAAGTGTAAGCAAAATTTTAAAATGAAATTATGTATTTAAACATTTTTATTAATTAAAAACAAAGAACCAACGATTTGTTGTGTATGCATTCATTATTATACATTTCTTCATTTGAGACATTAATCACATAAAATAATAAGGGTAATGAGTTTTTATTCCATTTAAAAATCTCAACACACATAAATTAAAACAAAATAATCTAAATATAAATCAGAAATTTCTATGAATACGCCGTTCGAAGTGAGATATGTGATGCCCACGAGGGTTCTAGGGTCCATCTCTTGGTAGTGGCCTCAGAGTGACTTAGCAACATTCTAGCTACTGAGTAATCCAAGTTCAGCACATTCAGTTTTAAAATTATTGTTTTTCGACGGACTAGGTTATGTGGGGTGTGCCCACCGGAGGGCACAGGGAGAGTTGTGTACTTTTTCATAGGAGTATAAAAATTCACAGTAATAATATTAATATTGTTTCAGTTGGAAACATCTGCCGAAGAGATACATTCTGCACTGAATAGAATCATTGACCATCAGACACATCACAGATTGAGGGAAGCTCAGAGCCGTAAGAGAGCTGAAGACTTAAATGAACGAGTTTTCTGGTGGTCAATGGGTGAAACACTGGCTATTGTGTGTGTCACATTTGCACAAGTTATGATCCTAAAGAATTTCTTCAGCGACAGACCTACATATAATCGAATGTAAAATTAGAAATAAAATAGAATATTTATTAAAATGTGTTTTCTTTTAGCTCATCTAGACTAATATTATAAAGCTGAAGAGTTTGTTTGTTTGAACGCACTGATCTCAGGAACTACTGAATCAAATTTTTTTTTTGTTGGAAAGTCTATCTAAGAAGAGTTTATAGGCTATAAATAACCGACATTAACGGGAGTGAAGCTGCAGGCAACCACTAATCTATACTAATATTATAAAGCTGAAGAGTTTGTTTGAACATCTCAGGAACTACTGATTCAAATTGAAAAATTCCTTTTGTGTTGGATAGTCCATTTATCGAGGAAGGCTATAGGCTATATAACATAACGCGAACAAAGTCGTGGGCACAGCTAGTTATTTATATTTTTTAAGTTATGGTAATTATGATATTATGTTTTTACTTCTTCTAGTCAAACTTATTTCGCTTAGTTATAAAGCATTAAAAATGGTTGAGTAAATGGTAACAATATAATCTAACCAATAAAAACCCTGTTTGAGAATGTTATAGCCATTTTAATGATGTAACTTTTATAGTATAACTTTTGTATTTTCCATACTATTTACATTCAAGGTGAAAAATATAAAAACAATGTCATTCAATGTACATAAATTTTGTAATATACTTAAAATATCATGACTTAAAATTAAAAAATTTTTAGTAATATGCATTTTTAATAACTAGTCAAAACAAGACCAGTAAAGCAAAAACACCATTGACTAAAGCACAAGGGTATGCTATTAGTGGTCTTTGCTCTGCATCACCTGACATAGTTACAAAAAGTCTGCTTGCAGATAGTGCAGACCATATAACTGCTATGGCAGACAAAGATATACCGATAGTTCCTTCGAGAGACACAAAGATTCCCAATCCCGCTAATGCTACCATAGGCAGCATACAATAACCTAAAACACTGGCTACACTTAGAATTGTAAAGACACCTTCAGTACGACTCATAAGAGAGAGTAGAAAATACATTAATATTACAGACATCACTGATAGTCCATAAACATAGCCAAAATGTGCTTTGTTACCAGATAGAAATAGACATACAGCTAGAGCTAGACAAAAGGCAATGGGACCTGCAATATCTGTGTCTCTTAGAAGGAAATTGGCATCATCTGCTTTTGACTGTCCATGAAATGGATTTAAAACTGCCAATGTTTTCTCCAGTATTCTATCTGGGTATATTTCTAATTCATCCAACAGAGGAGGTTCATCAAATTCTGTTGCTTCTAGATTTGGTTCTCCGGGTATTGGAGCTGGAGTAAATATGTTTGGATTATAGTACTGATTATTGTTTACTGGCATTGAGCCCTGGCCCTGGTCATATGAAAAGTTTTGCTGTTCGGTTGTAAAAGTTTGAAAATCTGAAAATAAACATTAACATTAATTTATCCATGAATTTAAGTATGAAAATTTATAGTTACAGCCAGGTTTAAATCTCACCTAATGTTTGGGCAGGATCTGCAAATGTGTTCGATGTATCAAAAGAATAATTTTGAGCGGTATTTTGATTTTGCCATGCGTATTCGTTTGGATTATAGTTTGCCATATTAAAATTCTATAATAATACAATATTTGTAGAAAAGATAAAAGTTACTTTTTATTGCAATTAATTAATGAAAATTTTAAATTTTTATTATTATTGATGACATTACACGTCACTCTCAGTACTGTCATGTCAGTTGTCAAAATTGTCCTATTAAGTTTTTAATTAAACAAATGAGACGAGAACATTCTGCCAATTCTAAAAGTATAAAAATTGGAGGTATTCATCATGATAAGGTCGGTATTATTGGACGACCGAGATTTGCAGCCACAGTTCCAGTAACATGTGGTTAGTTTGATTTGGCAGGCAGTTGTGTGTTATATGTCCGCGTCCTTGGTGTTTTCCACAGTGTTAGGTATATCATTGGATAATGGCATGGAGGAGGTCATGCCATTGTGACGCATTCTCTATTATACAAGCGTGTCGGCGGATACTCTAATAAATATGACGCTGGCTGTACTTAGGCATATAGTACTATCGACACTTATGTGATCTATAGAAATATAGCTCTTAGTTCATAATTGGCTACCTATCTTTAATAGATTTCAGATAGCAGTGGCGGCGTACCGCCCCAGGTGCCAAGCACCATGACCAAGGGGTAACAACGTTACAGTTACCTACAGAATAGGACTATACCCACCGGCTCCAACTTTGAATGATTGAAGCGTCACGTCTCTGTTTGATCTATGATGTGTATTGTTATTCTGTCTACGTTAAGAGGCTTTAGACAACATGCATTTCGACAATCGCTCTCGCTATCGCTAAGTAAAAAAATGTATGGGATTGACATAAGCAATCGATCACTTTTCGATTGCTTATGTCAATCCCATACATTTTTTTACTTAGCGATAGCAAGAGCGATTGTCGAATTGCATGTTGTCTAAAGCCTAAGGTTTTGTCAGATTTCACTGTTTTTATTTATTTTTATTTTACATTATATACCTGATTTTTATAATACACCAAACCCAAAAAGTTTAATCTTCGTGTAATACACCTTTTCCCCCTCGATCCGCCTCTTCCATGTCCCAGACATTCTGGTCCTTCGAGCAGTCTTGGAAATAAAACAATTTTCATGGCATATGTAATTTATTATTACTTGAAATATTTTTAGCCGTTGTAAACAGTTTAGAATGGATTTGCTCCGATCCGCCTCTTCACTGTCCCCGAAATTCTGGTCCTTCGAGCCGAGTCTTCGAAATAAAACAATTTTCATGGCATATGTACTTTATTATTACTTTAAATATTTTTAGCCATTGTAAACAGTTTGGAATGGATTTGTGTATATTTTTCCAGCCACAGAACATACAGTAGTAAAATACATTGTTACAGAAGTTATATGTATACAATAATTACATTAAAATTCTAAGACTTGTGTTTATATAATAAAAGTCAATTTTGCTAACAAAATTCATGTCTTGATAGTAAAACTAATTATACTATTGAGACCACTGCGTTTAAAAAATGTTCTAGGAATAAATCAGTTCCTTTTACCCTATTTATTGGATTTTCAGCATTTTGATTAATCATAAACATATATAGTATGTAGCTAATTTGTGGAAACTTAATAGTCAATAGCACAACGTGACCACAAACTGTAAAAATTTGCCAATCGATTTTGCACTTAAACGAAACGTTACATTAAAGTTGAAAACTGATCAAAGAAATTTGTAATTAATTAATTTGTGGGTAACCTGACATGCTGTTGCTTGTATACAATAAAATAACAGTCAAAATATGACAATTATTTCGCTGTATATAAGAATGTTACAAAAATCGTTTAGGTTAATAGATACAATAAATTAAATTAAAAACACCGGATTAGCTTTCAAAGAGGTATTATAGAATTAATGAACAATAGTTTTAACTCAGGTACTTACTGATCATCTATCATATTTCAACCTTTTAAACAGGCGTTTATTATTTTATTTTTAAAACATTAAATTATTTTATAATACGAACAACAAATATGAAACAAACGAACAAATTAAGTATATAAAAATGTCACTAACAATGACTTAAATCTACATCAACACTCGCCCGTGCGTGACTTGGTACTAGGGATGTCAGAAGTTTCAACTTGATTTGACATTTCCAAATCTGGCGCCGCCAATATTTTTAAATCGGATGTTATTATAAAAAGCAATGCTCCCGTGGTCAGCGCCTACACAATATTTAATATTGATAAACAGTTTGTTGAGGCTGTGTTGTTAAGTTTATCTGACAGCATAGATAATAAATTCTGCAAATCATCTTAGATGAAAGCAAAAAAAGGGAAGATACGTTACCCGACTAATGCGCGTGTGCCTACAAAACTGTGTCCAATGGACCTACTACGTCTCAGTCTCCAAAAGAACTATATTGTGAAAGAAATAATTACTAATAAGAAAAATAGCGTAAAAATGCCTTCCTGTATATTTATACAGTGCACAAATCACTCAATGAATAACGTTTCACGAATAAGTACACTAAACAGTAATATTTTCAAGAAGATTCCTATCTTAAAATACATATTATTCGGACATTTTGAGTAAACGAAACAAAAAATACGCTGACGCTACTTTGTAATGTAGTGACGTCTCGAGACTCTCTGACTCGCTCGCGCTCACGTAGTAAGTGATCACTCTATCTCGCTTTCTCGATCGGCACTATTCGGCAGCTTAACGATGCTGTACGTAAACTTCATTGACAGAGTGTGAGTGATAGTTTGTCTATGTGGTTGACAAGGCCTACTTTTTGATGAATGCGATAAAGAGGATGCCGTGTCATCCGTTTTTGGCTATAATATAATAGTCTAAGATCCGAACCTAAATCGACCTTCACCGAGCTGATAATAGAATGAAACATATTTTATTATTAATTTAGTATATTAGAAAATATATTAAAAATGGGTTGTCTAAAAAAATCCTGGACAGACTATTTTTAATTATTTTTTGAAAAATGATTTTTAATAAAATATTGCAACATCAAGATAATAAGAAAATTTTGTCGCGCGCTTATGATGATATAATTTTTTTTCTATTATCCAATCGAGTGAAAGTAACTGATATCGACATACCTGTTCATACCTGACAACCCAGTAGTTCGCGCAGGTAAATAATAGACAACCCAATGCCTGCACATTCTATACGGTTTCTACTATCAGTCAGGACAAAATTTTCTTATTATCTTGATGTTGCAATATTTTATTCATTTTTTTTAAAAAATCATTTTTCAAAAAATAATTAAAAATAGTCTGTCCAGGATTTTTTTAGACAACCCATTTTTAGTATATTTTCTAATATCCTAAATTAATAATAAAATATGTTTCATTCTATTATCAGCTCGGTGAAGGTCGATATAGGTTCGGATCTTCTACTATAAGGCAAAACATAGAATATTTGAAATATGGAACAAGCAACGGGCGTTGCTTTAAGGATTCGGTTAAGCCTAAGGTTTTGCATTAGGCCGAGCATTCGCCTGGAAATTGAGTTGGGCTGTTCACGAAGAACAAAATGAAAGATGTAACATAATTTTACAAATTAGGTGTAATTAAAAAGTGTTACAAAAAAGAGCGGTAAAATTGTTCAGAATGACATTTGGAATGACTAGGAACGTACGAATGAGTGAATGAACGTTTAGGGAGAGATTGAGGCGAATGAATTATGGTTGAATGTTTGTGCTGTGGCGTAGACATAGGCATTGGCCTGAGCAATGAATTGGGCACTATGCTGCGCATTGGTTATATAAACACTACATGAGAAAAACAAAATATTTTTTTTACTCCGGCTCCAGCAGAAATCGATAAATCAAACTTAAAACTTCGGTTCCGATAGTCACCTTATCACGTAACATCCCTACTAGGTACATCACATAACACGCCAACTATTAGAGACTGCTGCAGATCACACTACCCCAAGCTCTCATTTAATCAATATATTTATAAAATTATGTGAACTATGTCATAGACATAAAATTCAAAGTTCGTTGAAATTTGACTGTGGTAGTTTGAGGTGTAGCATCTGTACATTTTACATTAATAAATTATCATTCATTGAGTTATTATACTACATTAGACACCGCGAAATAAGTTTTTTCGACACTTTGCAGTTTTGCGAAATTGCTCACGTCTATATTATTAAAGCCGCTATTATGTCAATTTGGGTACGCATGGATTTAGTTTGGCATAGCTTCTCTAGTGTAACATAATTATTCAATGTTACAGACCACAGAACACAAATGATAGAAAGGTGATCATTTTGTAAGGGAACCGTTGGCGCCGGTTTGCTCTCAATTCTTTTTCCTTGCACCAATAGACATGCTTGCACTACTTGTACAAGGTCAATTAAAACTATTCAAGACTTCTATGCATCACGGGATATGAAACCGAATCACAGGGATTTCATGTTTTGCTATAAACATTGGCCCTGGCAGATGCCCTTCTCAGCGTCACTAGGTTATTGAGACGGCGAGGCTTTTGGCTTTTGGGACATTTTCTAGTTCCCAGAATGGTTTTAAGACCTCGTTTATATTAGGGATTTCTTCTTTAGTTAAGAGGTTACAAGTTATATTCTTGTTAGTTGGTATTTCTAAGATTATAAATAGGATCAACAATAAGCTACGTAGATTTTGGCGTTTAGTACCAAGAGACTGATGTTTAGTACCTATTAGGCCTTGATGAGTCTTCCAGCCTGTATTGAAAACTTTCCTAGAGGATATTTAGTCGGAGAGAATCTCCCGCTGGAGTCTCTAGGGTATCCAAGTCGGAGTCTCTTTGTTTGTTCTGTGTTCGTGACTGAGCGCGTCGGTTACGCACACTAAAACAATGTATACGCCCGCCTGACAATATTCATAGTCAAACGGACTTCCTGAGGAAAACGAGTATATCATTAGCTTTTTCAGGATCAGCGCCGAAAGGCTAACTGAATACACCGTTCGGCAATGAAAGTTTCGCCGACAAATCCATAGTCGATCCTATCAATACTAGTGTCAATAATCGAATGGTGATCGCTTATTGGTAGGTTCAGGTCATTTTTTACATGAACAAGCGGAGTGGAATCTATATAACAGGTATTTGTAAAAACGACAATATACTCGGCAAGAACTAACGCACATTCTGAAAGTAATTTGTTTACTTATATGCAAATTAATCAATTTCAGTCGTTTTTATTTTAAAATAGGTCGTTGCGTGTTGTTTTTGTTTATATCGTACCGTTTTTGTAAACTTTATTACCGTTACATAAAAATCAATTTTAATTGTAAAATTACTTAAGGCATTCTTTTTGGTTATTTTTTGTCTACATTTACACTTTTTATTTTCAGAAACTTATTCCAAGCAAACTACTTTCAGGGGGTGTGTTATTCTATTATACTTTTCACACATACATTTCAGTAAATAAACGTTTAAAACTAATTGGTGTCACATTGTATTTGACAACGTTCAGTTCCGATATATTACTATTACTACTTATGACATTTATTATAATTTTTGAAAAGTGTTTAACCTGCCTACGCAGAGCTAATGCTTTTATTGCGTCAATTTTACAAGTAACTTTCACGCTATACACACCGTTATTCTACAGCGCCGAATGGTTAACCGAATTATCGTTTGCCGAAGGACGTTTAGCCGAAAAATTCATACTAGAATCTATCAATATTGGGGTGTTATATTTCGAGATCTCACCGCGGTGCACCCCCGATAGGCTAGTGGGTCACCTTGAGCGGAACTAGAAGGTCGGTAGCTCCTGAAACGCCTCTGCTCTCAGAGATGGCGGATGGATGGGACCTGTGGTTTGGTTTTTCAGCGGTGGTGTCTTAAGAGGCAGCGCCATACTGTTGAAGCCAGCGCCTGGTGCCTACACAACCCAGCCGGACCCAATGAGCCTCGCTCAATGGGGACCACGGACTAGTTAGAGATACTAATTGGGACCGGTGTTCCGGATGGCTGGGGCTTTAGGGGAACATATGGCTTATACGAGTCGAGTCTCATCCTAGCCACCCTTGGCACTACTGTGTGGGACACAGGAAATAGTTATTTGTTCAACAAGTGAGCAAAGTTGTTTTTTGCTGCGAATGCCGACATTATATTACGAACCAGTGAAGTAGTCTAAAATTTAATCACGAGCATAGCGACTAATTCATAAATAAACTACTGAGCGGAGTGAGTGATTTAAAGGCACGAGACAAAAAAAAAATGCTCTCGTGTGAAATATACAACTTTTCACCTCTCCCGCGAGAAAATTGTTATAGGTGAGAAAAACAAGAAAGTATTTAAATACTTTAGATGTATTTTACGCTAAAATTTTGTTTTAAAAATAAAAGTAGAATTAATACTGCCATTGTGTATGTTGAACGTTACAGTTACAGTCTTGTTCGAAACTCGCTGCAAAAAGCATTTTTGCTTCGAAGCAAAAGAGGCCTTTTGGTCCTGGAGAGGTGAAAAGGCCTTTTCAGGGCCAGCGGAGCCTTGTGCTCGGTGGAGGCCGATCTCCAAGACCGGCGGTTTGCTGTCCGGTATTTCTGTCGGACGTCGAAAGGGCGGGCACAGATGTTTTTCCGGTGAAAGTGGCGAAAGTTCGCGATTACGAGTCGACGAAAAAAAAGGTTCTATCAATATTATCTGTATAAGGGAATTGAGATCGCTTATTATTGGTAGGTTTAGGTTACTTTGCAAAATCTTTACGTAAACTGACTATAGATTTCGGCGAACAGTAATTCGGTAAACGTTTCTAAGCCGGTTATTCTAAATCTCATTTTAAATACAACACGTAGAGGAAACGCGCATTTGAGTCCTATAATGCCTATTTAGACGAAATACTGTAGTTTTTGTACACATAAGGACTACGTTCCGCTTCACTTGATGTGGCGTACTATTCAATAATTATAAGCGATTTCCTTATAACGAATTTCGCTTTTTTTAGTTTTGCAGGAAGGAGGTCCACAAAAGAATTTAAGTAATAATATCCGATTTATATTCGATCTAGATTTATCCGAAAAATAATTAATAAGCTATAATACTAAGTGGTAGACCCATATGTAGGGTCGCCTGGGTAGGTACCACCGCCTTTCTTATTTCTGCCGTGAAACAGTTCGCTGTGTTTCGGATTGAAGGGAAAGGTAGCCAGTGTAATTACTGGGCATGGAAGGCATGTCATCTTAGTCCCCAGAATAGCAACGCACTTGCAGCGTTAAGTTATTTTTTTTTATTGCAAGCGTCTATAGGCGACGGTAACTACTTACACCAGGTGGGCCGGAAGCTTGTTTACCATCTCGTAATATAAAAAAGCGAACCGCACCGAACGTTTCGTATTCCGGCAAAGAACATGAGAAAGTAGATATTTTTTTTATGTTCTATCAGCTCCGTGTAAAAAAAAATCATAAAATAAAGATATCATATACGAAAATTGCTTACAATACATGAACATGATATATCATAGTTTAAATAAAGTGTAATTTTGTCGATCGATAGTTACGCCAATTGATATCAAGCCAAGCATTTAAAGGTTAGGTTTTTTAATGAAAACGAACTCCGGGAGATTGAAATATTCGATTTCTTAAGTAAAAACTGGCAAATTTGTCGACTCTCCTTCGCTGGGTTACTAATATTATATACTATTATATTGTCTATAGAGCATTGGAAGCTCTAATAATACTAGATTTTCGAAATTTTTTTAAGTACGTAAATGCTTTTAATTACGAGTAACATTTTGAATTTCTACCAAAATACCAAAAATAGTTGATCAATTACTACATTTTGGGAAACTATTTACATGTAAGAATAATGTGAAATGAGTTTATGATGCGTACATTTATAAGCCACAAAAAGAACATACAGGAAATGCACTGATTTCTTTTAATAACTGAGAACAATTCATAACGATTATTACTTCCAAATCACCCATAAGAAATAGATGAAATGCGAAATAAAAAAGATTATTAAAATAAAAGCCCCATTTACAACATTATGAGGTTTGAATAAATATTATTTGGCTAGTTTCACAAAATATCATGACTGTGAGAAAATTGAGTCTAATATAGGTGCTCTAATATATTATAACATTTCGTTTCTTTTAAGTATATCGACAATAAAACTAATAAGTTTTATACCCTACAAATTACAGTAAAACTATTATATAAATTAGCTATACAATAAAATTATGTACAATCTACAATTTGTACAAAATGTATGCGAATTCCATACAACGATTATTTCAAAATACATTTATGAACACACTTATCAATGGAGATTACCAATATGGAACAGTATTTTATTCAGAAAAATATACTTCATCTAATAATCTATTTAAGTTTCGCTCCAAAGAACAAATTCATTAAAGTATAAAATAAAAAATAATATCCGAAGTACAATCATAAATATATATATCACAGATACCCAAGGAAGATATTAATGGATTAATAACATCCGGTCATTGAGGTATTATTATTGTAATCACACGCCTATCGAGTATAAATAAATAAAAGCACACAATCTCAAAAACGGTTTGAATGTTCAAATTAATACCTCTGATTGCCACTTCTCCATTGGTGCAAAATGTGCGCCTTCACACGTTAAAGTAATCACTAACGGTGGCATCTGCACCATTGCTAATACTGCTTTTTGGTTCCCTGTTAGCAGGAACATTGATTTTCTCATAACCCGCCGAAGAATCTGATCTTTCCACACCACTGGCACCAGAATCGTTATTCACTTTCTCATATGGCGGATCCTTCTTTGAGAGTCCAAAGTACTTCACACTTTCGTAGTTTGGATCCTTTTGTGACCTCACCGAGTCGTACTTCGGATCCTTCGAGCGAACCGACTCATACTTCGGATCTTTACATCTCAACGACTCATAATTGGGATCGGACTCACTGCCCGTTGTGTACAAAGGGTCGTTCGGCATGGATTCGTAATTAGACTCTATAGTCGGCTCTTCGTTGTTGTTTGCAGGCCAATTGTTATACTTATTCCCTGCTTTATTCACGGTGGAATACGTAGGTTGCGCTTTGAAATTCGGCGCTATAGTCGCGTATGGCGGAGTCGGCGGTTGATTCCTCAAAACTTCGTAATTCGGATCTGAATCCGAAGCGTTGTTGTCAGTCTTTGCAATATGTTCGTATCCAGCGTCACTGCTTATAATGCTATTGGGACCGCTGTCGGCATTTAAATGGTTTAACTTCAGCAAGTTATTGTTAGAGAAGTTCGTGTTGTGCCCTTTGTTGATATCTTTCACAGTTTCATAGCCAGGATCTTGGTTTGACGATTTCCGTTCCTTATGAGTTATTGTCTCGTAACCGTGGTTCATAGATTTTTTCCGATCGATGGTCTCGTAGCCTGGATCGTCGCCGCGGTACTTTGATGTAGTAGGTTCGAGTTCGTTCGAGAACTCTTTGGACCTCCTTGACTCCTCCGTTTTTCCTTTAGCTTTTTTCATGACTTTTGCGTACATTTCTTCGACGTTACGCGATGGGCTTTCACTGATTCGTTGTTCAGAGTTCATGCTAGAGTTAACTTCAGCAGACGAATAGTCGCTGTATCCTGGGGCGTCGATGGAATTGTAAACATTATCAGCTGGCGCCTCTCTATGGTCGATGTCGAAATTGAGCTCTTTTGCCACTAAAGGCCTAATAATGTCTCCGGAGCTGAACCTATGTTTCTCTACCGGATAGTTACAGCCGTAAAAGTCTGAGGAACTAACACAGCTGTTGTTTCGTTGGTGTTTCTCGTTGAGACTACGCCGTAGTTTGTCGTGGTTGAAAAGGTCTCCTAGAAATGAAATAATAATCTAAATTATTCTGAACCTATTATAAGTAACAGTCGAAAATCTCAAGACACAAGATCGTCGGATGTTATTCAGTTATAAGTATTCGTAATTTTAGTAATAAATCCGAGAAAAGAGTGCGAGCTCGTACATATAAGTTTTCTTACGCACACGTACAAATGCTCCAAATAGCGACATCCAATTTTTTTTTAACATTAATTCACATCTTTGTTCATCTGAAAATATCCTATGTATGTACCGCGATGTTTCATATAAAAAGTGTATAATATGTTAAGCATGTATGTACATGATAAATTGAAAAATGTTTGGTCGTCACTATTTGGACGTCACAACTTTAAGGCCGCGTCCCCATTAGACTCACAGTTAGCGACTGACTGTTTGCATTTAGTTTACCTCCTTATATGTTTTAATTAAATAGTGTGTTACGCAGTTTGCGAACTGACTCTGAGCGGTGTATGGGCTATTAATTCAATGTCGAGCGAGCAGCGAACTGTAGCGTATTAGCCGCGATGCGCTTGCGAACTCTTGGGAGGGAAGATACGGTTAGCTTCGGTAGTCCCATTCCAACTCCCGCCTAACACGCAACGGCCAAACGTTTGGCCGTTGCGTGTTTGGCGGGAAACCATGGCATCTAGATGTAGATTTTTGTTTCGATAATTCAAAATTTGTGCAGTAAAAGTGGTGCATATAAGAAGAGTCATTGAAATAAAGGTTTTGCGGTGTGTATGACGTTAAAATATTTATAGTGTATATTTATAGATATCCACCTCGTCATCATGAGGTTAGTTCTCGCCAAGCACTCCCTAGATGTATTAAAATGTGTGACGCCCATGTTTTATTGGAAAAAACAGAAAATTGAAGATTTGGCTGAAAGGTCTTAGTTACTAAGCCAAAAACCCTAATAAATAAAAAAAGTAAAACGTACCTGTGCTAGATATTCGTTGGTGTTTCTGAGCTTGAGTTTGTTCGACTGGAACCCGCGCAGTAGCGTGTGGTGGGGGCGGTAGGGGGGAGTTAGCTTGACGCTTCTCTGGTTTGGGAGAGCCCAGTGCTCCCGTCGAGTTGGAACACGACGATGATGACGCTTTACATTTGAAAAAAAATCTCATTTTCTCTACAATACGGAATATTATTATGCATGTAATTCATATAAGTAAGGATCAACTCTATCAGCCTTATTCATAAACCCTCAATAAACCTATTTTAGTTATTACCTTGTTAAAAAGTGTTTTGTTTCTTTCATCTCAAAGCTCCTTTTAAAGCTTTTAAAGCCAAGAGATTTACAAGTCACCATTTCTGGCATAATATAGATATATAATATTTTTGGAGTTTACTCCTTAAGAATCGATTTGCATATATAAGGGGCCCGGTATGAGAAAAGTGTGAGGAGTAAATCTATCGATGAATGACCTCGAATGACCTCGTTACGTTTTTTTTATTTGTCCTTCGAGGCAAATTTTTCATCTACAATATAGACAATTTTATTTGATCATTGTTTGAATCGAAGAAATTAACGTACCTTGTCTGGAATGAGTGGCGGCAGACGTTGACGCCCCTACTTCTGGTGGTGCACTTCTCCTGTGAAATAAAAACGATTTTTATTTAGCACTCGCTAGGAAAACTCCTAGCAACGCTAGGAAAAAATAATCTTAACCTTTAAGTACCGACGTGCGGTCTGAGAGGCCCCGGCAGGCACTTGACTTGCTACTTTAGCCCTTTCCCCGCAAAATTCCGATCTCTGCTTTTAAGTAGCTGCAAGAACAGTGCCCACATTGACATTGAAATAGGAAGGCGTGACGTCGCGCGTGCATTTGGTGAGTAATTTCGATTTGAAATTCCAACGCGGTCTCTCAGGCCTTACGTCGGTACTTATGTAAGTTTTTTGTTTTATTACTTTGTTACAGTAAACTGTTATTTTTACATAAATTTTGAACTATGGGTAGACCAGGACCTTCAAGTAGTAAAACAAATAGTTCTGCGTCAATTTTACAGCACTCAAAGAGACCTCAGATAGGTATAAATGAGTCTAATCAAAATTTTACGTGAGTGGTTGAGAGCTGGATCCAGCGGATCTCAGGTTGACGACGTCTGCGAAGATTTTTGTCCGGAGTACAGTGAGCATGATACAGATACTTGCACTGATATTTCTGAAACCGAAGAAACTCAACCTGAACACCTGGAAGCGCCATCATCGTCATCAGATGAAAATGTTTTGCTCTCAGTTTTTACCGGGTTTTGGATATAAGTTCCGTCAATTCTCATTTTTTACATGATGTACATGTAGGAAGAGAAACTGAAGCTGAAGAAGTCAAGACACGCAAGACTTGTCTTTCTTGCCAACCTAAACTGAAAAGAAAATCTATGTATAGGTGCTATTCGTGCAAAAAGCACATTTGTTTACTGTCCGCGAAACAAGTGTGCCATGACTGTGCTTAGAATTTATGGTGTAGTTCGACTGTGGACATTTTTTTTTTTCAGAAGTTTTATGTACGTATTATATTTTTTTTTCTTAAAGTTTTATTAGTCTTTAGTAAGAAATAAAATTTTTTGTTATTCTGAGAGGACTATTCTTTGTGTTATGATTTTTTATATCTAATAGTCTGTTTTTCTCCCAATATCCAAGCCAAATATATTGTAGTTCTAAATTTATAAATATAATAAAGTTCATTGTCTTTCTATATTTATTTTTTTATTAAAACCCTTTATTTTCCATCATATTGCAGAGACAAATATTTTAATCTACACTTTATATCAAAAACAATACATAATATAAGCGGCCTCTCAGGCCTCACGTCGGTACTAACGTTACAAAAAATGCACGTCGGTGCTTAAAGGTTAATCAGGAGCTAACGGAAGATACGAGAGTACCATATTAGATTGGGCCACTTAGTAGACACGATAGAACTATTAAAAGCATTATTATAGTAGAAGAATCCATTATCAAAACGTTAGTTGTATGAAACTGCAAATATTATTTTTATAGTAGCGATTCGAAAGTTGCTACCCGGATAGCTGAGTAATATATACTTAGTAGGCCCATACTGCCAGATGTGAGTTTATGTGTAACCAAACGTTACCTAAAGCTCTGCTTAAACCCTTTTGGGAGGATAAGCGTGATTATAATGTATGTATGTGTGAAAGTTACTACGATAGTAAAAGATGTTTGTATGAGATCATCAAATTTTAATGGTTTGGAGGTTAATAGTTACAAACAAGCCTGTAGGTATAGTGTATATGTGCTATGCTATACGGGCTATGCTATGCTGAATAAATCTAGATTTACCCACTTAAACTTTTTGGAGTATATGTACTATACCTGGCAGCATGTTGTATAATGTCGGGTTGCCGCCGACGAGGCTCCGGTGCGATTTGTGCGTAAGTGTCCGAACCTTCGCCGACGCTCGCTTCTTCAATAGCCGCGTACATTTCATCTGTGGAAGTCGACAGAGTTAATTACTAACATTGTTGTTACGATTCTTAATTGAATTCCCAGTGGGGTTAAGGATATTTTGGACTCAGTCTTATAGTGTACCCAATTTTATAATGAGTAGCAGGGAACATCAGTTTAATGTGGCGTAGAAAGCACAGAAGAAAATCTATACAGCTAGTTTGGGTACCGAGGTCATAGTTTTTAATTCTATGAAGTACAATCAGTTTCATCGATAAATTACCCCTCTTAAGTATTTTATATTTTGAATTTTCGTTACCAAAGTATGGCCCCGCGTGGTAATTTTGTAATATGAACTCGTGTACTGGCCCTATAAATACAGGTCTTATTTGAAAGCTCCCCACTTTTTACTCCAGCTAATAGAGTACTAGCGTCAGTGGCGTAACTATATCATGTGGGGCCCGTGGCAAATTCATATACACCCCCCCCCCCCCCCAAACCCCCTAGTTTTGAAATTTTTCGTTGTTCTTTGCCCGTGGCAAATTCATATACCCCCCCCCCCCTAGTTTTGAAATTTTTCGTTCTTTAACTACCGGGGCCCCTATTCCTTGCGGGGCCCGTGGCATTTTGCCACCATGCCACCCTATAGTTACGCCACTGACTAGCGTAATATGGCGCAGCCAATAATACGGCGTCTTCATTCCACTCCCACAGATCGCCTCCCCTCCAGCATAGTCTGCTTTTACTAGCTCAAACCGGTATTGCGGGGCGGGTCGTTAATCATACACCACGTGCCAAGCGATTTTTTTTTTATAAAAAAGTCAAGGAAATGACCCCGTTCCACCTGATGGTAAGCAGAACTGGAGTCCAAATGTGATAGCTAGTGCGGGAGATAAACCGCTGCGCTACCCACCCTCGCCTTACCAACCATTATTTATACTAAAGATGGCAAATAAGCTTGTGGCCCACCTGGTGTTCAGTGGTTACCATCGCCTATAGATACTTGCAATGTTATTCTATTCTATTCTTATGCAAGGGGCTGAGGCTGTGTCTCAGAGCACTTCGACCCTATGGGATCTTTTGTGCTTCCCCTTTCCTTATTACCCATCCCCGCCAACATCGAAAACACTTGGTATGAGTTTTACGATGTTGGCGGGAATAAGGTCTATAAAGTCCTCTGGTTTAGGATAACCTAGACCCAGGACCTTTAGTCGCCTATTGGCTAGTGCATCGTAGTCACATAGTATGTGCTCCATGCTTTCGTCCTCCTCACCACACATTCTACAGATGGGGTCTTCAGCTTTGCCTATTGTACACAGGTGTCTTTTAGTGGCAAAGTGGCCAGTGAGAGCACATGTGAGGCAGCGGATTTGGGTCCTGCTGATTCTTGCTATTCCTTTAAGGTATCCTGTGTGTGAGGATCCTACTTGCAATGTTAAGGGAAAGACTAAGATGATATGCCTTCCATGCCCAGTAATTACACTGGTTACCATTCCCTTCAATCCGAAACACAGCGAACTGCATCACGGCAGATATAAGAGAGGCGGGTACCTATACCCAGACGCCCTACTGGGTCTACCACCTAGTAAACCTGCAAGGACATTCTTCACGCTTCTTTTGAATGACCCAGGATTGGACCCAGGAAGGAGGGAACACGTGTGCTGGCAGTGAATTCCATTTCAGAATCAGAATTTTGGTAACATTTCTTGACTGTGCGCCAAAAAACGGTAGTATACTAGCAACTTTTTCGATTTTACCTGGAAAAGTACCTGTTTTTTTCTGGCGTACCATAGTAACTTACCGGAATCATCGGATACAGTTGCATAATGCGGTTGTGATGCTGGCTTTGTGCCCTGTGCGCGAATGTTACTAAGAGGCTCTCGGACCGATATGCTTGTGTATCCCTCTGAAAGGATAAGTTCTTTATAAATGACTGAAAGTTCGTGTGATGCCGGCAGAGTAGAATAGCATCACACTCTATCCTCCAGTGGGTGTCGTAGAAGGCGACTAATGGATCAGCAAAGGGGTATTGATACCTTATACTCCGTCCACCAATCCGCATTGGGCAAGCGTGGCACTGCCTAAACTTTTTTCCTCCTCCTTTGATAACAAGGAGAGGCCTTATGTTCCAGTAGTGGGTCGGATTAAAAAGGCCAAATGTATACCAATAATATTTGTCTTGATAAGTGCTGAGACGGGACTCACCTTGCGACCTTCTTTTTCTTGTTTTTTTTTTCGTTTTCTATTTAATTTGGTATACATTTCAAACATTTCAAAGCATGTCAAATAAAAATTACAAACAAAATCAATGTTTCAAAAAGCAAATGTCTAATTTAACTGATTGACGGTATTTTTAAAAATATCTCATCGGGTTATAATTAAAAACGTAAGGCCCGGACTTCACCGAAGCGGAGATGTTCGAAGCGGAGACGAGGAGATATGTTTTTCAACAAAGGTTTATCGGAGATATGTGCTATGTTTGTGCTACGGCCGCACACATCGCGATAACATTCGTGCGATAATCTTAGCCTTCGACCTACCGCGAATGTGCATGGCCACTCATTGCGCGCTGTAAAGTCTGTCGCGATGTGATCGCGATGTTAAGCAAGAAACAAAATGGACGCCGCGGTCGGTCTATATTTTATGGTAACAAATAGTTATTTTTTATTGGTTCAGGAATTAGTGTACTTACAAAAAAAACAAGGCTAAACAATATCGTCTAACCTCCTAATTGCTAAATTAATATGTTCTAAAATCTAGTCGTTATTCCAATCCATGGTAGAGAAACTAATTTAAACCATCGTCCGCTGCGGAAGATGTCTGTGTGCCGACTGAAGACCACGAAGTGTGGCCACCCACGCAAGCGAAGGACATCGCGATAAAAACTCTTTGATGTGCGCCAGTTTACCGACAACGGCGCGATGTTAGTCTCTAGATCTAAGATCACATCTGGAAAGCCGCCGTTAGCGGTGCCGCTCATTACACGCCACCCTGCTCATCTCTGCCGCGTTCAGTTCACAGCTCACATCTCCGCTAGCTCGCTCGCGCCATACAAATATGATTCATCTCCGCTCGGTGGTATCCACTGAAGCTGAGTGGAGACGAGATGTATGAATAACGAATTTCTATTGGTTGTTTAAAACACTCTCCTCTCGTCTCGTCTCCGCTTAGGTGGAGTCCGGGCCTTAGGCATACGTCAGCTCATGACGTAATCAGTCGAAAGACATCAATAAATTCATCGTAATTTTACAGTCCTGTGTGGCTTAGTTGGACGAGCAGTTAGTCGCCCGGATTGCGAAAGGTCGGGGGTTCGAGTCCCGTCTCGGCACTTATTCTTGTTTTTTTGTTTTCAATTTGATTTGGTATGAACTTCAAACATTTCTAAACATGCCAAATGAAAATTCGCAATACATCAACGCTACTCTATACAGAAATATTATAGAACTAGACTAGAATTATTGTTGATATTTCGCGAATACCAGATTTAATTTTAGATGGAGACAAGGATTGAAATAAGTAATATTATATAGTAATATTATGCTTTGATGACGGACGGCTGAGTAAACACAACAATTGAATCATATACAACATCTCAACACTCAAGGTTTATTTAGCATCACGTTATGAATATTCTATAACGTCAACAGACTAATGTTATGGTAATTTATCAATAAACTAAACATAATACTATTTGTTGTATTTAAACTGTCAGTTGTGCTTCCAGCAGTGTAAGCACGGAACTGATGATCGACATATTTATGGATCGATATATAAAATTTTATATACCGAACTTTATCTAACCGCTAGCGTAAAACTACCTTTATCAAAGATCAAGTATAAAGAAACTTTTTCGGTAATATTATGTAACATTTAATAAAGCCTGATTTACACAGGCAAATTCTAGGAGAGTCAATGTTGACTCGGCATAGTCCTTGTGTAAATGGATGTAATGGGAGTGAGTACATCGCTGTAGTGTCAGTGCTCACTTCAACATTCCCGCGTACTGACTGCATGTAAACCAATATACAGAGTGAATTTTTTAAGTGGGCCTTCAGTGCCAAATCCTAAACTATAAGGAATATCGAAAATGCTCAAAGGTGTCGCGAGCCCGATTTTGACGAAAACAAAAACTGCATCATTGGATTAATTGATAAAATAATGATCATCGCTTCAACCAAGGTGGAACAAGAAATATTTTATTAAAATTTAACATTTTCTTCCCAGAAATCGATCACTATTAACAACACTATCGAATCAAGAGTCGAGAGATCTCATAGTAATGTTTGTGAATAGGGGTGTAAGACATGCAACTAACTTGCTGAGTCCGTAGAGTCTCCGCTGAAGTGTACTGCAGTGTCTGTATGCGGTCGGGGTGACGGAGGCGTAATGTACGGCAACTCTTGGCTTGATGGCAGCTGGCCGCTGATAGCAACTGAAGCGGATATCACCACCGCTTCTGTAATTACAGAGCAATATTAAGAACAAAAATTGATATACACATTTTTAGTAAATATATTAGTTAGAAAAGATAGTATCTTGAGCATTTGATAGCCACGGGCAAAGTCGGCGAAAGGGGCCCAAGAGCCCATAATCTACTAAGATAGTCGGACTAAATGTGGTGGACAGTGGTGCCAATTCCGTTGTGCCACTCTCTTAACTAAACTAACCTAAAAAAATCTAAATTTAATTTAGTTTTAATCATTTGCTATTCTGTTGTCACGTCTAACCTAATTTAATCTTTCCTTTTTGACAGGACTAGCACGTCTAAGTTGAATTGAACAGTATTACCCGTTTAGTAGATTGATAAAAATAAAGAACGAATGGAGAATGAATAAAGGGGGTATTTTTAAGAAAATTTATAATAATAAACTTAAAAAAAAATTGAAAGTAGCTAAAGGTATTATACTAACGTATGCGAGTTAAACGAAAGTTTATAAACTACTAGCTTTTGCCCGCGACTTCGTCCGCGTGGAATAGTTAAATCAAATCAAATATCTTTATTGCGTATCACTTGCTTTCTTGCGAATAGTTACTTTAGGCAGCATTTTATTTCTTTGTGTACGTACTTATTTTGGAAAAAAAATCACATAAAAACTGCCGTGTACTATAACTGTATATGGCATTTTTACAATCTATCATTTTATGTTTTCCCATCCTTTGCTAACTTACATGCAACCTTTCATCCCCACATGGGTCAATATTTCAAAAACGCTAGAACAAATATTTGCTTATTTCTTATCCCGTGCTATTAAAAATTTCATGGTTTTATCTTTGGTAATGAGGAATCTCATAAAAAATCTCATCTCATATTTCAAGCCCTTCATTCCCTCTTTTACAAAAAAGCTTTTATTCCATTTCGAAGTTTAGTCTATTTTTGTACCAAACTTCAAAATCGGTTCAGGTATGGGCGTGAAAGTCATTAAGTTAAAAAGTCGCGTCCGCCATCTTGGATCTCAAAATGGATAATCCGTACCCTGTAAACCACGAAAATGATATCCTTTTTAATAATAAGTTAAAAAGTAGCGTCCGCAATCTTGGATCTAGAAATTGATGATGTATTTGGAATCGACTCCCGAAAACTATGAAAATGATACCCATTTCGATTTTATGTTAAAAAGTCGCATCTGCCATCTTGAATCTCGACAAGGATGATGTATTTGGAATCAGGTCCCCCGAAAACCTCGAAAATTATACCCATATTCCTATTAAGTTAAATAGTCACGTCACGCCATCTTGGATCTCAAAGTCGATGTTTTATTCGGAGTCAGAACCCCCCAAAAACCACGAAAACGATACCCATATTGATATTTTGTAAAAAGTCGCGTCTGCCATCTTGGATCTGAAAATGGATTGTATATTAGTAATCAGGACCTCCGAAAACCACGAAAATGATACTCATATCGATTTTATATTAAGAAGTCCCAACCGCCATCTTGGATCTCGAAATAGATGTCGTATTCGGAATCGGGACCCCAGAAAACCACGAAAATGATACCCATATCGACGTTATGTTAAAAAGTCACGTCCACCATCTTGGATCTCAAAATGGATAGTGTATTCGGAATTAGGACCCCCAAAAACCACGAAAACAATATCCATATTGACATTTTGTCAAAAAGTCGCGTCCGCCATCTTGGATCTAGAAAAAGATGTTTTATTCGTAATCCGGACCCCCAAAAACCACGAAAACGATACCCATATTGACATTATGTTAAAAAGTCGCGTCCGCCATCTTGGATCTCAAAATGGATGGTGTATTAGTAATCGGGACCTCCAAAAACCAAGAAAATGATACCCATATCGACGTTATGTTAAAAAGTCACGTCCGCCATCTTGAATCTCAAAATGGATAGTGTATTCGGAATTAGGACCCCCAAAAACCACGAAAACGATATCCATATTGACATTTTGTCAAAAAGTCGCGTCCGCCATCTTGGATCTAGAAAAAGATGTTTTATTCGTAATCCGGACCCCCAAAAACCACGAAAACGATACCCATATTGACATTATGTTAAAAAGTCGCGTCCGCCATCTTGGATGTATTTTTGTACTGACGGTTTCTTACGACCTTTCATCCCCTATTTCATCCCCACGTGGGTCAATATTTCAAAAACGCTAGAAGAAATATTTCTTTCTTTCTTATTAAGTCCCTAATTTCAAAGTATCATGGTTTTATCTTTAACAATGACGAAGTCCCATACAAACTTTCATCCACGATTTCACCCCCATACAGGTCAAAATTTCAAAAATCTTAGAACAAATATTTCTTTCTGTCTTATTAAGTGCCTAAATTCAAAGTTTCATGGTTCTATCTTCAAAAATGACGAACTTCCATACAAACTTTCATCCCGTATTTCAACCCATACAACCTTTTCTTTGCGATAAAAAGTAGCCTATGTCCTTCCCCGAGATCTAATCTATAGTTGTACCAATTTTCATCAAAATCGGTTCAGTGGTTTGAACGTGAAAGCTTAACAGACAGACAGACAGACAGAGTTACTTTCGCATTTATAATATTAGTAAGGATAAGGATTATTTTAATTTTTTATGTAATATATTTTAATTAAAACTTTGGAAGTGTTTAGCGGAAAACACTCGCATCAGAATACAGATTTTTATTTCGATAATTCAAATATGCTTTGGAGTGGATTTTGTGCAGGAAAGTGATATTATTTTGATGCATAAATATCCGAGTTGACGAGCAGTTATGAGCATTTTGGTGTGTGTGAGGATTGAGGGCCACTTTGTCATATTCTCTTAAAAATGTACCTATGATTTAGTGTGCGTTCTAAAAGAAATGTGAAAGCCTGAAACGACTTTGTGAAACCTTTGAAAGGCGAGTTATAGGCTGAAAGGTTGGGCCCTCAATCCTCTATGTGAGGATTGAGGGCCCACCTGTAACTAGTAAACTAAACACTCTACAGAAAAACTTTTTATATCAAAATCTAACGCTACGTAAAAAAAAACTGTGAAGTTAAAGATATCAGCGCATAACGCTATAGTATTTGGTATACTGCAATTCAAAGTGGGCCCTCAATCCTCACGCTTGCAAAAATTTGTTATCAAAAATAAACAAAATTGGTTTACTTTCAGATATTGCCTGCTTATCAAATGCGTTAGTAAAAAAATGTGAAATTTTGTGGAACCGAGACCTTGCTCCAACTCCTCCTGGTTTTATAGAAATGACCTTGATAATGTTTGGGCCCTCAATCCTCCATCTGTTTCTTGTTTTTCTTTATTATGTATTGTGTAGGCATAATTTGACAAAGCTAAGGTATTCTGTTTTTGTGAAAAAAAATGTGAAATAAATTGACACTAAGAGTAATTTGAAAGACTCATTTATTATTGCAGAAAACAATATTTTAATTTTTATTGTATAAATAATTTTTCACTAAGTAAGATTTGACAGCAGGGTGGCCACAAATTCTAATTATGTCGAAAACGAACGTTGTTGGCACAGACTAGTTAGGATTTTCGAATAAATATTTTTAAATTTTCCATATTACGGGACGGCAAAGGCATCTAGCCCATACAGCCATGTCATAAGTTTTCTGTGTTCTTTTTGTTGATTTTCACATTAAAATGTGGGAGTAAGATGATATGCCCTCCATGTCCAGTAATTACACTGGCTACCTTTCCCTTCAATCCGAAACACAGCGAACTGCTTCACGGCACAAATAAGAAAGGCGGTGGTACCTACCCAGATGACCCTACATATGGGTCTACCACCTAGAAAAATCTAGGGAGTGCTCGGCGAGAAATGCATGGCAACAGACCTCATGATGACGACTCATGAGCTGAAAATCCCAATATAAAATACTTAACGTCATGCACACCAGTCACACCACAAAACCATTATATCAATGATTCCTCATAACTGATCGTCAATTTGGATGCTTACGCATCGAAACAACACCAATTTTACTGCACAAAATCCACACCGAAGCAATTTTGAATTATCAAAACAAAGATCGACATCCAGACGCCGTGGTTTCCTACTAAACACAACTGAATAAGTCGTAGTATAATAGTAGTATATTTTATGCTACAGTTTTTTTTAAATGTTTTTTTTTGTAAAATTTTCCCTATTACGGGACGGCAAAGGGATCTAGCCCATACAGCCAAGTCTTCAGTTTTATTATCTTCCTTATTGATGTTTGCATTAAAATATGGGCGTCACACTTTTAATGCATCTAGGGAGTGCTTGGAAAGAAATGCATGGCAACAGACCTCATGATTGTGACTGATGAGAATTGTATAGTGGGATTTCCAACCACTATACAATTTTCAACGCCACGTACACAAAACCTTTATTTCAATGATTCCTCATAACTGTTCGTCAACACGAATGCTTATGCAACGAAACGACACCACTTTCACTGCACAAAATCCACTCCGAAGCAATTTTGAATTATCGAAATAAAGATCGACATCCAGACGCCATTGTTTCCCGCCAAACACTCCTGTTTTTTTTTAAATTAAATTTTGCCTATTATGGGAAGGAAAAAGGATCTAGCCCACACAGCCTTGTCTTCAGTACTTTATTCTTGAAGTTTACATTCAAATGTAATTGTCACATATTTTCCACAACAACACCCGAACCTGACGCCACGACAGCGCGATAACTTAGCCGACTGTGTATTGAGCAGAGCTCATGAATACTATAGCGTTTTGAAAATACTGAGAGGACGGTAAATTTAATTTATTTTTTATTTTGGCGAGAGTAGACTTATTAGCAAGATTATAAATAAAAAAAATAAAAATCGTTTATTTCTCACCGCATACCAAATAAGTACATATTATAGATGTAGAATAAAATTACAACACAGTTATAAATATGCCTAGAAATAACATGTCCAGATTGGGATGCGGATCGCTGATGCCTGTGGTAGGTAATAAAACCTGTATTACAGGTCACCAGGTCTCCATCCTCCGGGACCACTAACAGTTCAAACAGTTAGAGAGAGATACAATTGGAGATTTATAACTAAATATACAATCTACAGATTGGAATTTGGCGAGACGTAAACATGGAGACACAGTAGAATACCTAGACTAAAGACTAAAAACTAAAATTATAATTGGTATTTATATCTACGAGTATATTAATTTAATATTTCAATGTATGTAAATATTTTTGCAGTGTGTGTTTGTGAGAGAGTTTAGATGAATGAGTATAAGAGGTGTAAGAGTGAGAGTGTTTATGTTAAAAGCTTGAGTAAATTTTCCGTATTTTCATAAGATTGCTTTTGAAGCCAGTCAAGTAGGACGGCTTAAGAGGTGTTGTTTCGATGCGTAAGCATCCATATTGACGATCAGTTATGAGGAATCATTGATATAATGGTTTTGTGGTGTGACTGGTGTGCACGACGTTAAGTATTTTATATTGGGATTTTCAGCTCATGAGTCGTCATCATGAGGTCTGTTGCCATGCATTTCTCGCCGAGCACTCCCTAGATTTTTCTAGGTGGTAGACCCATATGTAGGGTCATCTGGGTAGGTACCACCGCCTTTCTTATTTCTGCCGTGAAGCAGTTCGCTGTGTTTCGGATTGAAGGGAAAGGTAGCCAGTGTAATTACTGGACATGGAGGGCATATCATCTTACTTCCACATTTTAATGTGAAAATCTACAAAAAGAACACAGAAAACTTAAGACATGGCTGTATGGACTAGATGCCTTTGCCGTCCCGTAATAGGGAAAATTTAAAAATATTTATTCGAAAATCCTAACTAGTCTGTGCCAACAACGTTCGTTTTCGACATAATTAGAATTTGTGGCCACCCTGCTGTCAAATCTTACTTAGTGAAAAATTATTTATACAATAAAAATTAAAATATTGTTTTCTGCAATAATAAATGAGTCTTTCAAATTACTCTTAGTGTCAATTTATTTCACATTTTTTTTCACAAAAACAGAATACCGTAGCTTTGTCAAATTATGCCTACACAATGCATAATAAAGAAAAACAAGAAACAGATGGAGGATTGAGGGCCCAAACATTATTAAGGTCATTTCTATAAAACCAGGAGGAGTTGGAGCAAGCTCTCGGTTCCACAAAATTTCACATTTTTTAACTAACGCATTGGATAAGTGGACAATATCTGAAAATAAACCAATTTTGTTTATTTTTGGTAACAAGGTGGGCCCTCAATCCTCACATAGAGGATTGAGGGCCCAACCTTTCAGCCTATAACTCGCCATTCAAAGGTTTCACAAAGTCGTTTCAGGCTTTCACATTTCTTTTAGAACGCACACTAAATCATAGGTACATTTTTAAGAGAATATGACAAAGTGGCCCTCAATCCTCACACACACGCATTTTGTGCAGGAAAGTGGTGTTATTTTGATGCATAAATATCCGAGTTGACGAGCAGTTATGAGTAATGAGTGAAATGAGATGCTCGTGGTGTAATGTGGATTTCAACCATGCGTATGCTAAATCAAAAAATGTATGGGATTGACATAAGCAATCGAAGTGAAGAATCCCATACATTTTTTTAATTAGCGATAGGGAGAGTCAAAATGCATGTTGTCAAGGCTCTCAGTAATGCTTTGCATTGTGTTATCAAATATTTCTTTCTGGCTTGAAGACTGTATGGGCTATATCCCTTTTCCATCCCGTGATAGGGAAAATAAAAAAACGTGAATAGTTTTTATACGTAGTCGGTGTTTTTCTCTTCTCAGCAGAATATCAGCTCAGAATTGCTGTTGTTATTATTATTATACTAAGTTTATTATACTAACTACGATTACGGTAGTGGTTATATTTAATTATGTCCATTATCATAATTATTGGTAAATCCAATTAGATTCAAAGATATAAAAAAAAACCTGTGTTGTCTACATACCTCTCTGCGGAACTTATCAAAGCTGATAATATAGCGAATATAGCTAAATTGAGTAACTAAATCAACTTTAATCCTGTCAGATTAAAATTAACTTTATTTCTGTCATTTTAGTCCATTACAGAATAGGAAACGCAATCTGACAGCACTAAACCTAATTTTAGTTAAGTTTAGTTTAGTTTGTGCCAACGGAATCGGCGCCAGCGGCTTTCACGAAGCCAACGTCTTCTCTAATTTCTCTATATTCTATTCTCGCTTAATTCTATATAACGTTAGGTAATTACCTATGTTTCATATATCATTCACCGATATAAGCAATAACTTTCAGAATAAGTTATTAATTTTATTTAGGGTCCGTATAATGTTTTCTTTTTACACACTCCTCGATTGCCGTTGTTTGCCATAATGATTTTTCTACGATAATAGTTATTCTACAATTATTTACTTACATAGTTCTACTGAAGATATTCTAATAGGTTGGGGAAAAAGTTTCTTCGCATTTTTTAAGAAATTCAAAACATTTTTTAATAAAGTTTATTTACATTTAACTAAAGTATGTAGGTACCATTTTGTTCGATAACTTTTTGCCATCTTGTAGGTAGGGACATGATCCCATTGCTATAGAAATTTTTGGACTTCTGGTCAAAATACCGCGACAAGTGGTTTTGGCAGTCCTCTCGTGATATTAACCTGACACTGCCTAAAGAATTCTGAAGAGACCGAAACAGGTGGAAATCTGAAGGTGCAAGGTCAGGACTATACGGCGGATGCATTAACACCTCCTAGCCAAACTCTCTTAATTTTTGCTGAGTGGCTAAAGATGTGTGAGGTCTAGCGTTATCATGATGAAAAACCACACCCCTTCTGTTGATTAATTCCGGCCGCTTTCTCTCAACTTCTTGCTTTAATCTCATCAGTTTTTCGCAGTAGAGTTCAGAATCGATGGTCCTGCCTGGTGGTAACAGCTCATAATGAATAATGCCCTTTCAATCCCACCACACACACAGCATCACCTTGTTGCGAGTTAACCCGGGTTTCGCCACAGTCTGTGAAGCCTGACCGGCCTTTGACCACGACCTTTTTCGCACGTTCTTGTCGTACGTGATCCACTATTCATCACCAGTTATCAGCTTCTTCAAAAATGGTTCGGTTTCATTACGTCGTAATAAAGAATCACAAATGAGTACACGGTTCATTAGGTTTCTTTCAGTGAGCTCGTGAGGTACCCAAATGTCGAGCTTTTTTGTGTACCCAGTTTTTTTCAAATGCGCCAAAACTGTTTTGTGGTCAATTCCAGTTCTTCAGCTACGTCGTAACTACTGACATGCCGATCTTGCTCCACTTTTTCAAAAATGGCATCAATTTTATCTGTAATAGGGCGACCAGAGCGACGTGCATCTTTGACATCAAAATTTCCGGATTGAAAACGCTTAAACCAAATTTGTGCTACTCTCACAGACACTGCACTAGGTCCATAAACATCGCAAATTTTTTTCGCGGCTTGCGTTGCATTTTTACCTTTTTTGTAGTAAAATTTTAAAATGTATCGAATTTCTTCATTAGATTCACTCATCTTGGCGGTACGAAAAACAAATGAAAATCACACATTTTCCTAATTTGAATTTGGAATTATGTTATTTAAAATTTAAACTTTCAATGATACCAAAGTCAGCCTGATACAAATAGTATAGCCAAAGAGATTTTATTACAAGTTTATACATACTATAATGCGAAAAGACTTTTTCCCCAACCTAATAAAAATAAAATCACGTAATCAATGATAAAATAAAAAACACGGTATCAGATATGTGAGTATTACTAATAAGTAGGTAGGTATTTCCTGAAATTAATAATCCATCCGTCTGCGTTATTTCCGGATAGTCGATAAAAAAACACACACAAATTCTCTCCAGTCTAAAATTAGCACTTTCTTTTAAATCCTTGCGTATTTTCGTCTTTTGCGTAGTTTCCAGAAAGATCTGTGTTTCTATAAAATACCCTTTAAAGTATGAAAATTCATTACGAATACCCCGGGTCTGTAGGAGGGGATCGGGGCTGTGGGAAGGCTTATCCAATTAGAAAAGATTACTATAGGAAACTATTTACCGTACAAGCGTTGGTGTTCATATACTTTAATTTTTTACTTTTAGTTCTTTCTTTGTTTTAATTTGTTTGTAAGTATATTTTGTTGTGTAACCGCGTCGTCTGTTTTATGGCAATAAATTTATTTCTATTCTATTCTATGACAAGCTTGATACATAAGTTTTTAAAAAAGTTAGCCTACTTCATTTAATGCAATACCTTTTTAGTTTATCTATAATAATTTAATGATAGCAATTTGCTTGGAAGACTACCTGCTTCGAATGCTTATTAAGTACTCGTACGAGGACTAAAAAAGTTAAGCCAGACTTGTACTAGAATTTGTACGACGGGAACGTTGATTTGCAGGAAAACAAATTGTTGCGTGAGTGAGACAGGTGAGAAACATCTAATTTAGCATTGTATTGTTACTTTATCCTGTATTGGATTAATAAATGAACGGCTACTAACTATTGCCGATAAGTAGGTATCTTATAATATGATCATTTTCATAACATAAATTTTTAAACATCTTTATCAAGTTGTGTTCTATGCATAAACGCATAGATATAGTCAAGAGCACATCACATTTTCCCAATTTTCCGGTTAAGCTTTTTTAGGCGCGAACGTGTAACAAACAAACAAAATCTCTTTCGAATTAGTAATCTAGGTTTATTTTCATCAACGATACAAATACAATCTACTGTCGTACTTTAATCGTAATTTAATATAACGTGTCACGGTGTTTGTCCGTGATGGACTCCTAAGCTACTTAACCGATTTTATCAAATTTGTAAACCGTGTGCAGTTTGATCCAACTTGAAAGATAGGATATAGTTGTCACTTGTATTTGGGACCGACCTCAAAAAACATTTAGATTTTTATAAACAAAATTTTTATTTCTCCCGTTTTTTGAAGGCGGTTTTTTTTTTACTGCAAATTCAATGTTATAGAACAGTAGTGTGAAATTACTACATCAACGCGTGGCAGGGACAGCTAGTATTACAGGTTTATATACGTTCTAACAGTTTAGTCGCATAAAATCACGCCATTACAGCATGGCATTCAGTAGACAAAGAAATAGGAAGGACGATTAGTAAGTATGATGGTAAATCAAATCAATTTTCTTGTTTCATAACAAACAGGATGTTGTAGAAACAAATAAACATTAACAATACTTAATGTTTTCATAATGTTGTAAGGATGTTTAAACAAACAAGCAATAAAAATATATCTTCCTAATACGAGACTATGGTATACAAAAATTTAAGAGCCTCGTCTGAGGCCTTAGTACGAGTTTGTTAGTTTTCGAGCGCGATCAAACGTATCGTCTCTTTTCATACATTGCCCACTAGCGCCCCTAGCGTAAACTATCAGAAACAGTGGCCAATGTATGAAGAAAGACGATACGTTTGATCGAGCTCGAAAACTATCAAAACTCATACTAAGGCCTCTGATGTATAATCACGACCGAAGCATCGATACTTACAAAATTTTCCAAACATAGTATAAAACAAAGTCGCTATCCGCCGTCTGTCTGTCCCTATGTATGCTTAGATCTTTAAAACTACGCAACGGATTTTGATGCGGTTTTTTTTAATAGATAGAGTGATTCTTAAGGAAGGTTTATATGTATAATACATGCATATTTACATAAGCATTGCTCCCGTGCGAAGCCGGTGCGGGTCGCTAGTTTAACATAAAATGCACAATGCTACGGGACAGGTTGGACCAGATTATCTCAAAGATAAACTCTATAGATACCTAGAATGAAAGAATTTAACGCGAGATAGAATCAAATGATTTAACGCGAGATTAATTATCATAAATGCCGGCTGTTATTGTAATTACAAATTGCAAGTTATGTAGGTAGTCCGTTGATCTAATCGATTTTACGATGCATTTTCGATATAAATTAGGTATAGATTTTTATCTATACCACGCACATAAGGAAAAAAAGACTTTATAGGATGCGTACAGCTACGGACGAAAGCAAATAAGATTCTTTTATAGAATAACAGTCAACCTGATAGTTAAGAGATAACCGCAACTACAGATGGTTCTCAGAGGATATTAAGAAAGTCGTTAGTCGCTAGTCGTTTGGTTAAAGTACTGCCCAATTGCTGTGAATCTGCTGGGAACTATCAATTAGCAGTCCTGGAGCCTTCAGATTACAGGATTATCTGTCAAGATTTTCCCACGTTTCTAGGTAAATACTCCGCTCAAATAGGCAACTTAGTTTAGAACTACAACTAGGTTTAGAATCTCCAGGGATTTCTTAGGACTGAACTTACCAGGACCAGATGGTGCCGAATCCTGTTCATCAACTTGAATTTCGCTCTCAGTTGTTCTCTGTTCTGCTGGTGTGATTTCGACGATTCTGAAACAAATAAGTAGTTTGAAACATTGATTTTGCTTCTAATTAAACTATAAACTAAAACTCAGTTGGAAGAGCAGTGGCCCGGATATCGAAAGGTTGCGGGTTCAAGTCCCGTCTCAGCACCTATCCATGACTAGGGTTGCCAAAATACCTAACGGTTGGTATTCTACCGAACCGTTAGGTATTTTAGCACCGTGTTCGGTGTTCGGTATATACAAAAATACAAGTATGGGAGCTTCTGTTTTTTCTATTTATCAATTTTTCTCCCTAATAAACGAATCGACTGTCAAATTTTACGCAATCGGCATCGATGTTGCGTAGTATCCCTTACTTATGGGCCAGCCACACACTCGACGAGTGAAGAGACGAGAAAGGAGGCAGAGACGTAGTATGGCAACCTTACTCGTCATACCGAACGTCATGCTCCTCGTCCTGCCCAGCGCTCCCTATTTTGTCGGTTTTTTTGTGCGCGAGTAAAAGGATCAGTAGTACGACTAGTGAGGAGCTTTTTTTTTACAGACAGGGTTGCCAGGTCTTTTCCAAAAAAATACCTTAGTTGGAAAATACCTGGCAACCCTGTCCATGACTGGAATATTTTTCCATGTTTTTAGTTTTCTATTTAATTTCTTCTAAACTTCTGTAACAATGCACGGTCGGTAACTACTCGGATAGTTGATCGAAAAATTTTCAACTCCATTTTCCTAGCTTCGGAAGGCACGTTAAGATGGTGGTCCTGGCTGGTGTTGAAAGATAGCAGTCGTCCCCAAGGAGGGTTGTTGTCAGGTACGCGACCGGCGATAAAATTTGGGGAGCACACCCAGTAGGAGAGAGAAAATAACTTCTGCAACATGCTTAACGGCGTTTTGATGGATTATGAGTACCGTCTACATACCGTTTACAATTTTACTAGGTGGTAGACCCATATGTAGGATCGTTTGAGTAGGTACCACCGCCTTTCTTATCTCTGCCGTGAAGCAATTCGCTGTTTCGGATTGAAGGGAAAGGTAGCCAGTGTAATTACTGGGCAATAGAAGGCATATCATCTTAGTCCCCAGGATGGCAACGCACTTGCAGTGTTAAGTGATTTACCCTTAATATTGCATGTCTATAGGCGACGGTAACGACTTAACACTAGGTGGGCGATAAGCTTGTTTGCCATCTCGTATTATAAAAAAAAATATTTTTTGATGAAATATCACGAAAAATTGTAAGGACAAGATTTGATGTTGCATAAAGATTTAATTTAAAAAGATTTGTTTTGCATGTTGATCTAACAGATAATTGAAAGAGATAATTCCAAACTTTATTACTTACACGTTATGTGCATCATTTTGCACTTTCGAATATGCTCGCTCGTAATCATGATCTCGACTAGTTGAAGCAGTAGCAGCGGTTTTGTTGCCTAAAAATAAAAAATACAGATTGGCCAAATTGTTAGTTGATAGGCTAGCCAGCCTAAGCTGATCGTTTATCATTGCACGTTCTATGAGGTGGGTCTTAATAAAATCTAACTCGTTGGAAAACAGCAACAGACAATGTAGCCATATTACAGAATTCATAAAGATTTTGTTCCAGTATTTTTTTAAAGTTCTAGCAAATTAACCCTTCCACCTCATGTGGAGTCAAAACGCGAAGATAGCTAGTGCGAGATATAAACCGTCGCCGCCACCCTCGCCATGCTAACCTGCAAGGTGCTTCTTCACACCTCGAATGAATCAAGGATTGTAAGAAGGAGGGAACACATATGCTGGCAGTGAATTCCTTTTCTTGTTTGTGCAACATAAACATGAGTTGCAAAAATGTTTTAGTTTGCGTTGGAATGGTATATGCTGTCAACGGGCACATAACCAATGCTGTTGACCGCAGTGGCCTTACAGGCCACGAGACTTTTTTTAAGGCGAGGAACTTTGTTCGTCCCTTTGACTATAAGGCGAAGCTCACTAGAGCAGGGGTTCTCAACCTTTTACCCTATGTGCCTCACCCAACATTATGTTAAAATACTACGCCCCCATAGGGTCCGAAATGGGGAGTCAAAATAAGAAAATTAATCAAACGATGAAAATATTGGCGTGTTTCGTGTTATTCAAAATACAAGTAGGTAATCAACTAAGAAAAGTGAAACATACAGTTAATGAGAGCACTGTGGCTGCACTTTATTAACCAACTAGTAAATCCTTGGCTTCATAGTAGTGCACAACGAAGATTATTTTATATGAACAATTTTTATAAATATACTTTATAAAGTTTAATTCTGAGTCGCTCGCTGCGCTCCCCTTGGTTGGGAAATCCTGCGCTAGAGAATTTGTAGTCAGCGAGCATCTACTGGAGGAGTTTCGAACGATTAGAATCTCGCTTGCTTTTGAGCCGGAACTCCGGAAGGGTATTATTTTATTTTTCCAACTAATTGATAAACACTATTCTATTAATTAATAAATGAACACATTTATCCGCTTCTCATGATAAAACATGATTTCTTTAGACATTGATATTTTTATAAATTATACATTTTTGAAAATCGTTCAATAAATTTTATAAATTATTATTGTTTCGTGCTGCAATACCTACTATACTTATTATCTAATAGGTGCATAGGTGCCCTATATCTGTGTAGATAATCTTATTGACGATGATGGCTATGATATAATAGATCATAATCGATTGATTTGATATTGTCTTGCTTTCGCACAAGCAATCCTACTAATATTTTAAACGCGCAAGTTTGTATGAATGTATAATAGATGTCTGGATGTGTTTGTTACTCTTTCAAGCAAAAATTACTGAATGGATTTTAATGAAACTTTACAATAATATAGCTCATATATCACAATCACATATAGGCTATAATTTATACTGATACTGCGCAGACGAAGTCGCGGCCAGAAGCTAGTAAATAAATAACTTTTACGGTTTTAACTAAGTACTTACAACTAGAATTTTCTGAAGAAATAAAATTTATAACCAAAGAGAAAAAAATATTGTTTGTTCTTCTATTGTTATTTTTATTGGGTTTAAATAATGACAAACAAATATCTTAGGGTTTAAGTTTAAATAAAATGTTATAAAATATGAACTGCTAGACAGTGACTAATAGATACCTACTCATTGCCTCATAATGAGTATTACAATACTCATTGATTCACATCATTGTATTATTCATTGTCTAAAAATTTTAGCTAATACACCAAAGAACTACCTGTGATATAGGTACGTAAGTACTGACAAACACTTTAAAGAAAACGTTTAGGTTAGCACACTGACACCCGTATTCACAAACATTACTATGAGATCTCTCGACTCTTGGATAAGAAACGAACCAATCACAGAGCTCTATTCAACGCAATGGCATTGAATGGAGCTCTGTGATTGGTTCGTTTCTTATCCAAGAGTCGAGAGATCTCATAGTAATGTTTGTGAATACGGGTGTGAGTACCCAAGGTAAGGGCCTGTCCGCAGAGCGATAAAACATTCGCGCGGAAATAATTCCGCACCGCATCGCGTTCAATTTGCATCAAACCACAGATTTTTTTGCCCGATTTTTTTACTGCATGTCCGGATAGTCCTATACGATGCCATGTGTCACAGAATTTTGCGAGAAAAAAACGTGCGGTGAAATATCGCTGTGCGGACAGGGCCTAAATGTCAGCAGCATGATACGCATCGGATGCATCGCCTCAAACGGTTCGTAGTAGGTATTCTTTGTACAGAAAGTTACACAAGTGCGTCCACTGATCAACATCACTTGTGATTAATCTGTCCACCATAGATGTAGGAAACTGTAGATCGGCAATGTAAAAGAGAAAGAGCATACTAACGCGTATATTAGAGCGAGATAGATAGACGAGACCATTTCACGTAGGGGAAGGGGGCCCAAAGCGGGCACTAGCCTAAAGCGGGCACTCCACTCTAAATTCACAATATTAAACTAAAAACGGTAGATTTAAACTACACCCAGGGGGGCTATTCGCTAACTTTTTTTGCCAGTTGATCATCACTGAGTTGCTGTTTTACACGACACGCTATTATGGCACTTGTCGTGTACAACAGCAATGATCATTTTCAACTGTCAAAAAATATTAGCGAATAGGCCCACAGAACCCTCAACACGCTACACCCAGAACCCTCAACAAGCTACTTACAGGACCCTCAATAAGATAGCCAACCCCTCAGGCTGGCTACCAACTGTTGTTATGAGGATAGACTTTGACTTTGTGGTAGCAGCTAGTCAGGCCGACTTCAAACATATAATAAATGTTCTCTTGCGCGGGCACCTATAAAGCTATGTATTCACTCGCAGCATTGGTAGACGATCTGGTAAAGGTCGCGAGACTGATCAGGTTGGAGATCCTTGGGGGAGGCCTATGTCCAACAGTGGGCGTCGCTTAGCTGATATGCTGACGGATTCACTTGTATGTCCATACATAATCAGTGACCGACAACATGTTACTTGAGGATCTAGTGTTCTCTGCTGCATGACTTTGTTGTAGTAAACGTCTAAACACGCCAACTTTTGATGAACAAGTAGGTACATGTTGAATGGAGGCAATCAATAAGACGCGCGTCATGTTGCGCACTAAGAAACTCACGCGCTATTGTGGAACTTTGCCAAAAAACCAAAAGTTTATGTTAAGCGTAACATAGCTTAAGTTTGACTAAAAGTAAATAACGAAATGTAAGTACAGTCAATAGCACTCAGGTTAACACAAAATGTTAAATTTTCTCATTCCATTTTGCGCTTTATATAATACACACGTTTGAGGTTGAAATTCTATTGGCGAAATTTTTGTTTGTAGTCTGATCTGCTGTTGTCTATACAACCGAAAAATTCACGCAAGTTAAATTCGAAAAAGTAGTTTTAGTAAAATTACTGTTACCACTGTTAGAGTAGCAATGTCACACCACTAAAATCGTGTCCCAGCACTATTCGGTGCGGCCATGTTTGTCTACTCTCTGTGCGTCGCTTTTGCTGTGTGTAATTGTGCATTTGGTTTCTCTGTTAATTAATAAAAGTTTCTCCAAAATCAACGCCTGGTTTGCCTTCAAAATAACCCCTCAATAGGTTATGGGCCCAGACAGAGCAGAGACGTGAGGCGTGTAAAAAGAAGTTTTATAACTTGTCTTTAACCAGCAAGTTGGCGGCCGGCTGGTGTGTGAAAATCAGCGTCGGCGGGTGAGTTGTGTGAGCTGTGAGTGAGTTGGCGTGGTCTTGGAGCAAAGACAGAGAATTAGATTTAGCGACGTGCTGATTTTAAGCAATGGAGAGTCGAGTAGAGAGCAACTGTTATGTGGTGTTGAACGGGAAAAATTGGGCGGCATGGAAATTTCAATTATCTATAATTTTGAAATCAAAGAAATTATTTGGCATTGTTAGTGGTAGTGAGTTGTACGACACAGGGAAAATGACCGCTAAAGAGCAGGAATTGTGGCAAGAGAAAGATTGCAAGGCACAAGAAATTTTAGTAACACGTGTCGACGAACAGGTTATGTCCTATTTGTCAGCATGCTCGACAAGTGCAGACATGTGGGAGCGTTTGAATACCTTGTATGAGCCATCATCACAAGTGAGTGTTCACCTGGTGCAGCAGCGTTTTTTTAACTTAACCTATGAAGAGCCTATGATGAGATTTATATCCAATGTAGAAGAAGTGTCCAATCAGCTACGAAATTTGAAAGAGAGTCCATCTGAGAAAATGATAATCACTAAAATATTAATGTCACTACCCGATAGATACAGGCATTTTGTTAGCGCTTGGGAGTCTGTTCCAGATAGTCAACAAAATTTAAAAGAGTTAACTTCAAGACTGCTTATTGAGGAGGAAAGGAGTAGAGAGGTCTGCAGTTCAGTGGAGGCAACAACCTCTGCCTTTGTCACCAAGAGCAAGGTCAGTGATAATGAGCAGAAGTGTTATGAGTGCGGTAAAAGTGGTCACATTCGGAAGGAATGTCGACAGATTAAGTGTTTTAAGTGTAGTAAAAGTGGTCATTTGGCGGCTGTATGCAACCAAGTCAAATGTTTTAAATGCAACAAGATGGGGCATATTTCTAAAAATTGTAATGCATCAGTTAATAAAAATCCTAAAAATGCTTTTTTAGTACAGGAGCCCATGTTTAAGAATAATGTACAATTTATAATGGATTCTGGAGCCAGCGAACATATGACCTTTAATAGAGATTTGCTTAGTAATTATTGTAATTTAGATAAACAAGTGATACTTGGGGATGGTAAAACCTTAGATGTCAAAGGGAAAGGGGAAATTCATTTTCTATCATTTAACGGGTTAGAGTATGTTTCTTCAGTTATGTATAATGTCTTATATGTTCCAAATTTAAAAGCAAATTTGTTCTCATTAATTAGTGCTATTGACAAAGGTTATAAAGTGCTGTCAAATAAAAATTCTTGTACATTTCTATTTGAAGGAAAGTGTGTAGCTCAAGCAAAAAGATCAGGTAGTTTATATTTAATGGATATTAAAATTGAGTCTAATTATGTTAACAATAATAGTAGTACTGCTTTACTTAGTTTATCAACATGGCATAATAGAATGTCTCACCAAAATTTCAGACATGTTAAGGAAATTTTAAACAAATATAATGTGAAATATGATGGGCAGCCTGGTCAGTGTACGTCTTGTATACAGGGAAAACAGCATAGGTTGCCTTTTGTTAACAGTGATAGTCGTGCGGAGCGTCCAGGAGAGTTGGTGCATGCGGACTTGTGCGGGCCGATGGAGATTAGATCATTAGGTGGGTCATCCTACTTTCTGCTGTTGAAGGACGACTACAGTAACTACAGGTATGTGTACTTTCTGAAACATAAGTATGAGACGAAAGAGAAAATAGAAGAGTTTGTTGAAGAGTTTGAAAATGAGTTTGAGTGCAAGGTTAAAAGATTTCGATCAGATGGTGGTGGTGAGTTTAAGAATAAGGACATAGAAAGGATATTTAAGAAGAAAGGAATTGTTCATGAGGTGACTGTAGCGTACACCCCTGAGCAAAATGGTCGAATAGAAAGGGAGATGCGAACTATAGTTGAATCTGCTAGGACTATGATGATTAATGCCAATGTAGGTAAAGCACTTTGGGCAGAAGCTGTACATAATGCAGTGTTTACCATAAATAGGACAGGTTCTAGTAGTCAGAAAGGTAAGACTCCATACGAATTAATATATAAGAAGAGTTTTGATATAAATATATTAAAGACATTTGGATGTAAAGTGTATGTGCATATTCCAAATCAAAGAAGGCAAAAGTGGGATCCGAAAGGAAAATTGGGTAGGTTTGTGGGTTATGGATGTAACACGAAAGGTTATAGAGTCTGGTTTGAAAATAAGAGAGAGGTAGAAACGTTTAGAGATATGATATTTGAGCAAGAGATAAAATTAACAGAAGAGAAGGATGCAGAAGGAGAAAGGTTGAATGATGAGATTGAAGAAATTGAAAGTGGAGTTGAAATACCAGAAAAAGGAATTATAGATGAAGTAGAGGTACAAGAAAATGTGAATGATGGGTTGAATGGGAATCAACGCCATGACAGTGTAGTAAGAGGTAGGAGAGGAGAGATAGCGGACATAGAAAGTAGAGACATAGAGTATGAAAATGAAGAATATTTAGAAGAGGAATGGCTGGATGCGGATGATACAGATTTGAAGGAAAGAAAAAGTAGAAGTGGTAGAAAGGTAAAGAAACCAACATGGTTTGGTGATTATGAAACAGGATTTATGGCACAGGGAGAGAAAGCATTGAGTTATGAAGAGGCAGTAAATGGAGAGGATGGAAGAAAATGGATAGAAGCAGTAAACAAAGAGTTGGAAGCACTGAAACGAAACGATACCTGGATAGAGACAGTGTTACCTGAAGGAAAGAAGAAGATTGATAGCAAGTGGGTGTTCAAAGTGAAAAAGGATAAGGATGAACTAATTTATAAAGCAAGACTGGTAGCGAGAGGATTCAAACAAGAAGATAAGTTTGATCATTCAGAGGTATATGCCCCAGTAGCGAAGTTGCCCACACTTCGTATACTACTGGCTATAGCAAGCAAATATAATTTATACATAGAGCAGATGGATGTAAAAAGTGCATTCCTGTATGGAGATATTAATGAGGAAGTATATCTGGAAAAGCCAAAAGGTATGAAAAGTGATGGTAAAGTGTTGCAATTAAAAAAATCTTTGTATGGACTCAAGAAGTCACCGAGGTATTGGAATGAAAAATTTGACAGATTAATGATTCAGGAAGGGTTTGTCTCTAGTAAGTGTGATTATTGTTTATATTTTAAGCGGGGTATTAAATTTTATATCCTACTTTATGTTGACGATGTACTATTGGTGGCTGCAAGTAAGAAAGAGATAGAAGATATGAAAGAAGTGTTAAAGCAAAATTTTGATATGAAAGATATGAATGGAAATTTGAAATACTTAGGAATAAACATAAAAAGGGAAAATAATTTCATACAAATAGACCAAGAAGATTATTTGAGAGAGATCTTGAATAAATATAAGATGGAAGATTGCAAGCCAGTTTGTACACCTTTGGATCCAGGATGTAAAATTGAGAAGAGTGAAAAGAAGAATGATGAGCTAACTAGTAGATGTAGAGCACTAATAGGTAGTCTAATGTATGCTATGTTGGGCACCCGTCCAGACATATGTTATGCTTTGAGTTATTTAAGTAGGTTTCAGGATAGTGCAAATAAGGATGTATGGAAAGGTTTAAAACGGATACTGAGGTATTTGAAAGGGAGTTTAGAAATTAAATTAGTTTATAAAGCAGGTACAGCTGAGCCTTTGGTGGGATACACAGATGCAGATTGGGGAGGAGATCAAACTGACCGTAAGTCTACCTCAGGTTATATTATGAAGGTCTATGGTTGCACAGTTTCCTGGTCTTCGAATAAGCAACAGTGTGTGGCGCTTTCATCAACCGAGGCAGAGTATGTAGCTTTGACCAAAGGGATCTCAGAGGGGTTGTGGATAAGAAATATGTTGTTAGAGATTTATTTAGAGTGTGATAATGTAATTATTTTTGAGGACAATCAGTCAGCCATTTATACCGCTAAAAATCCAGAGCAGCATAAAAGATTAAAACACATAGATTTAAAGTACCACTTTATTAGAGATAAAGTTAAGAAAAATATTGTAATTTTAAAGTATATTGAGAGTGAGAATCAGATAGCTGATGTGTGTACTAAGTCTTTAAGCAAATTGAAATTTGAGAAGTGTAAAGATAAACTGTTTGATATTGTATAATAGGGTACATTAGTGTATGAGATGTTTAATGTAGTGTAGTGTGTATTGCAAGTATTATTGTAATAGTGGTGTTACATTGAGGAAGGGTGTTAGAGTAGCAATGTCACACCACTAAAATCGTGTCCCAGCACTATTCGGTGCGGCCATGTTTGTCTACTCTCTGTGCGTCGCTTTTGCTGTGTGTAATTGTGCATTTGGTTTCTCTGTTAATTAATAAAAGTTTCTCCAAAATCAACGCCTGGTTTGCCTTCAAAATAACCCCTCAATAACCACCAACCTAATCTTTTTGGCTTACAATACAAATTAATGGGTTCACTTATCAACGAGTAAACATGTGAACCTATATCATAATTTTGTTATGTTATAAAAATAGTATGTAAATGCTTACCTTCATCCAAGTTCACTGTGGCATATATTTCTGATGCAGTGTCTCCGCTGTCGTGTCTACCTACAGGTTGTGGTATTTCTGGTAAACTCCTCTGACTATTCTGAGTGGATGCTCTATTTAAATAAAACATAATTAAAGATTAGACATAACAAGATTTCTATGAATAGTTCTATAAGCCATATATGTTATGTAAATATAAAATAATAAAAAATTAGTCTAATAAAAAAAGTGTACCGGTGGGTTGATTTCATTACACATAAGTATATATTACCTTATTAATTATTAAATTTAAATTATTAAATTTATTTGAAAATTCACCATCATAGCAGCCTTTATAATCCGACCCACTGCTGGGACACAAGGCCTCTTTTTGTCATCAAAGGAGGTTTAGGCAGTAGTCCACCACACTTGTCCAATGCGGATTGGTGGTAGTTTGAAAATTACTAAATTATATTAAAAGATCACTTGAGAAAAATTACATTTTCATAACTTAGAAAAATTTATCATTTTTTATTATTTTATAGTATGCTTGAAAAATTGCTGTTATAAATTCAGAATATTCTTAAAAAATTTAATATTCAATGCCAATGGGATTTTTAAAATTTCAATTAATTAATTGGACAGCTTTTGGTATCCTAACGTGTCATAGTTTCTACAAACTGATGTTCTAAATACCCGACTGGGAAATATAATGATGAAGAAATATTGTGGCTTATAGAACAATTAGGTACAACATACAACAATTTATATATTATTACAATATTGCATTGTTAGTTAAATAACCACATGCTGTACAGTATAAATATCTAAAGAATTATTGGCATGTATCAAATTCTAATAGGACACTTCAGGCTCATTCACATTCCATGTCATAGTAAGAATGTGACACCATGATAAAAATTAGAAGCAGGGTATGGTTTCAGATTATATATTCCATTAGTTGAGAACACCCAAACCCAAACTTTAATAACTTGCACATTAATGTCAACTTTAAAAATTTACTGATAGTTTCAATAAAATAATACAATATATACTTTCATGCTCATAATTCCAAAAAGAGGTTGAGGAGAGCTTTAGGTAACATTTGGTTACACATAAAGCCACATCTGGCAGTATAGGCCTTGCAGTGCCTCAAAATAGTGACAGAACCAGCTTGATATCTTTAAAAAAGAGGCATCAACCCAAAAAGGAAGCAAACTTTAAGTGAACCAACATACATGACAGTTCAAGTATTCAAGTCCGGGCAATAAAATAATGTTTGCAGATAAACCAATGCTTATTCATATGTTAGCTGTATACATATTATATAATGATATCTATATTTTCACCACAAGCCCATCTTAGCAATGTAATATGTAGTATAATTAATGTTAATGTGGTTAATAACACAATACTACAGGTCAAGAAAGACAAATATAACAAATATTAAATAAAGATTAAATATTATATTAGATTTGTCATAATTACATTCAGTATCTAGGTTTACCAGATTTGTGTCAATTAGAAATAACTAAATTAATTTGGTTAAATATTGAAAGTATGAAATTTACTTATATTACTGATATTGTTAAAAATATAATAGATAAATTGACGATTGAAAAGTACTTGGCCAAGTCCTTAAATAAAGAGCTTTTTTATTTAATTTCATTTAACCAGTGCAGTGTAAGATATTCATTCAGATACAGAGAGGTTGTAAGTTTTCATGTTTTTAATAACTTTACTATGCAATTATCTATATGTATACATACAGCTGCAGTTCAGGCTATATAAATATGTCAAATTTCTCCAATAAATTTTCAACCTTACTTCAATGTCACAGACAGTAAAGTCTCTTGAGAAAATTTGCCTGATTGGGCTGTGTAGTGTCAAACTTAACTATTCATTCTCTATCAGAATAATTGATAATTAAAATTAACTACATAAAAGAATTTTAAAATAAGAAATAATTTCTAATATGGTATTTTAAATACCCGGGATAAAAATAAGCAATTAGTATAAATATTCAGATTATGATAGCATCCACTTTATTGAAAAAGGTTAATAAATTATCAGTTTATCTACACCTCATGCTATTTCTTTGTTAGATTAGAATAACCATGAGATTGCATTAGTATAAAAAGATAAATTAACATAAACAAGCAGCCTTTTTATATGTAAATATTTTAAATTGAACTGTTAATTTTACCTTTTATTAACCTTTTCGTAACCCTAGGAAATGATATGACATGCTTATTCTAAAAGTGCCCTAACAGTTACAGAAGAGAGTTTAGTGAATAATTATAAAGCCCATGGGTTAGGTATGTCTAAACATGCGTCGTCTAGAACAAACCGCTTGATAGAGGCTGGAGTGGTGGGCGTTGGAGATGGAACCTCCTCATCAAAACGAATTTTGACTACACCCGCTGTGCCAACTAACTCACTTCTGTTAAATAGGTATAACACATGAAATTAGAAATTTTGTAAATTAAACTGATTCCGCAAAAGTCAATAACATTATGCTTTCAAATGATGTTTTACTTAATTCTATAGATATTATAGTTGCATATGATTACAATTCTTTTACAAACAAAATTACAAATTTGTCATCAATGGAATTATAATTGAAATTAAAAAAATATTTTCCCTTTTCAATGATAGCTATTTAGGTTATTACAATGTAAACAAACCCTAGAATAGTTAAGAAATATTATAAAAAAATTACATTAAAAATGATACAGTACCATTTTTAGAAGAACATTAAGTAATAAACCTATTCCTAAAATATGAAAACCAGAGCCCTAACAAAATGATAATTGAATTTAAGGTAAAATAATAAACGTTTCTGTAAACTTACTTTTGATTTGAATTTTTGCAGCCGCACACACATAATGAGAGTGCTGTTACGAGAGTGATCAGCACTCCTACACTAAAAGCTATCTCAATTAACGTGTACATCACAAGAGTTTCTCAAACGACAGAAAGACAGTTGAACTTCAGAATGTATTCCATCACAGAACTTAAATTAAGTCACTCCCCTAAAAAGAAACGCTTCGAGTTCACAACTTTCTTCCATTTGAGTAAAAACTCCAAATATGTAGGGCACTGTACTAAGATACCACATAAGCTACGATACGACAAGTAGCTTGGAATAAATTGATTTATATTAGCACCAGTCAATTTCGTTACTGAAACTATTTTTATTATTAACGTTAACTAAACTAGTGTATTGAATGAATAAAAATATCAAAAACGCAATGCAAGAATTAGGTACGTCCACTTCTTTCAACGATAAATAATACACCACAGATAGTAAAGTATTTAATACAAATTAATCATTACTTTCTGTCAGTTACTGATACGTCAAGAAAATAGGTAAAATTTCCAGTATAAAATTCTTGGGATACGTTCAGAAACATCCAAGAAAATAGGTAAAACTGGAAGCCACGCTAATAATAAAAAAGTGAAGATAAAAACATTGTCCTTGAAACAGGTGACTTCCTATTTGTCTCTTTCCAACCTAAAAGCACACGTATTAGACGGTCACGTGACCGTCTAGTATGTACGTCATCATATTACTTGTGCGGAAAGTTAGAAAAAGACATGTAGGAAACGGAAACATTCAAAATTTACCTGGGGTCAAAAAAGTTGACTTCACTTTTTTATTTGTAGTGTGGCTTCCAGATTTACTTACTTTTATACTTTGCAACATCAGATTTTTTAATAACCTGACAAGACGTGCCAAAAATCAAGTTTTATACTTAGACAAAGGGTTTCATATGAGCTTCATTTTTTCATTCGTTATTTACTCAATACGCAATGAAAACTACGTCCATGCCCTTATGAGGCTATGGTCTAACTTTTTGTAATTCTATTATTTAATTAATTTTAACTTTATCATAATAATAAAACTATGTTTGAAATCCTGTCGTAAGGTTACCTGGCCGAGATCGCTTTTAGTGATAAGGTAGCCCTTTACAAATCTTTCTTAATTATTTTGTCGAATACTATGTTTAATTGGTGTATTTTGTAATTATTTTCTGTGATAGAAAACAATGTTTTCGATGTCAAAATTTCTGTGATAGACGTTAGACAATTAACAATAGAGTGGCCAGACAGGCTTATACAACATACAGGATATCAGCCTATCAGCCTTTTTTCACAAATAAAGTACTTACCTACAAAGGTTATTAAAGGTACGAAATACAATACCTTTTTTTTTTTTTTTTTTGATGTCGATGGGGAACCAATTGACTGGCCATACCGCACGCTGGCTAGGCGTGCGACGTGTGCAGGGATCACCGACGCGGAACAGCGCCAGTACTACCTGCTAAACCCCACCGGTACCCTCCTAAGCCCTTATGGGGGCGCTTTGGGATCGACGCACTATACGTGCGCCATTTCACCAAAGCGTCCCCGGGCTGGCCCGGTCCAACAGTGGACCGGGCGACGCGCCTGTGGGGGATTACGCTAGGGTACTAGGTAATCCCCAGACGGGGTGGCCTATGCCGACTGGCACCAGGGGCGCGCGGCTTGCCAAGCCGCGCCCAGACCACCTTAGGGCCGACGAAGACCGGCGGGCATAGCCGCCTGCCTTCTCCGACCCTGCCGTCTACGCCGGAGGGGAGCGGCTAGAGCATCCTCCTCCCGCTCCCTCTCCGCTGCCTCCTTCTGCCCCATCACAGACTCGCAGAAGGAGGCGGTAGCCTTCCAAGCCCTCTCATTACCAAGCATGGCTCTAACCATGCTTGGCAATGAGAGCGCTCCTCCGCCGAGCGCCGCCACCAACGTGCGACGCTCGTTTCGCCAGGTCGGGCACTCGACAAGCGTGTGCTCGGCCGTGTCGTCGGGGGAGTCGCAGTGGTGGCACCGCGGTGACTCCTCCCGACGGGCGATACGGTACAGGTAATGACCGAAGCACCCATGTCCGGTCAGTACCTGTACCAGGCGGTAGGTGAGGCTACCCCGCTGGCGCCCTACCCACTCCTCCAACACCGGACGAATCGCCTCGATCGTCCGGTGGCCAGCGGCTGGGTTGGCGAGTGCCTCATCCCATCGACGCAGAGCCTCCCTCTGCGCCTGGGTGCGAACCCGTTCGACCTCCTCTCGAACGGGTCGCTCGCCCCGCTCTCTCGCCGCGGCCCTGTGTCGATGCACCTGGGACAGAACCAGGGCATCGACCTCCCACGGGAGCGTGCCTGCGAGTACGCAGGCAGCCCCGTGGCTGACCGTGCGGTAGGCCCGCACGGCCCGGGCCGCGATGACCCTCTGCGGTCTCCGCAGGAGGGCCCTCGTGCGGGACGAGAGGCACTCCGCCCACACCGGGGCTCCGTATAGTGCCATCGACCTTATCACCCCGTGATAAAGCCGACGGCATGACGCCTTCGGCCCCCCCACATTGGGGAGGAGCCGACCGAGTCCGGCTGCGGCGGCGCACAGCCGGGGAGCGAGGAGCCTAAAATGCTCCTCGAAGCTCCACCGGGGATCCAGGGTCAGGCCGAGATACTTCATATGCATCTCGACGTGAACCCGGACCCCCTCTACCCGGACACGGAGCCCCGGTGGGATCCTGCGTCTAGGGGCATGGAACGCCATGGCCCTCGTTTTCTCGAGGGCCACCTCCAGCCCCAGGAGGCGGATGCGTCGGACGACCATGGAGGTGCCGACCGACGCAAGGTGGACCGCCTCCTCCCACTCCCTCGCTCTCGCCGCGACAAGGGTGTCGTCCGCGAAGCAGACGACCTCCATCCGCGGCAAGAGCGAGCCACGCAGGACCCAGTTGTACCCCAAGTTCCATAGTAGAGGGCCTAATACGGAACCCTGGGGCACACCTGCCGCCACTGGCCACGACTGGACGCGGCCCTCCGCATCCTCGTAGAGGACCATCCTGTCTCGCAGGTAGTCCTGTACGAGGGTGCGGAGGTAGAGGGGCACTCGGTGGAAATTGAGCGCCGCCTCTATGCACTCGTGGGGGATGGTGTTGAACGCGTTCGCGATGTCCAAGGACACCGCGACCACCACCTCCCCCCGTGCTGTGGCCACCTCAGTCCACCTTTTGAGGTGGCCTACCGCGTCCGCCGTGGACCGGCCGGTGCGGAAGCCGTACTGGCAGTCTGCCAAGTCCGGCCCCGTGCCCTCAATGTGCTCGATGATCCGGGAGGCGAGAATCTTCTCAAACGCCTTCCCGGACTCATCGAGCAACACCACCGGCCGATAGCCCGCTGGAGAGTCCGCCGGGCGGCTCTCTTTACGGAGCAGGCAGAGCCGCCCCACTCTCCAGCGCCTGGGAAAGCGACCCGTCGCGATGCACACATCCAGCACCGCGCGGAATCGGTCTCCCAGGGGGCCCAAGGCGATCGCCATCACCTTGGCTGGGGCCCCATCTGGCCCCGGAGCCTTGTTATGGCTCCGGAGTCGGTCCCTCACCATGTCGAACTCAGCGTCCGACACGGAGGGACCTGCGGCCCACGCCTCCGGGGCGGAACCGGAGGGCATTCTAGGGGGTGCAAAGGGTCCGGGGTTGGGAAAAAGTGTCCCCAGCACCCTTCGCAGCAACCCTGGCTCCATACAGGACGTGGAGGGGGCCGTCGAAGCGAATTTCCCCCTCACCGTCCTGTACGGCCTCCCCCAGGGGTCGCTGTCAAGGATGGCTACGAACCTATCCCAGGCAGCGACCTTGGCCCTGCAGATGGCAGTCCGCAGGGCCTTGTGGGCCTCATTGTACGCCCGGCGGAGGCTTTCCTCCTCACCGGGCGTTCTCCGGGCGCGCCTACAACACCTTAGGTAGGCGCGCCTGGCCCCCATACTGGCGGTACGCAGGGTCGTGAGCTCCTGCGTCCACCAGTATACCTGCCCCCTGCTCCGTGGGCAGGCCCGCGCCCTCGGCATGGCGGCACTGCAGACGACGTTGATGTCGTCTGCGAAAAGGTCCGCCATGCCGTCGGCATCCCCGGCGACAGTGTCGGGCACATCTGACCAAGCCCGCACTGTCGCCGCCTCCTCCGCCACATCAGGCTGGAGGCGTGTGAGCATCCACCTTTTGAAAGGTGAACTGCCCACACGGGGGCCCAGATGAAAAGGGGCCCCAGGGGATGCCGTGGAGACCTCATATCGGACGTACCTGTGGTCCGATAGAGACTCCATATCCACCACCACCCGCCAGTCCCGGACTCGGGCCGCGAGCGGTGGGGTGGCGAAGGACACGTCGACTATCGACGTGCCCTGCCAGCGGGCGCAGGTCGGGTGGTACCTCGATTGAGGACCTCGAGCCCCGGGGAGGGAGAAGACCCAGGACTCCAGGACACCACCCCGAACGTCAGTTCTGGGAGACCCCCACGCCGTAGATTTGGCGTTGAGGTCCCCTGCCACCAGCACCTGACGGGGGGCCGCGCGGTGTACGACCCCTTCAACCGCAGCGAGAAACCGCTCAAAATCGGCTCTGCCGCGGTTGGGGGAGAAGTAGGTCGACACCACCACTACTTCTCCCCAGCGGGCCACCACATACCCCTCCCCTCTTTCCACGAAAACGAGGGGAGGGCCCGCGCCTGTTGCCATAATGGCCGCGGAGCCGTCCGTCGCCCCCATCCACCTGTCGGATTGGGGAACGCGGTACGGCTCCGAGACCACCGCCAAATCGACCCCCCACTCCGCCGCCACCTGACACAGGAGGTCCTGTGCCCCGGCGGAGTGGTTGAGGTTGGCCTGAAGAAGTTTCCCCGATGTCCTACTCTGCATTATTGACGGACATCGGGGTCACTGCGGGTGGCGCCACTGGCGAGGCGCGGCGCGGCGAGGTGCGGCGCGGCACGGGGCGCCGCCTCAGGCGCGGCGCGGGGGGCTGTCCCCGGTTGGGGGAGGCGGCCCTTGACAGGCGGGGGATTGCACTTGGCCCCCGCCATTCGGTGCCCGGCTGCCAGGCCCCTGTCCGCACACACCGCACAGTGCGGCGGGGCCGAGCAGCCCTTAGCCTTGTGCCCCTCCTTGCCGCAGCGATAGCAAAGATTGCTGCGGTCTTTGCTGGAGGGGCACTTCGCTCCTGGATGCCCCGGCGCCAGGCACCTGTGGCACCTCATGGGTCTTTGTTCCAAGAGCCGGACCGACGCGGCGACCCAGCCCACAAGCAGCCTCCCGTCTTTGACCACCTTTGCGATTGCCTCCACCGGGCAGGAGGCAATCACCGAACCCCCTCCCCTCATGCCGGAGGAAACTGCCCCCACCCTGATGCTCTCCAGGGGGCAGCCGGCCTTTAGGGCCAGGGCCACTTGCAGCTCTTCGGGTGTCGTGGCATCATCCAGCCCCGACACCCGAATCTCGGCCATCTTAGTAGGCCGAGACACTTTCGCCACCTCGCCCAGGGCCTCACCCACCTTGGCCGCTAGGGTGTCGGCCTGGGCCGCTGTCGTTCCGGACGGGAGTTCAATAATGCGAGCTCCCGTGACCGTCGTCCGGAACTTCGCCGGGCCTATGCCCAGCTCGCCAAGGCTGACCGCCGACTTCGCCTTGGTCAGGGCGTCCTTATATGTGGCCCCCCCGGCCACCGCCTCGGGCTTTAGCGCCACCACCACCGCCAAAGTTTTAGGCGGCTTAGGTAGCTTGGGGCCTTGTGGGTCCTTAGCGGCCTTCTTCTTTTTGCCCTTCTTTTTCGGGCCTTGGGTTACCGTGGTGGGCACCGGAGCCGGGGCCTTTTTTGGCTTCCGCTTTACGACGGTCACCCATTCACCCTCGGTCGCCGGAGGCGTTTCTTCTGTGGGCATTGGATCAGCCCCTTGCGTCTCCGCCCTCACAGGAGGGCGGGATGGAGCCGACGGAGCCGGAACCGGTGGGCTGCCCTTGCCCTTGCCCTTTCCCTTCCCTTTGCCCTTTGTCTTCGCGGGCATATTCGCTGGCGGAGCCAGTGTGGTCGGGGCCTCCCTACTGCCACCCGCCGGCTGCACAGTCCTCGGCGACTGTGGACCTATCGCCCTGGTATCAGCCGCCAGTGGTGGGCGGCGGGGGCGCTCCGCAGCTGGCAACAATCGGCCATCCACCTCCAGGCCCTCCAACCTGGCCTGGAGCATGTTGCCGAGCTGCTGCAACATGGAGCTGTGGCTGTCCCTTATTTCAGCCCGCAGCTCGTCTCTCATCAGGGACAGGTCCTTCGCCGCACCCACAGGGGTATCCACCACGATGGGCGCCGCTGGTCCCCTGCGGCGCCCCTCCCTGGACTCCTCGAACGCCCGCCTAAATGCAGCGAGTTCGGCCGACACCTTTTGGAGCTCCTCCTGCAGGCGCTTGTTGTCCGCCCGCAGTCGCTCCATTTCATCGGAGGTCTCTCTCCGCGCCAGAGCCTGGACCATCGCCAGGAGAGACCCCGCGCCCGACTTTATGGCTTTTTGGCAGGTCCCCTTAAGGTTCTTTGACTTTTTTACCACCAGACCCACCTCCTTGAATTGTCGCTCTGCCTCCTTGACCAGGGCCTCCGTTGACATGCGGCCCGGTTCAAAATCGCTCTCTTTGTCGCTCAGGACGTCAACGTAGTCGGCGTCGGAGCCGGAAACGGAGTCCTGCTCTCCCTCCCGCAGCTCCTTGCGGGCCTGAGACAACCCCACCGAGTGCGACGGCCCGCCATCGCCGCTCTTTCCGCCTCTGCCCCTCCTAGACCGGGGCACTTTTGGCTCAGGCGCAGCCATCGGTGTGCCCTTTAGGAATGAGGACGCTGCCGAAACCCTCTTCTTGCCGGCAACCGGCCCAGCCTTCGGCTCAGCCACCGACTCCGCTTCTGACGCGGTCCCCAGGCTCACCCTCGACCCCGACAGCGAACCTGTCAAGGAACTCGCCCGTCCACCAGGCACAGGCACGTGCAAACGCAGTGATTGACCAGACCTACTCCTGGTCAGCATCGCACCTTCCGTCTGGTTCGGAGGAATCTCCGAGAAGACTACCTCCACGCCACCCTCACTCGTAGCAGATTTAACACTCGTCGTCCGAGACAACGACGAGCGCCCGTGGTCAGCGGGAGCGTATGACCTCGCTTCGACTGAAGCGGCGCAGTCCCGGCCCCCCCCCAGATACGTGGGGCCAGCCGCCGGCCGAAGCCGACGGGAGGGGTTCTCCACCGTCGGTGGTACCCTCCTGGGGTAATGTTTTTACAAGATCTGCTTTTTCCATTTTTGTGTTCGTTTTTTGGCGAGTAACGGCTCTCGCATCTCCACACCCTAGTGCTAGGGACCAGACTCCCTCTGTAGGCCTATTCCCTAACTTTTTTTGACAGTTGAAAGTGATCATCACTGAGTAAATTACATATCCATTGCTGTTTTACACGACACGCTATTATGACACTTGTCGTGTAAAAACAGCAATGGATATGTAATTCACTCAGTGATGATCACTTTCAAGTGTCAAAAAAAGTTAGCGAATAGGCCTACTGGCCATTCAGCCTATCGCCACACCCACAAAGCTTAGGCTTTTTTATTGAGGTGTGCTCCTCTCAGGCTGGACCTCAATGGCCCAACCCCTTGGCCCTCTCAATGAGGGTAACAAGTTGCCCGACGAGGCTCTGTCATACAGAATCCCCGCCGCGCGACAGCTCAAAAGCCGTCCACCCAATCGACCCACTCACCCCACGAGGGGGTGAGTTCGCGACCACTGGCCGCCATACACCGACCAACAAAGGTCCACTGGCCCCCCAAAGGGACCCCACGACTTCGGCGTAAAACGCCACGGGCAAAAATCGCCCCCTCCACTGGAGCGCTAGCGACCGGGATTACTCCCCCGGCCATCCAGCCCCTCGGCACGCTCCGAACCTTGGGCTTTGGAGGATTTTTTATTGAGGTTTACTCCTCTTGACCCGGACAAACGCCCCGCCGGTCCCCGGCCCCTCAATTGGGGTAACGGGTTGCCCGACACGCCCCCGGAGTTCGGGAGACGTGCCGCGCGCCTACATCCCGACCGCGCTCTGATTAGCAGAGTACGGCGGGAGCAGGAGCAGTTGCTGTCCGCGCCGGCCGAAGCCGGTACCCCCAAATCTGGAGGGCGTTCCCCTATCCGCAACCCGGGGACGCGTCCGATAGCGATACTGCTGGATCGCTTCCCTCTCCACAGGGAGAAGGCGGAACGAAATACAATACCTACGTAGATTTAGTGAAAACTAGCTAACCTGCCAACAACTTCGTTCGTGACGTGTGGTCCCAACGAAAATAATATCCATATTGATATTATATCAAAAATTCGCGTTTACCATCTTGAATCTTGAAAAAGATGTTGTATTGAATCAGGACCCACCAACACCATGAAAATGATACCAATAATGATATTATATCAAAAATTAGTGTCTGCCATCTTGGATTCTTTTTCTGTTCGTCAACACGGATGCTTATGCAACGAAACGACACCACTTTCACTGCACAAAATCCACTCTGAAGCAATTTTGAACTATCGAAATAAAGATTGATGTCTTCACTCCATAGGCAACTTTAAAAAATAAGGACATGGCTATGGCCATGTGGCGAAGTGGGGATTACATTCCTTTGCCTTCGTAGAATAGTGAATTTGAATAGCCCCCCATCCAATAGCGTTTATTCCTGCCGGAATATCTAAGGAATATCCAATCAAAGGAATTAATTTTTTGACGTGACAACGTCTTATAATTCGATAGAGCCGGCTGCACGCACGAAAAAACATGACGCATGCGGCGTTACCTCGTGTAAGGCCGGCAAAACAAATGAAATTAAATTTTTGAAGTGAAACTTCTTTATCGGCGTTGGAAAAAAATTTACCGTCACATTTTTCCGTTACGCGCCATCTTTTTTGTATTCATGTCTATGTAAGGCCATAAAGAAGTTTCACTTCTTAAGTGTGTACACTAGTACACGCACACATTTTTTCTTTTGAAAAATGCTACCATTCCATCAGTATTTTCTTAAGACGTTGTCACGTTCAACTATCGTCAGTAAACCGACTTTACAGACAACCAATTTTAGTGTATGGTATGAGCTAAGCGCGAAAGATAGACTGTGTAATTTTTTTTGTCATTTCCGTCGCGCCTACTCTTCGCAACAAATTTGACTTCGTTAGATAGAAAGTCACAGGAAAGCATGTAGAGATGACACTGATGACATTAGTTAGTCGCTTCAATAAGCTTCAACGGTTTCATTTATCCTAAGATTTATCTCTTCAATGCTCTTCAATGATACTCTATTCTAGGTGATCCATTAGGACAAGTTTTGGAATAAACGCTAGTCGATGGGGGGCTATTGACATTATTGACATTGACATTTCGATTTCGTCTCAAAAACCGTTGGAGTTTGTGTGTTGTGTACCAAGTTTAGGTTTATTGCTGAAAAACGAGTTGATTCTCATCACAGTTGTATTTAATCATCATAGATACTTGCTAGTAAACTATGTTATTTATTATAGAAAAATAACCTATTAACCAATTGCCCACATCCCACACAAATTGTTGCCGGTATGGAATCTAAAAGTGAAATATTTTCACGAAGGCTGGTGGTTGCAGTTTTGTGGAACTTATGCCTGCAGATTCTACTGGCGGTGATGATAGTTTTCGTGATTCAAGTTGATATATTGCACCCATTATCATGGATATCATCCACTGTTCAAGATATTTTTGGTTGGAAAATGGGACTGAACCTAATACTACTTGCAATGGTGTCTTTCTTTCAAGCTTATGTGTATGGAAATTACTATATGATGCCGCTGCCTAAATACTTTACACGATTTTCAATGTTTATCAATATGTTTTCATTACAGAATATTGTGTTTAGTGTTTTATATGCCCTTAGTGGATATTTTACTATGAGTTTGTACTCATCTTTGGCAAAAAGTAGTTTTTACGTTTTGAAGAAACAGTGTGAAAATTATGATGGCCAATGTATAATGGAACAAAGCTTGTATCTACAATTTGGTGGAATGTGGATGGGTCTATATTACTTTTTGAATGTTCACATATTTGGTACTACAGTATTGATGTTTCCACATATTTACCAAGATAAATTTCAGCAGATAAAACATGCAGTTGGAAATATTTTGTCAACTGGTTTTAGAAATTCAATGGCTCCTGTAACATACTTTAGTATATTTTACTGCTTGTGGGGAAATAAACCCAGAAATGTTGTATCAGAGGTGTATGGCTTGTTTTTAGAAGATCCTCCTCTTGACAATTTATTTAATCTGATTGGATCAGGAATTTGGATTGGATTATGGTTTTACAGTAGCTTATTCTTTGTATCAGTTTATACAATGAGAACTGTATTTAACATAGTATTAACCGAACCAATGAAGTTCCCCATTGAATCTAATTCTAGCTTGACATTGCATAATGCCTTAGCTCAAAAATCTCAATTTAATGGCTACCTGGGTGCTGAAGACTTAAGACTTATGGCTATGACAGATCCTGTAAGACGAAAACTTATTTTCACCCTGTCACAACCTGGAGGGCATCCAAGAAACTGGAATTCTTTACTGGATAAGTGTTTAACTCTCATAAATGATTTCACTAAGGAACTTGATAATATAAATGGGGACGGAAAGTTACTGGAAACTGAAAGGAATGGTAAAAACATTTTAAATGCAACTCCTAATTTTAGTGTGTATACTACAAATTTACGCAATATGGCACAATCTCCACAGTTGCTAGAGTTAAAAGATCATAACAGGAACCAAATCGATGATACATTTGCTAATGTTGCCAAGGAAGAATTTAACATTTTGCTTCAAAAATTGTGCCAAAAACCTGGAATTAACTATTTTTTTGGTGAAATGGCAGACACCAGGCTGAAGTTTTTGTTGATGCAAGCCCAACCAGTGATGTGGACTTGCGAAGGTTTAGCCTTTATAGCCGCTGCTTCACTAACAGAAGACAATTATGGAGTTGTGCAAACTGATTTGCCAGTTGTCTTGACAACTTTAATTAATTTGAAGCAAAGTATTGATAAGTTGACTAAACCTGGTCTCATACACAGGAAATATATTTTGAATGATGCTACAGCTGTCAAAATTAAGTCTGCTCTTATTTCTTCAGTAAAAAGAAGTATTTATAAGATTGTAATTACATTTTCTAAATATATTCACGAAATACCTTTGGATTCAGATATACAAATTGCCATACAACCATTTTTACTGTGTAAAGAAGCATAAAATTAGAGTAATAAATTATTTTTCTACCTACTAATAAATTTGTTTTCATTTGATAATGTAAATTAAAAAATACCTAGGAGTTTCTCCCGAGTTCTTGTTGTAAAAACACGTGTGGAGAGACTTAATTTTTAAACTCAATATACCATACAATTTGTTTGTTACTATAAGTACATTTTTACTTGACATTGGCGGAATGTGTTATATATAGCGAACGCCTTTTATTTAAAGAAGAAGAATAAAAAATACCTACAAAAAATTTAACAAATACTCCAAATTGAATTAAAACAAGTTTGTTCTGCCTCAATACAGGATTCTTTTCTAGTTTATGGAAAGGATTTTGTATGTAGGCAGAAGTACTGTCCTTACCTCCAGAGTCACACAGGACTCTGGAAAACTCTACCGTATAACTCAATACAGAATTACATTTCCCCAAGTTCCCCAGTTTGTATTTTCAAAGACATGTTACAAAAACTCACTTCTGCTTAGTCATAAAAAAATCTTGTGTAGTGCTCTATTCACCCTCTCACTCCCACAGACAATAACTGTCTCGTTCGCACCACGTCAGTTACACAAGAGCCATCGGCGAGAGTAGACGTGTTGGTAGACTGTCTATTATTATTATTATTTAGACAATTCGGGGCTTTATGCGTCGCTGCGACCTACAAAGATCTATTGTGACTAGCCTCCAAGTACTAGATTCGACCTTAAAGCTTGAGGTCGAATCTAGTACCCATCGAGGTCCTCTCCTTTACTAAAAGCCCTGGTGACTCCGAGAAGATCATCAGAGACATCTTGCAAAAATAGTTAAAAAACCGCCTAGAAGGAGTCGGACGCGCGAACGAAGGGTTCCGTGCCATAGATTTTATCAAGTGTCCGAAAATTATTTGAATTTTAAATTAAATATTTTGTTAATATTTCAAGTTTCTACCTGTTATCGTTAATAAGACCGAGAAATAAATCACGTTTGTTGTTGAGCCCCCTTAAATATTAATTTTATTTTGATTTAATTATTTATTTTAAAAGTGAATAATATAACCCCCGGGATAGAACCGCGACACCCCAGGGCGTCGCGACGCACAGTTTAGGAAACCGTGATATAGGCCTATATACCTCCATAACATCACTCTTCGACTAATAGGAGTTGAGCATCAATGAAAAATGTTGTAAAAACGGGAAATCCACGCGGACGAAGTCGCGCGGGCACAGCTAGTAATATTTATAAAACCGACTATGGGTTTTTGGGCGAAACGTAATTCTGGATTGAGTTACATAGGCTCAGAAAGTTCATTAAAATTTCTGATAAACTCCTTTGGATGAATATCTTCCCCTAAAATCTAAATAATTTATCAAGTTTAATTACGTCTAAAAAATATTGGTTTTCATAAAAAAAAAACAGCTTAATACACTACGTATTTTAAACGCGCAGATGACGCGCGTACGTAACCGCACGTCAAACGCAACCTTGTTACAGGCTGTAGTCGCTTATAGCTTCCGCGTTTTGATCAGAAATTTGGTCATCAGTGGTACAATCGGTACAACAACCTACAACAATGACGTAGGAATTGGGTACAATCGAGGAGCTTATATTTTTTCTTAATATAACTTCGTGGGTACAATACAATTTTGCCGCGCTTTTGTATAGATTCAAAAATATATTATGTCAAGTTTTATTTTTTAAGAGATTTAATTGGTTTGTTCTCACTTGTTCGATCGTTTTAACGAAACAATATTTTTTATGAAATTTTATTATTGTTTATTTCTCGATTATATAAAGTACGGGGTCGAACAAATGGGAAAAAAAAAATCTCGTCAGTTCGACCATCGACCAAATGAGAAAAAACAATCTCACTAGTTCGACGATTGAACTAATGAATCGAGCAAGTGAGAACAAAGGATTTATAGTTGGTTTACCCTTCCCACAGATATATCAATCTAAGGAGATCGGTCGAATCGACGAGTTCATAGAAAGATAGAGTGTCGCGATCAGCGGCCGTACTACATAACATGGTTCTAGTTCAGCATGCCGTAATATACACTATTCATTGCGCGCGTCTTAAGGACTGCGAAGCGATGTAAGTTAAGCACAGCCGCAAAGGAGATTGGTCAAATCGCTGAGTTACGTATTCACTTGACTTTATCACAAGGCGAAGTGGCGGAAATACCTATATGTCCACAGGGCAATTTAATAATACAAGGAGATAGGCCAAGCCTATCTCCTTGTATTATTAAATCTGCGACCCTTCCCCATCGCCTACTTTGTGGATCTAGCTAGTTTCCCTTATAATTTTGCCTTCATCACCGCGAATTTAAAACTGCTATTGCCGCGATTATTTTAAACGTGTATTATTAAGAATTTTCTCTTATGGGTCTTCTTCTGCACGAAAAGCTGGAAGTGTTTTTAAAATAAAACAATGTTTTAAAAAATGAAGATATTTATTAAACTTTTCTAAAGTTAATAAAACAATATTTTCTTAAAAACCTATTTGCTATAAATTTCTTGCTAAGTACCTAGTAAGTATATCATTTTCTATAGGCATTTAATCAGTATAGTTTCATAATTTCTATAAAAGGAATTTATAAAAAAAGTAAGTAGGTAAGTACCTACATGTAATCTGAAACACTTGAAAATCATAAAAATAACAAGTGTAGGTAGGTATTACAGTTCACACCTTTACTTGACTTAATATATTGTGGACGAAAAATACTAAAAATTTTGATTATTTATTTATTATGCATTATGTAAATTTCTCAAAGCAGTGTATCTTCGTCACGTAGATCACTGCTCAATAGAAGCGACCGTTGACTCGCAGCTCCCAAAAGTGCTGTGCGTTCAGCAGACGATGTGCCTGATTCGTAACTTAGGGAGGCTGTAACAAACATGATGGCTGTACACAAACGATGGCAGTCAAGCTACCAGAAACTGTCGAATTTCTTCAGTAGTTTCAACTCTATGGCTATGGATTAAAGTTGCGATTTTATTTAGAAGTTTGGCAATTTTGGGTAGCTTGATTTGGCGTCATCTGTACTTTGCACTTATACAAAAATAACCCTATGTGTGACCAAAAATAACTACAGTGTATATATGAATAAGAATATCTACTATCACTAATGAAGCTAAAATAATGTTGTAAGTTTTTTTTCATTGAACTAATAAACTAATTTGATATTATAGTGATTTTAAATAATATACATATCAATTGAAAATCACTAATAGTTATAGTAATAAAATAAATAAAATTCAAGAATAATATGCATTTAGACATTTTTCTCCACATAAAAATGAGGGTGTTACAAAAAGTTAGTAAAGTTGGTAGGTTAATAATACGTATTTTATTTAGATGTATTAAAAAACTTACAACAGCGTTTATAGTGACTTTTATGGTAGCTCAGCTGCCAAATAAAGCTTATGATAAAAATACATACTTAATAGTGGAATAAATGGTAAATAGGTATTTAAGTTTAAAAAGTCTAGTTTAAATTCAGTTAGCCTTGTATTGGCTGCACTCAATAGCCTTTGTTCTCATTAGTTTGACTCGTCTGTCCTACAGTGGAACTAAGCATTATTTTTCAACTACTTTATATTGCAGGACAACGTGGCAAAACTAATGACACGCGAATTTTTAAATATGCGGAAACTATGCGGTAGGACCAAAAAGAAGGCAGTTTGCTTAATTTTGGTCGCAGTTTAACCTAACCCAACCTGTGCCCTTAAGACAGCAAAATCATATCGGACGAAGCTGCGCGGAAATCTGGTCGGAAAAAAATGCGCCCCTAAGGCTACACCGTAACCGAATCCCGAGTGTTAACATTTACATCACAAAATTTTCAAATGTTCCTACTATTGAAAAATTAATGTACATTATCATCTTGGGCGTCATTCATTATGATGTACGTAACACTATTTTTGCTAGAGCGAATATCAGGTTAGGACTAGCCCATTCTACCGATGTACCGATCCAACAAATTAGTTTAGAGATTAAGTACATCAATTTTGGGATGTTAAGAACGGAGCTCTATAATCGTCTATGAGTTACCAGAACGCATATCTTAGCGAAGAGTCGCGACGATATAATGCAACTCTCCAAAAATATAATATGACCTGTGAGCTAGTCAAGGCTTCAATTTGATGAAAAAAATCATGACACTATGATAGGCGCGCAATCAAATACAGTCGAATTAGGATCTACAAAGAGATTGGAAGACAGGGATATTGTAATATCATTTCTTCAAAAAGATACCAATGATAAATACAGGGTTCATGCAATGAATTTGGAAATGCAAAATGACTGGACAAGTTTGGGGCGATTCTGTATTCGGCTGGCTTTGATGTGGCGCACTCTATTACACTATTGGTCGCCCGCGCTGCTAATGACTCTGCCTGCCCGCCTAGCATGACCACCGAAACGCGATATGATATAGCCATTTATCGCTTTGAGCTGTCAAAAAAATTTAGAAGTAACCGCCAACTTGAAATTTTATCGAATCTGCGAACTTGTATGAGACTTAAACATGTTTGTAGTATCGATAAAATTTCAAGTTGGCGGTTATATCTAATTATGTTGGACAGTTCAAAGCGATAAATGGCTGTATCATATCCTGTTTCGGTGGTCATGCTAGGCGGGCTGGGGCCTTATCGTGCTATTTACAACTTTTTACCAAAACCAAAATCGTTATCGTTTTCATACATTTTGACAGCTGTCAGCTGAAAATTTTGTTTTGGTTTTAACGTTTGTAAATAGCGCGATCAGGGGGCTGATCAGTGTAATTTAGTTTGTTGGGGGTAAGCTTCCGAAAAGACGTGCTACACATACGGAGTAGCGCCTGGAAGAGCTAGGCACATTGGTGGGATGGAAGGTGCTACTGGCGGCGGGTCATTATTCACGTCGTCACGATAAAATCTTAGTAGCCAATTCGTGAAGCATAAGCCTCGTAAACTTTACCAAGGAAGGCTAAATATCGAATCGAATCATAAAATAATATTCTAGACATGTATGAGAAACAATAAAATATACCAAACGACGTAGGTAGCGGTTTCTGCATCTCTCAAGTGTCTACTGTTTGTTAGTCGAGCTGTCTGTATATTGGGAAATGAACATCCCCCAAGACCTCCCATCGAACCAATCACAGAGCTCTATTCAATGCAATGCGTATACATATCCAAGATTCGAGTAACCTGATAGTAATGTTTGTGAATACGGGTGTAACACCTGTATTCACAAACATTACTATGAGATCACTCGACACTTGGATAAGAAACGAACCAATCACAGAGCTCTTTTCAAGGCCATTGCGTTGAATAGAGCTCTGTGATTGGTCCTTTTCTGTTGCCTAGTTCATATCGTTGAATGTACTGACGTTTTATTACTTCAAACGAGCTTCGAATTTTAAACTTTTGACATCTGGACGTTGCTTTTGACATCTCGACGTGTGCGTTTTTTAATATAGCTAGCTAGCTACCTAAGCTGTGCGTTCATTTTAAAGTACGCATAGTTCCGATCCCCACTTAAGTATTGTCTATGAATAGGTCTACGACCCTGTGCGTCCACGCGCACTATGAGACATCAAAATCCTTGCCATATGGCACGCACTGAGAAATGCCTTATTTTGCATTGCATTGTTTTGTACCACGATAAGCACTGTTTGAGAATACGGGTGTTAAGACTCCCTCCCACCCCCTACGTAAGTAGTAAATGTTGTACTCTAATATTATGCAGGACTGTGTAGGAGAAAAATAGTTTCATTAGTTCCACCGTAGGATTATTGAGAACAAGCCGTGAATAGAGCCTGAAAGTAAAGCTAGCGGGCGTACAAGCGGTACATACGAAGCCGTGATTACCGTCGGGACTGGCCCTCGGCGTGGTCTGGTCGCCGCAGTCCGGGGACGCCAGCGCCGCCCGGAGAGAGCCCCCGGGAGACTCCGTCATCGACGCCTGGAGACTGTAGCTTTCCCTAAAATGCACAGTTTTTCATCTATAATTGAGACTGGGTACCGTCAACTATCCCTATGGTAAGTTTAGTTATGATTGAAATTGATACTGAATTAAAAAAAAAACAATATTTAAAATTAGTCTCAGCGCTTATCCATGACAGGATTTTTTTCCATGTTTTTCGTTTTCTATTTAATTTGGTATCAATTTCAATCATAACCCCTATGGGGTCTCCCATTAATCACGTGATGTTTTAGCAACGCTAATTCGACCTATTCATCGGTTAAAAGTACTTCGGAAACTATATTGAGCTCAAATTAAGTTGCTGTAATGAGATGTCTGCTCAGCAAGATACCTACTTGCATTTATGAATTTTAGGGACTGATCAAGATTTTTAATTTTTAACATCTTGCTAATGGGTTTTGCAATAGGGACTGCGGGTACACTTTGACAGCTGTTGGCGGCCATTATAGATTGTCTGACAGATATTTGACAGACAAGCGATTCAATGTTTTGGCATTTATAAAGATGGCTAACTGAATGTGTTGAAATGATTAAAGATCAAAACGACTTTACTATTCGTGCGTTACGAGAAAACTATTAAAGGATAACATAATTTATAATGGTACCCGTAATAACGGTACGGCTATGTTCAGGTCAGATACCCTTATTTTAAAACGGTTAGACTCGCAACGTTGCCAGCTCGTGCGCTTGCCATCCGCGTAAATTTTATTCTGCTCAAAATAAATATCATTGACAAGGACAGAAATGTTTGCCCAATCTTGTATGGACGTTGGTTTCACAAAAACCAATTTTGTACCTCAATAAAACCATACCTCGATTTGTGGGGTTTGAAATACACAATCTATTGTTAAAAAGTCTTAAGTTCTATTTTATTGTCGAGAACTAGTATAGGTATCCGTGTTAGTAGTATAACAAACGCTAGTCAACTAAAAGATTATGAAACTTAATGTTCATTGGAGCCGCATTCAAAGTACATCGCGACGTTGCCATTCTTATCGGTACCCGATTAAAAACTGATAACCTAATATTTAGGGTACCTTTATTAGGGTATCGTATCATTACGGTACCCGTTGGAAAGTTTTGATAATATCGGTCGCGTGTAACTGCTACCCTAAATTTCAGATGTCTTAATGAGTCATTGAATTTGGATACCGTTTATAATGATACCCGAATTTTGTGTTACCGCTTAAAGCGGTTTTTCATTCCCTAGTTTCAAGGAAGGCGTGAAAAAGTTTCTGCTAGGTCGGCAACGCACGTGATACCCCTGGTATTGCAAGTGTCCATAGGCTGCGGTGACCGTTTACCATCAGGCGGACTGTATGCTTGTTTGCTACCGATGTGGTATTCAAAAACTTCCCTGTCAAAGCAAAAAAGTAACGTGTTTTTATTCCTGTTTCCCCAGTCCCTTATTGAAAAGCCCTTATGTTATTGTTAGGATGACATATACACAATCACATACACAAGACGTCATGCTTCGCTGTTGGACGTCGTGAGTCGTCCTCGAGGCGTTGAAATCCAAGTTTAAGCAAAGTTTAATTTAGAGATTAATCAAAATATTTGGCTCAATACTATTTTTGGTAGTTTATATTATTGCAGCATCAAATATTATGTAAAATACGACCATTAGATTGATTTTAAAACTACAAGTGATTAGCGGAAACGTCAATTAAAAAGGTAACTAATATTTATTCACCCGAACTGCTAATATATTTTAGAATGTAACACTGTCCTATTATATACTTTTTGGCTACATAAAATATAGGAATAGACCATACTACAAGAAAATCCTTTTTTATGGATTGAGAATCTCGGATTAGATCGCTCGTCTTATTTTTTAGGTTTGTCGTTAAAAATAATAAACTTTAACGTTATTATATAATTTAATTTGGTAACCTTTTCAAACATGTCAAATCAGCTAAATAAAAACTATAAATATTAAGATTTGTTTTAAAAGGAATTTCAATATTTTCTAACTTTAATAAAAGGACCTTTTTCAAACGTCAAATCAAGGGAATGGCATATTCTCTTAGAAAAGTACTGTGACGACCGCCAGAATCGTCTGGGGCGTAGCTCTTAATAAAATACTGAATTAAGTATCGACTTTATATCGCAAAGCTAACACAATATCAAAGTCTATTTTGCACTGTGACAATATGGTACAGCGCGAGGATCCTTTTTCTAAGAGCGCGACGGTCGAAATCTAATGTGTCAAATCCTATTCTTTGACCGAGCGCGGATCGCGTAACTGGTTCAAAGCAAGCTACTGTTTATCCTTTCTAAACGGCAAACTCGATGTCCCAGTGGCGTAAGGGTCGAGAGTATCGAGTTTGCCACATTCCCCCTGTATGTGACGACCGCCGGAATCGTCTAGGGCGTAGCTCTTAATAAAATACTGAATTAGTTATCGACTTTATATTATTTTATATCGCAAACCTAATACAATATGGTACATCTAATGTGTCAAATCCTACTAAATTGAGGTGTCTTTGATTAATCTCTATTTCCTGTGGAGTTCAACCCTTGCCGTCATATCACGAACGGATCATGCGACGCCATAATGCGAGTAATCCTATTTACTGATGCATGAATGCTAGCCTGTATCCGGAGGTAGAAGAGGTCTGCGAGATCTCGCTGTCGTAGGAAGTGTCCGTGGCCGGGAATGCCCCGGGCTGGAGCGTTTGAGGCCAGGGACGCCTTAGCGGGGTGGTGTCCGCGCCGGGAGACGAACACTCGTCCGACTCTAAACGGACGTGGGACACCTGTAAGATTGCCAGTTTTAAGGTGGTTTTTGTGAAGCACACTTATCAGCTAAGACAGGCAGGTAAACGCTCACCAATAGCTCGAATGACTGATATTTATGATAGCTATTTTAATGAAATAGATATATTTGTGACTAGTATAAGTTTATTTGAGAAAGCAGTGTACAATAAGTTGAGCGAAATTGACACTAGTTCAAATTAACCAAAGAAGATTTCAATAGTACTTAAATAACTGAAAATGTTATCTGTGGTTAACGATGTTGGTTTCACAATTAGTAAGATTGTCATATGACCTACAATGTACTATTGAGATTTATTGTGTAACTGTTTGTTTGACCCCAATAAATGAAAAAAAAGACAGGGAATGTCTCTTTTTTTCACTATGAACGCAGCGGTTACGGTTACACCGATTTGTCAATATCGTAAGACGATCGTAACTAAATAATCAGACGATAATTTAGTCTTGTGTGTGTTAAATGAGAAAAAAAAATTAAATTTAAATGTTATAAAAGCTTGTCACGATATTTACAGCGATAGAATCGGCAAAGAGAGAGTGTTCGAGCCAGGGTTAGAGGAGACCCATGGAGCCATGCCATCTATTGAGCATAACTGGAACCCAACGTCGTCGTGTAGTATCGGGTCCCAATGACGTCACGTCGTGTCACTACGTACTCGCAACGTCGTGCCAATGGGTGACCGCCACATCAAGTTTACCAGCATGATCTACCATGCCATTGGACATAAGCCCCCTCTCCCTGTTTCTTGCTTAATTGTTAATTTTTGTAACCGAACTTTGATGTCACTTCGATTAAAAACGCAAGATGGTCAAGTACACGCATTATCTTATTTTATACTCCAGTAACTGCACCTCAAAAAACTATTTTCAAATAGCGGTTAACGCACTGCCGGCGCACTGCTTACAGAGAGTAAATATCTAAACTATGATCGAAGTAAATCTCGCGACAAGTTTTTATAACATTAAAATTTTCAAAAATGTTTTTTTATAGTAATTGATTAAGTATAACATAATTAACGCCCTTAATCTTTAAAATCTATCGTAAATCCTTACATCAGGTTTAGTATTCCTGCTCCTTCGGAACTTGAACGTTTTCTTCGAAGGGCCATGAGAACGCTGCAGTCTGGGGCGATCATTGGGGTCTGCATTGTCGGGATCAACCTCGGTACTCCTTACTAAAGCGGCCCCTTCATTTTCAATGCACGACTCAGAATCGCGGGTGTCACGTGGTGATAAAGGAGATAGGGGCGACATTGAAGTTTCACCTGCGTTTGATTGAATGGAAGGTTAGAAGAATCATGGATGTCTACTTCATTACATCATCATTATTGCAGAGCAAATAATAATAAAAATTAGTTAAATCAAAGCAGTGTGATTGACACATTTTATTACTTCACTACATAGTATAAAACAAAGTCGCTATCCGCCGTCTGTCTGTCCCTATGTATGCTTAGATCTTTAAAACTACGCAACGGATTTTGATGCGGTTTTTTTTTAATAGATAGAGTGATTCTTAAGGAAGATTTATATGTATAATACATGCATATTTACATAAACATTGCACCCGTGCGAAGCCGGGGCGGGTCGTTAGTTTATATATAAAATACAGACTATGATGATGGAGTTTCTTCCGAGTTCTTATTGTAATAATACGTGTTGAGAGACTCCATTTTTACTCAATCTACCGTGCAATTTATGGTTGCTTTGATAAAGCTATTAATTAAGAAGAAGAAAACTATGATGATTCAGCCTCATTTATCGGCAAAAGAGCGCCCCCTAGTGGCAACACCAACTAATCAGTGCCGATAAAGGTGACTAGAAAATGGACAGCAAAAAAACATAAATGAATAATGGTGAAGTGAACAGTATCTACAATGAGGTGAAATAATTAATTAACCTACAGTCGAACTATTTTCAGTACAGGTGACTCACGCGTCCTGCCTTCGATTTAAACTTTTAAAAATATAATTTTGCTCTGCAATATTTTGGTCCTTCGAGCCGGATTAGACATTGATGATTCAGCCTCCGTTGTCAGCAACAATCATCATCAAACTTTTCGAAGGTGGTGGCAAAACAGTTGCTACGTAATATTGAACTTTACAACTTCGAAATAAGTTTTAAAAACAAAAGAACTATATCTTTCTCCCCTTATAAAAAAATAACTAACATCTATACATATCAATGACAAACCAGATCTTTTTACATGGTAGTAGTACGAGAGTTTAGGACTGTAACACCACCAAGCTAGCTTAAATAATATAATAGAGTCCACAAAGAAACTGATGCCTAGAAACAGCCAGAACAAAATAAAATAAATTTATCGTGTCATTCTTATCTACTGAAAGATATTAATTCAGGTTGACTAAGTTGTAACTATATTCCATTATAATTTCCAACATTCAAAGTGCTGTAAATATTCAATGGTAAAATCCTGTTAAAGTTTTCCTATTGATATTATATATCCGGATTGAAGCATCATGTTTGATGATGACAGTAATGGATGGCTCGAATCAGCGCGAGATTACACTCTCCTAGTGCTACAAATTAATTAAAAGCGCGAACAATAACAAATAAAAATGTTACCTGAGTTCAATTTAAATTCCACGGACGGGACGAACCGTAATTTAGTTTGAGTGCTCCCGTACGACGGAGTGCTGACTGCATGTTTGGTGTCACTGCCGAAATTGTTGGATCCTAAACAGGTAAACACATCAACCGATAATTATGTAAAAAGTATTGCCAACTGCTTAATAATAATAACTATCAGTAGCCGGGACCCTGATCTTGCTACCGATGGGGAACTGCATTTGTGTATTTATAAATGTTATTTTTTTTGTTAAATGTGAGAAAACGGGATTTATTCATCCGTGAACATGGCGCATGAAACTGCGGCATGGAACATTTCATGAATAGCATGTGAAAAATTATATGATTTTTTTCATGGGCTTATGTCATGTGGGTTAATGTCATGGGCTCTAAAAAATAAAAAAAAAGATGACACAAATGCCAAATCTTTGAGCCATCAATTTAAAAAAGATGGATGGGAAAGACATTTTCTGAATGTAAAATAATTATTTCGTCGAAATGGTGGTAGGGCTTTTGACGATTTAAAAGTACTTAGCAAAGTCCATTTAAATAAAGAGCTTCTTCATTTCATTTCATTTCTGTTAGTAATTCTACGCTGCCCTTTTTGTGAGATATTAAAAAACACTAAACGTATCGTTTAGTTTTTTTTTTTAAATATCTCACAATTTAGCAAGTAATAAATTCTGAGAAAAAGTGTTCTAGCTCCAAATGGTTTCGTAATTATCATAACTACTTTTTTAATGTTGTCAATTGTTTGCGCTATGTCGGTGACCTTGGTTCTCCTGCGATCTCATCATTTCTGATATGATCACACAGAGAAACTCCGAGCATAGCCCTCTCGATTGACCGTTGAGTGACTTTGAGCCTTATTATAAGACCCATTGTAAGCGGAGACGTTTCGGTTCCGTAGGTCATCCATCACTGGCAACACACACGTATTGATACGTATATACTTTCGTCTTGAGACACTGCGGTTTGTTGTTTGTTGGCCTACCGACATAGAAATGAGTTGCCCAATTTTCTAGTTCGCGTTGGAATGATAGCCACAGTTTGTCGGCGATTGAAAGTATCTAGGCTAAGGAACCGTTTAATACCAGGACAGAAGGCCCATTTCTTGTTAGAAAAAGGCGTTTACAAACTTTTTAGAAGTGCAAATTTCAAAGATTTGATAAAGCAATGTTTACCATAAAAACTTAAGCACCAAGCACTGACAACTTTGACAGCGAAAGCAGTGCCTCGGTAGCGTAGTGGGCTAACACAGCCGCCCGGATTGCGGAGGATGCTGGGTTCAATTCCTGCCTGGGGCAGGTCGATGTTTTAGTGTATTTTTTTCTAGTTTTAGAAAAAATATGTTATTTCTAGAAAATAATTACCCATATGCGAGGTATTACTGCTGCCTAGATTGTTGCTGTTGTCGCTGAGACGGCCGCTGTTCAGGCCTTCGAATGCTTGCATGTGCTGGCTGGTTGTGGAGCCGCTCGATACTGACTCTGTCATGTAATTACAGTGTATTTGCCATTAGAGAAAACGTTTTAAATTAGGCAATTATTTTCATAAATTCTTGTCTCTAAGATGGTGAAATCTGGGATTATATTATGTTATACTTATAACACACTCGGGGTTCGAGTGTGTCAATTGAATAACGAAAAGCAACATTGAAGGTGCCCAATTAGTAGGTCTCCTGAAATTAAGGCATAAATTAAAAAGTTCTTTTAAATCGTCGAAACTGAATTTCTTCACAATGTAGGTGGGAGTATCATTTAATATAAATTGATTTAGCTTATCGAATTTCACAAACAAGGCACAATGATCAAGTCACATCGGATATTATCCGAGTAAAGCTAGGAATTGATCCTCGACCACAGAAATAAATCCAGATAGAATGGTAAAGTGGGTGTGTCCCGCGTGCCCGAAATCTTTTCATATTGACAAGATTTCTCAAAAGTTCCGTCAGTGCGCGTCGTGACTCGTCACAGAACGTTATCAGTTATTTATTAGATTAAGACTAAAATGAGTTCACTATCGATTATGAATATGATTGAGCGTGTCACATCACTAATTAACTCAATGTGACGTCATCTAGTGGGCGGGGCTGGCGAAAAAAGTGACCACGCATTGTTTGTATGAAAACGAGTTATGATCGCCTTTCTATCTTGATTTATTTCTGTGTCCTCGACCATTAGGTGGTGTAGTGTATGCGCAATTGCACACCCTATTCACCCTCTCACTTCCACAGACAATAACTGTCCCGTTCGTACCACGTCAGTTATACGAGAGCCATCGTCAGTTATACGAGAGCCATCGGCGAGAGTAGACGTGTTGGTAGTCTGTCCATTAAGTGCGTGTACGAGCCTGTGAGACATCCCACTATAGGACTGGTTTTACAGGTGGGAAATTCTACTCATCTCTCTCATGGGTGATTGAGTAAGACAAGTGGCAGTCGTATTTTGTTTTGTTCTTGACAGGGAAACTCTTCGCGTTCATTTCACCTGATGCTAAGTGACGATACGGCCGAAGATGGAATCGAGTTTCTCCGGCAACATGCTATCTTATCAATAATTGTCAGAACAAAATATTGCTGTTAACATTATTATTATGGCGACATATTTTGATAAGATGATGGTAGCTACAAATTTGTACTACCCTGCGGAATCCGGAACATCTGCATTTAATTCCAGTGTACGAACCACTATCGGCGGTTAATATTGGGCGAACTACTGGATCACTGAGGGTTAAATTATATCATTTCATTACACTCATTACCAATGAGGATCAATCACATAATAGCAAATCCAATTTTTACTAAGTACATCGTAAGCGCAATAAATTACTGAGTATTTCATTTTTTTAATTATTAAAACACGTCAAGAAATTATCGATTTATTTAAGTTTTTCTGAACGGCTACTTTGAAACGCGCGCTCCTATTTGATTGTTTACGATGACGTCATTACGACGAGCGACCGCTAGAACAAATTCATTCTCCGATTCAGGGTTTCTGAAACTAATTCACTAAAGTTGCTGTATCTTCGTCATTTTTAGTCCGATTTAAATATTTTTTTTACAGTATTTACTGTTTTTTTGTCACCAAAGTCTCACCCCACAAAAACATGACTGATCCTCGTTGTTTAGGTGTAGGTAGACCATTAAAAAAATCGGGAGTGGTCTCCCCTTGACTTTCTCGTATACCGGAAACGACTCAAAGGTTGATAGAAACCTTATATTTTGATGTCATACACGTATCTTAAATTTGGTTGCAATAAGTTAAAGCATACTCGAGTTATCGTGCTAATGCACAGACACACACACAGACATAATTCCAAAAAAAAAAATTTTTGGACTCAGGGAGGTGCAAAACGTGTAAATAAGTCAAAATCTCGAGGTCCAATTTTTTGACGATTACAAGACTTCCTCTATGCTACGTTACGAGAAAGTAAAAACGTCACCTCTTTGAGCAGAAAGGGGTGCGGGATGATCGGGTGTCCTCGGCAAGCCCCCACCTCGTCCCACCAACATTGATATCAACGAGGGCCGATGTTGCTGATGTTTCTCCGGTACTGCAGTACGAGGGAACACTTCCGACGCCCTTTTGCCGGCGCCCTGGCCAAGGTTTTCGGCTATTTGTTCTGGCAACAAACCTAGATTAATACGTACCCTGTTTTCTTTATTAATATCTTTGAAGTCGAGTAACTAAGATATACCAGGACAATCGATTGACTAGAGATTTAGGGCGCTATCTCATTAGGACACCATGGTGGCCCAGCCAGTAGCAACAAAATGTATAGAGGTATATGGAAGATACCACTTGGTGCCTCTTGGTTGCACAACCAACGAACCATTTCGATTTCGAACGAGCAGCGATTGGTTGCGCCACCGTGGTGTCTTAATAAGATAGTGCCATAAGGGCTTCACTATTACAGATTTCCAATGCCATACTACTCGTATAACGTTGAAATTTAATAAGTTGTATTCTTCGATGAAATACTATACAAATAATTTGATTCAATTAATTGTTTGGGGTTTTTATTTTACCGATTATCTACTATTTCTTCATTTTAAAATTATTCACTATTGTCTATTTTTTTTAAAGAAACGAGTACTGACAATACTGCATTGCTATTGGTCGACGTAATCAACTTTATGTTGATTACGTCGTTAAACACCACAAAAAACCGGCATGTATGACAAATGTGCCATGAACAAAAATAGTGACGCCGCCGTGCGCTCTAAAAGAAAAGTTATAAAATTGACGAATTTCGAACTTTTTTGTTACAAAGAGTAACTTTTGAGCAGTTTATTAATCAAGTGTCTCCAGAAAGTTTATCAGAAGGAAATGACAGCGATACTTTTTAAGATTACAAGAATTATATAATAACTATATGATTTATACGTTCTAGTGCATAAATTATGAATACTATATCCAATATTGTTTTATTGTTATTTATTTATGAAAATATTATAATATCACGTGAACAGAAAATGTTAACATATACAATCAGTTTAGAAGTATTTAATATGAAGAGGCCTTTACAATTTCAAAACAAGAACAAAGGCTTCGGTCCCGCCCGTAACATGACCCATCTCACTCTGTCAATATCGGAGATATGTGAGAGACATACTCAGTACCGCTTGTTCCCAACGAGTCATACTGTAACCTGTAACACTGTGACTCGTTGGGACAACTTTGTAAAATAATTCCCAACCAGTCACGCTGTTACACGATGAGACATCCTTTTTTAAATTATTTCCAACCAGTCACACTGTGACACGTTGGGAGACCTTTTCGAAATTTACGAAATACGAATACTCACTTAACAAATGATTTTTATTAAAGATAAACAGATATAGGTACTGTTTCCAGGCCACTAATCCCCATCGACTTTCCCCATCAATGTGGGATTTTGAACTTTTCAGCCTGTATGTTTCCAACCTGAAGTACCAGGCTACCATGACTATGCAGGAGATTTTTAGCATACTATTTAATAATAATTTATTTATAATAATGCATTATACATTATTATAATACATTATTATAAATAAAATTATTTATAATAATGTATTATACATTATTATAAATAATTTTAATATAAATAATGTATTATACATTATTATAAATATTTTTTTATAATAATAAGTAACCTCTTATATGAATTGTCCCAACGAGTCACAGTGTTACAGGTTACAGTGTGACTCGTTGGGAACAAGCTCTCAGTACTCGTATGTTAAAAAAAACAGACTATAGTCCTGATATATGAAAATAAACAACTGACAACTACATCCGAACATACCAAATTTGTATTGGTCATGCGTATCCCTCATAGTGCGCAGTTCTCTAGCCAGTTCAGCCAATAACGCGCCACGTGCACGCGCAGCGGGCAATTTAAGACCACGTACACGTTCGCGAACTACGAATTGCATATGGCGCTCGTTATCGCCGATTGGTGGTTGAGATAGCTGGTAGATAAAAAAATATTGGTGACAATAACTGTATGAACATTTTTCTAATAAGAAAAGCTAAATAGATAATAACAATTTCCGCTTGTTTTCGGATTTTGTGTGAATATCTATAGAATTTATTTTAGTTGACATTTTCCGTCAAATATTAAGTTAAAAATATGAATAGATCACTCTTTCACATCTAAAAGCTTTCGCATAAAAATATCATGGAAACGACAAAAAGAAAAATAAGTTAAAGCCCAATTACTTATTTCACTCAGCTAGTCTACGAAACGACATTTCTAACATAAAATGATTATACAGAAATTTTAATAAACTAAACACATGTATTTTAGAGAATAATCTTGTATACCGACCTTGTGAACGATAAATGGCTGCAGTAATATATAAAGAGGTGTTCTGTAAGTGACTACGTGTTCCAAAAAATCCCACAGGTGATGAGCGGCTTCGTTCCTGCGTCCAAGGTCACGCATAGCCCGAGCTATACGTCCCCACTCGCTACAAAGCTCGCTTGTGAAGCACGCACACATTACTTTTAGTGCTGTAAAATAAATAATATTGGAGATATAATCTTGGAAAAGCTTTATTTTACATGTATTTTGTTTACACCGAGTCTGAAAACAATTATGACAGGAATAGGTAGGTAGGACTTTCATAAATGTTGTATGAGAGAGAACATCTTTCCTCAACGTAAACGCATGTCTCAATATTTTTGTTTTAATTTAAACTTAAGATTGATAAATCAACTGCTAAATATGGAGTAAATTAACTAACATTTCACATTTTAGATCAAAACTCAAAGTCAAAAGTCAAAATTTGTTAATTCATATAGGTAAAATTTGTACACGAAAGTCAAATTATATGCCATCGCTTCAAGAGTCTACCAAGAGGCTTAGTTCTGACTCTGAGAAGGACCGGAAAGAAATTTAGCAAATTTCATCCTCCCTTTACATAACATAGTATTGATTTCGAAAGAGTCATAATTTATATGTTTAAATCCCATTCAGTTCAGCTATTAGTCTAACTCGCTTTTTTTAATCAAACATATACTTACAACTTTTCTAGGACTTTTACCTGTTTTAAACCTAATACCTAATAGGTACCAATAGTACCAATAATCTATGAATGGTAAAATATAACCTCTATGTCCTATATATAAATCTCAAAATCCTTTGAATAATAGACTTACCTAGAAACGCAATCCTATACAGCTGATTGGACAATCGTGTGGTGTTCCTTGTGTCCCTGCTTCCCGTGAACGTCAAAGAATTAGCTCTTGCGTCAGCCGCGTTTAGTTTGGCGTTAACGGCTGCTAACTGTCCGGGCGGAGCAGGGGGACAGAGCGCGTTAAGAACAACTGATACTAAATAACTTACATCAGATTGTCTAAGCGGTGGTACATCTGAAAGAGATATATAGATGATCAGAAACTTAAGAGACGAAAAGTCTCATCATTCTTGGATTCACTGTCCGGGTGCAGAGTTGCACAGAGGAGAACCAGGAGCAGTGCATGGGACTTGTATCACAAGTGTAAGTTTAAAGGGCCTTATGATGCGAATGCCCAATTTAGTATGGGACTTGAGCCATAATTGCGCTTTAATGAAATGAGTGCCAAAGACTGGGAAAACTCTATACTTTATGTGGGGAAAATAGCATTAAATTATTTTTGGGGAGTTTTGAGAAATCATAATTGTTATTAGTCATTCCGAGGTTACATTAAATTCAAATAATTGGCAGAATGACTGCAGTTTTTGGTTTTCAAATTCTCCTGAGAATTTCTCCCTATTTAAAGGAAGGCAAAGGAATCTAGCCCACGCCTTCGGTATTTTTTTTCATTCTTGAATTTTGCGTTAAAAACATGAACAAATGTAAAGTCAGGTATTTTTTTCTTTCTTGAATTTTAGGTTAAAAACATGAACAAATGTAAAGTCAAAGGGATCTGAGTCCATACATTCATGTCTTTTGTTTTGTTTATTTCTGGAATAATGTATGTTTTCAGTCAGCATTGTTTTCCCAATGTTAATAGTAGACCCTAAATCATTATTATTTTGTTACATTTTTTTAACTGATAAAGAGTCCATTATTGTATTTTGTATATAAAAGTTCGTTTTGCGAGATAACAACAGGATAAAACAATATTATTAAGCTTAATTGGATAGCCTTGTGGCCAATAATTTAAACAAGATAGATTTTTAATGATACTAACTAAACATGCGGCTGTATACACATAAATTCTTTTGCCTTCCAAGTAAAGGGTAAATAATACTGTAGTAGGAAGTCAGTGCAGCATTTAATTAAAAATATAACTCTTTAACACCATACTGTTTTGATATAAAAAATAAACAAGAATAAACCATAATTCGTGTGATTATTTTCGAAGTATATTTGGTTATTGCGCATTGTGGGCGGGTTTGGGTACTCTCCTTTACAAACATACAGATAATCACGCTCATAATCCTAAGAGAGCAAAGCTTTAGATAACATTTGGTTACACATATAATATATACAGACAGGGGGTAAAAGACATGAACAGTCGAACGAGAACCATGTATTCTGCTCACCATCATAACATTTTTTTGCATTTACACTATACCTGGGAAATTGATAGTTACGATTTTATTGAAGGTCAAAGTCATATTTTTTTTTAATTTATTATGAAAACGTATTCAAAACATTATTTCTTAATTATTGTCCAAAGAAACATTATCATTTTTTTTAGTATTTCATAACAAAAAATAGCTTTAAAACGTTAGCGTTCAATGTAGCTCACTCAATGCGGACGGACACAAACTAACGGGGCCGCCGTCTGGCAAAATTATCGCGGTTTTGCGACTTGCGTGCGAGTTTAGCGCTTTACATTGCGCGGTACAATTGCAATTTTTTTTAACACCATAAAATAAAAATCATTTCCCAGCAATTATTTTTTGAAATATTTCTTATTTTGATGTAGGTATACAATACATGTTTCTCGTTTGACTGTTCATGTCTTTTACACCCGATATATACCCAAAATAGTGACTGATTGCCAGCCTACACAAAAAGGGCACCAAACATAAAAACAACAAAACATTAAATGAACCAACAAACAAAAAGCCAACAAGTTACACTCTAAATTACTTAGCAGTCTGGGTAAGAATATCTAGTTACAAATAAAGTCACATCTAGCAGTATGGGACATGCAGTGCCTCATAATACACAAAATTCGAAAGTAACTAAACCTTCAGTGGACCAAGAAACAAAAGCTGAATTTGCAGACTTCTAAAACATTTCAGCAGTCCGGGTAAACCAAATTTGCTTATTTTATTATAATAGAACTTTGTCGTCGACTTATATTAAGCGACATTCGCTTGCCACTTAAATACCCATTGTAATAGGCACATAATATGTATATATTATGTTGCTAACAAGATTGCTCAAAACAAAGACTTTTCTAAAGTCTCTCTAACTTCTATAATAATTTCACTAGATAATTTTTATAAGAACATAACCGTATTGATGTAAATAAAATATATACCTTTTCTACCGCTTCCGACGCGCAAGCAAAGAGGCATGAACAAATTCATAAGCATGTTTTCTGTTTTTTCAGCCGATTGGAATATTGCACTACCTCCGCACATTTGTTCCAAAGAGTAACTATCCTGCAATTAAATATTAACAAAGGTCTCATATTATATACGTATAATATGTGTAGATGAGCCCGAACCCATAGAGACCAAACTCACAATCTTATTAGGCATAAAATTATTGTGTCACTTATACAAAAAGTGGCTTTAACCAGGGTTTATTACCGTTACTAATTTTATAAGTAGCGTTAAGTAACGATAATTTCATAAAGTTAACATTTTAACGTTAACACGGGTAACGGTAGTTTAGTATTGAATTAAATATATTAATGTAAACAATTAGCGTTAAAAGTATCGTTACTTTTTTCGTTACATAATGCGATGTTGCCTTACTGTGCGAATTTGTGAATCGTAAGAAAACGGAAGGAGATCGGGAGAAATAACGTTATTAAATTGTAACGATTGGTAGCCCAGAGCTTGGATAGTATTATAATTTACTGATAGTCATAGATAACATTAAATTAGTTTACCGGTAAAAGGCCTCGAAAATATCGTTACTAAGAGTAACTTTAACCTTACGCTTGGTAACGATATTTGGGGGGCCTTTGTATGATGAAAACAAGAATACCTTATTTTTAACGTTATTCAAAGCCCTGCGTCAAACCCTAATCAAAGGAGGGTCAGAAAATTGTCAAAAATACTTCACGCAATTAATGGACGCCCCCTGGACGTCAGAACGGAGTCTGAAGCTCTAGTTACAAAAAATCTGCACTTACCCCTGTATTTATAACTTGTAAGGCGATTAATCTGACTACTGTGCTACAGAAATGTGGCGGTGGAGGTTGCGACATTAGCGCCGCCGTCGCCGAAGATAAGTTCTCGCTAGAATTGTTTTCTGACACAATTAAGGCCTAAAAGAAATTAGGGAAAGTCAATTATAGATTCTCAATCAGTCGGTTTAAAGTTCAAAATCGATTAAAATTTTACCTGAACAGTGTTAAGTAACGTTTTCACTTGTTGCCAGTGCATTATGTAAGGACATCGAATCATAGTCTCGTATACGCCTTTCAATAATACCGCTGCTGAATCCCAATCTGTGTTTCTCTAAAAGTAAAAAATATAAAAGTCTATATAAATATAAAAATCTAAAAGTAAAAAGTAAAGAAATAAAACGTTTTGCTCAGTCGAATACTGATTAGCAGAGAATAATATTTAAAAAAAACGCGAGAGGTCCTACCTGGATTTGGAAAGCAATTATCAATCTGTGCTGATTTTAGGATACTACATAAATGCTTATATTTCTAATATTTAGGAAAGATCAGTTCTCAAAGTGGGATGTATCCAATGTAAAACCACAGTGTATTAAACCTCTATAGAATGTGATACTACCATGTTGGTCAATTTTTTATTTATACGCGATGATGACATGCACAGCATGTAGTCTAAACCAAACATTAAAATAATTAAATCCGCGTTCAATGTAATGCGACATCCTTGACAAGATTGTCCCGAGTGAGTGTATGAAGCTCGGGCTCGCCCCGCGTCCCCCTCGAGATTGACCTGTCTAGGCGGGCTCGTTGAACGACTATGAACTTTTATAGACTGTGGTATAACTCTGTAATGTTTTACAGGCAAACAAAAACTTATTTTTGCACTCACTATATTGAAACTGATACTATAGTCTATTTTTTTAACAAACGAGTACCGCAAAATTGTGTCTCCTGTGTGTCCCAAAATTCCATTTCACACAAACGCCACAAAAGACCGACTTGTATGATAAATGTGCCATGAACAAATATTGTTAGAGCAGTTTATTATTCGTGTCTCCAGAAAGTTCATCAGAAGGAAGTGACGACGATACTTTTTAAGATTACAAGAATTATTTATTAATTATTTGATTCATAAATTCTAGTGCATAACTACTATATCCAATATTGTTTTGAACAAACGTTACATGACTCATCTCACTCTGTCAATATCGGAAATATGCGAGGGACATACTTAGTACCCGTTTGTAAAAAAAATAGACTATAGTATCAGTTTCAATATAGTGAGTGCAAAAATAAGTTTTTGTTTGTATAGTATCTGTGATAAAACTATCTATTCGTACCATAACTATTAGAAAATGTCAAACAAAAAGTAATGTAATGACCCCACAATCAAGAAAGATATATACTTACTCGTATACTCGGTTTCTTGGCAATCTTAAGGAAGACTTTATCTAATCTTCTGAGTATCATGATCAGAGCCGGTCGCAATGCATCATCAGCCCAGTCAGCTGCTGGCAGTACTTGTGTCATGTATCGTTGTAAACCTCGACAACCCATTGATTCCGGATCGTAGGGAGAGACTTTAAGAAGGGAGTGAGCTATTTCTGCTAGCCGCTAAAAGAAATTAAAACTTTGTTAACTAGTGAATTTGCGTTATGTTTGCATGCTACTTGGAACCATGTAGATCCATTAGAAATTCATTCATCTACGTGAACAGTGGTGGCGCCGTATAAACATGATACATTTGTAAATAATCGGTTGGTGGTTAGATAAAAGCACAGATGACTTTTCAAAACTGACAAATTTCTTCAGTAAAATTTCAATTGGTGCCCTGGTGGCGTAGTGGTTAACGCAGCCGCCCGGATTGCGGAAGATGCTGGGTTCGATTCCGGCCTGGGGCAGGTAGATTTATTCCAGTGTGTTTTTTCTAGTTTTAAAATTTCCAATTATTTAACGATCATAGAGTTCAAACTGTATTTAACAAACATGATTGTTTGTGGTAGCCTTATCTGCCGTAGTCTTTACGGTACTTGTTTATAAGGTGTCAATTTGTCAAGGACCAGTGTATTTAAAACAATAGCATTAAGTAACAATCTTTAATAATGATTTTTTTTCCTATAACTATGGTAAGAAATTGCATTTTGCTCAATCCAAGTTAAGTTGGTGCAAATAAGACTTCAAAGTTTTAAAAGGGGTTTTAAAACTACAGTAATTTAACAAAAAATTAATAAATAATTCAACAAAAAAGTTTTTTCAAAACATTAAGATTACTTACAGCATGAGATTTGGAATCGAGAAGTTCAACAGGTTTGCCTTCACTGCCCCCACTGCCCTTTGAACCATTCAGGTCGAGGAGTCGAGATGTCGCTCGTCCGATAAATTCACCCACTAAAGATAACAGGACGTCTCTTGGACGACGGTATTCAGCACGCACCAACTAAAGTAGAAAGAGAGCCCAAATTAAGTATTATGATAACTTGGGCGATAATGGATAAACTTACTTAGTACAGTCAACAGCACGTTGGGCTATACAAAACTGTCAAAGGAGAATGGTAAACTTTCTAAGAACTCTGGGCCTAAGCGTTACACTGATGATTTTTAGACTGTTTTATAGAGCGAGAAATACACATTCTTTTAGTATTAATATTGTAATGCTTTTCTATGGGGTTAGCAAGATATGTAGATATTAAAATATACGATACCAAAAATGTAAACAGGCACAATCACCTTATTTATAGGCTTTTATTTATTAAATCTCGATAGGCATATTGCGAGAAAATGACCCACAACCTCCTCCTCCTTCCTTATTTGTGAAAAATGTATTTTTAAATAAAATACTAACAGATAATGGAATGGTAAAGATACTATACCTACCTCCAAATGAATCAAACCATACAATCATAAAGGGCTCATAAAGTAGAAAGTAGCGAGAATCGTCGAAGATAGTAATTAGGAATCAAAATAAAATCACGTAAAAGCGTAAAACTCACAAATAAACAACCCGGAAAGCGAACCAAATGTCATACTTATATCATAAATAAATGACAAAATGACGCTTCCGCTTGTTTTATTGTTGCCAGCTTAACCTTCGGCATACAAGGTGAAAAAAAATCCTCACCCGTACAACGTGGGGTTAAAATAACCCCTTAGTCAATATCCATCTACTATGTGTATTATTTAAATACAACGGCTTAGATGGGATTTTTGGCTTAATAAAATATAAAGTAATAATTAAAACCCAATATATTTAAGAAAATACACTTTAATCTTAAAAAAAAACACAAAATTCAAAATTACTTCTAAAATTCACGGAATTTTCCATAAGTCTAAAAAAAATAACGTGGGACGTTTATATTTATAGGAACTGTTGGTCTAAGCCAATATTATAAAACTATAAATATTGAACATTATAAGAATAATATATAAATAACTAAGTTTGTTTATTCAAGCGAGATTATCCGTTACATAAATCAGTACAATTTTGGCACATCAGATTTGTGTGTTCCTTACATATTGCAACATTGTATTTGAAACAACCGTTCAATGTCTTACTATCTTTATTTCTAGGACAAAAAGAACATCTTTGCTACCTTCCTTGGTTGCTTTTGTGGTGGACCTTGAACCTCTTCATCCAATCCAGCCAAAAACCGCTCCAAAATCCAACCTCAATCCAAAAACAGCTTTTAGCTCTTCTCAGAGATTTCTAATCTCAAACAAATCTTTTGGTTAGTATACTTCAAAACAATGTCAATAAGTTCTTCTGTAAAAAATATTTCAGAGCATTCCAAGTGTGTATTTCTTTGTGTGTATGTATTTGTGTGTGTCGCGACCAGTAGGTTTACAGCCAGGCAAATGAGTAATTATGTTCTCAGACCTTGTTCCAACATTGGTCCGTGTGTTTTGGTGTTTTGTACCACTTGGTTGTCAACTTTGCCTGAATAAAATGGTAGCGTTGGAGGCGTTTCTTCTTCAGATTCAGGGTCTTCCATGTCCGTATCACTATGAGATTGAGGCGCCTCGCTGATGTAATCATAATTACCGTCACTGTTGGAGGGGTAGTTCTCTTCGTCTTCTAAGATATTTTCTTCAAGTAAAGCTGCCGCAATATCATCATCTCGCATCCTATTGCCCATCTTAATTAAACTATATGTAACAGAAAATAAACTACATAAATATAATTAATATTAGATTGAAAATACCGAAAACACATAAGAATGTATACATACCTTTTCAACACCGTCCCATACAACGTGGGGTTAAAAACACCCGGGACCTACTTTACGCAGGTGCACACACGAAAGTGTTTCGCGCAGCACTGACCGAAGCTCACGAGTCGACGCGGCAACGTTTAACGCCCAGCTACCGGGAATTTCAATGTTATTGCTCGATTTTTAGTCGTAAATCGACGAATTTTTCTCGAGCTGGGGTTAAAAATACCCCACGTTGTATGCCGAAGGTTAAAAAGTAGTTTATGAAGATTATCGATTAAGTATTCGATACTTTCGAATTATTTTTAATCTTTTGCTAAGATTTCAGTTTTTTTTTTATTCAGGAAAAATAAAAGACTTTATGTCGTAATACATTATTCCTATTTCAATAATTCAATAATATATCAGCTAATATTTTTAATTTAAAAAAAAACTAAAAATATAATAGAGTAATCGATTAAAAATGATATAATTTTACTGTTGGCAATATTTTTCCTTGTTCCTTGATGGCGGAAGTAGAATAAATATCGTTCAAACACTTATTGTTTGTTACATTAATCTCCCATAGAACGAAATGTTGATATTTTACAATAAATTCTAAAAAAATACATAATAATTTTTGATCACTATCCCGTTCTTGTAACGGTTAGGCCCATTTTTACCAATCTCCTTTCTCGAAACGATTTTCAACCTAAGACTATTCAATATAAAGTGCATAATCGATTGGGAAAATTTGACAGTTTGTGGTAACCCAACGTGCTATATACATATACAAACGTCATTAGTAACACTTTTCTCCTTTAGGGTAGGCAGAGATCACTTCGTGCCACTTTTTTTTATAACACACACACACACTTAATGCTATAATATTAAGTCTTGTTTGAGCAAATAATATTTTTAGTGTTCTATAATGCTAAGCAATAAAATGTTCATTAAATTCATAGTAATGTCTAATTAGGTAATAATCCTATTCCTTTATGACAAGGCCAACTAGTATGATCTATGTTAAAATATTACATATAGTTTTTAAAATGAACTATGTATGTTTTTAATAATTTTTGTAATGCCATATTACATAATAGGTACTAATATAATTTTTGTGGCCCGGACTATGTTTAATTAATATTAAACCGTAATATATTATTGGGCATAAATATTGAATTTTATAATTTTTATAAAGCCACACTAAAATAGTTGTCATTTTATATTTCACACATGGCAACTCTCTATCACTTCTACTCCGCTGCATACAACATTGTTTTAAGATGTAATAGTGTAAGATTTGTAGATGATCCTAAAATAAATGAATAAATAAAAATTGGAGCAGTAGTGGGTTCTAGAAGCTAGTGCGAGAGATAAACCGCCGCGCTAGCCACCCTTGCCTTGCCGAACTGAAAAGTTCTTTTTCATGCATTTTTTTTGAAACGATTTACATAATTCTGTCGCTTCATCTACATTTCGCTGCATGTTGAAAGATTTCGAGTAATTTTGATCTGGCGCTTCAATTGATCGATAAAGTTTCGCTTAGATCTTCGTCGTGACTGTCGAATGTGCTTGATGTTCATCCCACATCTCTTTTCGTCAATCTATTTTCATCATTATTTCTACAGGAAGAGCGTTCTTTTCTCTGTCTTATTTCAAAGTTCACCTGTCTCTTATTGTATAACCTAACAATCAATTTTATCATTCTTGCATATGCTCTATATTTTACGTCCGACAAGTTAAAATAAGATTTCGGTTAGCGATGAAGGCACCCTATGTGCGTAGTAAACTACATTGAGCAATATTTAGTAGAAGAGTAACACTAGAGATTAACTTCATCTTACCTCAGAATCTTCAGCTCCCGTGAACTCAGGCACCTGAATCTTAGAGTTATCAAACTTCGAGTGAGATTCGTCAAATATGATGTTAGTGGCGGCTGAACGCGGTACCGCCCTTTGGGAAGACCCCTTATGTTCAGGGGAAGTCCTGTAAGGACCGTTGTACGATCTAATGTAAACAAAGAAAATTGAATTAACTTTACAAGAACGGTCTTACAGGATATATTGGACCAGTTTTTGTAATTATCTTTATAATTTATTGTATCTTTTTAGATGACTGAAGGTATGTTGCAACTAATGCTAGGGTTGGCTGGAAGAGATCTCTTTCAGAGATAAGCTCACCTTTGTACACGTCCTATTGTTTTATGTTATGACTATTTTTGTGTGTACAATAAAGAATATATAAGGTATAAACCATCATTAGATTGAACTGGACAATCAATGCGCGACGGGTTTCCTAATTCATTAGATTGATAATTTATTAGTCCAAGATCCCAGAGCTGCCAGACATTACATATTTTCTCGAAGATGAAATGTGTGTAATAAATAATGTTTCTATGTACGTTGAACGCACGCATACTTGTTAAGACCTTGTCCATAAGAGCCAATTCGCCGAGAATCTTTACGCGCGAACACATACTGAGGCTCAACGCGCGAATTTGAAACTCGCGCGAAGCTTGCGGACGTAATGTATTGAGCCCCAGTACCCCGCCAATGCGCGTTTTGTATTCGTAGAGATTCGCGGCGAATTCGCTCTACTGGACAAGGTCTTAGTTGGTCAGACGGTCAATTCACAGATATCAAGTGCGAAAAGTGAGTAAAAATTAGACTCACTTTACTTAAAATCTGAACGCTGATTTTTATAATGTTATACAGGGGGTTAATTCGAAAAAATATACAATCATTTTATAGAGGAATCCTCCCAGAAAAAATTTAAATTACACAAATTAATGTGACTTCTAATTTTCTATACGCAACTGCTGTTTTTAAACGACATTGCTATAATCTGATATAGTTTGAATCGTGCAGCAGTTATAGGTTGTGTATGTTTCTGGGAGGATATTTGGCCCTTAGGATTTGTCTGGCTGATTGTATATATAGTTTTGAAATAGTCCCCTGAATAACATAAGCCTTCAGAATTTATGTGGCTTCGATCGGTATGGAAAAAAATATCTATCTCGTTCTCTCGTTGTCTTAAAATAGCGAATGATTTGAGTGACGGTTATAAATATGGGATTAAGGGCTGATTTTTCAATCCTTAGATATTTTTTACACGTCAGATATCGTACTATACCGACAAATTAAATTACTTTGTCATGTTGTATGACATTTGCGCAACATTTGCTTCACTTTGGGTAATAGTTTAACTGTCTAATAACTTTTATTTCACGTTTGAAAATTAACCCTAAATGTCTGAAACTGTTGGACTCACTTAGATAACCCCTCACAGTTGTTAACCAAGGTTTTGATGGCAATAGCCAATTGTTGAATGATTTCCTTTTCTGTTTTCCCTTCTCTGTTATAGGACGGTAGTTGGATTTGTTTGACGTAACATGGCAAAATGGCTTCAAGAATAATCTGGAAAGTAGAAATTAAAAATATAGGTCAACTTGATAAAAAACAGATGTTTTAGTTACTTGCAGATTTTGGAGTTCTCTTGAATAATATGTAGTTTATTTCAGAATTTATTTGAACAAATGTGTATAGTAACTTACAAGCATCTGATAACCTCTCATACTCTCAGCCGAATAAGAGACGACCATCACACAAAGGCTGATGCAGTCTAGTACATTCACCATTTCTTCTTCATCCCTGTAGCAGAAATCTATCGGTTTTAGAGGTTTTTCTTCTTTGATTAATTCTGCTATGTGTAGAGGATCAGGTGACGGTGTTTCTAAGCTTAGAAGAAGATTAAACAGGCAACTGGACTGCACCTGAAAATACGAAGAGGTAACTTGAGCTAAAAATACTATAGAAGAATTCGAAACAAAGTGATATTTTAAATTATATCCCATTCTAATTTATTTAAGTTTCTATTTTGTCTGAACTAAACATAAACAATATATTCTTAGGCCAGCCGCACATCGGATGCGCTTTCGTACGAATACTCACGAAAGATCCCGACTCTCCAAGTACTATGGTGCCTCGCACCGTTTTACTCAGGTTATACGTGCGTATTCACACGTGTTGGTACGAGTCAAATTCGTAAAAAAACGCATGCAATGTGCGGCCTTAAAGTAACTTACTTTGCTAGCATCACCATAAGTAGATTCTTCATCAGTGTCTAATATAGCTGAGACCGATCCAAACATTTGCAATATAAACGGTTTTCTATTCAAAAGATAGAATTGCTTTACAGCATATTCTATAGTAGTGGTCACCAGCTTATTAGTTTGGAAATTTGAATATATTTGAAGCAACGTTGGCATTATTAGGAGGTAGCTGGAAAAAAATAACTGGCATTTATAGCGAGAATGATATTAAGCCATGGTAAAGATAGGAGGGGCCTTAAAATACATATTACAATAAGATGTGTTGTCTTGTACGTATCAAAAAATTGGGCGGTAAAGCGGATGAATGATAATCGGTTACATGTGAATAAGATGGTATGATAAGATGAATGACTGGAGTAACAAGGATGGATAGAGCGAAGAAAGTAGCAACAGTGACCGACTGAGAGAAAACCACTAGCTTGGTACGGGCATGTGATAATGAAATGATAGTCAAGTGACAAAGGTGATGAACATGAATATGGATCGGTTTAGAACTTTCATCACAGAGAGTACTAGAAGATAAGCAGAGTAACGAAAGCAATTTGTCAGAATCGTAGCAAGTGGAAACATGTGATCTCTGTCTGGACAAAGGTGTGATTTGATAGTGTATGTTTGTATAGAGGGAGATGAATACCAAAGTAAAGATGGATAGATTGTGTAACATGAAATGGGAAAGAAAGGCTTCATGCTGAGATGACAGCAGACCAAAATGTATGTCCTTCCTCAAAATAAAATTGGGAACATGGCAGGCAGATAAGATGACATGGAAGGAGATGGATGAGGTAATATTTGATATTAAATTATTATAATAATATGATATATAAGTTACAAACCCATTAGTAGAAAATATGCTTTTAAAGTTGAATGCAGCATTCACATATGTTGCAATAACATATCTTAAGATCAAAGAATCTTCACTATGCAGCATCAGAGCTCCATTAAGAACGTTCAAGAACAGATGGATATCTCTTGAGGATGTGAAGTTTCCAGCCATCGCTTCGAACATGCGCGCTATTAGGCGGACCCACCTATGGAAAATATCATCTTACCTGTACATTTTGAAAGATAAAAGTGCAAAAGAGGAGAAATTCAAGAGTATACTTGATGGAAAACAGAAAATAAATAGCTTACATGAATTTGTGTAGAACATCTAATCCCAAAAGCGTAGATCCTAGAGGACCGCCGCTATAAAGCGTTAAGTCAGCTTCCAATGCCTTTCTCGGGAACGATGGCAATTTCATCAATTCATCATGCAAAAACACAACTCGTTGGACGACCTGTTAAGAATAACACACATGAGTTTTTATTTCAAATATATAATTTCTAGTTTAGACCGTGTATTTTTAATCCCCAACGCAAAATGAGGGGCATAAGTTTGACATTTGTATCTGTGTGTTTACTGTTTGTGTATGACATTGTAGCTCCCAAAGGGATGATTTCGTGTTTTCTTTTATTCGAAATGTAACTTGTTCGGAAGTGTTCTTAGCTATGATTAAAGAAGCCGTTTAAAGATCATCAGATCTTTTATAGTTGATGAAAAGATTTAAATAAATAATTATTTGCCTGGAAGATTAGAATTTTGTAATTTTGGCATGGTTCAACTTTAATGATATTGGTGATTCAGCACCTGGAATTTGCACTATAGTCAACTCCTCACGAAATTACTGGAGAGGATCGCGTTTTTGGCTCATTGGATTGGACAGATAGTGATAAGTCTCGTAATGGAGCAGTATACTTAAGATAAGTGGCTTTCGTGGGACCTTTAAGCGTCAGAAATAATTCCATGTTTTATATGCTTTCACTGCTTTAAATTTATTTTAAGCTTAACACTGGTCTCTAGTTGCGATTAAACTTACCATATCAACGTTTTTCAGAATGGCCCACGTGAGCAAAACTTTCCCGATCTCAACGAACTTCAGCAGCAGTTCCTGTTGCTGCAACTTGTGGAATGCCTCATCTGGCTCCATGTGAACAAGCCCCAATTGGGGATATTGAGAGCGTTTGAAGAAATAGTGATCGCGGACGTAATTCTGTGGGTTGTGGATTTGACCTAAAACAAGCATCATTTTGAATTTTAATTACTTGTGTTTAGGTTGAAAATACAATAAAGAAAACATCACAGAAACTGTCAGATTTGTGTAATCGATTTTTAACTTACAATATTTGTTATGTGTAAGTTTGACGGTTGTATATACAATATTAATTAATTAATATAAAGAAGCCTTACAACAATTTGTGGTCGATTATTATATTATTACTGCGAAAGTTTGAATGGATAAATTTTAGTTTCTCAATTACCCCCCAACGGCTTAACAGATCGGGATGAAAATTAGCATAGATATTAATTATAGCCTGGAATACAATATAGGATACAAAAGTATCCTATATGGTATTCCAGACTATAATAGATATTGGTTATCGTACCTGAAAAGGTACGATAAGCAATATCCACACAGACGGAGCCACGGGCGTCAACTAGTTGTAAACTTGAGCGAGAGCAAGAGCTTCAAACATTGTTCGAAGCTTGGAACAATTAAGACGTTATATATTTTGATAATCCTCAGTACCAAAGCCATTACCGTATTTTGCAATACGTACGTGTTTTAAAGTCAACTAAGAAATGTTCCCGATGTAAATGTTCTGGAATGCCGAAGAAATCGAGTGACTCTTTTAGTATTTGCGAGAAAACTGTGTCCTCTTGTACCGGGAATTGGGAAGGTATGCTGCCTTCGTTGTCCGCTGGAAAGAATTATAATAATTAGACATATTGAGTACGAATAATAAATGCTTGATAGAAGATAAATAGGAACTTACATGGCCCATGTACTATAATTTTCTTAGCCGCTGGCACGTTAGCCGTAAGTAATATAGACGCATCACATTGCTCCTTGCGTAAGATTTGTTTTAAGTCTTTGAACATTATGCCGTGTACACTGTGGACAACCTAAAACCACCAATATAATAAGTTATGAAAATCAGGAGTGGTCTCCCCTTGACTTTCTCGTATACCGGAAACGACTCAAAAGTTGATAGAAACCATATATTTTGATGTCTTACATGCATGTTAAATTTGGTTGCAATAAGTTAAAGCATACTCGAGGTATCGTGCTAACGCACAAACACAGACATAATTCCAAAAACGGTATTTTTGGACTCGGGGAGGTCCAAAACGTGTAAATCCGTCATAATCTCGAGGTCGAATTTTTTGACGATTACAAGACTTCCTCTATACTACTTATACGAGCATGACAAGCACACAGTGGCTACTTGATGGTCATCATCATCTTCCACAATAACGTTTGAAAATCGGGCTAAATTAAATGGAAAAAAATCCTGTCACGTCCGGACCAGCGACGTTTCGTTATCTTGGCGACGGCTCTTCCAAGTCTTTCGTCTTTGATTACGGCACGTATACTTAACAATGTTTAAGATATTAGATAATAAGTCTTCAACACCCAATGAGATATTTTTACAAATACGACCAGTTATCATAAAAATACATACATGTCACTTATTAGAGAACTAAGAGATAAGACATTTTTATAGTTTATGTCGCGCCGCAGGCACTGCGAGACAAAACAAGTACACATAACTATAGCAAGTAGCAACAAATCGTAAATAACAACAAAATGAAACATAATGGAGACAATCAAATAAAATTTAGGTAATGTACTAGATATACATGAAGCTGCCAAACAAAGACCAAAACCATGCACCCCAGTACTCATTTGCGCAACAGGCTATGGTCAAATATGCTTAAATAATTTTAGTTTAAAGGCTCCCAGAGTAGTCGCACACTTAATGCTCGCTGGCAGCTTATTATAAAGCTGTGCTCCCTCAAATGTGATATTTTTTTTCCAAATTTGGTTCTTACTTTAAATTAGATGATAAAGTCTTCGTGTGCTTCGTTTTTGTATTTGTTTTATGTTTGTGAAAGAATATTTGCTTTTGTTGTTGTTCAACAAATGTTTGAAAATTGTACTAAAGTAAACAGGAAACCCAATTCAATTCTCTTAAAACAGTCGAGCTTTCAATACAAAAATTACTTACCATCCACAAAATAGAAAGGGCAGCTCCTATCATCCGTTGCCCATCTTCGTGTGGAGATCTGACATAGAACATGACGTATCCAATGATATAGTTATAAAGAGCGAAGGCTGCTTGCTGCGGCAAACGCGGTATGAATCGGATCAAGTGACGTAACAACTTGAACATCTCGTCTTGGTGATCCCGAGTTAACCTTTCTAGGACGTGGCGAAGGAACAGAGCGGAATCTTCTACTAGGCAGTTCCATATAACCTGTTGAGTTATCGAAAAAATGATTGAAAATGCCAAAATGGCATTATTTCTTTACCTTCTGTAAAGAAATAATGCCCTAATATTTTTTCTGGTGTAGAAGATATTGCGGATAATTAAGTGGAATTTTTGATCAGTATTTTGAATTTTTATCATGGATTTGCTTAAATATCCGGTCTTCTGTTTTTATTAAATGTGTAATTTTTGGGATTATAAACTTGAAAATTTAATGTATGATAAAGTGTTAATTTAATACGTATCTTGGTGGAAGGGTCAGTAATGCCTACACACTCAGTAGCGTAACTATACCATTTGGGTCCGTGCCAAATTTAACCTCCATTTCATTCCATCCCCACGAAAAAAAAAGTTTTGGAAAATCTTTTTTCCCTGTCAAAATGATTCTATAAAGAAGATCAGTGATATCCTCGCCCTCGTGGCATTTTGCAATGATATAGATTTATTTCAAAAAAGTAATATTTTTTTCTATGTGTGGTTATCCTAGATCTAGTAACTGGTGTGGTGTAAGCGTGGTGTATGAGCTAAGTATGTAATTAAAAGTTGGTGTTTAAATTTATAGAATAATCTCTAACCTGGTAAGCAGCCTCATATACTGAACATCCCTCACGTGAGACGGCAGCATCGTCCAACAAAGATACGATTTCAGCAACAGCCGAGCACAATACAGAGGGGAATAATGCTGAAGCCACTTGTGTATGATGCGAGCCACGTACGCCTTCTATCATTTCTTCATCAGCCGGCGCTGGAATGAAGAGTGGTTTTCTTATTGTTGTAATAATTAATTTCGAACGCATCAAAAGCGGAATCAAGGTACACATGATAAAGTCCACGCAACGCTTAAGCTCTGTCCAGACCCATGTACGTGCACGTACCGTGCGGTTTGCGTGCACCTAAGGGAGTGCGTGCATTCATCGAAGTACCGATAATATTTTTTTTCTGCTGTAATGTTGTTAGTGACCCCATATACACATAGACATTGCTCGTAGAGCAGTAGGTTCACTAACTGAGAAGACCCGGTGTGTACGGTTTTGTGGTAATCAAGCGTTGATAGCTAATTAGAAACCAAAGATTTGCATTCAGCATTCATGTAAAGAGACAGGATATAAATTTAAAATTCTGTTAACTCGGTTACATAAATAAACAGAAAGGTAGCAACTCTGCCGCCTGGCCATAACCAGTCTGTCAATAAAGATTATTATTATAATAACAGTTAGTAATATGCTACGAAAATAAAAGAAGAGCAAGAAAAGACAGCTTAATGGTAACTTCGTAAGGCACAGATTCATTAAATGTAATTAGTTTGTTAATAGTAACTCACGTTCTATATGATCATCCGCAGCATGGTCTAAAGCTGGTTCCCTTGCCGCTTGTCTCGTAATCGGTATGGTTGTTATGAGGAAACTTTCTCGTTCAGCTCGCTTCTTATCATTGCGTTGTTGTAAGGCTCTCTTAATTGCTTCTGTCTGTTGCTTCTTTCGTGTCTTTGTAGCGGTTACTAAGGAACGCTGGATAAAGATATGTAAGTGAATTTCATTGGAACTGCATGTTGAGAAAGTATTTAAAACTTTTTCATATACATAAGTTTGTCTAAGTATTTTTTTATTAAATCAAATCAAATCAAATTGTTTATTGCTCTATAATGTACATACAGATGGTAAACATATTTTAGTAGGTTTAAGGTAACAATTATGGGCCTTGTGAGGCATTGCAAACATTTTATAAATATAATAGGCTGACGCTGTTTAACTCTTTTTACAATAATACTTTTCTCTATATTAGGACTACATTAATATTTCTTTTATATATATTATTAATATTCTACATTTAACTTAGTTTAAGACTGTATTAATTATGCAACATTAATTAGAATTTATTAATATACTCATATAGTAAAACACAACACTAAGTTTAACATACCAAAATACGATTACAGTTTGTCTGTCAGGTATTGTGTGCACAGACACAGCACATCAGGTTGCCAAACTACAACTTAAAAGCGTTTGTTATAAAGTGCAAAATCTATTGGGAAAAATTGACATTTTGTGGTAATCTGTTGTCTTGTTGACTGTACGTACAAATACCGCTTTCTGACCTGATCTGGCCAAAACAAGGTTGAGAAATTAATATGGTCTTATAAAACAAATAGAAATATACATTACATGTCTTTCTTGGTTCAGTGTCATCTCCATATCCTTATCTTTGACCTGAGGGCTCCAAGGAGGATCCACAACAGCTAATGATTCAATGCCGATTTTAGGTGAAGGTAAAGTGAATTCTATGCCAGGTGGAGGTACTTTGAAGGTCATCGAAGCGCCCTCTTCCATTCGGGGCCATACTTGATACCGAAGTTTCCACATCACTTGGAAACGTAGTATTGCGTTTATTCTGTGAACAGTAAAATATGAAGTTCCTTTTACAGTCCCTCTTATTGTAATCAAGCACACTAGTTTAGTTTCACATGGATATTTTACACGACTAATTGAAGAGACATATCAATTCTAAATTATCAAATAAGAAATGTACAAAACTTAATTTTTATCAAGTTTATTTACTGCACAAGTATAAATTTTAAAAGCTAATTTTTTTGTCCATTTCATTTGTAAGCTACAAATTTAGAGTCGAGTATTTGGTTATTTTTCAAAATCCCAATAGGTAATTTATTATATACACCGGGCCGCAAGAAAAAATATTTAAGCGATCCTTTTAATTAAACACGAATTGAAGTTTAGTTCAAAGAAATATAGGAATAGGCAAGTAAAACCTTTTTAAATTGTCTCTCATACACTTTTGATTTGATAAAGTTAGGTACACTATTTTGTAAGTTATGGAGGTCTTTCATACTGAGCTGACCCGCTTTTATTATGGCCTTATGTGTAAGCGTTTTTTTATATACTACTAGATGACAAACAAGTTGACGGCCCACCTGGTGGTAAGTGGATACCGTCGCCTTTAAACACCTGCAATAACAAGGAAAAAATCACTTGGTATTGCAGCTCTGTTGTCATCCTGAGGCTTAAGATGAAATGCTTTCCATGCCCGGTAATTACACTGGCTACCTTTCCTTTCAATCCGAAACACACAAACTGTTTCACGGCTGAAACAGGAAAGGCGGTGTTACCTACCCAGACGACCCTACATACATGCCTACCACCTAGAAAAAAGTAGGGTGTGAAAGTTGTTATTAAATATTAACAAGTATTGATTAATAAGAATAATTGTTAATGTTTATTTTACCTCACACCAGGCTCGGCGTGTTTCAGATCCCGATGCATGATTTCCGAAGCAGTATTCGGGGTCTTCACAGCAGCTAGTATAAACAATGCGGCCGCACAAGAACTCAATTCCCTATCTGATTCCAATAGCAACTGCCAAGCGACTGGAGCGCTTTCGGCGAAAAGTTCTTCGCTCATTGTCGTTGCGCCTTTGATTAGCGTGGCTAACGTAGTGTGATGGGCGTCACGCACCTAAGCGAGGAATAACAAATGTTAACATTCTTATAATATGTTTTCCACAACAGACTAAATTAATATGGCGCCCTATAATTTTATTTTGTTTTCTTTATTGGGGACAATACGCCTCTTGTCTACTGTCCCCGTATATTAATTTACTCCATCCTCCAGGACATTCTCCTATGAAGGATGTGGAGTGTTTCATACCAGGCGACAGCTTCCATTGTGATCCAGATGTCTTTTATGGACATAATCTTTGATGGCTCTGCTTATAATGCTTTTAGACATTGGAATAAAAGGTTCGGCTACCGGATTAGTCAATAATTCTATGCAATGTGGTAGTCTCTCTGTTGCATAGTCTCTAAGGAGTTCGAATGAAAAATAGGAAAGCTATAATGACCACATTTGCACGTGTGTAGGATAATAGTATATTTCGATACTAATGCGGAAAGTGTGTAATTTCTTCACGAGTCCTTGTTTGTTGACCCAAGTCAAAGGCGCGGGTCAACAATAGGGACGAGTGGAAATGACAATTTCGCACGTGTATCAAACGACGTTTTTTTTTAATACATAGGCGAAAAAAAAAATAGCTAAAGGAAATCGATGGAAAACTGTTTTAGCCTTAGACCTAAGAATTAAACGTTTTGGAGGCAAAATTCAAAATAATTTTGAGTTATTTATTTACTTACATAAAGTTTATTTGTAACAACATCTTCCTAAAATTAAATTTTAGCTACACAAAGTATTTTGACAGTAGTTTTTTTTTTAAATTTTATTCGAAAAAAATAAAATTTATATTAATTTAATTCATATATTAATAGTATTTACGCTGTAAAAAAGTCGTTTTGATTAAAACCTTCATGCATTTGGATGTTATATGCAGGAGGAAAACAAAAAGCACTAGTGCGGAAAAATATAACTTTCCGCACGCTCAACGCATAGGAAATACTTTTTGAGCAAATGTATTAAAAATGTTTTCCACTAACCTGTCCTTTCAGATATTTGAGAATAGGAGGTGGATCCACGGGTGGGTAAGGCATTGCGCCAGGTTTAGTTACGGGCGGAGTTTCAGAATGTGGTAAAGAGTGTTCCACCCCCGCCGCTCTGTACGCAAGTCCAGCAGATTCTATTACTGAACGATCGATTCTGTAATATAAGTGACTTCGTAAGAGTAAAATTGGGTAATGCAAGTGATTTTCTACCAGCAAGCTACGTGTGACATAAATATGTATATTGATTTTAAAACGAAAAGTAGGTGCATGATTATTATGTAGGTATAGTCAACAGCAGGTCAAGTTAACACAAAATGACGAACTTTTCCAATCGATTTTTAACCAAAGCGCGTTGGGTTTCAAAATACGTAAGGTGATATCTAAGTTCTGCTATTACGAATTGAATAACAAAATGACAAATTTCTGCAGTGGATTTTAACCAAAACGCATTGGGTATAAAGTGCAAAATAGATAAGCAAAATTTGACAGTTTGAGGTGACCTGAAATGCTGTTGTGTATACATATAATTAGTTAAAATTTGTTCAAATATTGCACATTACAGGGTATAAAATGATATTAGATTAATAAATACTAAAGAATGATTTTGGGCAGCGAAAAAGGCTAATTTATAATGACACTAGCTGATTCGGCAAACGTTGTTCTATCCTATATTTTATTTCTTTTTAGCGGTATGAAATATATTTTACGACCTATTCTCATACCAACCAAATATACACATTTATTTTTACAAACACCGTGACACGAGATTTTTATATATTAGATAAAAAATTTTTGAAGGGTAATCTTATTAGCCCCCTATCCACTAACGTTTATTCCGTACGACTTGTCCTCATGAATAAACTGTAGATAATCATTGTAGGGATAAATAAAAAGGTTGAGGTCACTAACAAATGTTATTTCTACATGCTTCCCTGTGACTTACTATGTAACTAATTCAAGGTTGTCGCGTCGTGAAGGCGCGACAGAAGGGATTAACAGTCGTTTTTTTCGCGCTTTGCCCATCCACTAGAATTCATTCCTTGTAGATTGGACATTCGGGTAGGAATAAATGCTAGTGGATGGGGGGCTATTAACAAGTTACCTGTCTGTAGAATGTTCAGAAGGCTTGCGGGCGCGTCGACCTCTTCGTGCTCCTCCTACTGAGTCATCAGAGCTAGTAGTATTAATTTCAGGACCGAATTTCTCACCATAAACCTAGAAAAAGGATTCATGATTTCTGGTTTCGTATATTTTGTGTTTTGTTTTCTTATTAATGTTTTTCTGAAACTCCGTATAACTAACCACGTAAGTTGATGGATTACGTTTCATTTAATGTATATTAAAGTAGTTTTTTTTACTAGTATAATATAATCATAAACAATTATTGGATTGACTAAGACCGATATTTGTACAATGTTAGGGATTATGCTGAGTCATCAATATCAAGTGATTACGAAACGTTTTAGGAAACGTCATATATGTAGATATATTTCAAATCTTATATTTACAGACGTCGACAGATCTGGCTATTACAAAGTGACAAAATTCTTTAATAGACTTTGAGCGCAATGGAATAAGATTGAAAACTTATTGATTGTCAGTTTTGGGTAGCCCGATCTGGTGTAGTCTGTCTGTAGTTTGTTTCCAACTCACCTTCTGCACAGATTTCATAAGCCTGATGCATGACCGCATGTTGCGGCGGAAGCAGTATGGGTGACAGAAGTTTTGGTGGCAACATACGTAATTGAACGAATTCAAGAACTTTACTATGACCTGTGGATGTAAATTAACCAGAGTAGGTTACAATCCGAACATTAGTTCTAAAACACTGAATAGTAACTCGGATTTATAGGTGACAATATATACTAATGTCCCATGGCACAATGCTTACCGACAAATAGTCTGTTCATTTAGGTGCTGAAAAGAATGTAAACAAACCAGAGTTGACAAAATGTATATTCAGGATACTAAGATATACAGGAGCTCTAAATCTAAGACATTAATTTTGAGGATTGCTACTAATCATTATATTTAACGAAATAAAAATTAGCCTTTAAATGCTAATAAAAGTATAAATTAATTGAAAAGAAAATATTTACAGATTTAAATGTAATTTTCAATTGCCACTTATATATCTTGTTGGATGAAAGATCCATATTTATTTATTATTATATTATTATGTATGTTGTGATTATCATCGATCTGATTATCTACTACATTAATTTTTTCCACTTATCTTAGGATTTATATTGCTCACAATTTTGCAATCACCAGCTATGACATTGCCGTGTGTCTGGATTTAATTATTTTTTTGTATCGATCAGCTTATACTATTTGAAATAATATTGATTTTTACTTCAATCCGTTATTTTTATTACTTTGCGTTGTCAATATCAGACCAATTAGGTGTTTTTAGGTGACAATTTACTTTCAGAGAAGAACACGGATGACAAAAACTGTCCTATTAAAGAACTTGTTTTTGGAATGTGTATCTTTTCTTAAGCACCTAAATGAACAGATCATAAGAGTAGCCTATTTATTGACGCCGTCGTGGTGGAGTGGTCAGTATAGCTGCCTACACATCAAGCGGTCCGGGTTCGAATCCTGGTAGCGGCAAATATTTGTGTGACAAACACGAATATTTGTTTGCGAGTCATGGTTGTTTATATATTTATTTAAGTTTATTTATAAAAATATCTAAAAAAATATTATGTATATAAAAAAAAAGTCCCGTTATCTAGTATCCGTAACACAAGTTCTTAATGATACTTACTTCGGGCTAGATAATTGGTGTGAGCGTGAAAATATATTATTATATATATTATAAGATAATGAACCTACCTTGAGCCAAGGGAATCCTTTACTATTATCCGGTGGGTCTGTAGAGTTACTGTCTGGGCTGTCTGGTGGATGGTCATGATCGTCAGATAAAACACCCGGACTTTCTTCACCACCACTATCCACTTCTCCTGGCATTATTACTGTGCCCCCTTAAATCAGATTACTTACTGTATAGGTATACAGGGTGTAAGAAAACCGAAGTCTACGCATTCTATACACCAAAACAAGAAACATATAAAAAAATATTGCTGGAAAACGATTTTTTTTGTGACAAAAAAAACTCTAAAAAATACCGCGCAATGTAAATATTTTAAATCCACTTTTTATTATGAAATACTTAAAAAAATTATAATGTTTCTTTGGTCAAAAATTTAATAAGTCATAATGTTTTCATAAAAATCTTGAAAAAAAAAATCTAACGTAGACCTTCAAAAACTTCATAACTATTAATTTCCCAGGTATTGTCGAGAAGAAAAAAATGGTCTTAATGATGAGCAGAATACGTAGTTTTCGGCTTTGACATAGGTCTTGTTACACCCGTTATAATAAAAAGTTGACCAAATATTTTGTACACACTTATCGTTATTATGTATTTGAAACAATAATTGTAGTGTTGCGATGAAATTTTATTACTACTCAGTTCATAAATTGGACTGTTACAGTGATTATTTTTTAGGAATTACAAAGCTGGTACAATTTGGAATTTGGTCCAATAATCATTAATCTCCCATATATGGAATGTTCTTTCGGCATGTGGTACCCTCGAGTTCAACAGTTTAACTATTTAATGGTAAACTTACCTGCAGCAGGATATATTTCGGAGGTATCGCTTCTGTCGGATAGGGAGGACACTTTTCTTCTACTTTGTATGGAATCGGATCTCCGATTTAAAACTGAAAAGTCAAAATAGTAAATTTTAATCAGTTAATGTATTCCAATAGTAAATACGAAAATCTTTTCATCTTACATTCATCGACATCTCTCGTGTCTTTTTGACGAAGTTTGATAGAGCGTCGTTTGATGGATCCGTAGGCGGAGTGCGTCTGTTGTGTGTTGCGTCTATGCATACAAGCCTTCCCTCGGGAGCCAAGACGACCTTTCTTGTCTTCTGGGGCTGGTGGGATTGCGTCTGCTAACTGTGAATGAAAGAGATCTATGACCTTTTTCAACCACGAAATATTGTCTAAGTACTTCATCATTAAGATGAAGTACGGTGGCGGACTTCCGTGCTTAAGGAATTCAAAACGAGTTTCCTTTGACGCGTAAACTGATTTACTATAGTATTTGTCAACGTTTAGCTATGAGTGCGCAAGTGATTTTGATCTTATGGGTGCCCAAGCACGTGTGACCACGATAGTACAGTGTAAGAATAATAATTGATTGAGGGAAGTAGCAATATATTAAGAGTAATATAAAAGTTTGCTTATGCATAGTGCTGCTGCACACTGAGCCACTAGACCCGACCACTAGAGGTCAGTAAAGGCACTTGACGCGGTCACCAATCAGAGCCACTAGTGCTAAGTGGACATGATCAGTCGCCGCCACTTAGCCACTTGCGGCGGAGACTATTGGTCTTGATTGGCCCAGTGTGAAGCAGCACTAAGAGTAAAATTAAATATAAAGTATAAATAAATATAAATAGTATAAATATTATCACTTCTAGACATGACCACTGTTCTCGTAAACAATTCTGGATCTGATAAACTGAAAAGTATTATTTTTTAAACTAATATACTATGGAGTGAATTTGATACTTGTTTGCTAATGCATGATGTCGATCACGCTCTAATACGTGTACACGAATCGATATAGTTGAAAATGAGAGTAAATTTGGAAGTGAGTTGAACTAAATCGAATTAATCCAATAAAAGAAGCCCAATGAATTACGTACAGTGACATTACTCCCACCGGATACGTTTTCCGGCTCGTGTAGTACAAAGGATATCTTCCTTTCAGTTTCTGCGCCAGCGATCGATTGCAGACTCTGGGCCGAAGCTTGCGAATGTCCCATGCTTGATAACGCCATGCTCCAACGGCGATTTGCTTCTCTGTATCACATAATACTTATTTAAATTTCCCGTCACAGGAAAATAGATGATAAAACTCCTTGTTCAGCTATAAAAGTAATAGCTCTATTCTTCAAACTATATTACGTCAGTTTTTGATCCTTATTGTGCATGCCAATGTAGCAAAGCAATTTAAAATTCGTATACTAATTTCAACTAAACTATTGCTTAATAGACTATTGGAAAGTTTGTACCTTAAAGGGTGTTCGATAAAAAAATATTTTAAATCTTTGTGTCAGTTATTCAATATTCTTTAGTGGTTTAGCTCATTATGTGGGTATTTACACCATACCATGCAGTTTAGCCGTTAGCTTCATTTAAAGTATTCGTATGTTAATTTTATAGTATTGTGAATAAACCTGCGTTTGCTTAGCTTAATATTTAGGTGTTACTAGTTGGAGATATAAGTAGCTATTTGCGGTAAAGTGGCAACACAATGTTGCTTTAAATAAATTGGAACACATAATTTGATAAGAATTTATATCGATATAATAAAAAATAATCACAGAGACTCCAAATAGCTACTTAATGTAGGCCCCTAAAGTGCCAAACTTTGAGAGGTGATAAAAATTACTAATTATTTTCGACTTTTCAAGTGACATATGCGTAGATTAAAGTGTACATTATCCAACTTTATGTACAGTCTATTTTACGCATGCGCGCAAGTGCTGAATGCAAGGAAACATGCATTATCTTTTTAGTTCACATACTCGACTGGCATTAATGTGTGTTGACTGCTAAGAGCCCTGTTAAAATAAAAGTTTTATCAAATGTATGCACTCTTTAACACATCATTTCAAACGAACGGAACAGAATGAACTCACTTAGTCTTACACAAAATACGTCGTTTTTCCATCCATCTTCGCATAACATAATAATAAAACATAATCAATTTACACCCAAATTATTTAACTACTTACCAAACAAATGTAAATTAATTCATTGTAGAGTCTTACCTGTATACACGGTCCCAAGGTCCTCTTTCCTTTAACGAAGAGCGACAGGATTTGGGAAGGTTCTGGTAAGTTTCTCGTAGAAAGGCAGTTATTTCAAACAGAAGAACGCAGGCTACTAATCTGAGAGCTCGGGGACATTCAGCCCCAATTGGTTTTCCAGATATGCGTATGCTGGCTGTAGCAAACAAAATATCAATTAAATTAAACTATAATTTTTTACTGCCGTACAAGTTTGCACAAAAGTTTAATCTCAGGTATTAATTTTAGAATAATAGAGAATTTAAAAAAGTATAAAATAGAAATTTTTGATAATTGTACAGACAATAACAGACCAGACAAACCCAAAACTGTAAAATTTGTTCAATAGACTTTGAAATTAAATGTAATGAAAAAGCTCTTTATTTAGTTGAACTTTGCTAAGATCTTTTAAATCATCAAAATCAAAATTGAAGAAGTTTGATAGTTTTGCATTGTCTTGCCTTATCTGCTGTCGGTTTTACCACTCAAAATTATTATTCAGATAATGCAACCCAATATTATATGGTAAGTAACTATATTTCAATATGGTGCAGTGAAATTTAAAGAAAAAATCTTAAAGGGTTTTGTCATAATCAGTATTTTTTTTTTACCAAGACTCTTTACCTAAGTCTTTTATTATGCTCGACACCCGTACCACTGTTCTCATTCCCACTATTCACCCGAAACTGCTGCCTACACACCACACTTATAGTATCCGGACGCGTCCCGGCACAACTTTTGTTTACCCCGGTTCCACATTGAACAGTGGTACGGATGCCGAGCGTAATAAAAGACTTAGAAAGAGGGTAGACAAATTTGTCTGTCAATAATCAACAACTCGCATAGACTTTAGTTCATCCTTGACCATGGCGCATGAAACTGCGCCGAAATATCGGATAATTCAAAAAACAGAGGTACGTGGTATAAATCCCGTTTTCTCACATTTAATTGATAGTGACCACGTAAGTTTAAAACAATACATATTAAAAAAAAGGTTTTTTTCATTAAAAACGATTTAATTATCCTATACAATAATAAAAAATATCAATGAAATATTTTTTGAAGTATACACACTAATTTAGGTCTGAAGAGGAGAATAAATAGTTCAGAAGTGTATCTTACATACATACCTTCATCAAGGAAGTCTTCTTCTTCGTCTTGCTGCAGTAAATCTCTTTGGCCGTCAGGATCAGTAACCAAGCTATTTACAGTGTCAAGGTGCTTTTTATCCTCTACAAGCATCTCTTCAAGTCTATTGCCAATAGCCTAAAATAGTAAAGAAATTTAGTTTTTGATGCTAAAATAATTACAGACAATTTCAGTGGTTATATTCTTACTTCAGCCCATTGATAGAACAGCTTTCCGGCCAGTCTCCTTCTTAACTGCGGACTTGATGACACTAAAAACGAATCAATTTGTTTAGTAATTTCTGTGAAAATCAGTTTCTTTGATTAGAAGTTGTTAACTTTTAAGGTAGAGAGTTTTTTTGAAGATCTACTTACCGGAATTTTTTGCGATGTTTGATTTCAGCCAATATGGCCATTGTCCCTTATTACAGTTGTGGACTAAATGGGCGCATTCCAATATTATAGAAGCTCGTCCTACTACGACGGTATGTGGCTAGAATTAAAAAAAGTATTTCTTATAAAGCGTAACATGCAAAAATCTAAGACACGCCACGAGAAAATAAAAAATAGGTACAAATCTCATACTGAGATGTTATGTTGGATTCTACCTCAATACCATCTACTTATTACTATTACCAGCCTATTATCTTATCTCACAATTTCGCACTACGAAATTGACCAGTAAGACTATAGTAATAATACTTTAAGGCCCGTATTACAGAATGACACTCAGAAATCAATGTCTTGAGAATAGCTTGTCACGTTCCATCAAGCACAAAGTGATAGAGACGTACGACGCTCAACTCAGCGTTGATTCTTGAGACTCATTCTATAATACCTGCCTAATAGGTGATGTTGGCTTTCTGAACTAACGTCATACTTTTTTTCTGCTATTCCAACTGAGCTCCAGAGCAGTTTGAAGAACCCCGTCACTTACATATGTTATTTATTATTCATGAGTTTAAATCTTCAACATCCGAAGAAATATTTTCCATTGCAGTGTATAAGGTATTGTATTTTCTAATTTATTAAAAAAGCCTATGAATGTTACAAAGGTATCGCTCATGATAATTTTACGTCAGTCGACATTCTTAATTATGTTGTTATAATCCGACAACATCTTACCAAATCAAGAAGAGCAGCCATGAATAGTGCATCTGGTGTTGCTCCGGGCTGTGTCGCATCTAGTAAAAAGTTGAATCTTGCCAGACCAGCATATAAAGGAGCCATTGCTACTAAGCGTCTCCTCTTCAGTACCACCACTTCGGACTCTCCTCCACCAGACCCACCTTCAGCTGAACCCCGTCTGGACATATCTGGCCAAATTTTAATACGATTTAGCGATTAAAGGTACGGTCGGCCTCAGTCTTTTGGAGTCTACACACCTAACCCGCCGACACAAACCGGGGGTTTGGTATCGGCGGCTTTATTTCAAGAACCATGTCGGCCAATTGTATCCACGCGTGTCGCCCGGTGACTTGTGACAACATGTCTGCGACTTGCGTACTCCCTCATTTGTCGACTGACACTTGAACTATCGAAAAAATCGGGAGTGGTCTCCTTAACTTTCTCGTATACCGGAAACGACTCAAAAGTTGATAGAAACCTTATATTTTGATGTTATACATGCATGTTAAATTTGGTTGCAATAAGTTAAAGCATACTCGAGTTATCGTGCTAACGCACAGACACACACAGACAATTCAAAAAACGGTATTATTGGACTCAGGAGGTCCAAAACGTGTAAATCCGTCAAAATATCTAGGTCGAACTTTTTGACGATTACAAGACTTCCTCAATACTACGTATACGAGAAATAAAAAACCCCAAAAAGTTGCTGATTTCCTGCCGCCGTCAAAGTTTTCCTACCGAAAGAGATGTGAAGTCCCCGACTAACCCGCCGACAAAAAAAACCACGACTCCAGTCGGTGGGTTTGGTGTGTAGACTCCATTAGATCAAACTTCAGTACCCTGTCATAATCATTCATATAAACTGGTGGTAACTATTATCGAACAAGCAGTTGAACTAGCGTTCCTATAACATGATACTAAAGTGTTTATCTACATCTGATGTCGACCGTACTAGCGCTAGCCACTAAATGCAATTTACCAACCGATCTATATATAACGTTGTTATTTATAATTTTATAAAACTGAAATCTAGAAAAAGTCTTGTCTTGATGCGAATTCTGGGCGAATACTATTTGTATTGAGTTACTCAGGGCTTCCAATGTTTTTTTCAAGTAGCGTTATTTACAGGTTTTAAATACTGATGTAGGAAATCTTAATATTGTTGTCAGAGTGCGTCTGAATATTGATACAAGCTATGAAATTACTTCTCTTACAAATAAGCCTGACTGAAATTACTTACACCCACCACTTGTTTCTTCAATGCTGCCATCTCGTTTCTTGCCCATTTTCCTCAAACCAAACCTATTTAATCTGTCTTCAACACGTTTTCGAGCTCTGTAAATTATTAATTAAGTCGTATAGGTACGAAGAAAACCATAAGATAATGATGCATCTACAGAGAGATATTTTGCATAGAATTTTCATAACAATTTTATAATAAAATTTTAGTTTAATTTTTCTGATGAGAAATAATATTGTGAAATAAGAAGTAAATGCAAAAAGTCACACGTTGTATAGCATATTTCCGTCGTATATTTACCTGTTTAAAGTGTATCCAACTCGTCGTTTCACGTGTATAGGGCGACTTGAATGTTGGGGTGGAGGATAAGGCGGGCGGGCCAATGATATCATGCTGCCAGATATTGGTAAGGATTCCCCAGATCCACCCCCATTACGAATCAACGATTGAGATTGTGGTTTTTGACGGAACCAGTTCACTAGAAGATTGATTAAAAATATTACAAAATACGAATTTTAAAAAGATGCACACGAACGCACAGTCTCATCATAAATTCACGTATACATCTGTCATGTCTACTTTGTCAATGACAGTAAACAAAACTTTATATAAATATTAATATTATAAATTTTGCACAGTAAAAAAAGCCTTAGTCATCTTTTCCTTCTCCTATTCTGATTCTTATCGTTCTTTTCTTTCCTATGAGCGGTCATATTATCGTCTACTTCTTTTTATTTCATACAGTTTCTCTCACAATTGATTCATCACTTCTGCGGCCATTTACTTCCCCTCCATTTCTCAATATTTAAATCCACCACTCTCCTAGTAACATGCGCTTTCATTCATTCAAAACTAAAATAATAATACCACATAATTATAAATCAATAATAAAAGCTTAGAATTGAACTCACCGATACCACTGATGTGAAACTTGGACGGTATAGACTTGGAGTGCGATATCTTATGATGAGGAGTTATATCGGCTGAAGATGCCGAAGGGATAGTTCGTTCAGATTGTCGTGGAGTCAATTGGTAGCGGCGCGTTCGTACTGATAACGGTGACTGGCTTGCAGATTCTTCCCCAGCTTCGGTTTCTAATAAACTCTACAAAATAGACGAAATAGAAGTTTACATACATTATTTAGACATAAATGTTAACCATTTATATCAGATAAATATTTACATGTGCCCCAGTTGAAGAAGTGCTCCTCTTTTTAAATGTGAACTTTTTATGGCTTCTGTCATCGGCAGCACAACCCGAGTCTGCTCCTGTATCTGAACCACGTTCATCGTCTCCTGTGCGTGGTATATGTCTAAAAATAAAAAAAATAAACTGAAAAATATCAGGTCGATGGCGCCGCTGTCCTGCGTTCTTCGTAACGATAGCGAAAGCTAAGCTACAAAAAGCGTGGTCGGTACTCGGATGGGTGACCAAAAATGTGGTCCCGGCTGCAGCCGAAAGATAGCAGTCATTCCCAAGGGGAGTTGGTGTCAGGCAGGAGGCTGGACGTAAAAATCTAATAACAAAACCTATAGCAGTATTGTCGATATAAATATACAGGGTGTAAAAGACATAAACAGTCAAACGAGAACCATATATTCTGCTCACCATCATAACATATTTTTTCCTTTAGATTATACCTGTGAAATTGATAGTTACGATTTTATTGAAGGTCAAAGTCATAATTTTTTTTTTAATTTTTTTATGAAAACATTTTCTAAACATTATTTCTTAATTACTGTCCAAAGAAACATTGTCAATTTTTTTAGTATTTCATAACCAAAAATGATTTCAAAACGTTAGCGTTCAATGTAGCTCACTCGATGCGCACGGACGCAGACGAACAGGGCCGCCCGCCGTCTGCGCGGTTTTGCGAGTTGCGAGTGCGAGTTGAGCGCTTTACATTGCGCGGTACAATATGCAATTTTTTTTAACAATAAAAATATAAATTCATTTCCCAGCAATTATTTTTTGAAATGTTTCTTATTTTGATGTATAGAATACATGGTTCTCGTTTGACTGTTCATGTCTTTTACACCCTTACATAAATTGGGTTGGGAACAGGGTGGAAAAATGAAAATGAAAAAGCTCTTTATTTAAATGGACTTTACTAAGTACTTTAAAATGTCAAAAGCCCTGACACCATTTTGGGACGAAATAATTATTTTACTTAAATAATAATTATTATGCTGACATGCCCAAACCGTTGTACGGATCGGGCTGAAATTTGCCATGCAGGTAGATGTTATGACGCAGGCATCCGCTAAGAAAGGATTTTTGGAAATTCCACCCCTAAGGTGGTAAAATGTCCACGCGGACGAAATCGCGGGCGGAAGCTAGTCATCAATATAGATAATTTAAGTTACAGTTTTACATGCGTAAATTTTGGGTAGTTATTACTCCCGCGCATTTGGATCATTTATCTTGCGAAAAGCTTTTCTATATAATTCAAGATCAGTCTTACACATTTTAAAAATATTGACAGTTTGAGAAATGTCTATTTACCTTATAACTCTTGTTGTTTGCATGTTAGATTCTTTCTGCTGACTATCTGGTCTTTCAGCAGTATCTAGAAGGCTACTAAAAGCAACCACGCGGAAAACACCGCCATGAGCTTCTCTCACGTAACTTAAGAGAAGACGCACTTCCATGTATAATTTCTGCAAATTTAAACAACGTCTATAACATCAGGTTTTAGGACGAGGAATAAGATATTAATTTGAAGAATATTCACTACGGAAGGTAGAATACATATAGGAATAATATAGGTCTATTCTACAGTGGATAATAATAAGACTTACAGAATTATCAAGCATCTTTAGTTCTTTATGCATCATCGCAAATCTAGTCACAAGTACTCTGAAAGTGGACTCTATGATGAACGTCTCTATGGCTCTATTTGCATGGGCTCCTTGTCCAGCTCCAAAATTAGTTGCGTAGCCAGCTTGCAAATGACTAATATCGGGTGATTTATTACTGCGCTTTTGTTGGCCTGTAAATTGTTTATAGTTTTATACAATAAAGTTTGCAATCAAGGTAAATGGTTCACTTGTCATAGTCTATAAGTGATTGCAACATTAGAGCGTGTGTTGTGATGTTTGGGATCAACGTCTCACATACGGAAGCACAACACTATGAAAAGGTAGCGATGTAAGGCTGTGGTCTTCTGTAAAGTGACGGTTACTCTATTAGGATCATAGATTTATAATTACTTTACAGATTGCCAATTAGTCGACTAGGGCGAGACCAAAAAAAATCGGGAGTGATCTCCCCTTGACTTTCTCGTATATCGGAAACGACTCAAAAGTTGATAGAAACCTTGTATTTTGATGTCATACATGCACGTTAAATTTTGGTCACCCATCCGAGTAAACACCGCGCACTTGGTTGCTTAACTTTCGTGATCGACGACTCAAAAGTTGATAGAAACCTTATATTTTGATGTTATACATGCATGTTAAATTTGGTTGCAATAAGTTAAAGCATAGTCGAGTTATCGTGCTAACGCACAGACACACACAGGCATGATTCCAAAAACGGATTTTTGGAATTATGCCTGTGTCGAATTTTTTGACGATTACTACGTATACGAGAAAGTAATAATTATGTAAATACTAACTCATTGGCGACACTAAAGTAGCTGGTTCAACACAGTATCCAACAGTAGCGTGAAGGTTGTCCAACACCTCCCTAATGGGTGCGTATTTAGTCATTTCTTTCAGTCGCAACGTGAACTTGGGAGTCGAGGCAGAACGCAGTTGTCTAAGGGAGTTTCTCGCTTGGACTCGAAGGCATTCGGCTTGAGGACCGCGTAGAGCGGTCATACATCCATGTGAGCAACCCAATTGACGTAGTAACCTGATACAACAAAAGATTCACATAAACATAAAATATATACATTATGTTCAGTCGACAAAGTTCTCGGTGTACCATTATAGAATATATCGATAATCGCGTAGCATTGATGTGTCTGATTGACAGGTTGTCTGGCTATTCTATTCTATTCTTAATTAATGGCGTCGCGTCGCATTAAGCGTACGCATTTTGCCAATGTCAAGTGAAAATGTAACTAAAGTAACAAAAATTGTACGGTTGATTGAGGTTAAAAATGGAGACTCCATTTTTAACCTCAATCAACCGTACAACTCAACACGTGTTTTAACAACAAGAACTCGGGAGAAACTCCAGGTTGTCTGTCAATCAGACACGTCAATGCTACGCGAGCGAATTTGAGCCAATAAGAACAGACTATACAGGTTGTATAAAGACCTAAGACAAATCCGAAGTCTACACATTATAAAATGCGTAGCCTTCGGCTTTGGTATACATTACATCCAAACAAGAAACATTAATAAAAAATTTCTCCAAAAAAATATCGCGTAATGTATTCAACGTGCAAGTCGCGCGAAGCTTAGCAACTTGGGAGAAGTGTGTGAAGTGCGAAGATGTATTAAGTGGTTACATTGAGCGCTGACTAGTCATTTTTGGTATGAAACACTTAAAATTTAGATTTTTCTTTGGACAAAAATTAAGAACAATATTTTCAATTTGTTACCATAAAAAATTAAAAAAAAAAAATCTAACTTTGACCTTCAATATCTTCCTAGCTATTAATTTCCCAGGTATAGTCCAGAAGAAAAATATGGTCTTAATGATGAGCGGAATACGCAGTTCTCAGCTGTCATAGGTTTTTTTACACCCGCTATATTACAAGATGGCAAACAAGCTTGCGGCCTCTTGGTGTTAAGTAGTCACCGTCGCCTATAGACACTTGCAATATTAAGGGTAAATCACTTAACACTGCAAGTGCGTTGCCATCCCCGGGACTAAGATGATATGCCTTCCATGCCCAGTAATTACACTGGATACTTTTCCCATCAATCTGAAACACAGCGAACTGCTTCAGGGCAGAAACAAGAAAGGCGGTGGTACCTACCCAGACGACCCTACATATGGGTCTACCACCTAATAAAATATTAAATTTAAATAAAAATAAATGTCTACAACAGTTTCTTACCTCAAAATTATATGCATAATCATGTAATATGGGCAATCCAGGTTTTCTTCACTTTTTACTTTTTCCTTTGTACTATCGCCACCTTCTATGTTGGTGGAATCTTGACTTTGACCACAGGGAATACCAGAATCTCTTTCCTGGAAATGTACGAACAATTGAATACCAAAACAGCTACTCTATAAAAATAAGCTTAAGGATTAGTTTACCTTGCTCTCTTTTTCTTTGAAATCGATCAAAGGGTCGATGTTGCCGCCTTGCAAATCTTCGGATTCATTGTTTTGCCAGTTCTTGTGGACTCCAATCTCCATCAGAGTGTCAACTAAGTTGAGCATAACTTCCATTACGCGCAATGTTATATAGAAACTATCCATTGTCGACACTGTATACACAGCCTGGAAAAACCCATGTTCATAACAAAACCCATCAATATTATTAAGCAACTACAACCCAACATATATAATTTAAATGTACACTAACCTTTAGAACAACTTGAAAGTCTATGTCACCGTCTTTGGTGATGTAGTGTAAAGAACCGGGAGCTTCTTGTATTTCTTCAACCACGTATGTGATATTAGAATCCGTCTGAGATCGGGTTAAGCTCGGCTTGCGTTCTGGTGTTGGAATATGTTGGGAACCTTGCATGCTCACTGAATCTATTTGGGATTCCATCGACCCCTAAAATGTATTTTAGAACTATGAACATAAACCTCTTTTTTGTTTATTGGTTTCGGATTTTAGTAATTACCTGTCTTGTCTTCGATAAGTAGTCAGGCGATGGTGTTGGAGTGTGCTCTGTTACTGTTATAATAGGGTTGTTTTTCTTGTGAATGGTAGCGGGCATCGTGTAAGAAGGACCATGTGCTCGTTCCGTCTTTGCCTCTCCGATGTATCTGAAATGGGAGATTAGTATAAAACGCCTCTCCTGTACAGTATAGCTTTTAGGTGATATGTTCAATGTAGCGTATGTTCTTCACGTTTTAGAACATTAGTTCAGCTTGAAGTCGAACTATTTAACGATATAATGTGCGATTATGTGCGATAATTTACTATTACTCAACTGATTTAAGTACTAGTGGTAATTGTTACTTCCAAGTTTTCTAGTTAACTGATTACTATATGTGATTAAAGTTTAGAAGTATTACGTTGACTTTTATTATTTTAAACGTTTGACAATCAAATATATTGCAAACATGCAATGTTTATTAAGATTTAGTTTATCGACTTTTATGTAAACAATCTTCACAGATAGCAAGTTCTCATACAAGTACATATTTTAGTAGACATATAATTTATAAAGCTGTATTCTTAGAGACTAGTTTTGCAGGTAGAAAAAAAATTAAAAAGGGACAAAAATAAAATACTGTATTATATTTTCATGTTGTCATTGTGGATTTGATAGATTTTTAGGTCAAGGTTACGGATTTTTAAGTTTATCAATGACCTGCAAAACTGGGCCCCAGTCTATTCAATAAATAACGAATTGAATAATATATTACAACTATCTGTAAAGAGTGTTCAAACTTTAAACTCTGTCTACTCCATGCTAGCGATAGTGGTTCACTTTTGATTTATGTGAATACCTATGATAGTACCAATGTAAATGCAGCACTATATTACGTCGATTTGATTTTGAATCTGCTGAAGCGTTGCGTTTATCGAGGCTTTCTTTTGATAACATGATAATGTTTTGATTACAAAATACATGTGTTACGTGATGTGCGTTAGTATGCGTGCGACAACCACTTTGATGTTGTTTTGTGTTTTATAAGCATGTGTGTTGTGCTTAACATTTTATCAAAGTAATTGTTTAAGTTGGAAAGCGTCGCCTGCGGAGCGATTTCGAAAACCGCCAGTGAATTATAAACAAATTAAAATCAAAAATAGCCTAAAATAAATGTGATGCCTATGAATTACCCTTTAGCGCCTGGCAGAGCGATACTTGCATCTAATTACTAAGCGTCTAAGTCGTTGCAACAGTTTTGCGCACTTACCCATTGGAGGCTAGCTCATCAATCAAACAGCTACCGACCATTTGGTTTGTCCATTATAAAGTGTACGGGTTTAAGCGTTATCAAGACGGGAGAAAGAGAAAAAAAGACAATTTTTAAATAGGAAATATCACCCAATGTGTCGAGAAATTAACCATGCTGTGCTAATGATTATCGAGAAAAGAATAAAGACGCAAAAACACGATTTAATAATATTCTGAAGTTTTAAAATTCTTAATTGAAAGTATAACGCTAAGATGTCTACCAAATTAATCTCTAACTTGAATACGGGTAAACTATTCTAATCGCCTAGAAATTATAAAATAATCGGCATTATTGAAAATAAAAAAAAACTGTACGGTTAATAGATCTCAAAAAATAGCTAAATAGTTATTGGAAATATGAGAAAATTCTAATACATATATGAAAATAATAATGGAATTATAATAGAAAATCCACCAATCAAAGCTCACCTCAAACTCGGCATACTTTTCCCTTTGATAAGATTGCACTGAAACAAATCGCCTGTTAGTCTAGGGGCAAAGGAAGGGAAGTTGCTTGCTAGTGCAGAGTTTGGCCTTTCATCTGCATGGTCAAGGCTTCTATGGTACTCCTAAAACAATATTTTCGAAATAGTACGTGCAGAGCTAGAAGAAATCTACAATAGATTGTAAAAAAAAAAAAATAACTACAGAGATCATTCTTACGGCTGTGTGGAATGAAAACTTGTGATCTTCCTGACCAATTTTCTCGAGGGCTTTATCGGATTTAGATAAAAGCTTCGTTTCAACAAATGCTTTGAGATCCGCCATTTTCATTTTGCGTTTTATCTTCTCGCTAGAGCGTCTAATCATAACACTTTCTTCCTCGACTTTTGGGGTCACCGGAAACGGTATTTCGGCTAGAGGCGACATGTCTTTCAGTTCCGGTACTTCCATGAAGTTCTTTAGTGAGTCCCGCTCTTTCATTTCCGGACTTTGGTACACAGATACTTCGATTTTAGGTATTGGTAGGGAGTTGCTTCTTTTCCGCGGTTGCGTTTGTTTCGATATGTCATCGCAAATGTCACGTAGTCTGAAACAATTGCATATATCATCTAACCTATTTAGCGATTCGGTCGGTCTTTTGATACATAAGGTCGGCCAGTTGAAGCTGGCTGGGGCAACATGGATATTCCATCTTATTATTACAAGATTAATGATTGTGGAACTGATCCAAATGCAAGGGACAAAAAGTTGCCCAAAATTTACGCATGTAACATAATGAAATATCTATTGACATGTAATGATATTTTGAAATCATTGCGGAATTGTAAGCTGTGGAGTTTCCTTCGCTGTATCTTCTCAGTCTCAAAATCATTATTTCGCCCCGAAACGGTGGTAGGGTTTTAGACGATTTAAAAGTACTTACCAAAGTCCATTTAAATCAAATCAAATATATAACATTTTTATATTTTGTAGTGTATATGTCGTGGCCCGATCGTATCGTATCGTATCGTAAATGGCGGCATATCATAAGACGCTACTGGACCATTAAAAAAGTAAACTACCACTGGTCGAGTAGCCCATTCTGTAAAAATGCTAGTGGTCAGAAAGTGATCAGTAGGTTCAGGGTTTTTTATGACCGAGAGGATTGGACTGTTTGGGGGGAGAGTCTAATCTATATATCTGTGTGATCGGTAGGTAGACGATATGCCCAGGCATTTCATGATCTGGCCAATTATACAATCAGGCCATGACATATATATTTAATTAGTGTAATATTTGACTAAAAACCCTAAAAAGTCAGATTTATAGTTATTAACATAAAGTCTAGAAAAAATACACTGAAAAAATCGTCTGTCAAGGGCGGGAATAGAGCCGAAATTTGTCAGTGCTTGGTGCCTACAGGGCGGTAATGTAACCATAAAATCATAAGATTTTATGGCCTGTAGGCTTATTCGCTAACTTTTTTTGACACATGAAAGTGATGATCACCGAGTGAATTACATATCCATTGCTGTACGTACACACAACAAGTGCCATAATAGTGTGTCGTGTAAAACAGCAATAGATATGTAATTTACTCAGTGATGATCACTTTCAACTATCAAAAAAATTAGCGAATAGGCCTACTGGACAGTCGATTTATTTTAGTGTAATTTTGCGTTTGTTAACGCAAAAATAATTCGAAAATAACAGATTATTAAATTGTAAATTCATTTAAATAAAGAACTTTTTGATTTTGATTTTTTTACTTCACCTGATGCTAAGCGGAAGTGGAGTCCAAAAAATGTTAATATATTTTGTGACTTTCGCATTTGGACTACACTTATACGCCACTGAATTTGAGGATAGTAGATTTTTTAATTTTCGATGATTACATCGATATTTTTAAGCGAAAGATTATACCTATTATATAAATAATGTAAAGCCCAATAAACTCCTTCCTCTTGCCATTGCGAAGTAAACAGACATCTCAATGTTGCCACATCCAGAAAAGTTGCAGCTGACACCTGCAAATGAAGAGGTGTATAAAATTTTCAGTAAAACACAGAGAAAGAGATAGAATCATAGTCAAATCTATGTGTTAGAACAGGCAGTTTCGCTTCTTTTTCGCTGGTACAACGGACAAGTTATGGCAAACTACTGCAGTTTCAGGGCGGAGGTGTGCTACAGGCATAAGCAACGAGCATGTATATCTACGTAAGGAGATTGGCTCACTCGTGTTAGATAAAAATACCTATTATAATAATTGAAACTTTATACGTACATGTCCTTGTTTAGCCGATGGAGGTTTTTCAGCTGACGTTGGAGTGCCTTTTTGACCTTGAACGCCACCCCCGCTATCTGATAACGACTCCTTATCAGAGGAGCTGAAAATGATGGTAGTGATCAATGTAATTGGAAAGCGAATTGCAGCACGTCAATATCACGAAGTCAGTTTGGCTGTGAATGTTGTGAGGCGTGCATACCTACACACATAAAGTCACGCCTTTTCCCATTGGGTAGACCACAGAACAAATAAAAGAGGTTTGAAGTCGTAAGTAGGCGGAGCGCGCGCGCTGCTGGTTATGAGTAAACATCATATTCGATCCTTTTCGAAGAGGAAAAATATTTAAAAAATAAATCTAAAACACCGACTAGTGCTATTTTAACTGGCAGGAAGCAAAGTAAGACTCATAATCTTACTAATGGAGACATTTCTTATCACCGGTAAGTACAAATATACTGTTAAATTTAAAAAATATTATGTCGCGTGTGGCGACACTGGCTCTGGTATTAACATCGCTTGACACGACTTCTAACCTCTTTTATCTATTCTGTGCGGTAGACAGAGATCACATGTTTCCACTTGCTGCGATGCTTACATATTTCTTTCGCTTTGTCAAATATCATCACAGTTCTCATAAATGCTCGACGGTTTCGAGTATTCTTGACCTACTCCCTTTTCAAGACGTCTTCGATTTAATCGATAAACGTTCGCTAGCGCTCGCGTCCCGCATCTTCCTTCACTTCTACATAACCGAACCATTTGAGCATCCCTTTCTCAATTCTTGTAGGTATATTGTACTTTCAAATCACACCTCTCTCTTATCACGTCTCAGCCTGTCACTCAATTTTACCCCAACCATGCTCCTCCTTAAGGTTCTCATTATTTGTTCCGTAGCGATATCCGGAATCCATCTTGAGTCAAGCACCTGTCTTTTTACGCGATTTCCGGTCTAGCAGTTCCCCCTCTTCGTATTTCCGGCGCTAGCAGCGCCCTCTAGAGTAGCTTTTGGCGGGAAGTTTGCTAGCGGCCATTACTAGGATTTTACCTCATTATAGCGTCGTCTTTCGTAGCGAAAACGTCGGTCTAGTGAAGCAGTGTAAATTTTAGTGAATTTACTGTGAAAATTACGGAAAATTATAAGTGAATCGAAGTCATAAAGTTATTCGGTTAGAAGTTATAAATTAATATATTAGAAGTAATTTCTACCCTCTCTTCGTGATGGAAAATCAAGTAAATGAACAAAGTGATGGAAATAACGAAAATGAAGGCTCAAGAAAACGTCGGGCTAGTTCTTCTAGTTCGAATTCTGACTCAGCGTCATATGATTCGGACCCGAAAGAGTATAGATCGGAAACGAAACGAGCAAAACTACAGGTAAGCGATTTACAATTTCAATTTCTTTCGCAACAAGTAGCCTTGTTAACAAACTTGATAACCCAGAACTCTGGTCAATTAACATATACTCGTAACAATAATATCGAAAATGTTGGTGAACAAGTACCAGTTCCATTGGGTTCTAGTGATTTGCAATTACAACCTCCACAAATTGATAGTGCAAATGCAACACAACAGATTCAGTTAACCGATAATTCAACGAATATTAAGGATCCAGTTTATGCAAAATCTAATGATTCGCATTTAAGTAAGTTGTGCCAGATTCAACGATTTAATAGTATGGAATGGAATGCCATTCGTTTCTATGAAACACAAAAGAAATATGTAACTATTCCGGGTTTCATCGAATTAAATATGAATGACGAATTAAGACCTTTAAGCTCAGAAATAATGCATGAAGATTCACGTTTACAACTTTTAGAACGTACTTATGCTGCCTTATCAAATGCATTGCTGGCTCAAAAGGACGAGTTAAGAACAGTTCTTCAACAGTTAGTTGACTGGTCTGGTGATAAAAATACCACATTAACACCTAAGAATTTGTTCGATAAAATAGGATCGTTGTTCAACAATGATTGTACATATAATAAGGTTACCGATGACATCTTACAAATTATTTGTGGCAGACGAGCTGATTGCATTCAGTCTCGGCGGGAAATGTTGATAAAACAAATACCAAATAGTTTTCATTGCAGTGCATTACAAAAAATCCCACCGTCTTCAGAATTTTTATTTGATGATAAAGGGCTTACGACCTACCTTCTAAAAGTTGGGGGGGCAGAAAAACTTGTCTGTTCACAGGTACCTAAAGCAGGTCCCTCTACAAGCAATCATCATCAGAGGCCATCATATGCTCGAAACGAAACTCCGACCGTAAAACCGAGTAGCAGTAAGCAAACTGAACGATTTTTTCGACACAATACCCACAACAAGAAAGGAAAAGGAAAGGGAAAGTCTTCGGGAAAAAGGAGTATGTACAATAAAAATGAGCAACAGCAGTACAAAGGTAAAAAGACCCGATCATATTCCCCACATAGAAAGAATCAAGCATGACTGTGTACGATTTCGAGGTGGCTGTCTCAAGCAATTTGTAGATATCTGGAGAAACCTGGGTGCCCCAGATTACATATGCAAAATTTTGACCGGTCTGCGAATATCCTTCGTAATGAAGCCACCCTTAATAATGCCCAACTACCCAATTATGCAATGTTTTCAAACCAGGTACAGCTCTCAAATGGCAGAGCAAATCGAAAGCATGTTAGAATCGAACGTACTAGAGTTAGCAAATCCGACAGCCAGTTTCCTGTCAACCTTTTTTCTAGTGCCGAAATCAGACGGAACAGTTCGGCCAATATTCAATCTCAAACGTCTCAATCAATTTGTCGAGATAAAACCATTTCAGCTCTTCAGCCATTTTCGAGTGCCTGGGTTCTTACAGGAGAACGATTGGATGGCAAAGCTGGATCTCAGCCAAGCTTACTTCCACGTGAACATCGCAGCCGAGCACCGCAGGTTCCTCAGGCTCAGTTTCGACAACCAACTACTTCAGATGACGTGCCTCCCATTCGGCTTGTCATCAGCGCCGAGAATCTTCGCCACACTGACGAACTGGGTTGCAGAGTACCTGCGCCGCCACAATATCAGGTGTGTAGTGTACCTCGACGATTTTTTGCTGGCCTGTCAGTCTCACGAGCTTTTGTGCGAACAAATCTCATTCGTGGTGAGCACTCTGAGACAGTTAGGCTGGACAATAAATCGCGACAAATCTGTGCTGGTTCCGACACAACGCCTAGAATTTCTGGGCGTTACCTGGGACACAAAACTCGACACGAAGTCCCTGTCGGATCCGAAGTGCCTAACGCTCCGCATGGCACTTCAGCATCAGATGGCGAAAGGCAGTTGGTCCCTGAAGGAGGCACAATCTCTTCTCGGACGACTGAACTTTGCCTCTTTTGTGGTACGCAAGGGGAGACTGTCGGGCAATGCAACACTACAGCCGACAGCTCCCAAAACAGCATCGCTACAGACGGGTATCGATCCCACAACCAGTCTTGAGCGATATGAGATGGTGGCTCAATGCTGCTTCGGGCTGCCTTCCTATTCACATGGGCCCGGTTACTCATTACCTGACGACGGACGCGTCCGACGTCGGTTGGGGAGCTCAACTGAACGAGACAAAGTTATCAGGACAGTGGACAGCTGCCCAACAGGCGTGGAATGTCAATCTGAAGGAGCTGTATGCGGTTCATGCAGTGATCTTACAAGAGAGGTATCGACTTCAAAACGCTCAGATTCTCTTGCTGACCGACAACCGCACAGTCGTTGCCTACATCAACAAGGAAGGTGGGACAAAATCTACTTCCCTTCTAGAATTGACTCGACAAATCTTGGCGACGATGGATCAACTAGATGTTCACCTGGTAGTTCAGTATTTTCCGGGGAGGTACAACGGCGAGGTAGATGCACTATCAAGGGAAAAAGTTTGTCCAGAATGGCACCTGACACAACAGGCCACGCAACCAATATTCGAGAGATGGGGCACACCGGAGGTGGATCTGTTTGCCACGAAGTCAGCGAAAGTCGTCCCCAGGTATGTGACACTGGACATGACCGATACAGATGCAGATCATTTCGACGCCTTCAGTCAGATGTGGAAATATCGGCTGGCCTGGGTCTTCCCGCCACCGAATCTCATCCCACGAGTACTAGCTCACTTGAACTCTGCAGAAGGCAAATACATTTTAATCAGTCCCAGGTGGAACAAAGTTTTTTGGGCTGCGGATCTGCAACGCCGAGCAGTAGCAGAACCCTACCCGATCCCAAACCTTCCACAAGTTCTGAGAGACACGAAGACCGGAACACATCCGCCAAAAATCGACAGTATCCAACTGGAAGCCTGGCTGATTTTGGGTGGACAGACTTGATCAAGGACTGGACACATGAGGAAAGATCGCTATTACTATCAAGTTGGAGAAAATCTACTATGTGTACTTACCAATCAGCTTGGCGAAGTTGGAAAAGCTGGTGTGAAAATAATGACATTAATTACATAAGTCCTTCACCTACTGAAGTAGCCCGCTATTTAGCTTATCTTCATAACACAAAAGGTTTAGCTTACAGAACGATTTTAGTCCACAAATCCGTTATTGCCACTTTTACTAATATCATAACTAAATTTGACTTATCATCAAACTTTTTCATTAAACATATGTTAAAAGCTATTTCAGTTTCCAAAGAAAAACCTACTGCGCCGCCAATATGGGATCCACAAATCGTAATAAATTATTTAGAAGGAAACGCTCCAAATGAAACGAACTTATACCAAGTGGCACAGCGAACAGCTATGCTTCTACTTTTGTCATCGGGTCGGAGAGTTCATGATTTAACATTATTGTCCATTGAAAAAGGGAAGTATCAGGATGAAGGTAATTATGTCATATTTTGGCCTTGTTTTGGATCCAAAACCGATAGCATCAACTATAGACAGTCTGGTTGGAAGTTATTACAAAATCCAAAAAAGTCTCTTGATTGTGTCTATTGGATTCGTCTATTGATTCGTTTAAGTGAAGAACGTAGGAAATCAGTTGATGACCTGTTTAGTTTATTCATAACTGTAAGAGGTGTGCCTAAAGCTGCATCCAAAACTATAATTGGTGGGTGGGTTAAATCCACTTTAAAAGGAGCCGGTGTGGAAGCATCACCAGGCTCAGTGCGAGCTGCAGTAGCGTCCCTTAACTGGTTAGAACAGTTTCCCATCGATAAAATTTTAGAAACCGGAAATTGGCGTCAAGAGCATACGTTCAGGAAGTTTTACCACAAAGTTGTTAATCGTCCAAATCAAGTTAATTCTATTGATTCTATTTCTTTATCAAAATATTTTGATTCAGTTCGTTAATATAATTGTTGATTATAAATACATATATATAATATAATACGTATACAATGTAACATAAATGTAATATAAAATAAATGATTTGTATATCAATAAACTTACACATAAAAGTTTTATTTTTAGCCAATCTATTACACATTATAGCGTCAGTGCACATGGCACTCACCAGGAGATAACAAACACTTCACTCAAGATGGATTCCGGATATCGCTACGGAACAAATAATAGAGAGTTTTAACTACCAATAAAACTTACCTATTATTTTTCCTGAAGATATCCGGAATCCAGGTAATCTCTACCTGGTGCATCTCGAGTTATAATGAGGTAAAATCCTAGTAATGGCCGCTAGCAAACTTCCCGCCAAAAGCTACTCTAGAGGGCGCTGCTAGCGCCGGAAATACGAAGAGGGGGAACTGCTAGACCGGAAATCGCGTAAAAAGACAGGTGCTTGACTCAAGATGGATTCCGGATATCTTCAGGAAAAATAATAGGTAAGTTTTATTGGTAGTTAAAACTCTCTATTTAATCGCATTTATTTTGCGTTCATGCCTTTTCTCCCATACCCAACTTTCACTTCCATACATCAGTGTTGGAAACATGGGACCAACACATAGTCAGCCAGCAGTGCTTTTTCAGAGACCTTCATTGTGGCGTTAATGTTTTAGTGTGCGTACACAAGTGTCCCTACACGCAGACGCGTACGCATATTATCTGTATACGTCACGACTACTACCGGAGCGAAAAGGACTAAAAATGACTAGGAATGACATGTGCATTAAAAATTCGCGTTTTATATTTAAATATTTGATCACAGTAGGTAGCTCCCACAAGAACTGACGATCTGATAAAACTCGCGGGAAGCCGCCGCAGCTCAGGGCTGTCGGGTTAGATCCGTCGAGGATCTACGTTCAACAGTGGAAGTCTTTCGGCTGATATGATGATGATGATCACAGTTGTAAGCTAAACTAATGAAATGTAAAGACGTAAATACTGATACTATTAGAATACAGGTACAGACAACAGCAGGTCAGATTACCTCAAGTTCAAAAATTTCTCCAATTGACATTTCAAAAAAAGTTATGATAATTACAAAACCATTTGGAGCTTTAGTCATCTAGAACACTACATTTTTTTTTAGAATTTATGACTTGCTAAATCATGAGATATTAAAAAAAAATGTACCCAAAAATGGATAACTACTAAGTACTGTCCGTGTGAAGCCGGGGCGGGTCGCTAGTTTAGTATAAGGTGCAAAATCGACAGTCAACAGTTTGTGGTAACCTAACCTTTAGAATTTAGGTTAGAATTTAGCATTAACCTATTTACTGAATATTTAGTGTGTTTACTTTTAATAAATACTCGTAGAATACGATAAATAAAGATTTAAACTGAAAGTTATTCTATACTATTATACCATAATATACTACCTCATTTTTGTAACTGGCGGTAGTGGTTTAATGCCTGGCAGAGGTTGTTTACCGGCATCTGATTTTCGAGGCTGAAAAATGCTAGGATCTGCAGAATACACAGTGTATGTTTCTTTTACAGCTCCTCCGTAATTTTGTTCTGATGGCAGACGGTATATAAACTGAAAAAAAGGAATCATTTACATATAGGTATTTTTTTTATAATGTTGCTGAGGACCTATTGTTATTCATTTTAACGTGTTTGCTTCTTGCCATAGAGGCAGTTGGTCTTACTTTATCCTTGTACAGACGACAGCATATTAATTAAGCTACCAAAAACTCTAATTTATTCAATAAATTTTCAACCTCATTTTACCATCATAGAGTTCAGAGTATATTGCAGAGATTTGTCAGTTTTGTTAGCCTGATCTGCCGTTGTCTGTACTTTAAGAGCCTATAATGTTCTGGATTGGTATATATTCATTAAAAACTCAGCAGAATCATTCTAGTATTCACTAAACAATTTTCATTATTCAGTGAAGACTCGAATGATTCTACTTTCTCTATGGAGATGGTCAATAATGCTGATCACTACATGCTCAGTAGATAATTATTTGGTGGATTTTTATTTTCATTTTTTTTTTTAAATGACATACAAGCTAAATCTAATGAAGACTTGTCGGTGAGGTCAATGACGCGGCGGTTGTAACGATCACCAAGGTCATGCTATTGAGTGCGGTCTGTATTCGGATGGGTGAACGAAGTTTAAAAAAAATCCTCCGTGCTTCGCTAGGCACATTAAGCAGGTGGTCTCGGCTGCTGTTAAAAGATAGCAAACATTCCTTAGGAGTAAAAATCTAATGTCAATACCTATAGCAGTACTGTCGATTTAGGCATACTGTACCGACCCCAAAAAGAAGAGAGCAGGGTAGGAGAAAGAAAAACATTAATGAGTACTTACAACATGTTCTTCTTCAGTGCTGGAGCTTTCCTCAGGAATAGTTTCAGGAAAAATGGTGTCTTTAGGAGAGGAAAGCCAAGGTTCTTCTTCAGTACTAGGTTGTTTTGATAGAGCTTCCGATTGTACAACAGATACATTCTGACTCGGTGGACTTCCAGCAGCAGGAACACCTTCTTCTTTAGAAAATTTCCCTAACAATATTATGGGTATTAATGTTGTTGAAAGTTTTATTTGAAATAAAATTTTATTTTTGATGAGATGAAGGATGAATTTTACTATAGTAAAGAGAAGAGGTAAAAAGTTCAACAACTCAGGTTGAAATTTAAACACTAAAGAAGTTTTCCTTTTCAATATATTTTTGACTCTTGCTTTGACTTAGATAGAGTAGTAAACATGCTTAGGGTTGATTTCTTACCGTAGCAAGTCAAAACCAAGCAAACAAGATAAGAACCACTCCATCCGCGAACTTTTTAGCTCGTCTTGCAAATGATAACGTCATCATATAATAGGGTGTAAAAAGATCTAAGACAAAGCCGAAGTGTGCGCATTCTATACATCAAAACAAGAATTATATTATATAAAAAATATTGCTTCGAGACAATTTTTATTCTTTGGTTACAAATTTAAGTTATAAAAGCTCCAAAAAATACCGCGGTATATACAACATGTAAATGAAATAACCAACACCCTGAATACAGGTGGTTGGGGATCGGCTTCTGAGTTGATTTCAAGTTTTTTTTAAAAAAAAAAACGATTTTTTTTCGAAAAAAAAACAAAAATCTCCAACCACCTGTATTCAGGGTGTTGGTTATTTCATTTACATGTTGTATATGTTACCGGCAAAACCCGAATTTAGGACGAACTAGTTTTTCCTAGGCCAAACCAAGTCCAAACCAGTCCCTTATGCGATTTGAAGATATCTGGCTGGCATAGTGGCTGATTGATGGGTAGGTTAGGGTTATTTTTTTTATGACCAGGCGGAGTGCACAGTTTTTTTGGGAGAGTTTTGTGTTTTATGCACCTACTGGCTGAGTGATGGGTAGGTTAGTGAAATGGTTTGGCCTAGGGAAAACTAGTTTATCCTAAAATTGGGTTTGGCCTGTCACATATACATTGGTATACAGCGTGCAAGTCCGCGGCGCTTAGCAACTTGGAGACGTGCGCGAAGTTCGGTCGGCTGAGTTGAATGGCCCCGTTATCGAGTGGTTACATTGAGCGCTGACGTTTTAAAGCCATCTTTTGGTATGAAATATTTAAAATTTTCATAATGTTTCTTTGGACAAAAATTAAGAAATAATGTTTTTAATTTGTTTTCATAAAAATCTTGAAAACATATTTCTAACTTTAACCTTCAATAACTTCATAACTATTAATTTCCCAGGTAAAGTCAGAAAGAAAAAAAAGTTCCTAATGATAAGCCGAATACGTAGTTCTCTGCTTTGTCATAGGTCTTTATACACCCGTTATATACTTTTAAACAACAATAATAAAATTCCATTGAAAACACACATACACGATAAATAGCCGGGAGTTTTGTGCAGGCAGTGGCTTCAATGTGCAAAGCAAGGTGGTTTTTCAAGTAATATCGAAACGCCAATAGAAGTATCGGGCGCACTGCACTGGCACAACGCGCCGGATAAATAGCGATCAAAGGATACCATGTAGCGAGATGTCTCCCGCGCATCAGTATCTGTTTGTATACAAATGAGCTTCAATAAAATATCATATAATATATGCTCAAGAGATACAGATATGTCACACTACTGATATATATGTATGCCAGTGATTATATAGTATACAAAGATGAAAAGATGGCACTATTATTAGGAAAAAACATGGAAGAATAAAGCTACTTACTACAGAAAGAACAGCCCAACATATATCAAACCACAAACAAGAAATTACATTTAGTTCATTTGCAACAGTATAGACTCTCAAAAAACTCCAAGATAGGTAATGTAATAGCAATATCAAAATTCATAGAGTGTGGTATGTAATATGCAATACTTACGCCCTAAAAATATATCCCCATGTTGTGATCTCTTTGAAAATTTACCTCCTAGCGGCTTTGGTTTTGGCTTGACAAGGGTTGTGAAGCATGGTGCGTCCGGGTGACGAAATTCCCACATGGCCTGCCACATCTTCAATCCGTTTTCTAGACGATAGTTGTTTGTAAAGTCTGACTCTTTCAAGTGCTGAGATATCGGAGCAAACAGGAACACAAATAGCTAAAAAGTTTTAAGTCTTAAATAGCAAAAATAAGGAAATATCATAATATTTTTCATTCTTGGAAGGTGGCTCTTGCACAGAATTTATGGCGTGACTAAAACAATGTATTATAATAAATCTGGAATAGGTAGGTAAGTTACAAATATTGTAATGTGTAACAAGGCAGTGAAAGTGGTGTTATTTTGAAGCATAAGCATCCGTGTTGATGATCAATAAAGAGGAATTATTGAAATAAAAGTACCTAAAATGAACCTGTAAACCTAGAGGTGATACCCATCACATATTCATGAAATGAAAATAAATACTAAGGACATGATTGTATGGGCTGGATCCCTTTGCCTTTTCAGAAATAGGGAGAATTGAAAAAAATCTTTTTTATTTGTAATTATAACGTAATTTCAGGTACTTTCCACATTATTTTCTCTTAACTCCGGAGAACTACAACAAAACGGTTTTTTGTAAATGACTGTTCATTTCAAACCCTACAAAACGAGGTAGGATTTTATCGAGGTACAAAACTGTTAAATGTGAAGCCAACATCCATACAAGATTGGGCATTCTGCTTTGTTGTTGAAAATGGGGAAGGAATTTATAGAAATTCTTTGAGTAAAATAATGTATTTAAAGAAGTTCATAGATGATTAAAAATTTTTATGGCCTTCTGAAACAATGCAATTTTATTCGGTACGTTTTTAGCAACTACTATAAGATTTCATTATCATTTTTCTTTTATAACTTAATTTTTATATGCATTAAATTAGAGATAATGTAAAAAAAATTATGTCAATTTAGTTTAGGTATATTAAAAGTGGTCTTTTGAGATGGCATCTGAATTCTCTACCTTTCACTATCTGGTATAGAAAAACATCTAAGTACCTACAAGGTTAAGATCTTAATCTCAAACTAGATAAGATTTCTCAATTTCTTAAAATACCGCATAGCAAATCTTAACTTAGAAAGACTGATAGGAACCTATATTCTTTATTGCATGTAATAAGGACATAAATATAATCTTAATAACTTAGTTAAGATTTGTTATGATTAAATAGAAGTGATTTGATACATACTGTTATTGATGGTATAGAAAATAGATAGTGGAATGGATTAGCATAAAATATTCCATTCTCATAATCATTGTCAGTGCATTCATCAGATGCATCAAGGAGGATCCAATGAAGAGTGTATAAGAGGGTGGTCTCTACGTTGCCCAGAGATTGCATGTTGTCTTTTACCCTGTAATGAAAATAATTTTTGGTTTGGTGAAATTGGTTAGTAGTTACAGTATTTTTGTCTCAGTAAAGCAAATGAACCACGGATGCGTCATATGAGACAAGACATAGCAAAATAAATTACAGGCCCAGATAAAGTAAAAAATCAAAAACGATAATGAAGTTCGATAAGAACTAAATGTATGGCATTGACTTAAGCCATTTTTAAACCACCAGAGGCCAATTATCATTGCTAAGTATATTGGTAGTGAAAGCTAAGACGCTGTAGATAACAAATCAATATGATGACGACTTTCAATATTTTACCGTTATGAAACAATTGCCACTTGTATAAGCCTCATGGTCACGTTATAGTAAAGTGGCTTTGTAAAAATATAAAGACAATTTATTGAATCTCATTTACATCCAAATTTAAATTTTTGAACAGAACTTGTTTTTATTACCTGTTGTGAAGTAAAGCAGCTAAAGAGTGCATCACATGAGGAAATGCAGCTTGAATGAGACGCCATCGTGGAATAGCTTCTATAGCCTCTGATTCCGATGAACTAATAGAAAGGCCTAGGCGAAGGTTTTGTACCAGAGCTTTTTCAAACGACTAGAAAAAAAGTTAAACACAATTATATTATTATCTTGAATCGTCAAGATGTCGGCTTGCGTGAATAGATATTTAATAGTAGACTAGTGCTCACCTTTGCAGCTTTTTTAATTTCCTTTGTGTATGCAATAGAATGAAAATATAAATTTAGATCAGTATTAGATCAAATAACTCAATACATCGCATAAAAAGTTTTTGTTCAAATTGCCTGATTTTCAAATAATCATAGTTGTTTTGATTATTAAATATTTACCAATGATTAAACTTAAAAAAAAATCTTAATTTTAAGTTGTTTTCTATTTTTCTGCAGTACATGTATGTATTTGTTTACAAATACAAACTCAAACTTTTGACATACATGACATATCGTGAATAGTGATGTTCGTCCTGATCGATACTTATGTGGATCGATACAATACAATGCAATCCATCCGATTATTGTTTCGATATAATGGCTTTCGATTCGTTAGTGGATCGATAGACTTACACGGAGGATCGTATCGAAAATTATCGATTTTAAATTTGTATAAAATTTAAAGGAAAACTTTAACCGAAAATAGTTATTCGTAACACTAAAGCCAGCGCCAGACATATGTTCAAATACGTAAATACCTACAGTCACTATGTGTGGCAGGCACGGGCATTTGAGTATTTGTGCAAAGTTTGAACCTTAGACCATTTAACACGGGACGTGGCATAGTGCAGATTTAGTACTGAAAACATTCTGCCGTTTTTCGCGGGGGGTGAGGCAAACACGCATAGCACACATTTACTCACTCGTGGACACAGTCGCAAAAAAATTTAATCGCTATTATGAGCGCACACGTGGGCTCGGCTATCCCGCGTACCACCATATCGCCTAACGTTGTTATATCGTTGTTTCTGTCGCAAAATTTGTAGATGAAAAATTGTATTGTTATGTGAAAAGTAGTTTATTTGAATAGAAAATTACTTCCGTGTGATAAGCAACTCCGTTTTAGGATAACTTTAATGTTTCTGGTCGTCGTTTACAAGAAAACACTCCGCAACCAATAATTTTTATGAGGTCTGCCTAACGACAGACACGAATTCAAAATTGCGGTCGGTCGTCGCGGTGAACTAGTTTTTATAAACTGACATGAAAGTTTGTTCATGTATGTACTTTGGCAGAGGAGAACGCGTTAGCTTGCCGTGTTGAATTGTCTAAGGTTTGAACACACATTTGAAGTCAAAAATACATACAAATGTTTCAAATGTGACAGGCATTCAAATGTGTTCAAACTTTGCTCAAACATTGAATGCCACGTCTAGCGCCACCGGCTTAATACCGGGTTCCTTGCTAAAAAGTATGGTCTTACTAAAACGGACAAATTTATAATTTTTCTATGGCTCCACGGAGAAAGTAAAATATGTGGTCGTTTTTTTTTTACAAAAACGGTGAGTGCAGGAAAGTACAAATCTTGTAAGTTGTTGCAAGTTGTAATCTTGTAAGTGTTGCAAATGTTGCAAGTATCTTGTTGTAAAAACAAATGAAAGGAAATACTACAAGCTTGGCAAAACATTTTAAACAGGATCACAAAAACTCAAAAGTCATATTGGCAAATTTAAAAAAGACTTTATTTTTTCGGTAATTTAAATTAGACTTAATGTTAAAATAAATCTTTTAATTTAAAAAAAATACTTCATACGATGCTGGATCGATTCAAATAAATCGAATCCAGAAAATGCATCCCTATATTATTATTTTTAACAGAAGATCTTAATTCTTACAGCCAACAGTCTGTGTATTTTTAGAAGAAAGAATATTTTTCACTGCGTGCAAGATTTATTATTAGTAACTTGAATAAAAAAGTTACTTAAACTGGAAATAATTACAAATGCGATTGAAATATTGCGATTACAATGTGCAATCAAAAACAGGTTTTATTTAGTCATGAAATGCCTTATAGTCCCCGTTTTACCCAATGAGTAAACACCCATTGGTATCGTCATAAGACATTGTATGCTGCTCTATTTATAGTGAACGTGCATTATAGATTTATATACTTACTATCGTAAAATTTGTGTAGCTACATACTATTTCTAGGATTTGTGAACAAAGCAGCCTGTAATGCAGGTGTACCTACATATTTTAGGCTTAAATAACGCTATCTCTACAATTCCAAAGTAAGGGCGTATCTTGGTGCATATACATAAAATATAGAAAACTAGTTACCAGCGCAGATGCACCAGCACTTTTTAGTGTTAAGTGCGGCCCACCTGGTGTTAAGTGGTTACCGTCACCTTAGCACTGCAAGTGCGTTGCCATCCTGAGGAATAAGATGAGATGCCTTCCATCCCTAGCAATTACACTGGCTAGGTACCTTTCCCTTCAATCCGCACATGCAGTTATCATGCAGTACATGCTGGAGTCTTGGCTGTATTTATGTAGGTTTTAATGTTTCTCCACCAGAATTTTTCACTGTGGTGCCTAAGCGATTTACGAGGAAGGAAATGTTCCAAAGATGAGAAAGCAAGGCTTCTAGAAAATCTATTTAACAAATTAGGTAAATCACAAGATTCATGTGAGATAAAACACAGCTGAATCAAACTGTAGATAATATGCAAGACTTGGTACAACATGGTACGTCTTGCGATATAAAAGTTATGTTATAGGTTAACGCCCAAGATATTTTCTAAACATAAAACATACTTAAGTGTTATCTAACTATCTGGAGCTGGTAGGTACAAGTTTACTTCTATGCTGCCTGCATGATATAGGTACTTATCTGCAGAGGTCGTTTTATCTTATTATTCGATAGATACCTAGGGCACAGTTGAAAGCCTTTCGGCACCAGGGAATGATTCTTTGGACAAAAATTAAGAAATGTTTTCATAAAACTCGTTAAAAAAATCTAACTTCTTTGACCTTCAATAACTTCATAACTATTAACTTTCCAGGTATATTCTAGAAGAAAAAGACGGTCCTAATGATGAACGGAATACGTAGTTCTCGGCTTTGTCATAGGTCTTTTTACAACCGTAATGTATATGGGTTTTTTGATAGGAATTTTTATTTTATTTTGGAGGTTATTGCTAAGATCATTTACTAAGTACCTACTTACTTTAATTACAAAAAGCGAAATATTGAAATACTTTTTACTATTCGTTAAAAACTACGTAGGTAAATGTAAAAAAAACAGTGCCATCTAGGGACGCCCGAAAGAAGAAGCGTTATAAAATATATCTTGTAACGGTAAAATCTGACAATATTGTAGTGCAATTAAAGTTAGTGATATGAATTCTATAAAATAACAAAACATCACAAAGTTGAGCGTGCAGAAGCTTCGAATACTTACATGATGACCGGGTGCTCTCTGACAGAACTGTGATCAACAATTTATTTTATTTACAAAATTGTTTTCTATACTTATCATTGTAAAGCTGATTATAATTAGTATGCACCTATAACTTTGTCGTATTTTTAAGTTATACTTAAAAAAAGGAAATTAATACATTTTCTTTGCAGTCTTAGTTTACATCTATAAAGATTTAGAATGCTTTAAAATGCACCTATTGCCTACTTATTGAGTATTCTGTAAAGTAGCATAAACATTTCTTTTTTTAAAAATCAGGTTAGAGATTTCGCTCCGGAAGATGGCTTCCTGAATAGAAAAAAAATATCTAGTCTTTTTCTGCTTTTATATTTTTAAATTTAAGAATATTTAACTTTATAGTTACCATGCAGTCGTCATCGTGTACCCGCCCAAGCCTCGGTCGAACGAAGGGTGCCGTCTGACGCCACAAGAATATTTGTACCGGAATCGGTACCAATTCATCTGTGCTGGAGTCATCTTCCAACATTTCTTTTGTTTTCATTTCCTTCGGGTAGAGTTTGTCTAGAATTTGAACATTTTTTAGTCGCCACAACAGTTCTACACTACAGCTACAACATCTACAACATGTAATTTAAATAACCAACATCTTGAATAGAGGGTATGGAACGGCTTCTGAGTTTATTTCAATAAAATAAAAATACTTTTTTTGAAAAAAATAATACCCAGAAATACAATATAATATTTTCCGTTTTTTTTTTCAAAAAAATGATTTTTTTAATTATTTTTTTTATTGAAATCAACTCCGAAGCTGATCCTAACCAACCTGTATTCAGGATGTTGGTTATTTAAATTACATGTTGTATATCTATACTTCTATTAATTTAATAATACCATAACACTATAGAAGAAAGATTTGTATGTTTGTAATGAATAGGCTCAAAAACTATTGGACTAATATTAAAAATTATTTTACCATTAGAGTGCTATTTTTTATTGAGTAACATGCAGAGTAACAAAGGCTATTATTTTATTGCAAAAAATGTATACGTGAACAAAGTCGAGGGTGGAACGCTAGTAAAATATCTTTAGATAATGCGATTCATTACATCATGAAACCGTTAAGGGCATAGTCAACGAATTAGGAATGATATAATGATATCATTCCTAATTCGTTGGGCATAGTAAGGAATAAGTAGTTGTTTTTGAAATAGAAAAGAAATAGACTTCATCTCTCCAAAAGAGCTCTTTTGGTGCTGGACCAAGTAAGCTCTTTTGCTTTGTAAAATCTCGAAGCAAAAAACGCTTTTTTGCTGCGAGCTCCAAATATGACTAGATTTAAGTAATTGCAGTAACTTTATTTTAAAATTTTTAGCATAATAAACAAAGTATTGTCGTGTTTTTTAATCTATAACAATTTTCCCGCAGGACAGGTGAAAAGTTGTATCTTTCACACGAGAGCAAATTTTTATGACTCGTGCCTTTAATCACTCACTGCACTCAGTAGGTAGTCTATTTATGAATCAATTTTAGACTACTTCGATGGTTCGTGATTTAATATCGGCATTCGCAGCAAAAAATAACTTTGCTCACTTGTTGAACAAATAAATATTACTACATCGACACAAAAGGAGTAATACATTTAAAAACATTCTCATTTGTATTGCACAATAGGATGGCTTGGATTGCAACAATTGGATGGATAGGAATTAAACACATTAGGATAATAGCGATACTAGTGGAGACTGTGTTGCGTAATATTATCATTTATTATTGCAACGCACTGTTTGTTGACTTTTCTTTACAAAACAATGAAAATTTCTTTATCGAAGACTGACATTTTCATAAGATAATGAAATAAATGAATAATGTCTTACTTCAATACAATTAAAAACGTCGATATATTATGTCTTACTCTTACTCTGACTCTACATTTAAAAGTTTACACACTCAAGTGTGTCAACTTATGGAACATATTTATTACTAAAATCGACTGCAAACACTCACCATTAAGAATAGCGAAGATGAGTGGTCACATAATCAAAAGGTTGACAAGCACTGTTTACATCGAGCAGGGGTGTAGAACCGGCATTAAGGAAGGCCGTAGAGGTATAGGACAGGCGCGCTTTTATCGCAGGGAAGCTCGGCCCAGAGTGAGGCTTTGCGCAGTCCCACCGAGACGAGAGGACAGGGGTGGCACATTTTAGCAGAATTATTTATTAGCTTTAACTACTATTGGCAAGTTACCCTCAAGCGTACCTACATAATCTCGTCACGTAATTACAATTAATATGCTAGAGTTTGTGGTAATTAGATCACTTAACACAGTATCACGTTCGGCTTTTTACTGACCTTTTCTTATTTTTAATTACCTTATTAAATGTACACCAATTTCATATTACAGGATACAAGATATTCCATATTAGCATCTATTGTAGAGGCACATTATCGAAAATAAGAATATATTCTTTGAAATCAATATACTATAATATCATTGTTGAAACTCAAATCTTTTAGCCATTGTCTTTTAAGTAAATAAACTATTGCAACTAATTGTTTTAGAAATTGTTATTATTTTATTCTCATTTTCATATATTTTATGAAAACGGAGATTGCCAAGAAAGAATGTCAGCTAACTAAGGTTGATCCAAAAATCTGCTGCTTATAGAGAAAATTTAGAAGTAGCAAATTAATATTCACGTTAAAAGTACTTTTTTCTTAGATTAGACTAAGAAAAATGGATTAACGGAACCCATTTTATTAATGATTAAAAATATTACTATGAATTTATGAATGATGATTTTCAAAAAGGGACATCCCTACATTATTTTCATTGATCTGTGCGCGCAGCCTCACGTTGTTATGGAGACTACAGACGGTTGCCTGAAGAACCGTCTAGAAATTTAGGTCATATTTGTTTGCTACACTTAGGCTACACTTAATTGAAACTCACCATCAATTACGTAATCGTTTACGTTTAAAATATTTACATGTTTCTCCTGCAATAACGTTTCAAAATATGAGTAGAGCACATTAAATAGAAATAGGTGAATAAAAAAGTTTCTTCTGTGAATCAGTCATGATTTGTTTATTTCTAAATAACTTTCGCCCGAGATTCCCCAACGGGAACCGTACATTTTCCCGGGATATAGGGAGCCTATGTGATTTTCCAGACTATACCCTTATCTTTGTGCCAATTTCATCCAAATCCGTTCAGCCGTTGAAAGATGCTGATGCCGGCGAATGTTCGCCTACTGCGATAAGTATCTCTAGGTTTAATTATTTTTAAATAATTATGCTGTGAATGTGTACTAAGTGTGGACCGAAAGGTCTGGCATGTTTATTTGAGATAAAAGTCCTCTAAAAAATAAAACTTATTAAAGTTGTGATGGATAGATAACTATTTCTTTTTTTTCTTTTATGTTACGAGATGGCAAACAAGCTTGCGGCCCACCAGATGTTAAGTGGTCACCGCCGCCTATAGACACTTGCAATATTAAGTGTAAATCACTTAACACCGCAAGTGCGTTTGCCATCCTGGGGACTAAGATGATATGCCCTCTATGCCCAGTAATTACACTGGCTACCTTTCCCTTCAATCCGAAACACAGCGAACTGCTTCATGGCAGAAATAAGAAAGGCGGTGGTACCTACCCAGACGACCCTACATATGGGTCTACCACCTAGTAAATAATATAATATATAATAATAGTAGTAGTATTTGTTGCTCCATCACACCAGAATGGCTGCACTAATCTGGATGAAATTTATCACAGGGACAGCAATTTTTGGGCGATAACTGACATTCACGAGGGGGTGTTGCGTGCTTTTTTCTGGATTGGATAAATAATTTAATCTACACTATTGTAACTCCACTAACCATAAACATTTTACAAGATCTTTTGCTAAAAGCTATCTATTAGCTCTACTAAATGTATTGAATTAACAATATTGGCGCTGATATCAACGTACACTTAGTGTCAGCAATTTATAAATAGAAGAGGGAGCGGTCACACTAAACAGTTCCCACTTCGTAGATTGTTTCCAATGTTATGTGGCTGTCTACATTGTCTCGTATCAGTTACAGAAATAGTCTTTTTACAGGAGAAAAAGTGAAGTAATATTTTTTCGTTTCCAACTATTACTTCAAACGTAAAAAGGGAAAGGGTAAATAGTTGTATATATGCGTATGTGTGTACCTTCTATTTACATCAAAATGTACCATGTTTTGTTTGATTAGGTACCAAGTTTACTTCAAATCCTCCTCCTTGCGTCGTATTCCTTTGAGGGTAGTGACCTTCGCATCACTTTCTCACGTACGGTCTTTCTCCATCTGTTACTGTCTCCGGGGGTGTGGACGGCGTTGTGAATTGTGGAGTCAAGAGCGGTGCGGATGTGGTCGGACCTGGTCGAACCAACACATTGGGCATCGTCCACGAGCCCTTTTGCCATCTACTTTGCTACTACTAATGTTGTAGTAAAAATGACATTTTGCAACGTTATATGTAATTCGATTCAAGTCGCTTTCAGCATTACTAATTGCTTAAAAATTATTATGATAAATAAAAAAATCGGGAGTGGTCTCCCCTTGACTTTGTCGTATAAGTACCGGAAACGACTCAAAAGTTGATAGAAACATTGATAGAAAAAGTTGATAGAATATTGATGTCATACATGCATGTTAAATTTGGTTGCAATTGCGGAAGATGCGGGTTCGATTCCCGCCTGAGGTAAGTCGATTTTTTTCAGTGCATTTATTCTAGTATTAAAAATATTTACACGTTTGTAAACGCAAAAATAGAAGATATATAGAAGCGTCGGTGGCATAGTGCGTAAGAGCGTCGTCTCCCACTCGGGAGGCACTGGTTCGATCCCCACCACGTACCAATTTTGAATTCATTTGTACGTTTAATCGACGCTTTTACGGTGAAGGAAAACATCGTGGGGAAACCTGCACACACCTATGAAGAAATTCTTAGGTTGTGTGTGAGGTCGACCAACCCGCACTTGGCCAGCGTGGTTGACTAAGGCCTAATCGCCCCTAATGTGGGGTAGGCTCGAGCCCCTCGGTGGGGACATTATATGAGCTGTTGATGATGATGATGAAACGCAAAAATAAAATTATTCCATAGTTCATGTGAACTCATAATACAGCATATAAATCAGTGTGTGTGTTTTTCATCATACTCTACGCGGATCGACCATACAATTGCGTCTTGTATAGCCTGAGTGTAATATAGAATAATATAATACGTATACGAGAAAGTAAAAATTCATCAAAATCGGTCCATCCACTTATAAAGAGTTCAATGACAAACACACTAACAGTAGAATTTTATATTTATAGATAGAATCATAGACTTATAATTACCGGATAGAATGGTATTGCTGAGGTAACGTTTTTATACGTTCACTGGGTAAATTATGGTAATTATAAGATTTTAAGAAATGTATTGTCACATTTTTAAGATAAATCCTTTGTCGTCATTTGACTGGTCGATTGACCAATTTTATTTATGTATACAAAAAAAACTTTTATTAAATGTCACTAGGAAAATCTAAAATGACAAATAAGGAAGGTGTGTTTTTGGATTTTGTTAAGTTTATTATTTTATTTGCATATTGTAATGTGAGTATTTGTAATAGGAGATTGTAAAATGTTTACTTATTGTTATTTTCAGACGAGGCTGATTCATCGTGTGAACCCCGTCTAGCGGCATTGCTAGCTGTCCACGTCGTAAGCCAAGTGTTGGACGAGGCGTATGTTATAGCTAATGCTGCTACAGAATCAGGTAAATTAATCGATATTTTCTAAACGAAACAAAAACTGCTGTTATTGAAATTCTACAAATAGAAATCATTAAAATCAACAACTTTTCCTATTGCCATTTTTTTTATATTATCTTTGATTTTCAAACAGCACCTTAATTTATTTCTTAATACGAACTCCGATATGTACTTTGCCGTTATTGAATCTAACATAAGCTAGCTATACATAAGCCAAATGGATAAATGTAAAGATTTAAACTATCCGCTGTCGTTTTTGTATGACTGATGAACAAGAAAGGTAGTGAGTAAAAGGAACAAAACTATACAAAATTACGTGTCTAAGAAAATTACTAATTAATTAGTTAGTTTGTTAAGCAAAGCGTCCACTAAGCGCGTCGAGTCAAGTCGAGTCGAATCGCAGAAAGTCGCTTCCTATATATTTACTATAAAACGGCGTCCTGTTAAAGCAAACAAGCAAAGAGTTTCCCTATTGTTTGTCATGTAATCTCTTTCTACTAAAAAGTAAATAGGTGTCAGAAAACATTTGAGATTGTCTTCTGTCTTCGGTGTCAAGTGCATAAAATATGGAAATTTGTGTTTTTATAAATATTGTGTTATTGCGTTTTTGATATTTGATATTATACTTATAACTAAAGTATTCGTGTCTATCATTACGTAGAACGGTGGGCAATACAATCCCGTTCAGGTTATGGGCCCAGTAACGGTTATTGCGGCGACAACGTAGTGATAAACCAGCTTCAAATATTATGGCGACGCAAGGTAATATTGTTAACACAACATCGAGAGGCGAACGATCAGAGAGATCAGAGCCCGGACACGATACGAGTATGAGCTTAACGTCGATTGAGAAACTCGATGGAAACTCGAACTATAGCACTTGGAAGTTCATGGTGGAACTGTATCTCATCCACGACGACCTGTGGGAGTACACACAGATGACACCGGTTAGTACTGATGTAGCAGGCTTGAAGAGAGATCAAAAAGCGAGAGCCAGGATATGTTTGATGGTGAAGCCACATTGCCTGGTCCATGTTCGTCACGCGAGAACGGCGAAAGAGGCTTGGGACGCTTTAAGGTCAGCTTTTGAAGATAAGGGTTTGAATAATCGATGCAGACTATTATTAAAGCTAGTAAGCCTGAAACTAGAGCAGTTTACATCACTAAGAAATTACGTCACAGAGATGATGTCAGTAGCACAGCATCTGAGAGACATCGGCAAAGAAGTAGACGACGAGTTGCTTGCTGCCCTGATGTTGCAAGGGTTAACAGAAACTTTTCACCCTATGAGACTAGCCATAGAAAACTCAGGAGTAGAGTTAACGACAGATTACGTGAAGACCAAGCTATTACAGATGGAGGATTCGTATAGCTCAGGACCAAGTACCAGTACCAGTAATAATTCTGCACTGCTAACAGATAAACATAGCAAAGCAAAGAGATCTCTACAGAGGAAATCAAACGCGATCAAATGTTTTATTTGTGACGGACCACATAGAGCTAGAGTTTGTCCTGAGAACCCTAAAAATAAGAAGAAAGCTTCTATAGCCTTAGGACTTGCGACCTCAGGAGTTTCAGAAGAATGGATTCTCGATTCTGGAGCCACGGGTCACATGACTAACAATAGGGAATGGTTGATGGACTACAAAGCGTGTGACAGGAAAGTAGAGATAGGATGTGCAAATGGAGGTAAGGTGTATGGTATAGGAATAGGATCTGTGAAATGTGAAAAGCAAAATGCAAGCGTGAGTGATGTGATGTATGTACCTGACTTGGCAACTAACTTGCTGAGTGTAAGCACTATTGTAAAGAGAGGCTTTGTGGTAGTGTTCTCAAAGAAAGGATATCAGTTACTGCGAGCTGATGGATGTAAGGTATCGGGTGATATCGCACATACAGGTGTTGAGGAGAATGGTGTTTATAAACTTAAACTCTGTTCACAGAAGGTTGCACTAGCCTCGACTGTCAGTGGAGATATGGAGTTGTGGCATAGGCGTATGGGACACCTCGGCGTGCGTAACCTTACATTACTTTTTAGTAATGTAAGGTTACGCACGCCGAGGTGGAAGTGGAAGAGATACTTGGCTTAGTTCACTCTGATGTTTGTGGACCGATGGGTGAAGAGTCACTTAGTGGTTATAAATACTTTCTTACGTTTATAGATGATTTTACAAGAAAAACTTTTGTATATTTTCTTAAAGGTAAACATGAAGTATATGAGAAGTTTGTAGAGTTTAAAGCCCTTACCGAAAAACAAACGGGTAAGAAACTTAAAATCCTGCGTTCGGACAATGGCAAAGAGTATGTCAACCGACAAATGGGTAAGTTGATGAAGGACTGCGGAATCCAGCATCAACTGACAGTAGAGTATACGCCAGAGCAAAACGGGGTTGCGGAGCGTGCAAACCGTACTATTGTAGAGAAAGCTAGGAGTATGCTTCAAGAGGCAGGATTAGAGACAAAATTTTGGGCAGAGGCCGTAAATTTTGCTGTCTATTTGAAAAATAGATCACCGACGATCGCAATAAAGGAAAAGACGCCAGAGGAAGCGTGGACGGGGAAAAAGCAAGACTTGAGTTCGATCAGAGTTTTTGGATGTAAGGCATTTGCACACATCCCGAATGCCAAAAGAAGAAAATGGGATCCGAAGTCAAAAGAGCTTATCCACGTCGGAGTCTGCGATGAGTCGAAGGCTTACCGCTTGATTGATCCTGTAACCGGACAACTAAGCAAAGCGAGAGACGTTGTATTTTTTGAAAACTTTAAATTCAATGATGGAGTACAACCAACAGAGAATAAGGTTGAAGAGCGTGTAGTTGTGAATTTAGAAGGCAACAATACTGAGAATGAGACGGAAAATCTACCTTTAGCTCAAGCTGATTCTCAAGAAAGTTTAGAAGCTCAAGACGAGACTGAGCAATCGCTTATGCAAGAGTGCATTAGAGCGGAAGAGAGAGCTGTTGATAGTTATGAAGACTGGATGACTTTTCAGGAGAGAGAAGTGGAAGAAGACCATCTCGCGGAAAGAAGGTATCCTTTGAGAGAAAGGAAGAAGAGAAACTTTCCTGATTTTGTCACTTATAAAGCTACAATAGAAGATGATGATCCACAGAGTGTAGAAGAAGCATTGTCTAGAAGCGACAGTAAATTGTGGAGAATCGCAATTGAGGAGGAGCTAGCAGCGCTAAAGAAGAACAAGACTTGGACGTTGGTGAAGCCACCACGTTCTTGCAACCTTGTTGATTCTAAATGGGTATTTAGAATAAAAGAAGAGGCGGGGGGAAAGAAACGCTACAAGGCGCGCTTGGTTGCAAGAGGTTTCAGCCAAAGGCGAGGTATCGATTACTTCGAAACCTTCTCTCCCGTCGTTAGGCACAGTTCACTAAGGACATTGATGGCGCTTGCGGTTCAAATGAATCTAAATATAGATCAGATGGACGTGAAGACAGCATTCCTCAACGGAAATCTAGACGAGGTAGTCTATATGAAGCAGCCGGAGTTCTTTGAAGAGAAAGGCAAAGAGAACCATGTGTGCCTGTTACGAAGATCACTGTACGGACTTAAGCAAGCCCCAAGAGCGTGGAATAAGAAGCTTCATACCGAGCTTATAGGGCTTCGGTTCAAGAGATCAGATAACGAGCCCTGTGTTTACACAAGATCAAAGGACGGAAAGATCATCATAATCGCAGTGTATGTTGATGACATTCTGATTTTTTGGAATGATGCCGAAGAGTTGCGCAAGGTTAAAGCAGAGCTTACGAATAAATTTGAAATGAAGGACCTTGGCAGAGCTGAGTTAATGTTGGGCGTGCATATAACTCAGAACGAAGGTATCAAGTTGGACCAAGAGCGGTACATAGAGAAGATCCTTCGCACTTTTGGGATGGAGGACTGCAAACCAATCACCACACCAGCAGTAGCAGGACAACGGCTAGAGAGGCCGCAACCTGAAAACGAACTGGATGAAAGTGTGCCTTATCGATCACTAATTGGTTCACTGATGTATTTAGCCGTGTGCACGAGACCGGACATTGCACATACGGTAAACCAATTAAGCCAGTTCAATAGTTGTTATGGAGATGAGCACTGGATAGCAGCAAAAAGAGTGCTTCGCTATTTAAAAGGAACAAAGAGTTTTTGCTTGAGGTATACAAAAGAGATGCAACGAGATTTAATTGTTGGCTATGCAGATGCAGATCATGCAGGAGATTTGGATCGCAAGTCTAACTCTGGGTGGTTGTTTTTATCTCAAGGAGGAGCAATTTCTTGGGAAAGTAAGAAACAACGTACAATCGCGTTATCGACTGCTGAGGCAGAGTACGTCTCGCTTTCAGAGGCTGCGAAGGAAGCGGTATTCCTCCGCAGATTTGTAGCTGAGGTGAGGCAAGAGTCGGGCATGTCACCATGCATACCTATCTTCAGTGACAGTCAGTCGGCTATAGTGATAGCAAAGAACCCTGTACATCACCAACGTACCAAGCACGTGGATGTGCGGTATCACTTTGTGCGAGAGGCAATTGAGAATGGTGATATTTCTTTGAGATACAAGGAGACAGCACGGATGGTAGCGGATGCTTTGACCAAGACGCTGTTAAAAGGGAAGTATGAGTGGTGTGTGAGAAATATGGGTTTATCTTGAGAGCTGAGAGTAATTGAGTGAAAGTAGATATGAGATTAAGGAGGAGTGTTAAAGCAAACAAGCAAAGAGTTTCCCTATTGTTTGTCATGTAATCTCTTTCTACTAAAAAGTAAATAGGTGTCAGAAAACATTTGAGATTGTCTTCTGTCTTCGGTGTCAAGTGCATAAAATATGGAAATTTGTGTTTTTATAAATATTGTGTTATTGCGTTTTTGATATTTGATATTATACTTATAACTAAAGTATTCGTGTCTATCATTACGTAGAACGGTGGGCAATACAATCCCGTTCACGTCCATTAGCGGCGCGCTGAATCGAATCGACCGAGCGCATTAACGTATAAGGATTGGAAGATTAAATGTGGTTCGGCTCGATTCGATGCGTTTCTGCTGTACGACACCAGGCTTTAAATAAGAAAATACACTGAAAAAATTCGATTGTTCATGGCGGGAATTGAACTCAGCATCTTCCGCAATCCGGGCGGCTGCGTCAATCACTACGCTACCGGGATGTTCCTTTCACCGTCGAAATTTGTCAGTCCATGTTTTTATTGTAAAATTTCAGTGTATTTTTTAATTTATAAATATTTTTTGTATTCTTAACGCAAAAATAATTTCAATATAGCTTGTTTACATATTTTGTTCTATAACCTCTATCGAATCTAGCTCACGTATATCTTTAGCCCGTGACTTGTGGAAATGCACCTAACTTTGGGCGGCATTTTTATTTGTTTAGGCTACTTATTTTGCAAATAATACACATATAAACTGTAAACATATTTTAATACATTTTATAAACTACGTTTTTTGTTTTCACTTTCCCATTTCTCTTTGCTAAAACATATAGATTTTGCTGGTTTGATACTCGTAAACGCACCACATAGAGTTGCCCATGGAAAAAACAGTCTTTCTAAATGTACTACACCTGCAACTTTAAGTGACTGTCTTTGAGCTTCGTATTTTATCCCCATGTAGGTCTAAAATTCAGAAACGCTGGAATTTTTTTATTTACTTTTTATAAAGTGGCTTAATACAAAGTTTCATAGTTTTATCTTCGATGATAACAAAGTCCCATACAAACTTTTAACCATTGTTTCAACTCCATCATGCCCATTTTTAGAACAAAAGGTCCCATCTCAAGGTTTAGTATATTTTTTTACCAAATTTCATCTAAATCCATCTCATGTTAAGCGTGAAAACGTGAATTTGAACTTCCTTACGACCTTTGATTTCCTTACCCCTATTTCATCCCCACACGGGTCAAAATTTCAAAAATGCTAGAACCAATAATTTATTTCTTTTCTAATTGTAAAGTTTATGTCTTCAACAACGACCAACTTCCATACAAACTCTTATCCCATATTTCAACACTTTAAGCACCCTTTTCGCGATATAAGGTAGCCTTTTTTCATAAGCCTATGTCTTTTATCTTCTTTTAGAGCTAGTCTACTAAATGACATCAAAGCCGTTCAGTGGTTTAGGCGTGAAAGCGTAATAGACAGAGTTACGCATACTTTCGCATTTATAATATAAAGTCCGCATTTATAATATGAAGTTTCGCATTTCTAATATAACAAACTTAAATAAAGTTAAAAGTCTGTTATAGGATAGTGTTGGTTTTAGCAGATAAATATAATTTCTAATAGAAGCATATTTAGGATAATTATGATATGATAAGATTATATCCAGTAAGCTATTTCATCAGGACAACCATGGCGATATTGGGCGAGCCTGAAAGATTTAAGGGGCTGCAAGCTCGGTGATGTGGAGGAGGAGAGTATATATTTTAATACTTCAAGAGAAAATACAATTGAAACAACCAATTTTAAGATGAATGATTCAAATACTATTTCCCATATGGTTGCAACTTCCACACCACAGAAAATATCAGGTATTATTAAAGGGAACCTGTTGTACCTTGGTCAGATTTGTACCTAGAACAATCATATTTCTTTCAAAAATCCCGAGTTTTTATGAACCGTTGTCTATAGTAGGTATTGAACATTAATGTAAAGTTAGTTGCGATTCGCCGGTGCCGTGTGAGAGAGTTAAAAAAATAATTTATAACTTTGCACACAAAAAGTCAACTTTTTGGGCTTTATTTCATGCCAATGAAAGTAATGCATTTTTGTGAAAACTGTTTTTTTTTTAATTTAAGTGATCTTTACATACATGCACATTGGACAGGTGTAGATAGCAGCATTATTAAAAAAATAATTCAAAATTCAAAAACTGAACTAGTTGCAACAGGTTCCCCTATTTATAATTATTTTGAATAAAGAATTGTGTAAATTATACAATTTACAGATAATGCTCAAAAGGTATTAAATAATACCAGTTTAATAGGACAAGGAGACGAAGAGACACGATCTTTGGATATGGTAAATAGCCCCAACCTTTCCAATAAACTACTTGACGAATTGTATAAAATAATCAACACTGCACTTGTTTACTTTATAGCTACAAAGTGACTATGATACATCTACATCCATGTTCATAAACAATTTATTTGATATGAGTGAAGTAGAACGTGTTATATATCATGAAATAGAAACAGCACCAGAAAATCATAACCTACTATTTGATGATATGGCTACAATAATAAATACAGCTCTTACAGTGGCCATTGGACAAGGCGATGTTAATGATGAATATGTAGTTGAAGAAAGATCAGAAAGCACAGACTATTCGGGATATTCGTTTCTAGCTGATGCTTATGATATAGATAATGAAAATGCTAAGGGTGATGTTGCATTTTGTGTAGATGATGAATTGGTATCAGGCAGTAAAGATATGACGTGTTCTTCAGTAGCTCCTGACATGAAGGTTTTGGTATTTCCCTTCAAATTTAATGTCAATTTATAATAGATATAGAAATTAAATTTGAAATAATTGTGTTTAATTGTAGGAGATAAACAAAGACGAGAAAAAGGAGGATAGTAATGAAAACGAAGTAGCTCGTTTCGAAAACGCTTTCTTAACTTTAAACCGTTAGTAAATTACTAGCCGCTTAGGATTAGTATAAATTGTAGCCTAACCATCTTATTCATAAAAACAAGTGAATTTATTAGAGATTTACAAATTCTTTGTCTCTGTCACTCTGGCACGACATGAATGAGATAAAACACTTTTTAACAAGGTAATAACTAAAATAGATTTATTAAGTGTTTATGAATAAGACTGATATGTTATGGATGTATAAGTATGATCTATATATTGCAGTTTCATTAAAATCCATTCAGTAGTTTATAAACTACTTAGCAAATTCCATTTAAATAAAGAGTTTTTTTATTCATTTCATTGCGTGAAAGAGTAACAAATATACAATCATCCATCCGCACAAACATTCGCGTATATAATATTAGTAGGATAAATTATATTTTTTGTATTTATTTTTTATAATATTCATAGATTTATGTTAATATTATATTTTTTGAGTGTCATTACCTGAAATAGTGACACTAAGCAAGAATTTTACTCAAATTATTGAGTATGTATACGTATAGGTATATATATATATTTACCACTAATGGCATTTGTAGAGACTAATGAAGTGGTTTATTTTAGTGATTGTAATCATGCTATGGAAGAGTGGGCCTTTAAAGGCAGCTTCAATCACTTATTGTACTAGACTAAGTTACCGAAATAAAGATATTTTGTATATTTGCTAATTCAACAATTCATGTAGAGACAAAAGAAACATACATTACACAAAAAATATTTGCTTACTTAGATTGGAACAAAATAACTATAAATAAGTAGCCAATAAAAAGCTTATTATTTCAGTAAATGTCTATCTGCGTAATTGTTTTATAACACCATTCGGAGACTATACCAATTGCACTAATTAATCATAATGTATGTTGCAAGGCGATTACGACCAGTGCCTTGAAGACAATGGTGATCCTATACTGCAAGATCCTAAAGGAATGTTAATGCAGGAAGTGGAGTTAATTACCTTGCAAACGCCGGATGATATATTGATAAAAAATCAAATAGAACAGGTTATTTCTTACAGTAGATATTTTTAGCAAACATGCACTTTATTGACATTCCCAATATCTTTGTAGTTTTAATTTTAGTGATAAAATTGGTCTTAAATTAAAAGCTCCATTAAAAAATATTTTTAAGTACGCTAACAATATTACGTGTGGTCTTTCGAATTAAAATCCCAATGTTGGAGTTTGCCAGTAATTTAGGAAGTGAAGTAATTTATGATATCTTTTCTATAAGCTTGCCAGAATAATTATGAATAAAAAATAAATTACAATTTACGTTTCTGCATTATAATAATGATTTATTTCGAAACACGCAGGTCGAAAATAAAGAGCTGAAAGCTACATCTGCAGTTTCTGCATCTGTCAGTTCTCGTAAAAGCAGTTTGGTACACCGATGTAGAACGCAAGGTGCAAGGCTATTGGCTTGCCTTCGTGGTTGGTGGCGGCGTAAGACGCCTGGAAAACGCAAGGTGCCTACCTCGCTCTTTGAATTAATCATAATTGATTGAGTAATTTATAAAATGTTTTTGTTAAAAACTTATGTCACTTTGTATAAGCACCTACAAAGAACTTCGAGAACTACAAGAACGTTTTGTAATGTACTTTTTGTAAAGTTCACGAAGAAATTTCGAAACAGTGAACTTTGTTCCGCTGTTAATCTTACGGATTACAACGTACTTGAGAGACATTGCAATAAGAGCTTTGTTTGTGTTACAGGAAGCCCGTTTTCCTGGTTCAGCACGTGGAATATGCCCTCTGTCTCCAGACGCGAGACGGCGCGCAGCCAGTCTCTTGGACCAACGTCGCCTTAACTCCCCAACTCCTTCGCAACACGTGGTTTGGAAGTTCAATACAGTCAGCGAGGCTCTTGTCAATTCTAGCAGATGGAAAAATTACACCTTTGACGACTCTGCAGAATGTAGAGAATACTAATATTTTTTCTGTGGTTCTTAATTTAGTAACATAATAATGCTTCAAGTTACAGATTTTCTTTCAATAAAGCTTATTAAAATTAACGTGATTTAATTTTGTAGCATCTTAATAATTGAGGTGACAAGCCTTCGGTTATCGATTAGAATATCGACAAGACACCTTGGTTTCTAGACCTATACATCTATACCACAGATCGATCAAAATAGTTTTGCGTAAATGTAGATATACCATTGGAATAAGAGTCAGAATTGTGGAGAAGCTAGCTGAAAACCTGTTCATCTCGCTCGCTCATACCTGAAACTTATGGGCCCGAAGACGCCACGGACAGAGACGCACTCTGCCTAAAATAGAACGGTCGCGGATTCCTGGGCTAAATCTCAAATATCCAGATGGGTGCGCCATCTAAGCCAGTTAAAACAGTCCCGCGAAAAGTTACTGAGCCCCACTTCTTGTCTGAACGTCTGCCAGTGAAGACCGGGAGGGAACCAACTACCACCACACAAAATGGTGAGTCACCTCGGCAGTGAAATTGTGAAAAGGTGTACAGTGAACATATGGACTGTTAGCTCGTAAAGTGTCGTAGAAAGCGTGTTGTCTTCTCGTGAAATAATTCCGCAGACCGGAAACTCGCGAGCGACTCGGATCTTAATCACACCATAATCGAAAAGTGTTGTGCTTGAACAGTGAAAACATGGTATCGTATGCATTCGGCTGCCTTTACACATGCACCTGCAGTGGCGGGATGCGTCAACCACACACCAAATAACACCACACATGATGACTTGTCGAACGTCAAAGTAATGAAATATTTTTGGTAATTTTCAGAGCGACCTCAGCAAAAACGACATTGAAAGTGAGTATAACTTTAATTACAATAAACTAATGTTAACATGAATCTACATTGAACATGAAAAGTTGCTCTTAAAATATAAAATGTTTTAAAGCTTGTAACATTTTTTTTTTTGTAACTGAATAGGTACTACAAATTAATTTTGAAAACTGATTTAAGTGTTGTTGATTTCTGACGATCGCGCGATGTTATTAAGACATTACATAAATGAAATGGGACTCAGCATCGTGCCATCTATGTTTAGCACCGTTTCTCATAAAAGGCGCGCGTTGCTATGAGATACCGGCGGCGCCAGTGGCAGGGCCACGTAGAGCGTGCGGTGCGATCCAAATTTAAACTTTTGCGTCACGTGATCCGCTTCGCCGCCCGCCCAAACAGAGAAACTCCGCTCGGATTTCACTGCATCCGATAAGCAATTTTGGTGTTAGAAACAGTGCGTTTGCAAACTGTACCCGTAATACCAGATCGTGTCAAAGTGTGGACGTAATAGCTCATGTTGATATGATAAATCAAGCGTCATTATCAAGGCCATTGCGTGTTGTAATCAGCTGATCTACTAACCTGAGAAAATGCCTTTGCAAATCTTATTGTTATGGTAATAGTTAGCAATTAATTACTTGTCTTAATAAATTTTAGTAACATAAAAAGGTTTGGATTAAATAACGAATCTTTTTAAAGGGTCAATGAATTAAAGAAGAAACTTAAAATAAATGTTGTAATAGGTGTTTAACGGAAATGAAGTTTAACAATTACGGGCCGCTTGGCAATCTGTAAAAATTAGGGCAGAGTTACAATCGGGATAAATTTAGATGGTGACTCACGAGTTCGCAGTGAATATATTGAAAATAGCAGTGGAAAGTATTATTCTAGGCGAAGAATGCACGCCTACGTCCTCCCACGCGCTACCTGGTCCAGCGGGCTTACTCATTGATGCCTTGAGGAATTTTCTGGAGTTTATCGATTTAAACATTGCTGATAATTATGAATATTGTAATTATAATAATATAAGTACCAAACATAGGACAAAATGATTTCGCATCATTTTGTTTGCAGTTTAAGAACATAAGTAGTTACAAATTTAGAATTTATTTAAAATATTAATTTAATTTTTTTTGAGATAGAATTAAACCACATTAAACTTTGAATATGGTGGCAGCATTACAATTGTCGATATTCTTTTGTTGGCGATTCAAAAAGTTTGAAATACGTTATAAAACTTTATGGTTAATTCGCGTTTGAACTTCAATCAGTTACTCTTTAAGAACCGCGCTTCCAACAACAGTTTCAAATTGCTGAATAATGGATCAATTATATTATTTTAAATTATAATAAACGCCTTTTGCAATAACTACACATCCTGACATTTGATGAAAGCCATCACATTAAAGAAATTATAAAAAATCAGTGAATAATTTTAGTACAGCTGCAAGTGATGACACGTTGTTGATTAATATTTTAAACTATTAATTGTTTGATAATTTAAATGACCATGATTTAGGTGTCGGGAATGTAGCTTTGAACAAGCAATTGAAAATGAATTATGAGTTTGTCACAAATAATATTCTTTTTTGATATTGAATTTTAATGAGAAGTGGTACAAAATAGTTAATGATTCAAACTAAAGACCATATTTTATAATTGTAACAGTTTTTTTAGAAATCTTTCCTTGACATAGTTTTTCTGTTATGATTGCTGATTAATTTCAATTCATAAAAAAATAGAGATTCAATTTGAGAAAAAAAAAACAATTTGGCAGCGTTGTATTCAATTAGGTACAGTGAAATTGAGGGTACCCTTAAGTTAACTTAAACTTCCTTTTTAAGTTAGAGGAAAGCAAAAATAAGTTATGGAAAATTTACTGTCCTCAATTGGGCACAGCGCTGAAAAGTGGGTTAAGTGAATGACAGGACTTAATTTCTTTATGAACAATTCAGGGGCATCCTTCGCCTTCTCGATTTATGACTTCGATGGCTCCAACAAAATCGACGCCTTCAACCTTGGTGATGTCCTGAGGGCGCTCAACTCTAACCCCACACTGGCCACCATCGAGAAACTCGGCGGTACCAAGAAGAAGGGAGAAAAGACGCTCACGGTAAGTTGAAAAGAAGTAAGAAAAGCTTTGCTGATGAACGTTTCAGCGAAAAGTCCGCAGTCGATTTTTCAAGTACGTGTTATGAAGACTTATCTCCGCCTGATCAAAAAAAATATCTGAACCTTATGGAATAATTTTATTTTTGCGTTTACAAACGCGTAAATATTAATGCTAGAAAAATGCACTGAAAAAAATCGACTTGCCTCAAGCGGGACTTATCTGAACCTTCTAACAAGGGACCTCCATTGGATTGTTCAGTCTAACATTGATAAAACTGACTACAGAGTTTTCGGAGAAGAACTTTTAGAGGTGCGGAATGTTAAGTTAGAAATTGATCTTTCGATAGGTGCAGATGACAGTCATGGAAACGCGATAAAATGATTGGATTGTTTGAAATGATGTACACGTATTTATTCGTTGTAAGATTTGGAATTATTTAATACTCAGTTTATATCAGTCTTGCTATTGGACACAAACAAATGCAAATGTTTGCTTTGTTTTCAAAATCGAAACTTCAAATAGATTCTGACCACATTAGCTTTATTAAAAACGTTGCTTACCATTAATATGAGATAATAGAGTCATATTGATAAAATTTAGGCCAAAGATACAATAAAGATAGTAAAATGTAACTATCCATTAAATTCGATGAGCATTATTAGATATTGGGCTATTAAAAGTAACAAGTTTCTGTTACGTTATTGTTATGACCACAAATTTGAAATTAGTACACTATTTTATACTAAATTCTACAATCCAGAATAATTATATTCGTAACTAGCTATTCCAAATCTATACCACGGGATCTTTATATTTTTCCGGAATAAAAAGTAGCATAAGTTCTCTTCCAGATATTATCTAAGTATCTCTGTGTCATATTATAACTATAATATGACATATATGAATATTCTGGCAATTCGGTGAAATTTTGGGCATTTTTTAGGGTTCCGTACCCAAAGGGTAAAACGGAACCCTATTACTAAGACTCCGCTGTCCGTCCGTCCGTCCGCCACCAGAATGTAATTCATGAACCGTGATAGTTAGGCAGATGAAATTTTCACAGGTGATGTATTTCTGTTGCCGTTATAACAACAAATACTAATAAACAGAAAAAATAAATATTTAAGGGGTTTCCTATATAATAAACGTGATTTTTTTTTGCTTGTTTTTCGATTTTGATAACGGCAACAGGTAGACGCTTGAAATATTCACAGAATGTTTGGTTATATATTCAATTTTAAAATGTGTAATTAAATTAAAATAAAAGAAATATTTAAGGGGGGCACCCATATAACAAATGTATTTTTTTGCTCGATATTGATAATGGCAATAAGCTTGAAAAATTCTGTTTTAGTATTTGTTTGTACAAATATACATCATCTGTACAATTTTATTCTTACTTTTCGGATAGTTTTGATAAAATCTATTGCTAATGGTACGGACCCTTCGTGCGCGAGTCCGATTTGCATTTGGCCTCTGGTGTGATTGAGTAAACAAACATCCATCCTTCTCTTAAATTTGCGCGGGTACTACACATTGTAAATAATATTTTTTATTCGTTGAGTTGCTTACGTTCTGAATTATAGCCTATGTTATTCTGATGTCTGAGCAACATTATTGTAGTTTCATTAAAATTCATTCAGCAGTTTTTGCGCGAAAGAGTAACAAACATACATCCATCCATCCAAACTTTCGTATTTATAATATCAGTAGGATAATATTAGTAGTATTAAAGTAGTAGTAGTAAGTTTATAATGTTAGTAGTACTAAAGTCAAAGTCAAAATTTCTGTATTCATTTAGATACAATTTCTTCAGAGATTTGTACACTTATGAAAGTCAATTTTGATGTATGGTGGTAAGTGTCAAAATGGACAGATGAAAATGTCCCGATATTCCGTTTACAGGTCGAAGAGTTCCTTCCCATCTACGCGCAAGCAAAGAAAGACAAAGACCAGGGCTGCTACGAGGACTTCTTGGAATGTCTGAAGCTGTACGACAAAAATGAGAACGGTCTTATGCTCGGCGCTGAGCTCACACACACCCTCCTGGCCTTAGGTATGTACTATAGTGTCTGATTCTCTCACTCCCTTCTCATTCTTGGAAACTGAAGCGCATGAGCCTCTGGATAGCAATAAGAGCGAAAATACACTAGCGGATGATTTTTAATATTAAACCACATAATATCAACACAATGACTTGCGACCAGTCGTCAACCGCTCCGGTTGCCTTGTAGCTGTGCCTTCTCATCCGACTCGAACGCCTTAGAGACTTATGGGGGTAGATACTCCCCCACTGGAGATCCTCGCCGGTTAGAAATCTTGTCTTGGGTGGTTTGAAAGGACCCACCAAGGTCCTCGCCTTCACCAAAAACCCCGGTGACGCAGGAAATATCATCAGTGACAAGTTGTGCCGCCGCATGCCCTCTAGCACTCGGTGTAGTTAGCCGCAAGCGCTTACCGAGAATGTTTAAATAAAGTTTTGATAATAATTCTTTGTACGATTATACTGACATCCTATTGTATTCAAAGAATATGCCGCGTACCCCAATAGAACGGAGACGATACGGTTAGCCGGAATACGGCCGCCGTGCCGTTGCGGCAGACCGTACCTACTGCTGCCTGCTGCATCACTGCCCACGTAGTGGATTTTAGCTCTACGATACTACTCCCATATTCTCTACTGTTACTAATGCTAGTTTGCAGCAATACTTAGTTATCTTATATATAAAATTCTCGTGTCACAATGTGCGTTCCCGTACTCCTCCGAAACGGCTTGACCGATTCTCATGAAATTTCGTGAGCATATTGAGTAGGTCTGAGAATCAGATAACATCTATTTTTCATACCCCTTAGTGATTAAGGTTGTCCACCCTTAATTTTTATTTTTTTATTTATAAGGCAAAACAACGTTTGCGGGGTCAGCTAGTCAAATATAAAATGTATTGTCTGTTCTCTCCGATTGAAATTGTTCTGGCGTAAATATATCACAGTGGCGCTTATAAAAAGATTTTTCCGATGACGCATTTTAGGTATAAATTGTATCATTTTAATCTGGTTAAATTTTGTTTGGTCATTTTCGTCATCTTGCATTCTTCTCATCAATGTAGTATAGTTAGAAAACTAGTAATATTTTGTAGTAATTTCTTTTTTCTTCAGAAATTTACCTAAAAAAATATTGGGAAAGATAATGGAATAGATTCATGTTAATAACTTTTTTGACAAATTATATTTTCGCTAATTTCAATACTAAACAAAAGAGCTGTATTGCTGCGGGATTGATGTGTAGTTTAGATAAATTACTAGAAAAAAGTAAATTATTTGTTAGCCTTTTAAATTGTAATTTTTAACGATCAAAATAATGAACTAATCAAAATTTTAGTTTCCCATAAAACAACCAACCAATTACGACCCCTTCTAGCAAGTTCGTGATGATAATGTTATGTAAATTATTGTTCATTTTTGCATTACAATGTTACAAATGCTTGCCTAAGCCTCAATTAATTCTTGTTCTATGGAATGAAGTTTAATTCTTCGAATTATGCCAAAAGTTCAGAATGTCTTTGAAATACTTCTGTTTTATTTTGCCTTACAAAGCAACCACATAATAGACTAAAGTCATGACTTTATAACGTCAGAATGTTACCGATAGGACCTTGTTTCTGTTTAATATTAAGTATGATTTTAATAGTAGAAGATAAACCTTAATAATAATAACGATTAAATTCAAGTTTTTACTGTTGATAAAGTTAAATGATCTTTAGCGATCCTTTTGAACAAACATATTTTGTATATTTTTTTATTCTAGTTTTTATAGATTGTTTTGTCAAACACTTGACAGTTTTTGACAAAACATATTTTTTTTCATCTGTTCTGTTCAAAGACAGCTTTTTACAAGCTATAGTAAGTAGTTACCTGTAGTTACATAATTATTTTACAATCGATTTCATTAAAACAAAAATATGAATTTCCTTAAAAAAAATCTATCTCGTCACCGACGTCTAACGGCAAAGTAATTGCTTTTAGGCCCTTAGTATATGTACCGATATTATAAAGAAGATATGATATATAATATTACTTATATTTTTTCAGGCGAGAAATTGGAAGACAAGGAAGTCGACGAAGTCGTAAAGGACTGCATGGACGCTGAAGATGATGATGGCATGATCCCCTACGCACGTAAGTATATAGATATTTATCATGTGATCATACCAATATCAATTAAATTCCCTTAAATATTAGAAATTTATAATTAGCAAACCTTAAATTCTAGTTATAGCTAGAAGAGTAATGCATTCCGTAAGTGATTTGAGAGATTTTTAGATGTGTAGGCGAAATGCATGGAAAGTTAAAAAACATTACTTGAACATTTGAATCCTGATTTCAAAATATAACAGCATAAATGACAGCGAATACCTTTAGTCACCCATGATTGTAATACCTACCTATTTGTCCCCCAAGCATGAGGGTACACTTAGACCAATTTGCATGTTTCCTCGTCTTAACCTGTATACCTTTACAGCATTCCTGAAGAAGGTGATGGCGTAGAAGACCTCATCTCGTCATATCTTTAGTTATAAGATCGTAAGTGGAACTACGGATAATGCTATCGCAAAATCTGTCGCTTATCGCAGGAGTTTGGAGTTTTTCTTTTTATGTTCACTTCAGAAGCTTTAATTGTTGTTAATTTTGACTCTATGTTTTTAACCCTATCTCTTATTATGTGAAGTAATAATTTTCTGGAGTCCTATTCTGCTAATAAAACAGCAAGGCGAAATAAAAGCGAGTTCGGTTAACGAAGTCATTTTTATTTTTCCGCATTTTCTATTTGCCGAATAGGATGTTCGTTATTAACAGTGCATTAGTTTAATTGCCTAATTTAATATGGGTAATCACTTCGGCAGCTTTCCTCCGGAAAATGTGCGACGGTTGGGGCGCAAAGCCGGACGAGGAGGCGGCCCCCGCGGAGGGTTAAGCAGTATTTCCTTGAGCTAGCCGGAGCCCGGACGCCGGCCGTCGGACGGCGCCCGCGCACCCGCTGCCCGCCGCCCGCCGCCCGCCGCCCGCACCCCAAGCCGTCTACGCCCCGTATACGCCATCTTAGATACGGACTCACCCCCTTTTTATACTATGCAACAACAAATTGTACAACTTTCTACCAATGACTGTACATACTAAAGTAAGATTAAATTAAAGTACTGTAAAACACACGTTGTACGTGTCTTTTTAAATTTTATTATTATTTATTAAGTACGTTTATAATGACAAAAAATACAAAAAACCGTAAATTATTTTATAATAAATTGTTAAAATGTTACGTCTCGTCTCAATTAATTTGGTGAAATGTCTCAAGTTTGCTTGTCCCGTTCGATCAGGGTTTGTAGGCTTATGCAGACGGTGATAGTATTTGATATCTAGAAAATATATATTATAAATATACAATTTCTATTCAATAGAATACTATGTACCTTTTTAATAACATAGGGGAACCCCACAGTAGTGAAGATTACTAAAAAGTGCTTTTTAGTCCGTCAATGGAACAAAAAAAAATTAGATACATAATTTTTCTTTTATTACGTAAACAAAATAATGACGGTGATACAGTGCGTTGAAATGTTGTGTGACGTCATGATTTCGTACACTTTTTACGAAAGCGTGGCGTCACAGGCCTCCACGCCAGAACTTAGACGCTCTATAATATCTTTAAATATTAACTGATTCGGTTAAGTAAAAAAATCTGTGTCTAATGCAACGAATTATTTATCTTTTTTTAAAAGGAAATGTTGTTTTTTGAATTTGATCTTTTGTTTGGCTATTAAGCTACTTAAGCTCACAGTTTTTTTTTTCATTTATTAGGACAACCAACAAGATAAACACTGATACAAGTCAAAATTTTAGGAACAAACAAACTTAAAACTAAGTGCCATCTTAATTAAAGGTTGCCACGGTCATTCAACATTGCTTTAGTTTGCCTAAATGCAACGAATTATGTATTGGTCTAATGTTTTTTGGTAATCTATCTGACGGACGGACTTAATATAGAATTATTATATTTTAACCTAGTCACCCTGTTACCTTTTCTAGAAGACCTATATAAATTAATAATAATATTGAGACTGTAATCATATCAAGACATGCTAATTAAGTCGCACAATATGATCCACTGCTGTATTTTTTAAATGCGATCCCAAATATATTTTTCCTTCGCAATTAAGAGTAAAGATAGAATTATAGGTATTAACTAGCCTGAGGGCTTTGGCTGGTTTCATTATATCATGGTATAATATAATCAGCCAATATGCGTCACATTTTCGAACAGCCATATATCTGTACAAAGTCATACATCTGTCCAAAGTACATATTTAAGTACAAAGTACATACCTATATCCAGAGTTGTGACATATTTGAAATACTTGTATTTAAAATACAAATACCAAATACAAAATACGTATTTTGTATTTTGTACTAAAATACTTTTTTTAAAAAGTATTTTGTATTTTATTTGAAATACTATACGAGATGCATTTTGTATTTGTAAAATACAGTGTTAAATACAAAATACTTTTTTACTTAAAGTAGGTACTGCAGCACTGGTAAGTTTAAGCACGGGAAGCGATCACCGATTGGTGAGGGGCACATTGACTCTCAAGGTCAAATCCGAAAGGTCCCAAACCCCGAACACTTTCAACTCGAACTACAAAATTGTTTCGAATGCCTGGAGGACTGCATAGGTGTGGACACATGCAATGACAGGTTCGTAGAAGCTGTCCTTACGGTGGGTTCAAAGATCTTTAATCCCCGCTGTGCCAAAAAAGACAAATAATCTCAGAGCTTACGTTAAGGCTGATGGAGGAAAGACGTGAAATGGTTCTGCAGTGCTCTGAAAACGCTCGTCGGCGCCGGCAGCTCACTAAATAGATCTTCAAGTTCCTAACTCTCGACATACGCCAATTTAATATGGAACGTATTAAAGAGGTCTTCGAGCAGAACAAAGGCTCCAAAGTGTTCGTTAATCTGGCGCGTGGAGAGAGCTTGCTGACGAAGCTGAAGACAGAGGACGGCAGAATCGTTTTATCGCGACCTAAGCTTTGGCCGCAATTGAAAACGTTTATGGACAGCTTTACGTGACATCAACCACACCTGTTCCTTGTTTTTTCGAGAGCCAAATTAAACAGAAGACCGAAGAGTATAATCTGCCATTTATGCTTAGCGTTTGTGGACTATGAGAAAGCCTTCGATTCTGTCGAGACCTGGGCCAGATAGAGGTCAATCGACGAAACCAACTCAGCTGGGCAGCGTTCGGGAAGCTACGTGGCATATTCTCGGCCCATCTACCGCAGTGTCTCAAGACGAAAGTCTTTAATTCGTGTGTGTTGCCAGTGATGACCTATGGAACCGAATCGTGGCCGCTTACAATAAGCCTCGTAAAAAGGCTCAAGGTCACCCAAAGGGCAGTGGAGAGAGCTATACTCGGCGTTTCTCTGCGTGATCATATCAGAAATGTTGGGATTCGCAGGAGAACCAAGATCACCGACATAGCCCAAAGAATTGCGAACCTTAAGTGGCAGTGGGCAGGGCACATTGCGAGGAGTACTGACGGCCGTTGAGGCGGAAAGATCCTCGAGTGGCGACCACGTACCGGGAAACACAGCGTTGATAGGCCCCCCACAAGGTGGACTAACGATATGGTAAAGGTCGCGGGAAGCCGCTGGATGCGGTCAGCGCAGGACCGACCGATTTGGAGATCCTTGGGGGAGGCCTATGTCCAACAGTGAAATTATTATTCTTATCATTCCATATGAAGGTATTTTATTTGAATAAAGTATTTTGAAAATACCTATTTTGTATTTAGTATTTAAATACAAAAAGTAAAAGTATTTTGTATTTTGCATTTGAAATACTAAATTAGAAAAGTATTTGCATTTTGTATTTAAATACATTTTTAAAAGTATTTTGTTCATCTCTGCCTATATCTGTACAAAGTAAAAAAAAAACTAAGAAAGGGCGCGGTTGCTTTTTCGCGGCAAAGTCAAAACGCAATGCAATTGACGCGCACTATTTTAATGCATAAATTGCCATAGATTATTTTTTTCTTTTTACGCGGCCATAATCGTCGGCTAAAAAGAATGGCGCTTTTCCGTGAGAGTCTTCCGCAACGTATGCCGCAAAAAGCAAGTGCGCGCTTAGAACGCTCACCATTTATAGGTTCTCATAACTCAATTATATCTTCAGCTTCTAATAAATAATAAAATTATTATTAAATAATAACATCCTAATATTTACATCCAAAGCAAAGGTATAGGTTTTAATAAAGCTATAGGTTTTGGCATTGGAGTTTAAGGACGGCCGCCTGCCTGATACCAGCTCTCCTTGGGCATTCTTTCTCAAAGTCGGCGAAGTAATAGGGTGGGTCATATCTTGGTTCTTACGGGTTCAGTTCTGGCGCTCATCTAAGGAGATAGAGTTGTTACAACCAGTTTTTTATTTCTAAGATATCCAGAGGCCAATAAAGGAATGGCATACCTACTAATTTTCGAAAGAATTTTTGCAAATCATATTTCACTGAAAAATCGACCTAAGATAGGGCGCCGATGGTCGGCTTGGCGTAACCACCATAACAGACAGCTGTTCAATTTTTCATGCTTCTAACAAAAAATGTGAAATGGCCGAACGTTTTCCTTCTCAGACGAATTTTCCTTAATTCAAAATTCGACATACACATTCAAAAACTTTTATTCTCAAAAAATAACTTTTAAAGTATGTCCAAAATGATTTTTTCTTTTTGTTAAAAACATTCTAATATAAAAATAAACATCGGATAAGAAAAAGGGTTTTATGAACACGTACTAGCTGTACTATCTTCTAGAAAAACTTTCTTTTTACATGGTTCAGCGACCTCAAGTGTGTATCGGCCTATTCTTTAGTACGCATTTGATACATCCAAGCATACATATAATCACGCTTAAAATTCCAAAAGGGGTTGAGCAGACCTTTAGGTAACATTTGGTCACACATAAAGGTCAGTGTAGGCCAGATGTGGTTTAAACGTCGTAGCACACTTATCAGCTAAGAAAGGGAACGCCTCTTTTGTACTATGCACGCCATGGAATGGAGGCTACGAAACTTGACGGACCATAGCGCATCGCCTCTTTTTAGTATATAAATATGGCATAGTAAAAAGAGGCAATACGGTTCCAAGTTGATAAGTGTGTTAAGCCACATCTAGCCTACTTCCAAAAGAAACTAAATCTTCAGTGATCTTCAGTCAACAAACAAAAGCCAACAACCAGGACAGTTGTTACACTTACTAGGCAGTCCGGCGGGTGTACTCAATGTAATCATCATAACAGCCTTTATAATTCGACCCACTGCCGGGATACAAGGCCTCTTCTTGTCATCGAAGGAGCTTTAGGCAGTAGTCCATCACGCTTGCCCAATGCGGATTGGTGGACGGAGTATAAGGTGAGCAATACCCCTTTGCTGATCCATTAGTCGCCTTCTATGACACCCATTGGAGGATATGGGGTGATGCTATTCTACTCTGCCGGCATAACATGGCTAATTGGCAATGGCAAGGTATATTATAATATTAAGAGAATAATAAGGAAGTATGATGAAGATCTCTACTATGAATAATTTAGTTTGCAATAAACTGTTCCTCTCATGTTAGAGCATCTTGAATTTAACCTGTATTTACTTTAACATCTTTTATTTGCTCATATAATTTTCAAGTTATTTTTTAAACGAAGAATAATATTAATGTTCTGTTCATCATCATTATCACCACAGTCTTTTAAATTTGACCCACTGCTGGGAGACAACGCCTCTCCTTGTTAAGATTAACAACATAACAACGAGGAGGTTTAGGCAGTAGTCCACCACGCTTGCCCAATGCGGATTGGTGGACGGAGTATAAGGTAATGAATATGTGATCCATTAGTCGGCTTCTGCAACACCCATTGGAGGATATGGGTGATGCTATTACTACTCTGCCGGTATCACATGGCTAAATTGGCAATGCCATGGTATATTATAATATTAAAAGAATAATAAAGAAGTATTATGAAGAACTCTACTACGAAGAATTTAGTTTAGTTCCTGTCATCTTAGAGCATCTTAAATTTAAACCTTTATTAACTTTAACATATTTTAGTTGCTCATATAATTTTCAAGTTATTTTTAAAACGAAGAATAATATTAATGTTCTGTTAGCACATCAATATGAATCCTGTTAAGTCTTCCAACTAAGCAATGCGCTTGTGCTAAGAGTGGGTTTACGTTGGTAGTCTAACGGCGCGCGGCCAGGGATCAATCTCCGTTTTACACAGAAACCGTATCCACCTGACTACACGCTCGCTTTATAGAGAAAATCTTACGTGTTGCATATGAAATTAATATACTCACATCCACTCCTCTTTTTAATATAATGTAATTTTATCTACTTGTCTAAATCTAGTAAGTACTTCCTGAAGTACAACCGAGCACAATGACTTTCAGTAGAATGCTGCTACGCCGTAGTACCAAAAATTGCTACGTCGTAGAACAGGCATAATAAGGACAAAAATAAAAACTTAGGTATAGAAAAACAGCTACATTATTAGGGAAAGGAAATTATTCAAAACGAAATCTTTTAAAATAAAGGCAACCAAAGAACAGCTATTTTACATTTTTACTTTCTCGCAGACGTAGTTTTTAGGAATCGTCAAAAAATTCGACGTAGCGATTTTGACGGATTTACACGTTTTGGACCTCCCTGAGTCTAAAAATACCGTTTTTGGAATTATGTCTGTGTGTCTGTGTATAACTCGATTATGCTTTAACTTATTGCAAACAAATTTAACATGCATGTATGGCATCGACATATAAGGTTTCTATCAACTTTTGAGTCGTTTTCGGTACCTATACGAGAAAGTCAAGGGGAGACACCACTCTAGATTTTTTCCCATTGCGTTACGAACACAACATTCAAAATCTTGGTTCATGTCAGAATATAATTATTTTGATTCTTTCATCATTTTCCTACCCTGCTTCCAATTTACTTAGGGTCAGTTCAGTATGTTTGATGTCGACAATACTGCTTAAGGATTTGGCATTAGGCTTTTACGGCTGTGCCTGACACCAACCCTCCTTGGGGACGACTGGCTATCTTTCGACAGCACCCGGAAGCACCAGCTTAACGTGCTTTCCGAAGCATGGAGGCAAATTGATTAAAAAAAAAATTGGTCACCCATCCGAGTACAGACCGCGCTCTTCGTAGCTTGACTTTCGTGATCACTGCTAAGAAAGCACGACCGCGGCGCCATCGACCTCCTCAGGTTATTATTAAAATAAATAAAATACTTTTATTTCAGACTACCTATTAAATTGTTGTCCATATTTTGTTAGTAACAAATTTTATCTTAGTCTTTGTTAGTAAATTATAAGTCATTATGCTTATTCTTAAATCAAAATCAAAAAGTTCTTTATTTAAATTAACTTAAGACTAAGTTTTTAAAACGTCATAATGGGGAATATGCATGAAATTAATATCTTTAAAAAAAGTTAAAGTAGTAATAGATACCTACTCAATTATAATTAGTTTTTTTTAAGTGTGAGTTTTGAATATTTCTTTGTGAAAATAGAACGCGACAGCATGTGGTTCTAAGTCCGCTATTTATAAAAAATCTAATATTACATAAAATTTTTACTATAATAAGTTTATAACTACTGCTAAATAAGTTTTAGCTGTGGATTAGTAATAATAGTCATTTACTATAACTTTACTATTGTCTATAGAAGAGATCCAGTCCGTTTTCTATCGCCGAGGATATTTATTAAAACACTTTTACAAACAAAGTGTAAACTTTCTTATAAAAAAGAATCTAAGAAATGATTAGTGGTTTGAGGAGTAATCGTGAATATATTAAAGTTTTAAATAAGAGTGTACTTTCATTTAAATTCGTTAAAAATAAAATAATAAATATAATTTAGTGTGCTTGCTTTCCATGTTAGAACGTGACTGTGAGTGAGTCATACATATAAAACATAGGTTCTCTCGTCTGGTCAACGGCCGTTTTGAAACAGGGTCATTGAGGGGTATCGTTTGCCAAAATCACCCTTGCGCGAGCCAAGAAAAATGGCGCGGAAACTGTTTTCCCGGCATCAATACAATCATTCGGGAGAGCTCGGCGACTGTCGGCGCTTTCCGTTGATTACGGCGCGTGAAGCTGTGAGAAATGTTGCCAGCCGTTCTAATTTTATACTTGCTTGAGGTATTACTATAGTTTTCTTGTAGACGAAATTATTATTAGACCTATACAATTACATCGATGATGACCGTGTCAATGTAATCTGTAAATGAGAACAAGTGAAAATTAACTATTATGGTATATTTAATAGACAATATTTCTTCGCAGTAAATATAGGTACATAGAATTGCGCTCATAATACCAAAAGAGGATGAGATTGAGCCTAATTAGGTAGTAATTAGTTACACATAAAGTCACATCTGGCAGTATGGGCCACGCCGTGCCTCAAAACAGTGGCAAGTTGCCAGCCTGCCCAAAAGAGTAAAAAACCTTTGGTTACCAACAAATCCAAGCTTACGCACTAGTTAAATGATCTCAGCAGTCCGGGGTTCACGCAGTAAATAGTATAAATTTTTTAAAGCCTTTCAAATAGTTTGGCATAAAGTTGGTAATTGAAAAGGAAAGTATTCGTTTAACTTACTTAACTAAGAAGAACTGCAAAAAAACACCATAATAATGCATATTTTTCTGTCTTAATCAATTGGTTAAACATTAAAAATTTAAGAACTAACAAAAACTTTCGTAAATATAAGTATTGACTGTTAAAATGAGGCGAAGAAATCGTTAGGTAGTTTTTGCTTCGAGCATAGCAACATCGCTTGTCCCGCTCTACGTAGAGTTACGTTTTACGGCCCAGTATTTATCTCACAGGCGCGAGACAAGCTCGCCTCGCGAGTGCTGTTGTGTTTACGTGATAACAGTGATAAGGTGTTAGCCGGCGACAGACAATCTAAATAAGTATGACAACATAAGTATTATTCTAGAAAATATCTTTTATGTAAACAGGTTTTAGACTGTTTCTAACAAAGAGCGACGGTTCTTTATTGTCGCTACAAAGTGCCAATAATAAATATATATAATGACGCTTATTTAGTTCGTTACAAATTTAAATTACGTTAGTTGAATTATATGACACAGAAAATAACGAGACTAGATTCTGTAGAAAATTTCAAGGGATTCGATTTATTGGAAACTAATAAAACTGTCATTATCCACTGAATATTATGTATGATATTAAATGATATTTATAGTTATTAGACTTTGAAGATTGATGATATTTACATACACAAATAACTTAGCTATGTTTCACTGGTAGTTCCTAATATTTACAACATTCAAGTTCAAGAAACATTGGAAGTTAATGACAAAAACTTCAAAATAACAATTCATAGAGCATGTAGCACACTAATTTAATATTCACATGACATCATTCTCTCAATGAACAATTATTACTTACTACTTAGTATTACTCTGTGAAATCGACGATATTAGAAGTGAAAATGGACCATAAATGTATATTTAGCAAGCATAGTGTCCTCTAATTTATAAAATAAAAGAGATAAATCATTAACGTTTAATTAGAGGTATCTTAAAAAAGCTAGAGTTGACTGGAAGATGGAACATCTTCATCATCGTCATCTTTTGGAGATAAGCTCATGTATAAATAATGTTTATCCTTCACAGTTTTTGTTTACAATAAATAATATCAAAATACCTGCAATTGCAAAAACTTTATACGACCAGTGCTATCGTAAATAATAAAATCGACGAAGTTGATCAAACAAATATGCAAGACAAGATTTTTTCTTTAGATTTTGTTATCATATCTAAGCTTAACCTTGGTGATGACAGATTTATTTTTGTATTTTATTGGAAAAGAAGCGATACATATTGATATCGTATTTAAATGGCTTCTAATTATGTTTTTAATTAGCAAGTAGTAACAAAGTTACTACGATCTCTGAAGGTCACTAGAAATCAAACTGTGTTTTTATCATTTAAATGTCATGGCAATTAGTTTTAAAATTTGATGCGATTAACAATCGAAATGCGCGCTCTGAATAAAAGAATTGATAACCTCCTTTTCATAAAGTTGGTTAAAAAATAAAAATAGTGAAGACTATTTTAAGTAAGTTAGTAATATGAAGTATTATATTTTATTTTACCAAATTTACATTTGGTTAAAAATTTAATATTAAAAAGTAAGTACATTATGGAATAATTTTATTTTTGCGTTTACAAACGCGTAAATATAATACTAGAAAAATGCACTGAAAAAAATCGACTTGCCTCAGGCGGGACTCGAACCCGCACCTTCCACCCGGATTGTGGAAGGTGCGGGTTCGAGTCCCGCCTGAGGCAAGTCGATTTTTTTCAGTGCATTTTTCAAGTAAGTACATGTTATGCTGTTGGTGTAACTTATAAATAAAATAAAATACTATGAACGCTACGAAACAGCGTCTACGAAACGCATTGCCTCTTTTTCATAGTAAAAAGACGCGATACGGTTCCGAGCTGATAATTGTGCTATGACCTTAAATCGAAAACATTCTAAAGAAAGCTACAAAAGTACTCGTAATCACTGACATTTAGGCATGAAGAGTGTGCTGAGCGTAGATGAAGTGAAAGAAAATGTAAGCATCGTAGCAAGAGGAAAGAAGTTTCTACCTCTTGCTACGATCATCATGGAGTACATCAATAAATATTGTCACTTTTCTCCAATGGGAAAAGTGACAATATTTATTGATGTACTCGTATTTTAAAACAAAAACCTCGTTTTTATTAACCCTCGCGGAAAAACAGGGGTGTTATAAGTTTGATGTGTCTGTGTATCTGTGTGTCTGCAGGTCTGTGTGTCAGTGTATCTGTCTGTGGCATCGTCTAAGAGCAAAGGTATATTTGCTCTTAGGGCATCGTAGCTCCTAAACGAGTAGACCGATTTTGATGCTGATTCTTTTGTTTAAAAGCTGAAGTGATCTAGATGATTGTTAGATATAAATTTATGTAGAGGGTTACAGAAAATTTTAAATTTTTTAGTTTTTTAATTAATAAATTAAGCAATATAATTAGACTCACACCGGCATTCACGATCGCACATTCAAAATTTTTTACAAGCCAAATAAAAACAAAAGAAGAAAGGAGAAAAAATCATCATACGCAAACAAGTAATTATGACTAAAATATGAAATTACCCATAAACAAATTGAACTCCTTGATTTGTGAACAAAACAAATAAATAGGTAAATAAACTTTTATCAACTATTCTACATTCACTTAGCAATTAAATAATGAAAAACCAACCATTGTGACTGTATTTTTCGCCCTATTGGGGCTAAAGGTTCCAAAACAAACTCTACCTCTACGCGGAGGTAAAGAAGTTCTTTCTGCCACCTACCCTGTTCCCAATATATTTTTATCGGTGCAACATACTGTATAACCCTACCTTTACCTACGACAACAATTATATCATTGTTTTAGTAGTTGTAGAGACTTTTATATAACAACAACAATTCTAAACTGCTGGACAAAAAAATTAGATCACTCGTGAAAAGTCGTTGTAAATTTTTCTTAATTTCTGATTTTTTTGTGTGTGTATTGCTAAAAAATAAAGTTAGTTAGCTTAAAAATGCATTGTTTCATTTAAGAATCAACACACCAAATCAATAAAAAATATAAACTTTTTTATTTTGAAACACAATCAATACGTAACCTGTTTAGTAGGTGGCTTAATTTTTAACTGACTTCAAAAAAGGAGGAGTTTCTCAATTCGACTGTACTTATATTTATTGATAACTCTTTACTGGGTATTCCGATTTTAAAGATTCTTTTAACGTTTTGAAGTTGGTGCTTGTCATGTGGCCCCATTTAAATTTTGAGGTAAAATAATCTAACTCGCTTATTGTTGAGGATTCCGGGTGATGAAATGTGCTTCTATTGTCAGCCTTATCTGAGCCTTACGCCAAATGAGAACACGTCGTTAACCATACGACGTGTTCTCATAAACAAATATTTCAGAAATCCTACTTGAGTTACCATCCACTAACTAGGATTTCCTTAATATTTATTTTTTATAGACATTCTTTTTCAGTATGTTTTTTTAGTTTCTTTATTTAAAACAATAAAAATGTATTAATGTTATCTATTACAGGTGTCGAAAGCACTACGAAGCAGACATGGCGGAGTTGAAAGAAGCCGCAATCGCTTCGAACAAAAATGACAAACACAATACAGGTAATATTTTTCTTGCATATATCTAGGAGATATATAGTATAGTATCTATTATAATATTATCTATGATATAGTTAACTAAAAATTACAGATTCTAAATCGCTAAATCAAGTTCTTCGTCTAGGTTTGATTAAGTTTACAGCTAGTGAATGTGTAGTTTTAGATGAGGCAGAATGTATGTATGTAGGTTCTGTACATACATACATTACAATTAATTATTCGGAAGAGTTCATGATTGCTTCACATGTATGCAAACATCATGCATGTATGTTCAGATCATACGTCCTTATTGCATTGTGCGTTAGGACTTATTGCAGAATACCTACCACAGCATTTATGTAAAATAAAATATGGAGATTTTATTATATTATTTATTTATAACCTTTATTGTATAAAACAGTACAAATGGCAGACTTAATACTAAAGCGTTCTCTAAAAAGTTGAAGAAATATTTAGATAAATAAATTCAGAACATTGTTCAATTCTTAAATAAAAACATACATAATACAGTGTTTTTTTTTAACTGGGACAGTATGGGGAAATCCAAAACCATAGAAGATACAGGGAAACGGCCTTAGGAAACATTTATACCTTTTTTGTGAAAAAAAATTTGACATAGTAATTTTTTTGGTCAAGCGTGAGTTGTCCATAGAAATGAGTCATTTTGAAAAAAACTATTTTTTGATTCGATGCGTATCGACTCTGTTTCGTATAGGGAATATTTCATTGTACCGAAAGAAAAAAATCTGAGCAGCAGAAGTTAGTCAAATTTAATAAAATGTTTCTCATACAACAGGTTAGTTCAAAGTATCCATCTACTGCATCACAGTTGATACTTACCTACACGTACAAAAAGCGTTCCATATTAAAAAATGAGATTTTATTTGCACTTAGAATTGGACCTGAACCTCCATGAAACTGAGTCGATTCGCATACAAATTTTTGTTTTTCAAAATGACTCATTTCTATGGACAACACACGCTTGACCAAAAATAATACAATGGCGAAATTTTTTCACAAAAAAAGAATAAATGGTTCCTAAGGCCGTTTCCCTGTATCTTCTAAGGTTTTGGATTTCCCCATACTGTCCCAGTTAAAAAAACACACTGTATAAACAACACATGTATATTTTAATACAAAAATATAATTTTTCGTTTCCAAAAGGTCTATCTTCTATTGAAGTATTGTCTGTGTGTGTCTGTCCCGAATCCGCTTAAGGTGACAATAGCACATTAATCAAAATAAGGTTAGATTCAAGGAGCTTATATTTTACCTATAGAATGGAGTCATTAGACAAATGAACAAAGTGAGGGCAAAAGTTTTGACAACACTTGACATTTCTTGACAATTCTAGAGAGGCTTTGTCTCTTTCTAGTAGGGTGCCTGTAGCACAAATTAATCACGGACAGTCTTGTGCCACGGGTAAGGTCTCACGTGCTCCCACGGTCCTAAGATATAGGGAGTTAAATGAGACACGAGAGATCCGTGCAGAACAATTTATTAAATGGTGGTATAATGCCCAATAGCGTGTACTCTCCTGGTGGTAGCCGGAAATGGTCTCGGTGAGGGTCGCTCGGTGGGACGAGTTAGGGCGGCTTGTACTGCTGCTCACTGTAAGTCCAGCCCTGGGCGGAAGTGAAGTAGCGGAGGCGACAGCGGCTACCTTAGCCTAATCTTGGACCCCAATTAGGGGTTAAACACATTAAATAAATAACTATTATTGCACACGATTATCAAATTAGTTAATTAGTATTAGGTAGGTCTTGTCGGTGCTCAATTTACTTAGCGAACCACGCAAGCGCAAGACCGAATCACCAAGCCTTTGTATGCGATTCCTGACAAGATCGAGACTGCCCGGCGACGCAGGCGCAATCTATCGGAGATTGCCCGCAACAGTCGTACGGTCACTAAAATGTAGCTTATTAACGTTGATATGGAGCGCTAAAACCTGTTGATAAATTTAGGAGGCGAACTCTAAAGAAATATTTCAATTAGATGAGCTTCCTTTATATCTTAATTTATGTAATATTTATAAATAGTGTAATCTGATTTAATTAAAAAAAAATTATGTATGTAGGTCGGTAAAATATGTATGTGTAACGTTACACTTGAACTTCGTTACGTTAATAAAACCACAAGTTGAAAATAATTTGAGTTTTGAGTATTCCATGACAAAGAATTAAAATTCATAATAATTACTTTAAACTTTTTTTCCTGAGTGCCTTTTAGCACGGTAATGTTATCTATTTTCGGCTCCCAGGAAAAAAATCAGCAACCGAAATACGAGGATTTATCGCTTCTGTGACTTTTGATTTTAAGAGGCACGTTACAGTTTATTATATAGCTTATCTCATGTCACGTCAACTCATAGACATTAAATTGTTCTTTTTTTTAGGTGCTAAGCATACATTTAAGGTTTTCCGGTTAGCAATGCTATAAAAATATATTGTGTGGTATACCGATCTAGCCGTTCTTGAGTAATGATAATAGGGCCATAATGATGCGCAACTTACCAACTTACTACCAGACTTTCTTTATATTGATAGATATTACGGCTGAAAGCCGAAGTGCGGTTTTTTATCCAACAGAAGAAATTGTTAGCTCTAGTAACTTTCCGTGAATTAGTTACATTAGTAACAGCTACTGGCTACAAATCGGCTAAAAGTAAGTTTAGTAGCACTTGGTTTTTAGTATAATACAGGCTGTAACATGAAGGGTACTTAAACATGGTACCCTACATGTTACAGCCTACATTATATGTAATATTTGGGGTGTTTTAGGCCATCAATATGAACAACTTTTTGACGCCGTCATGGTGGAGTGGTCAGTATAGCTACCTACACATGAAGCCGTTCGGGTTTGAATCCTGGTTCCGGCAAATATTTGTGCGAGGAACACGAATATTTGTTTGCGAGTCACGGTTATTACATATTTAAGTTTATTTATAGAAATATCTAAAGCTATTAATTTATATTGATAAAAATGACCGTTATCTACACTTACGTGCAATAAAATCGACCCAACTCGTCAGTTTCGATTCGACATTTATCGGTATATAAAAAGAAGATTAGGCAAACAAAACTTGTAAATATAATTCAAATCAAATCAAATAATTTATTGCATTCATGAATGTAAATAACAGATGTTCACAAACAACACCAGCACATCATGTTGCCCATTTGGGCATAGCATAATCAAGATAAAAGTGTAACGGATGTAACTAGATTAGAAATTATTCATACTATATTAACTTAATTCGAATGTATATTTCTTACGCTTTATTTAACCTACTCTAAACATCGATAAATGAAGTGTTGGTGACAATAGACTAATTACTTCGGAGATCCTGGTTTCTCATTTTTGCGTCATACGCCATTTTTGTGACTATGCAGAATGTTAAAATTCAATTGAGTCATTGTTTATTCAATAATTGATGATGCCTGATGCCCTTAAAATTATTTCCCCAAACAGTTTAGCTCTCTGTATTAACTGTATATTATCAAGAAAATTTTTACTAACCAATTCAAGGGTTGCCTTTGAAAAGTGATTGAGTAGTGGTTTTATTGAAAAAAGGGCTTGAAGTTTGACATAAGCAGTTGCCTTGAAAGTGTCGGTGTCTTGAAATTGGAAGCTACATATTTTCGAACTTTATTAAAATTTTGTTTTTAAAGGCACAATAGACAACCATATGGTCCGTCGCTTCGGAAATCTAAAAAGAAAAGAAAATTTTATATATACAAGTTAAAAGTGTATATAAATATTTATGTACACTTTTAACTTGTAATCAAATAGCATATTAAAAACTATCATTTGATAGATTTTAATATGCTATTTGATTACAAGTGCAGAAGAGCGCAGCCACAATTTTATTAATACTGTCTGTCTGTGTGCAATGTATCTGCGTTGCATGTTAGTACATGCAAATGTGAATGATAAACATTATTACACTAGTACAATCCAATCAATACTCTCATTATCTTTTTCTCAAATAAAATAATTTACATTACACAAAATACATATTTTATTTGTAAATAAACATTTCGAACTAAAAATGGGTAAAACTATTTATGTATTTTATCTATGTAACAGTTATTTCAAAGAATTAAATAAAATAATCTATCAATTTTGATTGCCATTTATAAAAGGAATGGATAGAAAGGGATATTATTTCCTTATAATTCCGGAAATCCTAGTCACCCTAGTCATTTGTTTACAAATATTTGAATAAGTAAATTATGTACAAAAATTCATTAAATTCTAAGATAGGATTAAATGCGAGTATCAGAAATTTCTCCCTCTTATGGAGTTTTGCAAAATAACGCTAATAATCTGGAGTTACGGGTGAAAAATGAAATTTATAGATTGAACAATACTATATGCAATTATGACACTTACAAGTGAAATTCACACTGCATCCTCAATACTACTCACTTCTACCAGCTCGAAATATGTATTTGTTTACCATTTTGCACTATTTATCCTTATTTTAAAGTAAAAAGCCGTACCAAAATCGCGAGTCGATATTTATGAATACGTCAATTACGACAATTTATGTCATGTTGAGATTTCGGGACATTGACACATGAAGAGAGTGCTGCCATTACATAAATCCTTTCATTTCCCATAAGTTATAGAAAGAATCACAATGATGATTTTCAAAATAAAATACAAACCTAAACATTAAAAGTAAATATATTATATTTATTTCTTTCATTGATAATAAATAGTGATAATTGAATACAATATGTTAAGTTTTTAGCTACTTTTCTACTTTTGTTTTAGAAAGATGGCGAAATACTGGGGAAATCTTGTTTCTATGTAGTCGTGTTTAGAAAGAGATGACGACAATTTCTAGAAAGAGAAATGTGAAATTTGAAATGTCAAGTATTGTCAAAATTTTTGCCCTCACTTTGTTAATTTGACTAATGACTCCATTCTTAGTATAAGCTCCTTGGTTAGATTCGTTCAAAAATACAGCAGTCGGTAATTAAAGTAAATAAGTAATTAGTAAGCAACACGCTGATGTACTGACATGTTCCAACTTATAAAGTGTAACTGTTAAGGGAACGTTAGAATGTCAGACCACACGAGACAAGGCGGTTCCCACCATTGGCGGAAGTGTAGTAAAAAATACATTCTCACAGAATATCGCCTGTACAGCCAACTGCAGAAGTGGATTATCAAAGACAATGTTTCTAAAATCGTAAAAATAAACTTCTTTTTTACCCGATTACGGCATAGCCAAACTAAAGGGTTATGTATGTGTATTTGTATGATGCTGGTGGAGTGGTCAGTACCTATAGCTGCCTACACATCGAGCGGTCCAAGTTCGAATTTTGGTAGCCGCAAATATTTGTGTGATGAACACGAATATTTGTTGACGAGTCACAGTAACTGTGACTCGATAAATAAACTTATATAAAGGTATAAACAACTGTTGTTTATACCTTTATTTAAGTTTATTTATTAATTATAAAAATATGTAAAATTATTATGTATTTAAAAAATTCCGTTATCTTGTATCCTTAACATAAGTTCTTAATGGTACTTACTTTGGGCTAGATAATTGGTGTGAGCGTGGAAAGGAAATATATTATATGATATCTATTATATCTTATAATATACCTATTTACGTATGGTCCACCGTAGCGCTTAAGCTATTCATCTGATTTTAATCCCTGGACGATTATTAATATCCAGACACAATTGATTTTAATTGTGTTCTCGCGCTCCTGAGCGCGAACGGGGCTTAACGAGTTAATGAATGAGGTGTCAATCAATTCTTTCTTATGATTCCGTCAACATAGGCTACATTTTAACAGACTTTTGAACTTTTGACAAGAAGAGGAGTTTGAAATTTTTTTCCTTGTAACCTTGATTTTAATATTCTTACATCATATGGTTTTCCACCATAATGTTTTAGCCGCTGTGGGCTAATTGTTATGCCAACTGGAATGAGAGAATCAGTTCTTTGCATAAATATACACAAACACATATATAAATAACCATGCTAAAATGCCAAAAAAGGTTGAGCAGAGCTTTAGGCAACATGGGCGTAAAATTCTCCAAAATAGTGGCAGGTTGGCAGCCTGTCGTTTACACAAAAGGCCAAAAGCAACCAAACCTTCAGAGAACCTACAAAAAAGCCAACAATCAGGACAGAGGTTACACTCTAAATTACACAGCAGTCGGGGTAAATGGAGAGAACCAGTTCATTGCACAAATATACATAAATAGATAGGTACTATATCATAGATTTTAACAAAGTACTATTAAAATAACTAGCCGAATTGTGATCATAAGGTACATACAATAGGGTAGACTTATTCATTAGAACAAAAATCCCTTTCAAAATAAATATAAAAAGTATACTATATTACTAGCTGACCAACCAAATTTCATCAAAATGGGTCCAATCGTTCAGGAGGAGTTCAATTTCAAACACGAACAGAAGAATTTTATCTTAATATATATATAAATTACGTGCCACGTTGTTTGACCGCGATGGACTCCTAAACTACTTAACCGATTTTAATCAAATTTGTGCACCGTGTGCAGTTTGATCCAACTTGAGAGATAGGATAGTTTTTATCTTGATAAGTACCTAGTCATATTTTTTTACTGCAGATACAATGTTATAGGTCAGTAGTATGAAATTACCACAGCAACGCGTGGCCGGGACAGCTAGTATACTATAAAGATGACATACGAGCACTATGAACTTAAAATGAAACGGGGAAAAAAAATCTAACCAAGCTAAAATTAAAAAGGAAAGCACTCTATGGCTAATAGAGGACTTTCCTTTTTAATACCCAGTTAGTAATTTGTGTTTTGATCATCTACTTCTGTTAATGACTATACCGCTAGTAGAGACTTAAAGTGAATGTTATAATCTGAGACGTAATAAATTATTTGAAAAGAGAAATCTCTCAAAATACTTTTTATAATAAAAAACATTCATAACAATACACAATTCATAATATTGTTCTCTCTTCTATCCTGCTCCCACTTTATTTGATGTTGGTGCAATATGTCTTGATATCGAAAATACAGATTTTACTAGATGTAGGGTCATCTAGGTAGGTACCTACCACCGCCTTTCTTATTTCTGCGAAGCAGTTAGCTGTGTTTCGGATTGAAGGGAAAGGTAGCCAGTGTAATTCTGGGCATGGAAGGCATATCATCTTAGTCCTCAGGATGTTAACGCACTTGCAGTGTTAAGTGATTTACTCTTAATATTGCAGGTGTCTATAGACGATGGTAACACTTAACACCAGCTGGGCCTGAAGCCTGTTTGCTATCTTTACTCTATTTTTCGAGCTCGATCAAACGTATCGTCTCTTTTCATACATTGCCCACTGATACTGATAGTTTACGCTAGAGGCGCTAGTGGGCAATGTATGAAAAGAGACGTTACGTTTGATCGAACTCGAAAAATAATAAACTTACCTATATTAGGGGTACTTATTTATAATTAAAAAAAGTTTTGGCATTACATTTTAACAGCCCCTATCTTGGGAAGGACTGCTATCTTTCAACAGCAGCCGGGACCACCATTAGAAAAATATTATTTATCAGAAAACATTATTTGCCTTGAAGCACGGAGGTAAATCGAGATGAAAATTTTCAGTCACCCATCCAAGTAAAATTAAATCAATAACTCAAACAATGCAATAAAATGGGTTTTAATATAGTGATCAACCTCTACTGCTGTTAAGAGTAGTCGTTGAAATAAATATACGTAATCTAGTCTGTAAGATCATGAATGTTAACAATTTTTTATTTACACAACCTTATCATTTGTGAAAATAAATACATTTTTCACCCAGCATAAAAAAAACAGAAGAAATGTGATATAATTTGACTTAATATGACTTAATAGCAAGATCCTTAAAAAATAACAATGTAAAAAAAGTCAACCATTACTACTCTCTGAAAAAACCTAACTTATTTTTTTATAAGAATTCACGAAGCCGAAATTTGTGTACTATGTCATAATACATAGGTACTTCATGTATTATATACCTATATCAGAAATAAACTGATATTAACTGGTATTTGAAATCCCTATTGATTCATTCCTTAATTTTTGCCCCTATATACCAATGTTCGAACGTGACATAAAGCATCATTTCAGCAGCAGCATTAGGTTCTTAATTACCTAATATTCAAGAAAATTATACATGTATATATTTCAACTCTAGGGAATACGTGAGATATTGACAGTATCCATTTAAGTTAATAAGAAACTATGAAAATATGTATAAAAAAAATCTCCTCGCGGACGTTGTCGCGGGTGGAGCGCTAGTTGTATATAATAAAACTGAGCAGTTGAACAAATAATACACAAATTAAACAAAGGTTGACCTCTTCCAGGTAGTTAAATAGACAGAACAAAAAAAACCACACTTTAAATGTTTTTGTTATGGAATAATCGTTGCGTTAAACGGAACACTCGGATACGTAATTGATCAACGATGGTGATGTCATCAACTTCTAACATGATCGTATAATTTGTTGATTTTGTTAATTTGCAAAAAAAATAAAACAAGGTATTGAAACTTTGTGAGAAATAAACTGTTGCATTATTTCATCACATCTTACATCTCCCGTATGGTCTAGTGGCTAGGATACCTGGCTTTCACCCAGGAGGCTCGGGTTCGATTCCCGGTACGGGAAATTCTTTTTATAATATTTTTTACTTTTTTTATTATGTCTTACGAGAAAAGCATGTATTTTTGAAAAAAAAACATTTAAAAAAAAAATATGTTATTTATGTTTTCGTACTACATACATTTTTGTACGTGGAAGTCATAAATTTGTAATGAATCACATTCCGCCTAGCTTGATGTTATTATAGTAGGATTAGTAGGTACGTGGGTGTAGTGTTTCCGACACCAATTCTTCCTTCAATTTGTTAGGCTGAGGTTAGGAGACAAACATTAATGTTCCCGGCCATTTACTAACAGAATTGTCCCAGTTGTCCGCAGAGATATTTATCACCATCAACTATGTACTTGAATTTGTATTAAAAGTATGCAGTTTATGACTTTACTTTTTCTTTGAGTGTAGAGTTTTTCTTATTCTTTCTTTATTTATTTTTTCAATTTTAATGTTTTTATTTCTATCTAAACATTATATAATAAGGTAGGTAGGTGTTCGAGCTACCAGCTGAACATTGAACTCTGCGGCTGCGTGGTCAGCAGCGAGACACAATCACATTCCGCGGGTCAACAGCTACGTGCACCGTCGGCTATGAGAGACATGCAAAAACCTTTCAATGTGTATATACCATAAATGTAATATATAAACACCAACCAAACTACCAATAAATCAGATTACAACCGTCCACGGTGTATCTCATTACCTCCCCGCTGCTGCCTGCCAGGGCTACTCCCTGGGGCAGTTCCTTTACCAAATCCATGCTGCCTGCCAGGGCTACTCCCTGGGGCAGTTCCTAATACCAAACCAAATCCTTGCTGGCCAGCCTTACACCCTGGCTCAGCATCCTTTCCATGTACTTGTGGGAAGCGGCGCCTTACAAACGCCGCGACCTGCTCGTACATAATGGTCCTTTGAGCCCCCTACAATTCCTGCTGTAACCCAGGTTAGCTACCCTGGACCAGCGTCCTTTCCTTGCTAGTAGGAAGCGACGACTTATAGTCGTTTCATCTTACTTCAAATACCCATACCATTCCACCATATACCAACCACACACTGAACCATTCATACAAGTAACAATTTTAACTATAAATATAATAATACTTAAAATTATTTGTTTATTCTATTTATAATCGTTATTTATTTACCGACATCAGTTTAAAATATTATAAATTATTAATACCAACCATTAACATGCAGATATAACAATGCAAAATGCATCGTCTGCAATTCACTCGCGCTCGGTTACCAGACACCGAGCGATCGCCGCGACCTGCTCGTACAGTAGGTACTATTAAATATTTACTTCATTACTTTTCCTTCTATGTATAAATTAAATTTTATATCTTAATTATTTCAGAATATAAATTGATTTGGAATTGTTTTAAAATTATTTATCATTATAATCACGAGTACAAGTTTTTGTAGGTTTACCAGCTGCACACACAAACGATAAAAATCCAAAATATGTGTATTTTCAGGTATTGGTGAAAACGCTCAAAAACAACGTCTTATTTTAAAAATTATTTTATTAGGAGAATGCCCGAAATTGTGACCGAATAACATAAGCTATATTTTATTTTCAAAAAATTAAATCCACTCGGACAAAGTCGCATGCGGAACGTTAATTGCTTTTTTATTCGTCACCATAGGAATGTCGTTTAGTTTGTTTTTGAGTGAAATTAATTTAAAATGGTAAACATATTATAGGTATGCGGACATAAATTAGGCAAATATTTATTTTTATCATGTATACTGCAATATTATTATCAATGCTATTGAGATAATAAATATTATCGCACTCGGGAATATCTTGGCACATGTAACCAAGCAACTATTCTTATAAGAATTTAGCTATAACTAAGATAGATAATTTAAATAAATAGCGAAGTGTTTTTTAAATTAATAGTGGTATTTTTATTTCAATTATCTATGCCTATAAAGAATATAATATCCGCCCTAAAGGAGAATGATTTACATGTGATGGTAGCAGCAGTTAGTACACACCTCAGATCATTAAGTAAAGGTACACACAGTGAAAGGGCCTTGGCGAGATGTCACTTGTTTTATAAGTTGAAAGTGTTAACTTAAAAATAATAATGGTCAAACTATCTTTTTTATACGTGTGGTGTACAGTGACAGATTTTGGAATTTAATACATAGATATCGCAAGGTCTATTGCTAGAACAGGGCAAAATCTCGATGCGTCAATCTCGCGTCAATTTTAGGCAATAATGTGGCATCAAAATACGGTCTAGCTAATTGTAATCTGCAACGAGTTCTAATATAAAGGAATATATAGACGATAAAAATGTGTGGACACATCCAAATGTGCTCGATTCTCCATTATAATCTAGTGAAATATCAATATGTGTAAAATTTTTATTTTCTAACTAACAATATTGTAAGGGAAGATGTCTTAAAGCTAAATCACATTTATAATATATTTATTTGTAAGTTTAATCATTAGTCTTTATTTTACTTATTATATCATTATGATTAATTATTAAAGACTTGACAATGTGAATTATGACTCTTTCCAGATCAATACTATGAAAACTGTAAAGGGAGGATAAAACTTGTTGAGTTTCTTGCCGGTTCTTCTCAGAACAAGGCCTCCCGGTAGACTCTCGAACCGATGGCATTAAACTTGACTTTCATAAGTGTACAAATTGTACCTAAATGAATAAAGAAATTTGAGTTTGGGTTTGAAAATACTATCGCTACAAAATATCCTTGAAGACACTTAAAATATTATCTCAAGTTTTTGATGATATGGAAAAATATTCTTGAGTATGTATTTCATACATTCATAATCTTATTTTAGTGTGCATTGACCGAACGCCAAACACGAATAGATCAGTAGTAGGTGTTTTCTAGAATTTAAGCGATAGTGAAAAGGTCACAGACCTTTCTTCAAGTCTATGATTTTATTTAATTACTAATAGGAGAGATTTATTATAATTATCATATTTATTTTTGGACTTGGAATAGATATTCAGATTCTATTAATTTCTATGCATGTTAAAATACAGAAGCCAAATGAAGATTTCCATGAATTTTGTAGTTAGTTTAAGTAGCCGCCAAGTTAATTTTTAGTTTTGATTGAAATTGATACCAAATTAAATAGAAAACGAAAAGCATGGAAAAAAATCCTGTCATAGATAAGTCCCGTCTCAGCACTTATCCATGACTTTTTGTCAAATTTTTGTAAAAAAAAATAAACAATTTTTAGCAAGAGTTGTTTGAATTGACATATCAATTTAAATGGCTTCGGCTCAACAAAAAATCTCCGTTTAAGTTTATACAATAGATTTAACATATACACACATGTATATTAGATCGATTAATCGAAAATGAAAATGAAGAAATCTCTTTATTTAAATGGACTTTGCTAAGTACCTACCAGCCTAAAGCCCTACCACCATTTTTTTTTTACTTAGATATTTATTATTATGCTGAGATCGAGAAGAAAATTAAATGGCGAAAGAAACTCCACAGCTTGCAATTTCGTAATGAATTCAAAACATCATTACAGTCAATAGATATATCAATATGAATAAATTACAATTTTAAATGCGTAAATTTTGGGCAATTTTTACTCCCACGCATTTGGATCATTGAAATAATCATTTATCTATTTCGAGTTTTATTAATTTCAGTATGTTCGCGAATTCCATAATATGTTTTTGATTCAAAATTAATCAATTGTAATATTTCAACACATTCATAAGAAACAAGATTTAAAATCTGAATTAATATAAATCATCTCGCTGGACTCAATAGCTCTGTTATTATGGAATAATTTTATTTTTTCGTTTACAAACGCGTAAATATTAATACTTGAAAAATGCACTGAAAAAAATCGACTTGTCTCAGGCGGGACTCGAACCCGCATCTTCCACAATCCGGGCGGACGCGTTGACCATTACGCCACCGAGACACTGCTTTTCGCTGTCGAAATTTGTCAGTGCTTGGTGCTTATGTTTTTACGGTAAACATTGTTTCATCAAATCTTTGAAATTTGCACTTCTCAAGGCCCCTCTTCACATTCGGCCAAGACGGCCGAAGACAGGCAAGCACGATAGTGTGGACGGCGTATTTGTCTATGAGTCACCATATTCGCCTGTACTCGTGAGTAATCCGCCGCTTGTCGGTACATCAAAGGAAATCGTGCCGATGTTCGTGCTCGCGTCCACACCATCGCCCGTCATTCAGTCGCTCGGAAGAGGTCGAGGATGATACATGTGTGTGGAACAAAGTGTTGTGTGACTTATATGGCGGTACTTGTGTTACTTTTTCGTGTGCTTAATTATGTTCTTTTATATTCTATTGTTTACGTTGCGATGAACGCAAAAAAATGGCCCGGTGGATGCACAGAAACTTTTAAGCTCTATCAAAATGAGGCATGCAATTTTGAACCCAAAAAATAAAAATCACAAAGATTTTCCTCCATCTATTATTTTAACCCCCGATGCAAAAAGAGAGGTGTTATAAGTTTGACGTGCCTGTGAGTCAGTGTGTCTTTCTGTGGCACCGTAGCTCCTAAATGAATGGTCCGATTTTGATGCGATTTTTTTATTCGAAAGGTGACGTGATCGAGATGGTTCTTAGCTACAGTTCATGAAAATCTGTTCAGGTGTCTCAAAGTTATCAGCTCTTTATTGAACAATACTCAAGAAAATTTAATTTAGGTACCTAGCTATCTATCGGAATTAGGGTCCACAAGTAATTTAAAAAGATGAAAATAAAAATAAGAAAATTAAGGAATTTCCGACACATAAAAAATTGGTTTGATGTTAAAAGGCCGAGAGAAAAAATATATATATATATATATTATTTTTCCACGCTCACGCCAATTATCTAGCCCGAAGAAGGTATCATTAAGAACTTGTGTTACGGATACCAGATAAAGGACAATTTATTTTTAATATACATAATAATTCTAGATATTTTTATAAATAAATATATAAACAACCATGACTCGCAAAAAAACATTCGTGTTCGTCACACAAACATTTGCCGCTACCAGGATTCGAACCCGGACTGCTTGATGTGTAGCCAGCTATACTGATCACTCCACCACGACGGCGTCAAGTATTTTTTTTGTGTCGGGGTTAAGTACTCAATTAAATTTTTTAATTTTACATTTTTACAACTATTTTTTTATGCATATTCTTATAATGATTAAATATACTGAGCAAATAGATAGCAGCAGCCGCTACGACTTCGACGTCCATCTTGAACGGACGACAGTGACGGGAATGAACACTCACGATTGTGTGGAGAGTAAGCCAAGATCGGGGCGAATATGCCCGAACATTTATTGGCCCGTCCTGGCCGAATGTGAAGAGGGGCCATAAAACCCGAACGAAATATTTTTGCAAATATTTCTAGCTCTGTTATTGTCATGCCCATGATTACATACATACATATAATCACGCTCACAGTCTTAAAAGGGGTCGAGATACGGCCACATTTGGTAGTATGGGCCATACAAAACCCTAAATGGTAGGTTGCCATAAAAGGGTCACCAAACCCAAACAATCCTTCAGTGAACAAACCAACTAAAGCCGACGACAGTCAACGTTCAGGACAGATGTTACACTCAAAATGACAATGATTAGCTAACTAATAATTAATAAATTACTTGAGTATTTTTTTTCATAATTCTAAATTTGATTGCACTGCCAGAAATACTTAATGCTTCCACAATATTAGGTACGAAGTTTTGTTTAATTACATAATTGAACATGTTAGTAGTCTTCGTTTATGGTTTATCGCCATAAGAACAAATTGTCAGTGTACCCTAATGCTGTTTTATTAATAAATTAATACATACATACATACCTACATAAAAACGTTGATAATCCAAAAAGAAGTTGAGCTGAACTTTAGGTAACAATTTAGTTACACATAAAGTCACCTAGAATATGGACCATGCCGTATAGGTCCCCCAAAATAGTGAAGTTGCCAGCCTGTCGCCTTTTTCAGTATTTGAAAAAAAAATCAAATAAAATCTAAGTGTTTCGTTATTGCTCTTTTATCTGCAGAACCCTAAACAGCGGAGTCACTTTCACAATTTAAAGATTCTATAAACACAACTAAGTTATGTTCGTTCGTGAATATTTACTTACCAGCTTTTAGTTCCTAAACGAATTTGTGTTTAAATGTGAAATAAAACATGAATAGAATAATTTTCGGGGTTGCAAAATTATTGCTGCTTAAAATGGAAGCCAGAAATAAAAGTTGAACGTTCTCGCGTAAATCACATTAAATTAGTCGCTTGGCATAGACTAAAGAGTGGTGTGCAAAGACACTTCCTTCGTACCTGTTACCACTCGCCCCATGGTTTAAATTCCTTCAAGCCCGATAATTACTGATCGCAATTAACTGAATACTGCCATGAAATTTTACTAGTGACATAATTCAAAAGTTTCACGGTGAAATAACATTTCATTGGGTCGTAATTAACGTTAGTATAATTTGATTGTCTGTTGTTTATTTGTTTGATATTTTACTGAAGCTTATGAAGTAAAGAAGTTATGTATTATTGTTTTAAAAAATGGCCTTGTCAAGGTAATTTTAACACCATCTTGGTGGAGTGGTTCGCAACGCTGTTTAAGCACAAAGCGATCCGGGTTCGAATCGTGGTAGTGAAAAACGTTAGTGTGATAATTGGCACGACATTTATTTATTTATTATATATTTACTTATACTAATTTATTTTATGAATTCTTCATTTGAAGTAGATTATTAGTGGAAATGCCAAAATTATGCAGTGAGTGATTTATTTATTAGTGAAAATCACACATATGATCACGCTCGTAGTCCCAAGAGAGGTAGAACAAAGCATTAGGTAATATTTCGTTATACATAAAGCCACATTTGGCAGTATCGACCATGCATTGCCCCAAATAGTAGCAGCCCGTCGTCTACATAAAAGAGGCAACAATCCCAAAAAAGTCACAATCCTTTAGTATACATACAATCAAAAGTCAACAACCAGGATATAATATATGTTACACTCAAAATAATCTCAGCAGTATAAGATTATAATTAATAAAATTTAATTTTTAATACCTTTATTGGTATTAATGTCTATAACAGACTAATAATATTATGGCAGCAAAGAAATTACAAATTTCTTCGTCATCTAATGTAATTTCTTTGATTAATGATATATCTTTGTGCGAGAGTGGTATTTCCTAAAGGGTGTTTCGAAGAATAGATTTGATTTTAGTTTTATTAGAGTTGAGCTGTTCTGATCCCACAAACCAATCCCACTATGAGAGGAATGAATTGCATTTTGGAAGTTCTTGTTATTCGTAAGTTTGCTAAAAAAATGAGAGGCATTTTAATTAAAAGGGCCAAAGTAAAATCAAACATGCTGAACATTTGAAATCGTTTAATGACATTGCTTTTTTGTAAAATAAAGTAAATAAATTATACAATAATAATAATATAAATTACAGTTTTTTCTAAACGTAAATTTATGGAATTTGTGACCAGTTTCCGAGATCATATCAGAAATGATAATGATCCACAGGAGAACTACGAGTAAGGTCACCGACATAGCCCAAAGAATTGCGAACCTTACGTGGCTCGGGACTGATGGCCATTGGGGTGGATAGGTCTTCAAGTGGCGACCGAGTACCGGGAGACGCAGCGTTGGTAGGCCCCCCACAAGGTGGACTAACGCTTTGGGGTAGCGGGAAGCCGCTGGATGCGAGCAATGCAGGACCGATCGGGTTGGAGATGCTTGACCAGAGCCTATGTCCAACAGTTGGTAGCTCTCGTCTGAAATGATGATGATGATGAGAAATATTTAAGCTTTTGATTACTTTTTCGTGTTCCCCGTACCTTAAAAGGAAAAAACGGAATCCTTAAAGGAACTCTTTGTCTGTCAAGACCCTTTATCTCAGGAACGAGTGGACGTATCGAGTTGAAATTAAAACTATATACTTGGGTCTACGGTCCCTTGAAGCTGCGAAAAAATCAAACTCCTTAGTTAACGCAAAAAAGATACGGCTGTTTATGTCTCAAAAACTGGGCATGGAAGACATATTATCTTAGTCCCCAGGATGGCAACGCAATTGCAGTGTTAAGTGATTTACCCTTAATATTGCAAGTGTCTATAGGCGACGGTAACCACTTAACACCAGGTGGGCCGCAAGCTTGTTTGCCATCTCATAGTATATAGGTATATATAAAAAAAAACAAATTTGTACGGAGCCCTCGATGGGCGAATTCGACTCGCACTTGTCCGGCTTTTTAGTATGTGGCAGGCTATGTCAAATGAAACAAGAAAACGCTACTTTCCTTTATGTTTTGACGTAGGTACTGTTAAAAAGGTTGCAAGTTCATTAGTTAAGGTCATAAAAGCACCAGTAAACATCTGTAGGATCTGTAGTTTCCCTTTGGAGAAACAATGAGCATTATTTCAACAGCTATGGTAACAGATTCCCATTAGTGTACGAGTAATAAAAACTTAATTACTTGGGGCAATGTAACGCTGTGTATCGTGCATAGCGTAGCTGTTTTTGTTGTGTAGACATTAAATATCTTACGTGCATAATGGAAAGTGTTTAGAATTGGATTCATGTGCAGAAGTGAGATATCACCCGTATTCACAAACATTACTATGAGGTTCCTCGACTCTTGGTTATATAAACGCATTGCATTGAATAGCGCTCTGTGATTGGTTCGATTCTGTTGTCTAGTTCCCATTTTGAATGTACTGACGTTTTATTACTTCAAACCTCCTTCAAACTTTAAACTTTTGACATCTGACCGTTGCTTTTGATATCTTGACCGAGTCTCGACCTTGTGTAATATAGCTAGCTAGCTACCTAACCTGTGCGTTCATTTTAAAGTACGCATTGTTCCGATCCCCACTTAAGTATTGTCTTTGAATAGGTTCTTACGACCCTGTGCGTCCACGCGCACTATGAGATTTCAAAATCCTTGCCATTTGGCACGCACTGAGAATTGCCTTATTTTGCATGGCATTGTTTTTACTATGATAAGTATTGTTTGTGAATATGGGCGAATCTATCCCCCACTTGGCGTTTGAGTTTCCACAGTATCTGATGTAAAATGATTGGCAGACAAGCATACGGATTGTTTGATGGTAAGCAGTCACTGTAGCATATTTGACGCTTAGAACACTGGTGGCACTACGAATGCGAATCCTAGACCCCTTCTAAGGAAGGGATTTGCCCCGCGGATTGTTTGATAAAATAAAAGGTTTGTGTACTTTTAAAACAGGCTAAAATTACTTTTTTATCATTTTTTTTGAGAGAATTTAAAATTTTCATTTCACGAAATCTTTGTGTTATTAAAGTTTATTTTGTTTCGTGTTTCAAACTAAGTGTTAAAATATGGGTGTATAAGTAACTTTCAATATGTAAAATGAACATTTTTGTGACTTATAGAAAAGAACATAACTCACGTTTCTCATTTCAATAAAAAGTGTGTTCTATAATTCTAATTAAAGACACCATTCTTTCTTTTAATATCTAAATTTTAATGCTATATTTGTGATGAGAACAGCACTAAGTTCAAAGAAAGTTATTGAAGACAAATTATCCAAAATTAAAATAAGAGCAATCTTTCCTTGAATGTCATTTGTTGCAGTACATTTTATTAACTAAGGTTAAATATATATTATGCTATCTGTTGCTTCCTTTTTTACCGCCCGAGGTACGGAAAAAAATTATGTGACCAGGAGGTATGGCATAAAACGTTTTACTTTTTCGGTATGGCGTATCAAAATTACATATCCCTCACGTCACGGAAACCCTTTTTAATCGATGGAAATCTATTTACGGACTTAGAGCACCCGACGCTTTGCAAAGTTCACAAAAACCCACTAAAACCCACCGGTGACCTCCAAGCCCTTATTGGGCACGTTTTGGGAACGGCGTACATCGTATGCCTCGTCTTTTTAACGTCTTCGGTCTCGTCACAGAAATCCTGGTTAGAGCAATGAACCTAGCAATCATCTAATTAAACTCGAATTAATATAAATCTGCTTTTACGACCGCTTAATTTTATCACCGTCATTTGTTCTTTAACATTATGTCATCGTCGCATCCGCACTTTCTACGATGTGTTGCGATTGCGTACGTTTGCTAAGTACCAAACTTAGAATAATTTTCAATTCTTAAAGAAATAGATACATTTATATTTATACATACATGTAATGCTGTATTTTTAAACAAATATGCGGAAAAACATTTGTTATGTATAATCGATACTCGAACTCCCTATATCTGTAGTAGAGTTCGAGTAACAAACAATGAAGCAGGCGACACATCACATCTATTGTGTGATGTTAATGCCATAAACACAATTAAAGTCACTTGCTCTCGTTAAAAGGAGTCTTTGCCCCCGGTATTGTCTTCGTCGAGTTGCATACATTGTCTTTTGAATATAGCTGTGGTGGGTATTTCAGAAAAAAAAATTAACTTAGCAGAATGTGGTGACACAGCTTCAATGGTGCTCCTTTTCTAACACTGAAGAATCCTGTTTATCGCTAATCCAATAACCCCCGACACATAAAAACTCTACAAAGTAAAAAAAAAACCTCTCGGTCTTTAAACTATTTTTATGATGAGCGTCGCCACATCGAGTCGAGGGACTGTTAAGTAAAGAAGTATATATAATTTATTCTTTTCATATGTATTCTGGTTTCATTTTATTTATTTAGCGACGCGGCGACAATCATCTTAGGTACTTTTAACATGTCTAGATATTTTTTTTTTACTTATCAGACATTTTTTGAGTCGGGTGTTACTTAACATTTTTACTAACTTACTACTAAGTTAGTTTTTTATACGCATAAAGTGCTGAATAGGTTTTAATTAAACTTTACATTACATTTTTATTGTAAAGTTTCATTAAAATCATTGCCTTTCAGTAAATTTACGACACAATGTACCTACCATCGATATGGTGAACCGTCGAGGTAGGGACCTATCGATGGAACGTTTTCGATACAGTGACCGTTGATGTAGTGCTTGCAGATGTCGTGAACTAGACCCAATAAAAACCGGTTATACATATTTAAAAATCGGATTTGTAATAATTACGATGTTGTCAATCATATCGATTTAAAAACTCGCTGACTACGATGCGCACAATCGCATCAATTATGTAGAATTAAAACACAATTTGCGAACTAATTCTTTTCTGCTCATATCTGTCATTAACTCATCAACATAAATTTAAATATGATTACCTACATAAAGAACCCTGTCTGAATATTAGGTCATTATAATTAATTTTGTATTAGGTTCTCATAGTTTAAACGTGAGTCTACTACAGTCAATTCGATAATAGAGTCTTGTTATTCAAAGTACTTATACTAATTAAAGATGATTGCAATCTAAGGAATATTATCTATCCGGGTTATTGAAAACTGTTCTAAAGATTTACAAATGGCTCAATTAAAATGGTACCTACGTATGATGTAAGGAATGATGTAAGGAAGCGTCGGTGGCGCAGTGCGTAAGAGCGTCTTCTCCCATTCGGGAGGCACTGGTTCGATCCCCGCCACGTACCAATGTTTTTCAAATTTTGAATTCATATGTACGTTTAATCGACGCTTTTACGGTGAAGGAAAACATCGTGAGGAAACCTGCACACGCCTAAGAAGAAATTCTTAGGTTGTGTGTGAAGTCGACCAACCCGCACTTGGCCAGCGTGGTTGACTAAGGCCTAATCGCCTCTAATGTGGGGTAGGCTCGAGCCCCTCGGTGGGGACATTATATGAGCTGTTGATGATGATCTACGTATGATGAAGTCTTTGTTTTATCAAATGTGTTTTTAATAATTTGATTTTAGTTGGGTAATGTATTAAATTTAATGTTACCAAAATTTAAATGAAACAAGAAAAACTAGAATGGTCTTGTCGCGATTTAAGTCACTAGAGGGGATTTTTCTCATTAATTTTTATTTTCAATATAAATCTTCAAATATATTTTTTAAGAAATATTTTAATATAAAAGGCGAAAAATAATATGGTTTCACCTTTGTCTCAGATAAATATTATATTTTGTTTTTTAATTCAAAATTACTATTGCTTTAAACCGACTTTAAAATAAAGTCGCATAGCTCATCAATTCGACCTGTATGTATGTAACATTGTCATAATTGCACAGTTTTTGTAATGTTCGTCTATACCAGCTTCTAAACACGGCTGTCAAATTTCATGAGTGTATGTGTCTCTATGTTTGTATGTTTGTCCACGCACATCTCAAAAACTTTAAGAAATACGGATATTCAAAAATTTCATTTTTGTTAGATTAGGTTTAGTTCAACTTAGGGATCTGAGAAGGTTTCATCAGAATCGGTTCAGTAGTTTTTGAGATAGACAGGCCGGTTTAAGTATGCATCAGTCACTAAGAAAACGAGTCATTGCCTTAACCTATTCTAAAAAAAACATGTCACTACGCATGACGTTGTTTCAATTATAACTGAAATAATAATAAAAGAACATTAAACTAATTTGAAAACTGAGGAGAAATAAAAGTTTTATGATCTATAGGTCAATTATGCCAACTATTTGTTTAAGGTCGGTGCCAGCCTTAGTTTAAGAGAAATAATTACATGAGAGAAATGTGGAATAAGTATCTACTATGAGGCTGGCACCGACCTCAAAAAAATAGTTGGCATACCTAATTGACTTTTAGATCGTTTAACTTTAAAACTTTTTCTTCTCCCTTTTCAGTTAGATGAAAATGAAAAAGCTCTTTATTTAAATGGACTTTGCTAAGTACTCAGTTTTGAAGTCGGTTTAATTTTTTAAAACTATTTTTTTTCTATTACTTTTTTTTTTACTATTTATTGCAGTAAAGCAAAAAAATAGAGTAAGTTAAGTACCGTTCCATTCAGTTAAATAGAAAGTGTTATTTCTATAGAATGTTTAAGGAAAAGCCCTTTGAAAACGAAACGCAGATAAAGTGCTCTAATTCCTAAGTGGATTTTGTATAAAATTCCTAAGTAAACCTGGTGACAATTTCATTAAAACGTGTCTACGTCCCCAAAAAATGTCCTAGAAAGTGTTTCGAGGAAAGGATTCTCAGCTCGAAATAGTTTTACCCGACAAATTTGATTTAAAAGTTCTCTCTCCACTAGTTTTGTCCGTTTCAAAATGTGTAATCCAACTTAAGTAGGCCGTATTACAAATTTGACAATCCTCCTTTGATCGTGAGTTATAGCTCATTCCAAATACCTTATCCTGGCCGTCCGTGACTGCTAAGTTCAAAGGGGCTGTTGTCTCTCGTGAGCTTAATGGGAGATCCAGATCGTTTGTCTCGGTAACACGTATTTATTTTAAGGACCTGGTTAGTATAACGTTTTTACTAACGATGTGTAACAACTTCCACGAGGCTTAATTACTGCCACTAGCACAGCGATCTGAAATTCGAATTCCATTTTAATTTTAATTTTCTCATTATCGTAATAGTAAAGATATCTCCGTTTTAGAACATCAATCTAACTCCCTTGATTGATGATTTCTAAATATTTATTTCAGCTGATTACTAGTAAAGAAAACACCGATTTCTTATGTCATAATATGAAATTTATCGCGAGTTTTATCGCGCACTTTATGAACAGTCATGGTAAAAACAAAATAATTATGTTTTGGAGAGTAACATTCGTTACAGGAATTACGCGTGGTCACAGACGAGGATGCAAAAAAAATCAATTTTATTTAAGAAAATACTTTTATAAAGAAATATAAAATTACAATTAATATAATATATTAGTAGCGTGAGTCCCGACCGATGTTAGGTACAAGAATGTTAAAATAATGTCACGATGAGGCAATCGGCGCAAGCAGCGGTTGCACGTAGCGCAGCGTCAGCTCCTCGTGTCCATCGATGTTGTTTGGTGAAAATCAGGGCAATGCATGTTAGGCAGTTTCCATGTATTAGGGCTGCGTAACACAGGTCAATTCGAAGGGAGCGTCGAAATGAGAAGTTTTTTTTAAAATAGAATAGAATAATAAATAGCTTTAAAAATGTCATTAAGGCTTATTATACGAACTATATTATCTATCACATTATCTCAATTATTGATTTTGATTATCAACTTTGATTTCCGATCTTAAATTCTCGGTACATTAATCTTATACTCCGCAGTATTAACATTGTTATGATAAGTATAACTAAAGAATTGACCTTATCAAAGTTTTTATCAATCTTATTGTTTATTATTAATTATGTTGCACTTTGAAAACGTAATTGTTACTACGAGTATAATCAAATGTGATTTTCAGGACTACATAACATTTTGCTAACTATTTTACTAAATAAAAGGCATATAATTAATTTAAATGACAAATAAAATTATGTTGCAATATTGGCCACAAAACTGCATAACCGTAAACTTTAATTGGGTATATTCTAAACTATTTTTGGCCAGTTTCTTTTAAAAGATTCGATGTGTTTAAATATCTCACACCTACCTATCTAAAATTAGCGTAAAGATAAAAAATATGTGAAGTCATCTTACAAAAAACATAAACAACCAAACGAAAATAATTTGCTGTCTAAATATTGTAGCCGAAACTAGTCTTTTTTTGTAGTTTTTTGCATACGGTGTTAAATGGCTCATTAGGAAGCTTAATAAGAGGCGGGGTTTGGATCCCGTAGGCGCGGCTGCTCATCCCAAACTCACAATGGCACTGATTAATGAACTGTGAACCGAACAATAGTGTCCTTAAGATTTTACAACTAACGGGCCCCGCTTGCAGTAAAAAATTATAAAGTTTGTATGGCTAAAGGTTCTAAAAACACTTGTGTTTTGATAGAGGTGCTAAACAGTAAGCATTTTTTATAATTCTGTAGATGCAATTATGTCCATAAAAATAATGAACGTTAATAAATCATATTCAAATACTTAGTTGATTTAATTCCATAAGTGTGTCCCGCCTGAGGTAAGTCGATTTTTTTCAGTGCATTTTTCTAGTATTAATATTTACGCGTTTGTAAACAAAAAAATAAAATTATTCCAAAATGTATTATGGAATAATTTTGGCGTTTACAAACGCGTAAATAGTTTTTAAAACTAAAAAATATACACTGACCAGCACTCTACCAGGGCACTGCTTTCGCTGTCTAAATTTGTCAGTGCTTGGTGCTTACGTTTTTATGGTAAACATTGTTTCATCAAATCTTTGAAAGCACTTCTAAGATCCGAACGAAATATTTTTGCCGCCCAGTTAAGATGAAACTAAGTACCTTATACTATGGAATAATTTTTGCGTTAGCAAACGCGTAAATAGTTTTTAAAACTAGAAAAAATACACTGTAAAAACTTATTAGGTAACTGTATAAAACTTATTAGAATTAAAAAAAGTGAAAGTACTAATACATCTAAACATAGTGGCAAAAAGCATAAAAATATCGAAATACTACGATGAATACGAAATCCATCGTAGCATTTTGCTCCTTAATTAGTGATTCCTATTTTTGGGTTATTTTTAGGTTATGAGGGATTTCATTTGACTAGCATAAAAATAAATCATTTAATCAATATGGCGACTTTTAAAAGTTTTCTAAGACTTTTTAATTGTATTGTGTTTCTTATTTTCCTTTACATTGCATTTCAATATGAAGAAAGATACTCTTTTATTTTTTAAATATTACTGTTCAAACTCGTCATAGTTAGATGTTAACCAGTCATAGGAAATCTCCGTCACACTTTCGCAACGAAGCCTAACATGGAACTGTCATAAAACAATACTGTGTCAAAAAAACCAGTTGCCTCTTGTTATCACGTTACTTCAGGTACTAGCTGGTTACCTAACTTTGTTATCGAGCGTCTGACAGCTCTTTAGAGTCATCTGCCAGTTATTGGTAAATTACCGGACGACAGTTCGGCGCGCACGCATCACCCACCTACCGCATGTAGGAAGCTGCAACATTGTTTTTATGCTTCACTAGATTTTTCTCGCTGCTTCGTCGCTCTTGTTGAATTAGGTCAGGATCTACTGGAGTATGTTACGCTACTTTTCAATGGCAGACTCTTTTAAATACGGTTTTCTTTACTTTATAATTTACTTTTAGTTTTTTTTTAGTTTCCTTTTTTAAACCTTTCGGTTTATCTCCGTTTTTTCTGACTCTCTGATTTTTTATATGTATAAGTATTCTTCATTCATCAGACCATATAATGTCCCTGCCGAAGGGCTCGAGCCTATCCCACATTAGGGGCGATTAGGCCTTAGTCAACCAAGCTGGCCAAGTGCGGGTTGGTCGACTTCACACACAACCTAAGAATTTCTTCTTAGGTGTGTGCAGGTTTCCTCACAATGTTTTCCTTCACCGTAAAAGCGTCGATTAAACGTACATATGAATTCAAAATTTGAAAACACATTGGTACGTGGTGGGGATCGAACCAGTGCCTCCCGGATAGGAGACGACGCTCTTACGCACTACGCCCCCGACGCTTTATAATATTCTTAATATTATATAATTATTATGTCTCTACTTAGTAAGCTTATTCCTTTGTGGCCTTCTTATGTACTGCTGTTCATTATTTACAATTTTAAATTTAAACAAAAAGAAATTCTAATATTACTTGATTAAAGTCGCCTTCAATGGGATGTTCTTACACGATTGTTATACAATACTATTATTACCGAACGTAATCCAATAAGTACGTAACTATAATTTTTAAGTAAGTAAGTATAAATATAATTATTAACCATAACACAAAGAGCATAGCGCGCCCAATAACTTTTTTTCGTAGTGAGGCTAATAGTCTACCCACATCAAAAGGCCTAATAAGTCCTTCGGTAATATGGCTATTTTAAAAGATTGCTGTATTTATTTTAAAGGAAATAAATACCGATTCTACTACAGTATTCGAATCGGTAACAAATTAAGCCAATAAAAATCGCCCACGAAGTAAATTGGGGTAATCATGTTGATATCATCGTACCGATTAGTACAGTATAGTGCTTACAATAATAGTCAAAGGGCGAAACAGTGACTCAAAATGACTTCTTATAGTCACTGTACCGTACTGTAAAGTTGCGTAGTGTAAGATTTTGAGTGCATTGAAGCGGAAATCAGGTTCTCTATACAAAATGAACTCATAACGCATCTTTAAAAGTATAAAAGTTTGCACTAAGGGCTGATTTTTCAATTATGTCGTACTTTATCGTGCTCTGCGTAGCTAGCCACGACTAACTTGTCAAAGTTTGTCGCCAGTAGAATGGTGTTGTCAGCATTTTTGCAATATTACACTACTTGCGACAGTTAATGAGCCAGTCTCTCAGTGCTTGAGGGTTCTTACCATCAGGCAAGATAGGGCTTCCCAATCAAACTTAAAAAATAATTAAATTATTACCTTACTGTTAGTAGACATTTGTTGTGTAAGTCTTTAGTCGCAACATTGCATGGCTGGCGACAATTAGACGGTACCAATTAAAACTGGTTCGTTAAATAAATAGAGCCAAAAAAATGTCGCCAATTCTCAGACTTAGTTAAGTGGTAAACAAGTTTTGATTAAATATGTTGATTGTATTAGAAAGAGGGGGAACAAGTCATAAGTTATTAATAATCATAATCTTACATCTTACTACTATTATTAATGCGAAAGTTTTTTGGAATGTTTGTTGCTCAATCGCGGAGTGATACAGAACTGATCTGGATGGAATTAAGCACAGGTCGATTATAATTTGGAATAGCTTATAGGCTTCTTTTTAAAAGTACTGTTTACTAGTTTATAATGAAGCACAGCCTACAGTGTGTTGAATACAGTCGTATGACACTCGTGAGATCTGTTCATTACATACTCGGCTGAGTTACACTCTCGCTTTAGGCTTGTGCTGCAACCCACAGCCACGTATGTTAATGTACCTAGACTAGATTAAAACAAAATGCTTTCATATAAGGTACCCTACTATAAAAATACGATGGTTAAATTATAAAATCGGGAGTGGTCTCCCATTGACTTTCTCGTATTATCCTTAACGTGCCGACTAAGCACGGAGGAAAATCGATTTTGAAAAATTCTCGGTCACCCATCCGAATACTGACTGCGCACTTGGTTGCTTAACTTTCGTGATCGACGACTCTAAAGTTGATAGAAACCTTATATTCTGATGTCATACATGTGGTCATACATGCATGTTAAATTTGATTGCAATAAGTTGAAGCATACACCAGTTATCGTGCGTGCTAACGCACAGACACACAGACATAATTCCAAAAACGGTATTTTGGACTCGGGGAGGTTCAAAACGTGTAAATCCGTCTAAATCTCGAGGTCGAATTTTTTGACGATTACAAGACTTCCTCTATAGTATCGAGAAAGTAATAATTATAAAACCTCCGACTGTGTCAATACTCTCCTGTGCCATAGAGGCTCTGAACATAGTCTATCCATTTTTGGTTGCAAAGATGTTGCATTGCAGATGAACAGCGGATTTTTTAGGTAGGTCAATTGATTTGCCTCATATTTGGATTTGGCCTCATTTATGAGCACTATGAATCGTAAGTAAGGTCTTATTTTAAAAGAATCCCATTTTCTTCAGTCACCCTGTAAAACCATTCATTTTGATCAACCCAAGGATCCCAAATACTTCTCCTGTAATTTGGTGAGGAATTGTGTATTCTGCGGATGCCAGATAATGCTGCCGCATCAGAAATATCATCAAAGTTACTGTTAAGAAAATACTGGTAGCCAAGAAGCAATGTTTTCGCGGATGACCAAAAATATGGGTGTAAATTATATACTTACTTGTGTCTTATTTAATTAATTATTGCTAATTTTCTTGCAAATAAAACATATTCTTGCTTCAATAATTTTTATCTTACTTTTTTACAAAGCCACAGATCAAAATTGCGCGCGAAAACGTAGCTTCTTGGCTGCCAGTATATTCCTAACAGTTACAGTAAATCAAATTTCGAATCAATCACACCTTTAGAAGCTATTCAGATCTCTTCATAAACTACAAAAGAGTTCTAGGATTTGCGCGAGAACTACACATTGTAAATAAAACAACTTTAACGGATTTAACTCGCGTGTAATTAAAAATACGACAACCTACATCTTTAGTCTTTCCGTGACCATGAATGCTGCAAAGTATTACGAAACGTCGGTCGGGCAATAATAACAAAATGTAAAATCTAATTACACGCGAGTTAAATCCATATAAGTTATTTTATTTACAATATAAAAGAACTGATGATCTTCACAAAGCTGGACTTCTTCTTTAATCATAGCTAAGAACATTCTTGATCAAAATATCACGATACACACGTTAAACTTCTAAAACCTCTTTTCTTTGTGGGGGGTTAAAAATGTGGTATTTACAAACGATAGTAGTAGCTCTTTCTGATCTAAGTCCGGTGCTTCGAATTTATTTATTACGTCTAATATTCCGGATATTGGGAACCGATACAAACTGTAACTGTCCGCATCTTGACTGATAATAATACTACCTTTTCACACGGTACTCGTGTGGGTGATGTCCACGGGGTAGACAGTAGAAGCAAGATTGAACCCTGACTGAAATCATCAGACAATATATGACCGTATGCTTATTTGCAACCCTAGCTATATACTTAAGAAAAGAAACTCGTTACACAGTAGGTAAGCACTAATTGTTTTTAAATCTACATAGAAACCAGATGAAAGAGATGACTGTATGTAAATAAAAGAGATACACGGATGTCAAGTGGAACATCTGTCAGGCCCCTACGGGTCGCGCGTGTTGTCGCATACGAATTAGCGCGCGCCGGTGCGCACGGGCATTTCACGAACTGTACGAGTATAATCCGTTTGTATACAAATAGAAGGGTTACGTCAACACCGGTCTAGCAAGGACGAACGAATAATTTAGAGAAATAATTCGTAACATTTTGACTTATTGTCCTGGGGCCTTTAAAATCAAGTCATGTTTGTATTCAAAGGTCATGATGTCATCCGTCCGTTATATCGAATATTGCCAAACAAAAATCCTTGGTATTGAACTTGTATGTCTTAAACCTAGATTGATTTGACTTGAAGCAGAATTCATTATGGAAAAGTATTCTTTATTGCATTTTTACATATTGTATACATTCAGATGTCATATTTTAAAAGAAACATACATGAACCATGTAAGGGCACAGCAATCTATAAAAATAAAATATTTAAAAATAATTAATTGCCGTAAGTATAACATTTAACATTAGCATAACTGAGAAACGTATTATTGGTAGGCTGACGATCTGGTAAAGGTCGCGGGAACCCGCTGGATGCGGACAGCGCAGGACCAACCGATTTGGAGATCCTTGTTGGAGGCCTATGTCCAACAGTGGACCTCTCACGGCTGAAATGATGATGATGATATAAGGAATAAGAAATTAAAGATTATTTTCGGTATTTATAGATGAACGGCTAAAATAAAAATTATAAAATGCAATAATTCTCAGTCTCTTACTTGATATGTATTCGTATATTCTGTGAAAGTGGACTAATTCCATTCAAAGGGAAGAAATAATTTATTCAATCTTTTAATAATTGTTTGTACGTAAAAATGTACCAAATCATGGTTAATTTCTATAAGAAATTCCTTCTAATCCACCTACGACGACAGGAAATGTGAAAATATCAAATCAAATCATCAGAAATGTACACTTAATTTTTTTTTAATTCGTGTGTATGTGATATATTCTAGGTTTCATATCAAAAACTATATCTTTGACGTAGTCTTTGTAAGCTTTGCCCTCTCTTCTGTCTTTTACATTCCTCCACTACGTTTGCCTCTGGATCTGAAAACTGCGACCCGATAACGTCTATATTTCGACCTGCGAGAATCCAAACAGATTAAAGACGTTGACAAATAAAAATTTGGTATCCGGACATTTCAATCATTCCAAAATGCCGATTTATGAATTTGCTACATAAATCAAAAGTTCAGCGATTGAATCTGAATCACAATGAAATGCGTCTAGGTTTTTTATCATCCCGTAAGGGTGACACTTTTTCCTACAGATTTTTTTGTGTAGATTCTGTTATGTTATCATATCAGAAGTTTTACCTATTAGCTCTACCACTTATTTTAATCTTTGCTTTATCTCGTGTATTTACACTAACAATGTTCTGGTAAATTTACGAAACAAAGGCGCGTCTTTTATGCAGGGGCAATGTAATTTATGATCTAATGTACCAATTATTAAAATGATCTCATTCAATTTAGAAAGAAAATTTGCTTGGAGTCCTAGACCACATTTCTGATTTATATAATAGTATTTTTTATACTATTAATAATATAAATGATAATATTATATAATAGTTTTTATTTCTAATTTTAGTGTTGTACAATTTCTTAAGGATCCCATTTTCCGAACCGAACGACTTTTCATCACTTCTGGTTCACTAAAGATTCTCACTATATATTTTAGTAAAATTAAAATTTTCATTTGCAAAAACGTGTAGTTTATTAGAAAAAAAAAATACATAATCTATAAAATCATATTCAACACAAATATTCAATAAAATCAGTTTCTAGACGATAAAAAATACTTACGCATTATAGTAATTACATACTTACTATCTTACTAACATTTGATAAATTATAATCAAACTCAAAACTAGTAGATATGTAGAACACTATACGAAAAAAATGTGCCATGAACTTATCTCGAAACTGTTGCGTGTATATATACATACTTACTTACTTTTGTTTGACCCATAAATGGCGACAGTATGTAGAAACATACGATATTGTATAATTTTTAGCGGTGTCGTAATAGGTGGACTGGCCATGGCAACACATTGATTATTTGAAATTAGACGAAACATAGGTAAAATATAAGCTTCTTGGACGAAACCTTAATATTAAAAACACAATCGGCCAGTTGCATGAAGTTTTATGTCTTACAATTTTGGAAAAAGTAACTTAGAAGTCAACTTATTTTAAAGGAATGGGTTGTTCCATTTTTAAATATATATAATTTTTTTACGAAATCGTAAAAGTATAACTTAGTGCAACCGGTCATATATGTAACTAACTCACTAATATATGAAGGTAATATTGCAATTACACAACACACTCCAAAGTATTTAATACATGGAAATGGTATTTTCAAATATAGGGTCGTATAAAAAAACTGTTAGTACCTTTAATGCATATACGTAGGTAATTGTTTATTTTAACGTATAACTACTTATACTACATACGAGTACCACAGTTTTTATTTTCTCTTTTAACCCTCCCTGCTGCTTTCCCTTTCCTTCCCCCACGGGGAGGAGTGAAAGACGGAGCAGCGAAAAGAGTTAAAAGAACCTTCCTGACCCCGGGGGAAGGAGGGGGTGAATCCTACATGGATACCCTAGGGACGGCCCCAGGGTTATGTCGGACTCCTACCGACTCAACACCTATTGCCTAGTGCCAAAGTGGCTGGCTATCGGGAGCAGCCGCCCCCTCAGGAGAGAGGCAGTTCATACGCTACCCTAGACATATAGACTAGGGCATAAGAGATATAGACTAGCGAATGTAAGTAATAGCAACTTGATCCATTTGATATTTTTAATCCTTTATGTTGTATACTGGTATTGTGATACTCTACTATTAAATGATTAAACGTTGTTGACATTTTCATTGTTGGTGTTTTGCTTGTTGATGTTTAGTATGGACCCGGAAAAAGTATGTACTTTATGGAACTGTCTACATAATTGTGGCTACCTGATAAAAATAAAGAAATTCACACTGTCGTTAAGATAACAGTTTCTATCAGGCCGTAACAATTAATACGTTTATTGAATAATTAAGTTCGTCATATCGTGAGAATGTCTTTGTAAAACAATACAACGAACTGTTTATTGTATTTACATATCTATAGTTTGTTTAGACATGCACGATACATCGTAGTTCGGTATGCTCATAATTATTGAACTTATTCATGTATGAAATTGCGCACTTATTGAGTTATTTGCTTTTTGTAAGCAGCTTTTTGTGTGGGCATATTTTATAGCTATTTTGCTATTCTAAAACACATAGACTAGTAAGAACCCTGTTATGCTATTCAATATAATTTTATATTGTGACGTCTGTTAAAATTATCTAATTATTGGGGATGTATTTTTTGGCTTCCTGCTATCATCTTATTGTTAAAACTAGAAAATATATGAAAAAAGGTGGGATTCCAACCGATTTTTTTTTCAGTGTATTTTCTAGTTTTAAAATATTTACGGGTTTGTAAACGTAAAAATTATTCAATTATCCTACTGTTTATTTTCCCTTTTCTTGTCGCTAAAAGTATGTATGACTTCTTCTACTCTGTTATTTGTTTGTCACTTAAATGTTATACATTTTAAATTCGTGCTTCATTTTCCAATATTACCTACGTGTGTATACAGTGTCAGTTCCATCGTTTACATAAGAAAATGAATTGTCGTTCGATTTTAAAATAGCTGCTATTACAAGACTCAATTAAGAAGAAACTTAGAAAAACGAAAGCGATTTGCGGGCCTTAAATTTGCTAAAACACGTAAATTATTCCAGCCAGCAGCTTCGCTAAATGAGACAAATAATAATTGTTAAATACCGAACTGTTTGTGGGATCTGCTCGAAGCGAAGTGGGATCGTTACCCAACCGGGTTGAAACAGGAAGGGTTGGAACGTGGGGTGAGCCGACGGCTGAGAGTTCCATTGTTTCACCCGACTCACTTCTAGGTCATTACACTTTGATGCGCTACAGTTTGTCTGTAACTTTTCCCATCATATACATATTACAGTGCAGCGTCTATCAAAAAACAGAAAAATATGCAATTTGCCTATGGTGTGTTTGTCGAGCTTTTGTTGGATTCGAAATATTTAAATTAAAAATCTTTGGTAAGTTTATGTAAAATATTTTTTTTAGACAACAGGTGTTAAGCATGATTTATTTTAAGATTTTTATTTAGTAGTTTATATCCCCTTAATATAGTATAAAAATATTCAAAGTAAAACAAATAGAATAACGTGGATATAACGTGCCTAAAAAAATGTTAAAACAAGCCAACCTGCACGGGCATTTTACCTAGATATGGTCTACTTATATCAATGATTCTTTCAGATAAATTAATTAGGTATGTAAGATTAAATGGTTAGAGAGTATTGTAAAACATTACCCAAAATCCTAAAGCTGTGCTAAAGCTTACACACCTTTGATTTCAACAGATACCAAAATGGGGATTTGATGTTAAAAAAGTGTCATCACGATATTGATTGACATAATTATCCTGTTTTACGACCGGTTGCACCAAGTTTTACTTTTTACAATTTCGTAAAAAATTAACATATTATTGAAAATAGAACAATCCATTCATATGAATCAAGTTGACTTTTACGCTTAGATTAAGAACATACTTTTACGTTACTTTTTGCAAAATTGTAAAACGTGAAATTTGGTGCAACTGGTCGTTAGTATTTCTATGTCATTGTGTTTGTTTGATAATTAAGTCACAACCGCTCTCGTCGCGTTTCAAATATTTGAATTTCCCACAGTTTTTCGCACTTTTCAAGAACTCATTTCTTGTTCAAAAAGAAATTTTATCAAAAAATATTGATTGAGGGACAGTTCTAAAGTACGTAGGTAATAGAGTCTTGGGTTTCGCTACCGCATTGTCAGTTGCCACCCTTTTTTCCGCCATTCTTTTCTTGCCAAACATTGTAGAAAAAAATGCACGATAAATATTTTTGAAGTAAAAATTCAATGAAATGAAGAAGCGATAGGCACCGAAAAGTTTTTGACGCATAGAGGTTTGTTCTTAGATTATTGGGTTTGTTGTTCAACATATTAACAACCACTATAAGCATTGTTGCTACTGAAATTACACACACACACTTTTTGACCAAAAACGGATGCAGAAAAAGGAAGAAGTTTGGCTTCGGGCTTCAGCAGCTTCTTAAATTACTTATATTTACAACAATTTGGCCTGAAAAATATTTATGTTTAGAGTTGCGACATGTCATCCCTCAATTAACTGTAACACAAGTTCTTAATGATACTTACTTTGGGATAGACAATTGGTGTGAGCGTGAAATATATTAAGTGTATTAGTTATTATTTTGATTTTTTTTATATAATTATATATTTTTTACATTAAATTAATCCCATAAAAAATATCTTGATGGGTGTAAATGCTCGTGAGCGCCATCTATCGTTTATTAGAAATTACCGTAGCACTCTCGTAGCAAGGAAATTTATCGTAGCACCTGTTGCTACAAAAGCGGCTGTTCGTGCTTCGTGTGAACGTAGTACCAAAAGTTTTTCATAGATGGCGCTACTAGCAATGAATGTAGAGATGTTTCCAATTTGATATTTTTTTTTTATAAAGTAATAAACTAAATACTTTTAAGTACCAAAAATTGGGAGTACTAATAAAATATAGATAATATAAAAATTAAATTGCAAAAGTGAATTTATTTGTTTGTCACTCTTTCACGTCTAAACCGCTTAACTGATTTTTATGGATTTTGCAAAAATAAATATCTCTCAAAAGGTTTAATCTAAATATGCATTACGTATTAACGCGAGCGAAGACAAGAGGCAATAATAGTACCTAATTTCTAAATTGAACAATTGAACCTTGCATCAACATAAATGGCGGGTACATGACTCACTTTCGCTTTGCAGATGATATCGTAGTTATGGCCTGAGAGATCTTGGAAGACCTGGGCACAATGCTCGACGATCTATGTACAGTCTTCTAACAAGTGGATCTTAAAATGAACATGGATAAGACGAAAATCATATCGAATGCCCATGTCACAATCACTCCTGTAAAGGTTGGAAGCCTTACAATAATAAAGTGTCATTAAAATCCATTCATTAATTTTGCGTAAAAGAGCAACAAACATTTATAATATTAGTAGGACTAGTAGGGACAGGATAGTTTTGGACGATTATATTAAAAATAGGTTGAATACGATATAATTCGGAATAGTAAACTGTATATACTTTGCATCTCTGATAACAAAATATGTTACATTTTTACAATTAGCTTTACTTTTTATACTTCAATGCAAAATTTTTCACATGATTTTAATTTTATATTCCGTCATTACACAACGTGAGTTACTGTGATTATTAAATGCTATGGCATATTGCCACAACTGTGATTGACGCTGACGAATAAAATACTGTTTGTACTTTATGCCTATTTACTTTCAGTTTAATATATTAATACTTTCTTTTTGTTTACGAAAACTGGAAAAATAATATCGATTGTACCCGCAGATTTTATGCTTGACATATAAAGCATTAAATAATATTCATTCTAATTATAGATTATCTTATTTTTGGGATCCATGATCCATTTATTTTTCGTATCCAACATCTATTATTGACTACAATAAGTCTTAGTTCAATTTGATTTTTTATACGCTCTTAAATAGAACTTACATACATATATCACGCTCATAAAGCCAAAAGGGATCAAGCAACGCTTCAGGTACCTAACATTTGATTACACATAAAGTTACATCTGACAATATGGGCCATACAGTACCCCAAAGTAGTGACAGATTGCTCGCCTGTCACCTACAATAAAAGGAGAACCCAAAAGTAACAATTCTTTAGTAAACAAACAAACAAAAGCCAACGGCCGAGACTAATGTTACACTAAAAATCATCTCATCAGTTTAGGGAATATAACTTGATCTTGTTAATAAACAAAATTAAGAAAACTGAGTGTAATACTAATTTATGTCTATTCAGGTTTTACCACGACAATCTTGTGTAAACATAACTATTAAAAACATTTACTGAGTTTGGTAAAAAATGGCAATTCACACATAAATAAAGGTGTCTATTGATTGGCCGATAAAAGACATTGTAGGTTATAGGGGAACGTCTACCGAACGCCTGAGGTTGGCAAACGCACGCATCGGCTAATGAATGGGGGCACGCGATCGAAGGTTTGCTTCCTGGTGGAAAGACGAACGCTCGAAACTGTCGTAACCTTCAAGGACTTCCGTGACTGTCCCGAAACGATCCGCAAGAATACTGACGACTGTATTTTATGTGCGAAGTTGGACGGAAAGGAATGCAAAATTTGTTCAGCTTTTTATTTGGTATTGGTTCAATAATGCGTATGTGCGTATTTTTAGGGGGAGCTCTTGGCCTTCGTCTCACTAGATGGTGATAATGCTGAAGGTAAAGCTTCACCTAGAAACCTCTATACTATACTATTCTTAATTAATGGCGTCGCGTCGCGTTAAGCGTACGCATTTTGCCAATGTCAAGTGAAAATGTAACTAAAGTAACAAAAATTGTACGGTTGATTAAGGTTAAAAATGGAGTCTCTCAACACGTGTTTTTACAACAAGAACTCGGGAGAAACTTACCTAGAAACCTCAATCACCGAGAGACTGACTGTCATTACCAAAACATAACTGTCAGAACAAAATAATACTTTAATTAGGTATTTTTATGATGATAGATGTTAATAGCCTTATAGGAATTCGTTTTCTTCTAATGCTGTGAAACTGGCACAGTCACTCAATGTTTTCGGGAGACTGGTAAAGGAGCACTATCTGACATTGTAACTTATAATGTCCTATAGAGATTTCTACTTCCAGTTCAATCCTCAACCTCCTTTATCATTATCATCAGTGACTGTGAACTCACCCACTGCTAGCCAGGCTTGCTACATAACTGTCTTCGATTTTTCTTTTACAACCATTTAAATGCTTAAAAATATCTTAAAAACAATAATATTTAGTTTTTACTGATTTTATATCAAGGAAAATCGCTATTACCTAACTTTATCTGATGTCCTTATAGCGACAACAAACCTAACAGATATAGCTGCCTTTTGTTATGAGCGTGATATGTTGTTTTATAAAAGCACTAGCTCACGCGGAAAACGTTCTTCTGTCATATATATACATACATATATATATATATTAGCGCTATGAAATATGCTTTACGACCTATTCCTACTTAGACCTACCAAATATACACAGAAAACTTCATAAAAATCGGTCGAGCCGTGTCGGAGGAGTGCGACCACAAACACAATATTTTTTTAAAATAATGTTTTTGGCTTGGCATCTAGGCCTTTTTTATACAGTGTGTCTGATCATGGGTTAGCGATAATTTAAGGGAACAAATATACCTAATTTTATCGATAAATACACCACATTGGGGGTCACATCTCAACTCTTTTAAATCAGCCGCCTTTAAAATATTTTTTGTTTACCTCTGCTAAAATATAGATTTCTGTGGACATAAAGATCTTACGGACACGAAAATTTTTTTATTTAAAAGTTAATAATACACCCTTATAATTAAAAAAGCACAATATGTGAATTTAAATGTCTAAAAGTCATAAAAAACCTGGCTCTAGTTAAAATTTTTACCTTTTTTATTTTTATTCCTAAATACCACAAAATTGTGTTATGGTACATTTAATTTGAAATGTAGAGATAAACAAGAATATTCGCTACAAAACGACACCAAAGTCATTGCTCTAACAAACATAACTATTGAGTTATTGAGTTAATTTTGTTTTGTTGGCCATAATTGCAGTGGCCTGTCTTCAGAGCAGAGATGGTCATTTTGAGCATTTTTTAATTAATTTGAGTATGGTAAAAGTGGTATTATTGTATTTAAATTTTTTCTAATTTCAGAAAAACAACATTCTTCATGTCTTTTTCAAACAGCAATAGCTCACACACTGTATATTAGAGCCTGAGTAGAACAAATGAACATCAACAACATTTTTTCTTTCCATTTATTTTTTATAATAGAACACATTTTTACGTGTTTTCTATTTCATTGAATTTTATTTGAAATCTTCAAGTAATATTTTCTGCAAGGAAAAACTACGATCTGAATTAAGGGTTTATGAGAGATGGCGCGGAAAAAAAATCTTATCTTTCTCAATTAAAAGCGCTACATAATACTTTATTAGATTTGTAGCGATAATACTTTTATCTTATCGAGGTTTATCACTTTTGTCATTATTACAACACTATTCTAACAATATTTAGATGTTCGCTCAGCAAGTGCGTCATTGTTTTTTGCGGAAAGCGGTCAAAAAGGTGCGATACTTCTTTTTATAGATCGAAGTTCAATGTATTAAAATAAGTTATACCCAGTGATTATACCTAATATTTGCATTTTGAAGTTTGCGCATTAGATACCTGTTTTTCATATTCTTTTTTATTGAGGAAGAAAATGAACGAAAAGAGATAATATTCGTGTAGGTACCTACGTATTTGATACATTATTATATTAGTCCTTAGATATATATCTTTTTATGCAGGTTATTTGGTAATAGTACAATCTACACATGGTTACATTCTCATATTATTATTAGATAATACTGTGATTTTATCAAACATTCAAAGTTAAACTAAATTTATGAGAAATCTTTAAACTAATTTTACAATTACAGTTATGTTTGTATGGTATATGACCAATTGACCAGTATATATTTGGGTCAGAAATCCCAGGCTCCTCTTGGTAATATAGAAAGAGTTTTAGGCCCGTATTACAGAATGACACTCAGAAGTCAAACATGTCTTGGGAATCGTTTGTCACTTTCTATCACGCACAAAGTGATAGAGACGTAGGACGCTCAAGTCGGCGTTGATTTTTGAAACTCATTCTATAATACGAACATTAGACTCTATGAATATAAATAGAACTGGTGAATATATGTTGTCTCCGGCGTATTGAACTTTTTATTGACCAAAAAACTTACATGGGAACGGAGACAACTATAGATAAAAAATTTTTTTAAGATTTTATGACTATACAAAACATTAGCATCCCTTTTAAAATAAAATGCTCTTTATTTAAATATTTAAATGGAGTTTGCATTATTATTACTATGCTGATAAGAAGAAATGGCGAAAAAAAGACCACAGCTTACAATTTTGTAATGACTTCAAAACATCAATACAGGTCAAGAAATAATTCATCATAACGGCCTTTATATTTCGAACCACTTCATGGTCATAAGGCCTGTCATTGTTTATGAAGGAGATTAAGGCAGTAGTCCACCATGCTTGCCAAATACGGATTGGTGGACAGAGTATAAGGTGATCAATTCCACCCAATGGAGGATATGGGGTGATGCTATTCTACTCTGTCGGCATCAAACGGCTAAAAAATTTAAATTACAATTTTACCTAAGTATATTTGTAAATTTTGGACAATTATTACTCCCACGCATTTGGATCATTTATTTTTTTCATTCAAAAAGCATTTCCGTATAATGGAATTAATCACAATAATGTATAAAGTCATTTAACTTTTGATATCCACTACCATTTACGATATTGTTCAATAGGTGCAGACATTCCTTTCAATTTAGGTGCTAAGCATACATTTATGATCCTCCGGTTAACAATGTTATAAAAAAGTATACAACGTGTGGCATACAAAGATAATAAATCCACTATTATTTACACAATATTATACACGAAAAAAATCTTATTAATTGCATGTGTCATACAATTGTCCATCTAAAACTAACAACTATAAGACTTATGTTTACATCAAACAAGAAAACATGAGATGGTCAGGCCCCGTTGGCGACACCTGTTCATAGGCATGACGCAAGAATTAAAATAAGTTTTAAATAATTTTTAGAACGTTCTTTCGAACTAGTAATATTCTTCTACTATTTCGTAGTGCTTACGCCTGTAGTGTGTGATGCGCCTTACCTTATTAGACGTAAGTTAGTAAAAGCCTTGTTGCCTGAAATAAATGAATTATTTTTATTATATTATATTACTAGCTGTCCCGGCCACGCGTTGCTGTGGTAATTTCATACTACTAACCTATAACATTGTATCTGCAGTAAAAAAATATGACTATTTATCAAGATAAAAACTATCCTATCTCTCAAGTTGGATCAAACTGCACACGCTGTACAAATTTCATTAAAATCGGTTAAGTAGTTTAGGAGTCATGACACGTAACAACATGACACGTAATTTATATATATTAAGATTATAAGCATTAAGTTTAATTAGTTATAATAAGTGAGTGACAGCATCAGTTTTAAACCATGACTAACTTTAGTTCATGTTTTATAATAACGGGCAAGTGTTTTAAATTAAAGCATACGTTTAATTTTGAGATGAGTTTAGAAAAATCTGGAAATAAACCCAACTGCCTGATTTGATATAGTTGATATAGCTTAGAGACGTGGTCGCATTATTATGATCGTACTATGCTGAGACTGGTGGCTTCATTTAAGACAATGCACGTGAAAACGTTACCGATATGATTGACTAATGCCTAAGTAGTAATAAATCAGACATCCAGCGACCCTGCCAGTGCTGCCTCTATTCTATTCTATTCTTAATTAATGGCATCGCGTCGCATTAAGCGTACGGATTTTACCAATGTCAAGTGAAAATTTAACTAAAGTAACCAACATTGAATCTCTCAACTCGTGTTTTTGAACTCGGGAGAAACACCCAGTGCCGCCTCGTGGCCATTCAATCGACCAAAAAAAATCAACTATTCCATACAAAAGTGAAACACCTATGCAACCAAAATGTATGGAACTGTAATTCTTAGGTCAATTTGCCGCATATTTGGGGTTTGGGGTTGGGGGAAAAAGCGTCTTATGGCGTAGTGCGTAAAAGCTTTGTCGGCGTAATATGTTTTCTTCTTCCACTCTCCTCGATCGACCGTCATCTCAACATTAACACCCTTCTTTGCCATATCATCTTTTTACACAGTCTATCTAGAAAAAAACAAAAATTTCAAAGGTAATGTCAGGAAGCTTATATGGTAAAGTCCTATATTAGCAGTTAGATAATTAAATAAAAAGTACTAAAACATTTTTTTTTGTAATAAATAGATAAAACAAAGAAGATTCAAACTAGAATTCATAATGTGTAGGTATTACTTTTAAATAAGAAACGTCAACCATAAAACAATAATAGCATGAGCATAAAGTTTAAAACATCTATGTCCAAAAATAATTTATTATATAAATAATGTGTATCTAAGCTATATATACGATACAGCTTTTACTGTGTATTCCAAACGCGTAACAAAAGTATGGTATGAAATTAAAATTGCTTTTCTTTTTTGTTGCAGGTAATTCAACTGGTTGCAACGTAGAACATTATTTTATAAAAATAAGGATTTGGCTCATATTAAACTATACTGCATTTACTACTTTTCTTAAACGGAGGCTTCGCAATCGTCGATGATTCATGATTCACCAGGGATTACGAAGCCACATGGTGTTCTATTCCGAATCAGTAAAGGCTCTTAAACGTTGTTTCGGCATCTCTTTCACGTTGGTTGTCACCGACAGAGATGAAAAACGTTTTCGTTTTCAATGGAGTCGGCTCGTCTGTTGATAGCAGCCCTCCTAGGGATTGGCCAGTGACGATGCGCGCGCATAATTTTCAGGGCGCAGGACACACTTACCGCCAGAACTACGAAAATTTAGATATGCGTCAACAAAAATGTATTACACATGTATAAGGAAACTTTTCTTATCATAAAACTTTAATGCATTCAATACGCTTCAATTTACAAGTCGTATTATGTTCTTTTGAATAGTGGTAATATTAGATTAAATATTTCAAAGATTTCATTTTGAAATCTGAACAAGATTGTTCTTAAATATAAATCAGGTAAACATTTTGGTTGTATTAAATAAAATGCTATTATTTTTTACGGTAATAAAATTGCCGTATCTGATAGACTATTAGATCTTCGTGTACTTCAGTCGCCAATAGAGGCCGACGTATCACATAAGGTTCCGCCGGCGTCCACCACGGAGGGTGCCATTCAGAATTTTCTTAAATAAAATCTCTAAGAACTAACTGTTAACCTCAACATCTCACAGACCTTCTGGGGTAAGTATTATACTAAAACAAACGCACCGCAAAATCTTGCACAGCCTCGATCTTTTTATAAACACAAGGAAGTTTCTAGGCCTTTCTATTCAATTTATTGATGTCAGTAAATAGTTACGCGTAATTGTGTATCGATTGTCATTTTAATTTTTTATTAGTCAATTTACTATGCTTTCACGTGCGTCATGGATATTATATTTTTAGAAATATCACGCACATGTATAATTGATGTTCCCGTGATACAAAAGGGCGGATTTCTTTTCTTGTAAATAAGTAGATATGTGAAAAACTCCATGTGTAGTTTATAAAATGTACAGTTTTTTGGTTAAGTGTTGTTATTCATGCTTACTTATTTTGTTATACGTTAGTTTGTTGACATAATATCATGCGTTATAATTATGACGAACTAGAAAAATAGTGTCTTAAGAAAATTTATTACTACTTTAAAATAAACAAAAGCGAAAAACTATTAACTCTGCATAGACTTTTCAATTATTGTTTTGTTTTTATTGCCAGATTCTTTCATGATTTTGTGTCATATAAGGTTAAGTGACTAAAATTTTTGAAAGCAAGTGAAAAAATAAAATTCAATGTTACTTATTACTTTAAAGAGAAATGGAGAAAATAATCAAATTCGTAAAAGATTTGTTTTTGCTGATATAGATCAACCTAGTTTTTACTTTTATGGTCTTACATAATGCTATTTTTTACCTATTTATATATAATCTGGCGTACATAGATTTGAGAATTAGGTCAAGTTATCAAATTATTTCTTACATATAACACGTGATCACAGACAGTACTCTAATTTAGCTAAGCCTATATTGTGTTTAAAAAAGTAAATTATAAAACAAAAATGACTTTAACAGTTAAAGTAACCTCGGAATAGAACGAAATATAATTTATTGTAAATCAATATTTAAAACTTTAAACTAATTACGTCATAAAATACAATAGTAGGTACAGTATACGGTCTTATTATGAGCGTTCTCTTCTACAAAACAGTTGGACAGGAAAGAAAAAAATGAGAAGAGCGCATGACGATAGCCATTACCAATATTCAAATGTCAAATGTTACTAGGATTTTGCAAAAATACGATTTATCAAATCATCCTGCGACAGATTAGGTAGATAGGTACAAACAATTTTCATGATATAATAATAACTTATAACACTCGGAATTTCTCCCGAGTTCTTATAGGAATAAATTATGTTTATAAACATAAATATGTATTTTTACTTGAGAAATTTTCTAAATGTATCCTGTAATTGACAATTCACACCACAAATGCTAACTGGAAACACCGTATTACATAATATTATCTTCTCAATCTAGATTAGAAACTATCCGTATTCTCATTCTGATCCAAATCTGTATCATTATCGAGTGAATAAGTACGATAGCTTTACATGGGTAAAGCTACACAGAAAACATATTTAATTTAAAGCGAACCTAAACTGGTAGTCGTAGGTACCTATCTAATATTCTTATAATGCTTATAATCAAGCGTTATATTTTCTGGAAAATTAAGCTAACGACATATAAGCTGTGGTTGGTCCGAGATTGGTCATCAAATATTTATAACCTCGAGGTCCTCTATGTTTCAAAATGCACGTTAAGTAGTTAGGTGTGTGTTATAACTGACACCTTCTCTGTTTCCAATTGTAGCTTTCAAAGCGAACAAAATAAAATTATGTATTGTTTAAACTAACGTGGTCACTCTCATTTAAATGAAAGAAAACGGGATTTAATGCGATATTTCGGCGCAGTTACATGCGCCATGATTACGGACGAACTGAAGAACTTTCATTATAAAAAAATAGCTTCATTATCTCCATACCAATTTTCATCAAACTCGGTCCAGTAGTTTCGAAGCTTATTCAATGCAAACAAACAAACAATCGAATCTTTCCTATTTATAAGTATATATAATAGTACCTATAGATTAACATTGTGCCATTTAGGAAGGCTGTGTATGTGCGTAACCTTAATGACAAATGGGTATTACTTTCCTGAATTATAATTTCACATGTACCAAATGACATGTTAAAACATTTTATAACATTTTTCGTTATTAAAAAAATACAAAAAGATACTGAGAAGGTACTTGAAGATACTTGAAGGAATTCATCCTAGTTTTTTCGTTTCAACGTCATATTAACATTGCATTGGTCTTAGGTATATTAAATCATTTGCTTTAATCTAAAGCATTGGTACATTCTTCAAACATATTATTTCTTGTATTAATGTAAATGTTCACAAGAGACAATTAATAATTAGTCCAGAGTCGGGTACCAATATTTGTCCCAAGCAATATAGGTAAACTCGATCCTTGTACACACAGGTACTTACTTACGTCAAAGTTTATCTTAAATAGTAAATATTATTACAAACATTATATACATTGATAGGTTGATATGAATAATTATCAATCTTATCATCAAACATTCTATGGTACTGTATTACAAGAGCATTAATTTTATAATCTTCAAAGTTTATTTGCAATATAAAAAGTGGGATTTTCCATCTATGAAAAGTTACTTTATATCTATGATGTGATGTATTCTTGATATAATTAAACAAAAGTGCAGCTTACTACCAAAAAAAGCATGACGTTGCTATTCAACTCCGTGTACATAATAATATGATAATTATTACAAGTACAGTATGTAGGTATATGTGGAGAAATATGAAATATTATATGAACAAGTGACAGCAAAGTATGTTACAAGATTATTTATATGGTAGAAATCACTTAAAATTCAACGTAAAGCCTTTTTAACCCCCCACGCAAAAGTGGGGTGTTATAAGTTTGACGTGTCTGTGGGTCTATAAGTCTGTCTGTGGCATCGTAGCTTAAGCGAATGGACCGATTTTGATGCAGTTTTTTTTATCAAAAACTGACGTGCCCGAAAATTTTCGATGGAAGTTCTTAGCTACAGTTCATGAAAATTTGTTCAGGCGTTTCAAGGTCATCAGCTCTCTCTTTATATTCAATATAAATAATAAATTTAATTGAATTACCTAGTCATTTTTAGGAATAAGGGGTCGTCCGTTAATCACGTGAGGCTCCGAACGAAAGAATTAAAACTATTATTAAAAAATTTAAATAACCCCCACCCGCAACAAAAAAAAAACTAAAAAGAAAAAAAAAAGAAAAATTATCTTCGACCTTTTAACTTTATAGCTAAATAAAATATAAAATAAAACCAAAATTCAATATTGTTATTGATAAATTATGGAATAACGGTACCCGATGCAGCGACGTTCATCTTAAAAATATTAATAGGTTCTTTTAATGAAGTTCAAAGGTCGAAGGAAAATTATCTTTTTTTTTTAGTTTTCTTTTGTTTAATGATTGTCGGGGCGTTATAGACTAGTTTCGCTCTTAACATTCTATAGATTCACCGTCCGGGTGCCGGGTCTATAGTGTTGCAGAGAGGAAAGTCAGAAGCAGTGTTTGGGACTCGTGACCCACGTGTAGGAATCGTTACAGATAGAAACATAACACTAGATAGTTTTAAAACTCTTGGTGTACTGTAAGTACTTCCCCAGTACGGACGGTTAATCCCCTCTGTCCTAGCCTCTTAATTTAGTCGTACAAGGAAAATTTTATTAAATCATGTATTACTGTATTTTGAGTATCAGCAAACAAACGTTTCTACAAATAAAAACACATCTACGTTATAAAAATTTTACTAAAACTACATACAAAAAACTTATTAAACTACTAAATTACAGATAACAGACTTCGCTTAGGTTCTCTAAAATAGGAAGTGTACCAAAAACACTGGCTGCATTACCTCGCTGAATCGCAAGACTGATTTTTTGCGCGACATACAAACCAGTCTTATTGTTACTTCCTCTCACGTAGCCGCTCTGCAATATCCCGAAAAAGTCAATGAGCTCCTGGACCCAATGGTCCCAGAGTCTCTACCCCAAACAGCTCAAATAAGTTGTCTCCTAAGAGACCAGCGTAGTTGCGCCGTTTGACAGATACAGCGGAAGCTGCAGTTAATCTGCACATTGCTGAAGTAGCTGGAACTGGACATTGCTGAAGTAGCTGGAACTGGACATTGCTGAAGTAGCTGGAACTGGACATTGCTAAGTTGTCCGCGCAAGTGGGGTCCCATACCAGACATTTTCCCTTCTTCCAGGGAACGAGGGTCATACCATCATGCCTCTTACTATCATCGCGCGTTAAAACCGTATTACTTATGTCACAAATAAAACGCAACTTTGGTTAATATATTTGCCATATTCAACCGCAACTTTGGTTGATATATTTGCTATATTCAACCGCAGCTTTGGTTGATATATTAAGTATACAGTGGTTCTGGTTTTGATCCCTAGGGAGTATCTACCTGTACTCGGTTTGCTTGGTGGTTGGACTTTTTTTAAGTCTACCTGGCTAGCTACCATCCTCCTATCAAAATCTGTCACCATAATAATAATATTAACAGCATTATTGTGTTCCGACAATTAATGATTACCTTCCCTCCTTCAGTACCTCTTTTGTCGAAGGTTTCAGGTGAGATTCCATCTTCGGCCTTACCTTCCGTCACTTACCATCAGCCGTAATCAAGAACGAAGAGATTCCCTGTCAAGAATTAAAAAAAAGAGATAATAATTAATATGATAATACTATGATAATATTTAATATTAAATCACTAGCGATCCACCCGTAACCGTGAGAGTAGAATATTGTAACATGTCTTTTCTATATATTTTAAAAACAATCTTTTTAAACTGCGAGTGCTGACGAATATAATCAACCATTTTAAAATTTGGAAACAGTGTTTTGTTTGGTGTTGAATTGAAACCTTTTTCGTCTTTTTCGGTATTCCAATTGACACTCATAGAACAGTTGGACGTCATTGCACCTAATGGGGGACAGGAAGATATATTTGGCCGTGAGTCAACTGAATGAGCTGACTGCTGCAGTAATTGTGTCAGTCGAATGCCATTGACACCCACGTCGCTTAATTTTTAGGAGCATATTAGGCCACAAAGTTTAATTTACTTCTTTTTACGTCCTGCCTTCCTACACACACAACTCAAAGTGTCTTGGTTGACTTTAGTTTTGCTAGCGTCATTAGTTTCACATTAAACTGTAATTACCTTGTTGTGGTATTCCAAAATTAAGTTTTTATGTACTGAGCGCGAGTATAATTAAGCAATTTATATAAAAACGTTTCTTTTAACGATCGACAGCCAAAATTACAATGTTAGTTTAATTTGGGAATAGTGATTCAATTCTCATCGAAATAGGTTCCAATAAAAAATATATTGTGATCATGATTTGCAGATCAGAAGTGGAAAAGTACCTCTTTTTACATCAATGTGGGCAAAAAATTAGGTAAAAGTTCTTTGGAAGAAACTTAGTACTTTCCAACATTATACGTTTTCTTTTGCACTAGGACTTTACATCAGGTCCCACCTGAAAGTTTGGAGTCATATAGGTACTAAATCTCTTTATAGCAAAAAAAATCTAAGCCACTGTATTCGTTTTGAAATGATCTTTCTATATCAACCTCATTTAGTTTTGTCACCATAACGGAAAATCATTTCTCCTAATTAAAAAACGTATACACTAACAACAAAACATAATCATTCTCTATAATGTTAACTCATAAGTTTCTATAGCTCGTTAACACGCGCATGGTTTGAAACCGCGAATGTTTTATTTCTTTTGTTTACGTGTTACATCTAAAATCTTCCACGAACACCATTATGGAAGTTGGACTGGTCAGTGACCTGACATGTGACGTCATTGGAGCTCTATTCTAGTAAGGGTTAATGACGAACGACACAAATATTTACATTGGAGACAGTGACAGTCGGACATACATGAAATATTTAGTGGTAATGTTTCTGAAAATGGTGCTAATAATTTCACTGTATTGTGATGGATTTCACTGCATGTATGCCGTAAAGAAATCTGTGTTTAGAAAACAATTTAAGTAAAATAAGTATTTTCGTCCCGCGCTGGGGTAGTAGATAGTAGGTACACCTTACAGAAGTAAGCAGTCAAATCTTCTTTATCCAGCTCTGCTCTGAATTTACTTGGGGTTGATTCAGTTTGTCTTGATATCGACAATACGGTTATAGGACCACCGCTTAACGTGCCTTCCGAAGCACAGAGGAAAATCGAGTTGAAAAATTTTCAGTTAGCCGAGCGCCGAGTAGCTTACCTTTCTGACTCGACAGAAATACTCAGTCCAATAACACTACATTTTCGTAGGGTTGTATTGCAATTCAGCCCGGGGACGTTTTGGTGAAATGACGTACGTTAAGTACGCCGACCTCAAAACGCCTCCAGAAGGGCTTAGGAGTGTACCGGTGGTTTTTAGTGGGTAGGACCGGCGTTGTTCCGCGCTGGGTGAGTCTCACACACGCCGTACGCCTAGCCAGCGTGCGGTCCGTCAATGGATTTTCCACTGTCAAAAAAAAGGGTTGTATTGCGGTAAGTTTGTCAGAGCTCCACGTGATAAGTTGGGATTGGTAGCGCGGAAATGACATCTTGGTGTTGCAGTCGTCTATAGGCTAGACTTCGCCAAACTGACGCGTGTTGGAGTGTGTGCATTTCGCACAGTTTTCTAAAGTGCGCGTAAGAAGTTCTTTTGTAAAGGAAACCTTTGAAGATAAGATTATGCTCTTTTCCATCCGACTCGGACGCCCTAGGGAGGCGGTCTAGAGTCTCCCAAGAGGGAGATGCTCGGTCACCCATTAGTCCCCTAGGAACGTTCGACTTACAGGCTTGAGGACCCTCCAAGGTGTTCGCCTTCTTAAAAAACCGTCGACGCAGGAAATGTCATCAGCAACAACCTGTCAATAGTCAATCTAAAAAAATACTCTCGTGGTCTTTTCTTTCATGTAAAGGATAGGTAGTGAATGCAGTATCCTTTACATACACACACATACACTCTCCTCCGCGTTCAATTTGCTCATTCACGACCGTACGTCTAAAGGCCACTATTGTCTCTGTCTACATCGGAAAGGAATAAACAAAAAAATCGGAAAGGAATAAACAAAGAAAAATTTGATGTGGAGATATTTTGGAATTCGGAGGAAAAGTTCTTAGGACAGATTTCCCGGATATCTCGGAACTTTAAAACATAAATGAACAGCTTAACAAGCTTTTCCAATCCTGCTGGAAAATTACCTTACAAAATAAAACAACATACGACACCCATTGGAGGATGTGGGGTGATGCTATTCTACTCTTCCGACATCATGGTGATTTTTTTCGTGGACAAATGATTTTCGACCTTATGTAAATGAATTTAGCACTAACATTCTTGTATTTTAACGCGACTAAGTCGAGGTGTACTGGAGGCATTCCACAAGATAACAACATTAAATTTTCACGTGTAAAGCATATATATCATTATGTGGCCCACAAGATTTTATTCAAGCGAATTTATGTATCATTACGCAAATTACTCATAAAATTCGTTGTCTGTATTGTACTTACGTAATGTAATTTGTAATTCATAATTACTTGAAAACGTAGCCTACGGAGATCTACTACGAGCTAACTAATAACTAAGTACATATTTATGAGGTGTTTTTCCAACACGTTAATCGTCTGATGCATATCTAAAATTATAATAAGACCAAAAATATCTCAAAACTAGCAATAATAAAAAAAAATCATACACATTCTAAAATAGCTAGAACATGTGAAAAGGGTGAGGCGTGGTATCCATGCTGTTAAAAGATTTTTCTGGACAAACTCATATTAGTTACAGAATATTTAAAGGAATTTTAAGATGTTATGGATCTAGAATAAAGCCTCTGCCCTGGCTTTTATTTGCCGGTTCCCTGAAGGTTTGTTATTTTCTGGGTTTTATGCTTCTTTCACGTAGACGAAAGGCTGGCAACCTATTGTTTGAGGAACTACATGGCCCAAAATGCCATACGTGGGTCATTGTCAAATTTTGCGCAGGTAAACTAGTCCCTCAACTGCGTAATTTTTTTTATTAGTAATAATCACATAACCGCTAACAAGTTTTACATTAAAAACAAAATACATCGCATTAATATACATTGATACCTAAAATAAAGACTTAGTTTTGATATTTTTTCATTTTCTTTAAAGTAACATTGTGGTCATTTCTGGTAACAGAATGGGTTTTCTAACAATCTCTATATGTCCCTGGTAGCACTCCGTTCTAATAAAGATCCAATAATTTGATTTTCTGCTATATCAACCTACCTTAAATAAATTATTACCATTAAAAGAGTCTTATAAATAGTTATAAAATATTTCTTAAAAGCAGTTAGTATCAAAATGCAATTAATAACAATTTTTTAAAACTTGGTCCCACGTATTGTGTGAAACTGCCTGGAATATTATGTTACTGCAGAAATCGCGACGTAAAATAGAGATGGCGCTGCTTTTGACTTTTTACTAGCTTGGGCGGGATGTCTGCATTAATTGTGAATGATCACTAGATCGGAGGGAGGGATATACGAAGAGTCAGTGGACCGCGAGGTGTTGACCAGGCTGCGTGTTTTTATTGTGCGTCCACTTTGTTACCTACCTATTTATGTAAGTAAATCAACGTACTTTTCATTATTTTGCATTCCGTATGCTGTTGAAGAGGTAACTATTATAAATATGAAAGAAAAAGTGTAGTTTACGCAAACCTTTATGACTTATATCTTTTAGAATGTAAAATTTACTACTCTGTTACTACAACTCTATTATCCGCTCGTGTAACAGAGTTGTTAATAAAGTAACAGAAATGTCTTTTCTATTTAATTTTGGACTTAAATTGTTGTTTCGATCGATTTTTTCGTTCGAAACAACAATACATGGATTTTGTTTTGTGTAAGGGTGCAGCAGATGGGATTGGCGATTTGCTGAAGATGCTCTGATTGAGAAGGAAAATATTCACGTAATAAAACAAGGTGTTTGTGTCTGGGTTCAAATTTCCAGCTTAAAACAGAACTACATATATCTGGATAAGGTCTTATCTGAAGTAGAAGAAGATGGTGAAGTTAAAAATAATGTTTTTTAAGTCAATCGAAAATTAGTTGAGTGTGATTTATCTTATGTGGCTTTTGATAATTTACTTGCTATTGTTCCAGAACCTAAAAAAGTTTGTAAAGGTAAAAGAATATACTACCATTTTGATACTGCTTTACATTTTATATACTTAAGAAATAAGCAACTTTTACTTTCCAGTGACTCTTTCAAGAATATTTTATAGAGTTAATTATAAATTGTCTTAAAATTAAACATTATAAAAAGTCATTAAGTTTGTTATTTTAAAATTGAAGTTAATATTTATGTTATTAAGTTCTCAGGCTCAGCCGAGTGCAATTTAGTCAAGTAAGATATAAAAAATAACAACTATGTTACTGTGTTACAACTCTGTTATTTTTCTGTCCCAAAGATTAAATGACATACTAAACATTTTTATGAAAATCTAGTTAATATAATATTGTAATAAAACAATAGGTAAATTTGTTAGATATTTCTACGGTCATATCTCATATTTAGCAGTTAATATATAAATATTTAGAGTACTTCGGTAGAATTTCCTTTCTCTCAAAATTCAAGAAGTAACAGAGTTGTTTGGAGTTTAAATTAATGATTGTTAAACTTAACAAAAATGTTGTGATTATAAGTGTGATAATAAGATAAAAGACTGCAATTAACATTAATGCCAAAATATTTGGAATAGAATTGTTCAATTTCATAATAAACATTACAACGTTATGATAACAGAGTTGTATTTTTTTGCACCCTAACCCACAAAACCTGGAATAAATCATAAATCACTTATTAAACATCGCGGCCGACAGTAACAGACAAAAGTTTACTTGTTTTAACAGGCATGGACAGTACGAAAAGTCATGTTTAAGGATTTTTATTTTTTTATAAGTTTGTCATTTATAGTCTCGGTTACCTGCACGAAATTTGACAATGACCCACGTATAAAACCACGTCTGGCAGTTTGGGCCGGTGTAGTGTCACCCATAGTTTCTCAAACTTATTTTGCGCACGCCCACTTACAGAATATTTTTTTCTAGAGCCCCCAGCTTAATTTTACTTTCTATGTGTCGCGAATTTCATTTGAAACGGCTATTACCACGATTATATGCTATTTCAATGTCCTTTAATTGTCTCTGGGTATTCTTCTGCCCCCTGAAAGTCTCCAACGCCGACAAGGGGGTGGTATCGCCCATTTTGAGAACCTATGACAACCAAAACTTAAGGCTTTGGTCAACACCTTTTGGGATTATGAACGTGATTGTATGTTTGTTATTACCGATAGTAAAAATCAGTGCCTAATAAAAGAAATGAATAGGGTTATTTTCCTACATTTGTTTATAAATAAAATTATTTACGAATTTCAGTGCTCTGCTCTATCTGAATCATTTCTTTGATGTATTCAATAACAAGTTACAATTTTTATGTTAACGACCACGTGTTAATATAAAAATATTTTCTAGCACATAAACTTTTTATTACACAAACTCCAAACTATATTTGTTTGAAAACATTTCAAACACAAATATCTATATTATCTTTATTAACAAAGATAATATTGATATATGTATTTGTTCACTTCGTTCGTTCTGGATGACTTCAATATTTATAAGATAATGTTTATTAAATATTAAATTTGATCGACGATAATAATAAAACATTAAGCCACATAAAAACAATACTAGTAGGCAATATTGCAAATCATTTGCAGCATTGAAGTCCTTATCTACACGTGCATTTATAGGCACACGCATATAAAATCTAGTCACTGAAGTATACACTTGTCAGGTTTCATGATGTATAGGTTAAAGCGTACACTCTTATTACAAAGATAGAAGGAAAACACGTTAGCCTTGTAATATCAGTTATTTAATTAGATAATTCGCATCGATGTTGAAGATTATACAAGGAAAATAAATTAGAAAATTATTGTCTCTCTTACTCTAATCATTCAGATATTATATTCCAAGCTTAGTTTACTACTAATATTGCACCATTGTACCTTTTTAAACATTACGAATATAATTACTTACATATAGATTTGTAATGCTTTAAATCACAGAAACACAGCGATCTATATAAATATCTTAAATTACAATATTAAATTATATTGTCATCACAATAATACTAATAATAATACAGTGTCCAACTCCTAGATACAGCTACAGTCACGGCGCTAACCAAACAAAAGGCTAGCAAAAAAATAGCCAGTGAACTGTGAAACGTTCGTTGTCTGACGTATTTCAGCACATAATTTGGCTAAATCCTCCGTCATTTACGTATTTGAGGCATATTTTTATACGAGTTTTAAAGCCCGTGTTCCGCCATAATGGCAAGTTGCCATTTAGAAGCTATTTCGATGTTTGCCGGATCGGAACTACCCTATTCTTTGCGGGAAAAAGTCGAGCGATTGCGCCCTGATTTGCGGTGGCGGGGTGGGCGGAATGTCATGTTGTGGCTTCAGCAGGGAAGGGTTGCTGGTCCCATTGGAGGCGCTGTCGCCTTTCTTCTGCGGGCTGCTCGATGGTGTAAGATGTAGAAGCGGCAGCTTCGGACATACTGGCGGTCTCTCTGACTTTGGTTGCATGTTTCCTGTGAACGAAAACGAGTTATGAAGTCATTGCTTAAAATCGCGTTTAGATGCAAATGTGTTTGAAATCTATCTATGCTATACAAAAATCCATCCATAGATTTATTCACGTTATGTTAAAGACTTGGAACAGTTCCAAATGAAGAGTTCACAGTAAAAAAAGCATATAAACAGTTGTAACACTATTCAAGGGGCTGATAAGGAACAACATTTAATTCGATTTATTAATTCGGTCTTGTTATTTTCCAACCCTGCTCACAATTTATTTGGGGTCGGTTCAGTATGTCTTGTTATCAACAATACTGGTAATAGGATTTGGCATTAGATTTTTACGGCCGTGTCCCTGACACCAACCCTCCTTAGGTATGACTGCTATCTTTCGACAGCACCCGGGACCACCAGCTTAACGTGCCTTCTTAAGCACGGAGGAAAATCGAGTTGAATAATTTTCGGTCACCCATCCGAGTACTGACCGCGCACTCAGTAGCTTAGCTTTCATGATCGTTACGAAGAACGTACAACCGAGGCGCTATCAACCTCCTCCACCAACTTCTCTAATTTTTTTCGCGTAAAGTAAACATAATCACTGTCACATTGAAAATAGCACTCACTTTGTATATTCAAATTTATATTTTCCAATTGTTGACCGATAACTTCGACGCCGTTTACAAACATTTAAGGGCTATAGGTTCACTCTATCAATCCTCTTGCCACAGTGGTTCGATACGGAATGTGGCTTGTTAGGTTTATACGGCGGTTTTATACAGCAGCTGAGTCACAATTGGCAAAAGAAACTCTCGATCGCAGTCCACGTCACTGCTGCTGACGCGGAATCCGAGATAGAATGACGCCAGTGCGCCGCGCAATGTACACTAGACACCTAAATTGCCACGCAACCGGCACTGAGGCCCTACGACACTTCGTTGATAAGGACGACTTATCATGCGTAGTTTGAGTGAAAAACGTGCAATAAATCATGCAATTATTTTGAATAAGCCGAGAAAGAAAATTACCTCAGGTAGGCAAATATGGCAGAGAATATATACTTTTTAATATATTAGAAAACCTTTTTAACGAATAAAACAAAAGTGTTATAGGCATCATAAATTGGATACCTACAGATGGATATATTGTATGAGAGATGATTCACTGACATAAAACACCCAAATAAGAAAAAAAACCTATTGATTTTTCTTATCAAGATGCTACTTTTTCTTATTAATTAAATAATCAAATTATGCATGTAAATACAAGATGAATAAAGAATTATGATCAGGGATCGTATTTAACTGGTCCGCAGATCAACCTAAACCTAAACAAATAATTAGTAGCCCATTTAGTATTTTTAGCCTCTCATTCTGGATTTTTTAGCTTAGCGTTCATAGTAAAAAAGAGGCGTTCCCTTTCCAAGCTGATAAGTGTGCTATGACCTGTATACGCATTTACCATTATTTACAAACTCATGAATAACTTTCTGCAGGATGAGAAACGTTGGTGTGTTGTTTCCTATAATTATGTAACCACATATCGTAATCATAATAATTTATTTGTTACTATTAATCTCAAGTAAGGCTTCGTATTAAGTATTTAGCTAATGGCGAGTGAAAATAGTTATTCTACACTAAAATTGTAAGGTAGATTTAATAATCAATGTAGTCTCCAAACATGTGTTTTACAACAAGAGAGGAGAGTTTTTACAACAACTCGGGAGAAACTTCATTTACTTGTGATACACAGGTACACAGGTAAAAATAAAGATATCAATAACAAAGTACAATGTCACAATACAAGACATTAGAATAGTATACGTATGAGATAACACAGTTAATCGTCAACATTAAAAATTATAATCAATAAAATTAATACTAATTTAGAACAACCGTAAAAGTGAGTCACATTTATCTATACTGGCTTTTGCCCACGGCTTCTTCTCCATGGCTGTCGTTTTTACATAGAGCAGTGAGTTCATTCTACAGGAACATTACCGGAATAAAAAGTTTTGAATCCAACGTTTCAATATCTATCTAAGTACCGAATTTCATCAAAATCTATTGAAACCGTTGTCGAGTAATTGCCTGAGAAACATACAAAGGTTTGTGCCAGTCAGCAAGAAACATAGTTATGGATATCATTTAATGTACCTCTTTTTTGCAATCAGACAATTATAATATAGCGTCAATGATGTTAACGACGGTGTCGTGTTTAATTAGTAGTTACGCAAGCACATTATTAGACCACAACTTTCAATTAGTATTTTATGTCTTAGCTAATGAATCATGTTAGAGTCAGTTGTTCATTATCAAATTATGGAAATAGCCACGGAAAGGTGGATTAGCTTAGTGATATCATAATTGTAAACGACAGTCCTTATCCAAAGTAATCTATGATGGTTTTTTGAAACATAAACTCTTCTGATACTTTTTATCTTTCTTAATCCAAAAAAGTCTAAGTGTTTTGTCATGATGATGAAATCTCTAAAATGACGCGCGATTCGAATTGATTCAACGTTGCCTGGAAACGTTTAATCTATCCTGATCTTTTTAATCGGAGAGGTAACAAGTATATTTACACATCATCCCTGCAGTACAATACAATTGCAGGGGTAGATATGTGGGACTCGAGATACAGGCATTCCCCCCCTGCCCAGTACAAATCCTCTCCGGGCATCCTGCCATAAGAAACACTACGACAACACACGGGATCGTGACAAATTCGCTTTTCACCGGGAAGCCATCTGTGCCCGCCCTTTCGGGCTCAACCGGTGCACCGTTCGATTGTGTCCACTGTACGCCAGTCTTCCAGACCGGCCCCCACCGAGCACAAAGCTCCACCGGCACTGAACCATTTTCAGGGTCGGTGGAGCCTTGTCCTTTTCCCCCATAGTGGAGCCAAGGGTGCCAAAGGTAGTCAAGGGTAGCTAGGGTGAAACTCAGCACAGTTTAAGCCCCGATGTCTACGCCATCTGTCCCCCTACGTACCTAAAGTCATCACAGCCATCCGTCATGCAGGTCCCGCATGAGGGGGCTTATTGAGTCCGGCTGTGTCGTGTAGGTACCAGGCGCTAGCTTCGACATTTTTTTTATTGACAACTGTAATTTGTCGCTGACGACATTTCCTGCGTCACCGGGTTTTTAAGAAGGCGAAGACCTTGGGGGGTCCTCAAGCCTGTAAGTCCAACGTTCCTAGGAGATTACTGGGTGACCGAGCATCTGGGATTTCGGGAGTCTCTCGACCGCCTAGCGTTCCTAGGGCGTCTGAATCGAAGAGACTAGCTAGGACAGGGTGGCGCTGCCTCCCATGAAAAACAAACCAGAGGTCCAGATGACGCATCTATCCGCCACCTGTGAGGGCAGAGGCGTGTCAGGAGCGACCGATCTCCCAGTTCCGCTCAAGCCAGCCTATCGGCCGGCCAATCCAAAGGTTCGTTGGCATTTCAGCCTTTCATTATTTCGGCTTCTGTGGAGGCACCAGACGGGATAGCACCCCAATCTTTCCTGACCTAGAATTAATGTTATAAGCAAATCGTTAATAGATAAGAATAGTGTATGCTCTAATGACAGATTCATTCATACTGCTAGATGTAATGTAACTCAAAGCTAGGTTGAGCAACCAATTTTGTGATTATGAGCGTGAAATAAGAGTATGTACTCGTATGATAACTTTAAATGTTTCAAAACCATTCGAGTGCATCATAAAGATAGGTACTAATCTTTAGTGTGTTTGACCGATGATTAACAATTTGCTGGTTTTTATGCCATATACGTAGACGTACATTCTAGATACGTCAGCCGGATACCTGAACAATAGCCGCTAATTACTATCCGGTCTCGACAAAAGAGAAAAGTGCTAGTTATTTTTTCTAATACCTACTTGTTTTAATATGCTGGCGTTTTTATAAAGAATTAGAAGACGGGCTTTAATCTTGAACTGAAAAACAATATATAAAGAAATAAATCCCTTAGTAAAATTTAATAATTATTATTTGTAGCATTAACGTCTCATTACGTGAAAATGAATTTTAATAAACTTTGCTCAGTATCCAAATCGCGGGGTTGCTTTATCAAAACGGAGTTCGGAAGATTCAGCTTGTATTTAAATTCTCATCACACTATCCTATCTGATTTTTCATATTCTGCTAAGCAATGGCAATGCTCCTGGCCCTCTTCTCTGGTGCATTATGGAGCCACATGGTGGATCCATGGAATGCAAAGAGTTTTCGCCTGTCAACGCAGATTTAAACTTTAAAAATATACTTGTCGTTAAATTGATTGATACAATTATTAAGAATATAGTGTTAAAGAAGAACTTATACTATTATATACAATACAAATAAAACTGAAATGCTACATACAGAACCAACTAGGTTGTAATGTAGGTTAGAAAATGCACTGAAAAAATCGACTTGCTTCAGGCGGGAAAATTATTCCATATATGTAGGTTGTTGTCTGTTGATTTATGTTAATTCGATTTGATACTTTTCTTTTGTTTTTGCTAAAGATTCAGGTTTGTGCATACTGTGAGCCTATTCATACAGCCTTCTACAAAGAAAAAGACGAGGCGCGTTTTTGATACGAGCTTTTAATTTCATTTCATAAAATTTTTCAGTGTCCTTCCTCTTCCCTCCATACGAGTACGTCAACATTCATATTCATCACTAGGTATTACTATTATTTCTTAATATGTAGGTATATTCATTCTGTATTTAATGTCAATAAACCCATACAATATTCCGTCATACAATTTTTCTTTGATATAACCTCAAAAAAGTCAAGTCACGCGATTGCATGTCCTCCATCCTTCATTTATTAAGTAAACGTTCCCTCGACGGCAGATGGGAAACTTGAATATTATTTCAACAGAAATAAAATTTACAACTCTGCATTTCTTTTGTTCCAAGAGATTTATGTGGATTTGTAAAACCTCTTTCGAAGTTTAGTTTTACAATGCTTTCAACATTCACAGAAAGTTTTCTTCCATTGTTTTTCTGATGAAAATTTTTGCAAATCGTTATCAATATTGACGTGGGTAAAATTTTTCGGGTAATTCGTCATCTGGTCCCACATACCTACGGCCCATTTGGGACGAGTTGAAGAAAACCAAAAATAATAAAAAATCTGTTCTGCAATTCGTCCCAAGCTAATTTCTGTATAGAAATTTAACCTTTATCAACACATTGTACAGTGAGTACGAAAATACCCACATAAAATATATCTTTTTAGATTGTTTTTTTTTGTCATAGAAAGACTAAGTATGTTTTTTTAAATTAAAATAATCAATATAATTGTTTTTTAATTTAATTCACACACGATATTATTTAACTATTTTCAGAAGGTATACTAAAGCATAGATGAATAACTCAACAAATTATTTATCATACAACTACATTTATTAGTATAAGGGAGTTGGCAATCCAGGTTTAGTTATTATTTAGGTACCTATTATCTACCTATGACCAAGGTAAAGATTTATGGGTTTCAGTTGACGAAATTAAACAATGGTTATGTCGGTTACTTTTGAAGTAAAAAGGTTGTGGAGAAATAAAAATAATAATAATTGGAATACATATATTGCAGTTCTACCTCGTTATGTAATGGCCGATGGTTTCCTGCATATTATGTCTCTTAGTCCTAGCAAAGGATAGGTTCCGAAATTCAGCAATTACTTTGTTGAGACGTGGCTTCCTGAAAAAGCATTTTTTCAAGATAGAAACCCAAGAAATTGTTAATTTATTGTGGAAATATTAAAAGATCTCTGGAATTCTGAAATTACTGTAGAAATATGTGTAGAATTATTGTCATTTTAGAAGTTTCTCCCGAGAGTTCTTGTTGCAAAAACACATGTTGAGAGACTCCATCTTAAACTAAATATATCGTACAATTGTCGGTTACTTTATGTATGTACATTTTCACTTGATGTTGGCGCAATGCATAATCTGCCACCGCCATTAATTTAAAAGAAGAAAAAGTTTGTCATTTAAGGTTAAGTATATAGTAAGACTGATGTACAAAAAAATGTTATAAATCTTAGCAACTTTTAATAATTATTTTCAATTTTAAATTACATTACTATGTGATACATCTTAGAAAGACTTATACTTTTAGTTGTAGTTGTGAAATGTATCTTTCACAATTGTTGATTTTTTATTGTTAATTATTCTATCATCTATGACAGTCGGAAATTAAACAAGTAGAATTTGTTATTTTTAAATAAATTGTATGACTGATTTTAGAAACGTGATTTTAGTTATATCGTATGAACCTACTCATAACAACTCCTTAAAATTACCTATTAGAACTAAAACTAAACTTTTCCGTTTATATTTTTTATTCTTAAATAATTTAAAATTTTATGATTTTTTATAATAAGTATTGTTGTGATCATGAAAGATTTTCTAACAAACCTGTTTTTATTTTTTCCACGCTAACACTTTTGCTACTAATTGTATCTTTCCTCAATTTAATATTGAGATGGGACGAGTTGCACAACGAAAATATTATTTATTTTGATTTTGTTCAACTCGTCCCAAATGGGCCGTAGGTATGTGGGACGAGTTGATGAATTACCCAATTTTTCTTGTTTTATTTTTAATTATAGCTGTGTACAAATTTAATTTAACGTAAGTTCGTAGTTTTCCGTGTTGCGAAATAGTTGCATTGACCATCAAAATTTCTTGCTAACGCAATAGGGTAAGGATTTATTCTTGATGAATTTGGAACCAGTATGAATTGGTTATGAAAAAGTAATGATTGGTACAGTCAACAGAGTCCCTTAAATGATCAAGGCTAGTATTTTACTATATGTCTTTTGGCAAATAATTTCAAAGCGACGTAACCGGTCATGTTTTTAAACTTTTTATTAAATATACATCTTTATGCCCATTAGGTAACGTGAAAAATATGTCATGAAATCGCGCGACTGCAAATGCGCGTCGACGCGTGAATTATGATTAGCGCTAATACTTAAATAGTAAACAGCCCTACACTTGGCGAGTCAATTATAAAACTCTTCAGCGAAAGTACACTCCGCTTGGTCGTAAAAAATAACCATGAACCCTACCAATGACACACATTATTTCATACGTTCAAGGCCAATTTTAGGCATTCTAAAGATTTCCCATGAAGTGTAGGATAAAGTTCCTCATTTCGTACATTTGCTCTATGTGTTAATCACTGTTATCTATATATGTGCTTAAATAAATATTGATCGTAATAGGACTAAAATTAATTTGTTTTAACTTTACTTCGAAACCCTTAGCAGCCAGTTACGAGTGAATTTTATGCAATAATTGGAACAAATAACTTATTACGTAAATGTAACCAAGAATTTAATAGGAAATAAGAAGTATGTTAGTGTGTCTAAGGGGGATCATATTTATGTTACAGTAAAATGAACAATAAATCCGTCATGTTTCATTACACTGACGCACAGTAATTAATAGTTACGTACGAGTAAATTAAAACGTCATAAATAATCTTGATTACGAGTATACTCTAATTGTCAGTTTTACAAATATTGTTGTGAACTAGTTTCGAATAAAGGAATCCTTGTACTCGCTTTGGCAATTGAAATAAATAAGTAACTTCTGTTAACTTAATTGAAGGTCTGGTTTAAATTTTTCTTTTTAAAAGCAATTAGACAAGGTAGTTATTTCAAAATGACCTACCTACTTCAATTTTGAAAAATAAAGAGTGTAGATTAAGTTCGTTTTTATTAGGTAAAAGCTTTTAATTAATTTAATTTGTAATCTTTGTATGTGTATTTAAGTATTTAAGGTCGGTTCAAGTCTTAACCATTGTCTAAAGTTCAAATCTTGCAACTAGCAGTTATCCTCAATCGCCTGAGATGAAATTTTGCATATGGGTTTCGTTTGGATGACACTGTATGGTTAGCTACATCTTTTTTGCATTTAAATAAAAGCTTGTTTTAAATAATGTTTTTTTACTACTATTTTTCATAAGATTTTATTAACTAAACAGAACTTACAAACTTACAAGTCGTCGATGGATATAATATCGATAGACAAACGCATCTGTCCTTTTCTCCCTTTAAGAATATTTATTATATTACTCGTTTTTTGTCGATTATTATTCGGCTGTCGAATTTTACTGTAAATTTTTGTATATCTAGATATTTGCTCTCGGGGGCATGGCTCTCATAAATCTAATAACGTCCACGTGATCATCTCAACTTGAGTTTCGGGTAAAGCTGGCTTCCACTGGTCTTAACATTAAAAAAAACTTCATTTTATTTTCCAAATCGGGCCCGCAGGTAGGGTACCTAAATATATTACCCACTGTACAGATACTCATAAAAACCTTATTGTAGTAGTATCGCATCACCATAAATTTTATGTATGATACCTATAATAAAATATTATAACATAACTATATGACATAAAATTATGTTCAGAAAACGTTATATACCTACGTTACGAACGTCCTTGTAAATATTATATCATACAATCAGTGACATAAAATTATTATGTACCATCCATACCTTTAGTTAGGTTGATTCAGTAATCAGTTGATAAATATCACTTCAATTTAATACAGTATCACCAACGAATTAGCAATTGAGTAGCACTAATTATAAAATGTCGTTTCCCTTTGTCAGTAATGTAGAGGCTCTTTGAATAAAATTATACAGTCTCGTCCCACCAGTCAGTGGGTCATGGTGGTCACTTGTTTTTAGAGTGTATTATTTTACACGTAAGTTTAAAACTATATCATCATTATCATCATCTACAGCTCATATAATGCCCCCACCGAGAGGCTCGAGCCTACCCCACATTAGGGGCGATTAGGTCTTAGTCAACCACGCTGGCCAAGTGCGGGTTGGTCGACTTAGCACACAACCTAAGAATTTCTTCATAGGTGTGTCCAGGCTTCCTCATGATGTTTTCCTTCACCGTAAAAGCGTCGATTAAACGTACATATGAATTCAAAATTTGAAAACACATTGGTACGTGGCGGGGATCGAACCAGTGTCTCCCGGGTAGGAGACGACGTTCTTACGCACTACGCCACCGACGCTTTTTTTACACCACGTACCGTACAAATATCGGATTAATCATATAACAGCGTGGTGTAAATCCCGTTTTCTCACATGTTGGTGAACTCCAGCCTAATTCTAGCATGTAACCACAAAATAAATAATTTTATTTACTCTGTGATGTAACCGAATTAAAAGTGAACACAGCATTTTTATGTGAGATATGAAATTTCATTGTTTCATAAAACTTTAATCAAATACAAAAATATAAATAAATCCAAAAGCTAATATTGCTAATATCCTATCCGGGTTGATAGATTTTGTGGACATCTTTTTAGACATATGATATCAAAGTATTGTTTAAGTATAGACATATAAGCGAGTTCAGTAGAATACGTGTCTGTTACCAATTTACTCCATAATTTGAATTTCCTAGTGGATATCAAACTTTGGAAATCGATTTTAATTTCAATAAATTATTATTCAGTAGGTACATACTCGTACTAGATTATAACTTTCGACGAGCACTTCTATTATTTTATGTGCTATTGAATGGAGGCTAGGTCAAGGTGTAGAGCGGTGATTACTTGGCAAGGCGTAGAAACAACCGTCAAGGTCAAATCTAAACAAAGGGCTTTCCCTCATCTAGGAGGCGTATTTTGAAAGTGCCACTTCGCACTTTGATGCCGTTGTGGTAGGGTGGTTAGTATCGCGCTGCCTACACATCAAGCAGTCCGGGTTTGAATCCTGGTATCGCCAAATATTTGTGACGAACTCAAATATTTGTTGACGAGTCATGATTGTTGATGTATTTATTTATATAAAAAAATATTATTTAATAATAGTTTATTGCCTTTTTAAAAATATACCTACAATAGCTTGCTATATTAGAGCAGTATACTTTAAGAGCGGAAATAAAAAACTGTGTTGAAAGTATACTTACTTACTCAATTGAAATGTGCGATACTTTACTGTACAGTTTATGCCTCATCGGGTAATATTATAGTTCAGAATAATGGTCGGTTCGGTTAATACGCAGTAATTATCAAATTAACTATCTCCATCCAAGATCAAGTGCGGTCAAACTTTGAGGGAGAGGATAATGTAGGTAAATTAATAAACCAAGTATTTGCACTATCGCTAGGTTCATGGTTATGACCAAGTGGTGTAGATTTATGCGGAAGAATTTGATCTAGGAAATAATGTACTTGGCTATTGCATAGTAGGTACTATGGTCAGCATCAGAAGTAGATAAACATTTTGGGTGTGATACTCAATCACGAAACTTGGAACACGAATAACTCCATCCCGAAACACGCCACCACGACAATAGTTTACACGAATAATGTTTACCCGAATCAATGTACCACGAAATCTCAACGACGATGTGAAAAAAGCTCTTAAGCCGTTACTCGTGGTGGCGTGATTTCGTGTTCCTATAATGCTAGTGTTCCTATAATATAGCAATAAAGTGTTTAATCTTTTTCTGTATGTTTTCCAATTACTATTTTTATATGGGATGCTTGATTTTTGCGCATTTGGAATCGGCATCATTAGAACTCGAGTATTGCACAGCTCTGCGCGATAGTATACTTTGAAAATACGCATCTGGGAGCGCCCAATAGCTTCCCCACACCCATCACGCGGCCGCAGCGTGCCCCATCCATGAACTTGGCACTCGTCCGAACGTCCATGTTTTTGTTGGTATAAAATCAGTAACCATTGATCTGTTAACGTCATAGAATTGCTGAATGTAGTCATTTCATTTAATACATTAGTTCCGTAGAACAATAGGGTGATTGTTTTATGTCAATTGATAAAGCAATAAAACTTGTAAATGCGTACCAAATTATTTTTCTTGTAAAGATTTGAAAAAATAACGTCATGATGAGTTGGTACGTTGCTCTATTACTGAAAAATAATAACATAGTAGATTATAGAGATAATAATAATATTCTCACACTATCACTGACATAATTCAAATTAAGCTTTTGTTATGGATACAGATAATGGGTGACTATGCGAGCGTATGTATACCTAAGCATTATATAATATGTAATAAATCTATGTTAAGTTATTTTTCAACTATAGACGCCGTCGTGGAGCAGTGGCCAGTAACGCTGCCTACAAAGCAAGCAGTCCGGCTTTGAGTCCCGTTATGAGCAAATGTTTGTGTGATGAACACGAAAATTTGTTCACGAGTCATGGTTGTTTATGTATTTATTTAAGTTTATTGATAAAAATATCTATACTATTATGTATATAAACTTTGTGCGTTACCTAGTATCCATAACACAAGTTCTTAATGATACTTAATTTGGGCTAGATAATCGGTGTACTTTCAAATAAATTTGATTAAAATTATGTTTAAATAGATCTTCTATCACTAATATACCCTATGTTTTCAACGGCAAATTAACATATAAAATATGTTTATTACGGAAACAAAGTCCATAGTGTTATACACGAAGTAATCTTATCTTACGAAAAGCTTCAATCCTAAAGAATTTTAGTTGCTAAAGCAGGACAAAAATAATTTTGACGGCCGCCAAATCTTACATATATTTATTTACAAAATACCTGTTTATTTAGATATTCTTAATCGATGCAGTTTCGAAGACTATAAGACTACTAATTTATCGTATACAATTACAGTATAGTTGTAGGCAATTTCATCCTTGGTATAGCGGAGAACATGCAACCTTTGCATTTAATTTACCTTTTTCATTGATAACTACAGGATATTCACGACTGGTTATACACAAAAATATTTGTCAAAATTCGGTTCGAATGTAATTAATTCGTTTCATAATTAAGTCAGCTGGTCGAGTGCGGAGAGCCCTGGGGGCATTACCTATAATTTATTCTGTGCTCGAATTCCAAATTGAAACTAACGAGCTCGAAAATTTGTTCACCCATGCGAGGTTAATGCCTATAACGTATAAGGTTCTTTCTTATACAATGAAGATGCAAGACTGTGTTTGATGGTTGGCAACCCTGAGTCTAATCCTGTCCTGCTAAGCCTTGTAAATGAAAAAGTACAATTATTTGACTGTGGTATTCTATAAAATAGAGGTAATTTGCCAGGTTTAGGTCATGGTTAAAATCTTATGTTATGTTCGTATGTCTGTCTGTATTTAAATTATCGAAGTGAGTAACACTCGTATCTATAGTCAAGTCAAAGTAATTACTTGAGTAAAAGTCATTACTTAAGTTGTCATTTTTAAACAATAAACAAGAATTTGAATGAAGTAAGAACTGTCTTAAGTAAGAATACTCCGTCAAGCAATAGTCGCCAATTTCATTACTTAAGTAACATACAGTGCTCAGTTAACGTAAGTTTAGTAACTTTCTAGGTTATTTTACGTCGGCTTGTGGTATTATTTACGTTGTGTTGTGCAAAATAAAAGTTTTCGCATCATAATGGATCGTATAGATTCTTTATTTGCAAGTTTGGATAATTTAACTGCCGATCCATTGGAAGAAGTAGAAAATAATATTCGTTTAATTGAACCCAGAGTATCCAAAATTTATTTTCGTGATAAAGACCCTCTACGAGAATATACTGAACTAGATTTTAAGAAGAGATTTCGTTTTGGAAAGAATGTTGTTATGAATGTGATATTACCATTGATTATCAATAATATTCGGTATGAAACACAAAGAGGTCTTCCTATATCCCCGGAATGTCAACTTCTCACAGCATTAAGGTTCTATGCTACAGGGAACTTCCAAACCGTAAGTGGAGACCTCATACATATATCCCAATCAACCGTTTGTAACATTGTACAAAAAGTAAGTCGCGCCTTAGCTCTCCAAATGCATAACTTCATTAATTTTCCAAGGTCAGATAGACAGATAAAAAGAGTGCAGGATGATTTTGAATTTATTGGATGTATAGGAAGATATAGTGGCCTGAAAAATATTGTTGGAGCGTTGGATTGCACCCATATAAAAATATCCAAACCACGAGGAATAGAACATACCGAACAATACCGAAACAGGAAAGGCTACTTTTCTCTAAATGTTCAAGTTGTAGGTGGCCCATATTTGAAAATATTTGATATAGTCGTCCGTTGGGCTGGAAGTACTCATGATAGTCGGATTTTTCGAAATTCTATGCTAAATATCAAATTACAGAATAATGAAATTAAAGGCATGTTAGTTGCCGATGCAGGTTACTCATGCACAAGACATTTACTTACTCCAATATCTAATCCCTCAAGTCCTGCTGAAGAAAGATACAATAAGGCCCAGATCAAGACTCGAAACACAATCGAGCGATTATTTGGGGTATGGAAGCGGAGGTTTCCATGTTTACAAAAAGGTATGGCTACAAAACTAAGGAACACGGCTAACATTATAGTAGCTTGTGCAGTCTTGCATAATATAGCTATAGAAACAAATGACTCCATTGATGATTTAGAAATACAAACAGACGTAGATGAGATTTCAAGCACAGCGACTACTCTTGGAACCAGTGATGGCATGGTTCTTCGGGCTAATATTATTGCAAGAGATTTCTCCTAATAAACTTACAGCTTAGTAAATACCATTTCATAATTATAAGAAGTGAAAAACTATTATGTGATTAAAAATTTATTAAGTAAATTAAATTAAAGCCTTATTCTAATAATTGTCTTTCCTTGATTTTTAATTCGATAGCCCACATTTTTTCTTTATGTTCTCTTTCCATAATTTTTATTTTCAATTCTTCCTTATGTATTTCTTGCTGGTGTTTGAGTTCCTCTTCTAATATTTTTATTTTTAATAAATCTATTTTATTTATATATTTTTCTCCGAAACTACTTTTTTTTATTGGGGTTTTCATTTCAAAATGTTGCTTATTATTCTTTAAATTATCCTCGGATATGCACTGTGTAGATGTACTTGCTTGTGGCACGGTGATGACTTTTATGCTTTCATCAGGTAAATCAGGTATGTCAACATAACAGTTGCTATTCTTGCTCCATGCCTCATCATTTTCATCCCCAAGTATCACCAATGAACCTATAAATAAAATAAAAAATATATATATTTAGTTTCAAAAACTTCATCATCATCCCCACCGAGGGGCTTTTGCCTACTCCATTAGGGGCAATTAGGCCTGAGTCAACCGCGCTGGCCAAGTGCAGTTTTTCAAGAGCAAGTTTTTATGCAAGAGGTTATTCATTCATTGCATTACAAGTGTGAAATGAATTTACACATTGTTAAGGTGATGCAATCAGGTAAGTATAGAGAAGGACAGGCATGTAATTTTACAAATCACAACTTTTTATTTTTATTTTAATTAGATATCGGTTTATAAATGAAATAAAATATAAATACCATTAATGTCGCTATCCACATCCACTTGCACATTTGTTAAAATATTTTTATCAATATCCATGACTTTTGCGTCGATGGGATTCATGTCATCCACTAATGGGCCTCCACCAGTCATGAACCTTACATTTTCTTTGGTTTTAGCCTCTCTTGCCTTGGCTTTCATGTTATACCATAATTTAAGAAGTTGTTTTGTTGCTGCCTGTAATAAAAAAGCACACCATGAATTAGGTTTAAAAAATACAGAACAATAGAACGCAAAGATAGATTTAATTTAACATAATTATAATATGATTATGAACTATGCTTATGTTATTTTTCGATATGTACCTAGGTACTTAACTTCAAATCACGAAACGATATTTCCTTATAATACATAAACACATACATGTACTAAATGGACGTTTTAGAAAATATCAGAAAACTGTCCAGAGTCCAAGTAACTAAATAATATCACGTGGTATTTTAGCAAGTTAGATAGGTATATTTTTGGTATTAAAAAAAACGTAAATCATACTCATACGGCTGTACTTACTTTTTGAGTAACAATTGGAGATGAATTAAATTCATTTCTTATATTATCCCAGCAATTCTTCTTCCTTATAGCACTAATTGCGTTAGTCTTTTTACACGATAGTATCTCATCGTATTTTTGGATTATATTTAAAAATAAATCCTTTTCTAGTGACGAAAAAGGCTTTTTTCTCTCAATATCACTCATTTTTATACAATACTTTTAATCAGAATCAATTTATGTTGTACACTAACATCAGAACTTTGAACAGAATAAAATAAACGTAGATTTGAAATGACAGACATGACAGATTCATGCGTTCCGATTTACGCAAACTTGTAATGAATTATTCTCATGTATATTTTATTTTCGAACATCATACCAATCACAATTATACAAAAAATCATTCACGATAAATATACATTGATTGGATATATATTTTTTAAGGATATAATACCAGGTTTTTGTTAAAATTAATATATTTTTTACAACTTGAAATTGAACACGGAACGTAAGATTGCATCATTGCCAACCTAAGCTAATTGTAAGTCGAAAGTATTACTCGTTACTTTTCTCAAGTAAGTAATGACGAGTACTTGACTATGAAACATATTTTTTAGCTCATTAAGAGTTTTCTCAAGTAATTGCTTGATTAAGAAATTACTAAGAAACAAGTAATGACTTGATTATAGATACGAGGGTAAGTCTGTGAGATAGAATGTATGAAAAATTATGAATGTAGTGAACTTTAGTACAATACCATATTTGGCCCAGTATTTAGTGACAATGGCAATATTCAAAAATTAAAAATATTTAGTGACCCTCAGTCAAAATATTAAAATATTAATTATCAAAATATTACTTATAAAAAATATAAAAGTACATAGCAAAGTCTATATAAATATAAATAAAGGGCTTTTTCATTTCATTTCATTTTTATTGATAATTTTACTCATGACTTTAAATAACTCAACGAAAAGATTCAACGACGAAGATAAGCTATCAATACAAAATTTTGTCAAAAGCAAGCGCCCATGTAAATGAAACACTAGTCCATGTAAATGAAACAGTAGTAATAATAGTCAGGATATCTTACCGTAGTAACTCAGGAATGACTCATCCTTTTTTCGTTTCGTTATTAGCCAAGGTTCAAGCCGTTGTATATATGTTGTAATCTTCAAATGACTCACGACTTCTAAACGTTTTCGATTTCGTGTTGAAAAATGTCATATAATTTACGGTTGAACTTAGTTCAGACAAACGAATATTAATGTAAGTTTGTTAATTATGTTTGAGATTGACAGTTGTATTCGTTTTGGAAAACGTTACCAGTAAGGTCGTTTTATGCTGCACAGTAATGAACAGTTAGTTAGTATAGGTAACATTATTTTTGATTAAGTTTAAGGTACAGTTTGTTTAAGATGCTCTTTGAATAATCGTTTTTCTGTTAATTTCCTAATCCCCAAAATATGCTTTTTTAATAGTTGAACTTTGTGGTAGATTCCCATACTAATATTTATATAATAATAATCTTTTTGTTAATTAGAAATTACCAGATAATATTAGATGATTTTTTGGACAAGTTTTACGTATATTTATTATCTTGATACGCTTTTAAAAAGTACCAGCCTCAATTCAACTAATATTTTTTAAGGAATCTTTCTCCATTAATTGTCAGCTTCATTAACATAAATAAGATTCATAAGACATTTATAACCAAACTCATCATGGTTAGACATTTAAAAATATTGCAATTAAGTTGTAGTTTATATAAGCGTCTAAACTTTTTATACTATACGATCGGATGACGGATCTTTCCACAGAATGTAATTAAAAATATTAAAACTTCATTTTAACATCACAGTAAATAGCGATACCTATTAATAATATAAAGATGTTTTTTGGAAGTCTGAAATAAAGCTTATTCTATTCAGTTGATAAAATATAACGTGAATTGCGCCACATTTTCGTTAATACACCTCATATCAAAATTGATCATCAATTCTGTTTAGGTTGACTACCACAAATGATCGCTTCGTGCGTCAATACAATTTACAGAATCACCATAGTGCTAAATTAACGGCTTGCGTTGTATTAAAATAATACTAACAAGAGAATATTAAAATTGTACATTCATTAACTAGGGCGGTAAAACAAAGCACGTCTCTAATCGCAGTCGGGCAGAAATTTCAAAATGTAAAATCAAATTTTCAAACTACTTAAAAGTTGTTTTATTTACAAAGTGTAGTGCTCGCGCAAATCTAAGAGAACATTATAGCAATATTTCTTTAAGACAAGTACGTCTCGCCTGATGATAAGCTGGCACCGTTAGCTTTTCAATGAGTGTTAAGCCTGGCGTCGACTACAGCAGAAACGCGTCGAATCGAGCCGAATCGCATTTTTCCTCCAATCCCTGTGCGGTAACGCGCTCGGTCGATTCGATTCAGCGCGCCGCTAATGGACGCCGTTTCATAGTCAATATACAGGCTGTAAAAGACATGAACAGTCAAACGAAAACCATGTATTCTGCTCACCATCATAACATTTTTTCCTTTAGACTATACCTGGGAAATTGATAGTTACGATTTTATTGAAGGTCAAAGTTATAATTTTTTTTTAATTTTTTTATGAAAACATATTCTAAACATCAATTTTTAATTATTGTCCAAAGAAATATATAATTTTTTTAGTAATTCATAACAAAAAATGGCTTCAAAACGTTAGCGTTCAATGTAGCTCACTCGATGCGCAAGGACACAAACAAACACGGGACCGCAACCCGCCGGCCTTCTCATTCTCGGCCAGAGCGCTTTACATTACGCGGTACAATTTGCAATTTTTTTAACACTAAAAAATAAAAATCATTTCCCAGCAATTATTTTTTGAAATGTATCTTTTTTTGATGTATAGAATACATGGTTCTAGTTTGACTGTTCATGTCTTTTAGACTCGTTATAGGAGGCGACTTTCTGCGATGCGATTCGATTCGACTCGGCGCGCCTAGTGGACGCTTGGCTTTACACCGATGAGACTCCCGCAATGCGAACCTGAAACCCATCCGCCTGGGACTCTGGCAACCTAAGGGCGTATACATAACGGATGTAAAAAGACCAATGACAAACCCGATACATATGTATTCCGCTCATCATTAGGACCATGTTTTTCTTCTAGACTATACCTGGGAAATTAATAGTTATGAAGTTTTTGAAGGTCAAAGTTAGAATTTTATTTTCAAAATTTTTATGTAAACACATTGTATACTTTATTTCTTAATTTTTGTCCAAGTACACACTATTAAAATTTTAAGTACTTTTTGGAGTTTTTTTTAACACCAAATATAAAAATCGTTTCCCAGCAATATTCTTTTTATATGTTACTGATTTGATGTATAGAATGCGTAGACTTCGGCTTTGTCTTGGGTTTTTTCTTATTGGATTGACTAAAGTCGTTGTTAAATCACGTGACCAATCGTAGCTCTAAGTGAGTTGGTAGCGAAATCTAAGACTCTGAGATAACCAATCAATATGGCCTATGAAGACGAATTTCGATACCTTTCGCTGTGAAACGATTGCCACTTGTTTAGACAACTTTCTTTATGTATACGCCCTTATTCACCGACAGTGTGTTTTGACACCACGGAAATATAGTGTTATTTGATTGCGGTATTTTGTAAGGTGATTTTGGGCAGCTAATCTCCTATTCATATTAAAGAAAATCAAACAAATTTCTCTAGCATTTCATGAAAGAGAAACATTATTGTTTTCTTCATATCTCTAAAATTGTAACGCTAATAAAAGGCTATTAAGATGTCATTGCATATTCACTGAAGGCCGTAGAGATTTGGATTCAGTGGCAAATCGTTGCATATGATTCAGTGTTTACGTACTATTTCTATTTCGTATTTGTACATGTATATTCATTAATATTCTAAACTTAAACAGCGCATTACTCAGCAAATACGCGTCATAGTAACCTCGTGTGATGCGATGACAAACGCGACTATTTCGTAAAGCACTCGACTAAATCTCTTCAATGAAGACTTATCAAGATGATTCATGCTTTATCCGTAAGATAATCGGGTTTTCTAACGTTACGGTTTACAGTAGACAGTCAATTCTAAATTTATTCGAAGTAAGAACAATGATGAAATCGTTTAGCAAGAAATCTTAAGAATTTACTTTTTTGAATGTAACATTGTAAGTACATATTTGTAGACACTCTGGGACCATGGGGTTCAGTTCACCGACTTTTTCGGGATATTGCAGAGCGGCTACGTCTGACAGTAAGTGACAATAAGGCTGTTTTGTATTTCGCGCAAAAAATTCGTCTTGCGATTCAGCGAGGTAACGCAGCCAGTGTTATTTGTACACTTCCTGTTTCAGAGGGCCTAGGCGAAGTCTTGTATCTCAAATTCAAATTCAGACTTATTTATTGCTTGTCTCATTACATGATATATAATACAGTGGACGGTATAAGCTAGGTCTACATGTGACGCCCTGCAAGGGCATTGCAATTTAACAGGATTATTATTATGTTACATTATAAATTACATTACATTACAATTTGAATTTCATTTTCATTTCTTACATTAGCTTAAATTTATAATTTTGTTTTGCAATAAATAAATGTAAAATAAAATAGTTATTAAATAAATTCAAAATGAAGTTAATTAAAAGGGATATTAAATAAGTGTTAATTTGAATTAATTAAAATGATTGCAACTTTTTTGCATAAAAACATAACACTTAAAAATTCCAATTTGAGAGGACTACTTTACATTAACAAATACATTAACATTTTATTCATTATTAAACATTTGCACAAAAACTTAACATTTAAAATATCTATGATCTTTAATTTAGTAGTTTATAAGTTTTTTGTATCTAGTTTTGGTAACCTTTTAATAACGTAGATTTGATTTGTTTTTTATTAAGTTGCTTTAATTATCTAAAATAAACTATTCTAGTAAACTGTTTATCCTATTTCATATCACGAGTGCGGGTGAGCCATGACTGTGTTAGGATACATGTGCATTGTCTCTGTCTGCGTCAAGGAACGCCCGGTGCTCGTGAAATAAAATCAAAATAAAAGGAAATCAATAGTACCTACATTTATTAATTAGGGTGGTAAAACAAAGAATGGTTCAGTACCCGTCGTGTATGCTTTTTAGTATAAAATACGTAACTGCGTAGTTGCGTTAGGAGCCCAATTTATATGAGAATCACGATATACGCTTCTTTCCGCTAGGAGCGTTATTCACGTTTCCTATGCAAATCGATCTCTTAACGCAACTACAATAGTTACGTATATTAAACGAAAAAACTTACACTACGGGTACAGATCGCGCGAGGGCGGTAATATGCGATCTGAGGCTCTCTTTTTCACCGACCGATAACAGTTGAAAGTGATGATCATTGCTGTTTTACATGACAAGTGCCATAATAGCGTGTCGTGTAAAGCAGCAATGGATATGTTATTTACTCTTTGACCATTACTTTCATCTGTCAAAAAAGGCCTACAGGAAGTGGTATTTTCTGTACGTGTAGTGGGCAGGTTTGTGCTTTATAACAATAGCATCGTTGTGTTCCAACAGCTGGCGATGTGATGAGCAAGCACCTAAGTCGTTGTAGGTTTTACCTTTAAAATAATAACTGCTGATAAATTCATGTTATTGTTTAGATATATTGACATTTTCAATCGATAGAATAGTGTACAAAGAGCATAGGTAGAATCACATGATGCGATTATAGTAATCGCATAATCTGTGGATTATGATTATGCTATTATCAAACTACGTCAAATGTCTGGATTTTCAATTATCGAAACGTAATAATGGTAATAACTATTGGTTATTATTTTTGTATTTGGCAAGTTTCATTATGATTGAAATTGATACCAAATTAAATAGAAAACGAATAACATGGAAAAATTCCATTTGGTATCAATTTCAATCGTAATGAGGATTAACTACTTACGTACTTAACGTTAGCCGATCTTAGGTACTTCAAAGCACCAAGATTTTCTTTGTTAAAAAAATACCTTTTTGTTAATACATTCATATACTTTATGAATGTATTAACAAAAAGGTATTTTGACAGGAAGCCATTGGGACTGGAAGTGATCATTTCTTTCCATTCGCTACGATTCTTACTTTTCTTCCTCTCTATCTACTTTCACCATAGTCTTCAAACATGGTCGGCGATTTCAAGCAATTTGGCTATTCTGTAAAATGTTTTCCATTCAATTAATAAATTTTCGCCTAAGTTTCGTCTATTCCACATCTCCGCATCTTCTGAGCCGTATATAAGGTTTTTCTCAATATCCTTTGACTCAATTTTTTTGATACGACACATTTTTTGAATGTTACCTTCTTTTTTGTTGCTTTGGAATCTAAATTATATATGACATGTTTAAAATAAGTTCCGATTCGAAGAAATTATAATTAAGTTCTTTTTGAAGATAAAGTTTTGTGACTTTGACAACTGAATTCGAAATGAAATCTTGTTACGTTACAAATTCGCTCAGCTCCAAGCTCAAGTGGGATGTTATGCTAACGCGTTAAGTATTAACTAACTTAAGAAAAACTTTCTCAGAATCAAAAAGCAACTTTCCTTAGATTGTCTTTCTAAAGTTGAACTTGAGTAATCCATTTTGATTCAAGAGATAATGCATCGCACTTTATTATTCTAAATCGAAACTGACAACATTTGAATACAACTTTTTGAGTCGATAGATTGTAATGGAAATAAATTAACTTTAAAATTAACAATATAATGTGTTCACTAAAATCGCTATTGGTTCCTAATTACATATATTGTTGGGAATTCACACTTTTTTGGAGAGCATAATATCCTTTTTTGTTTTGAGTTAGGTTCTTACGATGGTAACTTTAATACAAGCCGATTATAATGTGCCTTTTGTATTTATTATTTGAAGTTTGTCAAACTGTTCTTGGGATTATGGTTGACTTTTATACTCATAGAAAAATAAGAGTCTCTGGAAGAGCACCCAAGTTAAATCACGCTCCTTTTACTATGCGGGCAGTTGTCTTTTGTTAAAGACAATATTTATTATGAATAAATTTTTCTTGTATACTTTATGATGAAATTTCAATAGTCGTCACTACTTACGCTACGTCACTATTTCATGTCAGTCTACCGGGTCTTTTGAATAATAAGCCGTTGGATTTTGACATAGGACCTATTTGGAATCTTTACACCAAGTAAACAAAAACGCGCTTAGAATTAATTAAAACGCAACGATAGCTAAAGCAATACCATTTTCACGTAGGTAAGTGTAAATTACCTGTATGTGAACAGCGATAAGATATCAGTATTTTCTAGTTGTATCGTTATCGTAGTATCACTCCATAGCACTTGTACTTAGTACATGTCATCGGCATTCTCAAATCACCAATCAATCATCAATCAAAATTTAGTAGAATAAAGGTATTCTTAGATTTACTGAACACTTACGAGTGAGTTAGTATGTGCTGTAACATTAGACAGCAGGGCACGGCACGAACAAGTAGTTTTTATGAGAGATTTTCGTGGCTAATAAAACTTTTATTATCTTTTATAGTTTCAAGGAGATATCGCTCCTTAGCGATCGCCTCGAAGAGTGAAGAATTATGACATTCAATCTGTTTACGATCTGAAGATATACAGGTCTAAGTAGCTGAGAATATGGAAGGAAATAACGTGAATCGGGTAAGCCTTGTGGCTTACGAGAACACGAGTGCCAGCGATTGCACCATGCACTTCTAAGGCTTAATTATCGATGTATTAGTTTGTATTGTCCTACGAATCCACGGCGCTGTAATACTTCAAGAGCACAATGTACTAGCATTAAAAGTAATTTGTTCTCAACTTTGATTTACGACTAAATAGACTCGCAGCGATTAACTTTGCGTACGGCAATTTTTCCTGAAAGCCTTTCAATTTTGCTTCATCATTGTTGGTTTGAGCTCACCTCAAAAAGCTAAAAACGATAGGAGAATTGTAATGCTCCGCGAAATTTGCAACGAAAGCCTTGCAGACACTTTAGCTCTATTAAGTAATCAATAGAAACACTTGCTCATCGCGATAAGTTTAATGGTGGCCATTAGAACCAGCCAAAAATTACCGCGAGCTTCGCAGTATTACGTCAGACTGTTTGCCGCTACGACCTAATAAATAAACCAAATTAGTTTTTGTGCAACTTCACCAAATTGCTTACTAGATTTTATTAGCTTTGTTTTCCATTCGTATGATTTACTATTCTGTATATCTGTTATGTGAGTCCTTGGATCTGATAAAGTTCAATCATGTACGTCCTTAGTACTTCGAGATATTGATTTTTCTAAATATTGTAAACCAGATTCGTAAATTCTGATTTTAAACATCAAATGTCTAAAATGAATCTAAATTCAATATAAACACCAACAATATACAATCATGCAATATCGCGCCTATGCTAAGCGGATGTTTTGCAAAATTTTGCAATATTTCGATGTAAAGTCAGTTCGGTTTGACGACGCCATAAGTATGCGATAGTGATCACGCGATGGGACATCTACCTTTGACTTACCGTAGATCAAATCGCGGGCGACCCTAAAATATAGATTTAACGCTTTCGTTCATATCACGAATATACGAAGCGCTTGCTTGGTACAATATTTATGACAACTTTATATTGATGCAGCCTACAAAAACGTACTTATAGACTTTAGTAGAATCGTCAGCGTTGTTGACGTTAAATATTAATAAAGATAAGTTTATTAATTTATTGCGTATTCAGTGCTAATTTCGCAGAAATTGGATTGCGAATGACAATTAATTAGTCAAGATAACATAATTGTGATTATAATTAAAAATTCTAACTAGCCACATTATGTCAAAAACAGGATAAGAATAGTCTGTAATATACCAAGAATGTTTATTCATAATGTCGTTTCATTATGAGTAAAAGAACTTAATACTTTAGCAGTTAGAAAGGAAATGGCTAGTCAAGTTGTATTTTTTTTTTAAATCTCGTATTTATGACAAGGATGAAACAATAATTTTGACTTGAAACTTGAGTTCTTTAATAGACTCAGAGAATACATCCACTTCTTCAAATATGTATTGAATTGAAGCACTATTTGAAGGACCTATATAATTTTTTATCCGCCAATAGCTTGTTGACCCAGTGGCCGAGTTCGTGACAACTCGTGTCTACGGGCAATGCGCCGCGAGCAAACCAGGGGGAACACGGAAGTTTAAAGTACCGTTAAAAATTTCGGGTCATAATAGTATCTTTATTAATGAGACCAGATTTAAAACTTGAGATAGAAATATGCATTGGAACTTTTGTGAGCGAAATTATCTAACTACACTATTTTAAGACGAAAACAACGCCCTCCAAATTTGCCTTACAGTTTTAAAGAAAATTAACCTTTTTACTATGTTCCTACGGCGAATTTTTAACAATTTTCTCTATCCATATCCAGTTACATGCATTCATTCAGTTTCCTATTACACGATTTTATTTTCTTTGGAAAAAAGTCACAGCGGTTTGTTTAGGTCGAGTGCAGAGGTGGAGACAGCGCGCCCGTCGCCGCCCCGCACTGCCCCTTGCTGTTGTCGTGTTCAATCACTCCGACATCGTGTATTTACTAATATTACCAATATTTAGGATCTGTATTCTATAGTCACATAAGAATAAGTTCTATACAAATCGTGATTTTAGGAAAATGAAATCTTATTTATGTCAATTATAAGCCACAGGTTTAATAGGCGCATGTGATTGAGTATCTACTTAACTATCTTAATGCGATCGCCATGAAAGTATTTACCTGAAGCATAGTTTTAACATTTCATGTTTATATGTTGTTATCTGAAAATTGAAATCTTATCTGACTTTAACAATGTTGGAACTGGGTTAAGACTTTACTGATTTTTGTGTGTTGTAATATGATTATTTATTTGTTAAGGCACCAACCGAGGTTCGCACTCCAAGTGCAAATCCAATCGGTCAAGAGGCATCTGGGCCTACGCAACCACCACCGCCACGTCCACCTCTAAACCGAGTTGATTCACGATCATCATTTCAACTGCCTCCTAGGCCTGTTGGTCCACCACAGGCTCAACCCCGACCGCAATTCCAGCCTGGAGGTCCAGTGACAGCACCTCCTCAATTTGCTCCTCGTCCTGGGACACCAGTTCCACGAGGCCCTCTGCCAGCGGCACCAGGAACACAACAAGCTAGACCACCACCACTACGTCCTTTTGGCCCGCAGTCAATTGTACCACAAGGACCAAGACCTCTACAGTCTCCTACATCAGGGCAACCACCGCAAATAATCCCTCCACCAAATAATTTGCAATTTGGTCCACGACAGCCGCCTCAATTTGGATCAGCAACTACACCAGATGCAAATAGACCATTGATTGCACAACAGCCAAACGGAACTCCTAAGAACGGAGCATACAATACAGGACCACCACCGGTACAGTTACCGAGACAACCATCACAAGGCTCAATAAGGGGTCTTGATCAATTTAAGATCAATCAAAACAAACCCGCCAACCTGGAGAACCAAGGCATTTCTAATGAAAATCAAAATGTTAATAAGTCAGAAAATGGCGTCGATATGCCTGCAATGGCAAAAGGGAGAAGTTATAGCATTGCAGCAGCACCTGGGGCTCCAAGCCCTCTCAAGATGGATGATGATAGGAGGAAATCGATCAGTGCCATAGGTGGAAAAATTGATGAATTCTCAAGCCGAAGCCCAGGGCTTGGCTTGATTCAAGAACTTAAAACAGACAGTAAAGATAATGTACATGGATCTCATGAAAGCATAAAATTGGGTGAAGTGAAAGATGTTCCTGAGAGACCAGAATCACGATTATCGGGCTCTAAAATGACGGAGTCTGTTATGGGATCTTTATCTACTCCAAAAAAGAAGACAGATGATGATGATGATGTTATCTCACAGACTACTTTGGTTGCAAATAAAAATAGTACTCAAATTGGACAAAATCAAAATAAAACTGATTTTTTAGATCGCTCGCCATCTTTAACTCGTAGTGATGAATCTCCAGAACCTAAGCCGGTGTCTCAAAGTCCTGCAATGCCACAAAAATCTAATAACATTATCCCTGAACCATATCGTCCAAAAACTCCTAAAACTGAAAGTAAAATGGATGTCAAACCTGATGCTATGTCTGATGTCAGACCTGCCATAACGCCAACAAAAATGACTCCGAGGTCGCCAGCTGTAGAAACAAAACCTCCTATGCCAATACAAAAGAAACCTAATGAGTTAAATACAACAATCATCTCTGCGGACTCTAAAAAATCAACTCCTCGTAAATCAGCCTCTGCAACACATACAAAAACGCGACCTAAAGGTAACAAGTATGAATTAGGTAGCTTGTCTTAAAGTATAATTAAATTTAAAAGTTTAATATGAGCCAAACTTCTAAATAATATATATGGTAGACTCCGTATTAGATTATGGAATAAAAGCTAATATTATGTTCTTATATCATTTCAGATGGAGACAATGATAGTGGAGTCGACGAATCTACTCAAGGAAATGTCGGTATCTTTTTTGATTACTATGAGGTATTTAGAAACTGATGATAAACATTTGTCACTCATTATATATTTTACGTCTTAGGATGTCAATGGATCTCCCGGATCACCGAATAAGAAAATCCCGAGCAAATTGCCGACTAAAGAGAAGTCAAGTAGCAGTCTCAAACAGAGTCTTTCACGGTCATCAAGCAAGAGTGCAACTGTCAAAACACCTGAAAATCCTTTGCCTACTGAAAAGAAAAGTTAGTATAAATAAATGAAATAACTTTCATACGAGTACATACATACATATAATCACGTACATAATCCTAAAAGGGGTTCAGCAGAGCTTTTGGTAACATTTGGTTAGACATAAAGCTACATCTGGCAGTATGGGCCACACAGTACCCCTAAAATAGAGACAACTTGCTAACCTGTCGCCTACACAAAAGAAGCACAAAACACAAAAAGTAACAATGCTTCGGTAAACAAAAGCCTACGCACAGGACAGTATTGCACTCAAAATCATCTCAGCAGTCCGGATATGGATGATATCATTATTTTAATAAATTATACTTGTAAAACTGTCTTGAGGCTGGAACTAAGCTCCTAATCTCATTTCCTGTTTTTGTTTTATTATTAATATTTATGAGTTTGGTGATACTTACAGAAGTGCCGATGAACAAGGTACAAGTTGGTAATGCTCCATCGCCTAACATTAAAACAGTGAAATCAAAGATTGGTTCCTTGGAGAATGCCACTTATAAGCCAGGTGGTGGGAAAATTAAAATTGAAAATAGGAAGATTGAATTTGCCAATGTGACCCCGAAGATTGCCGCTAAAAATGAAACTTACGCTCCAAGTGGTGGAGCTAAGAAGGTACAATTTTGTCATATGACCTTTTTGTACAATATTTTACATTAGGCTCGATATGCTATAGATTAATGAATGTTTCAGATTACAACTACGAAACTCGAATGGAACGCTAAATCGAAGATAGGTTCCTTGCAAAACGCTGCCTATAAACCAGGGGGAGGAGATAAGAAGATTGAGACGGTGAAGCTTGACTTCAAGGAAAAAGCGAAGCCTAAAGTGGCGTCGACTGTTAACATCACTCACAAGCCAGGTGGCGGAGCTATTAAGGTAAAAAATATTTTTATAATAAATACATTACTGAACATATTTTAACACCCTCATGTTACAGTCAGAAAAACATGTAAGACACGTGTCAGTGAGTATTCATGTATATGTTTAGATGTAGATAACAGTAAAGCTTCAAGTATTTAGTGACGAACAATATTGACACGGTTTCGTAATTAATTATTATACAAGGAAGATAATAGAGGGAAAACACTATCGAGCACAAGTAATAAAATCGTGCAAAGTAGAATAGCCGGTACATTTATTTAGTATAGTAGATCCCATTTTAATAAAAATGTTATAACATACAATATTATCCTTCAGTCAACAGTTGCAAAAATTGGAACGAGAGCCGTGAGTAAAGCTACCAATATTATAAGTGTTCACGTTTTGTTTGTTGATTTCACTTGCACTGTATTTACAGAAAGAATGTTATATGAATTTCTAAATCTTAAACGATTTAGACATTTTGAAGGTTCTTTTGAAGTCTCTCGCTATTGCTTAGTTAAAGCGTCGTTATTGTTTTTAGTTTGTTAAATGGGCGTTGCCAAGATGGAGGGCCTCCCATAAACAATTTGCTTTCCATTCTTTATGGAAAAAGGTCAGTTTGGTAGATATGAAAATGAGCGTGGATGACGGCATAAGTATGTTATCAAACCTACGAGTCAGTTCAATGTTGCGGCTGTTATTTACACGCTGTTCGGCTTTAATGACAGTTTTATTACACCTGAATGTTTAACACGACAATTGTTGGGATATATTTCGAATGTCACTTCATGGAATGTTGTTATATCATCAGAATTTACACATGTTATATAATATTATGAATACTTTGTGAATTGTTATCATTCCAACAAAAAGAATACTAAAAGATTCTAGCCTGGAAATTCAAGGGCTTATTCAAGTAGCTGGTTAAAAGCAATATGATAATCTTACCTACACGATACACCTGAATATGGTCGAGGTGCACGCTATGAAAATCAATATTGATTATGTATGCATAACCTTTTGATGGAATAAGCACATCGGATACCATGAAACATTTTATCTACATGCATATATACGTATATCAAGCACCTATATACGCATAATATACATACCTACTATATATTTATAATATTATGTTATTGTAATATCATTGAATTAAGTCTGCATTCATGTATATTAGTAGTTCAAAAGTTTTACAGATGTGTTTGGTAGAAGAATAAATTAAATAAAAGGTAAACTGTTATCACTATTTTCTTCTAAACCATCTGTACTGCTTACCACTACTGGTATAAACACTTTTAGTATATTTATTATGTGTATTATATTTGCACATTGACTCTTCCGGACAGATTGAAAATCAAAAATTGGAATTCAAAGCGCAAAGTAAAGTGGGATCCCTGGACAATGTAAAGCACAAACCTGGAGGTGGTGATATCAAAATATTTGACGACAAAGAATACATCAAGCAGATGAGCGGCCAGTCACCGGTTCCAGACGGTCACTCGCACTCGCGGCAGGAGGTGAGGCGTCAACTTGTGTTGAGCCTTCATATTTTCTGTTGTTATCCTCATTTTCTTTTTGGTGAAGGTTTTTTTTTCATTTATCATAACTTAACAATCCATTTTTGTTTCAGCCTGAATATTTGTACACTTATTACTGAATAGGTAACTTAGGGTGGTGTGGTTTTCACATTTTCTATCGAGTTCTAATTTGACTAACAATATTCATTTTCGGCGTTTATGTTTTGTTTGTTTTGCTGGTTTTATTTTGTTTTGATTTTTATATTATAACTGTGAATAATTTATTATTGACTGCTTTTGATTAATTCGCATCATTTTTATTCTCCCGTAGAGTCCGCTACCATTGACGCAGCCACCAAAATCTGACGAGAATTTGAATCAACACCCATGTTAAGAAGATACTATGGGAGACTTCAGGTTCTCTTTTCAAGGATCAATACTAACTTTTTTAATCAAAAGTCCAATTTTTATATCTAATTTAAATATCGATTACCGGTAAATTTTGTATACTCGGAAGAAAAGAATATTGTGAGATTGTTTTGAGGAATGGCCGTTACATTTCGATCGATGTCAATAATTTTGCATATCTTCTAAACACTTTGTTATGACATATTTAAATATTATTATTGGTTTGTGAATTGGTTTAATGAAATACTAAATTTAATGTTGTAGTAGATTTAAACCTTGATGTCTGTTGTTTTGTATTGATACCTTCATAACAGGATTGTTTGTTAGTTATATTTGTAAGGTTATAGCTGCAAGTGTCATGAGTGCCAATAACTATCAAAATAATATACTTGTCTCCAGTAAAATTATCTATAGTGTCCTATTTTTCATTTGATATATCACTTACATTGTATCGTATCTCACACATTTATAATATAGAGTTTTTTAAAATCCTTTTAAAGAACACCTGTTTTTATTGTATAAGCACTTACAGCACTAATGCGATTTGTTATTGCAATTATGACTATTTGTATTTACGATTGGTATTGATATTTATAATAATTTGTATTGATATAGTAGAATTGTTCAAGCATTGTTATTATGTGTTTCGTTTTATTATATTACCTGTATGTGATTCGAACTTCCATTGAGGATGTATAATTTGGAGTGACGTAAAGACATACAAATTTTGTAGGGTTCTTGACACAGCAAAATAATTAGAGTTTCAGGTAGTAACTGGCAGAATGGTAATTCTTTTCCGAACTTATAGCTTTTGTAATGCAATTAGAAAACTATTCATTTTGTACTAAATGCTTTTGTACTTTTATATATTTGCTGTGACGAGAACGGCGCGGGTTTGAGACGACTGACCAGATTTAATTAGAGTAATAAATGTTTTATATGTAACTACAATTTATAATACGTACGTGTAGATTTAGATAGCGTCTACCAATTAAATGTTAATGCTTTTGAGTCACAAATTACTTGCAATTTGATGTGGTTATGAACGTGTTGCTTCGTTTTGTTGTAATATTTAGGTGCCTAACTACTGCCTACTTGTCAACATGTGAGTATTATGGAGTAACTATATCAAAAGTTGGAATATTTTCTCGTCAACGAGTTGTATCTGGTTTTTTATTTTAATTTTGAAGCATACCCATATTTGTATCGCTTTAAATTTTTATTATGCTGGTCTACGTAGGTAAAACTACTTTCAATCAAATTTATTGATTAGGTTATGGACTAGAGTATATTGTGAAAGCAAGCGATTGACGTATTATATGACGATTAGTAATATATTTAATATAACTTAACACCAATTGTCTCGTTTTATTTGATTAGTGTAAATAATTGTATATCTGTATTTAGTAATCACATTACCACAAGAGTAAATTGTATGGGACAGGACGTCATGCTCTATATTTTAAATTTTGTTATTATATGAAACTACTTAATTATTAGGGCAATACAGTCTTGTCCCACACGCTTCGTATCGTATCCCTGAGTCTAGCAGAGTAATATACAATCACTTTGCACTCACACGCACATAGTGGACAAATGACCCACCAATGGACCTGGTAAGTGTGACTCTATTTTAATAGTTCAATTAAGGCCACTTTAGTAAATCTCAAATTTAGGTTCTAATTCTAAGAACCCATGACTGTTCGGACAGTCAATCATTCCTTCATCTGGGCAGTTTTGTGTTGTTCAACTTTTTATGTGTATACTTTTTTTTTGTTTTTCGTTTGAAATAGAAATTATATTGCAATGATCTACCTTTTATTTATGATTGTAATTTTTGTTGTTTAGTATCTAATAACAAGTTTTGTAGGGGTTTCAAACTTGGTTTTAATTTTTTTTCAATCATTTCTATAAATATGATAAGAATAAAATGTCAAACAGAAATCTCAAATTGGAATCCTGATAAATGATTGACTTAATTGAAATTATTTCTTTAGTTTATATGTATAAACCGAAGAATATAATATAGAATGAATACTATTATCTCGGGCAGTTTATCATGCTATTTATCGCGTATAAAATAAATCCAAAAATAAAATAGGTCCGTTTTTATACATCTAGACAACTGTCAGATGACAAATAGTACCAATGTTAACGATTTGGTTTTCATTTCTATGATCGTAAGTAACGCGTTAAGGCCTCTTACTAGCAACAAGGAAAAGAGATCTTTATGTATTTATTTTTGTTGTAAAAAGCGTAAGTTCAGATTGTATGTCGGTGTTCCCAGGACTACTACGAGTCGGAGGACTGGCCTGAAGATGACCGCCCGCTGTCACGCTGCCGCTCAGCTCGCTTCCCTCGGACTGGTGCGGTGTCTCCCCGCCGCAAACATTACATAGAAGAGGACGATCAACTTGTACGGAGGAATAACGAGAGAAACCGGCGCGCGTCAATGGCGCGTCCTGCAAGCGCCAGAGATCCGCCTCGTTCCACCTGCTCTAGGCGCACTTCGCTCACACAACGACCAGCGTTTTCAATTTATTGAAAACTTTTCACCAAAAAAATAGAGAGTAAGAGCGGGTTACAAAAAGAATAATTTGTCTACTTAAGACGACGGCATATCAGGCTTCTAAATACTATCAGATTTAAATAAACTTTGAACTCCATAAGCTTTAAATGTTAGAGTTATGGGTAGCCTGATCTGGTGTCGTCTGTAATAACTGAGTCTTAAATACGGCGGGAATTGTTACGGGAATTGTGTATCTGCACAAACATCAAATTGTACAATTATACACTACTTTAATTCAATTATTGGATTTGCCCACAAGCAATGTAGCTTCAATTCGTTTAATTTTCGCATTTGTTGTGATGTAGGTACCACTTAGTGTCGTGAAGGTGTTAGTAATGAGTGTTTTAAAATAATTAGTAAAAATTAGAAACAAAATCTAATTAGTATACAGGTGTTTATGTGTAACATGTTTTGATCCTTTAATAACAAATGACATTAAGTAATATTAATTACATACTTTTATTTGAGTTTGGCCTTCTGTGGCTCTATCACAAATATTCGTTTTCAAACTGTCATTCATGCTTAATCGGTTTAAAGAGATTTATTTTAATTCATAACTCTTAATGCATTTATTATTATTTAATAAATGCATTAAGATTTTCAATCAACGTCTTAGTCACGTCGAATATCATCTTTTAATTACGACCACAGAACGTAATAAATTAAGTGCCTTGCATTTACTCATCCATAAATTGATAATGGCAACATTCACTTATTTAATACCATCCAACAGAACATTTTCGTAACTAAGCAAGTAACCTGAAAACGGAAAATTAAATAATCTTACTGTAATCAAAATAATTGGTGTTATGAAGAAGAAAACTATTAGTTAGCGCCAAGATGTATGATTGTATAAATGAATCAAATACCTGGGAGTAAAATCTGCCCAAAAACGCATGTAAAAGTGTAATTTACACTTGATGATATATCTCTATAGCCTCATGTAACGTCTTTAAGTCATTATTTTTTATAAGTTGTGGACCACTTACAAAAAAAATATGATTCAAAGACACTGCAATGGCCGATTCTTCTCAGCCAACATGTAAAAATAGTTATTAAAAGTAATTTTATTATCATACCGAAACGGTGGTAGGGTTTAAGACAAAAAAGTTAGCAAAGTCCATTTAGTTAAATAAAGAGCTATTTTATTTTGATTTTGGTCCAGTGTTTTGGTCGCTGGGTAAGATTTATAGACCTACACGGGTCTGGGAATAGATTTAGGATTACGTAGTAGGGTGATATTGCTGGCTGTTGCAACGTTTATAGCCTGTTCCATCAGGCGGGTTTGATATTTTTCGTGAAGGTTCCTTATTAGCTTCATAAATAAGGTGTGCCTTTTTGGTGTTATTCAGAATATTAGATGCTATATTCAAGTGTTTCTTGTGAATTTTTAAATAACGTTTAGTCTTGCACTCATGCTTTAGATTATACAGTCTCACGCTATATTGTATTGATGTATGTAACAACGCCCATTATGGTAATTTAATGTAAATTCATCGTCATAGACGAACGTCAATGTCATGTCATAATCGATTCTACTAGGAACGAGTCATACCGCAGCGTTTAGGTAGGTACTCGTTGAAAGACGCACGCGCATACTCGATGACGTGGGGTTTGATAAAAGTGTATGGAGTACAAAAGATTAATTTGCACTATTGTAGTTGTCTAAGCGTAGATTTATTTTATTAATTACTTTGCACTGAAAAAGATTGATGTAGGATTAAGTAGGACAATATTCTTAGTTATCACTACCTATGTACTTAGAGAATTATATATAGTAATATATAAGTACCTACCTCCATATTATTTAAAAATAATAAACATCATACCTACATTTATCTACATACCTACATAATTTTGGAATTTCAAATATAAATGCAATCTGTATTTTTAATGCATATCGTTTTTATAACCTTATTATGGATTTCTTTTTAACTAACATAATCGCTTCAACATAGCGTAGTTACACAAACACAAAATATTGTTACTCAAATTACTATTTAAGTATTCTCATAGTATTTGCTACTAGTCTAGTAATATAATGGAAATTATTATAATTATTTCCATAAATAAGTATGTGAAAATGGAAATTGATCTTTACTTCTCAGGGGAACCAATAAATGATTTTGCAACGAAGTAATTTCCACAGAAGTTGTTAACTAAGGTATAGGTATTATCTAACTAATAGATTTCTATTAAGACAGCAAAAACCATTTTTGTGGAAAACGTTATTGCTCATAATACAAAGGAAAGTTTCTCTCATCAATCTCTCATAGTGAAATTTCAAGATGATATTAGCTTCTATAAGAATATTGTAATATGAACTTTAACTAATGAAAAATATACATATATCTTTCTCTTTACACCTAGAAGTCCCGGGATCAAATCCTGGTAGGCACAATATTTATCTTAATAAACGAACAATTGATTCACCAGTTAGGTACATTGTATATTTAACAACATTTTATCCATACCACCTAATTAAATAAAATTTATTGTTAGATCATCAAAAGTATCAAGCAAATATTTTATATGTGTTATTTTATATTTCAAAAATACTTATCTGAAAATCTATTTCAAGTTGATGTTTAAAATTTTATTGCTTGAAAATAGTTATGATTTGAAGCTAACAAATATTCATTTCATATTGTGTAAAGTTTCCATTTATTATTACTATTGTGTGAACTACTTTTCGATAGCATGTAAGAAATTCAATGCACAAAATTACACCTTGCTAAAAAAAACCGTGTGTGGAAAACTTAATTTAAAGTAATACTATAAAAAATAAACTAATAACAAAAAAACCGTCAAACTAGCTCATATAACTGAATACTTGTGTTTTCGGAATTTAAACATAAGTAAAATAAACATTCCTATTATGTAATAAAATTAGTAGTACATATTAGCAGTAGAAATTTTTGATTGCTTGTTAGGCGTTTGTAGTGTAAGCTTTATTGATGTAGCAATCTTTGTTGATTGAATTAAATGTTTAACATTTATTTGTTCGTTTTATTTCACTAACCAATCCGAAAATCCATCATGTAAGTATTTATAATCTCAAATTTCTCTGTGTTTTGGAAAGTAGGTACAGACGACAGCAGATCAAGCTATCCAAAACTAATTACCTTCAATTTTCAAACGTATTCCACAATCTATATCTACTCATGCCCACATAAATAATCTATACTAATATTATAAAGCTGGATAGTTTGTTTGTTTGTTAGAACGCGCTAATCTCAGGAGCTACTAATTCAAATTGTAAAATTCTTTTTGTGTTGCATAGTCCATTTATCGAGGAAGACTATAGTATATAACATCAAGTCGAGGGCACAGCTAGTTTCTTATAATTCTTTTTCACTGACCGTATGGAGAAATTTAAAAATTATTGTACAAATTGTATTTTTGAGAGCACTTGTTTATAGTGGTTTAATATGACATTATAGGTGTCCGTTTGTTAAACCTGTATGTAGTTCAAAGTCGATTTTGGAGATATATGGCGGCGTGTAGTGGTCTGACTGAACCACTGGTGGTCGCACTTAGTGTCGGCGGCTGGTGGCCCTAATGTGCCATAATTTAATGAAAGGTAAGGGCAGCCGCGGGCATCGATAGGCAGACGCGGTCTTTGTTGCTTCGCAGTCCAATAGACTGCTCCGCCCCGCCGTCTGCAAAGCGCCTAAGAGATCGTACGGCGAGCACCTCTCCATGCATGAGGAGAAAGTTTTACTACACATATTTCTTAAACGATCTTTATGATATACTAGAATGTTTTTAATAAAAACAAGAAATCTATAGCTGTACCTACGTTTTCCTTTTTTCCAATTTTTCAGACACTCTTTTAAATAACTTTCTCTCCGTTCGTAAGTAAACTGTATTCTTAACCACCGAGGTGACTAGCTGTCTAATCATTAGCTGTCGGAACGTAAAAATCATAGATATAGGAAACTGTAGATGGGCAATGTGAACGAGAAAGAGCATACTAACACGTATATTAGAACGAGATATACAACATGTAAATTAAATAACCAACACCCTGAATACAGGTGGTTTGGGATCGGCTTCTGAGTTGATTTCAATAATTTTTATTTTAAAAAAACGTTTTGTTTTTGGAAAAAAACTCATTTTATTATATATTTTTTTTTTCAAAAACAGTTTTTAAAAAAAAAAAAATTTTGCAACCTATTCAGAAGCCGATCCCAAACCACCTGTATTCAGGGTGTTGGTTATTTAATTTACATGTTGTATAGACGAGACCATTTCACGTACACGCAGACGGCCTAAGTCGGCCTGTCAGCTACGTAGAAAAGACAGCAACTGTCAGACTGCAGTACTATTTTTCCAGCACACATGCGCATTACTAACACATTGGTCCATTTTTGGTCTCGCCGATTCATTGCCAATCTATAAACGTCAGTAATTATAAATCTATGCTTTCAAGATGCTGTTAGCTAGCTAGGCGGACTTAAAACAAGGCCATAGAGATCGAAACCACGGACATTTGAATCAAATTCACCACGAAGACGTTTAACTCGAAAGTCTGAAAATTAGCTTCATTAGAAGTTCAGAGCTATCAAATAAAATGATTTTCTATTACATATTACAGCTTTAGCAACTTGATTGTACTGTTTTTTAAAGGCCTATTTATTTGACTCATCATCATCATCAACAGCTCATATAATGTCCCCAACGAGGGGCTCGAGCCTACCCCACATTAGGGGCGATTAGGCCTTAGTCAACCACGCTGGTCAAGTGCGGGTTGGTCGACTTCACACACAACCTAAGAATTTCTTCATAGGTGTATGCAGGTTTCCTCACGATGTTTTCCTTCACCGTAAAAGCGTCGATTAAACGTATATAATACGAATTCAAAATTTGAAAACACACTTGTATGTAAATAAAAGAAAGTTTCTCCAGAGGGTGGGAGACCAGGATCAGGGAGTACGCGTCCGGTCGAGTAGCCGTCACTTCGTAGAATGCAGCGTAAAGTCGAGCAGTTACTCTTATAAAAAGTATGTGAGTAAGTTTTAGTACATACCTAAGTTAAATGAAAATTTTGAATGACTAAATTGGCGTGAACAGAAAGGTAGGCCAATGAAAGACAGCAAGAGATTTGTTTATGTATTTTAATTGGTGTACATGGTTATGCATTACAATAATATTTTATCAATTGTTAATTCATTAAATTATGGCACTTAACAAACAAAATATTTAAACAATACATACATTGAATAATAATATGTCCAAATATAATAATTAGCATTTTCATGTTCGAAATTAACTTAAATAATACAATATTCGGAATTATTTCTCAGTCGTTCGTTTACGTTTCGTATTTAACGAAAGCTTTTTTTAATTTTATATATTTTTTTCTTAAGAAAATAAAGTACTTATTCAACTCAAAATTCAACTCATTGATCCCGATCGGAAATTATAAATACAATCTTAACACGTTAATTGTGAAATAACTTAACCACTTGTACCAATAAGGACAATTGCCTTACCACATTCTAACCAACAATGTAACCTTAAAACGAACGCGCAGGAATTAATGTCATTATATAAAAAACCAGTTCAACATCATTCGACAATACAAATTGTTGATAAAAACTTACGACTAAGAAACTCCTAACTGCATAGGGATACACGCTAACTGCGAAGCGATTACGTGCGAAGCTGTTGAAAGCTATATTGTATTAACTTTCACCCTCCCGTTACTTAAGGCATGTTGTTCAACTAATACTTCAACGGTCATTAAGAGTTTCGATTACTAATTACATAAATAATTTATGCAAGCATTCCCAGATGCAGCTCGTATGATAATAGACGATACAATGATTACTCCGACTGATGCAACAAGCTCACACTCACAACACATTAACACTATTATAACTTTAATTACATACAAAAGGCCACATCACATCATTCAGTCACAAAGCGCGAATATTTCTAAAATGAGTATAGTTGTTCTTTCTCACGAAGTCAAACGGACTATGCATGTTGTCAAGCGTGCAACGTAGATTGTTTTAGTGTGCGTGAACAATAAGGTCGTGACTGAGCACGTCTAAGCTCACTCATTGGTTACGCACACTAAAACAATGCATATGCGCATGCTTGACAACATTAATATCCAAACGGACTTCGTGAGATAAGGCAACTAAAATGGGACGCCTATGTTACAAAACAGTTCAAAATATGCATGTAATGTTCATCTAATAACTTTAACTATGATTTCGAATAACATCGTTAATATCCTAATTATTGTATTAAATTATTTCTATTGTACAGTCCTAATATTTGTCAACGTACGTCCGTCTAAATATAATGAGATTTTGACGAGCCTCTGGTACCTGGCCATCTGAACGCAGTTGGCAAGTTTCGATATATCACACTCGCCTTGAGAAAGACACCGCAGCTTCACGCATACGACAAACAATTTGTTCACTATAAGTAAACGAGTCACTATCTCACCGAAGTGACTCCTAGCACGACATTCTACAAGAGGAACTGTATCGTGCATATCAAAGGTTTGTTACAAATTTTGATTTCTAATTTCACTAATAATGATAATTTCTTTAAATATTATTTACAAATATTCTTTACATTGATAAATAATGAGTTCACGAGTATAAATTTAGATTACAAGAGTATTACGACGCGAATATTATAATCATTGAAATGATGTCTTTCCATCTTGAGCAATACAAATTCGTACCAAAAATATCATCTTTCTTTGCAACCCGCTTAGAAGCAGTGATATGACTATATATCACACTATTCGTGAACAATACTAAGTACATAGAGTATTATGAATTAAGATGTTAAAGTAATGACTAATTCTTTGCAAAAAAAGCAATGATCTTTTGTGCGGTAGAGATACTACAGATGACGAGTAACTTAAGTGCAGTGCTGAGTTGAAGGAGTGTAAAGTGGATAGGCGCATGCGATTAAGATTTTTAAGTGTTACACTCCAACACCGCTGCTAGAAATTGGTTTAGCCTAATGTGGGTTAGCGTTTGGAATGGTTTGTAGGTAAGGGCTATGCAATTAGTACAGAACACCTGTTATACTATCCCACTATGTCCGCATGGTACATTTTAGCTACCACAGACCGAAACGGAAGGTTGACGGGGAAGGCTGCATGCTGTTAGTTCATATGAAAGTGTTAACTAATCCGTGGAAACCAAATGATCTAGAACATTCTACCGCACTAACTGATAATGGAAATGTTGAAAAAGCAATACTTATTCTCGCTACAAAGTACACACGCTAAATACATAGTATTATTATGTTACACAATTTTTATATTACAATGATAATTTTAGACATCAATTTCACATTGAAATAATTTATCTAAACACCAATTTGTTGGGTGCCTTTCTCTTGGCAGTAAGGATTGTCGATTATTTTAGTATATATTTAAATAAGTTCTTCCTTCGAGTATGAGATTTTGCCCTTAAAAATAAAAATAGGTAAATAATTTATCTATATCACATTCCATGAAGAAAATATTTACTGTTCATAGATACATGGTAAATGGTTATTCATTTACAGTAAATATTTCACTATATTGATTCTTAGGATTAGTTTATATACAGTCCAAGACCTTCAAGTGCCTTAAAACGTAAGACTAGATTTTACTTCTACTGGATAAGAGATGTAACAGAATGATTTTAGTGATGTTACGAAAATTGAGAAGAAAATATGAATACCTAGTATGGGATAAGATTTACAACGAAAACAAAAGAACTTAAAGTAGAAGGAAACATTGAAAGGTTAAAGGGCTTCCTAATAATACTAGACTTAATATATACAGAGTCCATGAACAGCTCAGTCCCAACCATTAGACACAATCACTTTCAAATTCCGCACAGTTTTCTGCACACACGCAATGTACCATTATAACACAATCCAACACCAACTCAATCCATGTTTAGGTTTCACGGCTATTTGACTTTGTACACTTTTAGGATTTAAATAAATTTCTACAGCGAAAAGTCTTTCAACAATTAAACTGGGAGATTTTTAGAAACCGATTTGCCGTGGAACGTACACATGGACTACGTTTACTTCTTCCCATAATTGCCGTTCAATCGCAACGGGCGCCAGCGAGGCTGCCAGTCGTGCTATGGTTGCCAATATCAGAAATCCTCCAACAAGACGGCATCGCGGGGGACTAGACCCTTCTGGTCTCCTCTGCAGCATAGCAAGTGCTGGTCATCAACCTCGAGAATTAGTCTGAGTCGTTCTCCTTCGTTAAAGGCGAGATGGCCTGAATCCGACGGAAGCCGATGCCATAGTGTTCTTACGTACCTAAAGACAAATTACTATAATCAGCAAGTGATAAATTACGAGAAGCATTTAAAATGAGAATTTTAAAGTGCGTGGAAAAGACAAAGATGTGGATATTAACGTTTAATGCTACTGTATATATTGTAATTTTAATTTCTCGTGTGTTTCTTTCATGGAGAACGATATGTGAGACGCATTAAGTTGATGATGATAATTAGATAATGTCTTTCCATTCACTTCTTACGCGTTAGGAAAATTCACACCAATAAATGTGTGAATTTTCCGAACGTGCAGGAATGGCTAAATAAAAATCAATTCATAATATTATAAAACAAAGTAAACAACTCAGAGCAGTTTCATGAAAATTTAAATTGATTGAGTATAAAATTTTTGGCAAAACATTTTGCTGTAAAAGTTACATTACAAAAGACTTCCATAACTTTATTTTTGCATTATTTTTGCTTGTATCATCTTACTACGTACTTATGCTTCTGTTGACTAGTAGTGTGGTGAGGTCTTGATGCTGAGGAGGAGGCGGCTCTTCGTGGAGCAGCCGGGGGTGGCGCTCGACCGTAAGGTAACGAGGAAGGTCGGGGCGCCGCGCCGGCTTGCCACGTTTGATCCACTCTTGAAGTCCTAAGCCCACATTAATATTATAATGCATTGCCCATTCTGTGACTTGGGGCTAGCTCATTCACTTGTTAAAAGTTCATTCATCACGATGCATTTTATTATGTAAAAGACAGACGTTTAAGATTGCTTGCAAGATTATGTCATAGAAGAGGTACTTAAGAGAGTTTTCTGGTATTTTTCAGTGCAAGAGGGAAACGTCATTAGGGTATCAAGATGCCAATTCCCATAGTTTGTAAGCAAATTCATCAATAGTAAACGAATAATCACCGAAATAAATAGAAAGAGTGTGTGTGAGAGAGAGAGAGAGACAGATATAGGTATATAAGAAAATATAAAATTTAGACAAGAATAACTGTTGAATTAAATTATTGTTAGAAATAACGCAACACACTGAAAAATAGAAATTTAAGTAGCCTCAACATAATAAGAGTTTATTTATACCTATTGGTGCCATTTAAAACCACAATGAATCATGCAAAACTTGTAAACTAACATCAAATGTTCAAATATTATTAATTACTGTTATTCAATGTATGATTTGAATGAGACAATGTCTCTTTTAAAATATTCTCATGCATGTATCTATTTGGTGAAACTTTGAATATTCTTGGAAGTTATCAGTTACCTATTATCATTTCCTTTAGTAATCATGCTGTTAAACAGAAAATTAGTAAGTCACTTCGTTTTTGGTAGTTGCATGACTGTTAGTTGTGTTATTTTGTCATAATTCTTGTTACATACGAAGATTTCTTAGCATTTGTGGTAGTTTTAACAACAGCTTCGTTTGATAGTCGAGGTTTGTATTCGGGGGTCTTCTTCGTCGCCTCAGGTATTCTGAAGATATTGTGTATTGTAGGTAATAAATTATAATAAAATTGTGTTGGAAACAGTGTAAAATTAGGAGTTTCTCCCGAGTTCTTGTCGTAAGAACACGTGTTGAGAGACTCCATTTTTAACCTTAATCAACCGTACAATTTTTGTTACCTTCTTTACTTACAATTTCACTTGACATTGGCAAAATGCGTACGCTTAAGGCGACGCGAGGCCATTAATTAAGAATAGAATAGTGTAAAATTAAAATGTGTTACCTGAAAACCATAAGAAAGCTAAGCACACTAAGAAGATCCATCACCATAGAAACAATGTGTATTTTAATAGAATAAAAACCAATAATCTAATAGGAAATTATTCTGTGTTTCCCTCATTTTGATATACTACCCACCAAGGATTTTGCTTATGATTTAATTTACAAGTAAGAAAAAATCGTCTAAATTAATTTCTTTATCTTCTTAGCTATCATATACAACGTTTATTGAAGAATTATTTACTACTATTTCAATTCTATTTTGATTCCTTGCAAGAAAAACTATTAATAGATCTAACAAAAGTATGGGAAATTTTATAACTAAGATGTCAATTAAATTACATTTTTAAGAAAAAACCATTCCCTTGTTTGGCTTGATTTGTATTTCGCAATAGATGCTTAGTCTGGCTGACTTGATTGCAAATGAAATTTGTCTAAAATCTTTATAATTATTGTTTTCTTCTGAAATAGCCTTGTCGAAATTCTATGACATGTAAGCAAAAACCGTTGACTCATAGATCATTGAAACATCTTCATACCTATAACTATAATTAATATCTTTTCTCTTACCTATTAGCGGGTTGAGGTGGTTTCTTACTGGTGACACCAGGTCTTGCTGAAGTACTACGCGGTGTACTGGTGGTTGGCGAGGAGCCTTTCCGTACTGGCACTGGTATACCACTAGAAATGGATGAATTTTTCTATTAATAAACAATAACAAAGTATTTAAATTCATACCAATCATATAGCCTATATTAGAAATCGTTACAAAACTTATTATGTAGGGGAGAGTAGCCAGTATTTGACCGGCTAATTGGATCTGCTTCTTTCTTGCTAAACGACAGTATTATTTTTCAGTGTCAATTATTGTATATAAAACGAGTTAACTACATCGCTGCCACGGTAATAGTGTAAAGTGTCGCTACTGACTCACCGCCATTTTATTGTGACTCAATTTAATAATAAGGCTCTTAGGCCCGTATTACAGAATGACACTCAGAAGTCAAACATGTCTTGGGAATCGTTTGTCACTTTCTATCAAGCACAAAGTGATAGAGACGTAGGACGCTCAAGTCGGCGTTGATTTTTGAAACTCATTCTATAATACGAACATTACAGTGATATTTTTTAAGGGTTACAAAGCTGGTACATATAATCCAAGAGCCAGTCCAACACTACTCTTCCCTTTTAAATATTGTGACAGTGAAATATAATTTTTGACAACCGTCTTGTCGGTGTGGTTAGTAAATAGTATGGGTCCTTGGTCCTAGTTAGTATCTACCCAAATCGGTTTTTACAATATTTAAGAATAACACGAACTTTGTTTATGAGCCTCGGTAGGATTGGTTTGTCTATTATTTGAGGATAATTATATTATTATTGGCGATTTTACAAAATCCTCCAATTTAAGTGCAAGAGTTTTCCTTGTTTTTATCCGTCTAACCTTTGTGATGTTTAGGTATGGAAAGTATTTCAAGTTTCATACGCGTAAATAGGAAGTCGTTTAAATTGTGTATTTAATTTTAGCAAAAAAGACAACCTCAACATTATATAACATATAGAAAAACATTATGTAAATATCTAAAGATACACCCTTGTCGTATCTACTTCCTTATGGCAGAAATGACAAATGACGAAACCAGAACAAGCAACCTAAAACTGTAAAAGTACATAACAAGACTGTGAACTCTATTACTATGATTTGAAGTTGGAAATTCGCAGAAATATGAAGTTTTTGGTAGTCCAAATTGTCGCCTTTAGTTCTTGGTGAAAGAAGTAAAAGTCTTGTCAAACTATACTATTAACTGTAAAACGTTAGGTATTGAAAACATCTAACCATTTAAACTTAACATCACAATGCAAAGAATATATAAACTGACCGATGTTGGTTTTTGGCTGGAGATTGGAGCGTGGGAGCTTGAGGTCGGACTGGCGATGACACAGGCCGTGGGATCTTCGAACCCCGGGCAGCTGCTGGCGAAGTCTCGCCTGAAAACAAACAAAATTTATTATTATACAAACACAAAGCTAAATATTTTTGTTATTACCCAGAAACACCAGAATTCTGTATTTATTGTGTTATTTGCGCAGCTGATAGATACTGTTCAGTTCTGTGAATATCTAAAAGGAAAAAATGTAGATTCCAGAATGTTTGAATTCTGCGAGTTGTTTAGTCTTCTAAGACTTGTTATTTTCTTTAATGAAAATAACAAGCCTTAGAATTTTTCAAAACATAAGTAATGTGATATGTACCAGACCTGTCCTTCTGTTTTTCTATAATGTTAGGTAATTAAGTTTGTGGAATATGTATCATGTGACAGTACTAAATAAATAAATAAACTCAATTCTTGATTTATCATTCTGTTAACAGGAGTAACACAAACCCTTCCTGGATAAATGTAGATAACGAAAGTGATATAGTTACAGGTACTACCTAGCCACAGTACAGCGATAGCACGGAACTATTGATAAACAAAATATGACAGTTAAATTCGGCATAATCGAAAAAAAACGATTAAATTTACAAGTATTCTTAAAAATCGATCGATATATATCCATCTGCAGCCTCATGCCTGCACTGCTGGTTAGAGAAGCTTACCGGGGAATTTCCTGTAAGTTATATAATGACCATATTATTATTTACCTGAAGGTGTGCTAGGAGTCTCGGCGTTGCTAAGCAGTTCCCATTTTAACTGTAGTCTACGGAACTTGCCGCCGCCGGAGTTGTTGCTGCCATTGCCTGTATTAGCACTAGCACAGCTTCCTGCTGATCCTGGCCTGAATTGCTCCTCGCTACTTGTGTCCAACTGTAACACATGGGCATCAACACAATTATCAAACAAAAATAATACAGAAAACATTTCTTACATAAAAACCTTCGATCGTCGGTTGTAGATGATCGAAGATAAAAACTATTAATAATATAAAGAAAAAAACTATATTCTTTTTGTACTGAATTAATACGAAACTTGCAAATGCTAGAACCCATCAGCTGGGTTTTCATAGATTATTATAGAAGAAATAAAATAAATCGCTAGTTTCTATTTTTACTATAGAAGACTAAAGATTACTCAAGATAAATTATTTTTAAAGAATATACAAATTTAGTCGAAAATGTCGATTATCATGACTGTGATGGCAACTACTATTTAGGAAATCTAGTAAAAATCATTAGTTATTAATATTATAATGATACTATAAAATAGTCTAATAGAACCTACAACGTATGAAATAACTGCATAAAATGTGAATTAAGGAAGCGTAAAAACGTAATGACACCGATGAATAAGCGAGATGCTGCAAAAAAAACATTAGAAGCTGTGCCAAACCAATCAAACTGAAAAGGGCTCAAAACAAAACAAGGGCTACGAAACGTTGCACACTCGATACACAAACTCGGCCAGTTACCTTTGCATCATTGCTAGTTGTTTTACTTGAAGGTTTATTGTTCTCTAGACTATCTGTGTAATCATCGCTGTCGTCGAATACGAGCCGATCAAATGCTTGCATTAACTTTGAACCTAAATGAACTCCTGACCATCTACGGTTAGTCTCCAGCTCAATCCTGCTGTTATTTGGGCATATATCGTACCCAATCGCAGTAGGATTGACACATGAACGTGGTCTGTTTTTCTCCACCGTCGTTTTTACGTTCGCCGAATCGTTTAGCAGATCGGGAGTGGAAGGTTCTTTGTTTTTAGGTTCTTTATGTCTCATTATGACGCTAGTGAGGCAATCGTCACTTGACAGGCCGCTCGATTGCATTGATCGGACCAATTTCAGCAAGTTCCGTTGATTCAGAGTTAATGGCGGTGTGTTAATTGAAGTGGGCTGTTAAATATACGAAAGTCATTTTAGCGTCATGCTCCATGCCGATTGTAGTTAGGTGGAATTATTTTGACAAGGTCAGACTGATATTGATTCGGAAACGTTTATTTGCATTTTATGAAAGCTGTGCACGAACGTCAATGCTAAAATAATCCGCTTGGAAAATGGCGCGCTGTGAGTCGTGATTCGTAAGCACATGCAATAAACAATAAAATGCAAATAAAGCGATATCTGCTTGGATAGCCAGTAGTTCAACATGTATTAGGTGTTTTATATGTTACTTGCACTTACTTACCAAATATAGCATTAATAGGGAAAACAACAAATCTCGTTCTTGTTTATTAGTTTGGTGTTACGTATTTATATTTTATGTTTGTGATTTGAAATGAGGTATAGAAAATATTGACTTACCCGACTAGCAGCGCGCATTTCGCTTTCTATCCTCTTGAAACTTCTGTGCAGTTCGCGCATTTCAAACATCAAGTCCAGTGAAAACGGAAGAAGCTTTAAGGGCTCCAGACTCGTCAATAAGGTATCCAATAGTACTCGACAACGAGGTTCTCCAACACATCCGGCAAGTATCAAAGAGTCTGGACCATAGTGTTTGGCAAGAATTGATTCACGAGTCCGTACGTATGACACCCAAGCGTCCACAGATTGTGAGCTGTAAATGAGGAGAAAAATAAAATGCATTTAATATAAATGTATATTTTACGAGTTAAGTGAATACATGCCACAGAGACTTACTTAAGTAAACCAAGGATGAACGCGTTGAACTTAACAAGACCTTCCGTTACTGCATCTTCGCTATTAATTCTCAAAACCAGCTCGTTCAAGGACTTCGTTATTGGCCCTAGAACACATTAAGGTTATTATTAAAGATTCATTCATGAATTTATTATATGAAAAATAGCACTAATATGTACTAAGAATAACTTGCCTTGTCTGGCAGTTGCTTCAACCATTTGCCACACAGAATTATTGACAGACCCAAATGAAGTTTCAATACTTTCTTTCAGACCGTCTCTGAAGATTGCGTACAAAGCGGGACATAGTGCGTTTAATGCAATTTTGGCACACGCTGGAGATTGTTTTGAATCTCCTAAGAATGCCAGCTCGGCTTGATCAGTCGCTGGGGAGAAGTGCTGAATTAACATTTCCACCGCATCGGTCACGTTAGATACTAATGCTGTAAATAAAATAAAAACGTTAATTTATATCAAATAAAATGAATACTGGTATAATAAAATTACCATTAATTTCATGTAGTTACCTCTTTTTTGTGACACATCGATAAAATCATATTTTGCTCTTCCTTCGTAATGAGTAGGACTGGCAAATTCATCAGGGCTTACTTCACCTTCTTCACAAATCGGTATTTCAGCTAAGTTCTTTCCCTGGTAAATTCGTACAACAATTATGTATCTAAATAATGCCAAAATGTTTAAAAATAACAGGTTCATTTATTATATAAAAAGCACAAATGAAAGATAAATGAGCGATACAAAATAAAAGGGTTTTGAAATTAATGACAATAAAAATACAAATCATAAACTAAGCGAACCAAAGGTACTCACAGAAATCAAATGGCAATGGCAGGAACAACAAGAATACATGTAAATTTAAGCTTTACCTGGTAGTGTCTCTGGGCAGTCACTGCAGACATATTTGGTGAATTCGGCGGAGTTACTATATCGCCTTTTAATTCATCCAGAGGTCTTAAATGAATCTGATGCCCTTCCAACTTAGCATCTGATTTCTGGGCGAAGCTCACAGACTTTTTACTATTACAACTACTACCACTTGAGTCAGTGGACCTTTGATTCTCCTCTTGTGATTTTTTCATTTGTAGAAATTTAGATACCTGGTTTCTTACCTTTTGTACTTGATTTTGATCCCACTCATCCATATTTTGACAATTAAGTCCACTTTGTTTTAAGAATTCTTCTAATTGTTGCAGGTCTGCACTACTGATAAGAGCGCCTGGTGGTGGAAATTCTGTATATTCAATTTTCTTTGTTCTTGGTTTGGGCATTGGAGGCGTGTGTGGTCTATGATATTTTAATTCATTAGATTTTCCAGATTCTAGACTACTTTCTGTACCAACTCCTTCGTCTTGGTAATATTCATTGTAATCAGCATCTTTATCAGCAGCATCAAGAAACTGTTGTGACAGACGTTTCGCTGCTAAATCATTATTTTTTCTATAATCTACATTTTGATTTTGTAAGTAATATGGTTCCTGTAGTGAACGCCTTTTAGTTTTATGTTCAGTTGCAGCTGTCATGCAAACTAGAGGATCTTGCATAAAATCCTCCATATCAAACATGCTATACCGCTTTGTATGAGAATTGGATTTTCGTGTCTTATCCATAGATTTACGTAGTATACTCTTTGGTAATGGTGGCCTAGGAGGGGCCGATTCTCCTTGTTTAGCAATTCGGTTTTGTTCCGCTAAAGACAACGTCCGCCGAGGAATTGTAGGATTGATTCTTTGCCCATCGTTATTCACAGCGCTAGCTTCCGAGCTCGTAGCGCTGTCATAGCGGTATACGAATAACGGATTGTAATTACCAGCTGGTGCTGGGCTGTTTTGAGCTGAAGAATCTGTTAACATCGTCGATGAACCCCGATAGCCAGATGATGGTTGAGTTGCAGTACTTGAACTTGAAGACACTGCAGTAGTATTTCCTGTTAAATTATTACAATCGCAACTCATTGGTCTATTTTTAGATTTCGAAGATGGTGATACATTACAATATTTTTCTGCGCATTTTGTATTTTGCATAAGTTCTGGCAATTCTGATAAAAGTTGTTTGCATTCCATTGGTAGCAAAAAGTTAAGAGAGTCCCAGTCTTTTATATGACCCACTCCTTTTTTCTTTAGCATTTCAACGTCATTGCATGAAAATGGACGTTTACCTTTAACTTGTAACCTATTTCTCCTATTTTCACTTGACTTAGGAGAAACTTTTACTTTTATTGGATTGAGGTAAATGTTTGGTCTACCGTTCAAAAAACTTATATCTGGTAATGTATAATTTGGATACAACACGAAAACAGGTTTTTCACAATCTCCTTCTTTTAGTTTTTGTAGAAATGAAGGTTCGACTAATTTCAATAATTCACGCTCATGTGAGAGGCTTGATAAATGCATGTTCGATGTTTGCATACTTTTATCTATAGTGTCGACTTCGATATGAGTTGAAGTCGATTTGTGGTCGCTGGGTTCTCTGTGTAATACTTTATTCATTCTTGTAATCTGTGTACCGTCGGACTCTGAACAACTTGATATGCTAGCGCTCGTACCTGAAGACTGAGAAGAAAAGGACTTTTTATTGCTTCTTAATTTTGACGGACTGTTCGTTACATTTATATGCGTTCTTTTAATATGATGTTTATTTACTGTGGCATATAAATTTGTGTCACTATCACTGAGTTTAATGCCGTCGGCGGTTTCTTCTTCTTCAATTAGAACTTCATCGTAAACTCTGTTATATGGATTAGCTGGCGGTATTTCTTCATAGATTGTTGAGTTGTCAATATTGCTTGGTAATTCTGCTTGCGGTCGCTCTGACAACTTGAGGTCTGATTTTTGCTCTCCTATGGATTCAGCACTTTCACCGCCAGAACTTGATGGCCAGCACTCTGATCGATCTAATTGATCCATGCATACAATTCCATCATTACTCATGCTCTTTTGTTTCATGAACAATTTAACTAAGTTAAATTGTTGTTTTGTTTGACTCTTATCAGAAGAAGTTTGATTTTCTGTTGATGATGTGCTCATGGGCTCCGAATGTTGACTACCATGCGATGATCGGTTTTGCGAAACATCATAGACTTTCATACAAGTCGGAGTACCTGTTAATCTTTGGTTGGTAGTAAAGGAATCGACCTACGAAAATAATAAACGTTTAATGAGAATAACATCCTGTTAAGGAATGGTACGTGTAGTACGCAATTCGATTATTCTACTTACTGTTGAGGTGCTTAGGACATTTGAGTTAATAGAGCTACTTATAAGTTTTCGCCTATATAAATTAGGTAAACTTTGGCTTTTAATTACAGAATTACTCATTTCACTTGTGACATCAGCAGCATCACTAGAATTTTCATTATTATTGCCTGATGGATGCCTAAAACAAAATATGTCATTGTAAATAATTATTATCATTAGAAAAATCGTGAAATAAAATGCAGAATTTTATGGAAGAATCAACATTACCTCCTTAATGGTGATTGACTGGTTTGTTTCTTTAATTTACTCCACGTAGTTAAGCCTAAATCACTTCTGGCCATAGAAGTTGTTAATTTATTAGTTAATTTTTTACATCTTTCTAATAACTCTAAATTCCTGCGCGTTCTTTCGTCGTTATCTAAAATTACGTTCAATGCTTCTTTACCCAATTTGTCTGAAAGTAATTGTTAATTGTTAGAATCTTTGTAAACCTTATCATAAGTCATTCATTATGATTCAGTGTAGGGTTTGTCATCAAAATAAAACATCATTATCTCACTAATGGTTACTTGTTTCTCTTAATTAAGTAACACGTCATTTTATCTACACTTTGTATATCTTTGTGAACAAGCATCTTCAAGGCGAGCGTGTACTAATTTCTGAACCACCTTAGACCCATCATCACTTTTCATCAGGAGATAGTGGTCAAACGCCTAGCCTATTTAAAAATAAAATAAAAAAATAAATTACGTAAAAAATCGAAACTTTTAATGATTCTAATTAGAAAATATTTTAAAGAGTGGTGGTACATGGTTATTAATTCTATATCCAATTGCACTGTGGACCTTCACTTTAGAGAAGATCGAACTGTTAGATCGAATCTACTTTGTAGTGTTGTATTCCTGGGCTGCTCTAGAGCTCATCGAGAAAGCGCTATTGAGCAGAGGAGCATTTGTGTTGTAACCACACTGCACAACGCTTTCTCATGAGATTTACATTCAGCGCTTGATTGATACGTTATGATAAACGATGTTACCTGTTTTGTATGTTTGTTATATAAAATTACAATCTCCTAATATTTTCCAGTGCATGTTACGTTCAAAGAAGATAGTTTTACTCACCATGTTTTTGATTGACGGCAAGTTCGGCGCACTCACTGTCCTCTGAATATGTGGTGAGACTGCCCTCGAAGGCTATTGTGTAATTGTCCTTATTGGCTTGACAGGTAAGGATGAGATCCTGCTCTGTGGGCAGCTCGCAGTCGAGGCTATCCACGCTGAAGTGGACGCCATGAGCTCCTTCTTTCACGGGTGAGAAGAGGAGCTCCGACTTGCATATCGACATTGTGTTGATCGAACCGACTGATTCTTCACCCTGAGTCACGAGAAAGCACGAACTTTAAGGTCAATTTACATACTGATGGGGCCTATATTGAATCTTAAATCGGTAAAGCATACATAAATACTATTGGAACGTTTGGAAAACTTCACTAGACGGGGCGTTCTCGATATCTTTCCAAGAAGATTTCGAAACACCCGCACATAGTATAAACATTTACGCTTAGCTATAATTTTGGACGCGGATGTAAGTCGCGTCTAAATAAAGGAACTGCACCGTTTCGTTGCAGCTAATGCTATGAATTGAGCGACTAGCCGTGCTTATTAGACTTAGTAATCTATGTGGGGTATCCTTGTTTATAATCAGAAGGCGATTGTCCAAAATGTAATCTAGAAATGTTTCATATCGACATTTTTATGATTAACCGTAATAGCATTATTAACGATCAATAATCAGTTTTGAGAGTACCTTAGCAAGGTCTTAAGGAAAATTTATTGGTAAATAATAGAATTGTGTTGGATTTCCAGAAAAGCTGTAAGAAGCCGTAAACAGGACACTACAATATAACAACATGGCGGACCAGCGTAGTTGTTATCAATGTAATTCCCTTTCCTGCTACGAATGAGGTCACAAACCAAATGACGAGTCATCACGCAACTTGTACCTATTAAATATACTACTTACCACATCATTACTAAAAAAATGTATCTAAAATGTTTATTTCATTTCATAATCATCAATAATAAGATAATAATTAAAGTAATATTGAAAAAAAGTGTAATTAGTAGCACATATGAGGGTAAAGTAAATAAAAGCATCACAATGAACTACAATAAATTAAATGTTAATAAATAAAATATAAACAATAAACATAATAATTGTGATGTTGTAAGTGTTATTGCAGAGTTTTTGGTGATTATCACTGATGAGATAAATAAATTTTAAAAAAACTAACGAATGTAATTGTTTTATAACTTTCAAAATAAGACTACTAGTGCTCTGTACGCGACTTCGTCCGCATGGAATTAGGATATAAAAATTATAGAACTCAGTGAAAATGTAGAATTTTACCGGTGAAAGAATTAGTAGTTTTTGAGTCTATTCATTACAAACATAAATATCTTTGCTTTTTATAATATTAGAGAAGAAAAATATTTGTTTTTTGCCTCCCATATCTACTGATAATTCTAATAACGTAGGCCATATTAATACATATCTTATGATACGAAACTTACTGAATAATATCCATTGAACGCATCCCAATCATACTCGGTCACACCCATTTTTAAATCTACCAGTTTATTTCCACTGTCTCTAGAAACACTAAATCATTCACCAACTGATTGTTACTAAATGTCTTTGGCTTCGTGCCGTTACACTCAATGAGTCAATAACTTCATAGGGCCCGGAGGGTCTTATCTAACACAAACACAATTATCTATTAAGTCTGTTAAAAGTTCACTTTTATTGGAAAAGTAACACGTGATTGACTGCATTGCTAGAAATTACGTAGAACACAACTCTCAGCAGCCCTGGACGCGACTGGGGCAGCAAGCGTATCAATTTTAATATTAGCTCCTGCATGTCCTTCCCAAACTGTTACGCTGGTACTAATGAATCACGTATCACGACACGAATAAACTAATCATGCGTCTAAGCCGCATGAAGTTCAGCGTATGTTTAATACTAATGTGAATAACACTTGAAATTGATATTAATGAGCACAAAAGTGGTCCTATTTACTACTAATAATTAGATAATGTCCTTAAGTTCGCCAACATCATTATGTTATTTGTACTTTACAAATATTAAACCCTATATGGACAATTCTCATTAAGAAAGTAACGTCTTAATGAGTAGTTTTATGGTTTCCTATCTGGGGATCGATTTTTAATAAAAGCTAAAGAATGAGCAGTTTACGTTTTAAATGTAAAAACATTTTGGTACCCATTGATTTAAGGTAAACTAATACACCCTATTATTTACGTCACACCGTCTTTTAGTGTCGCTAAACCTAGTACTTGCTCATATCTTTCAGTTTTAATCATGGCGGCCCTTTTTAATCAAATTTTTATAAAGTTGAGACATACTTTATTAAATAAAACATAAGCACGATTGCATTTTATATAGGATTGTATAATTTCAAAATTGAGCCCTAGAACGATTTAAATCAAATAATTAACGTTGTAGTTTTTATCATATTAATAATGATAAAAACTACAATGTTAATTATTTGAAACTTTTAACACTTTGAGAACATGTGGATGCCAGGATAGACTTCATTGGTAACGCACACATGGTGGCAGTATGCGCGACCACACATATAGATAATTAAATATAGCGCACTCACACATCAGCCGCGGAGGAGGGAATGACTGGTATCACTGGGGGAGTAGCGAGCACACTATACTGATTGACGCAATTGAACGTGGACATGCACACATTGAAATTGTTCCTATTTTATATTTACTACTTGTACATCCCGTGGGAGCAAAGTACGACACTTTGAATCTTTATAATGTAGGAAGACTTGTTACGAATGCGAGCCACCTATTCTATTTTCAATGTTTTTTGGTGTGCGGTGTCTTTGGGGACTTTAATAACAGTTAAAAGGACGTGACTTTCGTAACGTTATTTGTTTTGCTGATTTCTTGAGAACTTGAATATCTTATTTGGATAAACATGAAGCGCTAATTCATGCTATCGATATAAGAGCATAAAACATACTTTTAAAGGGTATTGAAATCTTAAAATAATCAAAATTCTTAAGAGGATAATTTTCACTTTGCTTTAACTTTCCCAACGCAGTAAATTTTAAAAATGTTAATGATAAGAAAGTTCTTATAAGAAAATACTAATATAATTTATAAATGGGAATATCTGAGTTATAAATACTTAATTAATAGTAAGGGATTAAAGTTGGGCTATCTAATGTTTTTCCATGAGACAATCTGAAGTAGCCGAAAAGTCACAGACGAAACCTCATAGTTCTGATACTGGACAAATAATTCTTATCATAATTTTTTTTCATAAAATTTATGCTAAAACGTTATACAGAATTCTCCTGACACTAAAATATTATTTTCAAAATTAGCGCGGAAGAATGTATCCAATGCGTCATGCGCCATCTACAGTGAATGAGTGAAGCTTGCATTCACGCGGTGCTACCATAACAAAACAGATGGCGCTTTTCACAATATTGATTTAAACAGAATGTAGAAAACGCGCGAAATTTATGTAAATTTAGTGATTCATAACTATTGTGCTAGAAAGAGCAAAAGTGAAATGATATCCTTTTTTGTATGAATGTAGTGGAATGAAACATTGAACAGCGATGTGGGCGAACCTGAAAGCTACTGTTGATACTGATACTGCTGTCGAATCGAAACCTTTCCATGAGAGAACTTGAAATGCTGGCGAACATCTCGCCCCGGGGGTTACTCTGCAATACACCACACAAACAAATCACCCAACAAGGTTAGAGGTATAGAACTGAAAAATAAACATAAGTACATAAAATAATAAACAAATATTATAACAGAAATATAAGAGTTAAATTCCAACACCATAGTAAAATTAAATAAATTAAACATATTTCAATACGTGAAATGTAAAAAGAAAAAAGGTAAAAGTCTTTGTTAAGCTCAGAATTAAGTTTAACTTAAAATTTCCGACTTAAATGGTTTGTTTGAAATGAATATCACCAAGATCGTCTAATAATCACAAATGCAGCATTTGAAAATGATAATCTTAATGGATTCATATGATCTAATTTCTGAACTAGCTTCAGTGCAAGCGGTGAAATCTGCTATCCCGCAATACCATAACAGGAATGAAACCGATTACATTACAAAATGAAAGTTGATGTCCCAACAACTTTGTGCACTGTGCTAGTTGAAACCCAACCTTTGGCAGTCGAATTAAAATTGAAGACGGAGCAAAGTAAATACCAGAATTAAATTACTACAACCGTGGTATAAAATTATTTTGATAAACTTTTCCTTGTATAGCATTGTAATTACAAAACGCTTAATGGCTTCATTTTGCCTTAAGTTTATCATTATGATCTCTTAGTATCACGTAAAGTTATTTTACGTTTTTGAAGTAACTCTGAGAATCCTATCAGTTCTCGATCTGAGAATTTTTAAGAAACAATGCACACAAATATGACTTGTCTTTTGTTTACGAGCTTTCGTGATGAAGATACAATACTTGTTTTTTTTTTTTTAGGGAAACAATAAACCGAGCAACTAAAAACTCCAGAATGAGTGACTAAAATCATTAAATTTTTCATCATTATTTTGTTAGTCATCCATTAATAATTTTCTTGAGGCCCACTTATTATTTGCATAGGTTTAGGATAGGTTAATCTACTGACCAGTTAAATACGATCCATTGTTTTAGTGAAACATTAGCGTGAGTATTGTATACTAATTTATTAGATCCACATGACTACTTACATCATGAGTCCGGTCGTCAATGATGGTGTCGTGAGGCAGATTGGCGGTCATAAGCAGTGCGTGGATATCTTCGGTCTTGAAGCTCTCCATATCAGCCTCCGCAAGGTTAGCGTCAAGATCCCTGGCGATGTCGTTGTAACGGGATGTGAATTCAAAACGGGACGCCAAGTCACTTATACCCTTGTAGGAGGCTGACACGGAGGAGAGAACTGAGGTGTGGTGGCACGAACCGTCTCGAAAAATTGGGCTGAAAATACAAAAAAGGCATATAAGGACTGCGAGTAATATAAATTATAAAAAAATAAGTTTTATGAAGAGGTGATAACTTTTTTTTTTACCTAATTATGTTGCTTATATTTTAACACAGTGTTATAAAATCTACACATACATTTCCATGAAAATATTTTTCTTTATACTTAACATTTTTTTATAACATTTGCGCTAAATTATGTTAGTTTCATTTTCTTGGATGGATTCATCGTATATTCATGTAATTCATACTAAGAAATTAAAGAATTAATTTATAGAACAAAAATCAATCAAAAGAAACTCCAGTCTTTTATACATTTTCCAATATTACGGGTATTGTAAGGAGAGCAACTAATTTAAATCAGGCTGAACTGGAAGAAAAGAATGTAATCGGTATTAATTATTCAACAAAAACTTTAATAGAACAAAGATTCTTCACAAAATATTTTTTAAAATTGTATTTATGTATCTAAACTGCTCATAAAATCTGTTGCTGGGATCTATACAAGAAAAGAAAATAGCCCGTTGCTTACTGCACCTTCTCACAAGATTTTTCAAGTGAGAATTTATCTTATAAGGCAACTATATTTTTATGTGACCGGTGCAATAAATTCTACACTTTACAAGACGGGCAACCCACACTTATTGCACGCCACTAACCATCCGAGAGTATCATGATTATCTAGTTTGGTGGCTTATAAAAGTTTATTAGACCCATATTACATTATGATACTAGATTTTTACGAATTACGATACACGATTTATGCATTTCTAATGTGCGTAAATTTTAGTAATACAATGTAGCTTCATTGATTCATCCACTATACGATTTTTACTAACTACTACCGTTTAAAACTCGTAACATTTGCAGTACTATAAATCAAAGTCAAAATTTCTTTATTCATTTAGGTACAATTTGTACACTTATGAAAGGCCTTTTTCTGAGAAGAACCGACAAGAAACGCAACAAGTTTTATCCTCCCTTTACAGTTTTTATAGCATTGATTTAGAAAGATTTAATTACCAGCGTTATCTACGGAGGCCGCTAAAGGCACACTTATCAGCCCGGGAAGAGAACTGTACTGTATTGCCTCTTTTTACTACGTTCCGTAGCCGCGTGATGCTGGCAGAGTAGAATAGCATCACCCCATATCCTCCAATGGGTGTCGTAGAAGGCGACTGATGGATCAGCAAAGGGGTATTGATCACCTTATACTCCGTCCACCAATCCGCATTGGGCAAGCGTGGTGGACTATTGCCTAAACCTCCTTCGATGACAAGGAGAGGCCTTGTGTCCCAGCAGTGGGTCGAATTATAAAGGCTGTTATGATGACTACGTTCCATAACTGTTCTGTAGGGTTCATAGTAACATAATATTTACAAAAAACTAAAAACAAGCTTTTAAAAAAGGCGTTCCCTATCCGAGCTGATAAGTGTGCTACGATCTTAAAACTACTGGTCGATGTATTAATTTGTGATTGTACTTACTTATAATCAAGAAACCATAAGTAGCCGGAGTTGTCGCAGTGCGCGTCGAGATCATCGTGCGCAGAGTGCTGGCTCCCGGTGAGGCTGGTGTTGCTATTGCAGTCTTCGTCCGCGGCGACTCCGGGGCTCGCCGCCTTCAGCCCCAGCCGTGGCGGTGGCCCTGGAATTGTGAAGGGGCATGTTAATTACATGCGCAAAAACGTTATTTTTTACTTTCTCGTACGTAGTATAGAGGAAGTCTTGTAATCGTCAAAAAATCGACCTCGAGATTTTCACGGTCTTACACGTTTTGGACCTCAAAGAGTCCAAAAATATTTTTTTTGGAATTATGTCTGTGTGTGTGTGTGTGTCTGTGCTTTAGCACGATAACTCGAGCATGCTTTATCTTATTGCAACCAAATTTAACATACGTGTATGACATCAAAATATAAGGTTTCTATCAACCTTTGAGTCGTTTCCGCTATACGAGAAAGTCAAGGGGAGACCACTCCCGATTTTTTGTACAAAACGTGTCGCCGTCTATCCTTAGTCGATTCTATCAATTTAAGTCTGTCTATAATCGAACGGAGATCACTTATTATAGGTAGGTGCGGGTAATTTTTTTTGTGACTAAGCGTGGTGGATTAATTAATTGTCACCCGAATTTAGACGCCATTTTTGGTGTTATGACAGTGCTACTTGCGGTGGCAGTTGGAATTAAAACTTTCAAAGCAGCTGGCGTACCGACGATGCGCCCCGTATCCGCCTGCGAAATATACATTCATAATAGGCATTCCTACCATCAGTGTATTATTAACCTCTGTTTCAATACGGTCGTCAAAATTATATGTAGTTACTTATACGGCAAATTCATCTATATTTTTGTACCGGATAACTCCTTAACGTGATTAATTAATCTATTTCAATAATGATATGTTTTGGAGATGGGAAAAAACTCTAACAGTAAGTGGACAAGTTTGGTAAAAGAGGTCTCGAAAATAGCTTTTCTCAAACAAGAATTAGTGTCCCTTTGGTTAAGATGTTGTGACGGAAAAGTCTTAAATAAATAATTACTTATTTTTAAGTAGCTGTATGATACTTAATTGACAACGAAATGCGATACAGGATCAACGTTAGGATTATTGGATGAGTTCATGGTAAACAAAAATGATTGATATTCATGTCGCTAATTACTGACATATTTGGTTAACCGCTCGTAATTTGATATTTTAAGTCATGTGGCAAAAAAGAAAATGTTGGTAGGTAGTGTAAATCTTTGCAATGATATAGTTTCTGTAGTTGTGCCTTGCGCTTAGAAGCACTTCCTTTAAATGCAGCAACGTATTCATGGAAAACGTTCGTTGAGTAGCAGAAGATCAATATAGTTGATAACAATCTTGATGAGAACCCATCAACATTATGTCAGAAACTTTGCAACATGCGGGCAGCCAGATAGAAACACAATATATAAACAAAAGTTGATTACGATATTGCCTCATCAGGCACAATGTTCATTTAGAAAGAACAAACCATCTATGTACTGTGGAACACACATTAATTCATATTAATAAGTAGGTAAGTGTTATAGGTTAGATTAATAAATAGTAAAATAAATTAAATTGAATATTTTTAGTCTCCAATCAAAACATTTGCTTAAATGGAGGCTCCATCCACCGTTTAGGTAAGGATATTATGTATTTAACGAAAAATTTACTAATATTTTTATCCACGCCTATATTATAATCAATGGTTTTAATCATTGTTCATTTCTAACGTTGAAAATATGTCTTAACATTATATTCTAATTTAGTGCAGGTAGAGGAATTAAATCTCATTATAATGTATCACTTAATAAAGACATTTTAACTGAATTATAATTGTTTATTACAAATGCGAAAGTGACATTGTTTGTTACGCTTTCACGGTTCATGGATTTTGGTTTAGATATGACTCTGGAGACGGTTGTAATATAACTATTATATCTCACGAAAATACACCTAGGAACCGCAAGCGAAGCCGTGAGTACCTAAACACATTATATTTATAATATATCTTATTTGACTTAGAAAACATTTTAATGCACATTTCCAAATAGGTTCTGTGACATACACATTCGTAGCTACTAAGAAATTGAAAGAAACGTTAGTATCTACAGATCTAGATTAAAAATAGGCATTTTATAAATAAAAGCCATTTTACAACCTTTAAGGACAACGTCAGAATATCTATGTAAAATTGAAGGTGACAAAACGGACCGTGCAATTGCTTTGCAATGATTATAAATTGTGGTTCTCCCTATGGCGCCACATTATGCCGTCAAGAGCAAGGTATTGAAATACTAAACCATAGTGGTAGTTGTTTATTCTATGAAGGCAGTGGGCGGGCTGGCTCCGTCGTGCCTTGTAGGGAATGTTGTCGTGCATCCAGAAACAGAAACAAGGAAAACCAACTCGAATTAGCTTTGTATTCGAATGTGAGGTTGGTTTTAAGTTACTACAAAATACATCAGGTTTTTCGTTTTGGAGAGTTCAAACAGTATTCGTGTTCAATACGTTTTGGTGCAAATCATTTGGAAAATGTGTCGATTGAATTTTGATAAGAATTGGAAACTTAACTTTAAAATGTAGAATAGAAATAAACTTTATCGTACACAGCCTCGTAATAAAGAAAAATTTAAAAGAACATATTAACAGAAAAGTGTGCAATGGGCGAGCTGATGATGCTGAGAGATCTCTTCCAGGCAACCCTAGGATGGATAGGAATTATAAGATCAAAAACAGTGAAGATGGCGATGTAGATAATTCTTCAACTTGTGACTTAATATGGATTGACAGACTTGAGCAAACTCCTCATTTTCTCACAGTCTTGTGAAGATCAGATGGAAGAGTAGACGCTTGAATAGCGATAGATCGCGAACTTGAGTCCTATCCGTGGTTTGATCACGGCAGATTCTTTTTTAAGAATATTTAGACAATTATTAGTCTAAATAGAGGAATTCGATAACGGCTATGAAAGCGTTCTTAGTATTCCACTTCACATTGGGTCATCGCAGTAATTTCACACACTATTCCTATCTCTTTCTCCCATTAACAGACGTGTACGTGGCAGTGGTGAAGTCATACGAACGCCAGTGTCAAATTATTTTACCAGTTTCTCAGAATATGGGTTTATATATTTCTTTTTTTCTAAAATTTCGAATATATTTCTTTTAAATTTTAAAAAATAGATAAATATTTGTATTAGTAATTTACAACTTTTTCTAAGACCTAACCTAGAACCTTATCAATTCACGGAGTCTATTTTTCAACTAGAACATTATATATTAAGCAAACTTTTCGTTTATTTGCGATAAAAATATCATTTTTATTATGGCATTATAAACGGTTAAAACTTTCATACATACGTCGCTGTTTATTTTTGTAATTTCATTCAACTTTCACCAATCTTTATATAAAGACGGTCATAGTTCTCAAATACCAGAAGTAAAGGTACCGATGCGTTACTAGAAGCTCAATGGGGTCAATAATCGTCACGCTCACATTGTACGCAACATACAGATATTTGTATTACGTAGAGTTAGACCGAATAGGCCTTGGCCTGAACGAGTAAACGTAACCAAAATGACTAGAGTTGACTCATCCTGCTCGAGATTAGTCCGGCAATTGTTTTTGTAAGTTACATTAATTAATAACCGCCGCCGTGAATCACCGGTTCCCTGTCACACCGCCCCAAATGTAGCATCGACGTTTATTTAATCAACCATAATATCAGCTTGTATAACGATAGTTGAATACTTTGCGGACAAATAACAAGAATGTCGGCAAGTGGGTGTAGCATGGGTGGACTTGGTAGCCTTTAAAATAGCCCGATATATCGAGCCAATGATCATTATCCGCCGTACAACTTCAGCCAGAGTAAAGAGTAACATAGCGATTTTTGATATAGAAAATTCAGCAAAGATCCTTGATATGGATTTGTGACATGAAGTGCCCCGGAAGAAGACTCACGGACCTGTGATAAGATTTGTATGGATGACAGTCTTCTCATGTAGATTACACGTGGCGGGTTGTTGTGTTACACCCCATATAAAATAAATGGCTTTTCCTATTCGCCGCATAGAATTCTTCCACCAGGATTCGATTTCAACATCATTCTTTCTGTAGCCAATATTTCTAACGTTATTACAAAGAACAAACTATTCATACATTAAATTGGTGTAGAAATAATAGGGTATACAAAAAAGATCATGTAAAGTGTAATTGAGGCCAATAAAGCACCGTTGCTGTGCTGCAGATGTAACGCATCCTCTGTCACCACTAAACCTTGAGTGTGGGTTAGACAAACGTAATTATTGCGTGAATAGAATCCTAAGAATGCATTATAACGACGTAAGTACATTAGTATTATGCATATGCACTACAACTTTTCTTTTTATGTTTTTGTGTTGTTTACCTCGCTATCTTCTTGTTTTGGTTGTCGTGTTTTTATTCGTCGGTCATACCAATTTGTTTACAAATTGTGTAATTTCTAAATTAGCAGGAAAGGGAAGCAGCAAACAACGATTGTCAAATGTGTTATTTTAGACGCCTAAACTTAATAAGATGTCATTACATATTTTTCTTTCACAGTTTTCAATTTTTTTTTGCAGAGACTCGTTACTTATAAACAAGGTTCGGAATTTTTTGATTTTGTCACATACTGCTGTCATCTTATACCTTTTAGCGAGTTAGTTACATTCCTTTAAAACATCAGTATTTTAATAAAAGGTGCGCTTTTTATCTTATATACCCAGTACTAGTGATACAAATATCTGCAGTGAAACAATTTTTTTATTCTTTTTATTGGAAAACAAACAGCATTTACATCACATAAAATTATTACAAAAACATTTCACAATGGCCAAAATAGTTCTCACCTGAGACACTCGCAACTTGGTAGGGTAAACAAAAAATAAATAATAACAATATCTACTAAACAACTAAACAAGATAATTATATTTTCTTACTGCACATTACTTACGAGTTTTTTTAAAGTTAGAAGGTTTGTTCATAAAAATATCGATGTCCCTATACTTCGAGTATATGCTGACATAGCCCTGACGATGAATCGGTTCCCTGCGTAGTTAGTTCTACAACGTGGAAGAGCAAATTAATGTAGATCTAGCACGCATGTTGGATCTCGGGCATCTCAATAAAGTGTATATTAAGCATATAATATACTTGTTGTATTGTATTCTTTACACTTTCGCTTAAGCAGTAGCAACATTTGTTAAAGTTTCTATAACAATAGAGTAATAGTGTACTACATTTCTAATAAACTCTGTTATCAATTCAGCGCAGACATCCCAGTAGGCGATGAGCTCACATGACAAGAATTTTAACTATCCCAATGCATTGGAATTTAAATGAGATTTATCTGCTGATATAGTGATATTTAAAAGACTATTAGACTTATATGTTGTGGGCTTCATATTCAACTATGAGCCAATTTAATAAACGCTTAGCAAGAAAATACATAGCATAGTTAAAGCATTGCTTTTGTATTTTGGCCAACAATGTCTGTATAGTATTCGCAATCTCCTTAATCCGCGTTTGACAAAAAGATCAATTTTAAAGGTACCTATTTATTTTGTTGCTATTGTTTTTCAATTCATCTTTTTATAAGAGTAGGTACCATCACATTTTCACTTACTAAACAATGTATATATTATGTGCCAATTCTTTTTCATATTTTCTAGTTATTCATAAAATCAATGCAGAATTTATATTTTTATAATCTTCTGAAGAAAACAAGATGACTTTTAATCAATATTACAAAATTCATATACACCTTGCGTCAAGTACTCGAATTCCAAATGGCATTCTAAATTTAACGGTAAAAGGCTTCTTAATTTTGTGGAATGCGCACCTACTGCACCGTTAGATTGTGTTTCATTATGTCGTGTTTTGATAATCCACAACAATCACTGGCCAAATTCCAGTTTTCGGAAAATCATGTCACGCGTTTTATTACTTCTATCTATCCGTTCCCGTTTTATTTTGTAACGAGACCAGATCACCGAGAAAATGTGCTAATGTATGTCTGAACTGAGTTCACATTTTTTTACATTACCCTCTGCGTCTATTCTTGTCTTTGCTCCAGTTAATCTTCATAAAGTGTCATTTTACAAAAGGAAGTGGGGTAAATATCTTAAAATGCATCTAACATAATCCCTTGACGGATGGCGTTATTAATCAAAAGCTGTTTTTAATGCGTGGAAAGATTTATACCATGTTCATATTGTTTATTTCCGAATATTTATCACGGATTAATATATTTCGGATCTTAATGTAATTGTAACTAATTCAAGACACTATGTTAATTTTTGGTTTCCGTATAAATATAGCCAATTAGCGTTTATATTATTCCATTTGTTTGAATAGTCAATAAAGTAACTATGAGTTATTTAACACAATTTTAAGTCGTGGGAATCATAAAATTGCTGTAAACAAGGAATCGAGGTCATTTCTAATTAATTAGAAGTTATTATAAGAAATGTTTTTCGTAATATCTTCTGCTGCATTAATTCTTTTATATTTTTGTTAACATCTTTTACGACATGCTCAACGTCGACGAGGAAATCGGGTCGGTTTCATATTACGATTATTTTAGGGAAACTTGAAAACACGGAGTACTAAGTCTTTGCTTGACAAGAACATATTAGTACACTTATCTGAACCGACACAGTTTAATCTCGTATTTTCCGATGATTCGGACATTATGAATATATTGAAGCTGTTTTGCAGACAGACAAGAAAGTTGTAATATATACTGTATAGGTAAATAAAGAGTGTCAGCAAAAATTACTTCTTTGATTGAAAAAAGGCACACTTACGAGGGCGTTAATAAAAAGTGAGAATGAGTATGTTGCCGGTAACTTTTATGAAATGTTTTTTTTTATATTTTTGGATAAAGTCGCTTTTTAGCAAAAACTACTTGGAATAAGGTTATTATTTAAAGCTGATTTCTGTTTAAGAACTCTTCAGCCGGAGCACCTCAAATTCATGTACTGCAGTGACTCTTCATCATTTTCGAATCTCTGTCCTCTCAAAGCTTCCATCAACCTTAGAAATCGACAGGAATCACTAGGTGCAAGGTCAGGTGAATATGGACCAGTATTTCGAAGCCAGCATCTCGAATTGCAGCCATGACAACGGCGGACCTGTGACCAGGGGCATTATCTTGCTGGAACAAAACATTTTTTGCTAGTTTGCCTAGCCGTTTCTCGCGATATTACCAACGCATTTTTTTATTTGTTCTGCATATAAAGAGCCTGTAATAGTAGCTCTATGATCAAGATATTTCCTCATAAACACCTCTTTACTATCCCAGAAAAGAGAGGTCACAACCGATGTGGGGTGGCCCGAGTGAGGGTCATCTTTGGTGGATATTCTTCTACGTTTAAATTAGGCGCACCAACGTGCAACTGTGGAATATTGATACTAAAATTCCTAAAAAAAAATTATAATAAAAATACTAAAAAATGGTGGTGTGAGTATGAGGATATTTGTATTATGTTGACTCGGAGGAAGTATAGTCTTATTATTTGACATTTCGCTACAATGTGTAATTTAATGAGACAGACTACAAAATTGCAGCCTTGTTATTAATACGAGTTCAAGTTCTGTCGTCGTCAAGAGCAGATTACGGAAATGTCAATTCGGTCACTGCCGGTTCCACACAAATTGCTTTAAAGTAAGAATTGACCTATAAAATTTACTCGCTTACCGAAAATAGGTTGAGTTAATTATAAATCGCCAGTGTTTGTTGACGTAATGGAAATATGCGATAAGTAACATTGTTTCCAAAACAGAAGTTCACTTTCCTTTTAGAAAGTAGAAAACAATATCGTAGCGAATGTTGTCATAACATTAGCACAAACTTCTACAAATGTGAGACACGGAAACATAAGCTACCTTTCACCTCTTCTGCAAGCACTGCCTAATAAGGTCTCGAAGGACCACCACGGAGATATTTGTGGAAATCGACCATAAGTCATTTATAAGTCGTGTGTGTATCCCGTTATATCGGGTTTCATGTTTGATAGTATTGTAATGGATGTTGTAATATAACTAGCAACCTTCGAACTTCGTGTTCCAAGAATATAGATTCAACATCCGACAGTGTTTTATTTAAAAAAAAAAACGAAATCAAGATCATACAATGTTCATGGAGGCTTTAGAAATATCCATCTTTAATAAATTGGAATAGAAAAAAACGTAATACCAAGCTACTAACGAAAGAATGTTCTTAAGCCTTATTAATAACTGACTAATAGTAACAGGTTAGAAATTGAAATTTTAGAAATGAAGCATTCATGGGATTAAAATACCATAAAAAATATATAGCCTCTTAACTTTTTATATTATTAAAACCTTAATACAGGTAGATGCCATTATAATTCCTTATTTAAATAGGACACTACGTTCGTGACGGATTAGAAGGGTTAGCTGACGTGCTTGAAATTAAAATACAATCGTACCAACGGTCACAGTAAGCTGTAACAATAATATATCTTAAATTTGTATTCATAGAATTATCCCTGCAGACGATTCACCCATACCGTACTAAAAGCTGTATGTAACTTTATTAGTGTTATGGGGGAATTTTATTACAAAGCTTACTTAGCGAGAGACGAATGGGCCCCTAATAAGGATCGACTACAGTTTAAAGCAACATGAGTCACAAGAGAAGTAAGAAGCAAAAGCAAAGAGTCAACAATAAAAGAAAAGGCATCAGGCGCCAGATAATTTCGCCGCCAGTTCACAACTGTTCATTGCAAAATGGAAAAAAAGTTTCAAACATAAATAGGTGGCTGCTCTCCTCGACCGTGCGCATGACCAATTCTCTAATTTTATAACAGGTCAGGTACTCCTACACTTTAAGTCTATTGTAAATAGATCATTTGTTAGTGTAACAAAATGTTATTTGTTATAAAATGTCTTCTCATTATTGAGACGCGTCTTTGAATGGTATACAATCTTCAATTATCATGTCTCAAGGCGTGGGATTGTTTTTCGACAAACAAAATTTACACGGCAGCCAAATATTTGATGATTTTACTAAAGTAAGTGTTAATATTTGAGGTTAACATTCTCTAAGATCCATCAATATTTTAAATCGCATACAAAGTACATTTGCGTTCAATTTTGCAAACTTGTAATTATGAGCCATATACGACAGTCGATAACAAAAACCGTATGGAGATTTAAACAAGATAAAAAATTAAATCACTTCCTACGCAAAAACAGCGCAACGACCGCAAAGGCCGTAGCAGCCTTGAATTTTGTTTTATGTGCCAACAGGTGAACTAGCAGCTTAATTTTGCACTTCAGTTCAATTATATGAAGTCTATTTTGGAAACCGCATAAAGATACATTTTCGTTTTCTCTCATTAGTCGTTTTTATGGACACGTTAATGTGTTCTCAGGTTTGCTTATCAAACATTTCAAGTGAAGCTGGTAATGGGTAGCATTTAATTTTAATTAACGTCAATTTACGGGTATGTTTAAAATATATAGAATAAATTTAGACAATCCTCCTAATTAGCTTCGTTAAATTGTTTGTTTTCAAACATCGCTTAAGAGAAAATGAAATTATAGGTAAGAGGTTTATTCTTACATTGAATGATGGAAATAAGACTAATAAACTCGCCACCATAGAATGACACACTAACCAGGTTGACTCATCGATACCCAGAATAAATGTTAGTTTAGACTGGCTGCTTTTTTTATCCAAATAAGAACTTCTATTTTGTAAATGTGAATAATCGCGAATGTCACGCTTCATTTCATACAAGCCATGGTATAGAAAATCATGACATTGATAAACTTACCTCTTGCAGTGTGTGGTCTGAATGACCATTTCAGTTAGTTATTATATACGTTTTATACATTCTCGTAACCTAATGTACATTTTGTGTAATTACATTATTAGGTACATTTCGGCGGCAAGGAAGATCTTGGTCGTCATCTAACCTAATGCTAGCTACATAATAATATGATCGGAGATGGAAGTAAGTTTCACCTGGAACCACTGAACCCTGACTATTGTTATGGCGATAGATTTTCATATGATGGTTTATATTATATTAATAATATATTGTGCTCAAATTTTGTAACACCTTTTACATAAGGTTGAAGTCTACCTAAAAGTGCCAATTAAATCTCAAGGTTGTTCCAAATCTCAGCAGAACAATCAAATTGATTCAGGTACTGCTAGCTGCTTACGTCAAATGTGGCGACTCGTCGACAAGCGAGACGGCCAATTTAGATCTTGCAAATGGCGACTTCCTCTGTTGAATTGAGCGATCTTCGCGTAGTTCCTTTTGAATGTTGTCAGATGATGAATAGCAAACGGTCTAATACGGTGACTAACTAATACTCAGTTGATAAGCATTTACAATATTTTATTTTGAATTTATTTTTGTTTAAATTTCATAAAAAGACTTTCAGATATATTTCTCTCCTTTAATTTAGGTTTATTTAATATTAGTCTATCACATACATTGAAAGTTGCATATAGGTATAAAATAAAAATATTACATGATAGAAAACAATTACTTACATAATCATTCCTTAAATTGCAAACTTCCTTATTCTTCATTGTGAGTTACAAATGGAAATCGTTCTTTTTTGTCTTTTCATTGTGTTTAATACATTTATGCATGAGTGGCTATGGCTACATCTACATGACAGTCTCTGAATATACATTTGCTAAATAATGCCTCAGCCTTCTAGAAAGTGTTAAGAAAGTGAAGACCATTTTTGAAGTTAGGGACAGTTTAAATTTAAATGTAAGCATTAATAAACTTAAAGCTTAATCGTTTAAGAAACAAATTTCTTACTTTGTGATTAATCCTTTCGATATTATTATCTGATATTGGAACGGCGCTTCCTGTAAGTCAGTGTTGTGGACTGCAATATGCATCAATTACTAGGGTTAATGCATGCCACACCTATAACATCAATCGGGTTGGTTCCATTGTATTAAATACAGACTTTAAAACTTGCACTCTTTTATTGCCTCCTTAAGGTTCAAAATCGGTACATTAAATTTGTATCATCGTGTTTATTGCATATGCAACAAAGATCAAATTAGTACGACAAAGCGCCACAAAATCTTTTCTGTTTATTCTGCTGTTCAATGACACGACACAATCCATTGTTCACTTTTACATGATTACCTACTAAAATGTTTTACTTTCATACATTTATTATGCCATTGTCTTCATTTTACGGGTATTTATCTTGTTTAGGCTTGATGCTGGCATAGTTTCTATTGGTTTTGCAAATATGTCAGTTATTTTATCTAAATGATGCATTTAGTTATTTAAATTTTCCTCTGAAATAATAATACAGATAACTACAAATAAGCTATCGGTAAAACTAAATTCAGGTGCCAATGTGTCGACCACATTCGTGTCAGTAGACATATTCAATTACCGTAATATTTGAATTTGCAAAGTAAACGTTAGACTGCTACAAAATAATCTACTTAGAGACCACAATGACTGATTCAGGTGATTCCCAATGGCCTCAACTTTGCTTTCTTGCCTAGAGAAATAAAGCTACTTGTAGTTTGTGCCAAACTTGTTAGAATAATTTATGTAGTTTCTTAAGTTTCAACTTGTTGGTGAGGCAATGAGAATTTTATACATAGTTCAGGGTAGTTGCATATTACTGATTCTTGAAAGAGTTATGCATTTGTCAATAATAAAAATAAAAAAAACTTAAATGGATTCGAAAACAATGAACAGATAGCTGTGATAATAGTACCTAAACGTCGTTTTACTGAGGTATTATTAAATGTTTTTTCGAACATCGTATTATTGCTGAACAAACGTATTATTTGATTGAGGAAGAACATTGAAACCTCGCAAGTCTTTACTATATTTGAAGCAAAACATTTCCTAAAATCCAATCACTAAACAAAAAACAACGTTTCCGTTGAAACGATCAGTCTCGTGGCCTTTGTTGTTAGTATTTCCATTGCGACAACAGTTTTCACTTTTCTAATTATCTGATTGGTAGTTTGGTCAGGCAGTAGGTTTTTTACAACAACTTTTTTTGTCACTAAAATATTCTATGATCGATGGAGAGAAAATGAATTGATTACTACAGCAGCGTTGAAAGAGCCATGCATAAGTCTGCGTTACTTATTTTTGTTAAACCTCTGTTGGTCGAAAAAGTAACAGAGTCATGAAATTTCATCTTTGAGAGAGAGTCTAATGTAGGTTGTATAATTAGTTAACTAAGTACCTATATATCTGTATCATTGGTAGGTTCCGAGATATTTTTTATGACCAAGCAGGGCCGATGGCGATTTCATGACTGTAACTTTTTCGACCAAACGTTGATTCAACAAATATCTTTTGGTCAATTGTTTATTCAATCAAATTTCGACCAATAGTGGTAAATCCAGAAATTGTTATTAACCATGCTTGCATCTTCACAACAAACCACACTGACGTGCTCAAAACCTCAAATCGTAAAGTCAAATACATGTATACAAGAATTCTCCTTAACATCTTTAAAATACCTTCGAAAACAACTATCTTTGTTTTGAAAAAAAAATAACATTGTCTTTTATCGTGAGAAGAATAAGGCGATTTGGGTAAACAAAAAATGTAATCATAATTCTCTCAAGTGGCGTGGTGAAATCGTTCAACCCATCTAGCACGACAGTGCTGCGAATAATGCAGTGTTGTCGTCGTCCTTGACTCGCGCGGCGCCACTGCGCCGGCTTATTCGCTAAAGCTACTCCCGGTATATTTAGCGGTGCAGCAACAACAATAATTTATAGTTCGCGAATCACCGCGAAAACGGCCTTAGAGACTGATTGATTGCTTTACAATTGTTAGCTCTGTAGTACTTCAACAATCCTCACCGACGCTGCAATGATGCAGCGCTATATATTATGGGATGCAAATTTAAATTTCCCCGTATTGATTGCACGGCAACATTACTAGCGGTGTAACTACTTTATTAGCAGATTTTTAATATCTATTGATAAAATGAAATCAAAGAGTCAATTTTAAATATTGCAGAAATGGTCCAAATATTTAGTCGCCTACATGTGAAAGTTGGTTATGGTCTCAATCTTAAACTGCTACGACATTAAGAGCGTAAGTAGGTACAAATCTCATCGGACAGTTTTAGTAGTGTAATCTAACTCGCATACATTTGGCAGCAGAAATTTCAATGTAATCTATTACAATCAGTATATTTAAAAGCAAACACGACACGTGTTAAGCACAGACCGAGATTTCATTGAATTCTAGCACTGAAACCATAAAACCGTCCCGAGAAGTGCACCTCGGATGTTCGTTATCCGTTTATCCCATTTAGCGGAGAGTATTGCTTGACACAAAACAATGGGCTTAAACCTCTAAGTATCCTAATGGTAGAACGGTACTGTCATGTCAATGACCACTAAGCTTGACATGTGCTACAAATACAAGTATTTTGATAGTCACGATGTTGTATGGGAAATGGGCCGGCTTTGACGTCGAACAGACGGTCCAAATACGCCGTACGTTGGGTTACGGCCTCGATATCCGAAGATATTCTATACATTGACCTTGTTTCAGTGAAATCATACTTTCTGCATGAATACTTTTCGAGATAATACTGTTACATTACATTTCTCCATATTTTATTTAACTAAAAAGCTAGTTCATCAACAATATTCAATGGTTGATAGACCTTTAGTTGTGTGGCACATAACAATGTTAAGACATGTTTCTTTTGGTTCTGCTTATCAAAATGCATGAGTAATATTTGTGCTGGCAGAAAATGGTGCACTATGGACTTCACTGGAGTTAGCGTGATGCTCGAGGCGAAAAAACAGCGTGATGAGAAAATTTGTATCCAATCTAATTTCAATAATTTAAGTTTCTCTATAGTTATTTCCTTTTTTACCCTGCTTTGATAACAACGGCAACGCTGTAAACAGCAGTGCCTGAAATATGAATTTTACGTCCTACATAATAAACAATGTTATTTGACTTTAATATAGTCGGTAATGATTTGATTAAAGTAAAATTGTCGAAACCTAAATAATTTTGTTTTGGTTTCAATACTTGGAAATCAGACGGAAAATGTCGAATTATCTCTCGTCAGGATTCCTTAACCAATTCGGATTTCAATGTATTCATAACTGATTTAATCGTTTAATGTATTATGCAAGCACGTCTGCTTATTCAGTATAAGACAGAATAAAAGTAACGTGTGAGTATTCGGAGTTGCAACGCCGAATCGAGTCTCATGCCAAACTGCAATTAGTTCCAATACGGGCCAACTTGGGCCGTTTATTAACTGAGTTGTCAACTGTCTGGCGTCGAGTAAGTATTGTACATTCTTGGGTATTATACTCAACTTATGACTCACCAAATTCGTTGGTACTCATTACAATTGAACGACTAACATGGGAATTAAAATTAATAGCAGGTAAAATTGTATTTAAAATTGCTGTTTCTATTTTAATACTGTTTCGAATATCTAACAATGTCAACGTACCTATAGAACGTAATGATAAACATTTGTTGGTGATTGCCTAGCACTTTTGATCATCTACATTTGTATAGTGTGCTGTTTTAATGCACTGAGTTAAAAGGGAACATATTTCAAACCCTCTTAGTGAAGTTATTAACTGATCGCAAGTATTATTAAAAATGTTAAATTTCAAATGCTCGAAGGTAATCATTCAGAAGCACTCGAATTGAACATAATCATTAACCATTTATGTCATATTGATTATACAACTAAAATTGGTCGGATTAATTAGATTTTGGTTCATCAAACGCAGTATTTCAAAAGTTTTAAGTTTCACTCACTGTTTGAAGAGTTTTGGCGAGTTTGTACTACTGTGAACGCAGTCGTCATTTTTTGTGTATTACTTTGCAGAAGTTGTCTCATTATCATTACATAAACCAATCATTTGATATTTTTAAACTGCCATAATTTTACACCAATATCGATCAAACGGATACACTAGAACCCTGCCATTTTTATTTCTTTCAGTCCTGGTAGCGACAAATGTTTGTGTGATGAACATGAGTATTTGTTGACCAGTCATGGTTGTTTATATATTTATTTAAGTTTATTTATAAAAATATCTAAAAATATTATGTATATTAAAAAAAATGTCCGTTATCTAGTATACATAACACAAGTTCTTAATGATACTTACTTTGGGCTAGATAATTGGTGTGAGCGTGGAAATATATTATATTATATATTATATTATATTATATATATATTTTATTTTATGTAAATTTGTTACCATAGCCTTCACCAATTAGTTTATTCATGAATATTACTTCTATGTGGCATTCATAGATATAAATTAAAAATTTTCATTGTTATGACCAGATCTATACTTAAGTAGGTACTACTATATCTTGTGATTTTCTGTGTAACTATTAAAACTTGATGTGAAATAAAATTGTACTTCCATACTACAAGTTATTATTAGTGTTTTTTTTTAACCTTTTTCAGTGATGTAGAACCACGCAGTTTGGAGTTTTACAAAATCAAGTTTTAATTGATCAAATAGGAGATCAGACCCCGTCGTATAGTCCCAATGATGTCGGCAGATTGTGGTTATATAAATAGATTCAGCCGCATGCCGGCGCCGCGTGGACAATGGATTCCAGACGAGTTCCTTGTTCCATATGGATGAACTGCTAAAGGGCATACAAAATGCTAACCATTGGAAAATTCTATCAGGTTTATTAAATACTCGTTTCACATATGAGCTCTCACATGTATATTGTTTAGCTTTGGTACTTATATCTATCACGAATACAGTGGCCGTAATTTCAAACGTCACGTCATTGTATCAGATAATATCATACTTAATAACAATTATGAAAAGTAATTCAACATATTATATGTGCATACATAGTCTGATATTGCTTTTAGTAATTAATTTGAAGATAGTTTTCTCATTTTACTACAGATTGAATAAAATGTATTATAAACAAAAAAAAAATAGAATAAGAAAATGTTTAAGATCAAGCTTCCTATAGTAACATATTTACAATTGTGTTATTGAAAATACACTGATCTTCTTGACATGTTTCCCAAAACCTTATCGTTTTTTTACTTTGGTCAAATTTTTACTGTACCTTTAAATACAAAAAATATAAAACTTTTAAATACATTAATGAAAGCTTGCTTATTGGAGAATTTATTGATAGACATAATCTTGGTGTCGTATTCAATAACGCTGCCCATATCAAGAAGTCTGAAAATCCTGATTGGGAAAATGTTTGTGTGATGAAGATGATTGTTTATATATTTTTTTACATTTATTCATAAAGATACAGTGTTTATTATGTATGTTTGAGCGTTAAGTAGTTTTCATAGGTCTCCTTCAAGTTAACGATTTGGGCCAGATAGTTAATTGGCATGAGTTTAGAAATAATATATTTTTATTACGGACCCCACTCAACTACGACATATCGCTAGAATAAAAGTATCTAATTAAAATTAATTCTTTACGTACTTTACTAAACTACGAAGCAGCTTAAAGCGTAATACATTTTATATGGAGATGGTTACGATAAGGTATGCTGTAAGGGTACTATGGTAAGACGCTAGCTTAACTTTCCAACGGCGAAATTAATCAATTAATCACACAATATTGTAACTAACAAGCTTGAAATTAATCGATTCCAAAATGGCTCCAGCTATCGATTCATCAAACGTAGTTAAGATTTACACGCGTATCTGACCCATCTATTTTATCTGATCGATCGACAACGATAAGATGTATCGTGAGAAGTTTGATCATATGTATCTACTATAAAATATTCTGTTATATGTAATATTGATTAATTTATTTTTACGAAATATAGTTTTATGAAAGGCACATTGTAATACGTAATGCACGCAATTTTGTTGAGAATATGAAAGTAAACATCGAATCAAACTACAAAATAATGACTAAAATAACGATTTGATATTGGTATTATATAATACTAGTCTTATATAACAAGGTTTAACATTAAATTGCACATAATAATATAAGAACTTAATGATAATTATCTTTCGCACACTCTGTGCATAAGACGAATAGCTACATTGCAAATTATATTGACTCAATAAGTTTTTAGTAATAATATAATAATAATAATAACAGGTAACGTAAGACGTACACTCATTGTTTTTTCATTTCCCATTTTGCCAATTTCCCTAAGGAACCAGGACCAGCTGCTTAACAAGAACTGAAGGTAAAACTTTTGAAAAACTTTGGTTACACTTCTAGCACCATGGCGCAGTGCTGTTTTAATACAACATTAGATTTTTTCAAACTATAGGCACCTAAATTCATCTTATTTTTCACTCTCCTTGCATATGGATTGTAGGGCTAATAAAGTGCTGAAACGGGTATCAGATATGCTAAATAGGCGGACAAGAGACATCAGCCACCTTATCGCGTCCGTGCCGTCGCCAGACGTCGTTACGTGCCAGAAGCTAGGCATGAGTTTGCAATATCACGTTTATGACTTAGCGAAGTACAAGCAGTTCCAATATTAGTTAAAATTTTGCCATCACGTCAATTATTTATACTGCAACACGTTTATTATTATAGACTGGCTGGATAATGCATTCGATACGAAGTACCTATACTCTGTTGTCTGGACGTGTTAATGTTTCAAATCGTTTTCATTATTAAACAATCCGATCGATATACCTAGTAACTTAACTGAAAGCGTACTTTGAAATGTGTCGTCGAAAATGTATAACAGACAGATTAAAATATTAAAGCACAACGGATCTAAATAATGTTAATGAAGATGTCTACACAGGTGCTAATAGGTTAATTTTTAAAAGCTTTCATCGCTACGAACATTAACATAATTAGTCAGGGTGTCATCAAAATCGTAAAATCGGGAGAAAACTAAAATTAGAACACACGAATTCCATTTCACAACCTTGAACCGGTCAGAGCATTTATGACTGCAGTAGGTATGTGGTTAGGCTAGTAGAATGATGGAAACAGGCATTTCGAAAAAAATACTTATAAAACAAAACAAAGTTTTGTTTCTCTCTATATCTATATATATCTATATCTACTCTATTTGCCATTTTTCTTCAGATTTATTGCAAGTAGGTTAATAATTTTAAAAAAAATATAGTATCTAACTAAGTAAGTAAATGATTTCAAGACCATATAGGTACTTCAAAAGTGTTAAATCATAATAATTGGTTTACAAAAGTTTAGAGCTCCTTCACACTAGCGTTTGCGTTTGATGAACGTTCACGAAGCGTTGACGACGCGTTGACGCGGCGCGTTGTTTTCTTTGTAGCACGTTACTGCGCGTATACTGCACGTTACTGCGCTGCGTTATGCCACGTTACTGTGGCGTCATTTACCATAGTGTGACGTCTGCGCCGCTTTAGCACAGCGTCTAATTACTGCAAGTAATTAAACGCTGTGCCCCTAGTATGAGTTTGTTGGTTATCGAGCTCGATCAAACGTATCGTCTCTTTTCATACTTTGCCCACTAGCGCCTCTAGCGTAAACTCTCAGAAACAGTGGGCAATGTATGAAAAGAGATGATACGTTCGATCGAGCTCGAAAACTATCAAATCTCATACTTGGGGTACAAAAGAATGGCCGCGTCAACGCGACGCCGAAGTCGCGTTATCGCGATGTCTACACTGCGCTAACGTTCATCGAACGCTTACGCTGGACAAACGCTAGTCTGACCGTGCTTTTAGTTACAAATACGAACAGATAAATGTTTAAAAAATAACTGAATAATGAAATTAGGGAGTCGTTTGCTCGATATTCTTTTGCAGTCCGATAATCGTCTTTGATTGGTGTTGAATAATTGCCTGTTTCACGGGGTATATTATTTTCTGTAGCAGAAAATAGGCTGTGCTCGAAAAACCCACGAGAAATAAACACCAGTCTACTGGAAACTGGTTTAGTTCCCGTTTCGATAAATTCGCCCACACCCCACATAATCGTGAAAACAAAATAAATCAAGAGGATTTACGCTTGAGGCGCGAGGTGGCAACATCTAATTCACAGTAGAACCGATTACTAAGAATTATTACGCGAAGAAGTAGCAGTCACTCAAATGACGGGGGTAAAGCAACGAATTAGGAATGGTTGGGGTAAAGTAAGATATGAATATTATTTCACTAAGATTTAAAAAGATAATGGATTTATTATTATGACCATCGTATATTCAGAATGCTACTAACACTTAAAATATTATCGTTCTTATTGATGGGGATGCCATTGTCTTCCCAGTCATCCTGTATAAATATAGCTTTACTAGCGACCCGCCCGGCTTCGCATGGATAGTACTTAGAGAACTTACTGTAACCTTAACAAATTATACTTCTAAACCTTCTAACAGTTCTAAGTGTACAGACAGAAAGAGCGACTTTGTTTTAGGTATACTTGCTAGGATTTATAGGAGCCAATTTAAACACATAGTCTTGAAGTAAAGTAATTTATATTTATCTTAATATTTAGGAAGGTGTGTTTCTAACGCGTTACGTTGCTAGAGTAGCACATACTCAAGTGACACGGGCGCCAGACTGCACTAACACAGGGGTTGAACTCGGCCATAAAAACAATGAATTATTGCTAAATACTACTTATGGTTAAGAGGGACATAAATAATTTTTGTAAATTCCAACAATACTATGTAAAGATTTGTAATTATAATAACGAAGATGAATAAAATCAGACCAAAGAATTTGACTTAATCTGTTCTCTCATTACGTATCGAGACCAAGGTAAGTACATCTTAATTACTTATCAACATGCTTAAGCAGAACTCTGAATCAAACGACCGAGCAAATTTTAATGACTTGCCACGATGAATTAACAACACTGTGTCAACAAGAAACTTCTTAGAATCTTGTAACAAAGTTTAAACGCCTTGTCGACAGATAGCTGGCGGTGGTAATACAATACCTATAAATATTGTAAGTAACAAGCTTTATAGCTTTGTCAATTGAGACTCGGCAATATGGAACCTGCTTTGTATGCTGAAGTTACAGTTAGACACATTCCGACAGACTCGTGATAATAATATGTTGGAATAAACAACAATAAGTTTGAGTTCTTAAGTCGTTGTAATAAGTATCATTAGTGCTTCGTTTTGGGCGTAATTTTTTTTTCAATGGGACTAATAATATAGAAAAACGATTTGGGTCTATCTTTTAGAGTGCTTTATGATTTTACTTTATTCGTCTATTTCGAATTTCTTTTATGGAGTGGAGGGTAAAATTTACAGTGTGTATACAAGCCACAATACGAAATAATATGTTATTAAAAATGTACAGTTTTTTATACGTTTTTATTAGAAGATGGAGTTATTTGCATTGATAGGACCTCAAACCAACAATAAAGTATTTTTTATTCTTATGTCTTTTCTTTTCTTAATACTTCTAAAATGCGGATAGCTAGTTATAACTATAGCCCATAAGTATCTATCTGCATTTTAGAAGTATTTTAAAGTTGGCAGCCCTAATCTTGCATTTTTATTTCACAATCACTTAAATAATCATGTTTATATTCTTTTCTTTCTTAAGAATTTCAAACTCCCATTGAGATTACAAAAGTAAAGAAAGCTTAGATGTACCGAATACCATTCGAATATTTGATTGTTTGGTTTTCCTCCAAAAATATTCAAGAACAACGATGTTATATTTTTATCTTAAACGTAGTCATGTTGAAATTCTATACTTAAATTTTAGAAGCACTTTTTAAGAGTTTATTGCTTGAACTTTATCATGTTTGCTGCTATGAAGTCATTTATGTAATTTTATTTATTTTATTTTATTTCATTTGGAGATAATACACAATACCAATACAAACAATGGTTAATTGTGAGCTAATTACAAGCTTCAATAATTAATATTCAATCAAAATCAAACCAACTAACGTGTTAGCAACAAAAGTACAATTTGTCCAACTAATTGTCATAGTGTTGCTAATATTACATAATCAAGTACTTATTCGGAGTTTCTCCCGAGTTCTTGTTGTAAAAACACGTGTTGAGAGACTCCATTTTTAACGCAAATCAACCGTACAATATTTGTTACTAAGTTAAATTTTTAATTGACATTGGCAAAATGCGTACGTTTAATGTGACGTGACGACATTGGTTAAGAATAGAATAAAAGAACTTATTCGATATCTATATATCTATTACTACGTGAAGAAAAAAACTCTGCTCCTCTTTTTAAGCATAATGCGCATCTTCCGTGCAGAGGAGACATAGGTATAGGTAGAGAAAACGTACAAAAAAAATATTGCAATTAAAATGCTTGAAGAAAAGAGTCAGAACTTTTTGCCGACTAATCGACTCCTAGTTATATTATATTCGATATTTCATGAAACATGAACCTGTAAATGTGTTGTGAACGATTTAAATAAATACACTTCACAAATACTTTCATAATGAATTCAAAGGAACATAGTTTGCAAGGAAGAACCTATGGCTATAAGATATATCTTCCAGCCAACCTAGAATAAGAAAGTAGACCAATAAGCAGGTACCATAACAGTGCATATTTGCAGTGCAATTTTTTTCTATACGCACTGTGTGTGGAGAATATGAGGACTGAGATTATATGAAGAGAAAGAAAGAGAATCATCAAGTGCAAAGAAACGATCTCTGTATACTCCTTCCTGGAGAAAGGTAAGAGTCAGTCAGTAAGTATTGTATGTAAACAGCTATGTCATATAATTATGTAGATAATTTTATAGTGTTTCCGTATATGGCCAGCTTGATAACAAGCGATCTAGAAGTTTATTGTAACATATCTTCACCGCGGTCACAATCTTAACATGCTAGGGCTTCCATTTATAGAACCAGACGTAGGCAGACCGGATTATTGACTTTTACTATTTGTTTAACAGTCTCATAAAACGAATTGGTGTCCATTACCTATCATTATGGGAAGTGAAAGGAAATTGATCTTATACGATGTAATTAAATCATTTGTTGTCTTTGGCTGTCCAGTCGTGAAACGCTTTATGAGACTAGAAAAATGCACTGAAAAAAATCGACTTGCCTCAGGCGGGACTCGAACCCGCACCTTCCACAATCCGGGTGGACGCGTTAACCAATTTCGCCACCGAGGCACTGCTTTTCGCTGTCGAACTTTGTCAGTGCTTGGTGCTTATGTTTTTATGGTAAACATCGTTTCATCAAATCTTTGAAATTTGCACTTCCAAGACCCGAACGAAATATTTTTGCAAATATTTGACGCCCAGCTAAGATGAAACTACCTTACATTATGGAATAATTTTTTTCTAGTATTATATTTACGCGTTTGTAAACGCAAAAATAAAATTATTCCATAATGTAAGGTAGTTTCATCTTAGCTGGGCGTCAAATATTTGCAAAAATATTTCGTTCGGGTCTTGGAAGTGCAAATTTCAAAGATTTGATGAAACGATGTTTACCATAAAAACATAAGCACCAAGCACTGACAAAGTTCGACAGCGAAAAGCAGTGCCTCGGTGGCGAAATTGGTTAACGCGTCCACCCGGATTGTGGAAGGTGCGGGTTCGAGTCCCGCCTGAGGCAAGTCGATTTTTTTCAGTGCATTTTTCTAGTATTATATTTACGCGTTTGTAAACGCAAAAATAAAATTATTCCATAATGTAAGGTAGTTTCATCTTAGCTGGGCGTCAAATATTTGCAAAAATATTTCGTTCGGGTCTTGGAAGTGCAAATTTCAAAGATTTGATGAAACGATGTTTACCATAAAAACATAAGCACCAAGCACTGACAAAGTTCGACAGCGAAAAGCAGTGCCTCGGTGGCGAAATTGGTTAACGCGTCCACCCGGATTGTGGAAGGTGCGGGTTCGAGTCCCGCCTGAGGCAAGTCGATTTTTTTCAGTGCATTTTTCTAGTATTATATTTACGCGTTTGTAAACGCAAAAATAAAATTATTCCGCTTTATGAGAGTTCTAACTATAACAATCTTTGTATTGTTTTAAAATAGGTATTTATACCGAACTAAATATAACTTGAAACGAACCGCTTGATGTGTAGGCATCTACTTATACTGACCACTCCACCAAGTCAATAGTTGTAATTTTTTTTTGTAAAATCTGTAATAATTTGTTGTGTAAAAACTGTAATAACGTAGAAGGAAACCCTATGTCCATCGCCAGATGAACAAAACTTGAAGATAAAACCCGTTAACGCTATAAAAGTCATTTGCGGTTAAGTGAAATAAATATTTTAAGCACTGCAATATAGCAATAATAACAACTTATCCAAGACGCTCCTTTCAGAGCTAAAATTGGTATAGAATTAAATATTATAATCATTATTGTACATTAACCTATTCAAAGATAAATAGTAGGTAATTAAAATCATTTGTACAAATACAAAGGGCTACCCTTTCGCTATAAATTACCGCTATAATTTAATATATATACTACTCGTAATAATGTACCTATATTTCGCTTTTTATTGATGTCATTACCGTTATTATTCAGTTTAAGTTTACAATGATATTTATTATTTTCACCACCTATCAATAACGCGCCCACGTTTGGTTTCATAAACTAATATAATAATATGTGTAGGCAGACTATGAACTACATGAACTATCTACGGAATAAAATTATGCAACTTTTATCGTAAGTAATGCTGAGACGGGGAGCCGCGTCAACATGTCAAGATAAACGAAATGAAAATATTGAATCAATCTTTTTCAATATTGATTTTGCTAAAATGATTGCACTTTGTTTTATGTTGGCTGATAATTTTGAATACTTACATTTTAGGAATTAAGCTGATGTTTCTAAAATTGATATTAAATTATTATAATATTTTTTATATTCAGCGTAAGTCATAATTTTCTAAATGTTTTCAGCAGAATAAATTGAGTATTTATATAATAGGTAAGCACACATAAGTTTGCATCTAAGTAATTTTAATTCTATTAGGGCGTTAAGGCGTAGGGATTACTACCAAATTAGATAAAATTTCAATAATTGGGCGACTAGGTTCCCTAAGAAAACATCTGTAATATTTGGACCTTTCCGTAGTTTATTTAGGTACACACAGAACAGCACAAAAAGGTGACTACAGAGTAATTTCCTCATTTCTAATATTAGTATCGATTGTTTTACTTCAGAAAAAATACCAAAGATACTGCGGCGTGCATCCGAGTGCAACAGTGCGTATATTGGGGGCTCACTTGATATTTCCTAAATATCAATTAAGTATTTTTGTTTTGTATTATATATAGGATTGATATAGAATTGCAGCACGTATAAGTATCTATAATAACGTATTTGCCGGGTAAGTAACGTTACAAAAGTCCACATAGGTAATACAGTTACCTAATATTTGTGCATATCACTCCATTGGAGGCTTCATTGTCAGCAAACTTACCTGAAAAGGAAAAAAAGACATTAAAAATAGTCGTGATTTCATAACACATTAATCATATAGTTTTGAGTTGTACCCAAATTGATTACAATAAGTTTGACTATGCTAATAACTACATGCTAATTATACCTGTGTGTGCGTGCATATTAATTGGTAGGTAGTGTAGTATTACATATTACTGAATAGAAAGTAAAATTATTATATAATACTTAGTAATGTCAAATACGATAATCCGACTGCATTTGTTATTGATAATGTCATATTGATGTTTTATGTTCTCCTACGCATAAGATTATCTAAAATAGGGTTGTAAAAACGCGGTTCCATCGACGCTTTTAAAATTACAAATATGAGAAGATATAAATTTTTATTCTAATCTATTGTTTTGAAATTGTTATTTTGATGACTGTATGAATTTTATTGCAAAATAATTGTTTATTTAGAAAGAAGTAAAGAATTTGTAGGCAACAAAAATAATATTTGTTTATCTTTATAAGGCAACTAATCATAATACTTATTTCTTAATTTTACGTAGTAATGAAGTTTCTGTAACTTGACAGTTTCTTAATAACAGAGCTCGACAATTATATACCTATGCTGCCAACCCTAATCCCTCATCATGAAGTAGATTTGGTCGGTTACACAACTCATTAGAGTATCGTGTTAGTTACACAATCGTAAGTGAAATTTGCATTCGCCGACAAATTAATGAAAGCTTATCAATAAAGCCTAATTAATCTTCAGTTGGCATAACTTCAAGTGATACACAAGTGTTGCAACCGCGGTGTTAAAATAAAATAAATATGATGTCACTCTTATACGATCTTTTTGAATTAAAGCAAAATTAATAATGTCTTTGTAAAACATAACACAATCTTTAATTAATTCCCCCAAAAGACAAAACCAACGCGTAAATATTTTAACAACCAGCTCTCTGATTTAAACTAGTCTGCGATTTTTGGCTAATTTTATTTGCATTTTATGCAATCCGAGATCATTCGAAACTTTAAATGGAAAGAAATGACCTCAGTCAGCAGGAACTTACCTAAAGATTGTATCAAGGAAACCTTGTTAATGTGCCTCTTAAGTCGAGAGATAACGTAACACTCAGGTCTGTAATTAACACACGACCTCAACGTCAGAAAGACGACTGAAATGAAAACTGCAGAGCATGTCCTTCCACAAAAGTACTCGTCGAAGGACACTCTCCTTTATGTCCTAGTTGCTCACCTCGCAGCTACAGCAACATTGGAAGCACACGGCACATTGACAACAAACGTTTACGAAATAGAGACCAAGATCCCTTAAATTAATTTACGACACAAGTAAACATTGTGCTGCAGCGAAGCATGAACCATGAAATGGTAAAAGAGAAGAATGAGTACTTGAACTGCGACAAGTACTACTGGCTTGTATTATAAAATTTACACGTTATTACACGGCTTACTTTGATGGCGAGGCTCGTTTAAAATTCTCATTTCATAATCATAGTCGATGTTGAGGATAATGTTAGGTCTTAAAATTTTAAATTGCAACATCAATTTATATAATTATTAGGTATAAGGAAGTACTTGAAACACCTATCACGATATTTGTGAAACCCCTGATTTTTACACACTTGTTCTTGAATCGATTGAAGTATTTTATAGTTAGCTAATACAGATACTTGCTTCGGTACTAGTCTATCAAGTTTAAAAATGCTTTATGTAATTAAGTATTTACTTATTTGTTTCACAAACAAATATGCAAGGAATAGAATTTATACCTACAATGATCTTTTATTCAATAGCTATGCAGTTTGCATTAGTAATAAAAATAGTTTAGATGCGGGTAGTTTAATGAATACGGAGGGCGTATTGAACCTCACGCATCATGTTGACACGCGTGACATTTTAAATATCTCCTTATCGGTTCATGTTTATGTTAGAAACAGATGTTATTGTAAAAATAAACAGACAAGCTTATGACTTCTTTGGCTATTCTATTTGCTTTAACAATATATTGAAATTGATATACGGAGACTTAGGATACGTCATTATATGATTTCAAGAGTTCGCATATTGTCCAAATCCAAATAAACAACATTTGAATTGCAAGTCACTAGACGAAGTAAATTTTCAAACAAAATATTACAGCAGTCTTTGGAGCCAGAACCTCTATTTTCGACCTAATTATAAGAAGCCGCAGCAAGTCTTGTATCATTAATTATACACCATGAAAAACACGACTATCGCAAAGTAACTTACGTAAACAGCAGATGATAAAGCGTTTCTTGTGCAACTTATAAAGTAGACCGTCGGGAATTATATTTACAGATTTAATATTGAATACTATATCTACCATAATGGGACTTGTATGAAAACCTTCAGAAATAGATGCGATGGGGTCTATCGTTATCTAGTTTAGCCCACACAATGCTGCTGTTCGTCAAAATTGACAGCCCAGTATATTGTTCAGCCTACACCGAGTAAGTTTTTGACAATGGATGGGTCGCTTGGGTTTGTTGAGCAACAGTATTCCTAAAAAGAAATATTACGCACACAAGTCGGGATTTTGTAATAGCAATGTTACGAACCTTGTACATCGTAATTTATATGTCATTTGGACTTCTGCAATTTCAATCGCCTGTTTGAATTTAAGTCACTAAAAGCGAAACCAGATGTTTATACCAAACTAGAATGTCTTGCAAATGGCATCGAAACGGTAACGCTTCCGTTCCGCGGTATATTCAAATAACATTAGTGATTTGAATACTCAGTTTGCAGATAAGAAGAGCAAAATGTGTCATTGCCATATCAAAGACTCGAATCTTTTCAATACCTTTTTGAGAAAAACATTTGTGCTCCGTAATACGAAAGTAATATAAACAAATCGCGAAGCTGACTAAATAGAGCATGCCATTAGATATGTTGACACAGGTGTTAGTAACATTAGGCGTAAAATTATGCCTTTCAGTATCACAGCTTAACCAGATCACTGAGAATCACTTTCCTCTGTGGGTGTCATCTCATTGTGCACAGTGAAAGCCGAATTTGAACAAAAGAAATTTCATGTAGAAATGTCCGTAGCAGCTTAAAATGCAAATAATATGATAATAAATAATTTGTATTGCTTTAAACAAACACTTCTCTGCTAATTGCCATGAGAACTAACGATAACTAAGCGGATTAAAAGGAGCTTTTCGATACAAATTCTCATAAGTGCCGTATACAGGACGGCAGGGTTGCCATTACAAATACGGGCGAGTCGTATAAACCGTTATTTCGTATTTATAGCCCAAACAGACGTCCAAGCATAAACAAAGTTTTTGCGTCGTCTGTGGTGCAAAAATAAGAATTCTGAAAAAATATCTACATCAGTATTGCAGCATACGTGCATGTTTTACTATTAGATACCTATTTCTGTATTATATGTTAAAACTACGAAAACATTAATTATCATCATTTCAGTTAAGTGACGCCTACTGTTGGACATAGGCAAGGATTTCCAAACCGATCGGTCCTGCGTTGCTTTGTAACTTTACTAATCGTCATGTTAAATGAAATGTCACATTTGTCTAAAATTCTCAATAAGTTTCTTTTGATAAATAATTATACATTTTATGTGGTGTTCTTAAGATGGATTTTTTTTCCTCCAATCATCTGTCATCTCTAAATAATTAGACAGAAAATATACATTTTTTTTAAATAATAGAATATACCCAAATATTTGCTTGGGTTTAGTTGACTTTGAATTAGACCTGGTTTCGCGACATTTGCTTCCCTCGTACGAATCTTGCTCAGATTTTTTGCTAACGTCATATAATTGATGTCCTGTTTCCAATTAATAGTGTTTCCTGTTATTAACAAACTGTCGATTACAAAATAATTTAAAGGTTGTTACGTAAATGTTTATCGTAATCTCTTTGTATTTTTTTTTCTAAACGACATAGACAAGCGAGGATAAAGTTATTAGCTAATTTCAATATTCATGACAACTAGTTTCGCCAACTAGTTGGTATGCTCACGCTTTCGAGATACAAAGGAAGTAAATAATAAAATACAAGCTAGGATTAGCTTTCCCTTCTTTATTGAAGACATGGCGTCAAATGACTTACGTCAACGTCACCTAATGGTGTTTCTCAACATTTTTAGAAACCACTATTCAATATTTGCAACACCAATGTTTCCGTATTTGTGTCATTGTTTTATTTTGAAAGACTTTTTATGTATTTGCAATAAATAAATTAATATTAACGTATTGGTAATTTGGTATTCCAATAAAATAAATAATTCATTAGAATTTACAGATAACGTAGTGCTATCTACTAGAGTGAAAAAAGTGTACAATTTAAACTACTTTTTCTAACGTGTAACAAGGTGATAGACTCATAGTTATGTAGGATCGTTTGGGTAGGTACCACCACCTTTCTTATTTCTGCCGTGAAGCAGTTCGCTGTGTTTCGGATTGAAGGGAATGGTAGCCAGTGTAATTACTGGACATGGAAGGCTTATCAACTTAGTCCCCAGGATGGCAACGCACTTGCAGTGTTACATATCATCTTAGTCCCCAGGATGGCAACGCACTTGCAGTGTTACATATCATCTTAGTCCCCAGGATGGCAATGCACTTGCAGTGTTAAGTGTTAAGTGCCTACACAAGGTTTTGTATGTGCATGTGGGAAGTCTACTGCTGGTATCGGTGTCGGTGCAGAGCTGGGTCGGCCAATGAAGAAATGCTAATTGGGGCGGTGAAATTAATATGTCACTATATTATTAGGTCATAGTTTTATGGCCGTAACCAACCCCTTGTTGCGAAGGCCTTTAGAATCTCCGTCAGTCGGCTTTTATGACAGCCACGGGATGAAAAAGGGTAGTGCTATCCGTCACCGGGAACCTCAGTTGAACATTATTAGCTTAATCTAAGTAACATCTGGTCGTGGGCTTTAGTACGTTTGGTTACTGAAGGATTGTAATTTTTTTGGTTTAGTGCCCCTTTAGTGTAGACTTGTGCTGTGTTTGGGGTACTGTATGGCCCATACTGCCACATGAGCCTTTGTGTGTAGCCGAATGTTACCTGAAGCTCTGTTCGACCCCTTTTGGAATTATGAGCGTGATTATATGTATGTACTAGTGTTCAGGTTAAATTATAGCCTATATGTTAACAATTCAGGTTAAATTATAGCCTATATGTTATTCTACTGTATGAGCTATATTGTGGTAAAGTTTCATTAAAATCAGTTCAGTAGTTTTTGTGTGAAAGTGTAACAAACACACTTACATCTATATATCCATTCAAACTTTTTCAAATTTATGAAACCAATATTTCAATAATCTATTATTGAAATATATACTTATATTTGTCATCTGATTAACATTTTTTTGACACCATCTTGGTGGAGCAGTTAGTAACGCTACCTGCCTATATAACAAACATGTTGGGTTGTAATCTTGACATAATGCTGATATTTCTCGTGTTCGCGTGCCCTATGGCTAATGACTATTATTTTGTTTGTTTATTATTTCTAATAATATTTACACACTTATATATTATTTCTAATACCTAATATTTACTAATGCTATTTATCTATTATTTAGTATACCAAAACTTTTTAATGACATTTAATTTGGGATAGATAATGTGAGTTAGCGTGGAAACAAAATCGTTTAACGTAAAATCACTTATTTAGTATTAAAATACTTAAATTGTATATCTGTCTTTTTTTTACTTCAAATTAGATAAGTCCTCGGTTAAAATTATATAAGACAGAAGGTATGGTAAACGTAAATCCTAACCACAGGTATCATATCCTAACAATTTATCGGACTGCAATTAGAAAGCACGCTTTTTATGTCAGCCAAGTGTTGATAGCTCGTCGTGGAAGGCTGCTCTAGTGAGTTATCACCTGTCTCCCCTTATATTACATTAATACGTGTCGCCTAGCTCTCTCCGCGTAATCGTTACTGAGAAATACTAACATAAAAAAGGAGAAGTCAGTCACTTCACACAATCGATATGTATCATTTCGTGGAAAAAGGGAAACTTGTCCTTAATTAGACGTAAGAGGACTAGAATCTAATTAATGTTTTTAGAATATTTAATCTTATTAAATGAAGACTTTAATGTATCTATTTTGGTAGACATGAAGTATCTACTAGTAAGACATTAGAATGCAACAAAAACATGATGATGAATACGCAACCTACACAAAAGTGTGACTAACACGACGTCATCTAAAAGTACAAAAGAGAATGATTTATAGTAACTAACTTCAGATTGTGTGGAGGCAATGACCTTCAGATTAGAAGCAGTTCTATCACCAATCGGATTCCAATTAATATTTGCGATAGCCACTAAATCGACCTCAAGCGATTATTTGACTCGATACACTTTGTTGTCTAACGGTTATTAATACAAGAGCTCTCAACCTTGGCACTGCTTGACGCTCTAATAATACTACACGGCACGAAGCCAAGCAGTAGTTTGAAGAATCATTTTACAATGAAAATAAAAATATACATTAAAATATCTTTATAACAAAAAATAATGTTGACAAGAATATAGCAGTTATAAAACGTTTCACATTTTAATGTGAAAATGGTGACACCATATTGTAAATAAATAGTTTCTATTTCGATTCTATTGTCAAACATACTTTCTAAGATTGAATTTATATATTTCTAAATTAACACGAGGTACTATTCAACTCAACTTTTCGAGTAAAGTAATATTTAATGATTGAACACATATTAGAGTGTTGAATCGTTTTAAATAAATATCACTTGCACAAACTAGGAAATATGAAACAGTTAGATAGATAGACAAATAAAGTGTTTTTAAATTTGCAATAGTGCTAAGACATGAAACGTACTGCGAATGTTAGCTAACATGAGTAGTCGCATATCCAAATCGATTAGGTTGGCTGGCGCCTCGCCGTATACCGTTTGGCTTGGCTTGCATGAAATTGTTCGCTACAGCGCTCAGGGCCACGTCAGTTTTTATAGTGTAACGCCAATTATCCAAACGCTGCTAAATTATTGGTAAACACTTGTTTTCCAATTCTACTAGTTTCGATCATTTCTTCGATGAAAACGGAGATTTGAATTTAAAGTAAAACTCTTTACTCATTATTTGCTTATAGCCGGTATTAGGTACTATCCGGACTGCTGAGATGATTTTGAGGGTAACATCTGTCCTGGCTTTTGGCTTGTTAAATTCTTTTCTGAAGGATTGTTACTTTTTGGGTCTGTTGCCCCTTTTATGTACGCAACTTGTCACTTTTGGTGGAACTGCATGGCTCATACTACCAGATATGGCTGTATGTGTAACAAAATGTTACCTAAGGCTCTGCTCAACTCCATTCTCAATTCAACTCATTTCATTTTCATTCAAAATATTGCAGTGGTGAACATCGCCGTCCATCATGTATCGTAAAAACATATTACAAGAATTTCTTAGACTTTATAAATCACACTTGATTGCCCTAGTGGTCATAATAAGGAAGAAAGTAAATACAATCCAGATTGTTGATTGAATTGTACCTGGTCAGGTGATGATTATTCAAAATACATAACCATTATTACATCGGATTAAAATTCCAAAGACTCGTGAACATGGACTATATGAACAGTCACGAGGAATGTGTACTCACTTTTGTAATTTTGGTATCTCTATTAATTAAGCAATAAGAGTCGCAGAAATATAAAAAGCAGTCTTTTTAATATTGTTAGAGAAATGACGTTCTAGAGTTACATACAAGTCAAATGAATTAAGAATGAAGTCGAATCTAATATGTCTTCATAATACGCGGTATTATTGAACAAAGATTAGCTTTAATAACACTAATCAAACTAACATTAGAGTATAGTGGCAGTTGAAGTCAAATAATATTTAAATAAAGCCGGACGAATATTTATGTAATATGACATCAATTAGCACAATTACTGAGTAAATTGACAGGCAACACTTTCTAATACGTCAAAGCCATTAAAGGTGTCATGAATCTGAAATCAAAAAATCTATAATTGACTTTTGATTCTGAGTCTATAAAATTGCATTGCGGATGACTTAGTACTTTATCTATCAAGAAATTATAAACTTCCGTTATTGGGTAACCGCAAGACTTTCTCTCTATAACACTTAAATTGATAAGTATACCTAAGTAAAAATAAACACACGATTTAAAGACTTTGTCGAAGGTGTTGGTAACAGTACGATTTTAATCTAAGATTGTATGCAGGAGTTTGCATAACTTTTTTATACCGGCATTATGGCGAAATGTTTTATATGAGAGGTAATATATATTGGATTAAATGCTGAAACCCCTGTTATGAGGATAGATGGCCCTTATAACATTGCCGGAGGTTCGTAAGAGCGAATTTATAACATCTACCAACCTTGTTGTTGCCTACGTCTATTATGATAACTATCATTACTATTAATAAAAAGTCTAAAAAATCATATTAGTTTTGTCAAAATTTCCTAGCTTTTCTGTGATTATTATAAATGCATTTTGTTTAAATTTTGAAATTTTGACATTAATTAAAAAGTCAGCACGCAACGCATTGCCATTAATTTAGATTGCCCTCATGTGGCTGCGTGTGGTTAGGCAAGTACAGGGTCCGATCAAATTATCTTCGCTTTTGTTAATTAAATGTTTTAGCAACCCTCTTTTTATGAATGTATTGGATGGGGAATTATGAAGTTCAAATGTGGTTGAAAAAACCTCAAAACAAAATAGTAGTATGAACTATAAACTAAGTTAATAGAAACAGTTGAAACTAGAGGAACGGTCACATCAGAGGCCAGAATTGGCGACTTGTGGGACTCTGGCACCTTGTATCAGATTATCCACACTATTAGTTAGGTTTCAAAGAAAAAAAGAGGAATATTATAGCAAAACTTGTCGTGTTTGATTTTACTATTTTTAAGTATATACTTTCACATATTTGTATAAAACAGGCTGCAAATAAGTTTAATTCGTGTTTCAATTTGCGAACCCGTAATTATCAGGTGTTGATTAATTGTCAGCTGCAGCATTGTAATTAGCAGCTGTTGGTCTGTCTCCTAATGATATAAATAAACATATTGCAAATACTTACTTTAAGATATTCACATTAATTTTAATAACATTTTCACATACCATTGAAAGAGTCTGCAAGCTGTGGTGACCGCTTACCATCAGGTGGACCGTATGCTTTTTGCCATTAATGTGGTATAAAAAATATGTAAGTAAGTCTACTGGTTTACCGGGATTAGATACAGAAGTAGGTCCTAGCCCCAGATGAATACAATGCTTAGTATGGTTGGTAGTAGTGCTTGTTTGAAGCCCAGACTGGTGTTCCAATATGGTTAGCGATAATATAGCCAGTTCCTCATCGTTTGAGGATTCCGGTAGTCGTATCATCACTTGACATCACGTAAGATGAAAGTCGAGAGATTGGTAAATATCAAAGTATAATTAAGTTCATAACAAGATTTGCTTCATAGATAAATCGCTGTGTTAATATTTGTCCGTCAACTAAAGAGACGTATAGCCTTTGAAGGACGCCTGGACGACCTTTAAAATAAACAACGGAACATAATAAGCTCAGTTCATTAACAAGAAATATGTACTTCTAGCTCAAGAGATAAATGAGAGTCCACTAGATATTTTATCTATATGCCGACATCACATCACATTCCTCGCAGATAACAAGGTATTGCGTTAATTCACTGTTCAACTAAGATTTCAAGTATGTGCAATATGTACATTACAAACAATAAAAAATAATGGTTCTTTACATTTTACGGCTGATATTTAAAATTCATCCCAAATTAGTAAAGCTAAATACGATATTTTGGTCTGTATATATTTCATAACGTTTTCAAAAATAAAAAAAAAATGCGTTACATACAATAATCTAAACACAATTTAGGGATCGTATAAATTGTTAAACGCTTTTAAAACTGAACAATAGCATTGAAATCGTTAGCCAACCCTTATAATATAATACGTCTGTTAGGGTGTGTATCACGACACGAGCTATGCGGGTATCCAAGTTCGAACACAATGACCGAAATACAATAAGATTAAATGATGTTACGAAAAAGGGATAACTAAAATAATGATGAAAGCTAAAAATAAATTTAAAATTTGATAGGCCAAACATGATTTTGTGAGTTCATGTGTTTTAATTTTTATGTTAGGAGAAGGAATGAAGCTCACGTAACAGAAGAATGATAGATTGAAATGTAGAGAGATGGAGAGGAATTGGAAGACCACAGAAGGTGGACGGATAGAATATGTGAGAAATTATATAAAAGAAAAGAAGTAGATGTTAAGATAAAGCTGATAGAAAAGAAAAGATAGACAAAACTTATTATACCGTCTAAGGGTTGCTAATAATGTGTACCTAGCTTATATTACCGACGTATAGTTTTTGAGATATGAGTGGACAAACATACAGACATTCATGAAAATTGACACACGTGTTTAGAAGTTGGTATAGACTAACATACACAAAAGCTGTGCAATTCTGACAAGATTACATACATATAGGTCAAATTGATAACCTCCTTTTTTGGTTTTGAAATCGGTAAAGAAATGTCAACTAAGCTCGTCAAATTCTTGTAAGTATTGGGTTTAGTTACAATGAATAATAACTCTGCGATTCTAATTGGAAACCAATTTCGTCTGCCCCAAGCGAAAGTTCAATGTGTGTGGACGTTTTAATAATCGAATACTTAAATGCCCACGAGGCTAACCTGACCGATATGACAAGATATCGACACATTTATTTCGGCATTAATTAATGCAGTGCAATCGGTATCGAGTGAAACCAATAAGAGCTTACAAGGTCGCATTGATATTTATCACTAAAGACAATTAAGTTAGCATTGATACACTGAATTGTAATCTTCAGTACGCTTCTTATGTAGACACTGAGTTGCCCAGCATGACTCTCTTCTTTCTTCTACCCTGATCCCAATTTATTTGGGGTCGGTTCAGTACGTCTTGCTATTGATAATTTTTCTTTAGGTTTATGGCATTCGATTGTTACAGCCTGCCTAACACCAATAAATCTCCTTGGGAACGACTACTATCTAATATGCGCCAGCAGCCGGGACCACCAGATTAACGTGACTTCGGAAGCACGAACGAAAATCGGAATTTTTTTCGGTCACCCATCCGAGTACCGACCCCGCACTTTGTAGCTTAAGTTTCGTGATCGTTACGAAGACCACACGACTGCAGCGCCATCGACCTAGCGTGACTAGTATGACTACGATCTAAATACAGAGCGATCATTATAATATGTTTAATTATAACAAGTAAATATGTATAGAGTACTTTGCTTGGCAGAACTTTAACAACACATTGAATTTATCTTGAAGTAGGCATCTTTATATTTCCTGGTAAGGTTATGCGACATGAAAACGAAAAGACTGACGGAGATAATAATATAGCATGATTTGATTGATGAAATTCCTCTTCAGATCTAATATCTGGTTTATAAGAAAGGACATAAAATGTGGGAGACGCTAATAAACCTTCAATGCATCTATTCTGAACCGCCTGATCTCATTTCGGATGATTCAATCACCCTTTTATGGAAGCTGTGTTAAGAATGTGTGAGTGACGCCCATAATCATAGATGGCACGAACTATTTATGACTGAATACATATGGAGAGTCGGATGGAGGGACGACTGATATAAAAAATATTTGGAATCCGTGTATCACAATAGTAAAAATTAACATGAACGAGAATCGTTTTCATAAGTTGTTTGGAGGTCAAAGTATTGTGGATCCTTAATACGTTTGTACTTTGAAATATATTGTAGAACTAAAGCAGTAAGCATTTCCGAAAAACATATGTATTTAATTAAACACAACGTTTTGAATTCCGTTCACAGCCAAAGTCTAGAGGGTATTTCACAACATAATATATATGTAGGATTTGCTGATTCAACTCTGTTTTCGGCAAAAGCTATTATCACAAAAAGTAAAAAGGTTTTAGTGCCAATTCTTTGCAGAGAAATAATCTACAAACCCTATGTAAACATTTAGCATCATTTTTTCTTAGGTAACTTTTGTAAGTATACAAATATAAAATATCGATAAGTAAGATAATTATATACAATATTAATATATTATTAGAAGACCAAATAAGTTAGTAGATAATGTTTATATTATAGCTAAGTATTTGAAAATTGTTTGGCTTCGTGAATAGAAAATCTATGATTAATTGTTGTGATAATACCATCATGAATTGTGAGGTAGAGTTCATTGTGAGATTGGTGTGAATATTCCCACGAATCTGATATGTTGGGTTTTTACTGCAATATATTATTTTGACACCGAGTGATATGTTCATTAGTGTCAAATGAAGACCGAAGTAAAAAATGGTCTAGATTTTTTGCTGTCGTAATTGAGCTATTTTTTATTATTTTATTGCAATAAACAGAGATGTGGGACACATCAGATTTGTCGATTAAATTATGATCCGAGTAGTACCTACTGAAGCGAACGTGACGCTGTAGCGGCCGGCGAAGCATCAGAAAATATTAGGAATAACTATAATCATTGATGTTTTTTATGATACTACGATGCTTCACCATCAATCTCTTGACATTTAATGAAAAGTTTTGTAAATTTTCAAGGCTCGGTGCCTTAAGAACTTTAATGATCCGGTAAACTTATTTTATTACTATTAGTATTTCCAATTATCCAAAAATAAACGAGTGTCATATGGCGTTACTATATTGGCACGCGTAGTATTTGGCACCTGTCTTTGCCACACTAGCCAGGTGGAAATGCCCTACATACTATATGAGTATTATTTTTTATGTATACAAAGTAACATTAATAGTCTCTTCCACTTTGAACAAAAAGCTTCAAAGAAAAATAAGGTTAATTGATTGCAGCGTGGTCTGTTAATGGAGAATATTTTTGGAATTTGAACAATGTTTTGCAACTCGAATCTATTGTAGATTTTTATCTAAATAAATTTTAAACATAAGCAAATCCCTATTAACAGATTTTTGATAAATCACTTGCTTGAACTGGGAATCCAACCAGTTAAAATCCGAAAAAAACAGGATGTTTAAAATTGCCTAAAGCATATTATTTTTTAAGTATTTTACCAACCATTGAATACTGTTACTTATAACGATGAAATTCTTTTAAGTTATATACATAGTATCTAAAATTAAACACAGAGCTTTATAAGATAAAATATTCTTTCCATTTTAATTATTTAAATTTCGCCTAGTCATGATAATTATGTTCGAAGATAACCGCACTTTGTCTGGAATCTTCAACAGACTGAGGAGTACCTATGTTATTTAGAAGAAGTACTAACTATTGTTGTTTTGGCATCAGAGTTAGGTAAGATGGCATCGGAGTTATGTAAGAATTTTACTTTATTCACATACACGGACGATGTCGACAACCCGAATATTGTAATAAGCATATTTAACTTTAGTTATGTTTGGAGGTGCAAATTAATATGACAGCCACGTATTAGTGAATTCCATAAAAGTACGACGATAAAACCTTGACATCACTAATTAAGTCGGTCAAGTACTTTAAGATAGACCTTTGATGAAACCTCACATACTTTTAATGTATTGTAATGTAATGTAATAATTGTGCCACAGGTACTTCTGTGCAACACTAAGAAAAGCGTATCTATGTTCACAACTTTGTGTTATGGTATAAGGATGGTTTATGATTGATGATTAGGAAGACACTACCACAGTTCGGAATGAATAAAATAATCAATCAATATTCACGGTTTATTTATTTATTTATTTATCGGATCACCAACATAAGATACAGCTTTAAACATTTACTTAGACTAAACAATACTAACTTAAACTAACTGCTCTTACAATTATAGGTAACCACATCATCTGTTGAGAGATTATAGTCATAAAATTATATTTACACTGCAAAATTGGACACTATTTGTGTTATTCCTATTTTTTTATATAAATATGTAGGTATGCGTATGTATCTAAAAATAACAAACTAATAAACTAAGTAAGTGGGTAAGTATTTATGGGCATAATGTAGCTCCTTTAATTATGTTTAAAAAAATTGCAAGGCTTTGACAACAAATATCTAGTTCAGGCAGTTTTTTGGATAAGTCGTTATACAGGCAAGACAGGCGAATAATGGGTGAATCACGTCCCAATCTGGTTCTACAAGACCTAATATAGAATATTCCACAAGGGTACCGTGGTATTCTTGGGGGTATCTTAAAATCTATTTTATTTAGTAATTGAAGGCTATCGACTTCATTATTCATCAATTTATGCAAGTAAGACATGTCTAGATAGATACGACGTTCTGAAAGAAGATCCAGGTGGAAATGCTTGGTTCTGTCAATATAAGAGTTAGTTGCTCTCGGCGTCTTGAATCGGTACGACAAGCTACGCATTAACTTCTTCTGTACACTTTCTATCCTGTTTATGTGTATTTTATAACTGGGACACCAGACAGTACTGCAGTACTCCAGCTTACTCCTGACGTAACTATTGTATAGCAAAATTACCGTCGAGGGATTTTTAAAGTCTCTTGTACTTCTTAATACGAATCCGAGTGACTTATTTGCTTCTTTTATAATTTTATCCAAATGGTCCGAGAACCGTAATTGACTGTCCATCTGGACACCAAGGTCTCTGATAGTCGTTACCTCCTTGAGTATGTTACCAGCAATCGTATATTGTGAATGAAGTTTATTACGCTTTGTACTGTGCTAAATAAGCCGATATTTAATAATATTCATAGTATTTAAATAAAACGCTGGTTTACGTGAAATTGTAGAAAATATAGTCACTTTTTTATTAAACGGTCAGAAATACATCAAAAAAGGAGTATAAAAACCATAGGCAAAATCTATAAAAAAGTATACAATAAAATAATATAAAAACCTCCGCCACATCTCTCCCCCTTTTAAGTAATAGCTATTTAATAAAAGCCCTCCGCCAGCCCTGTCTGCCGCACAGATCTGCGTCCTCAAAACGGCACGGTATTGTTGCTCCCGACGATGTTCCGAAGGTAAAATGGAAGGGTGTCAACGCTTCTGGAGCACCCACATCATAAGACACATGCGTCAGAGGTCGCGAGTTGACGATTGCCTCCGCTTCCGCCAGCAAGGTAGACAGTACTTCATCCGATACCGCGGGTTCTGTAAGTGTAACCTTCAGGGCTGTCTTCACGCTGCGCACTAAGCGTTCCCCCACGAAGGCCGTGCCGTTATCTGAGAAAATTTCGCTTGGACATTCGCGCCGCGCAATGAAGCGGCGAAGACTCATCAACGCGGCGTCGCTGCTGAGACTGTGCACGACCTTTAGGTGGACAGCCCGGGATACGAGACAGGTGTATAAATCCACATACCGCTTCTCCCTTCTGCGACCGATGGTGACTTGCAGCGGCCCAAAATAATCGAGGCCGACAAAAGTGAAAGGACGTCTGTGGTGTGCCAGTCTAGCCTCGGGTAGATCTCCCATGGGGGGCTCTAGCGTCACGGTGTTCTTTTTCACTCTACAATATTGACATTTGTGAGCAACGGACCTCACTGTACTACGAAGATGAAGAATCCAATAGGACTGGCGAAGCTCGTTGACTACCATCTCAGTGTAAGCATGGGCAGCTTTCTCGTGGTATCGTTGGATCAACAAGCGAACAGTTAAATGTTTTCCATCAAGAATGATAGGCCTCTTGGCATCTTCGTCAATATCAGGGGCTGCGACAACGCGTCCAGACAACCGTAACAACCCCGAAGCATCCAAAACCGGTGTCAACTTATGAAGTCGGCTTCTTCGTGAGAGGGGCCGGCCATTCGTGAGACAGACTATATCATCTCTAAAAGAATCTCTTTGACATGAGCGTAAAATGTGCGTCTCTGCTAAGATCAAATTAGACGCTACTAAAGGAGGAAGGATGTGGTTAATGCGATCGCGCTGTGTTCTAGTACTGTTAGTTAGGTCTGTCCCTTCAGAAGTCGCAGGAACGAATGTACATAGGGTACCCTCCAACAACTGAAAGCTAACAGAATTCAGACCTCGTCTCTTTAAAGTACGCAATCGCAGCGATGAAATGAATTGATGCGCTCGTGCAGTCGCGCGTACCAGTCGGAGCCACGAGCTGAAACGGCGTGGATCGGCTGCGACTGGTATACTCAGATGGCTATGTGTAATGACATGAACACTATCTATAATGGCAGATGATTTTAATTCTGGCAACTCGCTTTGAGAAGGGAAGTTTGCAGGCTCACAAGGCCACTCTGAAGAGAGCAAAAATTCTGGGCCGCACATCCAACGTGACTCTAAGTCCAAAACTTCACTCTTCAAACGAGTTGCATAATCGGCAATGTTATGAATAGTAGGAACCCAACGCCATTCGTTAACGTCAGACAACTCTAAAATCTCGCCTACTCTATTAGCTACGAATGGTTTATATCCTCAAAAGAATCAGTTTCGTTTGTGGCAATATGATTGACAAAAGATACCTGCGTATCTTTTCGAACTACAGCCTCGAACTACAGCCGTATAAAACCCAACCTAGAGCCGTGTGTATAGCGGCGGGTTGTGAGTGTTTGCCAACACGAGAATGATACGAAATCGTAAGATGCCATTTGTCTACTCCTATGATAATAGTCGGTTTGGCATTCTCATAACAAAGTACATTTTCTAAATCAGATAAATAAGGATAATTGCTGATTGTGTCACTAGTAACCGATTGACAATTCAAACCTAACCCTTTAATTGAACGTGCGCCACGTATTTTGTAAGTATCGGAACAGTGACGACCCTTTATAGAAAAGTCGACATACTGCACATCACTATTCTTTGACATGCCACCTACACAATTTACATAAAGTTTACCTTTTGGACCTTTTGCACCTATCTGTTGAGCGATATTCGAGTCAATAAAAGTGGCTGTCGACCCATCGTCTAACAGGGCATAAGTGTCGACCGTACCATTCGGACCCGAAACAGTCACCCCTACGATCTTCAAGATAGGTTGTCGAGGCTTACTCGGTTCGGATGTAGATGTAGAATGGGCTGTCACTACCTCCTGAAGACCTTCCTCCTCACAAGGAGAAGACGTTGACGTAGCAGGTTCTGTTAAAGTGGTTGCGACTGTACTAGATTCCGGGTTTAAATGTAATAAAGAATGATGTTTGTAAGTGCAACCATTGACATTACAAACTGACTTTGTCTTACAAAACTTAAAATTATGGGGTCTATTTTGTAAACATCTGTAACAAACTTTATTATCTTTTATCCATGCCCATCTGTCATTTACGGGCAAAGAATTAAATTTGTCACATTTCGTCAAAAAATGTGCATTATTACAAAATATACAAGACCTGTTATTTATTGAACTAATTTTAATGTTCTCAGTAGTGGCATGAACTCTATCACGACTGATTGAAATTGATTCGCCAATTAATCCAAATCTGGTCTGCAAGTCGACCTCTCGCGAAAGAAACCTCGCGAATAACTCCATCTTTGAGCAGTTCCCCGCCTCATAACATACCGCGTAGTCGAGCCATCGTCCGCGTAACTGTGCCGGAATTTTGGAAATAAGCGCATTAAATAATTCCGGAGACCGTAAATAGTCGGTTTGTTCCAAGAGCGCGGCTATCTGCACACAGTTATGCACTCGACACGCAAATGTGGCGAGTTCCTTTCCCTCAGCACTTACCTTAGGCAAAGATCTTATTACAGATACCTCGCGTAAAACTATTAGTTCAGGCCGCCCGTAACGCATGTCCAGAGCCTGTATAACTTCCTCTGGCTCTCGGGCGGACACTAACAAAACGCTCACGGCCTCGCGCGCTGCACCGCGCAAGGCACAGCTCAAGCGACTTAAGTTTTCAACTGTAGTGTACGACTTCTTAGTTTCTGTAAAAATACGTTTAAAATTAAGAAAGTCAATAGGTGACTTGCCGTCAAAAATAGGCAAACTGATCTTTGGTGATCTGTTGTTTGACAGGACCAGAGCTTCTAAAGCTTTAGAAAGTTGTGCGGTAGGATCGACGGCGGAAGGTTTCGTGCCAACGTCGACAGAGGGGAAATTATGCGCGACTTGAGAAGTCGACGGTGCACCAGCTCCCCGCGGCGCCGCAACGTCCGCCTGGCCATTGTCAATCCACTTTTGCACACTATGAGACCTACTATACAAGCTCGCTCGAGAACCACTCGCAGCGGCCTCTATCGCAGCTAAATTCGCTCGGTGCTCTAACTCAGCGACCGCGCGTTCGGATTGTAGCCGTCTCTCCTCTATAGAAGCTAGATGGCGTGCGTGCTCCGCTTGTGCACGTAACTTTTGTGCCATGACTGTGGCTGATGATCGTGAACGTGAGGAAGAAGTATGATGTGTAGACGTGGGGCGCGAGGGGCCTGACGTTGCAACGTCACGAGGCGCGTCGCCAGCATTAGCCGACGACGACAGTGCCGGCACCACTCGCAGTGTGCCCTCCATATCTTCATACTTTTGTTGCTTCCTTGTTTTAACCATTTTCTGAAAAAAAAACACTTAATTCACAACACCAGGACTACTTTTCACGTTTTCCGAAGAAGGACCACTTTTCACGTTTTCCGAAGAAGGACCACTTTTCACGTTTTCCGCGCGAAGAAGGACCACTTTGTACTGTGCTAAATAAGCCGATATTTAATAATATTCATAGTATTTAAATAAAACGCTGGTTTACGTGAAATTGTAGAAAAGATAGTCACTTTTTTATTAAACGGTCAGAAATACATCAAAAAAGGAGTATAAAAACCATAGGCAAAATCTATAAAAAAGTATACAATAAAATAATATAAAAACCTCCGCCACACGCTTTCTTGTAAATTTAATGTGGTAACACTTTGAGGTGTTCAGATACATCTTATTTTTATTGCACCACTCATGAAGACTGTCAATATCTTCTTGCATACCCCTCGAATCTGACGTGTTTGAAACCACCCTCGACAACTTAAGGTCATCGGCAAAAAGATAAATCTTACTATGTTTGATGGCTCTCTCTATATCATTAATAAAGACGTTAAAAAACAGAGGTCCCAAGACTGAGCCTTGAGGAACTCCCGACACTGCGATAAATGGTTCAGATTGTTCACCATCTACAACCACCCTCGATGGACGATTTGTGAGATAGGAACTGCACCAGTCTAGCAATTCACCGGTTACGCCAAATGAGTACAGTTTCTCTAAAAGGATCCTGTGGTCGACCCTATCAAATGCCTTTGAGAAGTCTGTGTATACCGTATCCACCTGTAACCGCTGATCGACCACTTCCATCAATTCAGATGCGAAAAGTATCAAATTGGTATTGGTAGATCGATTCTTCATAAAACCATACTGATTAGCGATTATATACTTATGTATGTGCCCGTACATAACAGAATGAACCATTGACTCAAAAACCTTAGACATAGTCGACAGGACAGACACAGGACGATAGTTTGATATGCACTCCCTCTTACCACTCTTGTAGATGGGTACCACTCTTGCCTGCTTCCATGAATCTGGGAACGTACCTGTTTGTAGTGACCGATTGTACAATATTGATAATGGCAGAGCTAGTGTCTTTGCGCAATTAACTAACAAGAGTGGATGAATATTATCCGGGCCCATACTCTTTGTGGTGTTCAGTTTCCTTAGTTTATTTTTGACTTCATATGTGTCAAATTGAAAAGATCCTAGTATATCAAGCTTTACTGGGTTCAATAAAGATGTATGGGCATCTTCTCCATCATTAATACTTGGTGCTTCGTACACCGAGGAAAAATGGGTCGGAAACATGTTGGGAATGTGGTTTGTATTGTGTATGCACCCACTGTCCAAGGCCATATTACTCGGATACGATGACCGTTTCTTTCTCAAGTTTTTAATGTGTGTCCAGAAATATTTCGGGTTTTTCTTTATTTCACATTCAATACTTTTTATATAGTTATTATAGCACTCCTTTATCCTTCTATTACAATCGTCTCGCAGATATTCAAATTCTAATTTGTCGAGTGGATTTTTATATTTTTTGAACTTTTTGTGGTACTTATATTTTTGTTTTATAAGATATATTAATTGGGGTGTAAACCAGACGGGATAAGTTCCTTGTCGATTTTTTGTTATAGGAATATGCTTTGTAATGATGTTGTGTAATATGTCGTAAAATCGAGTCAACATCTCATTCACATTATTAAAAAAACCTAATTCTTGCGTCCATGGAACCGATTTTAGAGAACAATTTATTGCCGAATAATCTCCCTTGTAGAAATTTAATCGCTTCTCACTTGAAGATGCTTTTTTACGCGTTTCTAATTTTATGCTAAGTTCAATATCAAGGGCGGGGTGAAATTTATCTAAGTTTCTTACTGGGCGTAGGCATTCATTTACGTTCACTATTTCCTGGTCGCAAAGCACCAAGTCTAGAACCTTGTGATTTTCGTTAATAATAGGATTAAATTGCCTTAGATTATTAAGTTCAAAGAAATCAATTAAATCACACAACAATTCACTGTTATTATAGCCTGTAGGAGTTAAACTCAGTGTATCATCACTGTTATTCTTTTGCCAAATTATACTACTCATGTTGAAGTCTCCGGCTATTAAAGAACACTCATTTCCTCCACACGATTGTAAGATTGCATTTGCCTTGTCTATAAAAATACTCAGACTGTCTTTCGTGACGGGGGGTGGCAAGTATACGGCGCAGATATTAACTGCATTTCTCCGCCTAGATTTGGATGACACTGAAACCCATAGATCCTCACAGTCACACTCGTATTCAATCTCGTATTCAATAAGCCTATTGGATACTGCTATAAGTACTCCACCTCCCCTTTTTTTAGTAGAAGCAGAGGATTCCCGATCTCGCCTGTATACGGTATACCCAACTTCAAAAAATTCACTATCGTAACATCCGCTATTTAGCCAGGTCTCTGTAAATACATATACATCATAACTATTATTACTTATTTGTTGACGTACCTCAGCCGAATTTGTGTTTAGACCTCTTACATTTTGGTAATATATATTTATGGAATCAATTAACATAGATTATCTAATACTTTAAATAACAATTAGTAACAATTAAAATAAAACTATAAAAACACAAATTAAAATCAAGTAATAACCTACTAAATTACAACAAACTGTCTAACTAAGTTCTGACAACTCCTTACTGTGCCTAATTAACTTGTACTCTGAGGTTTCTGTCTTCCTCATAAAAATTCTACCACCCTTTACCCAGACAAACTTATAACTAAGCTCTTTAGCCTTGATCCTGGCAGCTGCATGCAGTGACTTTTGAGCAGGAGAGAGGTGCTCTACGACAAAAACAGGCTTCCTATCACCACCGATGCCAAGATGAGTGGTGTTGAGCTTATCAGAAGAACTCTTTGATTTTTTGTTGAATTTCGTAGTAGATGCTAAGAAAGTGTCTCGCGATCTTTGAGAGCTAAATTTTATAACAATAGACCTAGGTCGTGGGCTGTCGTTATTGACCTTAGCTGTTCTTGTACACGACTGTATTTCGCCCTCTTCCAACTTGTAGTCGATGACAGTTGCGATTTGTTTCACTATTGTAACTAAGTTTTCAGACCTAAATTCCGGAACGTTTTGTAGCTCTAAATTGTTAGCCCGAGCGTGTTGTTCCATTCGAGAAATTCGCGAGTTGAGGTCCGCAACTGTGTTTTTTAAAGAGATATTTTCAGATTCCAGCAAACCTATATTTTTCGAGTTGTTGTTCACGTCTTCCCTCAATCCCTCCTGCTGCCTCTCGATCGTCTGAAGTGAGTCCGATATCTCGTTGAAACGGTCGAGGACCTGTTGGGTTCTTTTCTCAAATTCCTTTATAATGCTAGTTCTGAAACTACCCAATACGTTTTCGAGTTCCTCCTTGATGATTTGCCGAATGTTATCTGCCGTTACTGGGGACGACACACACTTTTGAAGGGGTTGGGTGCCTCGTCTAGAGTTAACATTCACTGCGGACAGTTCGTCTTCATGTTTATCCTTTCCTTCTTGAGATAAAGTTGTTCTTATTGGCGTGTTCGTATTATCCGACTTAGGCAATTTACTAAGACAGCATGGGCACTTAAAGTTTGACTTAAAGTCTTCTGTCAACTCTTTCAAAGGTTTTTGTATGTTTATACAGTTTAAGTGAAATCTGTACTTACAAGATAGACAGCTCAAGGAATTGGACGACGAAGTCGGTCTTTCGCAGCAGCCAAATTTAGATTTTGCTTGTGACATAATAAACTCCTTGAACAGCACCAAACGAAGCACCGACTAGGCAAGTGAACTTGTAGATTACAACGCAGCACAGTGTTGGCGCGCTACCGTGATCGCTCTGCGAGTTGGGATAGGTCACGGTCGGCCGTAGTGGCAGATTTTTTAAACTAAATATGCTTATAACTTTTTAGTCCTGACGAATTTCGAGTAGATATTTACACCGACGACTAGTTCTTTAACCTCACTTAAGGATTATAATAAGTATTACATTGATTCGCCACTTTTTACCAATGATCTACAATTTTATTAACAGAGCAAAGAAAAACAGATCTACCTTGCACGTTGCGCTGCGCGCGACTTCGTTTAATGAAAATAAATCGTAGCTAGCCCAAATAATATTATAAATGGAATGTGGATTCATTTCCTTATTACGCTTTCACGACTAAACTACTCTACCAATCATTATGAAATTTTGTACACACACAGTCAGGGGTACATAAAAAATATAAATAAACATTATAAGTAACCCTCGACAAAAAAATCTACCAAATTAAATAGAAATCGAAAGACAAAAAAAAGACCTGTAATGATAAATTAAATAAAAGTAATTTGGTATAAATTTTAAACATTTTAAATCATGCCGAATAAAATTAGAAACGAAATTCAAAGTTTTTAAACTCTAAAAAGAAACACTTCTGCCTAAAAAGACGCTTCCTTTCAAGAATTTTACGGATGGTCATCTAGAAGTAGCTGTAGAATGCCTAGTATACCTAGTGAGACCATTCTTCTATGTTTCTTTCGCAATAGCAGTCACTGTTATTTTATTTTTCGCACTAAATTTAACTTAAGGGCGACGAGATAAAAACGATCTTCGCTAATCTGTTTTGGCTCTTATAATATCTCGAAGCTTTATCAGAAATGTAACACCTAATAAGAGTTGTCAGACGAATAACACCAACATCTGCTTTATATCGGAACCAATCGGCAGTATCGAAATTCTTTTGCGCTATATTTAGACGAGTTTCGAGGTAACTACACTTAGGATATCGTTTTAATAAATCATTTTTATATTATTAACACCCATTAAGATAGAATAAAACCATTTAGGAGGTAGCAATATTGAGAGTTTCTCTCGTTATTTGTTATTTACGATGTAATTATGAAGGAGTTTATAACAAGGTTATTTTACTTTACGCGACATTGTTCTTAAGCCCCAGTCTCATGCAAATACAATACGCCGTTTTTGTTCGTTAACCTTTTATCAGTCATCTCTAGACGCCAAGGTTAACTCCGTATTTTAATTAGATATACGACTTTTAAAGCTTTTTAATAGCTCTTTCTCCCATGACAATACTACCTTGTCGTGGTCGAAACACCTTGCTCTAAATAGCACTATTCAACGGCCATGGTCATAAAGTATGATGTTTGACTTAGTCCATTTCAATCTGATTTACATTGATAATTTTAGTAGAAGTAATTCTAGGGCACAGAGAAGAAGAAGAGGTAGTACCCGAACTAGAACTTGGATGAAAGAGATATCTTGAAGAGATTTTCTGTGAAATCGGCAAGAGTAGGTACGACACTGTTCGAGGGAGCACAGCTATAGGTACAATGCATTAACAAATATAAATAAAATAATGCGATAGCATTGTATAAAAGGTAAACATAAAAAATCGGGAGTGGTCTCCCCTTGACTTTCTCGTATACCGGAAACGACACAAAAGTTGATAGCAACCTTATATTTTGATGTTATACATGCATGTTAAATTTGGTCGCAATAAGTTAAAGCATACCGAGTTATCGTGCTATCGCTCAGACACAGTCATAATTCCAAAAACGGTATTTTTGGACTCAGGGAGGTCCAAAACGTGTAAATCCGTCAAAATCTCGAGGTCGAATTTTTTGACGATTACAAGACTTCCTGTATAGTACGTATACGAGAATGTAAAAACGTATTAATTTAAAATTGTAAACTCTTTGTTATAGCTGCAGACTCAAATATTTTAGTAGGAACAAGTGTAATATATTTTGTATTGTAAATTAACTAATTAAGTTTATATGAAAATTAATATCTGTACACTGATATCATTATTTCTATAAATTTACTTTCTTTCATTGAGGTAGCATAGATAACTTCCTTCTTTCATTTGCTACAATCTTATTCGTTTCTTTCTCTTCAACTGCTCTTTTCTAATACTCATACATCTACAAAGTTGCTACTAATTTGTGTAATGCATCAAAGAGTTTATTATAATACATCTATAAATTAATATACGTGAAGGAAAAACTTTGTACCCCTTTTTACGAAAATTGCGCGGACGGAGGAGTATAAAATTTCGCACACTTATAGTTTATATAGAGGAGTGCAAAATACTAATATTTTAAAAAAAATTCGCATAAAAATAAGTTAAATAAATAAAAAAAAATATTACACACCACACTAGAAGTATAGTCTTTGACAATAGAACCTTAATAGTGTTCAACCTTATAATTTAAATTAATTATGGTCGAATTTCGACCACTGGGCGACCACTAGTTTTATTAAATAGATACAAAATCAAGAGGATAATCTCAATTCGATTGATATTGATAAAAACTGATCTTATTTGTAAATACCCAGTTTCAACCAATAAGTTTCAATGATAATCCTAAGACGATTATGATTTAACTAAAGTGGAGAAATTTAAATAAAGACTGCTTTTCAGTTAGTTATGACCGGACATAACCGGTAAATAAAATAAAGATAATTGTACTATAATTTTATGATACTGATTACCAAGTGAGCGTCTAGTTTACGGCCAGTTTGAAAACGCATAATTAGAAATAAATATTAAGCTATAAAATTTAAATGCGACCCTCTTCAAGATTATGCCTCGAAATTCCCATAAAAGTCCTGTAAATCAAGGCGATGGCTCTAAGTAATAAAACTGATAGGTTATTGCCATCGTCTAGGATAAGGACTGCGAAACATCGGTGAAGTAAAAGTTGGCAGGCTGCCAGAGAACTGCGTGCTGGCGGCGAATGGCGCGATTTATTGTTTGCCAGAGGAAACTCTTATTCCTTATTCATATGGACACAACACTCGTCGAAAGTGAGACCGCTCACAATACGATACATGTTCGCGACGCGAAGTTTGTCGTGCCACTTCGGTCTGTATTAATGTAAGAAAGTACTCTTTGTGAGAAGATTTTTAGAGGCTGAATACAGTCGTGTATGCTCCTATTTTTGATATTGGGTGGATTTGTATAACTAACGATGTTACCTACATATTAGCAATGTAATAAAAATGCACTATATGGGATGTATGGTACACGGTATAACAAGCGAGCACCTAGCCATGCTAATATAGGTAATAGTCATTGACAGCATGGTGTACTTAATAAAAAAAATCGAAATTATAAAGTTAATGTTGAAAGTTTAAATTTTCCACCAAACAATTTGTCTGGGGAGAAATTAAAAACTTATTTCACAATTTCGAATTTTTGATAACATCATAAAATCATAGTCAAAATGACTTTATTTATTTAGGTACAAGTACACTTATGAAAGTCAATTTAGTATTATAATATGACTCCTGTACAGTCATAGTGATTTTTTCAAGTGTGCCTTCAGGGCCAAATCCTAAACTATACGGAATGTAGAAAAATGCTCAAAGGAGTAGCCAGTCCGATTTTGATGAAAACAAAAACTGCATCATTGGATTTTTGAAAAATCAATAATCTAAGTCAAGAATCGAATCTAACCAATGATGACAAAAATTATTGCATACAGTTACGGCCTAATTTAGAAATTCTACTGATTTCCCAGGTAATGTACAAAATTTCTCTATAACATAGTCTATGTATGAAATCGGGAATTGTGTACACTTCTCTACAATTACCTACGCACAACATATCTATGGAAGTTTATCAGGTGGAATAAGTTATGTTGTTAGACCTTTTCATAAAAAAAGAAAACATGTACCCACTGTGAACTCCAGGGAGGATTATAATAAAATAATAATCAATAATGTATTACATAAAACATTACACAAAAAAACATTCCAAAAAACGCTGTAATAAAACCGTATCCCTCTTATTACAAAAGGTGGACTAAAGTTAGTCGTGGTTTAAAACTGATGCTAAGTCTGTCTTTCATTCAGCAAATAAGTGACAACATTAGTTTTTAACCATGACTAACTTTAGTATATGTATTTTTAATGAGGGGGTAAATATTTAAATTAGGAATTATTTATCCGCTGTCATTAATTATAAGTTTTAAAAGCGAGGGTGGCAACGCATCTTGACTCGAGTGACATGCAAAGAGGGATACAATGCAACCAATAAACACATAGGGCGTCGTCTGGTCTCGTCTTTATTAAAATGAGTTTTCGCCGTCGCTTACAGGCTCCGAAACATAATCCGTTTATGCGTCGAGCACACTTCAACATCAAACTTCATCTCGAGTAATTTTCATTTTAAGTCTGTTGGCAAGGCATTGTCTTCGATCATAATGGGACCAAAAACATATTTTTGGACAAAAGCAGTATTAACGTTAAAATTATTTGTCCTAGCTACAATCCGTTAACAATAAACGCGGACTGCTGAATAATTTGGACTGTAGCATCTGTCCTGGCTATTGTTTGTAGGTTAACTGAAGGTATATTTTGCTTTTCGGTTTGATGCCCCGTTTGTGTAGTGACAGACTGGCAACCTGTCAATATTTTGATGTACTGTGGCATGGAACAGCAGCCAAATGTGGCTATATGTATAACCAAATATTACCTAGAGCTCCTTCAATCCCTACATGTATTTTTATATGTAGACAAGTAAGCTGACATCCTACCTGGTGGTAACTGGATACCATCGTCTGTAAGCACCTGCAATAACAAGAAAAAATCACTTGGTATTGCAGGTGCGTTGTTATCCTGAGACCGCAGATGATATGCCTTCCATGCCCAGTAATTACACTGGCTACCTTTCCCTTCAATCCGAAACACAGCAAATTGTTTCATGGCTGAAATGGAAAAGGCGGTGGTACCTAATCAGATGACTAGTATGTATCTAATAAATAATAACTCTCTTGAATTTCATATTACATGACGGTAAGTGGAAATTGTAAAAAAGAAGAAAACGCTACTGGTTGGATACAATAGAAAAAGAAGGGGAATGTTTGGCTATCCTGTTCGACACGAAGAGTTTTTTTAAAAAAATGTCATGGAGGGAAAGGTGGTTAGAAATTAGAAATTTAATTAAATTTCGGAAACATTCTGTATATTACAATAAAATACAGCTACACAAACGGCTATTTCAGATTTGGATTTTCGATTTGATATCGGAACTGGGTTTCGATTTATCTTACTTTGACGGAAAACGATAAAAAGGGCCAACTATAGAATTTCCGACAGCCGATTGCTTTCCAACGATTGTGAATACGCTAGCTAGACTACGACTTAACTTTTTACTGCACTATGTTTCGCTTGGTCATAAAAAATAACCATTAAACCAAAGTTAATACAGTTATTATTGGTACCTAGTTTCATAGAAACCTATTTGATATAGAATACTTAAATTTTCACAATTACGTTTCTTACGTTAAGTACATTATTAACTTCAAGTAATTATTACAGTAATAAATTAACTTATCTTCGTGTTTTTACTATAGTGGTGTGTTTAGCAGTCGAACATATTTGTATTTTTTCACTAGGTAGCTTTTTTTCTGTTCCCCACCACTCTTTGGAGCACTTTTCCCATCCACTAGGATTCATTCCTTATATATTGGACATTCCGGCAGGAATAAACGTTCGTGGATGGGGACTATTGTTTGGTTTGCATCGATGGGACCATAAATGCTGATGCGATAAGCCATACCAATTTATTTTATGAATTTTACTATAACAATGACGGATTTCTAATAAAAAATTTCATCCGCTATTTATCCCCTTTGGGGTTGAATTTCGAGAAATCCTAAAACACGTCATTCTTAATTTGTATGAATTTTACTATAAAAATTATGGATTTCTCATACAAACTTTCATCCCTTATTTCATCTCCCTCGGGGTTGAATTTCAAGAAATCCTAAAATAAATCATTCTTAATTTTTAACCGATAAGCCATATACCAAAAACTGACATATTCCCCATACAAACTTTCATACCCTATTTTACCCTCTTAGGGGTTGAATTTTGAAAAATCCGGCCTTATTCTTGCCTATATCATAAAAGGCCTTTCTCTGTGAAATTTCAGCTATCTAGGTCCAAGGTTATGGGCTGGGCGTTGATCAGTCAGTCACTCAGGATTTTTCTTATTATATAATAGACTTTATTAGATATGTTCTTAATTACTGTTATTGAACAATGTTTCTTTTACACGTTAGTTATGTAAACTTATTAAATAAGAGCAATTTTATCCTATATCTACCTCCCTGTTCAAAAGAACGCGAAAACATTTCCAATATCTTAAGGTAAACAGATAAGTCGGTTGCTGCACAGAATGAAACTTTAATGACATCGTTTTAAGGGTCATACTGTGCATACAATGTATACGGATCGCTATAGTTAAAGAATCGATGCAGACAACCGAGGGTAAGAGCCGTCTGACCCTCCCCTAGCTGTAACCTTGAGGGGTTCCAGGAAAAAGGCTACGTTGAAAACAAAAGCTTGAGCCTTATCCGATAAAAGCCAAAACCGATTGACGTTATAAATAGACTACGTCTTTAAGAACCGCAGGGTAAGGTTGATATTTTGGTGTATTTTTATCGAAGGCAATACGCCTTTTGTGACATACAACCACAGATAATATAATACTATACAACCTAATGGGTTTGAAAAGGTCAAGAACTAAATCATATTATTCAACGCTTAGACAAAGAATCCTGTGTCTAAGATTCAACGTAATACCTTCGCACAAAATCCTTATAGAACAAATTCACGACGGGTAATACTCGTAGTATTTTTATCTCACGAATCCTGGTGAAACATGGCTGTTTGTGTAGACTATAGATAGAAGTATACTCGTACATGCACTCTGTGTATAAAGGTTTTTTTTTAATATTATTATGATTACCTATATGTATTTAGAAGTTTTAGGACCCGTTGCACCAAGTTATATTTTTAACAATTTGGTAAAGAATTATTTAAGTAGGTATATTTTATATGGAACAACCCATTCCTATGAATTTATGTTATTTTTGCAAAATTGTATAACGTAAAACTTGGTGTAAATTTCTATAGTAAACTAACTCTCCCGGCCACGCGTTGCAGTGGCAATTTCATACTAATGCACTATAACATTGAATTTGCAGTAAAAAAAATAGGACTACTTATCAAGATAAAACTATCCTATCTCTAAATTTGCAACAAAACACCTCAGACCAATAAAAAAGTTTTTTATTGGTCTGAGCAAAACACACATAAAAAAGTTAAAATCGGATTGTAAGTTTCGAAGTTCATCGCGGACAAACATTGTGACACGAGAATTATATTTATCAGAAGATTTTATGCATTTACATCGATCTTACCGTCGAATTCTTTACATTTTATACCAAACTATTTCCAAAAAAATTGTCTCAGGCAGGCAGCCGGCCGTAAAAGCTAATGCCAAACCTATAGTAGTAGGTAGTAGGCATACTGCACCGACCACAAATAAATAGGGAGCAGGGTAGGAGATAGAATAAGATCGTCATAATCATCATAACAGCCTTATTAATTTGACCCACTGCTGGAACACAAGACCTTTTCTTGTCATCGGAGGAGGTTTAAGCAGTAGTCCACCACGCTTGCCTAATGCGGATTGGTGGACGGAGTATAAGATGATCAATACCCTTCGCTAATCCATTAGTCGCCTTCTACGACACCCATTGGAGGATATGGGGTGATGCTTTTCTACTCTGCCGGCATCACATGGCTAAACGGAGAGTAAAATATTCGGATATTATTCTTAACACCTGTTAAAATTTTATGAAAAACTTCATGTTAACAACAGCTCATATAATGTCCCCACCGACGGCCTCGAGCCTACCCCACATTAGGGGCGATTAGGCCGTAGTCAACCACGCTGGCCAAGTGCGGGTAGGTCGACTTCACACACAACCTAAGAATTTCTTCATAGTGTGTGCAGGTTTCCTCACAAAATTTGAAAACACATTGGTACGTGGCGGGGTTCGAACCGGTGCCTCCCGGGTGAGAGACAACGCTCTTACGCACTACGCCACCGACCGACGCTTCATGTAGCTAAATGAAAAGTAACACTTTTATTTCTTCTATATTCGGGAGATATAATGTAATCAGGGTGTGTCCGTAGGGCGTTAGTCCCCTAAATCGTTAATCTTGAACTCGGTTCCCGCTGGCCTTTCGGGAAAACACGCACCGAATGATTCATCGTAGAGGCTTCAATTGGGAGGAACAACTAGCATATTTACTCGTACGTAGTTTTACTGACGAGATAGGCGTTTTATTACTTTGATTAGACGTCGTCGTTATGGTGGGGTGGTCAAGCGTACCGGGTTCGAATCCTGGGGCCTTATCACGGCAAAAATAATAATACAGATTTACAAATAGGTTCCGTGACATTTTCCATGACTATTTGAAAAACAAGCGTTAGAATGGGAAATTCATTTTCTTCAAAACCCTCCATACAAAAAGGAATTTTCTGAGGTAAAGACCTAGTAAGTATAATAAAGAAGTTTATTTATTTTTATTTTATATAGGTACCCGGACTGCTGCGATGTATAAGTGTTACATCTGCCTGGTAGTTGACTTTCGTTTGTTTAATATAGGATTGTAACTTTTTGGGTTTGGTGCCCGTTTAATGGCAACCTGTCACTATTTTGGGGCACTACATGTTCCGTACTACCAGATGTGACTTTATGTGTAACGAAATACTACCTAAGGCTCTCAACACCTTTTGGGATTATGGGCGTGATTGTATGTAGGTATGTATCTATGTAAGAACATTTTCGTTATCATTATTATCTACCACCGGTATCTTACATACCCTAATGTGTGTAGGATGCAATGCTGACTAACTCAGTCTGTTCGATCATCAAATTGATTATGTCATCAGGATGTATGAACTTTATATTACGAATGAAACGCATTGCAATTAATATTAAGATACAAAAATACTGTTTGAGATTAACTAATTTGTATAGAGTTTAGTATTGCCACAGATAATATATTATACTAGTATTGCTTAGCGATTTACTGTTCGCTTAAAAGGTCAAACTACGCTTAACAAATATCTGTTATAAAAACTCCGCTTCGATTGATCATAAAGAAATAAACATTAACCCACCAGAAATATTTTATCTCCATTCGATTATTCAGACTAATATTGATATAATCGATTATGGATTTCCTGGAGGAAGAACAGTTATCCAGTTAACAATACGGCACTGGCTGTGTTAAAGTCTACTTTATAACTCGCGGTTTCAACAACATGGTAAATGAGCTAAAATCCTCTAGCATAGCGGAAAGCTATTTATTCATACTCTTCCGACAGAAAAGGGTGACCTGTTTTCTGTCTAAGTGGCGCGATCAATGCTGCGGATTATGAGCGCTATAGGCAGAGACATAATGACTCACTTCCTGTATACAAGCTAAGATTCGAACACTTAACAGCACAGAACGGTTACGATATTATTTGCATTAATGCAGAATAGAAGCTTATAAAATATACTGAAAATAATAATAAAGCGCTAGAAAAAAGGCGCATCAAGACTTAACAAACGAGTTTAATCTTGGACTTGATAGTAATATTTAGTGCACCATACTAGTTAAAAAAGAATTTAACAGATCATTCTATACTTTCCTCTTAACTGTTTTCAGCTTTTTGCAATAACTCTCAAGAAATGTTTCCCGTTAGGCATAGAATACGATTCGGGTAATAAAACATTTGATGAGCATTTTATTTCTGAATCTAGTTTGTGATGCGAAACTTTTCTGCGAACGAGGCTTTGTTTAAAGGTAATATTAAATTGCAACAGTTTTAATATGCTTAGACGCAAAAATAGTGTACGTACATATACCATTGCTTTCTATACAGAGTGATCAATCCAATGGGTACTGACCCATTGGATTGAAGAAGAAGTCTGAAACTTAAGAGATAGTGAAATCTGTTTTTAGGAACCATGACGCGTCGATTTTAGATTTAATAATAATGGCATTAATTTTTTTTTTAAACTCATACATAATTGGGAATCGAACATGGTCAAATATCTGTAAGCAATTTTATAAATTCTGCAAATTTTCGTTGTTATTGTTAATGGTGTGAATCATAACATAAGTCACAAGGATCAAATTTTAAATGGAATCTATTTCATTTAAGTAAAAGTTCAAAATGGTAGCCCATTTCCTGGATGCAAAGAATAATGATGATAATTGAAGATTGTAGGGGAAGAAATTACCACATTTGGCAAATTAAATTGTGGGCATTTGTGACAAAACAAGGTTTCATAGCAAAATTTGGTCCTGACACTCACAGGATCAATTATACAAACATATACTACATGCGATTAATTAGAGAATTTTGACCAGGTTCGATTCCCGGTTATGTATGAAAGTTTTAAAAAAATTCATGCAATTATTATTAAATCTGAAATGGACGCCGTGGTTCTTATGAACAGATTTCTTTATCCCTCATAGTTTCTAACATCTTCCTACTGACCTATTTGAATTGATCATCCTGTATGTAGCTAAAGTTGTTATGTTGTAGATTATTTATTAATGTGTAAAAATAAATAAACTCAACGTAGTTACTATACACGGTGAGTTTTTTTTCGGGTCAGTATGGGGAAATTCTAAACTATAACAGATAGAGAAAAACTCTCTTAGGAACCGTGATCTTAATTTTAAATAACATTTTTTTTTATTTCGATTGTATATCACTATATGAACCAAAAATTGTATGGAGACCATAGGTCTAAAGTTGCTAGAAGTTGTTGAAATTGGTTGAAATTAACATTACAACATAAATTATGGTTAATACCAGGATCCAATACGTTTATATAGTGCGATTATAAATCATATATTTAATCGCAGAATTCAAAAGAACAATAGCTTTCAAGCTGTTGTTAATATGTGTGAAAAGCCACTTTTATTCTTCCATCTATTTTATACCTATTTTAAACAGTTAAGTACCATTTATCATAGACTTTAGCTAAGTAGATTCATTTGAATAATTGTTGAAGTGTTAATCAGAAACTTCTCCCGACTCGCTAAGTTTTACTCGGAAGACTCGAGTCAAGAGTTCTCAAGTCAAAGTATGTGTTTGAGCAAATCTTGAAGTAAGTGGTAGTAAAAATGCGGTTAACAAGGTGTTTATTTACTTCGATGTTGAAATTACCGGCGCTTGTAGGCAAGTAGCGCACTGCGACTAAAAAGATATTGGTTGACGATAAACTTTTGTTATTAGGTTTTATTTATATTAAACTACCTATTTACCCGCTTCATATTATATAAGTCTTTATAAATTCTACAATTAATTTAATAACATTATACATCGGTATTAGGAATCTGGTATTAGTCAACCAGTAACGTGAATGCCAATTTCTTCTTCTACTTCTTGGGGTGACATCTCTGACCGGAGGTCAGCTATCATTAAGGCTATTCGAACTTTGGACACAGCTGCGCGTAATAGAGATTTCGTACTTAGATTGAACGAAGTCTGAAGACTTTTAGCCACGGAAAGGTTGTAGCTCACTTATCAGTTCAGAAAGGGAACGCCTCTTTTTAACCGACTTCAAAAAATGAAGAGGTTCTCAATTCGACTCTATATATTTTTATGTTTGTTACCTTATAACTCTTTGCTTCTTATCGTACCGATTTTGAATATTCTTTGAACCTTTGAAAGCTGGTGCTTGTCATGTAGTCTCATTTAAATTTGATCGATATCCGACTAGTAGTTTTGAGTTATCCCTAATAATGTCTATTTAATTGACGTCGATGATATCGTAATATTTCTATTCCTTGTTTGTCTAAAAGATCTCTAGATAGTTTCCTGAAAATTTATAAACTTAAAACACTAAAAAGCAAAAAATAAATTATTTTTAAATAAAAAAACCGCTGCTTTCATAGTAAAATAAATTATTTTGAAATAAAACAAATCGGCCTTCAAAACTTAAAACGGTGAAATAAAAATTTTCTTTATAAAAACCTTATCAATATTTGTAATAAACGTTGTCACTTGTATTTTGGACCGACCTCAAAAAAACATTTAAATTTTTACAAACAAAATTTTTATTTCTCCGTTTTTAGTTTAGAAGGCCGATTTGTTTTATTTAAGAATAATTTATTTTACTATGAACGCTACGGAACAGAGGCTACGAAGCGGCTACGGAGCGTAGCGCATCGCCTTTTTTTTCATAGTAAAAAGAGGCGTTACGGTTGCAAGCTGCTAAGTGTGCTACCACCTTTATTTATATTTTAATATTTCTCTCAGAGTGCTCAAAATTTATTTGGGGTCGGTCATTGATTTAAACAACAAAATTGTAATATGTCATAATATGGGATCTGTGCAGTAGGTTCGTCTTGCTATCGACACCTACCAGTCAACCTATAGCAGTCTATAGGTTTTAGCATTAGATTTTACGGTGTTAGAGTTCTATAAGTCGCCGACTTTTTACAAGCTTTTATTTAGCTTCACCTGTCCCGATGTTTGTCGTCAAATCTTGCAAATTAAATTAGATCAACTTCCCGGTTACCTATTGAGCTGAAATATTGCATACATGTGCAAAACGCTTGACAATGCAATATTGTGATGACATTGTGCTGATCTAATGATGGAGCTGGAAGGTGGCTATAGGAAGAATGGAACGACACAACCTCATCGAGTTTGGGCTCGTTTGAAACGTCTTGACGAGTAGATTGTCTTTCAAGTTAAAACAAAAAAATATATTTTAAAACAACTTTTATTATGTTCTTGTTACTATAAAGAACTAAAAATTTAAAAATAAAAAATAGACGAAAAAATCTTTTTAAAAACAAGCATTAATTATGTTCTTGTTAGTAAAAAGGACTAACACTTGGTACTTGGTATTGTCATCCTGAGGCCTAAGATGAAATGCTTTCATGCCCAGTAATTACACTGGCTACCTTTACCTTCAATCCGAAGCACAGCAAACTGTTTCATGGCTGAAATAGAAAACGTATTGGAACAATATGTAACCTACTTCATAATTTAATTTAAATTAAAATTATATTTCCAACAACTACTTATGTGCACCGTATTCTTATTTCGATGATGTTTGAATAAAATATATCAAACATAAGAGCAGATGCATTTAAGTAGTATTTGTCATCTGGCGCTAAACACCTTGTGGTTCATACCTTTATAGGCTCCTTTTTATTTTCTCGATGTCCTTATCTGATCGGTGACATTTGAGTCACGAAATTTTTTAATTATCAATTTATGTTTTGGAATACCCAATGATATTATGTATCGAATATTAATTGTCTTCAACATCATAGAGGGTGGTGACATCATTTTCTGATTGTTTAATGACGTTTTCTGAATTGGAATTATGTTAAATAGACAGGAAGTTGGTAGTCTTATTCTAATTACCTTCAAAACGTCTCAACATACGTAAATGATTAATTCATTTGCACCGTATTGTTCAACAACAGAAAAAATTATAATAGGTATATTAATATCCAACTAATTTTAAATTTACAATTTACGGATAATAATCACTCTTACGTCTTTGATTGTACTAAAAAAAGTTTCAATAGGTATTTAGAAAACAAGTTCGTGAGATGAGAGATTATGTTGGAGAGATGCCTAGATTTGAGTCTATTATTATTCCTAGACTAGACTCATAAAACCATGTTATCAACAACAAGTACCTACATCTGACTAACATACTAGAGTAGTCTGTCAAAGTAGGTTATTTATTATGTTTGAAATGTATACCTTGGTTTAATATACCAACTATTGTATACCTAGGTATTGTTAATTTTAATTTGAAATAATTTTTCACATATAAATTTAGTAATATTATTTGACATTATAGATTTTATTTATTTGACGTTTATCATATATTTTTTTTTATGATTGTCGTTTCTATAATTTTAATTGACATTTTTAGTTAAGTTACATTACATTTTTATAATTTTTTTTTTAATTATTTATTTAGTTATTTATTTAATTATACTTGATTGTACACCAACAAACAATAAAATTACATAAACAAAAATATACTAAAATTGGTACAATGGGCGGCCTTATCGCTGTGTGCGATCTCTTCCAGGCAACCTTAGGATGGACAGAATCAGCATGGAACAAGTAACAAGTAACTTAGAGGGAAGTTGGTACAACATGAGATACATATATACCACAACCACAGAATAAACATACACACATATAACATAAAATATAAACCTACATACAATTTAAATACATATACTACATAAACAATAGTACACATACTACACACACAATGTTATAAATACAATTTGGAAAACATGAATGGTAAACAATAGCAAATTAATAATAATAGAAGAATCTATACTACAACAGACAGTGACAGATAGTGATCTTTTACTAGACACTTGAAAATGTTCAGAGATTTAGCACGTCTTATCTCGACCGGCAATGCATTCCACAAACTAACAGCATGCACTGTAAACGACTTGCTATAGAATTTTGTATAATGCATTGGAGTCCCCAACCACAAATTACTAGATGATCGCAAATCTCGTGAATGAGCGTCCTGAAGGAATGTGAAACGTTGTTTGAGATAGGATGGGGTATTGGGATTAAAGAGAATATTATATAGGAGGGAGACAATATGTGCATTCCAGCGAAGGCGAATAGATAACCACTTGAGCTTAGTGCGAAAATCAGATACATGGTCATATTTGCGAAGACCAAATATAAACCTTATACAGAAGTTTTGAAGCCGCTCAAGCTAGTTGGTTTTCATTGACATCGAGGTAGCAGACATCAGCATAGTCTAAAATAGGGAGAAGAAGGGATTCAGCAAGCGCAATTTTGGTGGCAGTCGGAAGAAAATTACGAAGACGTCTAAGTGATCCTGCAGATGCAAACAATCTACGGCTAACCTCTTGAAGCTGTGGACCCTAAGATAAAGTACTAATAATCGTCCAATGGGTGTCGTAGAAGGCGACTAATGGATCAGCAAAGGGGTATTGATCACCTGTACTCTGTCCACCAATCCGCATTGGGCAAGCGTGGAGGACTACTGCCTAGACCTCCTTCGATATCCCAGCAGTTGGTCGAATTATAGAGGATGTTATGATGATGGATGATGAATAGAAATGTTCTTGGCCTTCATCTCAGCTGATGATAAGGATGTGGTGGAAGGAAGAAGATGGAAGCGAACCCGAACTCCAAATCACAGAAAGTCTAGCCTTATCATTCTATCGAAACAATCATGGTCTAACACTAAATATATACAAGCAAAAAGGAATATTAAATAAACGTCTAGTCTACGTCTGCATAGTCTGAAAATAGCTTCCATCGCACCACTGTCGGAGTGTACTTATACATTATTAAGTGACATCATAGCCACTTTCCTAACCAAATTAGAAATTACCCACAATTGAGCTTCTTTCATATCAGCGAAAGTTTGTGAATCAGAGTTGGAATATTAATACTACGCTATTCAAACAAACCAAGATAATAAAATAATAACATAAAATCCCTACTGCAGCTACAAAACCAAGACCGCAATAACGAGATTTGCTAGTAATTGTATAAGAAAATCTAACTTTAATTATTTTATACTTATGAAATGATATATACCTAGGTAATAAAATACAATTTCTTTCTTTTTCAAGCTCACACCAAATGTTTAACACTAATTAAGTATCATTAACACTAGATAATATACATATATGAATAAAATAGATAGATATATTATAAATAAATATATACTGAGGGAACTAATATTCCTACAGGTATAGAGGTAGTTATAGTAGATATCTGCGGTACCTCTCTATATGATTAGATGTTTAACAAATCATCTTTAATGTTTAGATTGTTATTACTTTCTGTTCTAAAATACACTGTAGGTAATAAAGTTAACCTTTGGAAACCTTTCGGACGAGTTAGGCATTTTCATTATGAACAGCCTAAGAGATTAGATTCCCGGATTTAGTTCTCGCTGCTACACAAACACATCCCCTATGGACCGAATACCTATATTATCCAGTATTATCCTGTGTTAATGAGCTTTCGCTAAACTCAGTTCATTATTTTACTTACTAACATTAGTATCCAAACTAATATTATAAATGCGATGATAACTTTGTTTGTTAACCATTCACGCCTAAGCTGCTTAACAAATTTTAAACACATAAATATGTACATGTATGTAAAATTATATGCGCGCAATTATTTATAATCACGCCCATAATCCCAATAGAGGTTGAGTGAAGCTTTAGGCCATATTTGGGTACACATAAAATCACATCTGGCAGTATGGGCCATAAAGTACCCCAAAATAGTGATATGTTCCATTCCAGCCTGTCGTCTACACAAAAAGGAATGCAAACCCAAAAGTTACTGAACCTTCAGTTAACCAACCATCTAAAGACAGCAACCAGGACAGATGTTACGGAAAAGAACGGAAAAAAATATATTATATTATCCTACCAATAAAATATGAAAGTTTGTATGGATGTATAGATGCATGTATGGATGTCTGGATGTGAAAATGTGGGCGCATTCGTGTACGTACTGTGTTGCTCTTGGTTGCTCATCCATTTTTTGTGATTTTTTTGTGGAAATGCCTCATTTTAGTGCTGTTTTTTTAATATAAAACTGATTATTCTGCTTACCATAATTCTTTTTAGGTATTTGGTTGTAAGAAATAAGTACATCGTGCATTTATTGTGCACGCGCGTGTTAAAATTAGTGTGCGACCACAGAACATAGATATAAGAGATGTTCTGTGTGTGCGACAGTCGCAAATGCGTTTTCTGCAGTGCTAGCCACATAAAACAACCGAAAGATAAAATCTATTTCCTGTACATAATTTTACGCCAGCAAAATGTAAGTTCATATTAATAAATATCTCGACGATGAAACGAGCATCAGTCATTGGCAAATTGTTAAGTCACGTACTGGGTACAAGTGTCATAAAAAGTGTTGCCAGCATAATAGATGTTTATTACGTATTGAAATAAGGCGCATGATGGCTTGCTGACTTTGGTTGATCGACCGTACCATAAGCATTGTGAACACTTTCGCTGAATCTTCACAAGAATGTGTCGTGCAAACTAATAAGCGAATCGTTTACCAGTTAAATATCTTACAAGATAATAAATGAATCATTTGTCTTTAAAAATTGTTTAGTATATTATAATGCGCTAAGAAGGAAAGAGGAAATTGATAATATGATAAGCTCCATTACTATTAAATACACTGACCACAGCCGGTCAAAATGCAAATTTGATTTGCTTTTAATCATTTTATAATTGTGAGATGTATAGCTGAAAATTGTAACGATATTTTGCACTATTTTACTAAAACCAAATGAAGCTATAGCCAAACAAATATTTTTTAAAGAAAATCCAGTTCTCTTTCAAACGTTAATAACATTAATTAAACTTATTTGAAAGTAAATACATAAAGGGATTGTCAGATTTCTAGTCAGAAAACTTAGTCTATTATATATCTAATAGAATCGTTTGAATTTCGATTTTAAGTTTGTTAAAGCAACACATGCATTTTACTCGTTTTCTGAAATAGCAGAAAGTACGCAAATAAACCCAAATTATATGCAAAAAGAGAACGACAAAAGTAAGTGCAGCGTTCTGCAAGTACTTACTTTCAGAAGCTATTAAGTAGGATAACTTAATTTGCTATTTCGTAATCTATATTACGAGGTTAAAGCTTATGTGGTTTTAAGTCAAAAATGGCGTAATTTAAAAGCAATGTTTTCTAATGATCAACTAAAAATACTGAATACACGTGCAAGACGTCATGCGTTTTGGGCTGGCTGAGAGCTCGCATAATAACATCTGTAATAAGAGCAACCAGCATGTGCATTCGAGGCACCCGCCACAAATGGAAGCCAGCAGCGAAGCTGTTTGGCTTTGATTATGGAGCTGCCCTACCATACACTGACTGACAGACCGACTTGAATATTTTGCATGGTTATTAATTTATTACTTTTCAATTTACAATTTAAGTTATATGTACGTATAATACTTTATAAGTTTTTAATAAATAAATTTGTTCCTCAATACACGTGCAAGATGTACATTTTAGATTTTTAGCTGTACATTTTTATTTTTTAATTGGTTAGATTAGGTTATGGTGATCAACTATATCTACTTAGGTTTTTAGTTTACCCAATACATGGTTTAACCTGAGACGCCTACATAACTAGTGGTCCTCTGCTAGTGGACTCTATTCACAGTCAGGCTAAAAGCTTTTCCACTGAAAACAAAAAGATATGGTGATCAGTTAACACGTTGACTGTCCAGGCCAAATCGAATTAACTCCTAATGACGTCCATTAGTTCTTATTTTTTTTTATCATAAAAATCATTTGATATTTATTTACAACAATATCTAGCTTAGACGTCATTGTGATAGTTTTTAATGTAACTGAAACGTTCATGAAAATAAAAGACATTGATTTCGTATACCCACTTGCATCACATGTGATGCATGAACGTGGAATTAGGTATATAGTTGCATCATATGTGATTCAGGGACAGTTGACGTGTTAATAAAATAATATTGGTTGTTTCGACATTTCATTTCACATTTTTCTCAAATATTAGAAAAATGCTGTCCACAGAAATGCATTTAACTGATTTAAAGTCACTAATACTCTTTACAAACTATGTATTTTTACGCCATTATTCATTTAAGCTCGAAACGTATGATAATAATCCAAACGGTTATTCATACAATCTAATTTTGCAGTAAAATAAGAGTCTATTTCAATTTAGTCTCAATATTATTCCACCCACCATTTTCATATAAGAATAACGCAAATGAGAAATCCATTAAACAATCATAACAATTGTAAGAAATATAATAGAAATTCGCTTAATAAACGTTTTTTGTAATGAGTATAAAGTTAAATTAATTTATCGTCGTAAAAAATTTACGTTGTCTTTAAATTTAGGGTTATTTTTGGACTCAATATGTTGTAAGACCAATACACAAGAAGCTAAAAATCGGGAGTAGTCTCCCTTGACTTTCTCGTATACCGGAAATGACTCAAAAATTGATAGAAACCTTATATTTTGATGTCATACATGCATGTTAAATTTGGTTGCAATAAGTTAAAGCATACTCGAGTTATCGTGCTAAGGTACAGACAAACACATAGACATAATTCCAAAAACGGTATTTTTGGACTCAAGGAGGTCCAAAACGTGTAAGTCCGTCCAAATGTCGAGGTCGAATTTTTTAACGATTCAAGACTTCCTCCTATACTACGTATACGAGAAAGTACCTGATAAATGAATATCATAATGAATTTTTAATATGAACATTACGCTCTCAAGTTGATAGCTAGGTATAAATAGACATATTTTTATTTTGTTTTTAAACAAAAAACAGTTTTAAAAATGAAGTACGAGTTTAAATAAAAACATCTACGCCACTACTACTAATACAAATCTTCCAATGTTTCGCAATTTTCGTGTCGTCGCGTCGACAAAGTATCGCTATCGCGTGTTACATTTCAAGAATTTATGGTGTTTCTTTCAGATATATCATTATGTTTTCTTCCACGAGACGGTACCTGAGTCAACACTGAGGTATTTACGTCCCTGCGAGGGGTGAGCATCGATTGAGTAAGGCACTCGAAGGGTGCATTCTTGAGGGTGACAATGTTAGCGACTTTCTTATCCCCAGTATCCTTATCGATTCAATCTGTGGATATATCTGCTCATTGTGGAGACAAATGGATTGAGCGCACAGAGGTAATGGACTTCTTTCATTAGATTCCGTATCATTTCCTTCTTTCTCCTTCGAATACCTTAAATGATAAGTAGGTGAGCTAAATTTATGACAAGGCGAATTTAAAATACAAATTCGAATGAATGTAACAATTTTTCACAAAAATTGCTTAAGATACCATTCACGAAAAATCAACCAATTCACATTTAATTGTAATGACTATAACATACAATCAGAACCAAGAAAATTGTTACTTAATCGAACAGAAATTAATGTATCAATTTCTATGCGAACGATTAACTTGATTTCTAACACAATGTTAGGTAATATGTACCTAAGCGGTCTAATATTTACTAAACGACCAATTCGCAAATAGGTCCACCATTACTCACCCTAACAATTTAGTTAACTCTATTGTTAATTCAGTAGGTACAGCAAACATAGAACCTGTTTACTTCGTAGTGTGCACGAATATTTCGACTTACCATAGGAAGTAGCTTTGTGACTCATTATTGTTTATATGTATTGCAAACGTTTTGGTAACCAAATCATTTGTCTACGGAAATCACACAAATGCAAGTCTGGAGTTTGTCGAGTGATTTTAATGCAGCCGTCGATCGTAAGTTCCTGTAGCTTTTATCTTATGGTTAAGATTTACATTTAATTTTATGTGGTCTTTTTGATCGTCATCCATTTTTATTGCTGGTACGAAAATAAAGATGGATCAAAATGACGACCAGAGTACTCTATTTTATGACGTAATAACTGTAAACGAAGGAGGCGATTTTCTTTGGTTTCATTACTGTTGTTTAAACAAATACCCACTTATATAAAATGTTATACGCCAACAAAGTTTCAAAGAACTTTATCAAGTATAATACTTATGGATAACAATGGTTGGCCATTGCGTTTAAAAACAAAATCACTGTTACAAGAACAATGGAGGCTGTTGAATAAACTATAAAAGTCTCTGTGGCTTAATGTTATCAGTTAAAATGACTTCCGATGGTGCATCTATTGTCAACTCATTCATGTGTGATTTTCAAATTAGGTCTCATTGCTATCATAACCATAACCAGTCTTATTATACATAGCTACTTTTATAATGATGGACTCTTTAAGTTTGTTTAGACTTAGGTTTTAGTTTCTCAGAACTTATTATAGCGATATTACAGATAACATTTCTCGAATAATCCGATTTACATTTCTAAAAACAGTGAACAGACTGTATTGGATAATCCATGATTGTAGAAGCCTCCATTATTTATATTTTTTATATCCGTAAACAATAATTTAAACCTGTTTATTTAACCTTTTAATAAAAGAGTTTCTTTAAAATATTTAAAATTTAACGACATTTTAACCACATGTCTGTAAAAAGCAAATCATTATAAACTTCAATGCTGCACGCTGTGCAGAAATCTTAAACCGTGAACGAATAATTCATGTCCAATTTATGTTTAAGGTCATTAAAAAATCCGTTCGGACGAGTAACTGAACATAATAAAAGTTAATTATGATCGGGCTTTTTAAAACTTTAGAATTTAATATTACTATAAGAAATAAATCTAAGCTTACTACCCATTGTAATCAATGAAGTCATTTATGAACTAAAGATTATAACGTCAACGCGACTTTGATAGAAGTTTTGGTAAAACAGCTAATTAATCTATGTTTTTCTAAGTCACAAGTTTTATTTGTAATAAGTTTGATACGATAAAAAGATCACATTGATGTAAACTTATCTGCTACCCTCAGTCGCCTGTAAGTCTAACTTTAAAATTAGCTACGTTCTTAAATACAATTTCAATTAATTTAACGAATAATTGTGTAGGTATTCAGTTAGCAACCCTCTTAAAAGCATAGTGAACATTGTTAGTAACTCCATAAAGCCTGACGTAAATAGAAAGTGATGAGCATACGCGAGACAGCTAGTGCAGTAAGAACTATAATATCTACTCTAAACATACAAGGCTTTCGCATGTCTCATTTTAAGAACCCTATCTCACAGGAGGAGTACAACAGATGTTCTGGATTTATGAAAGATAAATGAAACATAAAATTTCAATGTGGACGACGCAGAAAGTTGATACTTGAAATCCTCTAAACTCGCCATCATCGCTTAGAAGAGTCATCGAATAGAAAAAGGCATATAGTTGACGAGTTAAATAGCCATTAAAATAACGTGGCTTGATGAGTAAGATAGCGATTATACACGGATGTGTTGCAGAAATTCCTATCGCTAGATAAATCACTCATGCCTTGCATACCGTATAATGTAGACATAAAAGTTGCCTTAGGGAAAGCACCTTCAGTTGCTCAGAAAATTCTTCCATAAGACGCAGAACGCAAACGGGAATGCACAAATACATTAATAAATTACTTAAGTAAAGTAAATGCAAGTAAATGTTCGGGGAAAACATAGTTGGTAGACATTTTATTACTAAAACAATGATTCAGAACTATAACAAGAACGTTTCTTTTGTTTTAATTTTCTTCAATTAGCCGTTCAACGTGCGCGAAAGGTAGTACCTAGTGCTTAAATGGCTATATTGAAGTCTATGGAATTCCGAAATTTTATGATAATATTTTACTAGTTTGCATTCCAGCCAGCATCAGGATGAATGCACAAAAAGTTCCAATTGGGAAGAAAATTGCTACTTTGGTGAACACTGCGTATTATTTTTGGTACCAATGTATTTAAATTACTCCCAAATTTTTGCAACAGCTGTTAATATTTTAATGGCGATTATGGCACATGTGGCCAACCATATGCAGGTGAACCAAGTTTCATTTGTATTTATGAGAGTGATGAAACCGCGCCCGGCCTCGAGAGCCTCAATTCCACCAATGAGAGGCCGCCGGGGCAAGTCATCGCAATTTAAATCATTAGAGAACTAAAGAGTACGCCATACAGAGAATTCACAATGCTAATGGGTCCATAGATATTAAATGCATTTTGTATTGTCAATTCAGAACCGTACTTACATAAACAACACTTATTATTGTACTAGCTAAATATAATTTTCCTTGTTACGATTTAGATCAAAGGAAGGAAAATGAAATTAGCGGTAAATTTCAGGTGTAGGTCCATATTTCGTCAATAAAAACACAACAAAGAGGATATATTTAGGTACTACTAGACCTTAGATTTATCATAAAATCATTCTTGTACCTAAGTAATTTAAAATCGACAATGTTATCGTGCACACAGCTTAATAATAATGCAAGAATGGAACGTAATGATATGGCTTCTTTTGTCATTTTATTGTTATTAACTTCAATAACACCTTCACGCAATAAGATCATTAGGTAACTGAATTTTGTAACCGCCTCTAATTCACACAGAATAAAAATTCTGAAATAGTTATTCACTACGAAGGCCCCCGTAGCACTACTGCGCAAATTTTGTTCGATCAGAATTGGTTTCAATAATGTAATCACTAGTGCGTTGTGCGCGAAATAAAAATAAATAAAATTATACCATTCGGGCGATAATCGTTGAAGGTCTTGATCCGCATTTTCTTTTCTCAATGTATCCTTTATGAGTGTTCGATTTTAAAGGTCCACTTTCACTAACTTAGGCACCTTCATCACTATACACTGACACATCGAGGGTAAGCACCTCACATTTTGGGTCTTCAATCGATTTTTTAGTCAAAAGGATACAAGGTACTAAGAGAACTATATTAACAACCACTTTTCACATTGTTTTTGCATGACAAAACACAAGTAAAGACACTGCAAAGTGAAAGAGATTTTTTTATTACATTTGTTATTGGAGTATCAGCGCGAGGGTCGCGTATCGCTTGATTTGACAGCTGCGAGCGCGCTATCCCGAATTCCCAATCCCAATACAAGTATCAGGCGCCCCGCGTGAATGAGTAGTTGAGTGCGAAAGGGACGCCCATTGCCGTGAACACAGTCACACATGGAGGGGAACCTCGGGAACGAGACGGGACTTAAATAGAACGGGATTAATTGGAGTACACGGCGACTGAATCAGATTCAGTTTTGATACTTTTAAAATGTATGTTGCGTTAAGTGCAGTATTGCAAATATGCTGCAACAACTTTTTCCGCATTCTTTATTTTTAATGTTAGACAGCATACTGTTGTAAATGTTTCTTAATTTGTTGCAAAGTTTACAGACATTATAATTTTAGTGCGGATGGAAATAGGAAGTCAAATCAAGCAATACGCTGCGCTGTTTTATTAGATACAATTTTAATGAATTTTGAGAAGGAAAACTAAAATAATTAAACTGACGTTGTTAATCGGATCACGACCACAGCACCGCCGTATAAACCGTCAAACGCGCAGGCGCAGCGCGCGTAACTGACGTACGCATGCGCGGCAACTTCAGACTGGTTGAGACGTCATCGGCAAGAGGCGGGATGGTGAATCAAGTGAATGGTAGGTAAGTTGATGGTAAGTTAGTATAACTTTTGTGTAGATTATTACACTAACTTGAGGCAATGGAGTAGATAAAGTTTATACCGACATAAATAATTTTTAAATTAGTTTAAATAATAATCCTCAAATACATAGCGTAATCTTAAATAAGTATGATAGCGGTAAAAAATAATCACAGTAGTAGTATGTATAATCAGTTGAATAATTAGTACCTACTTGTATATTAAATGAGATATGATTATAGTCGAGTTCCCAATAGAACAGTTATTTTAACCTCTTCACTCATTATAGACAAAAACATTTTACAGATTTAATTTGTAAGGCAGTTAAATGCTATTATTCCAGAAGTATCCAAAACGGTTTTATTAATTGTGACGATATGGCATTAACAATAAAATTATGTTCTCTTAGATTTGTGTTACAAAACGTCGGGCAATAAATAATAACAACATGTAAAATCTAATTACATGCGAGTTAAATCCGTAAAAGTTATTGTTTTCAAAAAAATTATAATAATAATATATTTCATGCTCACACCAATTATCACCCAAAATAAGTATCATTAAGAACTTGAGTAAGATAACAGACAATTCTTTTTATATATCTACATAAACAACAATGACTCGTCAACAAATATTCGTGTTAGTCACACAAACATTTGCCGCTACCAAGATTCGAACCCGGACCGCTTCATACGACGGCGTCAATTGTAAGTGTTTTGATATGATCTTTGATAATATGAAACCAATTTATTAAACGTGAATTTGGGGCTATTGACATCACTCTAATAATTTTAGGATCTTCACACATTCGATTAGTTTGATGTCACCAGGGTCGACAATGCGTTACAAATATTGGTTTCTTCCATTTAAGGCGAAAGGAGCCAAAACATATAATATTAGAACAATAGTAAAATAATTGAGTTAGACAATTGAAGACTGATTAAACTGCGATGCAATAGTTTTACAATACTTAATTTTGTTGTTGCAAAAAATTTAGCAGCGAGTGCAAAAACTTGTATCATGTCTAATTTGAATTATTTACACTTTGTCCAGTGGTAGCTTTTGTAATACTTGGTATTTTTGTAATAGAAAGTAAAGGAACTCCTTGGTAAAAGGTTCACAAGTACTTATCAAACCGCACTGTCGGAAGTGTACTGAGGAGCTATTGAAGCTCGACAGACGCGACCTGGGTGTGATGATTAAGGCTCTAAGTGACCACTGCAAGCCAAAGAGATGGACATCTTTACAATAAAACAGTAAAGTGAAATGATGCTTGCAAATTCGCCAGAGAAAGCAATTCACCTCCTGTGCTTTGTGAAACTCTTATTTACAAAAGAAAATTACAATTGGGAAGTCATGTTTATCACCCATACGTTATCAAAAAAAAAGATTAAGGAATGCCTTGAAAGGCCAAAATAGGATTACTTGGAGTCTAGTCACAATAGATCTTTAAGTTAATAGGCACCTTTTTTTTTAAACAAAAAGGCATATGACATGGAAGATAAAATTTTTGTAACAGGGGAATAAATACAATCTTATCGCAAATATCTTTAAAAATCCCAACATTCATAATTATGAATGAAAGTTTTTGTAGATAAATAAAACATTCCAGAAGTTACTCATTAAAATGCCTTAAAATTCCGTATATTTTAACTCTGAAATATACATAGGAATGTTATAGCTATCTAGTGAAACAATAATTGTATACCTACTTAGTCTATTACTTTTCAAAGGTAGCTAGCAATTTTTTTTCAAAATCCAAAAATTTCTCAATTATTCATTTAAAATCCAAATCAAATGGTTTAATGCATTCCATTAGTACATAAGGTGATACATATGTTTGATCTTTACGGAAACTGTGGGGCGTAACAATGTGAAAATGCCTGTCGATTGATTGTAAAAGTAAGCATAGGTATATTTTTCTATTATAACACCTCATATTTTATTAATTCACGAAGCTGGCAAGACTCAGCATCATAACAGCCTTTATAGTTAGACCTACTGCTAGGACACAAGACCTCTCCTTGTAATCGAAGGAGGTTTAGGCAGTAGTCCACCACGATTGTCCAATACGGATTGATGGACGGAGTATAAGATGATCAATACCCCTTTGCAGATACATTAGTCGCCTACTACGAGATCTACGACACCCATTAGAGGATACGGGATATATTAAAATGGCAAGTCTCATATTTAAATATATTATATTTCAACGCATGAAGACAATAATTCCATAAGACGTAAACTCCTACCTAATTATATTTAATTTTAAGCACTTACAAACTTTATTGATGTTATATGTAACTAACCTAAAAATTGTAATAAAGTTGAAAACAGGGAGACAAAAATCATGATTAACCTAAGAGCCACAGTGGTAAGGCACAAAGTTGTTTGCATGTCCAAATTGTTTGCACAGCCCGAGACCGAAATTCTAAATTACGAATGCGATGTGAACAGTGCAATGCGAACGGCTAAAAATGTAACGGTATGTTTGCCAAATCAGTCATATTATGTTTTGGGTAAGTGAATGACCTTAAGTCCGCTGAATTGAGGTCTCTGTTACTCGGCACTTGTGATGTCATTTTTTAATTTTCTTGGCCCTTGATATAAGGCGAATGTTTCGCTATCGCTTAACTTCTTTAGCATAAAATAACAAAACCCTTATATCTGTTTATCTCTGTAAAAAGAAACGTGATCTCACATAAATTCGTGTCGAGAATGAAAATTACTGAATATTAAATGATATTTCCTTAAGGAAAATCAGGCATTGACGCTATACTCATTACTTTTTCAGATTTGAAAGCTTGTTATCTGAAAATAGGAGCAATATACCTATTAAAAAGAAGGTTTATTCTCTGCACATCAAATATTCAGCTTTCTATTTCATTAAAATGTGAAATACTATTTCGTAGATCCAGATTCAGGCAATTAAACATACTCATTTATATTCTCAGTTTTTGATTATAATAATAGGTTGGGGAAAAAGTTTCTTCGCATTTTTTAAGAAAATTCAAAACATTTTTTTATATAGTTTATTTACATTTAACTAAAGTATGTAGGTACCATTTTGTTCGATAACTTTTTGCCATCTTGTAGGTAGGGACATGATCCCATTGCTATAGAAATTTTGGGACTTCTGGTCAAAATACCGCGACAAGTGGTTTTGGCAGTCCTCTCGTGATGTTAACCTGACACTGCCTAAAGAATTCTGAAAAGACCGAAACAGGTGAAAATCTGAAGGTGCAAGGTCAGGACTATACGGCGGATGCATTAACACCTCCCAGCCAAACTCTCTTAATTTTTGCTGAGTGGCTAAAGATGTGTGAGGTCTAGCGTTATCATGATGAAAAACCACACCCCTTCTGTTGATTAATTCCGGCCGCTTTCTCTCAACTTCTTGCTTTAATCTCATCAGTTGTTCGCAGTAGAGTTCAGAATCGATGGTTATGCCTGGTGGTAACAGCTCATAATGAATAATGCCCTTCCAATCCCACCACACACACAGCATCACCTTGTTGCGAGTTCACCCGGGTTTCGCCACAGTCTGTGAAGCCTGACCGGCCTTTGACCACTACCTTTTTCGCACGTTCTTGTCGTACGTGATCCACTTTTCATCACCAGTTATCAGCTTCTTCAAAAATGGTTCGGTTTCATTACGTCGTAATAAAGAATCACAAATGAGTAGGTACACGGTTCATTAGGTTTCTTTCAGTGAGCTCGTGAGGTACCCAAATGTCGAGCTTTTTTGTGTACCCAGTTTTTTTCAAATGCGCCAAAACTGTTTTGTGGTCAATTCCCAGTTCTTCAGCTACGTCGTAACTACTGACATGCCGATCTTGCTCCACTTTTTCAAAAATGGCATCCATTTTATCTGTAATAGGGCGACCAGAGCGACGTGCATCTTTGACATCAAAATTTCCGGATTGAAAACGCTTAAACCAAATTTGTCCTACTCTCACAGACACTGCACTAGGTCCATAAACATCGCAAATTTTTTTCGCGGCTTGCGTTGCATTTTTACCTTTTTTGTAGTAAAATTTTAAAATGTATCGAATTTCTTCATTAGATTCACTCATCTTGGCGGTACGAAAAACAAATGAAAATCACACATTTTCCTAATTTGAATTTGGAATTATGTTCTTTAAAATTTAAACTTTCAATGATACCAAAACCAGCTAGATACAAATAGTATAGCCAAAGAGATTTTATTACAAGTTTATACATACTATAATGCGAAAAGACTTTTTCCCCAACCTAATATATTATGATACCAAATGGTTGGTGATTTAAACTTACTTAGCAAAGTCCATATAAATAAAGAGCTTTTTCATTTCAAATCATTTCATTTCATTCATTCATTTTATTAGATTATATAAATGTCAATTTAAAAAAAAAAAACATATTATGGCAAAATGATTTTGGGAATGGGAATTGTCAACGTACGCTGTGCAGATAGATACAGATAGCCAAAACTCCAGTTGACTGGCTTCCACATTTTTGAATCCTAAATTTAAATAAGTACATTCAAATAATAACTCAAAAGGTTGAATTTATTGCAATTAAACGGTGCACCCATTTCATTACCTATAATCATTAAAATAAGAAAACAAGCGGAATCTTTCTCGGAAAAGAAAAATCTCTGGTAATAGCTTAGATTAAAGCAAAAGGGAAGATACGGCACCCTCCTTATAGCATCTTTCAAAAAGCAGCCCTCGTCAATTACATATACAAACTATGCTGAACGTGTCGCTCTCACACGACTTGCATTTTTTATCTCGCTCACCTAACAATGCAGCTGAGATGTAGTAGGTCCATTGGTCTCAGTTTTGTGGGCACACGCGAGTTACTCGCGTAACATATCTTCCCTTTTTTGCTTTAATCTAAGGGTAAAAGTGTGACCTGTGTATCTATTAGGTCCTTACCTATGTAATTGGCGTTTTTTTCTTACACACTATTAGCTGTGTAACTTTTTTTAATTAGTGGCTGTTTCAGTTTTATATTTTTATTATGAATAAGGACTATACTGTTACAGATTTGCATGTAGTGAAATGATTATTATTTATATGTTTAATTTTAAAAAATAAAACAAAGCAGCCCTTTTTTTGTCAGCAGAATTAACTCTTAGAATCGTTGTAACTTATGGACAGGCTTAATTTTGTGTAAATTATTGATGCTATATTTGACTAAGTTTTGCCCAATAATACACTCCAAATTTAAGAAGAATTGGCAACGGAGTTTTTTAGAAATTTTAAATAACGTTAGTATGGAAAATACATATTTTTTTGAAAATCTTCATAAGATTTGGCGTTGTTCCATACAAACTATTTTTTTTTAACTATAAATCCTAATGTAACAAAATTTGGAGGAAATTAGCGAACAACCCTCGGCTAAGTCTAGCATCAATAAATTATGAAAAAATCCAGTCTGTCCATGAGTTAGTAGGCATCAAATAGTCAATTCCGATGAAGAGATAGAAGAAGAGAAGTAGAAGAAGAGTCATTTTCACTTTCTTTTCAGAATTTAACAATTGAAATATAATTTAATTACAGACAAAAATCTTGCAAAGAGTGTAGTTTCAAAAAATAATAATAATAAGAACCTAAAACAACAATTGAATTAAAGAAATAACGCCAATATTAGGTACAAGATAATAAAACGCCAATTTCATAGGTAAGGACCTTATATTTGATCAATTTGGGGAAATGTGTTTTTCACTTCAAATTTCTTATACATCATACTGACATCCAGACTTCTGTCTGGATATGAGGAAGAAAACTTTCAATCCATTTAGACTTTCTGAAAACGAAGTTTTCAGAATCTCTGCTAGGTACTCACGCCATCTAGTAATTGCCTGAGAATTTTCAGTTCAACTATAGGTAAGTCGACTTGATCTAACGAGGTAGCAGATTAAATACAACGTTGTTCCTGGCCTGTGCCACAGATGTCGCTTCATGAGAAGTCATAAAACATGCGCCCTCTCTGACATTCCTAGTTACATCACCTCATTGACCTTGGTGAGTTTATACAAATAGATTACAACAAAAAGAGTACAGCTTGTAATGAAACAAATGTAATGCACTCCTTGATAATAATTTGCAGCTGATAAATATATTATACTATCTATCGAATCTATTTCAAGTAACACTACTAGCAAAATTTGTATTTTTAGAAGCATGCAGGAAATTTTATTATTGTTTTATGAAGATTTAGTTATAGGTAATAACTATTATCTATCTATAGATAATACTACTATACTCTTTTTGCTATCTTTTAAAAGTTTATATCTGATATCTTATCAACCTTTATTGAACAATATAGGTAATACCTTTTCGTTTTTTTTTCTTTGTGCGCTTCCTACGATGTTTGTTACTGATGACACTGTCAACATTATCTTCACATTTGTCGGTCCAATGTACGTTTTTAGCCAATTCGACTATTTTAACTAGCACAAATAACACTAGACCAATCATTTTCTCCTGCACTTCACTTTGTATACATCTAAAATATTAAGGTCTTTTTTACGTCTCTTTGACTTATGTTTATTCACTGCTTTATGAAACCCTTGAGTATCGGTTTTAACATTTAACACTGGTTTGATATTGAGCAAGTATTTGGCACCAAATTTTAACTTCTTCATAACCTTAACCGTAAGTGTCTGGAGTCAACTCTCGTCTAGTTAAAAGATCATCAAACTCTATGATATTAAAAAACAATACGTTAATCTTAGGGTTATCAGCAACAGTTCTGAACTCTTACGAGGCAGTAATATTACTGGCAAACACACATGACACACCGGGAGACGTGATTTCTAAATACGGCCGTAAATATACACCAAACGTAGTTAATCAGTTCATCTATCTATATTTGAAGTAATCTAGTCTGACACAAGTGTATCACATATGACCCTCCTCTACACTAACACATGATCAACTGAGTACAAAATCAAGAATCTTCATCACAAAGAAACTCAAAACGTAATATTATCACGTCTGCCAAAGATACTAAATTTTATCACTGTCTGGGTTTTAAATCAGGACACCTACACAATGACCCCCATTTAAATATTTCACATAATTTCGTGTAAACAAAAAAGCAATTAACAAGCGAGGATGTGTTAGTTTGTTCTACAGTTGAATTTACTTGTCTGTGTTGACACGATATATAATGCTGTTTAATTATCTTAAGCCCACAAATAATTTATCATTATTTAATAACTTCCGTATTCACAAACACGAAATCTATGATCAGGTGATTTTCTGGTAGTTGTATTTAGTAGAGACATAGTCTTAACAACATTTTGAATAATAAATAAATTATTGATTGATACATGCTGACAGTATTCTATTGTTTTATTCGGGTGAGTGACATTTTTACCCAGTTCTAATTTCACCCAAAAAAGAAATATTAAATGTAGTTGCGATTTCATCCAAAAGAAGAAGGAGATACAGGCAATGAGATGAGTATTTCAGATTTAAATTCTTAGAAGCGAAGTTTACTTTCTAATAAATTTACATACATATACCGATACTGGAAATGAAAACTTTTTACCTATTGAACTTATTTTTTCATCATAATAACTTTTACATTGTTGAACTTACAACATTAATCAATTATAATATTGGCAAAAGCGGTTATTTATTATAAAATATTAATTATACCTCTATTATCTCCTACATAGTTGCCTGGTACCTACATCAGGTTGGAAATATACATTAACTGTTTGTTGTGTCAGTCTGATTATAAATAATTCTTGCTTTCTTATACATAACTTCTTTAGAAGAGCTTGACACGAATTATGTAGGTTCGTACTGAGCAGAATATTATGTGTTGTAACCATAGATTTATAATTACTAACGTTTATAGATTGCCAATTAATCGACTAGGGAGAGACCAAAAAAATGCACCAATGTGTGAGCAATGAACATGTGTGCGTGACAAATAGTATCGCAGTCTGACAGTTGCTGTCTTTTCTACTTGATTGACAGGCCGACTTAAGCCGCCTGCGTGTACAATTGTACATGAAATAGTCTCGTCTATCTATCTCACTCTAATATACGCGTTAGTATGCTCTTTCTCTTTTACATTGCCGATCTACAGTTTCCTATATCTATGGTTGTAAAAGTCTAATTATATTAAAGCTTTTTTAAGGATAGGAAGACCTATCCACCAAGAGCCATATAATCAGTAATTTTGATTTTATGTGATAAAAAGGAAAATTGCGTCAGATCTGATTATCTGATGTAGTCCAAATGGATTGAATTGATAACCTAAAAACTGAAGTAAGATAACAATTATTACATATTGATAGCCTTTAATTAGTCTTATGTAAATTTCTAGACTTTTCATAGTCGACCATTATGATAATCCCCAGGCCCTATAAGTTGCTCTGCTGAAAGCTTTTCTAAAAGAAATGCTTCGGTAGTTCGATCTTTTTAATTGCGTCAATTTTGTACTTCTCTTCGATCCTAAAAAGCCGTTTGAAAACTATTATTACCCAAATGAAACTTATGGGGTCGTACCTCGTCCTTGGCACCAAACCATGTGTCGCTTTGGGTCATCGATATATTTTCTTCATTGCAGTAGCGTGTACAGAAAGAGTAAGAGCAGGCATTCTCAAAAAAATATTAGGCTGTGTGAAATATTTTACCCCTTTTATAATATTAGACATCTGGAACTTGCATTTATATTTAACTGATTTACTTTCAACGCACTGATGTTAGCTATAAATTACTCGTGTTTTTCTACTACCTATGTTATATTCAGCGAAAGGACGTAAAGAAAGACCTTGATAATTAAGATTATTAAATTGGATAATTTAGCTAAAATGAAAATAAAATTATTATTGAAAGAAGATGGACGCCCAAACTTGGTTTATTAGTCAGGTTTTAATATGACTGTGCTTCAGTAGTTAGGCTAAAATTTTTAACATTTCGGTTACTTGAGGCTAAATTTTCATAAAAAGAAACCAATATGTACAGACGTCATTTTGAAAATATGTATTAACTATACAACACCTGGATTCGTCTTAGAGTGAATTTAAATTGTATAATAATTTACTAACAATCTGGTTAGAAAGTTATAATAAGACTTACCCAACATTCTGTTGATTTCGCCTTTTTCAGTCATTGTCGTCATCAAGGCTTTTCATGGCTCCGAACTGAAATACAGAAAATACAATTTTATGTGATGCAGAAAGAAAATTCCTTTTCATTTGCACACTTTGTGAATAAATCTTGCAAAATCAGTTTCACCTAAAACAGGTTTAGATTTATTTTATAATTACTTGTTTTGAGTTCAATTTTATTGAGAATTTTACTTATACAAATATAGATGTGTAAGTCTGCGAGACAGGTAACTATATTTTACATAGCTGTGTTATTTAAATCACATAGTACCTTTTTAACTCCACTTTCCAGCTAAACCACAGAGAACAAGCACAACGATTAACAATCACATACACTTAACACAACCAGTATACAATAATCAACAATTCAGATATCTAACAATGGTTATGCCTGGTGGTAACAGCTCATAATGAATAATGCCCTTCCAATCCCACCACACACACAGCATCACCTTGTTGCGAGTTCACCCGGGTTTCGCCACAGTCTGTGAAGCCTGACCGGCCTTTGACCACTACCTTTTTCGCACGTTCTTGTCGTACGTGATCCACTTTTCATCACCAGTTATCAGCTTCTTCAAAAATGGTTCGGTTTCATTACGTCGTAATAAAGAATCACAAATGAGTAGGTACACGGTTCATTAGGTTTCTTTCAGTGAGCTCGTGAGGTACCCAAATGTCGAGCTTTTTTGTGTACCCAGTTTTTTTCAAATGCGCCAAAACTGTTTTGTGGTCAATTCCCAGTTCTTCAGCTACGTCGTAACTACTGACATGCCGATCTTGCTCCACTTTTTCAAAAATGGCATCCATTTTATCTGTAATAGGGCGACCAGAGCGACGTGCATCTTTGACATCAAAATTTCCGGATTGAAAACGCTTAAACCAAATTTGTCCTACTCTCACAGACACTGCACTAGGTCCATAAACATCGCAAATTTTTTTCGCGGCTTGCGTTGCATTTTTACCTTTTTTGTAGTAAAATTTTAAAATGTATCGAATTTCTTCATTAGATTCACTCATCTTGGCGGTACGAAAAACAAATGAAAATCACACATTTTCCTAATTTGAATTTGGAATTATGTTCTTTAAAATTTAAACTTTCAATGATACCAAAACCAGCTAGATACAAATAGTATAGCCAAAGAGATTTTATTACAAGTTTATACATACTATAATGCGAAAAGACTTTTTCCCCAACCTAATATATTATGATACCAAATGGTTGGTGATTTAAACTTACTTAGCAAAGTCCATATAAATAAAGAGCTTTTTCATTTCAAATCATTTCATTTCATTCATTCATTTTATTAGATTATATAAATGTCAATTTAAAAAAAAAAAACATATTATGGCAAAATGATTTTGGGAATGGGAATTGTCAACGTACGCTGTGCAGATAGATACAGATAGCCAAAACTCCAGTTGACTGGCTTCCACATTTTTGAATCCTAAATTTAAATAAGTACATTCAAATAATAACTCAAAAGGTTGAATTTATTGCAATTAAACGGTGCACCCATTTCATTACCTATAATCATTAAAATAAGAAAACAAGCGGAATCTTTCTCGGAAAAGAAAAATCTCTGGTAATAGCTTAGATTAAAGCAAAAGGGAAGATACGGCACCCTCCTTATAGCATCTTTCAAAAAGCAGCCCTCGTCAATTACATATACAAACTATGCTGAACGTGTCGCTCTCACACGACTTGCATTTTTTATCTCGCTCACCTAACAATGCAGCTGAGATGTAGTAGGTCCATTGGTCTCAGTTTTGTGGGCACACGCGAGTTACTCGCGTAACATATCTTCCCTTTTTTGCTTTAATCTAAGGGTAAAAGTGTGACCTGTGTATCTATTAGGTCCTTACCTATGTAATTGGCGTTTTTTTCTTACACACTATTAGCTGTGTAACTTTTTTTAATTAGTGGCTGTTTCAGTTTTATATTTTTATTATGAATAAGGACTATACTGTTACAGATTTGCATGTAGTGAAATGATTATTATTTATATGTTTAATTTTAAAAAATAAAACAAAGCAGCCCTTTTTTTGTCAGCAGAATTAACTCTTAGAATCGTTGTAACTTATGGACAGGCTTAATTTTGTGTAAATTATTGATGCTATATTTGACTAAGTTTTGCCCAATAATACACTCCAAATTTAAGAAGAATTGGCAACGGAGTTTTTTAGAAATTTTAAATAACGTTAGTATGGAAAATACATATTTTTTTGAAAATCTTCATAAGATTTGGCGTTGTTCCATACAAACTATTTTTTTTTAACTATAAATCCTAATGTAACAAAATTTGGAGGAAATTAGCGAACAACCCTCGGCTAAGTCTAGCATCAATAAATTATGAAAAAATCCAGTCTGTCCATGAGTTAGTAGGCATCAAATAGTCAATTCCGATGAAGAGATAGAAGAAGAGAAGTAGAAGAAGAGTCATTTTCACTTTCTTTTCAGAATTTAACAATTGAAATATAATTTAATTACAGACAAAAATCTTGCAAAGAGTGTAGTTTCAAAAAATAATAATAATAAGAACCTAAAACAACAATTGAATTAAAGAAATAACGCCAATATTAGGTACAAGATAATAAAACGCCAATTTCATAGGTAAGGACCTTATATTTGATCAATTTGGGGAAATGTGTTTTTCACTTCAAATTTCTTATACATCATACTGACATCCAGACTTCTGTCTGGATATGAGGAAGAAAACTTTCAATCCATTTAGACTTTCTGAAAACGAAGTTTTCAGAATCTCTGCTAGGTACTCACGCCATCTAGTAATTGCCTGAGAATTTTCAGTTCAACTATAGGTAAGTCGACTTGATCTAACGAGGTAGCAGATTAAATACAACGTTGTTCCTGGCCTGTGCCACAGATGTCGCTTCATGAGAAGTCATAAAACATGCGCCCTCTCTGACATTCCTAGTTACATCACCTCATTGACCTTGGTGAGTTTATACAAATAGATTACAACAAAAAGAGTACAGCTTGTAATGAAACAAATGTAATGCACTCCTTGATATACATAATAATTTGCAGCTGATAAATATATTATACTATCTATCGAATCTATTTCAAGTAACACTACTAGCAAAATTTGTATTTTTAGAAGCATGCAGGAAATTTTATTATTGTTTTATGAAGATTTAGTTATAGGTAATAACTATTATCTATCTATAGATAATACTACTATACTCTTTTTGCTATCTTTTAAAAGTTTATATCTGATATCTTATCAACCTTTATTGAACAATATAGGTAATACCTTTTCGTTTTTTTTTCTTTGTGCGCTTCCTACGATGTTTGTTACTGATGACACTGTCAACATTATCTTCACATTTGTCGGTCCAATGTACGTTTTTAGCCAATTCGACTATTTTAACTAGCACAAATAACACTAGACCAATCATTTTCTCCTGCACTTCACTTTGTATACATCTAAAATATTAAGGTCTTTTTTACGTCTCTTTGACTTATGTTTATTCACTGCTTTATGAAACCCTTGAGTATCGGTTTTAACATTTAACACTGGTTTGATATTGAGCAAGTATTTGGCACCAAATTTTAACTTCTTCATAACCTTAACCGTAAGTGTCTGGAGTCAACTCTCGTCTAGTTAAAAGATCATCAAACTCTATGATATTAAAAAACAATACGTTAATCTTAGGGTTATCAGCAACAGTTCTGAACTCTTACGAGGCAGTAATATTACTGGCAAACACACATGACACACCGGGAGACGTGATTTCTAAATACGGCCGTAAATATACACCAAACGTAGTTAATCAGTTCATCTATCTATATTTGAAGTAATCTAGTCTGACACAAGTGTATCACATATGACCCTCCTCTACACTAACACATGATCAACTGAGTACAAAATCAAGAATCTTCATCACAAAGAAACTCAAAACGTAATATTATCACGTCTGCCAAAGATACTAAATTTTATCACTGTCTGGGTTTTAAATCAGGACACCTACACAATGACCCCCATTTAAATATTTCACATAATTTCGTGTAAACAAAAAAGCAATTAACAAGCGAGGATGTGTTAGTTTGTTCTACAGTTGAATTTACTTGTCTGTGTTGACACGATATATAATGCTGTTTAATTATCTTAAGCCCACAAATAATTTATCATTATTTAATAACTTCCGTATTCACAAACACGAAATCTATGATCAGGTGATTTTCTGGTAGTTGTATTTAGTAGAGACATAGTCTTAACAACATTTTGAATAATAAATAAATTATTGATTGATACATGCTGACAGTATTCTATTGTTTTATTCGGGTGAGTGACATTTTTACCCAGTTCTAATTTCACCCAAAAAAGAAATATTAAATGTAGTTGCGATTTCATCCAAAAGAAGAAGGAGATACAGGCAATGAGATGAGTATTTCAGATTTAAATTCTTAGAAGCGAAGTTTACTTTCTAATAAATTTACATACATATACCGATACTGGAAATGAAAACTTTTTACCTATTGAACTTATTTTTTCATCATAATAACTTTTACATTGTTGAACTTACAACATTAATCAATTATAATATTGGCAAAAGCGGTTATTTATTATAAAATATTAATTATACCTCTATTATCTCCTACATAGTTGCCTGGTACCTACATCAGGTTGGAAATATACATTAACTGTTTGTTGTGTCAGTCTGATTATAAATAATTCTTGCTTTCTTATACATAACTTCTTTAGAAGAGCTTGACACGAATTATGTAGGTTCGTACTGAGCAGAATATTATGTGTTGTAACCATAGATTTATAATTACTAACGTTTATAGATTGCCAATTAATCGACTAGGGAGAGACCAAAAAAATGCACCAATGTGTGAGCAATGAACATGTGTGCGTGACAAATAGTATCGCAGTCTGACAGTTGCTGTCTTTTCTACTTGATTGACAGGCCGACTTAAGCCGCCTGCGTGTACAATTGTACATGAAATAGTCTCGTCTATCTATCTCACTCTAATATACGCGTTAGTATGCTCTTTCTCTTTTACATTGCCGATCTACAGTTTCCTATATCTATGGTTGTAAAAGTCTAATTATATTAAAGCTTTTTTAAGGATAGGAAGACCTATCCACCAAGAGCCATATAATCAGTAATTTTGATTTTATGTGATAAAAAGGAAAATTGCGTCAGATCTGATTATCTGATGTAGTCCAAATGGATTGAATTGATAACCTAAAAACTGAAGTAAGATAACAATTATTACATATTGATAGCCTTTAATTAGTCTTATGTAAATTTCTAGACTTTTCATAGTCGACCATTATGATAATCCCCAGGCCCTATAAGTTGCTCTGCTGAAAGCTTTTCTAAAAGAAATGCTTCGGTAGTTCGATCTTTTTAATTGCGTCAATTTTGTACTTCTCTTCGATCCTAAAAAGCCGTTTGAAAACTATTATTACCCAAATGAAACTTATGGGGTCGTACCTCGTCCTTGGCACCAAACCATGTGTCGCTTTGGGTCATCGATATATTTTCTTCATTGCAGTAGCGTGTACAGAAAGAGTAAGAGCAGGCATTCTCAAAAAAATATTAGGCTGTGTGAAATATTTTACCCCTTTTATAATATTAGACATCTGGAACTTGCATTTATATTTAACTGATTTACTTTCAACGCACTGATGTTAGCTATAAATTACTCGTGTTTTTCTACTACCTATGTTATATTCAGCGAAAGGACGTAAAGAAAGACCTTGATAATTAAGATTATTAAATTGGATAATTTAGCTAAAATGAAAATAAAATTATTATTGAAAGAAGATGGACGCCCAAACTTGGTTTATTAGTCAGGTTTTAATATGACTGTGCTTCAGTAGTTAGGCTAAAATTTTTAACATTTCGGTTACTTGAGGCTAAATTTTCATAAAAAGAAACCAATATGTACAGACGTCATTTTGAAAATATGTATTAACTATACAACACCTGGATTCGTCTTAGAGTGAATTTAAATTGTATAATAATTTACTAACAATCTGGTTAGAAAGTTATAATAAGACTTACCCAACATTCTGTTGATTTCGCCTTTTTCAGTCATTGTCGTCATCAAGGCTTTTCATGGCTCCGAACTGAAATACAGAAAATACAATTTTATGTGATGCAGAAAGAAAATTCCTTTTCATTTGCACACTTTGTGAATAAATCTTGCAAAATCAGTTTCACCTAAAACAGGTTTAGATTTATTTTATAATTACTTGTTTTGAGTTCAATTTTATTGAGAATTTTACTTATACAAATATAGATGTGTAAGTCTGCGAGACAGGTAACTATATTTTACATAGCTGTGTTATTTAAATCACATAGTACCTTTTTAACTCCACTTTCCAGCTAAACCACAGAGAACAAGCACAACGATTAACAATCACATACACTTAACACAACCAGTATACAATAATCAACAATTCAGATATCTAACAACTTCAACTTGAATATAATCACATGATTTTCACTGAAAAATAGGAAGTTATTCAGAAATTAATGAGAAAAATAGTAAAGATTTTCCCGACTGTATTAGACACATCTCGCCAAGGGTTGGAAGGCGAGCCTCGCGGAAATGGACGAACTTTCCCGACGGAGACCGAATGTGAATTTTAAGCAGGGGCGGAGTCGGGGTAGTGACCTCTTTTGAAAACGTATTTTACTTGTCGTATTTCTTTAACTGTTTCTAATGGAATAGATAATATTCTTGTAAAGATACAAAATAATACGCAAGGACAGATAGGAGTCCTCAGAACTCATTCCCTATATTTGTTTTCTGGAATATTATCGAACATAATTTGAAATATTTAAATAAACGACCCAAATCTATACAAATATTTCACCAAAGAGCTTTCCAAATGTGAAATATCGTTGATAAATAATTATAACATTTCGGATTCAGCCCTGTACGGCCAATTCCACCCTGCAGTGAGGTTCTCGCCATATTTTTCACGCATGCGCCGAACTTTCTCATACAAGCAATCACTACACGGGAAACGTAAAAGGTGTGCATGTGTTACTATTACGAATAACTGCGATCTTTAAGACAAACAATATTATCGTTTAAATCAAGAATTAATGTTCTACGATTTTTCAATCTTAAATAACTATATTAAATCAAAAAATATAGGAGTTAACCAACTTCATTCTGCGTGCGCAACCGGTGACGTTGCTAGGCTTATTGGCAGTAAAGAAAAGATCAATATAATGACGTCACGCCATTCAACGCGAAGAAATGCACTTCCACAATTCGACGTAGTTGTATGAGCTAAAAATAGAACATTTAAAAATAAAGCATCTTATAGGCAGCTTAAGATTCGTCTCAAATTGCATCCAAATAGTTAATCACTCTCATAATCGCAAAAGGTGTGGAACAGAGCTCTCGGTAACATTTGGTTATACATTAAGCCACATCTGGCAGTATGGGCCATACAGTACCCGCTAAAATAGTCACAGGTTGCCAGTCTGTCGTCTACACCAAAAGGGGTATCAAACCCGAATGCAATTAAAGCTTCAGTGAACCAACCAACAAAAGCCAACGACCTATTTTTGAATCATTCGAAGTGAATCTTAAATTCATGCACGAAAGCAAAACCTATACAAAATTAGTTTCGATTGCTCCCTGTTTTACTTTTGAAACGTTAGAAATGATTGTTGCTATAAAACTCGAATCTTTTAACATTTTTCATTGCATGCAGAAAAATAAAAAACCGGAAAGCCATAACTCGTTGATTTTATAAACCTACTGTAATGAGCAACGGGGAAATGGAACGTAAATTATAAAGTTATGATGTCACTGTCATTTGATTTTCTAGTGATAGAAATCTGAAACGAGTGGGCCGGACCACTCGTTGCAAAATTCACGAGTGTGAATATTCAAAAATAGTGATTTTAGCGATTCGCATACGAAATTTGCGGTTTCATACACGATTTGGATTTCTAATGATTCAAGAATGCGTCTCCAAGGCCCGTAGACAAAGTAACAAATAGAAACGATAACGAAGTACCATAAGAACAAAATGTATGGGATTGACTTAAGCCGTTATTAAATCACGTGACCAATCGTAGCTCTAAGAAAGTTGGTAGCGGAAGCTAACACGCTTGAATTTGCATTGAAACCACTATACTGGTTTCAATCAAGAATGAATCTTCCTATAATAGGTACATAATTTCTTTGCAAAGCCTGTTCACATCGCTTCAAAATCAGGTCTGAAAAATCCACAATATGTGACAATTTTGACATAAATCGAGTGCACGCCCTTAATCACTAACAGAAACTCACCACAACAATGTAGTGTTATTTGAATTGAGTACTACCGTAGTTCAGGTAGCTCCAGATTCGAGCGGCTATTCCGCTGTGCTCTATCGCGACTGTAACGTGTTCTACATGTTATTATAAAATTCGCTATATTTCTTAATTTTTCGGTGGAGGAGTGGCTGCTGGCCACCAATTGGTGCAAGGAGTGCCTAGACAGGCAGCGTTGGGACGATCTCGATATAGTTGCACTTACGTGCGCAGATCCCGAGCCGTCCGTATCCCCGGCCCGGCCTGACCTTCAGTCCATAATAGCGCACTGAAGGTCAGGCCGGGGAGGATGTTTAGTGGGTATGGAGGGAACGCCTTTACCTCGAGTCCCACATATCCCCTGCGGTTGGCACCACCCCGCAGGGACGATGCGTAAATGCATTTGACTTCCCCGACTACAAAAAAGGCTGCTGACCGTAATAATCAAATGCCAAACTTGAAGCAGTATGTCGATAGCATGGCTTAATGCACCGACTACAAAATAAATTGGGAGCAGATTTGGAGAAGGAGAGAATGGTAGGAAAAGTTCGGGCAAGCCGGAGACTTTTTGGAGACGAGGTGTAGGTTCCCGAAACGTTCCCACAAAGGGCTGTTGGTCCTGCATGGTCCTGCATGGTCATGCATTTTTTTAGGTAACTACACTACAGTAATGAATTTCTAATACAAAACATATGTATGCATTTATCGATATTAATTATTTATCATTCGCACCATTCGTAAAATCACGACATGACATAGATGATCTCTTTATTGTAATTGGTTTTGTTTTTAGGGTTCCGTACCTCAAAAGGAAAAAACGGAACCCTTATAGGATCACTTTGTTGTCCGTCTGTCTGTCTGTCTGTCAAGACCCTTTATCTCAAGAACGCGTGAACGTATCAAGCTGAAATTCACACGAAATACTCAAGTCTATTGCCCCTTTAAGCTGTGAAAATATCAAACTTCTAAGCCAAGCCAATCAAAAGATACAGCCGATTATGTCGATATTTTCAACAAATTTCCGACACTCGCAAAGGAATCAAAACCTACAGGATACTTCCCGTAAACTTAGAATCTTGAAATTTGACATGAAGCATTGTCATATAATGCAAATATAGGAAAAATTGCGAAAATCACATTTTTTTAGTTATATAATATAATAAAAATATTTTAATAAAATGAAACTTACTACCTTATTTCTCACGAACGAATAAAGGTATCAAATTGAAATTTATACCGAATACCTAGGTCTATTGTCCCTTTAAGCAGTGAAAAAATCAAACTTCTAAGTTAACGCGATCAAAAGATACAGCAGTTTATACCGACACCTTAGACAAATTTCCGACACTCGCAAAGGAATCAAAACCTACAGGATACTTCCCGTAAACTCAGAATCTTGAAATTTGGCATGAAGCATTTTTATATAATGCAAATATAGGAAAAATTGCGAAAATCACATTTTTTTAGTTATATAATAAAATAAAAATATTTTAATAAAATGAAACTTACTACCTTATTTCTCACGAACGAATAAAGGTATCAAATTGAAATTTATACCAAATACCTAAATCTATTGTCCCTTTAAGCTGTAAAAATATCAAACTTCTAAGCCAAGCCAATCAAAAGATACAGCCGATTATGTCGATATTTACAACAAATTTCCGACACTCGCAAAGGAATCAAAACCTACAGGATACTTCCCGTAAACTCAGAATCTTGAAATTTGGCATGAAGCATTGTCATATAATGCAAATATAGGAAAAATTGCGAAAATCACATTTTTTTAGTTATATAATATAATAAAAATATTTTAATAAAATGAAACTTACTACCTTATTTCTCACGAACGAATAAAGGTATCAAATTGAAATTTATACCAAATACTTAGGTCTATTGTCCCTTTAAGCAGTGAAAAAATCAAACTTCTAAGTTAACGCGATCAAAAGATACAGCAGTTTATACCGACACCTTAGACAAATTTCCGACACTCGCAAAGGAATCAAAACCTACAGGATACTTCCCGTAAACTCAGAATCTTGAAATTTGGCATGAAGCATTTTTATATAATGCAAATATAGGAAAAATTGCGAAAATCACATTTTTTTAGTTATATAATATAATAAAAATATTTTAATAAAATGAAACTTACTACCTTATTTCTCACGAACGAATAAAGGTATCAAATTGAAATTTATACCAAATACCTAAATCTATTGTCCCTTTAAGCTGTGAAAATATCAAACTTCTTAGCCAAGCCAATCAAAAGATACAGCCGATTATGTCGATATTTTCAACAAATTTCCGACACTCGCAAAGGAATCAAAACCTACAGGATACTTCCCGTAAACTTAGAATCTTGAAATTTGGCATGAAACATTGTCATATAATGCAAATATAGGGAAAATTGCGAAAATCACATTTTTTTAGTTATATAATATAATAAAAATATTTTAATAAAATGAAACTTACTACCTTATTTCTCACGAACGAATAAAGGTATCAAATTGAAATTTATACCGAATACCTAAGTCTATTGTCCCTTTAAGCAGTGAAAAAATCAAACTTCTAAGTTAACGCAATCAAAAGATACAGCAGTTTATACCGACACCTTAGACGAATTTCCGTCACACGCTAGGGAATGCTACGTTTGTACGGCGGAACCCTCGGTGTGCGAGTCCGACTCGCACTTGGCCGGTTTTTTTTATTTTGCTTTGTTATGAAGTTACGTTATGATTAATTTTGTTTTGTTGTAAAGGATACAATTATTTTTTCATCCCACCACCTCGGAAAGTGTAATTTTGCGCTTCGAAATCTGGCTGGAAAATTCTATTTTATTCGCTTGAGCGGCAAAGTAGATTTGAATTTAGAACATCACATATAATGAGTACTCAATATAATTGTAAATTCAAAACGTCATTAAACCTATTTAATGTAACCTCTATGGTGCCAAATTTATGATTAGAATGAAGATTATTTTGTCATTTCCTCGCTGAGGTGGGATGAAAAGTTACGTATTGCACTCGAGTGGAAAGATTTTTCACCTTGTGCTCGTTTGTTTCCCTCGCTGACGCTCAGGATTCTAATTTAGAATCACTCGCTGCGCTCGTGATTCAACTTTAGAATCCTTCGCTTGCTCGGTCATCCAAATCGAGCACGCGGTTAAAAAGGAACTTTCCACTCTTGTATAATAAATAACTATTTACGAATCCCTTGTGAAGTCGCCAAATTTCAGCGACATTACTTAATAATAATTAAAAATTAAAACAACGATTTAGTTTTATACACGTTAGACATTACTACTCGGCAGTGGTGTGGTTACCTAAAAATTTTTGTAAACGATACCAAAGTGGTGCAGTTTTGTGGTAATGTTGACAAGTGAGGCCCATGGTTTTTAGTGGGTATTCCATACACATACGCCGCACCACAGTGCGGTATGGCCCTTAAAGGATTTTCCATCGCAAAAAGGAGGAGAGAAACTATTTGTACTTTATATTAATTTAAACGACATAAGTACGGAGTAAGCATTTAATACTTATCTGATTTTCAACGCATGCATGTGCACTAATTAACAGCATGACTCAGTTTTCAATTATCGCAGGCATATTATAACTTCAGTGTGATGTGAACAGCCAGACTTGAGCCGAGGTCGGTATACACATTCACGCAAATATAAACCGTATGATTTTCAAACAACTATAATTAAGAGTTAAATATTATTTTGGTAACACAATAAATGTCAACGAAATGCTATTGAAGGCAAGGTTAGTATTTAAAATAAAGAAATTATTTTAAATAAGGGCTACTAAATGAGATGACATTGGATAATTGTTAGTTGTCACATGAAGGCTGGTGAAAAAATTAACCCAAAAAAAGCTTTTAAATCATTCTTATTTATGGGTTTTTTGGACAATCGAAAAACTGAGGCTACTACCAACATGAACTAAGAAAATCGTTTTTATGTCTTACTGCTAGCACACGTGTTACCATGTGATTTCCGGCAGAGTAGAATAGCATCACCTCATGTCCTCCAATCGGTGTCGTGGAAGGCGACTAATGTGTCAGCAAAGGGGAATCGATCACCTTATACTCCGTCCACCAATCCGCATTGGGCAAGCGTAGTGGACTACTGCCTAATCCTCCTTCGATGACAAGGAGAGGCCTTGTGTCGTATAGTGGGTCGAATTATAAAGATGATGACGACATGTATTCCCTCTGTCTAATAATCCTAGGTCAGAAGAGGCGTGAATAAGCACCTTGCAGGGCGTCAAGGCCTTGCGCATTAACAATTTCTGACGTCATAAATTCTTATAGTCAACTGACTAAATATTAAATGATTTTGATACGCTTAAAAATCAAATTCCAGATATAATTTTAAACGATGGAGATTTTCTGGCCTAACTGACCCCTGGGCCTCGGACGCGCTCAGGAGCGCGCGCTCTCCCACGCGACTTTACGCCTAGTTTTGAAAGCATTTACAGACTACTTTGGTATGAAAGTTTTTGTTATTTTAACATCTTTGATAAATTATCTACATCATCAACTGGCAATATAGTAATCTGTATTTTTTTTTTTAAATCTAAATGTCTTCGCATACGTAGTGCGTATTGTGTTTTTCCCTTAGTTTTTCTTCTGTTTTTTATGATTTTTGTGGAAATGTCTCATTTTAGTTCTGTTTTTTATTATAAAACTGATTATTCTGCTTACAATGATTCTTTTTAGGTATTTGGTTGTAAGAAATGCCTACACCGTAATAAATATTCAATAAATCCTAAAAGTAATTTAAAAATATTTTTTATTTCATATTTTTGTTAATTTTTTTTTTTTGATACCAAAGGATAGAAAATATATCAATTAGTACATTACCGTTTACAGAATGACGAAATATGGCTTTATTGTAGAATAATCATTTTTTTGTGCGCGCGCGTGTTAGTCATATAGAGCGTTGATGGGAGATAATTATTTATGAATGGTGTCGACATCCCTATTATCTCTACAATAGTCTAGTCTTTAGTCTACTTCAGGTAGGATGGAGTCATTTACTGGATCTTTATATAAAACCATACCAATATATTTTTAACCAAACGTGCATTATTTTAATGTTAAAAATACACACATACATAATTATGTATAACCACGCTCATAATCGCAAAAGAGGTTGAGCAGAGCTTTAGGTAACACATTTTGTTACACATAAAGCCATATCTGGCAGTATAAGCCATACAGTACCCAAAAATAGTGATAGGTTGCCGGCCTGTCACCTACAAAAGGAGCACCAAACTACAGCACCAAACCCAAAAAGTGACAATCCTTCAGTAAACGCTGAAATAAAAGCCAACGACAAGGACAGAAGTGACACTCAAAATTATCTCAGCATTTTGAGTAAAAATATATAACTTAATAAAAATACAATTGAATGGTGAAGAAAAGAGAAAAGTCATATCTATAATATAAAATTGAATCGCAAAATGTGTTTGTAAGCGCACAACTCAACAACGCCTAGACCAATTTGGCCAATTCTTTTTTTAAAATGTTCGTTGAAGTTCAAGGATGGTTTTTACGGCGAGAAAAATTCGAATAATTTCTTTATGCAGGACGGGACGAAGTCTGTCGGGTCCGCTAGTTGTAAATATTTTCTGCAATTATGCGTATAAATTTTTCTCAAAATTTTAACTTCTAAGCCACGCGAAATCTTTGCAAAAGTAAGCTGTTTTAGCCCAAAAGATAAGGAAAATTAAAACTCCCCCCAACGCACACAGTCTTTTTACAAGATATAAATAGCTATACAAAATTGGTTTTGCAAGTGTCAACGGGCTGCAGTGTAATGACCTCGCAAATTATTGTGTCTTCATTGGTTCAGTTTTTTAGGGTACAATGCATTGTCCTTTACCAGACACAAGAAAAAATAAAAAAAAGTTGTCATATTATCCAATGAAATAATATCATTGATATTATCATTGACCTTTGATTTCAAGGAATAACAAAATAAATGTCACTTCATTTATTTATCACAAGTACCAACTTACAAAAATAAAAAAATACCTTACAATAGTGACATATGATGACCTTTCTGGAGAAAATATTTCAAGCAGCAATTATTTTAATTTGTTATTCAGACTTTAATTTTATGAATTTCTTTGCAAATAAAAATACTAACGCAGAAGTTTGCCAATTATGTTGTAACATCGATAGCAAGTGGGCGTACCATGTATACGAATTAATAATCAAAACTAATGTGAATTAACATACGCCGTTTTTCTTGAATCTACTGCGTATAACCTAAATTTCCGTTTTTAGATTCGTGAAACTAATTGAACATGAAATACAAAACTTTGTTACTTTTTAACTTTGGAGGCTCTCATCCATAACATTACAATCGACACATAGCTTTCCTATGCTTCCAAGCTTTTATAGACTAGAATACAACTTTATTGTTGGTACATCAACCAGCTATAAACATAAAAGAGTTAAAAAGAAGATCAAAACGCATTAAAAAGATTTGTACAAAGAGCTACGTTATCGCTTAAAGCGAGCTCTTTCAGGTAGCCGTAGGATGGACAGGATCCAAAAATACAGAATTCAAGGGATGATGGCGATGTATCATTTATTAGACATAATAATTCTGTTATTAAATAAAATCTAAAAGTATGTAAGTTCTACAGTAAAATAATATTAAATTAATTTCACTTTAGTGACGAACGTGCAGTTGTTTCACATAGTAATCTCTACATTTTACGGGATTTAGCGGAAAAAGTCTGTCGCCTAATGTATGACAATGTAAAAACTACTTACTGAAATATGTATACCTAGGACAGGTATATATGCCCTAAAATCTTTCCTTATATAAAATAATATATTCGAATAAAATATATATCAGCTAAAAATATAATATATAATAAATTATTAAATTAGTTTTTAGATGTAACGATAATGAGATTCAGTACTCTTGGGTGTGTTCCCGTTTATGGCACGAGCAAGGTCGCTCGACTCCTTAAAAGGATGGTCTCGTCATGTCTCGTTATTCAATGATAATCATGAAAACACGTCATTGGGCATTGGGACTTGGAACAATTATTTGATCTAACGTTTCATAATTATAAATTTCATTCATTCGTTTGTTTGCCAGAAACGAGTTCGACTGATTGAAAATAGCAAACGTAGCCCACATCACTACATTTTACCTTACCACAGTCAAATAATAATAATAACCAGTGAACGCATATGCGTTCACTAGTTGTAAGTGTCTAAAGTGGGAAACTCGGGATCGCTTCAAGTCACATCACGCCAAGCCATCGCTCCTAAATAAACCAAAATCGCAACCAACGCCGTTTCTCGCATCCAGCGTGATGCTGTACGCGACGTACGAATTCTTACTATGGAAATGCACTATAGTAGTCTCTCTCACACGCCAGACGCGGCGCACAGTCATAATTCAACACAGTCATAAACTGACCCTTTGAAATACAAAAGTATTCTTTGAATTTGAGCGCGTGCGAGACTGATCGCAGTTTGCGTTGGAAGCCGAGTCCTAGAGTGACCATCGCAAACTTGCGCTGCGTAGGCCGCGTCCGGCGTTCAGTAGACGCCGGACGCGGCCTACGGCATTTGTTGCAGACCACCGCGTCAAGTGGCTTGAATAGCGTGACCAAAAATTTTGGATATCCAAATCCATCACTCCATCGCTTCAAACGCGCTCGTGTGTTGCCGATACCACGTCCATTTCCTCACGAAATTGACGTGGGATCGGCTACATACAAGCTCTCGGTTTTGGAGTTTGGAACGATGTAGTGATGGATTTCAGATAATTGGATATCAACATTTTTTCGTCACTCCATTCAGCACGTGAGATTCCGAAGACACGGAATGGTTTTGGCTTATTTTGGATTGATGGCTTGGCGTGATGTGGTTTTGGAGCGATCGTGAGTTTCCCACTTAAGGCGTCGTCATAATTGGCCTGGATCATGCGAAGACACGGTGAGTTTTCGTCGCGCGATGAAAGTAATGTTTCTGTGCTCGCGTGGCGACTTGCCAGCTCAATCAGGACACTCTCTCCTTTATATTGTAATCAATGGTGTTGAAAAAAAAGCGCCGGTGGCGTAGTGCGTAAGAGCGTCGTCTCCCACACGGGAGGCACTGGTTCGATCCCCGCCACGTACCAATGTGTTTTCAAATTTTGAATTCATATGTACCTACGTTTAATCGACGCTTTTACGGTGAAGGAAAACATCGTGAGGAAACCTGCACACAGCTATGAAGAAATTCTTAGGTTGTGTGTGAAGTCCCGCCACTTGGCCAGCGTGGTTGACTAAGGCCTAATCGCCCCTAATGTGGGGTAGGCTCGCGCCCCTCGGTGGGAACATTATATGAGCTGTTGATGATGAATGGTGTTGAATTCATCGTGTGATAAAAACGGATCGTGTTATCGTCAGTTCATTTGCCAATTAGGACAACGCCTAAAGGCTACGGTGACTGATTACCACCCCCGTAAGCTTATCTACCAACTAAATAGCTCGTTAAACATCTGTTGTGCGCAGTAGGCACTAGAAAATAAGTATTTATTGATTATGAAGGTATTCGTTGTATCTGATTTTTGCCAACTCTAATATAAACCAACACATAGCCGTTTTAGCAGAAAGTCAGCGATGTAGGTCAATAATGTTTGAGTAGGGTCGGACAGATTGTGTCGTATCCACTGTTTCAGCTGAGTTACAGCCGCTTTTAAAATCTTGAACGCCAGCGAACTTGTCGGGTTGTTTTCGTGGCGATACGAAATATAAGACGTGACACTTTGCCGACAGTTAATTATAATATTTCAATAAACCGGAGTGTCTAAAATATTTAAAGATTTCTATTTTTAACACCATTGCCCGACATAAACTGAGAGACGCCTACTGTTGGACAATGCCTCTCCCAAAAGCTGTTTTAGACTCCGATCCCCAAGGATCTCCAGCCCGATCGGACCTGTCTTTTCTTTTAATTTGAGATAAAAAAAAATTCAACCATCTAGTGTTTACCAGCCTATTATAATTGTCTAAATTTTCCACGCTTGTTTGCGGCGCGCAGAACTACGCGCACTCAAAGCGTTTGTTGAAAATCTGACAATCAGCAGAAAGGCAACGAATTAGGATTGCGGAAAGGGAATGCACGTTGTGTTGCATTGCATGTTGTGTTGCAAATTATGTGTGGCAATGTAAAAAAAAGGTGTTGACTTTTGAACTATACCTACTAGAGCGACTATTTACCACAACCAAGGTAAGAATTGCGAACCTTAAGTGGCAGTGGGCAGGGCACATTGCGAGGAGGACTGTCGGCCGCTGGAGCGGAAAGGTCCTTGAGTGGCGACCACGTACCGGGAAACGCAGCGTTGGTAGGCCCCCCACAAGGTGGACTGACGATCTGGTAAAGGTCGCGGGAAGCTGCTGGATGCGTGCAGCGCAGGACCTACCGGTTTGGAGATCCTTGGGGGAGGCCTATGTCTAACAGTGGGCGTCTCTCGGCTGAAATGATGATGAGAGCGATAGTTATCGTATCACGAACTGTCGGAACGCAACAATGCTGTTAACACTACCTACCTATTGTTATGATGACTGGCTTCATAAGATAGTGGAGGTGGTAGCTATCTAGGCAGACTAGAAACAAGTCATACCAGCAACGAAACTGAGCTTGATGGATTAAACCTGGGACTAATTCCCGTGGGAGAACCACTATACAACTTATGACCGCTCACAAATGGGCTTCATTCGAGTAAGAAGGCTCAAAGTAACTTAAGGGCAATTGTCAGAGTTTCTTTGCGCTATCATATCAAAATGATGAGATCCGCAGGAGAACTTACCTTACCAACATAGCCAAAAATTGCGAAGGGGGACTGATGGCCGTTGGGGTCGAAGGGAGGTGACAGTGAGACGCAGCGTTCGTAGGCCCCACAAAGTGAACCGACGACCTAGTAAAGATCGCGGGAAGCCGCTGGATGCGGGCAGTACCGGTCGAGTTGGAGATTGGGGGAGGCGTATGTCCAATAGTGGGCGTCTCTCGACTGTCATAATGATTATAACATACATAAAGTCACGCCTTTCTTCCATCCAGAAGGGTAGGGAAGAGATCACTTCTTGTTGCTACGATCCTTGCACAATTATTTCTTTCAGTTCATTTGTATTCGGATTGTATTTGTATAGCGTCGGTGGCGTAGTGCGTAAGAGCGTCGTCTCCCATCCAGGAGGCACTGGTTCGATCCCTGCCACGTACCAATGTGTTTTCAAATTTTGAATTCATATGTATGTTTAATCGGCGAAGAAAAACATCGTGACGAAACCTGCACACTCCTATGAAGAAATTCTTAGGTTGTGTGTGAAGTCGACCAACCCACACTTGGCCAGCGTGGTTGACTAAGGCCTAATCGCCGATAATGTGGGGTAGGCCCGAGCCCCTCGGTGGGGACATTATATGAGCTGTTGATGATGATGATGATGATTTGTATTCGGCGATGAGCACTTTTGTCTTGTTGTCAAGGCGAAAACATCCTAGAGACCTCTAGATTCAAGGATTTTCTTGCTTTGATAGACAAACGTAAACCTAGGTCTTCTCTGTTCCGCATCTCCACTTTACTGTAAGTGGAGATGCGCGCGATTTGAGTGCATTCGTGCCATGAGGTGAGGTCCCAAAATACATCTCCCGTTGTCGACTGAACCTGCTTCGCATGCCTACGGTATAGTTAGACCTTGATATCTTTCGTACACGTATCGTCAAGATCTTTACTAAATCTACGTCTTCGCGTTTTGTGTACGTACTATTGGGAGCTGTACTTAAATCTCGCGCGTACTGTACTCCCGATTCAGATATTCTTTTTGTCAATCTGCTTTCGCTTATCCTTAACATGACCAAAATATTTGAGCATGTCTTTCCCTATTATTGTCATTGTGTCTTCTTTGAAACCACAAATCTTTTCTAATTTAAATAAATTTGCGCTAAAATGAGGGACTATCCTGCTGGTAATCCCTCATTTTAGCGCTTAGACAGCGCTATAAAATTGGGTACTATACAGGCTTGGAAAAAGTGGGGTTATTTGCTTACCGAAAAGATGCTCCAAAATCCAGAAGCTAATCCGCTGTGTCCCACTTCACGTGAAAATTGTCGTTTAACACTCAGCCGATGTACACTCTAGTAACTCAAACAACGCCCCACAAAACACAGAGCGGAAACTCACAAAACACAAAAGATTTTCCACTTCACCACTTCCCAATAAAGTTCCAAATTTTTTGACCGATGCACCAACTGTAAGCACTAGAACTGAGTATTTCATAGCTCGATTAAGGTCGCTTTGTAAGACTCAATTTACGCACCTACAAAAATGATTCTTGTACACTGTATACATAGAAGCTATTTTGCCTTATTATTGTGTCCGACTGAAACACAGCTAATACAAACTGGTTTTACAGACGCTGATAGCGATGCCTAATTAATGCGATCAAGGATTCATTAATTCCAGTTGATAGGAAACGTGAACAATACAATTCTCACATAACTAAATATTTCATTACGTAGTTTACAATAAATTAACACTTTATTTAAAAAGAAACAAAGACAAGTCTGTTATTTTTTAGTTCTTGCTTGTATTAAAATTAGGACCTATTAACCTTTCGAAAAAAAAAAATTATTTAAATACGCTTTGAAAATCAAGTTGTATTTGAAAACCTAAAAGGCATTTTTATTATTGTTCATTATATTATGATGTAACGAAAAGTTTATTTTTCATCTCGTGGGCATATTTAAAGAAAAGGTTATGTTTTCAGATTATTAATACTATAGAAATTTTAGTTTATAAAAATATCACTGAAGCAACTAATCTTGAATAATTTAAAGTTAATATTATGCCTATAGAATACAAGCAAGCTCGTTATTAATTATTATTTATCAATAATAACCTCTTCCTGGAGAGGAATAAATGTCAAGTCACGGAACAACGGAATGGCAGATCGACACATTAGCAGCTCGGAGCAATCCAATCAAATAGGTAGTACAAATCATTAAATGAGGATTCCGAGCTACTTGCCTCGGGGTAAGGGTTTGGGGATTGCATCGTACGAGAGACACCGTATATTCGCTGCGGTGACCGTTTCCTATCAGGTCAGGTATGTACAGTTGACACTGTTGTTCTATAAAATGTATGTTTATGTTCTACAGTGACACTTTATTTTAATAATTGCTATAACTATAGATCGTTCAGTCTACGATTATTGGCGAGCCACTCGTGTTTGCGTACACGCAATAATAATAACACCACTTTAATGAATTTGGAGCATAACACTCAATTATTTTAATCTAGATATCACACTGAACATCTGGGAAACGCTAACAAGTTTACATTTTTACGACACCATTTTAAAAATATTTCAAGCCGTTAAAGCCCGCAATTTTAAAGAAAAATAGTTGATGGAAAAAAGGTTTACGAATTATTTGTATACGCAATCATTACGTACGCACGCGTAACGCGGTAATACGCGTGCTGCGCGCCAAATGAGATGTTCAACTGTTTTATTTTTGAACTAAGGCCGTGAATATTGCGAAGGTGTACTCGACAATCTGGTGAACGATGGACAATGTCGTTCAATGGCTGAGTATGACAAGTCGATTTATTAATTGTTATTGTCTCAACCTAACTCTGTTACTGAGACAAAGGTTGTGCGAAATTGATTTTCTTCGGTCTTTTCTAGTCGAACTAATGGTTACTGCCTTATATTTCATGTTGAGCAACGTGTGGCTCTAATGCATATTTATGCGAGTTTTGAATTTGCAACTATAATAGGTGTCGCCTACATATAAAATAATGACTCAACTTTTTATTACAATATCGAACAAAAGTACTGTGTAACCTACGCGTCTGTCATTGTTATGCCTCTGTATGTAGGTACTATACCTTTTTTCCACGCTTGCACTAACTATCTAACTCAAATTAAGTAGTTATCATTAAAAACTAACGGACAAGTATAAATAATAATCCGAATAAATTAAATAGAAGCATAATTTTATCACAGCATATTAATTTTAATTGTTAAACTAATAGGTAAATTTAAAATAATAATTTTAATAGGTATATAAAAAAAAAGAAAGGGGTCCACGTCCGGAAGCCTCCTCGTGGCGGACCCTGGTAACGTGGTGGGGAAACTTTCTCGGCCGGGTGTGGCTTTTGATGTCAAGTCCCCTTGGCATTTGAAATCACATGCCATCGTCGAGTTGTTTTTGTTTTCCCACCACGGCTAGTTCCGGACGGCCCTTTTCAGGGCCACGACCGCGCCCGAAGTCCCTCAGGTGCGGTCCGATGGCTTTTCCCGGTGTCCTCGTCAGGAGGACGCGCCAGGTTGAGCAGCCGTCGGTGAGGAGGCGGCCTATAAGGGCGTCGGCCAGCGGCCCACAGGGGCTGGCGATAGTCGGTAACCTCTGTGGGCTGCTAACCACCAATTAAAACCTCTAAAAGGGGGAAATGTGCGACAAAGTATGAAAATGAACATGGGTCATTATTTATCAACACTAACATCATGCTTATAACTATTTTCACCTAACAATACATGCAGCACAGTTGCAGCATCCTTCTTATAAGCATGACAATTATCAAAGATAACACCGTGAAACTTTGAATTTAAGCACTTGATAAGAAAATTTTACTAATCATACACATATTTATTGTATTAATAAAGATGTGTCTGATTAGTAAAATTTTAATTACCCTAAAAAAATGCTGGCCAAAGTAACTATTCCACGCAAGTTGCGGGCATGGTTTGTTCGCAATTAGAGCAAAGCAGATTTTTTTCTCTTTGCTCCCACGGGTGCTCTTATTCCACTCTTATTCCTTGTTTTTACTCAATCGTTAGTAACGATAAGGCCGAAGATGGCATCGAACTTCACCTGGAACTAAGGTTCCCAACTATACTGTTAAAAACAGTATTATACAGTTTATATATTATGTTATATGTGTGTATGTTTATTCTGTGGTTGTTGTATTATATGTATCTCATACTGTGCCCACTTCCCTCTAAGTTACGTTCCATGCTGATTCTGTCCATCCTGAGGTTGCCTGGAAGGGATCGCACACGGCCGTTCATATTATCAATTTTAGTATATTTTTGTTTATGTTATTTTATTGTTTGTTGGTGTACATTAAAGTATAAATTAATAAATAAATAAATATACTGTTTTTCATTAGGTAGGTACATTACACTTTTTACTGTTGAACAAAAATAAAGTATACAAAATACTGTTTTCAGCATCAAAATGCCTCTAAGCAGACACTAAGTTTGCAGTGTGGTCACAATAGTGGCGTTTAGAATAATACTAAATAGAAAAGATGTGCGAGAAGCACTAAAATATGTCTTTAAAACATTAAAAAAATAAAATACTGTTCATTTTCCTCTTTATTTCTTGTAATAAAAGTTGGCAACCCTACCTGGAACACTCAACCACAGAGTGACTGGCTATTTTATCATTAACTAGCTCCCGGCTGCGACTTCGTCCACGTGGACATTCGAGAAAATCCTTAGGGGACCTATAACCAGGATAAAAAGTATTCTATGTTTTAATTTCATCAAAATCCGATCAGCCGTTTTTACGTGATTAGGCGGGTCCTCACCAAGCGAGCAGCCTCGTGCGAGGCCTGCCAACCATAAGCCTAAAGAGCCTAAATAATAAATTTAATGAAGGACTTTCCCCATTTTCGGCCGAAGGGGTCTTCGAGGGTGGAATTGTCAGAAACGCTGACACTTATAAATATTATTTTTCAATTGTCAGCCTAAATACAAAAGTTGAAGATCCTAACTTCAAAACTGACGGACTTTCATACAAATATTCTTCCCCTATTTAGGAGCGAATTTCCAAAAATCCTTTTTTAGTGGATGCCTACAATGTATAAGGTTGACTCCCGAAATCCGGAGTATGATGGCGAAGCGAGACAAAGCCAAAAGTCGATTCAAACAGTCTTCTAGCAATTTTCACCTGTCACTATATAAACGGCTGCGAAATCGGTGCAACAGATTATGTAGAGATGCCAAACGTAGTTTTGTTCATCATAAAATTGAAAATACACAACATAAACATGTCTGGAATTTCTTACGGACTTTAGGTGTGGGCAAGTCCTCGGTAGTATGTCATACTACTGAGGATCTCAATGCTTTAAATGACCATTTCTCTTCTTCTCCAAGTACCCTAGATAATACTTTAAAATCCGCTTCTATTTCACAACTTTCAAATCTTGTCCCACCAAATAGTCCTTCTTTGTTTTTCACTACAGTTTCAGATGACGCCGTTAAGAAGAGTATCCTGTCTATTTCCTCCAAGGCTGTTGGTAGCGACGGTCTTAGCCTCGATATGATCCTGCTTGTGTTGGAAGACATTGTGCCTATTATTACTCACATTGTCAATTTTTCTTTGACACACAATGTTTTTCCAGCATCATGGAAGAAGGCTTTTGTCATACCACTTCCTAAAACTACCAATCCCTCTTCACTTTCTGAATACCGTCCAATTTCCATACTCCCTGTCCTCTCCAAAGTCCTAGAGTCCATCGTCCATGTACAGTTGCATTCCTTTTTCCTCAACAACAATATCTTATCTCCCTACCAATCCGGCTTCCGTCCATCCCATAGCACTACTACTGCACTACTGAACGTGACGGAGGACATTCGCTGGGCTATGGATAATACCAAGCTCACAGCGATTGTCTTGTTGGATTTCGGTAGTGCTTTTAATAGTGTGGATTATGACCTACTCCTTAGTATTCTTCACGCGGCAAACATCTCTCTTCCTGTTATACAGTGGTTTCGTTCTTACCTGTTTGGTCGCCAGCAGTGCGTAAAACTGGACGACATACATTCAAATTGGTTATCTTTATCTGCTGGTGTGCCACAGGGTAGTGTCCTCTCACCGCTGCTTTTTTCTATCTTTATTAATAAAATCTCATCTTTTTTTACCTCTTCCTTTCATCTCTACGCCGACGACCTTCAGATTTATCGGCATTTTAATATATCCGAAGTCAAAGAGGCCATAAATTTGCTTAATAAGGACCTTTTTTCGATTGAGTCTTGGGCACGATCGTTTGGTCTCACTGTTAACCCAGCGAAGTCACAAGCTATGATTGTAGGTAGCCATAGACTAAGATGTAGGCTGGACTGGAGCACAGTTCCTGCAATTGCGTATAGCGGAATTACTATTGCATACACTGATAAAGTTAGGAACCTTGGACTAATCATGGATTGTCATATGTCCTGGTCTCCACAAGTCAATGAGGTAAGTCGACGTATGCATTATTCATTCCACTCCCTCAAGCGACTTCAATATTTTCTCCCTTTTAAGACCAAAATCATGCTTGCGCAAGCTCTCCTTCTCCCCATTCTCGACTACGCTGACGTTTGTTACTTAGATCTTACTGAGGAGCTGCTCAATAAACTGGAACGCCTTCAGAATCTTGCTATTCGTTTTATTTTCGGACTGCGGAAATTTGATCACGTCTCCAATTTTCGTACGCAGTTGGAATGGCTTCCGATCCGAGAACGACGTAATGTGCACATCCTATCTACTTTACACAAAATCCTTAAAGACCCAAATGCCCCTTCCTATCTCCGATCTCGCTTTCAACCTTTAACTGAACGATCCCGACCTCAACGGTCGTGTATCACTAAAACACTCCAGATACCCAACTGCAACACTAATTTCTTTTCACACTCGTTTTCCACTCGTGCTGCTAAGTTATGGAATCAGCTCCCTACCGATATCCAGGAAAGTCCATCAGCTTATACTTTCAAGTGTAAAATAAAAAAACACTTTCAGATGCGTTCATCATAGAGTAATGTACATACTTATAATTTATTCACATTTATAATTTATTGTTAGTCTGACCTCTTGTCATGTCAGTATTCATATATTTTATATGTATGGTTTATGTATATATTTAATTATGTATTGTATTTGTATGGTATTAATATGTAGTATATGTAATTTTTATTTATGATAATGTAAAATGATAACATTTTTAAAAATTTGTAATGCGCTTTTGTATCTCCCACCTAACAACTTAGTATCTCACTCACATTTTTGGGTTGGCTGGAAGAGATCTCTTATAGAGATAAGTTCGCCCTTGCAAACTGCATCACTGTCTGTTTGTTATTATTATGTTATTAAGTGCAATAAAGAGTTAAATAAGGTATCTATGTGCAAAATTTCAAGTCTCTAGGCTCAGTGACTGAGATATTATCTCAGTCATTTAGTCAGGACTTTGAATTTTATATATATAAGCTTTATACCGGGTGGAATTTTGTAATGCCACCTGAAGGGACAGTATTCTTAATACCGTAGACAGAAAATTTTACTCAAAGGAAACATTCCTTTATTTTTGAAAAGAAAGAAAACTGCATTCAAAATTTTTCGAAAATTCGCTTGCCACACCCGGGAATCGAACCAACTAAAATCTGTAAAAATTACACTATGTACTTTTATTGCATCGATTGTTAGGGTCATTTATAAAGACGAAACCTCTCCAACAACCTTGATAATTGAAATGAAAGGAAAGCCATGAAAAAGGACTTATAAATTCAATGGGTCAAGTCAAAGCACTTTTACTCAAAGATCCATCTGCTATCCATGTTAGTAGTTAATAATTATCATTGACGTCATTTATAAGTACATTAAAATGAATGAATAAATTATGTATTCAAGAGAATGGAGCCCATTTCGAGCAACTAATTAATTAGTTCACCATTTTTGTAAATAAATAAAATAATTAAGGGTTTCATGGCTTGCCTTTCATTTAATTTATCAAGTTTTATACAGAGATTTCTTCTTAATAATTGACCCTAACGATCGATGCAATAAAGTACAGGATGTCATTTTTACAGATTTTAGTTGGTTCGACTCCCGGGTGTGGCAAGCGAATTTTCGAAAATCTTTGAAAACAGTTTTATTTCTTTTCAAAAATAAAGGAATGTTTCCTTTGGGTAAAATTTTCTATCTACAGTATTAAGAGTACTTTCCCTTCAGGTGGCAATACGAAATTCCATCCTCTATAATATAGATAGATTGTCAGAACACAATAATACCACAGTCTATATAAGTCTTATTTACACTGTGATAATACTATTAACACTATTATTATGCCGTCTGATTTTGATAAGATGGTGGTAGATAAGCCTTCAAACAAGCCCTACCACAAACCAAATCGAGCACAAATTGTGATCCCATGACTCATAAAATTAATCAAATACAGAGTGTAAAAGACATGAACAGTCAAACGAGAACCATGTATTCTATACATACATCAAAATAAGAAACATTTCAAAAATAATTACAGGGATAAATTTTTTATTTTTTAATGTTAAAAATATTGCAAATTGTAAATATCCATCACCTTAATCTTAATTGGAGACGTAAGGGCAACCTGTGAGGAGTGACCAATCAATAATAAATTATTTTTAAGCAAATTAAGTATAATACGTTTTTGTTTTTATTTTATTAGTTTTTTATCTACTTTTTGTATTTGTATAATTACATTATTTTACGATAACTAACTGTTTTAGCGTCGGTGGCGTAGTGCGTAAGAGCGTCGTCTCCCACCCGGGAGACACCGGTTCAAACCCCGCCACTTACCAATGTGTTTTCATATTTTGAATTAATATGTACGTTTTATCGACGCTTTTACGGTGAAGGAAAACTTCGTGAGGAAACCTGCACACAACTATGAAGAAATTGTTAGGTTGTGTGTAAAGTCGACCAACCCGCACTTGGCCAGCGTGGTTGACTAAGGCCTAATCACCCCTAAGTGGGGTAGACTCGAGCCCCTCGATTGGGACATTATATGAACTGTTGACGATGATGATGATGAAAGTATATTTCTAACCGCTAAAAATAAATAAAAATAACAACGTTTGCGGGATCAGCTAGTTACTTATAAGAATATTCCTTAAATAAACCTACATACAACCATCTCTACTAAAAGTACGATCCTTTAACACTGGGCTATCTGGAAGAAACTTCTTATTAGCAATAAGTCCGCCTAACTGTAGGCACATGTCTGTGCTTAATACTTTTGCATGCAATTTATAAAAGTGTTTCTAATTAATATAATTATCAAGAAATAGAAAATGATATTTACGCCCATCTATAATAAGTACCTACCTACCTGCAAGGGGGCGTCAGTCTACTAATTAGGTTGTTATTTTACTTTATCAATCAAATTAAAAGTTCTTAATGTTCATCTTTTATGGAATAATTTTATTTTTGCGTTTACAAACGCGTAAATATTAATACTAGAAAAATGCACTGAAAAAAAATCGTCTCGAACCCGCATCTTCCACAACAATCCGGGCAGATTGTAGAAGATGCGGGTTCGAGTCCCGCCTGAGGCAAGTCGATTTTTTCAGTGCATTTTTCTAGTGTTCATCTTTTAATCAAAATTATTAATACTTATTTTGTGGTTTAAAAATTACAATTGTCAATGCTTTTATGCACTATGTGATCTTTATCACGTAAGCACAGCGTAAAGCACTATAAGACGTTAAGCAATTTATACTTACTCTACTACATACGTAATTGATATTATAGCTGTAAATTGCAATTTCAATAATTGACTGACCTATGTTATTAAATAAAAATCTCATACATACTTTGTTTCAGCCACATATTTCATAATGGTAACTCAATTTTGGATATTCCTATACTATGAATTATTAATGTATGTAGGTACATAATTTTCATTGTAGAATAAGACAGAGATCTGACCTTATCCATAAAAAGGTTTTTTTTAAAGTGGTTTTTGAAGTCGGTTTTTTTATTTTAAAATAATTTATATTTTGCTTTAAATTCTAGAAATTTCCAGGAAACTACTTCGAGATCTTTTAAACAAACAAGTAATAAAATGATAAAGGTAACATCGATGTCAATTAAATAGGCATTATTAGGGATAACTCAAAAACTATTTGTCAGGTATCGATCAAATTTAAATGGGACCACACGATAAGCACCAGCTTTCAAATATTAAAAAAGAATCTTCAAAATCGATACACCCAGTAATGAGTTATGAGGTAACACACATAAAAGGGATAACACACATAGAAAGGTATAAAGATTTTATTAACTTACTAAAACAGTTCATCATCATCATCATCAACAGCTCATATAATGTCCCCACCGAGGGGCTCGAGCCTACCCCACATTAGGGGCGATTAGGCCTTAGTCAACCACGCTGGCCAAGTGCGGGTTGGTCGACTTCACACACAACCTAAGAATTTCTTCATAGGTGTGTGCAGGTTTCCTCACGATGTTTTCCTTCACCGTAGAAGCGTCGATTAAACGTACATATGAATTCAAAATTTGAAAACACATTGGTACGTGGCGGGGATCGAACCAGTGCCTCCCGGGTGGGAGACGACGCTCTTACGCAATACGCCACCGACGCTAAAACAGTTAGGTATCGTAAAATAATGTAATTATTTATATACAAAAAGTAGATAAAAAACTAATAAAAAAAAAACAAAAACGTATTATACTTAATTTGCTTAAAAATAATTTATTATTGATTGGTCACTCCTCACAGGTTGCCCTTACGACTGCAATTAAGATTAAGGTGATGGATATCGATAAGATTCATTATCGAATCGAATTGAATAGATAACATTCGTCGCTTCGTTCTTTCTACGCTGATAACGTTATCGAGTCGACCTCTCAATTGATGTAATCAAATAAAATTGACCACAGCCAACCCTGACTCCTTCAGCAGTATAAGTCTTAATCTGTCTCCGGTCACGTCTGTGCATTTTAACAGTAATCGACCAACGCTAGTACAATGCCTGCATCTATAGATAATTTATGATTCGCAAACAAAGTGGTATCTTATCTAACATTAGTGGAAGTGGTTCGTCGTCAACCGCACGCGTTTGTGCTTCGCATAAGGAACCGATGTGATACTTAGTTTAAATTTGTTAGTGTTAAAAAGAAATCATGGGCGAAGGAGCAGATCTCAATGAATTAGAAAGACTCAGGTTAGTTCTCTTAACTTTGATTTTTTTTTCAATATTATATTCTCTACATGTCACTGCTAGTCTAATCAATGCATGAAATTGTTACTTTTATTTCTCTCTCATTTATTTTTGCCAATTAGGTACCTTCCTCTATGTAAGTGGAGATTTTAAATAACTTTTCGTTTTCCAATTTACATTTTCTAACACTCGTATCTGCATAAATAAATAAACTTTATACATTTCAAATAATACAGTTTATCTTGTCCGAGAAAAGTCGATGACATAATTTGAGGAGACTTACTTTTCACTAAATGTGATTTATTTTTGTTTTTTATGCTATTAAACTCCAATTGCTAAACATTATGGCAAAATTAGGAACATTGTTTATAAGCAAGAAAATATTTATCTCGACGATTTCTTTACAGTATTAGTTTGTAGTTTAATTTTTATAATTAACTAGCTTTTGCCCGCGACTTCGTCCGCGTAGAATAGTTATTTAGGGCAGCGTTTAAATTTTCTTCTTATTTCTTCTAACCCAAGCGCCATATACCCAATGTTCATCGATTTTACTTTAAAAATGTCAGATTTCATATTCCATACAAACTTTTATCCCTCATTTTACGCTCTTAGGGATTGAATTTCCAAAAATCTTAAAATACCATTTTCTTAATTTCCAACTGAAAGTCCATGTACCAATTTTTATGCAGTTTACTTTAAAAATGACGGATTTCCATACAAACTTTTCACCCCCTTTTCACTGCCTTCCAGGATGAATTTCCAAAAATCCTTTCTTAGTGCACAACTGGACCTCTTAAGGAACCTACGTACCAAATTTGGAGTCTCTAGACCCAGCGGTTTGGGCTGTGCGTTGATATGTCAGTCAGTCAGTCATTCATTCAGTCAGTATTCATTGTTATATACTAGCTTATGCCCGTGACTTCGTCCGCGTAGAATAGTTACTTCGGGCAGCATTAAAATTTTCAAGTTATTTCTTCTAATACAAACGCTATATACCGATTTTCATAGATTTTACTTTAAAAAATGAAGGATTTCCATACAAACTTCCATCCCTTACTTTACCCCCTTAGGGATTGAATTTCCAAAATCCTGAAATACGTCATTCTTAATTTCTAACTAATTTTTATCGATTTAGCTTCAATAATGACAGATTTCCATACAAACTTTTCACCCCCGTTTCACCACCTTAGAGGGTGAATTTCCAAAAATCCTTTCTTAGTGCACCCCTAGACCTCATAAGGAACCTACGTGCTAAATTTAGAATCTCTAGACCCTGCGGTTTGGGCTGTGCGTTGATATGTCAGTCGGTCAATCAGTCAGTCAGTATTCATTTTATATATATAGATAGATAGATGTATCAAGACATCATTATTGGCCTGCCCTACTCCACGAGTTTACGCCGACCCCAAATGGGTCAACTTAATATACTGACTTCTTCCACCTTTCTTGATCAGAATAAGGGCTGGCGACTTTGGCTATATTGAGTGAAGCATCCTGCTACTGCATAGCACGCTCTGAAAAGACACAGAAAACGTCTTCTTCTTCCTCGCTTCATCATGACTGAGGGTCGTGAACACTAAGGATCGTCATTTTGTACACCAAGGCTCTCCACTCCACATGGTTTTCCGCCTTCCGGATTGACGTCTGTAGAGTTCCCTGGCAGGCTTCCTTTACTGCATCGGTCCACTGGGTCGGTGATCTTCCACAGAATACGTAAAAGCTATTTATTTTTCCTAAAAAGATACTACTTTTACTGACTTATAGAGATTGGCAATGAATCGACAAGGGCGAGACCAAAAAAATACACCGATGTGTGCGTAATACGCATGTGTGCATGAAAAATAGTACTGCAGTCTGACAGTTGCTGTCTTTTCTACGTGACTGACAGGCCTCCTTAGGCCCCCTGCGTGTACGTGAAATGGTGTCGTCAATCTATCTCGCTCTAATATACGTGTTAGTATGCTCTTTCTCTTTTACATTGCCGAGTATCTATGAATGCGACGGCAAAAATTAGACCTACAATTAACCAAAGACATTTTGACATTTCTATTTTTCACATTTCTTTACCACTAGCGACACCAACACCGGGTCAGATAAATTTGTGGCCTTTGTGGGGCTGTAATCTCTCAGGCCGCTTTTACTTCTTTAATTTTCTGTCTTGACACATTTCTTTATTATTACTTACTGTTGTTTCGTTATTTTTGACGGGCATGTTCTTGGCCTTCCTCGCATCTGATGATAAACGATGGTAATGCTGAATGTAGAAGCCAGCTTCACCAGAACCCATAATCACTCTGTTTCTCCTGCCTTACTCCCAACTTATTTGGACTTGGAGTCGGTGCAGTATGACCTGGATATTCACGTACTTTAGCATAAGATTTTACAGATGGTCGCCTATATCACTCCAACCCTCTTGGGAATCCTTAACCGTTGAGGGTAGACAAATCAAAAACACAGTAATATTGTTATACATTACAGACCCAGCACAACAAACATAACACCAGAAGAGAAACAGAATAAAGAGGACAAAAAATGGCCGTTGTTACTGGAGCCGGCCCTAGTGGGCGCCATGATAGCTATCAACCTTGGCCAGACATCGCTACAGAACTTCTATTTGAAGACAGCGTGTACGGTGGACTTGGGCAAGGATGCTAGCATTTGCAATCGTGGCGTCGGAGAAGAGTTTCGCGCTGCTGAGGTAAAGATATTTGTAAATAATTGTTGTTACTTATCGTAGAACAATCTTAATTTTAATCCACTTGCGGTAAAAACTATTTGCTGAATGTGGTGTGAAGAGGATGTTTTTTCTTAAGAGCGTTCTTAAGGTAAGTTAACAAGTGCGCGGGTCGGTAATTACTCAGATTTGTGACTGATTTCCTCCGTGCTTAGGAAGGCACCTGATGCCGAATGAAAGCAGTCGTTTCCAAACCTATTGTAATAGTCAATATCAAGACATACTATATACCACGAGCATAAATAATGTTTGATTTTAAGACTCGGGAACTGAAGTCTAAAAGTTCTAAAATCTATAGGAACTTCCGACCTTTCACAATAGGAGTTCCATAACATCATAACTACGAGTTTCTGTGGCAACACAATAAATTACAAAAAGACAGTGAAAATTATATGCGTCCTGATAATTCTCATTTACTGTTAAATTCGTGATTTAGGGTCGAATTGCGTCGCTGCGATCTAAAAAGATATATTGTGATTAGTCGCAAATAAGTATTCCTTTAGCAGTAGCTAAAAACTCCTAGATTATATTATTATAATATCATCCGAGAGGAGAATGTGCCTGCCCAAACTTAAGCACTTTTTATGGTTCACAAAAACAAAGGAGGAACAATTGGTGTTTCACTCTTCTGTCAGTAGAATCTGCAAGCATCAGTTATATTTACTAGCTTCCGCCCGCAACTTCGTCCGCGTGGACGTTTTATCCCCTTAGAAGTGGAATTTCCACAAATCCTTTCTTAGCGGATGCCTACGTCATAACATCTACCTGCATGCCAAATTTAAGCCCGATCCGTCCAGTGGTTCGGGCTGTGCCTTGATAGATCACTATGTCAGTCAGTCAGTCACCTTTGAGTTATAAATATTTAGATTATTCTCATTTGAACAAACCATTTTAGTACTTGTACTTGGTGAAATACTAACCTATCTATACTATCTGTACATAATCGTTTTCTATATTCCTTTAATTTTGAAGACTGCCTACCTAGTGAAGAAAATGATGATCTTTTTTGCGGAAAAATAGCTATTATTTAGTGACAACAATAACGTTTTATTTTTCGTTCAATTCAATAGATATTTTATTCGTCATCATTCGAAAAAACATACATAAACTTAACTAATCTAATCGTTATAGTTTTTTGACAGAGCTAGTCTCTCAGATAAAAACAGTAAAGTATAATAATAAAATAGATTATTTAGTACTTGGCAAGAATATAGCTAATTAGCAATGGTTAGTGTCTAAACTATTAAAATGCACACAATGTAATAATGACTAATAATAATGAAATATTCCACGGTCACATCAATTATCTAGCCTGAAATATGGACACTAGATAACGGACAAATAAACATACATAATAATCTTACTATACTGGGTGTAAAAGACATGAACAGTCAAACGAGAACCATGTATTCTATACATCAAAATAAGACATATTTCAAAAAAATATTGCTGGGAAATGATTTTTATTTTTTGGTGTTAAGAAAAATTGCGAATTGTACCGCGCAATGCAAAGGGCTCAACTCGCACGCAACTCGCAAAACCGCGATAATTTTGCCAGACGGCGGCCCCGTTCGTTAGTGTCCGTGCGCATCGAGTGAGCTACATTGAACGCTAACGTTTTGAAGCCATTTTTTGTTATAAAATACTAAAAAAAATGATAATGTTTCTTTGGACAATAATTAAGAAATAACGTATAGAATACGTTTTCATAAAAAAATGAAAAAAAAATTATGACTTTGACCTTCAATAAAATCGTAACTATCAATTTCCCAGGTATAGTCTAAAGGAAGAAAAATGTTACGATGGTGAGCAGAATACATGGTTCTCGTTTGACTGTTCATGTCTTTAACACCCTGTATATAAATTACGTGTCATGTTGTTTGTCCGCGATGGACTCCTAAACTACTTAACCGATTTTAATCAAATTTGGACACCGTGTGCAGTTTGATCCAACTTGAGAGATAGGATAGTTTTTATCTTAATAAAGTAGTGATTTTTTTACTGCAGATACAGTGTTACAGGTCAGTAGTATGAAATTACCACAGTAACGCGTGGCCGTGACAGCTATTTAATATATAAACTTAAGTACCGATATATGAGACTTACATGTATGTCTTGTGAACAAGGACTCGAATCCGGACCGCTTGGCGTGTAAGTTACTGGCAACTTCTTCAAGTCGGTGCTAGTGAATGAAATAAAGTCCGATTTAGGATGTCCGACTGATCGGATAAGAATTTGAAGGTCTAGCGGCGACCTTCTTAGACCTTCCCATCCGATCTTTTTTTATATATACTATGAGATGGCAAACGCTTGCCGCCCACCAGGTTTTAACTGGTTACCGTCACCTTTAAACACTTGCAATATTAACGTAAATCACTTAAGACTGCAAGTGCGTTGCCATCTTGGGGACTAAAATGATCCTTCCATGCCCAGTAATTACACTGGCTACCTTTCCCTTCAATCCGAAACACAGCGAACTGCTTCACGGCAGAAATGAGAAAAAAATTATTGAATTTAACTGTATGTAAAAGCCTAAATGTTCGCAGTTTCGATAAAGTTCCAAGTTGGCGGTTATATCCAATAATTTTTGACAGTTCAACGCGATAAATGGCTATATCATATCGTGTTTCGGTGGTCATGCTAGGCAGACTGGTGTATAAAAAATATCTACGGTAAACCAACTCTAGCGCCGTAAATTCTGCACGGCCCCTTAATGCAAGTTGTTGCCAGCTAACATTATCTAATCTTTTGATAGTCGCCGAATACAGCGATTCATCAATGCATTATTCATGCGTATATTTTTGGAGATCGTATATAAATTAGAACAAATACACTCTATTTTATGAAAACTCAATGAGAAGTGTTTCGTTCGCGCGCTCACGCACACACACACACACATATATAAGTGCCCGCAGACACATGCGTTGCTACCAGTGGCGCAGCGTGGGTATCGGCCGCCCGGGGCGGAAGATAAATTTGCCGCCCTCTTATTTAAGTATTTCAATTTAATGTAATATATATTTTGCACTCGCTCGAAAATGGCAACGATAAAGTCGGGCAATTGCCGGATTTAAATTCATTTTGGAACTAATGAAAAAAGAATCGGGAACGCTCTCGCATTTCGGCTGGTCGACTGCACCTCATTGCAACGCTTTAAGTAGGTAATCACCCTAAAAAATGACTTCCTGCGTTGTTAAAAAGTGTACAAATAGCTACATTATCACTGTTAGAGACATGAAAAGGTGTCATTTCATTTGACAAATTCCATTCCACTTTTCTTATCAAAACAATTTCATATAGAACATTTTTTTGGGTTTACAAATGCGTAAATATTTTTAACACTAGAAATCCGAAAAAAGGGCAGGTCGATTTTTTTCAGTGTATTTTTCCAGTCTCAAAAATATTTACGCGTTTGTAAACGCAAAAAATTATTCTACACTATAAGGTAATTTCATCTTAACTGGACGTCAAATATTTCGTTCGGATCATAGAAGTGCAAATTTCAATGATTTGACGAAAAAATGTTTACCATAAAAACATAAACACCAAGCACTGACAAATTTCGACGGCAAAAGCAGTGCCCTGGTAGCGTACCTAGTGTTTAACGCAGCAGCTCGGATTGCGGAGGATGCTGGGTTCGATTCCCGCCTGGGACAAGTCGATATTTTCAGTGTTTTTTTTCTTTTCTTAAAAACAATTTCAATTTCATTTTGTTATTCAATTTGACTACTGTCATTGACAAAAAGTGCGCGTATAATATCCTCTCTTATCGCTCTCGCCAATGAGCGCTAAGCAACAATCAATACGTAACTCATGGGGTATATAAATTTATCTCTTTCTAATAACGGGTTTGCCTAATCATTAAGTGATCTATGCATAAAACTTTGTTTAAATAGTCAAAGTCATTATCGCTGATTATTAGTCATAAACAATTAAAGCACAAAATATAAGCACAAAATATTCCTCGTGAACACAAAATAAACTACGGGGATTCGCCGCAAGTCAGAATAGACGGTGTTGCCAGCAGTTGCTACAAAATATCATTCAAAGAAAGGGAATTCGTCACAGAATAAATAATGAAAAATTCCATACCGCTTTCAATTGGGGGTTAAAATAGCTTACCAATATATTCAACGAATAATATTTCTATACATAAAAATTAATTATAAAGTAAAATAAAATGTTATTAAATATACGTAAATTCAAAGCTTAATGGATGCCTATTGCCTATGCCTATTTGTTTATAAGTAAGTCTTGTTTAAAAACAAATATAGTTATTTATAACTCAAACGATATGCAAACTTTATTTAAACAGAGTAGTGTCTATGCAAATATTCCTTTCTGGAGATAAGTGTAAATGAATGTACATAATTGTTAGTAAAGATAAGCTTATTACAACAAGCAAACCACAGAGTCTTCCAGAAAATAAGACGATTATTACTATTACTAAAAACTACATTACTAAACAATGGTGGTCCCATTTTTATTAATGAACTAGTAGCGTTCACCCGCGGCTTCGCTCCCCTCAGTGTCGGTTCTCGCGCCAAAAAGGGTCCTTTGCCATTCCCAGGGTCTCAAACTATCTTCATACCAAATTTCATTAAAATCGTTTCAGTGGTTTAAGCGTGAAAGTCTAGCAAACAAAACCACTAACTTTCGCATTTATAATATTAGGTAGGATATAATAATGTGTATCTACTACGTGGATTTCTAAAAAGTACCAGGGGGTTTAGACAAGTGGCCAGTCGATTGCGTTGAACGTAATTTTAAAAAGTCGAAAGCGTCACTATTAGTATTTTTACCTCAGGAACGCGGGTGAGCCATGTTTGTTTGTGTAAATGTGTACATGCACATTATTTATGTGTGCGTCAGTGCCGGTACGAATCGCTGCCTCTAACGTTTAATATTGTATGATTCCTGTCTTAATTCCTAATTCATACGTGCATAAAAAAATACTGCCGAGTGATATCAGCGAAATGATATGAGAACAAAACCATTATCCAAAACCGACAGAAAACAAAAAGCCACTAACTAAGGCCCTGGTTGTCGCTTCGTCGTGTAGGCGGGACGAAGAGATTTTAATACCGTCATTCTTTCGCGCTTTGACTATCCTCTAGAATTCATTCCATAAAAAATAGACATTCCGGCAGGAATAAACTCTAGTGGATGGGGGGCTACTATCATTTCGTTCGATAGAAACGTTGTATCCTTTGCCACTTGTCTGGGCCCTCAGACTGCTGAAATGCTGTTTACCCACCAGGCAGTTCGTATGCTTGCCTGCCAACTATATAACACGAAAAAAAAACCGGCCAAGTGCGAATCGGACTCGCACACCGAGGGTTCCGCCGTACAAACGTAGCGGTTTACAAAAAATGCTGTATCTTTTGATCGCGTTAACTTAGAAGTTTGATCTTTTCACTGCTTAAAGGGACAATAGACCTAGGTATTTGGTATAAATTTCAATTTGATAACTTTATTCGTTCGTGAGAAATAAGGAAGTAAGATTCATTTTATTAAAATATTTTTATTATATTATATAACTAAAAAAATGTGATTTTCGCAATTATTCCTATATTTGCATTATATGACAATGCTTCACGCCAAATTTCAAGATTCTGAGTTTATGGGAAGTATCCTGTAGGTTTTGATTCCTTTGCGAGTGTCGGAAATTTGTTGAAAATATCGACATAATGGGCTGTATCTTTTGATTGGCTTGGCTTAGAAGTTTGATATTTTCACAGCTTAAAGGAACAATAGAGGAACAATAGGTATCAAGCTGAAATTCACATTAAATACACAGGTATTTAATGTGAATTTCAGCTTGATACGTCCACGCGTTCTTGAGATAAAGGGTCTTGACAGACAGTCGGACAACAAAGTGATCCTATAAGGGTTCTGTTTTTTCCTTTTGAGGTACGGAACCCTAAAAACAACAAAGAAGAGCTACTACAAGCTGTTGCAAACGTATGATACCTATACCTTTGCAACAGCTTGGCCCTAGTAACAATGCGATAGCTGCGAAACTCGAGATGTAAACTCATATAAACATAATAGAGAATATATGGGGACCAGCAATACTGCAGCTGCACTGCTGCGTGCAACATAGTTCGGAATCACAACTTAAAAACCGTCTCAGCGGTTCGGGTAATTTGCTTGCTACTTTCTCGACCTCCCTGAGTCCAAAAATACCGTTTTTGGAATTATGTGTGTGTGTGTGTCTGTGCGTTAGCACGATAACTCGAATATGCTTTAACTTATTGCAACCAAATTTAACATGCATGTATGACATCAAAATATAAGGTTTCTATCAACATTCGAGTCGTCGATCGTGAAAGTTAAGCAACTAAGTGCGCGGTCGGTACTCGGATGAGTGACCAAAAATTTAACATGCTGACATCATATTATAAGGTTTCTATCAACTTTTGAGTCGTTTCCGGTATACGAGAAAGTCAAGAGGAGACCACTCCCGGTTTTTTTTTGTTTTATTTATTTATTAGGTTTACCAACAGCTATTACATCAGTACTTACTAGGTAGTACTTCACAAAATATGATCTTAAACTTAATGCACAGCCTTGCACAGCTATTAAAGGTAAACACCTCAAAGTTATAAGTTAGGTAAATTAAAATACTAAAGAATTTTTAAAAAATATGCTACTGTAATACAACTTAATGGTATGCTACATTCTAGTTATGACTAAACATTTATAAATGATTTCAAAAAGGAGCTTAAGCTATCTGCATAAACATCCAAAGACTGACTTCGGGCATTGTAAAGATTTGTAAGTCTACATATGGGAGAGTTGGCACCGAACTTATTTGAGCGAAAAGGCAGACACATTGGTTGGATATGGTATCTTGGATATCTATATGGCACTCTAAACCGGAATTGACTAAGCATATTACCAATAGATTTGCCGCTGCATTGCTGGAACTCGGGATCTAATCTCATATAAACATATAGAGAATATAATATGGGGACCAGCAATGCTACAGCAGAGTTCGGAATTATACCTTAAAATGCCTCAGCGGTTCAGGTGATTCGCTTGTGTTTAATGTTGTCTACTGTTGTCTTTTATTCGTGTATTTTGCTTCCAGACTGAAAGTCAAGTCATCGTCTCTGGCTTCAACATCAGCAGAAGTTTTATTGGTTGCATAATCTCTACTGTGGTGCTTCTCTTCGTGGGGCCGTGGAGCGACTACAGCGGCCGACGGAAGCCCCTCCTCATTATGCCATTGATCGGCATGAGCGTGATGACCACTGGTGTTCTCCTCATGCTCATATTCCCTGGTGCTTCAACCGTCCAAGTTTTATACATGGTGCAAATACCAATCTCGCTCGGAGGCAACTTTGGATTGTTGTTGGCGGCTGCGTTCAGTTACATTGGCGATGTGAGTAGAGCTTAAAGTATGATATAAGTAACGGGTAAGGCGAAAAGTACAATATTCGTCTAGCTTAGCTCCATGACTCCATCGTGTTGTACAAAGGAGCCAGGAGCATTGCTAGATACCCTATTTGCTAGATAACCCTAGATGAGTCGATGGGTCAAAGACGGGACGGGTAGGGATAGTGCTGCTCGACATATTTATGACAGGCTTGCGGGGCTAATAAGAAAACTCATCATACTCACTCTCTGTAACCTTTAGTCTACGGAAACATAGCTCAAGTTTTTCAATTAAGGGTGGATGAATGGTTAATGGTTTTGTTTCCATGGCAACGCTATCTTATAAAGACCTTCGCCGTTTACAGTTGTGCTGCTTACGTAAACATCGCTTGCTATGCAATCATACATTAGGTACCTATAATACTTATCTTCTACTTAACCTGCGCCCAATTTATTTGGGGTCGGTGCTACCAACGACATACTGTAGGTTTTAGCATTAGATTTTACCCTCCTTGGGAAAATAGCTGTCGGATGTTTTACGATTCGCCATTTCTAGCCTTTGACGTGACTTGTTTAAGACTATCTTTCGAAAACAGTCGGGAGCACCAGCCTAACCCTAGAAAATCGAGTTGAAAAATTTTCGGTCACCCATCCGAGTACCGACCTCGCCTTTGGTAGCTTAGCTTTTATGATCGTTCGAAGAACGCACGACCACGACGCCATCGACCTCCTTAATATAGTATAATACCTATATGGAGTGTTCACATTAGTACAGTACAGTCGGCCTCAGAAATAGATTAACACTGTTAACGCCAGCGCTTGTAATGTAGTTGTCACCTCCGTCATTACTGTGTGAATGAATACTCTGACACGGTACTCAAATTTTAATTTATTTCTGTTTTTGTTAACAGTCAAGTTTGGAACACTGTCATGGCGTCAGTCAGGTTTTTATTTCAATAATTATTACCGAGTGGAATTTGTGCAAAGAAAGCACTGGTATTTTATGCACTAGCATCCACGTTGATGATCAAATGAAGAATCGTTGAAATAAATATTTATGACGTTGAAATTTTATAGTGGTTATCACCACCTCGTCACTTGTGCCATAATGAGTTCTGTAATAATAATAATAACACTTATCGAACCATGCGTAAATTTTTGCAGGAGGATCCTAGAGACGCATAAAACTTCAATCCCACAAATCAATGAACTCCACTTGGCTTTAGCCCGTGGTTTCATTAAGAACCGAAATAACAATTTCGAGAAAAGAAAAAATCAGTAAAGTAAATAATAATAATTTATTGTGTATAAATTTGGGTACTACCTTTATTTACTTTATTGCTGTATAATTCTCGTCAAACACGACAGTCATATTATTTACAGAAGAATCAAATTAAATTCAATATAAAGGGCTAGGAATAAGCATTTAAAAAAATGTAAACTGTCGTGAAAATACCACTTGTTCCTAAAATTGTAAGGTGTGTAAAACCTTAATAAACCTCCCAAAATTTATTTTCCTTGTAATTTTCAGGTGTGCCACGCAACAGGCCGCGACGTGACCCGCACGATGGGCACACACCGAGCAGCAATCCAGGTGGCGCACGTGGTGGGCGCTGTCTCTGGGCCGCTTCTCTACCGTAACCTCGGATTCTACGGTGTGTTTCCTCTTGTTTTACTACTGCAGGTACTCGCTCTGATTACTCGTTAATAGATCTTCATCAATGCTATTATTTTTGTTGTTTATCTTATGAACGTTCATGGACTAAAAGACGGCCATCTTGGACGACACAATAATTTGTTCACGAGATATGTTTATTTATAAATTTCCAGAGATGTACAAAATACTTTTAAAAATGTATTTAAATACAAAATGCAAATACTTTTCTAATTTAGTATTTCAAATGCAAAATACAAAATACTTTTTTCTTTTTGTATTTAAATACTAAATACAAAATAGGTATTTTCAAAATACTTTATTCAAATAAAATACTTTCATATGGAATGATAATAATAATAATTTCACTGTTGGACATAGGCCTCCCCCAAGGATCTCCAAACCGGTCGGTCCTGCGATGACCGCATCCAGCGGCTTCCCGCGACCTTTACCATATCGTCAGTCCACCTTGCGGGGAGCCTATCAACGCTGCGTTTCCCGGTACGTGGTCGCCACTCGAGGACCTTTCCGCCTCAACGGCCGTCAGTACTCCTCGCAATGTGCCCTGCCCACTGCCACTTAAGGTTTGCAATTCTTTGGGCTATGTCGGTGATCTTGGTTCTCCTGCGAATCTCAACATTTCTGATATGATCACGAAGAGAAACTCCGAGCATAGCTCTCTCCACTACCCTTTGGGTGACCTTGAGCCTTCTTACGAGGCTTATTGTAAGCGGCCACGTTTCGGTTCCATAGGTCATCACTGGCAACACACACGAATTAAAGACTCGTCTCGAGACACTGCGGTAGATGGGCCGAGAATATGCCACGTGGGAAGCTACGCTGTCACGACAGAATCGAAGGCTTACTCATAGTCCACAAACGCTAAGCATAATGGCAGATTATACTCTTCGGTCTTCTGTTTAATTTGTCTCTTGAAAAAACAAGGAACAGGTGTGGTTGATGTCACGTAAAACTGTCCATAAACGTTTTCAATTGCAGCCAAATGCTTAAGTTGCGATAAAACGATTCTGCCGTCCTCTGTCTTCAGCTTCGTCAGCAAGCTCTCTCCACGCGCCAGATCTCTAACGAACACTTTGGAGCCTTTGTTCTGCTTGAAGACCTCTTTAATACGTTCCGTATTAAATCGGCGTATGTCGAGAGTAAGGAACTTGAAGATCTGTTTAGTGAGCTGCCGGCGCCGACGAACTGAAGACTCAGAGCACTGCAGAACTATTTCACGTCTTTCCTCCATCAGCCTTAACGTAAGCTCTGAGATTTTCTTGTCTTTTTAGGCACAGCGGGTATTAAAGATCTTTGAAGCCACCGTAAGGACAGCTTCTACGAACCTGTCATTGCATGTGTCCACATCTATGCAGTCCTCCAGGCATGCGAAACAATTTTGTAGTTCGAGTTGAAATTGTTCGGGGTTTGGGACCTTTAGGATTTGACCTTGAGATTCAATGTGCATCTTACCAATCGGTGATCGCTTCCCGTGCTTAAACTTAGCAGTGCTGCAGTACCTACTTTAAGTAAAAAAGTATTTTGTATTTTACACTGTATTTTACAAATACAAAATGCATCTCGTATAGTATTTCAAATAAAATACAAAATACTTAAAAAAAAAAGTATTTTAGTACAAAATACAAAATACGTATTTTGTATTTGGTATTTGTATTTTAAATACAAGTATTTCAAATAAGTCACAACTCTGTAAATTTCACTGGAACACGCCAATGCTGTTATAGCCTGAATTACGCAAGGTTAGTGAAATGGCGACAGATTACGGGAACCATATGCGACCCCCCGAATTCCCCTTATATTAAAGGGGAAATTATACAAAACCATAACAAGACCTGTTGCCTTGTATGGATCAGAAAGTTGGCGGTAAAGCGGACGGATGAGAGTCTGTAGCACATGACTAAAATGCGTATGCTAAGATGAATGTGTGAAAGAACAAGAATGGACAAGGTGAGGAATGAGTATATTAGAGGCAGTCTGAAAGTATTGCCAGTGGCAGAAAATTGAGATCGCATATCATCACCCGTCCACATATGCGATCATGATACGCGTGGGCAATACGGATACCCTGATCGGATCGGGAAAATGATACATATCTGGACCCGCCTTTACAATGCAGTCAGTAACCGGGAATATTGAAGACAGCGCTCACGCGACAACGCTGTACCGCCTTCAAATCAATTTACACTAAGTAAGTACAGAGCCATTATTGGTTTTCCTCGAATACGAAGTCAGTTACTTACCCTGTGTTAATCAGCCTTTACATTAGTCTTATGGCGAATTATTTCGATACTAGCTGTGCCCGCGACTTCGTTCGCGTGTTATGATGGACTATCCAACCTAAAAATAACTTTTCAATTTGAATTAGTAGTTCCTGAGATAGCGCGTTCAAACAAACAAACTCTTCAGCTTTATAATATTAGTATAGATTGGCGCGTTGGTAGCTAGTTCACCTTAACCCGTCACCAACCAATACGAGCACAAATTTGTACCACTTAATTCGAAAGAATAGAAACTATTTGCAAAAATATTTTCGTTCGGGTCTTAAAAGTGCAAATTTCAAAGATTTGATGAAACAATGTTTACCATAAAAACACAAGCACCAAGCACTGACAAATTTCGACAGCGAAAGCAGTGTCGCGGTGGCATAATGGTCAACGCAGCCGCCCGGATTGCGGAAGATGCGGCTTCGATTCCCGCCTGAGGCAAGTCGATTTTTTTCAGTGCATTTTTTTCTAGTATTAAAAATATTTACGCGTTTGTAAACGCAAAACTAAAATTATTCCATAAGAATAGAAAATAATAAAACATTACCACCTAAAAATATCTTTCGGACTGTTGTAACACACTGTATAATACTTATAGGTATAAACCATTAAGCATTGATGAACATCTATTTATCATCTCACCTTCAGCTTAAAATCTTCGCTGCGTTTGTTATTTATGGAATACTTATAAAATTCTTCGATTTTACAGCTGTCGTCTTTGGCGTACGTGGTATGGGTCGTGAAAGACGTCAATGTTAACAGGGAGAACACAGTCTCAGTTTTCCACTGGAAGTTGCCGGTGAATGCTGTGAAATGCTTATTCAGAAAAAGGGAATCGTATAAAAGAATCATTATTATGCTGTTACTGTTTGTAGCGTTAGCAGACAGGGTTTTCTTATCTGGTAAGTTTCTTGCGACGATGTTATCGCCGTGTTACTAAATGCTATATTAAGAATAGACGAGTGTCTCACGGCGATGTTATCGCGTTGGTTCTTTAATATATTAGGTCCTTGAAATTGTATGTATGTATTAATATTGTATGTATTAATTGTATTGTATGAAACCTATGAAATTGGCATTTTATTATCTTGTACCTAAACTTGCAATTTCTTTAATTCAATAGTTGTTTTAGGTTCTTATTATTATTATTATTATTTGAAACTACACTCTTTGCAATATTTTTGTCTGTAATTAAATTATATTTCACTTGGTAAATTCTGAAAAATAAGTTGAAACTGACTCTTTAATCTCTTTCCGCTAGGGGCGCTGTTCACGTTTCCTATACAAATCGAGCTCTTAACGCAACTACAATAGTTCCGTATTGAATACGGGAAAACTTACACTACGGGTACTGCTGACGAAATAAAACAGTCACTTTTGTTTTTTTTTAAATAAACATTTAAATAATTCTAAGTTTACTACATGCAAATCCGTAACAGTATAGTCCTTATTCATAATTAAAATATAAAACTGAAACAGCGACTAAATCAAAGAAGTTACACAGCTAATAGTCTGTAAGAAAAAAAACGCCAATTTCATAGGTGGGGACCTAATAGAATCGTCACGATTCACTCACTCGTGGAACCATAACGCCTTAAGCTTTTGGATCATTTTCGCTGCGTTTTAGTTTCTGTACCGAATCTGAACAGATTCTTTACTAAGTCTTTCTCCTGTCGGCCGCTTGCCTCACACCAACCCTCCTTACTTTCAATAAAACACGAATTTAATATAGAAATTGATTTTTTATTATCAAAGGTACGTAAGCAAACATTATTTTATCTAGGTACTATTGCAACTCACCATAACAAAAGATTCAAGCGCATAAAAAGACCTCTAATGTTACGTTCCGAGGCTTACTTAAGCTCGCAGTCTTTGTATCCGTTAAACACGGCAGAGGTGAGCCCTGTAAATGACTCCGATCCCTATGCTAAAGGACTCAGAGGACTAGTCTTGTGCATTACACATATTTGTGCCTTAGACCGCAGAGGCGATGATTTTTAGGGTTCCGTACTTCAAAAGGATAAATCGAAACCCTTAAAGGATCACTTTGTTGTCCGTCTGTTCGTCTGTCCATATTCCCATGTTGTACGGCCGTTTATGCCGCAAAAAATACAAATTTGCACGAAACTCTCGGTGAGCGAGTCCGACTTGCACTTGTTCAGTTTTTTTCCTTCAAAGTAATTTTATTCCGTAAGAAACGGGTCAAACGATAATTCTTGCTACGCCAGATAAGCCCGCATAATTTGCATTTCATCAAGTACTTGCTGGTTGACCCAGTTTCGAGTCTTTTGGAGAACTGCATTAAAACATGCAAATAAACTAGACGATGAATGGTTGTTCACAGAAAAATGTGTAGATACGAATTTAAACATACGAATATACTTCTGAATCAAGCTTAAATTTGGTAAATTTTGAACTGTCATAATAGATTAAGAACTTATCTTCTTTACGTATGTTTAACTTGGTGTCACTTAGAGACAAGGCCCCTTAGAAAAATATTTAATTTATTTCACCACCATTCACTACTTCTCATTCTCTAATTTACTCACAAAACTCTTACTACTCTTGGCGGTTGCCCAGTTAAAAGCAATATTGAAAAAAAAAACAACAGTTGGAAAATAGCCCACCGGACTGGTGGTCCCACTGCGATGGCCCACTGGTGGTCCCACGAGTAATTTTAACTTTACTCGTGGACCCACCGCTTCGCACTTGATAGGTCCTAGGAGACATTGCGAAGTAAGGTATGTTACTGTTATTGCGTGACAGATAATTTTTTAGGAAAGATGGTGTAGGTTTTTTTTTGACTGTGCATGTTTTATTATAAGACTAAAACATTTTATTTTTGTACATTTTATTATATTAATGTCTCAAGAAAATGACCAGTTGGTAATTTTCTTGAGACATTAAGGTAACTTGGTCATGCAGCAGTTGCATTTGTAAATCTAGTAACTCATCATCTTTTTCGAATTCTATTTTTCTCCTGACACTTATTGAAAACCAATTTTTATTTATAGATCTATTTTTTTATTATTCATTAAGCAATTCGGCAATGGTAACATAATTTAGTAACGGCTTTATTTACCGAATGCTAATTTTCCAACATATTATTTGCACTCTCATTCAAGTGGCCATATACACATTTTCATGTGTACATTACATTTAATTATGAAGAGCCAATTACATACCTAAAATATTTATGGTCAAGAGCGAAGCAGTGGGTCTACGAGTAAAGTTAAAATTACTCGTGGGCCAAGCAGTGGGTCGCCGCAGTGGGGCCACCAGTCCGTAGCGGAAACTAGAACACAAGCTACGAAACGCTGGATGCTACGAAACGGCCGCTACGAAACGGCTACGGACTGTAGCGCATGATACGACTCCGAGCTGATAAGTGTGCTAAGACCTTTAACCTCATGTGAAACTGATAACGAATCCGTAACGAAGATTGTACGAGTAGAATATAATTGACAGTCTTTTTTATCTTTCAGTGGAGGTGCTTCTGGCGTACATGTACTACCGATATAAGTTCCACTGGGATGATATTTTGTTTGGAAGTTTCCTCGCTTACAGGAATATCGTCAGCTTCCTTGGTAATTATTAAACAAATTCTTCATAGACATTTGAAAGAATGCACTACATTATATCTGCAATGCATTACATAATATATTACTGTTGGGACTGGAATTTAAGCTTGGCAGTTTATAGCTCTATTTTATTTTACAATGACAAAAAAACTAAGTAACATAGCATTGGTCTGTAGTGGCCAAATTGAATTAGTAGAATCTTAATAAGTATTAAACTTAAGGGCGTGAACTCGCATTACGTCATAATTGTCACATTTTGTGAATTTTTCAGACCTAATTTTGAAGGGATGTCAACAGATTTAGCAAAGAAATTATATATTTTAAACCACTATAGAGCCTAAATAAGTAAAAAATAGAGAAAAGATTTTAAAAAGGGGCGCCAAAACAAAATTATAAATTGGTGAATTATAATGACGATTTTTACAATGTATTTAAAATAAGCTCATTTAGTATTCATCATCATCATCATCGCAGCCTTCATCATCATCATCATATCCAACCCGTCTTCGTCCACTGCTGGACATAGGTCTCCCCTAATTCACGCCACTGCTCCCGGTTTTCGGCCACTCTCATCCAGCTCACTCCAGCCAGCCTACGCATATCATCATCCCATCTTGTCGCAGGTCGGCCTACACTACGTTTACCGAGTCGCGGTCTCCACTCAAGAAATTTACGACTCCAACGGCCGTCAGTTCTGCGGCTAATGTGACCAGCCCACTGCCATTTCCGTTTGCTAATTCGGTGGGCTATGTCGGTGACTCTGGTTCTCTGTCGGATTACATCATTTCTGATGCGGTCCTTCAGAGATACTCCGAGCATAGCCCTTTCCATAGCTCTCTGAGCGACTTTAAACTGGTGGACTAGTCCAGCCGTGAGTGTCCACGTCTCGGCGCCGTATGTCATAACTGGGAGGACGCACTGGTCGAAGACTTTCGATTTTGGACATTGAGGGATGGGTGACGAGAAGACTTGACGGAGCTTACGAAATGCTGCCCATTTAGTATACTTATAATATTAAATATATATAATGATAGAGATAATAATGATATTATAACACTGTGAAGTGCACTCTCGTATGTTAAATAATTATTTGAAAAATGGTCTAAATCGCAGCCATTTTTGATCGTACACCCCGAGTCTACCCAGCTAGTGGACCTATCGCTCTAGGAGCAATGTCTATGTGTGTATGAGGTCACATAGATATGTGTATCTAACAGCAATACAGCGAAAATAATATTATTGGTACTTCGATGAATGCACGCTCTTAAGCTTCTCTACATTTTCATCTTTAAATCGCAGAAAATTGGTGATGGTTTCACTCCAAATCTTTACATACCATTGTTTTAATAAAAGAGTGTTTTTATGTTTTCCTACTCTGGTCGCAATTTATTCTCCATTAGAGGTAATGAGAAATACTGATACACTTCATAAAATGGATACTTTTTCATGGTTGGTTACTGAACATAGATGATAATTATTGATATTATTTATTTTACATGTTATAAACGTTTCACAATATTTCAGGTACCCTATTCATTCTGACGGTGTTGAAGCGACGCCTCAAATGGTCTGATGAAGTCGTGGGTGTGATGTGCTGTTTTTCCTACGCTCTCTCACAAACAGGACTGATCCTCGCTCAGAGCACAATTTTTGTCTTTATGAGTAAGTATTTATCAAATTATAAACAACGTTTAAAACTTATCGGAAAATGAACCTTTACGTTAAGATTTAGGAGAAATTATTGTTAACTACAAACTTTTAATTTTAATTTCAGTAAATCCATCCTTTATGGATGGTTACGTACAAGGCACACATTTTTTTTACTTATAATGTTATCCCATGATTAATAATCATAATGTAGTTAACAATAATCCGAAGATTCCGAACACCCATAATTTATAGTAATCATTGATTACTATAAATTATGGGTGTTCGGAATCTTCGGACTGCTATCGTCACTCAAAGTATGTACTTATAAAAATAATCTGTTATTGACCCTACGGGTTAGTTTAAAGTTATGATATTTATTTATTAATATTCTTAGTTTACATCCTTACATTTTCGAATTCGATTTTCCCACAACAATTAATAGTCGTCTAGTCATAAAACATAACCACGATGTAACCGACAATATGTACTCGTACTTAGTAAAGTAGGAGAGTATCAGTAAGTTCTTAGTTACTTTTATGACCGAGCGAATAGGTGCATTGTGCCAAAAACAATGAACCAACCGATAATTTGTATAATATTTTTAGTAATCAAAAGCGGAGGTATAACAAAAATTCTAAGAATATTATTATCGGTAAGTTAAAATTGTTCTCGATTGTTCGGGAAACTAGGCGTTATATTCTCGACTCATCTACCGCGTGTCTCAAGGCGTAAAGGTGATTTTCCACCAGACCGGCGAAACGAAACGAGGCGAGAAGAGAATTGATAGCGCACTGACCCTTTTCCACTACAAATAGCTATCGCAAGCTCGCGTGTGAGTGCGTAGTCTTCATTAGATTAAGAAAAGAGCTGTTCGTCTTGCAATACTGACGCAATTTCCTTTGACCTACGGAACCGAAGCATGGCCTTTTACAATCAAATGGGCCTCATAACTAGGCTCAAGGTCATCTAAAGAGTTTCTCTGCGTGATAATATTAGATATGATGAGATCCACAGGAGAACTAAGGTCAGCGACCGCACCAGGAGACGCAGCGTTGGCAGGCCCTCACAAGGTGGACCGACGATCTGGTAAAGGTCGCGGGAAGCCACTGGATACAGACAGCGCAGGACCGATCAGGTTGAAGATCCTCGGGGGCCTATGTCTAACAGTGGGCGTCTCTGGGATCTGAAGTGATAATAACTATTATTCGGAAGACCAGCGCTAGTTGCGAGGCTAGCAATATGCTCCGGCTGGGACCATTTGAGACATAATTATTATTTATGTTATTTCTGTTTGTTCGTTGTATTGTCTCAATAAATGTTTTTTTCTTTCTTATTCTTTACATCTCATAATACATGATATTGCTAAATATGACAGGACAATTGACCAATGAGTGTAGATCGATATAACGAATATTAGATTGCCAAATCACGAAATGGCGACGATGTATCACCAAGGCAGATTACGATCTGGGTGAATTCAACGAACTGACTTCGACAGATATAACGCAAGTAGGTGAATAATAGTAATATTGTAAAAAAATAATGACTTATCTTATTTACTTGAACTAATGAGTCATTTTATTATGAGTACAAATCATTAGACAATCACACAAATTTTAAGCACCTGATTAGCGATAACAGTTTGGAAGTATCTTTTGTAGTTAGGTACTTATTTGTTGAAAGACGAAACTTAGGACTGGGATGTTACAATCAAGCTCATAATCCGGAAAGGGGTAGAGCGGAGCCCTAGGAAACATTTGGTCACACGTAAAACCACATCTGGTAGTATGGGCCATACAATGCCTCAAAAGTAGAAGATGTGTGAAGAAACCTAGCTAGCTCGACGGTTTATCTCTCGCACTATCTTCAAATTCGGACTCCATTTCTGCTTACTATCAGGTTGGATGGAGTTATTTGCTTGACCTTTTTATTTAAAGAAATAGTGAAAAGTTGCCAGCTTATCTGCAACATAAAACGGACATCAAACAGGTTCAGGGAACCAACAAACGAAGGCCATCGGCCAGGAGAGATATTACAGTCTAAATAATTTCAGCCATCCGGGAGTTTCGATGTTCGATATCTATAAACAGGTGGACAGGGTAAACTCTTTAATAATAAGCTCAGAGAAGATGATCGCCTAGATTTATTTCAGTGTAGTGTAAAGCAAATCAGGAATAACGTTACTGAAAAATATTGAATGTAGGTAGATACTTTATTACATACTACATAGTAGATTAATGCTATATGTGGAAGCTTGTACTTGTGACCCAGAGTAACATTTTTTGTATTTATATTGTGAATAATGTTGTAAGATTTCCTAATAAAATAAAAATAAACAGAGACTCCTGAACAAAAGCGTTTGTTTAGGAGTCTCTGAGAGACCTATCGCACTGCTCCGATCCGTTCTGACGATGTGATCTGCATGCAATCTCTGTAAGCAATGGCTGCCCGTATGTGCTTTTTCACTGCCTATGGCAAAACGCAACGTGTTCAAGTGATCACATGCCACTTATGCGATCTTGTCTCCGGTGAAAGAGATCGCGTGTCGCCGTGCCAAGAAGACGTTTTTAAGGTGGCGGATAATTAGTACTGAAGCTTTTTTTTGTTAACATCATACATGGAACCTGATTTTTTTTTTCTGCTACAAAGATAATAGCAGTACTTCTTATTATGCTCGCTGTTCATCTGAACATGTTTCACTTTGCTCATGGGTACTCATGTAGGCTTCTTTTCGAAGACCCTTTATTTTTTCATGCGACCATCTCAAAGCAATCTTGAAGTAGAATGAATGGTAATATATCGTAGATGGTAGAACGGCTCGGAGCCAGTGTAAAAGTCCTTGCGTTTCGACGAATCGGGCGCTCTGTGTGAACTTATACGTTTCACTTACATATAATTAACAGAGTCCGTACGATGGCGTCTATTTCATTCTATCTTGGGATTTATTTTGGCTTTCAAATTTTAGTAAGATATTTAAATATTAGATAAGATATTATAAGAACGTTCAAAGCGTTCAGTTGTGGTTGTAGTATTAGACCGCAATCAATTAATTCTACTTCCTGCTTAGTAGATATTTTATATCTTATCAATTTCAAAATTCCTCATCAATTTAATTTAAATAAGATCAAGATCTTCCCAATTATTCGAAGGAATCAAATCGAAAGAGTTTTTTTATCCTTCTTACATTATTGATTTTATTATTTATTATTATTTGGCAATCATTTGGTTTTGGCAAGTACGCGCCGTCTGGGTTGCAAATGGAGAACTTTGACAAAATTATTTGACAATTGATAAGAAATCATAAAACAATTCAAAACGAGTTCAAAACGAAATCAGGTACATAAGTATTATAAAAAGACATAAAATGTAATAAACATTATTTTCATTTTGAATGTTTCAGTCCCAGTCGTGGGTATTATCGCACAAGGATCTCAAGTTGTGCAAAGGCCTTTACTCAACAAGCAGATTTTGCCAAATGAACAAGGTAAGATTAATACCTAATCAATAACCCTCCTTGGTGTCACCACACCCACCCCACAATATTTTTACAGTTACGTATAACATTCCATAATGTCATAGTCCCGCTTTCCACCAATGACGTGATATAAGCAACCAATAGAATTTCGTTATTTACACCTCTCTGCTCTGCTCTGAATCTCCGCTGAGCTTTAAACCTTAGGTGGAAACGGTTCAGCAGAATAGAGAATAGCGGGCAGGTTATTTGACTTGTTAAAACATTTTTACCAAAAATATAAAATGTTTATACTAGAAAAATGCACTGAACGTTTACAAACGCAAAAAATAAAATTATTCCATAATGTAAGGTAGTTTGGTCTTAGCTGGGCGTCAAATATTTGCAAAAATATTTCGTGCGGGTGTTAGAAGTGCAAATTTCAAAGATGTGATGAAACAATGTTTACCACAAAAACATAAGCACCAACCACTGACAAATTTCAACAGGGAAAAGCAGTGTCTCGGTGGCGTTATTACGCCACCGAGACACTGCTTTTCCCCTACTATTAGTCTGACCTATTGGTCTGACAAACGTTTTTTACTTTACATGCCAAAAAATTCTACAAAAAATTAGAAGAAAAACTGTGTTTTTACTTTTTTCATATCTTAAAAAATGGCTGAGATATTTACGATCAAAGTGCGTATTTCCGGCCGAAGGTTGTTAAAAACGCGGACGGGCGCTCACTAGCCGATGACGTCACAACCTCGGTCATTCGATAGTCGTGCTCTCGTTCGCACGCCGCTTGGCAATAAAAATCAAAATTATAAAGTTATCTGTGGTAAAATGGAAAACAAATACTGTATTGTGTCCCGGTGCTTCAATTCAACAGTTAAAACACCTGATAAACTCTTTTTTTACGTGCCTATATACCCAAAAATAAGGAAAAAGTGGATGATAACCGTAAAAAGATTAGATTCAATCGGCCCTAAAACTAAAGCGCACTGCTGTGAAGACTATTTCGATTTTAGAAAGACCTACAAAACTTACGTTTTTATAGTAGTTACCTACTATTGGAACGGCTTAACCGATTTTGATAAAATATGTCTATGAACCACAGTTAAATTCAAATTTAAAAAATCGCGAATGGTTTCCCCTTGACTTTCTCGTATACCGGAAAAGACTCAAAGGTTGATAGAAACCTTATATTTTGATGTCATACATGCATGTTAAATTTTGGTCACCCATCCGAGTACCGACCGCGCACTTGATTGCTTAACTTTCGTTATCGACGGCTCAAAATTTGATAGAAACCTTATATTTTGATGTCATACACGCATGTTAAATTTGGTTGCATTAAGTTATCGCATGCTCAAGTTATCGTGCTAACGCAAAGTCACACACACAGACATAATTCCACAAAAAATATTTTTGGACTCAGGGAGGTCCAAAACGTGTGAATCCGTCAAAATCTCTAGGTCGAATTTTTTGGCGATTACAAGACTTCCTCTATTCTACGTAGGAGATAGTAAAAACGCATCGAAACCACAGCGGTTATACTTATAACCCTAACCAAACCAAACCAACCCACACACAAAAAAATTCAAAAATGTCTGGTTTAGTATAAAAATAAAGCTTTAGTATAATAATAATAGGTAGGTATTGCCTACTTAGAAACCGTTAATTCCGTAAATACGTATCTACTAGGACTTACCTACATTTGTATATGGGTAAATAGTGACATTTTCTTCAAGTGTATAGTAATAAAACACATAAATAATAATCGAGACCTCGAGATCTTGATTACGAGTACCTACATAGTATGTTTTTATCGCCGCTCATAATAGGTACTAAATTAAACACAGACACTTTCAGTTAGGTTTAAGTTTGAACAAATACCTACCCGAGAGTAGGTAATGCTTAGGTACTTAGAACATACATATCTTTTCATCTTTATTCCACTAATTTCGGCAGCCGTAAAATCTTGATTCTTCATCAAATATTGTGCCACCGTCAAACTATCCACTCTTAGCAGATTGTCCGACTGACCAGAAAATCGTCTTCCATTATTCACACTACACGTTTCACTCTGATCTGAGGTTTCACTTCAGTGTAATCGGATATATAGAACAATTTATATTATTTCTTTGAAATACAGGCACATAGGAAAACGAAGACGATCGAAACAAAATAATAAAACGAGACGCGCGTAATTTAGTAGGGTTAACGTACCGGACCGAGGGCCGCGCTGTGCCGCTGTCCCAGGTTGTGACGTCACCGTATGAGCGAGCGTAATCTCGGAAATACAGAAAAGGGCTTAAACTTCTCGTCGTTATAAGTTCGGAAATACTGCATGTATTAAAGTGAAATAAAAAGTATTGTAATGTGATGAATCGAAAAATGATCTACGCTGCGATTTTAGATATATTTGATAGTAGTTTTTTTCTTGTGTGGGTAGTTGGAGAACAAAGTCAAATTTTATCTCTCTTACTTTTAAATTTATTAATATTAAATATATTACATTTTATTATAATTTTATGAAAGAAATTAGATGCTAACATAGTTAGCTCACCCACCAAGTGTTATCTCCGTTGAACAGTAATCACACACTTCACACTGATTATGGAACACTTGAAGGAGTCACTATCAAGTCTGGCAAATGCTTTCAACACACGTATGGCTAATTTTGAAGCCGACCTGAAGACTTCTGCTGCATCTAGTGCTACCTCTTCGGGTCTCGAGAAGGAATTTGGCCTATTCAAGACATTCATCCTGGATTCGTTGCACTCATTTCAACAGCAAATTGAGCTTCTCGCTAGGAGCATAGACCGGATGGAGTCACAAAGCCGTCGAAAAATTCTATTGCTACATGGTGTCCAAGAGAGCAAATCTGAAGATGTTTCAACGACAATCACCAATATTTTCAAAGATCAGCTTAATATAACTGATTTCACACCAGGGCATATCAAAAGATGTCACAGGATGGGTCGCACAGCAAGTCCAGATAAGCCACGGCCTATTCTTATTAAATTCCTCGATACGGCTGTTCGAAATAAAGCGTGGTACAACAAAACAAAATTGAAAGGCACTGGTGTAACTCTCTCAGAATTCCTCACACGCTCCCGGCATGAAGCATTTATGGCCGCCCGTGATCGATTCGGTGTAAATAAATGCTGGACAAAGGACGGCTACGTGTTTGTTCTGGGGCCTGATGGTGATAGACATCGTATAGTGAGTGTCTCCGAACTCAACAGGATCGTGCTTGAGCCCGTGAAGCCGACTGCAGTGCTAAAGCAAACAAAGTCCAAACGACTAGCAGTGCCTAAAAAGTAAGATCTCTTCCAGGCTAATTTTCGCCTTTTATTTTGTATTTGCATTCCTTTGTTTTGTTATGTGGGTATCAGTTGTTTAGATAATTTAGAATTCCTTTCTTTTTCTGGTTACCTGTAAAACTTTCTTCACAAATTTATTTATTTTAGTTAACCCACAATTTGATATCTTTTTCTTGTGATTAATGTGAATTGTTAGTTGACATATTAACACTGACACTTTGTTGACCTTTTTTTTTTTCCTTTAATAGGCAAAGAAATTATGATTCTTTCAGCCATAATTATTATTGTTTCGTATAAAATTTTGCTTGGTTTTGTTGTTAACTTTAATTTTGTTTTATAAGTGTGGTATGATTTAATCTGTCCATCAATTGATTATTTACTTTGTAACAACTGGCGGGTGGGCAACCCGGTTATATTTTTTAAGTTAAGTATTTTATTTTGATTTTATGTTTTTTGTTGTTTTTATATTTAATTAGTTTACAGTTAATTAGTTTTTTTTATTTATATGTAATTTTATTATTTTTATACTTATTTAGTATGAGTGATAATTGTAGTGATGATTTCTGGTCTGTTAATGATAGTTGTTCTGAGGAAAGTTTTATTAGCATCCCAACGCTGAGAGATACACTCGATTCTAACTTTTCCGACGTTCCCAAAAACTTTAATGTTGTCCATATTAATGCCCAAAGCATCCCGGCTCATTTTTCCGATATGTTGTCTACCTTTGACTGTAAGAATATCCATGCCATTCTTGTTTCCGAATCCTGGCTTAAACCTGTCCTTCCTTCAACTTCATACTCACTGCCTGGCTTCATTTTAATCAGGAATGATCGTTCTGTCGGTGGCGGTGGTGGTGTTGCTATTTATCTACGAGCACATATTCCGTTTTCTATTATGGATATATCGGCACAGCCACCTCCCGCAAACGCAGGCGAGCATCTCTTTTTAGAGGTTACACTGCATCGCACCAAAATTCTGCTTGGTGTATATTACTCACCTTCCTGTCGTAATGATTTCTTCTCCTCTTTAGAATCCATCCTAGAAAACCTCATCCCTTCTTACAGTCACACTATTATCATGGGGGATTTTAATACCTGTCTCCTCAAAGACGATTCCCGCTCCTTATCCTTGCGGTCTGTCCTTAATGCTACAAACCTATCTCTTCTTCCATTAAACGCTACCCATCACTTCCCTAACTGTTCTCCTTCTCTTCTTGACTTAATTATTGTCTCATCCATTGATCATGTCGTTATTCATGGTCAATGTCCCGCTGATTCCTTTTCTTATCATGATGCGATATATATGTCTTATAAGATCCGTCCTCCCAAAATTAAACCTAATATCCTACTCCTCCGCAATTTTAGTAGTATGAATATCGACAGACTTCGTGAAGACGCCTGTAGCATCGATTGGTCCTCGCTCTTCTCTTGTGAGTCAGCTGATGATAAGGTTAACCAGCTTGTTAAAAAAGTAACTGATCTGTATAATGTGCATGCTCCTATTCGTAAAGTTAAAATGAAGCATGCTCCTTCACCTTGGCTTACACAAGACATTAAACTGTTGATTGACAAAAAAGCAGCCGCAAAAACTAGATATAAACATCGGCCTAACGACAGTAACTGGGAAAAATATGTTACAATACGCAATCACTGCAACAAGGTGTGTAGGAATGCCCAACGCCAGTACTTCCACGCTTCTGTTGAAAACGGAGATCCAGCAAAGGTCTGGAAATTTCTTCGTTCTATGGGTATTGGGAAGTCACGTCAAACGGCAACGCTTGGCGGTCTTGATTTAAACTCCTTAAATACACATTTTTCTTCAACGTCTGACTTTGATAGATCTACAAAAGTCGCTTCATTAAATTATTTGTCATCACTTCCCATCCCGAATCACCCATCTTTTTTCTTTAATCAGTTCCCGGATTGTGATGTTAAGAAGAGTGTACTGTCTATTACATCGTCTGCAGTGGGCTGTGACTCATTAAGTCGTAAGATGATAATCCCTATCCTTGATGACATCCTTCCTGTTATTTCCCATATCCTTAACTATTCCGTACAATCTGGTGTTTTTCCCTCAGCGTGGAAAGATGCCCAAATTACTCCTTTACCTAAAAAATCTAATCCTGAATCCTTCTCCGACTACCGCCCTATTTCCATCCTTCCATTTCTCTCAAAAGTTTTAGAGCGGTTAGTCCACGATCAGCTTATCTCGTTTCTTTGCCATAACCAACTCCTCAATCCTTATCAGTCCGGTTTCCGTTCGGGTCACAGCACTGCCACTGCTCTTATCAACATCACAGACGATATAAGATGGGGCATGGAGAAAGGCTTTATAACTATACTCTCTCTCCTTGATTTCAGTAATGCCTTTAATACCGTGGATTTCGATGTGCTCCTAGGTATACTACGCTCTATTAACATATCTCCAACGGCAATTGATTGGTTTCGTAGTTACTTGTTTGGACGCCGGCAGAGAATATGTACTGAAGACTCAGTGTCTCGATGGTGCTATACTTCTGCTGGGGTTCCGCAGGGTGGCGTTTTATCTCCCTTACTCTTTTCTATTTTCATAAACTCTATCTCTAATCAATTGTCTTCGTCCTACCACCTTTATGCAGATGATTTACAAATTTATTGTCAAGCGCCACCAGAGCAATTCTCAGATGCAGTAAACAAATTAAATAGTGACTTAGTTCAGGTTTGTAAGTGGAGTAAATGTTACGGTCTCCAAGTGAATCCTACTAAAACACAAGTAATTGTTATAGGTAGCCCTCGAATGACTTCTAGAATTGATGGGACTGTAGCGCCTAAGGTTGTCTTCGACGGAACTCACATTCCTTTCAGTAATACGGTGAAGAACCTAGGACTGTACTTCGATGTAAATTTGTCTTGGAGTTCACACTTACAAGAAGTCAGCAGGAAAGTCTTTGCTTCAGCGGGTTCTCTTAGGAGACTTCGCAATTTCCTTCCCACTACTACTAAAGTTGCACTTGCTCAATCTCTCCTTCTTCCAATCCTTGATTATGCTGACTCCAGTTTCTCTAATATAACCGAAGAACAACTAAATAAACTTGAGCGACTCCAAAACTTCTGCATACGGTTTATATTTGGTTTACGTAAATATGACCACGTTTCTGAATTTCGTACTAAACTCAAGTGGTTGCCAATTCGCCTTCGCCGGGATGCACACATTGTTTCCCTTCTTTATACTGTCCTGTTTTACCCCAACACTCCTTTTTACCTAAAAGACCGATTCAAGTTCCTTAACGACACGCACTCGCGAAATTTGAGATCGTCGGAGAATTTGAGGTTAGAGACTCCAGCACACTTCACCAGATTCTACAATAAGTCTTTTACTGTACAGGCTGTTTTACTGTGGAACTCCTTGCCTGTTCACATACGGCAAGCACAAACCCTGAACACCTTTAAAAAACTGGTGCATGAGTACTACTTATCACTGTAATTACCTATACAATCATTATGTATTATTATGTTAGCCAAGTATGTATGTATTTACAATTATGTATATATGTGTGTATGTATATATTATGTATATATATTTAGTAAATATATATTATGCTTCATGTATGTATATTTGTATTTGTTTATGGTAAGTACTAGTATATGTATGTTTATGATATTTTACTTGTTTTATCTTAATTTGATACATCGCCATCTTCCCACAAATTCTGTACATTTTTGAAATCCTGTCCATCCTAAGGTTACCTGGAAGAGATCGCTTTTAGTGATAAGGTCGCCCTTTGTACAAATCTTTCATAATTGTTTTGTCGAATGTCTATGTCTAATTGGTTGATGTACAATAAAGCTATATTCTATTCTATTCTATTCTAATATTTTGACCCTTTTGTGTTCTCCATTGGTCAACGCAGCCGCCCTGAGTGCGGAAGATGCGGGTTCGAGTCCCGCCTGAAGCAAGTCGACTTTTTTCAGTGCATTTTTCTGGTATTAATATTTACGCGTTTGTAAACGCAAAAATAAAATTATTCCATATAAAATGTTTTATTACTAATAAAACTTTGGAGATAATTATGACCAAAAGGCGGTGTTGGTATTATGTACGATTGAGCAAATAGAATCGTGACCCATGCTAGAACGTTGTCTTAGACTTTTTTTATATAAAAGGTCAAGCAAATGACTCCCATCCACTTCTGCCCACCTGATGGTGAGCAGAAGTGGAGTCCAAATTCGAAGATAGACATGTCAAAGACGGCAAATAAATCATTTCCCATACTATGATAAGGTTCTATCCTGGTTCAGGGATCTATTTGCTCGATAGCATCTGATATTATCGAACAACATTTTCACAATGATTTTGATTTTGGATTGTATTGTCATACCTACTTAACGATATAATATAGATAATGCTATTGTTTTATCACTTTTCTAAGTATTGTGCCTCATGAGATATAATTGGTAAAAGTGATAATAGGTATTACTGAAGTCATATAGTACATAATTTACTAGGAATCCACACAAGAGGAAATAAGTAATAAACATATGACATCGTATTTTGAGTCATAAACCATCACGAAATATAGGTAAAAAGTATCTTAATCAATAAAATTGAAATTATCAATAAAGAGTTCATAAGAAGCGCTAAGAATAGAAATAAACAGGACATTCGTTTGTTTTGCAGGTAAAATATATGGTGTGCTCGGTGCTCTGGAGTCGGCGACGCAGACATTATCATCTCCCTTATACTCTCTTCTGTATAGCAAGACTGTATCATCTAACCCCGATGCGTGGATATATCCGGGAATATGTCTGGCGTTGTTACAAATGGTTTCATATTTCATAACTAGAAAATTAAATATGAAAAATCCGAATAATGTAGAAATTCCTGTCAAGAAGAATATTCCACTGCAAGTATTAGAAAAAGAGTCTTATAAGACCGTAAATGAGAAAGGGGAACAAATTGAAAAAAATAAAGGTGTTAGTAATTACAAAACTTAATATTGTACTTTATATATAGAAATGTTAGTAAAATTATTTAAGAACTTAGGAGTACAGTAACTTTTATGTATTGATAGTGACTATGGAAAGTTTAATAAAAGTATAGAAAAAAAAGTGTTATATTTATTTATATTTACATAAATTAACAAGGAGTATCGTTAGTTGAAAGGAACTGTCTAATCGCAACTGCAACTATCTGAAATTAGATTTTGTACCGGTAAGAAGTGTCTATGTGTGCAGGACAGAAGTGTCTATGTGTGACGAGTGCTAAAGTGCCTTATGCACGGTAATATTATCTATACAGTATTCTATCTTCATACAAACGGTCGGAAAGCGCGTCATGCTACGCGCCTCGAGTTCGCGGGGCACCCGGTCGGGCATCCAGTCGCGAATGCGCCGCAGCGACTACCGAACGGTGTGAATTGTTTTTTAAGCAGTTAGCCGTGCATAAACGTTCGATTTGTATTGTAAATATTTGATTGAATTAAGTAGATACCTACATAATTCAAAATGGCAAAGAGCAATATTTTTTATGTACCTATCTACTAGTACGTAATTTGTTTTTAATATTTAGGTATTTCAATTTTTCCATCGGGCAAAATCTGGAATAATATATAAATAAGTGGATAGGGTGAAAAAAGACACAAACAAGTAACCTACCTACGCTCGCGTTAACAACAAAACTACATAATACGTAGGTAGGCAGTTTCCTAGACTAGGCTATCTACTTACTTATGTACCAACATATAACTTAACTACATATATTATTAAATATGATGAAATATCATTATGAAATAATTTACGAGAGTAATAAATGGTAGGTATTGTAGTGATCGGATTTTTTTGGTGTATACTGGCAGATTGTTAGGTAATTTGGAAAAGAGACGGATTGTTGACAGGAATTCATAGATGGAAAATTATAAAATAGGGATATTTGTGCGGAGTTTAAAAAACAATATTTTGTTTGTTGATAAGAATATGTAATTTCTTGAAAATAAAAGTGTTTCAGTGACAATGTAGTACCCACGTTTCAGTCAAGGCGTAAATATTTTTGTCTCAAATCTATAATTTTTTTTTATTCAATATTACCTAAAAAAACATGTATTTTATTGAACACTTCCTATTTCATTCACAACATATTTTTTTTAAATATAAGTAAAATAAAATATTTACAATCATAGAACAAGAAATGTAGAAATTAAATATAAAGTAAATAGTAGGTATATAATGTGTGTATGTTAGTTTTTGTTAACGTTTCTTTTCTTTATGTATGTGTTGTTATAGTTTATTAATAATTAGGTAATATCGTGCTCTGTGAAGGCCAATAAATTTATTTTCTTTCTTTCAAATTAAAATACTGTAGGCGGGCAGCCCTTCCGCGTGTTTACGCCCCGCTCGGCCGTAGCCAGTTATTTCAAGGACAGGGCCGAGTCACAATACTGATAGATAATATTACCGTGCCTTATGTGATCTTGCTTGCAACGTCCAAATTGTACAAGAAATTCAAACCTTATTATGAGTGTGTAATAAAAGAAGTTTCATGCAAAATATAATAACAAAACGTCACAAAACATGTTTACAAAAGTATTAGATATGATGATAATAATTTAGCTGTATCTTAAGATTAATACGAGGATCTAAAGGAAGATAACCAAAATAATAGTAGGAATAATATTGCAGAAATTGATAACGGTAATATCTATCAGCACAACAGGAAAAGTGTGTCATATGATCGTATAGAACTTGGGATTCTGGTTAATATATATTGGCGGAAACTTGTCATAATTAGTTTCACAATTTTATATCTATTATTTATTTATCAGTATGTAGGTAATTAACCTTTGCAAAAGTGTTATTAATTACTCCATCCGTGTATCGTTAAACCTGGTACATGTTTCAGTGTATTATGTAGTTATAAAACTATCTCATTATTGACCTTAATGCGATACTCCAACTCGGCCTTCTCATAGAACCACTTCATACTCAAACACTAGACCTTACTTTTGTTCAACTCTGCACTCGTCGAGCAAGGATGAGAAGCTCTGGTGACATTTGACGCTGTATATCAGAAACAAACAAGTGCCTGAATTCCTTTCTATCGGTCTTCCATGACACAGCAACACATGAGGCGAGGTCGGGACCCTTAGAAGCAAGCACAATCCGCTTTCTTCAGACACGAGCACCCTGGAAAATAAACGACAGGAAACTTTATTGTGGAAAATAGTCAACCAGAAATTCTCTGGGATATTCACCCACCACGGCCACATTTTAAAAACAGTCTGTGGCTATTTATAGAAATATTTATAAATAAACTAGTAACTACTCTTATTTATTTTCTATCTACAACTAACCTTCTAAAGTCTGTCACAATTATAATATTATTTACAGCATTGTTGTGTTTTGAAAGTAATTTATAAAATATATTAGTTCCTCAGTGGCTAAGAGTTCCGAATAAAGCTCGCTTCTACCTTCGACCCTCACATCCGCCTTATCACTGATCATCACTGACTTTCCCCGTCATTTCAGCAGAATTGTCAATCGGAGTTCTCAAATGTAATTCTTTCATGGCATGGAACTGGCATATGGCAGAGAATTTCTTTAGGATTATCTTTAAGAGTAGAATTTTAATTCAGACACGAGAAAAGGGGGTAAATTTGATATGGCAGATACTTTAAAAAGGACAATAATTAATTCTAATCCCATTAATTTAATATGGACTATATTAAATTAAGGGGATTAGAATTAATTTCATGAAATTACTCAAAGAATTGTATAATTTTGATAAGATAAGAGACACGTTAAAGGTACATGATAGTGAACACATAAGTATTTTCAATAGAAGAATATTGTAAAATAAGAAGAAAACTGACGAGATGTTGCTATTCCCTGGGTTGTTAAATACCTACCCGTCAAAGATGATTTAATTTGAAGGTTACATGGCATGGAACTGGCATATGGCACAGAATTTCTTTAGGATTATATTGTAGAGTAGAATTTTAATTCAGACACGAGAAAAGGGGTAAATTCGATAAAGCAGATAGACTATAAAAAGACTTTAAAAAGGACAAGAATTAATTCTAATCCCCTTAATTTAATATTGCCCGATTTCATGAAAATACTCGAAGAATTGTATCATTTTGATAAGATAAGAGACACGTTAAAGGTACATGATAGTGAACACATAAGTACAAGTTTATTGTAAAATAAGAAAAAAACTGAGGAGATGTTGCTATTCGCTGGGTTGTTAAATACCTACCGGTCAATGATGATTGAATTTGAAGGTTACATTGAAGTCTTATCCTTTATCAAGTTTATCTCTGATTTTTTATATGAAAAGGTTTAGTGCTAAATTACTCAATCCCTCCCTATTGATGATAAGTAGAAGTGGAGCCAAATAGAAAGAGAACTATTGCGAGAGATAATGTGCGTCGTGTTGTCACTATCTTCTTTTCAATCTGCAAGGTGCTTCTTCACGTCTCTTTTGAATGACCCAGGTTTATAAGAAGGAGGAAACGTGTGTTCTGGCAGTGAATGCCATATTACTTTATTGTGCGATACAGCAATTAGTTAACAAATTTCATAGTACGCTTAAAAAAATGGTAGCCACAGCTTGACGGTAAAAACGTAAGCCAGCACGGTAGGTAGTTCCTAAAAGAGTGGGATTAGAAGAAAAAGCTCTTTAGAACATTTACCGTGAGATAGATGGTAGAACGCGCTCAATAAGGAAATATTTTTCAACAGCCTACACTTTCCTTCAGGTTGCGATTACAAACACATCGTCACTTGTATCAGCTACTGTTCATTAATGAATTATCACACAGGGAAATAAAATTGCGATTAGAAACATTTTATCGAGCTTAGGCAACCAATTATCGGAACTACGAATCGAGATACTAAGGGCTGTATCACATAAAAATTAAGTATTTTAATAACTTCTTGAAAACAGTTAAATTTTAAATTTACACAAAGAAGTAAAACCCCCAGTGGTAAATAATCATTCGTTATTATAGCTTTTTTATACTACGAGATGACAAACAAGATTGCGCTCCACCTGGTGTTAAGTGGTTACCGTCGCCTATGACACTTGTTTTCTATGCCCCAATCCCCAAACAAAGATTTGCCAAAACATTTAAAACAGTCAGTTTTATTTGGACCTAAAAGTGTGAGATTGAAATAAGTACCTTATCAGTCCATATAAGTTAATTAATGATAAATGTTTATATTTATGTAATTAAATGATATATTTACTGGGGTACTCCAGTACCCTGGGTTCTGTCATTTAAAGTGGGTACAGTTATAGGAATAAGCGCTTGTGATGAGCAAGATATACGCCCAATTAATTATCGAGTAAAAATAAGGCACTTGTAGGCACCAATCACAATTTGTAACATCTATAAATATGTACCGTAATTAAAACTACTTATCTAACAACGTACAAATTAACACGACACTATACCGAAGACATCCCGGACGTCAGCCTGTACGAGATTAGTGTAGCTCTCAAACAGCTCAAGAACAACAAGGCGCCGGGTGATGAAGGAGTTACAGCGGAGCTTCTGAAAGCTGGTGGACGACCGGTCCTGAAAGCTCTTCAGGGGCTATTCAACTCTGTCATACTCGAGGGCAAAATGCCAAAGACATGGCATGGCGGCGTGGTGAGACTTTTCTTCAAAAAGGGCGATAGGGCCCAATTGAAGAATTATAGACCCATCACGCTCCTGAGTCATGTTTATAAGCTGTTTTCGAGGGTTGTAACGAATCGTCTCGCGCGCAGGTTTGACGACTTCCAGCCTCCCGAACAAGCCGGATTCCGAAAAGGCTTCAGTACCATAGATCACATACATACGCTGCGGCAGGTTATACAGAAGACCGAAGAGTATAATCTGCCATTATGCTTAGCGTTTGTAGACTATGAGAAAGCCTTCGATTCTGTCGAGACCTGGGCCGTGCTCCAGTCACTCCAGAGGTGCCACATAGACTATCGATACATCCAAGTGTTGCGGTCACTGTACGAAAACGCCACTATGTCAGTCCGCCTTCAGGACCAGAACTCAAAACCCATACAGCTCCAGCGAGGCGTGAGACAGGGTGATGTTATATCGCCGAAACTGTTCACAGCTGCGTTGGAGGACGCGTTTAAGCTTCTGGACTGGAGAGGACTTGGCATCAACATAAATGGCGAGTACATGACTCACCTTCGCTTTGCCGATGATATCGTAGTTATGGCTGAGACCTTGGAAGAGCTGGGCACAATGCTCGACGATCTCTGTAGAGTCTCCCAACAAGTGGGTCTTAAAATGAACATGGATAAGACGAAAATCATGTCTAATATCCATGTCGCACCCACTCCTGTAAAGGTTGGAAGCTCTACACTGGAAGTTGTCGACCATTATGTTTACCTGGGACAAACAGTCCAACTGGGTAAGTCCAACTTCCAGAAAGAGGTCAATCGACGAATCCAACTCGGCTGGGCAGCGTTCGGGAAGCTACGCGGCATATTCTCGGCCCATCTACCGCAGTGTCTTAAGACGAAAGTCTTTGACTCGTGTGTGTTGCCAGTGATGACCTATGGAACCGAAACGTGGCCGCTTACAATGGGCCTCATAAGAAGGCTCAAAGTCACCCAAAGGGCAATGGAGAGGGCTATGCTCGGAGTTTCTCTGCGCGATCACATCAGAAATGATGAGATCCGCAGGAGAACCAAGGTCACCGATATAGCCCAAAGAATTGCGAACCTTAAGTGGCAGTGGGCAGGGCACATTGCGAGGAGGACTGACGGCCGCTGGGGCAGAAAGGTCCTTGAGTGGCGATCACGTACCGGGAAACGCAGCGTTGGTAGGCCCCCCACAAGGTGGACTGACGATCTGGTAAAGGTCGCGGGAAGCCGCTGGATGCGGGCAGCGCAGGACCGACCGGTTTGGAGATCCTTGGGGGAGGCCTATGTCCAACAGTGGGCGTCTCTCGGCTGAAATGATGATGATGATCTAACAACGTTAAAGTGTATTTTTAGCCAATATCCGCCCCTGCTAAGATAGCCCTATCTTGTTAACTTCAGATATATGTCATGCTAATCTAATTTAAGAATTTGATATAGATAACATTATTAATTACTATTGGGCCATTCATTTATTATGTAAGACGATTTTTGCTATATTTTAATCCCTCCCCCCTCTATAGTAAGAAAAAACATAATTAAAGAACGTAATTAGGAAAAACCCTTTTGCACTGATCAAACATTGCACTAATCAAGGACCTTTTTGGCTCGGTTACAATCATATTGGTAATTTTGGACAATGCTTAGTTATAAATGTAATGTAACTTGGCAGAGAATACACTTAACGTATTTGGTTTTTAGCTACAAACCTGCGGGGTGACACTGCTACAAACTTTGCAGGTGCTAGTTTGAATAGCATGCTGGGTTATTTTCTACATTATTTAAGTTATTCTTACTTTCTCGTATAATTATGTAGTATAGAGCAAGTCTTGTAATCGTCAAAAAATTCGACCTCGAAATTTTCACGGATTAACACGTTTTAGACCTCCCTAAGTCCAAAAATACCGTTTTTGGAATTATGTCTCTGTGTGTGTCTGTGTATCTGTGTGTCTGTATGCCTGTGTGTCTGTGCGTTAGCACGATAACTCGAGTATGCTTTAACTTATTGCAACCAAATTTAACATGCATGTATAACATCAAAATATAAGGTTTCTATCAACTTTTGAGTCGTCGATCACAAAAGTTAAGCATCCAAGTGCGCGGTCGGTACTCGGATAGGTGACCAAAATTTAACATGCATGTATGACATCAAAATATAAGGTTTCTATCAACTTTTGAGTCATTTCCGGTATACGAGAAAGTCAAAGGGAGACCACTCCTGAATTTAATTTTTTCAGTATGTAAGAAAAAATACATGGTTGGACCCCCCTAAATAGTCTTACGTAATAAATGAATGGCCGGTATCCAGGCTTCAAGCAACTCGTAGGGCCTGCTCGCCGCCGCGCTGAGCTGTAAAGATCTCACTTCCCACTTCAATTTCACCTGTCAAATTTTGCAGAACGTCCCTAGTTTAGTAAGGTAAACTGGCATCGAAGTTAGTCATGCTCATGGCATTCTAAAACATCATTTGTTGTAGCTTTAAGGATTAAAAATATAACTTATTTGTGAAATTTTCGCTAGCGCTTGACAGCTGTATTCGAGATGACATGTAAATTGTTCACAAAAAAAACAATATAAATTATATGCGCCCTCCAGACTCGCGCCGAGAACACCCGAGAAGCGTGAGTGTAATTAGTTTCTCGCCTTCGCGTTCTCGCACTCGCCTGTTCTCCGCTCGGTGTCGGTATTTTGGCCCGCTTGAAAGGGTTTCTCATTCGAGAAAAGAGAAGTGTATCACATTCTCATTCGGTTTCAGTGCGACGTTGAGAGAGGTTAGAAATAAGATTCACAAAACTTGTTCTATTATAATGAATTTATGTCATCCACCATCGCCTGGGCCTTCCTTTTTCATAATATTATTTTTGATTCTAACATTCACAAGATTGTAGTATTCTAATGCACACAATACGAATGCTGCTGCACTGTCAAATTCGTCCATTTCGCATAACTACCGAGAACGCAAGTCTGAAGTTCGCGTGAGTGTGGATACCATCTCGTTTCTCGGGTCAAGTCTTGGCGAAAAGTCTCACCGAGACTTCTGTAGGGACTAATAAATTAGATCTTCTTCTTCTTTAAATAATGGCGTTCGCGTTATTTATCGCATTTCGCCAATGTCAAGTAAAAATGTACTTTAAAGTAAGAGACAATTGTAAGGTAGATTGAGGTTAAAAATGGAGTCTCTCAACATGTGTTTTTACAACAAGAACTCGGGAGAAAAACCAATAAATTAGATCAAATACAGTCATGTTAGGCTAAATTAGTTTCCTGTTTACCCCACAAAACTAAGGATATTCTCAAACCTTTGACAGGTGATATCGAAGTGAGATATTTACAGAATAGCATAGCTCGTGTCTTTGTGGACGTATACAGCGTGCCTCGCCGGGTGCGTTCGGAACGTAGGTACAGAACGTTAACAGTTTTTATCCTAGACTCCCTCATAATACTAGAGCGGCCCCTTATCGTCACGACAGGTAGATATTGTAAAGTACTATTTTAGTTGCATTATGCGCTCAAACGTGAGTTCTTAACTCATAGCGTAGCTAAAATATTAATGTTTCTTACACTAAAATACTAAAGGTATTGTATTTTATTAGGTACTTATTAAAAGACCTTGGTTTGCCAAGGACTTCCATAAGTTCTCTAACTGGAACGCGTATCAAAAACGGCTCTCGCGGAATCGTATCAAATATGGCTAGACAGAGAGGGCAGCTAGGGTAGTGAAGGGAAACACCATGAGATTCATTCGCACCACATTCTGCGGTTACAAGCCCCAGGCGGGAGTTTCTCTAGAGTTCTTGTTGCAAAAACATGTGTTGAGAGACTCCAGTTTAAACTAAATGTACCGTAAAATTGTCGGTTACTATAAGTATATTTTCACTTGATATTGGCGCAATGCCCCAGGCGTCTGCAGCGCAATGGACCCAGCACCCGCACGGTGAATCCATAGAATGCTAAGATAATATTGATGCAGTATGGCCGTGTGATGCCGGCAGAGTAGAATAGCATCACTCCATATCCTCCAATGGGTGTCGTAGAAGGCGACTAAGATCAGCCAAGGGGTTTTGATCGCCTTATACTCCGTCCACCGATCCGCATCGGGCATACGGGTGCACTACTGCCGAAACCTCCTTTAATAACAAGGAGATGCCTTGTGTCCCAGCAGTGGGTCGAATTAAAAAGGCTGTTCTGATGATGTGATGGGTGTTTACAATATACTTAGGTAATCAACTATGAAAAACTCTGTATAGATAAATAGATCGATTGTGATATTGCGTTACTGACCTGATATTTAGGTATATATAATTGAGCTCTTTAAAATATACCTTTTTTTGTCACTGCTTCCTCAAATCGCTACGATTAAGATAAGTTAAACCAATCTTGTTCTATATTTAAATACGATATTGTCAATTTTGCTATATTTAGAAATGTTACCGGCAATTTCTATTGTTCATAAAGAAAACATGTGATGTGATATACAATACGATATGATCTGTTCAATTTATAAGCCGATAAAAGGTGGTATAAATTATAGCGATAGGGCAAACACAGCAACACACCAATCTTGAGTTTCACTAGTAGCATTACTGACTGGATTCAGCGGTGTTTATTATTTGCAGCTACGCATTTAGGAATTAATCAAGTAAGTACATAATTATTTATATTTTTGTTATGACAAAGTTTTCGTAAATTGAGAATAATTTTAGTTTAATTCATCTCCTTTTTTCGTGAGAGGCTGGGTTACTCCAGCCGGTACAATTATTTTATAATAAAGTGTTAACTTCCACTAAAATTATGAAGTCTAAAATATTTACAGTTTAAGAATATTATTTAATTATATTTATTACGCATAACTAAAAATGTAAATAAATTTATCTTCCTAATTTATATAGAATATAATGTATCCATAGTATTGAGCTTTTCATTAAATAAGTATAAAATGAAATCACTTTAAATAACAAATCCAACTTTTAATATAATCTAATCTTATATTAATATTAGCTTTGTATTATTGATGATAAAAAAGCTATTTAATAGTGTATATTTTACAGATGTAGTTATTTTTTTGAATAGTAGCAAGTTCTAAGTAGTAATTTCCTTGACTTAAAGCGCGGCAAACTTAATGCAGTAACATTGGCAATGTCTCCGATTGTGTCCCTAATTTAGCAATAATATTTGAAACTACAATTTCCGTTTTTCATTACAGAATGCAAAGACAACCTGGATATGGACCTAACAACGGCGCACCTGGTTTCAATCCAGGCATGCCGCAGCCCGGCTTCGGTCCCAGCCCTGGATTCATGGCTGGACCCCAAAGACCCGGGCCGTGCTTCGGCGGTCCTCCCATGCCTATGCCCCCACAACAGCAAGGACCTGGCTGCTTCATGCCCGCGTCTACCATCAGGAAACTAAGCAACACCACGCCTCCGCCGCAATTCTTCAATCCACCCCACTAGATCTCCGCAACAATGGCCAGCAGTGGAAATGGAATCTCGAACAAGCTTCATTCCGTTTAATACTATTATAACGATCAACTAGTTTAAGTTAATTTGTAAAGTTAATGTGAAATTTACTTGTAATATTTATGTTTATTTCGTAATTAATAAATTTAAGTTATAAAGTACCTACTCTTTCTTTCTTCCTTTACTCACTTAACTTCTGGGTGGTTTAGCTAGTGTAAGTTTTTTTAGTATACAAAACGCACCGATTCTAGTTGCGTTAAGAGCTCAATTTGTATAGGAAACGCGAACAGCGCCCCTAGCGGAGAGAAGCGCAAATCATGTTTCCCATACAAATTGAGCTCTTAACGCAACTAGAATCGGTGCGTTTTGTAAGTATACTAAAAAACTTACACTAACCACTCTGTAAAAACAAAATTATATAAAAATATTATTACAAGATAAAGATCCAAATGCGTGGGAGAAAAATCTGCCCAAAATTTCCGCATTTAAAATTGTAATTTATTCATGTTGATATAGCTGTCTATTGACCTATAATGTTTTGAAATCATTACGACTTTCGCCATTTCTTCTCCGTCTCAACAAATCATTTCAGTAAAATAATTATTCCGTCGCGAAAAGGTGTTATGGCTTTTGACGATTTAAAAGTACTTAGCATAGTCCATTTAAATAAAGAGCTTTTTCGTTTCATTTAATTTCATCGTGGCGTACCTAAAGGCGGGTCCAGATATGATCATTTGCCGTGTCACGTATCAAGCCCCGTATCAATGTGGACGCTCTGATTTTCTCCGTATGACAACCGTATCAAACGGTATCGCGTATATCACCCGTCCACATATGCGATCATGATATGCATCGGCCATACGGATACGCTGATCGGATCGGGCAAATGATATATATCTGGACCCGCCTTAAAACAGCAACGGAAGGAAAGTTTAAATTCAGATTTAGTAAGTAAAATGATTCCTTCTACATGGGATGGAAAGACATTCCCAAATCGGATCTTCCATACAAAATTCAACACCTATGTAACCAAAATATAATTACAATTATAATCAATATGGTCACAAAACGTTAAAGGTACCTAATTTAATTTATGGTAAATAAATTAGGGAAATAATGTGAGTGTACATATGAAAGCAAATTGATCTGCAATAGTAAACAAACCAAACAATATCTGAATCATAATATTAATGAGTACAATAATAACGATAAAACCCTAGCAATAAACGTTTAATATCCGTAAGTATAGTTGAGTTTGCAGTAGATCATAAATAAACATTTTGCCTCTTCGTCCACCCCATTAGATACCATTATCAAAGCCAACACTTTACGTCATTTGTCGGATGTTCCTAAGCCGTCCTGTACTCCGTTCCGCTTCACTCCTGTTTCCAATGATGATGTGAGAAAATCAATTCAGACGATATCATCATCTGCCTGCGGCAGTGATAAAATCTGCAATAAGATGATTTCTGCTCTGCTTACTGAACTTTCTCCTATCCTTACGCACATCTTTAACTCTTCTCTTTCTACCAATTGTTTTACTACCGTTTGAAAACAAACTCACATCATTCCTTTACCTAAAGTCACCAATCCTCAATTCCTGTCTGACTTCCGACCAATCTCTATTTTGCCCTTTCTCTCCGAAGTTCGATCTTCGGTTCGAAGCACCTATCCCACAGTCAACTGTCCCTATATCTGTCATCTAATAATCTCCTCAGCCCATTAGTCAGTGCGCTCATCCAGGTAACTGACGACAACAGGTTTGCCATGGAGAAAAAGTCTGTCACCTGTCTTTTACTTTTCGACTTCAGCAACGCCTTCAATGGAGTTGACTTTGATATTCTTCTTGGCTCATTCAACATTTCAACTGATGCTGTCTCCTGGTTTTATTCCTATCTTCGTTACCGTTCCCAATGCATCCGAATAAATGACGAGTTTCCAACTGGTGCAGTTTGACTACGGGAGCTCCTCAAGGGGGTATACTTTCCCCTCTCCTCTTTTCCTGCTTTATCAACACAGTTTCTCATGTCCTTTCTAATAGCTTCCATTTGTATGCTGATGACTTGCAGCTTTACCGCCACTTTCCTATTTCCGCCAAAATCGAAGGCTCTAATTGGAAGCAAGCACTTAATTAATAAACTGGATCTCAATACGCTGTCACCTTTGACCCTGGATGGTACAGTAATTCCTTTCTCCAAATCAGCCTAAAATCTGGATGTCATTTTTGACAGCAACCTGAACTGGAAGGACCAAGTAAATGAGGTCAGTCGCAAAGTGTTTTCTTCTTTCCACGCCCTTAAATCTCTGCAATACTTTTTACCACTTCAAACCAGAATTGCTTTAGCCCAGTCACTGTTTCTCCCGATTTTAGATTACGCTGACGCATGTTACCTGGACCTTACGCAGGAGCTCCTAAACAAGCTCGAGCGACTGCAAAATCTATGCTTCATTTTCGGGTTACGTAAATACGATCAAGTCTCACAGTTCCGTCAACAATTAAAATAGCTTCCTATCCGACTTCGCAGAAATTTGCGCATACTTTTTCTTCTTTTTAAATATTATATAACCCACTTTCTCCTATATATCTTCGCGGGCATTTCTAGTTTGCACATCCTCCTGGTGTTTCTTGCAGATCGCATCTCCGTACCCTTCTCAAACTTCCTACAAATACTTTCCGCACGAATTTCTTTCAGGACTCGTTCACTGTTCATGCAGTTAAATTATGGAATGCACTACCACCGTCAGTACGCGACATACGTTCTCTTCCAGTGTTTAAGCATAAAGTAAAAGAGCACTATCTCTCCTTAAGTTAAATTATGTTGTTCTCCTTCAGATTTTTCTTTTTTTTTATATACTTATCCTATATTTTTATGTTCATGTATTATTATATTTATTTGTATAAATATATATATTTGAATTTGTGTATAGTATGTATTTGTATATGTATTATATATTCATATAAATATATGTATAAATATTTTATTAGTAATATACCTATTTATTTTATAATTACACGCGATATCCACGTTCCTCAGTATGTCTCCTATCACAGGTGGGTTGAAAGAGATTTCTTTTAGAAATAAGCCACACCTTTTGTACTATTTATAATTTGTAACTTCCTATTTTTGTGATTCTCGTGTACAATAAATGATTAAATAAATAAATCATTAAGACCAAATTGTACAATATTAAAATTATCGACTTTGTAAGTGATAAAAACGTTGTTATCCATGACTGTATTTCTTACGTCTTTGAAGATAGTGCTGATCAATTGTATAAATGTGTAGATAGGTATCACAAATAATATAAAATTTAAACAGCAAAGGCACACTCAAAGTGACAACGTAATTATAATTGTAGACACATCGATTTTAAATTAATTTTATTAATTTAAAATCTCTCTTCTTCTCTGTCGTTTCGCTCTTGGCAGAGCGGTCGTGGTCACGTTGAGGCGTTCACGTCGATGGTAGAGGCAGCCACAGCTCTCCGCACGATCTCCCGCCATCTCTCTCTGTTAGCAGACTGTCTGGCGCAATCAGACACGTGGTTACCCACTGCGGAAGTTACTTAGTCAGTCCAGCGCATAAGCGACCGACGCGCGATCTGGTTCCCTCCACCTTTCCCTGTATCACCAACCGCTCTATAAAGTCGTTATCCCGCCTAGAGACGTGTGACGATGCTGCGTGATGCCGAGCTCCTCAAGAATTGACACGTCCACGATATCCCGAGCATCTTCCTCTAGCACCACATCTCCAGAGCATCTATTTTTCCCTTTTCTAACTCGCGCATTGTCAACGTCGCCGCTGCGTAAAGAGAAATAGGAAATACAAGTGTTCGCACAAGCCTGACCTTAATGACTTTACTTTTGGTGACTATTTTTGGATTATTATCTACACATACATACATAAATAAATTATATAATTTAATTAAAAATTTATCAAAATTACTTAAATTCCACAATTAAGTACAAGAAACAGATTTGTTTTCTTTTTATTTTTCGTTATGTTTTATTATGTTTTGTATCATTCACAGCCTTAATAATTCGACCCACTTCTGAGGCGCTTGCTCAATGCGGATTGGTGGACGGAGTATAAGGTGATCAATACCCCTTTGATGATCCACTAGTTGCCTTCTACGACACCCATTAGAGGATATGGGGTGATGCTATTCTACTCTGCTGGCATCACACGGCTAATATGGGCTCCATAATGACTAGTTGTATTTATTTATTGGCATTTTATTTCAAACATTGATTTTAATCTAATTTGGTTGGCATTATTCAAAATGTTTGAAATTTATACCAAATTAAATAAGTATAAAAGCAAACACAAGAAATCGTTACAGGATTTTTTTCTTTCGTTTTCATTTAATTTGATATAAATTTCAAACAATTTAGTGTAATTTTTTACAAGCAATAAAAAATAAAGCTTATTCATCCCCGTGGAACAGTGGCTACTTTACTCGTAAACATAAACACAACGCTACGAAAATGTAGAGTTCTTCTTCTTTTTACGACACATAAAGATTACGCATTGCGCCAATATCAAGTGAAAATTTTATAAAAGTAACCGACAATTGTACGGTAGATTGAGTTTAAAATGGAGTCTCTCAACACGTGTTCTTGCAACAAGAACTCGGGATAAACTCACAATGTAGAGTTATTTGACTGCGGTTTTCTATAAAGTTTGCTTCAGATTGGTTGCTCCAAATTCGAGTGACTAATCCACTGCTTCTCCCGTGTAATTAGCTCCCTTAGTCATGATAAAAATTCTTTGGTCGGCATACTAAAGCACATAAACATTATGAAGCCCTTATGTGTGTATGTGCTTTAGTCTGCTGACCCATGAATTATCAATCAACTTTTCAACAAATGAGAACGATATATGTAAACCGTATTATACAACGTCATAAACTGGTAACAGTGGTGAATTTACAAATTTGCCGCCAGTAGGCTGATAAATATTTGCCGCCCCTACTTATACTTCTGAAATTCGATACCCTAGTTCCATCGAGCATATGCCTAGTTCACAACATTTAATTACATTCTTTATTTCTTCATTACATCAGCTTTTTTCCCTATATTAATAAATAAAAAATTTCGGGACTCATTGCCTCAAAATTTTGGCCGTATTGGCCGCCCCTGAAATCTGCCGCCTTAGGCTCCATCCTATTTAGCCTACTGGTAAATCTGCCACTGACTAGTAATATACCTAAGAGAGAGTCGGTGAAAATAAGAATAATAAAAGCATTACAAGGTGTTAGACCCATAAATATGGATCTACCACCTATTAATGCTTTTATCAATGTACTCTACATTAATAAAAGCATTAACGTCTGGGTAGGTACCACTGCCTTTCTTATTTCTTATTATTGCTTGAAGCAGTTTTTCAGATTGAAGGGAAAGGTAGCCAGTGTAATTACTGGGCATGGAAGGCATATCCTCTCAGTCCCCAGGATGGTAACGCACTTGCAGTGTTTAGTGATTTAACCTTAATATTGCAAGTGTTTATAGGCGGCGGTAACCACATAACACCAGGTGGGCCGCAAGCTTGTTTATCATCTCGTAATATATATATAAAAATTAAACATAACGTATTTGTTATTCTCTTTAAATCCTTAATCTCAAAGATAAGTATTAGGGACAAATAAATTTGTTTACTTTCTGCAATGAAATCATATTTACGCATTATGCGCCGTAAGATAACTGACGTAACATGTTTACGGCCAGATTTCCAATTGATTTTAAACTATTATTACTTATCCAGTCACACTGTATCGTGTGAGTGTGACTAGAGCTTCATAAAACGAAAGTTAAGACATGCCAAACAATTAGCACGCTGCTGGACTAGTAGGGTGACGAATCTTCTAAGATTTAAGCATTTTAATGGACACTACATTATGAATAAGATACTGTAGGGCACACTGATTCGATTTACTATGTTCCGAAAACTCCAAGCGGTACATCCTGGGCAACGCCTCAGACGGCCGAAGTCGGAATACAACCCAAGGACGAGGCCAAGCGTAACGTGGGTTAGCCAGCCGATAGGGCGCGGAATAGGCCGCTGAGCTGCTTCAAGCAGAAGGGAGTGTTCGGTTGCGGTTGATACGCTTCTGTTTTCAGAGGTGGTCACTGAGTACTAAACTTGTCTTTGGAGGTGGTGGATGGATGTGACCGCTGGTTTGTTGTTTTTTTTTCCTAGTGGTATCACGGGGGTCTACGCCACCTTGTCGAAGCTAGAGCTCGTTGCCTATGACACTACTAAGTTAACTTATTGTTACCAAAGAAAGAGTGCAATGTGCTAAACAGTAGGTGATGTTACACAATATTTATTAGTCATGTATCATTAACATATTTAATGATATATTTGTTCAGATAAGAAACATTGTGTTACTTCACCTGATTTCCTGTGATTGATATCAAAACATATTGTAATCGGTAAGAAACCTAAGACAACAAAGAAGGTAAGAAAGAGGTTAATCGAGAGCTTTACGAAATCCTCAGATAGATCGTCTGAACTAAAATCTGTCAATGAACTTAATAATGTAATAATTTACCCACGCTACTAACTGCATGACATGCAAATACATACCATCACTCCTAACACCAAAAAGATTTAGCAGAGCTTTGGCTACACAAAAAACTACATCTGGCAGTATGGGCCAGTACCCCAAAATAATGCCAGCATGTTGCCCATACAAAAAAGGGCATTAAACCCATTAGCATGTGAACTTTCAGTGAACCAACAAAATCCAACAACCAAGACAGATGTTACACTCTAAATTACTCAGCAGTTCTGGTCTTAGATACTCAATAGTCGTTGGTATGAGACTTGATTACACATAGAGCCACATTTCATTTATTAGGGAAGCTGACAGCATTATCCACAATGTAAATAAAAACAATGCGGATAAAAAATGCCCGGATTGCGGAAGATGCTGGGTTCGATTCCCGCCTGAGGCAGGTCGATTTTTTTCAGTGTACTTTTTCTAGTATTTTTCTTTATCTAGTATACATACTTTCATTCCTTAATTCAGCCACTTCAAGTCTTATTTCACTCCCCATAACTTGGGGGGGGGGGGGGCTGTTCATATATTCTCACTACCTTTTTAGCAACTTAGGCTGGTCGCGTGGCTTTCTGCCACTGCGAGAACAACCCCCCTACACATTTATGCGTTCGGCCTCGTTAGGGGGTCCGTTCGCCTTCGGAGCATATGCCCTAGTCTACGTGTATAGGGCAGCGTGTGCACCTCCTCCTCTCCTGAGCATCCTCTTGGCTGCTTCCGATGGCCTTATAGCCACTTTGGCACTACGCAATAGGTGTTTAGTCAGTAGGAGTCCTGCATAACCCCAGGGCCGCCCCTAGGGTATCCATGTAGGATTCACCACCTCCTTCCCCCGGGGTCCGATAGGTTTTTTAACTCTTTTCGCTGCTCTGTCTATCGGTACTAATGGGCTTCGGAACGGCCAGGGACGGTAGCGCATCGCCTCTTTTCCATAGTAAAAAGAGCCGATACGGTTCCGAGCTGATAAGTGTGCTATGACCTTCAATCTAAAGTGAAGCAGCAGTTTGGACGATAGGAATTATTTACAAGTAAAAATTTAGTTTGCAAAACTTGTACCTACTTGAAGCACAGATGCACAGACGAACAATCACATAAAAATATAAAATAGCTAAAATGTAATATTTAAGCAACATTCTTCACTAAATACGCATATATACGTTACATTATCATAATATCCTCAGAGCGTAAGAACTATACATCGTGGTTCTGAGGATATACATTAACTTTGAATAATACTTCTATAATTCTTGTTAAACATATCGTACAAAGGAAGTAGTAGTTTAAATAGTTTATAAGTTATTGGTAATTTAAGTTTAACCAATTTAATTGTATTGTGCAGTGAGAAAGAGTCGTTTGTGAGATGTTGCCTCTTTGTGCAACCAAAACTATCAATCTGAATTTCAAGAAAAGAACATCAAGAACTTTCGAAAAGTTTAAGTTCAACTTAAGAAAAGTTTCGAAAAGTTTTTTTTTTTTTTTTTTTTTTTTTTTTTTTTTTATTTATAAGCAAACTTAACAGCATATCATTTTACATTAGAACATTAGAACATTTAGTTTATGTGGACATGTGGACCAAAGTTTCAAATGCGACGTTGGCAGCTCAGGTAAAGAGTAATCCGTATTAGATAAATGACATCTAAGCATTTAGTTTGTATGAAAATAAAAAATGTTGAAGAAATTGGAATTCATAAAAGTATCCATAGTAAAAAAATATCAATTTAATAGTCTGAATAACATGCCGAAGTTAATGTTTAACCTCAAGGAACACGGTGTACCATGCTTTATCTGTCAATCGAATTTCTAGCCACCAAAATTGTTTTCGTGCCCGTTATCATTGATAGTAAACATAATTAGGTGTGGGATTCATCATTCGACTGCCCTGCTGCCAATTTGATTTGAAGTCGGCATGCATCATGATGATGTCATAAATGCGTGTTAAATTTTGGTCACCCATCCAAATACCGACCGCGCACTTGGTTGCTTAACTTTGGTGATCGACGGCTCAAAATTTGATAGAAACCTTATATTTTGATGTCATACACGTATGTCAAATCTGGTTGCAATAAGTTAAAGCGTGCTCGCGTTATCGTGCTAACGCACAGACACACACACAGACATAATTCCAAAAAAAATATTTTTGGACTCAGGGAGGTCCAAAACGTGTAATCCGACAAAATCTCGAGGGCGAATTTTTTGACGACTACAAGACTTCCTCTATACTACGTTATGAGAAAGTAACAATGTTAGCCGATTCGTGAGTAATAAGATAACGCCTGTTAGTTACCATTCGGCACAGTTTTGAAAATGCTACTTTATGTTACTATGCTGCAGTCATGTTTTAGTGACAATTTTTATTCTTTCTTGAAGTTTGCATTATGCTGCTCTTCACATGCCCATATTTCTTAAATGTTAAGCTACGTTTCTTTCATTCTATTAGGTTGGGGAAAAAGTCTTTTCGCATTATAGTATGTATAAACTTGTAATAAAATCTCTTTGGCTATACTATTTGAATCTGGCTGGTTTTGGTATCATTGAAAGTTTAAATTTTAAAGAACATAATTCCAAATTCAAATTAGGAAAATGTGTGATTTTCATTTGTTTTTCGTACCGCCAAGATGAGTGAATCTAATGAAGAAATTCGATACATTTTAAAATTTTACTACAAAAAAGGTAAAAATGCAACGCAAGCTGCGAAAAAAATTTGCGATGTTTATGGACCTAGTGCAGTGTCTGTGAGAGTAGCACAAATTTGGTTTAAGCGTTTTCAATCCGGAAATTTTGATGTCAAAGATGCACGTCGCTCTGGTCGCCCTATTACAGATAAAATGGATGCCATTTTTGAAAAAGTGGAGCAAGATCGGCAAGTCAGTAGTTACGACGTAGCTGAAGAACTGGGAATTGACCACAAAACAGTTTTGGTGCATTTGAAAAAAACTGGCTACACAAAAAAGCTCGACATTTGGGTACCTCACGAGCTCACTGAAAGAAACCTAATGAACCGCGTACTCATTTTTGAAGAACCGAACCATTTTTGAAGAAGCTGATAACTGGTGATGAAAAGTGGATCACGTACGACAAGAACGTGCGAAAAAGGTCGTGGTCAAAGGCCGGTCAGGCTTCACAGACTGTGGCGAAACCCGGGTTAACTCGCAATAAGGTGATGCTGTGTGTGTGTGGTGGGATTGGAAGGGCATTATTCATTATGAGCTGTTACCACTAGGCAGGACCATCGATTCTGAACTCTACTGCGAACAACTGATGAGATTAAAGCAAGAAGTTGAGAGAAAGCGGCCGGAATTAATCAACAGAAGGGGTGTGGTTTTTCATCGTGATAACGCTAGACCTCACACATCTTTAGCCACTCAGCAAAAATTAAGAGAGTTTGGCTGGGAGGTGTTAATGCATCCGCCGTATAGTCCTGACCTTGCACCTTCAGATTTCCACTTGTTTCGGTCTCTTCAGAATTCTTTAGGCAGTGTCAGGTTAACATCACGAGAGCACTGCCAAAACCACTTGTCGCGGTATTTTGACCAGAAGTCCCAAAATTTCTATAGCAATGGGATCATGTCCCTACCTACAAGATGGCAAAAAGTTATCGAACAAAATGGTACCTACATACTTTAGTTAAATGTAAATAAACTATATTAAAAAATGTTTTGAATTTTCTTAAAAAATGCGAAGAAACTTTTTCCCCAACCTATTATATACTATGATTGGGATGCAGCACAAATGCGGCCATGTGAAGTAGCAACACCCTTTACATCCATGCTTCTATGAAGTGCTTAACGAGAAATCTATGCAAGTAGACTTTATTATAGCGACTGAAGTAATCACCATAAAATTTTCAATGTTATACACACTCTAAAGCTCCGCGCGATAATAGTTACCTGTTGTCAGCACCATGAGGTCAGCACAGATGCTTGCTTGTGTATCAAACACAAAAGGTAGATATTTTTATTCATGTTCAATATAATTATTCATTTGTTGCCAAGAATAGCGCCTTAATAAAATCGATTGAGGTATATCACAGCTTGCTGCTTTGATAATAAACTGGAAAAGGAGTACACTAACTATACTTATTTTAGAGAAGCATGTTACGAGTACTAATAATTCCTATACTGCAATGATAATTGACTTCCGTTTCACTTTCTAACTGCACTCATTTCTCAGTGTTAGTATGGTAATTTCTGTCGACAATATAGCCTGTATGGGATGTTCGTCCTACAAGCAAGAGGATTACCAAGGTTCTCGTGTTCTTTCAAAGTCTGTAGAAGTCATCTACGACGTGTCTACGACCATCAGCAATAGTAAACAAAAATAAAAATTTGGATGAAAGTACGATAGTTCAATCGATCACGAATTCTAATTTCAAGTCAAAGCTTCACAAACTGCAGGAGAAAGTTAGTTCCCCAAATCGATAATTGCAATGCAATGCTGCAGCCACCGTCAATACGTCATTGTGGCACCAAGATGCCGTATATACGTATAATTATTTTATAAATCTAGCCATGTGATGCCGGCAGAGTAGAATAGCATCACCTCATATCCTCCAATGGGTATCGTAGAAGGCGACTAATGGATCAGCAAAGGGGTATTGCTCACCTTATACTCCGTCTACCAATTCGCATTGCATTGGGCAAGCGTGGTGGACTACTACCTAAACCTCCTTCGATGACGAGCATAGGCCTTGTGTCCCAGCAGTGGATCGAATTATAAAGGCTGTTGTGATGATTTTATAAATCGATAATAATATTTATTTCTAGTAATTTACTACTACTAATTTATGAATAGCCTGAATAAAAACGCCATACTTTGTCTTTTTAACAATTCGATAGTTACACGTCAACCTCCTCCTCGGAACTGGACAGATTCTCAGGTGGATAGATTAGCAACTGGACAGACTACAGTCATGAAATATAGCTAATAAATTGAAAATCTGTTGTAGGTTGCAATAATGCTGGCAGTAATCTTTAGCCCATACTTCTTTGTCACTATCTGTTAGATTAGAATTATGGCATTCGATTTTGCTTTTATGTTTTGATTTTGTGCTGTGTAAATATTCTGCTGGATAAGTCTATAGAAATAATAGCTTTACAAAATACTAATAAAAATTCCCGAGAGTAAACAAAAACTTCTATGGCTGACAATGAGGGTTTTCTCGAAACTTTATGCCACTAGTTGGCGCTACTTTAGCAAGTCTTTCTATCAAATAATATACAAAATTCCCGTTCGACAAACGTCATAAAATAATTACCATCCTAAAAACAATTATATTTCTACAGGTATAAGTCTGATGTGTAAAACCGACCCACATGAAAAAATTCTGTCGGTATGCTCCAAACAGAATGTGAATATGCGCGCGACCCAGCCCACCATACCCATTACAGCGGCTCACATAGCCACTACAGCGGCCGCAGCCCAGCAACTCTCTCAATGTCTAATTAATTTCTTTGCGTCAGTCAGTTCAGCCGACAAACTATGGCCACCATTCCAAACCACACAATCAAGAAAAGTTATTTTCATCTCTTCAGCACCCAAAGAGCTATCTCTTTTGGTGCTGGAGAGGTGAAATAGTTATTTGTTCAACAAGTGAGCAAAGTTATTTTTTGCTTCGAGTGCCGATAGTAAATCACGAACCAGCGAAGTAGTCTAGATTTGAATCACGAGCATATGGAGTGATTCATAAATAGACTACTGACCGCAGTGAGTGATTAGGCAAGACACAAAAATATAATGATTTAATATTGGCACTCGCAGCAAAAAATAACTTTGCTCACTTGTTGAACAAATAACTATTGTTCAACAAGTGAACAAAGTAATTTGTGCTGTGGGTGCCAACTTTAAATAATGAACCAGCGGAGTAGTCTACTATTGAATACTAGACAAAAAAATGCCCTCGTTAAAAAAATACAATTTTTCACCTCTACCAGCGAGTAAATTGTTATAGGTGAGAAAAATAAGACATTATATTTATTGCGCTAAAATAATTATTTAATATGAAAAGTATCGTCGGTGGCGTAGTGCGTAAGAACGTCGTCTTCCATCTGAGAGACACTGGTTCGATCCCCGCCACAAACCAATATGTTTTCAAATTTTGAATTCATATGTACGTTTAATCGACGCTTTTACGGTGAAGGTAAACATCAAAAGGAAACCTGCACACACCTATGAAGAAATTCTTGGGTTGTGTGTGAAGTCGACCAACCCGCACTTGGCCAGCGTGGTTGACTAAGGCCTAATCACCCCTAATGTGGGGTAGGCTTGAGCCCCTCGGTGGGGACATTATATGAGCTGTTGATGATGATGATGATGAAAAGTAAAAACTATTATTCAGATTGAACGTTTTGAGTATTCTGAACTCGCAGCAAAAAGCGTTTTTTCTTCGAGATTTTACAAACCAAAAGAGGTAATTTGGTGATGGAGAGATGAAAATTAAATTATTTACCAGCACACGTCTTTCTAGAATACTGGATCATTCATAAAGAGGTCACGCCTCTTCGATCGAAATAAGATCGATAATACGAAGGTGTGATATTATCTCTCGCAATATCTTAGCATTTTGACTTCTGCTTGACATCAGGTGGGATGGAGTTTGGTGGACCTTTCTTTAAAATAAAATTTTATGTGATTTTATTACCTAGACACCTTTTACGAGAAGTCTTATGGCAGTTCTACCTGTTTAAAAGCACAAGAAAAGAAAACTATGTATTTGTGTTAAAATTCCATTAAAATCTGGAAGTCGCATTCCATATTCGATTTTAATTTTATTGAATTTTATAGTATTAAATTTTATTGAAGGCCAAAATTTATATAAATCCATAAAATATTTAATATTGATACTTTCGTAGGAAATATAAATATTTCAATCTCCAATTTATTTATTGCTAAGATTTATTGCTTGTCACATGATGTAAAGATGACAATATTGTTATTAGTAAGCACATTTGACGTCCTGTTAGGACGATGCAAAGATTTTAATTATGAGAAGTTAAAAAGTCTTATTAATAAAAAAAAATGTGAAAAATTATAACAGCTTACAATAATAATAAAATGTAACGACTAAAGTATTTGACAAAATTCTCAATCATCTATACTGAACCCAACAATAGATACAAATTTTTGATTGTGTCCTGGAAATATTCAGTGACACTGTAATTTTTTCAAAATTAGCACATTTTTAAGTTGATTTTCGAAGATCGATTTATTTTTCAATATTTTTATGCAGTTGAGGAGATGGTTATATATTTTGATCATCATGGATTGTGGAGCTGAGGACTATAATTTTAATTTAGAACAAGTTTGATCTAATTTAATTTGGTAGCGATTGTTACTTCAATTTACATAATGTTGAAAACACACCTACTCACATTAGACTACCAATAGCGATGTTGCCTTCGAATAAAAATATTTCCTTATATACATGAAAAAGTGAGAGCGATAAGATTTTAAAATAAAGTGAAAGACGATTAGTTATATGCTTATCTACATTATATGGATACGTGCCATATATCCATGCTCACTACATTATTTTAGAAATAACATCGATTATGTAACTGTCTATTTATCTGAGATAAAAATGACTACGCTGTTTTCAGATAAAACCCAATACAATTGATGGCTGAGGCTGTCTATAATAAGATGGGCGGATGGGTAAAACCGTCTGTAAACTGGGAAACCACACATGGGAGATATGATACACTCAGTCCTCGATAAGTACCGAATGACAAATCGCTTTTTTCAGTTTGAGTAGATAATTGTGAAGTACATAATATTTTCTAGTACAATAACAAGCATACTCGTGTACCTATCAAAACTCAATGTGCTTAGTAACTTATGAATTTTGAAATGATCCTCACTTTGTAACTTTTGCAAAAATTTTACATCAATTCCCAATTCTCGTTGAGTTATTTTTAACTAACTTCAAAATCAAAATTCTACCTGTATGTATGTAATATAGCCAGAATTGCACACATTTTAACCGACTTAAAAAAAAGGAGGAGGTTCTCTATTCGACTGTATGTTGTTTTTTTTTTGTACGTATGTTTTTTTTGTGCGGTTACTCCGTCAATAATGAATCGATTTTGATGATTCTTTTTCCGTTAGGAAGGTCATACTTCAGAGGTGGTCCCATATAAATTATACTGAAATTGGTTAATTTTTTGTTGAAATGATAATTTTATTGGGGATTAAACAATGACGTCATCCACGAATACGAATATAATGACATTTTTTTAACTTACCATTACACACACACCTCATATGCAATAGTAAAATATTGGTTAGTAGGTCCAATAGTCAACATAAAACTATGATAAATTATTTAATTGACTTATGATAAATAACTTGATTCTCTTCAAGTTTTAATGGATTATGAATGAATGGTAGGCATTTATTACGAGCTATAGGGCTGAGATGTTGTATTATTTACTAACCGACTTCAAAAAAGTATGAATTATAAATAAACAGTTATGAATGTCTACCAATAATTTCCTTGATTTTTTGTAACGCTCTTTTCAACTACTTAATAGGAATATTATTTATTTCTTACTTTTTAACTTGACTTAAACGTCTTGAAGTCGGTTTTCGTATTTTTTCGGTAGCAATCTCTTGTGCACTAGTAGATAGTAGTTAATGAAAATTATTACATCCTGCCTCAATTTATTGTGGTATATGTCAAATGGGACATTTGACATATACCACAATAAATCAGGTACCTTTCACTTAAAAGGGGATGCACGCAGAATTCGTTTTGTCTTCTACGTCTTCGGACGTAGAGTAATAATCAACGAATTATTCCTAATTCGTTGGTAATAATGCCATCTGCCGAGGTTCCAAGATTCTTATCGTTCCTAGTGTAATTACGCGTACGTGGCATGTAGTTTCAAAGAGAGCTACCCGAAACTGTGCCGCACCGATCCGAGTAAGGACGAACAAGTGCACAAGCCAATCATCCGATTTTTACTTTCTCGTATACGTAGTACAGAGGAAGTCTTGTAATCGTAAAAAAATTAGACTTCGAGATTTTGACGGATTTACACGTTTTGGACCTCCCTGAGTCCAAAAATATTTTTTTTTGGAATTATGTCTGTGTGTGTGTGTGTGTCTGTGTGTCCCTGTGTGTGTCTGTGCGTTAGCACGATAACTCGAGCATACCTAAACTTATTGCAACCTAATTTAACATACGTGTATGACATCAAAATATAAGGTGTCTATCCAATTGTGAGCCGTCGATACCGAAAGTTAAGCAACCAAGTGCGCGGTCGGTACTCGGATGGCTGACCAAAATTTAACACGCATGTATGACATCAAAATATAATATAATATAACATCTTTGAGTCGTTTCCGGTATACGAGAAAGTCAAGGGGAGACCACTCCCGGTTTCTTTTTATGCCACAACGGACCGTAAAAAGTCGGACTGCCGGACAGTAAGATTCCTGGTAGTGCACAAACGCCCATAGAGCTGTGACAGCGTTTGAAAACTCGAATACTATGGGTACAATAATCACTGTGGAATACAAAATTTCAAAGAGTTATCTCGTTTACATAATATATAGGAAAATTTGTGGTGATAAAACTGGTGATGAAAGTGATATGCCTGACATACAAGGTAAGAATCATCTTCAGAAGATGAACTACCGCTTGCTGCCTACGGTGTTACTTATTTAGGCAGGGTTTAGAGAGGTTGTGGCAGACCTGGTGTCTCTTGCATTGCAGTTTGGACATGATGGACATCTGAATTATTCAGTGCCAGTTGAAGGTGACGTCTATGATATTGAGTGGACAAACATAAGTATCAATGTAGACTGCAGTAGAATTGAACGACGAAGTCAACAAAATGCGTTGAAGAAGGTTTTGGGGTCCTTATGCAAAACGGTATGTAGAAGACAATAATGTGTTATCGGCTTAGAGACTACTGATAATCATGGCACATCAAGCTATCAGGAAATGCATGTCTCGCCATAACTACATTCTTCGGCTCATGAACCAATTTCAAGCTGTAAGTTTATTTTTGTGTTGCTGAAGAAAAGTTCTTCAAAAAATAAAAGAAAACAATGACAAATTAACAAAAAATGCAAGAAAAATCGTACCTTCTTGTGACTTTTGCACCGTTATGTGACAATAATGCTTGTATAAAATGTATTAAACATGCAACATGTAAAAAAAACTAATGTAGGCATTACAAATGGCTTAATTAATGGAATCACTAGGTGGTAGACCCATATGTAGGTTCGTCTGGGTAGGTACGACCGCCTTTCTTATTTCTGCCGTGAAGCGTTTCGGATTGAAGGGAAAGGTAGCCAGTGTAATTACTGGGCATGGAGGGCATATCATCTAAGTCCCCAGGATGGCAAACGCACTTGCGGTGTTAAGTGATTTACACTTAATATTGCAAGTGTCTATAGGCGGCGGTGACCACTTAACATCAGGTAAAAAAAAAACATATTTTTTAAATTCATAGTATAGCGGTAGTTATTATCATGTCTATTAATTTTTAGTTCCTTAGTTCCATGTTTTGGGAGTATTCAGTACCTGCCGTCATTTTGACGGTTGCGGCCCTTGTCTTGTAGGTACGCCACAACAAGCGGCCCTTCTAGTGTAAAAAATCGTAAATACAAATGGGAGCAATACGGTTTTTAATATTTATGATTAAATTTCATGAAATGTACTAGTAGTTACAAATAATATCTACATCCCTAATTCATGTATCAAATAGAACGGAAATGAGTTTAAAGACGTGAATAACGTATTGGATAAGGGGGCTGACATGACACATAAGCAAAATAGACACAACTTGAATTTCATAACATAAAATTTATTAATTTGAAAAATTTAAATGGCCACGATATTTTTGAATGAGTGTAAAATTTATTGTATAACATAACTACTTTTCATTATTGCGTTTATTTCAAAAACGAGTTTCAACCACAAGCGTTCACTTTTCACTTAAACCCATTTTATAATTTAACGACTGAATGAAAACGAATGATCAGTAATTCAATCCATTAAAACGTAAATTAAGTATCCTTGACATGTTAAACTACCAATTAGGTACACCCATGGTACACCGAAAGCATGTTTAGGAATAACTAATCAATTATGATTCACTTTTGTAATATAATCTACAATTATTATGCAAAATTATTAATCTCTTGAACAATTTTTTCGTTATTTTTGCTTTCTCGTATACGTAGTATAGAGAAAGTCTTGTAATCGTCAAAAAATTCGACGTCGAGATTTTGACGGATTTACACATTTTGGAGTCCAAATTTGGAGCACATAAAAATTTATAATTCCATAAAATAAGACTAGGTATGTTTACGTTAAATCGAACTAGATTTTGAATGCATTCTATATTAAATAACTTTTTTAGTTGTAATAGGAAATAATTCTCACCTGGTCTTAGTGGAGATGCGGAATACAATTGTGTCACATGCTTACCTAGAAGTAGCCTATTCACCTTGAAGGCTTCCAAGTTATCATTTTCAGGGAATATATCAGCAGGCAACTACATTTGAAACAGAAATAATAAACATCTTAAAAGTACTTTGCTTGGAATCGGCTTCTTAATCGATACACTGAAAATAAAATTAAAATTTGGACAAAAAGTTGACCTTAAATAATTGTACAACTAAAATTGAATGGTAAAGTTTACAAAACGGTACTATACAACGTGTAACAAAATCAAGCACACCCCAAATGTAGTTAGTTACTAAATTAAGTTAGTCATTTAGAATTTAATCATTTATGTTTAATAAACTTTCGCTATCGTGGTTGAGTGGTCAGTATAGCTGCCTACACATTAAACGGTTCGGGTTCGAATCCTGGTATATTAAAAAATTACCGTTATCCATAACACAAGTTCTTAGTGATACTTACTTTGCGCTAGATAATTGGTATTAGCGTGGAAATATATTAGTATTATATTATGACATTTAAAATACACAAAATTATATTTCTAAATATTTTTTTATCCTTCTTATAAATGAATAATATGGAAAAGTCTACGCCGATTTTTGCCGCCAATTACAGGGAGTGCGTTACTCCTGTTACTACATCTCGTATAAACAATAATCTACAAGTACCTCACACAACATGTGATGACGGCAGAGTGGAATACAATCATTCCATATCCTCCAATGGGTATCGCAGAAGACGACTAATCGATCAGCAAAGGGGTCATGATAATCTCTACTCTGTCCACCAATCCTCATTGGGCAAGCGAGATGAAACACTGCCCGAGCCTCCTTCGATGACAAGGAGAGGCCCAGCAGTGGGTCGAATTACAAAGGCTGTTATGATGATGACCTCACACAACAACCTGTTTAAAATAACTGACTGAAATTGTTTTATTTGCGTATTAGTAACAACTTACAGGGTCTACGTGATATTTCAAGTTATGACATAGGTATCAAGATATACGTTGTATATCAAGAATGTAGCCCTGAACTGCTCTTCATTTAGAAAAATAGAAAACACGATGCAGTTAATCATGATAATATCAACACATGTAGGGGCGTAAATCCCAAGATATATCTAACAAATTTCTGTACATTACCAATGTCAAGTGTTGTCTGACCAATCGCATTCTGAATTTTGAGGAAATTCCGAAATGAAGACGCCTCTGAATATCAATGTTATGAGATAAAAGATAGATACGTCACAACAATTTGACGATATATAGGAAGCTTCTTAGACATATTCGGTTATTATCATTGCGATTGATTGTTCAATACGTTTGTGTTCTATATCATTTTTGCTTCACCACACAAAATCAGGTAAATATATCGTAATTTAATCAGATTACTTAAAATAAAATAAAAAAGGAATTCCTAAATAATAATGAGCTAACTAAGCAATGTATATTCAATAGTGTCTCGCTATGCTCAAATAAGCCTTACAGACTTGAGAGTAATGAACAGCTCTATTTTACATACTAGAAAAAATACACTGAAAAAAAATCGGCCTGCCTCAGGCGGGAACCGAACCCAGGATCTTCCGCAATCCGGGCGGCTGCGTTAACTACTACGCCACCGAGGCTCTGCTTTCGCTGTCAAAATTTGTCAGTGCTTGGTGCTTATGTTTTTATGGTAAACATTGTTTCATCAAATCTTTGAAATGTGCACTTCTAAGATCTGAACGAAATATTTTAGCAAATATTTGACGCCCAGATGAAACTACCTTTGTAAACGCAACTGCGTTTGTAAACGCAAAAAATCTTCCTTGCTCTATTTTAGTTAAATACCTGGATATTATATAACACCAAATTAACTTTATACGATTTTGTAAAAAAGCATCTGAAATATATTTAAAAATAGAACGACCCATTCCTATGAAGTGACGTTGACGTTTAAGTTTCTTTTCTTCTTCTTTTTGAATGGCGTTAAGGCTAGTGTTGCCATTTGCCATAAGTTTCTTTTTGGAAAATTGTAAAAGTTCAAGGAGTTCTTGTTGTAAAAACACGTGTTGAGAGACTCCATTGTTAATTCAATCTACCGTACAATTTACTGTAGAATAACTATTTTCACTCGACTTTACTAAATGCTTATTGCTTAGCCATATATACTGCACCTACCCCATATAATATTGGCCTCAGGGTAGGAAAGAAAAGAAATGGCTTTGAGAAATTTATAGTGGATGTTACCACCTCATCAGTTTTCAGATAAAAATGTTGATCACTGAATGATTTACATATACATTACCGTTTTGCACGACACGCTATTATGGCAATTGTCGTGTAAAAACAGTAATGGGAATGTGATTCACAATAATTCATCACTTTCAACTTTCATAAAAAGTTAGCGAATAGCCCCCTTGGAAATATGAGCCATACAAACCAATCCCAAAAGTAACAATCCTTCAGTAAAGAAACAAAAGCTGAAAACCAGGATAGATGTTACCTCAGATTAAAATCATCTCGGCAGTCCGGGTAATTTATTAATCGTAGTTGGTAAATAAATTAAGCAGATGAAGATGCAGAGAATATCATAAATATCTTTAAAACGTTATTTTTAGTAAGCATCTGTTGCTCTATTTGTCGTATATTAAAACTTCTTTCTTATTTACAGAAATGGCTGGACCAAGCGAAAGCCGTGAGCAAAAGCCTTTCCGTCCCCCCGCATATGAAAGGCCATACATTCCACCAGTATTCCCTCGTGAAAAACAATGAAACGCCTTCATTGTTTCCTCAACATGGATATTCAAAATCTTAAGTACACATATGTTACAAAATTTCCAAACTATATGAAGACTAATGCTATGGAAGAAGCAATGGAATTACTTCAATGTTTAGGTCCAAATAATGTTAGCATTATTACAGATTAATGTCTTCGTAAGAATAGTATCGCCAGTTATCAACAACAGTCATCTCAGAAGAAGGAGTTTCGCCTGAGTTCTTCTTGTAATAACATGTGAAAGATTTAATTTTTAACTTTAATTAGCGTGCCATTTATTGTTACTGAACTTTCAGTTGATATCGGGAAAATGCTCATTGTTATATCTTGAAGCTGTTAACTTAAAAAGAAGGAGAAGAAGAATTAATAGCAGATTCTACTATTAATTCTTCCTATTCTTCTTTCTACTAAGTAGATCCATAGTTATATTTAGTAAATCTAAATCAAAGCGGTTTCTTACGGTGCGTAATTCTGCGCTGTTTCGCACAAAGCCAACGACCACTGACAGCTATGCGTCTGACCAACCCCGAGCAATTTAAAAAAGTGCGTATCGGTCGATGTGGTTTGTAAAATTCATACTCATTTTGTAGCTACGTCGTATTGACATCGCACATCCTTTGAAGTCATATTATAAGATCAGACGCAACTACGGCGCACCTCTACAACTCTACATATAGGCTACGCTGCCACAAAGGACAATCCCATTTATTGGAGTGTCACTACATACTGTTAACATTATCATATACAGTGGTAAAACGTCACAAGGAAGATGTAATACTCTGGGAGCTCAAATGCATTTACGCATCGTCCCTGCGGGGTGGTGTCAAACGCAGGGGTTGTTTGGGACTCGAGGTAAAGGCGCTCCCTCCATACCCATTAAACATCCTCCCCGGCCTGACCTTCAGTGCGCTTGGTGCAAGTTTTAGCAGTTATGAGTTTTTACAGTAACAGATACTTTTCATCATAATAATTATACTCGTACCTATTAGAGTACAGCCGTGAGAAGCTCTATATTTGTAATTTAATTTTAAACCTTAATGATTTGTTTATTAACGTTTCAATAACAAACCTTGTCTGCATTACAATTACGCAGGTGAATATGACATATTTTAATTATAGGTAGCATAAAGTAAGTGGAGTAAGTACTGTTATTGTAAATAAAACACATTTATTTTTGAATCTATGAATGTTAACTTATTAAAGAAATTTTAAGTTCAACCATCAAAATATTTTAGTTTAATGTGATATGTCTTTGTTTGATTAAAAATGTGTATTATGTTATAATAATTTATGTATTGTCCAATACGTGTAAATAATTTCAAATTTTATTTTAAGCTAGCAATTGTATTATAGAATCTCGATTTTAAGTAAATACATAATACATATATTTTACTCTTTTTTTTAATTCTCAAATAATACAGACCTAAACAGCAAACCAACACAGCTAAATATTATTATACCTACAAAGGTACAACAGAAATCCCCTGTGTGGTATTTAGAAACCTGATGTTAAGGACGTGCCCTCGATTTACGTTAAAATTGTCACATTTTATGGATTTTTCAGACCTAATTTTGAAGCAATGTGAACAAACTTTGCAAAGAAATTACTTAATATTAAAGGAAGATTAATTCATGATTAAAACCACTGTAGTTAAATATTTTTAATTTATAGTTTTTTAAAGCAAGGCAAATCTTATAGCGTAGTTTAACGAAAATGCAGTTTGGAGCTATCTTTCAGATGAAATACCAGCAAAATAATGGCAAACAATACTTTGCGAAAATTGTTTTTTCAATTGAAAATATAGGTACTATTCTAAACCACTATAGAGCCCAAATAAGTAAAAAATTGAGATAACATATTAAAAAGGGATACCAAATATTCTTGGTTCAAATAACATTTTACCCTCCGTGATAGCTTGGTTCTCTGACTATCTTCGCGGACGTCAGCAATGTGTTAGTGTAGCGATTCATTTTCAGACTGGTATCACCTCTTCGTTTATCAGTGTTCATTAATGATATTACTAAGTTTATGTCCCCTCCCTACCACTTCAATGCAGATGATCTACAGATTTATAGGCATTGTAGTTTGGACAAAGTCAATGCTATTGTAGACAATATCAATAATGACTTGCGTGTGGTAAAATCTTGGCGTGAATCTTTTGGACTAGTTGTTAAACCTTACTAGGTTTAACAACTAGTCCACTGCTAGTGACAATTATATCCACGTCACAGGCTATAATTGTCACTAGCAACCAGATGTATAAGTAACTTGAAGGCAGTAACATCACAAAGGTCTTATATGACTACGTTGATATACCATTTGCAGAAAAGAGCAAAGACCTCGGCCTGACGATCGATTGCACATTGTCTTATTCTTTGCATATCAACGAAGTTAGCCATCGTATGCACATCTCTCTTCTCTTGAGCGTCTTCAATACTTCCTGCCATTTAGGACTAAAGTTATGTTTGCTCAAAGTCTTCTACTCCCCATTCTCGTCTATGCTGATGTCTGGATACAACAGAGGAGCTACTTAACAAGTTAGTACCTCTACAAAATTTGGACAGCCGCTTCATTTTCGGTTTGTGGAAATTTGACCGTGTTTTTGAATTTCGCTCAAAGTGAACTTCGCCGAAATGTGCACATCCTTATCTTACTATACAAAATCCTCAACATCCTGGTTACTTGCGCTCCCGTTTTGATTTCCTTTCGTCTCGTTCTCGTCCTAAAAGTGCGTGTCACAAAAACCCTGGTAGAGAGAAAAGCAGAACGTCCTTCTAAATCCAAGTTTTTTGCCAGATCTTTCACTGTCCGCGTGTTATACATTTATGGAATAATTTGCCGATCGACATGAGAGAGAGTTCATCAGTATCTACTTTTAAACATAAGTTGAAAGAATACAACCTCTCAAATTTGTCTTAAGAGTATATATCAATTAATAAAGACATATGTATGTATTAAAAGATACCATACTTATTCTCAATAGTTAAAATTATAGTAAGAATTTAAATTTATAGATTGTATATGTAATTCTACGTAATTTTTATGTATGTTATACCTTACTTACGATGTATAATTATGATGTAGGTAATAATATTTGTCTTATACGAGTGTAAAAGACATGAACAGTCAAACGAGAATCATGTATTCTGCTCACCGCCATAACATTGTTTATGAAAACTTATTCTATACGTTATTTCTTAATTATTGTCCAAAGAAACATTATTTTTTTTTTTAGTATTTCATAACAAAAAATGGTTTCAAAACGTTAGCGTTCAATGTAGCTCACTCGATGTGCACGGACACTAACGAACGGGGCCGCGCCGTCTGGCAAAATCATCGCGGTTTTGCGAGTTGCGTGCGAGTTGAGCGTTTTACATTTCGCGGTACAATTTGCAATTTTTTTTAAGACCAAAAAATAAAAACATTTCCCAGCAATATTTTTTTTGAAATATGTCTTATTTTGATGTATAGAATACATGGTTCTCGTTTGACTGTTCATGTCTTTTACACCCAGTATATTGTTGGCATATTGTAAATTAATTTGACATATATTTTGGTAATTATTTGCTGTTTGTACACGTCAATCTCGCTTTCAAATTATCAAACTAAAGCTAGGGTTGGCTGGAAGAGATCTCTATTTGAGATATGTACACCTTTGTACATACTTTTCTAAGTGTATGTTTCTCTTACTCATGTGTACAATAAAGAATACAATAAATAGAAAACTGAGTTTTAATTTATAAATAATTCCACTCATCTCATCTCATTAAACACTCATGGATGCCTTTATTAATTATCCGTCAAAAACAGTTGTATAAGTATGATACTGTATGTGATAACATTCACAAAAGTGCCCAATATCATAGAGTAATCAAGCTTGAACAGGTTGTAAACTGTGAACTGCAGTCGCTCGGTGCCAACCAACTGCTTGAAATGCACCAGCGTGTTTTTTGTTGATTGATCTGAAAGGATAATATTGAATGAATGAAGAAACGTTTGACAAAAAAGGTAACAAAAATACAAGTATCTAGTTTTTATAGCTTATGCCAAGGTACAGGAATGCTTCGACGCTGATATTCTGCGGACACCTTGATATTTAACGCTGCAGATACCATAATACATATTACAATTAGCAAACAGTATAGTTGTTGGTGTTCCATTAATTTCAAAATGAGTAAATCAACGCATAAAGAATTTTACGTACCTACATATTATATACACAATCACGCTTATTATCCTAAAAGGGGTTGAGCAGAGCCTTAAGTAACATTTGGTCCAATAAAGCTACGTATTGCAATATGGGCCATGTAGTGCCTAACATAGTGACAGGTGACTAACCTATCGCCTATTGTAAGGAGCAGCAAACCCAGAAAGTAAGTAAACCTTCATCGACCAACAACTAGGACAGATGTCACACTCTAGGCTTTTTCTAGCAGAAGCTTTGCTAGACGCAAATGACTAAAATGTAACAGAAGTGGATTCCTAATGCGAAGATAGCTAGTGTTAGAGAAATCCTCGCCTTGCCGTTTGCATGGTGCTTCTTCAAATCTCTTTTGAATGACCCAGGAATGTGTGAAGGACGGAACAAGTGTGAATTCCATTTGTTTACCTACTGCGCGTGAACGCGGAAATTTGGCAAATCATTTCTCACAAATTTCTTAGTTCGCTTTACAATGGTAGCTGCAGTTTGTCGGTGACACCGTTAACAAGCACTGAAAGGATCAGGGAAAAGAGCTCCTCAAAGCACTTGCACATCCAGAAGTCCGTGTTAAATAAGCTTATTGTAAAAATGTTACGAAGGTTTTAGACTTAACACTAACTTTACAACACTTAAATGTTAGAATATGACTCTGTTACACCGTAAATGCTAATAAGCATGCAATTTCGCCGATACATACCACACCTATAATCAATAAGGTGTTTTACAATAATAGTGTTAGTAATCTCCACCTCCTTGCTTATTTGATCGTCAACATAAGAACACACCAAACACCATGTGAAAGGTAGGACGCACTTGATTACTACGAGCCATGTATGTTGCGCCTGAAACAATTATTTTTTTATACAAGATAAGTACTAATTAGTGCTCCGCTGCGGAAGATCCGCGACGACCCATTCAGTATAGCAGGCCTTAAGGTGTTCCCTCACCGGAAGCATTCGCATGTAATGTAACGTTACAATTACAAATTGAACCATTAGGTCATTTTTATTTATATCGGTGAGTGAGAAGAACCAAGCGTTACAGTGCGTTTCCATGTTATAAAGAGGAAAGATTTGTATTAAAGAAATCGAGAGTGGTTGACTTGACTTTCTCATATACCGGAAACGACTCAAAAGTTGATAGAAACCTTATATTTTGATTTCATTCGTGCATGTTAAATTTGGTTGCAATAAGTTAAAGCATACTCGAGTTATCGTGCTAACGCCCTGACACACCCACAGACATAATTCTAAAAACGGTATTTTTCAATACGGGTGGTCCAAAACGTGTAAATCCGTCAAAATCTCGAGGTCGGATTCTTTTGGACGATTACAAGACTTTCCCTATACTACGACTACGTATACGAGAAAGTAACAATACGAATAAACTCAAAAGCTACTAAACCAATTTTAATAAAATTTGGTACAAATATAGATAAGATGTAGAAAAACCATACTTCTACTACTACTACTTTTCATCACCTATTTCATCCTCACACAGGTCAAAATTTCAAAAACTGTTGAACAAATATTTATTTTTCTCTTATCAAGTGCCTAAATTCTCAATTTCATGGTTTAATCTTCACAAATGACAAACTTCCATTCCTTCCTTTCGTCCCTTATTTCAACCAATTTTATTTGTGCACCCGTGCGAAGCCGGGACGTGTCGCTAGTTTGTAATATTTTGATACAACTTGTAACAGCAATCTTCTCTTTTATACTTAAATAACAAAATCGATTTAATATTTCCGCGCGAAGCACAACGACCGACTTCGTCTGACATTGTGGAAACAGACACAATCTAAACAAAAGCAAAATCTGTAATGCTACATTACAGGCAAGCAGATACTTGTCAGTCTGAAAGGCAAAATTAATAACGTAATGCTCAAAGTCTAATCTGCAATGTTACATTGCAGTTACAGGCAAATACTTTTCAGTTAGGGAGGTCGAATTATAAAGTTCAAAGTCTAATCTGAATTATTAGATATATTACATGCGAATACTCCCGGTGAGAGAGCACCCTTATTCGCTGTTCATACGTAGAAGGTACGCGCATGCCCGGCTAATACAGCGTTAGTGTTTTTATTATAGAAAACGTAACAATTTTAGTTACGTTATGAGCTCAATTAGTATTGCAAACGTGATTTGCGCTTCTTCAGGATACGTTTTCTATACAAATTGAGTTCTGTTTTAACACAAAGAAAACGAACTCTACGGGTACCTGCTGGCTAACGCCGAGATCAGGGCCTGACTCATAAATAAAATTATTTTTGAGAATGGAATTAAATCTACGGATTTACTGCGCCAGACAATGTAATACTTGCAAAGTTTACTATCAGCACTATAATAAATATGTATAAAGGTACGCTGTGGTTACGCTAATTAATATTCCAATTCCATGCTAAGACAATAGACAGACTTACAAGTTAAGCATCAGCACAGATGATATAATACTATACTGTATCGGTAAGTTTTTCCCTATAAAATCGGGACATTCTTCGCCGCGTTAGACCATTTATTTACGGGAAATCCATTTACGGACCATACCGCACACTGGCGTACGGCGTGTGCGGGACTCACCGGCACTGAACAGCGCCGGTTCTACTCCGCTAAAACCCACCGGTGCCCTCCTAAGCCCTTATAGGGGCGTTTTGGGATCGGCGCACCAGAGTGCGCCATTACCAAAACCACACCATAGTACCATTACACCAAAACTCGCCACGTAAGACCTAAGAATGGACTTAAACATTTTTTTAAGATATTTGCTTGGTGGACAAGCCTACGGTCTGCCTGGTGGAAAGCAGTCACTGTAGCCTATAGACGCTTGCGACAATGACGTGACACTTCCCTACTCCGTGGGACTCTGGCAAACACTCACCTAGAGAAACACAACGCCACATAAATATTATGTTACTAGCTTTTGCTCGCGACTTCGTCCCCGTGTGGTTAAAATTCGAAAAATTGTAACATACCTATATCATTCTTAATTTTTAGCTAATAAGCTATATACCAATTGTTATGTATTTTACTATAAAATTTACGGCCGACCCTCCCATACAAACTTTCATCCACTTAGGGGTTGAATCTGGAGAAATTCTAAAACACCCCTTTCTTAATTTTTAATCGAAAGGCTATATTATTATGGATTTTACTTTAAAAATAACGGATTTTAATACAAAATGTCATCCCCTATTTTACCCCCTTAGGGGTTGAATTTCGAAAAATCCGGCCTTATCCCTTGCCTGCATTATAAAAGGAACCTCTGTACAATATTTAGTACAGGCAGAGTTATAATATTTTAATATTCTTACCTGTTTCCAAGCTATCCAAGAGACTCCGGCTACGGTGTTTGAAAATAATTCCCAAATAATCAGCATGATCTGGAAAATAAGTAAGTTGTGGAATTTATCCCTAATAAAAAAATGTGTTAGAATAATATCGTAGAGTTTATTAAAAAAATCGGGAGTGGTCTCCCTTTGACTTTCTCGTATACCGGAAACGACTCAAAAGTCGATAGAAACCTTATATTTTGATGTCATACGAGTACATACATGTTAAATTTTGGTCACCCATCCGAATACCGACCGCACACTTGGTTGCTTAACTTTCGTGATCGACGACTCAAAAGTTGATAGAAACCTTATATTTTGATAACATATAAGTTAAAGCATACTCGAGTTATCGTGCTAACGTGCAGACATAATTCCAAAAACGGTATTTTTGGACTCAGGGAGGTCCAAAACGTCAAAATATCGAGGCCGAATTTTTTGACGATCACAAGACTTCCTCTATACTACGTATACGAGAAAATAGCTAGCGCTCCACCAGCGACTTCGTCCACGTAGAGTTATTATTTCATCAAATATAGCCCATGTCAGTAAGAAATAATGTAACATTCTAATTATGAAAATTGATTTTTTAAATCAGTCCAGTAGTTTTTAATTTTATTTGTTACAAACATACAAATCTTTCCTTTTATTAATATAAGTTTAGATTGTTTTTTTTTAGTTGTAAAATCAGCTACGTTAAGTAGAAATTAATTTTATTTTTATACAATAATTTCTGCTGAGAATGGCAAAGACATGTTGTTATTCTTTATTAAGATGTAAAATTTTAGTTTCAAAATGGCTAGATATTAATTTCTTTAACCCTGTGAATTATTAGTTTTTTTTTATATATAAATAGTAACATTATTTGCAAATATATCTTGTAGCATTGTTTATTTATCAATTTTTCAAAGTCAACATCGTCATCTGACAAGTGACATTACGTTCCGTTTCGCATTAAGTTTGACATTTAGGCAAAGTGATAAATTCTATACCCAGCGACTTATAAAAAAAAAAAAAAAAGAAATAGTTCAGACGAAAGTTTCTTGTCTTGGTAAGTTGTATCATGTTTCAGTTCGATATTAGAGATTATGGTCGTCTGTATGGACTTTTTACACTTTGTTTTTGAATTGGGGCGCGTTAGAGCGTTTTCTATAGTCTCGTCATTATTTAGGTGACGTTAGGCTTACGGGGATCATATTAGTTGTTCAAAATTCATTCAAAGTAGTTATTCGCAAAAATTCGTATTGACAAGAATTTTTCGTTCATTCAGATGTATGGACTCACTTTCCTTTGCCTCAGATGTTAAAAAAACCATAGGTAGGCCGACCAATCAGGGACGTTTGTTTTTGCTTGTCAGATTATTCATTCGCATTTCGAATTTCAAATTCAAGGCTGAATTTATTTTGGAGAGATATTATAAACCTTCGTGATAATAACATATGCGAGGATTATATTAACGAAGGAGAACTATTTTCTAATTTGGAAGGAAGATAATTCCGTATTTACATAATATCCTGGAACGGATAAATAACCGTTAAGGAGTTAATAATTCACCCGAAAGGTAACTATAAAACTCTTATCGTTTTTCAATTATTCTGAAAGTTAAAAGTAAATTCTGTGATTGCCTTGATTTTGTGTTACAGTAAATTAGTAAATTCGGTTGTAAAAAACCGCCTCATCTTGTAAAAATTGCCTGACTACCTACTAAGGTAATTATATTTTGTCAAGTTTGAAATTTTAGGCAATGAATGATCTATTTGTTTAAATTATGAATAATTCACATCTCGAGAGATCATATTCTAAGTACTGTTGGTCGGGTTTCGTAATTGCTCAAAGATTTGCCGTTGTTTTATATTAGTTTTTGGACAAGTTGTGGTTCCAACTCCCTCTTGGGGTTTTATAATGAGTAGTGTAACATTTATTGATGTTGTTTTATTATGACACATCTTCAGGGTCGTCGGTACGGGTTTAGAGACCCAAATTTCCATTACAAATATAGTCGCCGGGTAGTGAAACCTGCGCAGAACCAGAGTTTGGAGTTGTGAGATCAATTTGGAAAGGTGACCGGTGAACTACAATATATAGAGAGAGCTAACTAGTGGCTGATCTATCAAAGCCAAGACACAACGCACTGATCCAGGTACACTACACTAACCAAACGGTAGCGGCTGACTGTCGAAGAGTTCTACAAATACTCTGCAGAAGGTTGTCTCATAACGCGTTTACTAATAATTTGTACATAGTAATACCCAAATTCCACTCGTTAACGATCAGAGCAGACTCCAGGACCCTACCTTTCATTATTTTTATGGTTGTATTTTACTATTATTTTAATATTAAGTTAGAAGGTCTAAATTGTGTAAAATCTAACTTGTGTAAACTAGGTATTTTCAAGGAAGAGAATTCTCACAAAGGTATATTATTTGGAATATGTAAATTGTAAGTAAATAACATTTCTAGTGCAACAAACAGAATATTGTCCACCCTAAATAAACATTGTACTGCCAAACCATCAAATTGTTGTTTCACTTCATATATACCCATTTAGGAAAGGAAAATACAACCAGTTGAAATCCAGTATTACAATCTATGTGGTTAAAGTGTTTGTTTTAATGTCGGTCAGATAACCGTCTTTTGCCTGCGTTTGTTCTCGTTTTTGGTGGTGTGAATAACATGCCCGCCTAACATTAGGGCTTACATGGCACTATGCCACAAACCACATGCTCAACAAAATGCAACTCTGAACAACACCGAACTGTATAGAATGTGTATATGACTGGCCAGGAATCCATGGAACACCTGCTTTGTGACTGCGATTCTATAGCCTGGTTTAGAATGAATATTATGGGAATAGTTTATCTAAGGCCAGAGCACTACAAGCTCAACATTTTTTTCTAGCACTACAAGCTCTTTAAGCCCATAAATATAGTTAGGCTGATGGATTACATATTAAAAGAGCGACAAGCGGAAAGGGGACACACGAAAGATGCCGATGGGTCCAAGACCACCCTGAGGATTGCTACTTAGTAACGATACCTAAATCGTAATTAAGAATACTATCGATTTACGGGGAACACTAACTCACTCAATCAAAATAGAAAAAAAATATTGTAAAATAATTTAAAATTTACCTGCAACCCATGCTGTGATTCTAAAAGATTGATGCAAACACTGATATCATCATAAATTCTGCTCAGAAGTTTGATGTCGTGCGGATGATTTAAATGATCAATGTTTAGAAATCCTTTATTAACATTCAAAATATATTTCAAAAATCTTGTTTTATTATTGTTAGTTTTGCCAGTGTCGCTAAGAAACGTTGACTTATTAGATAGATGATAATTTATTATTTTTAGTACCACCAATATTATATAAAAGTGAAAAGATATGTGAAAAATAGTCAAGAAAGTTGGTATTTTTGTAATCAACGTCAGAGGCAATTCGCTCATTAATATCTCCAAAATAATACACGTAACAAATACAACAATTTGTACTGAAAACCAGAAAATAATCTTGACGCTAATCATTTTCACGTTGATAACGCTAATTTTAAGGCGACTGAATATATTATTGATTGTATTGTACAGCTTGATACACACATAGTTTCCTTTTACGAATTCAATGAAAATTAAATTAACATTTATAATTAAATCATTCAAATCAGATAACACATTAAGGTTCTTTTTCAAATTAAACTGAAAATCTTTGACGGCGAATACGAATTGAGAGATAAAACAAATTATAATGATAACGCTCCATAATCTTTTTAAGTAATTTATACTGAACAAGTTTCCTGAACAATCGGTGCGTGGTTTTATTATTCCAAACACTGTGGAGATCCAGAGGAATATTCGTAAATGATAATAAAACATGTTTTCTTTTTGCTTCACCAGCAGCGAATAATGAAATCTAATGTTATCCCTATAGATTTTATTGCAAGATAAGACCCTCTTAATTACGTTTTAAAGACTATAATTAGAAATCAACAACTTGGAACATGGTATAAAAAAGCTTTCAACTAATTAGATATTATTAATCAATGTGAGTGAATATCCAATAGACGGACAAAATAATAACTACGTTAAGGAAATAATAAAAAACCGGCCAAGTGCGAGTCGGACTCGCACACCGAGGGTTCCGCCCTACAAACGCAGCGTTTTACAATTTATGACGTATTAAATCAAATTCTGAGTTCACGGGAAGTACCTTGTAGGTTTTGATTCCCTAGCGTGTGACGGAAATTCGTCTAAGGTGTCGGTATAAACTGCTGTATCTTTTGATCGCGTTAACTTAGAAGTTTGATTTTTTCACTGCTTAAAGGGACAATAGACCTAGGTATTTGGTATAAATTTCAATTTGATACCTTTATTCGTTCGTGAGAAATAAGTAAGTTTCATTTTAATAAAATATTTTTATTATATTACTAGCTGCCCGGCCACGCGTTGCTGTGGTAATTTCATACTACTGACCTGTAACATTGTATCTGCAGTAAAAAAAAATGATTACTTATCAAGATAAAAACTATCCTATCTCTCAAGTTGGATCAAATTGCACACGGTGTACAAATTTGATTGAAATCGGTTAAGTGGTTTAGGAGTCCATTGAGGACAAACATTGTGACACGAGATTTATATATATTAAGATATAACTAAAAAAACTGTGATTTTCGCAATTTTTCCTATATTTGCATTATGACAATGCTTTATGCCAAATTTCAAGATTCTGAGTTTACAGGAAGTATCCTGTAGGTTTTGATTCCTTTGCGGGTGTTGGTTTGTCTAAGGTGTCGGTATAAACTGTTGTATCTTTTGATCGCGTTAACTTAGAAGTTTGATATTTTCACAGCTTAAAGGGACAATAGACTTAGGTATTTGGTATAAATTTCAATTTGATACCTTTATTCGTTCGGGAGAAATAAGGTAGTAAGTTTCATTTTATTAAAATATTTTTATTATATTATATAACTAAAAAAATGTGATTTTCGCAATTTTTCCTATATTTGCATTATATGACAACGCTTCATGCCAAATTTCAAGATTCTGAGTTTACGGGAAGTATCCTGTAGGTTTTGATTCCTTTGCGAGTGTCGGAAATTTGTCTAAGGTGTCGGTATAAACTGCTGTATCTTTTGATCGCGTTAACTTAGAAGTTTGATTTTTTCACTGCTTAAAGGGACAATAGAGTATTTGGTATAAATTTCAATTTGATACCTTTATTCGTTCGTGAGAAATAAGGTAGTAAGTTTCATTTTATTAAAATATTTTTATTATATTATATAACTAAAAAAATGTGATTTTCGCAATTTTTCCTATATTTGCATTATATGACAATGCTTCATGCCAAATTTCAAGATTTTGAGTTTACGGGAAGTATCCTGTAGGTTTTGATTCCTTTGCGAGTGTCGGAAATTTGTTGAAAATATCGACATAATCGGCTTTATCTTTTGATTGGCTTGGCTTAGAAGTTTGATATTTTCACAGCTTAAAGGGACAATAGACCTGAGAATTTCATGTGAATTTCAGCTTGATACGTCCACGCGTTCTTGAGATAAAGGGTCTTGACAGACAGACAGACAGACAGACAGACGGACAACAAAGTGATCCTATAAGGGTTCCGTTTTTTCCTTTTGAGGTACGGAACCCTAAAAAGGCCACATTACACGGTTTGACACTAATCCAATAATTTCAAATCCAATTTCTAAATGCCTTTAGTGGAAAAATTCTTGGTGTAAACAAGCAAAAAGTTAAAAAAAACTGTAACCCAGCTACGGAATAAAGAAAGGAATGATATCGGTTAAATTCGGACATTACAAACTCTACTCCTCCTATAGCTAAAGTCGGTTAAAATGTAGCTGTTGGATTTGGCTGGGTTCGCCACAGCTTCAGCGAAAACGCTACTATTAGATGCTACGGAGGATATAATAATAATAATTAATAATAATAATTTATTTTTAGGATTATACGTAAATACAACCATACATACATAGACTGCTAAAATCATACCCTTCCTTTTGACTTCGCGTATAGGTTTTGGGTAAGTTTATAATGGAGCATCTAATAATTTTGATAATTGAATTTTAAAAAGTTATGTACCTAATGACTAGATTTCATAAGTGATATCTTAAAATGAATACCTAATGGATTAAAATAAAAGAAAAGCAATGTAGGTAAAAAATCTACGATGTAGTTTAGCAATAGCGGTCCTTAAAAGAAAGAAAACACTATTTAGATAAACAAAAGTTCTTGATTATTATTTTTATGTACAAAATTTTTTTCTGTTCGTTTTTTTTTGTCACTGAACTAATAGACGTTTGACCGATTTCATATTTTTCTTTGTAGCAGTATAATGTCTGTTATTCCGTGTTTATATTAAACTAGCGACCCGCCCCGGCTTCGCACGGGTGCAATGCTTATGTAAATATGCATTTATTATACATATAAACCTTCCTTAAAAATCACTCTATCTATTAAAAAAAACGCATCAAAATCCGTTGCGTAGTTTTAAAGATCTAAGCATACATAGGGACAGACTGACGGCGGAAGCGACTTTGTTTCATACTATGTAGAGATTAGAATGTTTTCGCATACTTTTATAACAGCTTTTCAGTAAAAATTAGTTATTATTGTTAGAAAGTGTATTTCAATACCAATACAATGAATCAATTCGATATACAGCGATTCGTCGAAATACTCCAAACATCTTGACACATACCATACACATAGGTATCTTATCTATTGCTAACAGATATGATATTGACGACGCAGAGTTATGAACAAAATACACGACATAAGTACTTAGCGTATTGAAGTATTGTGACGTGTACAAAACAATAGATTCATTTTAAGCTTTCGCTAAAATGTCATGTAAGTATTACATTTTGTTTTTGGCTGTACTTAGTAACCGTCAAGGTTTATTTTATATAAAGATCTAGCAAATGATACTATTCTACTTGATGATAAGAAGAAGTCCAAATGCGAAGATAGCTAATATTAGTGCTAGAGATAAACCGCCGCGCTATTAACCCTCGCCTTGCAGACCTGCAAGGTGCTTCGCGCCTAGGATTATAAGAACAATTAAATTCAGGATTCAAAAAAATAAATAACAAGCCGAATATATTTTTCTTCCCGCTTTGATTATTATTTATACGGTGTCCCTATGCTATGAATGTCTAACCGTGCCCTAATACCACCTCCCTACCTATAGTGTGTTCTGGAATACCTCTAACATTGTGAATTTGTGACGTGATCTTGTCGTGTTAAAGTATTGGAAATAATGTGACTTTAAAAAGAATTAATGTCATCGTGTTCGAGAACGATTCTTGTAAAATGCGAGATTGAATATTCCCTTTGTAGTACCTAATTGATTGTGAATTAAATTACTATTACTCTTCTGCTCCCCACAACTCTTCCTCTTATAAAAATTGTGACGAATTTTTCATTTCCCATCAATTCTGTCTACTTATAAGTATCTATATGTTATAGTCAATAATCGAAGACCCGGTGCTCGACGCTCCTAGGTTTGCCATAGAGCCTTAGTCAAAGTACAAACCCAGGGCCGGATTTAAAGGTCTGGAGGCCTCGGGGCAACAAAGGAGTGGAGGCCCCTTAGCCCCAAATTATTTTCCAAATAAAATGAACAATTTTTTTCAATCGAGTTTTCGGTTAAAAAATAGGCATACTTCTTTACGACCTTTAATCAACGAACAAAATAGAAAGATATTATTATTATTATTTATGTAATCATGTTTGTACAAAGTACCGTAGGTAAAGGTAAAACGCGAAATAAAATATGAAAGGAAAAGTTGTTTACTGGTGTTTACTAGTCTGAATTTGAATATTTTTTTTTCCGAAGTCTCTATTGTGGGGGCCCCTCTTTTGTGGAGGCCCTGGGCTGTAGCCCCGCTTGCCCTCCCCTAAATCCGGCCCTGTACAAACCAATAGCGTATATAACCTTTGACTAACGAATTTTCAGCTAATCCTAGAAGTGACTATCCCAGCATCCAAACGGCGCAATATTATGCCGTAATTAATATAAAAATGTCGGTACTGACAACTCAAAGATTAACATTCAAATACCGATACTCAAATTGATGAGATAGTGGTTTGACTAGTTTGGCTAGTCAAACCTTTTTGGAATAAAAAGAAATATTTACTCTATACAAATTTACACAATCGGTAGGTTCAGGGTTTAGGACCAAGCGATGGGCAGTTTAATTTAGGTGATACATTTATTTATTTTAAATTTTCTCCAGTTCGGCGATCGATACAAAGCAAACATGCAACAAGTTACAAGTGTGGTACAAACTGACGGGTATCACCTACATCACTCTCTCCTTCAATAGTCGGCCCCTTTTGGTAAAAAAAGACGGTGAACCTACCGATCATACAAATAGTAAATTAACCTACAAATATTTCGTGTCAAAAAATCGTTAGTCAAAGGTAGAGAGACACTATTGGTTTGTACTTTGACTAAGGCTCTATTCCAGACCTGAGGTTTGACTAGCCAAACCTAGGAGCGCCGGAGTTTAAATGTTTGACTATAACATTTCATAATATAAGACAAAGTAGCATTCTGCGTCTGTCTGTGTATCGCCTACAAAGGCACAACCCTTATGATATAGTGCTGAAGAAGGGATAAAAATCGAATGTATTATTGAAATCACTCAGAGTCATGAAAACAATAAAAATAAAGCCTACTTTGCCCCATCAGAATTTAATAGGAAACAACAAAATATTATTATTTTTCGAACGTTTTCCAGCAGCATGGATACTCGTATAAGAATATAAAAATACAAATTTTAATTAAAACTATATCTAGCCGGTCCACAGCATTAATAAAATCCATACGTGTATAATTTAACGTTATCATAATATTACAGGTAAAAGTCTAAGCGGGTGATAAATACTTACATTATTATCTTAAAAGCAAGTATTGATAGTACTTATTACAATTTAATTCTTCTTTTGAACAATTTCTCATGTCTATTATTAAGTTATCGCGTAATAATTTCTATGGAATCATATTTTTTTACAATGTCGATAATGACCAACTGGTAAAATTGTAATTGCCATGTCATTAGAATATTATTATTAAACACTATTAATTATAGGTGTTAGCTTAGATGTTAGTAACTTTTACTGTATAGGTACTGTAATTAAATGTGAATAAAAAACTGAGCTGTGGATAGTCATCAAAATTAGACTTACAAAATACCCAACACGCGAATTTTTTTTTCTAATATAATCTATCATCATAACAGCCTTTATAATTCGACCCACTGCTGGGACACAAGGCCTCTCCTTGTCATCGAAGAAGGTATAGGCAGTAGTCCACCACACTTGCCCAATGCGGATTGGTTGACGGAGTATAAGTTGATACCCCTTTGCTGATCCATTGGTCGTTTTCTACGACACCCATTGGAGGATATGGGGTGATGCTATTCTACTCTGCCGACATCGCATGGCTAGATATAGAAAATATAATCTATGTTAATTATTTGAATGAAAGAAAACGGGATTTAAACCACGTACCTTTGATTTTTGGTTATCCAATGGATCCAATGGATTAACCAAAAATCAAAGGTACGTGGTTAAAATCCCGTTTTCTTTCATTCAAATGATAGTGACCACGTTAGCTTAAAACAATACATATGTTAATTATGAATTACAATTAGTAGTACACACTGGTACACCAACAACCTACCTCGTCTATCCTGAAGGAGTGCCAATCACCTATTGTACACTTCGTTTTCTTTTTGATTAAAACGTTTATCGGTAATATAATAAGGAATATTTTGTCTATCTATATACCTCATATTTATACAAAGATATTACTTTGTTAGTCGGTAATCAAATCTAATAGATAGTTTAGTAAGTAATGTAGACGTTTCTGTTAAACTAAAGCAGATAAGATATTAGTAAAGTAAATGTAAACCAATATACTAACTGCACTAAGAATGGTTGTGAAAAGATGCAATCGTATTCGTGCATTTTTCTCGCACAATATACTTTTAGTGGAAAATCATAGTAATATTCTTCCTATTCTTCTAACACTTTAATATTCTTGAAAAATAGTAGGTACCACAGAACACAAACCTCTTTCTGTGTTCTGTGGTAGGTACCTATCTATATAAAAATGAATACTGACTGACTGACTGACTGAATGACTGACTGACTGACTGACATATCAACGCACAGTCCAAATCGCTGTTCCGCAAACGTAGGTTCCTTATGAGGTCCAGGGGTGCACTAAGAAAGGATTTTTGGAAATTCACCCTCTAAGGTGTAGAAAAGGGGGTGAAAGGTTAGTATGGAAATCCGTCATTTTTAAAGTAAAATCCATTAAAATTGGTACATGGCCTTTCAGTTACAAATTAAGAAAGTCATATTTTAAGATTTTTGGAAATTCAATCCCTAAGGGGGTAAAATAGGGGATGAAAGTTTGTATGGTAATCCGTCATTTTTATAGTAAAATCCACAAAAATTGGTATGTCTTTTCCGTTAAAAATAAAAAGTAAGTATTTCTTAAAAATCTACCCTTAAAAATAGGGGATGAAAGTTTGTATGGGAAATCCGACATTTTTATAGTAAAATCCATAAAAATTGGTATTGGCTTAAGTGAGAAGAAATAATAAGAAAATTAAAATGCTGCCCTAAGTAACTATTCTACGTAGACGAAGTCGCGGGCAAAAGCTAGTACTTCATAATTATCTAATAGTAGTAAACAAAATGGTAGCATGTTTAGTTAACCATGTTTAGTTACAAACAAAGTGATGAGAAAGGATAACAAAATGAAAGACAGAAAATAAGATGGATAGACTAGTGAATGATGATTTGTACAAAAAAGAGTGATAATTTTTAGATGATGACTCATCGAGAAGATATAGTTTCTAAGCAAATAAATAATATGTATTTGTATAAAAATACATATTACATCGACCCAAAAAATAAAATTGAGAGCAGATCAGGCAAATATGATTTAGTTAAGAGCTTTTACGCCACCGATTTTAGATATTTACAACATACAAAATTTTTACCACTATTGATAAGTACAAGCATTGTGTGACACACGACATGACCTCTCCGGCAAGCCTCACGCATGACAGAACGATTTGAAAGTACCACGTACCACGTTACAACTTTACGCGGCCTGTTTTATGCTGATCTTTAAAAAATTGTAAAAAAAAAAGATATTTACATAAGAATATTTATTTACTTTTGTAGAGCAATAGTTCATGGATAAAAAGAATCTGAAAAAGTGTCGATTTTCAATCTTTACCAGACCCAGGGGAATGGCTATAGCAGTAACAATTATTTTATAAATGTGTCGTCTTAAAAACGTCTTGTACACGTAATTTAGAAATATATTATTTGCAGTCTACGGCGGACCGCCCCACGGCCCACCAGGCCCGCCACCACCACATGGGACTAACATCGCATTCGTGCCAGCTCCTGTTATGATGCCGATATACCCTCCGCAGCAGCCTCCTCCACCTCCAACTAACCCGACGTTTGTCAACAACTATTACTACCCGCAACAGCCACCTGAACCTGAGCCGGTGCAGGTGCAAGTAGTCGAAGGTTAGTTGGTAACATTAATGTAAATATTTCCAACTCTAAGTAATCTTTAAACAATACATTATATAAAACTAGCGACCCGCCCCGGCTTCGCACTGGTGCAATGCTTATGTAAATATGCATGTATTATACATATAAACCTTCCTTAAGAATCACTATATCTATTAAAAAAAACCGCATCAAAATCCGTTGCGTAGTTTTAAAGATCTAAGCACACATAGGGACAGACAGACGGCGGATAGCGACTTTGTTTTATACTATTAGGTTGGGGAAAAAGTCTTTTCGCATTATAGTATGTATAAACTTGTAATAAAATCTCTTTGGCTATACTATTTGTATCTGGCTGGTTTTGGTATCATTGAAAGTTTAAATTTTAAAGAACATAATTCCAAATTCAAATTAGGAAAATGTGTGATTTTCATTTGTTTTTCGTACCGCCAAGATGAGTGAACCTAATGAAGAAATTCGATACATTTTAAAATTTTACCACAAAAAAGGTAAAAATGCAACGCAAGCCGCGAAAAAAATTTGCGATGTTTATGGACCTAGTGCAGTGTCTGTGAGAGTAGCACAAATTTGGTTTAAGCGTTTTCAATCCGGAAATTTTGATGTCAAAGATGCACGTCGCTCTGGTCGCCCTATTACAGATAAAATGGATGCCATTTTTGAAAAAGTGGAGCAAGATCGGCATGTCAGTAGTTACGACGTAGCTGAAGAACTGGGAATTGACCACAAAACAGTTTTGGCGCATTTGAAAAAAACTGGGTACACAAAAAAGCTCGACATTTGGGTACCTCGCGAGCTCACTGAAAGAAACCTAATGAACCGTGTACTCATTTGTGATTCTTTATTACGACGTAATGAAACTGAACCATTTTTGAATAAGCTGATAACTGGTGATGAAAAGTGGATCACGTACGACAAGAACGTGCGAAAAAGGTCGTGGTCAAAGGCCGGTCAGGCTTCACAGACTGTGGCGAAACCCGGGTTAACTCGCAACAAGGTGATGCTGTGTGTGTGGTGGGATTGGAAGGGCATTATTCATTATGAGCTGTTACCACCAGGCAGGACCATCGATTCTGAACTCTACTGCGAACAACTGATGAGATTAAAGCAAGAAGTTGAGAGGAAGCGGCCGGAATTAATCAACAGAAGGGGTGTGGTTTTTCATCATGATAACGCTAGACCTCACACATCTTTAGCCACTCAGCAAAAATTAAGAGAGTTTGGCTGGGAGGTGTTAATGCATCCGCCGTATAGTCCTGACCTTGCACCTTCAGATTTCCACCTGTTTCGGTCTCTTCAGAATTCTTTAGGCAGTGTCAGGTTAACATCACGAGAGGACTGCCAAAACCACTTGTCGCGGTATTTTGACCAGAAGTCCCAAAATTTCTATAGCAATGGGATCATGTCCCTACCTACAAGATGGCAAAAAGTTATCGAACAAAATGGTACCTACATACTTTAGTTAAATGTAAATAAACTATATTAAAAAATGTTTTGAATTTTCTTAAAAAATGCGAAGAAACTTTTTCCCCAACCTATTATGTAGTGATGATGCCAAGTCCTGACTGATTGACTGATTAACGCCCAGCCTTTAGACCTAGATAGCTGAAACTTTGCACAGAGATTAATTCCTTTTTTATGTAGGCAAGGGATAAGGATTTTCAGAAATTCAACCTCTAAGGGGGTAAAATAGGGGATGACAATTTGTATAGAAATCCGTCATTTTTGTAGTAAAATCCATAAAAATTGGTATATATTGCTTTTCAGTTAAAAATAAGAAAGATGTAATTTAGAATTTCTCAAAATTCAACCTCTAAGGGAATGAAATAGGGGTTGAAATCGAAACAAGATTAGTTAGACTATTTTATTCGAAATTTCAGACTAATTTTACATATAATATATAGATAAATGAGTAAACACGTGTTTTTCGAATTTCGACTTCTAAGGGGGAATGGGTTGTCAACTTGTCAACTTTTGGTATTTTTAGACTTAATTTAAGACTTGATAAGAAATAAATTAGTATTTTTTACGATATCTGTATACCTATGATTAGTAAAATAATAAGTACGAAAAATTAAAATCCTGCTCTAAGTAACTTTTCCATGGGGACGAAGTCGCAAGCAAAAGCTAGTAATGTTATAAAACTCGTATATTATGTCAACTCAAAACTCATAACCGGTTAAAACCAATTGTCTTCGTAATCATCGGTAGGTACACATTTTTATTTTAATGACCATGCGGCGAGAGCTTGAGTTGAGTCGAGCAATTTAAATCGCATCTCTACCCACTTAATTTATTCATAACGCAAGTTAGAAAGACTCTCATAAAAGGCCACAAAAATAAGCATGTAATGCAACCCAATTAAATAGTGGTTTTGACTGATTATCTACACTTAATTTGCAATGTATCTGTTCAATTAATTAAGAAGATCCAACATGTCTGTTTATTTCTGTAATAATAATATAATAATAAGATATCGCCATACCCAACACCCATAATTTATAAAAAATAATCAAATATACGGAACTAAGAGATCAAATTATAAGAATCTGGAAGCAAGAAAAAGCATATGTCGTTCCCATAGTCCTCTCTACCACAGGGGTTATACCATATCATCTTCATCATAGCCTGAAACAGTTAGATCTGAAAGATTCCCTTTACATAGTGTTACAAAAAGCTGCCATCTTAAATACCTGTCAAATTGTCCGGAAGTTCATGCAAATTGACGTTAACGAAATAGCTTCACATATCCCACATAATCCTGTTCACCTTATTACTTGATTTATCACACACCACACTTACTTGGTAACAGCCCGTAAGTATGGTATTAACCAGCTATAGGCTGAGAAATAATAAAAAGAAAAATAATAATAATATATTTCCACGCTCACACCAATTATCTAGCCCAAATTAAGTATCATTAAGAACTTGTGCTTTAGATACTAGATAACGGACAAATATACATAATAATCTAGATATTTCATAAATAAATTTAAATAAATATATAAACAACCATGACTCGTGAACAAATAATCGTGTTCATCACACTAACATTTGCCACTACCAGGACTCGAACCCGGACCGCCCGATGTGTAGGCAGCGTTACTGACCACTCCATTACGACGGCGTCACGAATAGAACATACAAAGCGTAGTATTAATTGAACAAGTCTAGCTCCAATGGCATAATGTTAGAAAGAAACCAAAAATCGTATTGGCAACGCAATAAAATGACCATATCTTCACAATAAGATAATCCATCTTAAAAAGTACTTTTACTTATTTCAGATTCCATCGATTGGGTGTCAGTCACCGGTTCGACTGCTCGCAATTTCATCCATAGAGCATTCGTAGCTGGAAACGAAGGCTGGGATGGAAGTCCCCTTATGGTGATCAGAGCCCACCACAACGGGGAGTTCGTCCCGGGAAAATTGGCTATCAAACATGAAGCTGCATTTATACCGCATGGTGGGAAAGAAGTACCAGTCCATAATTTTGAGGTAATAGTCATAGAGATAATGATTTAGTCGGTTAACCTTCTCAGACCTCCACGAAAGCAACTATATAAGTTAGAACAATTGTCAACAAATTGCAAAAGTGAGTTTAATAATGCGAAAATGCTGTAATATTGTGTTTTCATCTTTAGGAACAAAGGCACTAATTGCACCAATTAAACTTATTTCGTGCAAAGGAAGTAGTATCAGCTGAGTAGTACCATACTGCATGAAAAGAAATGTTAATGGAGAGACATATTATTGCAAAAACTGCCAATGTGCCCTTATTCTAGTGAAGATACGATATGAGGGAATATGACTTCATGGCTATAGCAGCATCCTCTGACCCATGCTCTGGTCCAATATGGATTGGTAAACTACCAGAGCTAAAAACTCAATGTGCTTTCCGAAAAACTGGGTAACTCGCCCGATACACGGTTTAGGTAACTCATCTTAGAATGAGCAAAAAATTAAATTGACATTGCAAAGATTAATCAGGCGTCAGAATATTATAATTTTAGACTTCTGAGTTTTTTTTCAACCGAATATTGGGTATAGAAATGGTGGTACGTACGAAGAGAAAAAACATTTAATTTGGTCCTGCTCAAGCAGTCTACTGCAACTGCAGCTGGATCTGCAACTGGAGCTATCCAGTACCAATACAATTAAAAAATATATATAACGATGATTCGATTAATAGACTGGTAGCCAATTTTTGATTGTCACTAACATATCAACCGGTAGAATAAAGATTTAGCAGGCTCTGATGAACTTCACGGTATAACGAGGAACATTCATCATAACAGACTTTATATAATTCTGCTGGGACACAACACAAGGTCTCTCGTTGTCATCATAGGAGGTTTAGAAAGTACCTAGTTCACCACGCTTGCCTAATTGGTGAACGGAGTATAAGATGATCAATATCCCTTTGCTGATTCATTAGTCACTTTCTACGGCACCCATTTGAGGATTTGGGATGATGCTATTCTATTCTGCCGGCATCACGTGGCGATTCAACACGTCTCGAGCAACATTGGCCAAGGTATAAAGAAATCTTTGAACTTACAGTGTTTTATCTTACGAACCCGCATTCTGATTTTGTGTAGATATACAATGCATGTTGTCTCTATGTGTGTCGATGTGGAGCGTTCCATAACGGCGCACAGATAATGTGCACACCTGTGTTCATGAGATATAATAAATATCTACTATACCTATTATACAACTTTGCACGTTTCAGTTACTTCTCGCTAAGCCCGGAGCAGTTCGCTGGCTTCCTGGTAGGAACGGACAAGTCCCTGAGCGAGCTATTCCAGCTGGCAACACTCACACAGGCGAACCCCTCTATATCGGCAGGGTTTTACACAGAAAGTCCCTTACTCCTGGCAAGGTTGGTACGCGTTTTACCTACTTCATATTTTTTATCTCTATTGAGAATTTCTTTTCCATAATTTATCACCTGAAGGTAATAAGAGTAAGGGAGAAAGTGAGCTTCACCCGTAACCTTAAAAGTCAGAAAACATTATAATGCTGTTGAGACTATTGTTGACAGATAATATAGGTAATACTATGTGATCACAGATAATTGATCCAAGAATATACTTGTGTTGTGATACAAGAATTTGAAGCGTCGCTGGCGTAGTGCGTAAGAGCGCCGTCTCCCACACGGGAGGCACTGGTTCGATCCCCGCCACGTACCAATGTGTTTTAAAATTTTCAATACATATGTACGTTTAATCGACGCTTTTATGGTGAAGGAAAACATCGTGAGGAAATCTGCACACACCTATGAAGAAATTATTAGGTTGTGTGTGAAGTCGACCAACCCGCACTTGGCCAGCGTGGTTGACTAAGGCCTAATCGCCCCTAATGTGGGGTAGGCTCGAGCCCCTTGGTGGGGACATTATATGAGTAGTTGATGATGATGAAGAATTTGATAAGGTTGGTAGTTAAGTTAGCTAGCAAGACAGGCTTAAAACAAGTCCTACTAATAACCAATGCGAGCTCATTTGAAACATGAAAATCGAACTCTGTACTCTAGTATGAGTTTGTTAGTTTTTGAGCTCGATGAAACGTATCGTCTCTTTTCATACATTGCCCACTAGCGTAAACTATCAGAAACAGCGGGCAATGTATGAACTTACAAAACTCATACTAAGGGTACTGACCCTGTAAGAGGAGGTCATCGCCTCTTAGAATCAATATTTTGCATGCCTAAAGTTAGTCTTATTTCTAAACTTTTATTATTCTTATTTATCAAAGTATGACATGAGATATATCTTCTTCTATGATAAACACAATAACATCATTAATTTATCCATGACACTATCTGTCACATATAGGATGTCTGATATAAAATGTAACAGTTGAATTTCAAAATTTTAGTAGTTATGTATGTAGGTACATACATAGTTATCATAAAAAAATAGAAGTAATTTTTTCAATACACAGTCATACATTTCTATTTACTTACACCTATGTTATAAGATTTACTTACAATATATGAATCTCTGAAACTTGAAGTAAATGATTATTATTATTATATCGCGGCGGTGCGGTGTAACTTGACGAAAGCATGACGTTAACCTCTTTCTGTGTTCTGTGACGTTAAGCAAACGGTGCTTGCCCCTCCGTGGCATCACAGCTGTGGCTCCGTAGACACAGTTTCTTTAATTTATTATAATAATCCTGCGCAGACGAAGTCGCGGGCAGAAGCTAGTTATAACTAATAATATTTTTTCCATTTTCAGATCCACCCAAGTCATCAAAGCTGTTATATCTCTTTCGGCGGCGTCGAGTTAGCATTCAAAGTTTATGACGTCCTTTGTAGAGCATAACGACTACACTGAAATTTTTTTACATTATTATGATATTACATCGTGTATGAAAATAACTATCATAGGTACCTTTATTAACGTAAATAAAATAGAAATTGAAATAATTTTCATTTACATTAAATATAATTATAATTTTCATATATATTTTACATTAAATACCTACTTATTTACGGAAATATATTAAGGGCTCAACAAAAAACCTATGTAACACTTCGTTTACGAACCACTACTTTTGATGAGAATTTATGTTTTTTTAGTGACATTTTTCTACTTTATTGGATGTGTTAATTTTACCTTACGAATAAATATGGTCAATATAAGTAATTTAATAAAATTATATTAATTCTTGAATTAATATACCAATTTGAAGTTTTTTATTTATACGTATATTAAGGGGCCGATAAATAAAATAATTAAGTAATTGTTTGCATATTATTCACTAGCGGCACATTTTATTGGGTATTTAATCTTTTGGGATAATCTTATGCTATTCATAATCTTAAACTTAACCTACACATATATCCTAATTTTTGCCCACGATTTCGTCCGCGTGAAATAGTTTCTTTCTACCGCTCAATCGTCCCTGGTTCCTCGCGGAACCAGAGGACGTTCAACGATATCCAACCGAAAATTGTCCGAATCCGCGCGCGTCAAATTTAGCTTCGATGATTAGTTCACAACGTGGTCTGCAGTTAAAGTTTATATACTCTGTGTTCCTTATATCCGGTGCCTTATTTTTAAAGCTTCCAACACCAATATTTCGAACACTATGAAATTTAAAAAAAAAAAGAAAAGAAGTATGGCCGATTTTTTGCGTCATTACGTAATTATTACTGGTAATGTTCACGGAAGTTTATTTTAAAATATTTTTACATTAACAACTATGGTTTTTATGTTTTTTCAATTAAGAATGTATCCATCTACCCTATAAAGAAAAAAAACTACCATGTTATTGATCTATTTTTCAAAATAAAAAAATTTTAAGGCTAAAAAAAAAAAAAAAAATTAAAAAAAAAGAAATGTCATTGCTTACAGATTTTTTATAAATTGAAATAGATAAGATATTGAAATGCTTTTGACATCATTCGATGCGGTTATTAGTCTACATTCATAAAAACACAACTTGACCGTGTTCTTTTACAAATCCAGATGTATTTTAAAATTTTTATGTGCGGCCTACCCGCACTGTCATATATTTTCTAAGACTTGGCAGGCGGTGCATACAGGTACATTGGGACGCGTGAGCGGTCTTGTAGTTTTTGAGTTTATTTGTTACAAACATACAAATCTTTTCTCTTTATAATATTAATATAAATTAAAACGACGCACATTTTTTACGATTGCACGACTTATTTATTATAATTTATTAAATTAGATTTTCTAATACAGACATCTTTTATTTCTTCCTTTTCAGTTTTAATATAAAGTCGGTTTTAATTTTAATTTCAGCTGTAATTTAAACAACAAGCATAATGACATGTTTTAGGCAAATTACACGTTTTCAGTAACTGATACACACTTAACACTATCTCAAAAACTACTGAACCGATTTTGATGAAACTTGCACAGTTCCCTCAGTTGGGCTATACCAAATGACTATTCCAAAAAACTGGTAAATGCAACGGAAAATGCTCTACCACTAATAATTATGAATACACACAAATGCTATGTTTTTGTTTGAACGCCAAGTTTTAAGTGTACGATACATACATAGTACAAGCATACAATCACGCAGGGCCGCGCCGACACCCGGCAGCGCCTGTGCGCGAGACCTATGGAGCGCCTCTTATTTTGCGCTTGTTCCCAACGAGTCACACTGTAACCTGTAATACTGTGACTCGTTGGGATAACTTTGTAAAATAATTCCCAACCAGTCACACTGTAACACGTTGGGACATCTTTTTTAATGAAGTACCAGGCTACCATGACTATGCAGGAGATGTTTAGCATACTATTTAATCATAATCTTAATACATAATTGGGTTAAATAATCTTTTATAATAATAAGTAACCTCTTATATGAATTGTCCCAACGTGTTACAGTGTGACTCGTTGGGAACAAGCGTTTTTTTGTCATCTTGCACCAATACTATGGAGATGATGTATCATCTGGCGCCCCTATTGCCTTGGCGCCTGTGTGCGCCGCACACTTCGCACATAGGGGCGGCTCGGGCCTGCAATCACGCTCGCAATCCCAAAAGAGGTTGAGCAGAGCTCTAGGTAACACTTGGGTACAAATAAAGTGACATCTGGCAGTATGGGCCGACCATGTAGTACCTCAAAATGAACATGACATAAAAGAAGCATCAAACCTAAGCATCAAACCCAAAAAAAATGCCTTGAAAACCAAAAACGAAGAAATAAAAAATTTATGTGTCAAAAAAATCTATCAACTTTTTGAGGTCGGTCCCAAATACAAGTGACTACGTTTATTCATTCCAAATATTGAGGTTGGCAACGACCTCAAAAAACATTTCGTTTCTGTAAACATAAAATTTTTATTTCTCCATTTTACCTAATTTTGACGGCAGTTTTTTTTATTTAAAATTAATTTATATTTTTCTTTTTAGTGTTGTAAGTACCTATAGTTTTTTGAGTAGATTATATCGTTTTCAGGAAACTATACTTTTAGACAAACAAATAATAAAATGATGAAAAAAGCGTATGGGCATTCTATGTTTAGAAGCGAACAAGTGCGGATCAAAGCGATACTCTCCAAGTGAGTGTACCATACCGACCAAGGCGAATACTACGGAATAAGTTAGCATTGTGACTTTGTTGCTTGGTTATTGTAAGTTTTAGAGTGGTGTATGGAATAAAGTCTCGTCAGTGTCACCAGGTGTATCTATCCAAATTAACGAACCCCTAGCTCGTAACACTATTTACTCTTCAAAAATCATTATAATTGTATGTAGCGTTATTGTTGTATATAATCTGTTGTGTATACCATAATAAATAAATATTTGTATGTAATTATGGGTATTTAACTACATATCTAATCCTGCATCCATCGCCTGCTCACGTATTTATTTATTATCCAGGATGCCGGGGCCAGACTAGCCGCTCGAATTTGGAGCGTCCGAAGCCCGAGTCAAATAACACCACATTGGTTTGTGGTGTTGTGTTTCTGGGAGTAAGTAAGGTTGCCAGAGCTCCGAGGTAGGGAAGGGGACTAAGGTTGGCAGTGCGTGAGTGTCACGTCTAAAATGCAAGCGTCTATAGGCTACGGTGACCACCAGGTAGGCCGTACGCTTATCCACCAACCATGAGAGAATAATTAGAATTTTTTGCTTTGTTAGTGAAAGAACTCGGTTGCAACGCGAGGCTCATAATCAGAGTCGGATTATCCAGACAAACTAGGCGTAGGGGCGCGAGGTTATAAAAGGTCTTTAGTGCAGAATTTTAAAAGATAAAAATTAAAAATATGTATATACAAATTGTGACTGCTACAATAGCAGCTGTAGTTGAGGTTACTATAAGTTGGAGTAAGGAAATACCAACTCCTACTTGGTATTGGTATAACCTCATATCTTATCACACATGTAGTAACGCCAACTACAGATGTCAATGTTTTGTAGCACCATAAAAAAATTATAGTGTATAGCACCGAGGACGTGATTGCTTAAAGCGCTCTCAAAATTTAACCTGCTCCAGTGATCCTCAAGATTAACTTTATTAAATAGCGGCTCTATTTAATAAAGTTAATCTTGAGGATCGTAGATGGCCAGTATTTCGTATTTTTATTCTTCTACTATTATGAATGTGAAAGTGTAATAATAATCTGAGTCCATTGTGGTTCTGTCTGGCCTTGAACCCTCTGAATACACTTCTCGAGAGTTCAGGGTTAGGCTATCGTTTACGGAGAAGTGGTCAAGCAATATCACACCTGCTATACATGGATGACCTGAAACTATTTGCCCATAACAGTTCTCATTTGACAGCCTTACTAAAGGTTACTGAAGCTTTCAGTAATGCTATCAAAATGGAATTTGGTGTGGACAAATGTGCAGTCATGCATGTAAAGCGTGGTGAGATAATGGAATCCGCGGGTATACAACTCTCGGGTTCTATTCACCTTAGATCTCTCTCCGTAAACGAAACCTATAAATATTTAGGTATGTCACAGGCATTAGGCATCAACGATGCTGACATGAAACAGTCGTTACGTGAGCGTTTCTTGGGGCCTCTGTCAAAAGTCCTTAGAAGTCTTTTGTCGGGCGGAAACAAGGTTCGTGCATATAATGGCTGGGTCATGCCGCTATTAATGTATTCCTTTGGCATACTTAAATGGACTCAAACTGAACTGGATGCCCTGGATAGAACAGTTCGTACATTGTTAACAGCATACCGTGTGCATCACCCACGTTCCTCGACTATGAGATTGTATATCCCGCGGAAATGCGGTGGTCGTGGCTTCTTGAACGCCAAGATATTGCATAATCGCGAGATAGACAATCTTAGGGGGTATTTTCTCCATGTCGATATGGGGATTCATAGAGATGTAGTTGCTGTTGACAATGGCCTCACTCCTCTATTTTTAGCAAAAGAAAACTGGCGCAAACCTGTAGTACCTACTTAGCACTTTGGACCGCAGCGTTGTATGACAAAGCAAAGAATTACATGGCAGATTCTACCGAGCTCTCCATGGGCCCGACGTAGATTTACTAGCCTCAGTGCCCTGGCTCCGGTTCGGTGACCTTTTTGGTGAAACCGAAGGTTTGGTCTGTGCAATTATGGATGAGGTGGATTTTGGATATTTGCCGTGAGTGCCATCGCCCGGGTGAATCCCTCAGACATATAATCTCCGGTTGTTCTCGCCTCGCAAATGGCGAATATTTGCATAGACATAACCAAGTGGCCGGGATAATACACCAACAACTTGCTTTGAAATACAATCTTGTGGCATCCGAGGGGCCGTACTACAGGTATGCACCAGAACAGGTACTTGAAAACAGCCATGCCACATTGTATTGGGATCGATATATCATTACAGACAGGACTATTGTAGCCAATAAGCCCGATATTGTATTGATAGATCGACAAGAACGTCGCGTAGTAATTGTTGATGTCGCTGTTCCCCATGACGACAACCTTGTGAAAGCTGAAAAAGATAAAGAAAACAAATATCTTGATTTAGCTCACGAGATTTTTGACATGTGGGACATCGATTCAGCAATTATTGTTCCGATAGTCATATATCTGCCCATGGTCTGATAGCCAAGAGTCTCGATAAACACCTTAAGAGGCTCGCGTTAGGTGGTTGGATCAAGAGTCAGATGCAGAAGGCAGTACTTCTGGACACGGCCCGTATAGTGAGGAGGTTCCTGTCTCTGGAGCCTTAACCACCGGTAGCCGGGGACCCTGATCTTGCTACCAATGGGGAACTGCATTTTTGGATTTTTTAAAATGTTATATTTTTTAGTGATAAACATTGAGAAAATATAATATTTAGAAATATAATTTTGTATAAAATATAAATATAGCAAGCATTTCTTTTGCATCCATCCGACACGAAGTGCCTGCAATCATTGCCGATAAATCGGGACAAACCGCGTCCCTACTAAGTGGAATCAGGGCTTAATATTATAAAGATTGAAGAAATGCTACTTTATAATTAATAATAACGAAGGTCACAATTACATTATAATGTAAATGTATAGATAGGACTTGGAGATAGACTTCTATGAAAAAGTGTACGTAAGTATTTTGGCCAATAATTAAATATTCTATAGGTACATGGAAACGATATACTTTAATCTTATCTTATCGTGGGCGTGTATTCCTATATAGGATTTAAACAGATAAATCACTTCAGTTCATTACCGATACAACGTTCGAAGGTAAGCATTTTATTTTTAAAAAATCCGTTTTCAATATTATTTCGAGAGAATATTATTCGTTTTGTTCTTGTTACAATTAAGAATATGAGCAAATGAAAAAAACTTAATATTTACTACTGCTCGTGATAAAATTTTGGTGTATTATGTGTTGGAATATTGCTAAATTTGTTTTTAATAATTGCGTAATAAGACAATTTACAATTGAATTTACTTATCGAAAGGACCTAGGCGAAGTTTTTTATTTGTAATTAAATAGTTTATAAGTATTTTGTATCTAGTTTTAGTAGCTTTTTATGTAATGTAGTGTAAAAAAATTGCTATATTAATTGAAATTTGTTTTAAAAATTTTAGTGATGATAAAGCATTTTTTAATTTAATTGGACTACGGAACTAGTAGGTATGCAACGGGATTATTAGTCCAACTACCTACTTATAGATGTAGTTGAACCACTGCTCATTACTCAATCTATTTTTAGGCAATCAGGTCTCCTAGAAAAATAATTATAATTTTTATTAAACCAGTAGGTGCATTAAACCTCAGTAATAATAAATCTATGGTGGTAACACGCGCCCTCCGTCTCCGAAACAGGTTAGTGTTTTTTCACTAACGTCAAACTGTCAATCGCACTAATTACTAGTGTTGCATTATGATAAATATAATTTTGTATCGATATTTGCAGTGCAATAACATACTATTTCTTCGAAATAGCTTTATGTTATTCTTTGTAATAACATTTCTTAGTTAAAAATGTTATGAAAACTGTTTGAAACTTAATTCGCGTTTTATCTAACTAATTCACTTTTTTGCACTTCCAATGATATTTTACCACTTTTCACTGATTTTTATATGTACTACTTTCAGTATTATTTTATACTTAAAATTAGCAAATCATGGGGAGTTATCCCTATGATTTGCTAATTTTATGTTTACTTATTTAACTGACAATGTCAAACTTTGTTTGTCATTAATTCTTTATTTTCATATTTCTGTCAAGGTCGCATTCTGCTACATTTTTCCGATTAGATTTTGATGAATTTAGACTGACTGTAAAATTTATAAAGAAAATAAATGTTTACTTTTATTTTGTTCTTATTATGTATTTATTTTCATAGCTAGGTAACGATATCGATAAAAACATTTGTATGCCTGTGTATCCCCATCTCTAGTATGACGCGTAGTTTCAATAAAATTGTTTGGTGGAATAGGTGGAATAATTTAACAAAATGACATCTATTGGTTATGTGCTCGATGGTCTATACGTATCATTCGTTTTTTAATCGGCAAAATGAAGAAAGCCGCCGTTCAATGTGTTTCATTCAACCTTAAGACATTGGATTAGGGCTGCGCAGGACCGATAGGTTTGGAGATCCTTTGGAGAGGCCTATGTCCAACAGTGATCTCTTCGCTGATATGATGATGATGAAATGTGTTTCATGCAGTTTCATTTTATCAGGTCAAAATGGGTAACTGCTGTGGCTGTTGCGGTGACGATGGTGGCGGCGGTGGGGTGACCTTCGTGGACAACTCCGGAGGAGCTCCTCCCAATCCAGGATACGGAGGAGACGTAATGGTTGTGGATCAGCCAGAATTCGGAGGCGCCAGATAGCAGTAGCTCACCATGACATGATCTTCACTCCCAGTCAACTCTAAACACATGTGACGTTTTAAGTGTTATATAAAATAAAAATATTACATAGTTTTATTGTTAATCTAAGGTTTTTTATTCGCATACAGTACGTGGCATTTTTAGTAAAACTAAAAGATGATCTTTTGTTTTTATTTATATTTAATCATTTGTTTCCTTCCCCATAAACAGAACTCTATACCTAGCTATCGCAGGAGCTATGTCTGGTGTGAATATTTTTATCTTTTCTTTAGGTTTTATGGGTGCTCCTCAGTTATGTTATGACACTCGTAATCGATGTTGCCCTACTGGCTTGCATATTATCCATAAAAATAATTTATTTAGTCCATTTATGCGACGCCGTATGTGGTGGAGTAGTCTGTAACAATTTATCAATTATTTTTGGTAATGCTGTTGTGGGTGAATTAAGGTCTCGAAAAGAGAATTTAACGTTTACTAGGTAGTATGTAGGGTCGTCTGGGTAGGTACCATCGCCTTTCTTATTTCTGCCGTGAAGCAGTTAGCTGTGTTTCAATTTGAAAGGAACGATGGCCAGTTTAAGAAGGCATAGGGGAGTTTTGCTTAATATGACATACTTTTTCTTTCACGACAAATATTTGAAATAATTAATGTCGTGAGATCGCATCTTGCGTATATTCTTAAATGTCACCGAAATTAATAAAGTTTTAGAACAATGTAAACAACGTAACATAAAATTAAAAAATAACATAAATCGCACTTAGGTTGACGCGGTCGACGTGTGTAAGATCAAAGATGACATAATCTAGCTATAGGGTAAATTCTAAGATGAATATGTTGTTTTACACACTGTTGAACTTACCAGAATAGTTCGCTCTCGAAATGATTGTGTTATGTCATCTTACACAACTTCATTTAAATTGAGGTGACAAAAAGTTTGAAGTTAAAATGCATTTTTACCAATATTTGTGTTATTTTATAGTTCTAATAGACATTCCAAAAGTTGTACAAGAGGCTCCATAGGTACATTGCTTTTATTTTTACCACCAAATAAAAGAGTAAGCTAACTTTTTATTATTTAACATAAAAGCGTGTTGTTTAGTTTATTTTATTTTCCACTTTTTAGTGCGAATTATAACCGCTGATGAAAGTACTTATAATATTTAAAAAAAACTCCAAAAGCCGCCAACGACATCTAGTGATGAATTAACATTCCAAACGTTTAATTTATTAGTCCTGGCGATTCTAATCAGGATAATTGGATATTATTATGGAATTATTGTAATGTCATCGGTCTTTGATAAGTCTATAAAGTTTAAATGAAATCTTTTTTTACCAAAAACATTTAATTTTAAAACAAAATACATACTTACCTCTATGTTTTAATGTTATGCTATGAATTGGCACAAAAATATATATTAATAATGAAAGAATTCGTAGAGGAAAAGGAGAATGCCCAAACCTGCCCACAAAGCGCAATAGCCTTTTAAACTTCAAAAATAATCTTAAATTATGATTAGATAGGCTTAGGTTTGGTTAATCTGTTGACCCGTTAAATAAGATCCAAAATCTATCGCATTAACGTATATCGAAGTTCAGTACCCGTAGTGTATGTTTTTTAGTATAAAAAACGCAACTATTGTAGTTGCGAAAAGAGCTCAATTTGTATGGGAAACAAGATTTACGCTTCTTTCCGCTTGGGGCGCTGTTCACGTTTCCTATACAAATCGAGCTCTTAACGCAACTACAATAGTTCCGTATTGAATACGGGAAAACTGTGTAAGTTTGTATCGCAGTAAAGATCTTTCGAACTAACGTGCATCGAAGTTCAGTAGTAGGTATCGCAGTAAAGATCTTTCGAACTAACGTGCATCGCAGTCTTGTAGTATCGAATTAGCATTCATCGATATTTTGTGCGTCAACATTCCGTATAAGACGCGTTTTAAGAGTCTAATTTACATGAGCCGTATTTGTCAAACATTTGTTCAGCATATAGTGTGTCTATCATAGTACATAGAGACTGAAAGAAATGCAACACAAATGTTCGGCAAATACTGCCATGTGAGGTGCCAGCATAAGGAAAAAATCAATGGGCTTCGTGATCTTTTCGTAGATAACATTAGTACTGATACAAATGATAATAGAATGATAACAAAATAGGAATGGAAGTCATCATCTCTTCAAAATTGATATAAACGTGATAATGTTAAATGTGTGTACCTATAATAATACATAAGACGCTGATTTCATACTTATGACTAAACAATACTTCGTCGAATTTTACGGTTACTAGATCAATTAACGATTAAGATTGTGACAGTACTTTATGTTATAATGTTAAAAAATTATCGAACCTCTGTCTCCACGTGATGGAGGTCGCAGAACATCCGGCAATAGTCACTTAAAAATGTATTGCTTTCATTATTCCACGTAAATAACGAATATTTTAAACAGACCTATCACTAAAATTCTCATTTAGGTACTTTTTTTGCAGAGTTTACATTACATAACAATAAGTAAATAGATTTGTAAAAATAGTCCCGATTTACTAAATCAAGACAGCTCATACCAATTATGTAGCCCAAATTAAAACTATGTGCTCCGGATACTAGTAACAGACAAAAATACTAATACCTAAGTTACATATTTTAATAAATTAACTTATACAAACATAATTATATCTAGCCATTTAATTGACGCTGTCAGCGCAAAAGCGTTGAGAGAAAAAAATCAATGGAAAAAGATCTTTTGCAACGCCATCTATTGACGCTTGGTGAAACAAGAGATAGGCCGGTTTTGAATTAAATTTTAACACATTTTTATTTAATTGTAGAAGATGAATCACAATATGAAAAATTGAGGGTTAGGCCACTTTTGCGCTGACCGCCTCAATTGTACATCAAAAACTCTTAATTTATACAAGATCGGTCAAGCGTGTCCCGATAATTGCACTCGGCTACAATACAATTAGTGTAAAAGTAGAGTACAAGGCTTATAATACAGTTACTTGCATAGATTCTTATCAAACGACCTAGTTTCAAACTAGATAACATCAGTCAGGTATCACTTTCCTTCTCACTGTAAGGTGGTGGCTTATCTAAAACATCACGGTTGGAGTACTCCGGAGGCGGCTCATTGGGCGTGGAACGATTATTCCTAAACGTCGGTTGTTGACGAACCGTCGTGGAGAAATGTTCCATGGGCTCACAGTCGCATTGGCAGCACAGGCACGGTATACAGCAGCAGCAGAACGGCTTGATGATCACCATGATACCCATTCTGAAAGTTGCAAAATGTGCCTTATTACTTGAGTTTCAGGCTTTCATTCTGAGGCTACACGCGCACTTATCGGGAACGCCTCTTTGTTACTAAGAACGCTACGGAACAACGGCTACAGAGCGTAGCGCTTCGCCCCTTTTTCATATGGTTCCGAGGTGATACTACAGCCTCAATGGTGCATCCCCATCACAAAAATAATAACAAAGAGAATAGAAATCACAGAAATAATAATAAAGAGGATAAAATTGCTTTGGTTCGCATTTACTACCGAAACCAGTGTCGCCGCTTTATCCAAATAACGAAACCGTACTACGCATCACGCCCATAATTCAAAATTATGGACCTTACGTTATAGAGACAGCGATGAGTAACAATCACCGTCTCACGCCTCGCTGGAGCTGTATGGGTTTTGAATTCTTGTCCTGAAGGCGAACTTACATAGTGGCGTTTTCGTACAGTGACCGCAACACTTTGATGAATCGGTAGTCTATGTGGCACCTCTGGAGTGACTGGAGCACGGCCCAGGTCTCGACAGAATCGAAGGCCTTCTCATAGTCCACGAATAACGCTAAGCATAATGGCAGATTATACCCTTCGGTCTTCTGTATAACGTGCCGCAGCGTATGTATGTGATCTATGGTACTAAATCCTTTTCGGAATCCGGCTTGTTCGAGAGGCTGAAAGTCGTCAAACCTGCGCGCGAGGCGATTCGTTATAACTCTCGAAAACAGCTTATAAACATGACTCAGGAGCGTGATGGGTCTATAGTTCTACAATTCGGCCCTTTCGCCTTTTTTGAAGAAGAGTCTCACCACGTCGCCATGCCATGCCTCTGGCGTTTTGCCCTTGAGTATAACGGAGTTGAATAGCCTCTGAAGAGCTTTCAGGACCGGTCGTCTACCTGCTTTCGGAAGCTGTTTAAGAGCTACACTAATCTCGTACGTCAGCCTGTACGGCCTGTCCGGGATATCTTCGGTATAGTGTCGGGTTAATTTGGCTCTTGGATCGGTGGCCTGAATGACAGGTGTGTGTGATGTCGCGTAAAGCTGTTCGTGAAAGTTTTCAATCTCGGGCAAAAGCTTAGGTCGTGATGTAACAATTCTGCCGTCCTCTGACTTCAGCTTCGTCAGCAAGCTCTCTCCAAGCGACAAATGTGCCTCTTACCATTGGTGATCGCTCCCCGTGTTAAACGAATTGATCACAGAGACATCATTGTTTATTTAATTTATTAATTTAGTTAATTATGCTACACTAAAATATGCACACACATACACCATTAAAACTAATCATCATTGGCAGTTTTATGTTAGTAATTGGATTTATATTTTGTTTTATATTCGATTCTTTTTCCTCTTTGTTTTGGCGCGATTCTAGTGTTGATAAATTGTCCATGTCCCTATGAATTAATGTTCTTTGTTAATTATCACATAAAAACTTGCACTGGATTGTATACCTGGCGGATCAAGGAGTGCGAGCCTGATGACCTGTAATACAGGTACTTGCGTACCTAGCATAGGCATCAGTCTCACACAAACATTATTACTTATATAATTTACCATGTCATTTATTGTTTCTTCTGTTTGTGATGAGAAATAAAGATTATTTATTATTGTTATTATTATTGTATATCATAGCCTTGCCTTGCGTTGAAGTCTCCCATTACAACAGTGTAGTGGGTCCTAGAAGCATGTATTGCCCGAGAAATGTCCTCATACATTACTTCCACTTCCTCGTAGGGTATGTCGAGGTCGGGGCGTATACCTGTATGACCTTCAACAAATACCGTTTGGTGATTCTGAGTATAAAGTACGCCAACTATTCGACACACTTCCGATCGCTGTACAATGTTGTTCACGAGAGACTTGTGGACAATAAACCCGACACCACCTTGGGACAGATCTTCGTCCTCCCGGAAATAGAGTAGGTTGCCGGATCTTAGAATCACCGTGTCCTCGCCCTGTCTTCGGACTTCGGATAATCCCACTATAGTGGGATTATTCGCTGGAGTATATATACTCCAGCGAATCCTACTCAATTTTTCCTCTATTTCCAGCACCTTCTACTCGGTCCGCAGTGTGCGTGTGTTATACGTTACCAGGGCCAAAGTCATATGACGGGAGGTCATCGCCGCCCGGGTATTCTTGGCACCCCTGGTCCCGGCGCCTCGCCAACGTCCGTCACCGCTGGCACGGCCTCCGGTACCGCCGTCTGTTGTTCGGCAAGGTGATACAAGGTGTACCGCGTGCAGGTGAGGTTGACTTGGGTTCCGTCAGATGTTGTTCGGAATCCCTTACTGCCAATGCCTCAAAACACCATTTTAAGGCATTTTTAAAACACCGACGGTTTGAGCAGCACTAAGCCGCAAGTCGCGAGCTTGTGTCCTGAAGAGACACAAGTGCGGCACCAAGGTCACGCGACTAAGGCTCTTCTATCCTCTTTATTATTATTTCTGTGATCCCTATCAACAATGCAGTACCTCTGGTATGAGTTTTTGTCGAGTTCTTTGTCGAGACTATCAACCCATACGTTTTCACGAATTCCTGTTTTCACTTACTCACTGAAAATTTTTCATCGAGTGACGATACGACCTCGATCATAGCACCTTTACTCAAAACGAGTTGTCAAAGTAACGACACTGCCAAAATGCAATTGTAAAAAGAAAACTGCCCCGAATTACTAACCAACATCCATAGCAAAAAGTTATTCGTTGTTCATCTGTTGCTAATATGTCAAGTAACATTGCCTAACTTTTGAAAACAGTCAACGTGGTTCTATCGATAATATTATGTTACCTCTACACTGCAACATAATATAGGGATAAAGTATACCTACATTATACTCTTATATTTTTTAATTTTAATCATATTTAATCGTAACTATATTTAATCGAACTGCTAGGATGATTTTGAGTCTGACATCTGTTCGGGGCTATTCGCTAACTTTATTTTGATAGATGAAAGTGATGATCACCGAGTGAACTTATCCATTGCTATTTTTACACGATAAGTGCCATATGAGCGTGTGCTGTAAAACAGCAATTGATATGTTCACTCGATGATTATCACTTTCAACTCTCAAAAAAAGTTAGCAAATACGCCGGCTGGCAGTGGGTAAAGTTAAAGTTACCTAATGGTGTCGGGTTGCTTAATGCTGGCTTCACTGAAACTAGTTGCGGTATGTATGTACTGGTTAGCATAAAATCGATGAATACAAGATAGTACAACAGTAATAACAAATTCCAATAATGATAACACTATGTAAATGTGTTAGGGGTGCGGGTTGTAGATGTATGTACTCATGGGTGCGATGGTGAGCGGCAACATCTACCGCCAAGTCCGAGCACGCACGTCCACGTCATTGTCCAGCAATGGTCAATGAACCCTCCTACACTGGAGGGTCGTGCACCCTGGGCAATGCTGAAGGCTCTTGTAGGCATCGCACATACCAACTGTCCCTATAGCCTCAGTAGCAAAGCGTGTTGGGCTGAGTCTGTAACTGCACTCCCACAGCTGCGGGCGATAACCTTCCCCTGAATCCTATGTTCCGAAAAACCACAACTCAACCCTCCCTCCAAATCCTAGATCCCCCGTCAATCCTGGAGGTGTGGTCAACCTCGACTTCAAATAATGACCCCTCTTACTGTGAAAACCCACGCATTAGGAGGTACCCTTCCCACTTTCCCATGATCTTTATCCAAATATCCACTCCAGACCCATCCTAAATCCATCACAATCACTCCCCCCCGAACCGTGGCGGGATAACCACACCAGGTCGATGCACATGGCCTCGGGGAACCAAATAGCCCCGGAAAGAGCATCCAGATTGTGAGAGGAGAATATATGGAAGCGAACCTTAAAGAGTTAGTACCCCAGGAGGGTACCAGCGCCACCAGCGTTGGAGAATCCCTCCCTGACGCCGTCTTGACGACGTCAGGCTGCCCCGTGTACTCTGGGGGGGACAAAGTTTCGCATACCAATATTAAGGAAGGACCATCCTCGGGAGGGCATTCGAAGGGCAAGAATGCCAAGAGCAAAGGAACCATCTCTGGGAATTGGAGGCGACCGACTGGGCCCCAATTTGGAACTAGTTCGTTGCTGCCAATTCCCGGAGAACGGACCACCGGGAGGGACCATATGGAAAGCGAGAACCGTGGACGGGGAGGACACCGTGGAAGCAGTATGGCGGGGCCGCGGCCTGTTGGGACCTATGGTACCAACAGGACGACGGTACTGCCTGCCGGGACCGCCGTGGCCTCCACGAGCACGGGACCCACAACCGTGACCAACGTCGCGATGGAGGGACTCAAGTGTGTACAAATTAATTTACACAAAGCAAAGGCTGCGACGGCCCTTTTGGCCAGACAGCTCAAAATGAATAAATTCGATATTGCATTAATTCAAGAACCTTATCAGTATAAGGGGGAGATTAAGGGCTTAGGTAGCACAGGAGGAACAATCATATATCACTGTCCTACTAATGATGCAAGGACATGTATTTATGTCCGTAAGGGCATAAATGCCATGGTCTTACGTTCTTTGTGTAACAGGGATCTAACAACAGCAAAGATCCAAATGGAAGTAGAAGGAGGTCAAAATTACACTATACTTATAGCATCCGCCTACCTTCCCTTCGAGAATAAGGAACCAGTACCGCCACAGTGGGGGGAACTGATCAGCTACAGCAACCGAGAAAACTTGGAGCTTATCATCGGTTGCGATGCGAATGCACACCACGTCGTCTGGGGCAGCTCAGACGTCAACGAACGGGGAGAGAAATTACTTAACTATTTGGTAAGTTCACCCCTACAAATTATTAACAAAGGATCTAAACCGACATTTATAAACTCGATTAGATCAGAGGTAATTGATATCACCTTAGTTACAAACAGAGCATTGTCAAAAATCTCAAATTGGCATGTGTCTAATGAGGTCAGCGGTTCTGACCACAGTTACATTTGCTTTAGGTACAATATAAACATTGTACGAGACACAGTACGACGAAGGAATCCAAGAAACACCAATTGGACTCAATTCAGAAGGGATCTAGAAACAAAATTAGATGACTTCACTGGTAAGTTCAACTCCATCATAGATATTGAATTTGCAGCTGACAACGTTACTAAGGCCCTTTTTACATCTTGGGCGGATAACTGCCCAGAGAAAAAGGCAACAGGTAAAAAGGAACCTTGGTGGACGCCAGAACTAGCTAAGCTACGCCAGGAAACCCGCCAAGCGTTTAATCAAGCCAAAGCCAAAAAGGACTTCAAGGAATACTCCAAGAAGTTAACAGAATACAATCGGGCAATACGCAAAGCACAACGGAAATCATGGAGAAGACATTGTCAATCCATAGAATCCGTACCTGAAGGAATGAGAACCTTCAGGGCTTTATCAACGGTCAAGGCCAATCCACTTTCTTCTGTAAAGGATGAAAATGGACAACTCACGGCAACAGCCAAGGAGACACTGAGCGTTATGTTCAAAACTCACTTTCCTGGGTCAAAGCAAATCAATGCATATGAAGGCGAGCCAATCAGTGAAGAGGAACAACTTACACGCACCTCACGAACTGATTGGAAAATCGCGAAAAAGGTGGTGGATGACAAGAAACTGAGTTGGGCAATTAAAAGTTTCCAGCCTTTTAAAACTCCTGGCCCAGATGACATCTACCCAATAATACTACAGGAGGGAGCGGATATTATTATACCGTACCTTGCAAGGATATTTAAGGCATGTATCGCATTTGGGTACACACCTAAAGTTTGGAGGAAAACAAGGGTGACGTACATACCAAAGGCTGGTAAGAGTGACTACGAGGATGCAAAAGCTTATAGGCCCATTAGCCGGTCATCCTTTTTGCTCAAAACCCTCGAAAAGCTCATTGACCGACATATTAGGGAAGAGCCATTAAAAAGAAAACCTCTTCACGGGCTTCAATGTGCATATCAACCAGGCAAGTCGACTGAAACGGCCTTGCACCTGGTGGTAGATAAAATAGAAGGGAGCTTAGAGGCACAAGAAATCTGCATGGCAGCATTTCTAGATGTAGAAGGAGCCTTTGATAAGACCATGCATGAGTCTATTCACAAGGCTGCAATATGTCATGGCATTGATCCAACACTTTGTAAGTGGATCAATAACATGTTGAAAGGGAGAATAATAACAGCTTCACTGATGGGAGACAGTGTGTGTATCAAAACCGCAATGGGTTGCCCCCAAGGTGGTGTATTGTCTCCACTGCTGTGGTGCCTAGTCATTGATTCTCTATTGAAAGACTTAAACAATGGACCACTATATACCGTTGGCTACGCGGATGACATAGTGGTTACGATAAGAGGGAAGTTCATGAGCACAGTAACTGCGCTTATGCAAGAGGCCCTTAAAAGGGTGGAACAATGGTGCAACAACCACCGCCTCTCTATCAACCCAAAAAAGGCAGTAGTAATACCATTCACCAGGAAGAGGAAAGTAGAACAGACCAAGTCACTTACACTCTATGGAACGCAACTGCCATGGTCCACGGAAGTAAAATATCTAGGAATAACACTGGATAAAGAACTAAAGTGGAAAACTCATGTAGACAACACAATAAAGAAATGCCAAAGGGTATTCGGATTGTGTCGGTCTACGTACGGCAAAACATGGGGACTAAAGCCCAAAGTAATGCACTGGCTATACACTATGTTAATCAGACCGATTGTTACATATGGTACCATAGCATGGTGGCCCAGAACCAAGTTATCTACTTGTCAAAGTGACTTGGCAAAGCTTCAGAGAATGGCGTGCCTGGCCATCACTGCACTGAAAAAAATGTAGTCCAACTAAGATACGATTTCTCTTAGTTGGCATCAAAATGTGTGTAATAATTATTAATATGTTTGTTATAAACAAGGTACCATAATTGCCAGAACAAATACATTTTATTCATTTCGATAAATATGGACCTGCTTAATGTAATCAAAGATCTTTGTTACATTGAGCATCGTTTCATGTTTTTGTTTAATTTTACTACCTCCACTTTTTAAAACTAAATAATTAGATATGTTCAGGTAACAAGCAACTTGTTAGCATTACACAATTTATATTATTGATTTTAACAAAGATCATGGTTGATTAAAATATGTGCCTATTTGCATTAATTATGAGCAGTGATCAAATTAAATATTTAGGTATCTTCGTGGTAACAAGCAACTTGTTCGGTTGACATACTTTATATTATTGATTTTAACAAAGATCATGGTTGATTAAAATATGTGCCTATTTACATTAAACTAGAGAAGTGTTCAAATTAAATATTCAGGTATCTTCGTGGTAACAAGCAACTTGTTAGGATCACATACTTTATATTATTGATTTTAACAAAGATCATGGTTGATTAAAATATGTGCCTATTTGCATTAAATAAGAGAAGTGATCAAATTAAATATATAGGTATCTTCGTGGTAACAATCAACTTGTTCGGTTGACATACTTTATATTATTGATTTTAACAAAGATCATGGTTGATTAAAATATGTGCCTATTTACATTAAACTAGAGAAGTGTTCAAATTAAATATTCAGGTACTTCGTGGTAACAAGCAACTTGTTAGGATCACATACTTTATATTATTGATTTTAACAAAGATCATGGTTGATTAAAATATGTGCCTATTTGCATTAAATAAGAGCAGTGATCAAATTAAATATTTAGGTATCTTCGTGGTAACAAGCAACTTGTTAGCATCGCATACTTTATATGATTGATTTTAAAAAAGATCATGGTTTATTTAAATGAGTGCTTATTTAAGTTAAAAAAGAGTTGATCAAATAAAATAATTAGTTACGCTCATGGTAACAAAGCAACTTGTTAGCGTCACATAATTTATATTATTAGTTTCAATAAAGATCTCCGTTGATTAAAATATGTGGTTATTTGAGTTAAACAAGAGAAGTAATCTAATTGAATAACACTTTGCAGTGTCCACCAATCGAACAAACTTCCCCCGCGCACCATCCGCGCTCCGCTCACTACCTTAGTTTTCCACAAGTCTAGGCGACGTCCTCGCCCGGTCAAGTCCCTAACAAATTATTGTATCGTAACGATGACAGTGCTAGATTAGAAAGTGACATTTCCAGCTCCCCCCTCGTGTATTCTTCACCCCCTCGGCTTTCATAGGCGTGGTCACGTGGTCGGGTCGGCCATTTTACGTTTTGGCAGGCATCCGCCATTGTTGTTTTTGTATAATTAATTCTTGTATTGTTTTATTTATTGTTTGTTTCATGAAAAGCTTTCTTTGATTAGTATCCGCCACTTCGAATCTACAAAACAGTGCAATTGGTTGTTTTCGATAATGTATCGCGAGTGTTGCGTACCCTAGTGCAGTAATTTATAGGACGTTAAGTTTCATCAATTTTATAGAAATGAGAAAACGAATAGACAGTGGTTTTAAGTTTCTAGAGAGAAAAACATAAACAATTATGTGTGCCATAAACATTTTAAGGAAAACGTTTGAAAAACAAAATTGTCTACTTGTCCAACTTTATTTTCGCAACTCAAGATATCCTCAGGAATACCATCAACTGTTCCCACAGAAATAGGTAATATTCTTTCAATGTTTATTATTACTTTAACAATATATCCTTTTCACCATTATTTTACATGTGTAGTAGAGTACAAATTTAACTAAATGTGTAAACTGAAAATGTTTAAGACAAGATGTCATAAGAAAAGAATGTTGTTCTGTAACTGTACTTATTATCTGTGACTGTGTTATACACTACTCTGTGTCATGGTTAGTCTGTGGTTCTTCTTGATTTATGACTCAATGTAATGTGTGTGTGCTCGAGCTTGAATAAACTTAATTATTATAAATATACAGTGTTTAACTTAAAATATAGAATAAAACATGGCGCAGTCGTAAAGGAAACGAATTGGAGCAATCATGGAAGGTCAGGTAAAACTCCCACCTAATTTTGATGTCCGAGCTGCAAATGCCGGTACAGAATGGCGTCTGTGGAAATTATCTTTTGAAGATTATTTGGTTGGCATAGGCCAAGAACAAGCTAGCGACAAAATAAAACTATCGCTTTTAAGAAATATGTTGGGCATGGAGTCCACAAGAGTAATTTTAACACTACCTATTTCGGCTAAGGACGCCAGTGACTATGGGAAAGTAATGGCCGCCATTGAACATTATGTTAGCCCTAGAATTAACCCGGTGTTTGAACGATTTAAATTCAATGAACGCAAACAACAACCGGGAGAATCGTTTGATCATTTTTTCACTGATGTTAAACAACTTTTAGCATCATGTAACTACCAAGCTGATGTAAATTGTATTGAGGATAATTTATTACGAGACAAAATTGTACAGGGAGTGCTGGACAAGTCGTTACAGGAAGCATTGTTACGGTTTGATAACTTGACGCTGTCCAAAGCTGCTGATTTTTGTAGGACCAGCGAGCAAAGTAAGCTCCAAGTAGAGGTAATGAACCCCAAAACGGAAATATATAATATAAAAAATAGTTCCCATAGGTATAATCCAGAGAAAAATAGAAATATGGTGAAAAGAAATTTTGAAAAGATGAAAAGTGATATCTTTGACTGTAAGAGATGTCAAAGAAGACATGGCAAGAGAGAGTGTCCAGCTTATGGTCAGAAATGTAAAAGATGTGGCTTGTTAAACCACTTTGCCATTGCATGTACAGTAAAAATAGCCAATGTACAAGAAAATGACAGTGCAAGTGATGACAACAGTAATTCATCCATTTTATGCAACAATGTGAAGCTAATTAATGACAAAAGTAACTGGATGGAAAATATATATATAGAGGAAAAGAATATTAAGTGTCGTCTAGATACAGGTGCGGATGTAAGTGTTATGGGTCTAAAATTGTTTAAAAGTTTGAATTGTAATTTAGAATTGTTAAAAGTAAAAACTAATTTAGAAGGATTCGAAGGAACTAAAATTAAACCTATTGGTATGGTAAATTTAAAATGTTGTTATGGAAATAGAGAATGTTATGAAAATTTTATGATTATAGAAAAAGAATGTATGCTGTTAGGCTTACCAGGTTGTTTAAAATTAAATTTGATTTCCAGAATTTTAAATGTCAATAATACTACGATTGTTAGTGATGCCAAGAATAAACTTGTGAATGAAAATATGGACATATTTAGTGGTCATGGTAAGTTTCCTCGTGTTTGTGATATTCCAACTTTGCCACATAAGCCCATTTGTCATGCTGCATCTAAAATACCATTTAGTTTGAGAGATGGGTTCAAAGCAGAACTGGATAGATTGATTAAGAGGGGTGCGTTACAAAAGGTTGATGAAATTAGCTCAGAAGCTTGTATCAATAGAATTGTTATTGTTGAAAAGGCCAATGGTAAAATAAGACTATGCTTAGACCCATCTGACCTCAATAAATATATTATAAGGAAACCTAAAGATATTTTGACAGTTGATGAAATTGCTACTAAGTTATGGGGAAAGAAAGTGTTTTCAGTTTTTGATTTATCTGAAGCTTTTCATCATGTTTCACTCACTGAGAGTGCATCGTGGAAATGTTGTTTTGCCACACCCTTTGGTGTATACCGTTATTTAGTTTTACCGTACGGTTTATCAAATTCTCCAGATGTTTTTCAAGATCAAGTAGAATTCTACTTCGGGCAAATACCAAACGTTATTTCCTGGTTTGATGATGTACTGGTGATGGGGAGTACTGAGGAGGAACATGATGAGGCTGTAAAAAGAGTTATTTGTAAAGCAAAGGAAATTAAAGCTGTTTTTAATAAAGACAAGTTACAGTATAAACAAAAGGAAGTAAGGTATGTAGGTCAAATTTTTAATGGGCAAGGTATGACAGTAGATAAAGACAGAGTAGAATCATTGTTGAAATTAAAAGCACCAGTTAATAAGATAGAACTTCAGAGAATTATAGGGTCTCTAAATTATGTTAGACGATATGTCCCAGAGATGGCAGAATTAATGTCACCATTGTGTAAATTGCTAAAGAAAGATTGTGAATATCAGTGGTTACCACACCATGATAAGTTATTTAATGACATAAAATTAAAAATTTCTGATGCCCCTGTATTGTGTCCATTTAGTTCAAATAAAGAAATTGTATTGCAATGTGATGCCTCTCAATATGGTGTAGGCTGTTGTTTATTCCAAAAAGATGACAATAATTCAATGAGATTAGTAGCTTGTGTTTCAAGAACCATGAATAGTAGTGAAGTTAATTATAGTCAAACAGAAAAAGAGTTGTTGGCAATTTATTATGGAACTCAAAAATTTCACAAATATGTTTATGGTCATAAAAATGTTATTGTGCAGACTGATCACAAACCACTTTTACCTATAATGGAAAAACCCATCAGTCAAGTTGGTTCTCCACGTCTTAGACGACTTAGAATAAAATTGTTAAACTATCAATTAAAGTTAAATTATATACCCGGTAAATTAATTCATTTTGCAGACATGTTGTCCAGAAATTGTCGTCCTGAAACTGAGAAAGATTATGAAATGTTAGAAATGGTTCATTCTGTATCTGTTCACATGCCAATGACTCCTGAAAGGAAAGCTGAATTTCGTTTAGAAACCAGCAAGGATCCTGTGTTGTCTGAAATTTCTAAATATTATTATACTGGTTGGCCTAATATAAACAAAATTTCTTTAAATTGTAAACCATATCATAAATTAAGAGATGGTATTTATGTAGAGTCAGGGTTAGTTTTTATTGACAATAAATTAATAGTTCCTAAATCTTTGCAACTGTATGTATTAAAAATAGTTCATCAAGGGCATCCAGGCATAAGCAGATGTATAAACAAAGCGAGACAATTATTTTATTGGCCTAATATGTCAGATGATATCTATAAGTACATTGTTAATTGTAGAACATGTGAGAAATACAGACCACATAATCAAAGTGAAAACATGTTACCTCATGACATTCCAAAACAAAGATTTAGTAAAGTAGGTACAGATATTCTTGAATTTGCAGGTAATGCCTATTTAGTCATTATAGATTACTTATCTCATTGGTTAGAAATTTTGCCACTTCAAAACAAAACTTCTAATTGTGTAATCAATAGTATGCAGGAAGTATTTAGTAGATTTGGATATCCTATGTTGATTGTAGCAGATAATAATCCATTTTTGTCTTATGAATGTAAGCAATATTACAAATCTAAAGAAATGCAAATTGTAACCTGTAGTCCACATTATCACAGAAGTAATGGTCTAGCTGAGAAGGCTGTAAGCATTAGTAAAAACATATTAAAGAAGTCTCTTGAAGATAAAGTGGATTATAGAGAATCTTTGCTACATCATAATAATACACCAATCTCGGGACTAAAGATATCGCCAGCTCAAATTTTGCACAGTAGAATCCTTAGAACTAATATACCTTGTTCATTAGCAGCTTTAGAACCTAAAATTGAAAAGAATGCATATAAATTATTAAATGTTCAAAAATCTATAACTAAAAAATTTTATGATAGAAGGGCAAGGAGGAAAACAATAGATTATAAGATAGGGGATGATATAGTTTATAGAACTGGAAATGATAACTATTGGAGGAAAGGGAAAATTGTTAAAAAATGTAAAGAACCCAGGTCATATTTAATATCTAGTGATAGTAACAACTCTAGATTACTAAGAAGAAATACAAATCATTTGAATAAATCTGGTACCGATGTCAAACATTATTCCCATAAAATACTTGAACATGATAACAAATTAAATATAAGTAACCCTGTATCTGATATTGGTAAGGATAATAATTATGTTAATATTCAGTCAGGAAATCAGAACTCAACTTTGTATCAGACCCGTTCAGGGAGATATGTTAAACCTTTAAACCGCCTTGATTTGTAAGGGGGAGGTGTTCTGTAACTGTACTTATTATCTGTGACTGTGTTATACACTACTCTGTGTCATGGTTAGTCTGTGGTTCTTCTTGATTTATGACTCAATGTAATGTGTGTGTGCTCGAGCTTGAATAAACTTAATTATTATAAATATACAGTGTTTAACTTAAAATATAGAATAAAACAAATGTTGCATATTTATATTTAAGTAAACCTGTTAATGATATATTTTCATTTCATTTTCAGATCAATTCTGTGATAAGAGTTACTCGTGAAAGCGCCATGATCTATCTACGATTCTTATGCACTACCTTATGAGCAAAAACCACATAAGATAACCCGAACAGAAGTTTTTGGTATGTGTATTATATTTTTTTAATATTTTATGAGATATTTTCTCAAAGGAAATATTTACGATTATTTCATTTTCTATAAAGTCTTGCCCTCAATTCAAAATCAGTATGTACTGATTACATAGGTACCTATGTAAAATACATACTTAAGACTACATTTCAGTGACTGTTTGGTCTCTTATAATATTCACTTCACTCTCTTGCCGATTGGAATTAAAACCCAAGTTTAGTGTTATCTATTCTTTTTAAAAAACCCTTTGCCATTAATGAAATTACTTACTTATCTATTCTTTTTATTATCAAATTTACAACCTACCTCTTGCATCAGAAAGCTTCACACAGCACTTTATATCAGGAGCCTACTCACCTAATATACAAAGCAATCTAAATTAATACCTAATAATATATTACCACACTCACATCAATTATCTAGTCCAAATTAATAATCATTAATAAATTGTGTTATAGGTACTATAATATGAGAATAGTCATTTTTTAAAATAATTAAGTATACATACATAATAATTTTGGTTATTTTTATGAATATTCTAAAATATGTATTAAAAATAAACAGAGATTACTTGTCAAGAAATATTTGTGTCCATTACAAAATATTTGCCGCTACAGGAATAGAACCAGTAGGCTTATTCGTTTACTTTTTTTGACAGATGAAAGTGATGATCGCTGAGTGATTTACATATCAATTGCCGTTTTACACTACACATTATTATGACACTTCTAGTGTAAAAACAGTAGGTAATGGATATATAATTCACTCTGTGATCATCACTTTCAACTGCCATTAAAAGTTAGCGAATAGTGGGTTAGTTACCGGGCTGCATAATGTGTTATCAGCGATACTAACCACTCCACCATAACAGCATCGAATTGATAATATGCCTAGGTTTACAAAATTTCTGAGTGCTTGTCTCTATTAAGAGGTTTCTTGAATTTTATGTGAATTAAGTTCATTGATTATAAGGATAATCCTGTAAGATGCAACTTAAAGTCATATTGGTTATTTTATTTTTCAGATGATCATCAACAAAACCAATTGATGAATGACCTATCAGTTACTGTAACACCTCCTTTCACCTGATGCAGGTCAAATACTGGGACAGCCCTGGAAACTGCTTTGACATATTCAGCAAGGAAGGATGACATTGTTGGATTTGTAGACTTAAATGGAAAAACAACTAACTTTGCAGACCATGTTAGTTTTACGTGAAAAAAATAAAAATAAAAGATTAATTTCATTGTTTTATTTTATAAGCAATCTTCAATCCTGGAGGAATAAAACTTTTAATAATGAGCAACAGAAAACCTAATTAAGGTTTTCTGTTGCTCATTATTAAAAGTTTAATAAAAAGATATGTTTTGGGTGTACAGACATGGAACTGAACGCATCCATGTAAGTTATTTGTAGAATTGTACCTTCATGAACGCAACCAATGCGAAATTAAAAAAGTAAATGTCATTTTCTATTCTAGCACTACGAACTAAAGCGAATGTATGGCACTTGGCGGTCTGAGCCTTTAGACAACATGCTCACGCTTACAAGCGAGTCGGTTTGTCTAATCGCTAACGCTTCAGCGATAGCGATTATCGTTTGGTAGCCAAAGTGACAGAAACGTAGCGATCGCTTAATCGAGGCGTCGTATCGATAACTCAAAATTTTTGTCTATAGTTAGCGAGAGAAGAAATGTCAAAAATTGAAAATGACAAACTAACATAACCTAAATAAATTAAATTTATTTCATGAAGAGTTTTCGGCGTTTTCGCCACTTTGAATCTACTTATGTGTCCCATCGGTGGTTTGGTGGTTTACGATAATGTACCACACCACAAGTGTTGCGTACCGACCGAAGTAATTTACAACAGGACCTATAAGTTTCATCAATTTCATAGAATCATTTCTATTTTCTATGAAAAGACATACCTAGGTTATAGTTCCTAGTGAAAAAACCATAAAACATGCATCTACCTACGTGCCCTATATAAACATTTTGAGAAAAAAATTGTCATGGAGATAAATTGAAGATTGGTGCTTGTCCATCTTTATTTTTGAAACTCGAGATATCTTACCATAAACTGTTGAATACTGAGGAATACCATCAACTGTTCCCACAGAAATAGGTAATATTTTATTAACATTTATCTATCTAGCAATACATATATTCTTATTAACCATTATTTTGCACGTGTAGTTACAAATTTAATTAAATTTGTACATTGCAAAAGTTAAGCCAAGATGACTTTGATGACTACTTTTCTTAATGATATATTTTTATTTCATTTTCAGATCAATTCCGTGATAAGAGTTACTCGAGAAAGCGTCATGATCATTCTTATGCACCTTATGAGCGAAAACCACATAAGATAGCCTGTCTAGAAGTTTCTGGTATTTGTATTGTGTTTTTAATATTTTATGAGATTTCTCAAAAGACAGGAATAATTATGATTATTTCATTCTGTATGTGGTCTTGATCGCAGTTTAAAATCAGTATGTACCTACATCTTGAATCAGAAAGCTCCACACAGCACTTTCTATTAGGTTTATCAAGTTACCCAATATTCTAAGCCATTACCTAATTAATCTAAGCAATCTAAATTAACCACTCCACCACAACAGCATCAAATTAACATCTAGTTATACAGAATTTCTGTGTGATTATCTCTTTCTCTCTAGATAAAAAGGTTTAATCAATTTTCTGTGAATTAGTGTAGAATTAGTATATAAATTATTAGGAAAATAAATCCTGTAATTTTCAACCTAAAGTTAAAATGCTTATTTTATTTTTCAGATGATCATCAGCAAACCAATTGACAAATTACCATTATAATTATTTAATGAGTTACTGTAACACCTACAGTTGCATCAGGTGAAATACTGGGTCAGGAAAAATATGTAAGCAGTATTATTCTTTGAAATGGCCCTGGAAACTGACATATACAACAAGCAAGGATGACATTGTTGGATTTGTAGAATTAAATGAAAAATCGAGTAACTTTGCTGACCATGTTAGCTTTATGTAAAAAATAAATAAAAGATTAATGTAATTGTTTTATTTTATCAAAACTAGGAATCTTCAATCCTGGAGGAATAAAACTTTGAATAATGAGGAACAGAAAATCTAATTAATGTTTCCTGTTGCTCAAAATTAAAAGTTACATAAAATTAAATAAATTAACATTATAAAACTTTTATTTAATGATTCTTCTTAACAGCTTGTCGTCATGGATGTTTGTGCATCAATATAACATCAGTTTCACTGCACAAAATCCATTCCGAAACAATTTTTACTATCGAGTCAAAAAATCTACATCCGGAAGATATAGATTCACGCTATACACCACGCATTCACAATGTTCATACAAAAACATCAACAAATAGTTGTATGTACATACATACAAATACCTTAGGTCTGTTCTTTTAGGGGGTGAATGATCTCCTGTTTCATACAAATAAATCCCTAACATGAAAACTTTCACAAGCACACAAATAGTTTTGATTGTAAAATAATGAGAAATTGTTGTTAAGTTCCATAGGCATTTCTTTTGTCACCAGTGTTCAAAATGTGGAATATGTAAATCTATCTCCAAATAATAAATCAATCAGGCATTTTATTAAAGTTTTCTATTAGTTTCACAGATTAGAGAGTCTATAGTTTTTAGTCTCAAATATGTTTTGGGTGCATGAGATACACTCATTGTTACGGGCAGCCCACAACAAATTAAGATAATGTATTTTTAAATGATAACCTAAGCAAACAATTCATCATCATAACATAACAGCCTTTTTAATTACACTCACTGGACACAGGCCTCTCCTTGTTATCTGAGAAGGCTTAGGCAGTAGTTCACCACACTTGCCCAATGCAGATTGGTGGACAGCATATAAGGTGATCAATACCCCTTATCTGATCCATTAGCTTCCTTCTACGACGCCTATTTATAGATATAGGGTTGGTGGTGCTATTCTACTCTGCCAGCATGACACGGTCATGAGAATAACTATTACATATAAACTTTAATATACAACCACTGTGTACAAATAATGTATATTCTTACTAAAAAATACAACTATTCAATTTCAAACCCATTTAATACCGAAAATGTTTTACATTATAATCTAAATTTATTACAGTATTAACACTATTTTGATTATTGTTTTTATTTTTCGGTGTGTCCTCCTGACACGTAGGCCTCATCCAGCCTTTTCCATAGGTACTAATCTAATCTGTTCTTGGCCAACCGTAACCACAAAGGCTCTGCTACCCTCTTAATGTCATCTGACCATCTCCTCTTCTGTCTGCCCTTTTTCCTCTTACATTGATACCTGAATGGGTCCCCCATTCAGTAACATCTCTTGTCCATTTCTGTATGTTATTTCTAAGTATGGGCTCCGTCCATTTCCACTTTAATTTCTTTATCTTTTCCACTGTATCCTCCAGGTGTGTTAAGGGCTATTGCTTTGACTTTCTGTCCTTCCTTCCATAAAAGTATATCCCAGAATGCACCTCTACAAACTTTAATAACACTATATTACGCCTACGTAGCGTATGAAATAATAAAAACTATTTTTTTTGCTGATATTTTAATCTATAACGTGTTTCACAAGCGTTTTCTACATGGTCTCGGCGATCGAAAGCCAAGCGATCGATCGAAACGCTAGTTTGTCGGTTTCGAGTCTCAAAGCTGCATGTTGGCTACGCATTGTATGGGAAGTTAGCGAGCGACGCCTTCTATTGCTTGCGTTTCGGTTCAATAGAAACGAAAACTGACATTTGGCTAGCAATTTTCGACTCGATTATTTTGATGACGTCACTTTTCGATTGCTTATGTCAATCCCATACATTTTTTGACTTAGCGATAGCGAGAGCGATTGTCGAAGTGCATGTTGTCTAAAGCCCCTGATACGTAGTATCCTGTAGTCTGTGGCGACGTCATAGTCAGCGGTACATTTTTTTCTCTGCAATCACTCAGTACCTACTCTCTATAATAATAGTCATTGGTCATTCAGTATAGATACAGATCTAGATAATCTCTCTAATCAGTGGATCTCAGCGCGTATTAAGTGGTAAATTGTTACGTAATAAAGCTTAAAAAGCTAGGTACCTAATAGTCTAGTGAAGTGTTGACGTCGCTTTTAAATTTTAATTAAACTTAAAACAGTTTAAGGTTTTAGTTGTGGACGAGGAACTAATTTAACATGAAACCATGAGGTCAAACAATATTTGGTTACAAATAACTCGTCCTTGTAATCATAATAATAAACTTAAAAGTTTCCGGAGTTCACGTAAAATTTTACTGATTAATAAATCTAGTCCAGGAAATCAATATAAAAGTGCCAGCACTGACCCCTGAGAACATCAGTTATATTATTAAAAACACAGGGCAGAGGGTCCTCTTCATGAGCTGTTGGAGGAATTGGAAGAATGAATTTCATAATTATGATATACCTATATCGGTAAGTTTTTGTGTATGTAAATATACTTACCTATTTAATGAGTAACAATATTTAAATATTGAAACCCTAAAATATGAGCGAAGTTTGCCTACGCAGATTCAAATAAAATATTAGCCTACATTAAAGTGATGCACTGACCTTATTTTTATTTACAGGACCTGAATTTAACAAACTTTGAAATTCAACAAGACCTAAGCATTGTAATTGTTTCCGTAGAGGAGAGGTCGCACTTCAAATGCTTCAAACAGAACAGGAAGGAAGGTACCATAGTGGGGTATTAAAAAAAGCATGTTAAGAAAACTTAATGTTTGGAAGACCAGGATTTATTACGCTCTTCATCAGTAACAGGTATAAAAGAAAAATGTGTTTGGTTTGGTGTTCAAGATTTCGACTTATTCAATAAAATAGGTGTCGACTGTATGCATGACATTCTAGAAGGTGTTGCTAAATATGTGATGCAATTTGTACTTCTTCAGTATTTAAGACATTTTAAGCTCTCTTCATTGACTGAACTCAATAACAGAATTCAAACCTTTGAGTACGGTCCTGACTATAGGAATCAGCCATGTAACTTAGCTATGGATGAAACATCAGCTACAATTAAACGAAGTTTTTATAAAAGGTGAATTGCCTGATACTCTTAGAACAGTTCCTATTTCTTGTGCAACTCTTAATAAATCTGAAGAACTATTCATACGATTTTAACTATTCATTACCTAATAAATCTGAAGAACTATGCATACAACTGAAAGCAATAACCTAGGAGGTGGAGACCTGGTGTCTTGTATTACAGATTGTTTCAATCCATTTCAAGCACCAGTCTTCACATTAAGTAATCTGCGACTATGTAATATTTTTATATTTTTATGCTTGTTTTGATACTTTTTGTGAAGAAAATAAATAAATTATTATTATTATTATTATTATTATTATACATTGTGTCAAAATAAGTCACTTAAAAATGTTACTTGGGCCACCGTATCTACTACACGGAATTTAAAAGGTACCATTTTAGTTTATACCACCAGCTCTGAGGATTCACTGCCTACTTTTTTATAGTGCAAAATGTTTTGTTGTATGATTTAAATAGTTTGATAATAATTGGAAAATTATTGCAAACAACGGACGATCATTTTCTGCTTAAGAAGTTAAAGAACTAAAAGTAAAGGAAAATGTAATTTTTCATAAATATTTGCGGTTTCCTTACCATGTAATATAAATTTTCTTAGCAGTGGAAAAAAATGTGTTACTTTAAGATGTGCATTATAACTAATTGAAGATTATAAATAATTTTAATCATTAATAATCTTGATATGCTTCATCGTTTATTTGTTAAAATTAATTAAGAATGTTAATTATAATATTCATAAATAATCTTTATTTATTCTAGCAAACGAAAGAATTCTTAAAGTGCACCACATCTTAAAGTAACATATTTTATAGTGGTTCATTAATAATAAACTAATACTTACCACAATGTTAATAATTTATTATGGATGTTATAACACTTTAATGCAGCTTATTACTTACTACGTTATTAGGGTGAAATGTAAAAGGGATTTAAGCATTTTTGTAACATCATATACTGTGAACCTTTGACCAAATAAATCTATTCTATTTTATATACACGAGTTTTATTTCTTCTGCGCTAAATAAAGAATATTTGTTAAGGATTTTTATATAATTTTGTGTACCAATGTTTTAAGGCACGCCGGTTCAGTATTTTAGAAGGTATCATTACATTTTTACATAATCATTCCAAGTAGTAGGTATATAGCAAGTGTTAAAAATTGCCCCTGGTAGCAGTTTTGATATCAACTTCTAACATAAGCTATAGATAAATGTAGTGATACCTTCTAAAAATACGCGACTACGCCTTATACACAAAATTGGTGCATAGGATTTTATAAAAAAAAAATAACTTAAAAATATCTAATTAATTTGATTATCCTCGTATTCGAAATAGTCACGAATTTCCTATTAACTACCCGTGCTCTTCAATTCACTTTATTGTCTTTTGCACATTAACAAAGTGACTTGTCTTTTATAAAGATTGTCAATCATCTCCTGATTTTTGTTTCCACTAAGATCTTAACTATCTTCGTATTCGGTGAAAGAGGCGCCCTCAGTGATTTTTACTAAATAAAAAAATCATTAATAATATCAAAGATTAATCTTATCTTATCAATTATTTGTGCTAATTTTATCTTATCAGGGATTAACGATTTTTCGTAAAAATCACTGAAGGCGCCACTTTCACCGAATACGAAGATAGTTAAGATCTTAGTGGAAACAAAAATCAGGAGATGATTGACAATCTTTATAATAACCAAGTCACTTTGTTACTATGCAAAAGAAAATAAAGTGAATTGAAGAACACTGGTAGTTAACAGAACAACGTTTTTTGACTATTTCGAATACGAGGATAGTCAAATTAATTAGTTATTTGATGCAAGATCTTAGTTGTGACAACAAATTACTTTCATTGATCTGATAATGCTTCTTGTTTATTTCAAATAAAAGGTTAGGTGAATTAATCAGTAACTTTTAGTTATTTGATGCAAGATCTTAGTTGTGACAACAATTTACTTTCATAGATCTGATAATATGTCTTGTTTATTTCAAATAACAGGTTAGTTGAATCAATCAGTAACTTTTAATTATTTGATACAAGATCTTAGTTGTGACAACAAATGACTTTCATTGATCTGACAATTCTTTAAGGTTATTTCAAATAAAAGGATAGTTGAATTAAACAGTTACTTTTAGTTATTTGATGCACGATCTTAGTTGTGACAACCATGCACTTTCATAATTATGATAATGTCTCTTGTTTATTTTAAATAAGAGTTTAGTTGAATTAATTAGTTTTTTTATGTTACTTGACGCAAGATCTTAGTTGTAATAGCAAATGATATTGATTAATCTGACAAAGTTTGACAAACGTATCGATCAAGATCTTAGTTGAAACAACGGTAAATTTAGATAATGTGATACTTTTTCTTTATTACACTAAGCAAGATCTTAGTTGAAGTAAATATCTATCGGTGAATAAACCAATACATTACTTAGTTGATGAAACTATAATAATTCAACAAAGTTGTCTTAGTTGCAACAGTCAAGATCTATGTAGGCTCATATACAGTCAAGATGGTAATCATATCAAACAAGATGTTTATTAAAGCAATCAAAAATTTTTTTCAGTGTGGAGCATTTCGGACCACACCAACGGCAGCCATAGAAAATATCCTTGGATTAACACCGCTGCACATAGTCATCGAATCACAAGCAAGAGACACTCTCCATAGGTTACAGGTATGTGGAACATGGAAGGACTCACAGCCGAGGACACGACACACCAAATTTGAAAAGGATCTAAACCTAGATATTGTCACAGCGATGATAAGTGATGTAAACCAACCATCGTTTGTATCTAGGAGATCATTCAGCATCCATATACCCACTCGGGAGGAATGGAAGCGAGGACTCAAAACCCCTAAAGAAAACAGTCTTATATGGTACACTGACGGATCAAAAATGGAGTCAGGTACAGGGGCAGGTATTTACGCCAACGGGTATGAGTACCAACAAAGCATGGGCAAATATGCAACGGTCTTTCAGGCCGAGACATATGCAATAATTGCCTGTGCTCAGAAGAACCTAGAAATGGGCACCAAAGGAATGACCATTTACATTCTTAGTGACAGCCAAGCGGCACTTAAAGCCTTAACTACCTACAAAGTCACTTCAAAACTAGTTTTGAATGCGATACACATACTAAATAATCTAGGCAAACACAACCTAGTCAAACTAGTGTGGGTACCGGGACATGTAGGGATTGAAGGTAACGAAAATGCTGACAAACTAGCAAGGAAAGGATCGGCTCAAAACATCAATGGGCCCGAGCCTTTTGTAGGATTATCTAGAAGTACCATAAAAATGGCACTAAAGGAGTATTGTCAAAAGAGGCACCTCAGGGATTGGTTGTCCACTCCCCGACTGACACACTCAAAGAAATTTTTAGGATCCTCACACATAGGCTACCTTAAAAGAATGGGAAGAATCAGCAGAACCCAAATCCGCTGCCTCATAGGCGCTCTCACTGGCCACTTTGCCACTAGAAGACACCTGTGCACAATAGGCAAAGCTGATGACCCCATCTGTAGAATGTGTGGTGAGGAGGAAGAAAGCATGGAGCACATACTATGTGACTGCGATGCACTAGCCAACAGGCGACTAAGGGTCCTAGGTTTAGCTTACCCTAAACCAGAGGACTTTATAGACCTTATTCCCGCCAACATCGTGAAACTCATACAAAATGTTTTCGATATTGGCGGGGATGGGTGATAAGGAAAGGGGAAGCACAAAAGATCCCATAGGGTCGAAGTGCTCTGAGATATGGCCTCAGCCCCTTATTTAAGAATAAGAATAAGAAATGTGACACAACTGTTTCAGTGTGATTGTGACAAGATAATGAGCAGAATATGAGTCATTAGTTAACACCGACTGAATCATCAGTAGGTATTATGAGGCTCATAATACTAATGAATATGAACACATTGGCTCAAATTTAAAGAACACAATTTGTCAATGATTGATGATTGAAAGGTCTAGGACAGTGGCGGCGTAAGGTCCATTATAACCCGGGGCGACGAGGGGGTGGGGGAGTGCTGACGCTTAAAGTTGGCGCCGTTACTAGGTAGGTACTAAAGGGTGGGGTCCACGTCCCGGAAGCCTCCTTCTGGCGGACCCTGGTAACGTGGTGGGAAAACTTTCTCGGCGGCTGTGTGCCTTTTGATGTCAAGTGTGTCCCCTTGGCATTCGAAGTCACATGCCATCGTCGAGTTATTTTTGTTTTCCCACCACGGCTACTTCCGGACGGCCGTTTTCAGGGCCACGACCGCGCTCGAAGTCCCCCGGGTGCGGTCCGATGGCTGCTCCCGGTGTCCTCGTCAGGAGGACGCGCCAGGTCGAACCGCCGTCGGTGAGGAGGCGGCCTATAAGGCCGGCGTCGGCCAGCGGTCCACAGGGGCTGGCGTTAGTCGGTAGCCCTGTGGGCTGTTGGCCACCAATTGGTGCAAAGAAGGCACTCTTTGCACCAATTGACGGGCAGCGTTGGAACGGTCTCAGTGTAGTTGCGCTCACGTGCGCAGATCCTGAGCCGTCCCGCAATAGCGCTCGGTCATTTCCTGGACCAGTGGCGGCGTAAGGGGAGGTCCTTACACCGCCACTGGTGTAGGAAACGACCCCATTACACTTGACAGTAAGCAGCAATGGAGTAGAAATAAAGCGAAGAGCTAGTGGTAGAGATAATGTCGCCTTGCTGACTAGCAATGTGCTTCTTCACGCCTCTTTTGAACGACCCAAGACTATAAGAAGGAGGGAACACGTGAGTTGGCAGTGAATTCATTAAACATCGGTTGTATGAAAACTAGTCTGAGTAATCGAATGGAAATACCAATGAATCCGTGTAATCCCCAGTCCATTCTGAACCCCATAAAGCGTTTATAAAATTATTCTTTAGAATGTTATATTTAAAGTAAAAAAAATATGCATAAGATGTTATGCCTAAACATATTATGCGTAAGTATCATTAGTAGAAATCACAATATGCCATGATATATTTTTATATTGTGGCACAAATTTTTTATGTCAATATATAAGGGAACCATTATTAGTTGGTTCATGATATTTTTATGACCCATGTGGAGCGGAGTCACATCATAGATATAGAATACAGTAATTATAAATCTATTTAACTATCACATGGACCTTGAGTCAGTAGTTACATAGGTTATTTCCATTCACATTTCGGATAGTGCAATTAAAAGTTAATGATCAATTGTCAAATAAACAATAACTATCAAGAATTGTAAGTACCCAACCTTCAAACCATAATATTAGATTCATATAAACAAGACGTACAAGAAAGTAAAAATGTCGATCTCTGAAGGTCACAATGTGGAATACAAATTATCCTTGTAAGTTTTTTATTTAAAAAAAATCGGGAGTGGTCTCCCCTTGACTTTCTCGTATACCGGAAACGACTCAAAGGTTGATAGAAATCTTATATTTTGATGTCATACATGCATGTTAAATTTTGGTCACCCATCCGAGTACCGACCGCGCACTTGGTTGCTTAACTTTTGTGTTCGACGGCTAAAAATTGATAGAAACCTTATATTTTGATGACATACACGCATGCTAAATTTGGTTGCAATAAGTTAAAGCATGCTTGAGTTATCGTGCTAACGCACAGACACACACACAGACATAATTCCAAAAAAAAATATTTTGGACACAGGGAGGTCCAAAACGTGTAAATCCGTCAAAATCTCGAGTTCGAATTTTTTAACAATTACAAGACTTCCTCTATACTACGTACGAGAAAGTAAAAATATTACGAACAACAAAGAAGTAAGTTTAAGGGCACCTTTCACGGTTTTCAAGTTCCCTACTATTTGTGTTTATTTGACAGATAGCCCATACAAAACTGTCAATTTAAGTGCCAGATATCTCCTCACCAATGAAATCGGCCCTACAACTGCTAATTTGTTATTCAAATTCAATATAAATAATAAGCACTTAGTACCTACGTACATTTGTATCATAACAAAAACACTATCAGCAAATATGCAGCACAACACTGACTTGCACCAAACGCGTCACTGAACTGGGTTACATAGTTTCAAGTTATTGTTACGTGCGCTGAAACCTGCGGCCATACACGCACACAGCGCTCCTTCCGTTCCGTCGAAGACAGTTTCACCAAAACAGTCTACAATACAATAGATTACTGTTACAGTCAATTTGGACATATTAGATTAGACTAAAGAGAATAAAGATGGTGCCTCCCTGTCAGTCGACTCCTATTCAGAGGTCGACTCAGTTGAAATTATTTTTAATAGCTGTCAAAATTCAACCTAATTTTAAGAGCTAGCGTGCACTGCAGGCCTAGTCAAAAGCACACGTATCGTTTCCATTCTATTTCTACAATCACAATTGCTTTGGCGTTTTATAACGAAAAAAGCTAGACAAGTTGTTTCTATAGTAAAAATCGTGACAGTCATCATATTTTCAAGAACTACTGTTATTGAGCACCCCACGCTTATCTCTAAATAATAAGTATACTTTTCGTTCATCGTTCAGTTTCTATACTAAAAAGTTATTTTTCACTTTTTAGTCCGATTTAAGATAAAAGCGTATTATTCTAGTTTTTTTTATTACTTATTATTTTATTTTCAACTTTTTAGTGCAAATTATAACCGCCGATGAAAGTACTTACATATGTAGGTATATTATACTTAAAAAAAAATACTTAACAATAACAAGCCATCTAGTGACGTAAAACTGAACTAACATTCTTTAATTTATTAGTCCGCGGTTCTAATCAGGATAATGGGTTATTCTTATCGAATTATTGTAATGTCATCGGTCTTTGGTTTAAATGAAATCGGACCGTTTAAAGTAGGTCAAACATACAGGTGAAGCTTTTTTAAGCGTGTTGAAAAAAGTAATCAACCTTTAGTGAACACCAAACAAAAACCATGATTAACACCAAACAAAAACCATGATTAAAGGTACCTACGTACTTGTGAAAGATACATTATTCAATGTAAAAAGCAAAATAATAAGCGATTATCTAAATACAAACCGTAATAATGTTTATCGAAATAATACCAACAACACAGAACACCGTAGTATACACTGAATAGATAACTATTAACAGACAAATAGGAAAACGGAACGTCACACTTACCTTGGCATTGAACGGTTCATTTATTTTTCGGTAAGTACCTACCTATTTAGATTTTTTCCCCAAGGTGAAATATTCCATTGTTAAGATGCAACGACAAAATTCTTGAGGCCATTCTTTCTTATGTTTCTTATGACATCTAAAGTAATATACCTACTTATTACATATTAAGTGCCCTTAGGGGTACCTTTTCAACAGCGTATCCAGCTATTATTTCTATTTCATAGTTTACAATAGTACATTGTGAACTATTACATAGAACAATTCAATTATTAAAAATAATATTTTTACGATGAGGGCGTTTTTTGAATACAGAGCGAAGCGAAAATTTCTAGACAAGAAAATAATAAAAACTAAGCTGAATAAATAAGCATTCTGCAAAGTTTTGTTTCATTCAATATTTTTCAGCAATGAAAAACCTATGCGGAACCCACGGTAAAAGTGATCATCAACAACAACAATGATTCTTGTTTAGAAATACTATTTTTTATGTGAATAGTTTTCCTGGAATATAATCTGTATTTTTTTTACACCACGATGAGTGAAAGAGAACAAAAAGTAAAAATCTTTATAAATATTAGAGAAAAAAAAACGATTTATTTTTGTGTTAAAACTACAGACATTCTAGGACAAACAAAACTTAATTTTATATTTCAAAAGTTGTGGTTATGGTAGTTAAAAATATCGTAATGGGTGACGATTTTCGTTTTATTTCGTGTAATTTCAAAAAACGTGGAGTTAGATTGTTTTTCTTTTTTTTCCGTGAGGATATAAGCAGGTCCATTGTCTGGTTCCCGTATATAGTTGAATTATAGGACACGTTGTGATGACCTTTCTATGTAGCGTACCTACATAGGTGATGTAGTATTATTTGCAGATTGTAAAGAATTTATAAAATAAATAAAGAATTTATAAAATTTGCAGATCCCTGATTAATAAAGTAAATAGATATACAGAAGAAGAAAATGTTGACGATATGAATAATGCGCTCCTGAAAGTAATGTCTTGGTTTACTAATAATAACTTATCCATGAATCCAGCAACTATAAACATGGACAAGATATAAGAAAAAACAAGCCACGAGCCTAACTGTTAGGCTGATGGCCTACATATTTAAGGAGCGACAAGAGTAAAAGAAAAGGCTCCCCTTTTCTAAACACATAAGATCCCTATAGATCGAAGTTCAGTATGAGGACTGAGCGTGACACTCACGAACTATGGGGTATTACACACACCGTGATTATTGTGTAGTGTATGGGTTTTGCACAGTAAGAGAATTTCATTCATACACCGGCATAAGGTTTGGATGATTGTATCATGTAAAACACCTATAGTTTATCAATATTTTTCTCTACAATATGCCAGTACCTGTACGAGTAGTTGTATATAACAAGTATTTAATTTGAGCCTAATATACAGCGTGTAATGGGCAAGTGTAGTCAAAATGAAAAAATCAAAAGGGTATCCGGCCTAGACTCTATACGCAAAATATAAGATTTAAATAATAACTTTAATTTCATATGTTATATTAATTAAATTAATTAATAGATTACGTCACATTTGAGTCGCAACACTAGAGGGGTCACGAGTTCACGACCTCACGAGTTATGAACTCGCCCACGAAGTATGGGTATTATGACGACTCCTACCTGCTCATGGGTGCCTGGTACTCGTAGGCTTGAACACGGCCGCTTCCCCGGCGTCTCAAAGGCAATGCTCGCGCGCAGGCGGCATCACAAAAGGCGCGCCGGTCGGGGCGGGTGGCGGTGACGATCAAAGGAGTTCGGTCAAAGCTTTGCGTCTTATCCCTTTAGAATAAAGTTGAAAATAGCACAGATACTCCCACTTTGCAATACACGTGCCTCATTTTTCCAGTACGCACAGTACATAACACGGTAGGCAGAAACCGGACATAAGTAGTTTACATACATCCACTGAACACGTTATTGAAACAGTTCTAATAAAGCATTTCACTTTTAAATAAAATCATTTCGTTTGTTTGAGTTAGTTTAAAACACACACATAATATTACGAACATCGAAGACAGCATTCAGTAGCTTATACGAGGTCTCGTTTCAACAAAAGGGACATGTAGGTAAATTCACAAAAAAATTATCGTCACTTCACAAAAATGGCTCAAAATGCCGACCCTGCATCTCGATGCATAAGTTCGCCCGACGTCCAACGGACAAAGAGACATTCCTCAACATTTGGGGAGTGACGGTGCGGAAGGCAGCAATAATTCTTTCTTCCATTTCTTCTCGGGTCTCACACTCATCGGCGTACACTGTGTTTTTAATGTAGCCCCACAAGAAGAAGTCCAGTGGAGTAAGATCTGGTGAACGTGGCGGCCATGCGACTGGGCCACCACGTCCAACCCATTGTTGAAAGCGTGTGTTAAGATACTCCCGCACATTCCGCGCGTAGTGTGCGGGAGCCCCGTCGTGCTGGAAGGTGATATTATGGTATACCGATAACGGCAAGTTTTCCAGAGCATCTTCCACATTGTGTGTAAGATGCTCTAAATAATTTTCGCCATTAAGGTGCATCGGCAAAAATACTGGACCAACGAGAACCTCCCCAATAATTCCAGCCCAAACATTAACGCGCCACTGATGTTGATAATTAGATTGGGATGATACGTGTGGGTTAACATGTGACCACACATGTTCATTGTGAATATTGTTTATTCCTGACCTCGTAAATGATGCTTCATCAGTCCAAAGCACCGTTGATGCAAAATCGGGTGATGCGGCAATCTGATCTCGGTACCAATGACAAAACGTCATACGGGGCATGAAGTCATCAGAAGTAAGCTCCTGTGTACGTCGAAAGTGATAGGGATGCTGGCCATCATCATGGAGAACACGCCACACTTTCATGTGGTTCGCAGCACCAAGAACTGCTGCAGCTCGGCGAGTGCTGGTCCTCCGATTATTACTGAAGTGGTCCAACACCGCTTCTTCGAAGTCGGGGTCCAGCGTCGTGCTCACATGGTCTCGCGAAATGCCTCGGAATGAACCGGTTCCATGTAACCGAATCACCATCCTTCTGAAGCATTCCAAAGATGGAAGCCTTCTTCGTTCGGGCTCTGGTACACCATCAATGAATCTTTCGCGATACAAAACGCGAGCTCCACGAAGGCTGCCATTGGCTGCCCCCACGCATAGGATCATTTCGAAATATTCACTGTTACTTAAAAACGACATCTTTTACTGAACGCAATAGTAACTTCACACCGCAACGGATAGTAAGCGACTGACGACGTTCATCAAAGTAGTTACGTAGGTTATTGCAATAAGCCCCGCCCACTTTTATTTATTTATTTGCCTATTTTATTTTGAAGTTTTTAGGGTTCCTGCATAAAAAAACACTTACTTATTCGTTTGTTTACTAATGTCTCTACTTTCCTAGTACTTCTCAGATATTTAATGCTAAATTACTAGTTCTCTTACTCTAGAAATATTATAAAGTTTAGGGCCAATTTCACAAGTACAATTAGATAAAAGACAGACACAACCAACGGATAATACACTTACATGCAATGAAATCGACCCACCTCGTAGGTTTGGATTTGGAATATCGGTAGTAAAATTGGACAAAAAAACTGTACAATATTTTCAAAGTAGGTATTTAATTATCTTTAGTTAAACATACTTTAATTAAACATCGATGAAAGAAGTGTTGCTGACAATAGATTAATTTCTTCAGAAATCCCTGTATCTCATTTTTACGATATACCTACGTACGCAATCTCTGTGACTGTGCAGTGTTAAAACTTAATGAAATCATTGCTTTTTAAAAACAGACTAGTCCTACAGATTTATTGACCCTTTAAATTGAGTGGATGTTCCCACTACGTAAGCGCGAGCGAGTCAGCGAGTCTCGTACAAAGTAGCGTCAGCGTATTTTTGGATTCGTTTACTCAAAATGTCCGAATAATATGTTTTCTAATAGGAATCTTCTTGAAAATATTACTGTTTAGTGTACTTATGCGTGAAACGCTATTCATTGAGTTCATTGATTGTTTTTGCACTGTACAAATACACGGGAAGGCATTTTTTAAGCTATTAGTAATATTTCATTCACATAGCACGGAACATGCACGTACAAACGATTCACCGTTCTATTGGAGACTGAGACGTAGTAGGGCCATTGGTCTCAGTTTTGTAGGCACACGCGCGTTACTGAGGTAACGTATCTTCCCTTTGTTGCTTTAATCTAAGGCCGTCTACCTGTTTTTTGGTTTTCTGATTGTAAAATTAATCAACCAAAATCTGTCAAAGTTAAAACTGGTCTAATGTAAGCTTGGGTTATTTTTTATCAAATGGTGTTACAAGTTATTACTTATCAATTTTATTTCTTGATTCAGATTTTCATTTATAAATCGAGCTATAAACCAAAGCGTACAGGTGGGTCGTTTTCATTGCACGTAAGTGAAGTTACATGCAAAAGTAACCGATGGTACCAGATATTATTGCTGTTTAAGAAACAAGACGGAAAATTAGGTACTTCCCATTTTTGTCTTTTCTCGAAATAATGCTTCTTTGTCACGTAATTTTGAACATTAAAAGTTACAATAAACGGGCCTAAACAAATATCGGCTCACAAGAAAGAGAGCGCGTACCCGTACACTACTACACTCTCTTTTACATAAGTTTTATGCCGATGACGACCGAGCATAATTCAGCCAATAAAGGATTAGGTGTATTCGAGCCATAACACCTTCTCATTGAGTCTAGTACTTATGCGCCCGTACGCGCTATATCTGCTTTAAGTTAAATAAAATATTTAACATAAGTACCCCAATGCTGTCAAAATCCGTAATTAAGTTTAATTATTGTAATCACAGCCGTGAAGTTAAAAAATGTGGAATTTATTATCGCTGATATTTTACGACAGCGTTCGCCTACGATTATACGATTACTATCTTGTTAATCAATAAATACCACGCGATAATTATTTTTTTTTTTTACAAATCAAAACGCTGTTTTAATGCCACTTTAAATAAACAACAAGTGTAATAAATAAAATAGCAATTGTAAATTAAAACTACCCTATTGGTATTATACCTATTCTAAAAGGAGACAGACAATTTGAAAATAGTTATTACAATTAACTTGTACAGAACCCTTTGAGATAAAAGATCATCGGATGAAGGGCAGAAAATAATCACCTAGTAAAATGGTGTTTTAGCGATCCCTGCTTCCTAGCTAAAACCACCACGTTTGCTTTCTAATGTTTCTGTTATCCTAGTAACTCTGATCGAAATAAATTTATTTTTGTATTTATTTGAATGTATTATTAGGTTTTAGATTGGTTTTAGAGTAGAAATAAAATAAAAATACTAACGTGTTAGTAGTTAATCCCACTTAAAGCAAGAAATTGTTAAACAAAATTATTCCTATTTATTTGTACTGAACACTTTCAATTTTATTTGCGAAAAAAGAGGAAGTCATTGGAGAAGAGAGAGATGTACAATTACTTTGTATTTTATGATTTACCTAAAGCCACTTCCTTGCTTATTGTTCCTATGTATTTTATTATTTACCTAAAGCCACGCCCTTTCTTGGGTTCCCTGACTTAAATTTTAAATGAAAAAAAAACCACTCGCGTTTCCTTTCTAACTTTTCTATTGTCCTAGTATATCTCACTAAAATAGCTTCATTCTGTTTGGAATTTCTATGCCCAAGCTACCTATTTCACTCGAGACGCCAACTAAAATGAAAACCAGCGAGCCAATTGCTTATCTGATGAGTTACAAGGCAAGTTTTACAATGATATTTTAAATCATGTAGGAAGACCTGGGCACAATGCTCGACGATCTCTGTAAAGTCTCCAAACAAGTGGGTCTTAAAATGAACATGGATAAGACGAAAATCATGTCTAATATCCACGTCACACCCACTCTTGTAAAGGTAGGAAGCTCTACACTGGAAGTTGTCGACCATTATGTTTACCTGGGACAAACAGTCTGTGAAAGTAAGTACCTACATACTTTAACTTTGATTCGTGACGTGAAGTGACTTTTAAGACTTGTAAACCAGAGGTTTTCCCAGACAAATATTATTTTTTCGTTATTGCTATTAAAGTAAATAATTATGTTTTGTTAAAACAATTTATTTCATGTCCCGTGATGATATCAGGATCTGTACAGTTTGGGTGTATGATGTGATGGAGTTTTAAACGACATAAGGTTGTGTAAGTATTTTGTACCTAAAGTTAAGATTTTTTAACAAACCATTAAAAATAAATAATAGTTGTGAGCTTTAGCAAAAAAAAATATTGTGAACGGAACCCTGTGTTTAAAATGTAGAGATATCATGCGCGCCGGCCGTTAAAGAGGTTTAAGCTTATTGCATTGAACAAGGAAGGAAAGTAGCCTAGTAGAAGAATGGATCTACAAGAGACAGAAATGAGTTCCACAGGGGTCGTTGCCGTCTTATCAGCTGATGCCAGTAATGTAACTCCTTTACCTTTCATATCGATAAAATCTTTTAGTTTCGATGTCTTATTACTCGTTTTCTATTTAACTTAAATATCTTATATTTTGCGTATGGAGTCTAGGCCGGATACCCTTTTGATTTTTTCATTTTGACTACACCCCCCCGTTACACGCTGTATACGATCTATCATGAATCTATAAAATGATAATCGAACTTGTATAACTTGGGTGTAGCCTAGCTCTTCAGCAAATCCTACAAATTTTGTACTATTTAAACTATTGGTCAAAATGGCTAGTTCTAATTATATGCCATTTTCTTTTCTTGACCAGCAATTTTAAAAAAAATGACGCACTATATGTAGCATGCACTGCATGCATGAACTCCTTATATTGCGCGGTGTTTTTTTGGAGTTTTTAACAGCAAAAAATATGAATCATTTCCCATCAATAATTTTTTGTTTCTTGTTTTGATGTATAGAATGTGTAGTCTTCGGGTTTTATCTTAGGTTTATTTACCGTATATTTATATGCACACACCAATTATCTGGCCTAAATTAATATCAACGGACGGACCACCACGGCGGGCATCGTAATAATTATAATTAGGTAAAAACTGATCTTTATGTCGTCTGTCATCTCGTTAGACAACCAACTAGGTACTAGGTAGAATCAATGGACAAAACCTTGAGCAAATAGTATTTTTTCTGAACGAAGTTTACTAAGAATATCTCAATTAATTTACATTTAGCACTGTCAGTAGGTTATCGGTTATAATAGTATAAATAAAATTGTGAGACCATTTTTTGAACTAGAATCTTAATTATTTATTTATTGACCAATACTTTGCTAAGTAGGTAGAGTTGGTAGGTAGATGGAACATATACTATCCAGACTTCACAAAATTTTAAATAAGAGTTCATTTAAAAATACCTTTTATTCGTTATCATACCACCTATATTTTCTTAAATTACTTAGACCTCATTTAGATTATCAAGTAATTAATGAATAAATTCCATAATATTAGGTCTTATACTCGTTAGTGAAATTGCCAACATTTTGACTGTTAAATTTTGACAATTATTCCATATTTTTTTTTATTCTAAATATTAATTTAAATGAATTAAGAGTATTATTGTTATCATCTTTTGTCATCATTAAAGATGAGAATAAATACATTTCATTCTGACTTTGATAAAAATATTTTGTAAGGGCAGGTACTGTCTTTTTTGTTAACTGCTTAAAATTAATCAAACAGTTTCATGGTAGGTTACTTGGAGCAATTGAGGAAAAATTTGCTTTAAAAGGTCAACTTGGCACAGAACATACGATTCATTTTTATATTTATCACACAAAAAAGGCAATTATATATGTAAAGACCGAATATTACAAAATAAACAACGTAAAATGTACATATACATCACTATGTATTTACATACAACATAAATATAAATAAAAAATACTTACAAAATTATTCATTTACAAATTAATCTTAACTTTATTACTATTATGCTGACGGTTCAATGACACTAGTTATTAAACAATAGGTATAATGTTATTATTATATTATTATGTATTTTCTTTGCTGCTGTGTTTCAAAAACTGTATAAAATTACAGAATTACTTTACTAAAAAACCGCGAACGGTTTTTTGTAGATGCAGTGACATCATGACTTAAAGTAATGTTTAAAAATAGGAGTAAAAAATAACAATATATTTTTTCTAATTTAAACAAAATGTAGGTACTAAGCCGATTTCAATGCTTACATATTAATATTTCAATTTATTTATCTCTTTGTGCCAGGTTAATTATAATTTATAGAATCATAAACTACTTAACATTGATTCTTTGAGAACGTAATTTAATAACCATACGAATCAAAAGAAAAATAACTACGAATTAATTTTATGGAACATTATTAAGTAAGTTAATAACTAAATCGCCACGTATGAAATTGAATATGGCATTAAGTGGGTAACTCACGATCCCTCCATTTCCATCAGTCGAAAAATTGAGCAAACACACGATCACTCCCTTCGCATCACTCCAATTTACTTTCGGTCTTCGCAGCGACTTCTGAAAAGTCTCGAAATGGACATACGATCGGCCACACAAGAGCGTTTTGGAGCGATGGAGTGATGGATTTGGATATATTTTTTTTTCGTCACTCTGTTCAAGCCACGTGAGATAACGAACACACGCTTAGACCATTTAACACGGGACGTGGCATAGCGCAGATTTAGTACTGAAAACATTCTGCCGTTTTTCGCGGGGGGGTCGTGCACACTGTTGCAAAAATTGTAATCTCTATTATGAGCGCACACTCGCGCGCTCGGCTAACCCGCGTACCACCATATCGCCTAACGTTGTTATATCGTTGTTTCTGTCGCAAAATTTGTAGATGAAAAATTGTATTGTTATGTGAAACAGTAGTTTATTTGAATAGAAAATTACTTCCGTGTGATAAGCAACTCCGTTTTAGGATAACTTTAATGTTTCTGGTCGTCCTTTACAAGAAAACACTCCGCAACTAATAATTTTTAAGAGGTCCGCTTAGTGACAGAAACGAATTCAAAATGGGGGTTGGTCGTCGCGGCGAACTAGTTTTTATAAACTGACATAAACTTTGTTCATTACTTTGGCAGAGGGGAAGCGTCCGCTTGCCACGTCCCGCATTAAATTGTCAAAGAACACACGGAACGATTTTGGCTTATTTTGGAGTGATGGCTTGGCGTGATGGGAGCGATCGTGAGTTTCCCACTATCAAATGGATAGTAGTTCTTGCTTCTTAAATATAGGGGAATCAATCATAATTGTTGCATATAATTAAAGTTGATTTTACTATTTAATTTATCAAAGCTGCCAGCTATTACTCCAGTCTCCAAACAACAGGCACAATAAGCCCATTTTCTAGCACATAGGAAATATGCATTAAAATTAAAGTATTACATTACCCTAAAAAATCATTTTATCACTTATTATTTTGGAAGATCATCTTTGGAATAACAGTCCTTTGGTTATCTCGAATAGACAGGAGGTGGTTGCTGCACCACGATGGTCTGCGGCGCAGGAGTGACGTGGTGGTGATTGACCACGACGGTGCGAGGAGGTGGGTCAGAGCAGCAGTCGCAGCAGCAGCAAGGAATGCAACAGCAGCAGCAGGGTCGAAGGGAGAAGTTACAGCCCATCCTGGAAAGATTAATATTATAAATTAGTACTTAAAAACATTAAAACTTAACAATTTTTGTTGGTTTTGTTCTGTACCAGTAGAGTAAGTTTTGCAGTTTAAAATACGCAACTATGTTAGTCGCGTTAGGAGCTCAATTTGTATGGGAAACATGATTTGCGCTTCTTTCCGCTAGGGGCGCCATTCACGTTTCTTAAACAAATTGAGCTCTTAACGCAACTAAAGTAGTTGCCTTTTTTATACTAAAAACTTTCACTACGGGCTCTGGTGTTTTTGTTGAAAGAGCACACGTCTCATTTGCTAAATAAATGAATGAATGAATAGACGTTGATTTGGCACAAAAATTCAACACACAAAAAAATACACAAATAGTTTTTAGTCCAAACAGGCACAGCATATGCCGAGGTGTGCTTCGACGCTAGTATTCTGCGGATACCTATTTATATTATCACTGCGGATACCATATTCTTATATTACACAATAAATCGATTTATTGTTCTTGAAATTCGTTGTTATCAATGATGATATTGATAATACAAAACATATCTCTCATGAGTAGGTAGGTAATCACAATTAATTACTGATATATACGAGTACATTAGGAATTTCCATCGCCATATTTAAAAATTTAATAGAATAAGTAATTACTTAATAGTTTTCCTCTTATTACTCCATTTGAGTAAATGATGTAAGATTGTGAAAAATATGATTATTGACAATAAAATAAAAGACTATGAGCTTTGTTTTCCACAGCCCATAAATAATGTTGACACCATTCACAAGTAATTGCATGGTGTTTAATTCGTAAACGGTGATGGCAATATAAGCCAGTAAATCTCCATCGTTTCAAATCATCTCTAGAATTTTATTTTTAAGCGTATCAAAATAATGTTATAATCAATCAAGTTGACTGTAAAAAATTATGACGTCACAAATTTGTAATGCCATACAAAATCTTTTTTTTTATGTTACGATATGGCAAACAAGCTTGCGGCCCACCTGGTGTTAAGTGGTCACCGCCGCCTATAGACACTTGCAATATTAAGTGTAAATCACTTAACACTGCAAGTGCGTTTGCCATCCTGGCGACTAAGATGATATGCCCTCCATGCCCAGTAATTACACTGGCTACCTTTCCCTTCAATCCGAAACACAGCGAACTGCTTCACGGCAGAAATAAGAAAGGCGGTGGTACCTCTTTCTGTGTTCTGAGGTGGTACCTACCCAGACGACCCTACATATGGGTCTACCACCTAGTAGATCTAAGGAAGAATTATATTTTGACAGCTACATTCAGTGTAAGGTAAGGTATCGGGAATGGATGATTTGTTTATGGTTCCAAATTCAATTTTTTGTTATTTTTGTTGTTGGTAGATTGGCACAACTGTAGTCCATTTTGGGGCGGAGTTTGACTTGCATCTGTTATTTATATAAAATGTACTGCTGTTTTTAGTTATATCATATCTAGTATGTATTGCGAATTTCATAATGGACATAAACACCGAACAAAGAGTTTGTCTTAAATTTTGCATCGCCAATGGAATTTCGTGTTCGGAGTCAATGAAAATGTTACAGAAGGCTTACTGTGAATTGACTTTATCAAAAACACGTGCTTATGAGTGGTACAAAGCGTTCAAAGCAAATGGAAGATTTGCCTTGCTCTAGCAGGCCATCAACTTCTGCAACTGAAGTTAACATCACAAAAGTGAAGGAAATAATGATTAAAAATCCTCATTCAACTTTGAGAGAGACAGCCGTCGAACTTTATGTATCTCACGAGGTCACCAGTCGATCCGTACCATTTTAAATAATCACATGGGTATGAAAAATTTTGGAGCTCAGCGAGTCCCAAAAGACCTGAATTTTCTCCAATAACTCAATCGCATGAGAGTCGCTGAGGACATGCTAGAACGAGTCAATGCCTACCCAAGATTCATGAAACGTCACCTCTAATCTAAAAAGGGTTTACGAGTTTGACATGCAAATTAGTCAACAAGCTTCGGAGTGGCTTCTGTGGAAAACATAGGTAAAGGACAATTCGCGGCTGAACTCAATTCCGGAAACAGTGTTTAAAAAATGTTTTAATGATTGGATTATTCGTTGGCGTATCGTATGTGTATCGTTTCTGAAGGAGAATACTTTGAAGGTGATATAATAAATTTGGATGATTAACTAACATTTTGTGTATTATTGATCTTTTCCCGGTATTTTCCTAACAGAGTAGTAGAAAAAACCTCATGATTTGAAAATTAAACACTATCACCTTATTACGCCGCTGTAAGATATTCGATCACCTAATTTCGAAAAACGGTGACATGGCCACCCATATCGCATGATTTGGCGCCCTCCAACTTTTACTTGGGAAGTTTTTTGAATTCCAAAGTCTAACGTCAACAAGCCACGGAATTCAAGTTCCACCATCATCAACAGCTCATTTACTGTCCCCACCGAGAGACTACCCCACATTAGGGGCGATTAGGCCTTAGTCAACCACGCTGGCCAAGTGCGGGTTGGTCAACTTCACAATCAACCTAAGAATAGCTTCATAGGTGTGTGCAGGTTTCCTCACTGTATTTTCCTTTACCGTCATTCAAGTCCTCTAGTCGATGCGAAATGGCCGTTGCAACACGTCGCAAAATGATGGAAAATGTAGAAATATGAGCTCATTGCGAAATCTGCTGTAACGCCGATCATTTCATCATCATCATCTTAAAGAAGTGATCCAAACAAATAGTCAAGTAAGATCCAAAATAAACGTATTTACATAATTAGTTAGGTGACTCTGAACATCACAATAGCTAAAATACCCATTATCTAAAATCTATTATATTTACTAGGTTCTATATGTTATAGGGTTGTCTGGGTAGGTACCACCGCCTTTCTAATTTCTGCCGTGAAGCAGGCCTCAGTGTTTCGAATTGAAGGGAAAGGTAGCCAGTGTAATTACTGGGCATAGAAGGCATCTTAGTCCCCAGGATGCCACGCACTTGCAGTGTTAAGTGTTTTACCCCTAATACTACAAGCATTCTAATGTTGAAGGAATTTTCAAAATTAGCTCAGTAGTTTTTGAGTTTATTTGATACAAACATACAAATATTTCCTCTTTATACTTATTATTAGCACAAGTTCTTACTGTGTTATTTATTAGTATAGAAGTATAGATATAGATAACATTTATCTTTAAAAAGAATTCTTCTCTATCGCACACACTATACAACATGTAAATTAAATAACCAACACCCTGAATACAGAAGGTGAGGAATCGGCTGCAGAGTTGATTTAAAATTTTAAAAAAAAAAACGATTAGTAAGGTTTTGTTTTTTTTTTATTTTTGTTTCAAAAAACAGTTTTTTTTAAAAAAAAAAACGTTGAAATCAACTCAGGAGCCGATTCCTAACCACCTGTATTCAGAGTGTTGGTTATTTAATTTGCATGTTGTAGATATAATTGCCGTGTAATTAAATGTATTTGTTATTTCCTAAGATTATTTCATTCAAAATGATGAATAAGACAGAAATCCTGCTTAGCTGATTACAAAATATATTTTAGAATGCAAGTGGCAAGGCCATGAATAACGTAGTCGTTCTGACGTTGAGATAAAATACATTTTTTTCTCTATTTAGAATGAAGGTCTGCATTGAATTGAAACATCAATGATTGCAAGACTAGCGACATGCAACATCAACTGATTTTATAACTCAAAAACAGACTTATTTACATAAGACCTAGATTGCAGAGAATAGCAATGTTTGACTGCTTAATTTTGATAAGCGAATGAATGAATGACGATTTGACGACGACATTATACAAATGCTTGTCAAATACAACAAAAAACGACGAATACTCACAAAAAATATCACATTTTTTAACCAAAAACTTTTAATTGTGAAGCAAATGGTCATTTTAGTGAGCATCGAATATTCTATTATGGTTAACTTCGTCCCTTTTATCAAAATTTTTGTCTTACATCCTATGAACACTCATTCTTTTAAATCGTAAGACCGTAAGTCAAATTTAAAATTATCATTAAATAGCGTTCTCGTTGCATATCAACGGCTGTTTGAGTCACTTATCAATATATTTTCAGTTTGTAATGATTTCAATGAATTTTCTAATTATCCAATTTTCTGTGCAATTTTCGTAATTTTTCTTTCGGTAAGAACCTTCTACAAAGTAGAAAACACAAAAAAGATGAACGAAATAGATAAAGTCGCTCTTAAGTTGTGGCGTGACCAACGGAAACACGGATTAAGTTTTAATTAAATAGATTATCGTCGCATTTATGACAATTACTATCTATAATCGATAACATCAAATGAAACATTAGTCACTAGCATCCGGTCCATTTCTACTTAGGTACTTCAAACCTGTCTATCTTGAACCATCTTTCAATTAAGCAAACAATGAGGCTCAACTCACATTAACGCAGAGTTTGGCTCTTTTTTTATATAAAAAGGTCGAGAAAATGACTCCATTGCTTCTGATGGTAAGCAGAAGTAGTGTCCAAATGTGAAGAGATATCTAGTGTGAGAGATAAACCGCCACGCTAGCTACCCCGCCGCCGTGCTGACCTGCAAAGGTCCTTCTTTGCATCACTTTTGAATGATGAATTGATGAGTTGACCGAGCCTAAAGCTCAAAATGTAATGAGACGATGGAGACATCAGAAAATCAAATTACTACTAATTTTCGAGTGATTATCACTCGTTAACTTTTACTAGGTGATAGGCCTGTATGTAGAGTCGTCTGGATAGGTACCACCGCCGTTCCTATTTCAGCCGTAAAACAGTTTACTGTGTTTCGGGTTGAAGGGAAAGGTAGCCAGTTTAATTACCGAGCATGGAAGGCATTTCATATAGGCCTCAGGATGACCTGCAATACCAAATGATTTTTTCATTGTTATTGCAGATGTTTATATGCGACGGTATTCACTTACCACCCGTCGCCCATGGTGGGCCGTCAGCTTGTTTATCATCTAGTAGTATTAAAAAACAACAAGAGGGTTTGAAAAAAATACATATGAAACTAGACTTAACCACAACAAAGAAGTACGAAAGAAATTCAGTATCTACATTTTAGTGTATTAAAAAAATCTTAATATTATAATTATGTCTTGCCAAACTAAAATAAAATATATATGACAAATCTGATTCTACTGGAGCTGGAGCAGATGTGACTTTATGTGTAACTAAACGTTACATAAGCGTGATTTGATTACTATCACGTAACTTAACATAGTACCTACCTATGTATGTATATAACCGTACTATGTTAAGTAAATGTCCATAGGTATACCTATGGCTCAGACCAATAAAAAAGACCTATGGACATTTTCTATTGCCTTTATAATTTTTACATATAGATAATTAGTAAATATTATAATCAGCTGGTACTTCTTATAATAAGATAAGATGGCGTAGACCAAAATCAAGGCTAATCGTCTAATCAAACCCATTTAAAATATACAAGAAAGATTCTATAAAGCAAACTGGTAAGTCAGGACAATAGACTTTATCATACTTCACATAATTTTAAAAATTGTACATAAATATAGTCATCAAACAGCAGCAACAAATTCGACCCACAGTTTTGCAACCTGAAGCAGTCTGTAGAAACGTAGAGAGTGGAAGAGACTGTCAAAATCTAAGCTAAGTAGGTACTCAAAGCGCGGTGGTACTTTTCTTCGTGCAAATACGGTGCTAGGCTTCCATTATTGAAAACATTAAGTTGCACAGTTTTTAAAGAAAACCCCAAGAACATTGTAATATATGTATTTTTTCACAAATTTTCCTTGTGTGTAAAAAGGGAAAATACGCCATTAGAGGCACTAATATGCGTCAGCATTAGTGGAATATCTATAGTACCTACTTCAACGATGAGTAACTTACACAATGATCCCAGTCTTTTCAAGAATGAAATTTAAAAAAATATATAAGTAGGTTGGTTCTAGGTATCCAGCAAACAAACAAAAAAACATAGAATCCTAACTCATAGTTGAACCTTATCACGGAAAGGAAGGTACACATTTGCTGCCTTTGCCCAGTCAATACAAGTTAGTTTCATAAAGACAAGGTCCTACCATCAGGATTCTACTGGCTCTACCGTACTAAGGTACTAACTACTAATTAGTAGGTACTTAAAACTAACGATAGTGAAAGTGTGTAAAAACGGTCGTCCACAGCGTGTGTAGCTCACCTTAATTAAATGTCTATCTTGCTTGAGGATATCCCGGATAGTGCTGCTGCGGATACGGCTGCGGATACTGCTGGGGATACGGCTGGTATTCATGCGGTGGTGGCGGATAGGGGTATCCGTGCGGAGGCGGCGGTGGCCCCTGTTCAATTATGGTCGGCGGTTGGTGTACTATCACGGTCTGCGGTGGGGGGTTCTGCTGGCCACACGCGTTTGGACACAGGCACGGTATCAGACAACAAGCGCTCAACGCCAAGCAGCATGGGTTCACCGAACATTCACCGCAGTCCCCGCAATCGAATGACAAGCAGATGCCCATTTTGTAGTCGAAACTAAAATTAAAATCTGTCTGTACTCACGAGTGCCTCTCAATGTCTACTTTATGTAAATAGTCTTTTTTCCTTTAGAAACGGACGTGAATCGTAAACGAGATAGGTACAAAATGGCAGTACGTTATCACTTATCACGTTATCGTTTACAGAGTTATGTTTATCTATTGATAAAACGATAGCAGCAATGACTAACAATATTCTTAAAAAAGATACCAGAGTTTTATGTGGAAAACTGGTATCACAATTACTAGTTTCATTAAGACTACGACTCAAGGAAAAGTATTGGAAAATCGGATTCTCTTGTAGAGCCTTCCTACTGCTAACTAAGACAAGTACCTATTTACACTGTTTCAAATCAATAACAATCTGTTCATTATGTACATAACATTTATTATTTATGTTACCTTGTTTATTATATTACTAATAAACAATGTTCAAGTATCATGCAAAACTTTGTAGGTTACCAGTTTACTGCGATCTCGTTGTAAAACCGTAAAACAATTCTAATTTCCACATCAAACCTGTATCGTGGCTAATTCTTCAACGTGCAACAAAAAGATGTTTTACATAAATTTTAATAAAAGGACAATATTTTTATTTAAATGTAGTGTAAAAATGTTTTTCGCTTGTCTAAATAATAACATCAGCATTACCTACGAGACACAAAATGTTCTATTTCATAATCATAATCATCATGATATCATATTCTCTAACTTAATATTAATTAGGCAAATTAATGAATAAATGTAATGGCGTAGGCATAGGCCAATAAGTTTTAATTTAAGAGAGATTGATCACTGAGACATCATAAACATAATTTTACTAAATACAATTGTATTGTTACAGTAAAAACACACAACTCTACTTACTTGTTAATGTTTTAAATAAAAACACATTAAAACAACACAACCGCAAACTTGAATTCTAAACCAGAATACTCGTAGTTTGTTATGTGGAGCGTGAAATGTTCCAGCTACGACCACTATTCACAAATTAATTGAAGTAAAAACGAAACACAAACACATTAAACTAATACTAACCAACTTTAATTAAACGTGAACATAAAATTGTGACATCACACGATAACACTTTCAATTTGTGGACGACCAATGGTGTTAAAAATAATAATGTTCTTACCTTACAACTGTCCACGATACGACATTAGTCAATAGAGGCTAATTTGGTAATGTGTTTCTCGTCATTAAATTAAAAACTTCCAAGGGTATGAGTCAGATGCGCGTCACTCAATAGCCAAAGGAAAACTGTTGTGACGCGAACATTCGCACAGGTTGTCCTCGCTAATTACTCCAAGAGCTACACTTCATCTTATCACTTTATTAATAGTAGAAGATCCGAACCTATATCGACCTTCACCGAGCTGATAATAGAATGAAACATATTTTATTATTAATTTAGTATATTAGAAAATATATTAAAAATGGGTTGTCTAAAAAAATCCTGGACAGACTATTTTTAATTATTTTTTGAAAAATGATTTTTAAAAAAAAATGAATAAAATATTGCAACATCAAGATAGTAAGAAAATTTTGTCCTGACTGATAGTAGAAACCGTATAGAATGTGCAGGCATTGGGTTATCTATTATTTACCTGCGCGAACTACTGGGTTGTCAGGTATGAACAGGTATGTCGATATCAGTTACTTTCACTCGATTGGATAATAGAAAAAAATTTATATCATCATAAGCGCGCGACAAAATTTTCTTATTATCTTGATGTTGCAATATTTTATTAAAAATCATTTTTCAAAAAATAATTTAAAATAGTCTGTCCAGGATTTTTTTAGACAACCCATTTTTAATATATTTTCTAATATACTAAATTAATAATAAAATATGTTTCATTCTATTATCAGCTCGGTGAAGGTCGATTTAGGTTCGGATCTTAGACTATAATAGGTAATCGGTTTGTCATAGCGCGGGTAAATTTTGAGCTCAACAATAGATAGTGGGAGCAATTTTAATGCACAGAAAGAATGAAAAGAAATTACGTTCTTCTCTTGAGACTAGTGGTCGTACAAATAGAGTGACAGTCGTCATAATATTATGAATTCTTAATCACTTTCACTCTCGATTCGTAGTTAAATTATTATTACCATAAAAATTACATATACTTAAAAAAAAAGTTTTCCTTTCTCCTTGAAAATTTAAGAAAATGGGTTTACTGCTTAAGAGGTGTGTGGCTAGGGTTACCATCCGTCCGGATTAATCCGGACATGTCCGGACTTCTAGAGTTCTGTCCAGACTTTGTCCAGCTTTTTAGTTTGTCCGGATTTTTTGTCTTAGATGGAATACAAGTAATAAAACTTATTTATTTAATTTTTATTATAATGTCCCACGCATCTAAAAGCGACTGTTAGCTACCATGTCCATACTACTGTTACGAAGTGCATAACTGATGTTTGCATTTTGTGCGGATTAAAATGTCCGGACTTTTTTGAACTGTCAGGCTTTTTGTCCGGACTTTTCAAATTCCTAAATGGTAACCCTATGTGTGGCACAAACAGTTACATTTCAAACAAAAATTCATCTTAAAATAAAACATTTTATTATAGGCAATCGAAAACACAAACATATTCCTTGTTACTTACGCTGGGACTCTAAAGGCAGGTTTCTAGGCTTTCCTGTCTTGCGCAGCTACGTCCACCTCAGCCCTAGTCGCGCTATTTATGGAGTAGGTAATAACAGATATCAATCAAAATCCAAAACAATTATAGAGATAATTAACACTAACAGCCTCCTGAAAGTCCTTCTGAGACGTTTCGTCTTTCGTTTGCAGATGCACACCAGGTAAGACGTCGTGATAGATAATATTAACATCTTCTATTCTTCGTCTAAATATTAAGTTGTTTTTTTAATAATCATAATAGTAATACATTATAATTGACTTTGACTTTTTGAGGATTGATGAAGGCGAGGTAGTGAAGTCACGTAAGTACCTACCATTTAGTTCGAATCATCATCATCACTTCAGCCAAATGACGTCCACTGCTGAAGATATACATCCCCCAAAGAAAAAAATTAAAAAATATTTAGCTTGTTGATATCGTGTCTCTACGACTATGTCATGTTTACATTATTAGAACGGGACAGAAATACTGCACTCCGCAGCTACGTCACAATGAAATTGAGAGCGAATTAGCGTAGCACGAACTTGTTACCAACACTACCTTATTAAGAAAAAGTAAGGTCACACTCAAGTTTTTACGTCGAAATCCCGCAATTTACGACTCTTTGCAATGGGGTTGGAATAGTACATTTGTCTTTGCAATGGGATTGGAATAGTATATTTATTAACAAATGCGGTAAAAAATAAGAAACTCTTACGGAGAGAATATGATGATCTGTGTAATTATGGGTTTTTGTCAGTATACTCATCAGAGCTGAACAGTGATTGGACCAGATAACTAGATTTTTGCTGCAAGAATACAACTACGACGGAAACCAGTGTGTCCATATAGCTGCAAATAGGCACAGAAAACCATACGCAGTGCTGCTAATGGATATATTAATGTGCTTAGGAGTGGATCTGAACGCAGAAGGCAAGACGTGTGGTGCTACCGCACTTCATATTGCCGTCTGTTAACAAGATTACGAGCTAGCATCTTGGCTGTGTCAACAGACTACCGTGGACCGAGAAGTTAGAAACTATGAAAGCTTGACGGCTTACCGGCAGCGTATATTCGAAATGATGTCCAAATGATAGACATCTTTTTGAATTATAATGCAAAATGTGACCGACCATGCTCTAGTGACAGTGAAAATTAAGCTTTACGATTGTTTTTCTTAATGTTATCAGTGATATTAATATAATCCAAGATTAACGTGTCATGTCGATATCAGATATCGTACAATAAAACTAAGATTTGACATTTAAAGCATTTTTATTGTATTTAACCAATAATTAACTGTAAGTAAAAGAAGTGAAGATCTAAAGACGCCGTCGTGGTGGAGTGGTCAGTATAGCTGCCTACACATCATGTGTTCCGGGTTCGAATCCTGGTAGCGGCAAATATTTGTGTGACTAACACGAATATTTGTTTGCGAGTCATGGTTGTTCATATATTTATTTATGTTTATTTATAAAAATATCTAAAATTATTATGTATATTAAAAATGTCCGTTATATGTACCCATAACACAAGTTCTTAACGATATTTACTTTGGGCTAGATAATTGGTGTGAGCGTGGAAATGTATTATTATATTATTAAATAAATGCTTACAATTAAAAATAATATGGCTGGCTATGTATGTAGTACAATTCATGAAAAACTCATATTGGATGTCCAGTAAATAAATTTTAGAGATATTTTATTTGCTATGATACAAAATAAAAAAAAAATAAGTGGAAGTGTAATAAAATATATTATGAAATAAAATCCTCTAATCAGCCACATGTTTCTTTCTTCCCTGTAATAAAAGTATTATAATAAAATAATTATACTGCGATCAAAATATCATGTTTTGATAACTATAAGTTAAAAGTGCGAATTTCAAAGATTTGATGAAGCAATGTTTACCATAAAAACATAAGCACCAAGCACTGACAAATTTCAACAGCGAAAATCAGTGTCTCGGTGGCGTAATTGGTCAACGCGTCCGCCCGGATTGTGAAAGATGCGGGTTTGAGTCCCGCCTGAGGCAAGTCGATTTTTTTCAGTGCATTTTTCTATATTAGTATTTACGCGTTTGTAAACGCAATAATAAAATTATTCCTTTACTATAAGTTATATTGTTAATCAGAATATTTGGCTATAATATTTTCATAGAATGCAGTTAGAATTATTATAAATAGAACAATACAACAGCAACTTACGAAAAGTTTGATATAGGTACTGTCTGTTGTCGCGGGGGAATAGGTATCTAGATACCTATAAAATTTAGGTTTAGTGGACTGTATGCGATAAAATATTGTAATTGAGAGCTGATCCAACCAACACTTCGGACAATGGGAAAATGAACTGCCTGCGGTATAGATTAGGATAAAGACAGTTCATAAAAATGAAAGGAAGCACAGTACCTTAAAGAGACTGCAGGTCTCCAATCTTCAGCACAACGGCGTAACGGCAATGCAGCGGCAGGCGTGCACGGCGTGGTCTCAGTATATGTATTGAAAGTCACGAAACACTCTTTTAACCGAATTATATTTTTGCTATCATCGGGCCCGATCACTGATGCGCTGGAATTATGCGGATTACTTGATTATAATTAAGTTTTGCGCGGAGATAATTTATCATGCGTTTCCGAAGGCGGCTTGAATTCGAACTGTTGCGTCCTCCGGCGGCGGCAAGCAGCGACGACGATGTTTTCGAGCGGATCTCTCGCTCACACACATTATATTGTAATAAGTCTGTGCGGGAAAGGGATAGCGGTAAAGGAAAAGTGTGGCGGGTCAGCTGTCATAGCAAAATTATTAAATTTAATTTAATTGGCGCAACCACTGTCAATAAAGTTCACATTTAACTCTTCAACTGAATTCGTCTCGAGTGGTACATCACATGCAGAAGATGTCGGTGGAACTGTTTGAACTTCATTTCTGAAAGTTGTATAAAATGGGGAAGACAACTGTCAACTAGTTTCTCCTAGGTGGCGCTGAGTGTTTGTTCCAAAGGATGTGTCAAACTCAGTACATTTCATTGGGATTTCTTAGAATTTCTAGATAAACAGAAATATGGGACGATGTGTAGCTTTCCAGTGCGTAGAAACCGGTACACACAAGTTTTCTACAGATTTGTTTCTCAGTAAAAAGTGGGAAAAGGCTTTGAGAAGGGTAAATTTTAAAGCTACTAAGTACTCCAGAACATACAGCAAGCATTTCAAAGAATCTGATTTTGAAACTACTTCCAGACAAACAGGTGTGTTCCAGTCAAGTTCCAGTAAACACATTTATACCTATATTAATATTTTTAGAATGAAATAGAAAAAAAAATTTTCAGCACACAAGTGACATATAATAATTTCAAAAGACATTTAATGTATGTACAATACATACAATAATTTTAAAAACATTAATTTTTAAGTGAACAGTGTTTAAATCACTGATGTTGTTGTTCACAACAGACTTTGACAGGTAACAAACACACAGCGCCCTCTGTAAAAAAGTTTTGCGTTTTCTTCCCCATTAACTAGAGTAGCGGCTATAAATCAGCTCAAATTATGGACTATTCTGATGATGGAGCTGTGGCCCAATGGAATTTAAAGGTGAATTGAAACATTATTCGTATTTTCCAGGAGAATTTAATAAGTATCTAACCTTTCCCATTTTGATTACTTATTGTAAGAGAAAGTAAGAATAGGAGGTGCTGGTTATAGCAATGAAAACACGTTCTCAGCTTCGGTGGGCTTTATAAAGCAAAATCACATTAAATAAAAACCTATACAAGAACGTATAAAAAGCAAAAGTGACAAGAAGTCAAACAAAAACGAAACTAGACAATCAATAACTACCAAACTACTAAAAACCAAAAATGTATAAAAAAGGTTGCAAACGGCAACACTTATGTCAAATTACTTCCACGCAATATTTTGTTTATGTACTTAAATACTTTTCAACTAAATATTAATTCGTAAAGAAAAAGCTTTGTACTCCTTTTTGAGCATTTTGTCAGGCCGGAAAGGGAAAACCTATTTTTCACTATGAATGCTAAGGAACGGCTACGAAATCGCCATCGCCTCTTTCTCATAGTAAAAAAAGGCGATACAGTTCCATTCCCTTTCCGAGCTGATAAGTGCCGAGCTGTTTTTTGGCGGGAAACCATGTCATCTGGACGTCGATCTATACTTCGATAATTCAAAATTGCTTCAGAGTGGATTTTGTGCAATGAACGTGGTGTCGTTTCGTTAGAAAGAGGAAGTCAATTCCTTAGAAAAATGTCACGTTGATAGGTAAAGGTTCGCCATCCCTGCTCTAGAGTCTAGAGGTTCGCATTACGATACCGTGGCATTACATACTAGATGAGGCACCAAGGTCCTAGTCTTTTTAAGACAGGAAGTTTCTAACAGAAAAATTCTGACGCTCGCCGGAAGGCATTCTATGCATACATTTTGTATTAGATCCCGTACTCTTGTCTAACAGTGTGCGGGATCTAAGAAGCTTATGCGGGATCCAATCCAATACAAAATGTATGTATCGAGTGCCTTCCGGCGAGCGTCAGAGTTTTTCTATTAGAAATCTATAATATAAAAATGAATCGCAAAATGTGTTGGTAAGCGCATAACTCAACACCGCCTAGACCAATTTGGCCAATTATTTTTTTTAAATGTTCGTTGAAGTTCAAGGATGGTTTTTACGGCAAGAAAAAATCGAATAATTGCCGGAAAACCCATAAAAACAGCCCTTTTCTTTTTCCCATACAAATGTCTTCTAACTAAAACGTAGTCAATTTGAGCTTTATTGCTATTGTATAAAGTTCATATTAAATTACAAGCACTCACTGTTGTCTAAGCAATGTAGGAATGTTCAGAATGGTAAAATACGTAGGAAAAAAAAAACTGCCACATTACAAATCTTTATGACAGGACGAAGTCTGTCGGGTCCGCTAGTTTCATAAAGCTGTGGTGTAAGTAAGTGGAAGCTTGTAATTAGCATATAGAAATTATAATACCTATGTATTTATATTGTGAAAAAGGCTGTAAGCTTTCCAAATAAAATAAAATAATGTGCGGTCGCGCTAAAATAACTCCAGTGCCCCTGAGGTCATTTGCACCCAACGGAATAGTGAAAAAAATAAAAAGTTGTCATGATTATCTATAGATTTTTTATGCTCTTGGTCTTCATCTCACCTGATGATAAGTGACGATAAAGCCGAAGATGGGATCGAACTTCACGTGGAATCCTCAACCACAGAGGTTCAGGCTTATCTTACCATTAATTGTCGGAACACCATATGCTGTTATCATTATTAGAATGAAACGGATATTCGGTAACTATCCGGTATCCGGCCTAAATTTACTATCCGGCCGGAATCCGGATAGTTAACCAATATCCGGCCGGATACCGGATATTAAAAAACTACGACAATTTCCTGTAATCAAATGCAATACTTTAATCTTTGTGAGGTATATATCAACAAAATGGCTTATAATTATGACGACTTTTATTTAAAGTCGAAAATGTTACAAACAAGCTTTATTAAAAACCAAAATTTTCTTCTGAGATATTCCCTATAATGATAAATACGTAAAAAGTAAATATCTAAACTAAAAATTTTTAGTAAAAACTTAGCGAAACCGCCCGAATTTATCTTATTGCGTTTGCGGTGCTAAACTCGTCACGACATGCAACGAGACAATGGGCAAAATATCCGGCCACCGGATATCCGGTCTCTCAGTTCGCCGGTTATCCGATATCCGGCCAAACAACTATCCGTTTCATCTCTAATCATTATTATTATGGCGATTGTATTGTGTTTTCTATAAGATAGAGATACTGGGAGGGTCCAAGCTGGGGCGGCTTGGACCCTCTTTTGAAAGGCTTACCTGTCCTACTTCCCTTAATAAAAGTATTCCAAAATAATATAACTAAATATAACCGTCTGCCTTTGCTTTGTGGAGTAGGACGAGTCCTTGGAGAGGACACCGCGTTTGGGCAAGCGTAAGCGTGGTGTATATAGGTTTCCCAACTATACAGTAAAAACAGTTACTGTTTTCAACCGACTTCCAAAAGGAGGAGGTTATCAATTCGACTGTATGTTTTTTTTTATGTTTGTTACCTCATAACTCTTTACTGGGTGTACCGATTTTGAAGATTCTTTCGACCTTTGGAACCAGGTGCTTGTCATTTGATCCCATTCAAATTTAATCGACATCTGACTAGTAGTTTTAAAGTTATCCCTAATAATGTCTATTTAATTGACATCGATGATATCGTAATCTTATCACTTGTGTGTCTAAAAGATCTCGAGATCGTTTCCTGAAAATTTACATACTTAAAACACTAAAAAGCAAAAAATTAAATTATTTTTAAATAAAAAAAAACCGCCTTCAAAACTAAAAACGAAGAAATAAAAATTCTGTTTATAAAAATCTAAATGTTTTTTGAGGTCGGTGCCAACCTCAATATTTGGATTAAACGTTGTTACTTGTATTTGGGACCGACCTCAAAAAAACATTTAGATTTTTATAAACAGAATTTTTCATTATATTATAGGTACTATATACCGGTCCATAGCTCTGACTTCCTTACTTATTCCTTTTCCGTGCATGCTGTCCGGTTGTGGAATGCTCTACCCGAGAGTGTAAGGAGTGCTCGTACGTTGGAGTCCTTTAGAAGTCAAGTTCGGAGTCATTTCTTGTCTAGTAATGCCTAGTTGTGTAATTTTGTAAACAATTATTTTCATCCTACTTATTTGGTTACTTAAGCTTGTTTTTTTTTTTTTTTTGTTAATATAATTTAGTTAAATCCCCTATTCTTGCACCCATACCCTGTATTTCGTCTCTGTATTATCCTTTAGCCCAAGGTTGCCTGGTAGAGCTCGCTTTTCAGCAATAAGTCCGCCTACTTTGTACATCTCTTCTGCTCTTTTTTATTGTATGTGCTTCTTTTCTTGTGTGCAATAAAAGAGTATTATTATTATTTTTCTTTTTATTATTTCTCAGCCTGTAGCTGGTTAATACCATACTTACGGGCTGTTGCCAAGTAAGTGTGGTGTGTGATAAATCAAGTAATAAGGTGAACAGGATTATGTGGGATATGTGAAGCTATTTCGTTAACGTCAATTTGCATGAACTTCCGGACAATTCGACAGGTATTTAAGATGGCAGCTTATTATTATTATTATTTACTTTTTGTTTGTTTTAAACTCTCAGCTTGTGCTGGTTGTTATGTTATTGACGGGCTAAGCCAAGTCAATAGCATATTATATATTATAAATTATGTGTTATGGTTGTCTGTAGGTTATTTTCAATGGTTTGGTCGTCTATTTGCAAAAATTTTCTAACTATGCGGCAAGTATTCAAAATAGCCGCCTTTTGTAACTGGATATATATATTGGGTTTCAGATCTAGGGTTTTTAGGCTTTGGTGTAGATGTATAGGGATTATGCCAGTTGAAGATAGTACAATAGGGATAATGTGTACCTTGTCTTGTTTCCAAATTCTAAAAACTTCGTCTTTGAGGTCGTTGTATTTATGTATCTTTTCTGCTATTGTTTTTTGTAGATTGTGAGTGTTGGGAACGGCAATGTCGTATTATTATTACTTTTTATTGTTGAACAAAAATAAAATATACAAAATACTGGTTTCAACATTGATTGCGGTGAGGCCTAATGGCCTATACTTAACTGACCAGTTGTGCGAGAATCACTAAAAATAGATTTTAAAACATAAAAAATACTGTTCATTATTTTTTCTAAAATCCTGCTTATTTTCCTTCTCAAACCCACTTGTAGAAAAAAGCTGCCAACCCTAGATACTAGGACTATAGGGCTGTGTGTGACCCATTGGTCTGATGATCTTAGGAGGAATGCTGGTAGTGACTGAAAATGGCCTACGTTCAACAGATGGACACAGGCTGTTAATTGATTGATTGATGAACCGTCTGCACTTAGGTCAATAAACCGATGACAACAAGATGATGAAAAATAAATAACTGGGTAGATACTTACAGCGGGGCAGTAAGGGGAAATCCAAGGGAAATCATACCTTAACCGTAGCAGCTATACGAAAATGATCTTCACAGATTATCTACATATATTTTTTGTGACATTTTGTATTCTATTCTTAATTAATGGCATCGCGTCGCATTAAGCGTACGCATTTTGCCAATGTCAAGTGTAGGTAAATGTAACTAAAGTAAGAAAAATAATTGTACGGTTAATTAAGGTTAAAAATGGAGTCTCTCAACACGTGTTTTTAGAACAAGAACTCGGGAGAAACTCCTTTGTGACATTTTGATCCACCAATAAAAAAAAATTTTTTTCAAGAAAAATTAAACGTCATTTGTTTTAAATTTTTTTTGCACATTTTTTTAAGATCGGCAATGATTTCCTACGAAATGTAGGGGAAAAAGATATTTTCAATTTCTTACTTTTTAGTATTCAAACCTGAGTCGGTCCCAACCCAAAGAAGTTTTTCATTAGTATTACAGACAACAGCACATCGGGCTACCACAAACTGACAAATTTTCTCAATCAATTTTGTCCTTTAAATCAAGCACTGTAAGGTTAAAAATCGGTTGGAGAAATTTGAACATTTGTACAGGCGTGATTGGAATCAAACATTTTTAGTGAAACATTGCCATTTTTTGTGCTAATTTTACATTTTTTTAAATCTAAAAGCATATAAATAATCTCTTGAGATTATTTTCGTGTAGCTGTTACAGTCAAGGTACTTCCCCTTACTACCGCTGAAAGTTTCCAACCTGTATTCACACCCTGTCTGTCTAGTCTAGTAACGACTACCAAATACTATTATTTACGACGTAAAATAAAAACCATTTATGTTTGATAGTAAAGTTTTTAAAGAAAGAAACAATTTTCAACCATAACCCATTACATCAAGTTTGCTTTTAAAACTCGCTTATTTATATGATCCACGAGTAAATCCTAAATCACGTAGATAAATTCTTAATCACGGTAGTAATCTTATCTAAAACATACGTCATCTCTCAATCAATGCCATTTCAAAACCAGACCTCACTCGGTGAACAACGCACGTCGTATAAAAAATGTGAAAATTAATTCAAGTTATGAGTCAAGAGGTTTACCCGTTGCTTTCGGTAGAAGAAAACGCTAAAGTCTTCGAAAAATCACCGAAAAATGAAAACAAAGAAAACAAGTACAAAGCGAAGAAACAGAAAAATGAAAAGAAACCGCTGCTACGAAGATTGCCGAGTTTTGAATCAGCGTTGAGACCCAATTTTGGCAGATTGCGCAATAGCATCCGAAAACTAAGTTGCATCAAACGTGAGGAGGAAGACATGCCGAATATCGATACGCCGCGGCACAGAAGTATCGATATTGGAGTGGGATTAGCAAGACGCATGTCTCTGTTTATGTTCACAAGGAAAACAGTGTGTGTGCATCCCTACCACCCGTACACTCCTGCTCAAACCACAAGAAAAATCTACATATACTCAGACGACAAGAATTAAGAACCGAGTGTACGGCTTTTGTTTTTTGTATTTCCAATATGGAAACAAGACGCCGTAAAGACTGATGACCGTCGGATTTCGTTAGGATTGTGTTGTTTTTAAGTTAAGTAACCATTTTGATATGAAAACCTGTAAGGCTTTCTGTGTAATCTATTTTGAGTATTAATTAGAGATACATGAACAATATTAATCAATTATAGAGATTGTGTTATCAATAGTGTTCGTTTTTTTATTCTCATTCAAAACAAATAAGTTTATAAAGTTACAAGTAGCGTAACTAGTGTTCAAATAAATATTAGAAAAAATAGCTTTGAAGAATTCAATATTATTTTTATTCAAAATTGTTCAAGATGGGTTCACGGCCATGTATCAGATGATATTAAGATTACGTTGTTTTCCTTATAAACCAGAATAAAAGATAATAATAACTAAATAAGTAAGAAATCTCAATGTCAGTCGTTATGTGACACTGTGACACCTACAAATATCTTCATTTCATTAATGATGTGACGAATTTCCTAAAGTTAGAATAAGACGAAAAAAATAGTTTGAAAGAGTTAATAAATGAGCGAGGAACGGATAAACGGATGAGGACAGTTAAAAATATAAAATCCTTTTTTACAGAAAAGAAAAAAGATAGTCATCTGAATGTGTAACTAATCATTTGATATTAATATTTATGATCAATCAATCAGTGATTATAAATGTCGTCTACTGATGTAAAGTGATTAATTATATTATCAACACAACCATATCTAGCTACCAAACAAAAAAAAAACATTTTTTTTAAAATAGCAATGACAGCTCAACTTTAGTATGGGCAGTTGACTCTCAATATTCGCGACTGTTTGAGGATGATCTACAAAAGATTTGTGACAATCAAAGACTATATGCTTCATGGTGACCATAGATGTATATTGGGGTCCACGTCCGGAAGCCTCCTCGTGGCGGATCCTGTAACGTGATGGGGAAACTTTCTCGGTGGGTGTGTGCTTTTGATGTCAAGTGTGTCTCCTTAGCATTCGAAGCCACATGCCATCGTCAAGTTGTTTTTGTTTTCCCCCCACGGCTAGTTCCAGACGGCCCTTTTTAAGGCCACGATCGCGCCCGAAGTCCCCCGGATGCGGTCCGATGGCTGCTCCCGGTGTCCTCGCCAGGAGGACGCGCCAGTTCGCGCAGCCGTCGGTGAGGACGCAGCCTTTAATTAGCGTTGGGACGGTCTCGGTGTAGTTGCGCTCACGTGCGCAGATCCCGAGCCGCCCCTCAATAGCGCACTGGAGGTCAGGCCAGGGAGGATGTTTAGTGGGTATGGAGGGATCGCCTTTACCTCGTGTCCCACATATCCCCTGAGGTTGGCACTACCCCGCAGGGACGATGCGTAAATGCATTTGACCTCCCCGACAAAAAAAAAGGTAGGTACATACTCTACAGAGTAAAACACTACCTACAGAGTAAAAACGACAATCGAAAGCTGGTACGGTTCTCTGGGATGCTAGGGGTGTCATTATGATGGACTACCTCACGAAAGACGAGACAATAAACTCACCATACTATAGCACTATTTTGCGTCAGTAATGAAAAGAAATTAAAGAAAAACGTCTAGGATTATTCTGAAAGGAAGTGTTGTTTCATCAGCATATTACTGGCATTCACACGTCTATTTATCAATGGCTGAAATTCATGGCCGTGGTTCCTCCTTCTTCATACGGGTTATTCTCCTGATTCGGCAACTTGGAGCTTTCACCTGTAGCCAAACTAAATAATACACCAGTGGGTAGAAATTTTCATCTAATAAAAAGAGTATTTTAAAGACATTGAGGAATATTTTTATTAAACCGGTATAGAGACTTTGGAAAGCAAGCGGAAGAAATGCATAGAGCCAGGTAGAGATTACGTCGCAATATAAAATTGTTTTGAACACAATTTATTTGGTTTTGTTAGTTAGGCCGCGAACTTTTCAATCCACTCTTAATCTTCACGCCTCTTTTGAATGGCCCAGAACTTTTAATGGCGGGCACAGTTTAGGAGAATGGGGTTCTTAACCACTCCATCCGTTTTTTTCTTTGACAGGCTAACTAAATTTAATCTTCGTCTCACCTAATGTTAGGAGATGATTCGGTAGAAACGAGCTTCACCCACCTCAAACTGTGGTATCCCGGAGGCAAGAAAGTCAGCGACGACTAACTTGGGGCCGAACAAAGGATGTCTACTGAATTCCCATTCACGGTTCGTTTAACATCTTGCGAGGTGATACTTATGCGTAAGATTTGAAACAAGTAGGTACGGAGGTCTAACAGAAATGACCAGCAGTAGGTAACACAAGACACTAACAAATGAGTCGCACACACTGTACTACGTACGCCAAAGCTTAAAAGAAATGCAGGTTTAATTTTTAAGAAAAAAGTAAATGATCTTTCTGCCTGAGACTTAAAATAAAACCGCATCGAAACGTTATTAAGTGCCTATGCAGGGACATTTATTGCAGCTTGAACAAGTTTTACCAGAGAGACATTTTTATATAATACTTGTACTTATACCCCTTTTCCCGCTATATAAAAGGATGTATCCCTTAGATCCTTAACATTCAAGCTTTGAACAAGTACCGAGCTTAGTTAGAGCAAATCACAAGCAAATGGACCGATTTATTTTCACGCTTTTCTTAGAAACATGTTTAATTTTGCAAATTCAAAGTGTATATTTGGAAAGATGTCAGCTAGCAAAAGAATTGAATAGCCGGGGATTTCCAAGGTATCAATTGGAAGATTGTAAGTATTTTTTATCTATAGGTATTCTTTCTATAGAGTATAAAACAAAGTAGGCTCTTTCTGTATGTGCGCCTCTCAGACCAAGACTTTTTTATTGGTCTGAGGTGCGCCTTAGAACTTTTAAACTATGCAACGGAGTTCAATGTGGTTTTCATCAGTAGGTAGATAGAATGATTCTAGAGGAAGGCTTATGTTATGTGTCGGAACCTTGGAACACAATGTTGTTAACACTATTAATAGGCCCGAGTCCAAGGTTCCATATCCATCCTGTGACAGAGGAAGTCTAACAAGCGCCTAAGAAATTATGATCCATTCTTTATTGTAGGGTAGATACACTTAAAACAGTGAAACAAAACATTCATAATCACATTCACATGTAACATACAAAGAAAAATGGTGAGCTTCCGTGCTGTTCTGTAAAGATCTCATTTCGACGCTCACTTCGATTTCACTTGTCACATTTTAGAGGAAATCCCAAGTTTTGTCGGAATTAGCCATTGGTCACAGACCAAAACTTATTATTTGGTCTTAGGCAATGGTATTCTATAACAACAGTAAAATTAAATGTAGTTTATAGAATCATAATTATTAATTAAAGAAAATCCTTTTTGTGAAATATTCTGAAGAAGCACTGGCGTCTCTACTTGTGATACCGACCGTCCCTATACCTACCTATGTTAATATGTATAACATAATAGGTAAGTACCTACTTATTAAGTTAAGAAGGTTAACCATTGTTACAACGATATACCTATCTGTGGTTCCAACATTTTTAATACCTATCATCAATTCACTATAATAAAACTAAATACCCTATAGATAGCTACAAGGTTATTTTATGAATAGATACCGTGTCGGAATATGTCACATTGATATCTATAGGCTAGTTAATACCTATTATCTATTGTAGGTACCTGTAGGTGCCTGTAGGTAAGTAATATTTTTTCTAATAAGTAACATTAGTAGGTACTTACCGCAGATCAGCGCTTGGTGCCTACACGACACAGCCGGACCCAATCGAGCCTGCTCCCTCGTGCGGGACCGGTATGACGGATGGCTAAGGCCTTTGGCGTAGACATCGGGCTTAAGCTGTGCTGATTTTCACCCAAGCCACCCTTGGCATCAGGCCTGGTGGAGCCTTTTGCTTGGTGGCGGCCGATCTGCAAGACTGGCGGTCTGTTGTCCCGCCGGACAGCGGACACGAATGAACGGTGCACCGGTTGGGCCCGAAAGGGCGAGCACCTTGTATTATTAAATCTGTGGCGGCAGCCTTGGCAGGATCCCCGGAGAGGACGTTTAGTGGGTACCCAAACCTGTCTAAATTCTTCCATAGATGGCTAGAGTTCAGTCTGTTGATGAAAGACCGGTTGTGTGATGAACCTAATACTCTTATAGAATATACATATGAGAGGTACCCACGTACATATCTAAGTTATTAGCCGCACCATGTTTTTTAAATTTAATTAATTATTTATTTAGTCAGAACATTCAGAAGTTTACTTACACCCACTTTAACTATGAGATCTCTCGACTCTTGGGTAAGAAACGAACCAATCACAGAGCTCTATTCAACGTAATGGCATTGAATAGAGCTCTGTGATTGGTTCGTTTTTTATCCAAGAGTCGAGAGATCTCATAGTAATGTTTGTGAATACGGATGATTCTCGTAGGTAAGTGAGTGATATGTTTTGCAGTTCCAATGATAATATACTTACCTACATCAAATTATTGTTTGATATAGGTAAGTATATTATCATTGGAAATGTTATATGTTACATAAGTACCTACCTACTTATTTACACAATCTAAATTTAGATTGTGTAAATGTACACCTACCTACATACCTAAATGTAAAGACCTAGTCTCTCACAATCACAATCGCTCCAATCCAAACCACATCCCGCCACGTGACGTGACGAATAATTTTGGATAGGTAGGTATCTAAATCCATCACTCCATCACTCCAATCGCGCTCTCGTGTGTTGCCGATCCCACGTCCATTTCGTGACGTATCAGAGGTGTAAATTGTGACGCAATTCACAGTTCCAATAATATTAGGACGAGACGAAAGTTCTTTAGTAAGTTATATTTTAGCAGTGAGTAATTTTTAATGAAAAAAATATCCTTGTTATATAGGGTCATTGCGCCTGTTTGCCGACCGCTTCCACTTTTCGTCCATTTAACCGCCCTCCTTGATATAACGCCAAAAAATAGCAAAACGGTTATACATATGTCCTTAAAATATTTATGTATTACGACCTGACTAACTTAACAGTAATTACATGCCTACACAGTTCACTGGAACACGGCCATTAACTAGGATTAAGCTATGCAGTTTATGGTACCCGGCGAAAGAGTGAAAATGTGTCAAATATGGCAGAAAAAATAGTGACGTGCCGGAACTTACGCAGTAAATAAAAAATAGTTCTATTGTGTTTCTTGGTTTGTTTACTGTTTATACATATAGCTTGCTATAAATATAGTGTGGACGAATAGTTTATTATTCTAATTTACAATAATTAATATATAAAACGAAATGGACGAGAAAGGGTACTCCCTTTTTATGAGAAAGTCCTAATCTCGACCGGGTGGTCTATAACAGGCCCGCCCATGAGAATTAGGTTCTGTCTGATATACGAAAATGCATGTAAGTAAACTAAATTTTATTTAGCAATATGAACTTTATGTATACAAATATTCGCGATGGCCAATTTTCGTCCGCTTATTAGCTTTAATAAAGTATAAACCTAATACGTTGAAATGACCTATGGTCGGAAATCGGGCTTAAAGTACAATACGTCCCAGTTTTCGACATACTCTGTTACAACAAACTAAAAGTAATTATTTTATGATACCTGCAACTGTTACAATATTATTTAATGAAGTAATATTAAAACAATTGAATGAAAAAATATTTACGACGGCCAATTTCAGTCCACTTATTAGATTTAATAAAGTATAAATGTAAGACATTTAAATTGCATGCGGTCGAAAATTCGACATAAAGTAAAAAAAATCCCCGTTTTCGACATACTTTGTTATTTTAGAATAAATTAAAGTCATTATTTTATGATAGTGTAATAAAATTTTACAATATTATTTTTTGAAATAATATTCAAACAGTTGAATGAATGGGCCTTACAATGTCTTACAATGGGTCTGATAAGAAGGCTCAAGGTCACCCAAAGGGCAATGGAGAGGGCTATGCTCGGAGTTTCTCTGCGTGATCATATCAGAAATGATGAGATCCGCAGGAGAACCAAGGTCACCGACATAGCCCAAAGAATTGCGAACCTTAAGTGGCAGTGGGCAGGGCACATTGCGAGGAGTACTGACGGCCATTGCGGTGGAAGGAAAAGTCCTCGACTGGCAACCACGTACTGGGAAACGCAGCTTTGGTAGGCCCCCACAAGTTGGACTGATGATCTAGTAAAGGTCGCGGGAACCCGCTGGATGGGGTCAGCGCAGGACCGACCGGTTAGGAGATCCTTGGGGGAGGCCTATGTCCTAAAGTCTCTCGGCTGATATGATGATGATGAATGAAAAAATATGCAAGTTTAACATCATATTTTAGGGGTTAAAAAGGCAAAACGGACTAACGGGTTGTTTTCAGCCAATTTTCTTTAAATTTGTAATATTATGATGGATAATAGTAATGACCTCATTATTTGAATAGTGATTGGTGTTATTTTTTATGGTAAATGGTTGGCAGACAAGCATACGTCCTGCCTGGTGGTACCTGGTGGTAATCAGCAACTGTAGTCTTAGATGCTTGCAACAGTGATCTGACACTCGCGCGCTGGCAACCCTTATCCCTTCCTCGTGGAGCTCTAGCGACCTTACTTACCAACAGAAATACAACACCACAAAAAAATTTTTTTGACTGTGGTCTTTTGTAATGGGGAGGTAGGTACTACCTAGAATTTGCAGCCTGAACTTGGGCTGCAAATTCTAGCGGCTAGTCTGTTGTGCCCTGCCTCTACTCTATATACGGCAATATTTCGTTCGGATCTTAGAAGGTCAAACTTTTTCAGTGTATTTTTTCTAGTTTTAAAAAATATTTACGCGTTTGTAAACGCAAAAGTTATTACATATTATTATTAATTTATTTTAAAAATATGTTTTATAGAAATGTCGTGATTGTAATGTAGAAAATTATGATATTTATGTTGAATAAGACTATGTCTTGTTATATTATTCGTTGTATTTTTATAAGTTTTATAAATATTAATTGAATTGTCTGTATTATGAGATTCATATCATGTGAGTGTGTGAGTAAAGATATAAAAACCAAAATTTAAATTAAGAGAAATGCTTAATTAATACGAAAACTAATTCTGATCGCTTGTAATTTTTTTTAAATTAAATAACTATTATCAACTTTTTGTAACGAAGACTGATTTTTAAACTACAGTTATTATCTTGATTAACAATTTCATTTTAAAACATATTTTTATTCATGATATCCATACTCAATTGATGCGGTCGAAAATAGGACAAATGGTGGACGAAAACTGAACTTTGCGGTCGGAAACTGGTAATATTGGTATTTTATAACATATTTTTAAATATTAAAAACAACATGACTGTTACCACTAACACGTTCGCAATAATTATAAATAGACTAATATAGGAATTCATTTCAGTAGTTATTTTATAAAATTATAATAAAGAAATATTTTAATTTTATTTTCAAAGTTGATAACTCCACTAAGTGGATGATAACAGGCGTAATGACCCTAATAGGTAATTTATATTTTACATTACGTATATCTATCATATTTAATTGTTTTCTTGCGTACTACACAGGGGTTTGTCTTGTTGAAACTGAGAGCTCAAGTCGCACTGACGTCATCGGCGGCCCGAACGCGGACGGCTCCTACGACCACGGATTATTTCAGATCAATGACCGCTACTGGTGCAACAACTGGGACCAGCCCGGCAAAGGATGCAACGTTCGATGCAGTGGTGAGAATTAAACAGTACCCTTAGTGTAAGTTTTTTGATACTATTGAGTTGCGTTAAGAGCTCGATTTGTATATGAAACGTGAATAGCGCCCCTAGCGGAAAGAAGCGTAAATCATGTTTCCATTAAAGGGAACGAACACGGCAGAACTAAGAAAGGTGCTGAATGCAGGTTATGTAGACTGCGGGTTCGCTAAAGCTTAGAACTTAAGATTTTGATTCTTAATACTAGAAAAAACACAATCGACCTGCCTCAGGCGGATTTTTAATATTTTTATCAGTAGGTAAACATTTACGCGTTTGTAAACGCAAAAAAATTTTTCCATAATACCGAAAGGTTTAGAGGTTCCCCTGTATCAAAAAACTTTCTTTCAAGAAACTTGCAGTCGCATAACCTCGAACTAATTTAATTTTTTTCATAGATCTGAGGTCAAACAATATAGACGCAGCAGCAAAATGCGCTAAGGAAATCTTTAAGATCCACGGGTTTGAAGCCTGGGTAGCTTGGAGAAATTACTGTCGAGGCCGGCCATTGTCAAATCTTCGGGACTGCGGGGTTTAATAATATTTACCTGAGTATTATGTATGTTGGAATAATTTTATTTTTGCGTTTACAAACGCGTAAATATTAATACTAGAAAAATGTGGCTCAGGCTGTCTGGACAAATCTTCAAAATAGCTTACATTTAAGTAGGTCAATAGGGCATTTTATGTGACGGCTAACCACCCTTACTTCAGAAGTGGTGACGCTACAGAATCTTAGATAATCGATCGAAACTGTGTCCAGCCAGCTTGAAAAACCACTTTTCGCTGGTCTCTCAATCTCGGTAACGGAAGTGATTTTGACGACTTTTTGCATGTCAACGGGCGTCACATAAATTTGTGACGGGCATCGAGCTAAAAGTTTCGTGATACGTACAGCGGTTTATTAGAAAAATGCAAAAATCTGTGTCCAGCCAGCTTGAATTTACGTATAAAACTTCTGGCTGGCACTTCTGAATCTCAATAACGGGAGCGTTTTCGAATATGGTTCCTCTACTAACTAAATGTGACGCAAGTTGTGACGGTAATAACGTTTGATTTATGGCGTCACGTGTAATGGTTTACGAGAAATCAATTAAAAACTGGTGTCCAGCCAGCTTGAAGTTCAAGCTGGCTGGACACACATATCTCCGCTGCCTGATGGTCTACGGCCTTCGAAATATGTTCAAGTTTTTGTGACGGGGACGATAATGATAATCTGATGTTGTGACGGAGAAAGTTTACGTAGTTTCAAAGATATTGATCATTAAATTATTTTCATACAAACACTGCAGTAGGGTTACCAATATTGTAGGTTTTATGTAGAAACAAGTATATTATTTTAAGGCTTTAATGAACGAAAATACGTGTATTGGTGATATTAATACCTACCTACTAACCTACATTTACAGTACCTAGATATTTTAATTGATAGAAGACAAAAGCGTAGAGGTGTTGAAAGGGGGTAATTTTTTGCGTAATTGATTATTTACGTGCAGATAACTACTCTTTTTAGTGGGTAAGTATTGGTGTTTTTCATGGTAAGCATAAATAATTAATGCTATTGCATAAATAATGCTATAGCAACACAGGATACAATGGTTTCTTTTTTCTTCTAAAAATTCTATTAAAAGTAAATACTTTCCGGCAAAGAGAGTCAAAAATATTTTAAGTATATTTAGTTATATTTTACTGTAAAAATATTTTTTAGGAAATATCTTGGTCACGAAAAGATACTGAACAATTTCTGAACGTGCTCATACGCTGCCGCAGACCGACTTGGGTTCAATAGGTAGGTAGTTGATGTTGGTGTCGCCATCTGTTGCTTAAAGTTGGTACTACTAGGACAACTGTTCGAATCATAATTATGTTTCTTTAGACATATACTCTCTAATCTGTGATTATGTTCTCTTCCTCTGAATCAGACTCTTTCATCACCCGCATGCTATACCGATTATGGCGCGCCCTACGACTAGGTACTTACTCTGGGTTTTCTCAAAAAAATGATAGTTAATATTTTCTCATTGAGGTGGGAAAAAAGAAAACAAATTAACGACGGTAAAGCATTTATTTTAATTAGGTACCTTATTTATTCTTTATTGCACAAAAAATAGTAGATGTGGGTACAAATCTTCATCCTAGCGAATATCCCAGGTGCATTTCGAAAGCTTTCACTTGGAAGCCTGGCCCCTAATCGGAGAGTAAGTAGATAGGGTCGGACTTCGAAACGAGTCGCCTGAATCTGAGGAAACTGAATGTGTAGGGGGCTCAAGGAAGCTCCGTAAGATCACCCTAAAACAATTTCGGCTGCCGGAGTTGCCTTTAAATATTTGAATTTTTTTTTTAAATTCGTATTTATTGTATTGTAATTGCGTGAAACATAATTGCGTGAATCATAACCTAAAAAAGTTTCTATACTTTTTTAGGTTATGATAAGATTTTAAAACTTTTGAAGTTAGTTTGAAGTACTAAAACGCGTGAAACGAAACGCCAATCCACTATTTTGATAATAGTTTTGACATTTCTGACAGCGTTAAATTGCGTCATTCCGTTGGTTGCTTTCGAGTTTTCGTGTCTAGTGTTTTATGCACCTACATGGCTGGGTGATAGGTAGGTTAGGGTTTTTTCATATATTTTGAGGTAAATTTTTTATAAAAAAAAGTAAGCATTTCCGGCATTCGAAATAAACGGGGGGCGACTTCCACCCCCTCCCTTCCTTCCCCCCACCCTCCTCTACCTCCAAAAAAGGAGACTTATTTCGAAATTCTTACCAGTAGATATACAAATGGTGGACTTAATTAGGAAAGAAAACTATTCTGACAATCTGACTATTCAACTCGTAAAAACTAATGATGGGCAAAAAGTAACACAAAATAATAAGTGGGGGCTCTTTTTAGGCAGCGCTGGTAGTCAATTATTATTTTGAATTAACACTTATTTACGCTTTTTTAACCGAATTCAAAAAAGGAGGAGGTTATTAATTCGACTGTATGTTTTTTTAGTGTTTCTTACCTCATAACTCGTTACTGAGTGGACCGATTTTGAAGATTCTTTTGACCTTTGGAAGCTAGTGCTTGTCATGGGGTCCCATTTAAATTTTATCGACATCTGACAAATAGTTTTTGAGTTATCCCTAATAATGCCTATTTAATTGACATTGATGATATCATAATTTTATCACTTGTGTGTCTTGAGGTAATTCGTAGGTAGTAGGTAAGATCTTGAAGTAGTTTCCTGAAAATTTCTATACTTAAAACACAAAATGGAGGAAAAAACCGCCTTCAAAACTAAAAACGGGAAAAATAAAAATTTTGTTTATAAAAATCTAATTTTTTGAGGTCGGTGCCAACCTCAATATTTGTAATAAACGTTGTCACTTGTATTCGGGACCGACCTCTAAAAACATTTAGATTTTTATAAACAAAACTTTTATTTCTCCCGTTTTTAGTTTTGAAGGCGGTTTTTTAATTAAATTTTTTTTTCTGCGGGAAAACCTATTCTCACGGAAAAAATCAAATACAATGCAGGTGTGGCCACAACCGGCCGATAAGTCGATTAAAAAGAAATCCTTTATTTGTGTAAAATTATGGTCACCTAACATTATTAATAGATGTTTGTATGGAAAAAATTAAATGATCAATATCTTTAAAACTACATAAACTTTCTCCGTCACAACATCAGATTATCATTATCGTCCCCGTCACAAAAACTTTAACATATTACGAAGGCCGTAGACCATCAGGCAGCGGAGATATGTGTGTCCAGCCAGCTTGAACTTCAAGCTGGCTGGACACCAGTTTTTAATTGATTTCTCGTAAACCATTACACGTGACGCCATCAATCAAACGTTATTACCGTCACAACTTGCGTCACATTTAGTTTGTAGAGGAACCATATTCGAAAACGCTCCCGTTATCGAGATTCAGAAGTGCCAGCCAGAAGTTTTATACGTAAATTCAAGCTGGCTGGACACAGATTTTTGCATTTTTCTAATAAACCGCTGTACGTATCATAAAACTTTTAGCTCGATGCCCGTCACAAATTTATGTGACGCCCGTTGATATGCAAAAAGTCTTCAAAACCACTTCCGTTACCGAGATTGAGAGACCAGCGAAAAGTGGTTTTTCAAGCTGGCTGGACACGGTTTCGATCGATTATCTAAGATTCTGTAGCGTCACCACTTCTGAAGTAAGGGTGGTTAGCCGTCACATAAAATGCCCTATTGACCTACTTAAATGTAAGCTATTTTGAAGATTTGTCCAGACAGCCTGAGCCACATCTAGAAAATACACTGAAATGAAGAATGAACTGAAAATTACTGAAATGAAAATGAAGAATGCACGTCAAATATTTGCAAAAATATTTCGTTCGGGTCTTAGAAGTGCAAAAATAATGTTTAATGTTTGAAAAAATGTCTATAAGAACATAAGCACCAAGCACTGACAAATTTCGACAGCGAAAAGCAGTGTCTCGGTGGCGTAATGGTCAACGCGTCCGCCCGGATTGTGAAAGATGCGGGTTCGAGTCCCGCCTGAGGCAAGTCGATTTTTTTCAGTGCATTTTTCTAGTATTAATATTATGTATGTTATTAATACAAATTACAATAGCCGCCAGTGTTATTCGCACACTTCCTGTTTCAGAGGACTTAGGTGAAATATTTTATCTTTAATTTAGTAGTTTTTAGGTATTTTGTAGGTATCTTATCTAGTTTAAGTATCCCTTTTATAACGTAGATTTGATTAGTTTTTATTAAGTTGTTTTATTTTGTATTTTTATATTGATCATATAAATTGTGTATCTTTTTTAAATAAACGTACAATAAAATATATACAACATGTAAACTAAATAACCAACACCCTGAATACAGGTGGTTTGGGATCGGCTTCCGAGTTGATTTCAATAATTTTTTTTAGAAAAAAACGAGTTAAAAAAAAAAAAAACAGTACCCCGAAAATGTTGTACAATATTATAATACAGGTTGTTGGTTATTTAGTTTACATGTTGTATAATATGTATATCAATTACAATAAATTATTTATATTGATAGATTTTTTAGATAAGTTGTGTGCGTTAGGCCCTGTCCGCACAGCGATATATCACCGCACGTTTTTTTCTCGCGAAATTCTGTGACACATGGGATCTTATAGGACTATCCGCACATGCAGTAAAAAAATCGCGCGAAAAAAATCGGTGGTTTGATGCAAATTGAAGGCGATACGGTGCGGAATTATTTCCGCGCGAATGTTTTATCGCTGTGCGGACCAGCCCTTACCATTACCGTTACCCCATCTTTCAAAAATGTAATATTGCAAGATTTAAATGACTATGAAATCCCGAAGGGGCTCTTTTATTTTATAAGGCTTCTTTATGCTGGCATTCATTCCTAATTCGTTGGCTGGCATATAGGTAAGCTACCTTACTGCATGCATATGTTACAGTAAGTGTGATTAATAGAAAATATTTACCACCAATTATTAATAAGTAATTACCAAAAGTAATGAATTATTTACTTTTACCAGTTATTATTAATAATTATCAAACTGTTATTGATCCCTGTGGCTGAGTGAAGGGCAGGTATTAGGGTTATTTTTTTAAGGACCAGACAGAGTGCATTCTTTTTGGGAGAGTAGTGTTTTATGCTACATGACTCGGTGATGGGTTAGGGTTATTTTTTTGGGGGTATATTTATTTAGGCATATATCTCGTATAATTGTAATTTACTTATATTTATATATTAGTACCTAAACGCGACAACCACGTTTCTCAGCATGTCTCCTATCACAGGAAGGTTGGAAGAGATTTCTGTTAGATATAGCCACACCTTTTGTACTATATATAATTTATAGTTTTCCTATTATTTCCTATGTACAATAAACTATTAAATAAATAAATAAAAACATGTTTATTTCCCCGTTTTCCCCCCATGCAATGACATAATCATCAAAGCAGAAGTTCCTACCTTGTGAAAGTGAGGTTGTTGTACAAAATTAATAGGGATGCCCTTTTTCGCAAATCTGTGATTAATCAACAAGACGTGATTTGGTAGGAGTTAATTAGAAATTGAAACGAAATTTCAGTAGGTATGGCAAATGCGTTTTATTTAACAACTTTCGTACAAAACAGAAATTTCATTAGTAAGGACATATTATTTATGATTGGATTATGGAACGGTTTAAGTTCACAGTTATACAAGGTGAGTGAGAAGACATTAGCATGGCATCCTTTTAAAATAAAACTACATATGATTATGATTCATAATGCTTAAAAAAATACCAAATACGAGGCAAATCAATTGACCCAAAAAAAACAGCTTTTCTATAATAAAGTGCAACACCTATGCAACCAAAATGTATGGAACAGCTGGTTTTCAGGTCAGTTGATTTGCGTCATATTTGGATTAAGCACTATGAATCATGATTAGAGACTTATTTTAAAAGGATTATGGCAATGTCTTCCCACCCAGTCAACCTTTATATTACACAACCACAACACGCAATCAGTAAAGGCTTGCACTTGCGCAAATGAGGGGCTTTTGCCCGTGGAGAAGTAAACCCCCCGAACCAAACAATCTGTAAAAGTTCGCCAAGATGCAGACTAAACGTTTAAAACACTATGTTTGAACATTTGTACGCCGTTAGTTTAGTAAAGCGGGTACTATGGAGACAAAATTATTCTAAGATTAAATTATGTTGTAAGTAATTTAGTTGAAGTCTGTCTATGTCCTCGTTTGTTTGGGGGACTTTTAGTCCCTCGTATGCGTGCACTGCAGTTGTAAGCGGTCTATTTTGACGGACAAAAAAGTCCGCGGAAAAGTCTTTTATTTAATAAGTTGATTGAATAATAAAATTGTTCAATTAGCTACTTACACTCACTCCATTGTATTTATACATTAGTTTTATCTGATTACGTTTCTATAGAATACTCATTCAATATTTTGTATTTAATTATGACAAAGTTGAGACGGCCGGCTGCCGGCTTACTACTGTCAATTAGACTTTGAAAGTTAGGACCATTGGACCAAGGATAGAAATCGATTACTGTTTGACAGTTATGGGTAGCCTCACCTGCTGCAGTCTGTAGGTAGGCATATATTCAATCATAAATCATTTATGGATTTTTTATCGTTTATAATAAATATTAAATTATCTTTTAAACTATGTTCAGTTTAATCGCATTAAATAGATCTTAATAAAAATAATATCAACTAATTTTTAGTCATTTTCAATACACTCATTTAATTGACAATTTAATGTCTAAAATTTTTGCAAAATTACAAATTGTCTAAGAGTTTAATTTAATACATTTTATTCAAACAAAAGAGGCATACCCGCACGTAAGAAGTATGTAGGTACTAATAATAATACTTAGAACACATAAAAAAGTTCGGGAATGGAAATAAATACTGATCTAACACAAACACAAATAACATGAAATTAACCAATATCACAATGAAATCTTTAAATTTCGAAACAAAAATGTCAGCTGATGACGTAATAAGAAACGATAGAACAAACTTTTTGCGTTCTGCCGGTGTCATGTGACTCGAATAACATTGCCGTATGACGGAAATTTAATAAAATCTCATTTGGTAGGTATACTTTAACAACATTTAAATCATGCCTATCACAATATTAACCAAAAATAACCAATTTCTCTGTCTTTTAAGACAACAACGAACACAGCCTATGCGAGGTTCAACCTATAAAAGCCTGAGTGCCTAAGCAAGTGGTCAATCGATGCCATCGAACGTTTTACCATAGTCTATGGAAACAGGTAAGTTGACTTCATAGAAACGCACCGAGCGCGGTTTGTATGTGTGCGCGCCAAGTAGCACGCGTCGCCGGAGGCGTGGAAGCACGCACAATGTGTCAATTTAGGGTACGTTCCAAAACGATCTCAATTTACTCGGGGTAGAGTAAATGGTAGCTCACTATTGGTCGTTATTAAGAAGCGCTTTCACCATTGGTTAGTTTTGTTAAACTATAGTTAATTTACACCAATTAGAAAGCTATCTAACGCTGTCTACTTGGCTTCACCTGGTTTTGGAACGCACTCTTAATAGAACTAACGAACCCATGTAAAGGCTGCGCCATACGTCGAGAACGTCGCGCGACTTTTTTGGCGAAAGAGAATACCTATAATTACTTTAACTTCAAATAACAAGTTGTATCGTAAGTAGATACTTCTTGAAATCGATCTTTTTTAATGTCAAATTAAACATTTTAAATGATTTTGTGACTCAAAAAATCGGGGGTGGTCTCCCCTCGACTTTCTCGTATACGGGAAACGACTCAAAACTTGATAAAAACCTTATATTTTGATGTTATACATAAATGTTAAATTTTGGTCACCCATCCGAGTAAAGACCGCGCACTTGGTTGCTTAACTTTTGTGATCGACGGCTCAAAAGTTGATAGAAACCTTATATTTTGATGTTATACACATTACGCGATGTAAAGTCTGTCGCGATGTGATCACGATGTTACGCAAGAAACAAAATGGACGCCGCTGTCGGTCTTTATATTTTATGGCAGCAAATAACTATTCTTTACTGTGTCAGGAATAATTGTCTAAGAAAAAAAGCAAGGCAAAACAATATCGACTCGCACTCCTAATTAGGTACTAATAAGTTCTAAAATCTCGTCGTTATTCCAATCTATGGTAGAAAACTAATTAAACCCACGGCCGGTGCATATGATGTCTGTGCACCGACTGAAGACCACGAAGTATGGCCACGCAAGCGGAGGACATCGCGATAAAAACGCTTTGATGTGCGCCAGTTTACCGAAAACGGCGCGATGTCCTTGCGACTTCGCACGAAGTGCCGAAGTATTCGCGAATACTTGGCTAGACACATCGCGATAATGCGAATATTCGCTACATCGCAATGTGTGTGGCCGCAGCATACTACGTATACGAGAAAGTAAAAATAGAGTTAGGGTGTAGCAAAAAAGGTGCCGGACTTGCGTATATGTGTACAAGAGCCAGTTTCCGTATATGTGTACAAAAAACAAAATATTTAAAAATAAATTATGGTGTGCTTACTTGTCACACTTGGCTTAATTATATCGAGGTATCAAACTGGCGCGGAATATTTTATGAGGACAACCCTATACCTATCATTCTATACGAGTAGGCTATTATCGCTCGCGCGGGGCATATTTTATGACAACAACCCTATTCCTTTCTATACGAGTAGGCTATTATCGCTCGCGCGGGGCATATTTTATGACGACAACCCTATACCTTTCTATACGAGTAGGCTATTATCGCTCGCGCGGGGCATATTTTATGACGACAACCCTATACCTTTCTATACGAGTAGGCTATTATCGCTCGCGCGGGGCATATTTTATGACGACAACCCTATACCTTTCTATACGAGTAGGCTATTATCGCTCGCGCGGGGCATATTTTATGACGACAACCCTATACCTTTCTATACGAGTAGGCTATTATCGCTCGCGCGGGGCATATTTTATGACGACAACCCTATACCTTTCTATACGAGTAGGCTATTATCGCTCGCGCGAGGTCTCAGTCCGCGTACTTGTTTCCTTATACATACTATGGTTTTACGAATATAATAGTATGAAACTGACATAATCTATTACTACGAAACACGATGGCGGTTTATCGTGTTAATTGTGAGTGGTAGTCAAAAACTTATATTCGTTTGATAGAAATATTTGTATCATTTGCCACTTGTCTAAGCACTTTGGGGACTTAAAGTTAGACATTGTTTAAAACTTATGCAAATAATATGTATATCTACGAGTATACTTAAAATTTTCAAGAAAAACACAAAGACTAACTAATAAATTACAAAAAACTATGTTAAACCAAATAAATTAGTACTAAAATGTAACTCTAGTACGTAACAAAAAAATAATAGACAATTATTAACTTCTTAGAGAAAACAGAGATGCCTCTGCTCTGTAATAAACTCAGATCTGTCGTTGTCATAATTCGAGAATTGTTAAACTTATTAATTACTTACAATTATTATATTGTTTTAAGTACAAATTTTGAGAATGTAAGTTCTTACAGTTCATTTGCATTTCGGTGACGAAACTGCTTGTGTTTAAAGTGCATAATCAATATATAAAAAAAGTCATCAACACGGATAAATGGCCTTACGAAATAGGCTTACCATACTTCATAAGTGTAAAAAATAACATTATGATTTAAATAAATTTAAATAATTTTTACAGTGAAAAATATTATTATAAATTAGCAAACTTAGGCGCAGTTTATATAGAAGCGACCTGTGGCTTGTGATGTGACGTGGCGCGGACATAATATGGCGCGCGATGCGATACGGCAATACAATTGGATTTCTTTGCGAAAGAATGGCACAGGCGTGATTCTCTTTACGATAAAAACGACTCTCTATATATATTATGTTTATATCAAAGTTTTATATTAACTGACGTATATATTGGCAATGAATCGACTAGGGCGAGACCAAAGAAATGCACCAATCTGTGAGTAATGTCCATGTGTGCGTGAAAAATAGTACTGCAGTCTTTACCGTCTTTTCTACGTGACTAACGGGCCGACCTAGGCCACCTGCGTGTATGTGAAATGGTCCCATCTTTCTATCTCGTTCTAATTTACGTTATAGTGTGCTCTTTCTCTTTCACATTGGCCATCACAGTTTCCTATATGTATGGTTTATATTGTGTTTCTTTAACTATCCGCCATCGCCACACGTGCGCGCCACGTCTCTTCTGTACAAAACCGCGCCTTAGAGATTAAATCTCCAACAAGGACATGCGAGATGCTATCACATAAGACTCATTTGTCACAGATCTAGGTTTAAAATTATGCTAACACTAAAAATACTGTCACCAAACAAAATATTGTTCAATAATAACAAGCAATGACATTATACCAACTAGGTATTTAAATTAGTCCTAACCATCTTGAGGCTTTGCAACTGAAGCATCCATTTTAATTGTCTTATTCACTGATGCCTCAATGGCGTTAATGAATGTAGATCTGAAATTGAAACATTCAAGCAATAAATATTAGGGTACAAGTACCTGCGAGACGGTGATCTCGCAGAAGGAGGCCGAGGAAAGGGAATGGGACAACGATCCTCTAGACGCTCCCATCTGGCGTAGATGGACGGGCCGAAGGACAGGCGGCAACGACCGCCAGTCTTCTCCAACCCTAGAGGATGTAGTGGCTCCCCATGTGCACACCAGATGCCCCCTGTCTGGTAATTGCCCTACGGTAATCCCCCTCAAGCGCAACTATGCCTTCCATTAAGTCAAGAATTTCGGAGACGTTTCAGAGACGAGGCGTACGCTGTGCGCCGTTCCCAAAACGTGCCCACAAAGGGCTGTGAGGATACCGATGGTTTTAGTGGGTATTCTCAGGAGCTCCCGGGAGAGTCCTACCCACGCCACACTGCAGTACGGTCCGTAAAGGATTTTACGTCGGAAAAAAGGGTACTACTAAGTAAATCGCCTTTACGTCTTATAGTAAGCGCAATATAATTACTAGTCATGGCAATTTTAATAAGCACATTTTAACTTTAGCCAGCCTTCTATGTAGAGAACGCATGGGGTCAGTAGAAACAGCCGCTCACAAATTTAACACACCGGGCTCGCTACCTATGCCTTCCAGGTAGATTCCAGGATATCTTCAGAGACGTCAAGGCGTTAGGAACTTCCATAAAGAGTTGGGCTGGCTGGAGTAATCTACTAAAGATAAATCTCACCTGATTTTTCCATCTTCTAGGACACTTATTCCACAAATAGTGGTGCCTCCTGGAGAGCACACTTCATCCTTCAATTGAGCAGGATGTTTTCCTGACTCCATCACTAAGTGAGCACTGCCCATCACAGTTTGAGCAGCGAAGCGTAAAGCTAAATTTCTTGGAACACCTTGTTTGACTGCACCATCAGCTAATGCTTCAATGACTATGAATATCTAAAACAGAAAATAATTATTTTTCATTATAATGCAAATAGCATTGCAATTAGTCAGCTCGGCATGCACAGGAATTCTATAGAGATAATATATTAGTTCATCTCTAGATAAAATAACTTTATTAAAATATAGAAACTGAAACATAAAGAAAATGTATCTCTTGGTTTTAATCCTTATGTGTCTTTTATGTCTTAATAGATAGGTTGTCTTTATTGTATATTCATTAGATTGGTAGTATATAATGTGTTTTAATAAGATATAGCGATTTTAGTGAGATAGGCTTAGTACATAGGTTATAGTTAGCTCGTAATAAGTTTCTTGTACTTGCGTTTTATGGTTTGTTTTGTTTATATTTTGTTTTATTAGATAGGCATCGAATAATGATAGTTAGGTCTCGTCAGGTAGTCTAGAATAGTGTATTTATAGTGAATTTTTATTATGTCATTTGTGTTTTACGGTCCATAGCTCTTGATAAGGGATTTTGGTATTAAAATGTTCGTCTTGGTGTTGGTTTCATTCCCTTAACACGAGAAAGGTCTAGGTCTTAAACCTAGACCTAGAGAGACCTAAAAATAGGAAAAGTCGGTATTGAGAAAAAGGGGTCTCTGACCCTTGTAACAGTAATATCTATGTGAGCAATAGGTCTATATAGAGGAATTATATGTCATTTTGAAGGTCTCGAAAAGACCTATCTAGGCAAACATATTAAACCTAGGTCTGAAGTATGACATAAGACTTATATGTAAAAATTTTGTGAATTGAAAATAAAAGAATACCGTTAAGTAGGGTATGGTGTCGGCTCTCTACGATATAGCCTCATTCGAGGGAGGTCGCGACTATTTCCCTCTCGCTCTATAGGTCCCGCTTCCGCACGCCTTATACATATAGACGGCTTGCGAGCTAGGGCATCATCCAAGGAAATAATTTGGTTTTTTTATTTCATCCACAACAGCTTTAGTTTTTTCAGGAGTTTCTTTGCAAAATTCTATTGATATAGGTCGACAAAAACGGACTGACGAAGGCACTGGATTTTGCCAGACAATATCACCCGTTAGCTCATTGATTAATTTGATAGGCACTAAAGTTGTAATAAACAAATTTGCGTCAGAAATCAGTTCCAGACTCCTCTGGAAGTTTTTGTTTGTACTGATTCTGACCAGATGAAACATCACATCCCCATTTACTGAATAAAACTAAATGGCTAAATCCACTCTTATAAACCGAATTTATAGCCAAAATTCTAGCTGCAGTGTGGTCCAATAAATCTTGAAGATTCAGTATTTTGCACGTGTATTTGTAATTTCTATTGCTGAAGATGGTGGATAACATCTCTGTTTGACTTCTTGTAATTTATAATATGGTGGGAATATAAAACAGTTTCGCTCGTTAGTTTAATTCCTTCAACGTGTAACAGAAATAGCGCACAACCTGAATACAGGTGGTTTGGGATCGGCTTCTGAGTTGATTTCAATATTTTTTTTAACGATTTTTTTTGTTGCAAAAAAAAAACAAAAAAAAATCAGAAGTACCTACCCCGAAAATTTTGTACAATATTTTCTGGGTACTTTCTGTTTTATTCCGATCCCAAACCACATGTATTCAGGTAGTGCGCTATTTCTGTTACACGTTGAAGGAATTAAACTAACGAGCGAAACTGTTTTATATTCCCACCATATTATAAATTAAAATGGGCTTTCGTTAAATCTAAATCAATAAAAACACTTAATGCCTCTTGATCCGTTAGAATTGTACTGTGGCTTGCGTTATCTAAGATATTAAAATATAGAGACTTTGTATAACTATCAGCAAGCCTTAGTTTTTCCACGACATCTGCTTCTATTCCTTCTCCTATTGAACGTAATCCCCGAACAAAGGCATTGTAGATGTGTTCTAAGCCATATTCACTAAGCAGCTCAGTATTTTTTCTTTTTTTTTGGTTGATTCTGACGAGTCTCCATAAGAGACACAGGGTCAGCCGCGTTTTCCAGAAGAAGTAGATGGCGTCAAATCAGGTGTTACTTCATCCGAGTTTGGTAAACTTAACAAATATTCTGAATCCAACCAATTGCTGTTCTTTTTTTAAAATGATTCCTTTTTCCTCGACGCTTCTGCCCATCGTCTATTAAAGTGAGGAATAAGATTCCTTTGAATATCACTGATAATAAAACAGAGGTTGACATCAGAAATACGATAGTTTTCGTTTAAAACTGTTGTTAAAGCTTCAAGTTTTTTTCCTCCTTCAATTTATGGAAGTATTAAGTTCAATGTATGGAAGTAATAATTCACGCTTAGAACACTTGAAAATTGTAGTCATATTGAAATTCAGTGAAGACACGTAACAGTCAAACGTCTGTTTAGTTTTATTACGAATTTGTAATTGCAATATTAAGTACAAATACAAATATTTTATTTCACAAATGCTTAAAAGTATAACTTAAAACAAGAAAGTAAAATACAAATGTTTTAAATAATATAAGCACTTTTTTTTACGAGGCTGCGCGGTTTCTTACGACCTCACACTAGGCACTGCCTGTCCTGTGGCGGTCAAGTATACGTTTACAGAAGTTATACGGCTGCCAGTAGTAAAGTTATGAAATAATAATAATAACACAAAAAAAGCTATTTATCTAAGTGCTGTTAGACACGAACAAAAATAAAACCATATGACTATGAATGAGTGAAGTGAATCCACTCTTTATATATTAATTGATAATTAAGGGTAGTGTGCATTTTTTTGATTAAAGTTGTACCGCAAAATGAGTGCAAACTGTAGATAAAATGTCCTATTATCAATAAAAATACAATATTTAAAAAAATATACCGCACACTAATCAGTGAACTGTTCACGGGAGAAACCGCAAAATGTAGAGGTTTTCTGTTCCCTGACCTGTTTCATACTTTTAACAATAACTTCTGAAACCGCACGTATCCGCAGCTAATTTTTATAAATGTTAATTATGAATATCTACACTACAAAACAACATCAAATGTAAAGCATCGGGAGACGTCGATAACTGTCAAAAGTCTCGACGAAGTTAGAAAACTGTATTTTTTCCCCTTACTTATTGTTATTTTTTTTTTAGAAATATAATTATAAAACCTACAACATTATAAATGTTTTTAAATCTACACATAATGGGCTTTTTAGAAATGTGTAACACTTTATATCTATTCCCGCCAATTTTTGAAAGAAACCAGTTTAAAACGATGAAGTGAACAGACCTGAAATAGACATTATTTGGAATTCAAACTTTGTCGTATTAAAAAAAAATACTCCATATTTAATTCAAGCAAAATCACTACATTATAGTATAAAGTTCCACTCTTATACTTTGGCCGCACCTGCACCTATCGTCCCGAAGTAATGCGTGGCGATACTTCGTACGATACACGCAAGTGCGGCCCTAGCAAAGTTATCGCGATAAAGCATGTGTCATTTCTTTATTTGCACGAACTATCGTGCAATAATCCAAGATGGCCGAAATCATTTCCAGACGTGTAAATTGCGTAGTATTATTATCCTTCTTTGCGTTTAACTATGCATAATCACTTTCTTTACTTCTAAATTGTGTGCTAATAATTACGTAATGCATTTATTATAAAAAATAACTCAGCTGTATCGTATACTTAGTCACCCGTACGCGTCTGAACTAATGGAGAACAACCTTCGAAATGAACAACGCATGTCTGACCACTCAGCGCGATAGGTTAGCGCGCTAAAACTCTGACGTACCGCCTCCCGGCCGATAACGCACACTCAACCCGAATATTCGTCACGATAGCCGATAACGGCCGGTCACATCTGTGTGTATCGTGTCCTAGCACGAAGCTTCGCGACGATAGGCGCAAGTGCGGCCCCAGCATTATACTATTACAAAAAAGATTTAAAGTGCGTCAGTAACGACATTAGTAAAAACGATTTTTGATCTGCCATTGTTCTGCCATTTTCCATAGTGCGGCGCCACCGCGAACGTATCGCAGCCGCCGCCAGTACTAGCGGCATATCTAGAAGGAAAAGGAAGCAAGAAGCAACAAGCTCCTATTGAAGAAAACAATGAAGATAGAATTGAAGAAAAGAAAAATGAAGAAAAAAAGCAAGACTTCGTCAAGAGTAGCAAGTCGCCACCAGTACAGAAACAACAATGTACACCGAAGTCCGACATCGCCGAACTAGCAACAGCAATCACGATAGCAATCAAGTCGTCGCAGCAACCATCGAGACACCTCACGGAGCTACCATACTTCGCCGGCGCACATAAGAGTGGTTGTCGTTTAGAGCAGCATACTTCGAAACTGCGGGCTTTCTCACCGACATCGTAAACTCCGCCCGACGAGCACTGAAAGGGAAGGCACGCGAAGCCGTCGAGAACATGAAGACGCTGGAAGCATGCTTTGGTCGTCCCGACAGCATAGCATCAACGGAGCTCGAACGCCTCAAGAATCTACCGAAGCCTGCCGACACGCCGAGGGACATCTGCATCTTCGCCAGCCGTGTCTCCAACATCGTCGCAGCACTCAAGGCGCTCAAGAAGATCTACTACCTGTACAGCCCGGAGACCTCGAGGATCACAATAGAGAAGCTGCCGCCTACGCTACGCTACCGATGGTTCGACTTCGCCGCCACGCAGCCAGATGGGGAGCCCGATGTACTTCGCATATCAAGATTTCTCAACAGAGAAGCGGAGATCTGCGGTCCGTATGCACAGCCGGAGGCCGTCCCGACGTCGACGCCGTATGAAAGAAAGATAGAAAACAACACGCGTCGTCCACTACCTACTGTTTCCTATGTCCTACGTTTGCGAGGTCGATGTGGCTGCGAGTTCAATGACCCCGTGTTTTCTATGTTGTCGATTATTTTCTCTGCGGGTCACGACGATTCTTCTTCGTACAGGAAGTCCGGACCGGTGTACCATCTATGTGTGCTGCCGAAGTTGTTAGGAACGTCGCGCGTCGCGTCGTCTGCCATGTTCATTTTCGTTGGTACCCATCGCCATTCGTTCACGGAGTCGTTTTCTTCGATGGCGGCGATGCGGTGGGCGACGAATGCCTTGTAGGATCGCGACCCTGTCTTCAACCAGGCGAGCACCGTCTTGCTGTCGGTCCAAAATGTTTTCGAGTCTGGTTTCCTGTCGTGTTCTTCGATGACTGCTGCTACCATCCGGCTGCCCATGACGGCCGCTGGGAGTTCGAGGCGTGGTATCGATGTAAGCTTCAGTGGGGCGACTCTTGCCTTCGCCGTGATGAGGGTGACGCTTACGCGCCCGTCTGTGGTAACCGCGCGCCAGTATAGCGCCGCGGTGTATGCTGCTTCGCTTGCGTCGACGAACCTGTGTAGTTGTAGGTTGACCGCGTCGCTGTAGTGAAGGTAGCACCGTGTCAACGCGACGTTTCGAAGGTTCTTCAGGTGCGTCATACATTCTCACCAGCCGGCGGCGAGATCTTCGTCTATGGCGTCGTGCCACTCCACACCAGCCCCAGCAGTCGCTCGCCCTGCGTGTCTTCATTTATAGTAGCTTCGTCGTCGTGTTTTCGGTTTCTTCGATGGCTTGCAGTACGGCGCACGAATTTGACCCCATTTCTTTAACTCGAAGTGAGCTTCTTTATGTATGTCGCGAACTTCTTTTGCTATCTTGATGGCGTCCTCTTCGGTTTTGTAGCTGTCGATGTAGTCATCTACGTAGTGGTTTCGTATGATGGCGGCTACAGCATTTTTTCATATCTTCTCGCGTTCTTGTTTTTCACATATATTGCGATGGACGGCGAACATGTTGCACCGAAGATTAGTGACGTCAATCTATATTGTTTCGGTGTTTCGTTACTATCTTCTCTCCATATGTAACGAAGGGCGTGTAACGAATGTATATAATCTGCATGAACATTTCAGCGATGTCTGCAGTGACGGCAATCGGGTGTGTCGCCTGAAGCGCATAAGTACCCCCAGAAGGCTCTGCAGTAGGTTCGGGCCGGTCAGCAGCTGATCGTTGAGCGAGGTCCCCCCAGTCTTGGCGGCTGCGTCGTGGACGATGCGTACTTTGTCCGGCTTCATGGCGTTGAAGACGGCGTAGTGCGGGAGGTACCAGGTTCTTCTTTCTTCTATTGTAGTCGGCGCGAGTTCTGCGCAACCCTTCGCTGTTAGTGACGCCATCTGCTCGTGGTACTTTTGCTTGATATCGGGATTCTTCTCTAACTTCTTCTCTACTAGATGGAGTCTTCGTAGCGAATTCTCGTAGTTGTTCGGCATGTCGGGACTATTTTTCTTCCATAATAACGCCGTCTCGAAGTGACGGTCACTTCGTCCTGGATAGCAGGCATCGGAAATACAGCCTGTACTCCTTCGCCCAGTCCCACCTCTTCTAGGTGTCACTCTTCTTGAATTTTGCGCAGTCTTCTGTCTTGTGATGAGGTATAGCTTCGCAGATCAGGCACATGTGTATCTTCGGCACAGTCGTAAGGAAGGCTCGTTGTGGACGACGCGTGTTGTAATCTAATGTTCTAAAGAGGCAAGCAAACCGCACAGTTCGTAGACGTACGCCGGTCTGGACAGAGCCTAACATTGGCGACTCTTTTGTCACCATGGAAAGGATTAATCCTCAGCCTCCGTTAGACTAGCCACGTGAACCCACTCCTCATTAGCTTAGTTGGAGAGGTTAACAGGATTAATATTAATGTTTTTGCAGCACATTGATATAATATTTTTAGAAAAGGGATATAATTCGAAAATAGTGCTTGAACCCCAATTTCCATTTATTTCAATGGAGATAACAGGATTAAATTATCTGTGGTCTCTGTGTTTTTTGGCAAAGGTACTCCATCTGTTGCCATTGATTTCTTTTGGTTATCATAAAAAAATCACCAACAATGGTAGCAAATAGTTTTAATACCAGTATGTTCAGGTGTATTAATTTGTAATTTAAACGGGTGCAAATAAAATATTACTTACATAAGCCTAAACTAAATATTACTTAAATTATTTTACTTACATAAGCTGGTCCGCAAGCAGTCAATACTCCTAAATTATTCATCATCGCTTCTGGCACTTCTTCACAAGCCCCGCAGCAACTTAATAGCTTCATAATATTGTCCTTCTGCACACCACTGACTCCATCACCGCATGTCATCAAGCACGAACCAGATCCCACAGCCATTGATACATTGGGCATTATTCTCACAAATTTAATATCATTTGGAAATTTGAACATTTGAAATACCTGAAAATGAATAAGAATTTAAATTGAGACAATTAAGTAAAATATGAAGGTAAAGTTAAAGGGTATGTTAAGGTATTTTTATCTCATAAACATGGTGCATTATGATTGGTTGTGTATATGTCCATGCACATTGTGTGATTCAGCTCCAGCGCAGAGCACTCCCGCAGCATTGCCACACCAAGAGAATAAATACAATATGCATATTATATGCACAGAGTCATAGCTCACCCCTGTTCATGAGATAAAAATATGGCAGGTAATTTAAATGCAGCATTCTGATAAAATTCTAACATATCCTTTCAAAGAAATACTTCCTAATCTTATAATAAACTTATTTTTATTTTAAACTCATTTGTGAATGTTATGTTTACCCTGTATTTTTAACTAGCGACCTGCCCCGGCTTCTCAGGGGTGCAATGCTTATGTAAATATGCATGTATTATACATATAAACCTTCCTTAAGAATCACTCTATCTATTAAAAAACGCATCAAAATCCGTTGCGTAGTTTTAAAGATCTAAGCATACATAGGGACAGACAGACGGTGGAAGCAACTTTATTTTATACTATGTAGTGATATCAGGAAAAGTGCCTTTTGTATGTAGTATTTTTATTTTATTTTATTATTATTATTATTCAACATGTTGGCAGTTGAAACAACTGATGTTGACCTGTATCCTGGTAGTCTTTCTCTAGGTGTTGGTCAAATCTATTTTTCAATTTATTATTTGTCTCTGCTGATACTACTTCTGCTGGCAGTTCATTCCATGTCTTCACAACTCTATTACTAAAAAAGTGCTTAAAAGTATTTTTGTTAGCCAACGCTCGTGACAATTTTAAATTATGCCCTCTTAAGTGCGGGTTTGACAAGTATCTGAAAATGACTTTACCAAAGCCCTCAAGATCATAGTGCCCATGCATAATTTTATGCTGTAATAAAATGTTTACTGATGGAGTTCTATCTACAGTGGGTACCTACTTTTTAGGGTTCCGTACCTCAAAAGGAAAAACGGAACCGTTTTATAGGATCACTTTGTTGTCCGTCTGTCTGTCTGTCTGTCTGTCAAGACCCTTTATCTCAAGAACGCGTGGACGTATCAAGCTGAAATTCACATGAAATACTCAGGCCTATTGTCCCTTTAAGCTGTGAAAATATCAAACTTCTAAGCCAAGCCAATCAAAAGATACAGCCGATTATGTCGATATTTTCAACAAATTTCCGACACTCGCAAAGGTATCAAAACCTACAGGATACTTCCCGTAAACTCAGAATCTTGAAATTTGGCATGAAGCATTGTCATATAATGCAAATATAGGAAAAATTGCGAAAATCACATTTTTTTAGTTATATAATATAATAAAAATATTTTAATAAAATGAAACTTACTACCTTATTTCTCACGAACGAATAAAGGTATCAAATTGAAATTTATACCAAATACCTAGGTCTATTGTCCCTATAAGCAGTGAAATAATCAAACTTCTAAGTTAACGCGATCAAAAGATACAGCAGTTTATACCGAGGAACCCTCGGTGTGCGAGTCCAACTCGTACTTGGCCGGTTTTTTCATTGTCCACATTTGATACACCCAACTATTGTCAGCGACTTTGGTGTTGCTCGATGATTATGTAACATTTAACTTGAATGCCTTTTAATACCTAATATATTACATTTTAGTGTTTATTATTGCAAACAGAATGATTCTTACCTTTTGAAGTTTCAGGAGAGAGACTCCTGCTAACATAGATATAACCACAGCATTGTGACAGTCGCATATTTCTGGTAATGACTCAAAAGTATCTTTAACAGACGATTCCAGCATTGTAGGTTTCACACCAAGAAACATGTAGTTGCATTTTGCAAATACTTCACCATTTTTTGTGGTAACATTCACATGTCGGGTTTGCCAGTGTTTTAGAGTGTGTAGACGAGGACCTGACACCCAAATTTTTGAAGCTGGGTGACCATCTATGAATTAATTAATTAATTAACAATGAATTAATATAGCTACCTACCCAAAACATTATATTTTGCAAGTTATTTTCAATAACAATATTTGCTGTTTATTACCTTTATTTAAAATTCCTGTCACTATTGCTGTAGACATGTTCCCACCACCAATAAATCCTAAATTAAACGACATTTTCTTTAATTAATTTTAATCGTCTAAGATTACAGCCTTTTCAATTCAACTTTTTATTTTGATGATTGACTTGACCCACAGAACACAGACTTGACAAAAGCGCACAGACTAATTAGAGATACTATAGTCCGCGCAATACAATGACATAGGGCGCAATATAATAGGCCCGATTTGACACATGTCAAAATATCGTAAGTGGTGATGTGACCAAAATAATCGATTATTTACATACCAGCCCCCGTAGCACGGGACGTGGACAAAATCTCTCTCCACCACTTGACACTATTTCTTCTCAGGATTTAGTGAGAGTTAGAGCGAGAGGAAAATATTTTGTTTTCCCCGAGGAGAATTTGTCCAAGTCCCGTGCTAGGGGGGCTGTAGGCCTATTCGCTAACTTTTTTTGACAGTTGAAAGTGATCATCACTGAGTGAATTACATATCCATTGCTGTTTTTACACGACAAGTGTCATAATAGCGTGTCGTGTAAAACAGCAATGGATATGTAATTTACTCAGTGATGATCACTTTCAAGTGTCAAAAAAAGTTAGGGAATAGGCCTACAGATTAACATGAGAAATCGGGTCACAATTATATGAGCTTTGTAATCGTAATTATATCCTGGTTTTAATTATAAATAAAAATCCCACATATCTACGTGTAGACATTCATTTAGTAAAATGATAAAATCATGTTGTTATTTTAACAAGGGATTTGATCAATTTCCATTTTCATTAAAGATGCTTGCATTAAAAACATGCAATTCGCTATTTTTGAAAATTTTAAATTTATAATTTAACTTTAATTTAATTTAGAAACCTAGAAATCTTGTTTTTCAATTTCGATACAATATATTCGTATACTGCACCGAATATATTCGAGAAATAAACGATCAATTTAAGTCACTGCACTATCACTAAAGAAAAAAAAGGCTAAGAATGTAACTGTTTTTATGAAGTTTCAGAAAATTAGAAAATTACATTTAACTTTAAATATTATGCGAGAAAGAATAGTTTTTATTTTTATTATGGCATATTATTTATTTTGCTAAAATATGATTGTATTTTTATTACTAAAAAATTGCAATAATTTATTTTTATTTTTTGCTTGCGTCTGTTTTGATTGCGTCCCAGTTACATTCTACTGACGTATATATCTGTCAAAACGGGCCTATTATATTGCGCGGACTATAGTTATACTATAGTCCAGTCCGCGATTGAGTCCGTTTTTGACACATGTCAAAATATCGTAAGTGGTGATGTGACCAAAATAATCGCTCATTTACTTACACGATTAACATGAGAAATCGAGTCACAATCATATAAGTTTTTTAATCGTAATTATTTAATGTTGGTAATTTGAGAATATAATATAATGATAAGAACACAATAAAACTCGGGTAAAAATGGCAATAAGAAAATAATGTGTGAATATAAAAATCATTAACGAATACACTTCTAAATATTTTGGAGTCAAACTCCTTTAGCCCCGATGTGAATTGTGATTTAAAAATTAGATGAAACTTTAGCACCGTTGTGAATTATGACTTGAAAATTAGATGAAACGAAGTAGATAAATTTTGACGGTTTGTAGTTCATTATTTTGACATCAACATAAACATCTATTGCTACTGAAATCACTTTTGCTACTTTTCTTAAGTGTCACTTCTGCCGTGTGTTAATTGCACACTTTTTGATTTACTTTAGGGTACCTGGATCACGCAAAAGGGGGTGCGCATCATTAATACGCTCTAACTTTTTTAATTCAAATCAAATATCTTTATTGCGTATCACATAACATTTTTTCATCTCAAATTGGCGCCAAAATAATAAGTGCCAAAAAGAGATAGATAGGTACTTAAATAAATAAAAAATTCAAATGATTTAGTATGGAGAAAGATTTTGCATGAAATTTAACAATTCAACGGATTTAGTACCTATGGAACCAAGACATAGAATATTATTGAGTTATTTTGATTGACTCTTCAACTTAGCATTATTTGAAGAAAATTACTCGCAAATACTACTGAAATTGTTGAAAGTTAATAAATAAAACGATCAAGTGAGAATTTTTTGTAGTACATAATTGATATGTATTACACTGAGAATATGTAGGTATTAAGACAATAGGCTCTTCCCTCAGACCAAATAAAAAGTGAAAAGGCAGTTCTGCTAAAAACGAGCTGGAAATGAGGCCAATAAATTAAAACTACGCCTAGACCGTCACCCATGGACAGCCCCACAGTACAGAGTTACTTACACGGTTCACGCACACACATAATTATAATGAAAGAACGCCTTGCCTACAAATTTAAATAACCATGCTCCGAGACTCTTTTACAAATACTCCACCTCACATGGTCATACGTAACAAAAATCCTATATACCTACGTGTAGATATTCATTTCGTAAAATGACAAAATCATGTTGTTACTTTAACATCCTTAGTGATTTGTTTTCATCATATACACTAGCATTAAAAACATGCAATTCGCTATTTATGAAAATTTCAATTTATAATTTAAATCTAATTTAATTTAGAAACCTAGAAATCTTGTTTTTCAATTTTGATACAATATATTCGTTTACTGCATCGAATATATTCGTGAAATTAACGATTAATTTAAGTCACTGCAATATCACTAAAGAAAAAAAAGATTACATTTAATTTTAAATATTATGTGAGAAGAAATAGTTTTTATTTTTATTATGACATATTATTTATTTCGCTAAAACATTATTGTATTTGTATTATTGAAAAATGCAATAATATATTTTTAATTTTTGCTTGCGACTGTTTTGATCGCGTCCCAGTTACATTCTACTGACGTTTCTACCTGTCAAAACGGGCCTATTAATATTATTTTTTTTTATATTACGTGGCTTAGATTCGTAGACAGAGAAACAGAGTTTTCTCTGTCTACGCTTAGATTATATATACCAGGTATATAATCTAAGTTGCGTCGATTATACTATTCCTACGTCATTGATTATACTTGACATATGATATAAAGCTTTTATTTTTGGCAAATGCTCCTACCACAGACTAACTCCTACATACTACCTAGTAGTAGAGTCTGTGGCTCCCTTCTACTGTAGGTAGAGAAGTGGCGATCTGAGATCGATTAATGGTAGAATCGGTTTTTGTTTACAAAATAATTGATTTTTTTAATCGATCTCTCCTATTGAATTGATCTAGTGAATCGATATTTCACTTTCGAAGATCGACATTAAATTTTTCGTTATGATAAGAAAAATACATATAAAAAATTCAAAATATTACAAAGACCAAAAAACATACAAAGTTATTTGGATGTAACAAAAACATGAAAAGTTTTTTTTTACCTAATTACTCAAATAACTCGCAAGATAGCTGTATACTGAGTTTCCTTCATTTCTCTTTTACATTTAAAAATTGGTTGTCTGTAAAGTCGGTTTATTGACGATAGTTGAACGTGACAACGTCTTAAGAAAATACTGATGGAATGGTAGCATTTTTCAAAAGAAAAATTTATTTTCATTTGTTTAATAGATTTCGCATTATAGTATGAATAAACTTGTAATAAAATTTCTTTGGCTATACTATTTGTATCTGGCTGGTTTTGGTATCATTGAAAGTTTAAATTTTAAAGAACATAATTCCAAATTCAAATTAGAGAATTAGATTCAGAGCGAGGTAACGCCGAATGACGTCATGTTTTTTCGTGCATGCAGCCGGCTCTATCGAATTATAAGACGTTGTCACGTCAAAAGATACTTTGCTTTTAAATAATAAAAGATCGGTTATATTGGTGCATTTTTCCTAAAAAAAAATTGATTCTTAATTTTACTGTATAAACATACTCGAAAAAAAACGATTTTTGGGAAATCGATCTTTTAGACCTCGATTTGTTTTAGGAATCGCTTCACCCCATTGCGATTTATATCGATTTAGAAATCGATCTTTTTCGATAAGAATCGCCATCCCTAAACTGACTCTGGTGCCAATGCTGTTGTGCCACTCTCTAAACTAAACTAACCTAAAAATTTTCTAATTTTAATTTAGTTTTAATCATTTGCTATTCTGTTGTCACGTCTAACCTAATTTAATCTTTCTTTTTTGACAGGACTAGCGCGTCTTAGTTGAATTGAACAGTGTTACTCGTTTAGTAGATTGATAAAAATAAAGAACGAATGGAGAATGAATGAAAGGGGTATTTTTAAGAAAATATATAATAATAAACTTTTTAAAATTAATTTGAAAGTAGTTAAAGGTATTTACCAACGTATGTGAGTTTAACAGGAGCATAAAAACTATTATTTTAATTTTTATCTAATATATTTGAATTAAAATTTTGGAAGTGTTTAGCGGAAAATACTGACATCAAAATATAGATTTTTGTGCACGTGACTTTGAATATCAAGGGGACACACTTGACATCAAAAGCCACATACCCGCCGAGAAAGTTTCCCCACCACGTTACCATGGTCCGCCACGAGAAGGCTTCCGGACGGTCTAGAGGGCCTAGACAACATGCAATTCCACATTCGCTCTTGCTAAATCAAAAAATGGATGGGATTGACATAGGCAATCAAAGTGACTTTTCGATCGCTCATGTCAATCCCATTCATTTTTTGATTTAGCGATAGCGAGAGCGAGTGTCGAAATGCATGTTGTCGAGGCCCTCAGTAATGCTTTGCATCGTGTTATCAAATGTTTTTTTCTCGCTCGAAGATATGGCTGTATGGGCTATATCCCTTTTCCATCCCGTGATAGGGAAAACAAAAAAGACGTGGATAGTTTTTCTACTTATAAAAAAAGCCCATCTACCTACATATACCTCTCTGCGGAACTTATCAAACCTCCTGATACAAAATTCTCCATCTTTCATACGGCTACCTTACTACTTATTTAACTTATTTTCGAAATCTAATTAATCCCACTAGAGCTGATTCTCTGATTATGCGTGATGAACACAGATCACTTAAGATAATAATAATAATAATAATAATAGGTATATTTCTACGCTCACACCAATTATCTAGCCCAAATTAAGTATCTTTAAGAACTTGTGTTATAAATACCTACTAGACAATGGACAAATATACTTGATAATCTAGATTTTTTTTATAAACAAACTTAAATAAATATATAAACCACCATGACTCATGAACAAATGCTCGTGTTCATCACACTAACATTTGCCTCTACAAGGACTTGAACCCGGACCGCCCGATGTGTAGGCAGCGTTACTGACCACTCCACCACGGCGGCGTAAAAGTTGGTGATGAACTATCCATGTGTTCTCAAAAACTAATTTTAATCGACATCAATTTACATGTAGTCTAAATTTAGCTTGACATTTCTAAATTTAGAGATATTTTGACATAAAATTTAGACAACAGAATAGCGAATAGCTAAATTGAGTAACTAAATCAACTTTAATCCTGTCAGATTAAAATTTAGTTTATTTCTGTCATTTTAGTCCGTTACAAAATAGGAATCGCAATCTGACAGCACTAAACGTAATTTTAGTTAAGTTTAGTCTAGTTTGTGACAACCACGAATCTATACTACAACTGGATTGCGCACTATGAGCTTGAAAACGAGCCGAAAGAGAGGCATAAAAGTAGTAGTGCGTCTCTTTCTAAAGAGTGTCTGTTTCTTAATAATTTCTACGGACACAGAAAAAAATAATATTAGATGAATAATTAGATGATTTATTTTCTGGTATAAAAACTAAAGTCCAACGCGTATGTTGCGCTTTCATAGATTTGAAAAAGGCTTGTGACTGGGCGTATAATCGTGATAACCGATATGGTCTAAGTCACAGTTTCTTTATTCATTTAGGTACAATTTGTACACTAATAAAATTCAATTTTGATGCAATCTGTTCAAAAGTCTACCAGGAGGCTTTGTTCTATGGTGAGCAGCTTCTGATATGATTATTGAAATCTCTCTATAGTAGGCTCCAATGCTTCTGTTACCTTAAATGGTCCGTACACTGAACCGTTTAACATTGGAAAAGGTAATTATTTCGGATTAGAACGTGCACATTAACATAGAAATTTCGGCTACCTAGTCGCGGCTGAGGCCTTAGGTACTATCTATGTTTATGTGCACGTCATGACATGAAATCTAGTTTAACCGGTAAGCTAGTTTGAAATGAAAGAAGGGTTGTATCAGGTATTTATATTTATTGATTCTACTTCTGTAACCTTATTATAATATCCTTATAATATGTAAGACAATAATTGCTTTCTATGTTCATAATTCGCAAATCATGTTATACATTGCTAAATAAAATAGTCTTATGTAGTCTTTGACGCATTGTCATGCGATTACCCATAATTTTGAGGGTCTCTTCTTTCGCGTACGTTTTGAGTCTCATGTTAAGATAATTGTTTGCTACACATTTAATTACTTCTATTTCATGTTTTGATTCGATGGTGCGTGACTGTACTGGGTGGGGAATATTTTTTAGTTGGGTGTAAAAATGTTGTGTGATTATATTCATCATATATTTTCTCTTAAAATCTTGTTTTGATTGCAATGATAGCGTTAAGAACAAATTTTCCGTGTACTTCACAATATCGAAAACTATTTTAGAAGCATGCTTATGACCGCCTCTGTCGACGAAAGCTGTGAAGGATGAAAAGTTACAAATGTCAACAAAATAGGCATGATCTACATGCTCCCGTTTAGTTAACAAGGCAGATTTGCAATATTCACAAGTAATTTTTTGTAACATTTTTCCCACGATATATCCCGATATACAGGGTTACAGGAAAAGTCGTGCTAGATCCGTTAAGGGCGTGTAGTACCCATCATTTGGGACTTATTTCACTATGAAACACCCTACCCTAAACTTAACCCATTTCGAGATATTCGACTTTTAATTTTTTTATTGAAAATTGCCGATTTTTAAGCTTCTAAATTAAATTTTGTTTATTTTGTGGGTCTTATTATTATTATTATTGCATGTTTACATGTGTAATAAGATGCGATAGGATGTCAATTATTAAAATAGTGTATAAGTTAATTGAACAGGCCGTAGTAGACAAGTTAAAGTTAAGAAATGAAAACAAATATTAGAAAGTTCATTTTTCTCTAAGGGATATTACAAAAAAATAGTATGGCATTTGTTCCGAAGATGGGTTTAAAAATATCAACGTTTAAAAATTTAAAAAAAATTTAAAATTAAAAATCGGCAATTTTCAATAAAAAAATTAAAAGTCGAATATCTCGAAATGGGTTAAGTTTAGGGTAGGGTGTTTCATAGTGAAATAAGTCACAAATGATGGGTACTCCACGCCTTTAACGGATCTAGCACGACTTTTCCTGTAACCCTGTATAATACAAAATGTTTCTTTTAAAATCGGAAACATTTGTTCTTTCAATTAACTGTATTAATGAATAAATTTTATCTGCTTCGGTACTTTCATGATTAGGGTCTTGTGAAATTGATGATCTTTTTGCACTTCTAAACTCAAGTATAGGGGAAGATTCATAATCCTCTTCAGTACAGTTAGCGTTAATACTTGGTTTTACACTATTACGAAAAAGTAATTTACGCATAATGTACATGAATTGTAGCGCATCTGGATTAAAATTTGTTCGCCCACAAGCTCTTACACATGAAAAAAATAACTCCAAATGGTCTTGAGAAGCTTTGTGTGTTAAAAGATAACTTTGAACATTTTCATCAAAAAAAATCTGTAGCTAGATTTGTGAAACTATATGTATCCATTATGATACCAAGAACAGGGATATGTCGTCTATGCATTAAAATATTCTGAGGCTTTAGACAACATGCATTTTGACAATCGCTCTCGCTATCGCTTAATCAGAAAATGTATGGGATTGACATAAGCAATCGAAAAGTGACGTCATCAGAATAATCGAATCCCATACATTTTTTTATTTAGCGATAGCGAGAGCGATTGTCGAAATGCATGTTGTCTAAGGCCTCTGGCCATTTACTTTTAATTTTGACAAGTATTCCCTTGTGTCCTGGAAGACATTAACCCAAACGTCTTTGTTATTTGGGCGCAGCGGAGATTTAAATCCGGTTCCAAAAGGATTTTTTGAGTCCAGTAAATCAAAAATCCTGTCCAAGTATCTTAAATATTCAATAGTTGCCTCACTACCAGTGCAAAATCAATATGTCCACTACATCGCAGGAAATCAAGTGCATCAGCCACTGAACTACTGAGAACTTGCGCTGCCAACCTAACATTCATTTTCTTTCCAAAAAAATTAATGTGTGCCCTTGAAATTTTGTTAGCAAGTTTCAGTCCTTCTTCTTCTTGCAGTTTTTGCAGTTTTTTTATATAATCAAATTTTATTTCACCTTTTTCAGAGATTAAAGAAGTCTCAGAAAAAACATTTCTGGCTAATTTTAACATATGTACAGGGTCCAGTATACAATGCACATTAATATTGTCTTTGGTTGGATGCTTAAAAAAGGGCTGAATATTAGGATAATTTACATTACATCCTAATATTCTATATGTTTTGACATTACTCGCAGCACCATCAGAAGTCAAACAGTGAACAAGTATATTTATGTCCGCTAACATTCTTATTGCCGTAGATAATAAAAATTGTACGGTTGATTGAGGTTAAAAATGGAGTCTCTCAACACGTGTTTTTACAACAAGAACTCGGGAGAAACTCCTTGAATATATTTCTCTGATTTGTTCTGCAGTTTACGTTTTTTGCTTATTGTGTCTATTGTTGATGGTCCTTGAAGCGGTTCAACCAATGTTAAACTATTGAGCACTTGAATTTTCTTGTCAGGTATAACAATCTGTAAGCATTATTTAATATGTTACTTTCATAAGGGCATACAAATAAATAATGGTTTTCAACCATAGAAATAAAAACTGAAATATCTTCATACCTTTGCAAATATTGAGGGGAGAGCTGTGTATTTTAACCGTTTTCTTGATTTGTTCATAAAGTCTAAATCCTTAAAATGTAAACCACAAATGACTGATGTCTTGTTCACTTTTCCATGAATACTTTGCTTCCATCTTTCGGCCATTACATTGTCCTTAGGAATCCTATAAAATATTATCATATTATAAAGTAATAACCATTACATAACATTTGTACTTTACAGACAATCAGACTATACAGACCGTTTGCCCAACAGAGCCCATTACTATGAGAATTATTACTGCAGGTATGATCATTAGTACAACAAGTGAAAATTAAACTTATTTCATTATCATGATATGAAAATTAATTCTGGCCATAACGCGCCAGTAATATTAGCTCAATGATAGGTATCTGAAGACTATAAACTTGTAACAATGTCAATTTTGTAATTATTGTAGTAGGTAGATACATACATTATTTTGTTTAGTTTTACAAATTTTCTCACATTGTACACATGTATAGATTTGTTTTAAAGAGCCCAGGTCAGATTTTAGATACTTACTACCTACACTCAAAATCAACGCAGCAGTCCGGGTTAGTAAATAATGTTAATTAGGTCACCCTACATCGCTACACTTAAAAATATACTATATTAGCTTACCTGTGGAAAGATAAGCCGCAACCGGGATACCATTCGGTTTTACATCCGTTTATACAACAAAAATAAACCATTTTCACTAACACTTTCGTAAGCTTATTACAACAAAACTGAAAATAAGATAATGTGGAAGTGAAGACGAAAACAACAGCAGCCATATTGAAATTTCAATCCTACCACAACAACAGTACCACCTACGTAAATTACAAAAAACTACTAAAATTTTAAAATATAAAATCATGTCATTTCAAATTAATTATATTGTTTTGTAATTTTATGGTAGCGAAATAATTATCATTGCTTATGAACTACTTTCAAGTAAGGTCCTAAGCAAAATAACTAGTATTTCTTCCATTCCACATACCAATAATTACCAAAGAATATTTTATTCAATACTGGCAGGTAGGCTAGACAAGGACAGACTACTACTTTTGTGCTATCTCACTGAGCTCGGATTTTCTACTTTGCGTAGGATACAGGAAAATCTACTTTATTGTAACTACATAAGGTTTAAACTTTTAAAAGTGTCATTTTGAAGTACGCAATCCAGTTGTAGTATAGATTCATGGTGACAACAGAATCGGCACCTCTGTGCGTTTGACTTAAGCATTGTAGAATGGTCGAATCTCAGACCAATGAGAAGGGTCTGAGGGTCGAATGCTGACCTCAGACCAATCAGACCATTAATCTATCATTGGTCTGAGGTCGAATGTCAATATCAATTTTGACATTTGTGACTGTTGACATACGGTTGACATGCTCTAATAGTGAGGTAAAGGAGGTACGGAAGTTTCTCCCGAGTTCTTGTTGCAAAACCACGTGTTGAGAGACTCCATTTTAAACTCAATCGACTGTACAATTTTCGGTTACTTTAAGTACATTTTCACTTGATATTCGCGCAATGCGTAGTCTCTTATGTATCGCGATCGCCATTAATTTAAAAGAAGAAGTTTCTCCCGGAGAGTTCTTCCCGAGTTCTTGTTGTAAAAACACGTGTTGAGAGACTCCATTTTTAAACTCAATCTTCCGTAAAATTACCTCTTATTTTATATATATTTTCACTTGACATCGGCAAAATGCGTAATCTTTATGCGATCGCCATTTAATTAAAAGAAATAGAATAATAGTGAGGCATGATGTTTGCCACTTGCTTAGACCATTTAACACGGGACGTGGCAAGCGAACGCGTTCCCCTCAACGTTCATGTCAGTTTATAAAAACTAGTTCGCCGCGACGACCGATCGCCATTTCGAAATCTGCGATTTTAAATTCGTATCTGTCGCTAAGGGGACCTCATAAAAATTATGGGTTGCGGTGTGTTTTCTTGTAAACGACGACCAGAAACATTAAAGTTGTTCTTAAATGTAGTTGCTTATAATATGGAAGTAATTTTTTATTCAAATAAACTACTGTTTCACATAACAATTAAATTTTTGCGACAGAAACAACGTTATAACAACGTTAGGCGATATGGTGGTACGCGGGTTAGCCGAGTGCGCGAGTGTGCGCTCATAATAGCGATTAAAGTTTTTGCAACAGTGTGCATGAGTGAGTAAATGTGTGCTATGCGTGTTTGCCTCACCCCCCGCGAAAAACGGCAGAATGTTTACAGTACTAAATCTACGCTATGCCACGTCCCGTGTTAAATTATCTAAGGCCACTATAGTAGGAGTAGGAAATGCAATTAAAAAAGCAATTTATTTAATTTAATTTATTAGGTAAATGAAACATATTTTCTATTATTGTATTAGCACGATTCTTTTGATTGGTTTATAATTTGTAAGGTCTGTAAGTATGAGTATTGGAAATGTTTTTCAGAAAAACGTCGTAAGTCCACTTGTCCTTTTTTTAAAATTGTCACTGGAGTTTTGACTGCGACCGAAACAACTCTATATTAATGATCTATTTTATGTTGAACCCTCTATTTAAAGAAAATAATTCGGGGTGGCTTCTTTGGCACAACGGACTAGCCGCTCGAATTTGAAACAGCCCGAGCTAGAGTAAAGGACGGTTGTGGAGCAGAGATAATTTCATACAAGCCTACTGGCAGTTGTCATAAACATTTTTACGGATGGTCAAGATTATAAAACTTTGTCAAATTTAATGTTTTTCATTAAATTCTGTATTATTAGCATTATATTCACAATGTTATGCGGAACCCGGGCTCATGATCACCTAGCCATAGTTACTACCAATGCAAAGAGACATTTAGTGTAGGTACCTTTTTGCTGATAATTATTATATCTACTTTACTTAGGGATTTATTACAAATTCTCTAAATGACATTGAAATCTGAATAATAAGTAATATATATAACGTTTTAGCGAATTCTAACTCGCAAGTTTTATCGAACAGGTGCGCACGTAAACACCGTATTACTTGTGGTATAACCCGTATAACTATGTTCAAAAGCAGAATCTCCAAAGGTGGGTCATATGATCATTTACCCGATCCGATCAGCGTATCCGTAGCATATCAAGACCCGTATCAAGTTGTGGACGCCTCAATTTGCTCCGTATGACAACCGTATGAAATCGACATGACATCGGATGGGCCGTATCTTACCGGCGTATTGAGATCGCGTATCATAATACACTTATCATCACCCGTCCATATATGTGATCTAAATAAGCGACAGAGATACGGATACGCTGATCGGATCGGGCAAATAATACTTATCTGGACCCACCATAAAGGGGTAACGATACCTGTATGAGCAAGACAGCAACATAATTGCGCAGGAGTGACAAGGAAGCTTGTCAATAAGACTTGCATGCCAAACCCTGTCAACAGACTTAGGAGATATCGGGAGTTTTCCCCGAGTTCTTGTTGTAAAAACACGTGTTGAGAGACTCCATTTTTAACCAAAATCTACCGTACAATTTTCATAAAACTTTATTTGAGTTCTCATTTGACATTGGCAAAATGCATAATCATTAAGATTTGCGAAGGCCATTAATTAAGAATAGAATAGAATAGGATATATCGAAAAAACGGCGAGAGCTTCATTAAAAAAATAGAATCTCTTGGGCGCATCACTAAACCGGCAAAGGCATACAATTTCTTGCATCTTTAACACTATTTCAAATATGTAACTAAATAATTTATTACAACAGCTAAGCTGATTAGATTACAATTAATTACAATTTATTATCATTGACAATCAAAATAATATCATACTACAAGTTCCAAGTAAATTCCAAAGGTAGTAAAAGTTTGTAAAGACCTGTAAATTTTATCCTGGTAACACTGACAGTATGTGGCTTCATTTTCTGGGGAGAGGTGCGAGTCACGGTTTTTGGATTATTTTGATTAAAATTACATTAAACAATGCTGACATAGTGTCAAAACTTAAAAAGTGCTCAAATATGTGTCGTGTTAGTGATTTACCAAATTACAGTTTGTTTGAAGTGTAGTGTCCAACATGTTTCGATGTATACCTTTGTTCAAATGTAATCGCCAAGTGGAATGTGTAGACAAGCGGCATTGCTCGTTGCCAAACGTACCTGAAGACATATTGCGATACTCCAGAAGCTTGGAAGAACTCTTTTTGGATGCTAATCACATACGAGATTTGCCCAAGGTATAAATCAAATAGTAATCCTAATCAGTAGTATCGTGGGCGTTCACCTTATCACTGAAAGGTGTAAATAACATAGATACACGAACATTTGTTATTACGGTATATTTTCAATCTGTTCAGAGAATTGAATATTAAATTTATATTGTCCATTTAAGCGTCATTCTCTGTCAGTAATCGAAAGTATTTCACCAAATAATATCTGTAGTAGCGTTGTTTTGGCGAAATTTCAAACACGTAGATTAAATAAATTATACAGCATGAATTTTAAAATAATCAATACACAAATCATCAGACTAAAAAGCATAAACAAGAAAAGGGAAGAGTTAAACTTATAATGTGAACTTTTGTTTAGATCTTTTTCTGGAAGAATTATGTATGTCAGCTTCTAAATAAAGATGATTTAAGAGTCAATAAAGCAAAGAAACATAAAACACTTACTATGCATGAAAAATATTGTAATAGAACTGTGTACATATTATTATTTATTGGTTTTTAGTTTATTTTACCTATTATCATCATCTGCTGAGATGATTTTGAGTGTAACATCTGTCCTGGATGTTGGCTTTTGTTTGTTTATTTACTGAAGGATTGTTACTTTCTGGGTTTGGTGCCCCCTTTATCTAGGTGACAGGCTGGCAAGACAGATGGCACTGCATGGTCCATATCGCCAGATGTGGCTTTAATTGTAACCAATGTTTTATTATTTTGTTGCTTTTGGGCTATTTACGTCACTGCATCCTTTAAAGATGTATTGTGATTGTGACTAAACAAATGTTACTTTGACTGTATTCAACTCCTCTTAGGACTATGAGAGTGATCGTATGCAGCGTCTCATTTACCCTTATAGGCTAATTAGGCTGAAGCCTAGGGCGTATGAACTGAGGTGTGAGCTGAGACTTATTTGCAACTTAACAAATTTGATACTTGAATATAAAAAAAAGTGATCCTTGGGAGCAGGGCGAGCAATTCATTGAAGGATAGGGTGCAGAAGGCTTTATAGCTTAGGGCAGTCAGAGTTGTAAATCAGGCACTCATTTTATATATGTCTGTATATGTTTTTACCATCATATCAGGTAAACAAAGCTCTATCACCCTACTCAGGACAATTTCTTACTTAACTTGAAACAAATTTCATCATCATCATATCAGCCGAGAGACATCCACTGCTGATCTTCAACCCGAACGGTCCTGCGCTGCACGCTGCGTCTCCCGGTACGCGGCCGCCATTTAAGAACCTTTCTGCCCCAACGGCCGTCAGTTCTTCTAGTAGATCATCACTGTCAACACACATGAATTAAAGACTTTCGTCTTGAAACACTGCAGTAGATGGGCCGAGAATATGCCACTTAACTTCCCGAATGCTGCCCAGCCGAGTTGGATTCGGCGATTGACCTCTTTCCGGAAATTGAACTTATCAAGTTGGACTGTTTGTCCTAGGTAAACGTAATTGTCGACAACTTCCAGTGTAGAGCTTCCAACCTTCACAGGAGTGGGTACAATATGGGAATTCAACATAATTGGAGGATATGGGGTGATGCTATTCTACTCTGGCGGCATCACACGGCTACTGTTACCCCACTGTTTAACTTGTGTCATGTGTATGCCCAGTGCGCATACATTGCCGCCAGTTTGCCATCTGATAATGTCAAGTGAATACATATGTCTGTCAGAAAGAAATATCCGTTTTTCTTTCAAAATGCCGCCCTGTTCCACTGTTACATGCAATCATTGCAGTGAATCAGTTATTTCTCAAGTTATGGAATAATTTTTCACATGTAAGAACCGAAAAACTTAGATTTATATTTAAAAACAATATTTAAACAAATAGTCCGACTTTTATTCATAAAAACACATTCGTTTTAAATTATGCGTTACTATCTTACAAATTGTATTATATTGCGACTGTGCTTAACTTTCATTGCTTCGCAGCTTTCAATTACGACATGCTCAATATTGTATTCCAATAAAACAACCAATAATGTTACTGGTGTTTATTAGGCTAGGTAGCCAAACAGAATCAATCAAGTATGACAACAGATAAAATGTTAACCTAACTTTCACATCCTACCCACTTTATTACAATGTACTAACTTATTCAATAATAACTTAGACATGTCACTCTTCATATATATCACATACCTTTCCCCCTAGTAGGTTATACCTGGTCATACTATCTTAAACAACTATTAAACTATTACACGAAACAATCAATGAAAACTATCACTATTAAAATACCACTTAGCACAAGTAGTAATAATTATCAGTAGAAGTAGATGGTCTATCATAAGGAGATTTAGAGTGCACATTTGACTTGTTCTTCATTTTGCCTGTAGACGGTGTCAAGTCAGATTGATCTGGAATTCCTAACATCTCAGCCCAACAATCGTCACTAGGAATTTCAATAATCTTTTCTGTTTCTTGGCTGGAATCAGGATGCTCACAGACCTCACTCTCCCTTTCCTCCACTTCCATGTTTGGCTCGGTTGCTGTAGGTAATTGTTGATTAGAATTTGACAACTTCACCATTTGGTCAATATGTCTATTCACTACAACACCATCATTAGATTTAATTTTATAATTAGATGGTCCATCCTTAATTATAATTTTACCCGGTAACCATTTTGGTCCATTGCTGTAGTTACGGTACATCACTTGTTGACCAATGATAGCTTCTCTCGTTTTTTTAGAAGCATTATCTAAAATTTGCTTTTCTATTTTTTTGTGTTGTATATTGTCAGGGTGTATTGTATCCAACAAAGTGCGTAAGCGCCGGTTCATTAACAATTCAGAAGGACTTCGTTGTGTAGTAGTACACGGCGTGACCCTTAATCCAAGTAGCATGTTAGGCATTTTTACTTCCCATGAAACATCTTCCATTTTCTTTAACTTATCTTTCACAGTCTGTACCATCCTTTCGGCGAGCCCGTTCGTTGCAGGGTGATATGGTGCTGTAGTCACTTGCTGAATATTATTAGCCTTAAGGAATTGTTTCATTTCGTTGGATACGAACGATGTTCCGTTGTCCGATACTAATGTCTCGCAGAGACCATGAGTAGCGAACATCATTCTGAGATGTCGTATTACCGTTGTAGACGTGGTATTATTGACTACAAATACTTCTGGCCATCTAGAGTACGCGTCGACAGCTATCAAAAAGAATTTGTTTTGAAATGGCCCAGCAAAATCTACATGAACCCTAGACCAAGGTCTTGTCGGTGTTACCCACACATGGCTCGATTTGGGTGGTGAATGTCGATGCTCCAGACATCTCAGACAGCCACCTACCATTCTTTCAATGTCATCATCAAGTTGTGGCCACCATACGTAGCTCCTGGCAAGGCTTTTTGTCTGCACGATGCCTGAGTATGTGCGATGCAGCGCTTGCAGTGCAGCAGGTCGCATCGGCGCTGGAATCAGCACTCTGTTGCCCACGAGTAAGCATCCAGCCTGCAAGGACAATTCTGTTCGCCGTAGCCAGTACGGGCGAAGTTCTGCGTCCAATACTCGAGCGGGCCATCCGCATTGAACATAATGGATCACTTTCAATAATTTTTTATCTTTTGCGGTTTGCTTTGCAATCAGTTCAGCGTCAAATGGAAACTCATCAGGTTTCTCTGCCATTAACAAGATTTCGTTCAGATCTTCCTCAATTTGCTCGGGTACTGGTTGGGGCCAACGACTCAATCCATCAGCATTGCCTATCTGCGATCCCGGTTTATAAATAATGTTGTAACTGTGTGACGTCAAAGCGATTCCTATTCTTGTGAGACGAGGAGACAACATGTTAGGCATCGGTTTTCTAGGGTCAAAAATTCCTAAGAGGGGTTTGTGATCGGTCACTATCGTAAAAGATCTTCCTGTAAGATAATTGTGAAACTTTTGAATACCGAACATGATGGCCGTAGCCTCTTTGTCTAGTTGGGAATATCTACGTTCATGTGTATGTAACGTTCTGGAGCTCATCGCTATAGGTCGCTCCTGCTGATCTTCCATGACATGAGCTAATACTGCTCCTACGCCATATTCAGAACTGTCACACGTTAAAATTAATGGTTTTTGTAAATCATAATGAGCTAATGTCAAATCGAATGTCAGTAGACGTTTTGCTTCATCAAAAGCATTTTGCTCGCGATCAGTCCAGTGCCAGTGCTGCGCTTTATCCAATAATCTATGCAGGGGTTCCAGAATAGTTGCTTTTTGGGGTACGAACCGCTCGTAAAAATTATACAGTCCTAGGAAGGCCTGTAATTCCTGTTTGTTTTTAGGTTCTGGGGTCTTCACAATAGAATCCACTTTGCTCGGCGAGGGATGAATACCATCTGAATCAATGACAAATCCCAGGAATTCTACTTTTTCTTTCGCAAATTTGCATTTAGTTTTATTCAGACGTAACCCTGCCTGCTCAACTCTTTGCAGCACATCATCAAGTCGGTCACACATCTCCTTCGGCGTGCTTCCACATACAATAATATCGTCGATCAGTACTGCCACGCCTGAAATTCCCGCTAGCAACCCCGTCATCAATCTTTGGAATATGCCAGGACAAGCCTTCACACCAAAGGCGAGTCTATGTACCGTATACAATCCTTTACATGTATTTAAGGTGAGTAGCTTAGCCGTGTCCTCCGTCACAACCACCTGTGTATACGCTCTGTCTAAATCTAGGGTAGTGAAGAACTTTCCTCCAGCAATGGTAGCAAAAACTTCATTGGCAGTAGGCATAGGATACGTATCCGCCTCTGTCGCTTGGTTAACTGTACTGCGGTAGTCACCACACAATCGGATATCTCCTGATTTCTTTATTATCGGTACTACAGGAGTACCCCATTCTGAATAAGATGAAGGGCGCAACACGCCTTCGGACACCAGACGATCTATTTCCTTCTCAACTCTTGCTTTTATAGCAAATGGGACCGGGCGTGCTTTTAAAAACTTTGGCGTGGCTCCCGGCTTTAAGTGAATGGATACGGGCTGTCCTCGGTAGGTACCAAGACCATCCTTAAATACTTCACCATGTTTAGAAATAATTCTGTCACTCTCTTTTAAATCTGCATTTGACATAAAATGGACGTTCAGTGTTATATCCAGCGGTGCGAACCAATCACGGCCCAACAGGTTTGGACCGTCGCCCCTAGCCACCATGACCTCGAGATCACGTTCCAGTCCCTCGAACCGCACTTGCAGTCTAACCTGTCCGAGAAGTGCTACCGGTGTGTCAGTCCACGTGCGCAACGACAGTAGGGCGGGGCGCAAAGCATGTGGTGGCAGACGGGATCTTAGACCACGCCAAGTACGCTCATTGATTAACGAGAAACTAGCACCCGTGTCTACTTGGAATCGTGTGAGCATTCCCTGCAGCGACACTTCCACTTCGTAAGGGGGCACTCGACCCAAACTTTGCACAGTATATATGCCATTCAAACGCTCGTCATACTCATCAATATGATGTAAATTCTTATTGTGTGCCTTCTTTTTTTTAGTGATACAAACTTTCTCTAAATGCCCCTTTTTATTGCAATATCGACACACTGTGTTAATAAAGCGGCACTCGCCCCCGTGACGATCTCCACAACGATAACACAAGCGCGCTCCTGCCCTCGGCTGTACTGCGTTAATATCCATAGGATCTGGTTCAGCGGCGGCGGCGCCGGCGGCTATATCGACGCGCGAACCACCGAAGCCGAAGTCGGCCACTCCGCTTTGTATCATTTTAACATCTTTGCCCGCACTCTCGGATGATAACAATGCATCAACAACATCTTGATAACGTAAATTGTCCTTTTTTAATAATTCATACTGCAGTCTCTGGTCACTCATTCCACACACAAGTCTATCACGTAACATACGCTCCAAGTCTACAAAATTACAATTTGAACAAATTCTTCTAAGTTGCGCTATGTATTCTGATGCTGATTCACCCGGTTTTTGATCACGTTTATAGAATTTATATGAGGTTGATATTTCATTAGGTTTCGGACTATAATGTTTCGTTAGTATAGTTTCAATTTCACTAAAAGACACTTCACTAGCTTTTTTGGGCGTAATTAACGCGAGAAATGTTTCAAAAACTTGAGAACCACACACTGTAAAAAAGTTAGCCCTTTTATCACATTCCAACACAATGCCATTAGCCTCAAAACAAAATTTTAACCTATCTATGTAATTGTCCCAATTGTCCGTTTGAGGGTGAAACTCAGGAAATTTCACTGATTTTTTATCCATTTTAAATAGTTTTATACTCGTCGCCACTATTGTATTCCAATAAAACAACCAATAATGTTACTGGTGTTTATTAGGCTAGGTAGCCAAACAGAATCAATCAAGTATGACAACAGATAAAATGTTAACCTAACTTTCACATCCTACCCACTTTATTACAATGTACTAACTTATTCAATAATAACTTAGACATGTCACTCTTCATATATATCACACTCAACTAGAACTATTATATGTAGTACGGCGCTGATTGTGTCACTCGGACACGGCTCGGACTTCCTATGAACTCAGCGATTTAACCAATATCCTTTGCGGCTGTGCTTAACTTTCATTGCTTCGCAGTCCTTATGAAGCGCGCAATGAATAGTGTATATTATGACATGCTAAACTAGAACCATGTTATGTAGTATGGAGGCTGATCGTAACACTCGGTCTTCATATGAACTTGGCGATTCGACCGATCTCCTTAGATTGATATATCTGTGTGTTACCCATGTTATCGTTCAAATGTTAACTTTATGAAAATTATGTTACTTGACAGAACTTATAATGTGAAATTGGTAATTTTAAAAAGACATGACTGTGACACACCACTGTTTTTTATGGTTTTACTTTTCTTTAATATTAATGATCTACAAAAAAAATATTCTATTAATCCTATACTCTACAGATTTCATTTGCTTTTACATATTTGGGTTTTACATTTTGTTATTTTTGCCCAACTTCAGTGTTCTTTGTCATGAAGACTGTTAGAATGTAGAAATAAAACAGTGTTTTTCTAGAAAATAATTTTGTAAAATTTTATACTTTATTGATGGAACAACCTGAAAATGGATTACCTACATAGATTATTTTTAGAGAATTAACTAGATCAATAAGAATTAAAACTTTTTTTAAATTTCCATTCAATATAAGATAACAATATCAAACATGATATCACCTAAGTACATTGAAACCAGTTTTGGGGTTGGTATGAGAGAGTGGACCTTTAAAACTCTGTATTATAATGTGGATCATGCAATGATATTATGAACTATAGATACTGTCAAATGCTTTCATGATGGTTTGACAAAGAATAAGATATTGGACAGTATTCAGGCATTTATTTTTCCAAAAAAAACTCGAATCTTTACAATATACAGTTTTGATAGGTTCTTAAGCTTGGACACGCTTTTCGACATGTTTTGAGAATCATTCTTTAGTCAAATAATTTATTTTTAGCGCTGTGAACAAATCTTAATTGTTCTACCTATATGTTGTGTTTGTAAACTCATTAGCTAGGGTATGAAGTTTCGTTTCAGTAACAACTTGTTTGTAGAGGATTCCAATTAATCTTTGCATTTGTCTAAGCATACACATTCTGTAGTATATACCCACTACTTACCTAATACTTCTAAATAAGAAATACTTGGTAAATAAATTACATATGAAAAATAGCATGGGAACAGTGAAAGAAAAAGGAAGAAAATTTTTTTACTTAAGTCCTAAACTAATTTTAGATGTTTTGTTTTACACATTTGCTTTCATACAGACGATGTTTATTAAAGGTCTTATTCAAAAGATCGTATCGGCCATCCTCAGTCTTGAGCTTCGTTAAATGACTTCTCCCAAGCCTCTGATTAAAACTTTCGAGCCCCGGTTGCGTTCAATCGCTTCCGTTGTGGTGCGCGTGTTAAAGCGCCGAATATCGCGTCTAATCAGTTGATTGGTCCGAGAATTTAATGCTCGATATTCCGAAGAATTGGACTGTGTTTCTGCCATTTCACGTCTCTTTGACATATGGTCCAGAGAGAGTTTGGACATCTTGTCTCCTTTCTGCCGCCGAAAATACCTACAACCCACGTCCCGGAGTATGTTTGCCATATTCTCGGCAGACTTGTCAACATCCACCGTAGTTTCCAGCGTATCGATTCGGGATTTTAACTCTATCTGGAAGTTTTCGGATTCGCAAAATCGGTTTGGCTCATTGTTGGGCGAAGAATAGACTTCATCAGACGTCGCCTTTCAAGCTTAATGGTGATATCTAGAGTGCCTCGGACAAGGCGGTGATCGCTTCCAGTATTAAACCTATTGATCATTGAGACATCTCTAAATATATGCCGTATATCGGTCATGATAATGTCTATTTCATTTCTGGTCGCGTTGTTCGGGCTTCGCCAGGTCCATTTCCTTTAGGGCTTCTTTTTGAAAAAAGTGTTCATCAAAAATAGCCCTTGGTATTCTAAGAAATTTACCAGCATTGTGATTTGTGATTTCGACACCCATAATAACCGTGTGGTCCAATATTCGATTCGTCGCGTTCTTGTACTCCTACTTTGGCGTTGAAGTCTCCCATAACAACGGTGAAGTGTGTACGGGTGGTTAAGTTAAAGGCCTTCGAGATGTCCTCATAGAGCTCCTCCACGTCGTCATCAGTGTGCCGAGGTCGGTGCATAAACCTGTACAACCTTTAGAAAGTATCTCTTGGTAAGTTTCAGTATCAGGTATGCAACCCTGGTCGACACACTGCTGATTTCTAACACGTTATATGAGAGACGTTTGTTGACAAGAAAGCCGATGCCACCTGTGGATGGTTCGTCTCCCTCTCGGAAGTAAAAGAGATCTCCTGATTCTAGCTAGAGTTATCGTGTCCTCCCCCTGTCTTCGGACTGCTGATAACCCCAAAATGGGCCAATTGATCTTGCTCAGTTCTACTTCGAGTTCCTGGAAATGTTCGGGAAGCCTTAAGGTTTGTCCGTTATACGTAGCCAGATGTAATCATTTTAGGTAGTCGCTGTCCGTAACCGGGGATTCTTCGTACCCCCCGCTCCACCGTTTCCATGGCCACTACCGTAACCAGGAACGGCGGAGCCACCGAGAACTAGGGACAATTTTCTTATGGCGTTCAACATCACGGGATGATGCCCATAATCACCGCGCTGGGCAGGCGTAGGCGTGTTGGTGATCGCAGGGTCAAGTTTATCACACCGACGGCACTGCTGCCCGCCGCCGGTCAGAAATTTAACCTAACCAGATTCAGATGGATGTTCCGCCATTGTACGGTCGTTAGAGCCTCGTTGGTTAGTCGACAGGGTGCACCACGGGCAGGTGAGGTTGACATTTGGGTCGGCCAAGGTACCGCTTTCCCCTTACACCCCACACAATTCATAGCTCATTAAATACAGCACATTTTCGTACTAATAGTTAATTAAATTTACACCTATGAGGTGTGAGCTTATCTTTAATATTTTATCGATTTTACAATGACCATACTTTTTCTTAATTTCGATCTTGATTTATTTTATTTATTTATACTGGAGGGACATTGATTCATTCCACTTAGGTACTGTGTATAATTTTGCTTGCTAATTAAACACATAATCTTCCCTCAGAGCGAATAGTTTACCATAAATGCAAATTGAGTCAGAGGTTCATGAAAGTAGTTACCCATCAAACAGAACAACATATTCACCAAGGACTTCCTTTTATATGTATCTAGTAAAATGTCTAATTATAATTACATAAGTATTTCTGCAATGTTTTTAACATTTTTATGTTTTGTTTCAGAATTTCTTCAGACTACATAGGCTAAGAAGATTAGGACTAAGTGACAATGAAATACACAAACTGCCACCGGATATACAAAACTTCGAAAATTTAGTTGAATTAGATGTTTCTCGAAATGGTAAGTCATAGTTTTATTATGAAGTGAAAACTTTCGGTGTTAAACTCACTTTTTAATATTGACAGTAAATCAAACATGTCGGTTCTATGCATCCTAATATGTGTCGTGGACCTTGATGGATCCGCCTTTTCAGAAAACTGAGCCTAGTAGGATCCTATGTTGTGCGGTATGTGGCCGCTAAAGTGCGAATCTTTCGTCCTCAGGCTCAAAACACATCGACGCGATGGTGGACTGCTAGGTAAATAAAAAGAAACCGAAATTCAAATAAAAAGAATATTGATAATGCTAAGTATGGATTGGCGGTTCGCGACGCGGCGACGTTACTTCATCTTAAAAATATTAATAAGTTCTTTTAATGAAGTTAAAAGCCCGAGAGATTTTTTTTTAAATTTTTAGTTATTTTTTTTGTGTCGGGGGTTACTTAAAATTATTATTTTCTTAGAAAATGGGATACTCAAAGTTTTTATAGTCCAGTAGCGGTCCATGATATGCCGGCATTTCAATTATACGATTGGCCCAAGACACAATATATTTCTATTGAGTCAATAAAGACGCACGAATACGAACGAATGCGCTCGTTTTTTGTTGCAATGACCATTTAAACACAGTGTCATATTCAGACATGGATAAAATAACTAGTCCCTCAATCCTTGAAGGTTCCGGGCGAAGCACGTTTTTACCATCGGGTGATTATAAAGGCCAAAACCTCGTCAAACTAAAACCCCCACTCTTTAGAAAATGTTTTTTCAATAAGGAATTCTAAGGTGATTATGAACTTTCGCTGGTTTTGACTCACCAAGCTATAGGTTTACGTCGATATAATATTACTATTAAATCACGAAATTAGATGCAATCAAATGCAAAATTTAATAACGGCATGAAAAATTGTGTTGTTACACTGACTCATCGTAATATTAATTGCGTGGCTATTTAGTTAATTGCTTTTACTGTTATTGCAACGCTACTTAGAGACATGAAAATGATATTATCTAAAGTTAAGTAATTATTATGTACCTGTAGTTGCGACACCGGATACCGCGGCATTCCATTAATTTGCCAAAAAGGTCCGATACCATAAAAACTCGTTAAACGGTTATTCAGAAATTTGTATGCACGGTGCGTTAAGGCTTGTCGGTACAATACGGTCGTTGCATAGTTTCGCATATAGTGCAGGTGCGATTTCTTTGCGATCCTAAAATTACAAATAGCATGTACGCAATTAATGTTTGCCCGCCGTTGAACAATAGATACTAACAACGATAGCTGCCTGTTACTTCCTTAGTATCTGTTTTAGCATATTGATGGAGATCTTGAATTGTTTGTTACCTTACCAGATGCTGGTAAAATCTATATTCCTCCAGTAACGGAAACGGGACGGTAAAGCTTCACTTCGACACACCGAAGTTGTGATTATGTAATTAAAATAAAACTTGGGAAAGTCAGTCAGTACATGTAGGTTTATTTCACACAGAAGAATAGCGGCGAGTAGGCGCAAAGGCGGTCTAAAAAAATCGGGAGTGGTGATTCTTATACCGGAAACGACTCAAATTTTGATAGAAACCTTATATTTTGATGTCATACATGCTTGTTTAAATTTTGGTCACCCATCCGAGTACCAACCGCGCACTTGGTTGCTTAACTTTCGTGATCGACGGCTCAAAATTTGATAGAAACCTTATATTTCGATGTCATACACGTATGTTAAATTTGGTTGCAATAAGATAAAGCATGCTCGAGTTATCGTGCTAACGCACAGAAACACACACAGACATAATTAAAAAAAAAATTGTACTCAGGGAGGTCCAAAACGTGTAAATCCGTCAAAATCTCGAGGTTGAATTTTTTGACGATTACGAGACTTCCTCTATACTACGTAAGTATACAAGAAAGTAAAAAGGACCACAAAAATATTATACCAAGTAGATAGGTATGTTATTGAAATCAAAATTAACTTCCTTTCACACTTAAACCAATCTCAAATCCGTGATTGGTTTATTTATGTTGTAAAACGATTTGAAGTAAAAATAAACCGTAATTGCGTCGTCACTTAACCGTCACCGACAAACTTACGCATCAAGCTTTTTTATTTTTAGAAATAATTGATATACCACCCGACGCTATGTCTGGAGTTTCGTTTTTGTAGGTGTTAAGAGGAATAGAATTGTTTCCTAATACAATCCCACCAGAAACTAATTTGAAGAAATTCCTGGGAAAATGTACAATTGACTGGAGATCAAATCAATTTTGTTATAAGAACTCAAAATATCAGGAATAAGTTAGGTTTGTAAACAAGTGAAGAGGCTTCCGATATACTTGTCTAATGAACTCTATCGATAATGTCTTGAAGTACAACTCTGAAAAAATGCTTAGAATCTGTGCATACACTAAGAATAAACGCATACGAAGCCCTACGTGCTATGCGATAGTTGACCGCATAATATGTAATCAGCAAGGGTGAGGATGTGTCTGTGGAGGACAACAAATTGCAGTGCGCACATGAGGTTTCCGACGACCTTGCTTCGAATGCGAATGCCGCACGGCGCAAATCTCCGCTTAGCGCCTTTCCGTATTTAATGCACTGCTAATTCTTGTGCGACTTTGAATTTCTTCACACGTTCTTACTATGTATGTTGCGGCTATTTTTAGGGTTCCGTACCTCAAAAGGAAAAAACGGAACCCTTATAGGATCACTTTGTTGTCCGTCTGTCTGTCTGTCTGTCTGTCTGTCTGTCTGTCTGTCAAGACCCTTTATCTCAAGAACGCGTGGACGTATCAAGCTGAAATTCACACTAAATACTCAAGTCTATTGTCCCTTTAAGCTGTGAAAATATCAAACTTCTAAGCCAAGCCAATCAAAAGATACAGCCGATTATGTCGATATTTTCAACAAAGGAGATTGCTCAAATTTGCCTCAGAACCAACAAAATATTGGGATATTTGATAATTCTTGTAATAATTTATGCTATAATTAACAGTCATTAGATTTTAACGGACACTTCTGAATATTAAATTCATTTTTAAAAGACTTTATCATTCTACCGTTTTAGAAACCATAAGATCACCTTTTTAATGGCTTTGGTGTTCTAACATACAGCCAAAGATTTATCTAAGTTGTTTATTTTACATAAATACAAATCTATTTGGTAGAGATTGATTAAAATGAAATTACATTTTTATTACTCAATCAATAACAATATTATTATTATCAACATTATTTACGCTAAATGCAAACGTGCAAAGCCAAAAATAAAGATGGTAGTCGCCACCATGAAGTTTATTGTCATACATTTTTCTCAAAGCACTCCCTAGATACGTTCAAAGGTGTTACACATTAAAAATGTTTTAATACAAACCTAAAAAAGAAATAAAACTACTTTAGGCATGGCTGTATGACCTAGATCCCTTTACCTTCCCCTAATAGGGAGAATTTTAAAAATATAAGGTGCTTGTGTTTGTTTACGATGTTCAGTGCGATTTTTTATTTCTAAACTCGGCTTTTCCAACCGACTTGATATCTTGCTAGACTGACCTACCTGGCTTTGAACTACGGACTTTGTAAATGATTTTTTGCATGATTTTCCGAGTTTACTTACTAGTTTCTTTTTTTACTATTTTACATCTGTTTGGAAACATAACCTCAATATCAGTAAGTAGTATGCTTATAATAAAGTTCTCAGAAGTGTCCGTCAATAATCAATGTTTATACAGTCATTTACTTATAATTTCGAACCTAAAAAATATTTTTTCATGATTGTTGGTTCTAGGGCAAAACATGTATGGGATCTGAGCAATCTCCTTTCCGACACTCGCAAAGGAATCAAAACCTACAGGATACTTCTCGTAAACTCAGAATCTTGAAATTTGGCATGAAGCATTGTCATATAATGCAAATATAGGAAAAATTGCGAAAATCACATTTTTTTTAGTTATATAATATAATAAAAATATTTTAATAAAATGAAACTTATTACCTTATTTCTCACGAACGAATAAAGGTATCAAATTGAAATTTATACCAAATACCTAGGTCTATTGTCCCTTTAAGCAGTGAAAACATCAAACTTCTAAGTTAACGCAATCAAAAGATATACAGCAGTTTATACCGACACCTTAGACGAATTTCCGTCCCACGCTAGGGAATGCTACGTTTGTACGGCGGAACCCTTGGTGTGCGAGTCCGACTCGCACTTGGCCGGTTTTTTTATGTAGGTATATCAATTTGATGTTGTTCAGTGACCTCATCAACAAAGAGCATTTATTGTCTAAATAATGTCTAAATATTTTTGATCTGTAATGATGATCTATAAGTCATTTTACCAAATTATAAGCTGCGGTAGTTTGTTGCACCGTTTATTCTCCATTAGCATAATAATATTTAATTATTATTTTGTTCTAAGCGGTGGTGAGTTATTGACGAATTAAAAGTACTTCGGTACTTAAGAACAGCAAACTCCATTTAAATAAGGAGCATTTTTTATTTTGATTTAAATAAATTAGGTTTTTTATATGACTAGAGCTGTTGGGCAAATGTGACCTTTACAGCGTCACCGTAAATTTAGAAAACGATTTGGGAGTGGCACATTCGCGCTCGTAATAGTGTGCTCCTGATCTATCAGGATATTTCTAAGGTCTGCGGTACGCGAGGACTTAAACTATGTAATAGGTATTTATGACTTATTTGAGGAAAGTCTCATAATGACTTGCGCTAACGAGGGACTTTGTCCGCGGAGAAAGTCTCAGAACCATCAGAAAATTGTCCGCCAAGATTTGGCCAAGATCTTGACGCGACTCAACTTGTTGAAACACACTCCATGCTTGAACATTTGTTTGTCGGAAGTTTTGTAAAGAGACTGCTACGAAAACAAATAAGTACGTATAAAAATTAAGTTTTTCTTCGGTGTCATGACTTTTATAAATTATTAAGAAATCAGTGTAGTAAATAATAGTCGCGAAAGTTTTGATACTTCGCATTCTTTTTAAATTTTATATTGACAGTATGTAAGTCTAACCTGTTGCTAGTAGTACTCTTTATTGATTTTGTGACGTAGATGTAACAACTGCACATGTTTCTAGTGCGTGGTTTGTATACCGTTAACGAGAACGCCACTTCGACAAATTGTTATATGACGTCATATAAACCTCTGTAACTTTCAGCTGAGTAGTAATTTAGCACATTAATAAATGATTCATGGACGCTGATAAAACACTGAATCTGTTTTAAACGAGACTGCCGCGAGTTGTCAATTGTTATAATACACAAAAGCACCGCTGTTGCCTCTTGCGACTTTAATTTAGATACCTCCATTACGGGGTCATAAATCTGTAAAGAGTAATTTGCAAGCTACTAGGTCTAGTATCGAAGGAAAATTTAGGTTGGTTAGTATAGTCTCTAATGTGGTAATCGACGACATGCGACCGAATTTGCTTGAGAGAAACATGGCTCTGACAACGCTCGTCGGGCAAATGAAAATGAGATTAAGATGCTAGTAGTACGGTCACCATCAAAAGTAGATGATCACTTTAAGATCTTGTCATATTAAGAATTCATACATAATTGTCGCAACTATTACTGCACAAACGCTGGCGTTGCTATGACATGGAACTAAAGTGATCATCTACTTCTGAAGCTGACTGTACTACAGACGACAGCAAATGAACCCTAATACTGTCCGATTTCTCCAATTGATTTTAAACCTTAAAAGTATGTATTATAAACCGCAATATCGACTGACAATTTGGCAGATTGTGGAAACCTGATGTGCTTTTGACTGGTACATCTAACTAAATATAATCAACTTAAAACACCATTTGCCTTCCCTGCTCACAATGTTATTTGGTGTTTAGTGTAAAATTTATGTTTATATCTTCTTCTCGATGAACCGTCATCTCAACATCGAACACCCTTCTTTGCCATATCAACTTTCACACGGAGTATCCATTTTTTCTTAAGAGGATAGTACTGCTCGTCGTGCTATCCTCTACGACGGTGCTCCGTCTTCATACAAAATAACACAAATGGAGAAAACGTTTTCCTGCCCCTAAACGGTACGCGTACCTATATTACTAGTTTAGTATTATATTATCTGCGCCAAGACCAAAACAGATTTATCGGCCGATGTCAGGTCGAGGAAGTTCGGAAGTCTGGCTCGGCCGATCACCCGCATACACTACTTCCGATATCGGACGTTGCCGGTCTTTAGTTGACTGTGCAGATTTAAGTAAATGAAGACGTTTTACGTGTTAAATAATTTTTTTTATAATATTTTTAAATGTATGTCGTATTTTGAAAAAAGAAAAACGTGCAGACATAGGTTTATTCTTTTTATTAAAAACATTCTAATACGTCATAAAATAGGAGTAGAAAAACGTTTTCTCCGTTTGTATGGGGACGTGTGCGCAGCACTATAATCTTTAAGTCTTCCTCTCCTCTATATCTCTTCTATATTCATCCACATTCACTCTCCTTGCATCCGTAAACATTTACTAAGAAATATTAGGCTAAAAGTATTACGAATGGCCGCTTCATACGTCACTTATTACGTCGGGCATGCTATTATACTATAATTAAAATGAACCAAGAAGTAACTTTAATTAAATCAAAGATAGAATCAATATGTATTGTATTCTGTCTGCCTTAAAACCGACTACTACATCATAACTTATGAATATTTTGGTCATAAAATCTGTAATATAGATCGTGCGTAATTCTACTGCTTGAGCTACCAACGAATGCCAAGGAGATTTAATGAAACTCCGACATCGGTTCTTTTCATAAAATTCTTGACGTTCATTCACTGTAATCTCTATAAAGCTACTTCAATAAAAGAAGAAAGTAAATAAAGTGTATAACTTTTGCACCGGTATAGGTCCCGTTTTAATGCCAACGGCGAGGTCTTGAAGTGTGTACTATGGTTCAAGTGTGCAACCTAAGCGTTTGCTAATCTCCTGTTCGAATTCAAGATAGTATGCCTACGAACTGAGCTATAAAGTTTAGTTTGTATAGCTTTGTAAGTTTAAATTGTAAAATTAGGTCTCTTTGGACCAAATTCAATTTGGAAACGTTGTACTTATAATAGGTTATACAACAGTGTATCCGGGAAAATAGTTATCAAACTTTAAGAGCGTGTTCTATAGACAACTTTATCGGTAAATACATTTCAAGTTATTAAATACACCCTCGCCTCGCCGAAATACAAGAACATAAAATATTTTTTTCTAAATATTGACCTTCTTCAAAAACAAGCGACAATTCTGCATCTTGACACGGTTAAACAACAATTTGGTATCGTTCGATAGCTAACAAGATTAACTTTTAGAAGTAATGGCACACATACACATGTCTCATACATTTTGAGAGAGCATTGATTTAATTTAAAAAATGAAAATTTGTCTATTTTTTTTCGGTTACTTTAAAATATCAAAAAAACAAGGTCTTTAAGTTATGTTTTATTTACATTTTATTATTAGTATTTGAGAAATTCTACAAAACGATGTCAAAGATATTATACTCTATGTTCAATAGTTTCGATGCTGAGGACTATAGAGGTCCTGATTTAGTCATAAGAATACCATTCGATATTTAATACAGATATTGTATAGAGAATTACTACCTTTTTTTTTGTTAAATTTCACGCTTCACGTTCACAACTTACAGCTGAACGCTTGTACCGCTAGACCTGACGTCATCGTGTGCACTTTGAGTATCATTGTACAAGAATGTGTTCTCACACTAGAAGGCTAACTAGAAGAACCGCTCGCAAACTTTGCTAATTAACTGCTTATAATGAATTGTGCATTGATTGAACAGACACTATGTAATTATTAATCTTTCTGAGAAGAAACGATAAGACATCTTTTTGTTTTTATGTATCAGCATATCTTTAATGAAATGTCATGTAATCACTGCACACTAGTGTGACACTAGTATCGTTGCTAATTATTTATTTCAACTTTATAAATATAACTTTAATAAGTTATTGGTCACAGATATATCAATCTAAGGAGATCGGTCGAATCGCCGAGTTCATAGGAAGACCGAGTGTCGCGATCAGCGGCCGTACTACATAACATGGTTCTAGTGGAGCATGCCGTAATATACACTATTCATTGCGCGCATCTTAAGGACTGCGAAGCGATGAAATTTAAGCACAGCCGCAAAGGAGATCGGCCAAATCGCTGAGTTACGTATTCACTTCATTTATCGGAAGGCGAAGTGGCGGAAATGTATGCCCACAGGGCATACACTTGACCTATCTCCTTGTAATAATACATTTGTGTTATTGATAATATTTGACCCTTACAATTGATGTAGACGTTTTCGCCTGTATTTTAATTTAGTGCTTTAATTAGATTTCCAAACTTACTAAAGCAAAAATTTACAACTTCAAGAAGATAATAGGCAACTCCCTCAGAAGAGCTACAGATGATTAAACACTGTCTCGGTAAATGGAGCATGAGTAGCTCTCCAGAATATCCATAAATATCCCATTTGTCGGAGTTGTTCCTTTTTTTATTCCTTTTTAATAAATGCGTTTTATGAACTGGAGTTTACGATGTCATGTGCCCGCCCATATAAAGCGGCATTAAGAGTCCAACACATAACGAATTTCGTTCGTAACAAAATTACTCCGAAAGTATCCCACTCATATTCCCTGTCGGATTTTGCATATAGCCGCCCGATGGAAGCCCCATTGACTTTTCACTTCATTAGCTTATTTGATGAGGGTACGCTTTTACTAAATTGTAACACAATATCGCGTTACTCAACGACACGGTTTTATCCAATATTTTGCTTGACAAAATATAGCAATACATCAAACACTCTGACAAGAATGACGACAGCGGGCTTCCGACGTTATTTCCTGTATTGGGAAGCTTATATTATTGGCGCTGATGGTGCATTATATCCAGGTTAATAGTCCAGTTTGTTTATACTATTGGAATGTTGTACCTACTTCTTGTAATGATACATTTCATTTGTTTATCAGTTACATTCTAACCTGTCAATGTGCCGTATGATAGCATGCCACCTTGTCGTTAATAGGATGTTTGCTTAATCTCAATCAGTATGGGTTATAGATAATTATTTTACTGCCATAACATGTGTTTTAAATTTATATTAGCATGATGCCTATGTTATCTCTGAAGGAGACTTAGGCTTACTTAAACCTATGGCCAGTTTCAATATTCAATTAACTGTTATAGGTCACCCTACCAAGGTTTGGTTGCTAAGCAACCGCTGTTATTTTTAGTAATTTAACAATACCTCATAGCTAGGCAACCAAATTCTTGATAATCGTTTGTCAAATCCCTCCTTACTATTTAAAGTTCTCATTATTTGTGCAGGAATAGGAAAGCTAATTCACAGAAACTACTTATCAGAAGAATGCGTGCTGAGTGTTATCATAATTTTTTCTCTTATTTTACGGGCTTTTCACGGTATTCTGGTTCCAGTGCGATTTCAACGACCCGTGCAAACGAACTAGATTTCCGTTGAGCCCAACGGGCGGGTCGTGTTGCTGCACAGTATACATACCATCCTCTGTATTATTCACAGTTAACAGCTCCGCTCTAAATTTGAAACAATGCACCCGTTCCGACGTACCTACTTACAAAATACCAGCGTAGTTTCCATGACGCCCATATCTACAGATGGATTTTGTTTCGTTTTGCTTTAAAATTCATTGTATAAATCCTAAAATTAAAGAGACTTATACTTTTGTTAGAGATGGAGACATACAATAGTGCAAGTGTTTTTACTGCAAATATCTATTTGTCAATACCATCTCTGTAGTCTGTGAATACTGTATTTTTTAATTAAAATGGTTTCAATCTTGACAACTTCATTAAGTATATGCGCAACCACACGTTTGGAACTCCAAACCTCTACAAACGTTTGGTTTGATTTTAGGAATCAAACTACGCTATGAGGCAAGCATGACGGACATCGACATAATACTTTTTATTATAAAAAACAAAAAAAAAACAAAAAATACAATAAAGAAGATGAAAATGAATATAAATCTTATTAAATTACAAAACACGAAATTATTTTTTTAACAAACGAGACTATGCGCACATAGGTATGATATGACCGCGTTGCAAGCGCTTGCGGCAAATTCCATTTGATTTGTGACAAAAAACCGACATCGATCGGATCACAAGCGCTTGCAAACCAAGTCAAACACTATCACTATCCACACGTTTGAATTTGTGATGGCTTGTTCAAGTTTGGCAAGCGTATGGACCACGGACCCTACGCGGCGTAACGTTAACATCCCGAATTCCCGACAAGTTATAGAGAGAGATACCTACATGTGCGAAATGGATTAAGTTCGCTATTGCCTCAAAAATGCGAGACTATTGCGAGGTTCTCTTTTTTCCGACCATAAGCACAATTTTGCTAATGTATATTCTCAAAGCTTCGTGTCAACGTTAACATTTATCCTACTATTCAATATGACTCTACCTACATAAGTTTTCTGAAGATATGTAGGTAACGTAAACCGAAAACAGTCATCATATCTTTTTTCCTGCTTTGCTCCTAATTTATTAGGTACAGTATGCCTTGATATCGACAATACCACCTAAGGATTTGGCATTAGATTTTTACGTCCGGCCGCCTGCCTGACACCAACCCTCGTTGAGTATCTTTCGACAGCACCCGAGACCACCAGCTTAACGTGCCTCCCGAAGCACGGAGGAAAATCGATTTGAAAAATTATCGGTCACGCATCCGAGTACCGACCGCGCACTTGGTTACTTAACTTTCGTGATCTTTACTATTACTAAGAACGCACGATCGCATCGACCTCCTCGTAACGTAAACCTAATACCGTATCGTTAAGAAAAGTACGTCACTAGTTTTCAGCAATATACGTTAGTACTTTATTTTCTTATCAAAGTGTAGTATTCATTTAATTTTAAGCTGCGGCTACTAACCATAAAATGAACAATAGTTAAAGAATAAAAACAGAATATATTATAGTAACTAGCTGTACATTAATAACAAATCCTACTAATGTTATAAATGCGAACGTTTATATGGATGTCTGCATGTGTGTCTGTTTTGTTAATCTTTCACGCAAAAACTACTGAATGGATTTTAATGAAACTTTACAATAATAATATGAAATAGTTGGTGGCTACGTAAAATCTCCCATACTAAACGTAGTTAATAAAACACTAAAACAGGTTTGCAGATACTATATCTTATTTAATATTCATTTGACCACGTGTAAGGCTCGAGAATCGATAAGTACTTTATAATAGTTACACGATTAGATATTATTTAATTGTAATTACTATAACCTCTAACTTGCACAATTGCGCATAAATTGTAAAACAAGAATTTTTGAACCGTAACCCACTTAAACAAGATAACATTCGACATCAATGTTATATAGAAAGAAGTTTTAGGCCGTCCTGTTTAATTAAAAAATAATCTAATTATTTTACCTTTGCAAAGAAAGTTTTTACGGCAAACGGCAGACTGGGTTTGCATGTCGACCCTCGTTTACATAATACATAGCTTTCCGCTGAGTTATCTTTCAGACGTGCAATGGAATGCTTTAGTGTGTCTGGGGTGTTCTTTCGTCAGTTTATTATGGTTGTAATAGAGCATTCTTCTCACGAATACCTATAGACAATAGCATATCAAAAGAACTATACTACGATATGATACGAATTAGTTTAAGGAGTGATAAAAACATTCCAATCACCCTACTCATGCATCTGATAAGGTATATTTTAATGCACTTTACCAGCGATAAACAGGTTAACCAATCAACCGTAAAGTTGTGCCTGGTTCGGTAATAATAAGTTGCTACTTAAGCTGTTTATTTCCGAGTTTCCGATATCTATCTATGTTTCTTGGATTTAAGCACGTGGCGCTTTAATGATACTTAAATATTTCGCAGCGCTAAATTAACAGTCTCGGAATGTTATTACGATTGATCGGATTGATTGCGAGAATGAGCGCCGCGCCAACCTGTCGCGCCTAGATGTAATGTCAGAGCGTATCCCGAAAATTTTGGCGGTCGTCTGGGTCTTTGCCGGTGATCGGTCGGGTGTTGAACCGGCCTATTGTCCTCGCCGCTCCCACGCATCGCGCCGCGTGGCCCCGCTTACGATCCATGCCAGAGCACATAGCTCCCATGCATTCCACATTAATCGTTATTGTATCGTATCATAAGTTTCTAAAACTATCAAAATCAACAAGTTGTTTCACCATGGAAAGACGCTATTGTGCGTGTTCTCGCTTCGCTTGCTTCGAATCACTAGACAGTGAGGTCACTCTCTGAACCGGTTTGGTTACATTATGTTATGTGTGTAGAATTTTAAATTTGTTGTTGTTTGTGAGATGTATTACATTTTACACGTTAAACGAAAGTACCTATGCCAAACGATTTTCTTGGCATGCATCGACTATGCAGCTCTATGGTAATAAAGTGAGCGTGATAAGAAATCATGTATTTAATGACGCTTCCCCGTTGAATATGGTTAAATAGGTTTTACATAGTGATCTTGAAAGAAAATTAACAAGATGAGTTAGTTAATTATTTAACGCAGTTGTTGAGAAACAAAACATTTCTAATGAAAGGTAAATTACCCAAACGTACTGTAAAAATATCTTACAGTCTCGTGTTCCCCGTGAATAACTAATCGCCTAATTTGTTTACAACTCACGCCTAAGCTCTCTATATAAGAGTTACAAACTCTTGTTTATTTTATTATAATTAGTAATCGAAATGGCTTCTAAGAGGGATCAAAAATACATTTGTACATTGTTTTGCCATTTGTAAGGCTTTGTTGCGAAGTTTTAATTAGGAAGTACAAATGCCATTGCCAACGTCATTTGATTCCAAATCCCAAACTGTCAAAGCAATTATTGCACTGCGTTAGTCGAAATTCCCTTGACATTGCAAGTCAATAACAGACAATGGCAGTGTAATTGCGTTAGTTAACATTATTTTCACATTAAGTCGCTTTACTTTTTCTTTATTAGGTCCACTGAAATGGCCCACCTGGTTAAGTGGTTCCGTCGCCTATAGACACTTGCAATATTAAGGGTAAATCAATCATCACTGCAAGTGCGTTCCCATCCTGGAGAGTAAGATGATATGCCTTCCATGCCCAAGTAAATATACTGGCTACCTTTCCCTTCAATCCGAAACACAGCGAACTGCTTCACGGCAGAAATAAGAAAGGCGGTGGTACCTACCCAGACGATCCTACATATATCTCTGCCACTTAGTAAAACTTTGTACTTATTATTTAGTACTTCGTCTTGGTCGCAGCACTCCTTATCAAATCGGTTCCCTATGAGAAAGATTACCTACGTATATGGTTACGAATTACGATTCCTGTCCGATTTGATATGTGTGAGTTGACATTAAAACTAAAATTATTGTGAAAGTAATGATTCCATAATATCTACCAAATTGTTGTAATTTTAGACGAGCTAGGGCACAGCAGACTATGCTCTCAAATTTGGAGCTTCCACAGTCAAATAACACTACATTTTATGGGTGTTGTGTTTTTGTTGGTGAGTAAGGGCGCTCCCTTTCCTTCCCCCGCGGGGAGGGGCGAAAGACAGAGCAACGAAAAGAGTTAGAAGAACCTTCTGGACAAACGAGGGAAGGAAGGTGAATCATACATGGATACCCTAAGGTCGGACTCTTACCGACTAAAAACCCCCTTATTGCCTAGTGCCAAAATAGCTATAAGGCTATCGGAAGCAGCCGCCCCCTCAGGAGGGAGAGAGGTGCATTAAGGTTGCCAAAGCTACAAGGAGTAGGGAAGGGGATTAAGGTTGGCAGCATGCATGCGAGTGTCACGTCAGTGTAGCTAGTCTATAGGCAACGTTGACTGCTCACCACCAGGCACCAATGCATCAAACAAAAAGGTTTTGCTTTAATATTGTTCAAATTGTCGAAACGGCAAGTTAATAAGTTTGCTGATTTGAATTTTCTTGACATTAATCATTCCTCAAGGTCGAAGTTTAAGCTTTATGACAAATTCACAAACGTCTGAAGCAAGATTACATTTAATTAGGCCAGCGAACAATACGACAGCATCTGTTGCACAAACGCTGACATAGATCTCGTTTCACACTCCACTGAATCATGTGTTTTAAACAACTCTATGCTGTGATTGAAATTACATACGTAGTAACTTATGTTTGGCATGCTCATTTTACTATTATACTTTGTTATGATAAGTGGTTGGAAGAGCATATGGCCTGTCCTGGCCCGGTCCCGTTGTGGTAAGCAGTCACCATATTAGATTACATTACCGTGCCATAGCTTAAAGACGCTTGTGATACTCGCACGCTATATGTTCTGCCGACCTTACTCACCAACAGAAACACAACACCACAAAAATATAGTGTTATTTTAATGTGGTCTTCTGTAGGTTTCCAAATTCGAGCGACTAGTCCGCTGTGACTGTACCTCGACTGTATTCATCAAATAATTTCAATTTGTATCCGCTCCATCTCTCTCTGTCTCTATCTTCCTCATTGCTGCTTAGTTAGAGTATTAATTCATTCATAACAGCCTTTATAACTCGATCTACTGCTGAGACAGGCCTCTCCTTGTCATCGAAGGAGGTTTAGGCAGTAGACCACCACGCTTGTCCAGTGCGGATTGGTGGACGGAGTATAAGGTTTTTCCTATTGGTATTTGTAGGCAAGTTTCCCTCCATCATTGGAGAGGGCCCGTCCCTGTAGTGGGACATTTGGGTCAATGTCCCTTGCTTGTTAGGCGATAGGCTGGCAACCTGTCACTATTCTGGGGCGTTTCATGACCCATTCCGCCAGAATCTGGCGGCCAGATATGGCTTTATATCTAAAAAGGCTTACCGAAACCTCTGGTCAACTCTTTGTGGAATAATGAGCGTGATTATATATGTGTATTTTTCCTACCCTGGTCCCAATTTATTTATGATTGGTGCGATATGTCACACTGCTTTTAGCGTAGGTTTATGGCCGGCCGCCTGGCTGATACCCTGACACAGACATACGAAACATTTATATCTTTGCCCATATCACCTTTCTCCTAGCCGAGTAAGAAATGAAACTAAATTGTCTGCTAAGAAAAACTGTAATCCAAATTATTTTAAAAGAATAGTTTGACTAGGTGTGGGTCCTTGATAACAATTAGCTCACAACCTAACTCGCGAAAGGACCTTTAAATCTATTCAACCACTGCCCTGAATCGAGAGTAGATTTCTTCGGAGATGTCACTGATGGTGAGTAGCCAGGAAGTGTGTGTAGGTGATCACTTGCTAGACTCATTCAGTGAGTTTAGTACGAATCCTACTAATATTTATAAATTGTAAAAGTTTAGATGTCTGAATGTTTTTCCGTTGAAGTGTTAATACTCAGCAACTGTTCAACAGGTAGATCACAGCCTTGATTGTAAATATAGGATATTAATTCCCGGTAATAAATGTTCCTGCGGAATTTATTCACAGGTTTCTGAGAAAACGACATATCTACACGCTGGTGAATCTGGCGATGCCCTAGCTTATTATTTTCAAGAACAGATTTTAATTAGACCCTTTTCTTTACTTCCGTACAAAATATAAGATATACTTAACTATTGCAAATTTCTCTCTTATCTATCAATTCTGTCATATTTGCGCATTATAAATGCCATTGAGTCGACCGTCCTTAGGTATGTCACGTATTACACGAACGACGCTTTACGTATTCTATTAGAACCCTTTTATCCCATCTGTCCGCAGAGGTGGTTTTACTCGGTGATCTGTGTATTTCAGATAGCATTTTCCCCAGAATGTTGTCTAGAATTACACTATAATTGAATGCTTGTATAATAATCCTGTCACGACAACCTGCTTAAGAACCGGTTTAAGATAAATGTAATTATACCGTTCGGAAGGTGCCTATAAAACATATTGAAAACCGGCCAAGAGTGTGCCGGACTCGCAAAGATTTGTGTAACGATAGCAAAATTTCTATTGTCATGAAGATTTTTGTGTTGTGAAGTATAGAAATAGTAACTATACTTATGAACTACAGGCATGTTATGATTTCTTTTTTAGTCTCGGAAACGGAGCAATTTTATTCTATGCAATTCTATAGTGGACTTTTCTACCTCCCTCACCGCTACGGTGCAAAGCTAGCCTTAAATACCCTTTTTATTTAATTAAGTTATGTATAGAGACAACAAACAATTGATATTGTTAGGTCGCATAATTAAGTCAGGCAAGAATACTTTAATTTGCATCCAAAGCTATATGCATAATAGCATTTGAATTTCAGTATAAAATTAAATGAAAAATCCTATAACCAAGTTACGAATTTAAAATAAAACGAACAACAGATGAACATTGAAGTATGTCAGTCCACCCGTCGCTTTGTGCTCGTACAACTCAATAACGCCATAATGGGATTCCACTCGGTGGTAAGCCACGCGAGACCGCAGTCTGCCTGACCGGCGACTATAACTTTTACTGCACTTCATTTTAATAGCCCTTATCGTCCATCCATTGTTTGACCAGGCTGTGACCTACAAACCTGTACAGTTAAAGCTTTTACGGGCAAATGCCAATACGAAATCAATTGGACACAGCATTGTACAATTTGTAACTATTTACAGTCTGTATACCATGTTAGTAGAACATTTACAATGAGTGCAACGGACGGAGTGCAAATAATACAAGTGCGTAGTCTGGTAATGTCATCGGTACCCTTTAGTGTAAGTTTTTCGACTACCGCTTCTCTTCTACCCGTGGACGTTGTATAAGCGACTTGGAGTTTCTGAATCCAGTCCAAACCACCGCCCGCACCAAGGGGACACTGGCGCAGTGCCGAGTAAACATCGAGTGAAGTTTTTCGTTGGAAACCCTTTATGGGTACGTACCGGCCAGTGGCACTGCCCAAACGTAATGTGCTGGGAGTCTACAGTATTACTGGTAAACGAAAGAGGGGGTGTCCCAAGGACACCTGGCCACGCTCAGTTGACTGTGAGCTACGAGCACGATAATGTCGTAGAATCAAACAGGCGTGTAGGTATAGCTGCACAACATTCGAAAACATGTAAAGCTTCGAGCCCTACATCCCAGGGGATAACAGGAATTTAAGAACAAGAAGACAGCATTAACCCACAAAAAACAAACGTGTTCCGCTCTAGTCGAGGTTTCAGTACACGGCAGAGAACTTTTCACCTTGCAACCACAGTAAACCACCTACCAAGCATTCCAAAGGAGGGTTGGTGACAGGCAGGCTTACGACCACTAAATTCTACCAAACACTTTAGCAATATGGTGACATACTCAGATCATATAAGTAAATATCTGAGGTGACATATTTATTACGCCGATCCTATGTAAACTGCGACCAGAAGAAGAATTTACTTGGAGAATTTAGTGTGACGTCTCGAAGGCGTTAGCTACTTTGATTGTTTTAGAAAACACATGAGTACCAATTGGTTCATCGTTAAATGGGCAACAAAACCTACGTGGTATAGAGCCTAAGGTAAACTGCACTCAAAAATGTTGTTATTGACCTTGTTATCTCTATTCAAATTCTATCTACGTTACTTATAAGACTTCCTACAATGTGTCAAATATCAAGTTACTTAATTCTTTAACTATACCAGATTATAAATACACATTATTAAAACAACTTGTTCAGAAATAGTACGATGATGACTGGCTCTTGACCGGTTTGAAAATTCTAAGGCCATAAAATTATGTAACCTAAGAGAAAAGGAAAGCGCTCAGTAAAGAGTGATGCTCTATAAATAACTTATCATTTAAACTGCTCAAAACCAGGAAATTGTATTGCCCCGGGCGTACAGACGATAGCCGTACTGCACCCTTCCTATAAACAAAGCGCCGTAGTTTAAAGATATGCTCCATCCTAGTTGGCTTCTTAAAATAGACACTCTTAGAATGCTGCACTTAAAAGAAACCTCTGGAGCCCTTTGATTTAACATTGAAATAAACAAGATGCACGCTTAACTTAGGTACTTGTTATAAAAAGATATTTTAATATCTTTGTAGTGTGTGTCGGTAATGTTATGATCTGAGGTAATGTTTATTATACAAGCTTCACTTTACCTTTTTGGTGTGCAAAAAAAAATAGTTGTCTGCGTAGATGCCCTTTTCCTATAAGGCAGGTAATTCTTCCTTTGGGACATATTACCTCAATGATAAATATGTTTCAATCTAGGCTTTGAACGAATTAAACCGACCGACGACGGACCAACATTGGAATATCGAAAATTTTTCACATTTATAATATTAGTAGATTATTGTCCTTTAAAATCATATAATTATAGTACCTATAAAAGAAGTATGAAAAACACTGATACATAGTTGCAAAGGTGAACTGGGTTGACCTTTTAAAAATTACAAAATATTTGCACATCATTGTTATCTTATCTGTAACGGTAAGGTTGAGATTTACCAACACTTTGATGTCAAAAACCTGAGCAATTAGAGCTACTCTTGTAGTTTAATTAAAAACTGCTTATCTTATCTTGTGCTTCAACGAAGAAAATCGTAATCTCTTGACTCACTCGACCTAGTTTCTCTGAAAGCGATCGCTATTTGAAATCTATTGTATTATTTTATTCATCAGTTGAATTGAAATGCTTGACAAATAAAATTGATGAATGATGATAATACGTAGTGCTATCTGTAAGTTGAAAAGAGGTCATTGAGAATACCGTTGTGATCATGAAATTAGAAAACTGATTAACTACTGTTTACTGCTCTGATAGTCTTAATTAACCACTAATTGATGTTGTTTCTTTTATGAAAGTGTGTTCAAAACTTTTCTGTTTCGTCTCAGAATACTCGCTTTATTATTTATTTCTTTCTAGCGAGAGAGAAAACAAATCTTGTCAGAGTTCTGTGCCGGTTTACTCTGAAAAATAGCTGCTCATAGCTGTGAACACCTATTGTGTTCGCATGCTCATTGAGTCGAAAAGTCTCAACATTCCAGGGATTCACCTTGCGGGTACCGGGTCTATCGCGTTGCAGGGAGGGGAACAGTGCCAGAAGCAGTGCCTGGGACTTGTGACCGCACGCAGGTGTATGGTTAAGGAGGCCTTCTTGTTGTGCACCGGCATTCCCCATCCACTTCCCCGGCCTCTCTCTCTGCCTGCCTATCCATGTTTGATACAATTCCGCGAGAGCCGTATTCCAGTAGAACTTATGTAAGCTCTAGAGTCTCTCGTGTCTAGAGTCTAGACAAACCGATGTCTTGTAATAACTAATATATATGAATTATTGTAAAACACATTATGTTATGTAGCGCCAGTGGCAGAAATATTGAGAGGGAACATATTGCCATGATATTCGCATGTAATTGGAAGAGATGTTGAGCATGTTATAAAGAAACTGATGAGAATGAATGTGGATGGACATAGAGAGGAAGACTGAAGAAAATACTGTGTCAAAGATGATATGGCTAAGAAGCGTGTTATTGTTAAGATGACTGTTGATCATGGCGTTTTGAAATCATTACGAAATTGTAAGCTGTGTAGTTTCTTTCGCCGTTTCTTGTCCGTCTCAGCATGATAGTTTTTTATGTGACATAATTGTTTCGTCCTCAAACGGTGATAGGGTTTTCTGACGATTTAAAAGTATTTAGCAAAGTCCATTTAAATAAAGAACTTTTGATTTTGATCAAGAAGAGTGGAAGAAGAAAACATATTACGCCGACAAATTCATTAGATTATTTTTGAAGAACCTATATTTGGTGATTGCGCATTTTGGACAGGTTTGGGCATCCTCCTTTCCGCTGAGATTTTAGATAATTAATGGAAAGATTTTTTTTAAATATATTGTTTTAATTATTTTCAATATACGTATGTTTTGCTGCCGAGTACTTATATACGTATTGGTGGATTACGTCATATAAATCTTGTTTTTTTATTATCCATTCATGCGGAAATAATCTTACGCACACTTCTTAAACAAACTTTCTGAATCACCAACATTTTACAATTTTAATTTGACCTGAATAAAATATAGGATGGACACATACATTATTAATTTAAACAAATCACTACTGACGTTAGCATTGTTTTAATTTCAGTTATTTTTGTATGTGGTTCCCTAGTTCGCTCGACCTTGTTCTCGAACGTAGCTTACAATGTTTTGGTTAACGTCGCGAAACATGGAACAATTGCAAATTACTTATTTTTGATTGTCGGTGGCCATGTTTATGTGTCCATGTGCCAATTATTCAGTTGCGACCTTGTACATCCCTTATTCAGCCAGTAATGTCGGGCAGTAATGGTCCTCGTCTGGGTTGTGACGACACTAGCTGGTTACGTAGTCAGAATAATGACCCGACTATCTCCTTATTTAGCGGTACATTGGCGTTGTGTAACACTGAAATACCACTGAATGGAGTAACTGATGAGTCTGATGACACTGACTGCATTACAATTATTCAATGTATTGTTCATTGTTTTATTTTTGAAACTAAGCACATTGTTGCACAGTAAATGCATTATACGCTTTGCATTACCTCAGGTTCGCTCGTTTATTTTTAACACGGGTTATAAAGAAAACGAGTGCAGTTCGACGTCATCTCACATCCAATTTGTTGCAGATATTCCCGACATTCCGGAGGATATCAAGAAACTGCGGGCGCTCCAAATTGCTGACTTCAGCAGCAACCCTATTCCGAGATTACCAGCTGGGTTCAGTCAGCTCCGGGCACTCACAGTCCTTGGCCTCAACGATATGTCGCTCACCAGTCTTCCAAGTGATTTCGGCAGGTCAGTATAATGCAAAGCTAACTTGTAATGTCTACACAAGTTAGTTTCTAACAATTTTCCTCCTGCACACTTATATTAAAGCAAAAAAGGGCCTGCACATAAGATTTTTCCTCCTTAACGACACGTAAATATTCCTCAGAAAATAAACGTTGTCTGCGGTCTCTATTTTAATCACATAGTAGGTACTTTGCTTGTGATCGTTTGATCTTCATTTTACTATAGATCACTATAGTACATAGTGATGCGTAAACATAAAAGGAAAGTAGGATCCACACTCCACAGGTATCACAATGATTTTTATACGGCTTTCTTTTATTAAAAGTCATCATCGTGGCCTATCACCAGAAATCTTTCTTAACGACAGAATTTCCTCCATAATTTAAGGCATCTTTAGTCACGTAATATTGAAGCTACATAACAAACTATGTATATTAGGTTGGGGAAAAAGTCTTTTCGCATTATAGTATGTATAAACTTGTAATAAAATCTCTTTGGCTATAATATTTGTATCTGGCTGGTTTTGGTATCATTGAAAGTTTAAATTTTAAAGAACATAATTCCAAATTCAAATTAGGAAAATGTGTGATTTTCATTTGTTTTTCGTACCGCCAAGATGAGTGAATCTAATGAAGAAATTCGATACATTTTAAATTTTTACTACAAAAAAGGTAAAAATGCAACGCAAGCCGCGAAAAAAATTTGCGATGTTTATGGACCTAGTGCAGTGTCTGTGAGAGTAGCACAAATTTGGTTTAAGCGTTTTCAATCCGGAAATTTTGATGTCAAAGATGCACGTCGCTCTGGTCACCCTATTACAGATAAAATGGATGCCATTTTTGAAAAAGTGGAGCAAGATCGGCATGTCAGTAGTTACGACGTAGCTGAAGAACTGGGAATTTACCACAAAACAGTTTTGGCGCATTTGAAAAAAACTGGGTACACAAAAAAGCTCGACATTTGGGTACCTCACGAGCTCACTGAAAGAAACCTAATGAACCGTGTACTCATTTGTGATTCTTTATTACGACGTAATGAAACCGAACCATTTTTGAAGAAGCTGATAACTGGTGATGAAAAGTGGATCACTTACGACAAGAACGTGCGAAAAAGGTCGTGGTCAAAGGCCGGTCAGGCTTCACAGACTGTGGCGAAACCCGGGTTAACTCGCAACAAGGTGATGCTGTGTGTGTGGTGGGATTGGAAGGGCATTATTCATTATGAGCTGTTACCACCAGGCAGGACCATCGATTCTGAACTCTACTGCGAACAACTGATGAGATTAAAGCAAGAAGTTGAGAGAAAGCGGCCGGAATTAATCAACAGAAGGGGTGTGGTTTTTCATCATGATAACGCTAGACCTCACACATCTTTAGCCACTCAGCAAAAATGAAGAGAGTTTGGCTGGGAGGTGTTAATGCATCCGCCGTATAGTCCTGACCTTGCACCTTCAGATTTCCACCTGTTTCGGTCTCTTCAGAATTCTTTAGGCAGTGTCAGGTTAACATCACGAGAGGACTGCCAAAACCACTTGTCGCGGTATTTTGACCAGAAGTCCCAAAATTTCTATAGCAATGGGATCATGTCCCTACCTACAAGATGGCAAAAAGTTATCGAACAAAATGGTACCTACATACTTTAGTTAAATGTAAATAAACTATATTAAAAAATGTTTTGAATTTTCTTAAAAAATGCGAAGAAACTTTTTCCCCAACCTATTATTACGTTAGAAATTATAAAGTCAGCGAAATCAGAAACTGCGGAATTTATCCGCTTGAAACTATTGATCCAATAATTCAATTATAACAGAACAACAATAGCGACCTATGGTATTTAATTGATTTCTCCAAATTTCCTGGTAATGAAATATTTTCATTCGTGGTTGTAGAACGTTCGAGCACGGAACGAAAACAGCTAAGTGTTTGGAATATCATATTCAATTGACAATCTGTTGATCAATTTGCTCTCATAACTCAAGTCGTTCGCCACTGATTACGTAATGGCTTGCTTTTATTCAGCTGTATTGTACATTCATTAAACACGAAATACGTTCGCCAGAGTTGATTAAGTGCATGTCATGATTTACGTACGAGAGTGGAGCTTTATCCATTGACCAAAGCTTCTCTTAATACTCTATATACCTGCGTGAAAGCGAAAGTTTTGCTGGAAAGTTACAGGCTTCGGGGCGTGCCTTTTACAGACGTATCGTTCAACAAACACGCTTCTATAGTACCTACTCGAATTCAATGTTTATTGTCATTGTTCCACAAAGGAATTTCATGTGACGCTAATACGAGCTAACATTTGTTCAAAGCCGTTTCCATTATCGGCTTTCTATTTCAACATAGTGCTCATTGAATTGTCGCATTTTTCTTTGTCATTTATAATTAAGTACATATTAACATGAATAAAAAGCTTAGCCGCGTATCCGATACTCCAGTCAGTGTTTACTGCGTTCGTCGACTCCATCCAATGGATTGACCGAATGACTAATGTATTGTTTTCCTTGAGTTTGCTTTATATTTTGCACATATATTCGTATTAAACATAGGATCGATCCCGTACTAATATTATTTTATTGAGGTATATAGGAAGGAGTAGCCAATAATGGACCACCTTTGTAATTCCCAAAGAAATTATCACTGTAATAGTCTAATTTTTATCTAACTACGTGGATACAAAATGGCGGAGCATTATTAGAGCTGTAGTTTACTTTCTTTAAGGCCTAGCTACGAAAGAATTGTTAAATACAGAAGCCGCAAGATCTGTAATCGAATGGTCCAGATTCGGTAATAAATGTTTATCTAAAGGCGATGCTCTTTGTGGCAAGGAAACCATCACACAAAACATATATGCTTGTATCAATGCAATATTTTTATATTAATGCTTTTTTAATCAATGCCTGCCTTATCATTGCTTTATAAGGAGGCTATTTAAGTGGATGCTGTAGTCGTCTTTAAGTTCCATAGTTCAGCCTAATTCTGGTGATGTTTCAAACAATCTATATCAACCCATCTAAAAATTAACTTCTTTTCTTCATTCATTCTATGAAAATTGATATATTTCGTTTCAAAAACAACTGCTACGCTACCGGGGCAGCAGCGCGGTTAACGCAGCTGCCCGGATTGCGGATAAAGCTGGGTTGGATTCCCGCCTGGGGCAGGTCGATTTTTTTCGGTGTATTTTTTCTACTTTGAAAAATATTTACGCGTTTGTTAACGCAAAAATTATTCCATAACAACTGCTTTATTTTTGCTGCTAAATTTCCATAAATTAATAATTTTTCTCTAAATTAGCTCTCTCGAACAATTATGTAACGGGTTTCGAAACGGGGAATAAACTTCGCTTATTTTTTTAACTGGAAGGTCTTGTTTTAACAGTATAAATGAAAATAGTAGTTTGTTTTTATTACAGACATTTAAAATTAAAATTTGTGTTTTTGAGCTACGAAAAAATTCTGAATATCCCGTTTTGAAGCTAGCTAATAAATTTGGAAAAACAAAGAGTGAAATTAATTCTGTACTGGCAACCGAAAGGGATTATTAGGGAATTTTTCGTACTGCAGCCAAACACTAAATAATCTAAAAGGAAAAGTCTTATAAATCTACCAAGGAGAGTCATAGGAGCACAGAACAGAGCCAGCCACGACACATTCTGATGTGTATCTGTATCTGTACCCTAGTGTCAGCTTTTAAGTGTAAAAAAAATATTATTTTAATTGCAATATTAGTTCAATTTGTATGGGAAATGTGATTAGTCGAACTAGCCCCTAGTGGAAAGAATCGTAAAACACATTTTGCACACATTGAGCTCTGCGTTTACGTTACGTTTTTACACCAAAAACCTTACACTAAGGGTACAGATACAGATCCTAAGTTCGGCCTTTTGAGGCATCTCATTTGGAAAGTCTCGTTCTATCTGCCTTTAATCCAGCTTGCCAAAAAGTGATAGCTATAGCGTTTTTGACCATCCATTGATATCCGACATATGTGAATAACTGGTCTGCCGCTCCGTTGAGCGCTCTGGAGACTACATAGACCAGCACTTTAGTTCGGTGGTATGAACATTACCTCTAGAAGCTACGTATCCATTAAAAACGATCCTGCAATGGCCGACTGATCATTATTGCCAGTAGCTACGTATCTATTAAAACGATCCTGTAAATACGGAGTTTCTGTGTGTACGCGCCCTTAAGGCTTCGATGCGCTTCGACTCTGCGCTATTTTTAATTGACCCTAATCGTTAACACAGTCCATATCAAGATTAGATGATCTAAACCAAGGAATATAACAAGGACAGCACATAGTGTCACAGTATAGAGGCAAGGTAGAGATCACTTTACTTGTGCTACGATTCTTACATATTTCTTTCGTTTTGCTTCAGCTATTCTCATCATAGCCCTTCTGACTTGACTTGACTTTTGACCTAGCAATTATGAGTTTTCTGATTTAGCAGAGGGCCAATAAATAACTTGGTAACGACAAAATCCAGCTCTTTTCGAGACTAAGTAGCGGCCAGAGGGAGCGGAGCGGCATGCAGCACTGGTTGATTATAGCTTTTGATGGCAGATAGCTTTTATAGCTCCGAGCATATAGACACTTTAGAGTCTAAAGTCTCGGAGCTAAACCGCCTACGCCACGCGACCTCAACCAGCGCCCAACTTCTGTGTATGTTACATTTAACCCTTGGTTGTCCACTAGGATGTTCTAGCGATTCACTTATCGATATAAAATTTATCGGTCATTTCATAAAGTTTCCATTTTTCCTGTAAGGGTGAACTGAACTGAAGAGCTTTCTTAATATAGCAGAAATCCCTTTAATTTACATAAACCCAATTAAAAGGAACATTCGTATCGTTTAGTTTCCTGTAATCCTTTTACTAAAAGTTTGCTTGTTTGATAACTATGAATATATATTTTCATTACAATATATGAGTGATTTCAACACTTTAAATATAAGTATAATTATGTCATAATTGAGTAATTGTTACAAATGTATCACCATTAATCTAAGTACTTGCGCGGAATGTTATTTCGTTATTTGAGTCACATTTCAGTCCCATTCGCAGCCTATCAATATAATTCTTAACTAATTGTAAGGTTATTGAAATATTCTACTAATAATAATTACCATTTTATTTGGCTAAGAAATAGTTTCGCGTGTAAATATGCAAATAGCTGTTATGAGAATCGCACCACATGTGAATTAAATAACAAAATATTTGAAAACTATCGATTATACTTGTCGGAGCCTGAGTTATTATTACTAATTAGAAGCGCCGGCAGCTTTATATTTTCTATTGAGCATAATGTGGTATAACACGCACATCTCTATTAAACCAGTCGAGTTTTAATTTTAAATACCTTTATTTTCTATTAACTTTCCTTGTATTTTACGGTTAATAAACCTCATTTAAGCGATTAAAGGTAATGAGATTCATTTCAACGAAGAAATACTTAATTTCTAATATCATTGCAGATTTAAGGCAATGGACCACGCACTTATTTCATAAAATGTTTCGACAAGCTAAGCACTCAAATGATTCATCGCGATGGATTGTGTATAGACTGAACCGATCCTAAGTACTTTGACATCTGCTTTGGAATGCGGCTTCAAGGTTCTAAACGTGAGGAACGTTAAGTTTGCGTTATCAGTAAACTATATTAATACAGTTACGCAATTGCTCTTAACACTATTATTGTTGTATACTTGCTTTATACTTATTTACGGCTAACGTCCATATCTTGCATAAAAGTATGACGCACATAAAAATAACGCGTAGCTAGCTGTTATGTTTTCGGTTAACAGTAACAAGGATGTTAACGTATGGCATTCAGGAAATCCGCTGCAAGCTTAAATATTACATCCACAATTAACAGCGACAATAAACTAAAGAACGTCTTTGTTTTGCCACTCAATCGTTTATTTGATTATACGTAATGATACGTTTGCTGTTTAATCAAAATTTTAAAAGACATTGTACTATATTCGAACCCAGTTACAAAAAAGCGTTCAGTTATCGAAGACTTATTTATTTTGTTTTCACTTTCGTGCTGATGCTGAAGGAAGAAACTCGAATGTGTTTTTGCAGCAATCTTAAATACGTTTATATTCTGTTTATGAATACATACTTTTGCAAATCTAAAAATCTTAACAATATGCCAAAGTGTAGGATTGTATTGTCGATCATTTTAAAAGAAATAACAACGTCGTTTATATCAATAGAATTGATCATAAATTCGGCCTGCTGTTCCCAATTTTGTTTAGGGTCAGCGTTATATGTTTTCTTCTTCCACTCTCCTTGACCAGCCGTCATCTCAACATTAACGCTTTTCTATACGTTATCATCTTTCAAGCAGTCTATCCATCTTAAGTATACCGTTCCCTATATGAGCCATTCATTCTCGTCGCTTTCTTTGTCACTTGCTCATCATTTCTTCTCATAACATGTCCTACAATAGTCTGTTTACTCTTAATCTTTCTTTCGCTGGTTCTACTTTGAAACATCCACAATTTATACACTTTCGTCACTTTGCCAATTCTTGTTACTCCACACATCCTTCTTAGCAGCCGCATCTCTGTTACATTTAATCGATTTTCATCCGTCCGCTTTACCGTACAAATCTGTGACCCATGACAAGACGTACAACTTATTATGGCCTTGTAGATTTTACCCTTTGTGGGGATTAAGGGAGTTACATATTGTATCTTTCGTCCACTTGAGCTAATTCGGTGCCTAACGTTTCGGTCTGATTCGTTCAATGGAATTAATGACGATGAAAAATTGAATGGACCTTAAAGTCATACCTACAGCAACAAAATAATTTTATGTGCAGTGTTTTCTTATTGAATCGAGTCAAGGATTAAAAAAATATGTAGGGGACAGTGACTTAGAGACCACTAGATGTTAGTGTCCGCCAAGCGGCGCCGGCCTTATAGACCGCCTACTCACCGACGGCTGCTCGACCTGGCGCGTTCTCCTAACGAGCGAGGACACTGGGAGCAGCCGTCGGACCGCACCCGAGGGACTTCGGGCGCGGTCGTGGCCCTGAAAAGGGCCGCCCGGAACTAGCCGTGGTGGGAAAATAAAAAACAAAACGACGATGCCATGTGACTTCGAATGCCCAGCGTACATACTTGACATCAAAAGCCACACACCCGCCGAGAAAGTTTCCCCACCACGTTACCAGGGTCCGCCACAAGGAGGCTTCCGGACGTGGACCCCACGATATATAATTGTTTACCTAGATCAGTTGGGTTGTATACTAGAGTGAATCTCCTTTGATTAGCTTATTCAAGGGCAAATTACTACAGACTGTTGATAGAGAGTCCCATGGATAGAGATAAGCTGATGACCCATGTTTGACTATAAAGTAAGAAAGAGAGTAATGAAGGAAATAAATGTAGCAATGGTCTCGATGGTTTGTAGTGCACCGTGAGGATATTCGCAGCCCCAACTAAGATACCTTTTAGTAAAAATATCAATGACACATTTATAGATTGGACATTCCCATTACTCATTTTTATAAATTTGCACTAAACATAAATTTTGTTCGTAGGAAAATATGAATGATCTTAAACTTGAAAATTAATATGAAGTTCAAATTCAGCGGTTTCATTTTAATACAATAGCTTCGAGTAAATGGCGCTTCGTGATTTTTTGGCCCATTTGCTGTGATTTGCATTTGAACGGAACAAAAACCCGAGAGTGAACGCCCTCTATAACTGTTTTGTCTGGGATTTAAGCGATGTGTCATCACAAGTTTACAATTTTTATTGTAAAATTTATTGACTTCTACATTTTTATCTGATAACATTGTGTCCAATTGCAATCCGCGATGTTTCTTTCGAAACAATTTTATCGATATATTGTCTTCTAAGAAAAATGCAAATGATTTTATTATTCATATCTTTATTTACATGATTCATTTATAGTTTATGATGACAATAATACTTGTTATAGCACATTTACAATCACAATAATTCCTCAAATAAATTATTATTATTCAACGAATCAGATTTTTATTTATGAATGAAAATCACTAGTTACCTATCATTCAATTTCTTAGGCTGACTCTGCTAAGGTGAAGAAGGTATATCTAAGATTTTCTAAATCTTATTACTTATCAGATAAGAAGTAACAAAGAAAATACAGTATCAGCAATATCAGCGTCATTTTAAAATCAGGCGATTTTTTTTTAAATTAGCCCTAAACTTAAACGTTTAACCCTTTGCATGACCCGGTCTAGTAATAATGACATTTTATTTTGTCATACAAATTCACCTTGCACAAATGCATTGGGTGGCTCTGGTAGATGTGTGTACGATAGCAATTCTATTGTGTTTCCAGCTCGTTGAATTGTCTCATCAAATTATTATGTCACAGTCACTGAAGGTTACGTCCATTTAAATGGTTTATATTTCGTTGTGAAATAAAAATCAAAGGGAATACTTTACTAAAACATTTTTTTTTATAATTTCAGCTTAGTGTCACTACAATCGCTGGAGTTGAGAGAAAATCTGTTGAAATCTCTGCCGGAATCACTTAAGAATTTGATGAAATTAGAGCGACTAGATTTAGGCGACAACGAGATCGAGGAATTGGTAAAATACTATGTTTAACTATTTTTAACGTAACAAATAATTTCAATTACTTACTCGATTAATTTAAACCAATGAATATTATTACAGCCGGGGTTTATCGGCGAGTTGCCCGCTTTAGAAGAATTATGGTTGGACCACAACAAGCTACAATACTTACCCCCAGAAATTGGTAATCTGAAAGCACTGACATGTTTGGATGTCAGCGAAAACAAATTGAAGAAGCTTCCAGAAGACATCGGGGGACTATCCTCACTAACCGACCTGCATCTGTCACAAAATATGTTGGAAACGATACCCGATGGTATCGGAGATTTATCCAGTTTAGCTATATTGAAGTTGGACCAAAATAGATTACATACGTTAAATGATAATGTAGGAAGGTCAGTGCACTGTTTACATTATCCTGTATTTTAGTTTCTTAGTTTATGTTCATTCTATTTACAGCCCTAATCACTCTGTATTGGTATTCCAGGTGTACAAATCTTCAAGAGCTTATATTAACGGAGAATTTTTTAATGGAGCTACCGAAATCAATAGGGAATCTCAATGAGTTGACAGTACTGAATGTAGATAGAAACTCTTTGGGTGAAATACCGATAGACGTTGGGAATATGATGTTATTGGGGGTGCTAAGTTTAAGAGACAACAAACTAACAAGACTGCCGAACGAACTTGGGAATTGTAAATCGCTTCATGTTTTGGATGTTAGTGGAAACAGGTAAGTCAAAACACTATTACTACCGTACATGATATGCAATCTTGTAAAATTAGATACATTACCCTCAATAAACTCGCGGACTTGCGAACATGATTGCAACAGGAAAACAATTGTTACTTAAATGACAAGTAAACAACTTGATGTCCCTGGTAAGCAAATGTGTTTCTAAAATGTCTGCGATACTATAACAACTCTGTTTCTTCCCTTCAACATGCATTATTTCTTTACTGTAAACTTCTTAATAAAGAGAGCTATATTTGTAACTTTATCGTTGTGTATGTTTATGGTTTCTTATACCACTACTCGCTAAATAGAAAAACTGTACGAATCGAACAGAAAAAAAATGGATTTTGCTTCGCGAAAGTTTATGCTAGGCAACAAAAAAGCAGAGAGGGAGAAAAATATCTTAAAATACTTCCTACTTTCATTCCTAATCCTATTCAATATGGAAATTGTGTACCGTCAATTTTATTATAGTTCTTATTGGTGTTGTAATAAGACTATATTTTGATGTCCTTAAATCAGATATAACGTCCTTTTGATGATGTCAACTTTAAATTTGTTGAGTCCAATCTCTTCTCGTTTCTCGGAAGTTTACCTAATTAACATTGTTTGCTCTAATTTGTCACAAAAGTTTTGCTGTTTACTGTTTGTCTTTGCTTTGTAAGTAAAGCCTGTTTCACAAGTTGCTATATTTTGTTACTGATATTTGATATAACTCAAAACTATACCTTGTTTAAAGTGCTTTGTGTTAATATTTTATTAGGCAGGATTTTTAGCAGGCTTGATCACGACAGGAGTTTCTTCTACTTTTCGTATCAAAATTTTGTACTTTTTCTTTGGTCCTTTTTTGCAAATTTCACATCTAAATGATTATTACTTGACTTCTTTTTCTGCTGGGATGCAATTTCTTTTTATTATTATAGAATACTTTTTTTTTGTGGTGATGGTGATGATTGACATTTGTCGCCTTTTGTGATTTTGCTCTACCTTTTTTTTATGTTACGAGATGGCAAACAAGCTTGCGGCCCACCTGATCTTAAGTGGTCACCGCTGCCTATAGATAATTGCAATATTAAGTGTAAATCACTTAATACTGCAAGTGCGTTTGCCATCCTGGGGCTAAGATGATATGCCCTCCATGCCCAGTAATTACACTGACCTTTCCCTTCAATCCGAAACACAGCTTCACGGCAGAAATAAGAAAGGCGGTGGTACCTACCCAGACGACCCTACATATGGGTCTACCACCTAGTAACTTGCTCAAGATTGAATAATTCCCATGTAGTCTCTTCTCCATTCCTAGATATCTTCACTTCAATTTAAGATACTCACACTCACTTTTTGTATTTTGATAATCTGTCGTATCCTTGGTTTTATTTAATTTTGCACGATTCACAGAATTTAACGCGATTACATTTTAATTTTTTTTTATTATTTAATTTTAAGAAATGCTTTTGGTAATAATAACAATAATAATTGTATTTTTCAGATTACAGTACTTACCGTATACCTTAGTCAACTTGGAATTAAAAGCCGTGTGGCTGTCAGAAAATCAGGCTCAACCACTCCTCACCTTCCAAACGGATAGGGACGAAACGACAGGAGAGAACGTTCTAACGTGTTTCCTATTGCCGCAGCTTAGTTACACACAGCAACCAGGTAAGGGAAATAAATATCTAGCTTTTGGCTTTCGGTGTTTTGTTCTTTGGAAATTTATTTACGAAACATCTGACTGGCGAAATTGCGTTCGAAGTATTTCATTTTAATGTTTATCCTTCTTCTAATAGTGGTTAATTTCGTATGATTTATTATGAAACGCAGTTTAGCTAGTCATTCATCATTGCCACAAATTTCCAGTGAACAGTGTTTTTAGCGATTTAAGTGGCATTTTAAATTATGCATAATGTTTCACCGCAAAAATTTACTGGAATTTGAAAAGGCTAAGCAGTAAACTTGTAATAGTTTTACTACCAGAATGTTTTGTAAATAAATGTAAACTTATTGCCAGTTTAAAATAAATATCAGTTTTTATTGTCGTAGTAGACAGCGAATTTGTTGTTATTTTTGATTTAGTACCATTATTTCGCTTTTAAGTTTCTTTTATTTACTGTGTACTGTGGTTGATTTCATCACTAATACTTCAGTTTTCACTTTGCATTTTGTGCACAATGGTATAATATTTTCCTCTTATTAGTAAAACATCAGTGACTGAAGGACTTAATATCGAAATTCCGATAAACAAAGCTTTTTTACATAATTAGCAATCACTTTTATTAATATATTTTTTCAAAATATTGTGATGTGAAATGATTGCAATTTTTTTTGTGCTTTTGTTTTATTCCGCATTTGTAATGACCATTTACAATTCTTTAAACCTCCTTTTATGTCTCGTTTAAAAATGATACAGTAACAATTTTCGTCGCAAAAATAATTTAAACATAGCTACGGCTTAATCTAATCATCGTTATCTTATATTGTGAATGGTCATACGCTTGTTTACATACTGATTGTATTATATTCGCAACAATATGCAGCCTAAATATAGAGCGAACTAGTGGCTGCTAGTTCTGCTACCACAAACTGTCAAAGTTCCTCTATATATTTTTAACTCTTCGTCAGCTGAGGGACGCCCTCTGTTGGCCATAGGCCTCCTATGGATCTCCAACCCGATTGGTCCTGCGCTGCCCGCATTCCGCCCAACAGCCCACAGTTCTCTTCGCCACTTGAGGTTCGCAATTCTTTGGGCTATGTCGGTTGAGCCTTGACCTTTTAACTCCTATTACTATGAAATCATCATTCAGCCTTTTTTTTCTATTTATTTGGATCACCAGCAGTTGTTACATTATGACACTTAAATAGTACTACTTATAATAGCCTTTGCCTGCCCTGCTCCAAATTTTATTTTGGGTCGGTATTTGTTTTCTTCCACTCTCGATCAGCCGTCATCTCAACGTTAACACCATTTTTGCATTATCTTTCACACAATTTTATCCATCTTTTCTTAGTCTTCTCCTCCTTCTATATCCATCCTCATTCTTACTCATCATTTTCTTTGTAACATGCTCATCATCTCTTCTCATTACATGACCATACAATCTGTTACCTCGCAAGCTTTTTGCCTCATCATTACTAGCAGCGCAGAACTGGTGGGGTTGTAGATCCTTGGGAGATGCCTATGTCCAACACTGAGCGTCTGAAATGATGATGATGGAGGTTGAAATCTTACAGTTTGACAGTTTTAGGTAGTCTGTACCTATAGTATACATTTTTCTTTTGATACTATCACTTAAAATTAATCTTCACAAAAATACAATCAGTAAGTGCACAAAATAAAGAGAGTGCAGAAGGCAAACTGTTGTATGTACTTTACTTATAAACCTACTCTCGGCCGCGTAGTGTTGTTAAACCTCCCGCTTTTGTATACCTGACAGCCTGAGAAACGACGATAGACGGATAATTTACACCAATGCGAATGTCTGTAGCACCTGGCACTTATGCCAGACTGTTTTGAGATGTGCATCTGTTCATGAATTAATATTGCTTTTTTTAATTTTCTGTACAATAAAAAAAGTTATCAATAACACAATAAAATCTATATTTTAAAAAAATTCTCCGAAATATACCAAATGTTACAGAATTCCGAAATAAAGTTTGGCGGTACCTATCGTTGAAAACTTAGATGTAATAGCCCTAAAATACTACCAACGATTTTACAGATCCTGTAGTCCTTTTATAGTCACGCGGTTTTGCATTTATTTGGTATTAATATAATCTTTAGTTTAGAATAAATATGTCCAACGTATGCAGATTGCCTTCTATACCCTGTTTATTTTGCGGTAAATGCCTCAATGCTTCTGTTGTTTTGTTTTTGCCGTGTACATACTAAACGCCACTTTTGACACTTATCACACACGAATAGAGCTGGAACACACGTCAGAGGTCGGCAGTGGCAACTGGTTCAGGGATCACAGATATCTTTCACAATCGCAAGAGCTAGATAGAATAAGAGGTAAGGTTTACGGATATGTCTTCGGATATATTTATGACACTCGAAAAGTAAAGATTCTTTAGCTTATTTTGTTTTTTAGCGCTCATATTCTGTACTTTTGAAGTAATTTTGTGAAGCGGATTATTTTTTGTTTGTCTAAAGATAAACTCGGGAACTGTTGAACCGATTCTTAAAATGTTGAAAAACTGTCCAACTTGATAACACAGAAATCTTTTACATTAAAAAAAGAAATTAAGGTTTTATGGGCCCACAGCGCTCCTAGCGACAAAATGGGCAACCAAATGAAACTTCGAAATCTAACAAATAAGGTTTAAAGTTTTTTAAATTTAAGAAATTTGACAAAGTTAAAAACACAAGGAAATTTATAATTCAATACGCTGTAGGACTGTAGGTTTTGCTTACTTGTTCTAACTAATCTTCTAATGACGCCTCAAAAACTGATGAACAAGAGTTCATACTTATCCAATTGTCAGCATTTTGAAGAATTTGGTTTCATGAGTTTCAACGTTTTAAACTATTTGGTTTTATAATTATAGAATCTTTGCTTTTCAATTGTAAATAAGTAATGAGAGAAATTAAAGAAATAGTACCTACTAATTTTTATTTGCAAATACTTTACTAGACATACAAGTATACTTTCTATGTAAAATTGCAATTAATTATTTAAGTTTGTGTAATGTCCATTGTGTTTGTATCGTGTTTGTTATGGTGCTGTTGTCATGTGTCGTCTATGTTGTGATTGTCCATAGTTACATTTATTATTATCTTCATAGTTTTTATTATTACATTCATACGTATTTTACGATGTCTATAGTTTAAAAGTTATTAATAATATGAATGTTTATCTCACAAACGCGAATGTGTCATGACTATTTGTATACAGGATGACGGGAAGACATTAGCAACCTTTTATGCTACGGTAGCATACATCACGTTATCGCGATGTGTGTAGCCAAGTATTCGCGAATACTTCGGCACTTCGTGCGAAGTCGCAAGGGCATCGCACAGCTGATGTGTAGGATTAGTTTTCGACCAGGGATTGGAATAACGACTTGAATGTGGACGCCGCGCCTCGTCTCCCCTCGCGCCTCGCGCCCAAAAAACCAACTCCAGCCAGAGCAGACGAGACATGACGAGGCGCGGCGATGTGTCGCTTCATACCGTGCCTTACCTTGATGACAGTGTAGAGCTAGCATTACAGTCGTCCGACGAGCACGTCTAGACAAGCAATCGTAAGGGACACAGGATGAGAGGAGGGCGCTGGTGAGCCCGAGTTGCATATACTCGCTCGGGACACGGTGGTTCATTGTATGTCTACTGTAAGCTATCTAGACAAAAGTGGTATTTTCCCTCAACTCCAAAGACGTCGGACCACTGTATGTTTCTACGCTGTGGTATACATGTATGCTCAGTTTGTTTAGCTTGGTGGTAGGACGTGCTACCACCAAGCTAAGGTAGCCATAATAATAGTGTCGACAGCATTATTGTTTTCCGACAGTGGATAAGATAGCCAGCTAACCAGTCCCTTAGTTGAATTTATTATTGTCACTAAAAATCAATTCTTAATTATATTCAACCAAAAACTTTTTACCCGACAACACGCTAGACGTTACTCTTGAAAAAAGTTCGTTTGTACTTGCAATAATTTTAAATTTAAAGTACAACACAATGGTTTCGCTTGTGGTTAACCACACTGCAAGTCTCTAAAAATTCTACTCGATTTATAATGTCCATAAAAAAGTTACACTGCACAGGCTAGCACTTTTTCATCAAGCTCGTCGCTGTTGTGTAAGCGAGATGGTTCAAATGAAGTAGAATGAACAGCGTTTTACTTAGCCGTTAAAAGATTTTTGATTTGTGAGTTGTATTAATATTTTTATATCGTAAACAGAATCCAGCGACCGAGATCGCGACTCCGATAATGAGGACTGGGAAAAGAAGGAAGCATCGCGAACGCACTCCGTCAAGTTTACAGAGGACATGCCAGAGACGAGAGAGGTGAGCATATGGTGTTGTCTATCCCCTAGCCCGCAGTACGCACGCGTCAACGGTAGCGATAGCCTGGCTAGCACGTGGCGATATCAAGCTATACGCTTACACGACACACGCGATTTTCTTATTCAAAAATGCAGGAAAACAAGAGCTTGGTTTAGAAGGATAAGGGATAGGTGTTCGATGCATACAGCTTGTCTTACTTTGAGTACTATACTTGTAGTTTTGGAGTAAAACGACTTTCTTGTTATTTTTATTTCCACTTTATTTTTTGTAGTTCTTTTATTTATTTTCTTATTATGTTTAAGTATCGCTTTAATTTTGTTGAAAAATTGTTGAAAGTTTGGTGGCTTTGCAAATTTTAATCTCTTACCAACAGTATTATTTTTAATATAGCTTCTAAGGTTGTGGTGTATTAATTTAAATAAATTATTTTTGTTTAATTATGTATGTTTTATTTTCATTGCGTTAAATAAGTATATTATTTCCTATTAAAAAAAAAATACTTTAAATTTTTATTTATTTATTGTAAGCACTAAAATGTTATTTCCAATGACTATTTCAATAATGATAAAATAATATCATCATCAAATCATAATTAGAAATTCATAAGTAGTGACATTACACTTTGTATAACTAAATATTTGATATTTACAATTAGGTACGTACTTACGGGAATTTAAACTACGATTTTTGTCATAGACAAATAGAAGAATTCTTCTCTAGTTAATATTAAGGTTGGGATTATTAGAAACTACCGAGCATCAACAAATTATTTTAAAACACAATAGACTACTTATTGTGATAAAGTAAAAAGCTTTATTGATTAGGTAAAGACTTTTTAAAGCAGTAATCTGCTATTATTCGTGTGACACGATCCTGGAGTGATTGTTTGGTTTCAAGGTGACGTCGATTCAGGAGGACAATGAGGACACGACGCCTTCGGAGCCTTTCTCCGTGGCTCAGTCGATGCTAGGGCTCCGGAAGCCCATTAACGTAGTCCGAAAACTGGTCACCACACAGCGCAGGAGCTCTCTGCAAAGACTGTCTTCCTCTATTACTAACCTCGCGGAGGTACGCAGACCGCGTCCTTTGGAGTGCAATCACTGATCCATATAGTTCTGTATTAATCTTATTGTTGTTTGTTAGGGATTTTAGCTTGGTATCTAAGACCTTTGAGCCATATCTTCATTTATTTATGTCGTATTTCTTGATGTTTGCATTAAAATATGGGCGTAACACATTTTAATGCATTTAGGGAGTGCTTGGAAAGAAATGCATGGCAAAAAACCTCATGTTTGTGACTGATGAGAACTGTATAGTGGGATTTCCAACCACTATACAATTCTCAACGTCACATACACAAAACCTTTATTTCAATGATTCCTCGTAACTGTTCGTCAACACAGATCCTTATGCAACGAAACGAGACCACTTTCACTGCACAAAATCCACTCCGAAGCAATTTTGTATTATCGAAATAAAGATCGATATCCAGACGCCATGGTTTCCCGCTAAACACTTTTAATCTTAACCTTTACAAGGCACAGATTAAAATCTTGAAATATTAAAAAGTCGAAGTAGGGCAAAGCGGACTAGCCGCTTGAATTTGGAGCAGCTCGGACTGGGGTAGTGAGTCCTTACAGAAGACCACAGTCAAATAACACTACATTTTTGTGGTATTGTGTTTCTGTTGGTGAGTAAAGTCGCCAGAGCTTCACGGGATGGGGGTGGGTTATGGTGGCTGCTTACCACCAGGCAGGCCGCATGCTTCTCTGCCAACCGTTCAAAATAAAATATTTTTTTATTCCTACTACCCTGCTCCCATTTTATTTGGGATCGGTGCAGTATTTCTTATTATCGACATACTGTTATAGGCTTTGGCGGGCCGCCTGCCACCACTTTGGGTACTCCTTTGTAGGTGGCACAAATTGACATAATATAATTATTCATTTATTATTGGGCCTTGTAGAAGTTGAAATAATTTTTTATCGTTGTCAAATTGATGTAATAATTTACTAAAAATACCTTAAGATTTTAATTAAAATTATTTATGACTTCACAATAATAAATAAAATAAAATAGCCAATTCAATGGAATGTGTTTACGGTATCAGGAACTCATGTCGCGATTTGGTACATCTCATAAATCCTTTTGGCTTGAGCTGCGTGACGTTAGAAATCTGAAATCAGAAAACAAACAAGTATATTACTATCTGAGTTAGTGTAGATAAGAACCAGTTCTTGTGGAATGTAACGATAATTTTTTCTTAGTATGATGAAGAGATTTGTTACAAAATGAGAGATATTTTAGAAATTAAAAACGTGAATGCACTCCAAACGACGGGCACCGCCCGCCTATGGACCTCTTGCTCTTGATGTTACAAATCTTTTTTGGTTTTGCTGAACGTAGAACTAATAGATTAGACATTCCTTATCCCAAACGGGAATCCATGCATTTTACACACACATAAACCCCTACAGAACGAAACATACCTGTCAGTTCGCAAAAATAATGCTTGCCAGGCCATTTCCCATCATATGAATTATAATGTTGCATTATGTAATACAGTCACTTTTTCAGCACATCATATTTGAACTGCACTTAATATAGATTAACCTGTAACAAGACGTCGTACTGTCGCGGGCGAGAGGCTGCGTGTGATATCATATCCTGTGATTCATATTCCTCGCCTCATTAAATGATGGGTGTAGGTTAAATGGCAATTATCATATTTTCGGTGGCCTCGCGGTCGAGACAATGTCTTAAAGGTACCGACAGTACTTCTAAGGGACTACACACCTTAATTGCAGTTCATTGTTTGTAACACATGCCCCTTTTGTCACGTCAAATTTCGTTTGTTGATCTTTTCAGTATATTAACTGTCAGCGTAACTCACCTTTACCCACTACATGACATTGCCTAAAATATTAATTTAATAACTACATGATAGCTTTACTTATTTTTAATAACTGTAATGTTATTTTACATTTAAAATTATTTAGAGTAATTGCACATAATTTTAAAAATATAACACTATTTTTTTCATTAGCATAATTATTTATTAGTCATAGACAGCCTATTTCTTATTTAATTGTAAAACATTATTTTTGACAGTTTGAGCAAACTTTACAAAAATATTTATACTTATTTGTGACTTAATTGTTTTCAATAAGCATGCGCTTGAACTTTTTCCACTTATTCCTTATTTATTTATTATGGTTTTAATTATTCATATCTACAGTAGCTATAACAAATTATTGCCCTTGCAGACTCCATTCGTGCGACAAAACACGCCTCATCCCAAGGAGTTGAAAGCGAAGGCGCACAAGTTGCTTGGACGGTCACCAGAGACAGCCAATGTGCAACATGACCCACCACCACCCACTACTAATGGCCTTCCAAAATCTTTGCCAGAAATTATACAGACTACGGTGGAAAATGTTGAAGTAGGTATTTTTAATCGTAAATAATACACATTACATACATAATATTATGCTCATAATATCAAAAGGGTTGGACAGAGCTTTAGGTAACATTTGGTTACACTATATGGAAGTATGGGCCATCTAGTGCCTCAAAAGTGACAGTTTGCCAGCCTTTCGCTCAGCAGTTACTTCGGATAAACACAATAGAAGTATATCATAAATAAAACAGCTGTAGCAAATGTGAGTGTTGTGACAAAATCAATTAATATACTGACACTCATATTAATTAAATATCTAGCGCCAATTAAGATTGTGTAATTGAGTATCAATCAAATCGAGATGGAGGATAAAAATATATAATATTAACTGTTGATCCAATTTTCGGGTTCATCACATAGACATCTGCCACAGTGTCGAATCTGGGACCTAAGAATATGTCTGATCATCAAATTTAGAAGAAAATACAAAAGATTTAAATAATAAAATAATTAAGTTGAGTCAAGCTTTCCGGACGCTGCAAGGATATTAATCAATCGTCCATACATTAATGAAGAAAAACATTGATTTCGAATTAGACAACTACTATAAATCATCTCTTAGGTAATTGAAACAATTTTCAAATCAAGACGTATTTATCTCATTATTTAAAAGAGTAGCATCGTCATAGTTGTTATTGTACCTAATGTAATAAGTACAAGGCATTACGCCTCTCGATTCCAAAGTAGTTCTCTCAATACATTGCAACCAGTTAGACATAGCAAATGTAATATGCCGGTTTTTGTAGTTCACATAGGGTATACTAAGGCTAGTAAAAAATCTTCTTATAATAAAAAGTTGTCTGTAATGTTATTCTAGTGTTTTTTTACAGTTGTGTTCTAATTTAAACCATTTTGGGATTATGAGCGCTTTTTTGGGTTCTAATTCTAATATGCGTGTTATTCCAAACAGAGTGTGGTGAACTCGCAAGAACCTCCAGAAGTAGTGAAGGAAGACTCAAGTGATCACGTGACGGTACCCGACAGAGAATCCTCTGAAGGCGAAAACGAAGATAACGACGACTCCGACGAGTTAGAGGTAAGCTGAAATATTTAAAAAAATAATAGTGCTTATTTTTTAAATAAGACTTATTTCAAACACAATTAGTGTTGGAAATCGAAATATCGAACCCTATTTGTATATCGAGTTTTTTACTAAAACTAAATCAATACAGCGGTGCGAGCATTGGAATGTCGATAGACATATCTGTAATTTTCTTGCTTTATGAATATCTAGAACTTAATAAATTTTTGTCAATTTTTAATGTCAATATTTGTTTATGGATAGTTCCGTGCTCACACTGCTGCTTCGATACAATTATGTTTACAAACGTAAACAGGCTCTTTCGTATTACAGTTTTGATGTGTAGACACTGATTTTGGTAGAATTAATCACATTAACATATCTCAAGAAATATAACTCGAGATTTGCAGCGGGGACATTTAATTTATTACTAACTAAACTTAACAGTAGATTCTAGCCTGCAGTATGCATTATATTGTTTAGAAGAATGATTATCATTATATTACAATAACAATTATACTTACTAACTGTAAACAATATAATCTTTAATATTGGAATCTTGGAATAGTCAATATATCTGTAGAAAAATGTTTCTAACCTTATTATTATTTTATTAAGATGCAACAATTTTACTATAAATTCTTCACACATTATATTTTTTGTAAAATAAGTAGACGACTGGATTAACAATTCAAATTTAATGAGTGTGAATCGCTATTCCGCGGAGGTTATAAAATAGATAATTTTCCATTACCAATACATTGTTTTATTTCTTAAAGCGTATCATAGTTATTATATACATAAATAATGATGACGTGAATTGTAAAAAGCGAGCATCGTGAGAATGATTGTTATCATCCAATTGGATTAACGAGTACTTATTAAATTGAGTGACGAATAATTTTATTATTACGCAGGTATTACAAAATAAGTCATCATGATATATTTTATTATGTAATTCGTACTCACCAAAGCCTAGCAAGTTTATTTGAAGGTCGTCTACTTAAGATATTTAATTTTAAACGACTTCCCAGGGAACTCTACGGACTCCATCACCAAGCTGCATAAAGTTATCACAAAATTTTAGTAGTGCCAATTTTCGACAGTTATTAGATATACATATACAATTATGCTTTTCCTCAGTGTATATACAAGTGGCCAATGTATTCCATCTAACGCTTTACGTAAGACATATTATTGAGAAAACGTTTCGTTGAAACCCTTTGGACAGTTTGCCAACTGTCCAGACATTATGGATCTGGCGTGCTATTTTGTAAAGATCTCACTTTTCACTTCGTCTCTCACTTCGAATTTCACATGGCTCCTCGTCGGATCTGCTTGGCATCAATGCCGGTGTCCTCCAGTGTTCTGTCCTCTCCGCATACCTATTCCTGCTGCATATCAATGATCTGCTTTTAACTCCTAATATCTTTTGATATGCAGACGACAGTACAGTCTCGGAGACGTACTTGTCTGATGCGGAAGTTTTACATAATTTGATACCCCTGCCCCTTTCCACCGGACGACCAAACGCGGCGAAAGCTTTCGCCCTTATGTTGTGGATATCCCACCCATCCGCACGAAGCGATTTACTTGATTATGCGAACAGCTAAGGAGTGGAACTGATTGCCGAGGTCTGTTTTCCCGGATCAGTAAAATTTGAAAACCTTGAAGGCCAAAGTTAAAACAAGCAACTTCTATGCGAGCGTGTACCATCTTAGATCTCATCATCTCTTTCCATCAGGTGTGATTGTATGAATGAATGAATAAGTTTTATTGTACACCAAAATTAAAGTAGATAATATTGTAGTCCTGTCAAATTGTAGGGAAAATCCTTAGTTTCTTCCAGTAAACTGGATACGACTTTTTCCTTGACATTCTATAGATGTAGGTTATTTAGAGAATCATATTGATTTAAATATTTTTTTTTGTGAAAAAATTCGTTCGTTTTTGACAGCTATATTCGAGGTGAGATGTGAAGCGAGAAGTGAGTTCTTTATAGAATAATACGCCTGTTACCATTAACATCGGTTTCTGCAGTGTGTTTGCGTCCGTGGAGGTCTTGAAATTACGCGCTATGGGAAGCCAGTTTAAGGTCAACGCTAAATTGAACGGAAACTCTGACGCCGATCTTCCCATTACGGAGGCCACTATGCTTTGAACCATTTTATTTATCAAAATAATGACGCTGGTTATGACTACATTCGCTAAGATTATTTTTAAGTCTCTCCGACGTAAATACAAAGCTTAAGGTACAAACACAGTATACAGTTCAAGCAGAAACAAAACACACTTTGAGATGACGTATAGATTAGCTGCTTGCAACACATATTTTACATATTCCATTAATTTGAAAATCTGTCTAATCCAACATCGACGTCGATAGACGTGGCGCAGCGGTCGTGCGTTCTGCGTAACGATCACAAAAGCTAACCTACCAAGTGCGCTGTCGGTACTCAGATGGGTGACCGAAAATGTTTCAACTCGATGTTCCTCTGAGCTTCGGAAGGCGTTAAGCTGGTGGTCCCGGCTGTTGTCGAAAGATGGCAGTCTTAAAAAGTCACGTCATTGGTTAGAAATGGCGACTTGTAAAACTCCGACGCCAGGGTAACCTGTATCAGGTTAACCACTCGAAAAAGAAGAAGGCTTAGTACTTATCCTTACATATTTAATTAGCTTTATCTACTCTCATTACAGCCCTTGTACATGCTCGGCAATTTCGAGTACTTTTGACCTGGAGACGCATTTTTGAATCATTAGAGTTTCAACTCGTGTATGAAATGGCAAGATTCGTATGCGAATCCCTAAAATCGCTATTTTTGAATATTCAATTCATACTCGTGAATTTTGCAATGTGTGGTCCGACCCACTCGTTTCCGATATTCTACCAGTAGAAAATCAAATGACTGACTGACAGTGACATTACAAATTTATAATTTACGTTCCGTTCCCCCGTAACTCATTACCGGTTTTTAAAATCAACGAGTTATGGCTTTGCAGTTTTTATTTTTTCTGCATGAAATGAAAAATTTATACGATTCGAGTTTTAGGGCAACACTGATTTCTAATGATGATTTCTAAAATACGTAAAATTGGCAGCAATTGAAACTAATTTAGTATACGTTTTGTTTTCGTGCATGAATTTGAGATTCACCTCGAATGATTCAAAGATGCGTCTCCTGGCCCTTTTTCAAGACGTTTTCGGTTCGTTCTATAAAAGTTCGCCGGGGTCTTTCCGTCCCTCATCTCCGTTCACTTACGATTCATATTATCGTTACATGACCGAACCATTTGAGCATCCCTTACTCAATTCTACTCTCTAGATCTTCTTTCAAACCATACCTCTCTCTCTCTTATCATGTTATTGTGTAACCTGTTATTCAATTTTACCTCAGCTATACTCCTCAAGGCTCTCATTTTAACCGCATGTATTCTGCTTTCTGTTTTCGCTTATACCGAACTTTCACTTCCATACATCCAGTGTTGGGACCATCACAGCGCCATGCACAGCCAGGCGTGCCTTTACGGTTAACCTCTGCCCGCTGTCCAAAGCCCCATTCACTCCTTCATGTTCCCTACTTCTTCAATACCATACTCATACTCCAAATGAAAGCTTCATCGTTTTATGGTCACCAGTAAAGTATGGAGTAAATTTTAATTTATGTACACTATATACACATATGTGCACCCATACCCCCTTACACAAAGGCACACACATGCACACACAACAGACGATAATATTAAATATAAAGTATGTTCAAATTAGGCACAAACGACCTTCTGTATCTTCCTATAATAAGTCACTAGGACACTGTTATATTTACGGAGAGTGATCTTTAATACCTCAGACACAAGTTCATTAATTTACTAAAAATTTTGGTAATAAGTGCCTTCTGTAATTTTATGATGTGAGGTGATCCTTATCATAAAGTTCTTATAATTATATCGAGGAAAAGAGAAGTAGTAAGCGTGCGAGAATTTCCCTTACATTTACTTTTGCGAATGTGAATTAGAATCAGCTGATGTATTCGATTTGGCTTAAAGCGGAATATCGGCGGCAAAAATTCCGTTTAGCGTGGAGTTGGCTAAGAGTTTATACGGTGGTGGTAGCGCGGCAGCAGAAGGGTCGCTTGGCGGAGTAATGTGGAGGAGCGCGGTGGTGCGGGGGGCCGGCTCCACCGCAGGGACACGCCGCATCACCTCAAGAACAAGCGCGTCAACCAGATCGACGCTGGTCGTGCGCGCGATCTTATTGCTCAGGTGCGCATTGCGCATGAGCTTTTGTTCGGGAGCCTTTAAATCAATTATGTCGATAGACAGCTTGACAATTGCCTTATTCTTCTAGCTATATTTTATTAAATATTTATATTAATTCACGTTTCTATTCATCAATAGTTATTTTCACCTCTCCAGCACGATACGACCGCGAATTTTACTTCGTCAAATCTCGAAGCAAAAACGCTTTTTACGAGCTCCAAACAAGACTTTAACCTCTCGAGCGTCGGCGGGAAGCCCCGCATTCCCACGAAAAAAAGTACCGTTGAGCGTCGGCGGGAAGTCCGGGCGTCCCGCAGATAGTCATGGTCTATAGTTTATTTTTTTAATACTTCAACTCATTTTACCAATAAGCGTGTTTGATATCAATAGATTCTGTGTTCAATGCTCTCAAATACTAAATTATGATTGGTTATCGTGTTCATAGAAAAAGTGTAAGTATTGGTCGTTGAAAAAAAACTGGTGACGCATTTGGCATGTGTGCCGGGGTGTGTTGAGCTGTATTTAATTCTATACTTTTGTTTACAAATACGTATTAGGTATTGTGTTGAATGTTTTATGTCGATAAGTGTATATGCTTGGTGTGTAACTAAAAATAATGTGATTTTGAGCAAGTTTTACATGATTTCTGAATCGTCAAAGTTTGTGTTTTATTTTTTTGTGTATTTTTGACTGTTGGTGAAATTAAATGCTATAAAATGCTGTAAAAAGGGTATGTATTTGTGATTACTTAATTTTAATGGTTAGACAATGTTTCTAGGTTTCTAAAAATGTATAAATCATAAAAAACGGATCTAAACTATATGTTATATAAGCAAAATAGTAAAATACATCAGGTCACTTAAGGTCAATAGGTTAAAGCATCGCCACTCGACGGTATCGATGCATTTTGCCGCGCGACACTCGAGAGGTTAACGTGCAATGTAAATAATTGTAGTGATCTTACTTTTAATTTGTAATAATTATTTTTAAGATAATAAACATATATTATGATGTTGTCTTGTATTTCTCACCTATAACAATTTTCTAGCTGGAGAGGTGAAAAGTTGTATGTTTCACACAAGAGCATTTTTATGTCTCGTGCCTAAATCACTCACTGCGCTCAGTAGTCTATTTGTGAATCACTTGCTAAGCTCGTGACTCAATATTAGACTACTTCAATGGTAGTGGAATTAAAGTCGGCACTCGCAGGAAACATTTTTTGAAAATGCTGTTGGTTTCCTCGCCACCGCTAGAGTGACCTCTTGGTGCGATGGTTTGTACGGGGCTTCGAAGTGTAGTCTTTTCAGGCTTAAAATATTGATTTATTAACCGATTTATACCTAGTCTTGCCATAAGTTCTGTCCCAACTTATATTAGAGTATTTAAAAAGAAATAATATTACTATAGTACTGTTATTTGATATCAATATATCAAGTAGGTTTTATACTATTCATTTCGATCTAACACATAGCTGAGTAAACATGGTATAGGGGTACCACAGAGAATAGAAACGCAGTATTTGCTTTACACTAATGTAAGAAAACACCAGTCGAGATTTACTTTCTAGAACCATTAAAAATAACGCAGAAATTTGTTTACCGGACCATCAAGCGTTACAATTAGTTGTCTTCTATCGATGATAGGCCAAAGGCCGCTTGACCTCGACCAATCAGGACACCAGCAGCTATCAAAGCCGTCAGAGTGAGAGAGAGAGAGAGAATCCGAAGAAATCCGATCCGTTAACAAAAAATCATGGCTAGGGAAATGAAAATTTCTTCATGGTTTATGTCTCGTATCATAAAAGAAGACCTTAAGCTTAGGGCTTATCGAGGAGGATAGGTCAACTTTTGACTGCAACCCTTCGTCACAAACGAACCATGAGAGCGAGTTGTTGCATAGATATGTAGCAGGTGGCCACCGGAAAATTCTCTTTACGGATGAAAACAGTTTTTGGTGTTGAAGGGAAGTTTAACCGTCAAAACGATAGGGTCTATGCACACAATCCCCAAGAAGCTACTGAAATAATTCCAAAGGTCGAAAGAGGCCACCACCCAGGATCTGTGATGCTTTGGTGGGGTGTGTCCTACGAAGCCGTGACAAAGCTCCATTTTTGTGAACAAGGGGTGAAAACACGAGCAACTAACTACCAAAGCGATATTTTAGAGAGGGTAGTTAAGCCAATAAGTAACACTGTGTTCGCTGGTAGACAATGAATCTTTCAACAAGACTTAGCACCAGCGCACAAAGCGAAATCAACCCAGCACTAGTTAGACGTGAATTTGACGGATTTCATCGCCTGTGAAGATTGGCTGCAAGCCCTGATCTGAATCATTTGATCTAATCCCAATATTTTAGAGGAGAAGGCCTGCTTAAAACCTCCTTGAAATAGCTCTAGTCGCTAAAAGCAGACTTAGTGAAGACAGTCGCCTCGATACCATTGTACGTACCGCCATAGATGGCCAGGACGTTTGAATAAATGTGGTCATTTTGAATAGTTTTAACATTTGTGATAATCTACATAGTCAAACGTATAAAATACATACTTTTAAAATTTCACTTCATTGTTTGTATGATGGACAGAATTTATGGCACAACTAGGTAAACATTTAAATAATAATGATAATAAGTAATATAAAATATTGAGTTCGATAGTTTTAATTTCCGAGAAGGAAGGTAAAAATTTATAGTTTTCTTGTGAATTGTATTTTTGAGTCGTGTGATACATTAGGAATGGCTTTTACTTTAAGATCCTCTAATTCAACATTCTTATAAATTCTTAATCTAGATATAGCAAGTAATTTCATATCGCGCCTTTCTAAAAAAGTCAACTTTCATTTCTTATATATTCTAGAATGTATTAATTTCGATAAACACTTAGATTTAAAGGCTCCTAAACAATTTATATCCGCATGAAGTGATTGTTATTATTTGTGTTATTACCTAACTTTTTTGTACTAATTGCATGCATCAGCACAGTATGTGGAAGTTTTCTTCTCTGTTGGTTTGTGATTCTTTTTGTTTCATTTTGTTATGTTTTAGCAACTTTATCGTTATATAATATTCATTCTCGATATGTTTTAATTGTTAATGTTACGTCTATAACACTTATATTTGTTACATGCGTTTTTTCTTACATCGCTTTATTTTAATATAAGATGTTTTAGAGTGTAACGAATGTCCAAGTTGTCGGCTTTCGTTTGTTGGTTGACTAAAGGTTTAGTTACTTTTTTTTATGTCCCTTTTATCTAAGTGACATTCTCGATCCTGTTACTATTTTGAGGCTGAATGACTCTTAACTGACGGCTTTATGTATAACGAAATGCTACCTAAAGCTCTGCTCAACCCTTTTGGAATTATGAGAGTGCAAGAATAAATGTTACACTTTTACTCGTTATGATTTTTAATAGTATTCGTGTATTCACGAAAACGTTTCCTGCCACAGGCACGTATCTCACCATAGAAAGTATTTTTTCTAGTTAAACACTTGAACAAAATTGTTACCATCAAAAAGACCCTACAAGTCCTTATAAATAAAACCTGCTTTCTCTCGCTCTCACAGACATCTATCTTCGTATCTGCGAACGTCAATGTTTCCGGGATTATATCCTCTGTAACTTATCTGACTTAAATCTCTAGTTGACGTGTTGCATGATAATAATGTAAGTTTGCAAATAGAACTGATATTCATTGATGCTTACATATTTATTAGTTTTGTGCTAGTAGATTTTACTACTACTGCTTAAGTTATACACTACAGTTATTAAAAATTTACTTCATTTGTTACTGAACTTTATCTTGGTCTCAAGGAAAGCTTTCAATATTATTTCACTTGCTTCTAGCAACGATATGATCTCTGTTATTAATAACAATGCCGTTTGTTTTGATTCTAGTCCCGATTTCAATTATCATACACCGATTAAGTGTCGGATTTAAATTTTATTCAAATAAAAACACAGATAGCCATCGACCACTATTCGTTACAATGGCATCTAAATTGTACACGTAAGTGCGGACCGTTGTGCGAAAGGGTAAAAGCTGACAGTAAGCCGTGTCGAAATTTCTCACTCGACAGAGAATAGTAGAAACAATGGAGTCGTGCGACTTTTTCACACCCCACCTCAGTTTGCTGCCATATTATCTTAGAGCGGTCCACGGTTCGGGCTTTTGCTCTTGTTTTGTGTTTTTAATCCTAATTTAAAAAGCAGACATATAGTTCTAAGACCGTAGCCCAGTTTAAAAGGTCTGATTGACAAAGTGGCGCGAAATAAAATAACAAATCCGTGCAAATCACTCAGTGTCTGTGACCACGGTGTAGTCGTGGTAATTGTCGGAATACGGCGGGTGTTACGGGCTGATGCGCACGGGCCCTCGACCACAACGCTCGCCGTAGACCCTCCGCAAGACTCGCAGAAATGAGTGCCTTGCACTGTGCCGCTCGCAACAATGCTTCGTGTTCCGCGATTAATCGATAAGTGAAGTGCCGCTTTCTCAATACCAGTGCAGTGTTAAATAAATCGGAAATAAACACCGGCCCTACTACCCACGCCTTATCGATACTTATTAAAATGAGGTGCTTGAAAGTGGCAGGAGGATGGCTCGCCCGGGTGAGATGCGTATGCCAGATAAAACGAACATTCTAAGAAAGATTTTAATTTAGATTCGGCTGCATTATACTTTTGGCTTACTTCGCTTAAGTTTTTAAGCTTTTTCGTATTCGTACTATTTCGCTTTTAGGTTATCTTTGTTAAATTTTTATATACATTCGTTCATTCTACTATTGACAGGAACAATTCAAAGGATCCGCCCGATATTTGAATGTAATTAGTTAAAGTTGTTGACAAGTAGTTTGAAGTAAATTTTAAATGTATGTAACGATATATATAATAGGTAGGTATTTGTTGTAGATTCAGTTGTGCATCACAACTGTGCCTGTTTATAATTGCGCGGATCTATTTTCGAAAACAATGTGGAACAGTGTTTTACAGTTGGTTCTATTACAGGCGATAAAGAAAAGAGAGAACCAAGAGGAACAGAAGACTGATGACGACGAAGCGGTGGAGGATGTCCCCGATGGTAAGTTTCCGTGACTGTTGTTTTATTAGTTGAGAAATTGTTTAGTGAGCAAAGCCATGAAAATCGCTGAGAAAAGAGAAAATCTACAGAGTTGAACAAAGGCCATTACGGAAAAATAGAGGCAGGCAGAATATTAAATAGGAGGATGAACTAAAATCACGAATACTAAGGATAGGAAGGGATGGGGAGCCCTGAAGAAGGTCTTTGTCGAAAGAGAAACAGTAGGCTAAAAAGCTTATTGCGTGTTATAATGGATAGGTATAATAAAACACTTGCAATGTTAACAGTATTAAACAGTTTATTATTATAGTGAGCAAGCGAAGTGACATCGGTAGTGCACGCTCTACCTATGAGATAGCTGGCGATTGCGACATTATTTTACACGGTCGTGACCACACTCGGCCGTCTTACGATCACAAGCGTGAATCGACCGGTACAGTTTGCGACTCTCTCGCGTCACCACACACAAAAGCACAATTGCATTTATATTTTTATGAGAGCTACGTGCCATTCGTGTTACTTTTTGTAAGCCCACAAACAGTTATTGTTCAAAAGGTTTCGTTCTCATATACGGAATGTGTCCAATAATTTGCAGCTTAAATATAATGTTTACAAAAAACTTATTGCGACGCCTAAACAACTACGTCTCAACGTGCATATGTCATGTACAATTTAATTATAGTAATTTTCTCTTCGATCACATCATAAGAGTGAAGACCTCTAATTTCCTTTCTATTTCGATCCGTATTGAAAGATAAGTTGAGTCGGCAGCTGTATATGTGACCTATGAACTTGCTCTATCTCGTAAATTTATAACCTCACGTATATTACGGTGAAATCTACTAAGTTATAGAGCTTCCTGTTTAAAGTCCTGTAAGAGAGAGCGTCGCGGGGAAAGCATTAATCCATATAATTATTTTATGTCGTATAACTATATCATACGTTAGTTATACAGGATGGATCTTAACTATATATCTAGTTTTGATATAAAATGAAATAAATAAGACGTAACTTAGAAATGTTTAACTTATGTTTTAGAAACCACAAAAAATGGAAATTATAGTGGTACGTATATCACTTTCAAAATTTTTTGAAAGTGAGATGCCAGTGACTTCCACCAGCTTGTTGACATTAAACGTCGAATAGCTAATTTACAAAAAATATGTTGACAAGTTTCAATTGGTACGGTGTTTATTTTCCTCACAATATTTGGTTTTAACTGATCTATTGTTGTCCGAAAGATCAAGATCTCCTTAAGGCTCATAGACACTGTAGCACTATTTAAAGTGGCACAATATTGTTGAAACCAGGTCCTGGTATTGTACCCTTGAAATTCTTAATTGGTGCCATAAACTCCTTAAGCATTTAATTACAAATACAGTTCTCACTCTCTACCGTCATGGTAACGCCTCTTTCATTTTCAGAGATGTAAGGGCGAATTGCAGCTCACATATCAGCTGTTCAATACAAAAGTGCAACACCTATGCAACCAAAATATATGGAAAAACTGATTTTTTAGGTCAATTCATTAGTTTCATATTTGGGGTAAACTTGGGAATTATTAGTACTTAGTCTTTTTTTAAATGGCATTCTGTATAGAGGACGTTGTTGCTTCTGTCTGGGATTACGATACGAAAATGTCAACTTTTCATACAATTAAACTGACTTTTGGTTCTTAATAACCCCAAATAGTAGCGTAGCAAAATGAACAGTTCGACGTAACGCCATATTAAAGAATCCTAACCTTTTTACGAACGGTGAGATATGTGCTCGACGCGGGATAGGGTAGCAAAACGGTTTAACCATATTATGGTCTGTTAGCATAGCCGTTGACGGTACATTCGTTTCAAAATCATCATAAAATAATTGTTTGCATAATATACCCAACACCACTCCCTTGAACGGCTCATTAGCGACTAAAAATTCCATGAATTGGTGCGTCTGATGATTCCTCCCGCTCCGTACGCCTGACAGCTTAAGTACATGTACGATTCAAACGATAAGATACTTCTACAGGAGAGTGCTCCAATTTCGTGCGAATATCAGCCGTGTCCTACTCATCTTAGTATTTAATTATTTATGTAATAATGCCGCTCCATTATGAGAAGTGCAAATATTGTGAGCAATAAAAAGGGATATTAACCGCACAATGTCCGCTTTGTATAAAAATGGTATCGCAATCGTTATCAGCTTATCTCCCTTGCTCGGCGCACCGTTTCGTAAAGCGAAGCCCCGCAGTTTTACACTCACCTGTGCCGAGTTCGCTTACGATTCTATCACCCTGTTTAGTGAAATTTAATAATCGAGTGTTCATGTCGCGTGATATACTACATACCGACTGTAGTACACTGAATTCATGATCTGTGACCAAGCAGAGATATCTACTTAGGTGCTGACTAACAACCGATATGAACGCATTTTATTAGTAAGAAAACGTATTGCACGGACGCTTTTCGCGCTAACGATTATTTAGTACCCAGTTTGAAAGTCAGTGTTGTGCTATTTGTGATGTGACCAAAGTGCCAGACGTAATGTTGTTTGGATGTGCAATACATTAGTTACAACAAATAATTACTTTGAAAAGTAATTAGGTGTCAATTATGAGAACATGCGCATAGTAGAAACGTTGTTCATTTACAAGTGTTGTCTGAAGGTCGTGTTATTGTTACGGATTTATGAATAACGTACTCGCCGTTCTGAAACGTGTACTTGGTAATATTACCGCCTCATACGGAAGTTTGGTTTTGCTCCGTTTACCCTAAAATTGTATAGTATATCCTCTATACTTAGGCAGACTAGTATTTCTCTGTTACTTTCTCGATGCCTCCACCACTGGCAACACAAATAGCTATTCCAACTGCAACAGTCTTCGTTATTTTTAACAAAACTATGAAGATCTTAGATTTATAAAGTCAAGAGCCTTGATTACCTCCCACATTGTTATAGTCATTGTTTAGACTTCCGTATATAAATCAAATATTAAATCGTGGCAGACAATCTTTTTAACACCTCGTCATATTGTGTCGAAATATTTGCGTTCTCATCTGATACATGTTAATACTTATCAGTGAATAATGGCTTAATTTATCATATACTCATAGCTACCATAATTATGTCTTAATAATTTTTTCCATTGCTCTTTATGTATGCTGATGTGGAAGTATGTGAAAGGTTGTGTATTTAAGCATAAGTAGATTATCCTAAAGTAAATATCCTTGACCTAGTAATTTTTCCACACACGTAACAGTCCAAGGTAGATATATTCAAGAATTATAAACGTGATACTAATACTGATTGGAAGAAAACAATTGCCAGTAACACAATTTTATGACTAAGATCTTAGCAGAATTCAACTTTGCTCCTCAGGGAATCAACTTGGTACATATTTGTTTACGATAATATTATTGAAGTGACATTATCTTATCTTCCTTAATAAAAACGATTCTTCATAGTCTCAGTTAGTGTTGCACAGTTGGAAGAAGTGTACACAGTGATTATTGTTATTTTTCGTTTCTCGAACTCGCTTAGGTATTTGTTGTTCTTTGTTCCTTGTTTTCCTGTACTTAGTTATGTCAGATCGTTCTCCGTTGTTATTGTAGAAATTCAAATTATCTTGACCTCAATGTCGCGAGCCCGCAAATTATTTACTCGGTGATTTCATCGAACGCATACCTTCCATGTTTCTTTTTTTTAAGACGTTTAGGTTTTCGTTTATTATAGCTACAAGATACAACCTGATCATGGTGACTAATTTCAATAAATTAATGTGCTACTGATTCTTTACTAACGAGTTTAATCAACTTGTTTCATTAAGTGTATAAATGCCAAACCGTTTACATATTATATTGAAGGAATAATGATTATTTACATTCTACCTAAGTTATCAGTAAATATTTGTATACTTTAGGTTTGAATGAAGCAAAAACTAAAAGCCAAAAAATGAAGTCATGAATGACCTGTCAACCATCAGTTTTCACCAATCAATTTTTTAGTGTTGTTTTCCATTACGTGCCCGGAGATTGACAGAACCTTTGTCTTAAAGTCGTGTTCAGGTTTTGTCTTAGCTATTCTATTCTAACCTCAATTAATTCGCACAGTTTTGTTCCCATGCTCGTGGTCATTACATCGGACATTACTCAAACCTCATGACTGCAAGAAGAGCGCTCGAAAGCACTTTCTTTTGTGATGTTGAGTAATAAGCGCTGTAATTTATAATTAATCTGTTGTGTTACGATTAGAGATAGTATTTTTAAATATTAAAGCGTTCAACTTGTTAGTGGGAGTTAAGAGATAGGACAAGATTAATTGTGTAAATAAGAGATACGGATTTTTGCACCAGTGATCAATTATGAAAAATAAAAGACTGGAGTTAAAACTAAGTGTTCGTGGAGATGGTCCTCTAATGCGAGACAGTTCAAGAAGCAGCATTAGAAGTAATCGTAGCAATGCAAGCACTGGTAGTTCAAACTTGCCTGTCAGCGAGATATTCGCTACTGACCGCTTCACAGCAATACCACACAATACACCGTTTGATATCAACGACAAATACCGCAGGAGGCCAATTCAATATGGTTATCCTGCGCAAAGTTTGCCAGTATTAGACCAATACAATCAATCCGGACAACAACAAAGCTACCAAGATTTTCATAGAAACAATCCTTATGTTGACTATGGAGAATCACCGAGGAGTATCAGGCGACCGCAATATGCACCTGTTATTATGGAGGAACCTGGATACAGACCAGTTTACCAAGATCATCCGGGATACACTTACGCTACGCTGCCACGTGCGCCGGTGAATTATGAACAATACAGAAACGCCCCTAATTCTGGCCATAGCACTTTACCGTCGAGATCCAGCTTGAGGAGGGTTCGCATCAGCAACGCGCAACCTATCGTATTCGGTTACGGTACGTGATTGTGATTCATTGATCATTATTTCAGTTGATGTTTTTATTTTTCAACAATTCACTGCGAACTAATTAATCTAACTCCAACAGTTTTAATCACTTAACTTAATAAGATTACAAGTTTAATAGGGGAGAAATTAGCTTTAATAGAAAGTCGCTTTGAATAGAAAATTATCTAGCCGTTAGCTAGCGGTAGATCACATTGTATCTGTAACTCCCTACCGTCAATTTTCACTTTCAGTTCAGATTCTGCTTTTTGTGCAGCAGGCATGTATGAGCATAATTACACTATACATGCACATATTTGGTTAATGTCTATATGTGTAGTAGGTAGGTACGCATACAAATAATGCCTCTGGGTTATTGACAAAGATAAAATAACATTGATATTTGTAACCTCCTCCGTAGTCTTGAAATGAAATGAAGAAGCTCTTTAATTAATTGGACTTTGCTAAGTACTTTTAAATCGCTAAAGCTCTACTACCATTTCGGGACGAAATAATTATTTTACTTAAATAATTATGCTGAGATGGAAAAGAAACGACGAAAGAAACTTTACAGCTTACAATATCGTAATGATTTCAAAACATCGTTTCAGTCAATAGATATATCAATATTAGTAAATTAAATTTTAAAATGCGTAAAGTTTGGGCAGATTTTACTCCCACGCATTGGATAATTTATCTTGTAATAGTTTTTTTTTACATAATTTAGTTTTTACATCTTTTTTTAAAAAAATTTAGTAGGCAAATCTCTAATATTCTTAGGAAGCTTATTGTAAAACCGTATACATTTTGGAATTTCGTTTGCTTACCAGAATTAGATTCAGAGGTCCGGGTTTATCCTTAATTGAACCCAAAGTACTTTGTTTGTTTGTTAGTAGGGCTTGTTTTAAATCCCTCCTGGCTTGCTATTACCGTCTTATCAAGGTATGTCGCCATAACAATGTGTTAACAAATTTTCCGTTTTCCGACATTTAATCGTAAGATCAGCCAGCCAGTTCCCTTGGTGGTTGAGGGTTCCGGGTGAAACTCCCTTCTATCTTCGGCCGTTTCGTCATTTACAGATGAAAGCCAAGAGATTTCCTGTCAATAATAAACATAATTCAAAAAGTCGTGGGTAGTCAATAGTACGTTTTTGTATGCAGTACCGAAGAGTTCTCATTATTGAATCTAAATTGAATGGTGTACCAGCAGATAATAATTGTAAAGGATTTTTTTCTATTTATTTTTAAGTACTTTTATCTTAGGCCTTTCGTGAACTTATAGTAGAACTAGCGTCGGCCTTACCCCCTTAGGGGTGGAATTTCCAAAAATCCTTTCTTAGCGGATGCCTACGTCATAACATCTACCTGCATACCAAATTTCAGCCCGATCCGTCCAGTGGTTTGGGCTATGCGTTGATAGATCACTATGTCAGTCAGTCAGTCACCTTTGAGTTATATATATTTAGATAGCCAAACTTCTAAGCCACAGACACTAAAATGTTATTTTCGGAAAAAACTCGCAGCAGAAAAATAAATCAAAATATAAGTCTGGCTTCTTCCGCGACTAGCTGAGCATGAATGCTGTAAAATACGCCAATGTGACATTAATTTTAAATTGGTTTATGAACGTCTCTTTTTTTCTGAAACCAGTCTCAATCAATTGTTAGTTAAAATTGTCAGTTTATTTAACATTTTTACACCTACTTACTTGATTGCATTATCAGCTTTTTTGCTATTACTTTCTCACTCCTTACGAATCAACATAACCATTTGTTGCAAGCGATAAATTGCGCTTTATGCCCGTTTTCAATTCTCCTGAATGTAGTGCTAAACTTTAACAAGTGACACGCAACGTTCAAATATCGTTTGTTAGAAAAGTAATCGTAAGTATATTTACCTACTGTAATGCTTCGTGCCAAATTAGTTTGCTCAGTGATTACTTTCGGTCTTCTTCACACACATTATAATCCAATTAGTTAAATTGGATATCATAATAGCTAAGTTATCGCATTTTCATCATGTGTACTCAATAGATTTTCGTGACGTAACTGTGTTTACTGCCTTATTTATCGGAATCGTCTAATTTATCTTGAGAAGCTCTCAACCATGTCACGGTCATTGTCAAATCCTCAGCGAGAAAATTACATGGCATTATGTTTGACTAGCGTTTGAATATCAAGTCATTACAGTCTATTTGTTAGAGCAAACGGAAATGGTATAAGAATCTCGCAGTGCCCATATTTAAACATCTAATTCTTTAGTAACATGCTCATTAGTTATCACTCGACTTTTCAATGCGCGTTTTTATGCGTGTGTACGTAAGTAGGCCGACGATACGAACCCTCCCTCGGGAGGGACAACAATAGCTGGTGCAGGCTTTCCCCGCGCTTACTGGTGCGCTCTATTGAACCCAGCCAATATCACCTAGGCGATCCTGGTCAGTTATTCTCGAGCTGGTATCATGTGATACACATCTTCATTATAAAATAAAAATTGAGTCGGATTTTCGTCGAAATGGCAACCACAAAGACCGCTGTCCGGGGTGTTATGTGTGCGATTATGGAGTTCACCTTCAAAGCAAGTAAGATTCTGTTCAGTTACTATGCTGCCTCTTTGAGATCTCATATTATATGTTTTATAGACTACATAGAGTATCCTCAAAAATATTTTTATTTCCATTAACTTGGCAATGTCACGAGAAAACTTAGAAACTGTAATTGAACTCACTGGAATATAAATCCATGTAATTCGCTGTCATGACAGGGAACCATTAATAAATATTTTGATAGTAAATCACCGCATATATCTTTAACGTTTATTCCTTACACCGTTATGACTGTAGTTTTGCATCTTTTAAAACAGTTAACTTTCAAAACATACCATATTGGTATGTGCATAATTTCTCTCTAGATTAAAGCTCGATGACGAATCAATATTTTAGGTATTATGAACGAAATAAAAATATTTTAATTTGTTAACTGCTTTCTATAGCATTCAATAGTTGAAAGTTCTTTGACGACCTTTGCGTTAAGTTTTTGATACGGATACAGTTATACAACCTCCAACGGTCACAATAACAAACTAAATGTAACAAAAGACTGACAAATAATATCCTACTCTACTCTTCTCGTTGTATAATGGTACTTGGTATCTGATAGAAAGTCCAATGAGCGCGGTATTCAAAAACGCTATTTAAACCGAATGGATAACAAAATAACAGATGAGCTTTCGTTGCTAAGCAGTCAGAAGGTGCGCGCCAGGGTTGCCGTGCACCAGAGTTCGTGCACCGATGCCCGATAGAAAAGGAGACGAGCACGATTGACACTAGTGAACTCGTAGCTATGTTGAAAATAACATCTCGCTCTGCTGCAGGCATTCACACTGCATAAACTTTAAACACAGGTATCACGAAGAGAAGCGTAAAACGATTTTGTAACCTTAGGGATCTGTCAGTCATGGACATGAGTGTAATTACTAAGTTTTACTTTCGAAACGCCATAAATTAATGTCATAGATTGTAATTTGGAAGATGTTATTACAATGTTACCTGCGTAACACCTTTCTCTATATTATAATTATTGCTGGTAGTGTACTCACGTTTTTCTTTTGTATTATCAATCTCCATGCAATATCCGCATCTAAACATTGTGAAAGTCCTTTTTGTAATGTTTTTTTTTAACTTGGTGACTGAAAATATAAATAATGAAGTTACGCCTCTTATAAAATGACTGAAGGTGTGCTTAGACAATGTTGCTTCAGATATTATCTTGCTTTATCTATCAATTTCTATTTACAACTTATCTTAGACAAGTAATCTGAACAGATTAACTATTATATCATTTTTGTTAAAGCTAATCGCTCCTAATTCATTCTATCCGTCTCAATCAATCTCCATGTAATAATCCTCGGAGTACGTAGAGTTTCTCTCATTTTTGCTTGAGAGGTTACATTAACCACAGCTGCCCTGCAAATAGACAATCATTGGAGCGCAGGAAGCTGTGATCTGCGGTTTAAATTTATGCTGCGGGCGCAGATCTCGAAAGTGAACCTGTGAAATGAGTTACTGAAGCGCGTCGACAACATGATACCCTGCGAACACGATAGCCAATTTATTATAATTACTTTGCACTTGTATGTATCTAATCCTCGTCTGTCGGGGAAAATCTTAATGCATATTATATCCTCGTCTAATAAATTAGTCGAGGATATAATCTGCATTAAGATTCATCTTATGCCCATGCAAAATGCTTCACGTAACAAGTTTTAATGGAAGAAATGGACATTTCCGCATTAATGTTCAGAGACTTAAAAAATGTATTTTCATAGTGCTCAGATTTTAGCAACATAAAATGTGAATAACATCTGCTTATGCTAGATTCTGAATAATTTTGTGTCAGACCCACCTACGGGATAACTGCACCAAGACATAGAATTCGCAAACATTTTATGCCGTTATAAAAACGTCATATGTTATTTGAATGCTACTGAGTTTTGAGAACGGGTTTTCATATTTTCGAAGTAGGTCTTGCGTCCATTTAGTCGATTGTTGCCGTATCTAATTGGCATCCTTGCATATATTAAATGGCACCCCACAAGGCGTGCGTACTGAGTGTTATATGTAGATCACTTGTCGGACTGCTATTCGAAAGCTGAAACGCTATGCAGATATCCTGCTTAATAATCCACTTTAAACTGAAAGCCATATCCAGGTACTGCACGAGGTTTCTAATTTTCTCTGACAAATAGTACATCGTTAGAACCTCGAAGTTAGGTCGTTAATTATCCAGACGTTTTGTGCATATAAATCGGATTTTGTAGATATTTTAGTTGGAGTATTTTGTAACTGTCAGCAATCTTATTTACCTGTTAGTGAAATTTCGCAGTTTGTTCTTTAACAAATAACTTGACATATCCGAAGGCAAAAATATAATAAGATTTTTCTTGTCATGTAAGCATATCGATCAAATCAGTAATGGAAAGTGGTCTCGTAACGATCAAATACAGTTTAGATGCGATCTATCTATGCCGATAATGGGTAGGTATCAAAAGGGTAAAAATAAAAGGAATTGGTATGCGCCGGGTTACGACTTTCTATTTTTATTCGAGCGGAGAGGTCGCGGGCGCCGGCGCCACAGCCTCCGAGCTTGGCATCTAGCGGGTTGTTGCGCGCGCATTCCGTCATCGCATGCGCCCCGGGCAGCGCGCACGCACGCGATACACCAGTTCCAAAGTGCTCGCGACTTGTTTGTTTTGATTAGATCAGCCCAAATATACCGCTACAACACCTTACTGGGAAGAGTTGTACCATCTCGTCGTTCTGAAATTGGACAATGACCTATCCGGAATGCGTTAGGGGAACTACCGGCGTGTGCTAGTTGATTGATATTAACCAGTTGCTATAGTGGCCGAAGCTTTATTAATCTAAGGATATAACACAGTTCAGGAAGTAGCAGTTTACTAACAAGGAAATGGGCGTTTTAAGACGGAAAAAGCGTAAGTTCACTTTCCTTGTCAATAGCTATGAAATGGACTTTAATTAGACATTTCCTTTAGTCCTTCCGTACCTAAGCAAATGATTGCAAATATTACTGCAGCTTGTTATCGATTATCGATTCATGGTTGTAAATATTTGTGTAAAAATAACTAAAACCTGTGAACAATTTTACATCCTACTAATATTATAAACGCGAAAGTTTTTATGGATGTATGTTTGTTACTCTTTCACGCAAAAACTACAGAATTAATTTTAATGAAATTTTACAATAATATAGCTTATACATCAGAATAACATATAGGCTATAATTTATACCAATCCGGAGCAGACGAAGTTGCGGGTAGAAGCTAGTCTTTAAATATTTTTTTCACTAAATTAAATTTAAATGTAATGGGCAACATAAATAAACCACGAAAATAAATTAAACTAGATAAATTATAGGAAACTATCTACGAACGGATATCGTGATTTGCAATGATTGTCAATCTTAAAGATTTATTGCTCTTCGAGGAAATTACTTATCCTCATTATTTCTATGCAATTTGTTTTTCTTTATAACTCAATTTAGCAGTTGTTTCAGGTAATCTTAGAAGAGTTTTTTTATGATTACATTTTAATTTGAGTGCATTAATTTGCTTAATTATATACTTAATTCTCTTTCTAACTGATGATAATTATTATATAAATTAGTAGGAATACTTTATGTACGGAATTTCTAATAAAATATTTTTATTACTAACTTTAAAATTAAAAGTTTTCTAACGTATATAATTATAAGTCTAACTTAATGCATTTAAATTTAGAATTAATTTAATTTTAAACGAATTTATTAATAATAATTACCATTTTTTAAATATCCAGCAGAATAGACTATGGTTATAATTGAACAAGATTTCATTGTTAAATGAAACAATGAATGTGTAATTTACTTGGTAAATATAATGAAAGAGGCGTTTCGCGTTCAATGGGTCGTCATTAAATGCTTTTATGTGTTAGAACCAGAATGTTTATGTGTTACGTGTATGCGATGCGGTCATCGCTACATATTTGCTTGAGAGCATAGTAAGGCCGTAGTAAGGTCACAGACATACGCTACTGTTCGTGCGTTTAATGTTATTGTTTTTATGCAAATTCTCCAAAAAAATGTCAGCTTTCCAGGCATTTTATTTGAATCTCAGTAAACAAGACTGTATAGTTTTTATCAAATCATTAAAATTAAGATCGTGAAGTGACCAGAATCCTTTTATTCTAATTTTGTTCTATACAACATGACGTCATCAGATGAAACCACGGATTTATTATTTTTTAACTACCTAAAAAACATGTAATATTTTTATTCCTTTAATTTTTCTATGGAAATGGAAATGTCTCTGTTACGATTATCAAACTACAAAATAATTATTAGTATTGATTGTCGTGAACTGTACATTTGTTGTGAACTGTTCCAGAGCATACTACCATCAATTCATCTCTACAAAATCTGGAGAGTACTCTTCTTTCTTGTTGCGAGTATTCATTCGTATAAACATTAATATGGAAGAAAAATTGTTGTATGTCATGAAGATTTTGATAAACATAATTCAACTCTTGTTTTAAAGCAGTAAGCTCAGTTACAAAAGGTGTAGTTTTATTCAATAAATAGGGATTGTGTCGTTTTGTTCGATAACGATATCATTGCACAAATGGATACAATACCTGACTGTTGAAATATTAGAGTTCTGATCATCAGAAATACAATTTATCTTACGTTCCAAATTTAATCGAATATAGGACGAAATAGAGTGTGCACTTACTGTGACTTCTCAAATCTATGTTCAATTATGCTCTTGAAGTTACCTAGAGTCTTCTTATAATGTTACGTCAACTTTACCACACCTCTCTTGATAATGTTTGTTCCATATCGTGCTTGATATCGATGTTGGTATTTTTCAATCACTTATCTTTAAACACCATGAACATTCGTCACGTTTATTGTAACTTGAATATAATATTTATTTACTTATTTCATATTTACGTGTGCTCAATAATTTTATATGAATTTGTTGGCATACTCTTTTATAACATTGTAAGTACATATTTGAGTATGTAAACATCGTTTAGTAACTTAAGGATATTTTTTAAGTTCAAATGCCATTTGGACAAGGTGCGGCATTTATATGTACTTGAATCTATTGATACTTTTGTAGGGTCACATTAATTTTAATCTTGATAAAGTAGTGATGTCATCGAAACCTTGAGTATGTTTTGGAAATATTTATAAATAGTTGTCCATCTATGATTTATAGGATTTATTAAATTTGTCCTTTATGTAATTTAGACAAAGTCAACTTATTAGGTACTATTACAAGAATCATATCTATATGTAGAATAAAGTGTATCTATATGCACAAGTTAAATAGTTATGTTTGATAATTTTATAATTCCTCAATAGGAAATGTGGCCGCTACTATTTATAGTCAGGAAAACAAGCAAGCCGAACCTCTTCACCTTTGACATTCAATTAACTTGTTGACATAAACCTTACATTTCCAACAACTACTTAATTTGTCTACACTCGTATGTGCAGACTACATATTGTCATGGCAAATGTATGGTGCCATAAAGGAGGATTGAAACGATATGTTCAAAAAAAATTAAGAGTCGGAGAAAACTAGATAGTAGAACTTTTGCAAAGGGCATTACGATATTTTTGCCTAACTATCCTAGCCTCAGGTAGACTCTTTTTTCAAAAGATACTTCTGCATTAAAAAGAGCTATATTGCTTGTTTATAGTACTATAGTGTTATTATAATTTCGCACTGTTTCTAAGTACCTGTTGTAAGCGTACAATAAGAGTATGTTTATAAAAAAATAACCATTTCAAATGTTTAACATTTTTGGACGATTAGCGACACTGAGTTACGTTTTGCTGTACGATCTCGTGGTCGTCCCTGTGTTTACTGTGCGGCAGTGAAACATTTACACCTATTAACTATCGCCAACAGCTGTCATTAAATCAGATTGCCTGGGTTAATTTAACTTAACGGCCCGCCACCCAGCTTTTACTCATCATAACTGCAATTTCTTACATTGCTACTGCATTTCCCTTATTAGTTTAATCGCTGGAGTAGTTTGAACTTGATATCGCAGATTACAAATTTATCTTCAGAAGATCTTGGGCTTCGATAAGCTTTGGCGCTGCACCTTCACCAGCAAACCGATTTCACCTGTCCGGTACGATGCAATACGACCAAAACACCATAATTTCTATAAATAGCTTTTGCAGATAAAATAAGACTACTGTTAAACGAGAGTCACGAGGCTCAGTGTAAACTATCACGACTCTCCTGGGTACAATAGTTACGTTGTTATTCTATTAAGGTTACCCGGGGGTGAAAGTATCGCATCTGATTGGCTATTGTGGTGCACACAGGACGAGCCGCTGCTGTTCTGGATCATGATTTCACTCCAGCCCATTCATCCATCTTGACAAGTTGATTGTCGTGCGAAAGCACCTAGCAGCTATACGATCATTTGTTATTCTATTCTCTAGTGTTTGCTTTGTTGATTGTCGTAGAGAAACGAACTTAGATCGGAAATAGAAACGCACCATTTATTAACGTCATCGCGTTTATTGTTTAATATTTGTCTGATTTTGCTAGATCTAGAAACCACTGATTGACATAATCCATCACTTTTACAAATTTTTTATAGCAAAAAATGTCAGCATTTTTTTTTACTAAAAGCGATTTATCTTTAGTAGGTAGACTACTTGGTTCTTTTATTCTAACCTTACGAAATCGTTTAATCGATTACCGTCGTTACATGTCCGAGAAAGTCTAATGGTATCTTTTATTCTGATAAATGTTACGCTATCACGTTAGATCGTGACAATGTAATGTAGTTTAGTGTTCGTGATAGTTCGAAGTTACAATGTTGACCTTGTAAATGTAATGTCATAATGTGAATTACTGCATCCTTGCGATACATTAGTTCACGTAATATGTGATCGCGGGGTCAGTAATTGTCGGCGCTGGCACTTTACGCCCACCACCGTTAGATGAGGACGGGGCCTTGCATAATTCTTTTTCCACGAGGAGATGTTTCGTGGCCATTAAAATAGTCGTTAGTTAATTGTGCGTTCCTTACATGTGTGCCGGCATAGCACAGAACGTTTTCTTTTTCTCATGGGAATAAGTGCAATCTTGTTTTACAATTAGGCTAATCCTTATTTTCACTTCCTTTCATTAATTCAATTATTCTTGAAGAAACTTTCATGATAATTATATGGATGTTATTCTGCGACCTTACACTTGACTGGTATGACGTATATTGCTCAAGTGCTCGATGTTCCGAAACAATGCATCCAATGTTGTGTTAATGAGAAACTAATAAGGTGGTTCGTTATGAACAGATCGTGACGAATGCGTTTAGCGAGATAGGGATGAGAAAAACAAAGTTATCTTTATTTTCATAATGCCAACCTCTTCTAAATTATATGTTAAAAATGTGTAAAACGGGTGAGTATCAAGTATAACACAAGGACAACACACGCACACACAATCTCGCACACTCAGACATATACGCACACATGCATTTGTATACACATACACACATATACAAATACACACCACATATACATACACACACCGCAGACATATTAGCAGTGAGAAAGGATAAGAGCATCATATTACTTGCTTGTTTAGTATTTAACGGTCGTAACTTAGTTAAGTAACTAATTGTTAAAAGAGCGGTTCTTCCTAACACAGGCGATGTTTTGCCTAAAGGGGAGTACCCACACCTAATATTTGTAATAGACTAAGTTACTGAAATAAAATATTTTGTATTTTGTATTTTTGTATTTTGTATGTTATATTATGTTTACTGTTATCTGAGCTACTGTATTGTAATCTAAGGATAATAGTTGCTATCGGCGATCGGATGTACATCCTCTTTAATAAGAACAGGTTTTGACCGAATGCCACCTGCTCTGTTACACAGAACCTGGAATATGCCACACTCGGGATATTTTAAGTTTACGATCAATACACCCTCCCACAGAGCTAAATGTGCGTCGTAGAAAAATGTAATGAATTTCACGTATTGATTTTATATAGACAAAAGAAAGGCTGCAAATGAAATCCATATCTTTCTATTACATGTTAGACAGTTTTCTTGTCGGCGGCAATAAAACGGAATTCACTGTTATAGCGTGAGATTTATTTCGAGAATTCTAAGTCTACCGTGACGTAGACTGTTTACCACGACGAATACGAATACGATTTGGGATAGAACTGGCTACCCTTTTACAATTACCGTGACCGGCACTGCAGTCGCCATACTTTTCATTGACTGGTGCTCGTCCAAATTTAAAGCTCTACTTTTCTTTACTTAGGTTTCAAAAATTTCTTCAGCCTTGCCTTGAGTTCAAAATATACAATATTCCAATAATGCTGCATAGTGTAGTGTATTGTTTGTTAGTGGTTATCTAGTATTAAACATGAGTACAGGCACCTATAAAGAAAATTAATAATACATTTCCGCCTGAGAGCCTATTGACCGCTATTGTATCCCCTCATCCCAGTCTGTCTCATATTACGTACACGTGAAGTTCAAATGGTGCTTCGGTTAATTACGCAGCTGACATATTTTTCTTTGAAATAAATTCTAAAAACTTAAAAATTTTGGATTACTATGATTTCAGTTGGAACATTGATTTCGTTATTAACTTAATCTAAGATGCAAGGGTCAATAGTCGAGATTATTAAACGTATGCTATCGACTAATAATTAATTGGCTACAGTCATCAATTCATCATACTATTCTGACATGGGCTCTTCGAACAGTAAATTACTATAAACATTTCTCTACGCTTTTTAGACTTGCCAAGATATAGAAAAGGCGTTAACTCTTAAAACACACAATATACATAAAACAATAAATTACAATCTTGTCTAGTGGCTTTTCACAACACTTTAAATAGTTTATGAGGCTTTTATACTTGGATTAATATGAAAATAGCTTTATTTGAATTTAGAAAGATGAGTTAAAGTTTATGTTTGAGTATTGAAATCTTACTAATACTTGCATGTTTTTTTTCATATTAGGTGAATCCGTGTCTGATAGAGCCGAAAGCGAGGTGCGAATAGTGAGCGATCAAAGATGCATCGAGGTCCGGATTGCTCGGGCAGCTGGTGGGTTAGGGCTGAGCATAGCTGGTGGAAGAGGCTCTACGCCGTACATTGGTGATGATGACGGGATCTTCATATCGAGAGTGACTCCTTCTGGACCGGCATATAACGCTGGACTTAGGGTAAGTGAATTATTTCAATGTAAGTAAGTACAAAACTTTCACTAAACACCATAAATTTATTTAATTTCAAAGAAATGTACAAGTCATTATTGTGTACTATAATTTGCACATTAATAAACTCCCCATATTACCGAATGCTTAGGTACCGCTTAAATTATATGATAGCGAAATGTCAAACGGATGTAATTTTGCCTTTTTTATGTTAATTGGTTGACAGACAGCGGTCTGCCTCGTAAGCAGCCACCGTAGCATTAGACGCTTGCAACATTGACTTGACTTATTTACCACATATCCCCTTCAGTCTTCATTTGTAATGTTTGCGATTGAACCATTTTAATTTAGGTTATAGTAAAGACGTGGACTGCTGATGTTTCATACGGCTAGCTGCACCAAGTGGCATCAAAATTGACAGTGTGTAAATTGCACCTAACTGAATAAATAAATTTTCAGGTTGACTTTACGCTTAAGAATTTTGCAAAAAGTAATATAAAAAAGTTCATATAAATGGGTTTTCCATTTCAAAATACAGTATTTTTTACCCACCATCCCCGCATCCCCCAGACCGGGTTCCAATCTACCCTACGCCGTCACTGCAGATATGGCTTTATGTGTAACAAAATGTTATCTACAGTTTTGTGATTATGAGCGTGATAAGGTTAGGTTGAAAATCAACCAAAAAGGGTTGAGCAGAGCCTTAGGCAACATTCCGTTACACATAACGTCACATCTGGCAGTATGGGTCACACAGTGCCTCCAAATAGTGACAGGTTGCCAGCCTGTCACCTACATAAAAAGAGCACCAAAACTAAAAAGTAACAGTTCTTCAGTAAACAAAAGCCAACAGCCAGGACAGGACAGATGTTGCACTCAAAATGATCCCAGCAGTACGAGTAAAAATTGGGGTAATCTAAACAGCTGTTGTCTGAAAATGCTGGAGTAAAGAATTTTCTAAATTTGTTACAAATTTTCAGGTGGGCGATAAGGTACTGTCTGTAAATGGAACATCAGTAGTGGAGGTCGACCATTACTACGCAGTGGAAGTGCTTAAAGCTAGCGGACCTACTTTGACACTGGTTGTCACTAGGAACTCGCCGTATTCGACCAGGTAACTTTTAATCCTATAGTACTTGTAATTCTTATACACGGTGGTTTTTCATTAGTTTTGGAGCAGTAGCCCTCTGCATATTCTTAATATCAGCCTTTATAATTCGACCCACTGCTGGGACACAGGGCCTCTACTTGTCACAGGAGGTTTAGGCAGTAGTCCACAACGCTTGCCCAATGCGGATTGGTGGACGGAGTATAAGGTGATCACCCCTTTACTGATCCATTGGTCGATTCTACAACACCCATTGGGAGAAATGGGGTGATACTATTCTAATCTGCCGGCATATCATGGCTGCATATTAAACGTCATTAATTAGTTAAATTAAATATATGGGAAGAGCGAGAGTGTGCGCGATTAGACTCGAAGCGTTACTATGTGATCTCGATCAATAAACACTTTTGCAACTTTTGTATTTTGGATACTCCCCGCGATGCCTTAGAGCCAACGTGTACTTGTGAGTTTTAGTCGATCGATAGTTTATTCAATATCTTAAGACGATCGCGATTTTAACTAACGGCCGTCAGTTAGATAGATTATGTTTTTTTTAGATTTGTTTATTAATTTTAAATTTTGTGTACATATACAAAGTTTCGAAGAGCTTATAATATCGTCGAACCATTAGTAAAATAAAACTTACACATCTTTATTTCATCACATTGTGCTTTCTAGCATCTGTACTAGAACGATCGATCAACTGTTTAGTTGCAAGTGTGCGCACGTTCATACTTCGCCGTACCCTTAGTATGAGTTTTGATAGTTTTCGAGTTCGATTATACGTATCGTCTCTTTTCATACATTGCCCACTGTTTCTGATAGTTTACGCTAGAGGCGCTAGTGGGCAATGTATGAAAAGAGACGATACGTTTGACCGAGCTCGAAAACTAACAAACTCATACTAGGGGTACTGATGGTGAGTTGGTCGATAGTTGGGCGTTAGTTTTATAGAATGCAGTACTTCATGCATATTACGTGATCAGCTGATAGTCGTTCGACAATTTGGTTGAATAGGGATCGGGCAATGGTTTGCGATAGTTGGATCGTGCGATTTTTTTATTGTTAATGCACGAATCGCCAAATAGTTCTATACGAATTTCCTGATTGATCAAACTATCGGCCAACAAAAAAAATCACAAGTGCACGTTGGTTCTTAATCTTGTATAAGAATATATATTAATATTTTTGTATATAAAATATATTTTGTTTTCAAAACCAATAGAAAAGCACTATGAATGTATTGGTATTCATTATGACGTGTTTTTCTCATTGTCACCAGAACACACAGCAGAACACCAAGTGGAGCGAGTCATCACTCAGTGTCAAGTACAACCGATACTGTTTCGACCTTAGAAAATGGACAGGTATTGTTACATTGTGTTATAAATAAGCTTGTTAACGAAGGCGGTAATAAATGATCAATGTAAATATCTAATTGCAAAATTGCATTTGTTTCTTCTATCCAAACCTAAATTACTCTTAATATTCTGTCCTAATTTTGGAAAATAAATGATTGTTATTGCCTTCTCTATCCAAAATAAAGTAAAATAAAATTTCAATTCAAAAGTGCAATGACACAATGCCCATTACGATAGCAAGCGATTGTTACGTTTTTTGTTGATGCATTATAATTTCTTCTATTCACTGCTGTTTGTATCGTAGTTTCTCAACTTTAATTTGTGCCGAAAAAATTTTGAAAATCGGTACACCCAGTAAAGAGCTAAGAGGTAACAAACATAAAAGAAATAAAAAATATATTAATTGAGTACATCCTCCTTTTTTGAAGTCGGTTAAAAATCAAACTGCCACTGCTTTACAAAAGCTTAAATTCCAGATACCTACCGGCCGCGGCGTACCCAGACCGCTTATAATAGGCAACCAATACGCGCAAGAATTCGAGCCCGAAATCAAGGAGCAAGCAAAGTTATCCAATAAACAGAGCACGCCTAATGCTAGCGTCAACTTTAGCCCTTCGCCGACGGGACAAGTTACTACGGACACCTACCAAAGGTTGCAAGCTTCGCCACCTCCACCGTCCACTGCACCTTATATACCTCCTGGTAAGTATACAGGGTGATTGGTACAGTCATAGAATGAAGAGATTCGTCACCTTAGAGTCGGGTTTCGCTTGCACTAGCCTCTTAGTTACCGACACATAGGGGATGTGTGTAAAGTTTTCAAATTTATTCACATTTTATATTTATTTATTTGTAATTTATGGACCAAACTGGTAAATAAGAGGCTGGTACTGCAAGAATCCATTATGCCAACGTGCAAGAAATATGATATTTTGCAATGATGACATTGACCGATTGACAGTAGTTTTAACAGAAATAATAATGGCAGGTTGAACCAACGAGAAGGTTTTAGTTTATCAAACACTCACAACACACACAAGAGTCAAACAACTTTGAGCTGAGTAATTTTGAACTTTATTAACGAACCGTTAAACATTATTTTCTCTAACTCGAGTCTATTCTGAAACATATGTTCAAAAGGTAATATGTGCTCGCGATACGTTGAACGAGTCAATTTGAAAATCGACGAACCTTTTCATTCCATGACTGTATGCTAACATAGTCATATAAATACTATATGGTGATATTAAAAATTTTAAATTGTAAAAATGATTTTGCAATTTTTCATACATTTTGTTTTTCCGATCGAACGATTTGTATAGAGAAATTGGAGGAAACGTTTTCCTGCCCCTAATTCTTATCCGATTTTTACGATATTTCAGAATGTTATTAACATACAAAAAATCTATGTCTTGTCGTATTCCTTTTTTCATTTTTTTTTTAAATCTTTATCATGTAAGTATTTTATGTACAGACATAGATTTTTGCTTTTCATTAATAACATTCTAATATATTATGAAGATCGAATGGACTTAGGAAAACGTTTTTATAAAGACGTCCGCGTCGTAGTGTCCACATAAGATGTACTTAACTTAAATTTTTATCTCGTGACTAATTTTTATTAGCACATAACGTGTTACTAAAAACGATGAGTCAAAAAATTTTAATGGAATTTCACGTGTACTACATTACTTTTATCTTTGTTTCAGTATACCAACAAAAAGTGTTAGTGCACACAACACTTATACGAGACGGAGCTGGCTTAGGTTTCAGTATAGCAGGCGGTAAAGGTTCGCCTCCATATCGAGATGACAGCGATGCTATTTACATATCTCGTATATCGCCTCAAGGTGCCGCCGCTAAGGACGGCAAGATGCTAGTTGGAGATAAGGTCGTATCGGTGAGTAGCGGATTACCTCACACTCCGGTTGTACGCAACGTTTGTGTTTCTAAATAGAGCCACTTTATGATAAGCAGTAACCGTGTTTTATGAGGATTTGTTTGTTGCCAAACTTTACATGTGCCATATTTTATTATCCGAAACTTATTTAGCGTAAATCCGTCTCAGAATACTTCAAACTATTTGGAATCTCATAAAATCAATTTAACGAAGAGTTTCAAGAAAATTATTTTGAATTACAAAATCAATAACTTTACCTTAGATTTTCTGCAGTAGCTAACACTCATACACGGTATCAAATAACACAGTATTGGAAACATACCCAGACGCGACTGAGTTTGCACAATCACATAACATCTAGCGTGCGAGCTTTTCTTCGGACGTCCTAACGCTCAAGGTCCGCGCAAGGTTACGTCCGCAACTAGACCAATTGATCGATAGTACAATGTATTAGTTTACATTGATCGAGCTTCTTGATTATCAGAGAACCCACTCGATCAACGTCGATCATCATCATCAGCCTTTATAATTCGACCCACTGCTGGGACAAAAGGCCTCTCCTTGTCATCGAAAGAGGTTTAGGCAGCAGTCCACCACGCTTACGCTTACATGCGGATAAGGTGATCATTACCCCTTTGCTGATCCATTACTCGCCTTCTACGACACCTATTGGAGGATATGGGGTAATGCTATTCTACTCTGCCGGCGTCACATGCTAGTCGATGCCATATACTGGCGTTCGATTGACTGGTTTGTCGACGTTTTATGGAACTGTATCCGTCAATCAATCAGAGCTACCGCACCAATCGATCAACGTTCATTGATGGCATCAATCGACGATCTGGTCTGTTAACACCCTAACGTCCGACAATTTGCATGTTGCACGTTCATAGTCTATATACCGAAGAGTTGTGAGATTGCGTCGCGATGTTGCGCCATTGAGCGTGTTCTACCATATGTACCACAGCGAGTGCTCTGAGGAGCTTTTTTCCATAATCCCACCATCTCCATTCCTATTAAGGACTACGCGTGCTGGTCTACGTTGTCACCGACAAACTGTGGCTACCATTCCAACGCGAACTAAGAAATTTTGCAACTCATTTCAATGACGCACAATCCAGAAATGGACTTCACTGCCAGGACAGGGGTTGCCTCCTTGATTTGATCCTGGATCATTCAAAAAAGGCGTGAAGAAGCACCTTGTAGGTCGGCAAGGAGAGGGTGGCTAGCGCGGCTGTTTCTCTCGCTCTAGCTATCTTCGCATTTGGCCTCCACTTCTGCTTAACATCAGGTGGAATGGACTCATTTGCTAGATCTTTATATTAAGAAAAGTATGTTTTCAGCTTACCACTGCAAATCCATAGAGACTGCATGGCCATGGTTTTACGTGTTATCTAAACCTCTTCTCAACCCCCTTAAGGGATAATGACCTATGATAGCATAGTCGATATAAGATCTTACAGTCAGCCAACGGGGCACGTGTAAACAGGGCAATCGTGAGAGGACGCGAGACGAGAGGGCAGTAGCGCTACCAAACTGCCATACACTCATTTGGTAGACGCTGGTCCACTTTATGTCTACTGCACGCTGTCTAGACAAAAGCGACATATTGCACAACTTCAAAGGCGTCGAACCAATGTTTTTTACGTTTTGAAAAATCTTTCAAAAGACTAGCAAACATCTCCCATCGTCTATTTAGACAGCCGATGTTTAAATTATTTGATTCATTAGAAGCAGCTTTACATTTTAAATACACTTTATACAGATCAACGGAGTAGATATGGAGAATGCGCCTCACGACGCAGCGGTCGCCCTACTAACTGGCCACGAGAGATTCGTGCGGCTCGTCTTACAGCGAACCATCACTACCGATCAAGGTATTATTATAATTGTGCTGATAATATCATTGTAAAGCCATGACTTTGATGCTTTTTCAAAGAAACTAGGTTCAACGACACTGGGTACTAATGTTAGACATGCTATAAATAATCCTTGACTTCAGGAGCCTAGAGTTTATCCCGATGGAACATGATATACTGGATTTTTATATAGATTTTTGATTTCGTTTCGAACACAATTTTGTCTGTGATCGAAATTGTTCCAAACCTGTTTAGCTATTTTAGACTAATTAGGGGATTTCTTAATTTTTTTAGATTCACAAAAATTTTGCTTTTATTTATTAGAAAAAAGGAATAAATACGCACTATATGAGAGGAAAAACCATTGTATATTTTCCGTTGTCACAAACCACAGTCAACAAGGTTGCCTAGCAACTACACATAGAGCAGAGTTTATTACTCTAACACCAGCCCTTAAACTCTAGTTCTATGCTAATAACAATTTATTAAACCTAAATCTTTAACAAAACCTAAATGCTTTTCTACTGACAGCGGTTTTGTTAAAACATCTGCTAACATTCTCTCTGTTGGCATATACTCAATTATTAACAATTTCTGGCTAACAACATCACGGACAAAGTGATGTCTTATGTCTATATGTTTAGACCTACCATGAAACCTACTGCTTTCAGTCAATTTTATTGCCGATTGATTGTCACTAAAAACAGTAATTTGAATAGAACCCACTAATAGTTCTGAAAGGAAACTTTTAATAAATAGAGCCTCCTTACAGGCATCCGAAAGCGACATATACTCAGCTTCGGTGCTAGATAAAGCCACCGTACGCTGTTTCTTGCTCTCCCAGCAAGCGATAGAGTTCCCCAACTTAAAAACATAGCCAGTGTACGACCGACGATCAATGTTATCAGATCCCCAGTCAGCATCGGCAAAACCTGTCACAGCTAGGCCACTATTCTCGTACTCAATAGTATAGTCTAGAGTACCTTTCAAATAGCGTAGCACACGCTTTGCAGCAATCCAATGAACACTGGAGTAACAGTTATTAAATTGACTCAACACACTAACCGCATGGCAGATGTCAGGACGCGAACAAACAGCTACATACATCAGACAGCCTAGTAACTCTCGATACTCCAACTTCTCATCCACTCTTTCGGTCTTTGAGAGCTTCTGGCATTGCATTGGAGTTCTAGCAGGCTTGCAGTCTGGTATGTTGTACTTCTTTCATGGCTGCTCTCCATTGCTCCTGAACAGTTTTCGGCTCATCTGAATCGTATGCTTCTTCGACCAAGAATGCAGACAGCAACGACTGATCAGCCTCCTCATTACCAGCCCTCGAATCGTCCGACTCGAACGAAGCATCTGGAACATAGGTGGCATCAGATGCATTTTCTACATTCGAACTGCTACTCGAAGAAACAACATCACCATCAAAAATATCAGCCACTGGTTCAGGTTGAATGCGGCTTAATTCAAACGAAACAGACCCAACATTCGTATTCGAAGTCGTATTGTTATTCTGAGTAGATTGCACGTTCTTAAGAAATTCGGTCTCTAAAAATGTCACATGCTTAGCAATCGTCAGCTTTTGAGGACATTCAGGGTCCAGTAGCCTGTAACCCTTGGTGTTCTCACAGTACCCACTGAAAATATATTTCTTGCACTTAGGATCCAGCTTCTTACGATTATTTTGCACTGCATATGCTAAACACCCAAAAACTCGCAAATGAGAAATATTTACCTTACGTCCAGAGTAACACTCCTCCGGCGTCATACCTCTCACTGCCTTGGTAGGTGACCGATTCTTAATGTACACCGCAGCATTGACAGCCTCAGCCCAAAACCGTTGGTCTAGACCGGCCTCCAACAGCATGCAACGCACCGCCTCCATGATGGTTCGGTTCGCTCGTTCAGCAACTGCATTTTGCTGCGGACAGTGGGGTACAGTAGTTTGGTGTCGTATTCCACACTTACTCAAATACTCTTTAAACCGTGCATTGATATACTCTCCTCCGTTATCGCTTCGTAAAACTTTAATTTTCTTACAAGTTTCATTTTCGACTAACGTCTTAAATTTTGTAAAACACTCAAAAACCTTATCTTTAGAATCAATAATAAAGCAAAAAGTTTTTCTAGAAAAATCGTCAATAAAAGTTAGCAAATATCTCGCACCTCCTAAAGATTTCACTGGCATAGGGCCACACAAATCCGTGTGTACTAAACCTAAAACCACATTCGCACGTGAAAACGATTTCTTAGGAAATGGTAATCTGGTTGCCTTACCTTCAATGCAAGCAATACATTGCTTATAAGTCGACGAATCAAAGTTTATTCCATTTGCCATACCACTCTGTAGTAACCTCATACTACGACCATTGAGGTGTCCCAACCTACGATGCCAGAGTTCTTGGCTTTCTAGCTTAGTCTTCGACAAGACTTCCTCACACTTGCGGGAAGAAACATCCCCGACAGCCACTTTATGCCCACGCTCGACAGTTGTTGCAGATGCTGACCCGGTTTCTAATTTATATAAACCCGACTCACTACGTTTCGCAATAGCAACAATGTTATTATTTTTATAAATACGACATAAATTTGACTGAAATTTGACATGATAGCCTTTTTGTGTCAAAACATTCACTGACATTAAGTTACATGACAAACTTGGAATAAAAACAACATTACAAAGAGTTCGCATACCATCGCGTACTAATAAGTTTACATCACCTCGACCTGCACTAAGAAGTTTTTCCCCGTTCGCAACAGTCACATGCAAACTTGTATCTTCAACAAAGTTGTGAAAAATTCGCTTATTGTTGCTCATGTGGCACGACGCACCAGAATCGATGTACCACGCATCAGGTTTCACGTCCACCGACAGAGCTGACAACATTGTACCCTCTTTAGTTGCAGTAGTTGAACCTTTTGAAGCTTTCTCTTTCCTTGTAAATTTCTTCGGACAGTCCTTTGGGTAATGCCCATGCTTACGGCATCTAAAGCACTTGAGCCGTTTTGATACCGCTAAGGCATTCTCATCCGCGCTCGTCACTTCTACTTTACTCTCGCGACGCTGTGCCTCTTGTAATAATTTGCTCTTAACAAGTTCACTGGATAGCTTTACGCTAGAGTGCTCGAGTGTCATTATTAATGGATCATAAGTTTCTGGAAGTCCACTCAACATGATCACTGCGATGAAATCATCCTCCAGAGAAGCATCAATATCCTGAAGCTGCTGTGCGGTATCTGATATCCTCGTCAGATACTGGTCCATGTTCACAAACTGTTCCAGCTTAAGTCCGAACAATTCTCTCAGTAGACCAAGCCTTCTTGACAAACCTCTATCCTCAAACGCTTTTTGTAATTTGCTCCAAGCGTCAAAGGCCGTCTCACAGTTTCTTACAATGGAATGTACGGAACATTCTACGCTCAGACAAATTCGAGCCAATGCCTTCTCCTGCTTTTTCTCATTAGTGCACTGAGGTCCTCCTTTTTCACTTACCTTGATACAGTCAAACAAATCCTCATGTATCAACACCATCTTCATTTCAAATTTCCAACGGGCGTAATTCGCCATCCCGGCGAGCTTCGTAACGTTGAAAACATTAGTCATTTTGAAGATTTCAGCGCTCTGCTACCATATTAGAAAAAGGAATAAATACGCACTATATGAGAGGAAAAACCATTGTATATTTTCCGTTGTCACAAACCACAGTCAACAAGGTTGCCTAGCAACTACACATAGAGCAGAGTTTATTACTCTAACATTATTAAATATGGGATCAAGGAAAAATTTCGATGAAGATGAAGTATTTATTTATTCTGGTAGTGTTTGTATAAAAGTTTTATTTGCTGTCCACTCAACTGTAAAACAAGCTTAGCTTACGTTGTATTTGTTTTTGAAGCCAACAAATAAACATCGGATTATTATTGTTTACTTTAAATTATTTGAGAGCCGCTTAGCTTGACAAACTGTTTGTTCTCCCTTAGGCGAGACGCGGAAATCCACATCAGAGGAAGTGAGAGAACACAAGACGAGCCTGCAAAACGTTAACTTAGCACCGTCACCTAAACCGAACCACGTTGCACCGATTATCGGCAATCACACTCAAACTGCACCACGCGTCATCACACCACAACCGGCACCCGTTCCACAAATTCCACAACAAGTTCCACAGTTCACTCCACAACCTCCACAGTTCACTCCACAACCTCCACAGTTCACACCACAACCTCCACAACCTCCGCAACAGTTCACACAACAATTCGCCACGCAAATACAACCACAAGTCCACAAACAGGCAACGTTTGCGCCTACAGTGGTACCTCCGCAACCGGCACCAAGGAGATTGAGTCAACCTAACGGACAGGTGAGGCTTGGTCGAATCAATAAAATACTCTTTAATTCTGAATCATATTCATTTCAAAACCCTTCTAATGCTACTGCTCCACCTGCGTTAACGTTGTGCGTTAATATTAATGTCCAACTACGCGATGTAACGTATTAAAAGTGCGCTTTGGCTACACTTGTGACACAGCGCCGTCACGAGCTAAAGTCGCCACAGGTGTCGGCCACAAGCAGTATACACAATTTTTCATACATTTGTACAGACGCTGTGCACATGTGTGGCCGTGTGGTCAGTGACGGCCACCGGTGGCGACCACTATTTTCATTTTTCATTACATTTCCTTAGCCACCGGTAGGGACACCTGAACACCGGTTGTCCATTTACGCGGAACCTAAAACATCAAAAAACCGACACCCGAGCTATCGCGTAACATATAATTTCATTAGTAATGCCGTTACCAAATTCCGACGTTAAAATGTTGACGACTATAATAAAGTATAATGTAACGCGTTCCGGCGCAGGTAGAGCAGTAGCATAAAACATCCTGATTACTTAAGGAGTTATTTGCACAAGGTTTATAGCACGTAGGCATGCAAAAAAATAATAAGGGTTAAAGTATGAAATTGTCGAGTTTTTCCTCATTATTCATTAGTGTATAATTCCTTTAATACAATACTATGTCCATTATTCTTTTTCTATTTTAAACTTCATTAAAAGGACATATATTTATGCATAAAATTTTATTCTTATTTTTATTTTTTTCACTAGAAATACATCTTCAAAAACAGGTCGTCCTAAGAGGTGCCCGCCTCCGTTATAAAAATATAAATATTTTTTACAGGTATAAATTCTCAATTTTTTTTTCTAAGTATCCCATAGCTTAATGTTGTCTAAACATATCCACAAAATTACACAAAATTTAGATTTGTGGTTCCTTAAAAAATGGCAAATATGTTTGTATGGAAAAATGAATTTTCGTTAAATTCTCTATACAAAACGGCAATTTCATACTTAAACCCCTAATATTTGAACATTTCTATATAGACGGACCAGGCGGTAAAGAAGCTTATAGCCAGAAGATGCTTCCTCAGTAAAGATTTTTTGTACCTTTCTTTATTACAGATATTATTCCTATATTAATAAGATTTATTCTCAAAGTAGAAGTATTCAAAAGCTTTGTTACTGAGTTGACAATGTTTTTATATCAATTGCTTTGCTTAAAGTTTGGTCAAACATTTTCGATGACATTGTCAATTTACTGGTTGTTATTATTGAGTGAGATGAGTGGATTTGATTGTCTGTATTAAATTGCATAAAAAAGAAATACTGTGGTAAATAAAACGTTTCCTAACACTGTAGCGTTACGTTGTTTTATATACTTTGAGTAATGTTTTCGCAAATCTAAAGAAACAAATAATTTGACTAGTTTCGTGAATGAGCTGAATGCAATCGTCTAGTGGTATGGAAAAAGAGAATTTTAGACCTAAATCTGTAGACAACGACATATCAGCTTATCACACATTGACATTTAGGCCTATAGCAGACGATGGACTTTTTGCCTGTTACATTCCGTGACATGACCTTTATTACAAAGTGCATAAAGTTGAACTTGTCCTCGTAAAAAATTGCACACCTTATTCTCTTAGTAATATAGATCATGCAACGGATTGAAACTAGCAAAAACTCCGTCGTCTGTTGTAGGCCTTATCAAGCACCTTTATAAAAAGGGTCTTTGTATAGTTTAGTAGCCTGCAGATCGCAGCATGTATAGTGTCAAATACTTGGAAATAGATACAAACAAAGTTATCAGAAATATCGGATTAAGCTCTTTCATTTCATTTTTAAACGATACTTAACAAAGATTTTTCATCAATTTCTGTAAATCTCTTCTGCCTGCCCGGCTACCTAATATTTGGGCTTGGCGTTATATGTTTCTCCCATTCCATATTTTTGATATTTTGCTTGTTTCTAACTTTTTGAACGTCGTCGTCAAATATTCCATGCTGACTAGTTAACTGTAGAAATTGCGTATAAATTATCAACCGCATTTACATCAACGTATAATTGACTCCAGGGCACGAAGTCGTCAACTAACAGTGCGAGCACGCCCCTAACTCCCGGCGCTTCTAACACTCACGGCTCCACCGACGACGTCTTCGAAGACATACAGGTAAGATCACATGCTGGAATAAAGGTGATGGTAATCGATTTAACACGTTCACATCCGCGCTTCACGTACGCTTTCTTCGACTGCCTTAGTAGTAGTGGGAGGCGCAACACCCCACGCGTCTCGAAATACCGAGCTCATATTTCGAGATCGCAGGGTTAGTGCCAACCACAACTATACGAAGGCTTGTCGCTTTCATACTACGCGCTTCACATACACAACTTTCTATGCAACCTCAAGTCGGGTCCAGACTTTCATTGAAATCATTTGTATAATAATTCAGTTTGATTTTACTAATTTTCATTATTGCAGGGTTTATTTTATCTATGTTATGTAGTATATTGATATTGTTGAGTAATATTTCTCACAACAAAATCACAAATTATTATTTATTAGGTGTTTTTAAGTATATGTGCAATTCAAAATGCTTATATTTAGTGTAGGAAATAAATATCACCGGGTGTGGGCATAGTAGTATTTTTTTTTAGATTTGGTTAAGCTTCGTATTTCCTACATGCCCAACTTTTGTTCAAATGTCACATTAAAATGTTTTTTTATTATTATTTCTGACGTCTTATACCTTTAAGCGTTAATAGTGAATTGAAACACATTTTGCAAGGAAAGTCAATTTACGACGCCATGAAAAATTCAGAACAGAACTGTTCTTTTTTATGTAATGTAAATTTAGTTTGTGGAATATGTATCATTTAGTACTGCCACTAAATAAATAAATAAAATAAAAAGTCAACGGTTGTTGAACTAACATATTACGTGATAATTTTGTTATACAACTTATTAACTTAATGTTTTCTATAAATAATTTGACCGCAAAAACATTCCGTAACGAGTTTCTTGAAGCAAAAAAATATTACAAATGATTTGATTATCGGTCCATTTTTCAAGTAGTTGCACTATGCAACATTTGTATACCTTTTTGGTACAAAACACTACCAAAATATTTTTTTATACCGTTCAATACTCAAAATATGTTTAATTTTGGCACATTTTTTAATTAAACTATAAAAAATAAGCTACCTAATTACTATTTTCGGTCATTGAGAATGGACTTAATTGACAGAGTATTATAAATTCTGTATATAATCACAAATCCATTTTGTTTTTGGCATCTTGACCTCCTTTTTACCCAAATTAAAGTTTTACCAACCAAAGAAGTAGGTAATATACAAAAAAACAAATTTCGAAAGATTATGAAAACAAAATTTCAAGAACTTTGAGATACACATAATGTAATCAATAAAGAAGTGACATTTATATTAAAATCATTATTATTATTTAGACAATTTTGGGCTTTATGCGTCACTGCGACCTTTATAGATCTATTGTGACTAGCCTCCAAGTAAGTCCTATTGAGGCCTTACATGTACTCCTTTAGCTGGGCACTATCTAAAAATGATAAGATATTCCTAGCTTGGATTGTTTTGATATCGTCTGGGTCGAGAATGTGTCTTTTTTTTTTTTTTTTTTTTTTTTTTTTTTTTTTTTTTTTATAAAAAGATCAAGCAAATGACTCTATTCCACCTGATGGTAAGCAGAAGTAGAGTCCAGATGCGAAGATAGCTAGCGCGAGAGATAAACTGCCGCGCTAGCCACCCACGCCTTGCTGACCTGCAAGGTGCTTCTTCACGCCTCTTTTGAATGACCCAGGATTATAGGAAGGAGGGAACACGTGTGCTGGCAGTGAATTCCATTTCTTGATTGTGCGACAAAGAAACGAGTTGCCAAATTTCTTAGTTCGCGTTGGAATGGTAGCCACAGTTTGTCGGTGACAACGTAGACCAGCACGCGTAGTCCTCAAAAGGAAGGGAGATGGTGGGATTAGGGAAAAAAGTTCCTCAGAGCACTCGCCGTGGTACAGACGGTAGAAAGCGCTCAATGACGCAACATTGCGACGCAATTGGAGAGGCTCAAGGTGTTTAGTCACCTCTTCGTCGCCGATGATGCGGGCCGCGCGACGCTGCAACCTATCCAAAGCATCGAGTAAGTACTTGGCAGAGCCATCCCACAGGTGCGAGCAATACTCCACGCAGGACCGTACTTGCGTCTTGTATAGCAAGCAAAGTTGATTTGGCGTGAAGAAACGCCGCACCTTGTTCAGGACTCCGAGTTTCCGTGAAGCTGTTTTTATCACGCTTTCGATGTAGTCCTTCGGATTCAAGTCGCTGCGAACCTCCATACCGAGCAAGGTGATACTGCTCTGTAGCGTAAGTGTTGTGCTCTGGAGAGAGGGAAGGGAAAGGAATGGCGACGTTTTAGCCGTAAACGCGCACACCTGAGTTTTCTTGGCATTGAACTCAACCAGATTTGCTGTACCCCATTGAGAAACAAGGTCGAGCTCTCGGTTGAGTTCAATGACAAGATTCTCACGACTCTCCACGGTTTCTGCTCGTCCAGCCCTTGCGTGTCCGAAGTAGCCCGCATGCACTGTACTGTCGTCTGCATAGCAATGGATGTTCCCAAGAGGAATCATATCATTGATATGCAGAAGAAACAGTGTAGGGGATAAAACGGAACCCTGGGGAACACCGGCATTCACTGACATGAACCGCGAACTGCATCTTTCGGAGAGGACACGAATTCTTCGCTCATGCAGGAAGCCGGCCACCCAGGTACAGAGCTGAGCAGGCAGACCATACGTCGGAAGCTTGGAGAGAAGACTTTTGTGCCAGACCCTATCAAAAGCTTTGGCGATATCAAGGCTAACAGCCAATGACTCGCCACGTTTGTCCATGGCTTCACCCCAGACATGCGTCATGTACGCTAGAAGGTCACCCGTCGATCGTTTCGGCCTAAAGCCGTACTGTCGATCGTTGATCAGAGAGTGACCCTCTAGGTAACGGACCAGGTGGTTGTTGAGGATCCTTTCCATAACTTTGCAAAGTACCGAGGTGACTGCTATTGGCCGATAGTTGGCCGGGTCTGAGCGGTCCCCTTTTTTGGGAACAGGCTGCACATTAGCCTCTCTCCAAGCCTCCGGCACATGTCCAGAAGAGTAAGAGAGCTGGTATAGGCGCGTGAGTACGGGAGACAACTCCGCTGCACATTTCTTAAGTACAACGCCCGGGATGCCATCGGGTCCACTAGCTTTCCGGACATCGAGTGATTGCAGTTCCGCACGAACATCACGCTGCCTGATTTTAATGTCAGGCATCGTGGTGCCACAATGAGGTAGTGACGGTGGCTGTGCATTGCAATCATCGACTTGGGAATTAGCCGCAAAGAGTCTTGCCAGAAGATCGGCTTTCTCCTGCGGCTTATGAGCTAAAGACCCATCCGGACATCTCAGGGGTGGCAGCGAGGGCTGGCAGAAGTTGCTTTGCACGGCTTTGGCCAGACGCCAGTAACTACGGGAGCCCGTAGGATGCGTTACCAATTCGTGGCCAATGCGTGCGACGCGCTGGGCATCCGCTCTTATGTAAGCCTTCTTACAGGACTTGGAAGCATTGTTGTAGGCTGCTTTCAGTGACTCGATATCAGGAGCTTTAAGAGCCCGACCCCTGATCCAAGCGCGATACGCCGCCTGTTTCTGTGAAACAGCAACAGCACAATCGCGGTTGAACCAGAGGTTACGTCTGCCCCTACTGATGAGATCGGAATGTGGAATGTAATATTCCATACCCAATACAATCTCCTCAGTAATGGCAGCGGCGCAAGCTGATGTATCGTTATCACTGAAGCAGCGTTGCTTCCAAGGGATGGACGCAAAGTAGTCGCGCATACCATCCCAATCTGCAGACCCATAATGCCAGAGCCGGCGTTTAGCAACCGCCAGTTGCGGAAGCTTGGCCTGCGGCACTTTGGAGGATATCAGGCAGTGGTCAGATGAGCCTAGAGGGGCTCGGACCTCTACCTGATATCCCTCAGGATGGGTCGTGAGCAGAAGGTCCAGTAAAGAAGGCGCTTGACTTGCAATGTCTGGGATCCTGGTGGGCTGATCAACCAGTTGTGACAAGTCGTGCGTGAGAGCGAATGCATGAGCAGAGATCCCTGCATGGTCAGTTTTGGAGGAACTTAACCACAAACTGTGGTGAGCATTGAAGTCCCCCAAAAACACCAGTTCTGCATTGGGATACTGCTCCTGCGCGTCATCTGCCGCCCGACTCAGATGTTCAAAAAGTCGAGTTGTCTCAGCGTCTCCGGTGTGGGATCTGTAAAGACACACGTAGACTCTAGCCGAGGGGCCAGAGTCGACGTGTACCCCTAGCATGGAGAAGGATGGGTCTTCCAGGCAGCTCAAACGGCGACAGCAAACATCCGCCCGAACATACAAGCATACTCCGGCTTTCGCTTTGAAGGACTCTTCAAGCATGTAGCCGGGATAATTCAAGTAGCTTGTGTCAGCGGGCGGCAATATTTGCGTCTCCGTCAGAAACAACAATGCAGGTCGTGTTGACTCAAGGTGTTGGTGGACAGCATTGAGGTTACTGTGGAGTCCGCGTATGTTGCAGAACTCAACCTCAAACGGTGTAGAGGGAGTGGGGTTGTGCACCGCTGTAAAACCTGATTGTTTTTTGTTGGCTGCCATGGGAAAAGGAAAAAGAGACGTGAATCGAGTGGGCGTTACCGCGACAGTTCCGGACAAAGTGGGGAGGCTGGTTTCACCGTGGAACTGCCTAAAAAGGATATTCATCGATCCGCCGGACGGAAGGGCCCCCGTACCCCCCCGGAAGTGGCCGCCGGGACCCCACATCCCGGTCACCAACCGGCACGACGGTCCACCCCGAGATTATGCGTGGCATGATAGGGCAGCCTCGCGAGCTGGTTAGGCACGCTTGGGCCCCTGCACTGTGCCACGGGCGGCCAGCGGGATAACCGTTTCTACGGGTCTCCCTGGCCGGCGGATCGACGTATTCCCCCCGGCATCGGCTCGACCAATGTCGCCCCTGGACCGAACTTTGTCGCGGTAACGCCAACTCAAGCTCTGGTTGTACGCTGGCTGATCCCGAAACGCGCTCAATGAGCACTTCACGGGTTTTACACCACGCGTACGGTGGTAACTAACCAGGCGGGCGTCAGGCCCTACCACCAGTTGAGCGGATGGTCGCTAATAAATCCCTTAGTCGCCTCCTACGACACCCAGGGGAAAGAGAAGGGGCAGTGACAAAGGTATTCTTATAGACCGTCACTGCACGTGTCTTCCCAAATGTCGGCTTCTTTTGTGAATAAGACATTTACAAGAGATTAAAATCATACCAAATAACTCAAATTAAAGTTTTACTAAGGAAAAAAAATGTGTGTACTTATGTACGCACGCAAGAAGTAATACCTACTTTAAAATAGTTCTTTCCTCCCTTGATAAACAATCTACTATTATTTTTATTTTCTTAGTAGGCCTTTTTCTGCAAGACTTAGAAGTTGACCAACTAACGGAAGAGTGTCGAATTTGGGCGTCGGTGAGCGCGCATCGTAAAAATTCAATCGGATATTTTTTTCCTAACGCGCCAAAAGAAGTATAACTTACCAAAAAATATATTACTTATACAAAAAAATATTTTCAAAATTTCGAAAGATTATGAAAAATGTTCAAGAAATATTTTAGATAATATCCATACAAAATGTAATCAATAAATAAGTGACATTTATAGTAAAATAATGGTTTTTAAGTTACATACGGGCCAAGAAATAGAGTTGTAACTTGCCATTCCATTTTACATCCTCAAATCCTGACAATATTCTGATTAACTCATTCAAGTTAGGTTCAGAAGTCGTATGTTAAAATAAAGCCCTTGCTATCTTGTCATTTTGAATGTTCAGTATTTTCATTTACAAGTTCAGTTTTTTCAAACATCCATATCTGGACACGACTTACGAACACTATTAACAAGTACTTACCCGATGTGAACGTGTTAAACGCACAGCCTTCGCGGCCAATCACGAACGAGGAGTTCCAAGCGATGATCCCGGCTCACTTCCTCGGCGGGCCTCGGCCGGTGTCGGAACCGCCCGAGCGAGGCGTACGCGTCACCGTGGAGCGGCCCAACACTGGCATCGTGATGCCGCCGCCCCCTGCTACCATTGGCCGGGTCACCGAGACCATCACAAAGTCCACCTTCACCGAGACGACCGTCACCAGGATCACGGATAATCAGCTCGTCGCTCCCCTTATCATTGAAGTAAGCAATGCTCTTTCAGGTTCGCGCTCGATAATTTTATTTTAAATTATAATAATAATTCTTTATTTTGTTTTGTTTTATGTATGTTATAAATAATGTTTTATGTCTGTATGTTTTAAATTCAATTAATCTAACAAATACAGTGCTTTTATCTTACTAACGAGGGTCGTCCGTGACCGATGCGCTACGTTTCATAGTAAGAAGTGGAGAAAAGGTTCCGTTCCCCTTCTGAGCTGATAAGTGTGCTACAACCTTTATGTACCAGTGCGGGACAGCTCAGTTCCGTCTCTGTCGCACACAGTGACAATGTGCATGTATCTATATGTTTCACCCGAGTTCTTGTTGTACAGTCACGAGTACTAACAAGTATCCACATTTGACTCTTATTGCGTAGGAAATAAAGGTGCTGAAATGGCAAAAGTGGATACAAAAGTAATACATATTGTGAGACTCCATTTTTAACTCCATCTATCGCATAATTTATTGTTACTTTAGATCATGGATTCCCAAGCTATTTTTCCAAAATGAACTGATAACTCAGAACCGCATAGCCAAATGACTATAAAAATCCTATATCTAGTTTTTTTCCTATTGATACAAAATACTTACCAATTTAAAAACAACATAACATATCGGTACGTACATGTAACATAACTTATACGTACATGTAATATACTAATACATATCTTGAAAGTTTCAAATAATAATTAATAGGGGTTTATAAAATCAAACCCTCGTTGACCCTCACAATCAGTTTTCGTTCATGTCGAACCTGAGAGACCACTTTGGGAACCCCTACTTTAGATCGTTTTCATTGGCAATATGCGCACGTAAACTGTATTTGTCGCGAAGCCAATAATAGATAATAGAATAGAATACACAAGCAGTCATGGCTTCCTTCTGGCTCAAACGCCCTAGAGACTAAACGGTAAAGACACTCGCCCACGGGAGATGCTCGCCGCCTAGAAGTTCTGTAGGGAAGATCGCCCTAAAGGATAGATGATCCACCAAGGTCTTCCATTTGCGACCAACAGCAATAGGGAGTTAAAAAAAAGTCATTGCTGACTCATCCGCGTTAGTTAGATAAATATACTGTATCTCTTTAACTATTATTGCAAAATAACAAGTCAAGTCTGAAATCTGGTAAAGTAAATGTGATCAAGGAGAAATATGGGATGTTCTAAATTAATTCTCTCTCTCTGTAAAGGATATCAGACGGTTCACTCGAATGAATGTTCACTTCAGTGAATGCTTCATTTTATTTTATTCCATGTTGACACGGTCGATCTGGAATGAAACAGAAAAGAACATTCATCTCCTCTTTTCTTACAATACATCGTCGAAAGAAGACCATTTTGCCGGGACGTTTTCTTCTACAAGACTCGACACAAAACGACCAAATCCGAGTAAACGTTCTTTCAGTGTTCAGACTGTTCATTTATCGTTAATTCCGAGTGGGAGTGAAAGATGCCGAATGCCAATATCCAACACTGTTGGATCGGTTCATTAATGAATTCATTCTGCGCTTGTGTTTCATTTTGGGTTCAGACACTTCATTTCGAGTGAAAGGTACGAATGAAAGACGAAAATAAACGAAAAATTAACCGTCTGATACCACCTTAATAGAATGAAATGAGAAAGCTCTTTATTTAAATGGACTTTGCTAAGTACTTTTAAATCGTCAAAAGCCCTACTACCATTTCGGGAAGGAATAATTACTGCAGCTTATTGTCGAGTTTCAGTAACTTTTTTATATCACTAATTTTGGTTTTAGGCCCTAGATTTACTAAAATGTAACTAAGCCGTACCCCTAATAAGCCGTAGGTAGTTAGCAAACCAATCGATTTTTTTTTTGTAAAAGGAATAACTCTAGTTCAATGACTGTTCTAATTTCTACGTGCAAGCGCGTTAGTTACCATAAAGGGGTTAATGGGACTATTCATTTTCTATTCGGTAATTGTGAATGCCAACTGCGCATTCACAATTACCTGATTTATATTGGCAGTTTTAATTTTTGATTTACTTTTTCCGCCGTTAACTTCCTTTTTCCGCTATCCACGAGGGAATTACAGAAACACATAATTATGTGTTTGTAATGTTTGCGAATCACCAATCATAATATGTATGTCATCCGGAAATTTGATTACATTTATGATTCCTAATTGCAGATTTGGCTTTTGTCTGAAACTAACGTTTATTATGTGTTAAGTTTGTTTGTATTATATACAATAATTGCAATTATCGAGCGCGAATCATTTTAGTTACTCTCACTGCACTGTACATACCTACATCCAGCTTCAGGCAACTATCGACACATCAGCAAAGGCAGCACGGTACTTAGTGAATAAATGGTATATCCGGAATATAATTATAAAGTTTGCTCGAGTATTAGCTTTTTGTGATAGTCTTGCAATAAGTGATACGGGTATACGTTTTACATACATAAAAATACTAACCCTATGTTCTAGTGAGATTGACCCATCACGATATGCGCCACACCCACTCTTTCGGTAAATATACAGGCTATTCAGCTTGAATATTTCCATTCCAACGGTTTCAAGTCAAGTTATAACCACGCCATACTCAGGCGATTCGTTATAGCTATCACTGGCTATAATTACAGTCAAACTAGAAGAGTCCCATGGTCACATGCACTGCTAAATATCCAACAGTAACACTTGTAAGCGTCATCTTTTGCAAATGTACCCGTGACAAGATCATATTTTGATTAAGGCTATATTCACATTAGTCTCATAGTATACAGCGTACCCATCATTAAGTCTTCACGGCAGAGGAATTTGATTAAACATGTTTGTAAGACCATGAATTATTTGCCAGAAAACTTTTGAACATTTTTGTTATCGAGTCTTTTTTGCTTCTATAATTACTTAAGTTTATTTATACGAGTATTATATATTTATAAATACCTATATCTAAATTCTGTTTTATTTTCCATAAGGCAAGCTCTTAATGATACCTACGTAATCGCGAAAATACATTATATTATTAAAACTATGTAGTTAGGCTCACCTGTGTGGTAGGGAATGGTCCATTACTCTGCTAATTTGGGATAAAAATCGGAGAAATAAATTCTAGTTGTAATCGTCCCAATAATTACACGCCTAGTGTGAATACAGCCTTAACTTTATACTTTTATGTTCTTTTCCTTTACTATGATAGCACTTTGGGCTCATATTGTGCAATCTCAATCGACGTGCGCTAAAATAAAATAAAAAACCTATTGTTATAATGACGTAATAAACTCATTCTAATCTGAACTTCTCAGATATTGAGCTACTATCTGTTGAAGTTCTGTGTAAATACAATGAAGCATTTAGGTTAAGCTTTGTCGCTTATTTACGTTGCACATACTGGTCAATTGTTCATATTTCAGGTTTCTTTTTCTTTGTTACAGGATGTTGTGTTAGTTAAAGACGGTGGCTCCCTTGGTTTTAGCATCATCGGAGGGACTGATCATTCTTGCATTCCATTTGGGGGCAAAGAACCGGGAATATTCGTTTCACACGTAAGTTAACACAACGATATTTTGTAAACTTATTTTAACTTATATTTTACATGGACTAATGTTTATAGACAATTTAGAGGTTAAGTGGATGTCACACTGTAACGCACAAGAGTGATCTGGGAGAGCATTGCTTGTTAGTACAGGCTACGTCAGATTGCGTCAGCATATTTTAGAATATATGGCTATGAATTAACGCTCTTCAAACTCCTTCAGCAAACTCTGTCTGTGCATTAACACAATTCAAAATTTAACTTATAAATTTGGCAGTTTTTGGTAGTCTCATATGTGTTTGGTACAGACACCAAAATTATTATAAAAGGACAGTATTCGAGTATAATACTGTGAGTATAAAACTGACAACGCGTCTTCGCATCGCATCCGTATTTGAAGGAATAAAATCGGGAATGGTCTCCCATTGACTTTCTCGTATACCGGAAATGTCTCAAAAGTTGATAGAAACCTTATATTTTGATGTCATACATGCATGTTTAATTTGGTTGCAATAAGTTAAAGCATACTCGATTTATCGTGCTAACGCACGGATACAGAAATTATTCCAAAAACGGTATTTTTGGACTCAGGGAGGTCCAAAACGTGTAAATTCGTCAAAATATTGAGGTAGAATTTTTTGACGACTAGCTGACCCGGCGAACTTCGTACCGCCTATTTTCTTTTCTGTTAAAACTTTTCCTGAATTTTCTTTGCTATAAACCTCACGGAGCCCGAGACCTTTCCAACGAATGCAAAACCGTGGAAATCGGTTCGTGCGTTCTGGAGTTATAGCGTCAGGAAGGAAAACACGACTTATTTTTATATAGTAGATTACAAGACTTCCTCTATACTACGTATACGAGAAATGAATAAAGCGAAATGCGTTTCAGTGTATGATATCCGCCTAAATATCTTTAAATTTGAGGTTTCACAAAATTTATTATGATATCAGGTTGTACCCGGTGGTGTAGCGGCTCGGTCTGGTAAACTCAGAATGGGTGACCGTCTTCTCAAAGTGAATGGCTCCGAATTAACAGGAGTGACACACAGAGAAGCCGTTCAGCTTCTGCTACAGCCAGGACAGTCATTAGCACTTTGCGTTCGACACGATCCTCTGCCGCAAGGATACCAGGTCAGTGATGACTTGAGAATTATGTGGCACAGGATTGGTTAATTTTAATAATGGCATTTGTATGAAAGAGCGTAACAATTAACTCCTTAACGTAATTTAACGCCCTATTTATATACTTTGAATAATAACTGCAATCCTGTGTCATATGCCATGAAATTGTGTACTCATGAATGATTGCAAACAGTATAGCGGGTGCTTTTGAAAGTTGAAAACGTAAGAATTTGATATGTGGTGAATTGAATCGTGATCTATGTTCTTACACAACGCAATTCGTGCATTGTTCTGCATGACTGCAAGTATTCGGGTTGTGAATTAATGTTGACACGAGTTTCAGCCGTTTGTGGTACTGAGTAGTAATTTAACTTACGCTTAAAGTAGACTTTGGCCGTATGAAGATCGAAGACAAATAATGCTTAATGCACATTCGGCTGTTATTGACAAAGAGCTGCTAGATCTGTGGTGCGAACTCTGTCGCTTCATGCAGTACATGTTTATAAAATTTCACAAAACATTATGGTATATTCGGTTTAATAATATTTATCTACACGATACATTATTTTGTTCCACACGTGCGCACGCGGCCATCGCGACACGTTCAGGGTCGCATTCAAGTTGAGATTGTTGATGGAACTGTAAGTGTGATCGTCGCCCGGCGATCTCGAACCTTTGTGTGTTACTTTACCAAATATATGTCAGAATCCCCATCCGTACAATACGTGTGCTCAGCTATCATCATTATCCTGAATGGTTATTCCGTTACGACGCTTTCTCTATTCCTTAGAACACTTAAAGCTTTCGATTATAGAATATTTTTTTACAGTTCTCCACAATCTTCATAAGTAAACTGTCTTGTGCTAGGATCTTTGTTTCGACGTCGTTGTGTGTTGTTTAGATGAGAGAGCTTAATCCCCGAGTGCATGATTGGCTTTGCATGTACTGTTGTAACAGTATTGTAAAACTAGTGTTTGTGTTCCCAAAATAATGTGACATTTTTATTTTTATAAACACAATGTAAAGTGAACCTTGAAAGAAATAGATAAAGCTTTTTAGAAGTTGTTTTTGGTATAAGAGAGGAAACCAATTGCTTTAAACTGGAGAGATTTAGTGTGCGAGTTTTTAAATTATGCGTGCTTTAACAGGATCTCACAATCGTCAAACAAGAAGGTGAAAAGTTAGGAATGCACATAAAAGGTGGCCTCAATGGCCAACGTGGCAATCCTAACGATGCCAACGACGAAGGAGTTTTCATATCCAAAATAAACAGCGGTGGAGCTGCACGAAGGGATGGCAGATTGAAGGTACGTCTACGATTATCGACTAAAATTTATATATTCGTTTTAAAATTTTGTACTTTTATTATAATTTGATTGACAGACCAGTCAAATCCAGAAGGTTTTGGAAATACAGGTTGCTTATACGATGGAACAAAAATGTTTGTGCATGAGTAGTATCTGAAGTGACCCTAGTACTAGGAACTGCTACATGCCTTCCGATGCACAGATAATCTCGTAGTTATAAATTTTAGTGAGCCATCCCGGACTTAGGAAAATAACGGAATCAACATTTTTACCGCTTCTTTAGCTGTATACCTACCTATTTGAGACCCAGAAGTGCAAGGTGTGATCCCCAGTGGTAAAATTTTGTGCTCGATTTGACTTGTTGAGGGAAATAATATAGACTCACCCTCCTAATTGCTAATAATTTCTAAAACCTTATTCCAATACATAGTTGAAAACTAATTTAAACCAACACGCCTACTGGGCACGATGCCTGTGGGCCGACTGAGCACCACGAAGTGTGGCTACGTAAGCGAAGTTCTTCACGATAAAAACGCTTTGATGTGCGCCAGTTTACCGACAACACTGCGATGTCCTTGCGACTTCGCACGAAGTGCCGAAGTATTTGCGAATACTTGGCTACATACATTGCGATAACGCGAATATTCGTGACATCGCGATGTATGCGGCCGTACCATCAGATACGTCGGTGCCACGCGATTATCGCCCACAAGTGGTACACCGGGATTTTAGTCGATCGTAAGTTTCCGTCGTAGACTAATAAAAACTGAAACATCCATCCAGTTTTCTGAAATAAGTGTTTTTTATATATGGTATTATATTATCTGTGGTTGTACAAATAACTACAAATATCAATGTATCTTGTCTCAGGTCGGCATGCGTCTGTTGGAAGTGAACGGAGTTTCCCTGCTAGGCGCGACGCATAACGAAGCAGTGAACGCGTTACGACAAGCGACCAACGCACCACTACATCTCGTGGTATGCCACGGCTATACGAGACCTGAAAAGTTCACAGTGAGTACAAATACATAATTTTATCGAACATTATTTTCAAGTCAACAAAGAGAGCACCGGCTTCTTTGAATTTTTTTCTCAATTAAAATAAATTTCGATATTCAATTCAAACCGATAGTTACGCGGTTACGTTAGTTTAAAAAAAGCATGATTAAATTTTGCTAATAGATTTTACAACAATTAGCAACACATGATAATTTATATCTTACTAGCACGCTTTAAAGTGTACAGTCGCTTGCACATCAGGCAACCACAAACTGGTAAATTTCCTCAATGAGGTTTGACCTATATTCTCAAGACGTAAAGCTGAAAATTTATTACATACATTAAGTCACGATCATAATCCCGAAATGGTTTGAGCACAGATATTTAGGTAACATTTGATTGTCCATAAACGAAACACATCTGACATAAGAATACAAAAATGAAATTATTGTCCATGCAGTGCCTCAAAATAGTGACAGGTCATCGTCCTGTCACCTTCATAAAAGGGGCACCAAACCCAAAAAGTGAGAAACCTTCAGTAAAACAACGAACAAAAACCAACCACCAGGACAGATGTTACACTAAGTCAAGAACGTACAAACCCAGGCCCGCAAGCCACGAAATGGCCCGTCAAAATAATTTAATTTGACACTAAAGTGACATACCTTCAAAAGGACTCTGCCCTAATACCAAAAAAAATACCGTCTCACTGCTGAATACATTTCAGATTTGATTTTGTGATCAATATCAAGATTTAAAAACAATAATCGATAAATTACGAGTATTATCAGAAAAATCTCTTCATAAATGACATCATTATAAACTGATGTTTAGTAAATTATATATAAATTCTTTTCTCGTGTATAATTTTACCAGTTACTTCTAAAAGCTTCTACCACAGACTTAAAAAATGCCGATCCAGAAAATCTGTTGGCCAGCCTTGCTCTTAATCATCTCAGCAGTCTGGGTAGAAAATTGATTGATGAAGTTTACCAGTTTTGGGTATACGGAAACCCATCACGCTGGTGTCTGTACTCTGCACACGAGTGTGCGTGCATTTTAGTGCTAGCTAGAAAGAGATAGACATAGCGAATGTTTGAACAGACCGGTAGCGAGAGCGGGACGGCAGACACCGGCGGCTCTCTGTCTCACTCAACGTCAAGTCTGGACCGAGAGGAGCCGTTGCATCAACATCATCAGGTACATTTATTATTAACATTATTTTCATAAATGGTACACTGAAGCACTTTTATTTTATAGTATTTTCTGTTTTTTTTTTTTTAATTTTATAAACAACTAAAGGTGAGTTATTATACTTAATATTATTAAGATGAAGAGTTTGCTTGTTAAATTCGGATAGTATAATTAACTTATATGATAATATTTTTTGCAGGAGCAACATTTACAAGACTTAGTTGAGTTTGAACACGAGAAACAAGTCGCAGAAGTAAGGGAGAAGTCTACACCTGAAAAGGTAAGAAGTGAAAATACCACGATCAGATTTGAAAATTTTGCATGAAAATATTGAGCAGAGTGGGTGTTGAAACACACATTACACGGTCGATTTTAGTCACCCGCCGCACGGCAAAAGTCAGATGCTAGTCTAGTTTGGGGCTTGCGACTTTTTTAACCTGCGGCCTATAGTCTGACCGTTAGCGCTGTACCACGTCCTAGATTAGATAGGACTGCGTGGGAAGAAGAAAACTTTTTGAAAGTTTGCTCGAAATCAACACGAGATTAACGGCCCTATTTACAAACAATACTTATAGAAGTAAAAAACAATGCTCTGCGAAATAACGCATTTCTCAGTACGTGCCATATGGCAAGCCTTTCAATTCATAAACAGTACTCACACGACCCTTGGATAAGTATTGCTTTGAACAGAGATGAATAGGTTTGTTTCGTTTCTGTGCGACTGACGGTTTATTACTTTAAACTTTTGACATCTGGACGTTGCTTTTGACATCTCGACCTGTGCGTTGGCTAGCATTGTCTATGAATAGGTTTTAACGACCCTGTGCACCCACGCGCACTGTAAGACCTCATAGCAGTGTTTGTGAATACAGGTCTAATAGTATAGAACAGATATTAATATTGTGCTTCGATTGTACTAATATATCAGTATTAGTATTTTAATTTCTGGAATAATTGTTCATAATTTAATTTATATTAAAATTTATATCGAAAAAGTTAAGGTCAAAATACCAAGGTCAAATTGCCATTTAGATGGTCGATTTATGCCGTGCGGCGAAAATCAGGCGGCTTTAGTCACCCATGTAAACCTCGCTTTAACGGTGCGGACGTCCTAACAATATGATTGCCATACAAAAATATTTTTAGGTGCTAGACATTGTCCATGCCGTCGAAAGCATGGCCCTTGAGCCCGTGCCGCCTATTTCGCCGGAACCCCAACATAAAACAACCACAGTTGTTATGTCAAAACACACACTCCAACCTCAGGTAAGAATCAGTTAGTTTATTTTCAAATGCTACTTTTATTCCTAAATTTAGTGTAGATAATTTTTATAGTGCATATCCTTTAAGAATTATTTCATTTCCAAGTGTTTGTCTGTATTTGAAAATAAACATAATATTAAAGATTAATCCTTTTTTAATTTACGCTTGTTAAGTATTAAGTTTTTAAGCTGATATTCACACAACTAAATAGATTAGGTAGTTTATTAAATTGGTATATTTAACATTCAGAATTTTCTTATGTGCATGTGATTAAATTTGTGTCCAAAATTGAAAGGCTCTCTATTTTAACTTTAAACAGCTTTATACTTATATTAAATAATTTGATTTAAGCATGAAGAAGACAATAGCTTTGTATTATATTTTTATTTAACTATTTGAGGATTCTTAAAATTTTGCAATAATTTTTGCACGGTTACAATAGATGACCGAGGTTTATCTGACGCATGCACTTTGTATATTTGTAGAGTAAAGGGTATTGATTTTGTATTGTAGTATACAGGTATTGCTTGCATGAAAATATAACTTAAATGTTATTTATATTGATTATTTTTTAAGTATATTGTATTAACACCTATCTTCCAAAATAAATGTGTGTATTTTACGTAATTGAAGTCTCTATTATTCTTATGTAGTTGGTATATATTCTTTATGTGAAGGGTGGCACTTAAGAAGACTACTTATCTCAAACACCTACCTTATTCTGACCCGTATAGGTATATTGTCTACGGTTAGCATCTTAAATGACTTTGATATTAAATATAATTTGCATGTACCTTCCCTTAAGTTTTTCTACGCGAGAACCTTCTTTACACATTGAATTGTAATGGAACGTAAATGTAATTATGGATATAGCTAAACTATTTTGCGTTATTTTAATTTATTGTAGCTTAGATCAATGTCGTCCTGTGTTAGCTTACCAGGCATCTGTGTATAGAAACAAATGTACTGGTTGATTTTATATTGATTCAGCATATTACGTCCATTGCAGAGTGCATACCCAGAGGAAACGGAGGGAAACACATAGTACATCAATTATAAGTTCTGTCCAAAATGTTATTGTAAAAAATAAGCTCTTTTTAAACAAGTGTGTCCATTGTACTGTGTATTATGCACCATGAAGTTACAATTGTAGTATCTTTTCACATTTCAACACTATTTGTATAGCAAGAAAATTAAATGTATACTCAACTAACATTGTAGCTTCATGTATGTAAATAATTAATATGGATGTCTATTGGCGTGGTATGACGTAAATCATACCGACATAAAAATATTTAATATTATTATTCTAATTAATGGTATTCAGAATTTACTACGTAGATATTTTGTAATTTCAAGTATAACTGTTCTTACTTCCATGAATGAAGTTTTTGACAGTAAGTCTGTGATCTTATTTTTCTGTACTTATTGTGGGTATATGCGTACACGTCAACGCGTATGTAGTAAAACTGCGAACGTTACAGTTCGAATCGTTTAAAATTTGTATTGAGATAAAAAGTTTGTGTAAGAGGAACTATTTATGTAAATAACAATTTTATTATCGGATAGGGGTAAAATTTTCAAGAAGTATAAATAAAACGGGTGACATAAAATTTTATGAGTCAAGTTTGAATTGCTTTAAAAGCTGTTTTTACTATTTACGTTACTATTGTCCGTACAAAATGATTATTTATACACGTGTGAAATGTATTGATGTTTGTTTGACTAGTGTAACCACATATACTATAGTAATATTTTTAACAAATATACACTTTATAGTCTAACACTGTTCATATATAACTTTTACTATTATGTTTAAAAGTTAAGAATGTTTGTTAAAATGTACTATTTATCCAGTCTTCGTGTCTAGTGAAATATTTTCTCCGGATGTTACTCAGTGTAATTTTTTTCGAATTGTGTAATAGAGAGTTCAGTGTAATTCAAATCGAACTGCAATCTATTCCATACACGTATATACGACATCCTATAGTGTTTCCGACCAATAAACTTGTGGTTTATACTATATAGAAACAGTACGTAGCTTAAATAATTCAATAAACCTTTATAGCATGTTTCGTATTTAACACTAAGTATTTTATACCCTTTGCTATGATGACCAATTTTTATACCTAACTGTTTATCATTATATCTAAATGAATTACAATATACTTCTCCCATGAAGTTCCATAATCCACATCTCTATCAATTTATTCGTTTTAGTGACTGTTTCGCTTATAATTGAAACAGATACGTAACTATATAATTTAAGCTACATATCAAATTATTTTATCATGTACCGACATTTCATGACAACCATATTTAAGAAAATATTCATATATCAATCAAATATATTAATATTTGCGTTAATGTAATAAATAAATGTAATTTTTCGATTGAGGTAAGTTGTGAAATTTGGCCAAAATTTAATATTTGTAACTGCCAATTATTTTAATGTTTGATAAATTTATTGAATGTAATCAATTATTTTTAATTTTTAATATACGAAATAATTCTAATTGACGTTATGTTTAGTGTTGCATTTAAATACATGATGTTTCAGAAAGCATTTCTTTTCATTTCTACGCATATTTTGGTAACATTTATTTTGGAAGATTTATTTTGCTTAAGTAAGCTTACGTACATTCATGCCAGAGTAATTCATGTCGTACGATGTTTGTAATCTACGCTATGTTTTCTTGCAAGTAGCTTCGCTAAATGAAAGTGAGAGTTAATAAAAGTATCAGGTAATTCACGGCGTCTATATAATACACAGAAAACATCCCGCACTTATAGGATTTATCGTCCATGTTCTAAATAAATTGTGTAAGTATGGAAGTACAATTATTGGTTTGGTTAGTCGTCTAGTTCGCAAGCCGCCCCTCCCTCGCCGCTCGCGGTGTTCACACAGCAGAAAGTGAAGACTCCACCTCCAAACGTGACGTCATCGAAAGCAGACGAGGGTACTTCCATTGATACGCCGCAGCCTCTACAGCGCCCGGGCCAACCACCGCCGCCTCCCCCAGTCAAACAGAAACCTCAAGTCCCACGAAAACCTCAAACGAAGCGAGTTAGTTTCACACAGGAAACAAACGAACCCGAACATCGGTTGTCGACGAACGATACGAACGCTCCCCCCGTATCGCATGAGAGACTGCATGAAGATGACCCGATGGGATATGTTGACACTAACGATGCATGCGCGGCTGTTAGCTCTCTACTAATACGAAATCGACAGCCCAAGGCTGAGCTAGAAATATCGAAACCTGTTCCCAGAGCGAGCCTCGTCCTCCCAGACGATCTCATCATTCCCCCACCACCTTCATTCGATACGGACGTAAGTGATATGCCAGTATATAGAGACATGAATATGTCACCCATTACAATAATTCCCGAGAGACTTATTCTTCCCGAGCCAGCCGTAGCAGACACTTCTATACATTCTGATACCACAACAACAACTCCTGAAAACGAAATCCCCCCTTCTATAAACTTTCACGCTTTTCCTGTGATAGAAGCAAAGTTAAACGATCCAAAACAATTAGCCGTAATTTCAGAAGTGCCATCAAATCAAATCTTCCGCACACAAGAATACCCATCTTATAATAGTGAAGATTATTATAACGAACTGACAGTTAGTCCTGATGGTGAACCGGAACCTCCAGAATTGTTACACGTGCATTACACAACCCTTCCCATAGTCTCACATATTCCTCACTCATCGTGTAATTTGCACCCAGATCAAACTTATGGTGATAACGCTGGAAACACCTCATTACATAATTCTTTGCGAGATTTAAGAGTTAAAAACATTTCACCAGGAATGGTTCATTCCACTACGTACCCACCCGTAAATCCCTATCCTTCTCTAACGACAGTAGCAGGAACTTATAATCCATATACTTGCACAGTCCCTATTAACGCGTACCAGAATAGTAGAAACCTTAAAACACAAACGTCTCCTTCTATAGTTGGTACGGGAAAAGATATAAATGCCAATGTTACTCAAACTATTCCTACATATTCCGGTGATGTGCCTAAAAGTGTACATTCAGAGAGAAGAGTTCGATTCCATCATGAGACGACTGCGCCAGAAAATACTAGTTTGTCGGGCAGTTCGGAACTCGTGAGGGAAGGCAGTACCTCGCCCGCATCCACCCTGAAACCCGCATGGAGCAGCAAAATCAAACCCTTCGCCATCGGCGAGGTAATCATCAATGTACGGCATAAACCTCACAACACTCAGCTTTTTTTTGATTGTGTTCGTCGACAACCCAACCCAAATACTGACAACAACACACAAACAGTCTGTCAACCCTCCATCTCCCATTTTTGTTACTTACACAAATAATTTATCGTTTTAACTTGCAATTATTTATATTTTGCATGTTTCAATAACATTCGCATTAACTTTTATTTGATTGTAATATAGCTGATGATTAACAACTTGGACTGCATGGGTATTACGCCTGGACAGAGGGTATCATGCTTGTAAATATCATATGCTTATTTATTTAAATCCATATTTTTCCATTAACTACATAATACTCTTATATATTTTATAGCATTCGATATGTTTGTTGAAATAATTGATTGTGATTCTCAGGCTTCCCCACCTCATTCTGCTAATTTTGTGAAGGCATCTGTCAGCGATAAAAAGAAATTCTTCGAAAATGCAATGGAAGAAAGTCACAAGCCATCGCCTAAGCCAGGTACGATCCCATTGTTTATAGAGATTTTCAATACTGAAAATGATTTTGATTCCAAGTAATTTTATATCCTAATCTTTGATGTATTTCCCATTAAACAGAGCGCGTATTCACATTCTTGTCCGCGGATGAGGTGGAGAAATTGAAGCAGGAAGAGGAACGGAAGATGGCCAGCATGTCACCGACGGATCTCCGCTCGTGGTCCCCGGGGGAGGATCACCCGAGCGGAGACAGCTCGCATTCGGACGATGAGCCCTATGAAAATGGCCATAGGTGAGAAATAAAACATAGTAAAATTATATTTTTAATAGAGATAACAAAAGTTATCCACAACACTATGTGGTAGACCCATATGTAGGGTCGTCTAGGTAGGTACCACCGCCTTTCTTATTTCTGCCGTGAAGCAGTTCGCTCTGCCTGGGATTGAAGGCAGAGGTAGACAGTCTAATTTAAATGAAATGTAAAATATTTATTTGGAGCATAATAAGCGGTACAAAAACAGAAAAAAAATACTAATAATATGCATCCAAAATGGCACTCACTCAGCTTAATGTCACGGCATACCGTGACGCTGGTTTTCAGTGAGTCCAGTTAAGACACGGATAACAATATTACATTGACAACAACAACAGCTTAAATTTAAAGTAATAGATAGAACGTTATAAAACTAAGTAAAATTAAATAATAATATCTTAAAAAATCAATTAGACTAACAAACAGGGCACACAATACATATAACTACTGATTATTTTACAAATGAATAGAAGATCATGGTGTGTGTGTGAATGTATGTGTGTGTGTGCGTGAGTGTGTGTATGTGTGTGTGTGTACAATGCATCAATATATTTACACACAGAACGGGTCTTTATGTGGTAGCTGATTGCAGATCCAAAAATATATTTCTAAAGTTATTTTTAAAAATTGTAATTTCTGGGCATGGAAGGCGTATCATCTTGGTCCCCAGGTTGGCAACGCACTTGCAGTGTTGAGTTTACCCTTAATATTGCAAGTGTCTATAGGCGACAGTAACCACTTAACACCAAGTGGACCGCAAGCATTTTGAATATTAGTTGTAACAGTTAACTGTAATGCAAACTTGCATATTGAATATTTTGGTGGAATTGCACAGACAAAAAAAATGCCTTAATAGCAGACAATCTGTTTTCTGCTATACTCTCTGACCTCCCAATAAAATGGAGTGGTTCGAACCTCGTTCAAGTGTTTATAGGATGGTAATAATAAGTAATATAAGGTTATTACTCATTATTAGATGTCCCCATCACATTTCTTACTTAACTCCTTTGAGATAAGATATAAAACTCTATTTGAATGATACCTATTCCTCCCAGTGTGTCAATGGGGGGAGTGAGTCCATCAGCGAAGTCCCAACGAAGACGCGCCAATCGCGAAGGGTCGGAGGAAGAAGACCCAGCTGCAAGAGCTGCTCGCAGAGCTGCTTGGAGAGCAGCGAGATTACGTTCTTTAGAACAGGTAGGACATTGTTAAAGAAGTAACTTCATATAGAATATTTTTAACCTTGCGCGTGACAAAGAAAGAGATAAGCATGCCAAATGGTAAGCCGTCATTGTAGGCAATAGGGGCTATAGACGCTGCAATATGAAGGTTCGCCGCTGAGGTAATTTGAAAGGTGCTACAAATTGGTATGAACATTACACTGTTCCCATTCTTCTCACGTATAAAAAAAATGGTGTTGAGATGTCGGCCAATTGAATAGTATGGAAAGAAGAAAACGTGTTAAGGCGACCACAACGTTGGTAAATGAATATTTGTGAAGTCCCATGCTGTTAGATTACCTTGTAAAATACCTGACTTTCAGTGTTCAGTGACCGTAGTCACAGGCGGACTGGAGAACCGAGATGTCCTCACACCGTATGAGAGGTAGATTCGTATTCATCTACCCACAAGATATTTCTTCTATCGTTACGAACTACACTTACTGTGTCCCTATTCTGTGAACCGACTGACGCGTCCGTATTTTGGCGATTTGTCATCTGCGTAATGTTTACCACTGGATTCCATGTCGCCGATGATGTGAAACCGTCTTCCTGATTGAAATTGTCGTGTTTCTTGATTTTAATCACTTACGCACGCACGACACGGCTTCTTGAATAAAAGTGGCCATCATGACTTTCGTATTATGAAATTGATGCCTGCTTCAAAAGATGTTGTGCAATTGTTGATTTACTAATTTGTCGGCTTTTCACAGCGGCGATGTTCTTTGACCCTTTCACCAATAGTCCACTTCGATTAACCTATATACATACTACCGCAGCTGCAACCGAAACACCCTTTTATACTATATTATAATTTATATTAATACTAGGTATATTTTACAAAGTAATCTAATCGCGTTAATTCCCGTAACTGATAGGTTATAAATTTCTTAGTCCGTTTCACAAATATCAGTCACCACGCTGTACACTAAATTTTACTAAACAATATATTTCAGGAGGCACTTGAATCACAGAGAGCTATAAAAAGCTTAGTGGGTCCAGCCAACGAGATAATTGGTGAAAATCCGTCGCGAGATAAGTCTCCGTCCGAGGTAAATAAGTAATCAATTTATATCTAATTTCTGAATGTTGTCCAATTAATATTACTAAAGAAACTCTATGAGCTGTAAAAAATAAACTACTGTAATTTTTTAAAACAATTTTTAGTTCATTTTTTGCAACCTCAGTAGTATGATCTCTCGTAATCTAATAATATTTTTATGTTGTTTTCTCTGTAACAGTTAACAGCGAATGTTAATTAACACTAGCGATAAATTACTTGGTGTTTCAACAACATCTTGTTTATTGGAAGTTTATTGCAGTTCCAACTTTGCCATTACCACATAGCAATAACGTCATGTAACACACTCCATTTTCCATTTCATCAAAATATGTTTGTCTCATTAAAGCCAAGTGTTCTGACTAAACTATGTTTGTATTTTGGGTGGTATCAATGTCGCTTGCTCCTCGTAATGTTCGTCTAAAATGGGTTGTGAATGTCAAATTGGCTTTACAAATTATAGAAATGGCCCCTACCACGTATTGCGTTACGCACAAAACCGGGACCCATACTAGCGGTGAAGGAGAAGGAAAAATTATTAGACGAGCGAATTACACTCCGTACCGAAGAATATGTGTGTCCGGCGACCGGCGAGACTAAAGTGCGGACAGTCGAATACATTGAGAAAGTCTTTGAGAAAGAGGTACACGCACTGTAAATTGTGCTATAGTATTTACGAAACGCTGTACACAAGCAATGCAGTATTGTGTGGTTTTATTTTTTTAAATTGTATTTGAAGACGCTTAGCTTTTTACGTGCAAACAACGTTCCTTTTGAACACCATCAGCTGTATAATGGAAATTATCTATTCCCCGTGACACAATATAAGTGATTTTCATCCTTCTTGATAACTAGAACCTAAAGCGATGATAATACTACTAACTGCCCTTCAACTGACGGCGCTCTCGCTTGCGCAAGCGTACGTTTGATTGGCCCCTCTCGCCTGAGAAAAATTGAAAAAACGCTAAAAAAGTAGAAGTCTATGATAATACTAAGATAGGTAATCTATGATATAATGAGATAGAGAACACAATAACGAGAAAGAATATTATATAATTTGACACCATTACCTGATTATATATGAGTGAGTGATGAGTATGTATGAATTTTGATAGCTTTCGTGCTCGATCAAACGTATCGTTTCTTTTCATACATTGCCCACTGTTTCTGTTTACGCTAGAGGCGCTAGTGGGCAATGTATGAAAAGAGACGATACGTTTGATCGAGTTCGAAAACTAACAAACTCGTACTAGGGGTACAGATTGTTAGATAACTAACGAACTCACTCAGCACAATATTTGTCGTTCGAGGATATTTTATCGATACCGAAAAAAAATTGACAATAAAATTGGTCAGAATCGACAAAAATCGATTAACTGAACAAGTGTTGTTACGAGATACAAAGACATGCGTTTATCGATCGATATTGTGTCCATTGACACCTCCATTCTTGCACTGCGGAATTGAAATACGCTTTATAAAGCTTATCAACATCTACATAAACAATGTTTAGAATTTAGATATTGTCACATAAAACTTTGGTCATCACTTACTCGATGGTGTCTCAGGGAATAGATGATTCCCCATGGCACACATGGTGGTGTCAAAGAGAAAGAACGCAAATGACTTTTTACTTGACAGAGAACTGACTGAAAACTTGACAAGGCGTTGTTACTGACTGACGTGTAAATTACGTGTACAAACACTTGATATTAATACAGCGGGGCCTATTCAACGCACATAACGATTTACTTGCACAAAAGTGAAACACCATTTTTAAGTAGAGCGTAGTAAATGTATGTAAAGCATATTAGAACTCTTAATTGTGGTTTCAGGGCTTAATATAATGATTACTATTTTACAATAATTGTTTTGTGATGTACAGACAACAGCAGCAGCACGTTAGGTTACCGCTAACTGTCAAATTATACCAATCGATTTTGAACTTTATACCAAATATGTTTAGGTTGAAAACCTTAAAGACATTTTGCGGTAACCAGATATGCTGTACATTTCATTTTTACAGTCGACATCGCGTCAAGTGTGAATCTAATTATGTTGCTTTCTTGTGCCAATTTTCTAGAACTATTCTACGATGTTTTGTTTACTTAGCGTAATATATTCGAGATATTTTTATTAAAAATTATATAAAGTCTAGCCTATAACTCATTCCCACCTGATGGTAAGCGAAAGTGGAGTCTAAATGCAAATATCGCTAGTACGAAAGATTATATGTGCCGTACTAGTCACCCTCGGAAGGTCCTTCACGCCTCTTTTGAATGACCATAATTATTATGGGATGTCAAAAAAAATCCGTCTCCAAATAAGCAAAACGTCGTTAGATAACTAATAAGACAATCCGTTGATTGGTGAGCTCGGAAATATATCCTACCTGCTAAGATTGCTTAAATTTCCCCAGCAACATCCACTTGACTGTATTATTAGTAATTTGCATTAAAAGCTAGTTACCTACGCAGATTACTTGACGATTTGTCGACTGTATGTCTGCCGTGCTATTCTCTATAGATCTCACTTCCATTTCACTTGTCAAATTTTATTCTATTGTATTCTTAATTAATGGCGTCGCGTTGCCTTAAGCGTACGCATTTTGCCAATGTCAAGTGAAAATGTAATTATAGTAACAAAAATTGTACGGTTGATTGAGGTTAAAAATGGAGTCTCTCAACACGTGTTTTTACAACAAAAACTCGGGAGAAATACCTGTCAAATTCAAGAGAGAATCCTTAGTGGTCTTTCATACTACAAATGTTACACTACGTTTTTAATAGTTACTAAGTTTTTCATACTACAAATCTTACACTACGGGTACTGGAAACTATGTTAGCCATGGTATTCAAAAACGATACTAGGGAGTTTCACTCGAGTTCCTATTGTAATAACACGTGAATCCATTTTAGCTCAATCTACCGTACAATATTTATTATTGTAGTAAAATAATACTTTCATTCGACTTAGGCTAAATGCGTAATTACCGCGAGGCCATTAATTATGAAAAAGAACTAGCATCGTATTGGTTAAAAATATTCATATTTTGTTAAATATTCGTTCGCGTTTGACAGCTAAATTCGAACTGCGATGCGAATTGAGAAGTGAATTCTTTATAGAACAGCATTTTTTATATGAGAACTGTTGTAATAATGTTTTATTTGTACATTGTGTCACGTGTGTGCATGATTGTGGCATGGCATGCTAATGTATTATTGTGTATCATTTGTCAGACGATACCGGGATTCTAGACACGGGATTCTTCACCGCAAAGAGTAAATGGTTTGTTGCCTTTATATCAAAATATATTTATTTTTATAGCTTTCATTGCAGCTGAGTTAATACTACTAACGCCTTACTATTAGAGAACTACCATAGTTTATACTACACATTTCCCTTATTATTTTTTATGTAAATAGTAAACATGCATGTACAATTATTTTTATGCACGACGAATATTCATCTGATGTGATAGTCTGCTGTCCACGGAGGTGTACGTTTTAATCATTTATGACAATGCCGTGGGACGAAGAAGACGTTATTTATGGCTTATTACTACATTCGAAGACGACGATTGGGTATATTCAGGCCGCATCATCATTTCACTCGAATATCTCATTCAGATAACTGAATGAGATATTCGAGTGACTTAATATACTAGAAAAGGTATAAACCTTTTCTAGTATATTAAGCAAGATAAATTTTTGTATAAACACGGATATTTTTCTCCTATCTGAACAAATTTTTTAGGCCGTTCCCGCCATTCTTTTTTACAAAAATATATAAGTACGTGCGTTCACTCGATGGTACGGCAGGCGTTATGGAGCATGCATGCAGCGAGCGCGACGTTGCCGCTCCGTCGTCAGTGTTCATAGTTTTGTATGTAAGCTGCAAGCAAGCTTAAAATTACGAATACGCGTCTGTGAAGCTACGCTCCGTGGACAGTAGACCCTAAATTTCGTAACATTTAAATTTAAATTGGGGTTAGTGGCAACAATTTTAATTAGTTTGATCATTAGACAGGTAGATAACATAATAAAAAAATATTGGAAACTATCGATCGAAACATATTTTTTTTATTCTTACGAGTATTTATAGGGAGTTCTCGGCGATTATGTGGGAATAACCATTGATGGGAATACCCATTAAAGCTCCCGTTGTCTTATGTCCTGTAGAAGTATAACTCAGTATATATCGAACAAGTCACTGTTCAAAGCAAGATGGAAATGAAGAAGCGTGAGGATCTTCCAGTAAAGTAATTTAGTTAGAAATCTACATTTGATGACCTTATAATAGGAGATTGAAAACTTGGACAGCTTTACGCGAATTCACACACACTGTCATTCAGGCCGCCAACCCTAGAGCCAAATTAACCCGACACTATAGCCTGTACGAGATTAGTGTAACAGCTCAAGAACAACAAGGCGCCGGGTGATGGCGGAGTTACATCAGAGCTTCTAAAAGCAGATGGACGAACGATCCTGAAAGCTCTTCAGAGGCTATTCAACTCCATCATACTCGAGGGTAAAATGTCAAAGGCGGCGTGGTGAAACCCTTCTTCAAAAAGGGCAATAGAACCCAATAGAAAATTATGGAACCCTCACGCTCCTGAGTTAAGTTTACAAGCTGTTTTCGATAGTTATAACGAATCGTCTCGCACGCAGGTTTGACGACTTCCAGCCCAGATCCGTAAAAGGCTTCAGTACCATAGACCATATACATAAGCTGCAGCAGGTTAAACAAAAGACCAAAGAATATCTGCCATTATGCTTAGCGTTTATGGAATATGAGAAAGCCTTCGATTCTGACGAAACCTGGGCCGTGCTGCAGTTACTCCAGAAGTGCAAAATAGACTATCGGTACATCAAAGTGTTGCAGTCACTGTACGAATAGTGGCGTCCCTATGTCAGACCGCCTTCAGAACATACTGCTCCAACGAGGTATGAGACAGGGCGATGTAATATCGCCGAAACTGTTCACATAAAAAAATCGTAGTCATAGCTGAGAACTTTGAAGACTTGGGCACAATGCTCGTCGATCTCTGTAGACTCTCAACAAGTAGGTCTTAAAATAATGTACACGGATAAGACGAATATTATGTCAAATTCCCATGTCGTACCCACTTCTGTGGAAGCTCTACACTGGAAGTTGTCGGCAATTATGTTTACCTGGGATAAACAGTCTAACAATCCAACTTGGCTGGGCAGCGTTTAGGAAGCTACGCAGCATATTGTCGGTCGATCTACCGCTGTGTCTCAAGACGAAAGTCTAATAAAACGTGTGTTGCCAGTGATGACCTACGGAACCGAATCTTGGCTTACACTTACGTTACCTTATACGTGGCTCAAGGTCACTCAAATGAAGAGGGCTATGCTTGGAGTTTCTCTACGTGATCATATCAGAAATTATGAGATCAGCAGGAGAACCAAGGTCGCCGACATAGCCCAAAGAATTGCGAACATTAAGTGGCAATAGGCAGGTCACATTGCAAGGAGGACTGACGGCCATTGTGGCGGAAAGGTCCTCGAATGGCGGCCGCGTACCGGGAGATACAGCGATGACAGGTCCTCCACAAGGTGGACCGACGATCTGGTAAAAAAGATCGCGGGATGCCGCTGGATGCGGGTAGCGCAGAACCGATCGGGTTGGAGATCCTTGGGGGTGGCCTATGTTCAGCAGTTGGCATCTCTTGGCTGATATGATGATAATCCCGATAACAAATGAAACCAATCGCAACTTCTGTGCACCGCATTTGAATATATCAAGGCATATTCATTACTAAAATAATCTTAAATAAAATAAAATTCTTAATTTTAATTCATTATAGAAATCGTTCAACTGCTTTCTCCACAAAAAAAAACGTGCTATTAAAGCACCTTTTATGTGAGTATCATATTATAAGATAACTAATACTAGATGACTTTAGTTTCGATCAATAGACAATTTTACACAAAAGTTGCCATTAGCCCTCCTCACAATTTACCTATTCGTAAAGCTAGATCCCTTTGTATCATGTTGTTTGAAGTAATGAAATCATCAAATTAAACATAAAAAAACATCACATTTGTAAACATGACTTCGCTAGTTATTCATGTATCAAAATCTAATACCGAAAACTAATTGCGTCATTTCTGCAGGTGGAGACCACACAAGAAAAAATAATATCACTGGAATTGACCACTAGTCCTAGTAGCGAGACAGCTCCCACTGACCTCGAAGACGTCAGCATGAGTTTAGGTGACGGAGAAACGGAAGTAGGGGAGAATTCCCTTCAACCGGACATTGTGCAAGTCGTTAACCCTTTGCTAGATGGAGGCGCGGGACACGTGACAGCAATACCTATTGGACCCGTGGAAACGTTCACCACTTACACCGAATCACAGTAGACTCAGATCTCTTAGTGCTCAGCTCCGCCCAACATTACCATGACACCATCGGCTATCACAACAAACATTACCACGACTCGAGATCTCGCGTCTCGAGAAACGAACTCGATTGTAGATTTCTTCAACGAAACGAACAGCGATAAGGCATTGAACGAGTTTCCATCTACTTTATGTATTATTAACTGTGATAATAACTTTAGAATTCCACCGACTTCTTGTTGTAGACAAGAGACTTGAAGAAATCCACCAACGAGCTACATTTAGACGGCATTTCTGATCACAATTTTTATTTTTTTATTATAGTTTTGCGACGGAGATTTTAGTTTTACTATAAGTAATTGTCTATTTTCGTATAGATCAATATTCTTTGAATACTTTACGTATTTAAATTTCATTCCGTGCAAGTTTTAATGTTTGACTGTATGTTGATACTGTACCTGTTAGGGGTAGTGGATGTTTAGGAAATATGATTGGATTTTAGTAAGTTATGGACAAGTGGAGTATGTTTACGAGATATTATGTACATACCATCGATTTATGCAGTATTAACGCTGTCGCTCATCCAGAAATGTACAAAAGATGGCTTCGTCCCGAAGCGTCCGGCATCAATATATACTTGTTTTATCATAATACAATCTTACTTTACTTAAATTTTAAATGTGCATTGTTATTAATTACAGTATTTTGTGTTTACTGGTGTTCTAGTATTTTAATTTATTGTTTAGTAATTTTACTTTATTTTATGTATGTGGTGCCTTAATTCTCAAATGGACTTTATGCAATGTTCTTTTAATTTAATTCGTACAATATACTTTTATCCGGCACATTCTTATTGTTTTATATATACTGTAATGTCTGTACAAAAGTAAAATGATTCGCAATTGAATGGCCGTAAGTTGTCTTAATCTAATTTATCATTAATCTCAACAAAATGTATATTTCCGTTGATGTCTGTATGAAAATGTAATACTGTTTTGAATAATATTTAATGAACGTATAATGACGAATAGGTTTGTGTATCAAATGAATGAATGATTTTTTATGTGTGTCCTTTATACCTTTCTAAGGATATTTTAGCGGTATAAATTGTAAACTAATGAAAATATTGTATGTTTGTCCCAATTAAATGGTTTAATATATATTTTAATAAATTTATTAGCTAGTTTTATTTAAACAGGAAACATAAGATAATACTTTACATTTATTAATAACAGTATTAGAACACAAGCTGGTATCGGAAATATCTTAAAAATAAATAACGTAATTAGTATAGTACCATTTCCAATCTCCCAATTACTTCTTTGGCGCTATAATACCCTCTAGTTGTGCCTGAAAAAAAGTTAAAGTAATATCAGGTTAGTTCAAAATTATATATTTTTTTGGTTCACTATTAATGCATCATTCAGTCAGATAATATAAAATATTTTTCTTCCGTGAAAATGGTATTTTCTAGAACAGGTTGATTGTAGGTATACTTGTGGTGGGTAATTACAAAAAAATATAATTTTTTTCCGTGAAAATGGTTTTTTCTAGTACAAGTTGATTGTAGGTATACTTGTGGTGGGTAATTACAAAAAAATATTTTTTTTTTTCGTGAAAATGGTATTTTCTAGTACAAGTTGATTGTAGGTATACTTGTGGTGGGTAATTACAAAAAAATATATTTATTTTCCGTGAAAATGGTATATTCTAGTACAAGTTGATTGTAGGTATACTTGTGGTGGGTAATTACAAAAAAAATATATTTTTTTTCCGTGAAAATGGTATTTTCTAGTACAAGTTGATTGTAGGTATACTTGTGGTGGGTAATTACAAAAAAATATATTTTTTTTCCGTGAAAATGGTATTTTCTAGTACAAGTTGATTGTAGGTATACTTGTGGTGGGTAATTACAAAAAAATATAAGTACAAAAGACACCTCGGGCGGCTTAGACAAGTGGCAATCGTTTCATAACGATAAAATATCGAAATTCGTTCAACGGCCATATTTATTGGTTAACGCAATACTCAATTATTGTTTCCGAAATTACATAAGTGGTGGTTACAATTTTGGAACCTGCTGGGCACTTGCAAAGTCAATATCAGCGGTCAATATATAAAATAATAAAGCTTTCGCTACCAACTTAGGTACTTGGAGATACGATTGGCCAGGTGACTTAACGACGGCTAAGAACAAAAATACATTTTGTTCTTATCGAATTTCATTATCGTTTTAAATTTATTTTGTCTAGGCCCGCTGGTGTCCTTTGAGAGAGCATCCATAAAAGCGCGTTGTGCTGTCGAGATCCTCACGACTACACAATTTTGTCCTTATCAAAAAAAAATACCCTAATTCTGTGGAGATCTATGCTAGACCACTGGAATATCATCATCATTTCAGCCAAGAGACGCCTACTGTTGGACATAAGGCTTCCCCGGATTTCCAACTCGATGGGCTGTTCGTATCCAGCGGCTTCCGTAGAAAATAGACCTTTATCAAATCGTCCGTCAGTGTCATAATATAGCATATAACCGTATCTACCTTCAACTGAGCGTTGGTCTTCTTCAAAGCTAACAGTTCCTCTTGGTGTCGTTTCTCTTCCGCCGCCCGCAGTTCTGCCGCGCGCCGCTCTAGTTGTTCAGTCTTTTGCTTCAGTTCCATGCATTGCTTTTCTAATGAGGACCTTTCTGCCTCCAACTTTGCCACTTGGTCCATCAGATCAGATTTACCTTGCTCCGACTGAGAAATATAAATAAACGTGCGTCACTTTAAATTGCAAGTTCTTAGATTCATACGCATAAAGCTCGCTTTGTAGGCTATCTTGAGTGGGAAAGTGTAAGATAAATAGGTTCCGTGTCTGTAGGTAGATACAGAAAATAATCTTCTCTCGCTCGCTCTGTATCTTGGGGTTGCGGATTAGGTTCATTAATATGCATCTGCGACATTGTTTTATTATAGCACACATACGAACCTGCAACGCCTTCCTCATGCCAAAGGCAATAGAACTGCAATATAGTGTTTGATATGCCTCCATGGTGATTCTAGCTTCATCACGCACTCTAAGCAGCAGCAGGCCTCTTTCTCCGCAGTTTATTGTTACCTGCAAATTAGAATCACTTTTGTCAAGAGAAGTAGACCGAGTGGATATTAGGCTTATAATTCCCTTATAACTCGCGGATCAGTTGACGCACTTGTGTAACTTTCTATGCAAAGAATAAGGTACTACGATCCGTTTGATGCGATGCGGAAATGTGGACGCTTACCTTTTAGGGTTTGAACCCGGATCACTATACATCTTCACCAGAGAAGCGATAAAATTCAATACTGACTATGCGTGTTATCGGCAATCGGTCGTCATTAGGGAGGAACAGTCATTTCTGCCAATGCCGAGTGATACTGATAGAAAAGACACTATGAGGCTAGATTATTCGGTAAAAAATTATAGGTACCTGTCTAATTAGTTCGTCGAAACACTGCGTGTACAACTGCCTCCGCACTGGACAAATGCCAGTCTCTCTAGCTTGTCGTTGTTGCAGACGTGTGTCCAACATTTCTTGCAGATTGATTACGTCCAGTCTTGTGGCTGGCGTTGATGATATCTGTAGTCAAAAGCCGAGAATACCTACTAAGAACACTGTCTTATTGAATACAACAATTGCAAAGACTAGATTTTGAACTTTCGCGCGGAAACACTAGCCGCTATGCTTTTCGGCCCGTGACGTCACTCTGTTAGTAAACAAAACAACTGCGATTTCAAAATCAACACAAAGCACGATACAAATCTACTTTGTTTACTAACGGAGTGACAATAGGGCGAACGGCGCGGCGTAAAGATTTTACGTACAGATTAAAAAAGTAGATTATTAAAATTGAATTAATAAAATTTAAATTGCATATTTATTTATTTATTTATTTATTTTATTTATTTATTTTATTTTAGGAAGACCAACAGCTTATAAACTAAAAAGACATATTAGTAACAACTGAGGCCAATTAGAGGTCCCCACTAGTAAAACTAGAATAACTTATGTTAACAATTTACACATCTTAAAATACAATAGTTAGGTAGAAACAGTACGGCATATTACAATAAAGCACCAAAATATGAGTTACGAAACGTTACATAAGGTACAACACAAAACGTTACAATAGAGGAATATTGATTTCATGCCATTCTGTAACACTTAGTTTCTATCTCGACCAAAAAATTGCCTACTTATTGCATTTCTCGCCGCCCCCACACTCGTATTAAATAGGTCCAAGTCATGAACCCTACACAAACGATTGAAAGTGCTACACCCTCGCCACATATACGTATTCTGCCGGTAGTTTGTATTAACTTTTGGTAGGTTTAGCGGTTATTTATGAACAAATATCGATGTTACTCGTTTACTTTTTGCAATATCTATCATAAAAATGCAATTTTATATTTTTTCTTTCATGGTGTAAAATACCCTATTAGATAATATCAGTTTTGGAGATAGCCTATAAAACATTCTGTTACCTAGGTGCCTTACAAATAGTTTAGAAAAAATAAAAATCAAAAATATATTTATTTTTAGGAAAATTATGTATTATCCTAAAAATATTATTCTCACCTTTTGAGTCCATATCTGTCCATCTTCCTCCCATTCTTTTGGCGGTAGTATGGCATTTAAAATTTCTTCTGTTTCTCTTTTAGCCTCAGTTGGTACACAAGGCTGCACTGCAGCCGTGCCTCTTGGTGACGTCTAATAAAATAGATAGGTACTAGTACTTGAAAAAAATAATCAACATTTAAATCATTAGATGGGTAGGTAGGTACTAATCTTAACAATAATAACGCTATCAAAATAAACTACCTACTTATAGTCTGCTCCTTCAGGTGCTTAAAAAAGGTTTTCTTCTCCAACAGTCAACTGTTTAGGTATACCTTTTTTAGTAGGTACCTACTGTTTATTATTGGAAAAGAAGAATATGTGTCCCCGATAAAGGAATAGCTTTAAATTTATTTTCGGTAATAAGTCTTCAAGGGCGCCTTCGATTTAGTCGCGCGGCAGCAGCACTGGTCAGTAAATCTATATACTTAATAAGAAACTCGCGATTACATGCAGTGCGACTGCCGCGTGTTACTTATACTGGGTGTAAAAGACATGAACAGTCAAACGAGAACCATGTATTCTATACATCAAAATAAGACATATTTCAAACAAATTATTGCTGGGAAATGATTTTGATTTTTTGGTGTTAAAAAAAATTTCAAATTGTACCGCGCAATGTAAAGGGCTCAACTCACACGCAACTCGCAAAACCGCAATAATTTTGCCAGACGGCAGCCCCGTTCGTTAGTGTCCGTGCGCATCGAATGAGCTACATTGAACGCTAACGTTTTGAAGCCATTTTTTGTTGAAATAATAAAAAAAATGATAATGTTTCTTTGGACAATAATTAAGAAATAACGTATAGAATAAGTTTTCATAAAAAAATGAAAAAAAAAAAATTGTGACTTTGACCTTCAATAAAATCGTAACTATCAATTTCCCAGGTATAGTCTAAAGGAAAAAAAATGTTATAATGGTGAGCAGAATACATGGTTCTCGTTTGACTGTTCATGTCTTTTACACCCTGTATATATGGGCTTACACAGCGGCGCTGCAGCCATGATGCAGTTGCGCGACTAATTTGATGGCGCCCTAATGAATCTGAAACCTATGGCAGAACCTTATCACAGGTAAAGGAAATGCTTAAGGAAACTACATATTTGCTGTCTTTATCAAGTCAATAAAAGTAAGTTTGATTATGACATGGTTCTACCACACCACCGGTCAGAAGACTCGGGATTCTATTTGAGTACCTAAGGGAAAATACAGGTAGGTAGGTACGTACTAAGTCAGCAATATAACTAGTGAATTACAAATTACAGGTAGACAAATCTACGAATTTACACTTACAACTTTCTCAGGCTGTTTTGTAACCAAAACCGGATTGTCATATCGCACTAGAGTATCCTCGGCAGACACAGGAGCCCTTTCACCCATTTTAACTCAGAAATTATGGATTTGATCAATAGCTGTATAAAATAGCAATTTATTTATCTAAGAAAATGACATTAGGTAATCAACAAAAGTAACCATGGCAACGGTTAAGTTGCTTTGGTTGCTATGCAACTAAAATGTACTTTTTTAATTTAGGTATAAGGGCAATTGGATACAAGTCCTCATGCCTAGAAAATGTACCTACTTCTGTTGGTAGTGTTACAGCATAGCATACTGCCAAGGTAAAAAAGAACTAGGTAATTGTAGATTTTCCAGTAGGTATCATGCTAGAATGATTGGCCCAACATAAGATTTGTTGGGCAAAACCATGATTTTTATCCCTAAAATTTTTATCCTACCAAACAAACTTGGAGCGCTACAAATGCTAGATGAGACTTAATAATCAACAACTCAACATTTTTATTGTTTTATGTGGCTTTATGTATTAAGTAACCAAATGTTACCTAAGGCTCTGCTCAACCTCATTTGGGATAATGTGCGTAATTTTATGTAAGTATGTAAGCTTTTATTTTTTTATGTATTTATATAGGCGTTAAGCAGTAACCTGTCACTATTTTAGGCACTGCAGGGAGTCACACACTTCTTCTTTACGCACGCTCAGTGGCGTAGCGTGGCGTAGCACTGCGCACGCTTGACTTTGGGAGCAAGCTGACGAGAGCGTTACCAAAGTTGAGAGAGCGTAGCGAGCAGAAGTTGAGATGGCGTGGCGGAAGTTGAGAGGGCGTGGCGAGCGGAAGTTGAGAGAGATATATAAGTTAGTGCAGATAAAAGAGAGAGGGAGTTACGTTTCGTATATTCTGTTATGTATTTTTAATTTTTCTCTCAGCTTTGCGCTGGTGGTTAAAAATCTGCTATGGGCTGTGGCTGTGATTTTCTATGATTGTTATTCATCTTGAAGAAATCGACTAACTATCCTAGAAGTATTTAAAATAGCAGCTTTCTGCATTGTTGTATAGCTGCTTTCCGGGAGATCTAATAACGTGAGGCTACAAAGTAGTTGTTTGGGTATCACCAGAGTAAAATTGGGTATTACTCCCGCGCTCGACAGTAGCAGTGGCACAATGGGCACAATGTCTAATTTCCAGATTCTTAATATTTCCTCTTTTGATTCTGAGTATTTATTTATTTTTTCTGATATTCTGATATAGTAGGTACCTAGTTTTTGAATATTGGGTGTTTGGGATTCCTATGTCTATCAAATATTCGATTTTCTTAACTACAATTGTGATGTCTGGTCTATTGCAGTGATAGATTACCTGCAGTGGACTGTTTTGTCGGTTAGAATAGCACGGTCAAAGTACATTTTGCGACTGAGACTCTTCAGTACATGGCCGCGTGATGCCGGCAGAGTAGAATAGCATCACCTCATATCCTCCATTCGGTGTCGTAGAAGGCGACTAATAGATCAGAAAAGGGGTATTGATCACCTTATACTCCGTCCGCCAATCCGCATTGGGCAAGCGTGGTGGACTACTGCCTAAACCTCCTTCGACAGCAGGGAGAGGCCTTGTGTTCCAGGCCAGTAGGTATTAGGTCAATTTATAAAGGCTGTTGTGATGACTCTCCAACACATGTTTTGGTGTATATTGGTACGGTGTGATTTTATATTCAATAAATTTATGTTTGATTGCCAGAAACTTATATTATTATTATAGAGATTTTACTACAGTCGTGTGGTCTAAAGCACACTCGTCTTTTTATCCCCCTTAATTATTATAAAATCATGCACTAAAGTTAGTCATGGTTTAAAACTGAGTTAGCATCAGTTTTAACCACGACTTACTTTAGTCCACGTTTTGTAATAAGGAATTAAGGTGGTATGTAACCAGCATTCGACTAGGGCTGAATTCGGTTAAATTATGGCTAAACCACGCCATGAAAATGTAACAGACAGCTCACTGAACTGATTTAGATGTAATTTGACATGAAAATAGATTACCTACCTACATCCTGAGAAAGGATATACGCCACCTTTTGGCGCCACGATTGAATCGACATCCACGCGGGCCGAGCTGCGAGGGCAACTAGTTACAAATAAAACACAAAAATTAAGTAATGAGAGTATATTTTATAGGTAGGTATGCACTGACCTCAGTGTTTTTAACTTAATAAATACAGTCTTTTATAAGTATTCGTACACAGTTCATATTCCATCACAGATACCTCTGCACTAGACAATAACTGTGGGCATAAAATAAAAAGTGGGAGATAAACATGTACAACAAACGTTTATGAATATTTTGCCACAAAAGTGTCCTTAATGTCACAATCACAATGCTTCTATAATGTTTTACTTTTTATTCATTGAGAATCACTACTTGAACTAGAACTGGAGTCGGTGGACATGACTTCAACGTCTTCCTGAGCGTCTTTTCCGCGACCATCAATAGCGACTGAGTTGCCGCCTCCAACAGACATGTGGAGCTCGCCTGATGGGTGCCAAGTGAATTGGTTGGTTGATGGCGCTGGCACTGTAGAAAAAAGTAATAATTAAATTATAATAAATCTTGTGTGGTGGTTAACAAGCAAAAATGTCATGATTGTGAGCAGAACACATGGTTCTCGTTTGAATGTTCATGTCTTTTACACCCTGTACTTAAAATTAATCTTCGTTTTTTGTAACTTTTAAACTGCTAGTTTAGTATTTGGTATAGAGAGATCGAAATTATCTCGTAAATGTTCAGTGGGTTTGGTGGTCTGGGGAGAAATGGATACCTACTACAATCAAATTAAGGATGAGGCAGGTAGATTAGGTAGTCTGCTAATCTTTAAAACATATCCAAAACAGTAAACATTGATGAGAGATCATAAATATGGCCATGCTCAAATTACGTCACACGAATTTCATGACTTTCGATTGATTAATCATAATTTTGCCGTGTAGTGCCGGCAGAGTAAACATGCATCACCCCATATCCTCCAATGGGTGTCGTAGAAGGCGACTAATGGACTAGAAAGGGGTATTAATCACCTTATACTCCGTCCACCAATCCACATTGGGCAACTACTGCCTAAACCTCCTTCGATGACAAGGAGAGGCGTTGTGTCTCTGTAGTGGGTCGAATTATAAAGGCTGTTATGATGATCATAAAATTGATTTTTCAGAATACCCCTATTTAGGGAAAAGACACATTGAACGACGGCAATCGATGGTTTGTTGATGCAAAACAGCACGATAGGATGGGAAGCCGTACGCATACGCAAGGACTACAAAACGCGTTCCGCCAGCGATTAACGGCAAAAGATGGCGAAAAAGATTCTTTGTCGCCGCTTCTTTCGTTTTTATTCATCAATTGCTTGCATAATACAATTAAAAACCACCTGCATCGTGTCCTTACAACTTGGTAAGTGGTCGATCATCATAATGCGAACAAATGTGTCTTGCCCTAACACACTGCAAGCTTTGAAATGTCCAATGTGACTCACTTATTATAATTTCCAGTAGGTAAGTATGATTCAATAAAAGTCATGACATAAAAATTTATGATGACACAATGAAGTGGAACACAATTAAAATACAGCACACAAAGAGTAAATAAAGAAAAACCAACTTTAATCAGTACAGCATAAATTTTCAACAAAACTTATCATTGTTGGGTGTAGCAAGTGTGAATAACCCAAGTATCGGGGCTAGAGTACATACCTCCACCAGTAGTAATTCTGTGAAGCTCGTTGAGTGTGGAAGGAGTATGGCCATTGTTTACTGGCAAGTCACTGTGTCGACCGATCATTCCCAATCTCATCTCAAGATCTGTGGGGTATGGTCTCCGAGGATCTCCAGGCTGCCAAGATAGGGGAGCACTAACTGCATTTGATGCACTTATTCTGCAATAAAAGTAAGAAGTATTTTAACAACTGTTATTGTAAGAAAATTACTTTAAGCTTTCTTTTGTTTGTTACTTTTTTTAAAAGACCACAGTGTCTATTATTCTAGAGTTCATACAAATTTTCGTTATTATGAACCACTACAGGGCAGGACAATGGGTGCGACTTATTTTGTATGTTTATTTATTATCAAGCAATAATAAACCAAGTTTTTAAAAATTTTCATCTGGGTTAGATAATTGTTGTGTGTAAAAGTAAGTAAAGTAACGGGAGAAAAGGAAATATTTTACAATAAAATATTTTAAAATATGGTACAGATGGCTGCATATTCAAAGGCGGAGTAAGGCATGGGCAAAGCCTCGAAGAAACATATTTGAGCCCAGAGACACCCACTATTGGACATAGGATTCTCCCAAGGGTCTGCAAATCCACCTTTTGACCGTTTACTTGTAGGTCAGTATTCTTTTTCAAAAAGTAAGAGGGAGGGCGGTTCTTTTGTTTGGGTCTAGGGAAGGGCCTCACTCTACTACAAACTTCTGACTTGGCTACTTAAATTAACCCTACAATTAATGTACTTTGGGGTAAAAATTAAAACAAAAAATTTGCGCTTACTTTTTTGTTTCACAACAGATTTTTATGCGCTACTGCGTAATTGTACAGGGTGGATGATTGGAATAAACCGACTGTCCGGGAGCCCTATTAGTGTATGGTTGCTCCAGTACCCTTTGCCCAAGCATCTCCATGTAAGAATTGGGAGGTATATTAGGGGAAAAAACTGGTCATCTGATGTTTCAGTCCCATATTTAGACATAATGAATGTCTAAATGTGTACTTGGTGATATTTATACTGATATAACCCTTGATATTTTTAGTAGGCTATATATGATTTTTCATAATTCAAATTTGCAGTTTATTAATGACTCAGCCCTTTATACTGGAAGATTTTGTGAGAGGAAATTGCTTTTTAAATTTACAATACCGACCTGTGTGCAAACTTTATCAATTCTTCCGATGGCACTGGTCTCTTTCTTGATTTAACTATGGAAGCAAGTTTCTGCCGAGCTTGATACAATGATGTAGCCAGAATCTGTTCTGCATCTTTCAATTGTCTTTGTAGATGATAAATATCTTGATCCTGCATAAAATATTCCATAAATGTTTTATTTTTAATAATGTGACCTAAATTTCAGAACAGTATAATACTTATATTATATGTATCTATGAGTAAACTTTGTTTTCATAATCAATAAATTAAGTATATCAAACATAATTAATATTAAATTACCTTGTTGTCAACTTCAGCTTTAAGCTCATTCATTTTCTGTTGGATTTTAGCTTGTTCATCTGCAAGCTCCAATGTCTTCTTTAGTTCCACATCTTTTGCTAACAACAAATCGGTCAACTGAGCATGATCGGCCGCAGATAACTTCTGTGATTTCGGGGCAATTGAAACTTCGATCATTTCTCTAAAAATATTGATTTAATTAGTTAGTAAATAATCATAATTTTTAATTAAAAGAATGTTATTTTGGTTGCTTCTTACTTTGCAATTAATTCCATGTCATCTATGAGTGATAGTAAACGATCTTTAGTGCTTAGATGTGAAGCCATATTGAATTTAACAGATTTTATCAAATAATTGAATACAAAACAATTTAACTATTTAGTACACAAATTACAAAAAGCGAAGAAGGAAGGACAGCGACAGCGACTCGATAACAGAGCCAGACGCGTTATGTTATGTCACGCACGTCAACGTCAGTGTCATTTGGTCTATCTGTCAATAAATGTAAAAGGCAAACAAAAAGATGCCATACGTCCAGTAAAGTAATATTTTATTTCATTTTTTTACTGCAATAATATTATTTACAAAATTCAGTTTTAAATAGACAACATTGTGGATCTCTTGTCTAAAACCCTATTTTATAAAAACCAAGAAGGTTGTAGGTAAAAATAAAAACTAAGCGAAAACGCAACTGCCTTTTAATTTGTAATGGGCAAAGTACTCATAGGCATCATCAATCGTTGCTAATTTCATAAATTAAGGCACTATATAAAGTATACTGTAAAGTTTAGCATGACCCTGATAGTACCTATCCACAAAGTTAATATCTAACTATCTAACAAAGTTAAGTTAATATCTATCATTATGACGAAGAAATACGTTCCTTATCGATCTATTCAAAATAAAAATAAATAAATACATAAAAACTGTAAAACGTTTTTTTATGAAAGTTAAAATACCTAGCTACGTATTTGGAACATGCTATTACCTAACTTTCACAAAAAATCTTTAATTTCAGTAAGTAGGTAGGTACTCAAAAAACTTTTAAAGTTTTATTTTACTTAAAATGAAGAAAGAGATGCAATATTATGCTTTGCTGCTAAAATTGCCGTACCCTTCTCGTTTTTGGGATAATGGATGATTATAATTATAAGTACCTATAGAATAAGTTCCTAATTCCTTCATAATTATGGTAAGATAAGCAGTCGTAAATATAGTAGTATAATTGCAGTATAAGTAGTAGGATATCATACACAATACACAGCACAGGTAACTCTACTATAGGTATATTTATCTAGATAAATAAATTTTTAAATGTCAGCAACCTCCATAAAGTAGATAACAAAAAAGTTGCAATGTTGCTTAGCACAAACATTATGAAAACCAAATGAAAACATTCAACTTCCCGCCGCGCGCCGTACTAAGCTAACCTAACCGGTTCGTGCACGCGGTTGCTGCATGATCAGCTGTGATGAGTGGGCAAGAGGGGAGGGCGGGGTGCGGGGCGGCGCCATGCACCGAGCATGCGCACACCACGTGCATACGGACCTTTATTACTGTTCTGTAGCCACAGTATGATAGTTTACCTATTCTTACTGTTTGGTACTGTCATTAAATGTTAATATTCTATTAATAGGTAAATACTTACCTACTTAAGAATGTAAATTATCGAATTAGGTTACTTCACTTACCTATCTATTAAAATGCTCTGAAGAAAGAGATTTCTTTAAGTGCTGAAGTAAGTAAGTACCTACCTAGATGATATTTTGGCCTGTCTTTTAGAAGAGGTGCCAGAATTACGATTATTAAAGAATAAACTTGATATAATTGCCTTTTATATCAAGTTTAAACTTTTTGTGCATATAGACGCACTATAGTAGATTGAAAGATTATCTGCTAGATTATGAGATAAAATTTTCCAAAATTGGATACAAATACACCACGAAAGTATTATAATACAAAAGTTTGTCAGTTGTTGTTTTAAAATTTTATCGATAATGGTAAAGCAAATGAGGTTATTTCATTCAGAGAGAGGTATAATAATGGTTTAGACTTACAACCTATACGCGCGAGCCGAGCGATCGAAGCAAGGGTGCCGCGGCAGGGGCCGGCCGGCGCGGCGAAGTGCCAGAAACGATTTTTTTTATATTTTACTGAAGTATATTGGTTTATATTAGGTTAGACGACTTCTTTATATTTTACATTACATATCATTTGGGTTTTTTGATGCAATTTGGAATTTTTAATATTTTTTTTTCAACTTTGCAGGAGTTCGGAGGTAAAAACAGTTTTGTTTCTTGATGATTTAATAATATTTTGAACTTACATTTTTGTTTTCAAAACCTATGCATTTCATATAATTTTAAACTGTATGAGGGGATTACAGACACCTCCACCCTACTCCCAACGTCCCCGAAAATCCGCTAAATTTGGTAGGTAGGTACTTCTATTAAAAGTAGGCAGGTACTTCCAGTTAATTAAATTACGGTCTCTTCAAGTAGGTAGGTATTGAGCATGTATGTAATGTAGGTACAACCAATCTACTTATTCATGTGTAGTTAACAAGATTGGAATAAATATGAAGCTTGATACTTATATAAGATATTACAGTTTTGAAAGGAGATTCCTAAAATGAGCCTATTTTAGACAGAAACTAGCTAATGTAGTGAGTGTTCAAGATTTTTATTGCAAATTGTTCCTTTTTTATTATTACTTTCTCGTATACGTAGTATAGAGGAAGTCTTGTTTTGTGTTGTCTTTGTGCTGGTCAATAAATGCTTTTCTTTCTCTTTCTTTCTTTAAGATCAAGTGATTATTGGTTTCGAACGTACCATTTCATAAACATAGTAAATAATTAGTATTTATTAACGTGTTTGCTCAAAATTTTTTTTCGCAGCTGCATCAAACTTAATTGTGTTTTTCACCCAAATTGTGTATTCTGAGATCAAAATAATGTCAATCGTACGTAGGTAGAGTAAAGGTAGCGTCTAGTCTATTAGAAAACTTTCTGTTTCATTAAAACTTTACTGTCACAAGTTGACTGGCCGCATAACATACTTCCCAGCCACTTTTAACCTTTTGTGACTTACAAGGGAAAGATGATTCGGTATATTTGAATTTCCTTTTGAAAGGTAGACGGTAAGGTAGATTTTTTAAGCGATAGCAGCTGACGTGTCTTCGAGTGTTTCCTATCAACGCTGTTTTGTCATATTAGAAAATAAATGTTTACCAATGCATACGTAACTTACTTATTTAATTAATATATAATAATTGGCGACGATGTCGGCGACTGAAATTACGAAATAAAAACGTGTCAGAGCCGCCTTATGCGGATCTGTGACCAAACTTGTAAATATGACTAACGATATGACGGAAATGTGTAAAGAAGAAATTACTACACGCACAGAAACACTGAACGACATGCTACCAAAGTTTCGATAAGTATAAGCAAAAATAGAGAAAAATACTGAAGAGACCAACCTATCCACTGAGACAGATTACAGGTTTGAAATAAAAGAAATTATAACACAGTTAAATATTAAAATATTACGATTCAATACACAAAATAAGCTACAAGGAACTTCCCAGTCTCAGGCGGAGACTAGTAAAAATGTACAAACAACAATTGCAACAATGCCTCAAGGGCAATTACAACCATTCCATGAAAAATAATCATTTGGAAATTTTATAAAACGTTTAGAACTTCATCTACTGCTTAGCAAAATTAATGACGCACAAATGAAAGTAATTTTAAAGTAAATGTTGTTCTAGAGGTAAATATGATAAGAACATGTATTCTTATCATATTCACCTCCAGAACCACATGAAAAATTATATGACCTATGTTCGCCCTTAGATCCGATTAATTTACAATTTCATGAACTTACAGCAATACTGGACGACTCCATAGATCCTAAACCAAGGATATGGCTACAACAACATAAATTCATATTGCGACTGCTGGTGCAGCATCAAGTGGACCAGATGCTGGCCAGACAACGTAACTTACTTATTTAATTAATATACAATAGCAGCTGTTGATTAATTATATAGTTTTTATAATACGACGGTGGAGCGGGGTGGCTGGAAAGCATACCTATTCTGTGGCCTGACCGCTTTTAATGTTAAATTATTGATAATATTTTTGAGGTACCTACTCTTTTATCTTTGATAACCTTTTCCTTGATAACCAACAGAAAGTAGTGTCAAGGTAGACATTACCACGGTAATATTATCATACAGTATTGTGTCTCGGCCCTGTCCTTGAAATAACTGGCTACGACCGAGCGGGGCGTAAACACGAGGAAGGGCTGCCCGCTTACAGTATTTTAATTTGAAAGAAAGAAAATAAATTTATTAGTCTTCACAGAGCACGATATTACCTAATTATTAAAAAACTATAACAACACATACATAAAGAAAAGAAACGTCAACAAAAACTAACATATACACACATTATATACCTACTAACTCAGACCAATAAAAAAGTCCTACTAACTATTTACTTTATATTTAATTTCTACATTTCTTGGTTTATGATTGTAAATATTTTATTTTATATGTAATAAAATGTTGTGAATGAAATAGGAAGTGTTCAATAAAATACATGTTTTTTTAAGTAATATTTAATAAAAAAAAATATAGATTGAGACAGAAAAATATTTACGCGTCGACTGAGACGTACTATATTATCACTGAAACACTTATATTTTCAAGAAATTACATATTATTATCAACAAAAAAAATATTGTTTTTTAAACTCCGCACAAATATCCCTATTTTATAATTTTCCATCTATCTATTCCTGTCAACAATCCGTCTCTTTTTCAAATTACCTAATAACCTGCCAGTATACACCAAAAAAATCCGATCACTACAATACCTACCATTTATTACTCTCGTAAATTATTTCATAATGATATTTCATCATATTTAATAATATATGTAGTTAAGTTAAATGTTGGTATATAAGTAAGTAGATAGCATAGTCTAGGAAACTACCTACCTACGTATTATGTAGTAATGTTTTTAACGCGAGCGTAGGTAGGTTACTCGTTTGTCTCTTTTTTCACCCTATCCACTAATTTATACTTATATTATTCCAGATTTTGCCCGATGGAAAAATCGAAATACCTAAATATTAAAAACAAATTACGTACTAGTAATTAGGTACATAAAAAAATATTGCACTTTGCCATTTTGAATTATGTAGGTATCTACTTAATTCAATCAAATATTCACAATACAAATAGCACGTTTATGCACGGCTAACAAAACAATTCACACCGTTCGGTCGTCGCTGCGGCGCATTCGCGAACTCGAGGCGCGTAGCATGACGCGCTTTCCGACCGTTTGTATGAAGATAGAATACTGTATAGATAATATTACCGTGACATTACTTAGTGTAATAAATGTAAATAATATATTTATAACTACTAGTAACTAGTAATGTAGAATATTGCACTGCAATAAAGGCCCCGACTTCAATAAGAATCCACAGACTAATGTTTAGTAGCATGTCCAATTTCAACCGATTGAATCTCACTGAAATAAAATATATAAATATAATTTTAATTGAAAATTATTACGTCTTTTTTAAAACAGAGCGATTAGTCAATTTCTTGGGTACCTAGCTTACGTAGCTTAGGGTGCGCCACTCGTTTGCAATCGAACAATTAAAAATAAGCATAGTTTTCTTTTTATGAATTATTTTTTTATCACGCACGTAATAGTAATAGAAATACATAAAGAAAGACGGGTACAAATATGAGCTTATGTCTTAAAGCTGTACTGACGTAAAAAGTCACGACTTTTTCCCATAGGAAAGGCAGAGATCAAGATCACTTGTTTCCACTTGCGACGATTTTTACATATTTCTTTTGCAAAGCTAAGGTACTCTAACTATAAATTATTATCACAGTCCTCGATACATGCTCGCGGTTTTGTGTAGGTAAGGTGAATGTGGCAAAGTGCGCCTAGCGGGCAAGTGCACCTCCCACAAATATCTCGAAAACTACCGATTGTATACTAATAGTGACACCTTTTGTCGATGCTAAAAACTAAATCATAGTTCTTGGTAATAGTCACAGATGGCTCTAGACATACGAGTTGGAGACACGTGACATTTTATTTTCACTGATATTCAAAGTGGTGAAGCGAGTTGACTATGGGGGCGATCATCGTCGTAAATCTCAAGAATTCGAGTTTTTACAGATAAACGAGTGAGGTAAGTGCACAATTTAAATAATTTGCTTTAAGATTCTGACTTTATATCATTCCTATCTAGTAAAATTTATATATTTTTTGCAAGTTAAATATTCCTACCTCAAATTTGTATAGTTGGGGAAGTGCGCCATACTGACTTTTATATGGCGCACTTCGCCGAAATCCAGAGGTTACAAACCTTTTAAAATATGTCTCTTTTACATGCTTTTTATTTAACTTGCAATGTATGTTTGCTTGTTTGTATGGTCAGGTCAAATCTTGCAAATGAATTGTAAAGTAGGTCATCTTCAACCAATTTAGATATAATTTGCATAAACGTTTATTAGTGAAATATATCTACACAATTTTCATATCGCAATTTTGATAGGTAGGTACTTTTTTTTAGATAATGTAAGGAATTAAACACGGTTGCAGGTTCTGAAAATTAATATTTTTTATTCCTCACATTAGATTACAAATCTTTTACAGAAGTGACAACTTAAAACATTTTTCTCAAAGATTGACACAAATTTAAAACTTAAAAATAATCAATTATAAATTGTACAAAAAAGGTTGGTTCCTAACATCCTCCTATTACATTGGTGGTTTTGATTTGATATAAAGTTTATTCTTTTTTAAAGCAAATGCTTAGTGAGATACCTTTTTAAAAACAAATAAAAGTTTGTTTTTGAAAATGTATCTCACTAAGCATTTGTTTATTTTTTGTACGTGACTAGTTCGTGTATGTATTTTTGTTTCTATAATCCACTGTAATTTTTCAATTCTTGAAAGAAGTGTTTGATATTGTTGGAATTACTTCGTATCTTAATGTCATCCGAGTGTCATAGAAACCTTAACTGCCAAAATATTAGTACTTAATTGTGTTATGAGGCTGCCCTACATACATACACACTCAACACACAAACACAATAGACCAGTAAAAGTCATAATTATTTAATTGGTTATGATTTTTGTTTAAGATGGGGCGCTATGAAAGAAAAACTGAAGGTCCTTCCTGGTCCAGAGAGTTCAGTGGAAGCTGTTCAATCGGGTAGGATGTCTGGGTATGCAGCCGCATCAACATTTGCTATAAGTACCAAAAAGACTATTATGGACCACGTCACAGGTCGAAGGGGCCAAAAGTCATCAAGTCTAGGCAGACCACCAGTATTTAAATAAGAGAGAACAAAGGATGGCAAAATGGTTGTATATAATGGAAAAAATGGTTTCTGTAGTATGTACCTATACTTAATAAATAACTAATTTCAATGACTAACTTTTTATTTCTTATATTATTGATATCAAATAAGTAGTCTTATACCATGATGGTATTCCCATCGTAAGTAAAAGAAAAATTCAACTTTACACTCTATTATCTATATTTAGAAAAAAGGTTCACAGCCTCTGACTTGAGAATATATGGCGCATTTAGCCGAAATTTGGTTTTCATTAAAAAGATTCTTCTAGAATGTAGCTATGAAAAAAATTTAAATATCATGAGTTTTGTTGCTTGTTTTTTTATAATAATATGAGGCTGTTTTTATTCTAATGCTTTATTATTGCGTTTTATTAATATAAGGCGCACTTCCCCGATTTGTCGGCAAAGTGCGCCTGGTAAACACAAATTCAAATTTTATGCTAAAATTCATTAATTTAGTGTCAGATTCTCATGACACGACATTGATTGTTGTTGCAAAACATCACAGATACTTAGGGAACCACGACTAGTGTCATTCGTGAACTTAAACACAAGTAATATAGCACCAAAGTCAACTATGCAAAAAATATGGCGCACTTTGCCCCCGTCACCTTATTTCGACCCGACCCTTTTTCAATTTGATAGATAAACTTTCGCCTAGGTCCTCCGCCCCGCATCTCCGTTCACTTCCGTTTCATACGGTGTATTCCAATATGTTCTACGATTTTGTTCTATTAGTTGAACATTTCATCAATCTACTTTCACAGTTCCTTTCTACATGATCGAACCATTTGAGAGTCCCATTCTCAATTCTTGTCACTATCTTCTTTCAAACCAGACCTCTCTCTTGTGAAAAGCGGGATTAATATGTTTTATAATGGTGAATTAGTTTTTATTTACCTATATGTATTTAACTCATATAATAGCATTTTATAATATGACAATATATGACTCAGTGAAATTTAGTAACCGTGAATATGAAGTTGGTATTCTGAAATCTCTGAGGCTGTGGCGCGAGTTTCTTTTACGGCGTTTGCTGAGCGGCGGGGGGAGAGGCACTGTGGATTGTTGATTCGATCGGTGGTCGTACCCTGAATGAATCGAGTTCCAGTGAACGTTTGGCAGTAGAGGTGTTACCGGCTCCTCTGCCAATCTAATGGAACTTCGTTCCGACCAAGTGTCTCCAGCGATAGTGTTCAATAAAGCAAACATTCGGCATAAAAGTCGTCGGAAACAACAAATTCTGCTGTTGTTATTATGTTGTTTAAACGGATCATTGAAGGAAAATCCATGTTGAACGCCGAAACGAAGAACAAATCTTCGGAGAAATGTTCTAGAAGGAAGTCGGAATGTGAGGGTTGCGTCGAGCATTCAACGTAAGTTAATTGTTACATTGTTTGGGATGGTTTCTTGTTGCATTTTGCTTTGAAGAACCTGTGCACTGTCCGTGTATCAAAACAAGACTTTGATTGTAAACAAACTGCATTCCTCAGAAACAGCCACTTCGTACTTACATCGAATTCTCGATCGAATTAGTTCTTATATGCAGCGACACTACACCGTCCCCTGTACTATTATCGTCGAATAACGTTATATTTACAATGCTATTTATGACCAGTGATACACCTACCTAACCTACATATTACACAAACACAAGGTTGCGTAGTAGTAGTAGTAGGAGTACCTACATACGCCCTAGCGTTTTGTTAGAATTATACTTTTTGTTCTAAGAGGGGAGAGATTACATTTCGTAGATATTCTGCAGGTTTCCAATGTTATAGGTATTTTAATTTTGATCAAATTATTAGAAAATTATTAATACTGATAAAAAATTTAAAACGAAGTGAACAAGCATCTAGGCGAGCGTGTAGGTAACATCTTTGTTTTCCATCTCAGGTGAGATTGTGTGTGGTCAAACGCTCACCTTATCAATCAAAACAAGGAGGTTAAATACCTTTCGTAACCTACTCGCGCAGACTGAGGGTTAAGAAAGGTAGTTTACTCACTGCTTGTTTACCCACGATGTGCTAGGTATAAAACTATCAGTCATAATTTTTTTTTTTTTAAGATGATCAGTCAATCGGCTTTTCTGTATTCATACCTACTTACCTCAATAACACTGTTATTTCCGCAGTTGGGTAACCTTCTTCGATTCTTTTGTTTCGCTTACGGAATAATTTTATGTCACATAGAAAATAGCAATTAGCAACCACAAGGCAACAACGAAGGCACAGATTAGAAAGAAATAGACGTGTGTCGCTCTTTAAGGAACCGACTCAGTGTTCCGAAACAGTAATGTGAACCAAATGATTCGGAACACTTGCCCGGCATAAAATGTCTCATTTGGAACTCGATCACCTCAACCGACGCGACGAACGACGGACAGAACGATGCGAGTGAGAGAGAAGTAGAGTTGTGTAGCTCGCGAATGAGTGATATAAAAGATATATATCTTCACGAAAGAGCTAATGTATCTTTAGCTCAGGTGACGTTCAATTATATCTTTATATCATTTATATCAATGTGTCATAGATAATACGGACGACGGATACCGAATGAATGGCTTGCGAATGAGTGATATAAAAGATATATATCTTCACGAAAGAGCTAATGTATCTTTAGCTCAGGTGACGTTCTTTATATCAATGTGTCGTAGTTCAGTTTGATAGATACGGACGTAGACAGAGAAAACTATAGACAGCTAATAAGCGTGTCGCTGAAAGGGACAGGAAAAAAAGTACATACTAGATTTAGAGTTGCCAGGTAAGGATAAACTTACCCCATACTCTCTGTTCCCTTTTTGTATACAAAAAACTGACATGCTAATACTTAGTAGGTAATATTACATGTTAAAAATATTACTAGGAAACTTTTTAATTCATTATTACAACTGACAAATACATACCTAGTTCCAAAACATCGGAGATAAATCTTGTGAATTGAATACCTGCGGATGCTAACGTGAGGATATAACTAGTAGTATTAAGTAAATATATATTTGGAGAACTAACAAATTGTTTTATTATTTTAGATAATTTACATTGCACACTGACATGACTTAATCAACAACCCGCTGCCTAGCAACCAGTAATAAGGCTATATGCCTTCACAAATATTTAGTAATATAAGTCATGGTAGGTACTGATTAATATCTGTTCGTGGATAACTATAATTGGCTTACAAAATGTAATAATTACTTGTTGTAATATGCTGTTGTTATCCCAAATAAAGAAATGAAAATAAATAAATAAATATATGACTTCAAGATAACATGCATTTTTCAAAGGAATACCTAATTCTGCTAAGTATTCGCCAGTGAACATGGAAATAAACATAGAAGAAAGGAAAAACTACAAATAAATGTAAAAAAAATCGGAAGTGATCTCCCTTCACTTTCTCGTAGGTATACCAAAAACGACTCAAAAGTTGATAGAAACCTTATATTTTGATGTCATACACGTATGTTAAATTTGGATGCAATAAGTTAAAGCATACTCGAGTTATCGTGCTAACGCACAGACAACATAATTTCAAAACCAGTATTTTTGGACTCGGGGAGGTCCAAAACGTGTAAATCCGTCAAAATCTCGAGGTCGAATTTTTTGACGATTACAAGACTTCCTCTTTACTACGTACGAGAAAGTAATAATGAAAAGGCTGTCTCTTTAAAACTGCCCGTAAAGTAAAGAAGTATTGTTGGAAATAAAATAAAAGCAATCGAAAATATAATAGGATATTTTTATTATATTCACTAATTACAATCTACAAACACTCACAAGTAACTTTTCATACAAAATAAGTAATTTATAAGTTATCCTTTTTTGCTTAGCCTAAGACATTGCCAAATTAGATATGTATTTATTACAATATATTAGATGCTGGAAATATTTTATTTTTTTGTATGTTTGTAACGAATAAACACAAAGTATTGGTTCGTTTTCAAAAATTCTTTCACCATTAGAATGCTACATTATAATTGAGTGAAAAATTTTACTCCGATGAAACTGCAGGGTGGAAAAGCATGTATATGATAGTATATGATATTTTTACCCAACTGCCCCCGAAGGAGGGTTATGTTATTTGAGTATATGTTTGTAAATTTTTATATTCCCTGCTACAGCCTGAATGGCTTGAAGGATTTTACATACGAGGTGTCGTTAGATTAGTCTTGATAGCGCGACTGACACTGAGTACATAAAATATAGAAAACAAAGTGGCGGATTTTAGACGCCAAACCTGCAGTGATTTAAAACATATTATAAAGTATCTGTAATACATTAAAATATATTTGTTGTGTATGTAGGTATCAAATAAAATATAATACACGGTGCATACATTTCACAATAAATCATGGAGCTTGTTTTTCACTTTTGAGTGGTAATTTCATGCAGTCGAGTTTCTAGTATTTTATTAACAAAAGTTTCTCAGATGTTTTTTGTTCAGTTTTCCATTTTCTTTTTAATATTCGCAGGGTATAGTCAGGAGATGAACTCTAAAAATAAAAAATATTGATGAGTTCCATGAAACTTACTTGATAACAATTATTATTGCTGAGTATAAATTGATTATCTATTCATCATCAACAACAGATTAGGAGCATGTATATTTGTTTGAGAAGAAAAATACTGAACATTCTTATGTGAATGATGAGATTTCTTACAGTCTTAACTGCTCCAGGTGTATTTTGAGTATTTAAAGCACTTGAATCTTTTTTCACCACCGAAGATAGATGTTGCTTGCTGTTATACTTGCTACATAAGATTCGTCCATCTAAAAATTAAAATACATTAATATGTATATTTATTTGTAGAGAAAAATAGTGATCATATTGTTGTGAATGAAGAGATTAATTACAATCTTAACTGCTCCTGGTGAATTTTGAGTATTTAAAACACTCAAACCTTTTTTCACCATTGATAACACAGATGTGCTTGCTGTGCAACTGATAACCTCAGATTCATTCTGGTAAAAAATAAAATGTATATAAACATTAAAAATAATTATGAGACAAATTTAATGTGTGTAAAATTTCATTACTTACACAATCTGTAATTGGACTTTCATGACACATGATTTCACAATTTTCCACTTCCATCGGCTGAACAATATTGGGATGTGCAAAATCTGTAAGGTGATAGATATGTTTCTTTAACAATATAGGTACTTTATAAATAAATAGCGAATTGTTTTGAACTGTGATTGAGGATGGACAAACAACTTGAGCATAAACTGAGTAACCCTACCGGTTACTCAGTTTATTCTTAAATTGTATATTAATTGTTAAGAAATCATTAAGTTTTTTTTAACTGAATACATTATTACCATATTAGGAACAGCGACAGGATTGAGATATGTTCTATTCCCTTTCTTCCATAGTAGTTTTTTATCAAAATGTTCACTACATATTTTTGAACTAGGTTTTGGGATCTAATCTGTTCTTCTGGTAGCCGCAATCCACAAACTTTTCAGCTCAGGATCACCAAGAAATCTAAAAATGACAATACAAGATACCCTTAAATTGACAATTAAGAATATTGCCTTATTTTAGGGAAATTTTCTACCAAAAACTAGCAGTACTGACTTGAGAGGTTATGTTAACAAAAATATTTAAAATCTCACGTATTAACAAAAACATGATGAGTCTTGATATCATTTGTTAAAAATAAAGTAAAATTAGGATGTTTAACTATGATAAATAAGTAAAATAGTCGGGAATAATGTCTACTTACGAATGAAAAGACAACCCACTAATTTTTCTCGCACTATCACTTTTACATCCTATTATGCTGCACCGCACCATTTTCTAAAGATGCACTCTGTACATAACCACCTTCAGGCACATAAATAGCACAAAACAGTTATTTGTATTTGAAGAAACAAACCAAAAACGTAATAATTAGTTTGTCACCCGTAAGAAACGTCAAAGTTTGTTTAGCAACTGAGTTGCTGGCCTTGAAAAAACCGGCCACGCAGTGAGGGACAAAAAATGATTCGCTTTGTCTCTTTTTTTCATCAGCCACGCGTATATGAACATCCTTTTCTAGTGTAAGTGAAATAAAGAATGTCCAGCAGTCTATAGTTTTCTCTGTCTACGGATACGGACGACGGATACCGAATGAATGAACGATTCCGATCACAGAGAGAGAGAGAGAGAGACGAACACAACTTTGTCTAAGCGACACACCGACACACAGTCTCTCAAATCTATGGACACGACTCCAAGATATAGTTTGATGATTAATATCACTTTTCAGACACTTTGGTTTAAAGCGACATAATAACGCTAAAGATAGATATAGTTCTTATCAACTATATCTATCTTTAGTACAAGGCAGGCAATGTATCTTTAATGAGATACTGATATACAAGAGTGATATATATCACTGAGTTGAAAAGATATATATCTATCTTTTCACTTTAGTGATATGTTTGGCGCATCGCTAGAGAGAAGTGAATGTGCGCCGAGCGCTCACTGATTCAGTGATTCAGAGTCCGTACCCAACCACCGCTGTTGCTTTACACAAAATAAGTCTTTGTTACTATGCTTATAAAGTTTAAAATCACAAATAAAAGAAGACGCTTCGGATACTACCTATATATGTATTAACATCTTATAACAAATAATGCATTGTGAATATTATACTACAAATAAACATTAAAAAAACAGATAGAGTTACTTTCGCATTTATAATATTAGTAAGGATTTAATGATAAAATAACGACGTTGAAACAGATACAAATCTCTGAGCGAGGCGCTAGCTAATTATGTTACTCTATTTCAATGATATGAATGTTCCAAATGAAACATATCACTGATCCGGAACATTGTACTGTTCCAGATTCAAATGTTCCAATCTCAGTAGTGATACATTTTTGCCACGACTAGAAAGAAAAAGCACGAAGCACAGATTAGAGAGTTTATGTCTAGCACGAAGGTCTTAACGAAACGAAGGTACAATTTACCATGAAGCTACCTATAGCTTCATGCAATTTACAACGCCTTTTCTATTTTTATTTGTATTCTATTCTTAATTATTGGCGTCGCGATTATACGCATTTTGCCAATGTCAAGTGAAAATTTAACTAAACATACGTAACAAAATTGTCCCTATTTTTATTTAAAAGCAAGGCAAGCTATTCAAAATTTAAGTTAACTATAGACTATACATTAATGTCAGATTTGCCGCCAAGATTCGAAAGGCGTTCAAAAGTTTAGTTAGAGAAAAATCTGTACGAAAAATATTTACGAACGAACTATTTATACTTACGTCTTGTTTACGTATTAGAATGTACAGTATCGAACTTAAACAAACCTTTACGTTGGTAATGAAATAGTACTAGAAAATATGCACTGAAAAAAATCGACTTGCCCCAGGCGGGAATCGTACCCAGCATCTTCCGCAATCCGGGCGGCAGCGTTAACCACTACGCCACGGGGCTTACGCTGTCGAAAGACTAGATTTTTTTTTCTAGTCTTAAAAATATTTACGCGGTTATTTTTAAATGATCTCTCTAATGTTAGGGTTGAATAGAAGTGATCTCTTTGAGAGATAAGCTCACTTTTGTGCAAGTCTATCTTTTTTTTACTGCACATTTGTGAAATTATGAAATTATACCAAGAAGCTGTCATCAAAAAGGGTTTTGGCTTAAATTAATGCAAAAAATATTTCCGATATGAGATGAGAATAAAATTGTCATCACGTCACATCTGCCATACCTACACATGGTGCGAAATTACTTCACAACATTACGCCCAAGGAGCTTATATTTATAAGGTCCTTGATTACGCTCAAGAAAACTAGTTGTTTAATAATAGTCTCTAGGCTAAAAATAAGTTTGCAATGCAACAAAAACGGAGGTGGTTGCTCTAACTAGAATCGAGTTGCTTGCAGGTAAATTAACCCTCTAAGTCTAGGGATACACAGGTTATTATTGAATAACAGATGTTGGATGATATTGCATTAAAAGTGAAACATCTATCTATTTGCAAAGTCAGGGTCGTTGTACCTGTAGGTACTTTACTTTGCATCTATAGGAACATGAAGTAGGTTAGCCTAGTATAAAAACAGAATGAGTAATTTTCTGCTCACCTAACCTTTAGTCATCCTTTAGTATTCTGGAAGAACGCACGTTGGATATCTAACGGGATTGTTAATTAGGTAGCTACCATCTATTTTTGTATCCTCTATCCTGACAGCTTTTATTTTACTTTCTGCGTTTAATTTCTACTCAACACTTCTATTCTGCAAAGCACTAGGTAATAAAGCTATAGAATATCGATTTCAGATTGGATTTCAATCACTTGCATTTTGCTTAGCTACCTAAAAAGGCTCTGTAATTAGGTAAGTCAGATGACTCGGTTTTGGGCACTGGCCCCTTTGGCCATTGGGAAGTCTAATCGTTGTAATCACCTACCTCAGCCATAACTAATTATATTACTGTAAGTACTTACTGTGTGCGATTTTTAAAATATTGAATTATGGTAAGACTGTTACTGTTAACAGCTGTGATGTGTTAAACTTTCTAAGAACTTTCAATTTGACACTCCTATATCGTTCTTTTAACAACTTTTTATTTTAATGCAACTCGAATTCTACTTTCATTATTATTATCTACTGTTCAATTAATGCCACTAGAGTTAGTGATAACTATAAACATTTTGGTTAAGCACTACCATCTGCATATTCACAGTTCTGCTGTACCTAATCAAAATTACAGCAAATATTCGCCATGCTAACGATTTTTTTTACGTAGGTAAAATTTCAATTTCATTTTATCCCCCTTTAAGATAAAATGAAATTTTACGATTTTAGAACAATCCAAATTAAAACAAAAATTCTGAAACTACTTAATGCAACTATTTCATAAAATTTTATTCATCATCATATTCCTACCGGACCACCAGCTTAACGTGCCTTCCGAAACATGGAGGAAACTCGATTTAAAAAAAAAGCCGTCACCCATCAGAGTACTGTCCGCGAACTTGGTTGCTTAACTTTCGTGATCGTTACTAAGAACTTTTATTCATCTTGTAGACAATTTCATTATTTAAATATTCATATGAGAAAAAGTTACTTTGTTAAAAAAAAAAATAGTTTTCTGAGTGCTATGCAGGCGCGGGATGTCCGCTCACTATGAATCAACAAGTTCGCCAGCACTTATCGTCGCCTTAATTACATAATATACAACTTACTACCAACTTTGTACAATTGAAACTACTAATATTAGGGGTTTAAGTATGAAATTGCCGTTTTGTATAGAGAATTTAACGAAAATTCATTTTTCCATACAAATATATTTGCGATTTTTTAAGGTACCACAAATCTAAATTTTGTGAAAATTTGTGGATATATTGAGACAACATTAAGCTATAGGATACTCAGAGAAAAAAATTGAGAATTGATATCTGTATAAAAATATTCTTATTTTTATAACGGAGACGGACACCTCGTACGACGAGCTGTTTTTGAAGATTTATTTCTAGTGACTAAAAAAAAATGAGAATAAAATTTTATAGATACATAAATATAAGTCCTTGTAATGAAGTTTAAAATAAAAAAAGAATAATGAACATAGCTATTGTATTAAAGGAATTATACACTAATGAATAATGAGGAAAAAATCGGCAATTTCATGCTTTAACCCCTATTATATAGAATAGCACTAGCAAAACTTCAATGTTCAGTCTAAATGGGCCCTTATCGCGCTATTTACAACGTTTTTACCAAAACCAAATCGTTATCGTTTTCATACGTTTTAACAGCTGTCAAACTGTTGTCAAAATGCATGAAAAACAATAACGATTTGGTTTTGGTAAAAACGTTGTAAATAGCGCGATAAGTCCCCTGTTTGTATTGTTATATGTTTTGTTAACCGAATTAATAAATAAATAAATAAAAATTGACCGATCAACAGACAGAGTACTTAGGTACGTAGGTTGCTGTAGGGACGTACGTAGTTGTCTACACATGACTCGTGTAAGAATTATTAATCATTTGTTTATGTAAATAGTAGTCAGTAAATGTATTATACAAGTCTGTTATGTCTTTGCAATATTAGTAGATATGCTCATTACTTGCATTTAATTGGTAATTAAAAGTAGGCACTATCACTCTTTATCGATAATCCGGGGGCTCGTCTCCATTAGCGGGTACAGTGACGAAAACAAAATTATTTACTAGTAGAACAAGAGAGACTTGTCGGAGGTTAAGTTGATAACCTTCTTTATCTTCCAATAAAAGTGTTTACGCACAGATCTGCTGGTCAGTCTCATTTAGAACCTCAGACAAATACAAGTGACCGCATTGATGTTCGAAGCAAGACGGTGCTATCGGTTTGTTGATTGCATTAGAAGTTAAGTTGGGAAGTTGTCAAAAACCAGTCAGTTCAACAAGAAATTGCGTAATTGTTGCAGCTTTCTTGAAGAAATGATGAAGATGGTATTGCTGGGTGTGGTGCTGTGGGCAGGCGTGACCTTTGGCAGTCACGTAGCACCATATCCATTGAACCTGATATTAACTTCTGGTAAGTTCTTATTAATAGCAAAGGTTATTCGTGCAGTATTTGGAGAGCATCAGCTTATGGTATTGTTCTGTTTTTAGATATTAATCATCCGCCGCCTATGTATGACTTCCCATTTCCGAGTGCAGAGAATTTGAGAAGATTGCCTCATGTGACGACTGCTCATACAAATAAATCCTTAAACGTCAGCAAGCTAGGCGTCGCCATGTTGGGACGACTAGAGATCAACATAGAGTCTGCTGGAATTACTCCAGCCTTAGGTTCTCCGGCTCATGGTTTGGCAATTATGGGATATCCATCATATGATGCAATGCACTTCGAGGAATCGTCTATGATAGTTACTAAAGCATCCCAAAATCTGGTTCACACCAGATGTGGACGGTAAGGATTGAATTTTAATCACGTAATTTATAAAATTTTATTTCCACGTAAATGTCAGGCAAGTGTAGCGATAGTAATTTACAACATTTATTTCTTTATTCAGGTATGGTTTACCTACCGATGAGTGTGCTAGTTTCATCAGCACTTTGAATTTACGTGAGACTGAGTATGGAAGCGAATGTGCGGCGCTTGAGCGGTTTTCATGTCGGACCAACAAGTTATCGCGGTATCGGACTTTCGATGGCTCGTGTAACAATCCCGTGCGGTCTTCCTGGGGACAAGCCCTCACAGGATACAAGAGGCTTCTACATCCGAGATATGCTGACGGTATCGAAGAGGTCGGTATAGTTACATAACATTCTACCCTCCTGTAACTTAGAGCTTATAGGATGATTTGTTCATTTAATTGAAGTTCTGACATTATTTACCTTACTCTTATAGCCAAGACGAGGTCTAAGTCATAAGCCCCTACCATCTGCAAGATTAATCAGCAACAGACTGGCTAACAACTTGGACAAGCCTGATGACAGGAGAACTATTGCTTTAGCTGTATGGAGTCAGTTTATTTATCATGATTTGGTGCATACACCTGTGAGGAAGACAAGTAAGTTAATAATGTATATTCTGACTTAAATATTCTAGAGACTCCCAAAGATTTCATTGAAAGGCCTGTTTGGTAGTGTGTGTACTTAACAGTAAATCCGTCAATACCGAGTCTTCCAAAAAAAGTGTTATTGCAAACCAAACAATAAACAAGTGTTTTATAAAGTATTCTATAAGCATGCAAATTCTTTTTGAAGTAATACTTTTAAATCATAGTTGGTTGGAACAAGGCCAATACTCTACTAATTTAATTTATCGGCTTTGCATTAGATAAATAATCCTCGTTTGCTTAACAGTTCACACGAAGAAGGCGATCCGTTGCTGTGACAACTCAGGGTTCCCACTAACTCCTCGGTACATCCATCCCAGTTGCATGCCCATTACTGTGCCTCATGATGACGTCTACTACAAGGGAAAATACGTCACCTGTATGGAATATACCAGATCAGTCACGACATACAGAGGGGACTGCACTTTCGGAGCTTCGGAACAGGTACGTTTGGAAAGTACATAGTAGCATTAACTGCTGGGGGGTCTTTTTCAGTCACACAATTGTAATACTAGAAAAATGCACTGAAAAAAATCGACTTGCCTCGGGCGGGACACGAACCCGCACCTTCCACAATCCGGGTGGACGCGTTGACCAATTTCGCCACCGAGGCACTGCTTTTCGCTGTCGAAATTTGTCAGTGCTTGGTGCTTATGTTTTTATGGTAAACATCGTTTCATCAAATCTTTGAAATTTGCACTTCCAAGACCCGAACGAAATATTTTTGCAAATATTTGATGCCCAGCTAAGATGAAACTACCTTACATTATGGAATAATTTTATTTTTGCGTTTACAAACGCGTAAATATAATACTAGAAAAAAGCACTGAAAAAAAATCGACTTGCCTCAGGCGGGACACGAACCCGCACCTTCCACAATCCGGGTGGACGCGTTGACCAATTTCGCCACCGAGGCACTGCTTTTCGCTGTCGAAATTTGTCAGTGCTTGATGCTTATGTTTTTATGGTAAACATCGTTTCATCAAATCTCAAAAATAAAAACGCAAAAATAAAATTATTCCACACAATTGTAGTTTACTCAGTACAGTAGAGTAGCCAATATAACCCGCTCCTAAGTTCATCGTAATCAAAATCGAAAATAACTAGTACACTAATGGTCTTGTTGTTGGATATTTCACCATCATCCAATATATATTATCATTGCCATCATCAGTGAAATCTTTTTATCTCAGAGCACAATAATAATTTCATTTAACTAGATAAAACGACTTAAGGAATTTTGTATCCAAAATAACTATAGTTATTCATTATTTGACGACCGCCTGGATAGTCTTAGAAAAACCACGAGGACTTTTATATTTTCTCTATTCAGGGTTATTAAGTAATATATTTGGCGCGGCGGCGGTCGTGTCACAAAGTACTTTGTATGTGGTCGTGTATGTAATGTGTCAAATTCTATCATTTGGCGTCCTTCCCCACAAATCGCAATAAACGGCAAACTCAATGTGCGCTTTTGCGAATGAGTATCGAGTCCACCACGCTAGGTAACTACATAACTATGTACTTCCATTAGCTGTAAAATTCTTCATTCAAAATACGATAATGTTTTTGCATTAGCTGGTTTAAAAGACTGGGTTATTTTAAATAGGACTTTGTTTACATTTGCCCTATGCAACGTTCGATTTTCCTAGAATGTCAATAGACGTAGTTTCTATAAAGTTTCTGCGCGTGTAACTCTTGTGATTCATTGATTTTAAATAGGTACCTTCGAAGAATAATATCCTGATATTGTAATTCAATATCAAATACTACAAGTTAATTGAGTTCAAATAACTGTAGTATTTGATATTGAATTTAAGATTAAGTATTTAGGTTTGAATAATACAGAATTGAATACAATGGGTAGGTACAATTATGGTGCTGATGCACAGATTAATGAGTTGTGTTTGTACCTCAGACCACCTACTAAATTCTTAACCAAAGATATTTAAAAGTAGTAACCAGAAGCCTAGTTATTATTATAACCTTAGAGTTCAAACTTGAATGACTAATTACTACGTATCTTCTAATGATGAAGTCCACGACGATCCCATTTAAAAGCGATAACAAGAAAGATGTCAATGACATTATAAGTAACGTGTTTATAACTATTGCAATAAATAACTGGATATTTACTAAACACTAACACATATTAAGAATTGTGTAAAAGAAATTTCAAATGAAACCGAATAGTTTGATAGAGGAGTCTTGAAAAGTTGAGTGTGAAATTTTATGGATAACATAATTAAATACGTCTGTATCATCATCAGCCCAGAATCGTCCACTGTAAATAGGCCTTTCCTATGGCACGCCACTCACTCTGTCTTCAACTCTTATTTTCCATCTTCTGCTAACCACTACAATACTCATGCGACTACGTTACACGTTATTCAAATATTTTATATTGTAACTAAATTGAATTGCAGTGATAACGAAGATATTTCGTATGTCTATCAAATTAATACTCGAACATTTATTTATTTTGATGCATGCTAATTGATCGTGATATCTGTATTACGCGTAGCCTGTTTATTTCTGTAGTCAACAAGTTGTTATTGCCAGATCAGTCAACCGGTATTAGTATATATAGCACGCGATCGATAGAAGCTTTGAATTAGGAAAGCTTAGTGGTTCTCGTCATTGCCTACCTAGGCGGGCACAGATGACTTTGCGGGGAAAGTTCGCGATCCCGGGTCGCTGATGAACAGAATTTTTAAGTTGCATACTTCTTTGACTTTGTATAAAACAGGACGTGAAGAAGCAAATCTGCTTTTCGTTTTTACTTCACTCTGGTGCGTGCATAAACTTTTCTTTATATTTGTTAAAAGTATTAATGTGTGCAGATTTTATCAATTAAATACAAGTAGGTACCTACTTAAGTATATATAATAAAATTTGTTTGGTCTGCATAGTAAGATCATGTTGTTAACGTATCCGATCTCTGATAGGTCCTTCAGATAGGTTGTTCCCTAATCCTTGCGAACACATATGAGTTCGCAGCCGAATCCTTACATTGAAAATTACGTGCGTGGAACTAGTCTAGCTCGGCTTCGAGGTTTCTGCTTAAATAAACAGTATAATTACTACTCTGTCAAGAATTTACCGGGAAAAGGTCAATAATCAAATGTTAGTTATTCATCCAAATTTATTTTATCACCTTAAAGAATAATCCAATCATTAAAACAATTTTTAAATGCTGTTTCCGGAATCGACTTCAGTTCTCGCCGCAAATTCTCCTTTATGTCTTCTACCGATTGAAAACGGGTGCCACGAAGTGGCAATTTGAGTTCAGGAAAAAGAAAAAAGTCGGCTGGAGCCATATCTGGTGAATATGGTGATTGCTCGATGATATTTGTTGAGTGGTTGGTCAAAAATTCGTAAACAATGATGGCCTTGTGCGAAAGCGCATTATTTCTTATAGTTAGTAGATTATAAGTTTTTTCTGATTACGACCAATGAAAGTACCTACAATTAATTGACGTTGCTTCCGAACTTCCGACATTGAATTAATTCTTCCTACTCAACTGCTGGTCCGGTCTACACACTATAACGACTTGTTATGAACTGTTGAGTAACCGATCTTTGTATTGCGCAGTTGCATAATATGCGTTGTAGTAGGTAATTATTGCAAGGTTAATTGCAATACTACGTTACATGAACTTTGCATCCAAGAAGATCATTGAAAAATCCTAAGTTTCGACTTAGTGTCTATACCTTGTTGATTTTGTAGTAGTTATTGGTAAAGTATCACTCATTTGTTTACCACCTTCGATGATATCATTTTGTTATGACATTTTTCATGTACAAACCCAAATAGAAATTTGTTCTGAATATGCTTCTCACACGTATGATTATTTTATTGCAACGATATTTCTGGTTTGGCGTAGTTCCACCGTACTATTTAAATCTAGGACATTGTCAGCTACGCAACCTTCACGAATGTTCGAAGTTTTTTCTAGGGGTCAATGACTTTAAAGAATATCCATGCTTAATGTAAAGATTTTTAACAACAATAGTGGAATTTGTTGTTCTTATTTCAAACTAGCTGACACGATACACGTTGCTGTGAATAATTAAAAGAGAACTTCATAAGAATATTAACTTTTTATACTTACTGTACTTAAGTTAGAAGTATTCGCATATTTAGAATCCCAGTTATGCAACTTACCTATATAATCCATAATGAACGCAGAAGAAATTTCTGAAGCATTTTTGTTACCGTGCTAAACTCTCATATAAATCTGCTCACTATATAAGGATTTGTGCAGGAAATTTCACTTCTTACCCTTAGAACTGCGGCGTAAGATAGCTGATGTTACTTTTCTAGTCAAAATAGCGACCGGAAAAATCAATAGTCTAGACTTACCTGCTTGGTAAGCTTGATTTTAATGTGTCCAGTAGTTGTCAATTGGTACCCTTTTATGTAATTCCTAATTCGTTGAGTACCTCTGTATAGCACTATACTCAAAACAATTTTGTGTACCGAGCGACCAAAAAATTCAACGAGTTTTCAATGAGTCTCAACATAGATATATTCAGTTGTAGTGACGGCACGGCGAGGACCAGTGAGGACACTAATTAGTTACCAATTATTCTTTGTAGGCGAGTGAGCTAGCCTTAAACTTCATCCTTGCTTTCTTGTTTTGTGCTTGTTATGGGCAGTATGGTGTATTGTATTCTTGTTTTTAATTGTTAAATTGTGGTCGTTTATTATTGTACCCTATTGTTATATGTGTGAATCTGTTATTGACTTGAAATAATCCATCTGGTTTATTATTTAAGAATGTATAGCTGTTGATCCATCGAATAAATCAAATAAAACTATCCTATAGTCTGATGATGGACCAAGCAAAACACGTTTACAAAATTTTATTAAAAGGTTCAGTAGTTTCCGAATTTAGCCCGGACAAACAAAAAGACAGACAGACAAAAAAAAATATTTAGGTTTTGGTAAATCATATAAGCTTAAAAAAAAGCATTTATTTATTTCTAAATCACAAATAGACTTTTCAATTTACTTATATGAGTGTAGACGTAAGATCAAATCCAAAGTTTGAATATCAGTTTTCGCGGCTAAAGTAGCATTAACATATTCCATTACTCTCGTATCGTTTATGACAATTATTATGAAATATGGACGTGTGGAATAAAACTAACGGACTACGTGACTATCTGGTAAACACACTTTTAATAGAAATATTCGCCAGTGTGACAGAAACAATACGTAGTTGTTACATGATATTCAAGTTACATATCTATGGTCTGAATGTGGTATTGAATTCATGTTACTCTTACATCTTGTCATAATTACCCCCTTATTAAAGGTAAAACATGGGGTTTACTCCATGTTAGTCATGGCTTAAAACTAATGCTGTTATTTTTATTTGCTGAATGAATGACAGAGTTCAGAGCATCAATTTTACATCACGACTAACTTTAATCCATGTTATATAATAAGGGAGATAGATTGCGACGAAGAATCCGATTATTTCTTGTATTTTTTTATTTTGCTTCAAAGCTGTTTAATTGTTTACGAAAATAGCACGTGCAAAATCTGTGATTTCTTAAAAAGTTTCACTATCGTCATTGTTATTCGCCGGAATAATTTCTTATGTAGGTATATCATTTTAACCGCGAAGTGTTGTAATTCCGTTTGTTCACTTCATTATTCAATATATGCAAAGATGTTAAATTAATTTAACATAAAGTTTAAGTAAAAAGTTCGAATAAAGACTTCAATGCCTTTTCTACAGATGAATCAAGCGACTCATTTCTTAGACGGCTCTCACATTTATGGCTCGAACAGTCGTGATGCGGCAGCACTCCGTCAGAAAACTGGTGGACTATTAAAGACATCTATGGTAGACGACGAAGAGGTACTACCACTCTCAAGTGACCCTACAGAAAAATGCCTCGTTTCAAGTGATTCTGAGACATGCTTTACTGCTGGTAAGTTTTCTTTAGGAAGAGATTCGATACAAATTTTCTGTTCAAATTCTTTCTCTACTTGGACCATAAAGAAATAGAATTAGTGTGAATTGGACATTGGAAAATCTTTTGCAGGCGATGTTCGTGCCAATATGCATCCTTGGTTGACTGCGCTACATGCTTTGTGGGTCAAAGAACATAACCGCATAGCTCGGGAGCTTGCTGCCCTCAATCCTGAGTGGAATTCAGATAAACTATATCATGAAGCAAGGAGGATAGTTGTAGCCGAGCTCCAACACATCACGTACAAGAACTGGCTGCCAACTCTAACAGGTAATGGTTAATGTATTTTACTTCTAAATAAAGATTGTATTTTTGATAAATTGGTTTAGGTATTCGTTTATTTATTATTTTCATTATGAATATTTGTTATTTTTTTTTAATTATGGCATTTGAATAGGGTCTTTATATTTCCATTCAGAGTATGTAAAATGCACCTACATCAATAATCATTGAATAGAGCGTGCGTATAGTATTTATTTAGGTATTTAATCGGTGATTTCGAAATGCAAATATCGTAGCTCGAATTACGAATTGCGTGAACAAAAACATTGTTTAATTGATATATGGCTTTAAACTCTATTTATAATTTGAAAACCGCCATCTACTTATAAGTTTAAATACTTATTCATTTAAATGCTTTTTAACGCGGTTCGAATCGGAAAATATTGTTCAATTATATGTACTCTTCAAGTATTATCTAGGTAACTCAATTGCATAATTTGCTGATAAAAATCTGTTATCATCCATGTTGACAACATCACGGTTAATTTTAAATTAGGTAATATTTCTAATTTGTTTTTTTTACCTATTATTATGTGACCTATTTAATAAATTGTACTGTAAATATACCTACTTGGACTGCGCTGGTGATTTAGAGTGTAGATAACATCTCTCCCAGTTTTGATTCACTAATGTTTGTTTTTTTTTTGCGTTTGACGCCCCTTTAATGTAGCCCCAATCTGTCACTATTTTGAGGTACGCACCTAGTGCATGGGCCCATAATGCTAGATGTTGCTTTATGTTTAACCATATGTTACCTAAATCTCTGCTCAACCCCTTTTCGGATTATTGTCAGACAATTATCTTTTCAGGCATTTTTTCTTTCCGATTTTTATTTCCGATCATCACCTAATGCAGTTCGTAATGAGAGTATTTCATATAGCACCACCAGTGAACGCATAATGTTTGATACCTATGCTTTCACTGAGTACCATCTATTGATTTCTATTTTTAAGTCACTGCTCCTATTACACGTTAAGCATATACTTCTTAGAGTTCCTATAAATAAGATAGGGTTTATCAAAAGTAATCATTGTTTCTGAAGTTGAATGTTGTATACCTACCTACCTTTAGGATTGTTCTCATATTTTTATTCTATTATTCTCACTAGTTCAATCGTAGAACTAGTGATAATTTTCATTTGTTCGACCGTCGAACTGGAGAGAATTATAACACTCACTAGTTCTGTTGCTTTTATATTCTTTGGAATGTAAAGAAAATTTGTGGGTAAATTGATTTTGTACGATCGGTAGGTTCAGGGTTATTTTTATTATGACCAAGTGGAGCTGAACTTTGAGAGAGTGTCTAATTAGAGTCTAATGTTAGTGATACATTTATTTATTTTTAATTCTCTCTAGTTCGTCGGTCGAACAAATGAGAAAAAAAATCTCACTAGTTCTACTACCGAACCAGTCAATCGAACTAGTGACAAGAGAGGTACCTTTACAGGCAAAGCATTCGACGAGATGTACGACACCTATGACACTGGCTACAATTCCGACATTGATCCTTCTATCACCAACTCCTTCGCCACTGCCGGATTCCACTTCGTGAATAGCATGCTTGACCAGGATATAGAGTTAGCAGATAACAGTTCAAGGTTGATGGATCACTACTTTAAGCCTGAGATGTTGACCAAGAAAGGCGCTGTTGAGAAACTGATGAAGGGAATGGTCACACAGAAGAGTCAAGGAGTGGACTTCAATTACGATGATGATGTGAGTAGTATTCTTGTTTTTGCACAAATAGTTTGAAGGGGTTTTTGTATGTATGTCGTAGTGTTATTGCGAAATCCGAGTTATTAGAAAAAAGTCGGTAGTGAGGTGCGGAGCGCAGTGTAGCAGAGCCCTCGCAGAGGTTCTTTCTTTATAAGCACTAAAACAAATCTTCACAAAAATCTAAAATTAATTTTAAAAAAGTCAAATGTTCCTAGGATTTTCGCGGAAATACGATTTATCATATCATCCTCCGACATATTCACCACAATGTAAATTTTCCACACTAAAAATACTTTTCTTGATTGTGGTGAGTTTTCACAAAATGTATGGAGTAAACTCTGTGGCGAATTTACAATGTGGTGAATATACCTACGATAACTCGTGAAGTGTGTTATGATTTTCATTAGTAAAACAATTTGCCACCTTTTCCGCATCAAAATGAAAAATGGAAAAATATTCCGAACTCGCGTTTAGGAAATTTTGGCGTGGGCATAGAGTAACTTTTCTGTGTTAAAATATGTCTAACAGTACCCGTAGTGAAAGTTTTTTAGTTTAAAAAAACAGTATTATTGGCGTTATTTAACGCCGTTGTGGTGGAGTGGTCAGTATAGCTGCCTACACATCAAGCGGTCCGGGTTCGAATCCTGGTAGCGGCAAATATTTGTGTGACGAACACGAATATTTGTTTGCGAGTCATGGTTGTTTATATATTAATTTAAGTTTATTTATAAATAAATCCAAAAATATGTAAGTATATAAAAAAATGTCCTTTATCTAGTATCCGTAACACAAGTTCTTAAAGATATTTACTTCGGGCTAGATAATTGGTGTGAGCGTGAAAATATTATTATTATTATTATTGTAGTTACGTTAAGAGCTCAATTTGTATAGGAAATGTGAATAGCGCCCCTAGCGGAAAAAGCGGGATTCATGATTCCCATACAAATTGAGCTCTTAACGCAACTACAATAGTAACGTTTTGTATACTAAAATATTTACACTACCGTTACTGAACTAACGACTTTTCGATTCTGCTATCACTTGATCAGCTAAGTAACATAATCCAGTAAAAATAGTCGATAAATATTTTTTTCACCTAATTGTATTGTAATTTGATTTCACATGCGTAGTTAAAAATTATGTTTATGTATTCAGTGATGTGGAAAAAGCAAATCAGCACATTTTTGACCATAAAGTGCTGACTTTTGAAGAACTAAATAAGGTACAAACAAAGTTTATTGAACTTAAGTAAGCACTGAAACTTGTGATACCCAAATCAATGTTTGATAGAACTTGCAGGCACTAACACGACTGAAGAGACACTAACTTAATAGACCTATCATCGTGCTGTCTACAATGTTAAACAATAGTATTCATCTCAATTATAATTTTATTATAATAAAAAATATTAAATATGGGATCCGGTCAATTAAAAATGATGAGATCATGACAAAAAGATGTTCAACAATCAACAATCAAAAACTTCGAAGCCGGCTATGAGGCGGAGAAAATGAAGCAGTGATAATTGGCAAATTTGTCGCTCAGACGAAAATTTCTTATTTTCACGACGTCATAATAACGGTTAAATATTTTCTAAATTACGTTTTAATCCAATTATGTTTTCAAAGTACATAAAAAGTTATTTCGTTTTTTTTAAACTTTTCATTCACGGCACGTGAACTATTCGTTAGAAAGAAATAAAATTTTAAGCCATTTAATTTTTGTTTATCTTCTATCGATGTGTTGGTAACTTGGTACACATCCAGTAATGCAATAATACATGATTACTTACATAGAATATTTTCTTTATAAAGAATAATATTAATGTGCAGCTAATAAGTGCCTTTGAACATCATCAGACAAGCACTTGTCTGATGTAGCGATGTAGCTTACATATTGTAAGCAAGACGCGTACGAATTCTTGTCCGCAGCGTGTAACCTAACCATAAATAACTGGGTAACCGAACTTCTTGTAAGAAATTTCTTATAAGACACAAGAAAATTTCTTATAGTGTGCAAAGGCACTAACACATTAATATTAATCCTGTTAACCCTTCAAATTAACCTAATGCGCTTGTGCTAAGAGTGGGTTCACGTCGGTAGTCTAGGCTTGATTCACACGGCACTGTCCTGCATTTGCAGTATACGTCATAACGAATGAACAGTGACACCATCGACACATTCACTCGTCGTTTGTACTGCAAAGAATCGTGCATGACAATGCTGTGTGAATCAAGCCTTACGGCGGTCAGGGATCGATCTCCGTTCTCACAGAAACCGAGTCCACCTGACTTTCCGTTCGGCTACTGACGCTTCAAATTCTTAAAATTAATTCTAGGTATTTACTTAGTATAAATATCAATACCGATTGTATTGTATCGTAAAAGATTCGGATTGGCCAGTTGACAGCACACCTTCGTTGTGCACGTTCCTTATCCACTGCGTAGGTAAGTATTAATGATTGATTCAGAAGTGTTTTTCAAATATTATTTGTCATGTATAAATAGGAATGAACCTTGTTATGAGTTTTAGCCCATGTTTATACAACCTTGAGTTGAACAATGTTGGTTGAATGTTGTTAGTGTGTTTACATTCTATCAATGAGTGTTTTGCATAATTCTGTGCGTGTAATGAATACTGGCTGCCCGTCTCGGCTTTGCGCGTGTGAACATTTTTTTTGAACATTTTGGGATGAATGTAAAGTACGTACGTACCTACATAAATGTATCTTTACGCAGGACATACCGAAGTAGTTTTTTTTTTCAATTTCTTACATAGGTACTATGTAGGTATTTGTATTTTTCTGATTAAAATTTTATATTTTTATCCATAATAAATTATCTATCTATCTATATCCTAGCTATTGCGCGCGACTTCGTAGCGTGGAATAAGTAGTTACTTCGGGCAGCGTTTTTTATACTTTGTTTGGACTTCCATACGACCTTTCTTCCCCATACGGGGCCAAATTTCAAAAACCCTAGAAAAAATATTTATTTATTTCTCATCAAGTGCCTAATTTCGTGGTTTTATCTTCACAAATGACGAACCATACAAACTTGCATCCACATCAAGCCTTTTTTCGCAATAAAAGGTAGCCCAAGTAGCACATTAAGGCTGTACAGCGGCTCCCTTATGGTATACCTAGATACTAAAAGCTGTTTATGATGGTGTTATAAAGGTGTTTACAGCGCATTCTCAGCCTTTATAACTCTTAAATGGGCACAAATTATACAGCCTGTAGTTCACATTTAGTTCACATTTCGTTATAACGGCATTATAGTAGCATTATATTGGAGTTATTATGGTTCACTAAGCTGTGTTTCAGATGTTTAATAGGACACATGTTACCTCTTAAGCAGCGAAGGCACTAAAAATACGCTCTCCACGATCATCTTAATCATCTTTAAGTTTTCGATAACGCCGTTTTAAATTTTTAGTGTACTATTTTGACATTCGTCTTTAAATATTCTGCGTTGTCTGTGAACTGTTAATGGTGTCAAAGTATAGTGGAATTATATACCTATATATATTTTGGTTAGTGTTTTTCACGTTAAAATCGTGAAATCAATTGGGGACGCGAGTTTTCTGTGAATCTATATATCAATTTCTAGCAAATTTTTTAAGCGCCTCGTATATATTACATTTTTGATTAGAAATATGTAACAAAAATGTCCGTAAAACATATATTGTTTTTCTGTTTAATTTTTAATGCCATAAATTATGCTTTATTATTATTATTATGTGCAGTAGGTATATAGTTAGCATAAATAAAGCGCATTGATTATAAACAAATCATTGAAAACAATATATTTAATGGTGATGAGTAATAATAAAATGGCGCTCCATAAATGCTGCGTAACAGAACTTAGGTGAACCGATATGCCACTTTTGGAATTAAAGCATTGTAAATTTACACCAAACTGATACTTTAGGCTGTACGATAGTTCACCAAGGAACTGTTAAAACCAGCATTTTTAGGGTGTAACACGACACCTGCATACAGCAATTATCATATTTTTATACCATTAAAATTCTCTTAAGCAGCCAATGCAATATAAAAATGCTAAATGCTGCAAAAAAGCATTTTTGACAGCATTTTCTACTCAAATACCGTAACAAGAGTATCCATTATTACTTATATAATGCTATTATAACGATTAAAGTGTAATTCACAGGTTAAAGATCACTGTTGAACCTTAATAAGTGGTTATTAAAGCTCAATGTTCCTATTTACACCAAAAGTGATATCTTAAACTGCTACTTGTGCTACTTGGGAGCCTCTTTTCCCAACGTCTAATCAATATTTGTACCAAATTTAATCAAAATCATTAGGTACTGTAATTTTTGAATTCGTTGCAAACATACAGAAATGCAAATCTTCTTTGTTAACTACTCGCCCGGAGTACTTAACTAAAAAAATAATAATGAATGACTGTATCTAAATTGTATAGACTTACGAAAAAACAACTTACAAATGAAGTTTTTTAGTACAAAAAACGTAACTATTGTAGATGCGTTAGGAGCTCAATTTCTATAGGAAACGTGAATAGCGCCCTTAGCGGAAAGAAGCACAAATCATGTTTCCCATAAAAAGTGAGCTTTGAACGCAACTAAAGTAGTTCCATTTTTTATACTAAAAATCTTACACTACGGGTACAGATGCGAAGGCTGCTGAATTTGAAACTTTTTTTTTTCGATTCTTTACGGTAGTTATTCTTTTTTTTCACAGCTTCATCACCGCTGGCTCGGAGGTTTGGACGTCCTTGCGATAGATATTCAAAGAGGACGTGATCACGGATTGCCTGGCTACACCCAATTCCGTGTGATGTGTGGTTTACCACAAGCGAGCACATTCCAACAGTTTGCTGACGTCATGCATCAGGAGGTAAACTACTAAAAAGTTTTTACTTAGCTCTTTCTTTGATAATACGATAAAATGAAAAATAAATCTATTCTATGTTCCATAATATACTGGTCCTGCGTACTATGTACCTATGTACTAGTTGTGATCGTAAATATTACTCTATTTTTTAGATTGTTGCCAAGTTGGCCGAGTCGTACGAGCAGCCTGGTGATGTGGACTTGGTGATTGGCATTATGGCAGAGACTCCTCTTCCTGGGTCACTTTTCGGAGCCACGGCCACCTGCTTCTTCAGTAAGTAATTTTTACATTACTACTACATGTAAATGGTTTTTTTAATGTATAGACTGCACGTTAAATAATACTTTCACATAGTGTACATAAATTCAAAAATATATCACACTTGCAGAAATTACTGAAAGCATCGACAAATTGCCTCTAAAAATCTTAAATGGTGCTAAACCTATGGCTATGTTCACTGCGTACCTACACAAGACATTTTCAACTCTTGTTGAATTTAATGGAAATAAAAATGATTGTCAGAATTTGTCATTTTTTTGTAACCAATCTACCGTAACATTTGTCTAATTCTAGCAACTTTTTGGGGTAAAAAGAACTGGCAATCTAGCAACATTTTTAAAGATGTCTAGCAACTGGGCAAAGCTAGCAGTTGGCAACACTCTAAGGTCCGATCATAAGGGGAGCAAATCGAGTACAATCAATAATATTATAATAAAAAGAAGCAGATAATATATCATAGGCACGCGCGTTGTGAAGACTCGGAAACATCCCAATTAGGACGTCTTGCGATCAGTTTGTGTCGAGCCCAGTCACAAGCCGGCCGCGTCGTGGTTCTTGTGTCCTTACCAACATTTATTCGTGTGTGTTTCAGAAGTTCCAGTCCTTTAGTAGAGTGCACTCTACTAAAATGTAATTCTATGCAAAATAAAAATTGACAGAATTAGATTGGATTGCGTGGCACAGATTTCAGCGCAAATTACTATGAGCGTAACTTATTATCTATAGTTTATAATATCATTGAGTAATTATAATTATTAGGAGGGGGAGAGCATGAGGAGATTTGTGTTTGTTTATACTAGTTGGTAGCAGTGCTGTCGCGATAACAATGAGTGACAAGATAACCTGTCCTCGGTAGTTTAAGTCACATGACTCGGGGTCAAGCTTACTTCCACCACAAAATATAGTAATAAAGTGGATCCACGGCACAGTGTTTTATGGGACCAAAAATTTTCCCTTTTTTTATTTCATTAATCGGTCAACGAAAGCATTTATTTAAAATGCACTAGTAAAACACCCACGTCTCTATTTCTAATAGTTTTTTTTAAATATAAAAAACATGAAATTTACGTGGCCTTTATGTTTAAAAAAATGAAAATAAATTCTGAAAAAGTAACCGACTAAGATTTTTATTTTTAATTAACATATTGGATAGAGCGTGTTTGGGCGCATGTTTACTTACATGTTTTTATTTTTGGAAAAGATGGGGATCTTTTACTAGAAATAGACACGTGGGTGTTCTACTAGTGCATTTTAAATGCTTTCGTTGACCGACTATTGCAAAAAACCCAAAAGGGAAATTTTTTTGGTCCCATAAAATACTGTGCGCGGTAATCTGAAAAAGGTTTTACAAGGCGGGCGGTGTTCTGACACCGCTGTAACCACAGATATATCAATCTAAGGAGATCGGTCGAATCGCCGAGTGTCGCGATCAGCGGCCGTATTACATAACATGGTTCTAGTTGAGCATGCCGTAATATACACTATTAATGCGCGTGTCTTAAGGACTGCGAAGCGATGAAAGTTATGCACAGCTGCAAAGGAGATCGGTCGAATCGCTGAGTTACGTATTCACTTGACTTTATCGGAAGGCGAAGTGGCGGAAATGTACGCCCACAGGGCATACACTTGTCGCAAGTTAAACGCCGGCTTGGCCTATCTCCTTGTATTATTAAATCTGTGGCTGTAAGAATTCAAATCTTCCGAGATTTGTTGAAAAAAATTGTATGTAACGTGGAATTGCATTATGTATAGAATAGAATGTCGGATTACAGGGGCGCCGGATTACGGGGGGTGCACTGTATTTACTATCAAACAGAAGTACCTACCTACTTCAATCACGACGATTGTAAAAAACTTTAACTCGAATTTATTATAGTGACAAACTTTACAAATAGTATATCAATAATGAAATTAAAAAAATTAATTATAACACTATTTCTCTAACAAAATAATGTTAAAATTTTTTTTTTCAATACGTTTCGATTACAGACCATTGATACATTTTTTTCATTACGTTTCGATTACAGACCATTGATACAATGCTGCGCCAATACATATAGCACTATTTCATTTTTTATCTGTGGCTGCGCGCGCTTTGGCGTATGCGCGGTGATATCGCAAATTTTGGCGCCATAATACGTTTCCTTGCAATTCGTTGTTGTGTTTCGCTGGATAATTATTATTGTTTATTATAATGTCTGATAGTGAAAGTGAAGAAAATTTAACGCCGCCCGACATTTTAGAGACGGTGGCAATTGCAATATACAAAATGTGCAACACTTACAATAACCAATAAATAAACTGTATCAATCTCTCGTGTATAATACCCCTCATTACGTACCAGTTTTATAAACTGCTATTTTATCTTTCACAGAGGAACAACTGTGGCGAACCAGGTCTGGTGACCGCTACTTCTACAGCCACACCGACGAAGCCTGGAGCTTCAGCAAGCGGCAACTAGCGGAGCTTAGGCGGACGACACTCGCGCGACTCTTGTGCGACAACACTGGCATTAAGGCTGTACAGAGAGACGTGTTCCAGCCGCCTTCTGTCAGGTAACGAAAAATCAGCTTTTAGCACGTAGTTGCGATTAATATGTGGAGTGACGAGAGTGGATAAAATAAGGAATGAGTATATGAAAGAGAGTTTGAAAGTAGCTCCAGTGGAGAAACTGAAAGGAATTGGTTTAGATGGATAGATATACTCTTTATTGTAAGTAAACCAAAGATAAAAAATGAACCAACCACTACAATAAAAGTGGTACAATTGGCGGTATTTTGATGATAAGGATTCTAAAGATTACGTATTTTGAGGGTCATTCCTAAACAACGCGTATCAGAAACAACGCACATCCTCAAAGGAGTTTGTTATTAATATCAGAATTTATCAATTTCATTCGTTTTGCATTGTCCTTGTAGATTTTTTCTTTATATCACGCCGTTTTTGTAAAGTAAACTTTATCACCATTTTATAAAAGAGTATTTAAGTTATAAAAAAATTTAAGGTATATTTTGGAATTGTTTTGTCGAAATTATTTTTTATTGTATCGATTCAGAAGCCGTTTCCAAGCCTAGTTTATGGGATAGTATAAGGATATTTTTTTTGTCCAAATTAAGTATATTTTTTCACAAGTTTCTATTTAAAAATACGTAGTCAGGAAATTTTTGAAATTATTTTGTTTCGAATACAAATATCTTTATCCTTAATTATTTGTTGTTTCAGAAACCCTATAGTATCCTGTGAAGAAATCAAGAAAGTGAATTTGGAAAGTTGGCAGGACCCATCCCAAAAGCCGGACATCCTAACCCGCACTAACAAATGGTTGAAAACCAAAGTCGCCGACGTCAGCAATTCTACTAAGTAATCGCACTGTGTGTAAAAACCCTTATTTTTAGTTACTTAGTCCACGATGCAAGAGTTACGTTAATTAATTATTTTGTATTCTTACTTTTTCCTTTGTAATCATATTTTTAAGTTACTAAGGTTAGTCAATTAATTTTTATCGTAGCATACTCGAGTGATTCAGTATTGTGGTTGTTTGTAGCGTGTCTAGTTTAAGCGTACGTAAAGTTCCTAATTCTTAATGGGACGTAATAAGTTTGTTCACAAACATCTTGGAAATCAATTGCGCAGGCTTCTAAATTAATTAATACTTCATTGTTATTAACAATGTAATCTAACTGTGTTTGGCTAGCTTTAACGTTTGTTTTACGTGGATGAAGCAGCGACGAGTAGAAATCTAGGTTCATGATGAGAAAATAGATCACTGCCAAAGAATAATGGCCTTTATTTCGCAAAGTTTTTGTTTAAATATTTTGATACGCCTCAGTAAGTTCTTTACCCGTAGCTTCAAATACCTATAGATATTAGTGGCTTCGACAAATAGGTACCTATCCCGCTAATTTGGGGCTATCTCGCTCTCGAGGCAAGGTCAATGAGATATTCCAGAAATGGTGTTAATAAACAGATTTATTAAAATTAACAATATAACATTGAGTACCTAACTATTTAACAACTAAACGCATTTGTCAAACAAGTAAAATATGCAATCTATTCTGTAAGATGCCAGTTCACTAGACGTTTTAACTTTTTAGTACGTGTTATCAGACTAATCTTTAATTAGGTATTGGATATACCGACTAATTTTAGTATCTATATAGCATTACAATTTTACGCGAAGCTATTAATTAAGAAGAAAGCTTTATAGAATTTGGTAATGGTTCTTTATAGTCTTCATTAATTCTTTTTATTAATTATTAGTTCGTCGCCGCATTCAACAATCACTAGTTTCAATCTAAAAATGATAAATATTAATTGCCTTACAACTAGTCTGGGTGCGAAGAATGTTTGTGGGCAATAAGTTAGTACCAAGTTGTACACTCTGGCTGTGATATCTAGGTGTCCACACGCCCATAGTCTCGGGTTTGAGATTCCGTGTCCCTCAGTTCCATATGTTAAAAGATCGGGGGACCATTTAAACAGAAGCTGATAAACTTTTGTGGGGAAAAAATAAATAAAAATATTTTTAATCAACAGTCAAAACAATAGACTTAAATATTCAAAAATACTGATTTATACTTCTAAACGAATAGGTAAGTAAAGCATTTTTGAAATAATTATACTTAACTTAACAAAATATATACAAATAATATATCTACACTGGTTTTATATCTAAGTGTTTATAGTATATAAACAGACCAGTGCAATAAATGTAGTTAACAAGTTATTGAAAAAAAAAATAGGATTACAAAATTCTACCCAGAGTTTTGTTGCAAGCAATAATATAAGTAGTTTGTATTGTCTTAATATGTTTTTATGTATCGTAATTGGTGGCTATGTGTTTTATTTAGTTTGATATAATTAAATTTATTACACTAATTTCAAATATTATTTATAGCTCAAAATCATTTGCATCGATTTCATGTTACATTCATAATACATTTTTGCATTGTACTATAACGTTTGTATGTTTGTATTGCGTTTATTTATTAAAAGTGTTTTATACAGATTATTTTGGTACATAACTACCCACGCTAACATAGTCAAGTCATGTATATACTATAGTGTTTTGATAGTGTTATCAAAAATATAAAATTGTAAAGGAAATTTCAAATTTCTCCATGCAAATTGTGTAGTCTGTAAAAACAAACTTCGAAACGAATATCAACAACAAACTAATAAATATATACTATAATTATATTCTTTAATCATATAAATATTTAACAAACCGGTTGAGGTGGGCGCGAATGGTACCTATACCAGTTCCAGCCCTAGGTTAAATATGGTATTAAAAGATTACGGCTTTTCTAAAACTTCCGTAAGTTCGGTATTTTCGGCTCTCGCGGATTCCTACCAAATATGCCTGGACAGAGAGAGAAGCCAGGGTAGTGGAGGTGAGTGCTATGCATCATGAAGCAAAACCTTAAACCTACACCTGGTCCACAAGTCCCAGGCGCTGCTCCTGGCTCCCCTCTCTGGAACACTATGGACCAGTGGCGATTCCTTTAAGTTGGCGGGCTTGACGCCGCCAAACCAAAACAAAAATCGGGAGTGACCTTAACTTTCTCGTATACCGGAAACGACTCAGAAGTTGATAGAAACCTTATATTTTGATGTCATACATGCATGGTAAATTTGGTTGCAATAAGTTAGAGCATACTCGAGTTATCTGGCTAACGCACAGACACACACACAGACATAATTCCTAAAACGGTATTTTTGAACTCGGGGAGGTCCAAAAGTAAATCCGTTAAAATCTCGAGGTCGAGTTTTCTGACGATTTCAAGACTTTATACTACGTATACCTACGAGAAAGTTATAACTAGTTCACTTAACCTACATTAACACTCTAAAGAAACAAACCTATCTTTACTGGACCTAGTAAATAGTTTTATTTAGATACACCGTACATCTATTTGAAGAAATTTTTATTGCATTTGATGTTATTGGTTAACTTAATGTATAAATAATATATAGAAATTCAATTTCAATTTAATAATTAATAAAATTTAATTTCAATTTTTTTTTGATAAAAAAGTAGATAGGTAACTTTAACCTGGAGCCAATCCAAGACTATACAGCAGGAATCACCACTGGTATATGGACCCACCCGCACTGTGAATCCATGGAATACTAAGAGTTATGTTATCGTCTATTTGAGAACACCATAGTACATAAATGACTAATTAATAGCATGGGTATGCTTGGTTGTTACATCAGTACGAAACACTGTATTTTAATTACATTCGTCTATTAAAGGTTTGATTAAACATTGAGTTATTATGTTAGACTACGCCATCGTACGGTTTTTGGAGACTGCATATTGCGCGCGCGCACATTTTGACCCATGGACGGCTACCGCCTACTGTGTCAGTAATAATAATTCCTAAAATGTCTCCATTTGTACATGTGTTCTTATCTCACACATTAATAAAACAATAAAAGTGTGACCTTAAAAATAAGTAGACCAATTACCTACTTAGAAACACAATTTATCCAAAAATGTTTTTACGAAACAGCTTACATGTTGTAACGTTTTGTCACTTTGTCAATCTGCCTGCGCAAATATTTACTTGACTTATACATACTTACGTTAAAGTATAAGTAGGTATATATCTCATAATCCCAAAAAAGTCAAATAGAGTTTTCGTTAACATTCGGTTACATATAAGGCCACAACAGGAACTAGGAAATTTGGCAACTCATTTCTATGATGCATACTCAAGTCATGGAATTCACTGCCAGTATATCTTAGGTCATTCAAAGAATCGCGAAGAAGCACCTTGCAGTTCGGCAAGGCGAGGGTGGCTAGTGTCACCATCAGGCTAAGGACTCACGGAGCGATTTTAACGCGCGCCCGCTGCGAAAAAATCGCTCCGTGAAAACTCACGAGACCGGAGTTTTGTGCGGTTACGCAGCCGTCGCGGTTGCGATTATCGCTCACAATCCGAGGCCTTAGTACGAGTTTGTTAGTTTTCGAGCTCGATCAAACGTATCGTCTCTTTTCATACATTGCCCACTAGCGCCCCTAGCGTAAACTATCAGAAACAGTAACCAATGTATGAAGAAAGACGATACGTTTGATCGAGCTCGAAAACTATCAAAACTCATACTAAGGCCTCTGGGCGGTTGATTATCGCAAGACGGGCGGTTAAACGATCAGTTGAATGCCCCCCGCTGCCCACTGCGGTCGCCCGCCAACCGATCGCAGAGCGCGCGGGTGCAACCCGCCGCGGCTGCGGTACTGCGACCCGCGCCCGCCGGTACAAGATGACCGCCGGTGCAGCGGGACCCGCAAACAATCGCACACGCCACGGGCATAAAACGCGTCGTAAAATGTGCTTTGATTTTTTACATAAATATCTGTATCTACAAATGTGGCGGGCGCGGGTAAAAATCGCTCAGTGAGTCCTTAGCCTTACCATAATAATTGTGCCATTTCATTATCTGCCGCACTTTGCGTTTGGACACATTTGGAACTATGTCAGCCTACCATCAGGTAGTGAGAATGGAGTCATTTGCTAGGCATTTAAAAAAACATCCTACCGATGGATAAAGCATTTATAGAGCGCCTCAAAATAAGTGATAGGTTGTGTACCTTCTAAAAATTAAAAAATAATTACCTAGTTTCTTTAGACATATTCTTTCTAATCTGTGACCTAGTTTGACATAGTCTAACATATAACTCAATGATAATTTAAAGTCACATCTAAATTGTTTAGTTTGTTTAGGCATTTTAAAGAATGCCACTAAAGCCAAAGACTGGTTTGCAACATAAGCTTTTTATTTCGGGCTCAATTTCTTCAAAATTTTAATGTACTTATAGAATGTAGAGCATATTGAATTGAAAAATAATTGAAATATTTAGACAACTTTGAGAACGCTTTCAATATTGTGATATTCGGTTTGATAAAATTCTTGGGAAAACGATTTTTAATATGAATGTACTTATTAGTTTTATTTGATTGGTACTTCAGATAGATTTAAATACTAGGGTAATATTTAATTTCTTGTCTTCTTTATTCCAGACTATTGTACTTTCATTTGAAAATTGTTTCTGAATTTAGAAGAAATAAAAGCCCCTCAAGAAAACTCATTCTAACTTAAGTGTTATATACAAAATGAGGTATTTAATAATTAAACCTGAAAAGTGGAAAAGTAAAAACATAATTATAAGTAATACCTATAATTCTCTTAATTTTTGTTGTTATTATACCATTCCAATAGATCTAAGCAGTGTTTGTAAAAGCAAGACCATGGCAATAAAACTATTTGACTCTGCAATAAATTTCTAATTTCTGATTATTCGTCTTTTATTTTATTTATTAACGCTCCCGCCCCCGTCCAATAATCGGTGACCGATTTTTGGTTGGGAAAAAATGGAAACTTTTGATTACAAAAGTGAAACACGTCCTACAAAAATTCTGTCAGATAATTATTATTTTTTCATGTAGGTAATGGAAAAATTGACCTAATTCGCAGTTCTACAAAAAGTCTGACGTGGGGGAGCGCCGCCATAAAAGAGTCATTTGAAGCATCGAGCATCCAACCAGTGGTGGATTTACCAGAAGGCTGAGTAGGCTGGAGCCTAGGGCGGCAAATTTGATCCAAATTTTTATATTATGTACCATTTGTGTACCATACACAGAGAAAACAAGCCCCGAAAATTTTTAATTTATTAATAAAGGGAAAAAAAGCTGATGTAATGAGGAAGACAGAGCACAATAAAGTTGCAAATGTAATTAAATATGATTGTGAACTACGCATATGCTCGATGGAACTGGGGTATCGAATTTCAGAAGTAAATCCGCCACTGCATCCAACCTATCAACGTGTGTTCCTGTATGTTCCATATCCAGCAATTAGCCAAACGTTACCTTAGCAAAAACTGAAATAGTAATGGAATCCCGCGGGGTATTTTATAAGGCAAATTTATGCACCATTTAGCGATACCTTACTGCATAAGTACTTTGTTTTCACATAGACCTAAAAAATAAAAAAAATTGTTCAGTTCAAAGAATCAGTTTTTCTTAAATACTGCTGAAACGGCTGAGGGCTCAAATTTTATATTTCGGGCTCATTTACACCAGATCGGGCGCTAAATATCTGCATGATTCAATATTTGAAAGGAGGTAACATTTTGCTGGGGTAACGCACACTAAATTATTGTATTAGTATAGTATATTTTATTTACCATCAGCGAAAAGTATTAAAAGTCCACATTTCAAAGTATAATCGATAGATACTCCGACTCACACTTGGCCAATTTTTATCTAGTTATTTCGGGTATACTATGTGCGATCACGCAAAAAAAAAACATGAAGCGAGAGCGACCTCTGAGCGATGTCGAGGGGAAGGGTGAAGCGCGCGGGTGAATTCTGAAATTTTTCTTGGTTTATGCCCGCTCTTAATGATAAGAAGTTGAGGCAGATGATGGGTATGATCTAAAAACTTATAATTATATAGGTTTGCAACAAATACCTATTTACATTTTATAATAAAGTAGGTACCCACTTGATATTATTATGAACTCATTACATTAAGGTTTTCGGTAAAAATTCCATGGCATAATCATTGTTTATTTAAGAAATGCTTCAATGGCTAGAGCTACTGAAATACAGTATCTCTCGAAAAAAATCTTATCTAAATAGAGATTTCATACCTACTTTTGGAAAACCATCTTTCCCAAAAGTAGGTAAGTATGTACACAATGTTTGGTACATGGTGTATCAAGCGGGCACCTACCCATGACAACATAGTCATTTAAATACTATGGTGACATAAAAAAAATTAAATTGTAATAAAATATCTAAATATTTGATTTCTCCATACAAACACTTCGGTCAGAAAAATAAAATACATATTACTTATGTGAAAATTTACAAAAATATTCTTTCAATTTTGTATTTTCGATGTCACCATAGCTAGTATATTTATATTAGGTTGGGGAAATGAAATGAAATGAAATGAAATGAAATGAAATGAAATGAAATGAAATGAAATGAAATGAAAAAGCTCTTTATTTAAATGGACTTTGCTAAGTACTTTTAAATCGTCAAAAGCCCTACCACCATTTCGACGAAATAATTATTTTACTTAAATAATTATTATTATGCTGAGACGGAGAAGAAATGGCGAAAGAAACTCCGCAGCTTACAATTTCGTAATGATTTCAAAACATCATTACATGTCTATAGATATATCAATATGAATAAATTACAATTTTAAATGCGTAAATTTGGGCAGATTTTACTCCCACGCATTTGGATCATTTAAATAATCATTTAACTTGTAATAAGCTTTTTTATATAATTTAGATTTTACAGTTTTTTTAAATTTATTAATAGGCAAGTCTCTAATATTCTTCGGAAGCTTATTGTAAAAACGTATACATTGGCCCATAAAGGAATTGCTTATTCTGTGGAGACGAGTTTTATATACAACCAAATCGTGTTTCTTCCTAGTATTTACATTGTGCGTATGACATTTCTCGGAAAAATTCATAATATTTTTCTTTACATATAGTAAGTTTTCCAGTATATATTGTGATGACACAGTTAGAATATTTATCTCCTTGAACCTTTCTCTGAGGGAGTCACGCGGACCTAGTTGATAGATTGCTCTAACAGCCCGTTTTTGCAGAACAAAGATGGTATTAATATCTGCAGCACTCCCCCAGAGAAGAATTCCATAAGACATTATGCTGTGAAAATAACTGAAATAAACCATTCTAGCAGTATCTATATCAGTTAGCCGCCTAATAGTTTTAACTGCATATGCCGCAGAACTTAGTTTACCCGAAAGTTTTACAATATGTGGACCCCATTGCAATTTAGAGTCTAACATTACTCCTAAGAAAGTTGTTGTTTCTACAGGTTTCAATTCTACTCCATTTATTTGTACATTAGTTTCTACACATCTCACATTCGGTGTAGTAAACTTAACTAATTTGGTTTTTTTTTCATTCAGCAACAAGTTATTAATATCAAACCAATAAACTACTTTCGCAAGTGCATTGTTCACTTCGTCATAATTATCTAATTTTCTATTTATTTTGAAAATCAAAGAAGTGTCATCCGCAAACAACACAATGTCATGATTGTCCCTTATGTAGTAAGGCAAGTCATTTATGTACACTAGAAAGAGAAATGGACCAAGAATTGAGCCCTGCGGAACACCTATTGTGACTAGAGAACCTGGAGATCTTTTACCATTTATATCAACTTTCTGTATTCTATTGCTCAGGTATGAAGTCATGAGGTTGAGAGCCTTGTTCCTAACGCCGTAATGGTGTAATTTCCTGACCAGAGTATCATGATTAACACAGTCGAAAGCTTTAGATAAATCACAAAAAACCCCAAGGGCGTCGCGTGATTCTTCCCAAGCAGCAAATACCTCCTTTAACAACTCAACTCCCGCATCAATGGTGGAGCGACCCCGAGTGAACCCGAATTGCTTTTGATGAAATATGTTGTATTTATTGAAATGCTTTAATAGTTGATTGAGCATTAGTCTTTCAAAGATCTTACTTAAAGTCGGTAGAATAGAAACAGGCCGAAAATTGGTGGGATCTGAGGTTTCGCCAGATTTAAATAACGGTATAATTTTACTATGTTTCATCAAGTCAGGAAATACACCAGAGTCAATACAATTGTTAAATACGACTACTAAATAAGGAGCTATTATAGTTATAATGGATGAGATTGTCCTGACTGACAGTCCCCAAAGATCCATAGATTTTTTCAGGTCTAGAGTTTTAAACGTATTTATAATATCTTTATAATTAACAGCTGTAAATTCAAAGTTACTATCACATGATGATACATTTTGTTTAAGCAGCTGTTCAGCTGAGGTGGAAGACGACTGAAGTGATTTAGTAGTCTGTATGGGAACATCTGAGAAAAACCTTTCAAATTCCATCGCTACTTCCAAATCAGCTTTAACATTTACATTATTAATCTTTAAGTTAATATTACGGAAGCGTGTTTGACTCCTACCAGTTTCACTGTTAATAATATTCCAGGTTTCTTTAATCTTATTTGTAGAATTCTTAATTTTGTTTTTTAAGTATACTGACTTGGCAGTGGAACAGGCTCTTTTGAAAACTTTAGAGTAGTCTCTTACATAGTTAACAAATACTGGATCAAAATTAAATGATTTTTGACCATACAAATCGTACAACTTATTCCTGCTATTGTAGATACCAGGCGTTGCCCATTCACTAAAGGTTAGATGATCACAGATCGTCTTTACTTTTGGCACAAAAGTGTTGGCAAATTCATCATTTATTAAATTAAATAAAGAACTGTATAGCTTATCCGGACAATCATTATAAGGCAAACATGGTAGCTTCACAATTAATTTCGATTTAAATTTTTCAATTCGGCTTGCATTTATAGGGATAAAACTTATTTTCGTTCTTTGCACTTCAACTTTTTTTCTAGGAAACGATGCTAATTGACCACAATGATCAGAGTGCAACATATTAATAATTGATTTTTGGCTAGGTTTTCGGTTAGTAAAAATATTGTCAATGCAAGTTGCACTTGTTTCAGTAATTCTTGTGGGTTCATAAAAAACGTAGTCCAAATCATACGACTTAAATAAATTTAAAAAATTACAAGTGATTGAGTTTGTCTCTAATATGTTAATATTAAAATCTCCACAGATAACAATTATTTTACGACATTTACTGATTTTAAATAGGACATCTTCCATAATTTTTAAAAATTGTTCAAAAGGGGCACATGGTGGTTTGTATACACTAATAACAATGAATTGTTCAAACTCTATACAAGCTATTTCAGTAACTCGCTCAACAGACATGCTTACGAGGTCATTTCTTTCCTTACATATAATATTCTTTTTAGTAATTATTAATGAACCACCATGTAATATGTTTTTTCTGCTGTACGAGCTGACAACATGGTGATTACTAAAATTAAACATGAGCTGATGGCTTTTTAGCCAGTGTTCTGTAACACACAATATATCAATTTTATTACAATTCATAAATAGCTCCAATTCTAAATTTTTGCCTTACATCCCTTGAATATTTTGGTGGACAAGGATGATACAATTATTTTTAGAATTTTTATTCATTACAAGTGGGGAGGATAATTTATCTAAAACCTCAAAATTTGAGTCTAATATTTCATTATATTTAGTACTGCCAGAGTTAGTCTCTTTTGTCTCAAAATTTAATTTAAAGAATATGATGCATATTCCAAATTGTCATTACTTAATGTCAAATTTGACTGCCCAATAGAGGCAGAAGTTATAGCCAATGTTTTGGCTTGATTAAAAATAAAGTAACATAGCGATTTTGCTATTTGTTTTTTGTAATTATTACAAAGAAAATATTTATCCTTTGTCAAAAAAAAATTCTTAATAAAACCATTAAAATCAACAATGTCAAATTTTTTATCATAATTTGTCATTAAATGCAATTTCATATTGCATTTATATCTATAGTCATTTTCTGCATGAGTCAATGACCTACTGTAAGGCAGGGTAAATAGAATTATTTTTTTTACATTTAATTTGGAGAGGTCTTCAAAATACTTTTCCATAATCTTGGAATTAGCATTTCCACGTCTACCAATAAAAATAAGTATTGTACTATCAGGACTGTAAGTACCACAGATCACCCTCTGCAATATTTGAATGTAATTGGCACCTGGCATACAGAAATTAGTAACAGGCTGTGCCATATACTGAAACATTGTTTGACCCATGTTTTTGCCTAACTCATCACTAAACATAATGATATTGTTTTGTTGTTTACTATTGTTCACTTGTGTCCCAGCTTCATCAAGATTTTTCTGTGAACAAGTTTCGTTATCGACGAGTGAAACTACTTGATCTTGTGTATCATATAATATACTAGAAGGGTGCCCTTCGTTGTTGTAAATATCCTTATCTAGACATGAACATATTCGTTTTTTACTCAAAGATTCAAATCTCTCTGCATTATAATTACAAAAATCTTCCATGTCATTTGAAGCAAGTATTTGATAACTTAGTTGTTTTTGAGAAATAGTCTGTATGTTTTTTAACATACATTTTAATGACTCCTCAAGACTGTCAATTTTTGATTCTAATTGTTTACTATATTCTATGTAATTAGTAGTTGTTGTAACAGCCGTACTTTTAATATTATTCAATTTTTCTGATAATTTAATGTTTTTCAAATATTGCAATTTGTGTTTTTTAAAAGAATTATGTTGATTTATAATTCTTTTTGTCTTATTTATAAACTTATTAACACGTATGTATTTCTTCAGTTTCTTTGCACTACTAAAATAAGTTTTTGAATTATTAACGTTGGAACTATTTTCTATAAATGACTGTTCCTTGATGAAGCCGGGACTACATACCGTTAACTCATCAAACAGGCTTTGGGAATGTTTGTCTGTGGACAATTCTTTATTTTGTATTTCCAAATGTTTTACATTGTTATTTGCAAGACACAAGCTTATTTCTAACTCATTGATTTTACTCAATGCCTGTTCATGAGTATTACTACACTCAGTAAAGGATTTTATGGTGTCCTGCATGTGGTTGCATTGTTCAAGGGCAACCTCATACTTAATATGCAGCTCGGATAGTTCACACTTTAATTGTTTGTTTTTTTCCAATATTTTAACGATTTCAAATTCACTGTCCTCCCGTTCTTGCATTAGCCGTTCACTTAGGTCTCTAGATGTTTTCAAGTCCAACAGACATTGTTTGAGCTTCATATCTGTGTCCTTAGCAGTGGCCTTACGGGTCATCATTGTGGATGTATGAGCCTTACTGTTTGGCTAATGAATACACTGAAAAGTATAAAAATCAGTGTCAGAATAAAATAAAAGAAAACAACAAAATAATGTTATACTTGTAGTCAACACTTAGTATTTTAAATGTAATGTGTCAGTAGTAGGTGTGTGTCTGCGGTTTCAACAGTCACCGTCAACTTTACTTCCACTATTTGTCAAGCAAAGAGAGATTACATGAACCCAAATGTATGTGACTTGACGTTACTCACAGAAGCTGTGAGTTCTGTGGAGTGATTGTATGTGAATTATAGTAATTTGCAGAAACAAATAAATCTTTTAAGACAAATACTATCTATCTTAACAATTCTTTATATGTTCCTGGAAGCACTATTAATGAGTCTGTAATATTATACTAATGTACTCTTTAGTGTGCAAAACAATTAGTTAAAGCCAATAAAAAAAAAAAACATTTAATATTTTAAACAATCTTTCCAATGTAGGATGTAGGTATCTTTGAAATAAAATTTACTTAATTTATTGCTAAGTGCATAGGAACTTTGAGAAATAGATAATAATAGATAGTATTAGTGATTGATATTTAAGAAAATAATACTCCCCCGGTAATAACTTGCAGCCGTTGTACTTATTTACAACTTTCTCCAGTTTGAAAGATAGACCAGTAACATCGAGTTTTTGTGATAAGCTATTTTTGACTGATTAAGACTTGTCACTGGTTCACAGATATTTCCACTGTTTGTTATTCACATTAGCACTTGAATTTAGTAGTTTAATATATAAAAAGACATCATTTAAATATTTTATTTCGATAAAACTTTTATCAGCTGTTTCCTGGGAAAAAGTCTTTTCGCATTATAGTATGTATAAACTTGTAATAAAATCTCTTTGGCTTTACTATTTGTATCTGGTTGGTTTTGGTATCATTGAAAGTTTAAATTTTAAAGAACATAATTCCAAATTCCAATTAGGAAAATGTGTGATTTTCATTTGTTTTTCGTACCGCCAAGATGAGTGAATCTAATGAAGAAATTCGATACATTTTAAAATTTTACTACAAAAAAGGTAAAAATGCAACGCAAGCCGCGAAAAAAATTTGCGATGTTTATGGACCTAGTGCAGTGTCTGTGAGAGTAGCACAAATTTGGTTTAAGCGTTTTCAATCCGGAAATTTTGATGTCAAGGATGCACGTCGCTCTGGTCGCGTTATTACAGATAAAATGGATGCCATTTTTGAAAAAGTGGAGCAAGATCGGCATGTCAGTAGTTACGACGTAGCTGAAGAACTGGGAATTGACCACAAAACAGTTTTGGCGCATTTGAAAAAAACTGGGTACACAAAAAAGCTCGACATTTGGGTACCTCACGAGCTCACTGAAAGAAACCTAATGAACCGTGTACTCATTTGTGATTCTTTATTACGACGTAATGAAACCGAACCATTTTTGAAGAAGCTGATAACTGTGATGAAAAGTGGATCACGTACGACAAGAACGTGCGAAAAAGGTCGTGGTCAAAGGCCGGTCAGGCTTCACAGACTGTAGCGAAACCCGAGTTAACTCGCAACAAGGTGATGCTGTGTGTGTGGTGGGATTGGAAGGGCATTATTCATTATGAGCTGTTACCACCAGGCAGGACCATCGATTCTGAACTCTACTGCGAACAACTGATGAGATTAAAGCAAGAAGTTGAGAGAAAGCGGCCGGAATTAATCAACAGAAGGGGTGTGGTTTTTCATCATGATAACGCTAGACCTCACACATCTTTAGCCACTCAGCAAAAATTAAGAGAGTTTGGCTGGGAGGTGTTAATGCATCCGCCGTATAGTCCTGATCTTGCACCTTCAGATTTCCACCTGTTTCGGTCTCTTCAGAATTCTTTAGGCACTGTCAGGTTAACATTACGAGAGGACTGCCAAAACCACTTGTTGCGGTATTTTGACCAGAAGTCCCAAAATTTCTATAGCAATGGGATCATGTCCCTACCTACAAGATGGCAAAAAGTTATCAAACAAAATGGTACCTACATACTTTAGTTAAATGTAAATAACTATATTAAAAAATGTTTTGAATTTTCTTAAAAATGCGAAGAAACGTTTTCCCCAACCTATTATGTTTATGTTATCATGGGTAGGTTCCCGCTTCATACCCTATGTACCAACATCCTGTATACATTGTAGGTGCCTATAAAATATTCTCAGCCTATAAATAAAAAAGTAAATTGGATATTATTGATTTATTGATTATTTTAAATATAAATTTACAGTTGCATAAGTTTTGTCTTCTTCACATTTCTGTCCTATTTATGGCCTATCTAGAGTAATTTCGTCACGTGACAGTATGCCAGGAGTGTTATGAAATCTGAAACCCTTTCTTCAAAGAGGTTGATACCCATAGGGTAAATATTAACTTCCATTTGAGATACCGACTTACAAGTATGTCGTAAACTTTATTGACATTTTGTTTCCTATAAAAGAGCATTATGTTACAAGAAAATTGGTCTGTTTACTATGATTATGCTAATACGTTGCCTTGCCGTAAAAGACGTACGTAAACGAAAGAATATGTTACGAAGCAACTCTGCTTTAGGGAATGGTTATTTGGTTTCAAATTCTTGTGACTCCGAACAGTACTATGGATCTCATAAAGAAGAGCACTCAAATGGAAATGAAAACGGCTATGCTCTAAGTTTGTCTACATAATCATATCAGAAATAATGAGATCTGGAGGAGACCGAAGGTCACTGACTTATCCCTAAGAATTGCGAATCTGAGTGGCATTGCACATTGCGAGGACTGAGGGCGTTGGGTGGAAAGGTCCTCAAGTGGCGGGCAGGAATCGGACGCAGCGTTGGTAGGCCCCCCACAAAGTAGACGCCGCTGGATGCGGGCAGCGCAGGACCTACCCGGGTTGGAGATCCTTGAAGGAGGTCTATGTCCAACAGTGGGCGTCCCTCGACTGAATTATGAATAGTAGGTATTATATCTGTTCGCGGTCATTAACAAAATTAGGGACAATTATGTATCTTATATTCTCTGAAAAGTTAGGTTCATAACTGGTTTTACGTGTTGGTATATCTTATCAGACCTTCTTAGTGCCAGAACACTTTGCCATCTTAATTACAATTACAAGTTATCTCGAAGTAATACTTGGGCAAATTAACACTTTTTCCAACAGTTTGAATTTCCGTTATGAGGGTTGACGATAATTTTCAAAGTTTTGAGTTTAATATCAGTATTTAACATCCGCTGGTCGTTTATTTGGAACAATTGCGACACATTTAAATTAAATGGCCACTTTTTGGTAAGTAGGTACCTATCTACATCTTGCAACAGCGATAATAAATAAAATAAAAAACTACACACGGAACAGCAAACATAAGTAAACTGCTTAAAAATATATTAACAGAATGATTGCTCTCGTTTTTCTATTATTCGACCAAGTTTGTCACTCCTAAAGTAGACGAGTTCAATCGGAATAAGAGGATACCTACTCAATAAAATTAATAATATAGGTAGTCCTTAAGCTTATTATAAAAAAATGCATAAATTTAACACACTTCTGATCATAGATAATTATAAATTGGAGACCCTCAAGGTTCGAATTGATAAAATAATGTTCCTGATTAATATTTAGAATAACGTTAAGCAATCTACATTGGAGGTACCTAGCAGATCGGTACCATTTAATGTAGGTATGATTGAAAATTAAGCGACCATTAACGTCGTCCTTGAGTTTTCCTTCCTGTAATGAGAGTAGTGGCGGGGGCGGGACCATTGTGACTAAGAAACAAAACATATTTTCAGTAAAAAGCGTAACTAATGTCATCAAGAATATGCAAAGGGGTAAATCACCTGGTCACGATGGCCTCAGCATAGAACATTTTAAATATGCTGGTGTACATCTGCCAAGAGTTCTGGCAATGTTTTTCAACCTGTGTCTGGGTCACTCTTACTTACCAGAATCACTGATGCGCACTATAGTAGTGCCTATAGTAAAAAATAAGACAGGCGACTCGTCTGACAAAACAAACTATCGGCCCATCTCACTAGCGACTATTGCAGCTAAGGTGCTTGACAGTTTGTTGAATAACATTCTAAAAGAACATGTGAAAATACACGATGCCCAGTTCGGGTTTAAGGCAGATTCATCCACTGAGGCTGCTATTCTAACCTTAAAGCATACTGTCAGGTATTATACTGAGAGGAGGACGCCGGTATATGCGTGCTTCCTTGACTTGTCAAAAGCTTTTGACCTTGTCCTGTATGATCTTCTGTGGGATAAGCTAGGGGGTGCGGGTGTGCCGGCGGATACCATCCACCTCCTCAAGTACTGGTACTCAAATCAGAAAAACCAGGTGAGATGGGCTGGTACGCTGTCGGATGAGTATAGGTTGCAGTGCGGCGTCAGGCAGGGGGGGTTGAGCTCGCCACTTCTGTTTAATTTGTACGTCAACCAGCTTATCGAGCGACTCAGCAGCATCCATGTCGGATGCTATATTGACGGTATTTGTTTCAACAATATTAGTTACGCAGATGACATGGTGCTGCTGAGTCCCTCGATCAACGCGTTGAGAAAACTGTTGAGCATCTGTGAGGCATATGCGGCGGAGCATGGATTAAAATATAACTCCCAGAAGAGTGAAATAGTTATATTCAAAGCAGGCAAATATCGGCCAACCCATGTACCTCCCATATGCCTTGCAGGAGTTCCGTTAAAGCTGGTTGACAAGTTTAAATACCTTGGCCATATTGTAACGGAGGATCTCAAGGACGACGAAGACATTGAGAGGGAGCGCAGGGCGTTAGCAGTGAGAATCAATATGCTTGCCCGCAGGTTCACTCGATGTACTAAGGAAGTAAAGATAACGCTTTTTAAATCCTTTTGTCAATCTTTTTACTCGAGTGGCCTGTGGGTGAGTTATACAAAGCGATCCTACGAAACCCTGCGTATCCAATACAACAATGCCTTCAGAATGTTGCTGGGGCTGCCGCGGTGCTGCAGCGCCTCCGGAATGTTTGCGGAGGCGCACACAGATGGCTTTAAAGCGATAATCCGTAAAAAAACCGCTTCTCTGCTGCAGCGTCTGCGAAGTGCTAACAGCCGTGTTCTGAAGGTCATTGCTGCTAGATTTGACTGCCCTATTCAAAAACATTGGGTAGAGGTAGTTGTTGGTGTCACTTAAACGTGAAAAAATAAATAAAAAAAAAAAATATATTATATATAGTTTTTTGTCTAACGAGCGCGTCAGCGTCCGCCCGTATGTAGGATGTAGCGGAATTTTGGTGTGCCCGCACTGGGCCCTACAGCGCTCACACAGGGATAGCCCGCGTTCGTGAGATAAAAATAAATAAATAAATAAAAGCTAATATACCTAAATAGTACTAACATAATTATAAGTTAATTGTAACTAACAAACTAACTATCTATGGACATAACAGGTCTGAAATAAATGTTTTATTATTATTATTATTATTATTAACGAACAATCTGCGTCAAACCCTATTGTACTATGAACCTTTTGTTTTGATTTGAATTGTTCAATTTTAATGCATTTACCATCCCAATTTATTACCAGCTATTATGAAAATTATTGTTTCAAGCTTAAAATTTTATTGGTCTCAGGTTTCAAGTTAATTATACACAGAGGCAACAAATCAAATATAAGAGGGATTAGGTGCTCTAATTTGGAAATTAATCAAGAGGGTAGTTACTGTAAATAGGAAAATACATAATTATGTTTTGTCCTCACAAAATTTTATGGAAGGTTATATTGACGATGACGATAAGCGAGAGGTGTGATTTGTAAGAAGACATAGAGACAAGAATTGAGAAAAGAAAATACCAGATAGTCATGAAGAAAAAACGAATGTCAGGAGATTGACGAAAATTTTATGAATCTGAAGTAGAATGGAAGGCTTCTACTTCACTCTATGTTCATGAGAATTTTGAGACGCTTACAGTGGTACATACTGTTGGAGTTTATTTGACAGATATCTAAAGCAAAGTTCTCTTGAATATTAATCATACGGCAAAATTGTTAAATTGCCATAAGATATAAACTTGTACCTACAACTAATTGCTAACGACAGCATAGCCATAAAATCTTTTGTTTTTGACGGACAATCGTTAACCTTGGACCAATTTAGTTGCGTAAGCAATAGGTAGCTGAGTAAAATAATCAGCCCCAAAACTGTCACGATTAATGACGATAAATGCAAGTTTATCTCAGCGGTGTACACGATGTGGCAATATCGTTGAATTAAAACTTCATGGATATCGATTAACTCTTATTGTTAAATTTTAAAATGATTTACTCGGTGTGGGTACAAGGTATCGAGTACGCGTTAAGCAATACATAGATAATGGAGTTTTGGATTGGAATTATTTGTTTCATGCGTTTTTTTCTCTTTGTTTGGCCTGATTATTTAGTGTGTAAAATTGGTCTTGGTTATTGTAGGTTGTTTGTTTGTTGGATTTTTTGGGTTAGGTGTCCCATTTGTCTAGCTAGGCGATAGGCTAGCAACCTGCCACTATTGGTAGCACTCCATTTTTTTAATATTGCGGGATGGAAAACAAGCTTGCGGTCCACCTGGTGTTAAGTGGTTGCCGTCGCCTATAGACATTTGCAATATTAAGGGGCTTATATCTATTAAGCTTTTCTTGAATAAAACAAGTACCTATATCTATATTTACAAAACGGGTTACGTCGGACCAAATATTTTCTTCTGAGGTGTTTACAGCATTTTAACACAAATAATAATAAAGAGGATACTCTTAATTATTATTTCTGTGGTTTTTCACGACCGGGAATCCATGGAACACTTGCTATGTGACTGCGATTCCATAGCCAAGATTAGAATGAATATCCTGGGAATGGCCTACCCAAGGCCAGAGGACTACAGACTCTTCAAGCCCATGAACATAGTAAGGCTGGCCTACATATTCAAGGAGTGACAAGAGTAAAGGGGAAGGGGAGACACAAAAGATCCCGTTGGGTCGAAGTTCACCGTGAGGAAACTCACGGCCCTATCATAAGATAAGATAAGATTGTTGTGGTTTTGTAGATCCCTAAATAAGACTTATTTGCTGTAACTGCTGTAAGCCACAAAAACACTAATAACAGAAGCGTATAGAAGCATATGTAGGGTCGTCTGGGTAGGTACCACCGCGTTTCATATTTCTGCCCTGAAGCATTTCGCTGTGTTTCGGATTGAAGGGAAAGGTAGACGTGTAATTACTGAGCATAATATGGAAGGCCTATCATCTTAGGCCTTAGGATGGCAACGCGCTTGCAGTGTTACTTAAGTGTTTTACCCTTAGTATTGCAATTAAGTGTCTATAGGGGGCGGTAACCACTTAATACCACCGGTGGGCCGCTAGCTTGTGTAATCATCATCATCAATAGCTCATATAATGTCCCCACCGAGGGGCTCGAGCCTACCCCACATTAGGGGCGATTAGGCCTTAACCACGCTGGCCAAGTGCGGGTTGGTCGACTTCACACACAACCTAAGAATTTCTTCATAGGTGTGTGCAGGTTTCCTCACGATGTTTTCCTTCACCGTAAAAGCGTCGATTAAACGTACAAATGAATTCAAAATTTAAAAACACATTGGTACGTGGCGGGAATCGAACCAGTGCCTCCCCGGTGGGAGACGACGCTCTTACGCACTACGCCACCAACGCTTCTTGCTTGTTTGCTATCTCGTATAATAAAGATTTTTTTACCGCACTGACCGCACTGACAAAAAGATTTTTTTGTCAGTGCGGACCATCCAAATGTTGAAGAGACTGCATGTTTAGCAATAAACCACCAATTTCATATTTAAATATTATTAAATACGTTTTTTATGTTGTGCAAATTTTGCAATTATAATGGTGTACGTTTATAACAGTAGGTATCTACATATAATATCCATAAATTATTATATGACAAAAATGTGGAGTTCGTAAAATAATTTATGAAACTTGTGTCCTAATGGCTAAAATTTACATTTATACTGCACATATTACGAGGCTCTGGTGGGTGGAGCAGTGCATCGCCCGCTCTGGTTTCCATTTCGAAAACCACTGAACTTTCCTTGTATTCAAGATTACTCACTCAAGTCAAGTGTCAAGGCATTGTGGTGTTACGCGCCCGATAAAACACTAAACTCCTAATGTTTCAATCAGTTTCAATTTCAATCACGTAAGAAGGTTCGCCCAGCATCTTGCAAAGGTTATTTGTCGAGAACTGCTCCCGCAGCTGCTACCAGCTATCCATAGAGTACTTACTTATCAGTTTCTTCGGTGATTATCATAAACAAGCACTATATGTAATATAGATAGAGCGGAACCGCGTATCTCCGTCTAAGTCCTTACAGATCTTGCGAGACTAGTTTTCAGTTGGTGACAGCCAGTAGCTGGTCAGCAGTTGGTTTGTACCCATTACCCCTGCTACTCGTAACATAGTCGTGGTATAAATCAACAATAAAAAATTGATAAATTTGCTGATACCGATGAAGCTCTATAGCCACTTTGGATGTTGTAAATCAGGCGGTATTTAATAGTAAGAGTAATATCTTATGCGGTCGGGTACGCATAGGTATCCATGAGGATCCATCGCCTCGCTATTATGCGGATAGATATAAGGAAAAATGCCACTTTCCAAGTTTTATTAATTAAATCCACTGTATTCAAGGAATCTTTTATTGGTTTTATAGGTACTAATTCAACTAAATCAATGAAAATCAATGAAGAAGCAGAAAATAATATTCAAATATATTTTAAACGAAACCATAAAAAAATATTTATCGGTTAGCGTCTACCAAATTTTAGTGCAGAGAAATTTTTTGGTCTGGGTTCAAGGTTTTATGACCACTAAACCAAATATGAACCTATTAGTTTTGTGACTGTGCTACATGGAATGCGTCCATATTGGAACACAAACTTTGCTACCTTAATTATCAGAAACGAGCACAAATACAACAGAAATTGTATTTGCTCCGCATAAATTAAACTTCACTGTACTACCAGTACCTACTACGGCAAGAATGCAATCGGTATTTGAAACGGAACATTGAGAATCGTACCAAAAAATGTCAAGATTGTAAATGGGACTAACTACATGTTTATTTGTTGCAATATTGAAATAGTCAATATATTTATTGTCAATCATATGGTGAATAAGGTGTCGATTGTGAAATGACGGATTACTATAAATTTTGAAACACCTATCATGTCAGTCGAGTAACGCCTAATGTTGGACATAGGTCTCCCCAAAGGATCTCTAACCTCGATCCTGCGCTATCCAGTGGCTTAGGTAGTTATATATTAGGTCTTTAGTCTTTACCTATGAAATTGGCGTTTTATTATCTTGTACCTAAAATTTCAATTTCTTTACTTCAATAGTTGTCTTAGGCTCTTATTATTATTTTTTGCAACTACACCCTTTAGAAGATTTTTGTCTGTAATTACATTTTTTTTGAATTGTTAAATTTTGTAATAAATGTGAAAATGACTCTTTAATCTCTTCATCAGAAATGACGATTTGATGTCTACCAACTCATGGACAGACTTGCTTTTTTCATTTATTGATGCTAGACTTAGCCAAGGGTTGTTAGCTTATTTCCTCCAAATTTTGTAACATTAGGATTTATAGTAAAAAAAATAGAGTTAGTATGGAACAACGCCAATTTTTATGAAGGTTTTCAACAAAATATGTATTTTCCATACTAACGTTATTAAAAATTTCTAAAAAACTCCGTTTGCCAAATATTTTGAAATTTGGATGTATAATTGGGCAAGACTTAGTTAAATATTGCATTAATAATTTAGACAAAAAATAAGCCTCTCCATAAGTTACAACGATTCCAAGAGTTGATTATGCTGACCAATAATTTATAATTATTTCTGTAATTAAGGTTATATTTTTATGACCAGGTGGAGTGCACTGTTTTTGGGAGAGTCTAGTGTTTTATGCAACAGGGCTGGGTGGTGGGTAGGTTAAATATTAATAATGATTTGATACCATTATGCCTTTTTAAAATTATGTTGTGAATGTTATGAATGCTTAAACATGATTATGCTGATTGTATTTATGATTATAACAATTGTGCTAAAATCTGTTACGACTAAAAAAATTATGCGTAAGTATCAATTAGTATAAAGTACCATACTATATGTCAAATTATTTTATGCTTTAAATTTTTATGCAAATGGATAGTGAATCAGTAATACAGGGTTCCTAATTTATTTGAGGTCAGTGCAATATGCCGCCATGCTGCTATAGGTTCGGTGGGTTTTGGCACAGCTCAATGGCCGGCCGCCTGCCTGATATTAATCCTCCTTGATAATACTGTTGTACCACCTGTTGACATTGGTGAGATGGGCCACACTGGTTCCGAAACTCCCTCAGTCGGCTTTTAAAAGACCCACGGAATAAGGAGAGGCAAGCTTATTTGTGACCGAAGACCACACTAGCTACGCGGGCGGACGGAACGATAATAACAAATAAAATATTTCACAAACACTAATGCAAGTTACATAGTTGTTTTAATAGTGTTGCTGCGCGCGTGTCGCAGCGTAACAGTTTACCGTTTACCGGATATTTCGATTTAGAAATCCTCACGCCTGTCTTTGTTTAGACCAGTCAATTTTTCCCTTCATGCGCAATAGTGTCTTAATTTATTTTGTTGTAGATAACGAGCTTGTGTTGAGCAAATGTGTTTAATGACATCCTCTCAGCCTAAATACCAGAGCACTGGCTTCTAGTTTGTATTTGCCCTTATTCTGTTTTTGTTGTAGTATTAATGTTTCACACGTTAAAGATCCTTTTCTTGTTATCTCGTGTCATTAGGCAGGTCATTGTACTTACTTGCCTACTAACGCCCGTATTCACAACAAGACTTGTCATAGTAGAAAACAATGCTATACAAAACAAGGCATTTCTCAGTGCGTGCCATATGGCAAGGATTTTGATGTCTCATAGTGCGCGTGGACGCACAGGGTCGTTAAAACCTATTCATAGACAATACATAAGTGGGGATCGGAACTATGCGTACTATAAAATGAACGCACAGTTTAGGTAGCTAGCTAGCTTGAGCTAGCTATACAACCTTTATACAACGCACAGGTCGAGATGTCAAAGGCAGCGTCCATGTCCAAAGTTTAAAGTTTGAAATAGGTTTGAAGTAATAAAATTGGTTTGAGGGTGTAAGTGTCAAACATAGTTCGATTTGCTGTAATACCGAACTTTTCCGTGCTCAATAACTAGCTACGTTACTAGATGGTTACGAGCATGAGACAAAAACTCTTAGGATTCGCTGGATTAGCCATGCGGGTGCCAGGTCCAGCGCGTTGCAGACAGTTCGGCCAGAAGCAGTACCTGGGACTTGTGATCCAGGTGTAGGGTTACGGAGGCATCCTGATGCTGCATTGGCACTCCCCTTCAATACCCAGGTTTATCTCTCTGCCATATTTGATAAGTTAAGCGTCGGTGGCGTAGTGCGTAAGAGCGTCATCTCCCACCCGGGAGGCACTGGTTCGATCCCCGCCACTTGTTTTCAAATTTTGAATTCATATGTACGTTTAATCGACGCTTTTACGGTGAAGGAAAACATCGTGAGGAAACCTGCACACACCTATGTAGAAATTCTTAGGTTGTGTGTGAAGTCGACCAATCCGCACTTGGCCAGCGTAGTCGACTAAGGCCTAATCGCCCCTAATGTGGGGTAGGCTCGAGCCCCTCGGTGGGGACATTATATGAGCTATTGTTGATGATGATATTTAATACGGTTCCACGAGAGCCGCTTTAGATACGTGTTCCAGTACAGAACTTATGTATGGAAACTATAAAGAACTATTATGAATGGTCAAATCAATGCTATTACGGTTATCCTTGTTTGAACACAGCGATTGGCATATGTCAAAGGATGGCAATCACAGAGGCTAATCGTTTTTACAAACGATAGTTTGTTGGACTAACTTTTGCTGGCGTTGCAAACTCGAGCACTCGAGCATTTCAAAGTAGGTAATTACTCATCAAATATTTGTTAGCGAGAATAACAAATATTTGAGGAGTACTTTAAAAGGATGTTTTAAATTTGCTTTGCAACTATAATAATAATAATAAAGCTCGCCAATGCGTTGAAATCTCCTAAAATTAGTATTAATTATCATTAAAACTGCCTTTATAATTCGACCCACTGGACACAAGGCCTCTCACAGTCATCGAAGGAGGTTTAGGCAGTTTCCCACCACAATTGCCCAATGTAGATGTGTGGACGAAGTTGGCTGATGCATAAGTCGACTTCTACGAGACCCGTTGGATGATATGGGATGATGTTATTCTACTCTGTCGGCATTACACGGCTATGTTGTCAGTATTATTAATATATTTATTCACATGAATTGTATCACACAATTACGTCAAACTTGACTTTCATAAGTGTAAAAATTGTATCTAAATGAATAAATAAATTTGAGTTTGAGTTTGAATTCTCCAAATTCTGGCATGCAAATATTGTAACTTAAATATACAGTCAAATAATTTATAAGTATCCGAATATCATGTCCTATTAATTCCATTTTGTAAATAATTGCATGTTAAGCTTAATTTATATTACGACAGAACGGAATGGAGGTGAATGCTATGTAAAGAAATCGCTTCTAATACGTTCCGCCGCAATACGAATTGAGTCTTAGGCCCGTATTACAGACTCAGAAGTCAAACATGTCTTGAGAATCGTCTGTCACTTTCTATCACGCACAAAGTGATAGAGACGTAGGACGCTCAAGTCGGCGTTCATTCTAGAAACTTATTCTATAATACGAACATTAGACTAAGCTCAACAGCAATGCACAAAAATTCGTCCAACATTATGCAAATGAATGAAAATTCGTCCGACGAATAGAAGTTGTGCTCGCGTAAAGAAAGCTCGCAATCAATATTTTCAAAACGTGCTGTGACTACCGTCCTTAAAACATAACTACCTAATAATATGTAGAGCAAAGTGAAAGGCCTCTAAATTGTGTAAGATGTTCCAATCAAACCCTTCATCAATAAATCAAGGGACGCTGTGGATGTGGACACAAGCGATAACCTAGATAGACGGATAGAATATGGGAAATTATTATTAGGCATACCTACTCAATTAATGTTCGGTATTCAAAATTAATATCTATTTAATCCCCTTTTCTTTGAGTAGATACGTTCTCGGTTAGGTACTTTTTATAACACACAGGAAGTAAAGTTATGGTTAGATTGGCGTTTATGTGATGTTTTAGAGTTAAACTTAGACAAAGAATGAAGACCTAATAAAAACATGCCCGTTTAGATGTTATAGCTTGCTGGTTTTTTGGTTGAAAAAAGTTGTTACATAAGAATTTCATACTTTTACCTAATAGAACTATCAGAGAACTCCATTATATTAATAATTATCTAAGGATGAATGTGTCAATATTTGAGGAACACCGTGGTGGTAACACCATATTAGCATATTAACGTTGCCATCTTCGTAGATGAGAAATTGCATATTAGTGGAGGAGCACCTGGGTGACCTTGCGATTTTAGCTACAGACTAAAGTTATACGAACGTCTTACGTTTAGTAATGGTATGTTACCGCAAAGCTTGGGTCGTACGTAATACATCAGTTACCAAATTATTACCGCGAGATGACAACAAAAAAGGTTACAACGAACCCACAGACTGTTCTGTACCGGAACGCGTATTTAAGGCGGCTTTCGTGGAATCGTATCAAATTTCCAGCGCCGGATTTTTGGAGGGCTTGCGCAAGGATCACGGCAAAACTGACTAACGACTAAATAATAAAAGTAATTTTAATTAAATTAGGAGCGAGGAAGTATTCAAAGAATAAGATGAGAATTTTTGAACACAGAAGTGACATAAATGTATACGGCTTTCACAGTCGTCTTTATCGATTACTAGCTTTTGCTAGCGACTTCGTCCCGTGGGGTTAAAATTCGAAAAATCGTAACATACATCATTCTTAATTTTTGGCGATAAGCCATATACCATTTTTTATGGATTTTACCACAAAAATTACGGATTTCTATACGAACTTTCATCCTTCTACATCGTCCCTTTAGTGGTTGAATTTCAAGAAATCCTAAAATACGTCATTCTTAATTTTTAACGGTAAAGCCATGTACCAATTTGTATGGATTTTATTATAAAGATGACGGACTTCCCATACTAACTTTCATCCCCTTAGGGGTTGAATTTAGGGAAATTTCAAAATACCCCTTTCTCATTTTTTAATCGAAAGGCTATACACCAATTTTTATGCATTTTACTTTAAACATGACGAATTTCCATACAAACTGTCATCCCCTATTTTACCCCCTTAGGGGTTGAATTTCGGAAAATCCGTCCTTATCCCTTGCCTACGTCATAAAAGGAACCTCTGTGCAAAATTTCAGCTATCTAGGTCCAAGGGTATGGCCTGGGCGTTGATCAGTCAGACAGTCAGGACTTTGCCTTTTATACAATAGACTAGCGACCCGCCCCGGCTTCGCACGGGTGCAATGCTTATGTAAATATGCATGTATTATACATATAAACCTTCCTTAAGAATCACTCTATCTATTAAAAAAAACCGCATCAAAATCGTTGCGTAGTTTTAAAGATCTAAGCATACATAGGGACAGACAGACGGCGGATAGCGACTTTGTTTTATACTATGTAGTGATGATAAAGACGATGAAGGCAAGCCGTATATGTTTAAACTCTTGAAGAAGTAGATAGAAAAAATATTAATTACTATATAATTATCAAAGGTGAAATCTACCAATACTCTCTTAATTTCATTAAAAACAAATCACGAAGGTCTATATAAATAGCTTAGGAAATTATTTGCGTAGAGAAAACGAGTGTTTTATGAAAAATATCCTTTGAAACGTGCGCGTGCTCGAGTTCGTTCCGCAAATGTTTAGGCTCATAATAATCATCATTTTTCATTTGATAATATTTACATCTCGGATTTGAACATAATTCTACCGTAGGGAAATTATGAAGGTCTTATGACTTTCTATTTCTATAGAGAATTATATCCAATTTTTACACGATTCAAATGATGGAATGCACGTAATGTATTCACCCTTATCTTATGATTACACTATGTTTTTAGGAAATATCATGTCTTTCTGCCTATTGTTAGGATGTTACAGATGGTATTATAAGTAGGTAGGTATACCTATATTATTTTATTCGGCTTCAGAATTTAAGGATACAAAGCTGTATAAGGTTTCTTGAGATACATATTTTGTAGAGGCCTGGAATGTTTTTTTTAGAGTGTAACTAACATCTGTCCAAGTCATTCAAGGTTAAGTTACTTTTTTACGTTTGATAACCAACTTTTGTAGGCGATATGCTAGCAGTCTCTCACTAATTTGAGGCATGGTCCATACTGCCAGATGTGAGTTTACCTGTAACCATATGTTTTTTGGCCCTTTTGAAATTATGACAGAAGGTATGTATGACGTAGGTATTTGTGGAGGTAGTTGTGAGAGAGAATAATATCATTTATTCTTTCTCACAGTCTTAATGTATAATTGGCTAATTACCTACTTTCGAGGTGACTTACAACTTTAAGGGCGTCTAACTATTTTGTTACTAAAAAATAACTTGGCAGCGATTGCAAGGATTGCAAGGATTTATAATAACTAAATAATGGCTGCTACTTTACGGTAACAAGTATATTAAACATGACAATGAAATTATTCGCGAGGTACTATAAATAATGACATGGCAACTATAATATTAGCAGTGGGATAACAAACATTGTATTATTGGCAACTACAAGATTCCATACAAATAAAGTAATTGATTACCTAACTTCATATTTGTTTCTGTGATTGGTAGGTTAGGGTTTTTTTTTATGACAAACAGAGTGCACGGTTTTCTGGAATCAATGTCAGTTTAAAATAAATCAAAACTTACAACTGATTATTAAGCTGCTACATTCTACTTTTTATCCTTTAAAAAATTTAAATCACAATTTCAGAATAATTTGTCGACGCGTTAAATACATGCCATGCAAATTGAGCATGATTTACACAAATTATTAATTTTCTACTAATAATCTTCTGTAGTGTTTTGGGACTGACCTCGAACCCGTGTCCTTTCATATGCTCTTAGATCTAATATTTTTAGATTTTAACATAACCGTACAGAAAGCACACTCTCACGGACTAAATCAAACGTTTAACCAATTAGAAATTACTTTACTCAGCATATTATTTTATCCTAAATTTTTACAAAAAAAAACTCTCTTTAACGTATTTGTCTGGCATTATTTTAGGCCATGAATTTTTTTCTGATCTTTTTTCTCTTACCCTCTCCTGTTTTTGCTCCCAATTTATTTCGGATCGGTGCAAATATTCTTGATATAAACAATACCGCTAAAGGATTTGGCTATGGCCGTGTGCCTGTCTGACACCACCCCTTCTTGGGAATGACTGCTATCTTTCGACAGCACCCTGGACCACCAGCTTAACGTGCCTTTCGAAGTACGGAAGAAAATCGAGTTGAATAAGTTCTCGATCACCCAACTGACTACCGACCGCGCACTTGGTGTAGCAGATCCGGAATGCTTTTATTATCTGTGCCCGTTTTCTGAAGATATTGTTATCTATAGTCATGAATAATATATAGGTTGTCACTTTGACTCTTTCCCGGCCTGGGGCCTTACCACCATCTATAAAAAAGCGATTCAAATTCCACACGGTTGAGTATAGGTTCGTAAACTGAATCGTATTATTTCGTACCATCATCTTCATATCACTGATTCGCGTTGGCATCATCAACCATCAAAACAATTAGATATGTCAATACAATGACAATTTTTTCCTGAGACCAATAGATCATTGGTCTGAGATTTTTTCTGAACGAACCAACAATGACAACCAAAAATTATTAAAATTTAAATACGCCTTAGATTAAGAAATACGCGATAATCTGAGTAATGTGGATATATGTCGTCGATTCAAAACCCTTAATTTCATACGTGCTTCAATTCAAATGAAGCCCAGTCTACCGTACCGAGGGGACGAACGTCAAATGTTTGACAGGAAAGTAGGCAGAACAGTTTATATGGGAAAATGAAAATGTTGTTTTTACTATCTTCCTTGCAATTTCTGCAAACAAACATTCCAAAACCATAATCAGCTAAATCGGTCCAGCCTTTCTCGAGTTTTAGCGAGACAAACGAACCACGGTTGATTTTTATATATATAGAAGATAGGAGATAATCATATGGATATTATGATTTAATCTAGACAGTTAAATTTTGTCTTAGCTCACGTTGTAGTTCGCTATTTGTGGGTCAATATCAATATGTTTATTACATTCCATGTTATACATTTTATCAAGGTTTATTTAGTTTATTACAATATTCATTCATTGGTAATTACTTTGTAATCACTAACATTTCCTAATCAAAATTAATTATTTTCGGGTTTCCAACAAACTGGTTTTAATTAAATTTTGAGGCAAAAAGAAAACCCAGACAACTTTTTATTACATAAATTTTATTTGGGTTTAACCTTAAATCAAGTGTGTCAAGTTACAGCATTATTTCTTCATTAACTTCTGCCCGCGACTTCGTCTGTTCGATTTTAATGGATTTTAATGAAACTTTACAATAATATAGCTCATGCATCAGAAAAACATATACGCTATAATTTATACTGAAACTGCGCAGGCGAAGTCGCAGCCAGAAGCTAGTATATTATTAAGAATGAAATAATTAGCAACTTTGCAGACAGTCGAATCTTTTACTATTAATAGCTTGTGTTATGGTAAAAAAAGAATGAGATGAGTCCTCAATTTGCGCAAAAATCTCCGACTTCTTTTGCGACTGGCATATAAAAATCGTAGTTATTTTGGTTTGACAGGGCAGATTTTGGCCTTATTCTTCCTAGTTGGTAAGTGACGATGTGACCGAAGCTGCAAGCGAGCGTCAACCAATGAGGGACTGGCTATCACAATAATATTTCCCCTTTTTATATAAAAGAAACCTCTTGCAAAATTATGGCGACAGATTTTGGTAAGATGGTGTTGGGCTAGCCAGGCAAACTTGAAAAAGGTCCTACCACAGAGGCGGTTAAAAAAAAAACTATCCTTTTTAAACTTCTTCTGTACTCAATGCTCTTAACCGCCGTCAACTAAAAGCCCTTCAACGCATTTGGTACTCTATCTGTATTCCGAGAGAGTGCCAAATGCTTGGAAGTTTTGAAGATAATTTATATTTTATCACTCGATTATTGGAATGAAATATTATAAGTGGTCACTGGAGACTCATTTCTGTGCCATAGATCGCAATTATATACAGGATGATTGCTAATTAGTAGCGGACCCGTTAAGGGGAGATAAATTTTAATAGATTTGTTTAGAAGTTTTAAGCGCACATACAGAAAGAACGACGTAATTTTATACTATGTATAGATACTGTGCAAATAGCGACTATGTTAAACATTTAGTCAGCATTTTTTTCAATTATGAGGCCTATAATTATGCAGGCGTATCGTATAACACACCGTAGGTATTACAAAAGCGCGGCGGATTGTAGTGCGGGAGTGATGGATGAGTGACAATAATTCCACTTCGCTTGGTCATAAAAAAATAACATGAATCTACCAATAATAAGCGATCTCCATTTGATTATACAGACTATTAATATTGATAAAATTGATAGAATCTACTACGGATTTATTAACAAACGGTTTTATTTGAATAACAATACACTACAATCCGAAGCGCCGTTTTGTAATACGGCGTGGTATACGATCCGCCTGCCACATATATAATAACAATCCCAACTTCGATGTCCAAACTTAAAGAGACTGTTGGTCATGCCCATTGGCTGTTTTTCGTTTCCCAGAATAATACCCGTACTACATTCAGTTGAAAAAATTGGATAATAATTACAACCTTTATTGCTCACACTAAACTTATAGTGTTGTACCTTATGTAACGTTTTGTAACTCATATTTTGGTGCATTATTGTAATATGCCGTACTGTTTCTACCTAACTAATGTTTTTTAAGATGTGTAAATTGTTAACATAAGTTATCCTAGTTTTACTAGTGGGGACCTCTAATTGGCCTCAGTTGTTACTAATATGTCTTTTTAGTTTATAAGCTGTTGGTCTTCCTTAAATAAAATAAATAAATAAGAATCTATATGATAAATTCGTTATCACCTATATTAGATAAAATACTTATATTCAAGAAGGCTTTCTGAATTTTAACTTAAAACGTTACTATAGTATCCAATCGATATCTATTCCGAAAGACAGACAAGGTTGCATAAAATTTGGGGAAACACAAAAATGTGGTAGGTACCTATCTGGTTTTTTAAATAAATAAATAAAGTTAATCATTTTTATAATCGTTCGAATAATGTTAAAGTTTGAGTAGTTTTGTTTTATTTTTTACGAATAAATTACCTATTCAAACCGGCTATAAGGCTATTACCAGATTACTCGTTTTCTTCACGGTTCACAATCTGTGCGTATTCTGTGACGACAGTCATTATATTATGACATAATTTTCTTGGGGTCAAGTTCAATTGTTTTTAACGTCTTCTGCTAGGATTGTACACTTTGGATGAATTTTTGATTTTATTATTGGAATAAAAAGTAATAACTAGGTATATCACTGTCTGCGCATCGGCTAGATTAAAGTCCAGTTCTTCAACTTACAGGTTTTATTACAATAACCACAACTATAATTAATAAACGTTAAAACACTCAGAAATACTTTATATTCAAAATAATACAATTACAACTCATATTAAGTATAATATAGTATATATTTCTATGCTCACAATAATTATCTAGTTATAAATAAATATTTGTAATAAACCTAAAATGAATAATATTTTTATGACTTAAAAGACAAAATAGAGTTAAAATTACTAATATAGTTATAATATTGTTGACCATAATAGGTACGTAATACATTTTTTTTGGAAAAAATGCATTTATCTTAGAGATAAGATAAGATAATTGGTGTGAGTAGAAATATACTATTATATTAAAACAGATAAGTAGGTAGAACGAAAAATGTTTGCTGCTGATTTATAATTAATCCATTATGTATGAAATTCAAAAGAAAATTTACACTGTTTAAACAGATATATACCTTGCGTGGGAACCATATGTAGTTACTTACATCGGATAAAACAAAAGGCTGTCTTATCCCCGCTTTGGCGTATAAAATTGCTTGGGTTCCCTTCGCGTGGTTTAGTTCGATAGTGTTCGCGCCCTGCCGATAGCGTCAGCTGCGCAAGCGCAAGCTTAACCGGTCGAGTAAAATATAACTTTGGTTTGTGTCAGTTGCGTGTGAAAGGATTTTTTTGAACTATTTGCTATTCAAACTGGTAAGTTATTTTGTATTTTTTTTATGGATAGGTGTAGGAAATTTATTACTGCGTAAACAATTGCGTGTTTTTGGATGTAAAATCGATGTTGTTTGATTATTGGTAATAGTTTTTAGGGACCAAAATTATAGATATTTAATAATTAAGCTCTTCTTTTCTTAATGCATGATAATTTTTGCTGTTTTTCATGCATAATCATTGCAATCACTATGAAGATCAAGACACTGTAGGGGTTATTTCTAAAAAAAATCTCTACCAACCCATCTATGATATGGGATATGCTGAGCAACGTGTATGTATACGTAAATAAAAAATATTACAAATACATAAATAAACCTATAAATACAATAATATCTACACAATACATTATAATATGAACATAAGTATAGAAATTAGGATAGAATAAACACTTATTGTAATAATAGTCTTGTTTAATTAATCAAGGAAAGCGTGCTCTCTCTCCTCAGACTATTACTCGTGTCGAATGAAGATACATTCTTAGTTATCACACAGGAACATTTCATCCATATAAAACACCTATAGGAGTTCTACCTTCTATCCTAATGCAAAAACTTTAATAAATTTGCCTTAGTTACAGAACCGTGTGAAAACATCTTGGTAATTGAATCAATAGGTAATTTTATTTAATGTATACTAAAACGCAATTGCAAAAGGGTTCTGTTCTTTTGCAATAAGACATGCAATTTTATTGTACAAAGGTACTGCAGCTTAAACTTATATGAACCTATATGAAATCTCTTCCAGCAGCTCCATACATATAATTATAAGACAGATTTAGATTAGTAGACTAGCTTGTATATAGGCAGGTACCAATTTAATAATAGTAATGTACTATAAAATAAATGGTGCGTTTTTTTTTAAGTTTTAAATATATACATATGGGTCACTTCGCGCTAAAATATTACTCTAATATACTGCTATTTGGAAATCCACATACATTAATACATATAATAACGTTCGTAATCCCAAAATGGGTTGAGCAGTGCTTTATGTAACATTTAGTTACCTACACAAAGAGCCAGATTTGGCAGTATGGGCCATGCAGTGGCTCCAATAGTGAGGGGTTGCCAGTTGCCAGTCTGTCGCCTACACAAATATACAATACCTAACCTAACCCAAACATATTTGTTTTTCGGATAACTGAAGGATCGCTACTTCAACATAAGCTACTTTTCCCGGACTGTATCTCTGCAGTCTGGGAAACCTAGCTTATATTAATTTACTTTACTACCTTCCCATGATCTTCATTGACATGACGTTAAATATTAGTTATTAAGCATGGTACTACATTATCCTAATTAGGCCTTGTTTCTCAGCACTAGGCTAAGTAATTATTTAAAGTAATTAAAAATAAGAAGAGATTATTTTTGAAAAGAAATAAGGTCGTACTTTTATTATTGACTTAGCATTCGCTTTCAAAAGATTATTGTGATCAATCATAATAGGGTAAGGAAATACATTTTTAATAAACACAGTGCTATCTATATTGTATTTCATAATTATCAGCAATAGTATCTTATATTACGTACGTATATAAAACAAATTCGGCTCTTTTAAAAACAAAATTTTCTTTCATTCCTTTTATTACTCTTAGGCAACTGGAGATATTAGGAAAGTCTTGGCATACTAAAGGTAAAGTTAAATAATTAGTTGTATCAATCGTGATAGAATTGCTTTTATATTAATAGTACATTTATCCACATGAATAACTCTTGAGAACTTTATGTTCATGAATTTAACGCCTTGGTACTAAAGTTATGAATGAAGAAAATCATTTATTGGAGTTTACAGTGCTAAGAAAATTCACGTCTTTCGTACTAACCAACTCTACTCGAGCTAGAGTTCAATAACCCCATGGATTTCATGAAAGCTCAATAACCTAAACACATTTTCTATTCCACTTATCTTCGATTAAGACAAGCTGATATCTTAAATGGGTTTGGATAAGAATGTACCCTTTACCCCTTCCTTATAACCTGAGGTGCTCTTGTGGTATAATAATATGGCTTTTCAATAATTTAATGTTGCTGTTATGTGGAGTATGGATCGTGTTATAATCAGTTGAATAAACACCAAGGGCGTTTTGTGTTTAATGTAGAAAACTCGGCGAAGTGTCACTTAAACAAGCTAAGTGGCAGCTTTATCATATCTTTTAAGCATTGTAAATTTTAATCCGAAAGAGTTTCATCTTCTTGTAAGTGTGAAAATCTACTTATTAAAGTTTTATGTATAACTTTATATGATAGAACAAGTTTTATTGTACAAGCTGGGTAGTCAAATGTTTATATAAATGTAATATATTATTTAAAATACAAATACTTGATTAGGCTCTATAAGAAATACCATGCGTTAGGGATATGGAGCTTATTTACACTTAATGAGACTGGTTATAGGATACCTTATCGCCCTTATTGGATGGAGAAAATTAAACTTATGGAAATTAATACTGTATAGAGAAACATGTAGGGGCTTGACGCTGGTTGGAACAGAGTTTGTGAGGCCTTAAAGCTACCCTCCCTTGAGTAATTAAAAGTGAACTAATATTAGATACAACTTGAAAGCAAATTTATATATCACGATTCTCGTTACAAACGTTATCCCGAATGTAAATAAGAACGCGATTGTTTTGACATAAGAAAATAAATTATATTTATCATCCCTGTACACAATTTGTATTACTGTAACTAAGTAAATACACCAGAAATAATTAAAGCGATCAAACGTCTAATCTCTCTAAAACTGAGCTCTGTGTCCAAATAGAATCTCCAGAAACAGCTGAAAGTTTGTTGACTTCAATTTCATACTAGGTACATATTTCTAATTTTCAAGGAGGGTGGTTAAACGCAAACGGTCCGATTGTTTGTTAATCCAATATATTTTACTATACTGTATATTATACCAAACCAGTATATGATACTGTTATACATATAACTAAACCAGGGTACCAAATAGTCTACTAGTAACGATCGAGTCGGAGGCATAGAATTTAATAATATATCAAACCATTCAATATGTTTTAAGTTTGCCTTTAATATTTGATCTTGTTTCCATCTTTTCAGTTGACTCTCTATGCATGTTGTCTTTCTATGCAGGCTGGTTTATTAGTTTATAATCTTATTTTTATCACGCACGGAACGCACTAATGTTATTAACACAATTGTTATGACGATAGAGTATGAGATGAAGGTGGACCCAGGCGAACATATAACATAATTCCTATTATCACCAACCTAACCGATCATAATTTTTTCCCTGGGTTATCGCCTTCTATTCCTCCCTCTGGATGTCACTCCGGTAGGCGAATCCCTAAAACGTGATTAAAACAAAAAAAAAACAAACAAATGCTTGTTTCCTACAAAAAATCTGTGATTATGCCACAGGCCGGAACATATTCCTTACATAATTATGCATACATAATATGACGGCGCATATACGAAGTAGTACATTCTATATTTAAACTGAAAAATAGCGGTATTCTAGTAGTAATTATATGCATAACTCTTATGTAATAAAGTTCGAAAATACATTTCATTTACCGTTTAATGATGACTTATTTATTTAAATTTTCGACAGTCATAATTATCTAGACAATATTAGTGCTATGACTAACTATCAAGTCCATTTATAGCACTGCTATACGCAACTTGTATTCCTTCGGAATCAATTAAAAAGTCACAAATAGATCTTTTAGAATTTTCGTGCTTGTTAAATATAATACTTTGATGTTAATAAATGTTGTTAAATTAATACCTTTTTAATTTAAAAAGCTATACTTTCAGTTTTTTGTAGTTAAATTGTACTCGTAGCTCTAAATATTGTTTATTTTATTTTTGATAATGGAAATGGAATGTGGTGGGTGGAATTTATCTTCCTTTTCTTCCTCCCTTCCTTTCTTTTTTTATAAAACGATCACGCAAATCATTCCATTCCCCCTGATGGTAAGCAGAAGTGGAGTCCAAATGCGAAGACAGCTAGTGCGAGAGATACTTAAACCATCTTGCTTTGCCGAAGTGCAAGGTGCTCTTTTGAATGACCCAGGATTGTAGGAAGGAGCGAACACGTGTGCTGGCAGTGAATTGATTGTGCGACAAAGAAACGAGTTGCCAAATTTCTTAGTTCGCGTTGGAATGGTAGCCACAGTTTGCTTTTTTTCCAATGGTTTTGGGGTCGGAGCATGGCTCATTGTCTTTGTTCCCACAGGAAACGAAAGGGAAAGATCCCAGTTCTTGACTGTCCCATTTGTCATAGCTGGCGACGACTGAAAATCTCTCCGATTTTTCCGATTCACCAGTGGGAACAAAGCCAGTGGTGGTAACTGGGAATAACCCTTTGGCATAGTTTTATGGTCGGCCGCCTGTCAGACACCAACCCTGTGGTGGCTTACTCACCACCTCGCGAGTCTCCGAATGATCCCTTGGTGCCATGGTCTTTATGTTCAGAATTTCCATCAGCTTTTTTACTGATGATTCGTCATGCTCCGAAATTCTCTTCAGTATGAATGTGTTGCCATTGCTTTTTTGCCTGAAAACGACGAAGCAAAAAGGAAGGGTAATGGTTTTAGCAGTCTATGTACGCGTACCTATGTATGTTTGTATTTACGGAACGCATATTGCACCGCAGCCCCTAAACTATTTATCCGATTTTGATGAATAAGGTGTCATTCGGTCCGTTATTATAGTCTGGGTAACATAGGCTACAATTTAACCGACTTTAACAATAGGAGAAGTAGATTTTATCTTGGAAGCCCCGATTTAAACTGATTTCATTCTTTTGTTTTCCGTAGTCGGGTTAGAGTTTTTTTTTATTTTATTTTACGTTTGATTTAGTAAGATCACAATTTATATCAAGGAAAAGTATCAATTCCCATCGTATTGAGAGTATCTATTAATAAATACTTACAATTCTTAAGACGCAGAAGACGGCCTTTCCTCATTTCAATTATATTTTGCTTATTACATTGACAAGGATTGACAAGGTTTCGCGGTATCTAATTTTCGTTATAAGCGCTTCCACGTATTTTTGGTAATAACGATAACATTTACCTAATTCCTCAGATCATCAATGAACTACCGAAAGACTTGATTGATACCATTACACAGGACAATATCAAATACTTGTAAATTAAAATCATACTTCTTAACAAATTTATGAAAATATCAACTTACTACCGACTTTGGAAATGTGCTCGCCTGCCACCTGTAGTGATAAAAAACTTCCTTCGAATTTATTGTTATTATTTTTTTTTAACTAATTTAGTAGGTACTAAGTTTACTGTTGTAATTAATTTAGTACCAATTCAATTTTATTGTAAGTAGCCTCCTATAGCATTACCCCCTACAAGTCTTAGAGGTTTTCTAAGTGCTATAATGTTTTAAATGTTGTATTTTTAATTTTATTGTTAAATTAAAAAAAGATTTCGCTAGTCTATATTACTTACACATTTTTTTTCATATTTTTTAATACTTTTAAGTATAAATAAGCTTTCTTATTCATTCTCCCTTCGGGATCAAACGTCCTAGAGGCTAATCGGTAGAGGTAGTATCTCGGCAGAAGCTGGCCAATTACAAACACTTAGGAAACCTCCTAAGAGTGTTTGTAATTGGCCATGTTACAGGCTACAAGTGCCACGAAGGTGTGATCAGTAAGTTCAGGGCTATTTTTTTCTCACCAAGCGGGGTAGGCCAGGGTAGACTGTTTATGGGAGAGTTTAATGTCTTATGCACCTACATTTTGGCTTCGGCACATTACGTAATGCGAGTTGTACAAACAGACAACGCTGTTTGTAAAATACGGAATCATACAAATTGCCTATGACGTAGGCATCTATGACAGGCATCATGTAGGTGATAAAAATATTACCTACATGATTGATTATGATTTCCGATTGCAACATATTTTACACTGATTTTAACACGGCATGTGTGTATGTAACATTTTCCTATATTATACCATAGTAGGTATGTTCTTAGCGAATAGTCCCACCAACAGAATCTTTGTTTTATACACGTTCAAAATCACAGACATGCCATGATCAAACAATGCAGAGCCAGTGAAACGTTCTCAGACATACTAGTTATGAATTTAATACTCATATGAAGCGTGCGCGGCGAAACAAAGGAAAAAATTAATCAAGTGTAGGTATCTACCTCGACAAAATTTATGGCTTATAAAATTGAATAGAACAATTTCTATAGGGAAAATTCAGTGATTAAACAGGTCAGGCTATTGAGATTCAAGGATAAGAGTATTTATGTATTATTTTCCTAATTCAATTTTAATTTTCCTGTTGATATAATTAAAAAGATCACCGATCAATACAGCTTATACTGAAACATGTTTTTGAATCATTACATTATTAGATAATTAAACGCGCACTGCTGAGATAATTTCTGAAGATTTTTTTACGTTACGATGGCAAACAAGCTTGCAGCCCACCTGGTGTTGAGTGGTTACCGTCGCCTATAGACACTTGCAATATTAAGGGTTGGCCAGCCGATAGGCTGGTGGGCCGCCTTGAGCGGAACTGGGAGGTCGGTCGCTCCTGACACGCCTCTGCTCTCAGAGGTGGCGGTTGGATGCGACCTCTGGTTTGGTTTTCCGCGGTGGTGTCATGGAAGGCAGCGCCGCCCTGTCGAAGCCAGCGCCTGGTGCCTACACGACACAGCCGGACCCAATCGAGTCGCCTCCTGCGGGGCCGCCGGTATGACGGATGGCTACGGCCTTAGGTAGGGGGACAGATGGCGTAGACATCGGGTTTAAGCTGCGTTGAGTTTCATCCAAGCCACCCTTGGCACCACTATGGGGAACGCGGGAAAAGGCCCTTTTCAGGGCTGGTGGAGCCTTGTGCTCGGTGGCGGCCGGTCTCCAAGACTGGCGGTCTGTTGTCCGGCCGGACAGCGGACAACAATAAACGGTGCACCGGTTGGGTCCGAAAGGGCGGGCACAGATGGCTTCCCGGTGACAAGCGAATTGTTGCGATTCCGGGGGCTGTTGTAGTGGGCCTTGGCAGGATGCCCGGACAGGACGTTTAGTGGGTAGGGGGGAACTGTTGCATCGTACTGCAGGGATGATGCGTAAATGCATTTGCCCTCTCCGATAAAAGAAAGGTGTCCTAAAAGGCGACTATATACGAGTTTTTCTGAGACCTATGAGGGTAGGCGAACCCGGAGTTTAGAGCTCGATCCCATTTGTCGGGTGTCGATCTCCGATTTTAATCGGATAAAATATTTACAACGCGCCGACACAAAATCAGTGTTGGACAAGTATGAATAGCTTCTTAAAAAAGTTCTGCCACTCATCCGATACCCGACAAAATAGGAAGGAGCATTACTCGGGAGGCGGCGAGTAACCTCACCACCTACTATAGCATACTCAAGAAGGGTTGGTGTTGCCTGACTGGCCATTAAATATGACGCTAAAGTCTATTGCTTTGTAACAATAGCAAGACATTGACAAGACAAATTGGAGTTAATTATTACCTTTATATGGTCGTAAATATACTAGTAATAATTTACCTATTGATTAATAACCAATTTTCAATTTTAATATAAACAAGATTCCCTTCAAATAGTTGCTTTATAAATTATTAAAATTAAATGTAAACAGTTCTAGTTTACGAAGCAAAAAGTCCAGTAAAGATATTTTTAAAAACTTGTAGTTTTGGCTTAATTAACTAATTAAGATGCTTTATGTAAAATAACAAGTTTTGATTAAAAAATAAACCACGTAAACAATTTAAGGTTGAAATCTAATGTAGTTATATTTTTGTAATAAATTTGCTAAAACTTACGTAGGTATAAATTTTTAGCTTGATAAAAGAATAATTAAGTACTTATTTGAATGAGCATGACTAAGTTATAAAGTCGAACCATGCCTGTTAGTGTAAATGTCGCAGCCATATCGTATACTATACGGTATATGGACGCCACAGACGATCAATTCGGCATGTGAGAGCAATTCGTGTCTTTTCAGACGTTCCGGCAACCGCTAAATAAAAAGCTCATAAACATGGCTAAACTTCGCCGCCGGTACCTTTTTTTGCGACGGAAAAGATTTTATATCTATCTTAGTTGCGTTACACTGGAGTTATGTGTGGGTCTCTCTGGGAGTCCAGTATACCCACTAAATACCGTCGAAGTTCTTTACGCCCCGCATTTCGGTGTGCCTTACGAGGATGGCGGATGGCCCCATCAGGTCCCTACGCTGGTCAAAGAACATCCCGAGAAAGCTTAGGATGTTCTATCAGCTTCTAGACGTGCAATGTAACCTCCGTAGCAGTCCTAAACTACACAACTATCACAGCTCACCTGCGTTCCTAAGATAATAATTCTTGTATTACTACAAATATTCCGTATTGCTATACAAATAGACTTGACAAAAAAACCCAAAGAAAACCAAAGAACTGCTAAGAACAACTTGTACCCACTTCCGACACAATGCAACTACGAAATATCGTGCACTGATTTAAAGCAATTATTTTTGTCTTTCCGTCTGATACAATGTCAGCTGCGTTGCCTTCGCGTTAGCATTCGGTACAATGACTATTATTTTTCAATCTCGCACGTTTTTTCCTCGACATGGTTACGGTTGGTAAGAAGCCGATTGTGAAAAGTTTTCTACTCCGCGCCGTTTGTTCGGTTCTAACGAGTTAAGGTGCAAAAATAAAAGAGCCAGGTTTTACGAGTTTTCGGGCATTAATCTATTATTAGTATAATTATGCGATATTAGTAAGTAAACCAGTTTTTTTACACATAACTTACAATGTTTGTATCACAGATTTGTATGTATGTTCGGGTTAAATCTTGCAACTGAATTTTAAAGCCGTTATCCTCAACCGATTGTTATGCAATTTTGCATACACGTTTAGTTTGGATGATAAATGCATGGTTTGCTTAGTGACGTCGTTCTAGATAAAATATGATGGACAACCCAAAATCCCGGACTATAAGTAATTTTTTATACCGTAATATGGGTATCTAATGTAGGAGTCTTCTAAGAAGAATAAGAACAAATTGACTTAAAGTAACTATAAAATAAAAAAAAACATAATTAATGAATATATATTTTAAAACTAGTCTTTATTTAAATGCTCTCAAAAGAAGAACATAAACTTTAAATTGAATCAAACCCATCAATTTAATTTCATCGAGTAAGATTGCCAGAGCTCCACAGGGTAGGGAAGGGGATTAGGGTTGGCAGGCAAGCCGTATGCTTCTCTGCCAACCAAATATAACATAAAATAGGAACCAGTCGAACAAGGCTACAAATTTTATTGCGATTCGTAATTGTCCTAAAGGTGTCTGATGAATATCACCAAAAGCTGAATACCAAACTAAATACGTAGTTTTAAGTTTAATTTGAAAGGCTTTGTAGTTTAGCAACTAGTATTTTCGGAGTAAGTATCAAAGTTAAACGATATTAACCTTTTAATATCTGTGACCTTGGAAGCGTAGTGACTTAACTCGGAGCAAATAATAGAAAATTTAATAAAATTCGCCTGCTCATTTTCACAATGAACAATTCCCCGAACTTATATTATTCGCGTGAAAAATTAGAGACTTGTTATAGTATAATGCTGTAAAAAGAACTTGAGAAAATTCGGCGATACTTTTTTTGTATATTCATGAGAACAATAAATCGTGAGTAACGTACCTACAAGGCGCGACCGGATCTAATCCGACAAGCAGCAGTTAGTTTGCGTCAAGTATGCGGTTTAGTTATTTACTCGCCGATTTAACAAAACATAAGTGCTTTACACTTAAAAGCTCGGGTGAGGCGCGGGACGGTGCGATTTGATTTTGTTATAATAGCATTTAAGTACCCTGCACGTCTCAAGACTCTATGTGGTCGCTCTCAATCGAGGTTATACCTACAGTAGTGCACTCCATTTATATTAAATTTTTCACATTTGGTGGATTTTCAGACCTAATTTTAAAGTGATCTGAACAGACTTTCTAAAGAAATTATATAATTAATATAGGAAGCTTAAATCTTTATTAAAACCGCTAAAGCCAGATATTTTAATTACACTTATAGTTTTATGCAGCAATTTTATTATATTGTCGCCGCCGCGGTGGAGGGGTCAGTAACGCTGCCTACAGATCGGGCGGTCGAGTCCTGGTAGTGGCAAATTTTAGTGTGATGAACACGATCATTTGTTCACGAGTCATGGTTGTTTATATATTTATTTAAGTTTATTTATAAAAATATCTAGATTATTAAGTATATTTGTCCGTTATAAATTTTTTGACATTTTTCGATCGTGCACGCCGGGTCTTACCAGCTAGTGGACATATCGCTCTGCGAGCAATGTCTATGTGTGCACGGGGTCACAGGCATGTGTATCTTACAACAAAACAGCGAAACACATGTTATTGGTACTTCGATATAGTAAGCACATAACCAAAACGTCTCAGCCGCTCCGGTACCTAGACTTGGCTACGGCTAGGCGAGACGCCGCGCTCACGGCTCACCGACCGCTAGTTAACGGAAAGGCGGCACCAGTTCAATCAGTTTGAATCCGGACGCGAAGTGCACGGTTATGCAACATGGCTGGAAGTTGCCTTGTGAATGTTTTTTCATTCTTGATAGGGAAATCGTTGCTTCATCTCACCTGACGCTTAGTGCCGATAAGAACTAAGCTTCACCTGGAACCCTCAACCACAGAGGAACTGGCTATCTTATCAGTAATTGTCGGAACAAAACAATGATGTTAACATTATTATTATGGTGACATATTTTGATAAGAAGGTGACAGACTTGAAAAAAGGATTTATTTTCGTTTTGAATCCCACTTTAATATTTTTGGCGTTGGATCCCACAAAACATTATTGTGTATTACCTTTGGATCCCACATTTTAAAAATCGAAGAGAAATACGTTTCATTGTCGTAAGTCCTACCACCAACCAAACAGAGTACAAATTTGTACTCCCCAGGGGATTGAACCTCTGAATCAAATTCCTGCGGACGAACCACGGCAGCACGTTTAGCAACAGTTGTGTGCTGGGGTGAGAAGGGCAAGCGAGGATGAAGAGACGTAAGCGAGGAGAACGACGAGCCATGAAGAGGTGACTAAACATCTTGACCCTCTCAAATTGCGTCGCAATACTGCGTCATTGAGTGCATTCTACCGTCTGTACCACGGCGAATGCTCTAAGGAGCTTTTTCCCCTAATCCCACCATCTCCCTTCCTTTTAAGGACTACACGTGCCGGTCTACATTGTGATCGACAATGATAAGTGTACGTTACAGCCCAAATAAAACTCCAGAGAGTTTCATTCAAAGAATACCAAACGGCCGAGTTGAAGCGATGTTGATCCGTTTCCGAGTTGATATGTGACAGTACACTCTCGACAGAGAGCGATATTTCATCATTTGCGTACCCTGCTGCCAATGTTATTTGAGGTCGGCTTAGCATGTTATCTTTTTCAACCCTTCTTCAAACTCCCTTCTTGGACACATCATCTTTGACACAGAGTTCTTAATACCTTTACTTAAGCTTTCCTCTGCCTCTATATCTATTCACATTGATTCCCCTTGCATTCGTAAACATAATGACTTATAAATTAAGCATAATAAAGATATTTTTAAAAATGAACACATGCGCCGACATTTTTAGTGGGTTTTCCGGAGTTCCGGAGACTCCTACACAACCTAGGCGAGGCCCCATATCGCGCCAGGATATTCTTACATTTTTGTTCTGCGGAACTTGACCCATTATGTTCCCGACTCGTGGAGTCCAATTTGCTAGACGCCAGTCAATTGAGGTGACATTACTTGGTATTTACAAAACAAATAATACTTACCTACATTAACTTTCACAAAGTTTATTTTTCGCTAACTTTCCTCTTAACGATAAAATAATATTATGTGCAGCGAGCAATTTATGGAATAGTTTTACATATTATTTTAAGGTGTTAATTTATTTTATAGTTCGTTTAAACATTTATTGCCAATAATGTGCTGTAAGTATTGGAAATGCAAGTTTTTAAATTAGAAACTAAAGTAAAGTAGGTTAGGCTACTTTAATATCTACTCAATATTTTAATTGATCTTAATAGCCATATATAAAAACATATGTGAAATACTACTTATACGTACATATTTAGTGATCTAATAGTACTACTATAGGACAAGTACTATTAGATCACTAAATATTTGATGTTACACTTTGAACTAAACTAAACGTCTGCTTTATATTTTTTAACATGTTTTTTTCAAAACAAAATCCAAAAGCTTGCCTAAGCCTCAGACCAATTATAAAGTCATATAAAAACCACAAGAAAAGAGTTAAAATTATTTTTAATTATCTTCGTGTTTTTTTTCGTGACTCAGAAATTTTAGGGTTCCTTATATAAAATACTATCACCCGTATTCACAAACATTACTATGAGGTTTCTAAACTCTTGGATAAGTAAACGCATTGCATAGAATAGCGCTCTGTGATTGGTTCGTTTCTGTTGCGTTGTTCACATCGTGTTAAATGTACTGACGTTTTACTACTTCAAAGAGACTTCAAACTTAAAACTTTTGATATCTTAAGAAACTTAATATTTATCCAAAACATATCGTGATTGTGTAATAACAATAACAAATTGGCTGAAGACTTTGAATTATGAAAATACGGAAGGAGTGTTGAAATCTTTAAAATGTTGAATAATATGTAAGCACATAGGTACACTTTACACATACACACACACACACACACACACACACACACACACACACACACGCGGTACAATTTTGAGATTTTTCTGTTTTGTTCTTCAACGTATGTATTGAATGCTATGGAAGAGCGGGGTCTTCTAGCACAAGTATGTAATACTTAAAAGAAGGCCCCAACCCCTATGTTTAAAAATTGTTAAAACTTGTTGAAGAAATAAACTATTTTATTATTTATTATATCTGGACGTTGCTTTAGACATCTCGACCTGTGCGTTGCGCGAGAAGCTTATATTTTACATATAACTAGCAAGCTACCTAAGCTGTGCGTTCATTTTAAAGTACGCATAGTGCCGATCCCTACTTAAGTATTGTCTATGAATAAGTTATTACGACCCTGTGCGTCCACGCGCACAATGAGACCTCAAAAGCCTTGCCATATGACACACACTGAGAAATGCCTCTTTTTGTACCTAAATGAATAAAGTAATTTTGACTTTTGACTTTGACTTTTGCTTAGCATTAATTTTTACTATGACAAGAATCGTTTGTGAAAAATTTGTTTAAAAATGTAGCTTAATATTTCATACCTTTTATCTTACTGCTCGGGTCGTTAACCACTCAATGAGCTTGGTTTTAAAATTTTACGTGTCACCGACAACTCGGAAATGATTTTTATTACAAATGCTATCATAATGTAGATGACGTCAACAGAAAAACGTGATAAAATCGATTTTCTAAATTCAGACTATGCAGAAATGTTTATACCTAACTATTATGTTAAGAAATATATGTATATTGTTTGAAAAACCAAAGTGTAAGTACTTTGGTTTACACTAGTTGTATTTGTAATGTCCAATGAGGTGGTTTTGATTAGTCTATTGTAACCTCAGATTGTATGTAAACATGCCATGGAAGAGTGGGGCTGCCTAACACAAGTAAAACTTTTGCTTTAAATATAATAATAAGAATACCACAAAAATACGGTTATAAATAGGCAAATGCCAAGTTCTCATACAACGAAATAGTTGGGCTCTCGGGATAAACGGCAGCTCCAACGACTTGTTATTTATCAGACTATGTTATCGAATAACAATTTGAATATGTTTATTTTATTGAGAAATACATCAATTACAATCATACAGTTTTCTTGGTTTTGAATTTTGTAGTTTCGATTTGTTCATCTTTGTACTTCTTCTGTTGGTTGTACTACAGTCTACCAACACATCAGTATACAACAAACTTTCAAATTTTCCCAGTCGATTTTGCGCTTTATGTATAAGTCGTAGAACATTTATCAGCTCGGAAAGGGAACGCCTCTTTTTTACTATGAACGCTACGGAACAGTGGCTACGAAACAGCTACGGCCCGTAGTCGATACGGTTCTGAGCTGAGTAGTGTGCTACGACCTATGAACACATTCATGGTTAAAAATCAATTTGAGAAATTTGATACTTTTGGCACGGTAATAAAATCTAAATTTAAAAAATGTTATCTCTGGGTGCGTTATTGAAGAATTCAAGCAACCAAGAACGGCACATTAAAGTCTTTATTTGCTATTTGGGTGCGTTCCAAAACGATCTCAATTTACTCGGGGTAGAGTAAATTGTAGCTCACTATTGGTCGTTATTAAGCAGCGCTTTCACCATTGGTTAGTTTTGTTAAACTATAGTTAATTTATACCAATTAGAAAGCTTTCTTACGCTGTCTTCACTGGTTTTGGAACGCACTCTAAGTAACTTATTTCAATCGACTGGTTCGTTAAGAATAAAATGTATGGGATGACGTCGTCAAATCACGTGGCCAATCATAGCTCTAAGTATGTTGGTAGCAAAATATAAAACGCTGTAGATAACCAAGCAATATGGCCTATGATGACGGATTTTGATATCTTTTCGTTATGAAACGATTGCCACTTGTGTAGGCCCCCTGTTCTTTAATATTTTTTTTTCAATTATCGTATTTTTATTGTAATATTATAAATTTACTTTCTATATTTTGAAATGAAATGAAAAAGCTCTTCATTTAAATGGACTTTGTTAAGTGGTAGGTATTTTTAAATCTTCAAAAGCCCTACTACCATTTCGGGACGAAACAATTATTTTACTTGAATAATGATAATTATTATTATTTTGTACTTCTAATGTCTATGTCTATATAAATTTTGCCTTTAATGCTACGGAACCTTTTCAATGCGGTCGAGAACCTTATTGTTTCTGTTAAACCTTGAAACGTGCCAAAAACAACTTTTACTTATTTATTACATAATTGCACAATGTTTTTATAAGAAAATAATATCGGCTCAGGAATAATTTCTTCATTTCGTGGAATTTTGCATTTATGAACTTTCAATTTCGTAAAGGTATTTTGTAAATATCAAATTAAGTGATTTACGATTTCTTGGTGTTTTATGATTGCCTTCTGGCAGTCTCGTTTGAGTGTCAATAGTTTTGAAATTGTTTTCTCCCCATTTTATAAATATAAAGCAATTTGGAATCTTTGTGGAACTCAGTATAATTGAGTTTTTTTATATATGATACGATTGTCTTTTCCTTTTAAGTTCAATGCACACATTAACTCGGAAACGGAGAGTAGACCAGAGTATGGGGTCCCGGCGGCAATCCCCTTCCATTACGCAGTTCCTCGGCGAGACCAGCCTCCCCGTTTTGTCCAGTTCTTCGCGGTAATGGTTAATGTTATGATAATCAGTTCCCCAGTGGATGAGGGCACGAAGTAAAGGCTGTGATGAGGTTTCCGGGTGAAGTCAGCTTCCACCTTCAAGTTGCGAAGGAGCAGGAAGCACTCTTGACCCAGGTGCAGGATTAAGGAGGCCTCATTATCATGTATCGTCACTTACTTTCACTACACTGGCTTTCTCTCTCTGCCCAGCCATATTTGATACGATTCCGCGAGAGCTTCTTTAAATGCGCGTTCCAGTACATAACTTATTGAAGTCTAGACAAACCGCAGTCTTTAGAGATTTAACTGATATCTCATGTGCTGATATTATAAATACATGCATATATAATCACGATCACAATCCCAAAAGGGTCAACGAGAGCTTCAGATAACATTCGGTTACACACAAAGCCACATCTGGCAGTATGGGCTATACAGTACCCCAAAATAGTGATAGGTTGCCGCCTACACAAAAGTGCACGAAACCAAAAAATTAACAATCCTTTAGTAAACAAACCAAATAAAGCCGACGAATAGGACAGATGTTATATTAAAAATCATATCAGCAGTCCGGATTTCTAAATATTTATACGTTTTATAAATATTTATACGTAATTCTGAAAGATATTTATTTCTCCAGTATTTATAGTGGTTTTTATTGGCACACTATTAATTAAAGTACGTCTGAAGATTATTACGTTGTACACCTACCTCTTATTTCCAAGACCGTATTTATGATTTAAGTCACTTGACTTAAATCCTACTTTAATTTGGTACTTACCTAAATAATTTATTTCGTACTAAATTACAGAGACAAACAAAATTAATAAATCAATTTCAACAGAGAATTTTTTACCTGTCAGCAAAGCACCAAACCCTACGTGATTTATTTGACAAGGACATTTTTAATCTGTTTGATCAGCACTCAATAAGCCGTGTAAATGAAACTCTGACAATGAACATTTCATTACGTATCTTTACTCGAGTTTGTTTTTACCTATTCACAATTTAATTTCTTTTTACAGGTGCCAATTTAAATAAAATCGATTATCATTTCTCATTTAAAACATGAATTCATTTGCTTTCAAGTTAAGCCATAGCACAGATAATATAATACTAGCAAACAAATAATTTAAAATTAAACACAGTACCTACCTTATCAAATAGACACACACACATGCATCACGCACTTACTCCCACAAACATTCGCCTACATTTATGAGTTTATGAGGTATTATCAAAGTACGTCTCCTAGAATATATAATAACATTGTTGACATTATTATAATAAGCACTGTAATGAACTCTAACATAATAAGATTGACCTCCGACACGTAATGATTACAGTAAGTAAATGATTACTATAATTATTCATTTGAAATATAACATTTCCAACTAACGACGTCTACGCTAGCTAATCATTAATATTTTTTCATTCATATCACAAAAACCTATTAGTTAAAATAATAGTTTCTGTTTCCGATATCGACTTCCACCTTCGAATAACAAACATACCTTCTGATTAGTTGCTCTAAGTAAAACTTAATGATTGTTAGGTTATAGCCGTGAGAGTTTTTAGCTACATCCTTAATTAGGTACATTGTTTATGTTGTGTTTTACTGCGATATCAATTTTGTCCTTATGGTTGATAAACGCTTGCAGTGTTTTGACTAGGTATCGAACATAAGGAAGAATTTATAAGATTTAATTAACCTAATGAAACCAACATTAATTGGACGTCGTAAATTTTATACGTGATTTGCTAATCCAATTTTCATTATTTGCTCAATTATTTTAAATTTATAACGAATTAATGGTAACATTTTGATTATTTCCGCATTTCTTTGCCGTCATTATGAAATATTGTTTTAACATAATAATAAATTAAACAAGTAAGGAAGTGAACATTTTCTTACCTTATGATATGAATAATGGTTATTGAAGTAGGTAAGTAATTGTAAATTGATAAATTTAATTTTGGTTTCATTCCAAAAGCCTCCACAATATAGGTGATTAGGTAATAGGTAGGTACATTATTTTAACGCAGTTTATTTGCTTCGCTAATCACATTATATAAATGACTAAATATTCAATATAGGCAAATACTAATTTTTAGCAATAATATTAGTTACCTAATCTTCTACCACTATAAATTGCGTTATGAAAATCTTAGAACATTGTTATGATTACATTTTTTTGGATGTCCGATGTGGTGGTCGCTAAAGGCTGCGATAGAGTTATACAAATGCTGTCATTAACATGCTTATTAAAAGTATTACCACATATAGGGTTTATTTATTACTCTCTGGTATTATGGTCAAAACAAACGATTTTTTATTTTGATTTAGGTAATAAATACTGCATGCGTAGCGAATAGATTGTCAGTTTTTAAATTCCAAATCAATCATTAAGGGACATGATACTAGGGCGCCATGAAGGTAAAAATGTATGGCGCCCAACAAACGAAATATACTTGGCGTCGCGGGCACGCGCCCACGCGTCATACGTTATATCTTCACAGGCAGGGGCGCTTTCAATACCCTCATGTCGAGTCCCTTAAAGTCCGAAAATAAAAAAAATTAAATATAAATAAATAATGCTAAAATAAAAATAAAAAAATACCCGAGTTTCACAAGACATATAAAAACTGTCAGCTACCCAGTAATTTGCATTTCGTCAGTTTGATGATTTTACTTTATCAAGCAGTCCCTGTTTCCACCACATTACACTTACACAAATCAGTAAATTTTATTTAAGCTGACGACGATAATAAACGACGATAAATGACAAAGATAATCTATAAGTTCAATATACCTGTATAATCCAAAAAGATGGAACACAACTAGAAATCAGATAATGCCTACGAAACACTTTCGCAGAAGCTAATTTATTGGGAGCGCTCCGAACATTCGAAAGCAGGGCAATATTGAAACGAATGACGATAAGGTAAATGGATTTTGAGATAAACCTGGCGGGCTTTGTTCCATAGAAGACTGAAAGCAAAGAATTTGGAGCAGTAATGTAGATAATAGATACAAAGGTTAATGTAGTGGGCTTCATGTATTTTTGATAAGTTTGAAAATATTGGAAACTATCGGCACGTCCCGGCTTCGCACGGGTGGACAATTTAATTATTTAAAACGTTTTAGGATAGACGTATAGTAAATGTATGTTTACATTTGTTAACTCGTACTTACTACAATCATTAAAAAGGTGCATATTTCCAACTACATTTAAATTAAAAAAAAATAAACATGTTTTCGATCTATTACCAAAAGTCCCCTACTTTTGGTTACCAAAGATATTAAGTTACCAGAGTTAAGGTACTAATATTTCATAACACTTTTTAGATCTATAAATATGAAATAATATAAAGCAGACCTGACCTATCAACTTTTACGTTAATAGGTTAGAAATAGCTGACCTATCAACGTAAAAATTTATGGGTCAGCTATTTCTGTTAGTGTTTCCACGTAAAGAATTTGGCAATGTTTTAATAGGTATTAAACTTTATGGAACATGTTTTGTGGATGTTACTGTAAATAATTTGTTTACCATTTACAGGTAAAAGGTTACTTTATTTTAAAAATAGCATACCCACGAGGAGTCACTAAACAGTTACATTAACTGAAAACTAAGTCAAATGTAAATAAGCCAATCTAGGAAATGATATGCTCAGAGATATTGAAGGAAGTACCCGCATGAACACTTTGTGGTTCACTACCGGAAATAATAAGCGGTGGTTCTCGTAAAATTCGCAGTAAAATTAGATTAGCATGTGCAAAAGTACAGCGATAGGGTTGATTAATTTTTACACGTTACGACACGAGACGTACGGAAATCGAATCGCGTAAGATTTGAAAGGTATATAAGACGCGGTTATTGATATAGATGAAAATGGAATTAGCAGTAATTTCTACATATTTTTGCAAGATGAATATCCAAAATCACATAACCGGCGACATACAACATCGCATTTTAATGAACTTGTTTTTATGTCACTTTCGATCTCTTCAGATTTAATCCAATATGTTGCTGAATTAGTTGAAATTTTAGACAAGAGATTATTATGTTTTATAATATTTTCAAGCTTTCGACGACTATATTATGATCGTCCGGTGCGTGGTCGGCACTCGACAGCTCTTCGGCCATATCGGCCATCCGCTCTCCAAGCAATGTGCAACGGGCACTGCCACTAAGTTCAGAAATTATTTTTGCTATATCGCACACGTTGGTGAAATACTGAGCATAGCCCTCTCCATTGCCCTTTGGGTGGCCTTGAGCTTTCTTATGAGCCGAGCCCCATTGTAAGTGACACGTCTCAGTGCCATAAGTCATGTACTGGCAACACATACTGGTCAAAAACTTTCGTTTTGAGACACTGCTAATTTGGACGAGAAGATTTTACTTAGCTTTCCGAACGTTGTCCAGCCGAGTTGGATTTGCCGACTGACTCTTTCTCGAAGTTGGACTTACCTAATGGGACAACTTGTCCCAGGTATATTATAATCGATAACAACTTCAAGTGTAGAGTTTAGTCTTCTTCGTGTTCATTTTTAGACCTACTCTCTGGATATGGTATCTAGATATCTATATTTTTCCAATTATTTATTTTATTTAGTGCTCACTAAAATGGTTATTGGATCACCAAAAACAATTTTTGGTAAGAATTTACACTTTTTAGGCGAGCATTTGTCCTTTTTTGTAGCTTATGTTAGGTTTGTATGGTGTTAATTTAAATACAAGCCTTAAATATTTAACGTACTAAGCAGTTGTTCTTCAATAATCGGATCGAATCAAAGATTCTTTAATAATCGGCTTTTAATTTCTCTTCAATTTATCATCGATGTTTAAAAAACTATAGGCAAAGAAATTAGCAAGAGGCCATAATAAATTTTCAAAGCAATTATATTTTTTACTGTAGCAAAGCTTGTTAGATCTAACGGAATGGCCTGAAAAGTATTTAAGCCTTTTCTTAATGACAGGTATCTGAAAACTTAGATACAAAGTATTGGAAAATACTTAGAACTTCATTTAGTACTTAGCAGGTTCTTCAGTGATCAGTTTAAGAGTCAGGTGATTAATGGCCATTACTCCATTAATAGTTTTCCATAGTTTCCCCATGTATGTATGTGTATTTATATAAGTAACTTTGGAGAGTTTTTCTGCGCTGTGAGATTTTGTAATTTTATAAAAGCATTGCAATTTTGAATTATCGATATTAACAATATCTTTATATATGAAATTCTTTTGTCTGACACCAACCCTTCTTGCCAAACGCTATCTTTCGTGGGACTACCAACTTTATTTGCCTTCCGAAGCCCTGAGGAAACTCGAGGTGAAAAAGTTCTCGGTCACCCATCCGAGTACCGAGCACGCACCTGGTAGCTTAGCTTTTGTGACTGTTACGAAGAACGCACAACCTCCGTTTTGACTACCTACTTAGTTTTATACAAAAAATACCCTTTCTGTAACATAATTATTAGAGAAACGGGTAAAAATTTTACATAATATTTTCTTACAAGTAAAAATCGCCTACGCCTATAATCCAATTACCTATTTGTAATTTACTTATAAACTAATTAAGGGCCTTAAATGCGGTCAGTTATGCAACGTCAAGCTTTCGCTGCGCGGGCGCTCGGTTAGTACTGAGTACCTTTCTTCACATTAACCTTGAATATGAACACGTGTTGTTGAGTGAAGCAAGGACAATTATAGGTATACGCAGTCGAAGGTTTTATTGTGAGTAATATGTTATCGGGTGGAAATCATATTTTACGAGCATGTTACTTCAAATAGCATGATTCCAGCCCACTATTGGACATAGGGCTCTCTCAAGAATCTTCAACTCTATCGGTCTTGCGCTACGGGCAGCGGCTTCTCGTGACTTTTACCAGACGTGACCTTTACGAATGTCCACCTTGTGGAGGCCCTATTAACGCTGTCTCTGATTCCTCCCCCTCTGTACTCCCTCACGGTGCTAAGTCTTCAAAATTAAATAATATCCTAAAACAAAATTGGCACTATAGATTACCTACATCCAGCCTACATCATATTTTGCTATTTTTTACTAGCTACTTTTAACTAGATAAAAGTCATAAAATTGCTAAACAAAATATCTTTCATTTCATTTAATAATTTTATTTGGACATATGAATATCAAAAATTTTTTTTAGTTAATGACACTATTGTGTTTAACGTGCGATATGTACCTATACTTATGTGTCACAAACGTCCCAATATGATAACTTACCTAACGATATCTGTAGTACTTAATGATTAGTTACTTTGGTATTAAGCGTCAACTTCCTCTCACGCAATAGATTAAGTAATTCGAACTCATGGAGGGATATTTTAATATTATATCACAGAAATAGTGCTTGCGGATTTACTTACCAGCGCTCAACTAAGATGGAACGATACAAAAATTAAACCGTAACTTTGAAAATTTGCATTGAATCAAAGAAACACGATGGAACTTTGATTGGGTGACTAATCGATATGACGACTACTTGGCAAAGTTTCGGCAAGTAGAACATAAGTTCTTAGATGTTCAATTCCTTTCCAAATACTCCGGGCTTCAATCGTGCATATCCGTCTGGAAATTTCTCTTTGCACATACACCCTTTTTCTGTGAATTGTTCATACCAATGTTTGATACATACATCACATTATCATATCAGGAGGTTTCACAATATACTTGGTTCGACATGCACGCTGAACAAACTTATGTCGATTCACAGATAACACAAAAAGCTTTTTATTGAGCTGTCGCCATCCTTGCATTAACAACAGAAATGAGCCAACAGCGCTCCTAGAGCAAACAAATTAAAATTCAGAGTTTCCCTAAATCAACGAGAGAAAGAAAAGAACAGAGAACTCCCCTTTTCTTCTTTGAAAATATTCGATTTTCAAAGTAAAGGTATAATTTTTTAATTACACCGTAAAATAAATGCTATAGTTGCTCAACTGTCAGAAAGCGTCGGTTGCGTAGTGTGTAAGGGCGTTGTCTCCCCCGGGAGGCCAACCCCGCCATGTACCAATATGTTTAAAATTTTGTATTCATGGACGTTTAATCGACGCTTTTATGGTGAAGGAATACGTCGTGAGGAAACCTGCACACACCTATGAAGAAATTCTTAGGTTGTGTGTGAAATCGACCAACCCGCACTTGGCCAGCGTGGTTGACTAAGGCATTAGGGGTAATGTGGGTCGGGCCTCTCGGTGGGGACAATATATTAGCTGTTGATGATGATGATGACTCAACAACAACAATCAGCAACTTATTTTACGGTGTGATTAATAATGTCTAATTATTCCAGAACTGCTGAGTTAATTTAGAGTTACATTTGTCATAGGGACTTAGAGAAGGGGCAAACGTTTCATAACGATAAGATATCGAAATTCATCATCATCGGCCATATTGCTTGGTTATCTACAGCGTATTAGCTTTTACTACCAACATACTTAGAACTACGATTGGCCACGTGATTTGACGACGGCATAAGCCAATTAAATACATTTTGTTCTCATCGAACGTCTATCGTTTCTATATGTTGCTTTGTCTACTGGACCTGGTCCAACGACGAGGGCCTGTAGACAAAGAACTATAAAAAACCAACGTTTTTGTTTGATAGTTCACTGAAGGTTTCTTACTTTTGGATTTGGTGCACTTTTATGTAGGCGACAGGCTGGCAACCTGTCACTATTCGTAACTAGTTTAAGGCACCGATTGACCCATAATGCCAAATGTGGTTTTACTTGTAATTCAATGTTACCTAAGGTTCTGCTTAACACCTTTTAAGATTAAGTGATTATGTCGGTATGTATGTTGATTGAGTCATTGGACCCGTAAGCGTGATGTAATCCGGTCAATCAATGAAAAAAGTCACGTGAAATCGAATGTCTTTGCTACACACAGCGACACGTGGTCACATTCAAGGTTAATGTGAAGAAAGGTTCAACCTGCGCACTCGCAGTCGAAAGCTTTACGTTGCATAACTGACCGGAATTGTATGCTTACTAATTAACTTGTAAGCAAATTGCAATATAACGATGCTGTTAATTTTTTATTATTATTATAAGATAAATTATAATACAAAATAATTAATTGTAATGTGATACTTAAACATACAGCGGACGGTCCGGATTTGGATCCTGTAGAGATAAAATGGTAACACGAGATGGTAACAGAGTTCTCGTTGATGTGTCATGGTTGCTTATATATTTATTCAAGGTAATTTTTTATCTAGAAATTTCTAAACTATTGTGTACATTTCTTCCGTTATGTATTATTAAAAGACTTCGGTTTGACTAGAAATTCCATAAGCTCCGAACTAAAACGCGGATATCTAAAGCGGCTCTTGTGGAATCGTATCAAATATGCCTAGGCAAAGAGAGATGCCAGAGAAGTGAAGGTGAGTGTATGAAGCCCTCCAAAATCTTACACGTGTGCCCCGGTCCCAGATACCTGATTCTGGCTCCGCCTCTGCAACGAGATGGATCAGATACCCGCACGAAAAACCCATGGAATGCTAAGAACTTTCATCTGTATATAAATAAAAATTATAGTAAATAAAAATTACATATATCAATAATCTTCTTTTATGTCATTTTCCATTAATTATTAAATGAATAATTTATTTAATACTAGAAAAATGCACTGAAAAAAATCGACTTGCCTCAGGCGGCAAGTCGATTTTTTTTTTCAGTGCATTTTTCTAGTATTATATTTACGCGTTTGTAAACGCAAAAATAAAATTATTCCATAATTTATTTAATGTTTACAGTTTATATTAAAGATATAATATTATATTCGTTGGCAAACTATCGCATAGCACTGTATTGATTGAAAAACGCTTTAAGGGCCATTGGCGCATGGCTTACATATTTAGGTATTTGAATTAAACGAGAAAAGGTAGCGCAGTTGACTTTTGATTACGCCTTAGATTTGACTAGAGATTAATGCCTGAAAGTTGTAATAGGAATACCTACGTAGATACCTACTCTGACTTCTCAGAGCTGAAAGCATGTCTAATGTATGACGAAGATAACTAACTTTAGTAAGATATGGACTAAAGTTCGCTAATAATTATGTCCTTCTATTCGACTTACGCCGCGGTTCATATTCAGTTATTAGTGCTGAATGCTGACGGATAAGATTTTGATGTTTTTATATTGGTTGATGTGTGATTGTAGAAAAAGGTATATTAATGTTTTAGATACTTAATCGACCTCGAACCCCTAAATATTGTATTTTAATGCGGTTTATAAGTACCTATTTAATATTTTCACACCAATTATCAAGTCCAATTTTAGTACTGAACGACTGAAATGTCCATGTACTGCAACGAATTATAATTCGTTGGTGTACTGTAGTGATCGATAGACATGAATGCATCTCCTGTACAAGTTAAATAAACATAAGTGTTGTTAATATTTGTTTCTTACCATCATTACGAAAATAATAAGTTTCATCTTTTGATATAAAGTTTACATGGTTACATGATGTAATTCTATTAGGACACGTTAATTAATGAAAAAAATTTTACTCTACATTTTTCAGGTAGATAATATTATAAAATCTTCTATTATAAAATCTTTCTTTCTACATTTAATTTCATATAATTCTTCATTACATTACAATCATCTAATTTAATATTGATATATTTTACATAGTATAAGTCTATATTGCCATTTAGCTTTTATCTGCTGTGGAGTGCACGCGATCGGATTCCAAAATGTACAAATAGAAGTTCATTTTCATAACAGTGCAGTTTCCTTATGTATCCGACGCATGCTGGTTGGTGTAAATTTTACTTTCATATATTGAATTTACTATAATAATTCACCTAATGGATTACATAGGTTCCCATAACACTGCGGTATCGGGCACAACTCGCGCATGTTATACTCCTATCCTGCAATATATTTAATACCGTAACACGGTAATAATAAGTGTTTCATATCACATTCACGGAAGCTTTTGAACGGAACGGATCTAATATCTTAATTGAATTGCTTACACATTCAAACTTGGTAAGGATGTGGAGAAGTCAAATTTTTAAGCTGATCTTCTCTTATGGCATGGCCGTGATTGTCCTCAAGGTAAAATGCACCTTGAGGACAATCATGGCCATGTGATTGTCCTCAACAAACATTAATCATCAAATATGATAACTTAGAGATTTTTTTAAATCTGTAATCATGATTGAAAATTCTGATTATATTTTGCCCAAATATGGTTCATGGCATAGTGTCTTGTAGGTTCACCTGAAATAAGCGGGCCTCTTGTCTGCTGGCCGCATATATGAATTTACTCCATCCTCGAGCCTAGGACTGTCTCCTACGAAGGATAAAGTATTTCATACAATACATACATAGAATCACGCTCATTATTCCAAGAGATGGTGTGCAGAGCCTTACTATGGTACAGTGCCTCGAAATGACAGGTTGCAGTCTATAGCCAACATAAAAGGAGAATCAAATCCAAAAAGTAACAAACCTTCATGCAACTATAAACAAAAGCCAACAACCAAGGACAGATGTTGCACTCTTAAATATCTCAGCAGTCTGGGTAATGTTTCATATCAGGCGACAGACAATAATAAACTTACTGTGAGAAAGTTGCATGTCAACGATTAGGCACCTATAAAAGAAAGTGAGAAAACAAACATATCTTTAGCACGAATAGTACAATTGTTACAGATTTATATACGGCAAGAACAATAAAAGGCGGATAACTTTTCCAAAGTGTGGTCGGTCGACCGAAAAAGTCAAAGAAAAAAGGTAATCCCTTCTAGACGGGCTATTACTTTGTACTTTCATAAATAAGTTAAAGAGTACCAAAAGTTTATGCGTGCCGGCTTTTCTTAAGGCGAAGGCATGTTTCACATTCGCAAGCGTTTGTTTTTATTTTCGCATCATAAATATTTGAAAAAAGTAATATATAAAATTTTATTAAAATGTTTATACCATGCATATACCATGGTACATACGAGTATCTTCTTATACAACATGTAAACTAAATAACCAACACCCTGAATACAGGTAGTTTGGGATCGGCTTCCGAGTTGATTTCAATATTTAAAAAAAAAAGAAGAAAGAGAGAGAAGAAAAAAAATACCCAGAAAATGTTGTATAATATTTTCTGGGTACTTTTTGTTTTTTTTTTTTCCAAAAAAAAATCGTTTATTTAAAAAAAAAATATTGAAATCAACTCGGAAGCCGATCCCAAACCACCTGTATTCAGGGTGTTGGTTATTTAGTTTACATGTTGTATATTCCCGAGCGCGGTTGTGCTATGTCATCATCACTCTTGCGTAAGTTTACTTGAAGTATCAGCTCGTTAATATTTGTGAATTATTGTGGGGCGATTATTATTTTAAGTAGGTACTTCTCGACTCATTAGTTGTACGAGCTTTTCCCGCAACTCGATGACTATGCGCCTGTTTTGCGTCGGAGAGTGAGAGGCTGGATCACTCGAGCCAGTCCAACTTTTCCAGGAAGTCTCCCAGCGCATTGACGTTTCTCCTGGAGTCTACCCGGATGGCTCAGGTAGCGAGTCCGGTGTGCTGTTTTAAGAACATATCATAATTATTATACGAGAAAGAGGGAGTTTCTAAACCCCGTGGAGGCCATCTAACCAAGGGATCCCTCGCGCGCTGACGAGTAAATGACGCACAACAACATTCCCTGAAGGGTTAGTGTAAGACAGACGACTGAGACCTAATCATGTTTGATCGATACAATCGATCACAGAAATGCACTTTTGACAGAAACGTATCTATATTCCTAGAAAGCACATTTCGTCGAATCCTCGATATATTCATAAAAAGCACGCTCCGCCTAAGCTCGGTTTGCCGAACGACGAAAGCATTATGTAAATAAGACTTTTAACCAATACTAGTTCAAGAATACATTACAAGGTTGGCAGATATGTACCACTCCTCACTGAAAATAATTCTGCCCCTTACTGCGGTGATATGTAGCAATCTAATAGCTAAAATATATGTAGCAATCTTACTTAGGTACTATCAATCTAATAGTACCTAAGTAAGTTGTGGACGTCTAGGTCTGTCAGTAACCGGTTTTATGACGAATATACTAGTTAAAACAAACTTAAAGTTTTAACAAGATATTTTCAATAAAAGTGTTGAAATGTATTCCTTCAACCCAAAACCAATTGCGATCAGGTATGAAAAAGACAATTACTTGACAAAAACATATTTTTCTCACACTTCGCCTTAAGGCCTAAACGAGTTTAAGTTACATTACGCTGCAAAAAGAAATGAGACTATCATAAAACCCGAAATTAAATGTGGTTGTAACCTTGCTTATTGTGGGTAGGTAGGAATTAATCATAATTTAGCTCGTGGGATGTAAAGAATGTTGACAAAAACTTAACTTTTTTTGTTACAATATTTTAATTAAATATTTTCTACGGCGGCCTTTATTAGGGAGTCTGTCTAGACCTCATTTTTAGGACGGTTTTTTAGGGTCTTATAACACATTTTTGTTTTTATAAGAGTAATTTAATTATCATATAAATACTTATACCAACTTAGTTACTGAGAGATATAAAAAAAAGCAAATATCGGATGCCTAAATGGTATCCATATTAGGTTTGTCTATATTTTCTGGCTTCATTTAGAAACGTTATTAATATTTTTCGTTATGAAGTCTTGATATCAGTCTTAAAATCCTTATTATTGATACTTCTATAGAGGAGAATTACACGCTCAATATTTCATCAGCTTCCCACTAGTTCATCATTCATATAATTGATTATGAATTAAACAATTAAAAAATCCTTCCTAAAAACAACTCTGTGCCTAGATATCGACCGCGAGAAAGGCACGGGTGGGTTATAATATAACCCACTCGTACCATTCTGGCGGTCGAGTTTCCAATCATTATTTCATCATAGTCCAAGAATTTACGGAAATAAGTTAAAATACTTAATTTCAATCAATCCAAACCATAAGTCCGTGCGATATACAACATTCTTCGTACATTCTTAACCAAACTGATCGTCTGAACAGAAGAAATACTGAAGTTGTAACTTCACTCTTATATTTACAAAATCTGAATGATTACCACCTGTATTTGTACGTAGGTTCATTGACTTTTGAAGGTATAAAGTGGCCACTGAAAATGTTGCTAATTGACACATCAATGATAAAAATCACATTAGGTTCCCACTTTATTAACATAGCAGATCTCGTTTTCATTTCTAAGTATATCCGTTGACGGCTTTCACTAGTTCTGTTTTAGTGATATCTAATTAAACTTGGGTTGTGGAATAAACTCGTTATATACCTACTCAGTGTAAGACATACCAACGCGCTTACAAAGAGTTAATAACGAACTTTTGCCAGTTAGTTACAGGAACTGTCAACTAAGTATCATGTTATAAATTAATGTTGTAAGCCAAGCACTAACCTACATCAACGCACATACTATTAGTCATTATTTTAGACGTAAACACTTTTGCTTAGTTTAGGTGTCAAATTAATTAAGAACTCTTCGACCTCAATTTTTATTATGTAACTCTCATACTTAGCATTAATTCATTATTATTTTTGTATCACTATATTTTTGTAATTTACTTAGATTTTACTATGTTATTTAGACTAAGTTTAGAAAGAAATAAATTTTATGTTATCTTATCTTATGTTGCGTTAAATTCTGTAGTTACATATTTCGTGCTTTCATAATATTTTTATAGGATTGTTCATTTTTGTAGGCGAAAAGCTAGCAACCTGTCACTATTTTGGGGGTATTGTATGGCTCATACTTCCAGATGTGGCTTTGTATGTAACGGAATGTTACCCGAAGCTCCTTTGGCCCCCGTTTGGAATTGTGAGCGTGATTGAATGTATGTATAATATTTCTGATTGTAGAGGATAGTATGTAATAGGTTACAAATGTAGTTTAAATTTATAATAATTGTTTGCAGAAATGGTTAATTGAGAATAGATTAATTAAATAGACAGATATAAACAATGACCACGTATACTTTTAATGACTTCATTTATTTTTAATTTTCTGATATGACATACTTACAGTCGCTTGTTGTTAAATTAAAATATCATAGTTATAATATATTTTGATTTATCTATAAGCGAATGCTATGTTATCTTAACTGTGGTGTTAAGATTAAAAATCAACCTAATCCAATATCAAAAGGTTTATTCGGTAATATCAGTAAAAATATTTCTTCAGTAATTGCTATATACAATTTCCTTACTGTGTACAAACAAACTACCAACAAATCTAGGCCAAGTTTGAATAAGTATAAGGTTGATAATTGCCCTTTCATTGCCTGTTGTTATCTTCGAAGGGCTTCGGGATGCTTCAGTTAATTATGATTGAGGAAATTTCGGCTCTAATTGTCTATTGTCTTGTTATTAGTTGATCTTGGAGAATGCACGAGTAAATACTTTTTTCTTAGAAAAATCTAAGGAAGAATTTTAAACTTCTATAAAAATACACTTCCTACATATACACTCACATAATAAATACAAAATCAAAACAATGCTTCATTTATGTTGTCAAATTTTTGCTTAAAAAAAGATTCATTTTCTTTGTTGTCAAAAATTGTAATTAATATATAAAATCCTCTTGCTGTAGGCACTTAAGAATTATAATATTGTAAACTTTATTGGGAAGGAACTGACTCCTGAAATACAGTTCATTAGTTTAGGAGTCAGGGCTACAATCTACTTTTGTATCTTTCTTGGTACAATAAAGATTTATCATTATTCTATGTTAGTTTAATTCTCGGCCTATAGCTGGTTAATGCCATATTATTATGATTAAAAATAATATGACATAACTCTCTCTCTTTCTATCTTCACTAACTTATATCTCCCTCTCAACTTCCGTAACTCTCTTGTCGGCTTACGTCAAGTCAAGCGTGTGATAGATTATACGCAAATTTACGATCAAATAAAGTCTATGCTGAAAGGATTTTTTAGAATCGGTCCAGCAGTTTTCGAGTTTATTCGTCACAGACATACAGGTGATTTCCTGTTTATAATATTAGTATAGATATATATTTAAAATATGTATTTATCATATTCGATTAGATTATTATTATAAAATAATAATAGTTAATAGTTTAACACAATAAAAGTCATAGTTTGAATAGCACGTGGCTAAGCCAAGCCACGTGGTCGGTTGTATAAAACATGGCCGCTGCGAAGCGACAGCTCAGTTGCGTTTGGGCCGGCGAGGTGTAAGCATCGGAGAACAAGGTACGACTATTTTCGTTAGTACTTAGGTTATTATATGGGTACCCATCCATGACTTGTATACTTTGTGATCTCTAGTATATAACGCTATATACTTTGTAGTATATAGCGTCAAATATATAAGCAGAATAATGTATGGTTCAATAACTTTGTAAGAGCGGACGGACAAAACGTTTTGTAGTCAATTACGCTGTATTATAGAAAGTTATAGCTAGGTGGAAAGAGAAGCTGGGGTAGTGAACGGTGAGCGTTGTTGCAATGTAAATGGGCCCGGTAAACCTACACCTGGGGTCACAAGTACCAGGCACTACCCCTGGCTTGCCGCTTTTCATACTCGAGTTGTTTTACAATAAGTCGTCTTCAATTTATGCAAATAAGTGAATGGTGCTAACACATACATAGTAAAAGGTTCAATTAAATTCTAAACTAACGTTATACATTAAAGAATGTTGGATTCAACTAAGGTATAAATCTAACATCAGAAGTGGGATCGAAGTACCGCCATCATTTATTTTTCTTTATTTAAGTTGGTTGAAAATCTATTCTCATTATGGTGAGAAGTCTACCCACTATTACGAGGTGTACACTCAATGAAGCCAGAGGGTGGATGTAAAATTCTTTTTTTTAATTTCCGATTTGGTTACAAGCTATAATTTAACATTGTTTAAAAGAGGATTATACAGTTTTTTTATTATAATGTAACATTATAAAAATGAAGGATTCTTACAATTGTACTCCACTTCACGTTCGAAAAGTTATGCATAAATTTATTGAACTAATTTCGGAGTATTTTTTTTAATGAGGGTAGTGCAAATAATTTTATTGCATTGGATGTACTACGTGGCCGATTGGGGTCTACAGAAGCGAAAATTTAAATATTTATTATGAAGCATCGTTTTCGAGACATAGATATCTTTTTTTTTAATTAATGAGGTTAGTGCAAAAAAATTTATTGCATTGGATGTATCGCGTAGCCAATTGGGGTCTACGGGGGAGAAAATTTCATTATTTTTGGGCTACGATGCACCGTTTTCGAGATAATTAAGTTTTTATCTCCTGGTCCAGAAAAATTGAAAAATGTGTAGAGTAGAATGAAAATGAAAAAGCTCTTTATGTAAATGAATTTAGCTAAGTACTTTTAAAACGTCAAAAGCTCCACCACCGCCGTCCGGAACATTGAATTACTTGGTGAGGGTTTTAATAACATTTTAATTGCTAATTTTAACTGCAGTAGACTAGTAATTCAAATTACTGGATGGCTTTGACGGCAGAGTCATTGTTCGTTGGCTAGCCACAATACAAAACTGTAGCAAACAGAAAACAATACTGATCTATGAAGATTTTTCTGCATTTATGGGTAGGTATTTTTATTAAAAACTCCCACAGTTTACAGAAATAAAAATGGTAATTGGGTAGTTGCAATTACATTTTGCAATTGATAAATAATTCTTAGTTATACATATTGTTTTCAAGACTGGTTTTTTTTTTTAGAGGCGAGTGAACTGAGTAGGTAATGCTAGAAAAATGAAACGCAAAAATAAAATTATTCCATGAGTAGGTAATGGTTGGATTTTTCTTGATTTGAACTGGCAATGAAAAAAAAAGTTAGAAAGCATTTTGCAAATTTTATGTCTACCCGATATTTATACTAACGTAATGGTGTCATTAAACAACTTCGTATTTTAGCTAAAGAGATGTGCACAAAATCGTCAAGAAAAATAAAAAAAAAAATATCCTACTACCTTCACTTGGAATAATAACAAGTTTGCGACACCCTAACCAGTTTTGCTGGCTATCTTTTTACATCTTTCTATAGGTTATTGTATGAAACAAAAATGTTTTTAATTTTAGTTTTTCTTTCTTTTTAAAAAAAAGCTAAAGGTAAACATATTTGTGCAAGTAAATATGGTTGGTTTAATCTATTCCGGTTACTGTATAAATTGAGAAATTTTAAATACTAAGGTGCTGTGACAACACTAGGTAGTTCTGGCAACTTTCGCTAGATGGCGATGCCTACACATTCTACATAATATTAATAAATCGTTTATTTCACGTTAATCGATTGACACTTTGACTTATACTAATCACACTCATAATATTAATAGTGTTTCTAATTCTATGTTTCTTAGACCAATGACAGAGAAAGAAGTAATGAAAGAAGTTATGACTTTGAACGGTACAAATTCGGAAGGATACGATGGTATAAGTACCAAAATAATTAAAAACTGTCTGACCGAATTAAGTTCTATATTAACACACTTGATTAACTTGTCATTTGCTTCCGGAACTTTCCCTGAAAAGTTAAAGCTATATATAGTAAAGTCTCTCTATAAAAAAGGGGAGAAAGATACTGTAGGAAATTACCGGCCTATTACATTAATATCAATCCTGTCAAAAATTTTTGAAAAATGCATGTACAAGATGTTACTAGATTATTGCGACAAATTTAATATAATTAATATTAATCAATTCGGCTTTCAAAAGCAAAAGTCGACAACACTAGCAATATTTAATTTACTACACTGAGTGTTGACAAATGTTAATGATAATTACTATACCACAGGTTTATTCTTTGACTTATCAAAAGCTTTCGACTGTGTGTTGCATAGCATTTTATTGCATTAGCTCGAATTAATGGGTATTAGAGGGTTTTCCCTACAATGGATAAAATCATATTTAACAAATCGACGACAATCTGTTGTTATTAAAAAAATCTCAGGAAATGAGTTAATCTCTTTCTAATCAGAGTATAAAGACAACATATGTGGAGTTCCGCAAGGAAGCATATTGGGATAGACAGAATAAAGTTGACATAGACAGAATAAAGGAAGTGACACAAACAAAGTTTCTTGGATTAATTATTGATCAAGATTTAAATTGGAAAAATCATATAGACAATCTATGTAGCAGAATCAATAAATTCGTCTATGCTTTAAAACAAACTAAGAAGGTGACTAATTTAAATACAGCTGTAATGACCTATCGTGCATATATAGAATCGATTATCCGATACGGTATAATGATATGGGGTAATAGTGTAGAAAAAAATAGAATATTTATTGCAAAAAAAAAATGCATTAGGGCAATATGTGACATTGCTTATGACGTATCCTGTAGGCCATTTTTTTTTAAAGTCTGGGTTTGCTGCCGTTACCATCACTTTATATTTTAGAAATTTGTAATTTTGTAAGAAAGCACAAGCACATTTAAAAAAAAAAAACATCTGACGTTAATAAACGTCTTAAACGGGATCCGCACAGACTTATAATTGCTTACATACCTAGATCAGACAAATATGGGAAAAGCTGTCTGACTATAAATAATAATAAATAAATAAAATTGTTTATTTCTTCAACAAGTTTGTACAAAACTATTACCGAGGCTGGGACCTACCTAGTATGTATATAATAATACTTGTGGTAGGAGGCCCCGCTCTTCATTAACAATAGGGTCATTGTGTGAGAAGAACAACAATTTTGGAAAAGAATTTAAAATATTAAAACAAACATTTTCTACAATGAAAAAAGAAAAAATTCTATGTACATTAAAATATATAATAATGAAGAAACTGCGGTAAAAACAATATTATTAATTAAGATCTCTATGTACCACAACTAGAACAATAAAGATTATTATTATTAATTGTCATTACCAGTTGACCAAAGCCTCCTTTTAGGTAACACCTTAGGGTAACACATATGTAACAGAAAGCTTGGCTCTTCTATAGCTATACATTTTTACATAGATAGGAACATGAGATAATTTCTAACTAGCAATTATCTTAAATTAAACTTAATTAAATAGGTGAAACTAATCTGAAAGTGCTAATAAATAACGTGAGTAGGTGTAAATTTTATATCAAAATAAAATAATACGACAATGCGTGTCAGCCAGTGTAACATTTTTTAATTGGGTAGTTTGAAGAATGTTTACTACAAATGTATGATCCAAGTTATAAACTGCTTTACATTTTAAATACCCAATTACTTTTTCCACTCATGAACCGACCTTTCCAGTAATAATAACTAATAAGATAATCAGTTTATATCGTAAAAAGAAAGAATTTAAGCATAGTATCAAAATGTATATTTCAGTATAATTTGTTAATTGAGTAATATCGGTTATGAATGAAATAAAACAATATTTTTAATTAGATTTCCGTGCAACTCCACCAAGTACACTCTCCAACAAGCACTCTCTATATGCATTAAAATGTGAGACACCCTTGATAATTATTTTAATGTAATAAAAGTGAAAAGAAAAAAAAATTAACCAAGACATGGCTTAGTGTGGTGCTTTGCCATTATAAAAATCATAATCCATTCTTTTGGAAAGCGATTATGTTGTTATATTTTAATTTGATATTGCAAATAATATTGAAAGTGTAAATTGATTAATATCATGTTCTAAATGATCGTAAATCTTCAAAAGTGAATTCATAATACTTCGAAAACTATTTAAAAAAAATACTGTGAATTTGTTTAATCAATCGATTGTTTTGATTTTACAATTATGTTTACAGCACTAGTAGGAAATTAAATGACAAAGAAAGTGTAATCCAAATAAAATTCTTTTTAGAAAACAAAATCTCTCTCGAAAATTAAAATAAAAATATTGGTAAAATTACTTTTTGTGGATAACTGTGTTCACAAATGGCCAGAAATGGACATTGTCCAAATTATATTTTTGTAAACAACGTAATATGAAGTATTTTGTAATAACTTATGCCATTATTAAGTGTGTATGGTGTGTGTGTGAGAGAGAGAGTATACTATACTTTAACTAAGAACTAATCATCGTAAAACATCGTAAAACTCATACAAGGTGTTTTCGATGTTGGCGGGGATGGGTGATAAGGAAAGGGGAAGCACAAAAGATCCCATAGGGTCGAAGTGCTCTGAGACAGCCTCAGCCCCTTACATAAGAATAAGAATAAGAATAACTAAGAACTATATTTTAACAAACATAATTTAAATAAAATAATTAATGCTATAAAGTTCCATTGGCCGTAATACCCAGCATAAATAAAACTAACACTTTATAATGACTAATAATTTGACGGGTAATTGGAAAGTAATTATGAATATTGTTATAAAATTGGCTGTAAGATAATGAATCTCTTTGCATTTTACGAGATTACAATAACAACACAAACAGTAGCTAAAAGTTTTCTGAAGAAACAAGTATATTTTAATACATATAAGCAGGTCGTTATTCACAGTAATAATTATTAAATACAAGATAGCTTCAAATGTCAAGTCATTGAATCAGCATCAAACATAGGTATTTAAATTTCTCGTCAGATTGGCCGAACGTATTATGGAAGGTTCAACAATCTATTAACACCACTAAGTATTCAAAAGTCTACTGGTTTTTCACACCTGCAAAAAGGTAATTTACGGTATATTAATAGTAAAAGAAAATAAAACTGCGATATTGCCATTGAGAAATGATACATGAGAATATTGTCGTAGAAGATGTTCTATCAAACAAGGTGATTAATTAATTAATCCTTTTGTAGGCATAGTTTTAATATTTGACACAAAGGTTGACTTAATTAGAATTAGAGGATATTTTAACAATTGACAATGTGACGAAAATATGTATATTTTAAAGATTATTATTGTTTTAAAGAAAGAAACGCTTGACAGATAGTGATTGCCTAACATAATTTGAGCAATTGTACTTGATGGAATTTTGTACCTTAACTTAATTCGAAAGACACTTTCCGCTGGTCTGTCATCTGCTTGGAGCAAGTCTATGCCACTGGCAGCGGGTGGATCGGGCTTGTTGACTATTGACTATTGACTGTTGACTATTGACTATTGTTGGTCCAAGGCAGATGGCAAAAGTACACAATAAGAATAATTGATTATACTTACTGCTGGTCAGTCACTGCCCTTATATTAGTCTGGAATTCATGCGCAGCAGGTGATAGGACTTGTATGCCAAGGCCAGAGACTATTATTTATTTGTTTTTTGTATATATATCGCTGGTCAGTCATTGCCCAGATACTAATCTGTAAACATTGGCAGCGAGTGGTAGGATTAGTATGGCATGGGTAAAGACTAATAAAAAATAAAAACAATAGTAAAAAGAAAAATATATACTGCTGGTCAGTCACTGCCCTGATATTAGTCTGGAATTCATGCGCAGCAGGTGATAGGACTAGTATGCGAAGGCCAGAGACTATTATTTATTTGTATACATACTGCTGGTCAGTCACTGCCCTGATATTAGTCCGGAATTCATGTGCAGCAGGGCAGGTGATAGGACTAGTATGTCAAGGCCAGAGACTATGATAAAATATTATATTTCAGAATAATGTTATTATAGTACTTCGAGAGAGAAGTACATGCCAGTTTGGCCGTAATAGATTATACGCAAATTTTTGATTAAATAAATATATATAAATATAGCAATCACTATCCGCCATGCTATTCTTAAAATATTACTGATTTATTTATTAGTACTTCGAGAGCGAAGTACTTGTCAGTATGGCCGTGATAGATTATACGCAAATTTACGATCAAATAAAGTCTATGCTGAAAGGATTTTTTAGAATCGGTCCAGCAGTTTTCGAGTTTATTCGTCACAGACATACAGGTGATTTCCTGTTTATAATATTAGTATAGATATATATTTAAAATATGTATTTATCATATTCGATTAGATTATTATTATAAAATAATAATAGTTAATAGTTTAACACAATAAAAGTCATAGTTTGAATAGCACGTGGCTAAGCCAAGCCACGTGGTCGGTTGTATAAAACATGGCCGCTGCGAAGCGACAGCTCAGTTGCGTTTGGGCCGGCGAGGTGTAAGCATCGGAGAACAAGGTACGACTATTTTCGTTAGTACTTAGGTTATTATATGGGTACCCATCCATGACTTGTATACTTTGTGATCTCTAGTATATAACGCTATATACTTTGTAGTATATAGCGTCAAATATATAAGCAGAATAATGTATGGTTCAATAACTTTGTAAGAGCGGACGGACAAAACGTTTTGTAGTCAATTACGCTGTATTATAGAAAGTTATAGCTAGGTGGAAAGAGAAGCTGGGGTAGTGAACGGTGAGCGTTGTTGCAATGTAAATGGGCCCGGTAAACCTACACCTGGGGTCACAAGTACCAGGCACTACCCCTGGCTTGCCGCTTTTCATACTCGAGTTGTTTTACAATAAGTCGTCTTCAATTTATGCAAATAAGTGAATGGTGCTAACACATACATAGTAAAAGGTTCAATTAAATTCTAAACTAACGTTATACATTAAAGAATGTTGGATTCAACTAAGGTATAAATCTAACACGTGCGTAATGAAGCCTTACTTCAAAAATAAAAATAATCACGAAGAGACATGGTTCTGAACGATGCTACCAGCCGAATTTCCTACATCCTTTTAAAGGAAAAACCCAATCATGCTGTCCTGTATCAAGATAATTTCCGATGCTAATACTTTCTATTGTTATTTCTTTTCCTCACTTAATTACTGTCTTGCGACGTCATCTGGCGTTGAACAATATCGTATCCACCATTGTATTGTCGTCCACACAAAGGGAGTACTTGCCTGTCTCACAGTTACCTTGACATCAATAAATCAATTGCTTTGCTACTGTTTTTTGGTTTTGGTTGTCGCAGATTTTGCTCTACTTGTCACCTCTCTTGTCACCTTTGTGCGAGCATTAAAATTTTAAAGTTGTAAAAACTAGATTTTAACAATTACATCTTGTCTATGTTAGAAATAATTCACGTTGTTTAGTTATAATTAATTAAATTATACATTTTTTACCAATAGAAGTATCGGAATGCAGAGACGTGACATCGTGGACATTTTCTCTCTAAGGGTAAATGTAACTTTTGGTCGATAGGCATGGTTTTAAGTCCGTCTAGCTCTAATCAATAAGCCGCTTGTTTGTCAGTACCTGTCTTGCATGATAAAACAACCCGGTCGATAGTTATTTATTTAAATGGAATTTGCTAAGGAATACTGTCCGCTATTGTCAATAATTGACGATGTTGCTTAGAAACAAATATAATTATGTTCCCGGTGAGACCAAGTCCTTTCCGTCACCATGCGTTAGTCAAATAAAGCTCCGTGGACTGTGACTCTAAGTACTAAAAAGTATTCAATTATCCCTACAATAGTTTTAGGTTTCATATGATTCAAAAAATTACAATAACTCGGGCTGTGATTCGAGTGAAGGCGTCGGCAAATTCTGGTAATAAACAATCAATTATTTTTCACGAATAACAGAACACAAAAATCTTTAGAATCTTTTATGGATAATATTAGAAACCAATATAGATTTCTGAGCGCTATACGGATTCTATTGAATTTATTAGATTGAAAGACAGGTTCAACTTAATTGAAGTCAGTGAATTGTCAAGTAGGTATCTATTATTACTTTCTCGTTTAAGTAGGTCCTGTAATCTTCAAAAAATTCGACCTCGAGATTTTGACGGATTTACACGTTTTGGACCTCCCTGAGTCCAAAAATACCGTTTTTGAAATTACCTATGCCTGTGTGTGTGTCTGTGCGTCAGCACGATAACTCGAGTATGCTTTAACTTATGGCAACCAAATTTAACATGCATGTATGGCATCAAAATATAAGGTTTCTATCAACTTTTGAATCATAGTAAAGGAGTTTCTCCAGAGTTCTTGTTGTAAAAACACGTGTTGAGATACTCCACTTTTAACCTCAATCTACAGTACAATTGTCTGCTGCTTAAAAGTACATTTTCACTTGACATTGGCGGAACGTTACATATCGCGAACGCCATTTATTTAAAAAAGAAGAAGAATAAGAGTCATTGTAAAAAGAGGCAATACGTTTTACTATGAGTCGTCGATCATGAAAGTTAAGCAACCAAGTGTGCGGTCGGTACTGGATGGGTGACCAAAAATTTAACATGCATGTGTGACATCAAAATATAAGTTTTCTATCAACTTTTTAGTCGTTTCCGGTATACGAGAAAGTCAAGGCGAGACCACTCCCGATTTTTGAGGCTAATAAAGAGAGAAGAAAGAACGAAAAGGAATAAAATCAATAAAGGTAATAATATAGTATCTGAAACAATTAATAACGTGTGTTATATTGATTGATAGTAATCAATATAAAACACGTTATTAATTGTTTCAGTCAAGTTCTCATATCAGTGTTGTCTACCAATAAATAATAATAATAATAATATATCTCCACACCAATTATCTAGCCCGAAGTAAGTATCATTAAGAACTTGTGTTACGGATACTAGATAACGGACATTTTTTTTTAAATATACATAATAATTTTAGATATTTTTATAAATAAACTTAAATAAATATATAAACAACCATGACTCGCAAATAATGAATACATACATATAAAGCCTAACAGACACCTATTTTTTATTGTTGTTTGTTAGCAGATACGATCTGCCTGTTGGTAAAGGTGATATCAGACGGTTCACTCGAACGAATGTTCTCTCCAGTAAATGCTTCATATATTTCATTCCATGTTCACACGGTCGAACTGGAATGCAACAGAAAAGAACATTCATCTCCACTTTTCTTACAGTACATCGTCGAAAGAAGACCATTTTGCCGGGACGTTTTCTTCTACAAGACTCGAAACAAAATGACCGAATCCGAGTGATCGTTCTCTCAGTGTTCAGATTGTTCATTTATCGTTCATTCCAGTGGGAGTGAAAGATGCCGAATGCCAATATCCAACACTGTTGGATCGGTTCATCAATGAATTCATTCAGCACTTTAGTTTCATTTTGGTTCAGACACTTCCTTTAGAGTGAAAGGTAACGAATGAAAGGCGAAAATTAACGAAAAATTAACCGCCAGATACGATCTTTCTTTCTCTTTCTTCATTAAATAAATGGCGGTCGCGACACATAAAGATTACGCATTTCACCAATTTCAAATGATAATCTATATGTCACCGGAAAATAACAAGAACCGCAAAATTACGAGTATTAATTTCCTAGGAAATTAATAATTTTTCGTAGGATTCTAAACAAGTGATAAATTGTATTATTTTACGCCCACATTTTCGCAAATTTATCAATCTGCGACGTCTCGTGGTAAATTTATAAACTAACGGATGTCCATTCGTAAGATTCTTAACGGTTCGACCATTCACAGAAGAGCTTTTAATTTTACGCGTTTTTAAAATACGGCAAATAACACACTGCTAAATTTATAAATTTCCTAGGCAATTTATAAACTTGCTGATCTTGTTATCTTCCGGTGACATATACATAAAGTAACAGACAATTGTACGGTAATTTGAGGTTAAAAATGGAGTCTCTCCACACGTGTCTCACAACAAGAACTCGAGAGAAACTCCTGATACTACCTTAAGCAGTCACAGTAGCCTATAGACGATTGCAACACTAACGTGACACTCGCGCTCTGACAACCTTAACCCCCTTCCCTATTCTGTGAAACTATGGCAATTTTACTCACCAACAGAAACACAGCACCACAAAAATTAAGCATTATTTGCCTGCGGTCTTCTGCAAGGTACTACCCCATATCAGGCGTGCACTACCTCGACCTACTTTGTTCCTATCAGCCTTTATACTACGACCCACTGCTGGGACACAAGGCCTCTCCTTGTCATCGAGGAGGTTTAGGCAGTAGTCCACCACGCTGGCCCAATGCAGATTTGTAGACGGAGTATTAGGTGATCAATACCCCTTTGCTGATCCATTAGTCGCCTTCTACGTCACCCATGTCACCCTTCTACGTCACCCGAATGTCACAACTCGGCATAATATGGAAGGACAGGAACATATCAAAAGGAACAAAAGTAAAACTTGTACGCACCCTGGTGATCTCCATATTCCTATACGGTGCCGAAACTTGGACAATGAGAAAGGCCGACCGTAACCGCATAGACGCTTTCGAGATGTGGTGCTGGAGGCGTCTGCTTAAAATCCCCTGGACGGCGCGACGCACCAACGCATCAATCCTGCGCGAACTCCAAATTTCGACTAGGCTATCTACCATCTGCCTACGGAGAGTTCTCGAGTACTTCGGTCACATCGCCAGGAGGAACGGAGATAACCTCGAGAAACTCATGGTCACTGGCAAAATAGAAGGGAAGAGACCGCGGGGTCGCAGCCCGATGCGTTGGACAGACCAGGTTCGCGCCACTATGGACACCAGTCTACACGATGCTCTACACACTGCTGGAGATAGGTCGAGATGGCGCAGATTCATCACAGATAGGATGGCACCAAAGGGGAGTCACGACCCTCATGACTGAGGAAAACGACGCGAGGAGGAGGACGTCACCCATTGGAGGATATGGGGTGATGCTATTCTACTCTACCGGCATTACATGGCTGTGTTGACTAGTCCTAATAGACTTTTTTGGTTCTCAATATTACCAGTCAACTACTCTACTAATACAAGTTACTCAGTAGTGTCAATAAAAACAAAGCACAATATTTTTTTGTGATTGGGTGCTATAAAACCCGAAGAAAATTTCAAGAAATTATTTCTTAAATTATAGACATCGTAAACACATCGAAAAACCTTCGTGTTCCTAAAATCATAAAGAAAAGTGCTGTACTGGGCAAAAATCCAGTCCCATATATTCTTCTGATTTGTGCGGGGTCGGACCCTTAGACCACAGATAATGATAATTAGGGTTACTGACTCGGCGCCTCAGTCATTGGCACTTTATTGGATAATCCTTTGCCACTCAGCACTTTAACGATATCTAGTTTTTTTTGTATTTAATTCTTTGTCTCGATTCAAATATTAAAAAACTAAATGAAAAATTTAACGCATTTTTTATAACGATTGCCGCTGTAGCGAGATTCAAGTCAAATCGCGGTTTTAGTTCCTAAAATTAAAAAAAAATCTTTCTCTTTTCTATATTGATTTTCTTTTATAGAAAGGTCTAGTCAATTCCACTTGTTGATAAACAGAAAATTATCCCATCTTTATGATATTTTAAACATCCTTTTTTGTTTTTTTTTTAAATAACTTTAAATATATGTCGATTTTTGAAAAATAGTAAAACGTACAGACATGTTTCTTCTTTTTATTAAAAACATTCTAATATATCATAAAGATCAGATGAAAACTAGGAAAACATTTTTTTGGAGACGTGTGCGCCGTACTCTTAGCCACCCTCGCCTTTCCGCGACCTGCAACGTCTTTTGAATGACCCAGGTTTGTTAGAAGGAACCAACACGTATGAAGCAGGCAACCAGTTTCTTGATTGTGCATCATAGAAACGAGTTGCCAAATTTCTAGTTGGAATGGTTGCACGATTTGTCTATGATAATGCAAGCTAGCATGAGTAGTCCTTGAAACGAAAGGGGAAGGTTTATCTCCCTTGAACATCCTCGTAGTATAGACTGTAGAAGGCTCTAAATGACGTAACATCGCGTTGCAATTAATGAGTCTTAATAAACTTTTCTGTGTTTATTTATTTATATAAGTACAGGCCACGTAGTACAAATTAAACAATGTTATATTATGAATAATCTAGAAAAATAATTTCTGATATGCACCAAAATAACGGCGTACATAACACTTGCACTAATTAATTACGTACTAAAAAACAAAAACTAAGTGCAAAGTAGAAAGCATAGGGACATCTCAGAGTAGCCATCAGCCCAATACTTGGCCTGATAAGTACTCAGACTTGACTAATGTGTTGAATACTAAGGACTTGTATTGTTTATGAACATTTTTTATATTTTGTCGACGCACGGTAAAGATCTAGTTGTATGAATTATTCCTCAGGGTATTCCCGGAGGATATCCACCCAGCTTGTTAGCTCTGTTGACCGAGAAATTCAAACGTTGATAATTGATGTTAAGTCGTTCATTTACATAGGTATGGCACAGGCAAGATTTTCTCAGTCAATGCGAATAACGATCTTGCTGTCTTGGGTTTAAGGCATAAGATTTACTGTAGTTTTGAAGATAGTATAAATATGTATGTGCGCCAAGTGAGGATATCGGTGGCGTTTCGTGTAGCGTATTCTATGTGCTTGGATAACGTAAGGAAGGATACCGAGAAAAGTTTTGTCAATATCATAATGTATTTTTTCTTTGGTTTAGATCGAGATATAAATTTGTTTTCGCATAGAGATAATATTGATTCGAGAATGACAACTTCTACAAAGAATAAAGTTTTGGAATAATATTAAGGGTGGACGAAACTTACAAATATCCAGCATAAAGACCGATGTTCTGTACGTTTGATCCAAGTGACCATGTTGGACACTTTTCTGTTACTCCTGTTGCCGAGAAAATAATTGTAGAATACCATCAACTATCTGAATATTCTTTTAAGAGGCATATGGTACTAAATCTGTATAACCTAGGTGAATTAAATCTATTTGCGATGTTGGTTTCCATAGAATAATGTGATCAGAAAAAACACCAGCCAATATGGATGTGAATTTAACTCTATAATTATTGTATGTTTATTTTATGCATATTGTTATGTTTTCTTCGTAAATAAAATATAAATAAAACGTTTATTTTTCAGACTACTTTATGGTCCATTATGTTCAAAGAATACTTATGAACTATGACAGTACTTATTACCATATTTTTTTAAAACAAAGCGCGTAATTTGGCACATGTGCTCAAGTAGTGGGTAGTCCCCAGTATCGGCTATGGCTTGCAGGACGTTGTTGCTGCTGCCGTGAACTCGCCGTAAAAGTGAGCCTGCATTTTTCCGTATTATCTTTGGGAATCTGTGAACTCTTGTGTATGCAAACACGATGGATGCTCTGCAGAATCTCGGCAGCCCCAACAACAGCCCTGAAAGAATTGTTCAATTGAGAGCGTTGTACGGTTTTTAAAGAACTTATTTACGATTTTTAGACAAAGTTTTTAAAGTAAAGTACATAAATATTTTTTGAATTTACTAGGTACTTTGTCATCCGCGATTTTCAACACTTATGGCAATCTTGCACATTCAACCCTTACTCGATACCCTAACCCATAAAGCTCTAGCCATCTTTCTTATTGACAGAAACAAAATACTGCGACATATAGAGTTTTACTAGGTGGTAGACCCATAAGTAGGGTCGTCTGGGTAGGTACCACCGCCTTTCTTATTTCTGCCGTGAAACAGTTCGCTGTGTTTCGGATTGAAGGGAAAAATAGCCAGTGTAATTACTGGGCATGGAGGGCATATCATCTTAGTCCCCAGGATGGCAGACGCACTTGCGGTGTTAAGTGATTTAACACTTAATATTACAAGTGTCTATAGACGGCGGTGACCACTTAACATCAGGTGGGCCGCAAGCTTGTTTGCCATCTCGTAACATAAAAAAACAATTGACTACGGTCTTCTGACTTGAGGTACTGCCACAATTCCGGAGCTCCAAATAGAAGCTGCTAATCTGCTGTGGCATACCTCTCTGACTGAACAAAAATATATACTTTTTGGTACCATTGAAGTTATGTTACGCAGTATTGATTCAAATAAAACTCCGAGATGTTGGATATATCCAATATTGGCAGTCCTTTAATAAAGCATGGCATTATCGGGTCTCTTGTATTTGATATACCTATTCAAAAAACTTTTCTAATTCTTTGTTCTCTTCTAAGAATAAACTTGTTTTTATTTTCTATTTTGTATGAAGGTTTTTTCCAGAATATACTCTCGATAATAATACCTCCAAATACATAAATGTCAATGATGCTTATTTGTATTGAAATCAGTTGAAGTGGTTTTATTCAGAACAAATATAGGCTTTGTTTTTTTTTGGCTTCAAGTCTTTAAGAAAAGATTCGTATGATCTCAATAATTGAAGTATTTTATACCTGTATGAAGCACTTCAGCTCACCTAATAGTCGTCTTAAGCCGCTGATCCACTGCGGCGCATGGAGAGGCTACGCACGTGTGTCAAGTTTTACTTTGTATGAAAAGGGTATGATAACATGTAGGTCTACAGTTTGGTTCAGAACCTTTCTGTGGTATCTCAACGTACGCCCACGTCTATATAGAGTGCACGAAAGAAAGAAGTCAGCGTGTGCTGCGTTGAACGGTGTGGGTCAGTCCATGCACGTGTTCATGACGATATCCGTGTATTACGTGGCCGTGGGTGGCTACGAATTTTCATTAGTAGTAGATACTTCGATCCAGACTTGCTGACAAGCGGACACAGGCAGCTAATGTGCGCGTGGACATCGTGCACGTGCGCCGCAGTAGAGCAGCGGCTTAAGTGATGATAAAGTTGAATTTAGAAGATAGCTTCATCCTTCAACCACTGAGGGACTGGCTATCATTTCATTTATTTTTGGAATTCCATAATGCTGTTTATCTGGGCAAAATTACTTTTCACATCTCCAGTACCAAAATATCTCTTTTGCTTCGTAAAATCTCGAAGCAAAAACGCTTTTTGCTGCGAGCTTTGAACAAGACTGTAACGTTTAATCTAAATTATTTTAGTAATCTTACTTTTAATTTTCAGTAGTTATTTTTAAGATGAAAAATATGTTTTAAAGTATTGCTTTGTTTTTCTCACCTATAACAATTTTCTCGCTGGAGAAGTGAAAAGTTGTATGTTTCACACGAGAGCAAATTTTTTTGTCTCGTGCCTTTAATTCACTGCGCTCAGTAGTCTATTTATGAATCAAATCTAGAGTATTTCGCTGGGTCGTGAATTAATATCGGCACTCGCAGCAAAAAATAACTATTCTTTATTTAACTTGTTGAACAAATAACTAATTCCTATAGTATGGCGGAAAACTTTGATAAGTTAGTGGTAACTAGGCAGGTGGCGTTCAAACCAGTTCACTAACCAAACCAGTTCACTAACCAAACCACGCACATTGTACTCCACAAGGCATCGATCCCGGAATTGTTTCCGGTAGGCAAACCATCAGACGACATAGGTCATTTCGCGCTTTAATTTAGGAGAAATCTCCTATATTAAAGCGGTTTCTTTGTGTTATTATCATACATATACGCAAAAATAGCCTCAAACGGCGCTATCTTAGTGGACTATTGGACTATTTCATTCAAATGGGTGTCTTTAAGAAAGATGTGAAAAAGTTTTTGCTAGGTCGGCAACGCACGTGTTATACCCCTGGTATTGCAAGTGTCCGTAGGCTGCGGTGACCGCTTACCACCAGGCGGATCGTATGCTTATTTGCCACCAATGTGGTATGAAAAAAAAATTAAAATCAATTTTAATATTTTTGTTACAGATTGACTACAAGTAGCGGATTCATCAAAATAAGGTATGTGAAATCTTTTTTATTCATAAAATTTTCATAATAATACCGAGAGTGGAAAGCGTGTGCAGCAATGCAATAGCGCGGTAAAAAATCACAATATCAAAATTTGGTTGGTTGTCAAAGTTACCGCTGTTATTTTCAGTAATTTAACAATACCTAATAGCTAAGCAATCAAACTTCTGTTAGCTTATTTTTAATAGCGTGTAGAATATTGAAACGGACCGTTAGTACCTATTCCATGGATTCACCGGTGCAACACGAAGGCGTGTTGTACTTACCCTCGTATTGCAGGGAGAGGAGGCAGGAGCAGTGCTTAGAACTTGTGAACCAGGTGTAGGTTAGAAAGGCTTTATTAAGTGGACGATAAGGTAAGATGCTATATTTACCGATAAACAATCGTCACGAATTGACAATAAGAGCTGCAGGGTAAATTTTGAAAAAATATACGTGTTAACATACACAACAAATCAGTATAAAAACATTTCAAAATTTGTACGTTTCAATGTTGTTGATGTTCAATTCAATGTTCGTGTTCAATGTTCAATGTTTCAATATCACAGCTCTGAAACTACGGAAGGTATTTTATTCATCTTGTTTTTAATTTCATTATTTAAATATTTTTATGAGAAAAATGAATCTTCATCATCATTTTCCTACTGCTCACAATTTATTTGGGGTCGGTGTAGTATGCCAATCGGCAATACTGCCTAAGGATTTGGCATTCGTTTTTTACGGTCGGCCGTCTGCCTGACTCCAACCCTTCTAGGGCACGACTGCTATCTTTCACAGCACCCGGGACCAGCTTTATGTGCCTTCCAAAGCACGGAGGAAAATGGTTTTGAAAAATTATCGGTCACCCATCCGAGTACCGAGCGCGCACTTGGTTGCTTAACTTTCGTGATCGTTAATAAGAATATACGATCGCGGTGTCATCGACCTCCTCCTCAAGAAACAGTTGCATCTTATTGTGAAATTTTTTTTTTCGTTTTCTGTGTTTCTGAGACTGCTATACAGCCGAGGGATGTTTCGGTCACTTTGACCAAGGTTACCAGCACTTATCATCGACTTAAGATGCGTCACTCACCTCCACTATTCCAGATTCTCTTTGTTACGATTGCGCTTTAAATAAGAAAACAAATGGCCCTGTTTTTTAATAATAAAACGAACCAAATAATATTATACAAACCATCTATACTGACGTCATCATCATGTCGAACCACATTCAGTACGATATTCAGTATGTACTCGTATTTATAGAACAGCCCAGACTTCAAATGCACGATTTTAGAATTGATATTGAGGGTTGTTGGCGACAGTAACTATTATGGGGCCGTTTCGAATGCAAAACGGGTTTAATTGCTTAATAGGAAATGTCACGTTTAATTTCCTCCATTTGAAATAGTATTTCGCTTTAAGCATGTATTTTTTTCTTGTTCAAATGGTGACACATTGAAAACGAAATAAGTCTATCGAACAACTAACAATTCAAAATGTGCAACTTAATCGCTAAAGTAAGTATTATCACAGATAATATAATTAGTAGCATTATTAACGCCTGCTACAGAACTGCACTATTGGCATATTTATTATTATTATAAAGCACTATGCGACTTTAAGATCATAACTCGTCTCGTATAAATCTTTAGCAATCTAAATTATATAAAATTGTATTTAACAATTATGATATAGAATTTCAAGTTATTATACGAAGTTATTCCTACCAAAGTCGAATTCATATCCATAATTATAATTCTGAAAAAATATCATCCAACAAACCTAATTCTTATACCTAACTAAATTAAGTTTCTATTTACTTGTTCCCTCAGACTAGTTCCGAATCTAATCCAGAGAGATAAATTAATATTTCTTTATACGAATTCTTATACTAGCTCGTACGGAATAAATGACAGTCCAATTTATATCACCAACTTTCTCATAAGGTATCCCTCATTTCTCCCCTACATTTCACCCTTTCTCAATCTGTATTTCTGTGAACAACTTGTAAAATGGTTATTGTGCTATATCGGGAGCAGCAATATTTGGTTAAATAAATTTCTGCTTGGCAATAAAAGTAACATACGATCTGAAAAAATAAGAAGGGTTGGCGTAATGTGTCATATCTTTGGTTTGATTTTCGAGAACAAAGCTAACTAAGTTTGCCTTCGAAGATGGGTCATAAAAACGTATAATCTTTTAAAAGAAATTATCTCTACCATTTACAATACACTAAGCCCAAAATTTTCCTGAAAACTGCACTTTAAGTATAAAGATGCTCTATATTTTGTTTGTAACTTACTTAATAGATTTATTTCAAAAAGGAGCTTCGAATATCCGCATAAATATTCAAAGATTGACGAAAGACAGATGGATGTAAATCTATTGATCTGTTCCTAAAGCAGTGTCCATCAATTCGTTTAAAACGTGGCGGTGTTACGGTTTACCGAGACAAATTATTGTTCAAAGGCGATCTACTGTTTGTCAGTAAAAAGCAGGATTATTATAGGATGCCGTATTCATGCTTTCGTATCGCTTCGTGGATCATGCATCAAGCGACGCAAATCGCGGTCCTCGTATAGGCGATCTACGGTTGATGTTAGTGATTGACGACTCAAGGGCGAGGCGATCTTCGACAAGACTACTCGTACATTCTAAGTTAGTGAAGTGTTTAAAATATAATATTATTCGCGACATAATATAGTTGAGACGAAATCTCTTGGCATTCCATGGGTTCGGTCCATAGTGTTGCAAAGAGAAGAGGCAGGAGCAGTGATCCAGGTGTAAGTGGGCCACCTTATATTGCATTAACATTCACCTACTTGACTCTCTTCCTCACTATTCATACGCGTTTCATTAAATAACTTACGGAAGGTCGAGACATGCCGATTTTGTTTAATAATATATTTCACTAGCTTCCGCCCGCGACTTCGTCCGCGTGGACATTTTACCCCCTTAGGGGTGGAATTTCCAAAAATCCTTTCTTAACGGATGCCTACGTCATAACATCTACCTGAATGCCAAATTTCAGCCCGATCCGTCCAGTGGTTTGGGCTGTGCGTTGATAGATCACTATGTCTAGTATCATGTAAGAAAACATGTATTATTACCAATAAAATATTTGTATTTGTATGTCAGTCAGTCACTTTTGAGTTATATAAGATTACAAACATAACTGTTTGCTAGTAAAAAAAACCACGCACATACCCTTAGGGGTCAATCGGTATGAAATGTATTAGTGCTATAGTTTAAATTAGCAATGTGCTAAAATAAATATTTGTCGACCAGCTCCCGGAGTTTAATAAACATAATTTGACTGTAAAATTCGATCTAATGGACGAAAATCGATTAATTTGATAGATATTCTTAAAAAGAGAATAGGACCTTCAAGTCCTGTCGGCTCAACGTTTATCGGACAAACGTTAAGAGCATAAGTAATTCGGTTAACTAATGTCGAACGTTGGTTTTGGATTCATGTGTCTTGCTTGACCCTCTAAGAGCAATAACGGAATTAGTTTTCGGAAACATCTCAGGAAACACTTCATTATACGAGAATTTGATAGCCATAAAATTCAGATATCATTTCAAGTCATAAAATTCCCTCTTTCAGGAGTTTACTTTGAGAAAAAAATCATGTTACCGAATATAAATTAACCATTTATTATATCACGCATGTAAATTGAATATCACTCGCTCCAGTAGATACAAATTGAATCCTTACCCTTAAACGTAACAGATGCTAAGGTATTTCTATTTCCCTTAACCCTGGTTCATTAGTTCGGAGTAAATGGAGCTGACTTTATTTCAAATTGAATAAAAACCTGGTGTGATTTGCCGTCAAACTCGATTACTTTAACTAAGCGATCTTTTCAAATCTAATTTTTAGATCTTATTCGATTTATCGATGCATTATAATACTTGGGAACTGATGAAGTTCTGGGCAATGTTAGTTGGATTGGAATTTGAATTCTGCGACGAGTTTATTAAAGTCAGATTCGTTTTGGTAAATTGGTATTACTTTAATTAATTATACTTAAATTAAGATGCCTGAGATGATTTTGAGTGTAACATCTGTCCTGGTCCTGGCTTTTACTTTAGATTGTTTTCTAAAGGAATGTTACTATTTGGGTTTGGTGCCCCTTTTATGTAGGCGACAGGCTAGCAACCTGTCGCTATTTGGAGGCACTGCATGGCCCATACTGCCTTATGTGTTAAACTATGTTACCTAAGGCTCTGCTCAATAACCCCTCATGGGATTCGATATGAATTGGTGATCCTATGTGAATGTATGTATGTAAGATGCTTGGAAAATATTCCAAATATCTTATTAAATTAAAGGACTTGTTTCACAGTTTTAAATAAGTTCCCATTAGCAGTTATCTGCAAGATTGAGATTAATTTTATCTACCAAGTATCTTCTAATCAAAATCTGTGAAACGGGACCCAAGAAAAGTAAAAACTAACAAAAACCTCAAGTTGTTATCATGTCATGTATTGTTTTTCTGCCTTTTTCTGTTTACTCCGAAGTGGATACTTCGGTTTACTATTAAGTATATCATATTTCTTTGATAGTATTTTTACTTTCTCGTATACGTAGTATATAGGAAGTCTTGTAATCGTAAAAAAATTCGACCTCGAGATTTTGTCGGATTTACACGTTTTGGACCTCCCTGAGTCCAAAAATATTTTGTTTGGAATTATGTCTGTGTGTGTGTCTGTGCGTTAGCACGATAACTCGAGTATGCTTTAACTTGTTGCAACCAAATTTAACATGCATGTAATAACATCAAAATATAAGGTTTCTATCACCTTTGAGCCGTCGATCACGAAAGTTAAGCAACCAAGTGCGTGGTTGGTACTCGGATGGGTGACCAAAATTTAACATGCATGTATGACATCAAAATATAAGGTTTCTATCAACCTTTGAGTCGATTCCGGTATACGAGAAAGTCAAGGGGAGACCACTCCCGATTTTTGTCTCAGCAATGTGGGTGAGCCATCACTGTTTGTTTACATATACATGCAATCTGTCTCTGTGTGCGTATGAGTGTATAATCAGGGTTCATCAAAGTTCGTGAAATAAACACACTGTGTTTGATAACTAACCGAAAGTCGAAATAGAACAGTCTAATAGTAGTTGATATCGAACACAAAATTTGAATTCCGCAATAATTAGATGAAAGAATATTTTTTAAGCTGGAAGTTTATAAAAATATAGTCGTTGAACATTGCGTTATTAAAGACAAATATTAATTTTTATGCCAAATTTGCTTAAGAGATTTTTAATTACGTAATTTATGTAATTAACATCAAGAGTAAGAGGAAAATTAGAACCCACGAAACGGCAACGAGAAATGATACCTACTTTTGATAGCAAGATAACGCTTGCGGTATTTATATTTATATTCATATTATATTTATGGCTAATTTTTTAAAAAAAAATATATATAACTATGTAAAACTTCATGACGGTTTATGTGTAATAAATAAAGAGGGCTAATGATTTATTTTGTGTTTGTTATTTTTGGCCGTGTGATGCCGGCACAATAGAATAGCATCACCTATATCTTCCAATGGGTGTCACAGAAGGCGACTAATGGATCAGCATAGGGGTATTGATAACCTTTTACTCCGTCAACCAACCCGCTTTGGGCAAGTGTGGTGGACTACTGCATAGACCTCCTTCGATGACAAGGAGAGGCCTTGTGTCCCAGCAGTGGGTCGAATTAAAAAGGGCTGATATGAAGATGATGATTTTTAAATAAAATTAACTAAAACTCTTTCCCTTCTTGCCATTTTTTAGATTGCGGGCCTGTTACAGAATGTATAGACAAAGTGCTAAATAAAATACCCATGCAAGACGGCAAGTTATACATTTATAACAAGCTTGTTCTTTTGCATATTTTTTATATACATTTCGGGCTATAAACTTATAATAATAATATTATATTTCACCGCTCACGCCGTGGATACTAGATAACGGACAAATTTAATGTACTTATTACTATAAATATTTCACAAATAAACTTAAATAAATACATAAACAACCATGACTCGTGAACAAATGTTCGTCTTTATTACACAAACATTTGCTCCTACCAGGACTCAAACCCGCGGACCGCTTGATGTGTAGGCCTCTTAAATCGCTCACAAATGCTAACTGTGAATTAGATTATGTATAAGTTGTACGAAGCAGATAATCAGGATTTTTTATTCCTTTGCAATAATATTTCGTAAACAGTTGTGTATTATTTCCGCAAGAGAATACGAAAACCGTAGTTCACGGTCTAAGCTGTGTGAAAACGTCGTAATAAGATTTTATTTGATAGAAAAAACTAGGTTTTAACATTGAGCTATACGACAACTTTTTAAGGTTGAATAACAATAAAGCATAGTGTTAAGGTTTCTCTCACATTCCTGATTAAATTAGAAAAACACAAAAAATGTATTGTAAATTACAAGTTGTTTCATTCATGAACTCAAATGTAGAAGAGTATTACATTGAATTCTTATAAGCAGAGAAAAATCAACCTTAGATTTACGCTGTATAGACCTTTAGCGCAACTCAATGGGGCTTACGTGAAAAAGAATGTTTAGTATAATAACTCAATGGAAATTATGTGAAAAAGAATGTTTTGTAAAAATTTAATGATTGTTACTGCGCAGAGTTGCAAATAGGTTACTGTTCATGATAACAGCCACGTTATATTTATAAGGAGACAGAGAAATGCTGGTATTCCATTTACATAATATAATAATATATAATATAAAATATATATTTCCACGCTCACACCAATTATCTATCCCAAAGTAAGTATCATTAAGAACTTGTGTTATGGATGGATACTAGATAACGGACACTTTTAATATACATAATAATTAGAGATATTTTTATAAATAAACTTAAATAAATATATAAACAACCATGACTAGCAAACAAATATACACGTTCGTCACACAAATATTTGCCGCTACCAGGATTCGAACTCGGACCGCTTGATGTGTAGGCAGCTATACTGACCACTCCACCATGACGGCGTATATAATTTATGAATCCATTGCATAGTTTGTTTTTGTGTTTTTGAGATCATGACTATGATATTCCATAAACATAAAGGATTTGTCGCGATTATAATAAACTGTATTCAGCAATACAGCAACACGTACAATCCCCAGCAAAAATAGGTATCCACATTTGACAGTTCGTGCATAGAGTCAGATTTTCTAGTAAACAAAGATTATGAAATGTGAAAAGTGTATTCAAATTAGGGACAACCACCTAAGATAATGCACTACCAAAGAGTGCCCAGACTATTTGGAACATATTTTAGTCAGCAAATATTTAATGTATGGGTATGTATGACCACTAATACAACATCTACAAAGTATGCATACACTTCGGTAATAACGTAGATGATAGCCGCCAGAACATACGCCAATTGTTGGAAATTATTACTCACAAGAAATATTAGTATTGAACACCAATAGGCACATATAATCATACTTATAACACACACCACAGTTATAAGGTATTATCTATTAACTTCCCGTGTTATTCAAAGATGCGCAAGAGCGCGCAACATCCGGTGTGAAATAATACTTTCACGATTAATTAGTTCGCTAATTATGAATTATGCTAAATATGTAATTGCGGGCGTTGCGAATGGATTTCTTAATAATATACTTCATAAACATAAATGTATATAGATATCAATAAGATATATTTTAATGAGTACAGCAATTCACAAACTTACATTAGTTTAACATTAAGTAGTAATTATAAAACAAGTGTTTCTTTTCTTTATGATTATTATACATTTAATATTATTTTTATTCCATGACTGTATTAGGTTATGTCGTGCTTAGATCACTTGCAATTTTCGCAATAAAAAGTAGCCTATGTCCAATGTCCTATATCTCTAACCCAAAATGGTCCAGTACTGTATTTCGAGCGTAAAAGGTGACAGAAAATTTATTCAAGTTTTCGTAGCGATTTAATTCTTGAGAGTCATTTCTAAGTTGCATAGATACGTATTGTAAAAAGTGTGTCGGACAAATTGAAACTCAAAAAGATAACATTGAAATCGAACCAAGCAATTTAAATTCCAATTTATTTTATAAAAAATAAACTGATATATATCGTAATAAAATTGTTCATTATAATTACGTGAACACAGTTCATATTCAAATATTCGCTTTACGCAATATGAAAAGCTTTGCCAAATTAAAATTGTGTCTGGTTGTCACGGCACAGTCACGAGTGAACTGTGTATTTAATTTTTTTAAAGACTGTTTTTTTGTCATAATGTAGGAATTTTTCATTTTGAAAAAAGCAAAATCTAATTCATCGTAAAGTTCAGATGAGAATTTAGGGTAGGAAAACGTTTTCTTCGTTTGTATTTAGAACTGTGCGCCGTACTATGCTCTTATGGAGCGGCTCATCTGAAGGAGTATCTAAGGGATCATACCTGGACTCAGGTATGCCATGGAGAGTTCGGGGCGTCCCCACATACATACAATTACGCTCATGATCCTAAAATGCAAAGCTACTAAGATCTGGCTTGTTAATACATTGGTTTTGGGCATATTTTTGTACGCTGCCGAGACGTGGACGTTGCGTGAAATCGAGAAGAAGAAAATAGATGCTTTAGAAATGTGGTGCTGGTGAAGAATGCTTGGAGTGTACTGGACAGAGTTTCTATGCTCCAAGCACTCGGTATCAAGCAGCGGCTATCTAAAATAGTTCTGGTATTTTAAAATAATTCGGACACGTCTCAAGACGTGATGCACAGTCTTTTGAGCGCCTCGTCGTGCAAGGCAGAGTAGAGGAAGATCACCCAAGCGATGGACCTATCAAATTAAGGCTGCAGTGGGCGGTCCCGTTTGCATGAGTGTACCAGGAATACCACAAACAGAGGAAGATGGCGGGACATCGTGAGGCGAGCAATATCAGCCCTCAAACCACCTACATAATAACCACGACCACTTTGTCAAAAATGACATGAAAGAGAAGAAGCAAGTCACGTCTGGCAGTATGGGCCATGCAGTACCCAAATAGTAGGTAGGCAGGCAGGTTGCCAGTCCGGATATCCCGGATAAAGCATTCCCACAATACAATACGCCGACGAATTGTCGCCGTCGTGGTAGAATGGTCAGTATAGCTGGCTATTTTATTTTGGGCTAGATAATTAGAGTGAGCGTAGAAAAAATATTTCGAATAACGATTCTTTTTTGTTTACGTTTATTTAAAAACCCTAGCCATAAAAAACATGTAAAATTTATTGGTTTTCAACACACCGATTAATTAATATTATTGTGTTCTCATCGTCTCTCGTGAAATCGTGTAATAATGATTTATATTGAGGTTTATTAAACAATATGTTCGAACTAATTTGAAAATATTATCAAGTCAATCAACTGTTAGAAATATTACATTATATCACGTAATGCCGATTATTATAAATGTTCAATAATTTTACGCTTCACATGCTAAGATACTATACGTAATAACCAATTTTGTACACTTTTATCTTTTTCTATTTCTTTAAGGAACAAAGTTATTAGTAAAACATAACTACCTATATGATAAAGATATTAAAGAGTGTGAATTTTAAAAGTTTAGTCATAATTTTTTCTTCGAATAAAAATGTATAAGTACGTGTTCGCTGAGTATTCGAGAACTAAATGGTTAAATTAAAATAAGTATGAATAAATTTTATTACAGACTATAGGATGTATACTGATAAAAGCTATTTCTTTCTAGCAATCCATATTAAATTTATACAGATTTGATAAAATTGACAATATTAGGTTCCTAAGTTATTCACGCACATATATTTCGCGGGATGCCGCTGGATTCAGGCAGCGCAGGGCTTATTGGGTTGGAGATCCTTGGTGGAGGTCCATGTCCAACAGTGGACTTCTCTCTGCTGATATATGATGATGACGATGATATGTTATGAAATATTTATTGAATTGAAAGTAACAATTTTGAAACGCATTATCTAAAAAATATTTTAAAACGTGAGATGAACGCGCACGCTCGGCTAAGTGAGACTAGTCTTAGTGTAAAAAAACCTAACTATTTTAGTCGCGTTATATTATTAGCACCCCTAGCACAAATCATGTCAATGTCGTCATACTCAATTTGTATTGAAAGCACAAATCATGTTTTCAATACAAATTGAGCTCATAGCGCGACTAAAGTAGTTTCGCTTTTTATTTTATTAGATGTTATTACAATACGCGATGTCGTAACTAAAATATTTATACCTTTTAGACATGTCATGCAACTTTTTAAGGAAGGCTATTGTGTATAGCCTGCCGAGTATTTCGACACCGTGTGACTTAGTATAAGGTCTAACTTTTTGTTCCTTTATTAGTTCAAGTATTGATCTAGTACATGTATATAATACCTCATTGTATAGTTTTAAGTTCGTTTGTTAGTATTTTCCCATTATTTATGTTGTAAAAAAGGTTCCTTTGAACATTATTGTCAGTTTAGTAACATGTATTGTTCATTAGTAGGTGCATATAACTCACCACTTAGGCGAGGATAATTAAAATTGGACACAGTTATGCAAAAAGGACCCAACAAACAAATACTTATTTTAAAAATATCTGATTTTAATCAAAACGCAACGAAACCAAAGAGGTGGTTGGATTGGATCTTAAAAAATTACATTAAGTCTGTAGGTATATGTAATAAAGCTATAAAAGTTCTTTTCCACTATGACTATTTAACGCCAACCGAAGAACTTTATAAAAACATAAAACTTATGAATATAAAACAAATACATTTATTTAAAACTTGCATATTAATATATAAGATTCTAAATGGTAGAATTCACTCAGAAATAAATTTTAAGAAAAATAGTCAATTCCAAAAGAAAAAACTTAGAAATTTTGATAACATTAACTTACCGTTTCCTAGAACAAGGTACGGGTCCCAAAATCTAATGTATGAAGGCGTCAAACTATACAACAAATTACCTTAAAATATTAAGGAGAGTGAATGTATTAATAGCTTCAAAAATAAACTTAAACTATATCTAGTAGAACATTAATAATTACAGCACTTACTGATGGCTATAGATATGTAATCGTATTTGTGAATGTGAGTTATTGAGTTTTCATATCATATCATTATATTTTGTGATATCTTTGAGTTGCATGCTCACTGTTTTGTTAATATATTGTATAAGTTATCTTAAGCTAAATATTGTCCAATAAGTGAAATGTAAATTTCTTGAGACAATAAATATTCTTTTCATCCCACCACCTCGGAAAGTGTAATTTTGCGCTTCGAAATCTGGCTGGAAAATTCTATTTTATTCGCTTGAGTGGCAAAGTAGATTTGAATTTAGAACATCACATATAATGAGTACTCAATATAATTGTAAATTCAAAACGTCATTAAACCTATTTAATGTAACCTCTATGGTGCCAAATTTATGATTAGAACTTTTTAAATTGTGAAAATAGTTATTTATTATACAAGAGTGGAAAGTTCCTTTTTAACCGCGTGCTCGATTTGGATGACCGAGCAAGCGAAGGATTCTAAAGTTGAATCACGAGCGCAGCGAGTGATTCTAAATTAGAATCCTGAGCGTCAGCGAGGGAAACAAACGAGCACAAGGTGAAAAATCTTTCCACTCGAGTGCAATACGTAACTTTTCATCCCACCTCAGCGAGGAAATGACAAAATGAAAAAGAATTTTTTCACAATTTAAAAAGTTCTAATCATAAATTTGGCACCATAGAGGTTACATTAAATAGGTTTAATGACGTTTTGAATTTACAATTATATTGAGTACTCATTATATGTGATGTTCTAAATTCAAATCTACTTTCCCACTCAAGCGAATAAAATAGAATTTTCCAGCCAGATTTCGAAGCGCAAAATTACACTTTCCGAGGTGGTGGGATGAAAAATTCTTTTTCATTTTGTCATTTCCTCGCTGAGGTGGGATGAAAAGTTACGTATTGCACTCGAGTGGAAAGATTTTTCACCTTGTGCTCGTTTGTTTCCCTCGCTGACGCTCAGGATTCTAATTTAGAATCACTCGCTGCGCTCGTGATTCAACTTTAGAATCCTTCGCTTGCTCGGTCATCCAAATCGAGCACGCGGTTAAAAAGGAACTTTCCACTCTTGTATAATAAATAACTATTAAATATAATTTAACAAGGTGCCGAGCTAAATGCTCTTAAGTGAAATTGAATTCTCGTTTTGATCATAAAATACGCAAAATTTGTTAGCAGATCTGCTTGATTTCGTGTTTTTACTTGAAGGGCCAGGATTAGGGTTGGCGCTATAAAATGTTGATATTGTGAGTACGATTTATTGAATGAATTTTCAGTTTATTGAATTTATTTAGTCGTTTTAATGCTCTTGATGTTTGATATTTTTGGAGTAAAATATATTCAATTAATAATTTTCTGTGTCACTTTTTAGCTATTATTTAATATTAGGTTCTGCCCGCGACTTCGTCTGCGCAGGATTAGTATAATAAATTATAGCCTAAATGTTATTCTTATGTATAAGCTAGGTTTATTATTGTAAAGTTTCATTTAAATCCATAAGGTAGTTTTTGCGTGAAAGAGTAACAAACACACATCCGTCCGTACAAACTGCTTAAATGTTTTTTAGGTTTTTAAAAATCTTTGCATAAAAATTTGTTATCAGCAAAATTATTTTCATATTATATGCAAACTATTAGCCCGGTTTTCCCGGTTGAATATACTCCTAATTACCTACAAAAGTTTTAGTAGATACTAGCTATGCATCAAAGTAAATAATTAACGGAACTTAAGTCTTAAGAGTTGTTATCTAAACGTTAAATATAGCCCTTTGCGAGCCTGTTACTGACGCGCCACCGAATTGATTGTCCAACTTTCCTACTGAATATTTTCTTAGGAAGAAATGAAGAAAGTTTCACCAACTTTTCAAAACAAGACTTGACTTTTTTATTGCGTCGAGTAAGTGGAATGGAATGGAAACTATTTTATACACATGGCTGGGTGGCCTCTTTTAATATAAATTATTACTGTGGGGTCTGTATGAACAGATATACTTGGATTTTAATTTAGAATACTAAATCAAGCGCCACAGCGCTTATCTTAATCCTTAACTATACTGTTTCCCTTTCTATAAATCGCTGGAATAAAAGGCGAAAATAAAGGACCGTCGTAATTCGTCTAACTTCGCCTTAATTAAATTCTAAGAATTTGATGGCCTGAATTTCGTTATTGAATTAAGTATTCATTTCAATTGTTTTTTTCAGAAGCTGAGCTTTTAAAGTGATCCCTAAAATAGACATAAATTAGCCGATCTTTTCTATAGAAAAAAAATAAAGAAGACAATCCTTAGAAAGTGTTCTTCTTCTTTTTGCCCTGCTTCCAGTTTATTTGCGGTCGGTGTAATGGCATAGTTTTATGGCCAGCAGCCTGCCTTATTTCCCTGCCTGAGTATCCCTCGTTTGGAATGATGTTGTGGGTGACTAAAAGTTAATTCATTCTTTCTTTTCTTCCTCCGACACCAAATGTCTCACCAAGTGCAGTAGTCATGCTGTCGACATACGCTGCCGGCCGCCTGCCTGACCTGCCCTTCTTGTGAACAGTTCATTTGTTCATATTTCCATTTATAATTTGACGACATAAGAGAATTGAAAAGTAAAGTAATCTAAGTATACATAATTAATATCTCTGCTCCGCTCTCTCTCTCCCGCTATTCGCTTTTAAATTTTGTATATGTATGCAAATAGTGTTTGGTTAGATACCAATTACTTATACACATGCCAGGGGACTTGTTCTGATTTATGTTTATTATTAATATACAACGGTCTCAGTAAAGACAGACGTATTTTGGGATAATTTAAGATTAAAACATGAGGTTTATGAATAAAAACACGTAAACAAAATGTTCAATCAGTTTGTAATTTATACGCCGTTCTGAAAATACAAATAGTCCTTTGATGAAATACTACGCGTAGGTTTTAAAACTCAAGACTTATTGAAGAAAAATCTGCAATAAACTGGAGTCTCTAGTTTATTGCAGATTTTTCAATTCATAAAGGACGTTCTTCGAAGAGTTTTCCAATAGTCACCTACTAAGGAGTACACCAAAGTGAAAGGACTTGAGCCCTTTTTTCAAGGAGAGATTAGAGGAAACACCTATTTATTTATTCAACTGGAAATTTAGTAGCGCAGTTTTTAACTTTTTTGCAACTACGTAACGTCTCAAAGAACGTTTTTACAGCGCTTCTTATAATTGGATGTACAGTGTAACGCTAACGTCTGAATGGGCTTATTTTTGCACAAAAAGTCATTATTTTTCAACAAACTTTAACGTCTGAGATTTTAATGACACTTTTGACTTTGACAATGGTTAGCGGCCGAATTATATTTTTTATTGGAGCGAAATTATGATATAATGTCATATGTTACAAGTATTTCGAAATGGTGAGAAAGACCTCTACCTCGTTCCCGCTTCACACATAACTTCTCCGTTCTGCTCAATCATTCCCACTGAAGCTAGGCAGAGACCAGACGGGTAAATAACAAAATTATATTCGTTGATTAAAGATCGTTGGACACTTATCAGCTGAGAACCGTATCGCCTCTTTTAACTATGAAAAAAAAAACGATGCGCTAAGGTCCATAGCCGTTCCGTAGCGTTCTTAGTAGAAAAGATGTGTTTCCTTTCTGCGGTGATAAGTGTGCTACGCCTTAAAACACATATAATCTCCTCTCCTCTCGTCTCCGCTTTGGTGGGAACCGTTTCCCATTAATACAGTTGAAAAGTGAAACAAAATCAACACTTCATAATTTTGTGTATCTCGAAAAACTAATAGTCGACGTAACATTATCGTACTGTGATTCAAAGCAATTAATTTATCTTTGTGGGATCATTGGTTAATGGGAACAAGTTGCTCACTGCCGAAGACCCAGTGAGTGATACAAGAAGCGTGAAAAGTGACGTGTATCGGCCGATAAGTCATTCAGTGATGGAAAATTGGATTGCTTGAATCCAAATAAGCAACGGCTTATGTATATTATATATTCACGATACTAAACGGCATAGCTTAAAAAAAGAAAATACATATTAAAAAATTGATTGTTTTCAATTAATAAATAAATAAGTTATTTAATATTAACATAACTCATATGAACTCAGTGTAGTATACAGGCTGATCCTGTATATCATGGATCAAACGTAACAAGATGATAGAGGGGGTCATTCCCAACAATCAATCCCTCTACAGTATGCCCGTAAATCGACAGTTATTGTTTTTTCATAAAAATACAGTTTTTAGTGTTTTCTTACTGCCAGAGAATTCTACTTACTTTTATCTATGTAGATAAAAGTAAAGATTAGGTGGCATGACTTGGGCTGAGGAGTTCATAAAATTGTTTCTAGTATTTATCATTTATTTCCACATGTCTTTTTCTAAAAGATACATATATACTTCTTTGAAAAACATGGATTTCTCTTAAGAAATATTATATCTAAAGATAGTTTTTTATGTTGAATAGGTTGGGCGTTTGACCACAATCACGTATGATGATGAGGCCTAAGGTGGTACACGCTCGCCTAGAAGATGCTTGTTCACTCTGGCCTTAAAGATGTCCAGATTATACTGATCCGGGAAAACAGACCTCGGCAAGGAGTTCCACTCCTTAGCTGTTCGCATAATAGAAGCGGAAGCAAACCGCTACGTGCGAGTGGGAGGAATGTCAACAACATAAGGGTGAAAGCCCTCGCCGCGCCTGGTCGTCCGGTGGTGGAAAGGGGCAGGGTTAATCAAGTTATGTAAAACTTCCACACCTCCCAAATGTAGCCGATAAAAGACCGAGAGGCTAGCCACACATATTAGGTGGTCAAGACTCTGGAGATAAGCCTCAACGAGTACGTCATTACGGATGAGTCTCTTTGTATTAGTTTACGATTTTTATAGTTAAACGTTATTAGTAGTATATGCAACTGTCATATAATACCCGTGTTATATGCAGTTGCATACACTACTTTATCTACACTCATACATAAATTCAAATAAAACAACAGAAAAGACAAATATTACGTTTTCCAAAACAAGTGCTTTTTTCTCATTTTCTATTTGAATATGCTTGTTCGCACCGTATTGGAAACACAGATTTGTTTATTTTTTACTAATTACCAAGCGCTCCGCCAGAACTGTCTAATCAGCAGGCTTATTCGCTATCTTTTTTTGACAGTTGAAAGTGATCATCACTGAGTGAATTACATATCCATTGCTCTTTTACACGACACGCTATTATGGCACTTGTCGTGTAAAACAGCAATGGATATGTAATTCACTCAGTGATGATCACTTTCAACTGTCAAAAAAAGTTAGCGAATAGCCCCCCAGAAGCGCCCCGCCCGCCCGCCGCCGTGACGCGTTATGCAGCGAACCAATAAGAGGGATTTCTTAACGCGACCAATCGAGCCATAGAATAATTACACACTAAAAACAATAACATGAGGGGGCTCGTCAATTTTCCATTTAATTATTTTAAATCCTAATTAACCTTTGTTTGTTTGTTCCCTTTCTGTAAAATTATTATTTTTTTATTTTTCTGGCAACAAACTATTTGTTGTGGCTTTTTGCAAATTATTAGGAGTCAAATTTTTTGTATGGGTTAGATCCCTTTGCCTTCCCGAGTATTTAAGAAAAATAACTGTATCATAATGAGTCGAACCCATTCACCTTTGATATCGTAATTCGAATATTATGACATGAGTGTAGATAAAATATTTTATAAGATAGTGTATGTTAATACCTTACCTATTTCTTCATGACCTGCTTATTTACAAATATCTATATATTGTCTTCTCAAAAAGAAGGAGCTATACTTAAAGTTTACTTGATGAAACTTAGAGCTCCAAATGAACTCATTAGTTGCAAGCAGAAAGCTAGCATTCACCACAGAATTGTTTTGTATTTTACCAAGCGTACGAAATGTATGTATAAATCTCATTGCATTAACATCTGGAAGTTTTGTAGTAAAACCAATAAACTTAAGAGACTTACAAAATAACACAAATGGAGATAACGTTTCCCTACCTCTAATTCTTATTCGATCTTTCTGATATAAGAATGTTTTCAACAATATGGAATAATTTTATTTTTGCGTTTACAAACGCGTAAATATTAATACTAGAAAAATGCACTGAAAAAACGACCTGCCTCAGGCGGGAATCAAACCCAGCATCTTCCGCAATCCAGGCGGCTGCGTTAACCACTACGCCACCGAGGCTCTGCTTTCGCTGTCGAAATTTGTCTGTGCTTGGTGCTTATGTTTTTATGGTAAACATTGTTTCATCAAATCTTTGAAATTTGCACTTCTAAAATACTTTAAAAGTATGCCAAATTTTGAAAAAAATAATTTAAAAAACACTCTTTAACGATAAATCGGTCATGATAATGAGCTAATAATTAATATAAAATGCACCTTTGCAAACGATTTCAATTGATAACATAGAAAATACTAAAAGACTTTGGCAATAAACTTTCCAATAAACAAATTTTAATGAAAAAATAATCTATTTCTAATTAGTGCCCGCTTGAACGTGCCCGAATACCGGACTCGTATTAAAGAAGAAATATTTTATGATTACGGCTGGCGCGATCGGCGTACAGATATCGGCCGATACCTTGCCATGAAACAGTTTTACGTGTTAAAATAAATTAGGATTCTTTTTAAATTGGTTTTCTTTTTTAAAAAGTTATAGAGCAAGGATTAGACGAGACGCGTCCGATAGTAATTGGGTACAGTGTATAGATGCTTGGAATACTAACGTTTTTATCCATAAATTAGGAGGGAATATAAATAATGTTGACAAAGTAAAAGTCAAATAAAAAGACTCTTCGTTATGTGTTTGCTGCTAAAAATGCTGTGTCTTTATTACCTTGTCTGATATGCGAGCATTTCGTATCTGCAGTATTTCATGACATATTCATTGGTACTGGCGGTCTGTTGTAATATTTCAAATTGTGAAATTAAAATTCCGGGACCGGCGAATACATTTTCTGATTCCTTCCAGTTGCTCGTTTATTAGCGTTTTCTTGAAGTCTCATTCTTGACTCTGGGATCTAACATGAGTTTCTTCAAGAAAGGCGTGAAAAGGTTCCTACAAGATCGGTTACACGCTTTTGGTAGTTCTGGTATTGGAAGTTTCCATAGCCTGCAGTGACTTCTTACCGTCAGAGGGATCGTATGCTTGATTGCCACCAATGATCATATTCCCACGCTGCGCCCAATTTATTTGCGGTCGCACCGACCCCATAAATAATGTAAATGCCTTGATATCGACCATACTGCTTAAGGATTTGGCATTCGATTTTTACGGCCACGAGCCTGACACCAACCCTTCTTGGGAACGACTACTATCTTCCGATAGCACCCGAAAGCACTAGATTAACGTACCTATACGAATACCGAACGCGCACTTTTGTGATTGCCGCTAATGTGGCATAAAAAAATCTAGATGGTCTCCTCATTGTTGTGCCTAAAATGTGTTGATGATTATTAGTACTAGATCTCAGTCAACTTGCGTGTTTGCGGACGGAGTTTAAATATATTTATTATAACCTCAAAATGTATAATTTGATCTTGAACTAGGGTCTTTTTCTCCAGTCGACGTTCAAGTCACTAAATGTAGTATGTTTATTAAAAGGCGAGGTCAGATTGATAAACAAAAACGCTCAATCAATCAGTCAAAAGTATCACAACACTAGTCGTGACGAATTGTTGATTAATAGAGTGTTGAACATGGAAAAAAGCGTGAAATTTGGTCCCAGTATTTGCTACTAAGCGTAAAGGCACAAAGGTTGTCAAAAGGCTTCCGGGCAGAAAGGTATTTGCGAAGGTTACTGCACTGCTTTTGAGCACGCAGTCACGTATTATGGGTCAGACTTGTTTGTATTTGACACATTTTTAATGTTTAACTTTTCCTTTTTTGTTCACCACAAAGGTAACACAGCTTGCTAACTTACACCCAGCAGTGGGAGAAGTGGTGCCCGTGACAGGTTTACGGTTTAAGTAAGCATGTGATATAGATCATCATACCGCTCCATTTGGGTTGTAGAGGCCTTAATTTACGCATATTTCAGTATTTTTTTTTACTTAAATACATGCGGAAGTTCCAGAAAATGAGATGTCAGAAAATCGTACTTTTTATGAAACGTACCCTCGGAAGATTGATATCAGCGATGAAGAATTTAAATATTATTTATGGAAATCTATTTTTTTATCAATGTGTTAGCTATCGTCAAACTATGATCCGATTAAATTCCATCCCAGGCTTTACTCAAGTGGGTGATTGAGTATGTGTTCTGATTCGGCGATATAGCGACGGCTCACAGTTATATCTCGCAATATAATGGGGTCAAGAATTTTACCAATTTGTTTAGTTTTCTCTTTAAAATTCTTGTACAAAACATCTAATAATTATTATTTCCTCACTCTATAGATCGCTTAGTGTTCAATCGTCTTATAAAGACGGAACTGCAAGTGAAATATAATAAAAGTAGAAGATATAAATAAAGTTTCGAAAAAACGACAGTTTTACTGATGTTTCTAAATAAGGAAGAGATCTTTTGAGGATATCTACCTCATTAAAATGAAATTGCGATGTACAAATCTTCATTCGATATCAATATATTTTCATCGAGCATTTCAACGACTAAGTATTTGGGTTGGTTTTAGCTGGAAAGGACCCGTGAATAGTTGACGAACTTCTATTTGGTATTAAATCTAAGTATTAGGGTATCTATTTATATAGATCCCTCAATAAATGTTCTTCCTTTTATTTACCCTGAGAATTCTCGCGTTATTTACACTGCTTAATTGAAACTTAACACGTTTTTCCTTTTGAATTTATCCGATGTCTCCCACTTAAATGACGTGACGTCTGATAATATTTATAAATCAATGTCTGACTTTTCACAATTTATTTGAAAACGAAATCTACGACAGTCAAATAACGCATGTGTGGTTGAGTTTCATTAGTTTGCATCCATACCTCAATCTAAACGCAAAATTCTCGGAAACTGGCGGTACGATTAAACAAACAGAGGTACTATTCCAATTTGTAGTGCAAGACCAATGCGCTTTGATGGATTACCATTCATATTTTTGTATATGCAAGTTGATGAAAGTGAAAATGTATTTAACCCGAGGAAATTACTTATTTAACCAATTTGAAAAGCGTATCGAAGACAAAAATAATACCTATTACTTTTATACTTGATTGAAGGCGTTGAAGCACAATAGTTGTATATAAAAATTCAAGTTTCAAGTTTGTATCCAAAAAACAGTTTATTTATACTGCTTCATTGAAGCATAATGCTTTTATATAAAAATTAGGTTCATAAATGTATGTGTCAAGTGGGTGTGTTGACTTGAATTCTTTACATCATTCTTTTAAGGCATTTGGGATTTACTACAAAATAAAACCTAAATAAATGCTTTGATAGGCGATCTCAAGACATAGGCCTAGTTTCTATACTAGGGATTCCAAGTGTTTTAGTTAGTATATAATTATTTTTGTACTGTCGTTACATTTGGATCGTATCAGTCACACAAGCCCCGAAATGCGCACCGTAAATATGAATTTTATCGCTTTTCTCTGTGTGTGTGTTACTCATGCACATGAAGTATGATTTTCTGTAAAAATATTTTAAAAGCGCTAGTCTTTTTTTTTGTATTAAATATGGACATTGGACAGTCTCTTCCGAGTTTATTGTTTCTTTGTCTTGTTATCTTATTTACTTAATAACTTTATAGACTTATCCGTTTGCTGTTCAAAGTCATACACAACAGTGTAAGACAATGCAATTTACGCTGAGGTGTTGAATAATTTTATGAGCATAAATACAACAATTACGATGTTATCAGTAGTATAGATGATTGATGTGTAGTTATCAGTGCAAATCATTATTATTGTAATTATGAATTGAGAACGCAATAATTATTTGTTGTACTTACCTAGTTATTAATTGATATTGAAAAAGTAAACTCATAGTAAACCTAATCGATTTACTTTGATCTCTATCGTCGTGTAAAAAGCGTCGGTGGCGTAGTCTCCCACCCGGGAGGCACTGGTTCGATCCCCGCCACGTACCAATGTGTTTTCAAATTTTGAATTCATATGTACGTTTAATCGACGCTTTTACGGTGAAGGAAAACATCGTGAGAAAACCTGCACACTCCTATGAAGAAATTCCTAGGTTGTGTCTGAAGTCGACCAACCCGCACTTGGCCAGCGTGGTTGACTAAGGCCTAATCGCCCCTAATGTGGGGTAGGCTCGAGCCCCTCGGTGGGGACATTATATGAGCTGTTGATGATGATTATGATCTGTATCGTGTTTTGTGTAACAACGTAACGGTTTCAGTTATTTATAAGCATATTGATTGATTGTAAACTTAGACAAAAGTAACCTTTTAGAAGATGTTTGAAAGCAACACTAGTGGAAGAAAAATTGAGAGGTAATGCCTATATAGGTACTTATTTTCATGGACATAAATTAATATAAAGCTACGGGATAATGAGTCTGGTACATAGAAAGTGCCGTGTGATGCCGGCAGAGTAGAATAGCATCACCCCATATCCTCCAATGGGTGTCGTACAAGGCGACTAATGGATCAGCAAAGGGGTATTGATCACCTTATACTCCGTCCACCAATCCGCATTGGGCAAACGTGGTGGACTACTGCCTAAACCTCCTTCGATGATAAGGAGAGGCCTTGTGTCCCAGCAGTGGGTTGAATTATAAAGGCTATTATGATGATGATGGCATAGAAAGTGATTAGCATGGATGCGGATAGGTATAAACTCATTCATAAAATCCTGGGTCATTTAAAAGAGGCGAGAAGAAGCACCTTGCAGGTCGCCAAGGCGAGGGTGGCTATCGCGGCGGTTTATCTCTCGCACTAGCTATCTTCGCATTTGGACTCCACTTCTACTTACCATCAGGTGGAATGGACTCATTTGATTGAGCTTTTTATAAAAGGTAGATCATGTGAAATATTATTACTTAATAAGGAAATGGTTGAGATGACGGCGGATCAAAAAGAGCGGAAACTTTTTTCTATAATGGTGCCAATTAATTAGTAGTTGTCGCATATACCACATTGCTATAAGTTTTGGAAAAGATTTATGGCTGGCCAACTGCCTGGCACCAGCGCTCCTTGGGAGTGTTGTTGTGGGTGGTTAAAGGTCACACTTATCAGGTCGTTACACGTGCTGCCTGCCTGCCGTGCCGTCTGGGAGGCCCGGGAACTATACATGAAGACATTATGAAGACTCCGAAGCTGCCTTTGCACCTTCACTTTGTCTGCTTACGATGACCAACCTGAAGACCGGTGCCGCTCAGTGGCTAGTTCGCGGGACTTTGCGAGCGACTGCGAGTGTCGCCCCGACCTACATCGACTCTGCCGTGTGTCTGGGGGCGGCTGCAAATATGGCCCGGTCGCTTCGTCTGCGCTTCGCAGCTTCACGAAGATACTTCCCTCGCGAGTGCACTCGTCGTCCGTTCATCCCCTCGTCCCTTTATACTACGGTCCTCCTACTCTCTTCATCCTCTCATCCCCCTTCCCTCTCGCACGCGTCGCTCCCCGTTGGGTGTTTTTCTATAAATATTTAGAATGTTTTTATATCCAAGTTTATTTGTTTATTAAATTAAATCTGTTATTTTTATTCTTCTTTTTAACTTGTAGTTCTAGAAACTCCGCAAACTCTCTCTCCCTCCTTTTTCTTCAAGCTGGCGTAACAGTTTTCTGTGCAAGAAAACTGTAACGCTACAGAACACTATCGCCTCGTCTTACCATGAAAAAGAAGCGATGCGCTACGATCCGTAGCCGTTTTGTAGACGCTGTTCTGTAGCGTAGTAAAAAAGAGGCGTTCCCTTTCCGATCTGATAAGTGTGCAAAGACCTTAACTCGCTGCACGAGTGATTCCATGGTGCGATGGTCTGACGAGGATTTAGAACCTCCCCCAGTCAACTTTTACGGGATGAGAAGTGTAGTCTTATTTTTTATTATTCTTCACTTTCGAGTTTTGAATAAAAAAAATACTTACCTACCTACTTTATTAAAATAACTTTAACTACCCTAATAAAATGCAGAGCAGGGCATGCTTATAAAAAGACTTTTAAGAATAAATCTAACTTTAATGATAGAAAAGATTCAGAGCATTCTAAAACTAAGTTCCAAGTTCCCTAGATTTCAAGGTCACGCGTGCCCCTCACGTTTGTACTAAGCAAATGTTTGCTCAGTCAGACCACACACCAACTAGAACGGCACCGAGCTGGACAGTTTTAGTAAATGTTTTGTTAAGACCTAGGCATATACGCGATGAGAATAACGAATCCTGGAAAAATGTAGATAAGCACGAATTACCGAAACAAAGAACTTGGTGAATCTTTATGGATTGACTGGAAATATGAATTAATATAATTTGGAAAAAGTAGTAGTACTTGTAGGTCACAAGGACAGGTATTTAGGTGTATGTTTTAGCGGGCGAACGCTCTACGTGGCTGGTCAAGATGCGGTGTTTCGCATGTTCTCACGGTAGAGCGCACATACTGCGGCCTGCCCGGCGCGAGTTCATGTTAAATAAAATAATAAATCCAGAGTAAACGATGGTGTAATTCAATGATTATTGTTATGTTAATATGACAGGAAAAACCTTATGTTATTAAATACAAATATTTGTCACATAGACTAAGCTGCCAGGGTGTTATATTATGAATCAAAAAGGTTTGGTCTAACACCTCCCCGTAATATGAGCACCCTGTATAAAATGCACTTTACGACAAAGTTGAACTAAATAAAAAGTTAAATCATATCTATCTAAGTAGGTACATAAGTACACTTCATTTTACAATAAAATAAAATTATAAAACATTAATTTGGAATACACATATTTACACACACACACCTTAAAATAATCAATCATAATCACTAACTAAACACTAAATCAATTATAACGTCAGTACCTACTTATTACAAATCTATGATGCCAATAACCTTTCCTTTTACACTAACCCTAAGTTCTTGACACATCTCACATGTTTAATATTTGGTAAAGATTTAGTGAGGACATCGGCGATCATATTACCAGTCGGAATATAGTCTAAAATTAGTTCATTACTGGTGATGGAATTACGAATAAAATGATATCTGACGTCTATATGTTTCGTGCGAGAGTGATGTGTGTTATTTTTTGTGAGATGTAACGCGCTTTGATTGTCACAATACACTGTGATATTCTTACTGTATTGGAAGATTTCTTTCACGAGCGACTTTAAATATATGGCCTCTTTGGTTGCTTCGCAAAGCGCCATATATTCTGCTTCAGTCGTTGACAAAGCCACCGTTCGCTGCTTCCGTGACTCCCAGGATATGGCTGAGCCACTTAAAAGAAATGCATACCCAGTAAATGATCGTCTATCAATAGGATTCGAGCCATAATCGGAGTCCGCATATCCTACTATATCATCGTCATTTTTAAAATATTTCAGTTTTTTATCTTTTGTTGCTTTGAGATAGCGTAACACTCGCTTAGCGGCTCTCCAATGTATGACACACGTGGCAGGCACCTGCTTCGTACCTTTTTGGAGATTTATGTTCCCGGCGTGGGTACCGATGTTCATTACTATAATCAGTCGAATTTGGTTCCTCCGTAGGTATTAGCTGAGAGTCAGCGTGTAATAGGGGTTCATCAGCACATTGAGAATCTTGAGATTCATCAGTAGCAAGGTAATCAGGAGTGCCAGATGATGAAGTAGTAGGAGGAGGAATAGAGACTTCTATCGTGGTTGTTGACGAACGGTCAGCGAGATCTGTAGGTTCAGACTTATAACCCTCAAATCTCTTGTCTTCCAAGAAAAATATATCTCTGGCTACAATAACACTCCTAGGTCTATTAGGATCAACTAAGCGGTATCCTTTGCAGTCAATAGGATATCCAACAAATATGCAAAGTTGAGTTTTTGCGTCTAATTTGGAGCGTTTTTCTTTGGGAATTAGAACATGTGCCAGACATCCAAAGACCTTTAAATGTGAGAGATTTACTGGTTTGTCTGACCAAAGTTCCTCAGGAATTTTATTATTTAAAGACTGAGTCGGGGAATGGTTTTTAAGATAGATGGCAGTACTTACGGCTTCACCCCAATAGGCTTTAGTGAGCTTACTATCTTGAAGCATGGAACGTGCTTTCTCTATAATTGTTCTATTGACTCGCTCAGCCAAACCATTTTGTTGTGGGTTGTATGGTACCGTCAGCTGATGAATGATGCCATTTTCCTTTAAAAAATTAGTCATTTTATAATTAACGAATTCAGACCCATTGTCTGAACGTATTGCCTTAATTTTTAAACCTGTCTGGTTTTCAACAAGATGCTTAAACTCGACAAACTTATTAAAGACTTCACTTTTTGTTTTTAATAAGTAACCAAAAGTTTTACGAGTATAATCGTCTGTAAAGGTAAGTAAGTAGAGAGAACCGCCCCATGATTGCGTACTCATTGGTCCACAGAGATCAGTATGAATTAATTCTAATTTATTAGTGGACCTACTTGCTGAGTTTTCGAAAGGCTTCTTTGACAGCTTACCTTGTAGACATGGCTCACATATTATTTGACTTAACTTGTCACAATAGTTAACACCAATATGCCTATTTTTTAGTATGTGTAAAGTATTATAATTTAAATGGCCAAGACGTCTGTGCCATAACAACGAGGTTTCGTTATTTTGTGTTATGTATGCTTGGCAGGGGGTGGAGGAATCTAACTTATACATGCCTTTGCAGTTAGATGCAGTGGCCAAAATAAAACCTGACACCTTACACCCTTCCTTCCTAATAATAGTTGCTCCCTTAGGAGAAAATACGACTACAAAACCTTTATTAACTAAATCCCTCACAGACAGTAAATTTGTAGAAAGTTGTGGTACATAAAGAACATCAGAAACCTTAACAAAATTTTCACAAATATTTACATAAACAGAACCCTTACCTTCACTATATATCACCTCTTTATTAGCGACAGTAATTGGCTTACGAAGTGGTATGTAGTCAACAAACCAATCTTTATAGCAACTCATATGGCTCGTGGCTCCTGAGTCAATGAACCAATCCTGGGATAGAGAAGGGGAATGGTGGTCTGTGAATGAATGAAACGATGATAAAAGTGTTAGGTCTGACGTATAATTAACAATATTTTCACCGATGCCCTCATTACTCCTGTTAGAGTTAAAGTTTCGTTTCCTGCATTTAGAAATGTGATGACCAGGTTTCTTACAATAAGCACATACTCTATTTGAAGAAGTGGTAAGAGCATTATTGCCAGCTGTTGAGATTTCTCGACGTTGATCTTCTTTTAGAAGAGTCGTGGAGATGAAATCTGATGTGATGACAGCGCCCGAATGTTCAATCGCCATGACCAGAGGTAAATATTCTTCTGTCAAACCAGCGAGCATCACTACACCAACGAATTCGTCTTCAACGGCCTTCCCGATTGCTGCGAGTTTTTGTTGCGTTTCCCGAATATCATTTATATAGGATTCTATGTTGGGATAGGAATCTAATTTGGCATTAAACATTTTCTTGAGCAACGAGAGGCGTCTGCTGAGACTGTTGTCTGCGTACTCTTTCTTGAGAGCTTGCCATGTTTGTTCTGCTGTACCACAGTTCATCACAACTGGAAAAATACTGTCTACCACATTAAGACAAATCTTAGATCTTGCCTTTTGATCTCGGCGATGGAATTCCTCTTGAGTAAACTTCTCAACACATAAAGATGGTTGGGAGACAAACTCCCACAAGTCTGCTTCAATTAGAGTCATTTGCATTGCGAAGCTCCACGAGTTGTAGTTGACTCTGCCGTTCAATTTACTAATAGAGCTTTGACTGTTATGATAACTTACGGACAAAGATGGGGCAGGGGTGGTTGAATTATCCATATTATAGCACTCTGGGCCCATAACCTGTTAAATAAAATAATAAATCCAGAGTAAACGATGGTGTAATTCAATGATTATTGTTATGTTAATATGACAGGAAAAACCTTATGTTATTAAATACAAATATTTGTCACATAGACTAAGCTGCCAGGGTGTTATATTATGAATCAAAAAGGTTTGGTCTAACAGTTCATGCGGTTTCATACAAAAATTGAAGTGCGGCCCGCAGCAAAATGCGTCCAGTCGCTATGAGTAGATTTGTCTAAGGGTTCAGTTAATTTTTGAATTTGATGCCCTTTTAGGTAAGCGACAGGCTGGAAACCTGTTGCTATATTTTGGCACTGCATGGCCCCCTAGCCATATTTACTGCATGATGTGGTTTTTGTGTAACCAAACGTCCAAATCTCTGTTCTTTTCTGAGATTATAGAATTAAACTTTATTTGCACGTCGACACAAATATCAAAGATTACATACAATTATTATGAGCACGATTGTGTCTATTTATATTATAGTGTGTGCGTGAGTGTGTGTGTCTGTAAGTGTTGATAAATTTCGGGACAACTTTTGGTTGAGATCAATATTGGTTTTGGCCGCTAATGAGTCAAAAATAAAAATCAAAAAGTTCTTTAATTAAAATGACTTAAGAGTAAGTGCTTTTAAATCTTACGTGGTCACTATCAATTAAATGTGAGAAAACGGGATTTATACCACGTACCTCTGTTTTTTGAATTATCCGATTTTCCGATATTCCGATATTTTTCAAAAAACAGAGGTACGTGGTATAAATCCCGTTTTCTCACATTTAATTGCTTTTAAATCGTCATAATGTCCCCATTATATAAATGAAATTATCTTTAAAAAATATTAAAGTAATAAAAAAATATAGATACGTCATTATAATTAGCTATTATACTATGTTTAATTATTATATTTAATTGTACAGAAAGAGTGTTGACAGTAACCCTCTAGCATATCAAATTTTTTGGCAGCCACTAGGAAGTCATCATACTATTGTCTAAATAATATACTTATGCTTATTACAAAACTGGAGGCTAAACGATCACTTTATATGACCTGCAAACATGCTACCATTACCTCGGTGATTTAATGAAACATTAAATCACCGAGGATATTTATTTAAACTAATTTAATTATGAAGAATTAAGTGGATAATGTGATTGCTATATTTAGCAAAGTCATGACTTTGCTTAAATTTTTGGTTCTTATATATTTAAATATATTTATTATTATATAAGGATATCTAAGTATTCTTATTGATTCTAGTTAATTTGGGCTAATCAAGTATTATTAAGACATTTTGTTACAGGCACTAGATAACGGAAAAATGTACCTTAATAATTTTTTTATATTTAAATATATAAATAATATAACTAACTATCAGTTAGTCAGTGTGTACGTTACCTCTGTAATAATGGAGAACGGAAATTAACGATTTACAAACGTTTCTTACCGTTTGTTATATCATTACCACCCAGTTGTTACCCATTGATTTAATCAAATACCTACATAAATCACCTTTGCCTCCTGCTTCGCGGATGAAATGCGGAGTTCGAAGGCTAATGAAGTGGATGTTCCGATGTTAATTAACAAAGTACGTTGTTAAAAGTTTCGCACATAGACAACGTAACAAAGGCATGAGCACAGACGGAACACTGATATAATCGCACATAAGTAACCATTCAACTCGGTGTAAATTACGTTCACGGTGTTGGGACAAACTTTTGATGTAAGGATAATTTATTTGTTACAAAAAACAGAACATTGTATCTTTATATTGTCACAGTAATTGTGTTTATGTTTCTTTTAAGATTTTTGGATGCAGAGAAAATAGTAAATAAAAATCTAATAATTAGTGTATAAAAATCTTACCTCTGTCTTTGTGTTTGAAGTCGTCCGAAACGGCTCGACTGATTTTTATGAAATGTTTGACGTGATAACGTCTTATTAATCGATGAACGCTGGCACGCACGACAAAGTGGCACGTTCAGTCTGACCCGAGCGTGCAAGCGAGAACGCGGAACAAGCGATAGAGAGACACGATCGGCCTAAGCTGTCGATTTGCGTATGACGTTACCAGGTAGGTACATACATATATCGTCCGTAAAACCAACTTTACAGACAACCAATTTTTTGTATATATTGATTTGGTAGGTATAAGAATAGGTGGTAAAGTATATTTTATACTGCAAGGTGTTTAAGGTGTCCCTGCCTTCAATTTTTTTTTACAATATTTTGTTGATTTAGCATCAAAAATACATACCCCTGTTTTTCAACCTTTCGGTTTGGGTTCGAATCCTGATAGCGAAAAATGTTTGTGTGATGAACACGAATATTCTTCGCTTCACGATGGAAGTTTTCTTAATCCCGGAATTTTCAACAGACGTAGATCCTGGTTTAATCACCTCTTATGGTGAGCGAATTTAACACAAGCTTTAGTAACATTTAAATTGAACACTAGTATCTACAGACCTATCGCACAGTCGGAACTTCTGTGTAAGATCGGCGGGCAAGTCAATAGACTACTGAGCAGGTTTAAAATAAAGAGTATACAAATTCATTCAGTTGATTTTTATATACGCAGGATATATAATATGCAGTGTACAAAGATACGTTCGACTGAAACTTTCTTCCGAATAATACATTTGTATATGTTTGGATACAAACCCATAAATGTATTTTCGTTTTTCCCTTCTGCACTCCGGAAGGTTATAGATAGCATTTTATGCGTAAAGATCCCTCAATTTACACCATGAGCTGTGTTAACATAATACCCGGCACTGTTATCATGATTTAGTGCTATAATAAACTGTATCATAACAGTAAAGTGAGTGGCGACCTTTATTGGTCACGATTTTAGAATGACACATTTGGCCCAGTGACCGTGTAAAGGTTTGGAAGTATCGTGATTTGGGCTCTACTACCGGGTGCATAGGGTCTGATCTACACAGGGTTTTAAAACAATACACGAAGGGAGTGCCTGACCCTAAGCATGATTAACAAAGACATTACGAACTTTATGGTATTTCGACAATTTTATATTGTCAATGAGATGTAAATCTCAACGGTTCTAAGAACTTGTAACTCGTATTGTTGAACGCAATATCATTTAATTATACAATTAATTATATATTTAAATAGAGTTTTTTATGCTATACATTTGGCAAACAAGTATAAAGCTAGTGATTAGCAGTAACCATAGCTTATGGTATGTGTCACTCCTGCGCACTAAATTTTCCTTTTTGATAGGGGCGCTAATAACGTTTTCCATAGAAATAGAACGAAGATAGTTATGTTTTTCATACAAAAAAAACTTACTCTACGAGTACCTGTGAAATCCAAGTTTATGATGGACCGTCCAGATAAGTTATGGACAGAATTTATCAGCAAGCGATGAAACAGACCCTTTTTGATTTGTTACTAAGTGAGCACGAACTTTGAAAAATGTAACTATAGTTACAGTGGACTGTTCTGGGGTATATGACATCTGTAACTATAGTTACAGTGGACGTTTGAGTGGATAATAACTATTATCTATACCTACTGCGTCCTTTAATAGTTGTCCATGAAAGGTTAATCAACTTTGTTATATTAATTTTTACTTTCATTTTAGGTAATTGCTAACGAATTAATTTTTAATTTATATTCCAAATTGAGCTTGTCGTATGGAAATTTTATAGTCAAGTTCGACGTGAAAATGGATGGTTCCTTTTATTATGATTTTGATTTAATCTTAGTTATAAAGTTCAACCTAAAATACATTTAATGTAATGACTATTTATTTATATCGTATTTGTACTTTCCAGTGAATCAATATCTAGTTCGAATACTAAGTAATTACATCATAAAACCCATTAGTTGCATGTCATTGAATTATTATGTTAACAGTTCCTGCTTATGTAAAAGTGAATTAGAGAATGGATTCCAATTATGTGTCAACATATTCACCTGTACTTATCATATATTCAAAGTAGCACCGTTATATGGTGTATTCAAGTAATATTAAGACTCAATTTAATCTCTATAACGAGCAGTTATTACGACATAGCGTTTAATTATAAATGCAATCTGCATATGAAAATAGAAAGTGAAAAGGAATATTGCAACTAGATCACAACCAAATATGAACGTTCGCACTAACGTCTCATTATGATTCTGACATATCTTTCATCTTTATGGATTTTTATTTATGTGTACCTAATAAAATTTTCAGTTAAATATTAAAAATTTAAATGGTGATTAGATATTGGATTTTTTCAATAATTCATCATTTCATTCATCATCATAATTCATCATTTAATTGAATATTTTTTTAAACTCTAACTGAACAACAGAGTAATAAACACTAACACAGCATTATAATTCCCGTGTCATAATGTTTATCCGGGATGAACTCCGAAACTAACAATTCGATTTTTTTAAATGTGTGTTTTGTTCTAACTTGAAGGTAGGATAGTTTTTACCTTGATAAGTCCTTTTTACTGCAAATTCAATGTTACCTATAGGACAGTAGGTTTAAATTTACCAGAGCAACGCGTGGCCGGGACAGCTAGTAATAATATAGAAAAATAACTGCATTTAAGTCTTATTTAAGTATATTTTATGCCTGATCGCATTAAATCAAAATCAATCAAAGTCAAATATCTACCTACCTACAATCTGAGACATTGTTTGTTTTACCACCGTAGTTCATAAATGTACTATTAATAGATTCTGGTATTTGGAAGTTAATACCTAGCTATTTCTTGAAATAGGTGTACTAGACTACGGCTATTTAATTCTATATTTCAGCGTAAGGCTTTTGTGGAATTCACATAACGAGAAGTTAGACAGCATAACAGAATACCACATTCATTACGTAGCAGAAAATTGTGTTGGATTTTCGCAGAATCATCGGATGTCTTCACCTCTAATTGGAAAATCACTTAGGAAAATCATAACATGATTTCCGAAAGCTGTCACTTGAGATAGTAAACTGAAATGTTTGGCGGGTGCGGGTAAATTAGGAGCTTGTCAAATTAAGAAGAGATTTTATTCATCAATTATGTTGACATTTGAAAATTTTATGAAATTTCTTCGATTGATTTTTTCATAATGTTTATACAATGGCTAGAAGCCACATTTTTTTCCTGGTTACAAAACCTCCATAAATGCAGTAATTATGAAATCTTGTTGATTATTGCTTTATTGAGAGGATCTACATATAAGGAGTTCCACACATAATTTAATGATGACGAAAGCATTTCACATATAAAATAGTTTGCAAGGACGAACATTTGATTCGTCAATTTTATTATGGTCTGACATTTAATATTTGAACAGATGTTTGCAATAATTTCAAAGCCAATTTAATAAAACCATCAGAAGCTCACGTTTATGCATTTTGATTTGAAAACAGCAAAATATGAATGGAAATGTTGATATTGAAAACAATCAAAATGTCAATGGTCTCCTAATATAGTTGTGATTATTATGGTTGTTAGCACGAATAGTTTCCAAATACAAATATTATTACGTAGGTAATGCAATTAATAATTCCATGCTGTGATATAATGATACTATAATTAACTGATTTTACTCGCATTGCGAGTGAGATGTCCGTAATAATTACTCATAATAAATATTAGTTACTGAACTTAATAGCGTCTTTAAAAACTTTTTTAAACGAGTGTCTATTATTCATTCTAAACATAAATATAGACTGCGCAAGCAATTTTATATAAATTTGTATTTTATTTTTGTTTTGTGAAAGCTAAGTAGCTTCCGCGTTCTATTTTAATTGTATGAAGGTATTAGATATTTATATAAGTTTAATTTTGATTTGATTACATCATAACAGCGGATAAATAATAGTAAAATCTTGTGTTGATGAGAGTCAAATGGTTTGAAGGTTGTTGGTGTATAACCCTGTATTGTTGGTAAAGCATAGCCGCGCCTGCCTCTGCCATTTCCGTGGCCTAATAGTTGGCTCACCGGAATTAGATGCAGAAGTCCCGAATTTGATCGCCAGGGGTGTACAAATTTATGCTGTTTGCCACCGAGTATAGCAGTTTAACACAAATCCTACGACTAATCGTAGGATTTGTGTTAATTTCGCTCGGCTAGCAACCAATTTTCAAAATCTGTCTCCACAAATACAGTTTTAACAGTATATTGTGTTAGAAAAATGCACTGAAAAAAATCGACTTGCCTCAGGCGGGATCGTCGATTTTTTTCAGTGCATTTTTCTAGTATTATATTTACGCGTTTGTAAACGCAAAAATAAAATTATTCCATAGTATATTGTGTTCCAATACTTAATGATAAGATAAGCAACCTCAGTGTTTGAGCTTCAGTTACTATCAGGCAAAGAAATTCTTGGGCTGTATGTGCCAAGAGCTTCCTAGCCAAAGATAATAAAGTAGTGGATTAGTCATTTGCATCTTAAGTACTTGCTTAATCATCATCATTTCATCCGAGAGACGCCCACTATTTAGACATGTCTAGGAAAAGGAAAAAAATATTAAAATCCGTCGGCTTAGGAAAACATAATCCTTGAACTTTACCCCCACAGACGATATTCGCTTGAGACATATTCTGACATAACAAGCATAAGGTATGTGGTTTACCAAAATTGTGCATAGCATTTTGTTTCGTAATTGGTCTATCGTACCTTCACATTACAAAATCCAGATTAATTTCTTTTATGCCACATGCACCTGACCAGAAAGTGGCATTTTACGAAAGCTTTTAGATAGTCTACCTGTTACTATTTTGACGCACTGCGTGGCCCATACTATCGGGTGTAGGTTTATACGTAGCCAGTTGCTACTTAAGGTTCTGTTCAACTCCCGTTGGGCTATTGTTGCGATTGTAGTCGTATAAGTGTAATGTTTAATCTACAAAGAGATATTCTTTCGTTCCAAAATTCTAGCATGTCAAATAAACGAATAAAACAAATACAGAAGTACCAATGAACAAACCGGATCTTAAATGAACTTCATGGTAAACAATAGATCATTGTACATTGAGCCCGCGAATAAATCTGTTAAGAAATGTATCCGTGAGTTGCTTTAACAGATAGCGTTGAATTTAATTTGAACACGTTGTTAAATATCTGTTTAATGAATGCGCTATTTTATATGACTTGATTCACGAATTTTATTTATATTGACCTGTACTTATTATTAACAAATTGTAAGCTGTTGAGTTGCTTTCGCCGTTTCTTCTTCGCCAGCATATAAAATAATTTAAGTTAAATAATTATTTTTGACGATAAAAGTAATTAAACCATTTTAAATAAATAATTTTTTGACTTTATTTTTTTGAAAATATTCATTCAGATTATGATTCAGCTAAATTTAAATACATATTTATTCCTATTAAGATTTTAATATAATTGATTTTTTAATTCTGCTATTTTAGTTCGCTCGGCACTCGTTCAGAGGCCGACAGCATTCTTAAATATTTCATTCCAAAAAGTTTTATAATTTTGCCAGTAAAATTAGTCTAGCTTGTGACATTATGTTAGAAACCTATTATTTAAAATTTATAAAATTTTATATAATATAAAAGTCGAAAGATTGACATTGAAAAATCATTAAATCAGAAATCTCTGCTCATTAATACTTATTATCTTTTTAGTTAAATTTGAACAATTGATTTTAGACTCTGTATTTTGAAAATATTCCAGTGAAATAAACAAAATAATTTTGAGGATATTACAAAATGTTATTATTACATTTTCCAGCGCATTTAATTAAAATTCTACCAAACGTTACGCGTGTAGCAATTAAAAAAGCTGTTAAAAATGTCCCATTTCCGGATATAAAACAGCAATAAAATCTCCATAACATCCTCTGGTAAATGCTTTTTTTTTTCATTTCACGCGCATTCTGCGTTTGCGTATTGCTGTAAATATAAAGATAAGCAATGACACGCAGATTCTCTCTTTATGAACTTGTCTCAACGTTTTCACATTGCACAAGTGCCGAGTAAAACTCGAAAGAAAAATTATTAGAACTACAACTTTCCTTTATTGTTCGTATGCAAAACGTCTTACACAATGATGTTATTGCGCTTGAACCGGCAATTACTGTTGAACCCGAATGTCAGTCTGTGGTTGCGATTTGAATGAAACGGTGCAGCGTTTTGTGTTGAGATACGGAAATGCTTGGTCATTACCTAATTGGTCATTAATTAATTGCAAGCTGCAGTAATCAACGAATACTGCAGCTTGCAACTTATGAGGATTGTACAAACCAAACCGAAAAAACCTATTTCTTATCAAAATATGATCTTTTATATTAAAATATCAATATTTTAAAAAGCGTCGATGGCGTAGTGCGTAAGAGCGTTGTCTCCCACCCGGAAGGCACCGGTTCGAACCCAACCACAATGTGTTTTCAAATTTTGAATTCATATGTACGTTTAATCGATGCTTTTACGGTGATGGAAGACATCGTGAGGAAATCTGCACACACCTAGCTATAGGTTGTGCGTGAAGTCGACCAACCCGCACTTCGCCAGCGTGGTTGACTAAGGCCTAAACGTCCCTAATGTGGAGTAGGCTCGAGCCCCTCGGTGGGGGTATTATATGAGCTGTCGATGATGATGATTTATCATATTTTAGAATGTATTTACCATAGTAAAAACATGTTGTACTAGGTGGTACGCCTACATGTAGGGTCGCCTGTGTAGGTATTACAATCTTTCCTATTTCAGCCGTGAAACAGTTTACTTTGTTTCGGATTGAAGGGAGAAGGTATATCATTTTAGGTCTCAGGATGACAACGCACCTGCAATACCAAGTGATTTTTTCCTTGTTATTGCAGGTGTCTATAGGCGAAGGTATCGACTTACCACCAGGTGGGCCGTCAGCTTCTTTGTCATCTGGTTGTATAAAAAAAAATGTCTGTACATACTTACATTTTCCTTTCTCAAAATTATTCTTTCTTTATATCTTTTTCTTTTTTCAAACATGCAGACATATGTCTTTTCTTTTTGTTAAAAACATTCTAATATACTTATTTATAAACATCGGATAAGAAATAGGGGTTAAACGTTTTCTCCGTTTGCTTGAGGATATGGCCACCAATCGGGACATACCTCGGGATATTTTGTTGACTCTTGAATATTTTATAATCCAAATTTAGAATTGAAAGTAGTTACTACATACAGAATGACCCCCGAAAACCTTAAAACATTTGCTCATTTATTGTAAAAATATACTCAGAACTAATAATTTTCAGATGTAAACATAACTAAAAATTTACCATTATTCCTTTTACTTACAATTAATTATCGATTTTGGTAGTTTTAAATCACGATCTATCGTTATTTTCATAATTTCATTCTAAATACATTTTACATTTTCATTCTAATTACAAACCATAGAAAAGCCATTAAGCTAAAAATTATTGTTTACACGACTTTTTGTTATCGATCAATTTCCAACAGGGTTTTGTTCGACGTAAAGCTGAATATAAAGCTATCGATTAATTTGCTACTAACTTAATATAAGTGAATTAAATTCCGTTCAACTTCGTTGGCACGTGGGAAAGGTTTACTGGCCACACTCAAGGCATAACAGAGCACAATGATTTATAAAGTTTATCCAGTTCCGTTAGAATTGTTCAAAGTAGCATAAAAATAGTAGATAAATAAAGATAGTAAAATAATTTATTTCTTAAAATAAAAAAATACACTGAAAAAAATTGACTTTTCCACGGCGGGAGCTTGTCCAGGTACAAGTGATTTTTTTAGTGTATTTTCTAATTTAAAAACATTTGCGTGTTTGTTAACGCAAAAATAATTCCATAATTTATTTCTTATCACAATAGGGACTCTTTGAACAAGATTACAGAAATTATATGATCTGCATTGTGAGAGAACGGTGCCTTATGTAGGTTTTCAAGGGAACCGGGACCATTTCATAAAAATCAGTTGGGCCGTTTCTAAAGAGTGCGACTACAAACACCGTGACACGAAATTTTTATTTAAGAGACGTATCAAATGATATTAAAATCTACGAAGCATAGATGAAATAAAAAGTAATTCCACACAAGCAATGCCGAGCCTTGTTGAAAGCTCCTTTGGTAATATATCGTTGTCTAATGTAAAAACCGTTATATCGCTAAGCTGTACTCTATTCAACAATAGTTTTTTTTTTAATCTCAGGAAAACACTTAGTTACTTAGTGTAATTGCCACAGTATTCCCATAGAATACCGTCCTGGTGTCTTCTCGATGTATAGAGGAAGTCACACTGTATCAACTTCAAAGACGCTTTTTGTAAAATGAATATTATGCAAATCGTTCTGATTAAGTTATTTTACACCTCTACGTCTAAATTCACACACACTACAATTCGATGCTGCAATTTAGGGCCTGTTTTATTAAATCCAGGTTCGAAGTTCCCATTATGATATTATTAGATAGAAGTATTTAAATGACAGATATTCCATACAAAACTTTCAATTTAACTGCCAGATATCTCTTACTCAGAACCTGTCAATCCGGCCGTTAGTAATGTAAGTATATATATATATATATATATATACTTATATTCTGTGACTGATTATACATATAAAGCGTTAAGATTTATATGTATGATCAGTCACAGAATTATCTCCAAATCACTTTCTAAATGTGTGGTAAGGTGAAGGAAGTAATTAGTATCTGTCGTAGGAGTAGTCGGGATTAACGTGTTCATGTATGAGTAGAAGGAGCACGAAGGAGCTCGAGTATACAAAATTTTGGTGACCCATCTACGCAAGACCAATTTAAAATTTGCTTTTCAAAACGACGCCAGAGCATAGTGTTTCTAAAAGCCAACAAAAATACCGCCTGCCAGATTGTAAGGATCCTCCGTAGCCTATAGACGACTATAACACTGAGGTGTCACGACAAACCGAGCTGTAGCAACCTCATTCAAAAACACCACCGAAACCTCAGCAACACCTAAAGACACAACGCTACTAAATTGTAGTTATTCGACTATGGTCTTCTGTAAGCTGGGAGTGCTGTCCTCTGGGCACTCCAAAGGAGCGGCTAAGACCTTTCAAAAATCTACTATACCATCAAATTCCAAATGAAGGGAAAGCTCACGAGGATGCTTCAGACAGTTGGCATTCACAGCAGTTCATCTCGACCGTTTCATTGTAGAGGTGTAAAAAATAATCAAATTGTCTTGATATAAATTTATCCAAAGAGATAAAATCTTCGGGACTAATTAGCAATATTCTCAAGGCTTTAGCAAATGCTTACAATTCTCGGCACCCACTTTGTAAGAACCGATTTATGGGTTCGACGTGACAGCAGTAATCGTTTACCTTCGCTCAATGTATTGCAGCCTTGTAAACAATAAGCTATTTGGGAAGGCGGCATTGTTATTTATATAACAATTTTGGACCTACTCAAACAGTAATTTTGATGCTAATTATTATACGTTAAAAACGTAACGTAACGTAACGTCTAAAGTTATTTTGAATCTGATGTAATGCAGGTTTTATGGTGTTGTGTTTCTGTTGGCGAGTAAGTTTGTCAAAGCTCCACGGGAAGGGCAGAGGGACTAGGGTTCACCAGGTTCCACCAGGCAGACCGAAATATCATAAAACAAAGTTAGTTAATGGCTGAAAAAATATATCCGAAAGATTGTTTGTATCAGGCACGCATGATTATCGCCACTAGCGAGAAGAGCAAAAAACATTTCCTATACAAATTGGGATCATAGCGCAACAAAAAAAGTTACGCTTCACACTATAAAACTTACACTAAGTTGTGTAAACTTTGTTGAAACTGCAAAACATTCTCAGATTTGTAAAGGTAGGCTGTAAACAAACATTGTAACTTCTTTAACTTAATTTGAAGCACAAAAACACCCGAAGGGGCAGCTTTGCCTGAACGCGTGAAAGGTTTTTAAATATCCTAATCATACTAAAAGCTCCGCGGAAGTTCCGTGGCAATTTGTACGAAGTGTCTTCGGGACTTTTCTTTGGCAGGGTCTGTTGGTAGATTTTTTATTTATGTAAGGTTGTTCAGTCATTCTCAAGACTTGATGTAAAGGACTATGATTACATTTAGGATATCAGATCATTTCATTGCGAAAGTGATAGGTACTAAGCAGTTGTAACTCTTCTTCCTTCTAGCCTGCTTCACATTTATGTATTTGGAGCTCACTTCAGGTCTTGTCCTTCCATTCATGTCTAATAAATGCTACCTCTATTATCCTTTCTTAATATTTCTCATAAAATCCATCTATGTCTACTGCGGTCTCCGATTTCCTCGACATTTAAGGCTATCACTCTCCTAGTCGTGTCTATACCATCCATACCATTGTTGCCGGGGAGGTCAAATGCATTTATGCATCGTCCCTGCGGGGTATTGCCAACCGCAGGGGGTATGTGGGACTTGAGGTAAATGCGTTCCCTCCATACCCACTAAACATCCTCCCCGGCCTGACCTTCAGTGCGCTGTTAAGGGACGGCTCGAGATCTGCGCACGTAAGCGCAACTACACCGAGACCATACCATCCATGCCAACCTAAACAATTCCCGTTCCGTTTATCTGTCACCGATACTACTTTCAAACTCCCTCTCATATCTTATTTTATCCATTCGTCTCTCCAGTCGACACATCAATCGTAATGTTCTTATCTCCGCTGCATGCAATTTCTGCATCTATTTTTATCTAGTCTATTCGGGATTCTTAATATTATTAATATTTGGGTACGATATTATCTCTTGATAGCGGGTGACCCATGACTGCGTATAAATATACATACACATTGACTATGTGTGATTAACAATATTTATTTATTTACTTTGGCACAGTTACAAGACAAAAACCAATTATAAAAAAGAATATTACAACAAAACACAAATAATTTTGTATCTCAATTACAACCACGCACAACTCTAATTATATTATTTTTGTATAATGCGGCTAGCTAGCCTTAAAACAAAATAGTAAATGGAATCAAAAAACATGTAATAACAATAATAGTAAAACGACAATTAATTTGCTATTTGTGCAAGTGCTCCTATGTTATCTTTAATTGGTTTTACAAATATCTTGGGGCTCTGACAAAACATAGCAAGCTTTTTACACAGAGAATTGTATAGTCTATACAGGGATGTAGCATAATAAGATATGCATTATATTCTACAAAAACTGTCAAAGCTTACCCGCTTTCGTAAGCTTAAAATGCTAATCAATGTAAAAACTTATTACCAAGAAATGGAAAGTCATTGTTCATGAATGACCATTGTGTATTACGCGCAAAGGCTTCGCGTAATGTTACAAGGTCACGTCGTGCAGTTTATGCTCCATTAACCGTGGCTGCCACAGAGTTGCGGCTATGACTGCGTGAGTTAATATTATTTAATGAAATTAAAAAAAGTTCATGTTTTCTATGAATTGAGATTTAAAGAAATAATTAAAAATATATGTTTTTCTTTTTATAGAATAGTACCAAATATGACTGGGCAGTCATCATCATCATTTCAGCGAGAGACGCCTACTGTTGGACAAAGGTCTCCCCTAAGGATCTCCGATCCGATGGGCAACGAATTAGGAATTGCCAGTCAGTCTTACGCCGCTCGCATCCAGTGGCTTTCCGCGACTTTATCTGATAGTTTAATTAATAGTACCATAATTGTAACCAGAAGTCAGTAGAATGCAAAATTGTTGTTTTTATTTTCCCAAGTAATACCTATTTTATTCATTTCCATTTTAATTTCTATCTCTGTTAGTGTCCCATCGCGTCCTCCCTGCCAACCACTCACCGAAACTTTTGCGCTGCCTAGATACAAAACGAATGTTGGTGGTAACGCCCTTTTGATTCGATGCTGTTCCGAATACAACGCTTTGAACAAAATGGACTCAAATGGGATGGATGTTTTCCATGACCCATTGTACAAATATTCATAAGCATTTAAAAATCAGAAAATTTTAAAAATTATGATAATAATTTAAATGTAAAACCAATTTTATTTTGTCTGTTTAGTTATTATTCTTTTTCTACTTTATTTTATAAATGCACTAAATTATTTCAGTGCATTTTTTGTGAAGGTTTAAAGAACCACTAGTAAATGTTGTGTACACCTGTAATAGGTAAATAAATAAATAAATCTCAAGTTAGCTTAGTTAACTCTTTCATCCAACCAAACGTTTCATTCTGTTGAAGTCTACTAAACTTAAGAGAGTACGGCGCGCAGGTCTCCATACAAATGGAGGGATAGGAAATTTTTTTCTCCAATTGTGTTATTTTGTATGAAAACCGTACTCACCGCACTATATTCTTAAATCCTAATTTCAGCGCATGAATTGAAATTGAAAATAACATAAATACTATATATTGCTATTTGTAATTTATTCTTTGGATGTGGCATCTAGACAAAAATAAAATACAATTTCTTTCTTATTGAAGTTGTAATTAAATTATTTTAATTTAATTATTAGTTTAATATTAGCAAAATAAAACTTCTTTAAATTAGTCGCAATTCTGTGACGTCGGATAATTGCTATCAATAAATTTGCTATCATCTTAATCACAGCTACGCTAATTATCTACATCAAATTACATGTGTATATTTAATAGGTTAACAATTATCAATTATCATATTACATACAATATTTTGTGTAACTGGACACTTCTACTAATTATTTGTAACAAACAAGAAAACTATTGACGATAACACAGGACTGCAAATACCGAACGTTAATTCGTTGATTTACATTGATCGATGACAGAATCTATTTACATTTCTGATTTCCCCTTCTTTGTTTTGGTCACAATTATAACCGGTCATACCCGAACAGAACCAGAACAGATAACATAAATCTGAATTCGATGTGATGATGAACCATTGATGTATTCGATGTTTCGGCGTCGATATTTTGATATTCGATTTACAGGATTCGATTTCGATGTTGCAGTTTTTTTTTTATTATAAAAAGATCAAGCAAATGACTCTATTCCACCTGATGGTAAGCAGAAGTAGAGTCCAAATGCGAAGATAGCTAGCGCGAGAGATAAACTGCCGCGCTAGCCACCCACGCCTTGCTGACCTGCAAGGTGCTTCTTCACGCCTCTTTTGAATGACCCAGGATTATAGGAAGGAGGGAACAGTTTTTCAAAAACTAATTAATAAAGGGTTCGATACCCAATTTGTATTCGGTTTGATTGGTGTTAGCCTAGCTCTACCAACATCTTATCAAAGTTTGTGGCATTAACAATAGCACAGCGTAAAAACATACAGTGGGTTTAGTACTCCGAGTTCAACGCTTTTCAAGTTGAGGAAAATGCGTCTACTGAACGAGTGTATGGCAGTTAGATGGGACCACCGCGCCCCTCTAATCTAGTGCCCGTTCGCTGACTATCAGAACTTGTATAATAATAATAATCATTTATTTCAAGTTTCAAAGATTCATATATTGTTAATTAATATTATATCCTAGGTGTTACGAAATAAAGTTTCTGCATGGGGCATGCAATCCCCAGCAGTGACTCATGAACGGACAATCATACCTAGTACTAATCATTTTCAGAATGCTGTTGGCGCTGCCCCGCACTCTGTGTACTAGTGAAGCGGCACGTTTACGTATTATTGTATAAAAACAATCCATATTCGCTACTGCAAACATGTGCGAAGCACTACAGTAGCGAGGCAACCCCATCAGCATTATTATTTGGACCCGGAGAGCTCCAATTGACCTCTTTGTATGTTTTTAGCATAGGCTGCATGTGTTAAAATGTAGTACAGGATACTTTAAATAATGTAAGTTTCTTTCACCTCAGAGGAGCAACTTGCAAACCTACGGGCTATCATATTTGCTCTTATCGATAGGGCTATCAATGGGGAATATCAATGTTGTCCCTAAGGTCAGTAATGAGCATATGGCCTAGGTATTTGCAACTGTCCACTACACTCAAGGGTGGTCCATTGTGATATAGATAGACTTATTGTGTTCCAACAGTTAGAAATAAGATAGTCCTTAGTAGGTAAAACATCCTTATCATTACTTAACATCAGGTAAGGTTTATAAATAAAAACGATACTACAAAAACATTCATTTAATTACAAAACAATATTATAAATAATCTAAAAACCTTAAGTGTAATATTTATTATATTCAACTGTATTAAATATATTATACAACATGTAAATTAAATAATCAAAAAAAATCTTTTATTTTAAGATAAATATTGAAATCAACTCCGAAGCCGATCCCAAACCACCTGTATTCAGGGTGTTGGTTATTTAATTTACATGTTGTATATGTATAAAATAACATTTTTTATGTATAATAATACATAATTACACATATAATATATTATAAACATATCTACAACGATATCATTCCTAATTCGTTGCATATCTATAATTATTTAAAAACCTTAAAATCGACATAATTCTACTAAACTCAATAATAAACCATAACGAAAGTCCACAAACTAACAAGCCGATTTAATTTGGCGTAGTCCGATAGCACCAAAAATAAAAATTAGCATCTCAAAGCCACGTCAAAGATAAAAAAGTACTTCCACTACATAGGACAGGTGCTAAAAGTCGAGTGACTAGTGACCAATCTCTCGTAACAAAATGTTCATCCCCATTCAATTTACCTACACAGTAAATTTAAGCTTCAGTTCTATATAGCTCATATTTCCGTAAACATGTATAACACTAAGCTTGTTGTAATAAACAAAACTTCCATGAAACCTCATGTCTATATCATGATTAATTTAGTTTTTTCTTTCCGTCAGTGATAATTTGCTGGTTCCACTCACGTCTCTCTTTGGACCTGTATTATGATGACAGATTACTTTCGCCTTAACGCTCGAGCTGTCAATAGAATAATTCTTGTTCGTAATGTTCTTATCTACAACCTTTGGTGAATTAAAGAAAAACAATTTACTTATTAGATATTCTCGAAACGGCTGTGTGACCAGGTAAACAACTCCCAAAATTGCGCCTTAGAAAAGTGTGTTGCCGTAATGGCAGTGTTAGTTAACAGCGGTATTGTAACTGTATTAATAATTTCCATACTTTACATTTCATTTGTCGAATCATGCATACCTACAGTAAATATACTCTCCGTGTTATAAAAAAAAAACCGACAAAGTGCGAGTCGGACTCATGCACGAGGGGTTCAGTACCATTATCTATAAAAAGACGGCAAAAAAAGAAGACAGAGGAAAAAAATAGAAAAAAAACGTTTGTTGTATGGCCCCCCTTAAATATTACTTTTAATTTAATTATTTATTTTTTAAGTAAATAATATAACTCAATATTTTGTGAATATTTGAAGCATCTCCCTGTTTCCTTTGTCAATATCGAGCAAAAACGAGCAAAAAAACTCACTTTTGTTGTATGGGAGCCCCCTTAAATACTTTTTTTTGTTTATTAGTATTTGTTGTTAAGCGACATCAAAATACATCATCTGTGTAAATGTCAACTCTCTAACTATCACGGTTCATGACTCAGGTTCATGAGATACAGCCTGGTGACAGACGGATGGACAGCGGAGTCTTAGGAATAGAAAGATTTATTTGAGAATATTCTGAGGAACGCCAATATTAAACAACTATATCTACACTATACAGGGTGTAAAATACATAAGCAGTCAAACGAGAACCACGTATTCTGCTCACCGTCATAACATTTTTCTTCCTTTAGACTATACATGGGAAATTGATAGTTACGATTTTATTGAAGGTCAAAGTCATAATTTTTTTTCTTATTTTTTTATGAAAACGTATTCTATACGTTATTTGTTAATTATTGTCCAAAGAAACATTATCATTTTTTTTAGTATTTCATAACAAAAAATGGCTTCAAAACGTTAGCGTTCAATGTATCTCACTCGATGCGCACGGACACTAACGAACGGGGCCGCCGTCAAGCAAAATTAACGCGGTTTTGCGAGTTGCGTGCGAGTTGAGCTCTTTTTTGAAACACCAAAAAATAAAAATCATTTCCCAGCAATATTTTTTTTGAAATATGTCTTATTTTGATGTATAGAATACGTGGTTTTCGTTTGACTGCTCATGTCTTTTACACCCAGTATACTCATAATATAAAGAGGAATAGTTATTTATTATACAAGAGTGGAAAGTTCCTTTTTAACCGCGTGCTCGATTTGGATGACCGAGCAAGCGAAGGATTCTAAAGTTGAATCACGAGCGCAGCGAGTGATTCTAAATTAGAATCCTGAGCGTCAGCGAGGGAAACAAACGAGCACAAGGTGAAAAATCTTTCCACTCGAGTGCAATACGTAACTTTTCATCCCACCTCAGCGAGGAAATGACAAAATAATCTTCATTCTAATCATAAATTTGGCACCATAGAGGTTACATTAAATAGGTTTAATGACGTTTTGAATTTACAATTATATTGAGTACTCATTATATGTGATGTTCTAAATTCAAATCTACTTTGCCGCTCAAGCGAATAAAATAGAATTTTCCAGCCAGATTTCGAAGCGCAAAATTACACTTTCCGAGGTGGTGGGATGAAAAGATTTTTGTGTTTGTAACAAATAAACTCAAAACCTACTGGACCGATTTCAATCCTTCTTTCATATTTAGAATGCTTTAAGAATTATTCCTGATTAACATAGGCTATATATTATTTATAAAAATATATTTTAATTTAAAACTCCACGCATACGAAGTCGCGGGCGGTGCGTTAGTATTAAACAAAAATAAAAAGAAAACAAGAAAAATCCTGTACATAAATTTGGTAAGTATGTAGTTTAACAAAAACAACCAAAATAGATCATAAAGAAATTCAATATTACTAATAAATTACATTTAGTAATATTTGTATATTTACGATGCTAAATAAAATACTCAATAAATCTTCGTTTACTTACATCGTTAATTTTATTAGCCGTCAATGCTTTTACAAAATCGAAGTCGTCTAAGCTTTATCATCGAAATATTGAAAATAACGTATTCACGTAAACACCACTCCATCAACTTTAAATTGCTTGCATTATGTATTCTATACGTCCCTTCTCTGAAGGATTTATCGCCATCAGAATAACAAATAGCCTCACTTGTCACTGATTAAAATGATAATTGTAACAGTCAAAGGGTACAATCTAATATATTATCTAATATATAAAATTCTCGTGTCGCGGTGTTTGTGGTTAAACTCCTCCGAAACGGCTTTCCCGATTCTCATTAAATTTTGTGTGCAGATTGGGTAGGTCTGAGAATCGGACAATATCTATTTTTTATCCCCCTAAATGTTAAGGGTAATCCACCCTAATTTTTTTTTTAAATTTTTGGACGAAATTTTTTTATTATGTGGCATTAAAAAATACATACAACCCTAAATTTTTACTTTTTTATCACCAACCCCTATTTTTTTATAGTTATTTTAGTAATTTAATCATTTTTGTAAGGCAAAATAACAAGAACACAAGGTTGAACCTTGTTTGAAGCGTTGAAATTAATCATGATATAGACATGAGGTTTCATGGAAGTTTTGTTTATTACAACAAGCTTAGTGTTATATAAATAGTGTTATACATGTTTACGGAAATATGAGCTATATAGAACTGAAGCTTAAATTTACTGTGTAGGTAAATTGAATGGGAATGAACATTTTGTTACGAGAGATTGGTCACTAGTCACTCGTCTTTTAGCACCTGTCCTATGTAGTGGAAGTACTTTTTTATCTTTGACGTGGCTTTGAGATGCTAATTTTTATTTTTGGTGCTATCGGACTACGCCAAATTAAATCGGCTTGTTAGTTTGTGGACTTTCGTTATGGTTTATTATTGAGTTTGGTAGAATTATGTCGATTTTAAGGTTTTTAAATAATTATAGATATGCAACGAATTAGGAATGATATCGTTGTAGGTATGTTTATAATATATTATATGTGTAATTATGTATTATTATACATAAAAAATGTTATTTTATACATATACAACATGTAAATTAAATAACCAACACCCTGAATACAGGTGGTTTGGGATCGGCTTCGGAGTTGATTTCAATATTTATCTTAAAATAAAAGATTTTTTTTGATTATTTAATTTACATGTTGTATAATATATTTAATACAGTTGAATATAATAAATATTACACTTAAGGTTTTTAGATTATTTATAATATTGTTTTGTAATTAAATGAATGTTTTTGTAGTATCGTTTTTATTTATAAACCTTACCTGATGTTAAGTAATGATAAGGATGTTTTACCTACTAAGGACTATCTTATTTCTAACTGTTGGAACACAATAAGTCTATCTATATCACAATGGACCACCCTTGAGTGTAGTGGACAGTTGCAAATACCTAGGCCATATGCTCATTACTGACCTTAGGGACAACATTGATATTCCCCATTGATAGCCCTATCGATAAGAGCAAATATGATAGCCCGTAGGTTTGCAAGTTGCTCCTCTGAGGTGAAAGAAACTTACATTATTTAAAGTATCCTGTACTACATTTTAACACATGCAGCCTATGCTAAAAACATACAAAGAGGTCAATTGGAGCTCTCCGGGTCCAATATAATAATGCTTTCAAAATGCTGATGGGGTTGCCTCGCTACTGTAGTGCTTCGCACATGTTTGCAGTAGCGAATATGGATTGTTTTTTTTTACAATGATACTATAATATAATAAAGGTGCCGCTTCACTAGTACACGCAGATTATGGAGCAGCGCCAACAGCATTCTGAAAATGATTAGTAGGTACTAGGTATGATTGCCCGTTCATGAGTCACTGCTAGGGATTGCATGCCCCATGCAGAAACTTTATTTACTAACACCTAGGATATAAGATTAACTAGCAATATGTGAGTCTGTGAAACTTGAAATAAATGATTATTATTATTATTATACAGTTCTGATAGTCAGCGAACGGGTATTAGACTAGAGGGGCGCGGTGGTCCCATCTAACTGCCATACACTCGTTCGGTAGACGCATTTTCCTCAACTTGAAAAGCGTTGAACTCGGAGTACTAAACCCACTGTATGTTTTTACGCTGTGCTAAGTTACGAGGCTAACATCAATCAAACCGAATACAAATTGGGTATCGAACCCTTTATTAATTAGTTATTGATAAATAAATTCAAAGTGAGCATCGAAGTGAAAGGGAGCTCGAGAATGGCTATAACCATTTATAGATATAAGTACAGCATGACACAAGCTCTTTATCCCAAGGGTCGCTTAACCCGGGGCTCCAGCTTACCTGAGAGTCACATCTGGCAGTATGCACCATGCAGTGAATTCAAATACTGACAAGTTGCGAGCCTGTCGCCTACATAAAAGTTGAAACAAATCGACAACGTAACAATCCCTCAGTAAACAAACAAACAAAGGCCAACCACCAGGACAGATGTTACACCCAGTCATTTCAGCAGTCCAGGTTAATACCTACCTTGCAAGTATTGAGCCTACAACTGTTGACATTATTAAGTGTCAGGCCATTTGCGGAAACCAATTGTACGTCGCAATCAATTCTCAACTGAGATTTATGGGAGTTTGTAGGATCTTAACCGACTTTTCCTCCTGCGGGGCTTTGAAAAATTTATATTTGTATACGGTTAGGGAATTTATGGAAGGAATCGTTAGGCAGATAGGGAAAAGGCTCTGCCACTTTCGGGAGGATCATATAAAGATGGATGGATGTCCCTTATAAGCAACCTTTTTAGATGTCTTTTTTTAAATACTTTTACTTCGTGAACCTGTAATGTGTATTATATACCTGATATCATTGTAAATATTATTTATACCTGATATCATTGTACATGTTATTTATACCTAATATCATTGTAAATGTTATTTATACCTGATAATTGAATTAAAATGTTATTACTTGATAGAGGGAACACATGGCCAAGTTGAAGATGGAACTAGCTTAAACTCTTTATGTTATCACAAACTGTTATGTAACTATAAATACCTTCACGCTATTAATATATTTTAGGCCGAGAAGATTCATCACTATCCAATTCCTTTATTGAAGCCATCTCTCATTTATCCTCAAAGATGAACTGCATTTACGAGGTACAATTACACGAATTAAATAAAATTGAATTTCGGCACCGAATGGTTAAACGAATTACCGTTGTTGATGAATGTTTCGCCGAGAAATCTCTATCAATTTGTATCAATTAGTTTGAATTATCGAACGGAGAAGTTATTATTTGTAGGTCATTTTTAATTATATATACGACATAAGATCTAATACTCCCAATAGGAGTTGAGCAGAGTCTCATATAACATTTCGTTACACATAAAGTCACATCTGGCAGTATGGACCATGCAGTGCCTGCAAATAGAGACAGGTTGCTAGGCTGTCGTCTACATAATAGTCTCAAACATATCGTTAGAAATGAATATATCTTAATTGCATATAAAATCAATTAAATTGGTTTGTTAATTGGTTTTGGTTTGCAACCGTTATAGTCATTGATTTGAGTCATCAAACAGCCTTTATAATTGGACCCACTGCTGGGACACAAGGCCTCTCCTTGTCATCGAAGGAGGTTTAGGCAGTAGTCCACCACGCTTGCCAAATGCGGATTGGTGGACGGAGTATAAGGTGATCTATACTCCTTTGCTGATCCATTAGTCGCCTTCTACGACACCCATTGGGGGATATATGGGTTATGCTATTCTACTCTGCCGGCATCACACAGCTAATTGATGTGAGTGGCACATAGAAATTAATATTTTTGTTCAGTACGTGATTTGTTATAGGTAGTCAAACATTGAAGCTCCTAGGTTTGGCTAGTCAAACCTCAGGTCTGGCATAGCGTCTTAGTCAAAGTACAGACCAATAGCATTTTTCTACGTTTGACTAACGAATTTTGAGCTAGTCCGAGAAGTGACTACTTTGATCAGTCAAATGTCGAAACTGAAATTGTTGAGATCGGAGTTTGACCAGTCAGACTTTGTAATGTAATAATTGGACACTAGAGAGAATAAAAAGTACTACTTGTATTGACTATTATGACCAAGCGGGTCGACCTGTGAGTGAGAGTAATAAAGGTGATACACATTGATTTGTTTATGTAAATGTCAGCTTCGATTGGTCATAAAAAATAACCCTTTACCTAACTGTCAATTTACCCACAAATATTTCTTTTCATTCCAAAGGTTGTTGTACAGCGCTTTGCCAGACCTGAGGTTTGACTAGCCAAACGTAGGAGAACCAGAGCTTCGATGTTTGACTATAACATATACAACATGTAAACTAAATAATCAACACCCTGAATACAGGTGGTTTGGGTTCGGCTTCCGAGTTGATGTCAATGATTTTTTTTTGAAAAAAAAAACGATTTTCTTTTGAAAAAAAACAAAAAGTACCCAGAAAATGTTGTACAATATTTTCTGGGTACATTTTTTTTTTAAATGGCAAAAAAGAAATTATTGAAATCAACTCGGAAGCCGATCCCAAACCACCTGTATTCAGGGTGTTGGTTATTTAGTTTACATGTTGTATAGGTACCTGATGATTGTTTTTTCATGGTCGTAATCATAAACCGTTTTAGTCAGTTTTCCTTTATTTATTTATTGCAGTAAGCAGGTACCTATGTACTTACAGATTTATTGTGTAATTAAGGCGAAGATTTTTGGAAGCTGTAGGAGAGAGTATCAGCTGCTTCTTGTGACGACACAGACCCGATACAGAGTTTAATATTTTTTATCTCTCCTTGATTTGAAATAGTTTGGTTACTAAAGCAAGTAATATAATACTCTGTGAATAGTGAAAACAAAAATCTAAATGTACTAAAATCGTAAAAACCTGGTATAAATTGCGTACAGGTAATTTCGTTGCGTATCTCATAACACAAAATCCCTTTGGCCTTTAGTACCCATCTTCTTCTCTTTCGTGTCACTCTTGACAGAGTGGTCGTGGTCAACATGTAGGTGGTTTGGGGGCTGATGTTGCTCGCCTCACGATGTCCCACCATCTTTCTCTGCTTGTGGTATTCCTGGTACACTCATGCAAGGGACCGCCCACCGCAGCCTTAATTTGATCGGTCCATCGCATGGGTGACCTTCCTCGAGGTCTAGTGCCCTCCACTCTGCCTTGCACAACGAGGCGCTCAATGGACTGTGCATCACGTCTCGAGACGTGTCCGAAGTATTTTAAAATACGAGTCTGAACTATATTAGATAGCCGCTGTTTGATACCGAGTTCTTGGAGTATGGATATGTTGGTACGAAATTCAGTCCAGGACACTCCAAGCATTCTTCTCCAGCACCACATTTCTAGAGCATCTATCTTCTTCTTCTCGATTTCACGCAACGTCCACGTCTCGGCAGCGTACAAAAATATGGGAAAAACCAATGTATTAACAAGCCGGATCTTAGTGGCTTTGGTAAGATTCCTGTTCTTCCATACTTTCTTCAGCTTGTCCATTCCCGTCCTTGCTATTGCCATACGCCTTTTTACCTCGTCCATGCACCCACCACTGTTTGAGATCAAAGCTCCAAGGTAAACATATGATTGGACAACGTCGCAGTTCGCAATTTTAGTAATTTCTGGCGAGTTGTGATTAGGACGGTCCACGATCATTATTTTGGTCTTAGTGCGATTAATCTTTAACCCAAACTCAAGGCTCACTCGCTCCATCCTAAGAAGCAGTTCCTTCATATGGCTTTCGCTTGTCGCAAACAGGGTGGTGTCGTCAGCGTAACGAAGATTTGCGACTTTATAGCCACCAATCGCAATACCATCCGTCCAGTCTTCCAAGGCGATACGCATGATAAGTTCAGTGTACACGTTAAAAAGCAAAGGTGATATTATGCAACCCTGGCGGACACCTGCACTGGGGTGAAAATTGCCTGAGAATACGTCATCGGTTCGAACTGACGCTGAACCTGTCTCATAGAGTTGTCTCAGAAGGTGTACCAGGTGTTTCGGCGTCCCCATTTTCAGTATAGTGTCCCACAGCCTTGGCCACTTCACAGAGTCAAACGCTTTACTGAAGTCAACGAAGCAAATGTATGCGGGTATACAAAATTCTCGAGCTTTTTCAATAATCTGGCGAACAATCAATATCTGCTCCCGAGTACCTTTTCCCTTTACAAAGCCAGCCTGCTCTGGTGCGATCTCCCTAGAAAGACAAGCCCTCAGTCGTTCGTTGAGAATATGTAACAATATTTTGCTGGCATGTGAGATAAGTGCAATAAGGCGATAGTTACTACATATCTTAGTGGAACCTTTTTTATACATGGGAGCAAAGATTGTATGACTCCAATCCGAAGGCCACACACCTGTATGCCATACTTTATTACAGATAGCGTGGAAAATATTGATTCCGTGCTCACCCAAGGCCCTTATGCTCTCAATGGGGATCGCATCACGCCCAGTAGCTTTACCATTCTTTAGATGTATGATGGCCGCTCTTACTTCTGACCTCAGTATGTCCGGTTCCAATTCATCAATATCTGGGTCTGTATCAGGGTAGTCCTGTGACTGAGGGTCGTGGAACAGCGACTGGCAGTAAGTCTTCCAGGTCTCAGAAATTTGGTTCAGTTCTGTTACTACGACCCCATCGTGATCTTCAATGGCCCAGGTCCTAGAAGTAAGCGATTTGGTTATGCAACGGATCTTATTGTAAAGGTCACGCGACTCGCAACGCCCCGAATGCACCTCTATTTCCTCACAAATCTTTTGGTAGTAGGCGTTTTGATCTTTCCTGCATCCTGATTGAATTTGTGCAGACACTCTGTTCAGCTCTTGGACGTTTGCACCTCTCGCTTTCTTGGCACGTCTTTCCTCAACCAAAGCAAAAGTACGAGAAGTCAACCAGTGCTGTCTTTTTCGATTCCTTTTTGTTGGTGAGGTTGTAGCAGATATCACGTTTTTGATAAATGTTTTTGCTCTATTCCAAAGCACCTCTGTTGAGTCGTCAAGGCTACCCTCTGACCATTTTGTCCAATTCTGCTCTATCGCTGCCTTAAGCTTAGTACTATCCTCGACCTCAAGTCTACCCTTCTTTTCTGTAGTCCTAGTTGCTGTTAATTTCAGTTTCACTTTTGAGATTAGTAGTTGATGGTCGGTTCCACAGTCTGCTCCCGGCAACGTGTGGGCATTCTGAACCGATGTTCTCCACCGTGATCGGATTAAGATGTAATCTATTTGGTTCCGATGTCGTCCATCTGGCGATGTCCACGTATATAATCTACGCGGGTGATGTTGGAACCAACTATTGACCAGAACAAAGTTGTTTTCACTCGCAAACTGTATCAGACGGTCGCCTCTCTCGTTCCGTGTCCCCAATCCTAACCTTCCCACGCAATCGCTTAATTGTGATGAATTGTCGCCAATTTTCGCATTGAAATCACCTAAAATCATGAGCAATTCTCTGTTTGGAACTTTTGCAATAGTGGTCTCAAGCTGAGCATAGAAATTTTCCAGAATGTCGTCACTGGCGGTGCTAGTGGGGGCGTATATCTGTATGAGGTTAAGGGTTACAGGTGATGATTTCAGTTTTATACTTATTATCCGATCGCTGACTGGTTCATACCCGATCACGCAGTTCCTTAGATGTTTTGGTATGAGAAATGCTACACCGTTTCTACTGACGCTGTCGTTGCCCGAATGGTAGATAATGTATGAATCAGTGACGAAATGGCCGTTGTTCTTCCAATGAGTTTCACTGAGCCCACAGATACTCAGGTTACATCTGGTGATTTCTTTTTCCAGAATGGCGAGTTTTCCTGGACAAAGTAAGCCTCTTATATTCCATGTGCCTATCATTTGCATTTGACGCAGTTTAACAGTGCCTCCAGTAGTACTATTTCCATGGCAAGCCTGGTTACCCACTTCTCCATGGCCGGTAGTCCATTTCCCACCGTGTGTCCCGGACACAGCACGGCGCCGGTTGCTAAGCGGTTCGCATGGCGATCGTGTTCTCTTACGTAATACTTCCATGTTGACTGTCTTGGGAATATAGTTGCAGTGGTTTCCCCTTGCCTTCTGCACCAGTCTGTTTAGGTTTAATCCAAGGCTGCTGAAACCTTATGGGTGTTTCGGTTTTTAGGCGCCGAATACTCGCCTTTTGCCCTTCTCCTGTCTGCTACTGCGCCTGGAGGCATTGAGAATAATGTGACACTCGTTAATAGGCGCAGCATTGTCCGGGGAGCACGACGTGGACGTAGGCAGATCGGACTTGCTGATGGTGCCCCTTTGAAACCTCGTCACACAGGTGTAGCACTGGCATTTCTCAGTATTTCGAGAGAGTTGACTATCCCATATTATAGCCAGCTCCACCGAGACCGTCATCAGCTTCGACTGTATATTCATGGTTACATACATACAGTGTCAGGCGAACCTGACCTCCCCGTACCCATCTTAGCTTACCTGAAAGTGACGTATTAATTTCGTCTCATCTCGTAAGTATGTGAGACTTTATTCGTCGTCTACTCGTTCTGTAGGTACTTAAGTGGATATGTTATTTGCATATCAGATAGCTAATAAGATTCTTGGCAATCTAATAAAGTAGACCCTTATAAAAATAAAGGGCTATTTTTGGGAGTCAATTATATTACACTTTCTATATTAAGCTCCAACCTGTATGTTTTGCACGTTGTGACGTCACTTTGAACTAATTCTTAATATTAAAATCGATAATTATTCAAAACCGTAAGTAGTTTAAATTGTTTTAATTACAAATTACTAGTTTTAAAATACTTTTATCGACTTCCACAATTTACGAATACTCTCGCTGATGAGTGCCTCCAAATAGTGACTGGCAGATTCAGCCAGAAGTCTTAATAACTTTTTGTGTAACTAAAGCTCTTCATAATTTTTATTTTTATATTAGAGTTATGAGTGTGACTGACTGTATACATATATGTGATGCAACGTATAAAACGTCGGTTGTTGAAGCATTCGCATTGATTATGTTTCAATTCACCCGCTGAATAGTCTTTGAGTTCACCTTTGATCTGTTCCAGAAAGAATATTAGAAATGTGATGGAATATTTTTGTGTTATTCTAATAAATCGCTCTGATTTGGCAGTTATATTTTTAGATTCGTATTTACGTCTTCGGTTGCTTTCATATATAATTTGAGCAATTCTGTTAATCTTGTAAATACACATCAGTTTCGTTCAGATATTCTGATTTTATCCTTTAATAGCAAAGTAGACAAATTAATTCTCTGTAGACTAAGCAGCTTTATTAATATTTAAGTTATATATTAATGTTAGGGAATAGTTTTATTTAGAATAGATTTAGTTACCTACTGGCTTCTTCCCAGGACTTGGTCCGATTGTTCTTGGGATGAATAAAATGAAAAAAAAAGTAAAATAAATACCCAAATAGTGAAATTTTAATAAAATCGTGAGATACTCTGATAGGATGCATTAAACTTTAAATAAAACATTTTACTTATTATGGAATAATTTTATTTTTGCGTTTACAAACCACCCGGATTGTGGAAGGTGCGGGTTCGAGTCCCGCCTGAGGCAAGTCGATTTTTTTCAGTGCATTTTTCTAGTATTTTACTTATTTCTCGTTTCGTATTGTTTCATTTTTATGTAAGTATTATTCTTCAAAAGAAAAAATAGCAAAAATTTGTTTATTAATTATGGTAGATTTTTGCTTTTTGGTTAATTAAGTATCGAGTACGAAGACATGGGTGAAATTATATTTTTTTTTGTTTTTCATCTTTTTTAAAAGGCAGAAATAACGGCATTTCTAAAAAAAATATTTTTATTGCATAAAGTAACATAATTACAACATCTCTAAAAAAAATGTATAATATATTTGGAGTTGTATATGAACATAATTCATTTAACGTTTGCTACTGTATTATTAATATCGATTGTGTCGCAAATATTACTTATAAACTAACATGACTTGGCTAAATTGGAAGTTAGATAATCATTAAAAGCTCAATTACCAAACAGTTCTTATTGCTATTACAAAGTATACCATAATAAATCGTATGTGAATATGCGTTTTTGTTTAGTTATGCAATTGTATCGACGTTGTGTTTACTTATGGTCTCTTGATTTACTGTGTCGAATCGTAGATGACTGTAGTTGGTTGTCGTCTATGCAATCGATACTATAATATATATTCTATATAGTTTATATGTACTTTATTGGGCCGGGAAAGCAGGACTGTAACATAAACCTTATTAGCTTCCAAAATATTGGAACTAGATTTATGAAATAAAGAATGTATTATAGACAATTTAAAAAGGTTTTTTCTTCTCCCAATATTTCTAATGACGTTTTTATTTTTAAAAAGTTGACGTGAGTAAAAACCAAGTAAAAACGCGATTAGATAATGTTGTATTGCCTGACGTTTCAACCGACTCTCACCGACTGTGGTCTAATAGGCCTACGCGCTTACTTACTTACTTCTGATAATCATGCATGACTAACAGAAGGAAGTAAGTGAATAAAAAGTTTGCTCGTATGTTTTAACAGTTATCGTATTTTATAACCGTCTCAACTTCTTTGCGTCTTAAGTGTATATAATATTTTAATTGCAATAACAATCCACCGAAATACTCTCTCATTCCTATTGAATTAACGTGGGTTAAGTTACTGGTTGAAGTTGGAATCAAATATGTTTTACAAATGATAACTGGGTCGCTGGGCATAGAAAAACATGAAATGTATTATTTTAACTTTGAATTGTGAAAAGGTGAAAGCTAATATAAAAGTTAAATATAGAAATAATTCAAAAACAGCGTACAAAATATTCAAGAGTTGATTTTTATCTACTCTTGAACCTTTCATCATTAACATAAAATTATGAGAAAATGGGATTTGTATGTAGGTACCACGTACCTGTCTCGGTTTTGTTATTACTCCGATATTTCCCGTTATTTCAAATATATCCCGTTAGGTTTAAAACAATACATTGTTGGTGTTTTAAAAGAACAGAATTTTTAAAGTTACTGGCAACTTGTTTTATTTGATGAGTCAATGAAATAACGATGAAAGTTTAATTTTTTTACACTCAGGTTAATTCATTCTATGCAAGTTGTCAAAATGCTTAACTTGAAATGGTTTTTAGGTCGCACAATATAGAATAATTTTATTTTTGCGTTTACAAACGCGTAAATATAATACTAGAAAAATGCACTGAAAAAAATCGACTTGCCTCAGGCGGGACTCGAACCCGCACCTTCAACGCATCCACCCGGATTGTTCGAGTCCCGCCTGAGGCAAGTCGATTTTTTTCAGTGCATTTTTCTCGCACAATATACTTTAAGTATTTCAACGGTGAGCGTTACCCAATTATCTATTCCACGTTACTTATCATCAAAGATTACTTACTAGATTCTTAATAGTCTCATCTGTAATATTTTAGTTACGTTATCAGCTCAATCTGTACAGGAAATGTGATTTGCGCTGCTATCCGCTAGGGGCGCTTATCACATTTCCATACGAATTAAACTTTAACTACCATATTTTGTATAGTAGGGTTATTGATGAGTTAGGGCCTGCGCCCACTGACGGCGCAGACACTGTGGCGTCCTGTGAGGCATATAGATTACTTCGTGTTGTTGAAAGAAAGTGAGTGCTAAGTAATTAAAATAAGGTTGAATCTAGGCTCACAGTCTACATAGTTCTTACATTCTACAAGTGATGTCACGTCAAAGTATTTTTTCAAAGAAAAAATATTTTCGACCTTATTATTATGTGAATGTAGCACTGACATTCTTTTTATTTTAACACGAATGGGTCGAGGTGACGCGTCGAGCTGTGCTGCGCCGGCTCTTAAAAGTACTTAACAAAATCCACAGAGGACTGACGATCTGGTAAAGAGCGCGAGAAGCCGCTGGATGCGGGCAGCGTAGGACCTATCGCATTGGAGATCCTGGGGAGGCTTATGTCCAATAGTGTGTATGTCTCGGCTGAAATGATAATAATGACATACTACATTTAAATAAAGAACTTTTTAAGATGTATGTATGTAAATATTTCATTGTTTGTTTCAGAAAAATGCGGGGCAAGGGTCTTCTCTTGCTAGTCGTCAGCTTCCTGTCCCAGGGGTCGACTTTGAACTACCACAATCCAGTCCAGAGCTTCCTAAGCAGCATTGGCACGCAAATAACAGCTCCATCGGGAGCTGACTTTGCGAGATTATTAGTTGGAGGACCAGCGCCTGAGAGACTGGGTGTTGCTGGATTTGGGTATGCAAACAAACTTTATTTGAGTGCATTTTTGAATGGTAATTACAGAATTACTGGATTCAAAGTTTAAAGAGCAATGTCAAATTTTATCCGGGTGTATTACTGACCTAACTATTTATATGGAGAAATGGATAGGTCTGCAATAGTACGACCGAGCAAATAGAATTCTGAACCATGGCAGGACCTTGTCAAGATCAAACTGACTTTTATTGGCTCGACAAATAGAGCAAAGACAAGTTACTAATTAATATCAATACCTATCGTTGATATTTCTAACGCACTGTCGCGATTGAGATCTGGTAGTGATATCGATTTTTCTCGAAGGATTCAGAAAGCGCGAGTGAACGGCTCCTGAAACACATGTGTTAATCATGCAACGGGAAAGTTTAAAAGTCATAATCGTGATTCTTTTACTGTTAGAATTCTGTTTATTGATACATTAAATACTGTTACTAATTTACTCTCAAATTTGATTATTTTTTACAGGAAATCACAACGTACTTAATTCATGTTTGTTGTATATATACCTTCATTAACTTTGTACCATTTCTCTGTATGACTAACAAACTTGTCTCGCGATAATTGGATGTGGTAATGCAAAAGGGAACAGTATTACAACTTATCTGAATGTATGCTAATTTATACGATTTTAATGTGATGAGCCTTTTGAACAAATAAGTTCCAACCAACTTATGTCATACTTCATTAATTTTACGGCTCACGTCGAAATTAAATACCTTCAGGAGAACTTTAGTGTCCAACTTTTACACATGAATTTCGGATTGTTTGAGCTGGATTCTTTTTGCGTTCTGTGGTTTGCACCGTCCACTTTGTATAAAGTTCAATGGTGTAATATATCTGCCAATTTTAATAATTGTGTTTCTAATTTTAACGAACGAATTTGAAGAATATTGTGTAATAAATAAAGAAACAGCATGTTAGTTTATTATATGTTATATATCTGCTATTATTTTGTATCTTCATGTATACCTTAATTTACCTGTAGGTACAAACATTTACCTTTTTTTTAAAATTTCCACAACCAGTTTTGTTAAATTGTCATTTTGCACGGGACAAATTAATAGTACATACAAATAATATTCGGCCAGAAATTGGTTTACCACCCTAAGGTTGAATGCCGTTTGCAAATTCATAGGCGATAAAGTTTAATTTAGCTTGCATAGCGATCTGTCAACTTATGATAACGATGCTTACAATTTCTTACGAGGCAGCTGTTCTTAGCTTGAACTTGATGGAACGTAATATCAATGGCGGTTACCCTCGGTTACACCTTGGATCCCTGGTCTAGGTTACCCCAAAATATATTTGACAAAATATCAATTGTTTTCTTTTTCAATTAGAATTTGATTGAAGAGGGGTGTTATAAGTTTGTCCTGTCTGTGTGTCTGTCTGTGGCATCGTAGCTCGAAATGAATAGACCAATTTTGATGCGGTTTTTTTTCTTTGAAAGCTGACGTGATCGAGATTCTTAGTTATAAATTTATGTCGAGGGTTACATAATTTTTTTAAATTTTGTAGGTTTTTATTACTTCAGTTTAGAAACATTTCAATTTTCTTTGCAGAAAATAATGTTTTTTGCGTTTATATTAATAATGATTAATATGACGTTATGCACTTATAAGTGATCCACTGCTGGGACACAGCACAAGGCCTTATTATCGTAGGAGGTTTAGGCTAAGGCACAGATAATATAATACCTACTATACTAGTAGCTAAGGCTTATAATAGGTGAACTGTGACGTATGAATTGCTTATTATTAATTGGTTAGACTTACGCAATGGTTTACATTATTGTATCTAGTTTAAACCTTATTGAAATTTTCAATGAATAGGAAACTAAATCAAAACTGGTACATCACTTTCTTGACCCACTGTATTTACCTACTCACTTTTGAAAACTGCCACTAAGTTTGTCCACCCTGTCCTGTGAGAAAGTCAGAATAAAAAAACAACATTGTAAATTACTAAATAACTTTATCATTTTTACTAAATTAAGTAAAGAAATTTCAAAACTGGAGGCCTCGAGAAGCCGCTGTGTGCAGGCAGCGTAGAGTTTAAGATCTTTGGGGAGCACTATTTCCAACAGTGGGCGTCTCTCGGCTGAAAATAATGATGATGATGAATCTCAAAATACAGTTCAGTTCTGCGAATTGTAAAAAAACACCCGCTATTTGCATGGTAATTAAGAAGAAAACGAAAGAAATATTATTATAGATTCACAGCAGTAAAATTTTCTAGTCATGTTTTTCTTTTGATATTCTACAAATTCGTTCGCAAATATTTTTGTGTTGTGCTAAAATGTACCTTATCCCCAGCAAAGAGAATTATGTGTTGCACTTTGAAACTTGTAACATAGCATGTTCTGTCCCCAGCAGACCACCGGCACAGTTCCAGTCACCAGGACAAAGCGGCTTAAGGTTCATGTTTTTATATGTTATATGAATAGTTGTCATAACACATAGTTCACTTAAAAGCTCAAGTTTAATAAAAATAACTAAGGCTAATGTTCAATATTTACATAAATGCGAAATGTGAATAGCGCCTCTAACGGAAAGAAGCGCAAATCACGTTTCCCATACAAAATATTTTTTTTCAATTATAGACATTTCATCAAATAAATATTTAATTTTTCAATAAAAAAATAAGACATTTAATTTATTTCTGTACCACTTCAAAAGGACTCACAATAAATTAAAGATTCGAAAAACTATTCGCGCGCTAATTTTTCCTTTCGCCTGCCGTGACGTCATCGTACTCTCCCTCGCTCGAGCGTCGTACGGAAAGGACGTGCTGCGCGCATTACATCTTAATATTAGAGACTGTGTTGTAGTTATACATAAAGAACAATTTTAATAACATAATAATATTGGATATTTTTATCAATAAATAAATATTTTTAAGATGAGCGTCGCTAATAAATGAACCAGAATACAAATAAAAATATAATGATAAAGTATGGATTAGGTATAAATGTTGTGCGGACGCGAGCGGGCGGCAAGCGCTCTGAGGCCTTAGTATGAGTTTTGATAGTTTTCGAGCTCGATCAAACGTATCGTCTTTCTTCAAATATTGGCCACTGTTTCTGATAGTTTACGCTAGGGGCGCTAGTGGGCAATATATGAAAAGAGACGATACGTTTGATCGAGCTCGAAAACTAACAAACTCGTACTAAGGCCTCTGTTGAGTCCACTGAAATCACGGCTATTAGTCCCACGCCGGTGACTAGAAGCGGTTTTAGAGTTTTATACCAAACTTAAATTAAATGCATTATAACTTTGTAAGTAAAATAAAAACGGTTGATTATTTAGTAATGAGATCTATAATTTTATGAAATAAAAAAATAATCCCATGTTCATTGAGCTCATGCAATTAAAATAGTTACTCTTCTGTACTAATACTTATACTTCGGATATTACTTAATTGTTTTTGAGTGTAAAATCTACCCTGATTTTTGCTTTTTGTTTGTTGGTTCGCTGAAGATTCAGTTACTTTTTGTTGACTTTTATGCAGGGTTGCGAAACTGTCACTATTGTGGGCACTATAGTGACAGATTGAAATTTGTTGTTTTTTACTTTCTCGTACGTAGTATAGAGGAAGTCTTGTAATCGTCAAAAAATTCGACCTCGAGATTTTGACGGATTTACACGTTTTGGACCTCCCGAAGTCCAAAAATATATTTTTTGGAATTATGTCTGCGTGTGTGTCTGTTAGCACGATAACTCGAGCATGCTTTAACTTATTGCAACCAAATTTAGTAAGACATCAAAATATAAGGTTTCTATCAACTTTTGAACCGTAGATCACGATAGTTAAGCAGCAAAGTGCGCGGTTGGTAATCGGATGGGTGACCAAAATTTAACATGCATGTATGACATCAAAATATAAGGTTTCTATCTACCTTTGAGTCGTTTCCGGTGTACGAGAAAGTCAAGGGGAGATCACTCACGATTTTTTTTACTACATTATTGATTTTGAAAGCAGATAAACTTTGTTCGGACCTCAAGCCTGTAAGATTTCTAATCAGCAATTCGTTTCCGTCAGCGAGTCTCTAGGGTGTTCGAGCTGTGTGTATGACCACTGGCACTGGCTTAGCTAGTTCGACCCGGTGTTGGTGCGAAAGCCAACCGCTAGTGGTCACCTACACTTTTTTTTGAGGCCTTTGAAGCTGAGCATCTGTTATATTTAGTAATTTAAATAGGTAACTTAAACTTTTAAATTATTTACTGATAATGACAATTATTAAATTTATTACGACATAATTTTACAAAGAAAAGAGCCTTAAGTTATTATGTGTTATGAAAACTACATTGCTAGATTCATAAGTTTCTAATTTCCTAAGGGACGAAGAGTACCTATTGTGTATATCTTATCTTAACGTGAAATACATTAAACCATGGGCACATTTGGTTATCATAAGTTGTTGCTAACTTTAAAAAAGAGCTTCTTTTACTAGAAATTAATAAATAATAGGTAACGGTCACATCATAACATTAAAGGTACAGAAAATATTTTTAACTAGGTTGTTATAATAACAATAATATTTTCATCCCACCACCTCGGAAAGTGTAATTTTGCGCTTCGAAATCTGGCTGGAAAATTCTATTTTATTCGCTTGAGCGGCAAAGTAGATTTGAATTTAGAACATCACATATAATGAGTACTCAATATAATTGTAAATTCAAAACGTCATTAAACCTATTTAATGTAACCTCTATGGTGCCAAATTTATGATTAGAATGAAGATTATTTTGTCATTTCCTCGCTGAGGTGGGATGAAAAGTTACGTATTGCACTCGAGTGGAAAGATTTTTCACCTTGTGCTCGTTTGTTTCCCTCGCTGACGCTCAGGATTCTAATTTAGAATCACTCGCTGCGCTCGTGATTCAACTTTAGAATCCTTCGCTTGCTCGGTCATCCAAATCGAGCACGCGGTTAAAAAGGAACTTTCCACTCTTGTATAATAAATAACTATTATGTATCCTCACGAACTAAGTAACTATGGCACCAAGAGTACTGTACAGGAACACAGGTACAGACAACAACGACATCTCAGGCTACCACAAATTGTTAAGCTTCATTAGAGACAGGACTGATAATTTATTGAAATAACTTGACACTTTTGAGTAGCCTGATAAGCTATCGTCTGTACACCATTGAATATTTTTTTTACACAAGTAATATTTAATCTCGATTTATATATTGCAAAGGCTGGCCGATGACTAATCCTAGAATAATTAAGAGAAGTCATGATGCTTTTGAGCTCAATATGATAAAAGAAATTCCAACCCGCAGATTGCTTCTGTGGGCTAATAATGCGTCCATGGCTATTCGATTAAGAGGTGCCGGGTTAGATTCCCAGAAAGAGAACAATTTTGTGCTCGGTTTGCCTTGTGGTGGCGTAGTATTATTTGTGTACAGTTTTCTTACTACAAGTACAAGAAGTTACTTAATACATAGCTGTACTCTCATAAATACCGACTGTTCTGTTCATGAGCGTAATACTGAAACCAGAACATTTACTTTAGAAATAAGAAATTTTACGATAAGCTTTGTTGTGACCTCGTAAACTCCTGCAAACCTCCGATTTATCTCATATAGCAAATAAAAACTTTGTACTCGTAAAGTCTTAAACATTGTATTCTCGTTTTTCTTACTTATATCCGATACATGAGGATGCATAAGCTGTACTTATTATCTTCTACACAGTTTCAGTAATCCGCCTCCTGCAGTAGGTGTGAGTCAGGACCCTACAGTCCAGACCTGCGGTGTGCCCCCGCCTTTTTGTTCTAAGTCCAGATACAGGGCCATCGATGGCACTTGTAACAACTTGGTGAGACCGATTTGGGGCATCCCACAGACGCCTTATGGAAGACTGGTGCCTTATAACTACGGTGATGGTAAGTTTTGCCGTAATTGTCTTATTCTTATTCTTAAATAAGAGGCTGAGGCCGTATCTCAGAGCACTTCGACTCTATGGGATCTTTTGTGCTTCCCCTTTCCTTCATCGAAAACATTTTATATGAGTTTCACGATGTTGGCAGGAATAAGGTCTATAAAGTCCTCTGGTTTAGGGTAACTTAAACCGAGGACCTTTAGTCGCCTGTTGGCTAGTGCATCGCAGTCACATAGTATGTGCTCCATGCTTTCGTCCTCCTCACCACACATTCTACAGATGGGGTCGTCTGCTTTGCCTATTGTGCACAGGTGTCTTGTAGCCGTAATTCCACACGGGTATGTTGTATCAAACACTATTTTAGTTTATTACCTACAAGGTTTAATTACCTCAAAAGAAAGTTTACACTTGTTTAACGGACTACATAAACGCATCAAATGTGAGGTTCGGGCGATATGCCAGTAGATAGTCTGGCTCTCAGGAATTAAGTCACAGTTTCAGCTGTATGTGCCAAAGTTATAACAAGAACGCAATGTTAGCACGTAGAAGTTCTGCAGTATTCGAAGTTTTCGTCACTCTAATGATACGCCAAACACCACTCTTTCTATGTATGTAAATCTAACGATTTTGAAGAATAATATGAAAATGAATGTAAATAAGTAAGGAGGAAAAGGAAGATTTGTTCTTCCTTTCTTCGTTGAGATATGACGGTTTATCGAGAATGGTGGAAGAAGGTAACGTTATTACACAAATATCAAATCGGAAAGAGATAGTAACCGAATCACCCCATTTTACAAAAGTCCGAAATAAAACTGAAGTATGTGGTTATGTTTCTTGTAAAGAATTATCTATAAAAGTTTGACGTATTTCAGACCATTTTTATTTTACAATTAAAATAATGAAATAGTAGTTTGTTTACTAAGGGAGCAAATAACTATTTTAAAGTACGTGGCTTGAGCATTAAAATAGTGTTGCTCCCGAGGTGGACACTCTACTTTTTATCAACTTCTTTGAGAAAATAAGTAATCTATGAATAACTATGAGCAACTATGAATATGTAAACGTACTTACGTTTCATTCTCACTTCTTGAGGAAGATACACTTATGTTTTATAAAACTAAATCATCATTTGCCTGCCCTGCTCCCATTCTTTTTTGGGGCCGGCGTAATATGTTTTTCTCTTCCATAATTTCCTCTCAGCCGTCATCTCAGCATAACTTATTTCTTTTCCATATCATCTCTCATACAATATATTTATCTTTTCTTCGGTTTTCATTAATTTTCATCACATTCTTTAACACATGACTATCATCCCTTCTCATTACATGAAAAAACAAAACAAAAATAAACAAATAAAATCCGAATATGAGTTAACAATTATGAACAAAGTCGGAATGTATTTCGCGCGTTTTTTATTATCTCACAACCCTTTTTTTATTTGGCAAACGCGCGGCTAAATTATTATATAGCCTGTGACTTGTTCATAAAATGTTCTTGATTGGATCTCTTTTGTGATTGGAACTTTAACTAACAATATTCACATTCTTAATTCCAAGTACTTTTAGTTCCTAGGGATTAAAACGCTATTTTAGTCCCTGGTAATTATTTATGCATGTGGTATTTTCCTGTAAAAAACTGTGCATTTAGTTTTAGTTTTAAATACCCAATATGTTGTTGGTATATAAAAATATTAAAAGAAAACAATATTTTACACTTACACGTTATTACAGGATTTGTAAACTTCTTTTTTTTTTAAAGTTTTTAACTGATACAAGCTAAAAACTTTAAACTCGGTATAGATACGGTGCTTAATGTTTTTCGGCAATTTTCGTATATTGGGTTCTATCAGCTTCTTCTTCAGCAGAGCAACAGCTTCGAATTTAAACCGGGGAGTATTGTTTTCTTAACTTAAAACAATTAACAATATTATCTATTACTCCAAGTGCCTAATTACTTAGAAATATAATACTTAGTAAATTTTATTCAAACGCTACCTACATTGGAAATGTTATCTACATCTCCATGTTATGTACTAATTGTTTTATAGGCCAATTAATGCGATACTTGAAGGAGTATAAAATATACTTACTAGAAAAAGATAATATTTGTCTTAAATTAATTAATTATTTTGTAAATCATAACTAATCACATTATACAAAGATACTCCACAAAACTCACAGCTACTGTGAGAATCGTCAATTCACATACATTTGGGTTACTGTAATCTCTCTTTGCTTGACTTATAGTGGAAGTAAAGTTGACGGTGACAACTTTGACCCCAGACATACACCTACATACACTTCCATTTAATAATAATATCTAAGTGTTGACAACAAGTATATAACTGTAATATTATTGTGTTCCTTTTGTTTCTTACATAGTTGTTATACTTTTCAGTGTATTAATTGATAACTGTACGCTCAACTACACCCAAAATGATGACCCGTAAGGCCACTGCTAAGGACACAGACATGAAATTAAAACAGGCATTGGTTGATTTGAGAGCGTCGCGGGAGCTTTGTGAGCGTCTAATGCAGGAACGTGAGGATAGTGAATTGGAAATTTTCAACATATTGGAAAAAAACAAACAACTAAAGAATGAGTTGTCTGAGCTGCACATTAAATATGAGGATGTTGTTGAGCAATGTCACCAAATGCAGCATACTATAAAATCATTTGCGGAATGTAGCAATACACATGAAAAGGCACTAACGAAAATAAATGAGTTAGAACATAGCTTGTGCATGGCAAATAATAGTGTTAAACATTTGGAAATGCAAAACAAAGAATTGTCCACAGATAAACATTCTCAAAGCTTGTTCGATGAGCTAACGGTTTGTAGTCCCGGCTTCATCAAGGATCAGTCATTCATAGGAAATAGTCCTAACACTTGTAATTCTAAACAGTATTTTAGTAGTGTCAAGAAGCTAAAGAAATACATACGAATTAATAAGTTTATCAATAAGACTAAAAGAATTATAAATCAACATAATTCTTATAAAAAACATCAGTCGCATCATTTGAAACGCATAAAATTAGTAGAAAAATTAAATGATATTAAGAGCAATGCTGTTACAATAAGTTCTGATTACATAGATTATAATAAACAATTAGAGTTAAAAATAGACAGTCTTGAAGTGACATTAAAAAGTATGCTAAAAAACATACAAACCATGTCGCAAAAGCAATTAAGTTACCAAATAATGGCATCAAATGACATGGAAGATATGTGTAATTACAATGCAGAGCGTTTCGAATCTTTAAATAAATTAATTCATTTCTAAATTAAAAGGGTGTTACTATAATATTTGCCATGCTTCTCCAAATTAGTGTGCCGACGATTCATGAGTGAATGGTGTATAAATTCTGTTAATTAAAAGTATCTTTTCCATCTCATTATTCATTCTGTTAACATGTTTGTTCTACTCTTGACTTTTAATTAATTTAACAAAAATAGAAAATTAGTTCATTTTGTTTAAAAAATGGCTATGTTATCTCACTTCTTAAACATTTTAGCGTCATAATTTTACCTTAGTTTAATAGAGTTACATAAAGCTATTACAGACATGTCTTGATAGGTTTTAGACAAAGAGACAGCTCTCTGGACAGCAAAGCAACGTCAAAGGAAATAAATCCGGCATTTTGCTGGGTGCGAGTAAATACACAAGACCTTGTGAAACATAAATGATGGCTGGTGTTTAGTCGTGTGCTAAAGTGTAGAGCTCTAACAAGCTTTTCTCTTAGCTTCTTGTGAATTTAATGTCTATTGGGAGATGACAAATTAAATATTCAGGTACTGATTTTGACTAGCTCCAGGTGCAGTAGAACTGTAAAATCCATTTACAGTTCTACCGCACCAATAGGCTAGGCGATGCGTCGTATATATGGGACTCGTCCAACGTATTTCAAAAACGCTGTGAATACCCACTAACGCCACTGGTACCCTTCAAGGCCTTTATGAGGACGTTTCGAGAACGGCGTACGTCGTAAGTTTCATCTCCGAAATGTCTCCAGACTGATTCAGGCTGCATCTGAGTTGGAAACAAGGACAATCCCCAGACTGGGGGTCCTCTAAGAAAACATTAGGTTCCGAGTGTTCACTTTGTTAAAATACTATTATATTTTTAAAAAATTATACCACATTAAACTTTTTAAATTTATTTATGTCTTTCATCTCTGATTGCGTCACAAGCTGAATTTTTGTCACAAGCTGAAAAAAAAAACAAGTAATCATAATAATATTATCAGCCAAAAACGTTTACTGGTAAACACCAAATACACAGATAATTTAACTTTATCCAGAAAATCCAAGTATCCAGAGAACCCTATATTGTTTTAAGGAATTTGTTGAGCAGGTCAAGGTTAATATCAATGTGTGCATTATGCTGCATTAAATAAGTACCGTTGTGAATCTGGAAATGGTTGAATTAATGCCAAACACTGTTCTGCGAAATGTAGACGAAGAAGAGTTATGTAACTGCGAGGGTATCTGGGTATGACATGAATACCCTAGTAAGAATTTGTGGACAGTCAATTGCAGTATTAATTATCTACAAAACAAATAACCAGTCATTACGTACCTATTCTACGATTTGTAATTTTTAAAGTTTCAAAACATGACATATAAAATTAGTTAGAAATGCAATCTTAATAAAGTTTGAATCTGTAGTAGTCTGCGCTGACACGAGCCAACTAGCGTTGCTAAATAGATTTAATATTATAAAATCTACATCGGTTTAACTTTGAGAAATCTAAAATGGCTATTATCTCTACGCACGTCGAATTTATATTTAATGATTTTTCATTAGTTTTCATTATTCCATTTAGTTTCAAAATGGCTTTTAACCACAAGTGGCCACTTTTGGCTAAAGCAAATTTCAAAACTCAATAAAAGAACGATAACTGGTGCACAATCATTCAATAAATATATGACGTGTTCTAAGTAAACGTGGCCGTTTTAATTTTTTATTTATTGATATGCTGGGAAGTTTTTATTAAAATTAAATCCATTGATAGCGTTAGTTAACAGGATTAATATGAATGTGTCTGCTAACACTTCACTTTATATTATTCTTTGTGTAGCTTTTATTGTTAAACATAATCATTCATAGGTACTCATATCCAAGTGCTGTTAAGTAATCATATAAAGTAAAAGTAACTTTGCAATACTTAATAGTTTTCAAAACAATTAAAGTACCATAAATTCCGAAGTTTATTGTTGCTTACCAAAGCTGAGTTTCAGGTTGAGTTTCAAGTCTCTGCACTAACAAGAGTACATTATAGTTTTAAGAATCAACGCCTTACTGGGCTTCGTACGTACACTTTGTGCTTGAATGAAAGTGACTTTTTTTATTGTCTACTGCAGATTGTCTCCGATGACATTTTCTGCGTTACCAGGTTTTTAAGAAGGCGAAGACCTTGGAGGGTCCTCAAGCCAAGCAACCGAGTATCTCCCCCGTGGGGAGTCTCTCGACCGCCCTAGGGCGTCCGTGTCGGAAGGGAGCGACATGCCCGAGGGTGCCTCTAAAGGCTCAGACCTCGGCTCGGGCACATCGTTTTGTGGCCCCCCGGAGAAGCGCCCCGGTACATATCTATACTGGGTATAGCGCGTTGTGTGTAGACCGGATCTTCAAAGGGACAAACGACTCCTAAGACATGATTGATTTCTGAGTGTGATTCTGTAATACGGGCCTGTGCAGTTTAGGCAACTTAATACAAATACAATACAAATACAAAATAGTTTATTGTGCATAATTTTACAATTTGTACACACCGAAAAATAGTTAAAGTTAAATAACTTTACAGTGTATTTCTTATATAACTTAACACCAATTTATACCAATACAATTTTACTAAAACATAAGGTAGGTAGGTACAGAAACACAATCCATTACCTTCCGTACTAGTACAAGACTGTGTTACGGCAAGGTAACGATAATCGTCCTGTGCATAAGGTAGGTACATTTTAAAACGCGTGCGTTTGCTTTTAACGCGGGTAACAAATATTACTAAAGTAGAACTAAAAACATTCGAGTGAGGTAAACAACTTCACAGTATAAGCAAGGCGCTTGGATAAAACAAAATAACAAAACTAAAACTAACTAAATAAAATAAAATGAGTCAACTTTTTAATAGGCCAAAAAGCAGGACATTATAATTATATTAGTCAAATAACATAATAATATAAATACATAATAATAGATTATGTTACATATATATGTTTGTGTTTAATATTTTTATATATAATATTAAAGATCCTAAAAGTTTATTTACATAATACGGTATTTATTCATATTAATATAATAAGCGAGCTATTAGTGCGGTCACGAATCGGTTACCGTGTCATAAAAGCCCACTGAGAGTTTCCGAACGTCGTGCAGACTGTTGCACCCATAGACTTAGAATTACTGACGTTTATATATTATCTATGGTTGCACCAAGTGGTCACCCGCGCACAGTCTTACCCCGAGGTCTTAAAACTATGTGAAATAGCAGTATAGAGACATATTTATTTATTTTTAATTATTTATGAAACTAATATTGCACCGATCCTAAATAATTTTGCATCACGATAGAAAGAAGAAAAGAATAAGTGACTTTTTATTTAAATATGTTTAAAGAAAAACCCTTTTTAAACAAAATACTTATTTTTGTAATTTAGTACCGCAGCATATTGACTTGCATCGAACAATTTCCGTTTTGATTGGCTGGGGCTGTTTGCACTGCTATCATTGGAAACGAAAGAGCGATGTGAATACCGAAGTAATATTTATCTTGTATAATATGATAGATGTAGTCAGTTCCATCAATAAACATCGTATATTGATGGAACAGCAGAAGTAGATGATCAAAAACAAAACTTCTAAATTCATTGAAAACAAAATAAATACAGAAAATGTAAAATTCTTAAAATTTTGTGGGGGTAAGTGGTCATTTGGGTAATATATCATTTAAATTCCTATTATCCAAAGCTTTTATTTAATAACTTATTTTGATTTTGATCATCTACTTTTGCTGTTGACTATACGTTGCTGTTATACGTTTTATGGGAATATTTTGAATAAATCTTTAACTTTGTTTCTTCATGATTTTGACTACATTGCCATAGGATTTGGCATTACATTTTTACGGCTCGCCGCTTGCGGTCGGGATATTTTTTATCTCCCTTTTCATTTTTTTCTTGTCCCTATTTCGATATCTATATGGTATACAGTTAGGCTTATGGTCTACATGTATATTCAAGGGCTTTAAGACCATGTATGGTTATTATCTGGCCTTGGATGGGCCATATTAATTCTAATCCTGCCTATAGATTTAACGATTGAAATATTTTTTTCTACCCAGGACATCAGATTCAGTAATAAACAGAAAGTTTGTTTTATTAATGAACAATTATATTTCAGGTATCAGCTCTTGGCCTGTCGCAAGCTCCGGTGCACCACTACCTAATCCAAGAGAGCTGAGCCTTAGGCTGTTCCCAGATCGCCAATTAGTCGACCCTATATGGAACTTGAACGCTCAACAATGGGGCCAAATCGTCACCCATGATATGTCGCTCACAGCTGGTGTCGCGCAAACACGTAAGTGGCTCTATATTCTTGATACTTTTGTTGGTATGCCAGTTATTCGATGATCTTGCCAGTTATCTGATCAAAATTTATTTTTGCAAAATTCAATGCAGTCTTAGCAACTATAAATACTGACAGGACGAAATTTCATACTTATATCATTGTTTGTTTCTAGGAAGGTATAAATTTAGCCACTATGAAAAAATATAAATAATCACACGGAAAACAAAAAATAAAATAAACAGTTCCGATTCATATTTTCATTTTTGTTAAAAATCAAAACCATTTTTATGCCTTATTTCCACAAGGATTTCCTGCGAGTAAAATATTGATGTTGTTATCACGAAAACCTTAAAAAGAAGTCCTAATGTAACATTAGAGGTGCAATAGAAACTATACAAAACAAACAGGACATTTCAAAGACTACGTATATATCTACGTAATATTGCCTAGTTTCACTTTGCAAAAGCCTATCAGAGGAACACAAATTTAATTTCCTAGAACGATAGGTATAATATAGGGCTATTGTTGTAGGGATGATTGAGATTCATCGATTAACTAGACAAATAACTATTGGTGAACTAATTCCAAATTGGTTAATTTAAGTGCTCTATTGATTAGTTCATACTATTTGACTATCCATGGCTCCATGTATAGACGTATTTGTTTAGAGTGGAGTATTTGAAAGATTCTATTTTATATTTTTAAACCAAAATTAAAAAGACCAAAGTAGTTTTATCAATACTACAGCTTTTATGAAGGGTTTATGTAAAGTTTATGAGCAGCGCGTTTAAAATTTTCAGCCAATTTGACAAACTGAAAAAAAAAGAAAAAAATCAAATCTGTACATTTGTATATTATTTTTCGTTATTTCTATAATTTATCTTAGATTTGATTCGGTACAGACCAATAAAACTACGGATTTAATAATTATACATACAGCTCAAGTTAACTTATCTTAGCAAGAAACGGCACGTGTCATAATGTTGGTATTCGATTCGATCCAGGAAAAAATATTAATTATGAAAAAAAAAACTTTTAATGAAAATGTTGTACCATAGAATTGTGATTGTAATTAATGTTAACGCACTTGTCGATGACTTGTTTAGCGCAATGGTAATCTTGATACTTTACTTAAGCAAAACTATAATAATTAAAAAATGTATTTTAAACTGAACTAAATACTATACCAATGCCAAGTATTGCAGCTATGGCGAGATTATTGCTTTAATAGATAGGTAGTTCTAATGTATTGTTTTAAGCTTACGTGGTCACCATCAATTAAATGTGAGAAAACGGGATTTATACCAACGTACCTCTATTTTGTACTTATATCAACCAAGAACTTTTTTCACCTAAGCCAATTATTACATAATAAAATTATACTTTTATGAACTAAGCACTACCTAATAAATGTGCGCATGAACTGCGCTAAAATATTGGATAAATCACAAAACAGAGGTACGTGGTATAAATCCCGATTTCTCACATTTAATAGGTAGTGCTTAGTTCATAAAAGTATAAATTTACTGTCTAATAATTCCTGTTGCAGTTTGTCTATTTTAGCGGTTACCTGATAAAGTGGCTCTCAATATTTTCAAAACTATCGAGATCGATTTTCCAATCTTTTTGCACCTTACAACGAATAAGATTATGTTGAAAATCAATTTGAGAATTTTGTGATTTTGTAGTAATTTGACCTGCTGTTGTCTTTACATGTTCGGCGTATTGTAAAAACCAGATAACCATTACTAAACGCTTCGAGTAAAAGGATAAGATTTCCCGTCCGTATTTAAATTAACAATATTATCATGTGAACAGCGCAAAGCCTTTCCTGGAAAGTATCAAATTCATTTATTCCGCTATTCGATTTATGAAAAAAGTCACAGAGCGTAGAACCAATCCGATTCGATTACGGTTTATGCATTTCACATTACTGTGATTGGGTTGCTATATTATCAGGCCGTGTGGGGTAGCACGTGTGACACGGAGCATCTATAAAACTTTTACGTTCTACGATAGTAATAACAAAAGTTATAAGGAAGGCTGGAAACGAAGGTTCATTTAATTTGCTAGCTTCCACTTGCAACTTAGTAAACTTGAGATACCTGGGAATATTGCCTGTTGTTTTCGTGAATTCCTTTTCTGTTTGCATGATTAATTAAAGTTTATGCTTATATCATTTTAAAGCCGATTATAAGAAATAGCAAATATCAAATTTATTAGAACCGCATTGAAATTATTATTTTTAGTCTTAGGACCTATTCATATGACGTTTCTGAAACTAGCAGGCAACGCGAAGTAGCTAAAGCGCTGAATGAATAATTGGCATTTGTATCGAAACAATCGCAAATGAAACGCACAGACGGTTTGCAAAGTATCAAAAGTTAGAGAAATTCTATGTGATTAGGCCCTTATAGTGGTTAAAGGGAGCTCCAATTTTCTTGATGAGTTAATGTAATGTTTAAATTAGAATAAACCTCTGAACAAATTATTTATTATTTATTCAACCTAGTCTTAAGCCATCATAATATCGGAAGAAAAAAATACATCTTTTATATCGAATGAAATAGGAATAATTGTGGATTAAAACTAAACATTTTATAACATCACGTTGATGTGCTATCAACTGCTTTTGGAAGTGTCGGGTCATTGTCATTAATAAAACAAGGCAAATATATTAGGTTGGGGAAATAGTCTTTTCGCATTATAGTATATGTATATATATATAGGCAAATAAATGAATATGAATATGAATATAAACTTGTAATAAAATCTCTTTGGCTATACTATTTGTATCTGGCTGGTTTTGGTATCATTAAAAGTTTAAATTTTAAAGAACATAATTCCAAATTCAAATTAGGAAAATGTGTGATTTTCATTTGTTTTTCGTACCGCCAAGATGAGTGAATCTAATGAAGAAATTCGATAAATTTTAAAATTTTACTACAAAAAAGGTAATAATGCAACGCAAGCCAAACGTTTATGGACCTAGTGCAGTGTCTGTGAGAGTAGCACAAATTTGGTTTAAGCGTTTTCAATCCGGAAATTTTGATGTCAAAGATGCACGTCGCTCTGGTCGCCCTATTACAGATAAAATGGATGCCATTTTTGAAAAAGTGGAGCAAGATCGGCATGTCAGTAGTTACGACGTAGCTGAAGAACTGGGAATTGACCACAAAACAGTTTTGGCGCATTTGAAAAAAACTGGGTACACAAAAAAGCTCGACATTTTGGTACCTCACGAGCTCACTGAAAGAAACCTAATGAACCGTGTACTCATTTGTGATTCTTTATTACGACGTAATGAAACCGAACCATTTTTGAAGAAGCTGATAACTGGTGATGAAAAGTGGATCACGTACGACAAGAACGTGCGAAAAAGGTCGTGGTCAAAGGCCGGTCAGGCTTCACAGACTGTGGCGAAACCCGGGTTAACTCGCAACAAGGTGATGCTGTGTGTGTGGTGGGATTGGAAGGGCATTATTCATTATGAGCTGTTACCACCAGGCAGGACCATCGATTCTGAACTCTACTGCGAACAACTGATGATATTAAAGCAAGAAGTTGAGAGAAAGCGGCCGGAATTAATCAACAGAAGGGGTGTGGTTTTTCATCATGATAACGCTAGACCTCACACATCTTTAGCCACTCAGCAAAAATTAAGAGAGTTTGGCTGGGAGGTGTTAATGCATCCGCCGTATAGTCCTGACCTTGCACCTTCAGATTTTCACCTGTTTCGGTCTCTTCAGAATTCTTTAGGCAGTGTCAGGTTAACATCACGAGAGGACTGCCAAAACCACTTGTCGCGGTATTTTGACCAGAAGTCCCAAAATTTCTATAGCAATGGGATCATGTCCCTACCTACAAGATGGCAAAAAGTTATCGAACAAAATCGTACCTACATACTTTAGTTAAATGTAAATAAACTATATTAAAAAATGTTTTGAATTTTCTTAAAAAATGCGAAGAAGCTTTTTCCCCAACCTATTACTATTTGGGCCAATGTCAGTTATCGATTATGACACTAGCGGCCGGTTTCAATATTCTACCCGCTAGTAAAAGTAAGCTTACCGAAGTTAGACGGGTGTTTAGCACTTCAGACTCTGTATCATAATGGTGTAACGTTCTAATTTCCTTGGATCTAAATTAGAACACAAAGATGACAACTCTGTGACCACAATACTTACTGGTGATATTCGGAATATCTTCCCTTTCATCTTAAAAATAAAATCTGGAGATTTCGATAGACGGTTTTCTAGATCTCTCAATAGATAAACCACCAGTGGTCTCCAAGTTCAGCATTGAACCAATATCCCCGATGACGTATTAAAAGCCGCAAGTAGCCTTCGCTTAACCAAAAAGTTTGTATATTCCCATTCCCAATAACAAAGCAAGGACTACTAAATTATTCATCAGGGTTAATTCGTGACAAGAACTGATTACAGTAGCACCCAGAGAACATACAAGTGTCAATCGCTTACGGCAAATCAGATCAGGTCATGACATCAGGTCTCACGGTTAGGCAAACCAATTGTGTTGGTGCGATGGCATACGTTACCTCACGTCAAGTAATCTATTAGAACAATGAAGGTGAAAAGTGATAGTGTAATTAGCTAGTAAATGCCTGCTGTAGTTCGTCTTACGGTCGTCTGGCGTTACTTTTTCGTTACTCCAGCTTTCTAATATTGTGTTGTGGTCGTTAATCGGATAAATTTATTTTGTATAAGCAAGCTTTCTTGCCCATTGGAGGAGTTTTCGTCTTTGTAATCCCTTGAAGATACATTAAAGTCATTAAAGTACATTAATATCCTCTTCAATCCTAATACCCCATCCTATCTCAAACAACGATTTACATTCCTACAGGACACTCATTCACGAATTTTGCGTTCATCCAATAATTTGAGGTTGGAGACCCCAATGCATTTTACCAAATTCTATAGTAAGTCGTTCACAGTACATGCTGTTAGTTTGTGGAATGCATTGCCGGTCGAAATAAGACGTGCTAAATCTCTGTACATTTTCAAGAGACTAGTGAAAGATCACTACCTGTCACAGTCTGTAGTACTATAGATTCCTTTATCTTTATCATTTTTGCAATTGTTTTCCATTTACATTTTACTTATTGTTTTTGTAATAATATGTATGTAGTATATGTATGTATTGTAAATGTAGTATATTTATGTAGTGTATGTATTTATATAATTGTATCTAGGTATACTATAATTATTTATTGTAGTTAGTATCATATATAATTTGTGTATATATTTATGCTGTCTGTGGTGTACCATTGGTTATATGTTTCTTATAATCATTTTCTTATTGTGCCAACTTCCCTCTAAGTTACTTGTTTCATGCAGATCCTGTCCATCCTAAGGTTGCCTGGAAGAGATCGCACTCAGCGATAAGGCCGCCCATTGTACCTAATTTTAGCATAAGTCATAATATGTTGTGTAATTTAACTTTTGTTGGTGTACAATAAAGTATAAATAAATAAATAAATAAATAAATAAAGTTTATCTTGGCGCTACCGTTTATTTTCTTAGTCACAGTATAAATATTTCTAAAATTTATTTTACTTTCAAGTTAAATTCAGGATCAGAAAATTTTTAGAATAATAAAAACAAATGTTTACTTATTTTACTTATCTATAGCAAATATAGGAATGCTTAAAGGAAAACGTTTGAGAATGGCAAAAGCATAGAACTTAATGTAGGTTCCTAATTATTTCTCGCTTTCACATTATGCTGAGATGACGAAAGATTTGCTCAAGGTTTATTAATGTGGACCTTAGTCCCATTAAAAGATAAATAAGTACACGACAGTCCATAAGGTATTAAATACCACGCGAACATAAATGAGACTCCCTACACGTATTTTACTAATAAGCAAAACGCTTGAGTGACTTCGCAATCTTATAGAACGAGCGACTTTGCGGCGTATGAGAATGCGGTGCTAAGCGGATATTGTTAGTAGAACGACCCAAGTAAATTGAACCCTGGTCTAGACGTCCCTCCCTCGCCATCTAAACAAATGGGTAGCAAAGAACTGGTACACCGAGATTTTACCAAGTCCCGTAATTCTATATAGAATAAGTACCTAAATTTCTATTTTCTTGACATTGCAAGTAAATTATGTCCTACAGTCACAAAAGATCAGGAAATCTTATTGTTTATACCTACCAGCACGATAACTAAACATACTTTTAAGTTCTTTCTGCATTTTAAGAATCTAAAACTAACCTAAAGTATAAAATGTTAATAAGTTTTTACCTATTTCTTTACAGCGTCTACAGAAAATAATGGCTCATGTATGAAAAGTAGTATACGGAATTTTATTTTTTTGTGTGGATACATGTGTGTTTTATTATTGTACAGACAACAGCACGTTGGGTTACCGCAAACTGTCAAATTTTCCCAACCGATTATGCACTTTATATGAATAACCTTAGGTTGGAAATCGTTTAGAGAAATTTGACAGTTTTGTATAGCCCGACGTGCTGTTGACTGTACTTTTTGTGTGATACAAACTAATTTCATGCTGCACACTCGAGTAAATGATTCTTTCGCTAATATTAAACATAATATTTATTTATTTAGTAAATTTTCCACAAATAATTATTGGTTTATTTGGTGGAAAATTTAGTAAATAAATAAATAATATGTTTAATATAATATTTATTTATTTAGTAAATTTTCCACAAATTATTATAATTTTCGGTTTGCAATTGTTCACAAGTAGGTATCATCTTAATTTTTACGTAGTTGTTTAGGTACTTAAGAAATAATTTGCTTTGCATTTTCCATGCATGTCTATTACGTGTTTTGCTTAGAGTTAGTTCAATCGTTTTAGAATAGACTCCTTTTGTAGTAAAATTTCTCTTATAATAATGCTTTGGTACGAGCACAGGAGCACAGATGTCCATAAGGATAAATTAATCAATTGGTGAAATTCGAGAAGATAATTTAATAAATTAAATTGTTGGCTAAACCTCGATAGATATCGATGAAATTGACAACTCAATTATTGAGCATAGAACTATGCTAGTGTTAGTTAAAAATCTTTCGACAACTTAATTTGTCAAATTGATCGGCAATTGATGAAGAGTGATACTTTAAATTCGAAAAAAAATCTTCTTAGATGGCACAACATGTTTTATAACAATCAATTGTAAAGGAAACGAATCAAATAGTTTTAAAACACGGGAAATATACGACCCTGTTAAAGTAATAACGAAAGAGCTTTGGCTTCCTATATCACGCTTTCTTGATAAGCTGTTATAAAGCTTCTAAGCGCGGAACATAATATACGAGTTAGTTGTATTGTTCCGTAGAAAACTTTCGGCTAAGAGCGTGGTTTTTATTCCGACAAGCAGGCCCGAAGTTTAGTTACTAGTATTGTAAGAGGTTTGTTCCTCAAATGGATAGTTATTCGATATTATGACGAACGATGAATAGACTTAAATGCTCTTTTATGCGTGCCATGCGGTATTATTAAGGGGTTTAAGTATGAAATTGCCATTTTGTATGGAGAATTTAACGAAAATATTTTTCCTTACAAATATATTTGCGATTTTTTAAGAAAACACAAATCTTAATTTTGTGTAATTTTGTGGATATATTTAGACAACATTAAGATAGGATACAAAAATATGAGAATTGTTACCTGTAAAAAAATATTCGTATATTTATAACGGAGACGGACACTTCTTAGGACGAGCTGTTTTTGTAGATGTATTTCTAGTGAAAAAAACAAAAATAAGAATAAAAGTTAATACATAAATATAAGTTCTTGTAATGAAGTTAAAAATAAAAAAAGAATAATGGACATAGCTATTGTATTAAGGGAATTACACACTAATGCATAATGAGGAAAAAATTGACAATTTCATACTTTAACCCCTATTATTATTTTTAATAATTACATTAGAGTTTCTACACCAACCTGCTTGTTTGTTTGTGTGTTTACTGTTGTTGCGCACTGGTACTATACTTTTATATTTCTTTGTTTTTTGAAATATATATTTTGTCATTATGCTTTATCAATCTGAAAATGTATGCCTATATAACGTAACCGTGAGTCTGATTCCTAACAACTATTTTTGGCGTAATAATAATAATTTTCATTTGCTCGGTCCAATACGGGTCTAAAATAATTTTAATTTTAGTACTCCGTGGTGTCATGTCATAGCAATGCCACCGCTTGTACCTGCTGCGAAAATTGTAACTAATAATTCATATAAATAATTATTGGGTTGCCTGGAAGAGATTGCTTTTAAGCAATAAGGCCGCCTATTTTGTACCATGTATATTGTTTTTCTCTTTTGTGTAGGTATGCTTTGTGTTGTGTGCAATAAAGTTATTATTATTAATTATTATGACATGATACTAAACTGTTAAGCTACTCTTAAAGCTAATCATCAAATGTTTCTACTTATGATTTTATGATTTTGGCTCTTTACTTTAGTAAAATTTCAACTAAGACTCGATTTTTTTGGGCTTGCCTGTTTGTGTGTTTATTGTGATTTTTCCCTAACTTTTTTGTATTTACAACTGTCTCCTATCTACAGTTGCTTCACATCAGTGACCCAATTGTGAAACAAAGACGCAAAACCAGACTTTCACCATTAGGCTTACGTTACCTTCTGTCTAATTACTTCACGAAACCCAAATCGGTTCGATATTCTTACATGTTATGTATTTTGCAGACAAGGACTTAGTAAACTGTTGCGACAACAACGGCCGGCTAACGCCCGATTCTGCCAGCAACCCCGCGTGTGCACCGGTATTGATACCACCGAATGACCCAGTGCACTCCCCTCAAGGAACGCAGTGTATGAACTTCGTGAGAACAGATTCCACACGCTCTAGAGGATGCAGCCCGTTAAATACGCCTGCTGAACCGGTGAGTTTAAGATTTAATAAAGTAAACTATTTTCGATTTCAAAATAATATATCTTTTTTGGTATAGATATACCTACTCGTATTTCGACAAGGAAAGAATAAATATAAAAGTAATCTTCTTCGTACCTAGTTCCATATTATTTGGTATTGGAATAAAAGTAGTACGTGGAGGAGGTCATTGACAAACCGGGTCGTGCGTTCTTCGTAACGATCACGAAAGCTAAGCTACCAAGTGTGGGGTCGTTACTCGGATGGGTATTACTCGGATGGGACAACCAGCTTAACTTGCCTCCCGAAGCATGAAGGAAAATCGATTAGAAAAGTTTTTGGTAACCCAGCCGAATACCGACCCCACACTTGGTTGATTAATTTTCTTGACCGTAACCAAGAACGCACGCAAATCCGGAGCGCAATCGACCTCCTTAAATCAATATGATTCTCTGAATTACTTTTAATGTTGTTATCGACAAAACTCATCATAAATTATTAATTGATGAAAGAGCCATTAATTTCGTAATGAGGTTTGATTTAATCCTCGATAAAATTAGGTGAATTACCATAAAATTTGACAGTTGAAATCAAAGCGAGCGAGATCTTTTTATACTAGCACAACTGGAAAGCGAATTATTTGAAATAATATGTTATGTTGGCTTTTAGAAAAAAAATCTTATTATGGTAGCCGGATGGACCAGTGTTTTCCACAAATGTATAAAGACAGGGTTGTCGTAACTCCATGTTACTGATGTTTCATATTTCGATATAAACATTTATATTTATTTACAGATAACAACAGTAACAGCATATATGGACTTATCCCTGGTATACGGTAGCAGCCCCAATCAAGCTTCAGTGATACGCGCCTTCCGAGGGGGTAGACTCCTGACAATATTGAGAGGAGGTCGAGAATGGCCTCCACAGGACCCCAACGTCACCCTCACATGTGAATCTGCACAGTCTCCAAATGAACCATGCTATTTGACTGGTAAGTGTGTGATTTGTGTGACCCTGTGATTCCTAATATGCATTCACTTTGTCCTGTTATTTAGACCATTAAATTAGTCATCTATTTATCATTTACATTCAAAGTACTTGAATGTGAATTACGTAGTATGTTTTACTCTTTAGCCTTTTCTCAAATACAGTATGTAGTTTGAACGATTTGATTGCACTAAACGGAAAAATTATGTTTCCGTTGAGTAACACAGTACACAGTTAAGTAGTAGTAGCTAGGTATGGAAATTATTGCTACTTTTCGTTAATTTTCATTTAATAAAATTATGATTTTTTTTCATATGATATCACTGTGAAATTTTACAGGCAATGATTTTTATATCGCAGCAGCCTGATGTCGCATTTGCGAGTGTTTGCTTTGAGTAATGAATTATGACGTTTGATATGAAATGTAATCTTAGACAAAGGATTCTTGTCTAAGAATGAAATGTAACTTATTAGACGTTTAATTTTCGAATGTAATGTGATATGTGCTGTATATATATTTTTTAAAACAACGAATACAACAATTGGGACGAAATGCGAATGATATGCTATTTCACAGAGTGTGAATTATAACAGTCGAAGTGAAAAGAAGTAGCAGGTGTGACGAATGATAATAATTTCATATGATTTTCACATGATATTCATGACATGTTCCATACCTAGTAGTAGCACAGATAAAGATACTTTAGGCTCATAGTTCGCTGTCTGTCGCTGCAGCTGACTGTCCACTAACTGATACTGAGTGGGGTGTATCGGTCGCTAACTCAACGTAGAGTCAGCGGTGAACTGTACGTATTACCCGCGAAACTCTTGCGAACTCTTGGGATAGAAGAGTCCAACTGACAGTGAGCGAGCTAAGCCGCCGACTACGAATACTCTTTTGAGGATTAGATAAATATAATTTTATTCATTAGTATGATTTGTGACTAGTTCTAATTTGAAACGTTTCATCAGGTGACATCCGTGTAAACCAGAATCCCCAGCTAACAGTTCTACAAATTATGCTGATGCGTGAGCATAACCGCATTGCTGACACTTTAGCGACCCTCAATCCTCATTGGAATGATGAGACCATTTATCAGGAAGCAAGACGTATACACATAGCCGAGTTTCAGCATATCAATTATTACGAATACCTCCCAATCTTCCTTGGTGAGTAAGATCAGCAAGAATATAATTTTCAATCAATAGTACAACTGGCACATGTTTCTCAACCTATCCATTTTTAACAACAGGTTATGAAAACATGATCAAGAACAAACTTATATACCCTGGAGTTAAAGGATACGTCAATGATTACAATCCTAACGTAGATCCAACAGTTTTGGATGAACACGCTACCGCTGCTTTCAGACATTTCCATACTTTGATTAGAGGTTACTTGAAGTAAGTACAATTTTAGAAAGTTCATCATAAAGAAGTACAAAGCGTTGGTTTGTAAACTTTATCTAAATAAAACTAATGAACAAATCTTTGTTTTAGGCTGATGGCCGAAGCCAGATCCTTAGTAGGCACGGTCCGCCTCAGTGATTGGTTCAATAGACCACTGTTGGTAGAGCTCAGCACAGCTTTCGATGACTTGGCTAGAGGGCTCACTGGGCAACCACAGGGCTTCAGTGACCAGTTCTGGGATAGTGAAATAACTCAATTCCTTTTCAAGTAAGTTGTTGGACAAAAATGGAATTCAAAGAAAAATATAGTTATCAGTACGATCAGTCAGATTACTAATCTTCGTATTATAGAATAATTTCAAGAATGAACGCAGACTTGAGCGTCCTACGTCTCTTTCACTTTGTGCGTGATAGAAAGTGGCAGACGATTCCTAAGACATGTTTGACTTCTGAGTGTTATTCTGTAATACGGGCCTTAAGATTCTTTGGTTTATAGAGGAATATCTTTCCTAACTTTAGTCTATTTTCCAAAGCAGTTGGGTAGGATTCGAATAATACAGATATATACTAATGATTACTACCTAAAAGTAATTATTAACGGAACTTATCACACATAAAATAGAAATGAATAATTATATTACCACAGATAATATAATACTATACTAGTAATATTAAGAAGCTGTATACTTAGTAAATAGGTGATGAATTATGCAGCTTTCTGACTTTGTCGACGTGGACCTCATTAAAACTACTCAAGTTCTTAATTACAAACTTTTGGTGTCTAGAAGTTATTTTCTGCTACAACCGACGTCCTTTGGTAAAGTATTTTAAGTATTCTTTGTTATAAAGGCCGAAATTCCTACATGGATTTTTTACGAGCTACTGAAGTGAACAAATATAATGTAGAAGTAACGTTCCAGAAACTTCTAGGAGAGGAAGTACCCTGCGATGTCGAAAAATCAGTCGTTTCACATAACATATTAACCTTCCTACGGCACATCTACGTCAGAATGATATACGATAAGTGCTTATCAATAGAAAATTTAGTCTCCTAATGTTTTTGGGAGCTTTTCGTGTAGCGTACAGCAATGGTGTTTATTCCTCTCATGATTTACCACAAAGTACAGTACTAAAAGGTTTTCTAAGTTTTTATTGCAATAGTTATTTATTCGTAATCTTAATTGATATACAGGCTGGAAAAAAGACTTTAGTTGGAAAGACGTTAGACAAAATACTCTTAAAATTAATGATAGCAAATTATCATCAAAGGAAACAATCCTTTATTTTCAAAAATAAATAAGACTTCATCTTAAAACTATTGATAAATCACTTGCTTGAACCGAACCAAACCGTCTAAAATCCGAAAGATTTTTTTTGTACTTTTATGGCAACAAGCGATAGCGATAATTATAACGGGAAGTTTCTTTCAAGTAGTATAGTACAGCCAGGACCAATTAAATGTACCTAACTATACATTTTACACATTTCAGCATCTTTACTTCCTACACAATAATAGTAAGGAACTGTTAAATGTGGATACTTATCATTGCTCGTGGCGGTTTATATCTAAAATTAAAGAGAGAGAGAGAGAGAGAGGGAGAGAGCGTGTAGAAAGGTAAAAGTTTAGTTCGCAAATAAGCGCAAGGTTTGATTGATGGATAAATATTTATAACTAGGAGCTCTGGCAACCCCATTCACCTGCAGAAACTCTGTACTAAAATGCAGTGTTCTTGACTTCTCTAGTCTTCTGGAAAGTGACGTCATTTAGCCAGAGATAGTGCTCCAATTTCCTTTCCTTAACCTAAAAGGAAATGACGAAGTCACAAAGCAACTATTCAGAATAAGTTTGACCGACATTGTTAATCGATTGGAAAATAGTTCGTCCTAATTTTATTAGTCTACCCAGGATGACGATGCTAAGGATAAACCGCAAAGATCAGCTTAAAGATCGAAGCTTTGAAGTAAACTTCTAACTTATTTTCCAAACTATTTACGCTTTGCATCAAGACGTTATTACTTAAAATATCATTTTTTTATTGTCTATCAAAATTATCTGTGATTATGACGCCCATTTTATTTGTCCTTATTTCTACTTGGAGTGACACTTTGGCACTTTTACATCCATACATAGCTGTACATGCATATGTGGTTATCTGTGTTTCTTCCGACTTGTGTATTAAAAATTGACAAAAAAATTAGTCCTTTCACGATCAATAACGTGGCCTAAATACCAAGATTGGTATCTGTATTCGAATCTAGATAGAAAGTTAAACGTTTGTTCTCAAGTCGACTGCTATTCCTGCGGAGCTATCTACACAGGGTTGTGAGACCACGGTTAATTTACTTAAGTCTCTAATTATTATGTCATGTATGTATCTACGTCAATTATGTAGCGCAAATATCATAGGCGCAAATAATACATGAATCTTAAGTGTATGTATGCATGTAGTTTGACTCGAGTATTTGCGGTTGTGACTGTCCAGGCGCAACAATACGTTTGGTGGAGATTTGAGAGCTATCGACATCCAGAGAGGACGTGATCATGGCCTCGGCACTTACGCGGCCACTAGAGCTGCTTGCGGTCTGCCTGTGCCGAAGTCCTTCCACGATTTACTAGATTTCATTTCCGAAGAGGTAAGTAAAACCGATACTTAATACCAGATTGAATACAGATTGTCGATTAATAGCTAATAATCGTATGTTTTTACCTGAAAATTTTGATTTTTGCAGTAAGTAAATGCGTGTAATTTACTTCAATGATTCTAAATATATTTTAAATAAGATTATTTCAAAGAGTCTTCAATCTTTAGTAAGAAATATTATTCATGTTCCTAACACAGAAAGAGGGTTTTGAAATTGAGTTCTTTTTTGCTAGCTGATTATTGTTCCCTTTAATTATAATGGGTAATCTGTAGACCTCTTTTATTTACAAAATTTTTGTTGCTATAGTCTAGTGCTAGGTTGTATATCCTAAAACATATTAGGTACAGATTTACAATGCAATTCCGGTTCGCAGCAAAAGGTAGTCTGACATTTTCATATTGAAAGATATAATAATTAAGATTTAGAATCACTGGGATGAAAAAATATTCCGTTAAGGAATTTCGTTATTTTTAATGGCCTATTTGTATTGTGACTAACTTTTTATCTCTGAGCAACCAAGTTTCAGCCACAACAAAGGAGTTTAATTCGAACTTTGTTTCAAACTGTGGGGCACTTTCATTGCCACCAAAATGTTGTATTCCATATTCTGATTTCACATTTGTGTCTTTAAATGTAATGCGTATTACACGCCAATTTACCTTCTCAATCCCATCAGAAACTACTAATAATTGGGCGACGGAACAATCAAATTATCCGGATAAATTTTATGCAAACATTAGGTAACTCATTAGACGCGTGTATCACTTGTAATTTTGGGAAACTGGTTGTTAATGCAAATAGCATAATCGCGATGATGCTCAAAAACAGTGAGTTGGTTAGACACTTTGTTTTATGGTTAAATTATGATTTGAAAGGAAGTTAAGCAACTCGTCACGTAGAAAAGACAACTGCAGACTGCAGTATTATTTTTCATGCACATATGCGCATTACGCACACATAGGTGTATTTTTTTGGTCTCATTCTAGTCAATTCATTGCCAATCTATAAACGTAAGTAATTATAAATCTGTGGTTCTGATGGTTTAAGATAAGATAGACAGATACATAGTGTCTGAGGGTTACCTGTGGGAGTTAAAGTGGGAAACTCACGATCGCTTCAAGACACATTTCACGGCAAGCCATCACTCCAAAATAAGCCAAATCGTTCCGTGTATTCGGAATCTCACGTAGCTTGGATGGAATGACGAAAATTTTTGGATATCCAACTTTATCGTTCCAAACGCACTCGTGTATTGCCGAACCCACGTCCATTTCGTGACGTGTCAGAAGTCGCTGCGTAGAATAAAAGTAAATTGGAGTGACGCAAATGTAGGGATCGTGTGTTTGATCAACTTTTGGATGACATCCAAATTGCGCCGACTGATGGAAATGGACTGATCGTGAGTTCCCCACTTAAAGCCTGCTCCCACCTTCAGACTTGTCATCACTTAGCATCAGGTGGAGTGAAGGCCAAGACTTTCCACGTCAAAAGATAAAATAGCCTCACTCTCAATTTGTGTTTTCTTCCTTAGAATGTTCGAGTACTCCAGTCCATATACCAAAGCATCCTAGACGTGGAGCTGGTTGTAGCTGGCTCGTTGGAGCGTAACGTACCCGGCGCCCAGGCGGGACCTACATTCCTCTGCATTCTCACCGAACAGTTCTACAGGACGAGGGTAGGAGACCGCTACTTTTACGAGAACGGCGCTGACAGAGACATCGCTTTTACGCCAAGTGAGTGGTTTTTATTTGTTATTAATCTGTCTATTAGAGTAAAGCCATCTAAAAATAACTACGCTGTATAGTTGGCAAAAGAAATATTTTTAACCGGAAAGCAAATATGCAATAACAAATAATTTCGATACAAAAAAATAATCTGAAAATAGGTAATAATTTTATGCCGAATCTAACCAGAAAGTGGCATTTAGAAATTTTATTTTTACTTTAGTTTATATTAATCAAATACCTGCGATCTGTGACATTTTTTGTTTTACCGCCTTAGTTAATAAATGTACTTACGTAAGTTCTACACTATTTACTATATCCCAACTACAACCTTTAAATACTCTTATGAAATTAAATTAAATTAAAACCAAAATATAATACTAGAAAAATGCACTGAAAAAAAGGCAAGTCGATTTTTTTCAGTGCATTTTTCTAGTATTATATTTACGCGTTTGTAAACGCAAAAATAAAATTATTCCTTAAAACCAAAAATTAAATGCGTACCTTTTGATGGCTTTATCCTACCGTCAACTGGTTGCAGGCAGCCATATATTTGAATTATTTTTTATTATAATAATAAAGAAAGGTACATATATTACGTTTTAAGTCCTCATTTGGAAAGTCTACGCCTTAAGCGTAGACAGAAAAAAAAAATAATAGTACATTTGAAAAAGAATCTCTGATTTTGATTTTACGCTGCATGTTTAACGAACTTCAAATACTCCGTTAAAAAGGAGCCCTTTGAAAGAGGTTGAAAAAGAGAAAAGCTTTACCTACGCAAAAAAAAATTACGTACCCATTCATTAAAATCCATGCCCTTGTATAATAATAACCGCGGGAAACAATTTGCTGCCTCTTCACGATTTGCTGCAGCCTTTTGACAGCTGAGCCACAATTTTTCCAACGCAGTTTATCTAACAATTGTCGCGGTGATTAAATTTTTTTCTAAAGCTCAGTACAGGTTCAGAGTTCTCAGTGGTTTTATTTTAATATTTTTATGAAATGAACATTTTTCGAATCTCTCTAAACTTATGCAGACATCAAAAAGTTTACGTGCACTTTAAAATCCTATCTGTATATATGACATCCTATTTTTTATGCTGTCCTTAATAAGTTTCATAACCAATTTTGTTCTATGTTTTAACCAGATATTTTGACGAGAGAATTTTTGATTGAAAATTAGGGTGCTTAAAAATAAATAATTTAAATCAAAAAAATTACATTTTCACCAAATTTCGTGAAGATTTTTTTGTAAAAAACCAAAAATTTTGAGGTTAAGTAAAAGAGAACTGTAAAGACAAAAGTTGAAGATTTTAGTTTACCTACAACTTTGCCATTTAATTTTTTTCCATAGGATTTGTAGTTTTGTCGGAAATCGAGATAAATTGTTTTTACCCTTAAAAAAACGGGAGAAATAAAAATTTTGTTTATAAAAATCTAAATGTTTTTTGAGGTCGGTCCCAAATACAAGTGACAACGTTTATTACAAATATTGAGGTTGGGACCGACCTCAAAAAACATTTAGATTTTTATAAACAAAATTTTTATTTCTCCCATTTTTTGAAGGCGGTTTTTTTTATTTAAATTTTTTTTTTCTGCTTTTTAGTGTTTTAAGTATAGAAATTTTCAAGAAACTACCTCAAGATCTTTTAGACACACAAGTGATAAAATTACGATATTATCAATGTCAATTAAATAGGCATTATTAGGGATAACTCAAAAACTACTTGTCAGATGTCGATAAAATTTAAATGGTACCCCATGACAAGCACTAGCTTTTAGCTCTATTCTTAATTAATGGCGTCGCGATACATAAAAATTACGCATTTTGCCAATGTCAAGTGAAAATCTACTTAAAGTAACAAAATTAGTACTGTAAATTTGAGTTAAAAATGGAGTCTCTCAACACAAGTTTTTACAACAAGAACTCGGGAGTAACTCCAACCAAATTGTTAATACAATTTGTTTTGACATTAAGCGGTTAAGCTATTGTAGTTATTGTATATAAAGGTATGTAAATTTATAAAAACAGATGCGTTTTGGATTTCGGAATAATACCTCATAAGTACCTTAAAATATAAACTTCGTGTACCTTTGCTCAGACAAGTATCAAACAATCCAAATCGTTTTTGCGAGTAACGCTAATTTGACACGATTGGTCGCTGTGATGTTTTATCAATAGTAGGTATTTAAGTTCCATACATAGATTTGCAATAGTAAATCAGATTGAATAGATTGGCCACTTGCTTAAGCACTCTGAGTTGCACTCGCACTTGAGTAACGGGACTTTTGCGTGTGCTTTGCGTCTTGTTCAAGAGTTTATGCAATTAAGTATTTAATGTAGGTAAATGTAATGTACTATATCCGTGATGCTTATTTGGGTTTGTCATATTAAAGGAAGCTTGAAAAATATTTTACCAATTTTGGTGGAATAATATGCTATTTTAATAAAAATTACTGTTTTAGCTGCACCAATATCATATATATTTTTAGACCTGACATTAAAGTAAAAAAACAAAAGAATATAAAAAAACGTCATACAAAAGTAAAGACAATAGTCCTAAAAAGGTATGTGTTCCTGCACATTCCTCCCCCTCTTAAAGGAGCACAAGCTTTCTAAGGGGCTGCCGCAGTAGACCCCCTTGTGTCCGAATATCCACCACTCTGTAATGCCATCCCGCCCTGGGTATAGCGTCTTAACTACGCCGAGGGGCCAGGTCCCCCTAGGCAAGTCCCCATCCCCAATGAGAACCGGGTCCCCGATTTTAATGTTGTTAGTTGAGCCCTGAACACGACGCGGGGCCAGAGTGAGTAGATATTCGGACACCCAGCACTGCCAAAAATGGTCGGCAACGCGTAGGGCTTTACGCCAACTGCTCCTGGTCATTAAGTCATCATCGGTCAGCTCTCGTGGTGGGAACGGGCGTCCGGGAGATTCTCCGATGAGGAAGTGATTGGGAGTCGACGCTTCGGGCCAGTCGGGGTCTGGAGGGACCACCATTTGGTGGAATAATAATTATGCTATTTTAATAAAAAACACTGTTTTAGCTGCACCAATATCATATACATTTTTAGACCTGACATTAAAGTAAAAAAAAAACAAAATAAATATAAAAAAACGTCATACAAAAGTAAAGACAATAGTCCTAAAAAGGTATGTGTTCCTGCCTCAGGTTCCTGCACACCATATTTAAACCAGTCTTAAATCAAAAACATTAATTTTTACATCAAACATTCTAATTTACGGCGTATAAACTTCGTATATTCGGCACAGTTACGTTACTCTCTATGTTTTTTTGGTATTAATAAATGTTTTTCTTATTCCGTATTTGGTTTGTGGAATTCGAAGAAATCGTATACCAACTGTTCGTTCACTCGAAAATCTGTTAAATCCTTTTTTCCAGCAAAATTGTATTCTCTATTGTAACTGTGTGTTAAGCTTTATTTTCATGATACGGGGAATTCAAGATATCCGCTTAGGTACATTGTTTTGTCCTTAGGGAATTTAAAATGAGTGAAGCGTAGAGATTTAAATTATGAATTTACTCGTTACCTTACCACTAAACTGCCTTTGTAAATGTCAAAGGTTGGTTTTGTTACTCATTATTAAAACGTATGTGTAATGATGTGGAGAACCCTGGTGTGTTTTCTAATTAATGAGATTCGCGTAAAACTACATACATATTGCATAATTATTGTAAAATTACTCATATTTAAGTATAATTAGCGTAAAACTGTTTAATAAAAAGTCATATTTAAATTTTTAATATTAATAGTTTGGATAGGATTTTTCTCGCGATATTGCGCGATATAGATATTTTTAACATGCCAAATTTCATATAAAATACTGTTCATCTATTAAACAGATGGGTGAAAGTCGCTTCTAATTCGGATCTTAAACTATTATTTATTAGCAGCAATATGCAATGCTCTCACGCCATGATGGGACGCTTTGACGTCTACTAAGTACACGTTTTGTTTGGCCTTTATTAGCACACATTTCTACTCCTGATCGAACCCGGAACCTCGGGAGCTAATTTTGTGGGCCAGTCATAGACTTCAGTCACATTAAAGCATTTGTATAGACGTACACAAAAGTTGGAGTAATTTAAAGCGGATAATTACTGCAAAAATACACATTATTCTAAGTGAAAATTGAGTACAAGTTTCTTGGTTGAGAATTTTATTGAATCGAATTCAATAATGTCGAGGTAATATTGAATATATATTGAAGTATATTCTGTGTGTTTCGTGTTATGTGGTTTCAGTAATTTATTTTATTGTTTTTGTATTGGATACGTCTGAAGCCTCTTAGATATTATGGTGACTCGAACCTTATTTTGAAAAATAGCAGTAAAGTGTAAATCTTAACGTGTTGTTCGTAATGTATTCAGACATTTAATAACAGAACTTAAATCATCTTTTTCACTTCAATTAGGTACTTTGTTGTTGTTGTACTGTAACCATGCAACCAAAAACAATGTGCTTTACGTCCCTATAAACAAAATTAACGATCATTTTGGATTTTGAATTTGATTGTAGTAAAGCCGTTGCACCAAGTCTTACGTTGTATAGTTTAGCAAAAAGTAACGTAAAAGTTAACTTCAGTTCCATTTTTAAACAAATGTTCATATTTTTACGAGCAGCCGGCATCAGCTTTTCTGTGCAACATAGTTGCCTATATTAAAGAAAATCAATATCTTATACTTCGTACCTTGCTCCCAGTTTATTTGGGTCTGGTACAATATGTGACCATCCTACACCAGCCCTGGGAATGTTAATATAAATACACTGCCAATAATTTTCATGGTATTCATCATCATCAACAGCCCATATAATGTCCCTACCGAGGGGCTCGAGTCTACCCCACATTAGGGGCGATTAGGCCTTAGTCAACCACGCTGGCCAAGTGCAGGTTGGTCGACTTCACACACAACCTAAAAATTTCTTCATAGGTATGTGCAGGTTTCCTCACGATGTGTTCCTTCACCGTAAAAGCTTCGAATAAACGTACATATGAATTCAGAATTTTAAAACACATTGTACGTGGCGGGGTTCGAACCAGTGCCTTCCGGGTGGAGACAACGCCCTTACGCACTGCGCCACCGACGCTGCCCTTTAATTTTCTTGATATTATTATTGTTTTTTTTACACAGGTCAACTTGAGTCCATCCGGCAGGGATCATCCATGGCGCGGATAATTTGCGACAACTCGGATGCTATACACTCTATGCAACCTAAAGCTTTCGAGCAAATCAGACAAGGGTGAGATTAAAACTTAGTATTTGCTTATCGTACTCTTCTTCTTACTCCTACCCTGCTACAAATTTATTTGGAGTCGGCGCAGTATGCTTTGATATCAACAATACTGCTATATAGGTTTTGGTATTAGATTTTACGTCCAGACACCAACCCACTTTGGGAACGACTGCCATCTTTCGACCGCACCCGAGACCACGAGCTTAACGTGTACAAAGCACGGAGAAAAATCAAGTAGAAAAATGTACGGTCACCCATCCGAATACAGATCGCGCACAAAGTAGCTTCGCTTTTGTCTTCGCTATGAATCGCTACTTGTGCTCTCCCAGTCCTGTTCGATAGAGAAACTTCGATTCTCATTCCGTCTCTTAATTTATTAAAATTTAATAACTACATAGTATAAAACAAAGTCGCTTCCGCCGTCTGTCTGTCCCTATGTATGCTTAGATCTTTAAAACTACGCAACGGATTTTGATGCCGTTTTTTTAAATAGATAGAGTGATTCTTAAGAAAGATTTATATGTATAATACATGCATATTTACATAAGCATTGCACCCGTGCGAAGCCGGGGCGGGTCGCTAGTTTTATATATTTTTAAAATATCTCTATTATTTCTTTTCAAAGTATGCAACTAAAAACATGACGCCTCTAACATAACACAGTTTGTTTTTGGTAGCATTTATTGGTTATTGGTTCAATTTTATTTTTATATTTAGTTCTGTTCTTTCATTTTAACATTTCGTAAATATTTTTTTGGTTTAAAAAGGAAAATCATAAGTAATTTATAATTATTTTCATTTTCAGAAATCAATTGACACCTTGCCAGCAGCTGCCATTCGTCGACCTCACGTTATGGCAAGATGCAGGCCATGGACATTTTAAGAAATAATTGAGTATTTAATTAATTAGCACTAATTTAAAGAGTCGCAAATAACTCATGAGCGTTGCAATAGGATGTTACCACGAATTAATATTACCAATAAATAGTATGTAAAATGTCGTAAAATACAAAAGATTAAATTAAATATTTAATGTTAAGTCGATAACGAAGAAAATAAAATTATTTAATTAACATCACTTTTAAGAACGAAATATTTCTTACAAATTAAATTGCTTTTATCAGCCTAAATTTATTTTATTAATTATGTTACCTTATTTTATTTTAATGCAAATGTAAGTGTAATGTGAATTGAAGTTTGGACTTCAAAGAAATTTTCTGTTAAATATACCTCTACATTGTAAGTTTATTAAAACGTAACTATTGTGATTGCGTTTTGAGTTAAAGTATTGGTAACGTTATAACGCCCCTAGCAGAAAGAAACGCAAATGTTGAACATAAAAATTGAGCTCTCAACGCAATTAAAATAGTTATAATAAAGGTCTCAGCACATTTATCAGCTCGGAATCCTATCTCCTTTTTTAATCCCCTACGCAAAAAGGGGGGTGTTATAAGTTTGACGTGTCTGTGTATCTATATGTCTGTCTCTGGCATAGTAGTTCCTAAACGAATGGACCGATTTTGATACGGGTTTTGTTCGAAAGCTGACGTGATCAAGATTGTTCTTATCTATAATTCATGAAAATCTGTTCAGGCGTTTGAAGGTCATCCGCTCTCTCTTCATAATTTAAATACCTATCATCGGAATTCGGGTTAGCGAGTACTTTAAAAAGAATAAAATATTTTTTTTAAATAACCTCCGAAACTAAAAAGAAAAAATATTTTTTTTCCCTCGGCCTTTTAATTTCATTAAAGGATCACCTATACATATTTTTAAAGATGAACGTCGCTGCGTTGGGGTACCGCTAAGTAAAAAAAATGAAACTAACATTTTATTTACTTTAAACATATTAATAGGTTCTTTTAATGAAGTTAAAAGGCCGGGAGAATTTGTTTCTTTTTTTTCTGGTTTTCGTAGTAAGAAGGAGGTCCAAGCTGATATGCGTGCTATGACCTTAAATGACCATAAATCTCTATTGATTACCATTAAAAAGTAAGATATTAAAATAAGCCTTCCCACAGTTATAATGTTACAAGAGTATGCTTTGAAAGGATTATTATTATCTGCTATTGTTACCTATATATGCTGTTGTAAATATCGAGTGCAAATTATGTTAAGGATGTGTTGGATGTCGTTTTATACAAGTGTGCCCTAAATAAGAGTGTAAATAAAATATAGTTTTTCACTGCCCATTGTTGTTTTAATGTTTAATTTGTAAATTATTTTAATAATAATAAAAGCCTATTTATTCTCGAACTTTTCTCGTTTCGGGGGCTTCTTCATCTCGGTTACCTCTTCTATGCAGATTTGTAAGTTATTATTTAATTGTGTGAATTATAAATAAACTACTAGCTGACCCCGCAAACGTTGTTTTGCCTTATAAATTAAAAAAAAAATTAAGGGTGGACAGGACAACCCTTATCACTAAGGGGTATGAAAAATAGATGTTAGCCGATTCTCAGACCTACTCAATATGCTCACAAAATTTCATGAGAATTGGTCAAGCCGTTTCGGAGGAGTACGGGAACGAACATTGTGACACGAGAATTTTATATATAAGACTAGCTGACCCCGCAAAAGTTGTTATGCCTTATAAATTAAAAAAAAATTAAGGGTGGACAACCCTTATCACTAAGGGGTATGAAAAATAGATGTTAGCCGATTCTCAGACCTACTCAATATGCTCACAAAATTTCATGAGAATCGGTCAAGCCGTTTCGGAGGAGTACGGGAACGAACATTGTGACATGAGAATTTTATATATAAGATAAATATGTTTTAAAGTCAAAAGTGTGGTGTTTTATGTACTGCAGACAGTACTGAAAACAAAATAAAATAAAATCAAAATGAATTATTGTTAAAAGGGTATAGGTACAGTCGACCAAATTGAATCATGACCCACCACAATACAAAGTAGGTTGAAATTCGCTTGAACATACATTTCTTAAGTAACGAACCTGTTATAAATTTATTAGACACTGACATTATCTAATAAATATGGCCTTTTAAAATTTTTTCAACTGCTACTTGACATCTGACACATAACGTAATTTTATTTTTAAAAATATAATAGTTATTCGTTTTTCTCAATAGTGAAAAGAGTTTAGATTATGAACGGGATCTTATTTGAAATTCTAATTGAGACTTTAGTGCAGTGATAACAAAGATTAAAATTGCATAGATCTCTGACCCGTAATGACACATTATTATTCATATTTAAAACGTATTAAGTGCAACACGAATGATAGCGAAGAAAACCTAACTAAATTTATGATTGTAAAGGAATGATCGGCCAAGTGGGTCATGATTCAGTTGGTTCGACTGTACATAAATCTTGTCTCAATATGTGAAAATCGCTTCCATTATAAATTCCGACTTTATTTGGGGTTGGTTGCACCAAATGAATAAACACTATACACTCTACCAAATGGAGGATTATCTTAGTTTATTGCCAATTAGTATAACATGTCGTTTTCAAAACATCTCACCGTCACCGTGCAGTTCCTGGGTCCATAGTGTGGAGTCGCTGCGGTGTCACCACTGCGACTCCCCCGACGATACGGCCGAGCATAAGCTGATCGTGTGCCTAGCCTGGCGAGATGAGCGCCGCACAATGTGTGCGGCTCTCGGCGGAGGAGACCTTTCATTCCCAAGCATGGTTAGAGCCATGCTTGGTAATGAAAGGGCTTGGGAGGCTGCCACCTCCTTTTGCGAATCGGTGATGGCTCAGAAGGAGGCAGCGGAGAGGGAGCGGGAGGAGGATCCGCTAGCCGCTCCCCTCCGACGTAGACGGGTAGGTCAGCTAAGGCTAGGGGCTGCGACTGCTGGTCTTCGTCGGTACTAAGGTGGTCTGGACCAGCGCGGCTTGGCCGCCGGGCGCCCTTGGTGCCAGTCGGCACTGACCACGCCGTCTGGGTATTGCCTAGTACCGAAAAGTAAGTTAGTAAAATGCATTGGGGTCTCTAGTCTAAGGTTATTAGATAATCGCAAAGATTTTTCATGTGTATCCGTTAAATAGGTAAAGCGATCCTTAAGATAATATAAGAACAAATTATTAGGTATATGCTAATTAGTCCTTTTAGGCATTCTGCGATTAAGCCTTCGTAATGGTGAAACATCAGGCATGAAAAATAAGGTACTTTTCTACCCGAATTATTTTGTTTCGATTGATCTAGAAAGTTGCCGATACAAGAAAGTTGTTGTCCGTAATCCGACCGCTAAGAATGATGTAATAATCTGAAGTTAATAAATAAAACTTCTTGAAACGAAAATTTGCGCTCATTTATCTATAATGTTGTACTTACATACGTTCAATATACTCTCGTAACTCCAAAAGAATCAATGATAGTCACTTCTATTTTATTTAATTCCTAATTAATGTCATTCGCGAGATTACGTACGCATTTTATCAATGTCATTGATTGAGTCAAAATGGGGTCTCTCAATGCGTGTTATTACAACAAGAACTCGGGAGAAACTACGATAGTCACTTGAAGAAAATCAAGTCATGCTTTTTTGACGAATGAACCCTAAAAATATGCTGTTGATTATTAATGAACAATTTATTTATGTGAATATTTTTTTATGTGCTGAATTCATTCGCCTCCATGGTCTAGTGTTTCGAGGTCCGCGGTTTGAACCCCGTGAAGTATTAAATTAGAACTCTGCTTGCTTTGTGTAGAGCGTGGTTAAAATCCACCTGGCCAGTTACTGATATTTTATCAAAGTCAGTTGCCATAACAATAGTGTCAACATCCAAGAACTTATAATTACTATACCGTATCGCCTCTTTTTAACCGACTTCAAAAAAGGAGGAGGTTCTCAATTCGACTGTATGTTTATTTTAATGTCAATTAAGGGTGCGTTCCAAAACCAGGTGAAACTAAGCTTTTTTCTTCTAATTGGTGTAAAATTACTAAAGTCTAACAAAACTAACCAATGGTGTAAGCGCTTCTTAATAACGACCAATAGTGAGCTATCATTTACTCTACCCCGAGTAAATTGAAACCGTTTTGGAACGCACTCTAAATAAAATAAATTTAGCAAAAAAATAGGAAAACCGACTTCAATGCATACAAATTTAAACTAAAAAGTAAGAAATAAATAATATTTTTATGAAGTAGTTGTAAAGAGCGTCATAGAAAACCAAGGAAAGTATTGATACACATTTATAATTCTTTATTTATAATTCATACTCCGATATATTTGGAGCCGGTGCCAGCTAGCCAAGGAGAATAGTGTTTGCAATTTTCGAACTTCACGGAGCGGCGGATTATTTCTCATCTTTATTATGCATTCATTATTATGTATAGTTAATGGATTAATCAAGTTAGTATCTGTTAGGTAAGTTTATTTTGCTTAGGCTGGCACCGACTCCAAATATATCGGAGTATGAATTATAAATAAAGAATTATAAATGTGTATCAATACTTTCCTTGGTTTTCTATGACGCTCTAAAGAGCGTAGTTGTAAACAACTACTTCATAAAAATATTATTTATTTCTTACTTTTTAGTTTAAATTTGTACGCATTGAAGTCGGTTTTCCTATTTTTTTGCTAAAAATATTTTATTTAATTATTTTTAGTGGAAATCACTACATAGTATAAAACAAAGTCGCTATCCGCCGTCTGTCTGTCTCTATGTCTGCTTAGATCTTTAAAACTACGCAACGGATTTTGATGCGGTTTTTTTTAATAGATAGAGTGATTCTTAAGGAAGGTTTATATGTACCTATAATACATGCATATTCACATAAGCATTGCACCCGTGCGAAGCCGTGGCGGGTCGCTAGTTAAGTATATTTTATTGAAAATGGATAGGCCTACTGGATATTTGGATAGGCGCTCATTAAAACTTATCGGAAACTTAAACAAAATTTTTTTTTGTTATTAATGATTTGTTCATAAAGGGGTTAATTTATATCGATACAATTTATACGGGCCATCTCTGATCTTGACGTACCTAAAAAAAGAATCACTAAAATCGAGTCGTAATAATCATAATTGACGGAGTATCAGGTAACAAACACAAAAAAACAGTCGGATAGAGAACTTCCTCTTTTTTTTAAGTCGGTTAACAAATAATATCACGTCTCGTTACAAATGCCTACCATTCATCCAGAATGAATGGTATAGTTTTAATGGTAAGTTAATGAACTATGAAACTTGAAGAGAAACTAGTTATCTAACTTAAGTTCATAAAATAATTTGTCATAGTTTATGTGTTGACTATTGGACCTACTAACCAAAATTTCAATATTGCATATTTGGTAATAGCAAGTTCAAAAAAAAAAATTACATTATTTTTGTGTTCGTGGACGATATCATTGTTTCATCCCCAATGAAATTATCATTTCCACAAAAAAGTACTCAACCAATTTCGGTATTATTTATACGGGACCACCTTTGAAGTATGACCTTCCTAACTAAAAAAGAATCATTAAAATCGATTCATTATTGACGGAGTAATCGCGGAACATACATACAAAAAAAAAAAAAACGTACAGTCGAATAGAGAACCTCCTCCTTTTTTTGTTTGAAGTCGGTTAAGTTAAAAACATCTCAAGATAGTTTACTGAAAATTTCTATACTTACAACGCCTTGGTACTCGAGTTATCGTGCTAACGCACAGACACACACTCAGACATAATTCCAAAAACGGTATTTTTGGACTCAGCGAGGTCCAAAACATGTAAATCCGTCAAAATCTCTAGGTCAAATTTTTTGACGATTACAAGACTTCCTCTATACAACGTATACGAGAAAGTAAAAATGTGTCGAACTTTGGTTTTCAATAACATTAATACATTTGTTTCTCAAGTAAGTAATAGGAGAAAGTAATATTTTTTTATTGCCGTGATATATAATTCCATGTGGTGCAATCAAAAACCGTGAGATAGAAAACTTTGCTTTAACTTAATGGCCAACCAAATGTATATTATATGGGAAAACGTAACGACATTAGGCAGATGAAATAAGTTCCATAGTAAATCCTTGAGTAGACAATATATCTTACTGGAATAAATATCAATAAATTATGGTGGGATAGCGGCTAATCTTTTGTTTTTGTATCTCTCACAATTGTATTGTAGATAAATATATATATGTGTAGCACGGTAATAACTATTATTACCTAAGTATGTATTTTATTTTATAATTGTGAAAAGTTAATAATCATTTTACTCATTCGGTGTGTAGTGTATTACCTATTTGGTCTAAGCTATGAAATACCCAGCTAATATTTTGGTAAATTGGTAAATAATTGGTAAATAACATGCACGAATCGAGGTATTTGCATTGAAACTTGAAGCGGAAGCAAAAGAAGAATGCATCCCTTTTACGTTAGTAAATATGAATACAATCATCGTCTTCCAGAGGATGCATCGATTAATTTTCACAGAAACTAAATTCTTGATTGTTGCTATACCTATTAAATTTTAGAATTCTCACTTTAAAAAACCATAAAGAAAATTTGTAAAAATACTGATTTTCAATATGTGTTTTCAACTTTGTTTATATTTCTCTCAGACCAATATTTCTGGAACATTGAATAGACAATTCAATGACTATCTTAGATTAGATGACTATAGTTTTTTTACGGTTACAGTACGTGAAAAATACATACATAAGTTCACCAATACGTAAAACAAGCAATTAAAAGTTAGCCGTCAGTTTTTGACATTTCTTCCATACAATGTCAAAAACGACGGCTAAACAATAATCGCCTGTTTATGTGTTGGTGAAAATAAATAAGCCAGTTCATAGGTGTTTTTTTTTACTTTGCCAAATGCTTGCAAAGCTGTGCAACGGCAATGTACACCATTCCATAAGCAAAGCAATCCATCGCAAAGCTGCAAGCTAGCAAAATTGCTACAGCAAAAAGTAGATGAAAACGTCTTTGCAAGAACAGAACACAGAAACCTCTTTTTGTATTCTGTACAAGCATCTGGCAAAGTTAAAGAACCGTTTTACTCTTTTAATATTCAATTTTAAGCTATAAAGTTATTAACATGTTATCATTATCATTGCTTCAAGGACATTTTGTGCATGGACTGACTTAGCCCCAGTACTACCCAGCCAGGTCTGCACCTGTGTGTTATTTTTTTTATAAAAAGGTCAAGCAAATGACTCCTTTCCACCTAATGGTAAGCAGAAGTGGAGTCCAAATGCGAAGATAGCTAGTGCGAGAGATAAACCGCCGCGCTAGCCACCCTCGCCTTGCCGACCTGCAAGGTGCTTCTTCACGCCTCTTTTGAATGACCCAGTATTGTATAGGAAGGAACACGTGTGCTGGCAGTGAATTCCATATCTTGATTGTGCGAGAAAGAAACAGTTGCCTTTTTTAGTTCGAATTGGAATGGTAGCCACAGTTAGGGTATTATAGCAGAGTTATATGACAGGTTTTCAGCTTACCTAATGTGCCTACTCAAATATGTCTATCAGTTCTCGGAATATATGTCTACTGCGCTCGAAAGTGCTAGTCTTAAGAAATTGAAATTTTTATATGTTACTTGGTAAATTGTTATTGTAAGAAGAGGAAGGTCGAGTTTTAGATTATTTTACTACGCGTAAAGCCATTATACCTATTTCTAATAAATCAAAGGAACATTCGAGAAGGAAACAAAATAAATCGGCTTTTGCTCTTTAGATGCCTGTTGGTAGGTTTGAGGGAGATCAATTGAATACCATCAATTCGTTGTTAGTGAATACACCTTTATGATGCCGAAAAGTTTACGGATTTGGAGAGGGCTTTACAAAGAACTTTCATTGAGATAGGAAAGTATCGAGGATTCGACACAAAAGAACATTGTTGCGCAACCATGCCATTGGCAACATCAATTATACAAAAACGTTGTCAGAAAGAGATATTTCAGAAACTGTATATCAATGGAAACGTGAATATACGAATTGTGACATGTATGCATTTTTCTATTGAGCGATATGAAAAATTCTATAGAGCGCCTAGCAAGTTTTTTCTATGTATGATATTTATTGATATATCGTTTGAGTGCAGTAGAGTCGAAATAGAAAACAGAATTTATTTTTTGAAACATTTTATTTTTATGTTGAATAGTCAAACGCCCGACCGCAATCACGTCTGATGGTAAGCGATGATGAGGCCTAAGATGGTACACGCTCGCCTAGCCTAGAAGATAATTGTTCACTCAGTCTGGTCTTAAAGGTGTCCAGATTATACTGATCTGGGAAAACAGACCTCGGCAAAGAGTTCCACCTCGTAGCTGTTCGCATGCAATCGAAAGCAAATCGCTTCGTGCGAATGGGAAGAATGTCAACAACATAAGGGTGAAAGCCCTCGCCGCGCCTGGTCATCCAGTAGTGGAAAGGGCAGGGGGGATCACATTATATAAAACTTCCGCACACTACACTCCGAAATGTAACCGATAAAAGTCTGAGAGGCTACCCACACGTCTTCATGGTCAAGGCTCTGGAGATTAGCCTCAACGATATTTTACGGCGTCTATAATCCTGTTTTCATTAAAATATGGGCGTGTGCTTATTTCAATGCATCTATGGAGTTTTAGCTGTAAAATGTGGGACAACAGCCTTCATAATGTGTTTGTTTTGCCACTCATGTTGTTTATTAAAAATACAATTATGAAACAGCATTATTTTAGTCAATTATAAAGGAACATTGCCTAGATGTTTGTAATCAATATTCTGGACTGATTAGGTTTTATATGCTTTGACATGAGAAGGATAAAATAATAGATTAACATGAAAATCAGGAACAGCTTAAATGAAGCATCTCGTCAGCATCGCAATAAATCAAGAAATAGAAAATATAATTATGACAATTTATACGGCTGCAAAATAAAACGACAATTATCATCTCATGCTTAAGTGATATTTGCTTATTAATAAAGTATATAAATAATTTAGGAATACTGTAAAGAATAACACCAACCGCACTGTACAAGATATATATTTCAACTAAAGTAAAAACAATATAATATAAAATATGTCATATAAAATCTCATAAAAAGAATACAAATAGAATATCAAAAAGAGGTGCCGGTGGCCAGTGTCTGTCGCCAACACTCCCCCCCAGTGTCAGCACTAATTACCGTTAGGACAGGCACTAACCAACGGCACTAGAAGACGGGTGGCCCTTTTTAATATGCCCGCCTTTGTTACGATGTACACCGTCCGTACCCTTCCGTCTCGACCCGGGTAGACCTTAGTGACTTGGCCTCGTGGCCAGAAGGAGCGGGGCAGCGGCCCATCATCTAATATTTGAATAACATCCCCCAGTTTGAGATCAGTGCTGGTCGACAACCTTCTGGCCGCGAGGGTAGGCAAAACTTCTTTTGGTCTGCTCTACGGTATAGATCTTCGTCGTCAAGAGTCCGCAACTGATGATCTCCAGAAGGCCCGCCGAGAAGAAAATGGAATGGGGTCAACGTCTCGTCGTCGTCTGCCTCCACGGGAACATGTGTCAACGGCCTCGAGTTGATAATGTCCTTGGCTTCGGTCAACATAGTCTGCAATATTTCCTCCCTAGGTGCTCTCTCCAATGCCGTCATTGTCGGAGTATATATCTGTAGGGCAACCTCGAAGAGTGATGAAGCGGCGCAGAACCATCAGGGCGAAGTCGGTGCTCAAAGTTTCCACTGACTTCAAATGCACAGCCCGAACCATCAGGCAAGTGAAGAGGGCGACGTGTCCTTTCAGGTGCCTTCTCCCGGCAGTCACATTCATAGGCCCAAAATAGTGCAATAGTGCAGGCCGACGTGTGAGAAGGGCCCGACATGGTGGGCTAAGCGTCCTGCGGGTAAGTCTCTTAATGGAGGGACCTACGGGGTCGATTATTAGCGCCGACTGGAAACGTGCTTCACTGTCGGTCGTAGTTGGAGAATGCAATACCGCTACCGCATTTGATTGACAACTAGTTCTTGATTCCCGTGGGCAGATTTCTCGTGTAAGTGGTGTACAAGTAGACGAACGATAGGGTGACGCCCATCCAATACTATGGGCCGTAAATTTCTTGATGTCGGGACGTCAACTGCCGCTAGAATTCCGCTTGGCGACCGAAGAAGACCCTCTTCGTCTATAAGGACAACGAATTTCGCCAGTCTACTTCGTTTCGGTAAGGGTACGGACTGGCGGAGACACGACAATCACGTTCAGCTGTAACAATATTTGAAGCTGTTTACAAATTAAAATAGTTGTCGTGCCTAAGGATGTGCAAGAATCGGTTCGCGCAAACCCGAATGAATGCAGTAGCACGTACGAGTCGTAGCCATTTGCTAAAACGCGAATAGTCCGGAACTAATGGTTGATGTATGTGACGATGGCGATGGCTGATAAATGATTTGAGCCGCGAAGTCTTCGGTGGGTTTTGACTCGTCAACGTCGGAAGAGGAAGCGGCGCGCGCAGAGTTTGCAGCGGAGGTCGCCGCTGTTGAAGCTGCAGAGGTCGCGAGTTCGTCGGCATCTGCCAAGCGGACGACGGAATGGATCCAAGACCATTTTCAGTCGCCAAGCCCTACGCCCGTCGAAGAAGCTCGCAAAGACGTGAGGAAATTTGTTTCGGAGTCGGCAAAACAGGTACCGCGTAATATTATCCCCGTTCGCGATGATGTGCACCGCGCCAGACAACGAGCAGTCGTCCAAAATAGTACCCGGGATCGGGAGGACGTACTGACGCCCGTCATAGCGCTTGGCCCATCACAGCGGACAGCGGTTCTGTCCGACTCCAACCCTCAACAAGTCGGTATCGAGGAGTTTTGTCGTTTAACCGACGCAGTAGTTACCCTTGCTCAGAGTGCAAGACCGGTAGGCGTGGAGCTCCCTAATTTCTCAGGAGACATTAGCGATTGGGTCCTCTTCAAGCGTTCTTTTGAAGACACTATGGCGTCATACACGCCTAGGCAGAATGTTGCTCGCTTACGTAATGCCTTATGCGGTGCAGCACAAGAGGCGGTCAAGTCGCTCTTGTTATTATCGCAAGAGCCTGGTATTATCATGCAGACTTTAGAAACTAATTTTGCTCGCCCAGAGCAGATAGTCCTGCATGAGATTGCACTCGTGCGAGCCCTACCCGGAATGGGCAGGGATCAACATGACATTTTTAGATTTTCATCACGACTTCAATATTGTTTGTGTATAATAAAACTGCTTAATAAAAAAGAATATCTTTATTCACCGGAATTATTTAATTCACTTTTATCAAAATTATCATTTAATTTACAGAGCAAATGGGTAGATTTTGCGGACCAACATTTCGATGATGAGAAGCCGTTGCTTGAGCTGTTATCGACGTTTTTGCAGCTGGAGGCTCGTAAACAAGCTCGCTTCAGCCCGCAGCACAGTATAAGCGGCGGCAACACAGCTGTACAGTCGTACAAACCGAGGGTGGCTCCCATTTCCAAGGCGGTTTCCCATAAGGTCCACACTAACGTTGTAGATAGTCCCATTTGTTCATATTGTCAGTCCGGTCATATCATTAGTTCATGCGTTAGGTTTTCATTACTTTCCGCCGAAGAGCGACAGGCCTGGGTTCGCCAGAATAAAATTTGTCCGAGGTGCTTGAAGGGTAGTAGGCACAATTGGCGAACTTGCAAGGCGAAACCATGTTCATCGTGTAAAAAGCGTCATCATTCATTGCTTCATTTATCGTCATTTAATTCGCAATTATTAGACTCATCAACATTGGAATCGCAAAATAGTGTAAATAGACATGACAACATCACTAACATCAATCAGTCGCAAGGCAGTAATGTCAACGTAGACCAGAGAGCAACTAAGGTAGGTTGTAATAGTAGTGAACCTCCGTGCTATACGAACGTTAATAATAAGGATTCTCCGATCTCCTTTGTAGTGCAAGAAAGGGATCAAGTTCGTACAAGCAGAGCCTTTTTGAAAATTGTGCCCGTGACCGTGGCAGGGCCAGGGGGGGAGTTGCCTACCTTTGCTCTACTGGACGACGGGTCCACTACCACTTTAATTGACGCTCAATTATGCGACGCATTAGGACTTGGTGGTCCCGAAGTTGAAATTCACATCGGTGGTATATCGGGAACGCGTAAGGTGAATAGCAAAAGAGTCAGTTTCACCATTAAAGGGCAGTATTGCACTGACACCTTTGAGATAGTAGGTGCTCGATCGGTGCCAAATTTACGATTGGTTCGGCAGTCGTTAGATAGACAGGAGGTGTTAGAGTTTGATTACCTTAGGGATATTGCACACGAGCTTTCTTATAACCAGGCCGAACCAAAAGTCCTTATTGGTATTTCTGACTGGCATTTGCTTACAAGTAAAGATAACAGATTTGGATCGCTTGGCCAACCCGCTGCATCCAGGACAGCTCTTGGTTGGGTTTTGTATGGTTCACAAACCAAATTTTGTCAGGATACGTCGTTTTTTAATCACTGTGTAGCTGCCGACAGTGAGGAAGAGTTGAACGCTCTCATTAGAGACCATTACAAGTTAGAATCAATAGGTATTAGGCAGCATGATCAATACACGGCTTCAGAGCAAAGAGCTATTAATATTTTGGAGCAGACGACACGTCGTCTTCCTAATGGGCGCTTTGAGGTAGGTTTACCATGGCGTGATGATGAACCCGCCATACCAGATAGTTATCACCTCGCTCTTAGTCGTCTCAATTCTTTGTCAAAACGTTTTCGACGTGACGTTAGTTATTTAGATCACTACAGTGTAAATATTGATGCATATTTAGAGAAGGATTATGGTGAGGAATGTATAGATACTCATGATAATCCTATGGACAGTTCTAGGCGATGGTATCTCCCTCATTTTGGGGTCACCAACGAAAACAAACCTGGTAAGCTCCGAATCGTTCATGATGCAGCAGCGCGAACTCAGGGTGTCAGTCTAAATTCTCTTCTCTTGCCGGGGCCAGACTTATTGCAATCGTTACTAGGAATTTTGCTAAAGTTTCGCGAGGGTCAAGTAGCCGTAACTGGTGATATCCGGGAAATGTTCCCTCAGATCAAAATTCGTAGTGAAGATCGTAACTGTCAGAGGTACCTTTGGCGACCTAATGGTGTTGGGGACGTGAGAGAATTTAGAATGTCATCGTTGATTTTCGGTGCTTCATGTTCTCCATTTATAGCGATTTTCATAAAGAATAAGAACGCAAAGGACTTCGAGTCCGAGTTTCCAGAAGCTGCTAGAGCTATTAAGGAGAACCATTATATGGACGACTATCTGGGCAGTTTTGATGATATTCAGCAAGCAGCGCGTGTTGCTGCCGAGATAGTTCACGTGCATAGTAAATGTGGGTTTGAGATGCGTTCGTGGGTGTCTAACCAGCCTGAGTGTCTTAAACTATTGCCACCTCATTTAATCAAGGAAGAAATTAGCGAGGTTAACTTGAACCTAGAGGGATTCGGCCTGAGAGTTTTAGGTATGCACTGGCTTCCTCTCGCTGATGTTTTCACCTTTAAAATAAATTTCACTGAACCAGTTTTAGGAACACTAACGAAACGCCAGGTTTTAAGAGATTTAATGAAGATTTTTGATCCATTAGGTTTTTTATGTCCTGTTATTACATCAGGGAAAATTCTATTTCAAAGGACTTGGCTGTCTGTGAAGGGCTGGGACGATATTTTACCCGTAGACGAGCGTAACCAGTGGGGGGAGTGGTACAGCAATGTGTGCTCTATGAGAGATCTTACGATTCCTAGATGTTATTCCACCACTGTTAGGCCCGTCGTTCGGGAGTTACACCTTTTCTCAGACGCAAGTAATCAAGCTTATGCATGTGCTGCATACTGGCGTTTCGTCTACGAGGATGGTTCTGTTAAAGTTGCTTTTATAATGGGTAAATCGCGCGTCGCACCACTGAAATCGGTTTCAGTGCCGCGACTCGAGCTACAGGGTGCTCTTTTAAGTGTAAGATTAGCAAGGACGATTCTTGAACAACAGAATTTCAAGCCAACCAAGCGATTTTTTTGGTGTGATTCAAGAACCGTCCTAGCGTGGATTCGGGGAGACTCCAGCGATTCCAAAACCTTTGTCCGGAACCGCGTAGGAGAAATTGTTGAGCTTACTTCAATACATGAGTGGTTTTGGATTCCGACGGCATCAAATGTTGCTGATGATGCAACTCGCGTGAGGCCGTGGGGGTTGGAAGCGCTGGAAAGATGGTTAAAGGGTCCCGCTATATTGTTTCCAGGAGATATAAGTTTTCCTCTTGAATCTGTAAGCTGTTTACCTGAGGATATTTTAGATGTAGGTGCCTTTGTAACTGTACCCACCGTGCCCGTTCGAATTTTCAATATTGTCCCAAATTACATGAGATTTAGTTCCTGGGTTCGACTTCTACGTGCCACGGCAAGAGCTCATCAGTATTTACGTCTCCTGCGCCAGAAAGCTTTCTCTACACGTCGGGAACGAGGAGGGCCGCGTCCTTTATTAGCCACGGACGTTAAGACTGCCGAGACGCACCTGTTTAGGCAATGCCAGGAAGGCTTATGCGAGAAACAGTTGAAAAACTTATCCGCTAAACTGGATGAGGATGGTTTGCTCCGACTTGACGGACGAATTTCTGCAGCCAACGACATCTCAGATGGTATAAAGAAGCCGATTATTTTGGATGGTCGTCACCACATCGCCCGCCTGCTTGTAGCTTACTACCATGTTTGGGCAGGACATGCTGGTCGTGAAGTGGTGGTCAACGAGCTTCGACAACGCTATTGGGTCACACGCTTACGTCCTACGGTCAGGGCTGTTGCTGCAGCCTGCCAAGTTTGTCGAAATAGGCGAGCCGTGCCTTCTCAGCCTCCAATCGCTGATTTACCTGAAGAGCGCGTCGCTCATCATCGCCGCCCGTTCTCCATCTCAGGTTTGGATTACTTTGGCCCCGTGGAAGTCACCGTTGGCCGACGACGAGAAAAGCGTTGGGTGGCGCTATTTACATGTTTTTCGACGCGAGCGGTGCACCTGGAGGTGGTTTCAAGTTTGTCGACGGATTCCGCAATCATGGCGTTGCGGCGTTTCATGTCAAGACGAGGAGTTCCATTGAAAATATTTTCCGATAATGGTACTGCCTTTGTGGGCGCTAGTCGCGAAATAAGAAGGGTATGGCAGACAAGTCAGACTCAAGTGCAGGATTTCGCTGCGACACATCGCATTGAGTGGCATTTCTTGCCCCCAGCGGCACCTTCCTTCGGAGGCGTTTGGGAGCGTCTAGTTGGTTGCGTGAAGCGTGCCTTGTCGGCTACCTTGAAGGAGAGAGCCCCTCGAGAGGAGGTTTTGATCACTCTTCTCGCAGAAGCAGAAGGCATCGTTAATTCTCGACCGCTCACGCACGTTTCTGTTGAAGTGGATGATGCACCAGCCCTGACCCCAAATCATTTTCTGATTGGCCAGTCGTCGACCCTGCCAGGACCCGGAGATTTAGATGATAATGACCTCCTCAGGCGGGTAAGCTGGAAGAAAGCTGTGCGTCTTGCTGACCATTTTTGGCGTCGCTGGGTTCGGGAGTACTTGCCAATTCTGAATCCTCGTCATGGCGTGGCCTCTTCTGCCCCCTCAAATTTATCGGTGGATGATGTGGTCATAATCTGTGACCCGAACTTACCTCGTGGAGTATGGCCTAAGGGGAGGGTATCTAAAGTATACCCTGGACGGGACAATGTTGTGAGAGTTGTGGATGTAACAACGGCCGGTGGGATTTTGAAACGACCTGTTCGTAAATTAATTAAGTTGGTCATAACCTAGGTAGATAAGTAGCCGTTTTAAGTTGTGTTTTTGTGTAGGAGAGTTAATTTAAGTTATTTTACTGTCAATAGGCTAGGGGAGTCCGTCCTCGCAGTTGAAGTTCTTTGGTAAACCTTCCGTTTACGAGGAGGGCCATGTCGAGGACGGACCTCTTTATAGTAGTTTATAGTTTTTTATACTTAATAGCCTTTTGACGGGCTTGTCATTCTGCTGGTTTTTGCCCTCACTGTTGCAACTCTGTTTTTATACATTTTATCTTTTATTACACCCTTTTCTCCCTAAACCCGCCTTTTCCTTCGCTGTCCCCGACATTCTGAATTAATATGAGCTTCGTGACATAAGAAATTGGAGAAAAGCGGAAATTTAAATCGTTTTGAAACTGAATCAATAATGAATGCAAAACTGACCCATTTGTCCCTAATGAGAAGGGAGAGCTTGCCGCGGATTGGATTTACCAACTCTGGGCTGGATAACTCGGTGTGATGGAGCAACTCAATTGTGGATACGTAATTACACGCGAATCTGTAGAATTCTCTGCCAGAGTTGTTATTTACAATCCCCGGCAAAGCTCTCATCTCCACCAAAAAATCTGGAACGGCCAACTCGGTGCTTACGAATTGTTGTTCTAAGGCTGACATTACCTTCTTGGGGTCGTCCGTTGCGACCAGCAGCGAGGAAAATGTCTCTCGCGCGGGCCCTTTGGGTGCAGTAGACAGCCGGGTAATGTTCTCGATATCATCGAGACCGCAGCTCATTCCGTTGTATATTTTGCAAAAATAGAGCCATGCAGAGGGTGAGCCTGTAAATTTCTGTAAATCACTTACCCTTATTCCGATCGGTGATATCAGGCTTCTGATGGCTTGAGTGTGTTGTGTTATTTCCGATTCTTTATTAATGTTACAACTATTTGTGTATTGTGTGCCTATCGGTGCATGTGCAGAGTTAGTCGATTCCTTTGACGGGCCAGGTTCAACGGGAACCGGTCCCGTAGGCTGCGACGAACTGCCCACCGCAGTGGCACCGCGCTGGGATGACAACGGTGCCGGTGGACGTGACGCTACCTCGGCAAGGTAGGATACGTGCCCTCCTTTGGCCGAGGTATGAGCCGTGGTTTCGATCTGCAACACAGATGGCGGGTTGATATTTTTTGGTGGTGTGGTGTGAGAATAAGTAACTAACCAGTTATCCGCATGATGCGCAGCGCGACTCTTCGCGAGCTTTTCGGCTTTATTACGGCTTGAACGTGCGTTTAGAGCAGCAAGTTTAGCATTTAGCTCCGCGTCGATTGCACGATGCACGTTCAATGCACGTTCGCGTTCAAGTGCGATTGCACGATGCACGTTCAATGCACGTTCACGTTCAAGTGCGTGTACACGTTCGAGCTGGCCAGTGTCTGTCGCCAACAAATACATTATTAAAATTAAATATTATACCTTAAGGATGCATGAATGAACTATTTTTGTGTAATTAATGCGATTTTAGTAAATAGGCATATTACTCTTAATAAACATTACTTATAGATGCATACCTAGATGTATTAGTTTGGGTATTGGTGTCAATTTGGCTTAAGGCGTCATATAAAGAGATATAAATCTACGAGGATTGACCTAGATGAATATAAATACGTAAATTTGGCATTTGATCCAGTTATTGCTGGAAGTCATACATCATCCGCCAATGCTAAGCTCAGTAAAGTATGTAGACTGGAAGGGTCTATTTATCTTGAAGTATTCGGGATAACTATTATACGTTACTAAAAATCACAATATTCTGAAAACGTTGGTACTGTTAATAAACTTCAGTTAGCAGTTCAGTTTTTTTTCTAGTATTAATATTCAGTTAGCAATCAGAATTTATTCAAATTTATTGAAAAAAACATATCCTCAGTTTGTATGTACTCGAATGCATTCAGGAGATAAAAATACTGTACGCAGTTAAGTCACAAACATTATTTTTAGTGAGTCACCTTTTTATAGTAAATTACAAAGTTGGAACAATACGAAACTTCGACTGCAAGTAAAAATTGGCTGCTATTCAACAATTATCATTGATTTAGTATGCAATAAATTAAAATCTGACTCGATAAACAGGAATTTGTCATCGCCATTTGAAAAACAGCCAAGTTTCCATTTTATGTGTCCAATGTTCAGGGAAATTTGACGTAATAAATGTTTTAAGGGGGCAATGAATGTTCGCTCCGAGTGCTGAAGTAAAGTCAGATATGGCTTCAAAAAATTGTGTCTTTTCAAATCGTTATTACGAAAAATGTAAAGGGAGGTACGAACTTGTTGAGTCTCTTACCTGTTCTTCTCAGAACAAAGTCTTCAGCCAGGTGGATTTAGAATTTAACTTCCATAAGCTTACCTACATATCGCGCGTAACATAAATGAAAACTATTTTAAAGGCGAGAGCGTTTTTAATCCCTAGTGGAGCGAAGGATTCTAGAATATAATCCCGAATGTGGCGAGGAAGTAGAATCCTGAGCACAGCGAGGGATTTAAAGTCTGCGACTCGAGCTTCAAAATAGTGTAAATGGAACTATAAATATGTAAGAAAAGTACGATTATTTATTTATATACATGATATAGAAATAATTAGAGGCTAATGTTTATATTGAGATCTATGAACTTTTACTAACAATATCCACATTCCTAATTTAAATCACTATATTAACGTAGAACAAACTCGCTCTTTTCAAATAGATTATGATAAAAAATATTCTTTCTCTGAAAGCGTCAGTTGCAAAATCAGCTTTAATTTTATATCTGAATCTCCCAGATTTTAAAGTAGAAAATGTAATAAGTAAGTTAGTATGTTATATTATGTCAAAAACTGTCCAAATAAAAAAAAAAAACTAATATATAGCATTACGGTTACGTAAGTAGGACTTTGATCGGTTTCTATTTGTAAAGGTCACAAAGACGCTTCAGAAATTTCAAGAGCCATGAAATTGAGCAACTTCTATGGGTTGACAAACATCGAGCCACGTGTTACACAACTTAGGAAGGTACCTAAAAAGGCAAGTTAATCCTTCATAGGTAATCCTTTTTAGGGTTTTGTACCCAAAGGGTAGAACGGGACCCTATTACTAAGACTCCGCTGTCCGTCCGTCTGTCACCAGGCTGTATCTCATGAAGCGTGATAGTTAGACAGTTGGAATTTTCACAGATCACGTATTTCCGTTGCCGCTATAACAAAAAATACAGAATAAAATAAATATTTAAGGGGGTCAGTGATTTTTTTTGCTTGTTTTAGCCCAATATTGATAACGGCAACAGGTAGACGCTTGAAATATACACATAATATTTAGTTACATATTCACTTTAAAAATAAATAATAAAATTAAAACAAATATTTAAGGAGGGACCATACAGACGAGTTTTTACTGCCGTTTTTTTTTCTGATAATGATACAGAACCCTTCGTGCGAGAGTCCGACTCACACTTGGCCAGTTTTTTCGTGATATAACGCGGTAAAGCTACTTTATTAGCTCTAACTAATACACTGGCCTGCAAAACTAAGTACTACACTTTTAATATTACAATTGAAAAAAAAAGGATCTACAAATCGTTCGGTCCTATGCTGCCCGCATCCAGCGGCTTCCCGCGACCTTTACCAGATCGTCAGTCCGCCTTGTGGGGGGCCTACCAACGCTGCGTTTCCCGGTACGTGTTCGCCATTCAAGGACCTTTTCGTCCCAACAGCCTTTAGTCCTCGCAATGTGCCCTGCTCACTGCTACTTAATTTTCGCAATTCTTTGGGCTATGTCTCATCTCATCATTTCTGATATGATCATGCAGAGAAACTCTAAGGAAACCTTATGTACATAATAGTAAATATTTCTGGACTAGGTGAAATGTTAATCAGCTCTTTGAACGCTAGTGAGGTGAAGATACAAATTGACAGCAACGACCTCTTTAAGCTCCTGGGTGGAATTGTCAACTCTGAGAACTTCAGAAAGTTTGCTGAACAAATAATCAGAAGAACTGTAATAAAATATGGCAATTACAACAATCCTTATCACCCAGAAGATAACATTGTAGAAAGTTTTGAAACCGAGAATGCAGCTATCGATGCACACCTTGAAGAAGAAAATAATAATTTTATATCTGGTGAAGATAAAAGTGAAGACCAGCTATCTAATGGAAACAAACAAACTCGCAATAAACGTGCAAAACACTGGCCTGCAAAACTAAGTACTACACTTTTAATATTACAATTGAAAGAAAAAGGATTATTTTTGTTTTCAAAGTTTATTTTAGCCATTTCTTAAAAAAGATCCTCGACTATGAAGTATTTTTCACAAAACGAAACTCTTTTTCTAATCCTCTTTATTTCAAAAGTATATCTTGTATACCTACTTATAAAGTTATTGCAGTTTTAAAAGTGTGATACTTAGTTTTGCAGGCCAATGTAGTTCGTCACGTTTAATAACATTTATGTAGTTCACAATAGGCTAATGAGAAGTTGTTTTGTCTTTGTATGGGGTTTCACTCCACGGATCAATATTTTATCGTGGGTGTCGATGACTCCGCCGCCGGGCGTTCTTCGTGGACGACCACGAAAGTTATGTGCGCGATCGATATTTCGATGTGTAAAAAAATGCAAAATTTAAAGTCGTCATTATTTTCAAGATCAAGAACAATCAGTAGGGTACCGGCCGAGATAATATTTTTAACTATTAACTAAATTAAATTCAACTTAAATATATATTATATTTTAAGTTCAATAATACATAATTATTTTATCATAGATATACTGGGTGTAAAAGACATGAACAGTCAAACGAGAACCATGTATTCTATACATCAAAATAAGACGCATATCAACAAAATTATTGCTGGGAAATGATTTTAATTTTTTGGTGTTAAAAAAAAATTGCAAATTGTACCGCGCAATGTAAGGGCTCAACTCGCACGCAACTCGCAAAACCGCGATAATTTTGCCAGACGGGCGGTCCCGTTCTTTAGTGTCCGTGCGCATCGAGTGAGCTACATTGAACGCTAACGTTTTGAAGCCATTTTTTGTTATGAAATACTAAAAAAAGAATAATGTTTCTTTAGACAATAATTAAGAAATAATGTTTAGAATACGTTTTCATAAAAAAATTAATAATATCAAATTTGACTTTGACCTTCAATAAAATCGTAACTATCAATTTCCCAGGTATAGAGTAAAGGAAGAAAAATGTTATGATGGTAAGCAGAATACATTGTATGTGCAAATAAATAAATATATATTTTTAATTCGTTTATTTTTATATTTGCCACATGTGGAACTTCTTACCTTCCGTGCTCGCTCGCTACTCTGTACCGTGATACAAATATTTTATTATTTTGATTAATAAAATTGCCGCAAAAAAAGGGTTATCTTTGTTCCTTATAATATACTAGCTGCCCGGCCACGCGTTGCTGTGGTAATTTCATACTACTGACCTGTAACATTGTATCTGCAGTAAAAAAAAATGACTACTTATCAAGATAAAAACTATCCTATCTCTCAAGTTGGATTAAACTGCACACGGTGTACAAATTTGATTGAAATCGGTTAAGTGGTTTAGGAGTCCATTGAGGACAAACATTGTGACACGAGATTTATATATATTAAGATTTGATCTCTTTTTCTGTTTGACGACGACGATTTAAGAAAACAACAAGTATGTTTTCTTACTACACATTTCTGCTATTAAGAGTATTAAATTCTCAACAAAAATCACTAGTTATGAAACGGTCGTCTACAATTTCACGGTCATTAACTCAAATAATTAATCGTAAACTGCTAGCTGTGAAATATACTTTGTAAGTATTTAATTTTTGGCAGTCATGGGGTTCGTTACAGTAGTTATGAGTAAGTTTATTATAGTTTCATTAAATAAAAGCGTCGGTGGCGTAGTGTGTAAGAGCGTCGTTTCCCACCCGGGAGGTACTGTTTCGAACCCACGTACCAATGTGTTTTCAAATTTTGAATTCATATGTACGTTTAATCGACGCTTTTACGTTGAAGGAAAACAACGTGAGGAAACCAACACACAGCTATGTAGAAATTCTTAGGTTGTGTGTGAAGTCGACCAACCCGCACTTGACCAGCGTGGTTGACTAAGGCCTAATCGCCCCTAATGTGGAGTAGGCTCGAGCCCCTCGGTGGGGACATTATAATATGAGCTGTTGATGAATATGATCATGATGAAATAAATGTTTAGTTTGTAACATTAGGACGTGTATGGGGTCCAAACACCACAAGTGTGGGTCCAAGAAATGAGGCACCGATTACGTCACTATATTCTTATTAACGATCAAAGATGGTAAATAAGGGTAGTTGTAAAAGGCACTCTGAAAAGAATATAAAAAACATAAACACAAAATAAAATAAATCGGGAGTGGTCTCCCCTTGACTTTTTCGTATACTAGAAACGACTCAAAAGTTATTAGAAACCTTATATTTTGATGTTATACATGCATGTTAAATTTTGGTCACCCGTCCGAGTACCGACCGTGCACTTGGTTGCTTAACTTTTGCAATCGACGTCTCAAAATTTGATAGAAACTTTATATTTTGATCTCATACATGTATGTTAAATTTGGTTGCAATAAGTTAAAGCATACTAGAGTTAACGTGCTAACGCACAGACACACATACATACAGACACAAAGACACACAGACATAATTTCAAAAAAATATTTTTGGACTTAGGGAGGTCCAAAACGTCTAAATCCGTCAAAATCTTGAGGTCGATTTTTTTGAAGATTACAAGACCGCCTCTATACTACGTATACGAGAAAGATTAAACACTTAAATTAAATACACACAAAAATAAAAGACTTATAAAAAGGTACTTATAATTTTATTATTAGTGCCTTGACATAATTAAAGGTATATTTATTAGATACTATGTATTATTTATAGCCGCCGCCGCCGTGGTGGAGTGGTCAGTAACGCTGTCTACACATCGGGTGGTCCGGGTTCGAGTCCTGGTAGTGGCAAATGTTAGTGTGATGAACACGAGCATTTGTTCATGAGTCATGGTTGTTTATATATTTATTTAAGTTTATTTATAAAAAATATCTAGATTATTAAGTATATTTGTCCGTTATCTAGTATCCATAACACAAGTTCTTAATGATACTTACTTTGGGCTAGATAATTGGTGTGAGCGTGGAAATATATTATTATTATAGCCCAAGTTATGGGCGGATGTCCAGAGCAAGATCCTAGTAATTTGACAACTATTTGCAGAGTCACACGGTCAGCAATAAAATGAGTCAATATCGGGAAACAAAACCAAACATCAAGAATATTTTTTGAATTTAGAAACATTTACTTTTTAAAATATTGCTAGTAAAGTTGTAAATGGGAAAAGAGGTGCTATAACATGACAATGTAATAGTAGTAGTAACGTAATCGGTGCCTTATTTCTTGGATACACACGTGTTTGCACTCATACAGGACCAAACGTTAAAAGTTTTATAAAACTTATGTCATCATCATTATTATCATTTCAGCCGTGAGACGCCCACTGTTGAACATAGGCCTCCCCCAAGGACAAATCGGTCGGTCCTATGCTGCCCGCATCCAGCGGCTTCCCGCGACCTTTACCAGATCGTCAGTCCATCTTGTGGGGGGCCTACCAACGCTGCGTTTCCCGGTACATGTTCGCCATTCAAGGACCTTTTCGTCCCAGCAGCCTTCTGTCCTTGCAATGTGCCCTGCTCACTACCACTTAAGTTTCACAATTCCTTGGGCTATGTCTCATCATTTCTGATATGATCATGCAGAGAAACTCTAAGGAAACCTTATGTACGTAATAGTAAATATTTCTGGCCTAGGTGCAATGTTAATGAGCTCATTGAACGCTAGTGAGGTGAAGATACAAATTGACAGCAACGACCTCTTTAAGCTCCTGGGTGGAATTGTCAACTCTGAGAACTTCAGAAAGTTTGCTGAACAAATAATCAGAAGAACTGCAATAAAATATGGCAATTACAACAATCCTTATCACCCAGAAGATAACATTGTAGAAAATTTTGAAACCGAGAATGCAGCTATCGATGCACACCTTGAAGAAGAAAATAATAATTTTATATCTGGTGAAGATAAAAGTGAAGACCAGCTATCTGATGGAAACAAACAAACTCGCAATAAACGTGCAAAATCTTCAGATAAAAATAAAATAACACTCAAATTAAATAAACAAAACGTATTACCAGAGAACAATCAAAAACTCAAGATAGCTCAAAGGAGGTATGTGTTTAAAGATACAAAATAATGCAATAAAAGAGTACAAAATTTTGATAGTGGTAATAGTATTAAAGACTACTGGTATGTATTATTATAAAATATGTATGTTGTTTAATTTCCGAATAACCTATCCTATTATTAAAATCATCACAGTGATGCTGGGGCCGCACTTGCGCCTATCGTCACGAAGCTTCGTTCTAGGACACGATACATGCAGATGTGACCGGCCGTTATCGGCTATTGTCGCGAATATTCGTGTTGAGTGTGCGTTATCGGCCGGGAGGCGGTACGTCAGGGTTTTAGCGCGCTAACCTATCGCGCTGCGTGGTCAGACATGCGTTGTTCATTTCGAAGGTTGTTCTCCATTAGTTCAGACGCGTACGGGTGACTAAGTTAGCACACAATTTAGAAGTAAAGAAAGTGATTATGCATAGTTAAACGCAAAGAAGGATAATAATACTACGCAATTTACACGTCTGGAAATGATTTCGGCCATCTTGGATTATTGCACGATAGTTCGTGCAAATAAAGAATAAGTGCGATAACTTTGCTAGGGCCGCACTTGCGTGTATCGTACGAAGTATCGCCACGCATTACTTCGGGACGATAGGCGCAGGTGCGACAAAGCATGATAACAACAGCCTCTCCGAAGGAGGTTTAGGCAGTAGTCCACCACGCTTGCCCCATGCGGATTGGTAGACAGAGTATAAGGTAAACACTACCCCTTTGCTGTACCATTAGTCGCCTTCTGACACTCACTGGAGGGTATATTCTACTCTGCCGGCATCGCACGGCCAATTATTAAAATATAATAAAAAGACAAAAAGAAAGAAAAATGATACACTTTTTACCTTGCCTTAAGCTAAAATTCCTATGGCCTATGTCCAACAATTGGCGTCTCTCGGCTGAAATGATGAAGCTAAAATTGAACATCCTACTAACATTACAAACGTGAAAGTTTGTATGAATGTGTGTTTGTTACTCTTTCACGCAAAAACTACTGAACGGATTTTAATGAAACTTTAAAGTAACAAAGTTACGTTTTAAGTTTTCCGACATTAAAGTGAGCGAAGCTGCCAGTAGAATAAAGCCACTAGTAGTGAAATAATATATAAATAAAAGAACCTATTCTTTCTATTCCTAAATATAAGTCAGTTTTATGAGATAGAATGTAAAGGAGTTCGCGAAGGTGTTGTCGAAAGGGCACATCATGGGAATATATTTAATATTTAAGTAGAATAAATTATCTTACAAGAACACTTAAGTTAGATTATGATAAATTTTCTCAATCCGGCTTGTGGAGTAACTAAGTGCGTATGAAACATCTAAATTCTACAAGGCAGATCTCGTCTAGTTTTCATAACTCCATATTCGTGTTTTAATACCCCCCAGCAGTCGGTATAACTTGAACACAATGAGCAAAAATTACAAATTGAGTTTGAAAGTCCAGCTTTAGTGAGAGATTGTGAAAAGTAGTTGCTTAGGTTAGTATAGACACATGAAAAGGAATGAATTGCGTGTCTCATACTCGGAGAGCGGAAGACTGAAATGTTGCTGAACAAATTTCTACATACTAGCAATACACGTCGAAGCGATTTTGATAACGTGGTGTTTCGAAGGTTATTAATTTCTCCGCAGCGTTTTACAAGCCCTTACTTTCGTAAATATTATTATACTATTATATTACCATAGTTTAGTACGGGTAAGACTCTTGTCGATCAACTTACGATTTGAGAGATTTAAATATCACTTCATTACTGTCTCCGTAGCTCAGCACTTAGTTCTTAATCGTTATCAGAGCGGCGATTGATCATATTCGATTTTAATGCCAATTTTACGCTTCGAGTGACATTTTCACTACGCCTCGGTGTTCATTAAAAGTTCTTGTTCAAGTAACATCTTTATAAAGAGCGTTATGAAAAAGGTGAAAATTAATGTGCCCGAACAGGTGACGCAAATGGGGGCTGGTCATATCTTGTATTCATAATTTTTGTAACAACGTCTTCGCGCCGACTTTTGCCTATATATTTATTTATTACACATACATACGACCACGCTCATATTCTCAAGAGGGGTTGAGTAGGGCCTTAGGTAACGTTTCGTTACACATTGCAATTGCTATGGTGACAGGTTGCCAGCCTGTCACCAACACTAAAATCACTACAGTAAACCAATTAACAAATGTTACACCCAAATCATCTCAACGTCTCCGAATAAAAATCACACCTTTAAAACTTTATGGAGTACGTATTTTGACTACAATTCTACATAACTAAAAACTCTGTGTATAAGGTATTCTGCACTTTAAACGGTTATATTGAGTGTCTCTGAATGTAGGGAAACTAAGGAGTTTTCCAAGACACTGACAATGAGATGGGCGACACGATCGCCAGGAAAAAATAAAGAGACAAGAAGTCTATATCCTAAATTGGATCTCATTAAGGCCACAATGATAATAAATATTCTATTATTAATTAATGGCGTCGCGTCGCATTAAACGTACGCATTTTGCCAATGTCAAGTGAAAATGAAATGTAACTAAAGTAACAAAAATTGTACGGTTGATTTGGGTTAAAAATGGAGTCTCTCAACACGTGTTTTTAAAACAAAAACTCAGGAGAAACTCAATGATAAATATTATTAGACTACTTTTAAGACAAAAGGATAGTAACAGCGACTCAAATTACACTAGCTTTTTAACTCATTTATTGTACTCAATAAATGAATAATTAAATTTCTCGTAGTCGTACTCAGACTAAAAAAAATACACAGTCCTCATGACATTTAAACAAACAGTCTAGGGTCCTAGACAATGAATAATGCAGCTCCGTTTTAATAAAACTTATGCAGATTAAGTCTTCAAACAACTTCTACAACGGACAAACATTTACTATTTAAACAACCCACTTGTTTAAACTCAAGTAATGAAAGTAGCAGTAGTTAATGTGCATGAGATTTTCACAATAGCCGGGCAACCTGTTGTTGGCAATGTATGTGACGCTTACGTTAACATTTTCCAAGCTTAATGCGGGGAAACATCGCTGAGGATAAAACAAAGCAGCCCCGAAGGTCTTTTCTCGAGAGAAACATGTGAATTGTTACCTAATTTCCTTACAGAAAACAGCAGTAGAGTCCGACGTTAAAGTATAGTTGAATATATTATATTTCTTTTATTCATTTAGAGGCGTATTTCCTTGGTGCGAATCGGTGTCAACGTGGACTGAAATCCGACATGAATGCTTATTGCATTCAAAATGAATGAGAAGGCAACTAAATGTTAAATATTCCAGTCATATGTTGTTGAAGCGTCGGGGGCGTAGTGCGTCGTATCCCACCCGGGAGAAACTAGTTCGATCCCCGCCACGTACCAATGTGTTTTAAAATTTTGAATTCATATGTACGTTTAATCGACACTTTTACGGTGAAGGAAAACATCGTGAGGAAACCTGCACACACCTATGAAGAAATTCTTAGGTTGGGTGTGAAGTCGACCAACTCGCACTTGGCCAGCGTGGGTGACTACAGCCTAATCGCTCCTATGGGTAGGCTCGAGCCCCTCGGTGGGGACATTATACGAGTTGTTGATTGATGGTGTTGAAACATACCATAAACACATCATTTTGTGGATAAAGGTCCTTTATGCTGCTATCTGGTTTTTGATTCACATACATACATACGATCAAGCTCGTAGTCTCAACAGGAGTGCTGCAGAGCCTTAGGTAACATTTTGTTACACATAAAGCTATATTTGACATAATATGGGTCATGCAGCAAACCCAAAATATGAATATCGTAATAGTTAGTAGCAATCCTTCAGTAAACAAACAAAAGCCAACAACCAAGACATATGTTTCTGACATATCCACTATAAATCATCTCAGCAGTGTACATATTTTAAATTAATATTCAATAAAATTATTTTTTATAAAGAGAATAATCTACTATATGAACAAGTTCAGAATTATTTAATATTCTGTTGTAAGTATGTCTATAGAATTACTCTATACATTGTAATTTAGTTTTGCATAGTAATGATTAATTATCTTGATACGAATCCTATGCGAAATTAGTTGGTAAATGGATTAGGATAACTTATTGTAATAATCAACAATATAAAAATTTTAATATTGATATTTATATATGCATTTCCTTTTCTCATTATTTTGAACAAATCAAAATAGAGATTTGGAGCGGAAAAACAGACTTTAACTTAAAATAAAACTTTTTGGCCCGTGTATAAAGTTGAGATTTTCATGTTATGCTTGTATTTCCCTGGGGATACTTGCATGCGAAAAATATGGTAATAAATAACATGTTATGCAATCTCCTCTGCTAGCATTTGACTGATTACAAATTCGAATTTGGAGTGTCTGACCTGGATATTAACTAAGTTAATGAAAACAATAATTATTACTTTAATAATAAGAATAGTCTTCATTTTGTTCATTACTGTAATACAGCTGCCCATTTGAGTTTGCAGAACACCATAATTAAAATAAGAATACGTTTTAGTAGTGTTGTCATTTTTTATGTAGTTTGATTAATCGAAATTCGAAACAGTTATACTAGTTAAAGAGATAATACTTTGTGTGTTTGTAAAAAGACTCAAAAATACTACATAAACTTATTTTAAAAAAAATTTCAGCCGTAGCATGCTACATTTTTACTGAGTAACGTTGCGGGCGGTCGGTTAAAGCTTTGCTGATATATGATTACTCGTAGAAGTTTTGTATAAAAACTAAGAAATAAAGTCACTATAAGAAGAAAAATAATGTTCTTTAAATTCAGCAATTCGTCCCAATGACGCAAAGGGCGTGGTATGATACATTGAATTAGTAGTGTTCATTATCGAGACGAAAATACTTGTTAAGTAAAGGAACTTCTTTGCTGAACTTTCAAAACAAATTTTTAGTCTTTTTCCTCGAGATTTTCGTTTACCATGCTGTGTTAACAGCTGCGTCCAAAAGATTTTTTATTCCGATGACAGCCCACTGAAATTATATTCATCTAGGTATGCAACTTTTGGAGTTAGGGGGCAAGCAAAATGTAATTTCAGCTTAGCATAGTACAAATTCTTGGCCCTCTCTGTAGTTTCACGCGAATATTTTTCTGTAGGTAAACAGGATTCTTTTATTTCTAACAAAGCTGTTGTCGTTGCATGAATAAATCAGGTGGTTGGTTTTTGACGCTTTTAATATTAGAAGGTTTTAAGAAGCTAAAAATCAAGTTATACAAAAATAGAAGTATAAATAGGGGTTAGTATAAGTTGATGATAGTAAACAAGTTTAATATAAAAACAATATATATGTATTTTAATAAAAGCAAATCAACTTTACGTTATAAAAAGGCCACTAAAACAAAACTTATAAACTACTAAATAAGAGATTTGTTTACTATACGGATATTTTTATTGTTTATTATATAAATTATTATTTACTTCTACTGTTTATAATTGTTTATTTTCTTATCCACCTTTAAGACTACCCGAGGAAGGCCTCAAATGTTCGGAGAAAAACGGATTCATCATTATCATCATTTCAGCCAAGAGACGCCCACTGTTGGACATAGGCCTCCCTCAAGGATCTCCAAACCGGTCGGTCCTGCGCTGCCCGCATCCCGCGGCTTCCCGCGATCTTTACCAGATCCTCAGTCCACCTTGTTGGGGCCTACCAACGCAAACCTGTGTGGGGATGAAATAGAGGATAAAAGTCTGTAGGGATGAAATAGGGGACGAAAGCCTTTGTGATTTCCCAATCTCTAATCTATAATATTTGTACCAAATTTCATCCAAATCGATCTAGTAGTTTGTGAGTTTATTGGTTACAATCATACAAATCTTTCTTCTAAAATATTAGTATAGAGTATAGATATAATAATGAGAAAGGATACTCCAGCGGGTTAACTACTTCTTCGTAATTGGATAGTTTCCTCTACCAATTGTAACTAAATAAGTACCTAAATAAATGAAACCAAGCTAAGCTTATCTCAAAAACTATTTAAAACACAATTAATCTAAATCCATTATAATCAAGAGCTTCAATCTAAAATATATTCCTAGCGTTTTGATTAAGTTTAAGTGCCGATTGCTCTTTACAATTCAGCTACCGTAGATTCAAGACTTTAAAGTTACAATGAAATTCTCTAACACTAATAATATAAAGGAGTTAGAGCATTTTAGACCACTTCAATTTAGCGTGGCTTGTAATATACACCCAACTGCTTCGGTTCACAGAATATCGAGTTCGAATAAAACTATTCTCATATTTTGTACTCTTACAGTGAGTTAGTATGGTCACCAGTGCTTTAAATGTGAGTTTTATGTCAATAGTCCGTTGTAAAGAGGTGTCTGTAAAGAAAATAAAATAGAATTTAATGTTGATATGTAGAGATGGAAAGTTGTATCGTAGAGTCAGCTGCTATTAATAGGAATTTAAATTCACTATACCGATAGGTATGGCTATAAGGTATTCCGATATCAAAGGCAAAAGAAAAATTAAGAATAAAATCTTATAATGTGAATTGTAATAAGCCGGGGTAGCTCCCGGTCACGTTTCTACCCTTTCTCATCACGTGGGTGTCGTAAAATCTGGGCTGAATCTTTTATTAGAAAAAAAACCATAGCCTAATTCAATCGTCAACTCGGTCTGGTGAGTCCGTTTCTATTCAAATCGATATAGACACAAATCGAATCACGTCATGTCAAATCACATCCCTTCTGTGAACCAATCAAAATATCTAAAAACGAAAATAAATTAAAAACAGCTTTTCCTACTATTTGTTCGGCACGTCTCTATAATCTTATCAGTTTCGTATACATCGTTACCCTTTCTGAATGCGACTCGACACAGTATAGCGCTCAAAATGGTGGTTTTATCACCTGTGAAAGCTTCAATCAATCCTATAGACCTTCAGTTGGGTCAGATTGCTTTTCTGTAATAAAATAAGGTCACCTACTGGAAATAATCGCTAATGAAAATCTATTTTATGGCACACCTGACCAGAAAGTAGCATTTTCCACCAGCACGCGTATAGGTAATCCTATTTCCTAGCGGGTGATATAAAATTTTGTGATGAAAAAAGAAAGCCTCAGATCGCATATTGTCAAATAAATGCGATTTGTGTTACCGCCCTAGTTAATAAATGTACTATTTATTGCTTCATTTCTGTAGAAAATGATAAAATTTCACACTTCACTAAACCAGATATAATACTTCACAATAAACAAAAACATTACGTTAAGGGCGTTTTGGGTAATTGATTACGACGTTACACTGAACTTTGGTAAGTATAGGTTGACAATTGTCCTGTCACGGTCGCCAGATGTTGTGGAATGTGTGGTTCTTTGCAAAAGACGAAAATAAAAGGAGTTCACTAATATTTGCAAATAAAAAATATATTAATTATACTAGCACTGAGAGAAAATTTTCTTGACAACAAAAATCACCTATGACAATTCAATTACAAAATTAAAGAATAATCAAAGCAAAAGAGTTTCTATTACAATGACCGACAGGTGTGTGGCCACGCCTGTGTTCGATGGGCCACGCTGACTGTAACGACCTGAGATAGCCACCACTGCTAGATCCAGCTAAGGCTAGATCGTTTTCTTCAGATTGTATAGAAGACTGCAAAAGGACACGGAATTGCTTTCACTTTTGAAATTGTCTTGAGAACTTCACAATTGACATCTCAAATAAAGTCTTCATTTGTGGTATGTCTAAGCCTGAAAATTCAATTTACCTTAATGAATTATTGCTAAAGAATTCGCTATAGCCAAACATATTAAGAAAAAGCACTTTTTTTCAAAAAAAAATACGATGTTATATTAATGATAATTTAATGACGATAATAAAAAATCGTAGATAGGTACTTACAATTTTCTTTATTCAGTAACATAATGCATTATTTTTATCTTATAGAGTCACAGGCGTCATATACTTGCACTCTAAATTCCCCGATGAGCTCATTCACGAAAAAAATGACGGATAGCTATTTGTTCAGTGGGCATCAACCTACTGTCACATTGATATTATTAGAGGATGTGTCCTCTATCGACGTCTGACCTAGGGTGAGAAACAGTTTGTTGAGAGGTCAACAAACTAATGGCCTTCTACGAACCTTTTATGAGTTGAGACATATATACGGACGTAGTATAAGTATAACGCTCATAATCTGAAAAGGAGCATAGCTTTAGATTACCTACATTTGGTTACTCAAAGCCACATCGGGCAGTATGTCCATGTAGTGCCTCAAAATACTCGTAGTTACAGGATGTCAGCCTGTCACCTACATAAAAGGGTTTCAAAAGTAACAAGTGAACCAACAAACAAAGCCGTGAACCTAAAGCCTTAAAACATTTCTGCAGTCCGGTTTTTAAAGTAAATAAAAACTTTCATCATCATTTTCAGCCGAGAGACGCCCACTGTTGGACATAGGCCTCCCCAAGGATCTCCAAATTGATCTGTTCAGCGTTACCCTCATCCAGCGGCTTCCCGCGACCTTTACCTGATCGTCAATTCACCTTGGGGGCCTACCAACTCAGCGTTGGTTGCGTTTCCTGGTACGTGGTCATCATTCGAGAACCTTTCCGCTCCAACGGCCATCAGTTCTCCTCGAAAAGTGCCCTGCACACTGCCACTTAAGGTTCGCAGTTCTTTGGGCTATGTCGGTGACCTTGGTTCTCCTGCAAATCTTATCATTTCTGATATGATCACGTAGAAAACTCCGAGCCCTCTCCATTGCCCTTTGGGTGACTTTGAGCCTTCTTATAACGCCTATTGTAAGCGGCCACGTTTCGGTTCCACTACACATGCATTAAATACTTTTGTCTGGAGACACTGCGGTAGAATAATACTTTAGAAGTATTTACCTTTATAAGTATACTTTTTGTTTTGTTGTTTACACAGCTTTTATTTAAGTGGCTTCAACGATTATAAAGACATTGATTTAACAATATATGTTAATTACAAAACAGAATGGGACTAACAATTATAATGTTCGTGATATCGGTGACGTATTTTCAACTATGTTTTAACTGTATCCTACAACCTGCCAACAGTGTATTGTTTCAGCTTAAATTATTTATAAGCTGTGGGTAACTCGTGCCAAACGTAAAAAAGATATATTACAGTTTCCAGGCTCTGACAGGTTGACTGATATGTTTCCTGTCCTATTAAAAGATATATATACCTAGCTACTTGGGGCTATCTTTACGCGAAAAGTTATCGAAGCAGTATTTTTTACAAGTTACAAGCTTTTCTTTAAACTTGCAATGGTAGTATGTATGTAAAGCAGTTGTCCTCAACCGCTTAAGATGAAATTATGCATACACGTTTAGTTTTCATGGCAATGCATGGCTAGGTAAGTGACGTTATTCTAAATCCAATAAGGCTATCCCCGAGGTGGCGGACTTTTTATTTTTTGGTACCTCTTATTATCAAATGAAAGGGTTGTCTTAGAAGATTACGAATAAATTTACTAAAAATAAAGCGAGTCTTTCGACTCTTGTAACATCGACAAATGTTGTTCAACGTCAGAAAATTAATAATTCGTATAGTAAATCTAGTGAACATGAATTGTATATCGTCTGTCAATAAAACTACATGCCCTTTACATTAATACTTTGTAATAGCCGCGAGGCAATATAAATGGCATCTATCAACTTAACCTTTAGTAGATCATGACAATCAAATGAAATCATGACAACAGATAAGTAGACGTAAACAAAAGATAGAAATAATAATAAAAAAAAAACAAGAATAATAGACAAAAATAATAATAAAAAAAACAAATTTTACGCTAGACGTGACCGAATTTTACCGTTCAAAACTCATGAGAAATATGTAGTTGAAAAATTTACTAGTATATTTTTTTCGTCAATCAACTTATTTTGTTCACAACACCTGCAGTGATTTTGTGTGTATCTAACCGATTTTGAAATAAAAAAGACTAATGTTCGTATTATAGAAAGAGTTTCAAGAATAAACGCCGACTTAAGCGTCCTACGTCCCTATCACTTTATACGTGATAGAAAGTGACAAACGATTCTCAAGATGTTTGACTTCTGAGTGTCATTCTGTAATACGGGCTTAATAGAGTTAACGCAGCCGCCCGGATTGCGGAAGATGCTGGGTTCGATTTCCGCCTGACGCCAGGTTGATATTTTTCAGTGTATTTTTTCTAGTTTTAAAAACTATGTATGTTAGTCTATACCAGCTTCTAAACACGGCTGGCAAATTTCGTGAGTGTATGTATCATTGTCCATGCATATCTCGAAAACTATAAGTCAGATTGCAAAAAATGTTGTATTAGGCTAGTTTTCCGATTTAGTAATATGTGCAAGTTTCGTCAAAATCGGTTGAGTAGTTTTTGAGATAGAGTCGTTGGTTTAACAGCGTACAAACTTATCCGGGCCCTTATTAGTGATGTGAATTCGCTAGTGATCAAAGATCAAAATATATGGGTAAATTGTAGTTCTAATTTTTGCCGCCGGGTCAGATAGGTTTGTAGCAATGTAATTCTAATAAATCAAGTCATTATGTATGCCGTTTAAATTACAACGGAAATTAAAAAAATCGGCAAAAAATCTTGACTTTCTCGTATACCAGACACGACTCAAAAGTCAAAAGAAACCTTATATTTTGATGTCATACATGCATGTCAAATTTTGATCACCCATCCGAGTACCGACCGCGCACTTGGTTGCTTAACTTTCGTGATCGACGACTCAAAAGTCAAATCTTATTTATTTATTTTGATGTCATACACGGATGTTAAATTTGGTTGCAATAAGTTAAAGCGTAGGTACTCGAGTTATCGTGCTAACGCACATACACACGGACACACGTGGGTGTGTCCGTGTGTCTGTGGAGACATAATTCCAAAAACGTTTTTTTGAACTCAAGGAGGTCCAAAACGTGTAAATTCGTCAAAATCTCAAGGTCGAATTTTTTGACGATTACAAGACTTCCTCTTTACACGTACTTATACGAGGAAGTAAAAATGGAGAAATAAAAAAACAAATTAAATTATTAAATCGACTTCAAAGCTGATTGAAAAGGGGGAAAAAAGAGTTTTATGTTCTAAACGATATAAAAGTCATTATAATAACTCTTTTTTGAGGTCGGTGCCAGCCTTAGTATATAAGAAATAATTACATGAGTACCTAACTATTGTATATTTACAGTAGGTATGAAAATAAAATTAAAAAGTGTTTTGTCCTGGATGTTAGCTTTTGTTTGCTTTTGCTCAAACCGCCGAACGGATTGCGCTGAAATTTAGCACTCAGATAATTATTTTGACGTAGATCAACCTTTCTAGCATGATTAATTTAAAATTTCGCCCCCTAAGGATATAAAACGGAGGTCCAAAGTTTGTATGGCAAAACGAGACTAGATATAGATTTTTTATTCGAAGTCTTTAAGGCAAGCGAAGCCACGGCCAAAAGCTAGTTAAAATAGAATAGTATCGTTGTTGAATATTAATATTTGAAAGTTTATTTTTCAAATGAAATATTAGTTTACAATTTACAGTTTTATTAATAAAATAATATTAAAAATAAATATGAAATGTAAACGACAAACGTTACAAGCAATTAAAATGGATCAGGATTTATTTAGTCTAATTTTCACTTCGAAAACATGTATGAAATATATGTTTTTGTTCGCCTAACAGCGTATGATATACCGGTTAATTGAACAGTCTGTTGTTTATTTTTCATTTATCTATTCTATTATGAATTGTTACAGTTTTTATTACTGACTATTGCTTCTAGAAGGAAATGGTCTCCATAGCGTAACTGGGTTTTGAAGGAAGAAAAGACCTAGGTTTGTCCTCTTACCTCTAACCCTTACCGGAAAAGAATAAGCATTTAAAATCTGAACTTACAGAGCTGCATGTCAAATATGAGGATGTGTTGGAGCAATGTAGGCAAATGGAATATACTATAAGTAATTTTGCGGAATGTAGTAGGACACACGAGCAGGCTTTGAGTAGAATCAATGAATTAGAGGTCAGCTTGTGTATTGCCAATCGAAATATCAATGATTTAGACTCTGCTAATAAAAAGTTATCTATTGATAAAAACTCTGAAAGCTTGTTCGATGAATTGACTGTCTGCGGACCTGACTTCATCGAGGAACATTCGGTATTAGTAAACAGTTCAAAGAATAAATACAACAATAATAGTTTCTCAAGTGTAAGAAAACTGAAAAAGTATATTCGAATTAATAAATTTATAAATAAAAATAAAAAAACAATTAACAGATATAATAAACAGAAAATACAAAATTTTGGTCGAATGGAACGTTCAAAATTAATTGAAAAATTGAATAATATGAATAGTATTGCTGACAGTAACAAAAATGGCTATATTGATTACAGTAAAAACTTAGAATCAAAAATAGAAAATCTTGAACAGACATTGAAAAACATGTTAACAAATATTCAAAATTTGTCGCAAAAGCAATTAAATTACCAGATTGTAGCGTCAAATGACATGGTGGATTTATGTAATTATAATGCAGAGCGTTTTGAGTCATTAAATAAAAAACGTTCATGTAGGTGTTCATTTAGTTTGTGTGACAAAATGACACAACCACCTAGTTCAGTCTTTGATAAACAGCTACAACCAAAAACTTGCAGTAAAGCCAAACTATGTATAACTACACCTGTACACAACAACCACGATGAGGTTAGGACCGAGACAACATCTATCAAAGAAAACATAATTATGTATTGTGATGAGATTGGCAAAAATATGGGGCTCATAATGGAACAACATACAGGGCAACTGGTAACTAACTTATGTATGCCTGGTGCCAGCTACTCACAAATATTAGACAAAATAAACTCAAGCAACTACAGTACTAATACAACAATAATTGTTTTTGTAGGAAGAAGGGGTAATACTAATATAAATTGTTTGAAAAAATGTTTTGAGTGCCTATGTAACCTGAATGTGAAGAAAATTATTTTATTTGCATTACCATACAGTAGGTCATTGACAGACACTGAAAATGAATATAGACATAAATGTAATGTAAAATTGCAGAACATGACATATTATAATAATAAATTTGAATTTATTGACACTAATGTATTCATTAGACATTTTTATTTGACCAAAGATAATTACTATCTTTCTAATTTTTACAAAAAACAGATAGCAACTTCGCTATCATATTTTATTTCTAAGCCAGCCAATTCATTGGCTAATTACACTGCCTTTATTGGGCAGGAAAGTAAAATGACATATGACCACATGGAATGTGTTCCAATGTCTTTAAATTAAAACACAAGACAAAAGAGGCATTCTCTGGCAATAATAGCACTACAAGTGCTGACTATAGTTGTAGTTTAAACCTATCAAATATTATTTCTCCAATTTGTGCAATTAATCCACAGACTGTAAAATGTAATAATATTAACTTGGTGCATCAAAATATTCAAGGGATTTCAGGTAAAGAATTAGAATTAGAGTTATTTATGAATTGTAAAAACATTGATATTTTTTGTATCACTGAACACTGGTTGAAAAGTCATCAGCTTATGTTCAATTTTAATAATCACCAGGTTGTTAGCTCATTCAGCAGGACAAACTTGAGGCATGGTGGTTCTTTAATTGTAACTAGGAATAATATTAAATCCAAAGAAAGAATTGACCTTGTGAGCTTGTCTGTTGAGCGAGTTACGGAAATAGCATGTATCGAGTTTGAGCATTTCATTGTTATGAGTGTATACAAACCTCCATGTGCGCCCTATGAGTCATTCCAAAAAATTATGGAGGATGCCCTTTTTAAAATCAGTGGTAGTCATAAAACAATTGTTATCTGTGGTGATTTTAATATTAATATTTTAGAAAAAAGTGCCTTGACGAGTAACTTTTTAAATTTATTTAAGTCCTATGACTTACATAATTGTTTTAACGAGCCCACGAGAATTACTGCCACAAGTGCTACCTGCATTGACAACATTTTTTCTAACATTAAGCCTAATCAGAAATCCATAATTAATTTGTTACACTCTGATCATTGCGGTCAGTTAATCTCATTTTATAGGAAAAAACCTACCTCTCAAAGAACCAAGGTTAATTTTGTTCCTGTGACTATTAGTAGACTAGAAAAGTTTAAAAATAATTTGATTCAGAAACTACCAAGGATGCCTTTTCAGAACTGTACTGAGTACTTGTATACTGCTTTGTTCAAACTTATTAGTGAGGAATTCAGTAAAAACTTTACAACAAAAACAATAACAATCGGCAACCGTCCATCCTTCAGTGAGTGGGCCACTGCTGGTATATATAAAAGCCGAAACAAATTATATGAATTGTACGGTGAAAAATCGTACAATTTTAACCCCACGTTTATTAATTATGTAAAAAATTACTCTATTACTTTTAGACGAGCCTGTGCCACTGCTAAGTCCATTTATTTGAAAAATAAAATAACCAGAGCTCAAAATAAAATTAAGGAAACGTGGAATATTATTAATAGCGAAACTGGTAGAGCTCCCAGACGCGTTCGTGATTTCAATTTAAATGTAAACAATGTAAATATCAAAGATGATTTAAAGATTGCATCTGAGTTTGAAAAATTTTTCACAGAAATCCCTTTCTTAACAACTAAAACACTAAGTTCATCTTCGACAACAGCTGAAACACTACTTATGGAAAGTGTATGTAAATGCGATGCTAATTTTGAATTCACATCTGTCAACTACAAAGATATTATAAAGATATTTAAATCCATCGATATAAAGAAAACTATGGACCTTTGGGGACTTTCTGTTAAAACTGTTTCAAGTATAATAGATATAATTGCCCCTTACTTGGCTATCGTGTATAATAGCAGTATAGCTTCGGGTGTATTTCCTGACTTGATGAAACATAGCAAAGTCGTACCTTTATTTAAGTCTGGAGATGCTTCGGACCCCACGAATTTTCGACCAATCTCTATATTACCAACACTTAGTAAAATCTTTGAAAAGTTAATGCTTAATCAACTCCTCAATCATTTCGTAAAATACAGTTTGCTACATAAAAACCAATTCGGCTTTACGAGGGGTCGGTCAACTATTGATGCAGGAGTTGAATTATTGAAAAACATATATTCAGCTTGGGAGGATTCACAGGATGCTTTGGGAGTATTCTGTGATTTATCCAAGGCTTTCGACTGTGTAAATCATGATACTCTTGTCAGGAAATTACATCACTATGGCGTTAGAAATAGGGCTCTCGACCTTTTGACATCTTACTTGAGTAATAGAATTCAAAGGGTCGATATAAATGGTCAAAGATCTTCTGGAGCTGCGGTTACAATAGGAGTTCCACAGGGTTCAATTCTTGGTCCTTTTCTGTTCTTGATATATATTAATGATCTACCTTACTGTGTAAATAAAAGTCATGATATAGTGTTGTTTGCAGATGATACATCTCTGATATTTAAAATAAACAGACGAATGACTAATTATGACGAAGTAAACAACGCACTATCTAAAGTAGTAGATTGGTTTAACATTAACAATTTGCTTTTAAACGAAAATAAAACCAAATTAGTTAAGTTTTGCACACCCAATGTGAAACGGGTTGAAACAAATATACAAATAAATGGTATAGGATTAGAACCTGTTGAATCGACTATTTTCTTGGGCATAATGTTAGATGCTAAATTGCAATGGGGTCCACATATTGAACGAATGTCTGGTAAACTTAGTTCAGCTGCGTATGCAGTTAAAACTATCAGACGACTTACTGATGTAGACACAGCCAGAATTGTATACTTTAGTTATTTCCATAGCATTATGTCATATGGAATTCTTCTCTGGGGGAATGCTGCGGACATTAACACCATATTTGTCTTACAAAAACGAGCAGTAAGAGCTATTTATCAATTAGGACCTCGGGTTTCACTCAGGGAAAAGTTTAAAGAAATAAATATTCTAACAGTGGCATCACAATACATATTTGAAAATCTAATTTACGTAAGGAAAAACATAAAAAACTTTTCTGAAAAGTGTGACACTCATAATATTAATACTAGAAAAAAACATAATCTAGTGGTACATGCTACTCGTCTCCACAGAATAAGCAATTCTTTTATGGGGCAATGTATACGCTTTTATAACAAACTCCCAAATAATATTCGAGATCTACCTGTTAATAAGTTCAAAACTGCTATTAAATCTAAACTGTATAATAAAGCTTACTATAAAATAACTGATTACATAAATGATTCTAACGCTTGGGGGTGAATTTGTTCATGATCTATGCATCCAAAATATAATATATTAATTACACAGATTATCAACCTTGTGTCTTATAGTTAACTAAGAAACATAATTTAAATTTGTTCTAGATTATAATCAAGAAGCATGTGTATGTCATTCTCACTAAAAAGGTCTTGTGGCGGTGTCGTCTTGCGTCGGGTCGTTACGTTCCCTAAAATATGGTTGAGCGAAGCGATGGCTGATTCTTGCGTCATGCCTGTGAACAGGTGCCGCCAATGAGACCTGGTCATCTCATGTTTTCTTGAACTTTTTATTTTTATTTGATGTAAATGTTAGACAATGTAGTTGTTTATTCTTAGATGGATAATTGTATGACACATGCCATTAATAGGATAATTTTGTTTGTGTTATGATATTGTTTATATAACTAATGTATTAGGTATTGTTTTTTTTTTTATTTTGGTATGCACACATTGTATTCTTATAGATATATTTATTAACCAAAGGATCATAAATGTATGCTTAGCACCTAAATTGAGCAAAATCTATCTAACAATAACAAAAAATGGTGGTGGGTATAAGACTTAAATTAATTAGTTCATTAATGTGATTAGTTGAATTGTATAGAAAAGCTTTTACAACATAAATTATTATTATAAATGAACCAAATGCGTGGGAGTAATAACTGCCCAAAATTTACGCATGTAAAACTGTAATTTTAATTATATTATTATTATCTATTGACCTGTAATGATGTTTTGAAATCATTACCAAATTGTAAGCTGTGGAGTTTCTTTCGCCATTTCTTCTCCATCTCAGCATAATAATATTATCGTCCCGAAATGGTGGTAGGGTTTTGACGATTTAAAAGTACTTAGCAAAGTCCATTTAAATAAAGAGCTTTTCATTTCATTTCATTTCATTTCATTTCATTTCATTTCATTTTCATTTCATTTCATTTCATTTCATTTCTAGGACGAATCTCCCAAGAGGATTTCTAGTTAGCGATTCTTTCCTTGGAGTCTCCCTGCTGACTAGAGTCTATAGTGTTGTCTTATAGTAGACCAAATTCAAATTACTCTACATTCTTAAGGTGTGGTGCTTCTGTTGGTGATTAAAGTTGATAAAGCTCTACTGGGTAAGGTATCTTGATAACTAATAAAGGATAATATGTCTGTATGAATTAAGAAGCTTATATTTTATCATGGTATGAATAATATGTCTGTTGTACTCAGTGTAATATTAACCAATTTAGTTTATGTGCAAATTACGTCATAAAAGAAAGGTTGTAAGTATAAATTTGCACAGGCAATTATTGCTTATAAGGAGGCTTCAACAATTATTGTAAAATAGTTAGTAACTGAATAAATATTATTATAAATAACACGTTATTTTTTCATAATTATAATTGAATTAATCGACATAAAACTTAATCTAAGATCGACCTAAGGTTAACTGTTAATTATGTTTGTACAATTTATTGGAATGTGATAGCAGTCAACAGTACAATCAGGTTGCTACAAATAGTCAACATGTTCCATCGATTTTGCGCCTCAAAACACACATGTTTAAGGTTGAAAATCAATTGCAGATTTCACAGTTTTGTGTAGTGACCGAACATTTTTCATTCGTATTTCCACCACGCTTCGGAAGGCATTTAAGCTGGTGCTGTCGAAAGATAGAAGTCGTTCCCAAGGAGAGCTGATCAAGCTGGTGGCCGGTTGTAATAATCTAATACCAAATCCTTAAGTAGTACCTATTGTCGATATCAAGATATACTAAACCGAACCCAAATATATTGGGAGCAGGTCATTCCGCACATCGCGGAAACCAATACGCACTAAATACTACCGGCTCCTTCTTAAGTCTTTGTGGGGATCGGCGTACTTATGTACGTACCGCGTCACCGAAAACGTCCCTGGGCTGGCCTGGGCCAGCAAGCCAGCAACTATGAGTTGGACTACGCGCCGGTGAGCGATTGCGCTAGGGTACTAGGCGTTGGGGTCCAAGTCCGGAAGCCTCCTCGTGGCGGACCCTGGTAACGTGGTGGGTAAACTTTCTAGGCGAGTGTGTGGCTTTTGATGTCAAGTGTGTCGCCTTGGCATTCGAAGTCACATGCCATCGTCGAGTTGTTTTTGTTTTCCCACTACGGCTAGTTCAGGACGGCCCTTTTCAGGACGGCGACCGCGCCCGAAGTGCGGTTTGATGGCTGCTCCCGGTGACCTCGTCAGGAAGACGCGCCAACTCGAGCAGCCGTCGGTGGAGGAGTGGCTGCTGGCCACCAATTGGTACAAGGAGTGCCTAGACGGGCAGTGTTGGGACGGTCTCGGTGTAGTTGCGCTCACGTGCGCAGATCCCGAGCCGTCCTGTAATAGCGCACTGAAGATCAGGCCGAGGAGGATGTTTAGTGGGTATGGAGGGAACGCCTTACGCCGAACGGAGAAAAAAGGTACCAGGCGTTTCATAAATGGGGCGACCTTTCCACCGATCCCTAATAAAATTGGAAAAGAAAATACTGATAATATTTTACCATTTCTAACTTACACTTCGTTTTAATTTACGTATCATATTGATACTGTTATTTTGTTAACGTACAAAACTAATTACGGTTTTTATTTATGTGCTCCGGACAATAGTAGCAATTGACCTAATATAGCGAATAACTTTTATTGTAACCGCGTGCTTCATGCATACAAATTGACTGTGGAATCCTTTGTTTTCCACGAAATTTGATCAAGCCTATAAAACGGGACGGAAAACAATTGTAAGGATTTTTTTATGTAAGACTTTTTGAATGGGTAATAATATATTTTATGTGTTTTTTTCTTCATAGTTAACAATTGAACAAATAGATTTCCAGAGATTATAATTTTTACTTACTGTTATACATTTACTTCTTAATATTTTTGGTACATACCTATTTCTCGTTTTTACTTTTCCCAAGATTTCATTTGGTACATTTAACAAACATTGCATATGATTTAGATTAGATAGGGGTGTCCATAAACAAAATAAATATTGTGATATACGATAGGAAAATTTAATATTCTGATATACGACAGGAAAATTTCAATAATTACGTAGGTATCTATATTTTAACTTTTAAATTACTAAGCTAGCTAAATGTAAATGTAGTTTGACTACGTCTTGGTGGAGTGGCCAGTAAGGCTGCCTGCCAAATGTTTTATTTGTGCATTCTTATTCTTTACATTGACTGATATATGTATAACATTGGTAATATTCACACTCGCCAATTTCAATAAATAGCTATCGGATCCTCAGTTGCTCTCATTAATATGCTAATGATTAGTACACAAAAGACCATTATGAAACTTGTAAGATCGTCGCGGCCTGAAAATAGTTTTGAGAATCCTTTTAGAAAACTGTGTCATTTTACCAAGCTGAAAATTGCAGAACTACGAATGTAGTCAAATAGAAATCAAAGATTTAACATACATACATAGTACATTTTTTCATTCATTTTTCATTTTTATAATAATATACAAAATGTAACCTAAATAACCAACACCCTGAATACAGGTGGTTTAGGATCGGCTTCCGAGTTGATTTCAATAATTTTTGAAAAAAAAGCGATTAAAAAAAAATCAAAAAAAAAACAAAAAGTAGGTACTCAGAAAATGTTGTAAGTACAATATTTTTTGGGAACATTTGTTTTTTTTTTCAAAACAAAATCGTTTTTTTCAAAAAAAAAATATTGAAATCAACTGTATTCAGGGTGTTGGTTATTTAGTTTACATGTTGTATATTATCACGTTCTCAACCCCAAAATAGGTCGAGCAGAGCTGTAGGTAACATTCGGTTACAAACAAAGCGACATTTGTCACCACGGGCCACACAGTAGGTACACCAAAATAGTTATAGGTTGCCAGCTTGTCGCCTTTTCTCAAATGTTTAATGATCATAGAAGTTTTTTCAACTGGTCAATTTAGTGACCTATTGTATCTATCTATGAATGATCTATAATCAAATGCGGCGTACGAATATTAATCTTTTGAATCATGTTCATTTTGGATACCGCTTAACGAAAACTTTGTCAGAATGTTCTCACGTATTAAATATGCTTGCGAATTTGATGCTCTAAAAAGTTTCTAGACCAAAATAATAGCCTAACGCAACTCGTAAGAAAATATATAGAATCTTAGTTTAACTCTTCAAGCCCATTTAATAAACGAGTGGGACACCAGAATGAAACCCTATAATAAAGGTTTATTTGTTGTACGGATTATTTGGTAAAAGAAAATGTCATGGACCTCTAAGAGTTGACATTTCACAAAAGGTCGTACAAATACCTAAACCTTCTTTAGAATACATTGAGGTGACGGCAAGGAACGGGGAAGTTCTCTGCCAGCACTTAGTGTCCTCTCAATTTATACAGAACCTGTAAATAGATTTTTGTTAGTAGGTACTTCGAGTTTCACAATCCCCTGTGTATATGCTGGGAGCGTGAGCGAGGCCATGCACAGCCTTATGTGTGCGCTGTGTCCGGACGACGATGTGTCTCGTGACACGGTGTATCACCGGCAAGTGCGGATTGTGGCTTCGATCACGCCTTCAGGAGAGGATGCCCCTCCTCCCACTGATGGCACTGTCGAGAGGATAGTTCGGGACCTTCCCAACACGGCCCCGGGCATCGATGGGATCACCGCTCGGATAGTTAAACACACATGGGCAGCCGCGTCGGTAGAGTTCTGCGAAGTGTTTAGGCGATGTGTCCAAGAGGGGACCTTTCCGGATGTGTGGAAGGACGGCAGGCTGATTGTCCTCCCGAAAGGGAACGGCAAGCAGCTTTCCGACCCAAAAGCATATCGCCCCGTCACCCTGCTCTCTATCTTTGGTAAGATTTTAGAACGCGTAATGTTACGCTGCGCACCGCAAATAACCAGGGGGTTATCGGACTGCCAGCACGGATTCACTCGAGGTCGGTCGACGGTGACTGCGCTAAATACCATCTTCAGCGCAGCCAGGGGTACCTCGTCGAAGTACGTACAAGCCATTTTCTTAGACATCTCTGGAGCCTTCGATAACGCCTGGTGGCCCATGATATTGCTCAAGGTGAAGCGCGGAGGGTGCCCCCCCAACATCTTCAGGATGATGGCGGGGTACTTCGTGAATCGCCGGGTGGGCTTGTTCGTGGGTGACCGGGCGTTATGGAAGGCAGCAACGATGGGTTGCCCGCAGGGATCGGTGTTGGGACCCACGCTCTGGAACGTGCTGATGGACGACTTGCTTCGACTGCCCCTCCCGGGGGGGGTCAGTATCGTGGCTTACGCCGACGATGTGACGCTTTTGATAGAATCCGGATCCCGGGCGAGCATAGAGGCCACGGCCTCTACGGTTTTACAGCTCGTCGGTGACTGGGGTGCCCGTAACCGACTGGAATTCGCGCCTGCTAAGTCGGTTACCATGACGATCAGGGGTAAATTCCAGAGGCCCCCAGTCATCAGGTTCGGGGGGACTTCTATCAAAAGCGTCACGTCGACCACGGTGCTCGGAGTGGTGGTTGACTCGAGTCTCTCGTTCGCACGGCATGCGTTATCGATAGGGGAGAGGGCGGCAAATTGCTTCGGCAAGATGTCGAGAGTATCGGCGTCCTCTTGGGGTATACGGTACAGAGCCCTACGGGAGCTGTACCGCGGCACTTACATCGCCACGGTAACGTATGCTGCAGCATGTTGGTTCGAGCGCGCGTCCCTTCACGTTGTGCGGAGTGCGCTCCTGCGCACCCAGAGACCAGCCTTAGTCCTTCTGACGAAGGCGTACCGTTCGACGAGTACCGACGCACTGCCGGTGCTTGCCGGTGTGCTTCCGGCTGACCTCGAGGTAATCCGGGCGGGCAGACTAGGCGAGACGCGCGAGTCCGCGCTTGCCAAGGACGAGTTCAAGGGTGCCGAACTCAGAATAACTGAGTCCGTCCAGGCCGCATGGCAGGGACGTTGGGACACGTCGGACAAGGGGAGGGAGCTTTATCGGTTCTTCCCGGATGTGGTGGCTCGTCTCAAGGCGACTTGGGTCGAGCCGGACTATGAAACCTCACAGTTGCTGACAGGCCACGGTTGCTTCAGGGGTAGACTTTTCCGCATGAGACTCGCCGATGTGAGCTCATGCTACTGCGGGGGTAGCGACGTAGAGGACGTACACCACGCTCTGTGGGAATGCGAACTCTACGGGGAAGCGCGTAGGATTCTTCTGGACAAGGTGAAGACGCTTGAGGTGGGCCCGGTCTATTACCCGGACCTCGTGGGGACGGAGGCGAACTTCAGACAGCTACGGGACTTCGCGCGGCGATGGCACAAGATTAGGAGTGGGCTAGAAAGAGAGAGGTGAAGAGCGAAGACGCCGCAGAAGAGGCAGAAGACTGGGCAGTGGGAGCAAGCGGTACCACTTCGGGTGGGCTCGGACGACCTGGAAGGCACCGAAGGCGTACGAGTGATGTCCGCCCCAGAAAGGGGAGAAGGACCATAGGGACAAGGAAGACAGACAAAGAATAACTTGTAGGAGAGATTAAGGTGCGCTGTGAAACCAGAGCCTCCGGCAACTAGCAGCGCACTCTCCCGTGATTCGGCCTGTATAACCGTAAGGTTGTGTCAGGCCATGGGAAGGTGGTGGGTTTGTCCCTAATCCCCTGTGTATTACCTATGTAAAATGGTTCGAAAAACATTAAAATTTTCAAATTTGTATGTCTAATTGTTGTGTAATCATTAATTTAACACAAAATACGCAGCTAAAATTACATCGATACATACTAACTATTACAAATTTTTTGAAAACTATACTGTGACGTTTTAGTTCAATAACCATTTTTAGATTCAAGTGTTTAAAAGTCAAAGCATATTGTAAACTACTAGTACAAAAATCAACATAATAGGCTTATCACATTTTATTTCAGAAATAAATTAAAGCTGTAAATACACGTTAAGAGATTTTCGAGAAGGTGTTTGCCTGTAAGAGCCTAGCATTGTTGTAAATACTTATTGTCGATTTTAATTACAAAGTCTTTGATATCTAACACACATTTCCACCGTTCACATCCGGAAGAGACTCGAGATAAGATTACCAAGAGCTTTACGGAGTTACGTCTTTTTTATATGCGATGTCTAAATTTAGCAACACTTTACTGCTCAAAACTCTCCAAAAACAAATTCTCTTCTTATTGATGTGTTCCTCAAATACACGAAGACCTGAAAATGGAAACCATCAAGGAAACTCTTATCACTGCGACCAAGAGATATAAGAACCGATGGACATAAATGATCACACATCGTAAAGCAAAAAATCTTCTAGACAATATGGTAGAACGTAAGCCGACTTAAAAGATGGCAAATATTATATTTAGACCATCGAAACTAACTCTTAAGATGATGTTCAATGGAACATCAACCGACATAGCCCCTATATAAAGACCAAATCAGATTATGACTTAAAAGCTGATTATATACCGACATAGGAGAAAAAAATAGTAGAAGATCCGAACCTATATCGACCTTCACCGAGCTGATAATAGAATGAAACATATTTTATTATTAATTTAGTATATTAGAAAATATATTAAAAATGGGTTGTCTAAAAAAATCCTGGACAGACAATTTTTTTTTATTTTATTAAAAATGATTTTTAAAAAAAAATGAATAAAATATTGCAACATCAAGATAATAAGAAAATTTTGTCCTGACTGATAGTAGAAACCGTATAGAATGTGCAGGCATTGGGTTGTCTATTATTTACCTGCGCGAACTACTGGGTTGTCAGGTATGAACAGGTATGTCGATATCAGTTACTTTCACTCGATTGGATAATAGAAAAAAATTTATATCATCATAAGCACGCGACAAAATTTTCTTATTATCTTGATGTTGCAATATTTTATTAAAAATCATTATTCAAAAAATAATTAAAAATATTCTGTCCAGGATTTTTTTAGACAACCCATTTTTAATATATTTTCTAATATACTAAATTAATAATAAAATATGTTTCATTCTATTATCAGCTCGGTGAAGGTCGATTTAGGTTCGGATCTTAGACTAAAAAAACTATAAACTCTTTTGTAAAATGTAGAGGAAATAGGTCCGTGTTGTTGGAGATTATTTCAAGAATTTCCACTTTTTATTATATTGAATTTGCTTCTAATTTTATTTGGCATTATTGAAAAGTTGTTGAATTTATACAAAATTATAATATTTAAAGGATTCTTAGTCAAGTTTGTCATTGATCTATATACTCGTAGAATCTATTTTGCCTGTACCAACATCAATTTAAATTGATAGAACCTTGATAGAACACACCAAAAGATACTTGGTGTTGACAAATTTAACGAGGGTCGAACTTGGTCGAATTAAATCCGTTTTCCTATGCTGTGTAGCAGAATTCGGGTCATAAAACTTTTCGTGAACTATCTAAAGTGAGACTAAGGACGTTTACTGGGATCTGTCTGAGTCATGAACTTAACTGGCAACCGGCCATGGGCTAGTACGAAATTACTGAGAATAATCCACTCACTTGATTGCATTGCGATAGTAAGATTGTTTTCAGGAAAACTCGAGAGTTGTACTTCTGCTCGTAACTAAGTACGAATTACTGCACCCAAGTGATTAGAGTTAAAATCACTTACGTTATTGAGAAAACCTGAGTCTGAGACACGAAAAGGTGTAGTGGTATAAGACTACCTATGTCTAGATAATTAAGGAGATCGTTTGAGACAAGTACTTTTTGTTTGCTTGATTTAGTGTTATAGAGCGCCTTCACACATTTGTTTTACATTTGGTTTCCGTAAATTCTAATGCACATCCTTAAAATTCGATTGAAAAAAAGAACTCTTGATTGAAAAATCGCGTGTGAAGCAGTGACGAAATACTTCGCTAAAACCCGACGGTCGCGCGAAGGCTGAAGTTATCGTTTTGCAAGCTTATCATTTGAATTTGGACTGATACCATCAGATTCTCTGTGTTTGTGTTCGTGGTGGATATGTAAACTTTCAAATAAGACATTGGCGAGTATTTGGTGCCGTTGCACTGTCGGCAAATGACCGGCAATGGTATTGGACCCGAGACGTGAGTGTCTTTGGTTGTATTTTGTTTAGGTCTCCCAGACGTTGCAACACAAAACTTTTATTTCACATCGTGTGTTGCCCAAAATATGTATGAGAATTTACAATAACCATACATATTTTATGGTTGCATTCTTGCAATAAAAAGTCAAATATAAAGTAGTAAATGTAGTTCATGATAATAAGACTACGGTTCTACTTGATCTAAGGCCACAGAATGACACTCGCCTGGACTCCACCAAAGCGGAGATGTTCTAAGCGGAGACCAGAAGAGATGTTTTTCAACAAAGGTGTATCTACTAAAACTGGGCGGAGATGCGTACTGACTAGAGACTGTAGCGGAGACGTGTGCGATGTTTGTTAAGATTGCAGTTTAGTTCGATCTGACACAAAAACCAGTCAATTTTATGTCACCTCCAGTACATTTTTTTTTATTATTTAATGGAAAACTTACTGCTTACTGTAATTTTAGCGAAACTGCGAACATGTACCTATAATCCTGATGACGGCGGGCTTCTCAAGGCGTTATTCATATGGGATGTTCATTCATAATGAGACTGAATGCCATGATTTTAGAATATCGCTATAAAACTAAATCCATACCCTTTTATTATGCCAGCGTGGTTATAAATATAAAGCAGATGGAACTCATGTGGAAAACATAGGTTGTCTTGATTTAAAGCCTACGGTAAATCCTTCAATGAATTTTCATGAGGGTAACAAAGAGAATTGAATGACGTTTACAAAGATTTTAAATGGTTTATATCCTTACTACGCTTTGTATATTCTAATACTAATCAGATTCAAGGAAGGTTAAGATATAATCAGGGATGTGAGTTTTGAGGACTTTAATGTGACTTTTGAGGTGAGTTATGAACATACGAAAATCGTGTCGTTTTTGTCAATAGCCAATAAGGTAGATACCTAATGCCAATGATTAAAAAAACGCACGAAGAAGTTAATAACAAAATGCGTATATGTAATCAAGGTCCGACAAATAATTATATAAATTAGCTTAAAACGTTTAAGGTACCTTCATCATGGTTTTTAGTGAAGCCAAAGTCCTTACAGTGAGACAGCTCTTTGTAAGATAAGATAAGATAATCATTATAAATAAATAAATAAATAAATTATCTCAGAACTTTGTGAAACTTTTCAAGTTATGTAATCGTTGAATATTGTATGCTGTATTTAAGTTCATTAATGTAACCTAAATTTTGGAAAAACGCTGACTCCTGAAATACAGTTTATACTAGTATAGGAGTCAGAAACCATTTGAATGTAACATGTTATTAGTACCAATAAATCGATGTATAGGTAATATTGAAAACACTGGTATTCCATTTAGCAATACTATTCCATAAATCATTACTATCCTTTATTTTGATTTAATGCATAAAAAAGGCTCATATCATAAAACTGATGGGTGTTTTAATTTTTATTAAATATTCAAAGTTTGCTATCAATTTGGGTCATTGCGCTTATATTTACTAAAAAGATAAATAAATAGCGTTGATCTAGCTCCGCGGTCTTGCACGTAAATGGATGTTTATTTTGCATAACAAATTCTTTGTGGCAAAGTTAAACACGAATTCTCTGGGGCAGAGATATCAAAGAGAGAAAGCTTCCGATAGGGACGAATTGGACTCCAGCTTAGCTGTATTGGTGATTCCGATATTTACATAGGATATAGGTTACACAACGCAAAATGGAAATTGCACCAAACAGGAGAGTTAATAACAAACATATAAGTAAAGTAGTAGAAAACATTCGAATGGATATTTGATGTATGAAATTTGTTTTCTAACGTACGGTTTGCAAACTCATTATTATTAAATCTCAAAGCCCCTTGAAGAAAATTTTCATACTTACATAGGTATAATACTAAAAGAGCAGAGGTTTATTAAGCCACGTCTGGAAGTATTGGTTATGCATTGCGCTAAAATAATGACAGTTGCAGAAATGTATTGTTTAAAACTAACGTGCACACTATCATTTAAATGAAAGAAAACGGGATTTAAACCATGAACCTTTGATTTTTGGTTAATCCGATATTTCGGCACAGTTACATGCACCATGATCACGGATGAACTGAAGTCTTATGCGAGTTGATGTTATTGGCAGACTAATCTATCTACCATCTTTCTAAGTCTTTAACTACGCTTGGCATCCGCTCTCAGTCTCACTATTTACTCAAATCTGCTGTCTACACACAAGTCTATACACAAGTCTATACACCTGGAAGTATCACGGCACAACTTTTATTTACCCCGGTTTTCCCAGATAAACTTGTTACAGGATTCCAGGCGCTCGACAGTTTAAACCCAATACTCAATACTCAATATTTTATTGCATTTCATCCGGATGGTTGAAATTTTTGTTTTTCTTAATTTCAATCGCTTCCCTTACCAATTTTGGTTTTGAGTGGTGTTCTGTCAAAATGACCTGAGCGATGTGAATTTAGTTGCAAGAATGTCGCCTTCATAAAGGGGCTTCAACCCTAAAATACTAGTCATGATTTTGGCTTTTTGTTTGTTAAGGAAAGTTTTTTTTATACTTTGTTTTGAAGCCCTTTCATGAAGGCCAGCAAACTATTATTACTTTGAGACACGAACAGACGTACACTCACCTCTAAATTATCTCAGCACTCCGCAGCTAAAAGAACTACGTAAATACAAAATTATTAATAAACATATGAAAACCTTTTTGTTCCGGTTTGTGACTAAATTTCTAAAGGTGTTAGCTACGACTGTAGTTTTAGCGTGCCGTGTGATTAACATTTTAACTTTTTCGTATACGTAGTAAGTATAGAGGAAGTCTTGTAATCGTAAAAAATTCGACCTCGAAATTTTGACGGATTTACACGTTTTGGACCTCCCTGAGTCCAAAAATACCGTTTTTGGAATTATGGCTGTGTGTGTGTGTCTGTGCGTTAGCACGAAAACTCGAGTATGCTTTAACTTATTGCAACCAAATTTAACATGCATGTATGACATCAAAATATAAGGTTTCTATCAACATTTGAGCCGTCAATCACGAAAGTTAAGCGACCAAGTGGGAGGTCGGTACTCGGATGGGTGACCAAAATTTAGCATGCATGTATGACATCAAAATATAAGGTTTCTAAGAACTTTTGAGTCCTTTCCAATAAACAAGAAAGTCAATTTGAGATCACTCCCGATTTTTTGACCTTAGCTTTATGACATCTTTAACAAAATCGATAATACGTTTATCGTTAAAGTCGATCCCTTCATTCAATTGCGCTAATCTTCGGAGGCTGTGGAATTTATTGACTTGAATTTGAACGGTTTAAAATACGTGTGGTTTCTTGAACATCTTGAGCCGATGAATTTTGCATATATATGTGGCTTACAGAATTGGTATGGAACAGCTGTTCGTGGACTTTATAAGGAGTTTTATGACTTCTGAGCATGTATTACGGCTTTTCATTATTTTCAGAGCTTATTTTTCAATCCATTTATGTAAGAATACTTTTCATTTGTCTGATATTGTACTATTCATTCATGCTTGGTAAAAGATTAATTGCATTGATGAGTAGTTCTAGGAAATAACTGAAGAAGTCGGGAATTTAATTTACCTACTTTATAATATTAATATATCTTCAGATGTACTTACCAGTAAATTTTATATGTTGTTAGGAATTTTCAATATTTAACCATAAGTTTGTTAAATAATTTTTATATATTTTTCAACTAATCGTTGTATTGAAATGATTGAAATGGTTAGATATATTTCTAATATTTTTTAACAATTATTATGATTGAAACTTCTGGTGAAAAATCAAATTTAATGTTTTAAAAAGCTATAATGATCGGGCGTATTTGCAAAAATATCTCATCGATGTTGAATATGTAATTTCTTCAACATTGTTAGGCAAGTAATGAAATAAAATTCTTTGTGCTCTCATAGTCCTTTATCCTCCCATGGAAGAGAAGTCACCTGGATTGCGAAAGGTCAAGGTTTCAACTCCCATCTAAGGACTTGATCATGAAAATTTCAATATTTTTCTTGTTTTTGCGTTTCTATTCAATTTGGTGCATTTATGCGTTTCAATATCTTTGTATAAAATAAGGGTAAATTATTTTCTCCGCAGAATCTCATTTAGTTCTTTGTTATGCATCAGATTTCTTTTTATAAAAAAGAACCTTTTATTCATAGCATCTCAAAAGCATTCCCTGAGTACCCTCCTCATTTTACGAGATCACAATCATTATCGCGATGGTAAAATATTTTTTATTATTTTCTTTCGGGTTTTTTCATGAATAAGCGATAAGAGAGAGAGAGAGAGAGAGAGAGAGAGAGAGAAAGATACTGCCATTGTATGCGTCCTCATTATATAATATTTTAAGCTTGTACGTTGCATTATTCAACCGGATAATTAAATGTTTACCTATATCATGCGCGTCTAGAACCTATGTAATTATTCGAGTAGTTAAAGGTAATTCATTTTTAGTTTATGTGCTTTTTAATAAATAAAAAACATTTCCCTTACATTTCCCTAACAAGAAGGAAATCCTATAGTTCTAAATGAACGAGGCACTAAGACGTCAAAGATTGAAGGAAAAAGCTATTTGCGAATAATGAGTAATATTTTATGTTTAGTGCCATTTGAATTTTTAGTAAAACCTGTCGTAGTGGGAAAGTGTAGGTACTAAAGGTTAGGCGAAAATGATATCAGTTGCTGAAGTATTTTAGTATAAGGGTAGGTATAAAATGATAGTTTAGTTTTAAACTATGACTAACTTTAGTCCATATTTAATAATATGGGGGAAGGTGACTATAATATTAGGTACTTACATTTTATTTGCCATGATTGAACTGTCTGTTAAATATAATATAATATATTTCTACGCTCACACCAATTATCTAGCCCAAATTAAGTATCATTAAGAACTTGTGTTATGGAGACTATTTTTATATATAACGGACAATATATTTTTTTATATACTTAACAGTTTTTAGATATTTTTATAAATAAACATAAATAAATATATAAACATTTGCCGCTCCTAGGACTCGAACCCGGACCGCTTGATGTGTAGGCAGCTATACTGACCACTCCACCAAGACGGCGTCGACTTAAATTATATAATCATCTCCCCGAAACGATAAGAAATGAGTCAATAAATCTAAACGATTCGTGCACGCGCACAAGTCCAGACAGAGCTTTAGTATTGTTGAAATGTATCTTTGTATGCGTATTCCTTATTATTGTAGGTAATCGAAATCGTAACAGTAACTATATACTTTTATTGCAATCCATTGCCAATACAAGTACTTGTAATATGTTATTTTTACGATGCCATAGCAGATGGGACTAGTTAATGGAGCGTTACTGTGGTTTACGGCGTTCAATTGTGTTAATGATTAAAAGTTTTCACTATGCCAAGTATAATTTATGGTCTAGAATATTGTTTGTCTCTTCCCTTACTCAACTTTTATTATTATCTCTGCTCGCTCTCGTTCATCCGTCTGACATTGTTAATTGTAATTAATCCATTCCATAGTTATTTAATCGATATATTTATTTGTGATCTGGACATGTAATTGCCTTATTTTATTTTGTGCAATAAACTAAAGTGCAATACGAGGTGAAGACTATATTATTTCAACGACATCACTGATAACCTGAACCTCATTCCACTCCACACTGGTCGATGCTATCGGCCATTTATTTGTACAGGTTATGCACCCAGTATACTCCAAGAGGAAAAAGGAATTATCGTGAGTTGTTTGTTTGTTTTATTCACCATGACAGATTTTGGCAATGATGTACGTTCTAATGCACAGATTGGTTTTCCTATTGAAAAGCTGGAAGGTCATCACAATTATAACACATGGAAATTTGGTGTTAAAATGTTACTAACATTAGAAGGCCTATGGGATTGTGTGCTTGGTACGAATACCGACCCTATAAGTGATCAGCGTGCATTAGCCCGGATATGTCTCGCCGTGCGACCACAATGTTATCAATATGTTCGTGAATCTCGTACTAGTAAAGAAGCATGGAAAGCTTTGAGTACTGTATTTGAAGACACCGGCCTATACCGGAGAGTACTTCTTTTGAGACAGTTGCATAGGATAGATTTTTCATCCTTTAGTTCCATGACTGAGTATATTCAGAACACTATGAACTTGGTGCAGCAATTGGCCGATATTGAAAGGGTTATCGATGATGAGGAAGTGGCAGAAATTTTACTATCAGGATTACCACAAGAATATGAAGCATTGGTTTCAAATTTAGAAACTGCTTGTATGACATCACAGGGTACCTATCAAAATACAGATTTTTTTGTCATCGAATTTCATTTCACCGAAAACTATTCCACGATTTTCAATATCTATTTTTCTTGATTGATCGACTAGCTGATAATCACCGTTTCATATTATCGAATAAACTTTCATAAAAAAAATGTTTCAAAGTTGTGTTGCTTACCAGAATAACGGTCTATCGAACTAACATTTCATATAAACTATCAAGTTATCGATAACACTATTTATAAAAACATGTTTCAATATTTAACGTTACACATTGTAATGTTTCGTTTAACAACATTCCATCACAGTAACGTTTCATCGAACGATACATTTGCCTGTTGACGTTTGACGATAAAAACTGTTGAGGTTAGTTCTTAATATAAAAACTAATTCTTAATTTGCAAGTAGTTACACACCATGCAAGCAAGCATGCAAGCAAGCATGCAGCATGCAAGCAAGCATGCAGCATGCAAGCAAGCATGGAGCATGCAAGCAAGCATGCAGCATGCAAGCAAGCATGCAAACAAGCATGCAACATGCAAGCAAACATGCAGCAAGCAATATAATGCTCCGCTCGCTTCGCTCGCTCCGCTATGCTTGGTCACAAGTCTAACCTAACCTAACCTAGGTTTATTTTCGTATTAATGGTTTTTCTTTATAGCGGGGGGCCTCAGGCCCCCCGACCCCCCCGAGCAGGGGGGCCAGCCCCCCTGCACCCCCCGGCAAGCATCTTGCAGGCATGCATACAACATGCAATGCAAGCATGCATACATCATGCAATGCAAACATGCATACAGCATGCAATGCAAGCATGCATGTAGCATGACAGAATACAACAAGCAATCTCCGTTAGCTTCGGTTACACCGCTGCTGACTGCCTGTTGTTCTAAATCTAACCTAACTTAATCCATAGGTTTTCTTTACAGGGAAACAAAAATGATTACGAGTAATTACATAAAAAAAAGTATTTTCGATGTACACTATTTTTAGTGTAGTAAAACTTGATGTTTCAACTATTCTGCAAACTGAAACTTACGTGGAAACAAAATTATGGGTAACAAAACATCGATTTCACATTATTTCGATAAAATAAATAAAATAGGAAAAGAATTTACGATGGAATGAGCTTGTAGATAACAACTATTCGAGGAAATGAAATTGCGATGTAACCTGATTCTAGGAGTTGTTAAGTATTGTATAAAAAGATCTGCGAATAGTTTTATGGGGAATGAAAATCGATGAAGTTAATTGCGATAAAGTGATGGGTTCCCGACATCACAACTTACAAGTGAATTAGTACGAACTCGCCTTCTCCAGGAAGAATTTCGAAGGAACAGTCAGGAAAATACAGCATCTGCTTTTGTATCCAAGAAAAGTAATTTGAAGAAAATAATTTGTCATTATTGCAACAAAGCTGGTCATACAAAGAATAAATGTTTTAAAATGAAACGTGATAATAAAATGAAGAATAGCAAAGACGACAAGGATCATACTTATTTAGCTTCTGCATTTTTAGTATCCACATGTAATGAATGGTTTATTGATAGCGGTTGTACTCAACATATGTGTAATGACAAGAAAATGTTTACTAGAATGCGATCATGTAAAAATAAGGTAAAAATTGCTGATAATTCTGTTCTTCAATGTATAGGCATAGGTTCTGTTATTCTTAATTTAAATAATAATAACAAAATTAAGTTGTGTGATGTTCTTTATGTACCTGATTTGTCAGCCAACCTTTTATCTGTTAGTAAACTTATATCTATGGATTTTAATGTGACGTTTGGACATGAGGGCTGTCTTATATTTTATAAAAGTGTAACTTCTGGCAAACCATTAGTTGTAGTCCCCAGTATAAATGGAATTTATAGACTGAAAGCTAGTGATATGTCATCTGAGGGGGTGTATTCTTCAGTCGTCTTGCCAGTGCAAGATGAACAGAGTGCTAACGTAGCCGAGGTGTCTTTTGATATATGGCACAGGAGGCTTGGCCACCTAAGTAAGTCAGGTATGTTAGCTCTTAAGGATGGTGTAGCATGCGGTGTTAATTTTCAGGAAGGTTCTTTGAAAGACTGTGTGCCATGTCTGGAAGGAAAGATGGTTGCAAAATCATTTCCAGCCGAGACTGTGCACCGTGCAAGTGCACCACTACAGCTGATACATACTGATGTTTGCGGCCCCATGCAAGTTGCGAGTTGGGGAGGTGCAAAGTACCTGGTGACTTACACCGATGACTTCACAAGGAAATCTTTTGGATACCTCATCAAGAGGAAGTGCGAGGTATTTATTACTTTTGTCAATTTTAAAAGCTTAGTAGAAAAGCAATTGGGGTTGCCTATTAAAATACTACGTTCAGATAATGGAGGTGAATTCTGCAGTCATCAGTTTGCTAACTTTTTATATAAAGAAGGCATTATACATCAGACATCAGTAGCTTATTGTCCACAGCAAAATGGCGTCTCAGAGCGTCTCAATAGGACACTTTTAGAGAAGGCCAGATGCATGTTGTTAGGGGCAGGCTTAGACAAGCGTTTTTGGGGTGAAGCGGTAATGACAGCTATCTATTTGAAAAATAGGTCACCTACCGAAGCTTTGTCTGGTCTTACACCTGAAGAGAAGTTGACCGGGTCTCGGCCAGACCTTAGTCACTTACATGTTTTTGGGTGTGTTGCATATTCATTACTTCCAAAACATAAGAGGCACAAGCTTGATGCTAAAAGTAAGATGTACATTTTTGTCGGGTATAGTGATACTTCGAAAGGATATAGACTTGCAGACCCATCTAATCCAAAGAATGTAATAGTTGCGCGGAACGTTGCTTTTATTGAAAATAAATTTTATAAGAATGAGAAGCAGGATGATTTTATTGATATGACTTATTATAATAATATATTTTATTACAATTATGAAAATTCTAATATTAATGAAATTGAATATGATAATCAAAAATTTAATGATAATAGTCAATGTACTGAACTGAACTCTAGTTCTAGTGGTAGTAAACCGAGTTCTAGTCATACTGTTGAGCAAAATAGAAACTTTAATAGTTCTTGTACATTTTCAGATGAGGAGAATTACTGTACCGGTAGCGAAACGGAGCCAACAGTGTCCCCCACTTATGAGTCACATGACGACCGTGTGACGTCATCTCCTGAGGTGACAGTTGGAGGGGAAGGGTGTGCGTTGTCGCCGCCTGTGTGTAGTGAGCGTCCTGTTCGTAGTTGTCGTTCCCAGATGCCGCACAGGTACAAAGATTATGAAATTGATTTATCTCTTCTCACTCAACATGAAGCTGTTTTACCAGGTGATCCTCTTTCTTATGAGGAATGCATGTCTAGTACTGACTCTGTGCAATGGCAAGCTGCCATGCAAAGTGAATATGATTCGCTTATTACAAACAAGGTATGGAAACTGGTAGATCGCCCTGAAGGTGTAAATGTTGTTAAAAGCAAATGGATCTACAAACGTAAAATGGATGCTTCTGGTAATTTTGACCGTTTTAAAGCTCGTCTGGTTGCCAGAGGTTTCACTCTGTAGTGAGGCATTCAACTTTGAGAATATTGTTTTCGTTAGCAGCTCAATTAGATCTTAACATGGATCATATTGATGTAACTACAGCGTTTTTAAATGGCGAACTTAAGGAAAAGATTTACATGGAACAACCACAGGGTTTTAATATAAATAAAAATAAAGTGTGTCTTTTACTTAAGGGTATTTATGGTCTTAAGCAGGCTAGTAGAATTTGGTATATTAAAGTACATGATTTGTTAACTCAAAATGGCTACCTACAAAGCAAGTGTGAGCCTTGTATTTATACAAAGAAAGTAAAAGATAATTTAACCATTTTAGCTCTATATGTTGATGATTTCTATATATTTTATAGTTCAAATAAAAATGAGTTGTTATGTCTGCTTGAATCCAATTTTAATGTAAGAAATCTAGGTACACTAAAAAGTTGTTTAGGTATTAATATAACAAGGTGTAGAGAAAAACGTATGATCAAATTGGATCAATCTGAGTATATTAAAAAATTGTTACTTAGATTTGGTATGCAAGATTGTAAGCCTGTTTCAACTCCTATGGCAACGAATTGTAAACTGTATAAAGTTGAATCAGAATGTCTTGATGATGATACTTATAGATATAGAGAACTCTTGGGTTCTCTGATGTATCTCTCAGTGTGCACCAGGCCTGACATTGCATTTGCATGCAGTCAGTTGAGCCAGTTTGGCCACTGTTTTGACAAGTCTCATTGGCTTGCAGCTAAACGCGTCCTGAGATATTTAGCAGGAACCTTAAATTATTGTCTTCATTTTTATGGATCAAATAATTTAAATATAAGTGCATTTTCGGATGCGGATTGGGCCAATGACACAATTGATCGTAAGTCTTACACAGGTTTTGTGGTTAAACTTGGTGACAATGTTATTAATTGGGAAGCACGTAAACAACGATGTGTAGCATTGTCCAGTACGGAAGCCGAATATCTATCTATTGGAGATGTATGTAAAGATCTTTGTTTCATTAAAAATTTCATGCTTAAAATTACCAATGTTAATGTTTGTATTACATTGTTTAATGATAATCAAAGTGCACATAAAATCTTAATGTCAAAAGATTATTGTCATAAACGTACGAAGCACATCGATTTACGTCATCACTTTGTTAAGGACCTGGTTCAGAAAGGAATCTTGAGTGTTAAGTATTTACCCACAGCGGAGATGATTGCCGATATATTTACTAAATCTCTTGGCACAGTTAAACATAGACAGTTTGTTAATAAGTTAAATTTATTGGAATGAAATGTTAAGTTCCCAATTTCCAACTTTATTGAAATTGAAATTTATTGTGACACTATTGGATGTAAGAATAAACTCTTTGACATGTGTTTGTAAAAGTTTGACCATGAAATAGGATCCTATCTATTTGTGTAATTTTTTGTGACCTTGTGACTTATGTGTTTAGTCACTGATGTAATTTATACATGTTGTGATTTGTAATGTAGGATTCAGTTTGTATAATGAAAATTTTAAGGGGAAGTGTTAATGATTAAAAGTTTTCACTATGCCAAGTATAATTTATGGTCTAGAATATTGTTTGTCTCTTCCCTTACTCAACTTTTATTATTATCTCTGCTCGCTCTCGTTCATCCGTCTGACATTGTTAATTGTAATTAATCCATTCCATAGTTATTTAATCGATATATTTATTTGTGATCTGGACATGTAATTGCCTTATTTTATTTTGTGCAATAAACTAAAGTGCAATACGAGGTGAAGACTATATTATTTCAACGACATCACTGATAACCTGAACCTCATTCCACTCCACACTGGTCGATGCTATCGGCCATTTATTTGTACAAATTGTCCCTAGTAATAGTTCCTGTGTCCTAAGCGATACCTTAGACGGAAACCTTTGCCCTTTCTAGACCTCTAGACACAGAAGTATAAATAACTATTATATTTTCCCGGTCATATCAACTATCTCGGCTAAATTAAGGCTAAATTAATATTACCAGAAGGTCTGCTCGAGCCCTTTTGGGGTTGTGATCGTGATTATGTGTATGTATCGAGCACATGTATGTAAACTGACGAATTACTAAGACAGAACCTTGCACTAAGCCTTTTAAATGTTACAGTTGGTGTTGTTATTAGGCCTTCGCATATTTACCTATCAAATCCGTTTTCAGCTTCAGCCATTTTCAGCTTTTACAGCTATCAGATCTCGAAACTAGGGAACGTTAACAATTTGGTTTTGGTTTCTACGGTCGTAAATAATGCCCCAGAGTGCCTAGACAAGGGCCAATTTATTGCATCTAACGTTTAACCAAGTCGATATATCTATAAATATATAAAAAAATATGGAACCAAATGGCAACTATTCCGCATTGAACAAAAAAAGAATCACTTAAATAGGATCTGAAATTTCGGCGTGATAGGTGTACTTACATAGAAAAAAACATACCAGCCGAATTGAGAACATGCTCCTTTTTGAAGTCGGTTAAAAATAACGTGTCGCATTGTTTGAACTTACCGAACTTAACCGATTTTAATGATTGTATTTAAATTAAGGTACTGAATTTGTTCGAACTTAGGCTAGAGACGTATATATGTATAATCACAGGTTTCAATTTAAGTTATAATAAAAAAATTTAAAACATTTTTAGTTTAAACGGTTTCTATCTGTCAAACATATTGTCTGCCCGTCCGCGTCGTCGGTCATCTGACCTTTGTATTAATCTATGCATCTGACATTAGGTATTTTAGTCCAGTCAACAAGTTCAAAAACGTGAAAAATAGAGATAAAGCTCCTAAAAATATGAGCAATAGCTCATTGGATTCGGAACGACCTCTAGAAAAATGAGTTTTGAGGATTTTACTGCACGTAAAAAATTGCAATTGTTATTAATAAAATAAGATGAAAAAAAAGAGGTATTTACGTTTTTGTTAATAACTCATAAACTATTAATATTTACGATATTTGGAAAAAAGGTCCTTAAAGAGGAGGAAATTTCCAAAAAAAAAGTCCCAGCTCTCGGAACTCTACCTCTATTATTTATAACTTTAATTTAACGCTGAAAATAGGGTTCCGCGCAGCCATTACGGCATGGGCGCACTGCCGTTAAAGACAGTTTCTTACATAAAATTATTTTTTATAGTAACAAATATGAATTTAAAAATTTAAATAAATTATGGTGTCATCCAGATACTTGAAAGAATATATTCCCGTTGGAAAAAATTTTTTAAATTAATTTTTCAAAAAGTTATGCAATTGTTAATTAACGAATTTTTTTCCTATCGCCGTTTTCATAAATGACGACATAAAAATTTAAATAATAAACCTATAAATTTTTGGCTCTGTGGAGCTCTTCTTATATATATACTTAACAAGATCCCGCGATAAAAGTTTATTAAAGTTAATTATTTTGTTTATAATAATTTTTTAAAGTTAACATAAAATGAAAAGTCTAAGAAATGTTATTAAAAATTTTTTTTTAAACAAATGTTATATTATTGCTGCTTTCTTATCCAACAATGGCATTAAGTAACATCGGAAAATTTTTTTTTACATCATTTGTTAAGAAATTGTTTATAAACAAATAGACAAGTTTAATATTTAAAGAAATTTTTTTTTACCATTGTGTTGTCTTGGCAAAATAATGATTTTTAAAAAAAAACATTTTTCTTAAATAATTTTTTTTATTGTTTATAATCGTTTTTTTTATATTTCGATTGTTTAAATAATTAGTTAAGGAATGATTTTTTCTTTAAAAATCATAATTGGCATTTCTTCATAGGTAAATAGAAAAAAAAATTTTTTTTATCAATAATTTCATTGTTTGTTAACTTAACAATTTGTTATAAACAAATTCTAACTACCGTTATATTTTTTTTCTAGAGCTAAAAAAAATAACAAAAACAGCCATATATATCAAAATACTAAAAAAAAATTTTTTCTATTTTTTATAACGCTTTTAAATATTACCCGATTTTTTGAATTTTGATATATATGGCTGTTTTTGTTATTTTTTTTAGCTCTAGAAAAAAAATATAACGGTAGTTAGAATTTGTTTATAACAAATTGTTAAGTTAACAAACAATGAAATTATTGATAAAAAATTTTTTTTTTTCTATTTACCTATGAAGAAATGCCAATTATGATTTTTAAAGAAAAAATCATTCCTTAACTAATTATTTAAACAATCGAAATATAAAAAAAACGATTATAAACAATAAAAGAAATTATTTAAGAAATTTTTTTTTTTTTAAAAATCATTATTTTGCCACGACAACACAATGGTAAAAAAAAAATTTCTTTAAATATTAAACTTGTCTATTTGTTTATAAACAATTTCTTAACAAATGATGTAAAAAAAAATTTTCCGATGTTACTTAATGCCATTGTTGGATAAGAAAGCAGCAATAATATAACATTTGTTTAAAAAAAAATTTTTAATAACATTTCTTAGACTTTTCATTTTTTGTTAACTTTAAAAAATTATTATAAACAAAATAATTAACTTTAATAAACTTTTATCGCGGGATCTTGTTAAGTATATATATAAGAAGAGCTCCACAGAGCCAAAAATTTATAGGTTTATTATTTAAATTTTTATGTCGTCATTTATGAAAACGGAGATAGGAAAAAAATTCGTTAATTAACAATTGCATAACTTTTTGAAAAATTAATTTAAAAATTTTTTTCCAACGGGAATATATTCTTTCAAGTATCTGGATGACACCATAATTTATTTAAATTTTTAAATTCATATTTGTTACTATAAAAAATAATTTTATGTAAGAAACTGTCTTTAACGGCAGTGCGCCCATGCCGTAATGGCTGCGCGGAACCCTATTTTCAGCGTTAAATTAAAGTTATAAATAATAGAGGTAGAGTTCCGAGAGCTGGGACTTTTTTTTTGGAAATTTCCTCCTCTTTAAGGACCTTTTTTCCAAATATCTTAAATATTAATAGTTTATGAGTTATTAACAAAAACGTAAATACCTCTTTTTTTTCATCTTATTTTGTTAATAACAATTGCAATTTTTTACGTGCAGTAAAATCCTCAAAACTCATTTTTCTAGAGGTCGTTCCGAATCCAATGAGCTATTGCTCATATTTTTAGGAGCTTTATCTCTATTTTTCACGTTTTTGAACTTGTTGACTGGACTATTTAGGCATCAACGTGTAGCGCGGGTCAGCTAGTGAAAATAATACTACATATAATACATACATAATATAATCACGTTCGTAATCCCAAAAGTGGTTAAGCAGAACTTTATAAGTAACATTTGGTTACATCTAAAATCACATTTCGCAGTATGGAACTATGGACCATATAACCATTTCTGTGAAAATCCGCTCGCTCTTCTTGTGCGGAAAAATCGTGATGCGACGCGCGCTTGAGAATAAGAAAATATTGTAATAATCTGAAGTGCATCATCCAACTACGTGGCCGGTGAGTTGTAATTTGAATTTATTCTTGGGGAAAAGCTTGCTATCTAAAACAATATCTACAGTTCATTATAAACTGAACCTAACGTCGCCATAGTGCACATCGCCGGGCAGACTCTTATTTGGAGAACCTGCAGGCGATTACACATATTTTTTGGTGAAAATAGTGACAGGTTGCCAGCCTTTCGCCTATTACCAGCTTGTCGCTAAAAATATATAACAAGAGTAGCAATAAAATTAAATCAATTGGTAGGTATCTAACGATAGTCGGGGGTGTAGCTACCGCCCCCGGGATACATGGGCTACAAACTTGTGAGCAAAATTCGTACAATATTATCCGCAATGAATTCCAGCAGTAGATGTAATAATAGTACGCTGTTTACAATAACCAAAACGAAAAGTAGTTGTCATTTTGTTATTATATATACATAGAACATTGACAGAGTTTTAATTGAATTGAGACTGTTTTTGGGTAGTGTGTCTGCTCCAGCAACGTATTATGAAACAACGATTAACGCTTACTACACAATACCACGCAGGTAGACCACGGGTAATAAAACCATTCCGTCACCGACTGAGGTCACCGACCATGCACGTGCATAGATCGCCGATGCTCCGGTCGTGACACGATCCGTGCACGGTCGGCTGAGGTCGGTAACGGTCGACAAATAGGTAGAGCACAGATTATGTAGTTAATCCGTCGAAAATAAGAAAGAAGACTATTTCTTTTAAAAAAATAATGGTATCTAAAAATAACGGAGTCACGGCATTTGATGAAATGCTACTTAGAATTTATAAACGTAAATAACACCACCAAAATATTTTTCGACACTTTTTAATGAAAATGATATACATACAATGATTTAATTACAAACTCTAGTTATTTACATTTTACTAGACAAAAATAGACTGTATTGTCACATATTAAATTTGCTTATACAAAAATAAACACATACATCTCATACAATATTTAATGGGTAAGTACAAGTGTTATTGACATTAAATGCAGTTTTCTTATTTTGAGACATATGCACTACAGACTTTTCACAGCGGGAAGGCAGCGGCTGGCAGAGCCAGATTCCTATATGCATTAAAGTCCTGTATGTATGAGGTATGTTAGTTTTTAAGCTTGTCTTGTAATACATTGTCTTATACTATTTATTCGGGAAACTACCATTGTTGTTTCCCGATATTATAACAAGAGCTTTTAAAAATATACCGTTTTGACATGGTTTGATTATATTTAAGCCACTTAAAATACTTCACTATAGCATTTTTATCTCATGAACGCTGGCGAACTGCTTATGTATATGCACATTACATGTATCTGTGTGTCAGTACTGCATTTGCGAACACATACATAATTTGCATGTACGTATCTACAGGCCTACCCGTGATAATGCAAAAAATAATAATATGGGTAATAAAGAACAATAATTTGTCTCATCACATTGAAATCAATAAGAAACAGTAGAAATAAAAATGGGTAAAAACTCGTCAGAGTAGTTGACTCACGGAGATTCGATTTTGAAACAACAACGATTTTTTTATTGTTACTCGTGATCTTAAATATATTTAGCGGAAATGAGGTAAATCTATAAAGTGTGGATGCGTCAATTTCCAATAATTTACTACTGTCATTGAAACTGAGCATTCTTTTTGAGTTTGAGCACACTATGTCCCGAATACTGGTAGCTCAGACCAATCATTGGTCTGAGACTGGTAGTTTAGAAAAGTGACCTCAAAGTGACACTGAAAAATGCATATCAAATTGTGATATAGGCCTTTATCTCAACATAAAAAATAAAATAAAGATGGTCGCATAAGTGAGTATCACAAACAATATTTTTTTATTAGATTAAGAAGACCAATCAAAAGAGTTTGTTAGATTTTGAGCGTTATTTCTATGCCAGATCAGAAATTGTATGATGCATTAGTAAATAGAAATTAGAATGCTCTTGCGTCAATTGCCACACGTTCGACAAAACAAAATTGATTTTGTAGTACATATATAATGTATAACTATTATGATGGAAAAAAATTACCAAAACTCAATATAATAAAATATAAAATTAAGCAAGTTCCACAAAAATTTGACGCTTACTAAAATTTCTTCGGTAGGTGTAATTATTAATAGCAAAAAGGGATTCATATTTCAGAATGCCTCTTACATGACTTATTTTTTACGGTACTTAAAGATTTCCATTTAGTGCGATGGAGTAAAAAAAAACCAAATTGACACTGCCATTTATTGTAGCAGTATTGCCGGCCTATCAAGGAAACCTCACTTTCCGTAAATTCTAGAAATTACCATTTACCCACAATGTAGCTTTAGGAAATAGCTCGTTAAGACTGAGTAATAAAAGTGGACTAGACTTTCGTGATTACCGATTCGGGACAATTTGCGAATACATCGACCGTAGTATCGTACTTCAATTGTAAGTGCCGTAATGAAACTGGTACTATTGTGAGTGCCGTAATGAAACTGTGCTACTCTACAACATACGCGGTGATTTTTCATTGGTATTGTAGCCGAAGCTCTTTGCATATTAAAATACTTTGAAATGTGAGAATACTTAGTAGTACCGGAGACAGCTCGATGCGACACACCCTCGTATATTGACTTCGACTTTCTCATTAACTCATAAATATCTGCTGTGACGAAGTGCTGCTCTACAAAAACACATGTGAATCTTACTTCCTGCTTCCCAAATCTATGGATAGATGTAAGTTTTAGATTAAATAGACTTCAACTTCACTGTGAATTTATGGTGTTTTTATACTACATTATTTACTATTTAACATTTTTTTTCTGGACGCAAGCACGAATGATTTCATAAAACCATATAGCGCCACATACTTATCAGACCCAGTGACGACGTCGCAGTTGTTCAATTTCCTATTGCCCCTTAATAGAATTTACGCAGATTTAGGGGTAAAATTGAGCAAGTGCACAAGGAATACCAAATTAAAATATTAAAACCTGGTTTTGTCATTAATAATCTTAAATATATAAATTACGTGTCACGTTGTTTATCCGCGATGGACTCCTAAACTACTAAACCGATTTTAATCAAATTTAAACACCGTGTGCAGTTTGATCCAACTTGAAAGATAGGACAGTTTTTATCTTGATAAGTCCTCATTTTTTTTTAAACTGAAAATTCATTGTTATAGGTCAGTAGTATGAAATTACCACAGCAACGCGTGGCCGGGACAGCTAGTAATATATAAATAACACTAACAATTATGTTACTTAGTTCTTTTGGCCACTGGGTCAGATAGGTTGTGGCACTGTAAACTCGAAGTCAAAAATATTTCTACCCTTGATGGTTGTTTATTTATACAAAATTTATTTCTAGACTGTCAAAGTGCTAACATTATTATTGACTTAAAAAGGACTTATCGTTTATGGTATCTATTTACAAAAGCGGTTTCACACAATAGTTAATATTTTACATATTTAACCTTTCAGACTTATATGTAAATAAAGTTTCTTAACCTTAATATTATGCTTTGGTGTGAGTCCACCTAATAATATTAGCTATTGTGCATATAATTATATTCATATAGACATATAAACACGTATTCGTATGTTTTATTGTTTAGGCAGTAAAGTTTTTTTCATTCACGCATCAACACTGCCATGAAAAATCAAATTACATTATGTGTTAAATGGTAATAAATAAATACAACCAATGTGTTGTAAAATTAGTGACACTTAATAAAAATAAAGAATTTAAAAAATATATGAATTCATTCATGCATGACCTACACAACATTTGTTCGGCTGGACTACAAACTTATAATCCCTATAAAAGTCCGAATCTAATATTTCAGCATACATTTTAAAATGCAACTTTTAGTTTTACAACTATACTTACCCTACGCATCACTAAAACTTTCACTTGTCTTCTTTAGCTCATTACAAATTCACAGCGCGTCCTATCCCATGAAAAGATGTCCATCTCATTCACTTTACTAAAACACTTGTACACTTATAACTTGTCATCGCATATGTGACAGTTTTTTCCGTCATCCCTATCCCCTTTCGGGTTCATCCTGACGGCATTTCCATTGGTAAGTAGCTCGGTGGCGTTGGAGTTATCTGTCAACAAAACAACCTCGTATCAATGTTATATGTTTTGACATTTATTTATACGAAGCATGAGCGGGTGTTTAATATAATACTTATATCTTAAGCCCGGACTCCACCAAAGCGGAGATGGGCCAGTTTCACAGGGTCCGAATAAATTCCCTTAAGCATTTATTTGACAAATAGACCATAAAAACTCACTTTATCGGCCATATATCTTCTAATCAAAAGCTGTGAAATTAAACCTTAACTAATGCAAGACAGAGTACCTATACATTTTGGTAAATTTGTCACGATTCTACTAAAAGACTAGACCCATGTAGGGTCGTCTGGGTAGGTACCACCGCCTTTCTTATTTTTGCCGTGAAGCAGTTTGCTGTGTTTCGGATTGAAGGGAAAGGTAGCCAGTGTAATTACTGGGCATGGAAGGCATATCATCTTAGTCCCCAGGATGGCAATGCACTTGCAGTGTTAAGTGATTTACCCTTAACATTGCAAGTGTCTATAGGCGACGGTAACCACTTAGCACCAGGTGGGGCGCAAGCTTGTTTGTCATCTCGTAGTATATAAAAAATCACTTCAGGATTTTCAGAAGGGGTCATAGAAACATTAATGAAGTTTTAGTAAATTTCCCGAGTACCGAGTTACCGAATCATCGAGCAGCTCGATGTATCGAATGGAATTCTGCCCACATGTTTTGCCTGATTAATATCATAATATACTTGTTTAAAAATTACCTAGACCATAATAATGTAATTTTATTATTACTTAGGCTACTGGTATTCACTGGTAAACAATGTTTCAGAAAAATGGAGGGTTTCTTTCCGTAATAGGGTTTACAAACAATAGATTCTCTGTGAGCACATTCGTCGGGTCGGTGGCGTAGTGTGTAAGAGCGTCGTCTCCCACCCGGGAGGCACTGGTTCAATCCCCGCCACGTACCAATGTGTTTTAAAATTTTGAATTCATATGTACGTTTAATCGACGCTTTTACGGTGAAGGAAAAAATCGTGAGGAAACCTATGAAGAAATTCTTAGGTTGTGTGTGAAGTCGACCAACCGGCACTTGGCCAGCGAGGTTGACTAACGCCTAATCGCCCCTAATGTGGGGTAGGCTCGAGCCCCTCGGTGGGGACATTATATGGGTTCACCCTTGTTTCGTATAACAACGTTTAGTTGAAAATCATTTCTTCGAACAACGTTTAAGAAAATAATCACTTTGTATAATGTCGATTGACATAATTTTCATTTCATCGAATGTTCATTTGCGATAACAACGTTTGCGCTATTGATCAAAAAGTATAATGTTCATTTGATGTATTGTTCAGGTGGTATAATTTTCATTTCATCGAATGTTCATTTGCGATAACAACATTTGCGCTATTGATCAAAAAGTATAATGTTCATTTGATGTATTATTCAGGTGGTATAATTTTCATTTCATCGAATGTTCAATTGAACAATAGGTTAGCGAGGAGCGAAGCGACGAGCGAGTTAGGTTGACATGAACAAAGCGCACGAGCCGAGCGAGCGAAGCGAGCGTGCCGCGGCAGCGGCCGGCGAGTGCCAGAAGCGACTTTAGGGCGTTTCTCACATTGATAAACATCACATAATTATTTAATCACTTTAAATAACAGAGAAATAAAATGACATTAGTTATTTGGCATTTTTTCTACCAATTAAAAATTAGGTTAAATAAAATTAGTGCAAATGAAAATTCGGTGAAATGACATTATGTCAAATAAATAATTATGCTAAATAAAATTCTACCAATTAAACATTAGGTTAAATAAAATTAGTGCAAATGAAAATTCGGTGAAATGACATTATGTCAAATAAATAATTATGCTAAATAAAATTCTACCAATTGAATATTCGGTCAAATGAATAATTATGCGAAATGACTTTATTGCAACTGAAATTAGACGAAACGATTTTCGAGCAAACGTTGTTATACCAAACAAGGGTAAACCCATTATATGAGCTGTTAACGAGCACATTACTTAGGAAAAAGTTAATAATAACTACATAAGTAAAGAAATGCTGTTGTACATGGTTTATTCGCCACCGCGCGTGTAACTCCTTGGTGTAATGTTCTGCACGGGTTTCAGAAATAACTTCAGTCAGCTTGTCAGCTTTTATGACACCCAAGGAACGAAAAGGTAGTCTTATTAGTGATTCATCTGTTTATTTATTTTATCGTAGACCAACAGCTTATAAACTAACATTACTTGCAATTAAGTGCTCCGTATCTTCGCATCCATGGCAAAGCCGGCGGCCTGACCACAAGCGACGTCGAGCCTAATGAACGGTCAGGTTTTGCTGTCAGTTTGACAACAGTCGCTACTCTGACTGATGAATATCCTTTCGTCTAACGCAAGAAGCTTATATTTTACCAAGATTTTACCTTTAGAATTTTTTCGTGGTCTAATGTGATGACTGACGTTTACATGAAGTTGATTGATATGTCGATATTAAACCATCAATTCAACCTTCTTTCGTGATAGAATTGCCTGACGCTTGCGTTAGCGTGTAATGCCTCAGAACGGCCAGCCGGAGGGACAGTCGCTGCTGAGGTGATGCAACATTATGTTACATTTCACATAACTTAAAAAGCAACGGTAGAAACGGTAGGTACGATTCTAATTAACTATTTCTTATCATGTATACTAAAGTTAATGTTGAGATGACGACGATGACTAATCTAGAAGCATGGAAGACAAAAAAAGGTAAGCCGACCACAAATTCGGATTCGAATAGACAGAAGAAGAATTGTTAATGTAATTTAATACAATATTATTATTATTATAATTAGAGTATTATAATAATTAGAGTTATAACTCTGATAACAAAGTGTTTTCATGTCCAAAGCAGGGACAGGTTATTTGAGGCTTGTTCAAGATATTTTGTTAAGTGAGATCATTGTTGTATGATTAAGACTTACGCAAGCGAATTTATGAAATGACAATGAAATAAGCCACCGTGAAATTGTCAAGCATTATGGTTATGAAGGATAATGGATTTTATTTCTTCAAAATGTGTAAGGTAGAACATCTTTCTTCTTTATTCATAGATAACGAAGTGGAAATAATTGAACATTTTTCTAAAAAGAAGTGTATTATAAATTAATAATAGAAATCTTTTGGTAAAGCTAAATAACAGATTTGGAATACCAAGTCAGTGGCATAAAATTTAGTCTTCAAACTATTATATTGTGGCTTGTCCAAAATATTTTGTCCAAGGTCTTCAAGACGATTTCTGGTCAAAGAGGGACTTTCTCTGTCAATTAGTTATTTAGAGCTGGATGGTACCTACATACGGCGTCAGCACATCCAAACGTTCAGATTGCGGCTCAAATATGTCGTGACGTCGCTACAATGTCTGTACTAGGTATAGCGCGCAGCGTATAGGCTGGATCGAGACACGCTTACTCCTGTAACCTTCAGCTGATATTACTGCAGTAAACTAGAAGTGTTTCCTAAACGCGTAGGATTTTCCGTTTCCAATGAACTTTGGAATAAAAAGAATAAGTTAAAACTTAAAATGTTGTGTAAAGATTTCAAGTCAATCCATCACTTTCCAAGTTTTGTGCATTCAAAATTTAAGAAACCGTGAGTTAATATATTAACTAATATGAGTATACCATTTATTGCGCTTAAAAACTTTCAAGGAAGATTGTCAATTAAGTAGAAACTTATTTGTAAAAGAGATCTCTTCCAGTCAACCCGTGAATATCCGTTATAATGTTGATAAAGTTTACGGCGCGAATGCCAAATTAGTTGTCAATAAAAATATATTGTATTTTATAAATACAAAAACTACACACATAAGTGCAGGCATACATATAGATAAAGTATATGCAACAGCATAAACTTAGTGAAATAAATACAAAAATCTCACAGTGCTTCTAACAAACTCGGAGGATAATCTTAAAATAACTTCACACGTTTCTGCGATTTTCCACCAATTTTCCTTTGAAAAGTAGTCCAGTTTCTAGGTCGTAGCACATCCTCAAAGACGAAAGTTTTCAATCTCATGCTTTGTAACTGTAAACGCTTCGAGAATTCATTTCCATACAAGGTGGTTGAAAAGCAAGCTACGGCTCGCCTGATGGTAAATGTGATTGTAGCCTATAGACGATTTTAGCACTAATTTGTCACTCCCGCGCTGTACCCTTTGCCCAGAAAATTACACACTACGCAGATGTAACATTTATTAGTGCAAAAAAACTTATCTTAAAGTATCACACTACGCACACAACACAAATTTTACAATCGTAATCCTTTAATATTCTTGAAGAAGGTACTGAGTGGGAGAGGCATTGCGATCTATTTATAGTTCTTATATTTGATCTTAAAAGGCTTGTATCGCAAGCTACGTCTGCATACAAACGGAGAAAACATTTTACCACCTCTATTTCTTATACGATCTTAACCACCCAGACATCAAGGAAACAAATGTGGCCCAAATTATTTTTAAGTACAACGTTAAGGCAAAACATGTATTTTATAAAAAAAACCATTCGACGATGAAAGTTTCTGAGTCTATAACCATATACTAGATGTCACTACACACCGTATCTTATGGAGTCTTGAACATTACAGGCTGATATAGAAATTGAAAAAAAATTAATTAGTAGTTTTTTTGCTTCATAGTGATCCTAGATTAATGTAAGTACTAACGTAATTGTGATATTTTTTCGAACTTACAATGATACTCTAGAAGACAATGTCTGTACGTTTTCGTCATTTTTTAAAGATTTTCCTTATGAATTGCGATAAATAATTCAGATTATTGTGTTACGTCATTTCTTTAAATACTATAGGTAAATTCTGCCATTTTTGTAGGTTTAAGCATACAAATCGTATTTTATATCAATTTTCATATAACAACACAACAGACGCCAAACAATAATTTAAATAACAATTCGCACCATTTTATTAAAACTTTACGAGTAAGGGTCTATCTCAATTAACGGGAACTGCTATTTTATTGGAAAATAGAAAATGCTAACGCTTTCATTCTACTAACAATTTTATTTGAGACAAGTGTTACAGAAAATAAAACTTAAATGACGATGACTATAAGTTTTCTAATAAATTAATTGGACGTTACTGGGCCGTTAGTTTATGAACGGCCCCGCTGGCTGAAAGTTTTTTTTTTCAGTGAATTACTAGAGAAATATGATAAAAAATGTTTTTGGGGATACGTATATAGAACTGCTTAAAGTTTAAGATCGATTAATGGAGGGTTACGCTGGCTGAAGATCAACAAAATAACCTCATTTTTTTCATGTAAATATAAAATATATTTTTAGAAGAATTCGATAGAGCAAACATAGAACTACTACTGGTACTACCGACGAATCTTCGCAACAGGGCTCAGAATATATTCATTAGTTTAGAGAAAAAAATTAAGAACTAACTTGTTATTAAACCCCTGGTTAGAAAAACCGCAATTTACCTCACGAGATATTTATAGTTCTATAATGAAAGTTAATAAAATACACATCAAAAATATGAAATAATAATAGAGAAAATAAAATTACCCGTAATTTTCCATGATTGATGATTGGAGTTCAAAGAAAATAACATTCCAAGGTGCTATTTTGCCATTATTTTTCGCCTCTAACTTTAACAATGGATGTGAAAAGCTGTTTAATTAGTCTTAAGGTAAGCTTGTTTGTGAAGGGTACTCGTATTTATAGATTCGTTATAAAAGCTCAAACAGTTATTGTTATTTTTCGTTTGTTAGTGATGCTTGTTTTGTCTAGCTTCAAAATAATTTGTCGAGTCATATACGTAACACACTAATTATTGCTTATTTAAAAAAATAATGAAATAATTATTTGTTCAAGAAGTGAGCAAAGTCATTTCTAGCTGCTAGTACTAACTTTAAATTACGAAGTAATCTATAGACTTCTGAGCGTAGTATGTGATTTAAAGGCATGTTCCAAAAAAATTTTGCTCTCTTGTGAAACATACAACTTTCTGCCGCTCGCGAGAAAATTCTTATAAGTGAGAAAGACACGACAATATTTAATGAACGTTTATTATTCTAAAAAAATGTCTTGAGAATTAAAATTACTGCCGTTGTGTAGATTGAAAGTTACAGTATTATTCGGAACTCGCAGCAAAACCGTTTTTGTTTCGCGATTTATAAAGCAAAAAATCTTGTTTTATTTGTTAATCAGATGAATGTTAAATTTTCTCTGCTCATTAATTTTATAAAGTGAGAACCCTAACTAATATTATAAACGCGAAAGTGAGTTTGTTTGTTTGTTACGCTTTCACGCCTAAGCCGCTGCGCCGATTTTCATGAAATTTATAAGATATAGTTTGAGACCCTGCCCGACTAGCATGGCCACCGAAACATGATATGATATAGCCATTTATCGCTTTTAACTGTCAAAAATATTTGGATATAACCGCCAACTTGAAATTTTATCGAAAATGCGAACTTGTATAAGGCTTATACATGTTCGCAGTATCGATAAAATTTCAAGATTGCGGTTATATCTAATGATTTTTGACAGTTCCAAGCGCTAAATGGCTATATCATATCGTGTTTCGGTGGTCATGCTAGGCGGGCTGGGAAGGCAATATTATACATTTCAGCGCGATAACCGCTGGCAAACGCTAGTTATTTTATAAAAGATATATTTATTTGCATAAACATTATAGTCTCATAATATTTGTAATTGCTATAGGTATGTAGCCAATTGTATACCTCATTATATATTATAATATCATTGTATGTAGCAGATTTTGATTGATTAAGTTCAGCTTGTATCTAAAATTAAGACAAAAATGTTAAGAAATTTGAGTAAGAGATGATTAAGTGAAATTTATAATTTACGAGCGCCAAGTCATTCTTACAACATTAATTTGTCAAAAGCATTTGAAGATCATTAGGCACTGTAGTATAGAGATAAAGTCTTTGTTTTAATAATTATATCACATTGAATGTAATTGAATAATCAAAAAATATCAACTAGAGAATAACCTACCAGTTACTTAGAAAATTCATATTTGTAAATAAGTTATTTGCAAACATCATTTTGAACAATGTAATACTTATAAAATTCATAATGTTTAGCACACATATTCGAAGAAACCAATTGTGATTGTGACATAGCGTACAAGGTAAAAACTGAAAACAGTGGACTCCATTAGGTACATATTCTGTAATAAGGATTATTACCTACAACAAAATATTATACTGTGGGATAACGACTGAAAAAGGGGACGTTTCTTTACGGCTTACAAGACATCACAATACATTCGAAACGAATACACGAGGATTCAAGAAAGTCTAAAATTACTAAACAACTACTTCAATTTACCCAAAGGACTACAACATGGGTTTATTCTAGAGAGGCGTGAAAATGTTCCTATAGGGTCGGTTGCACCGTATGACCTGGTATTGGAAGTAGGTACCAATAGGCTGCAGGGACACAAAAAAGTCCCCCGTAAGTCTGTATTAAGCCAGGCATAGTGTAATAACGTGTCCAAACTACGCATGTATTTTCACCATGTAGATAATATATGAAGCCGATTATAGTAATATAACACCAAGAAACTTGTGCCGCGAGTTTGTTAGTGTTATATATCTGCACGATTGTAATCGACATCAAATCAAGTTGTAATATTAAAATAGTCTTCGATATCAGATATCTCTTTATGCGCAGTCACGTTTAATGTTAAGTGCAAGCCGAACAATTTATGCTAAATTACTACTACTACGTCACAGAATTTTCTGAAATAAACTGGCATCGGTGTCAACTGTCAATGTTTGATCATATTGTTTAATTTTCTCAATTTTACCTATACATATAATATAGTCTTGTTAGTGAGGAAAACGTTAAGTTTCGCAGGTTCCAAGTAAGCTGTTTGACTAATTGGCGTTTACTTAACAGATAGTCCATAGAAAATTGATAATTTAACTGTCATTAACTTACGCTCGTAACCGTCATAAAACCCTATCAAATTTAAACCTCTCCACAGAGTAATTACCATTAACGGCTCAAGCGTAATCAAAGCAATCAAGCTTTTTTATTTTTACCTTAACTTATCAGGGGATAATAATGATTCCGGTCATAAAAATGACAAAATGAACAATTGTATTTAGATACAAAAAGTACTGAGCACGCCACACCGACAGCTAGCTAGCAAGCGAGACCGGAATCGGAAGTATGATTATGAAACGATGTTCGCCCGGCTCGTTCACTCGCTAGCTAGCTCGCGGTGTGGTCTGTACTTTATGAACAGCATTACAGGATTATTCATTATTACAGTTGACAATCGTGTATTAGAAACATGTCATTATTTAAATTTAAAATTATTTAATTATAACGACCCACCTGGTGTTAAGTAGTTACCGTCGCCTACAGACACTTGCAATATTAAGGGTTAATGACTTAACACTGCAAGTGCGATGCTATCCTAGGGACTAAGATGATATTATTATGCCCTCCATGCCCAGTAATTACACTGGCTACCTTTCCCTTCAATCCGAAACACAGCGAACTGCTTCACGGCAGAAATAAGAAAGGCGGTGGTACCTACCCAGACGACCCTACATATGGGTCTACCACCTAGTGAAAATCGTAACATACTCGTAAATGTTTTAACCAGACATTTAAAAAAAAGGCCAGATAATATTAGGAAGTTTTCGAAACAGCTGAGCCTGTAGAATCGTAATGAGAGTAAATACAGCAAAAGAAATATGTTAGGGTCGTTGTTAGTGCAAAGAATTGATCTTTACCTACCCCTATGGAAAAAAGGTGTGATTATATGTATTGGAGTATGAATTTCTATGAATATTGGAAAGAGAGATCGTATACATACCATTCTGAGCGAGAGAGCGAGATATATTGCTTCTCCTCCTTGAATGTCATGCTCTGCTAAAGGAAGATGCGTCACGGTAGTGCCTCTGGCTTACTGCAACAAATAATAAAACATGTAATCTTGTAGTATATTTAATCCTAACATATGGGGGTAATTTTTCACTGCAGTCGTGCATTTTAGTTTGTATTTTTGAGTTTAACATATGTTCTGGTTGTTGGTTTTTGTTTGTTTGTTTACTGAAAGATTGTTAATTTTATGTAGGTAGGTTAGCAACCTGTCATTTTGATATCGTCTCATTTCGAATGTTCAAATTTCAAATGGTCTATGTTCGAACGAACAAATTAAAAACAAATGAAAAGACCGGTACTCCTTATCTTTATATAAAAAATCATCTGTTCGTGTGTTCTAAATAGAACTCCTCCTAAACGGTAAGAACTCCTCGGCCCATTATGAAAAACAATAAGCTGATTATTATTACGAAGCTGAAAAATAAATGGAAACCATAATAATTCGGCAATTGATCACTAAATATTATCTCTAAGTTGCTTGTCTGAAATAACAGAGCTAATTAATTCAATATTCAAAACGGAGGTACCGAATTTAAATATAATAATAATATTGTAATTTTTATTACTTATGATATTTTAGAGTTTCGATGAAATTGATGTGATTTCAAGCAAGTATAACGGCAAAATAATTTTTGAAGGTTGTTTCAGAATAATAAATTATAGACTGGGTTAAAAATAACCAAGCATAGTACGAGTCAGGCTTAGGATACGCAGTAACAATGCAATATGAAATTAATGATGATCACAGAACAGATCAGACTTTTATAAATTGGAAGATTTTATTAAAGAATTGCATAGAATTCAACGCTCGTCCGCGAAAGCTAGGCCACTCCGCGTTCGCTGTTTGATGAAACGTTTAGGATTTATAATAATTTCAGCGTTTACAATGACACACATTTTAAACCATAATCCGTTTATAGTCTTTTAGAATATATCGAGAACGAAAGGTTGAATTCTATGAACACCATTTATATTGTATTTATATTTATGGCTTAGTACTTAGGCTTAGTACCAGCTTTGCCTACTTTGGGCTCGTGAACGGTAGTAAATCTCATATAGTCTCCCTTTCTTAGTAATTTTATACATATATAAAGGACCTTTTAGTGCTCATAAACAAGTACGTATACAAGAGTAGAACGTAATATACTTGTATTCAGATGAGAATACAACCCTTTTTAGTGAGAACGTAAAATTTATAAACTAGGTGGCTTCACTCCTGTTATTCAAATGAGGAACCAAAATATACACTTGTAAATTAATTACCTATATCAATAAGTTCCCATCACACTATGTAAAATATTAAAAAAAAAACTTTATTATCAGGTTCTATCTATAAGTTTAATATTAAAAAATATATTATTAATGTATGTACAATATTCTTACGAATATATAATTTATTTATATATTTTATAACAATAAAAAAATAGTCCGTTACACAAATTTATTATTTCTAGTCGCCGATGTGTAAAAAAAGAGCTGACTCTTATTGCATTCAATTATATTTATTATAAAAATCTTTGACATTATTTCTATTTTCTGCACTGCATCTTTATATGAACTTTAATCCAATTTTGTTTGATCTGATCTGACGAGCATCAAAGAGTTTAATAATTCAAATGGAAATAGTGGTACCGAAGTCGAAAATAATAGAAGATAAAATTCTTTGGCTTGCAGGTGTTTTTGTGACTAATACTTATCTTACTGCCGTCATTTGAGGCAATCAGTCACTATACCTTAACACTGAGTAGGATCTAAGATAACTGATTGTTTTTTTCTCCAATAGTCTTGTTTTCATAGAGGAAGGGCCCTGAGACATTACCTGTCCATAACGGATCACCAGCCGTAGTGTTAATGGGTTTTAAAGTTATGTACTTATGTTTATTATATTTTACTCAATGTCAAATTTTTTTTTTCAAATATCACTCCTTTGCTTTTACAATACGAATATATAATTCCTTGTGTATGGTAAAAGCTTTCGTGTCTATAAAAAAAATATGTTTAAAAAATTGTAGATCAGAAAATCTTCCAAAACAATTTTTTACATTCTTTTTCTTCTAAGAATCGTCATTTCTGAGATATGCGATTCTAAATGTTTTTGTATATGTAAAGTGATTAGCAGATAAGCATACGGCCTGCCTGGTGGTCAGTGGCAGCCACCGTAGCCTATAGACGCTCGCAACATTGACGTTTCACTCGCGCTTTTTCTCTCCAAGCACTGCCTACATGCATTACAATGTGGGACACCCACATTTTAATGCTAACGCCAAGAAATAAGATAAATACTGAAGATATGGCTGTATGTGCTTTAGATATAGGGAGAATTTAAAAAACAACATTTTATAAGGCGCCATTTCTGGCCAAGTCTCTAACATGACTTGACACGCCTGACACTTTTCTACAGCATACGGTACTTCTTTCCGAAGCACAGAGGAAGACCACTAAGGTACTTAATATTGGTACGATCGCCGCGTAATCGACCTCGTAAATCTCTAACTATCCAAGAGCGGATATAACAAGGTAGGTCTGTCTTTGAGCTCCGTTTCACCCTTGTCAACAAACAATCCACAATCAAATTCAAACACACAATTAAGACAGATTGCGTAAAATATAATAAAACGAATAGTGCCTGCTATTCTACACAGCGGCGTTTAGAAATTTCAACACGTAATAGCGAGAAAATGTGCGTAGCCTTAAGGCGGTGAAATTGAAATAAACACTTATTACACCAATTTATCCGCGCAGATGGAACGCTTAGCGAAAAATCCACCGAAATATTGTTCCAACTCAAAATATCTCCAGCTCAAGTTAAGTGCTTATTTCTACAGTACCCACCAAATCAAATGTTATAAAGTTGATAGCGTCAGCTCGTGTAGCGAATTTATTATCTTTGTCAATATAGAGCATTTATTTATAGAGCATTATTTAGGCCCTTTTGGGTTTGATTACTATTTGTTGATTATTGTAGCAACAACGTTCTGACCTTCACTTGTTTAAAAGACTGATTTGATTACAGTAGTTTAAGATGATCGAATTATTTCACACTAAGATATAACTTTGGTTGTATAATAGAAATATAATTTGAGCATTATTAATATCACTATTGAAAATGTCGCAGTTAAGATTGTTTGTTTTGTCATGAATCTTGACAGTTTCTAGTTACTTTTCCTCAACAATTTCTGAGTTGGCAGTTAAAGCTTAACTTTATCAAAAACTTTGTAACTTGTGAAGATTTAAGTAAACCAGAATTCTATATTTTTTGTTTATTTGATACAGTTTTATAATTAACTAGCTTTTGCGCGCAACTTCGTCCCCGTGATTTTACTATAAAATGACGGATTTCTCATACAAACTTTCATCCCTTTTAGGAGTTGAATTTCGAGATATTCCAAAATACCCCTTTCTTAATTTTTAAACGAAAGACCATAAACCTACAATTTTTTATGGATTTTACTTAAAAAATGACGGATTTCTCATACAAACTTTAATCCCCTATTTTAACCCCTTAGAGGTTGAAATTCGAGAAATCCTAAAATACGTCATTCCTAATTTTTAACAGAAAATCCATATACCAATTTGTATGCATTATACTATCAAAATGATGGACTTCCCATAAAAACTTTCATCCCCCTAGGGTTGAATTTTGAGAAATTCTAAAATACACCTTTCTTAATTTTTAAACGAAAGGCTATATAGCCTTTCGTTATTGGTATATCCAATGTTTATGGATTTTACTTTAAAAATTACGGATTTCCATACAAACTGTCATCCCCTATTTTACCCCCATAAGGGTTGAATTTCAGAAAATTCGTCCTTATCCCTTGTCTACATCATAAAAGGAACCTCTGTGCAAAATTTCAGCTATCTAGATCCAAGGGTATGGCCTGGGCGTTGATCAGTCAGACAGTGAGTCAGGACTTTACCTTTTATATAATAGATTATTTTTCTTGTGCTTGTGTTCAATTTACATTATTCCATAAATAGAGTAACTTTCGAAAATACAAGTCATGAAAATTAAACATAAATTATAAAAGCATAAACACGCAATTTGGAGGACTGCAAACAGGCGAGACTGGCCTTACCCAACTTCCAGCCTCGTCTATCCTAAACTTTGTAACAGATAAGTAGATCGGGCTATGACTGGATCATCTATATATCCGCGCGCATGCACTCCATGCAGAGCTTGCATTGTAACGGACAAGCCTCTATTAGTAGTTATAATCATATTTATAGTAGGTATAAGCAAATTAATAAATTAGACAATACTGTATGCATATAAAAATCATAATATTAAGTAAATTAACAAGTATGAGGAAAATAATATTTTAAATTCATCTCGATAGTGTAGTAGGCTACGAAATAATATCTGGAAGATTTCACAAAAAAAAAAGACAATAGTTTTACGATAGCGTTCCCATGGAATTCAGTCTCAGGCCAGATTAAATAGAAATGAACCTTAAATTGTTGAACGTAAGGAACGAATGTGCAATGGTTAATATTTTTTTGGGAAAAACCCCGCGTGGTAATTTTTTGTGTGTTTGCTTGAGGTAAGTAGGAATGTGATTAGCAAGTTTCTCTCCTTTTTGACAAGCATTAAGGTTTATAATTGTAGATCATGATGTATGCATACGCTCATAAATGAGGCAAGGGGTGAGGGGGGTTAGGACGATGTGAAAACGGAGCCGTGTGCGCTGAGTGAGTCTTGGAAGAAATTTTGAGTGTAGTGGTCGGTGTCAAGGTAGCGGCCAGCATCGGTAAGTCATTTTTTACTTTTCACTTTTCTGTTTGTTTCTTGCATAAATTATTAAATGTGTTTTTATTTTGCGGAGAATTAAATATCTTGGTTTCTTTAGTATATTTTAATGTTGAGTAAAATTTCTTGCAATTAATGATTAACTTAAATTTAATTTATTTAAATAGTTCATTAGAAAATTTAGAGAATTACTTTAATTTGATACAAACACGGTTCTTTAAAATTATAGTTTTCATTGAATTAAAATATACTTTTATAAATTCTTTTCAGTTAAATAATATATCTCGTTTAAATAATTTATGACAAATTTTAGAGGATTATTTTAAAGGTTTTATTTGCACATCAGTAACTTTTTTTAAAAATAGTTTTCTTCAAATTTAAATATTCTTTTATTAATTCTTTTTCAGTTAAATATTTTTTTATTTTTTTATTTTCTTTGTTTGTTTTTTTTAATATTTGTTTGTTAGTGACTGATCTATTTTCAATTTGGTTACGAAATTCAACTAAATTTGAAATGGATCAATTATTGACATTTTATTTCAATTTTTCTTTCTTTTCTTGTATCTGTTGTTTGTTGTGTTTTATGTTCTGTGTTATTCCAAATATAATACTCATTTATCATTGGGCTTAGATTTAAGGGTGGCGGTATATTTGTTCAGTCCACGAAATTACTTTGCTTATTCTTTTATTTCAAAGCCACCACGGTTCAAATCTCGTGGAAATTAAAACTATTTTGTCTTGTTAGGGATTTATTAGCAAGTCATTTGACATAAATTAGGTTATTGTAATTTATTTCACTTAAATTGTGTAAGAGTAGTGGATTGAAATTCGTATATTTTATAGATATTAAGGCTAGGTATAAATTAATGATTTATTACTCAAAAAGAGGATAACGTAAATCATTACACCAAGGAAAGAACCCATTAGTTATAGTTAATTAGATATTAAGTTATATTATATATATATATTGGGGTATATAACACATACATGACACTGTAAATTTTGTAGCATTTGGATTTATTCAATAGTTCCGAGATGAAATTGTAGAGTAATCTCAAGATTTTAGTTTTAAGTGTTAGGAGAATCTATCCAAATAGCTGAGGTTTTAACCTCTTAGTCACCTTTGCAAAACACATAGGCAACACATTAGTATTAAGATAAAAATGAGTATTATATTGGAAATAAGTTAGTTAAAATTGGGAACACTCAAAAATTAGGTGCTGTACTTTGAAGCGTAGTTTAATTTAAAAATATATATATATTAAATAGTAATAATAATAAAACTGTAAAAAAAAAACATTGCAAGTTACAAAAAATGTAACTATGGGCTAACAGAGACAGGATTATAAATTTATAAAATAATACTATCTCTGCAAGAAAGATGGCACTTCTTAAATGTTAAGGCTGTTTTTTGTGTTGGAAGCCTATTTTAGTATTTATTTCATTTTATTAAACTTTTCTTTGAAAAGTACAGTTCGCGATTTGCCATTTTGGTTTATTTCGATTTTAAAATTTTGCTCGAAACTATTAAAACACATTTAATGAAGGCTACTTTAGTTTAGCGAAAGGCAAAACTCAAGGGGAATTGAGGGATAGTCTATTTTAAAATATATATGTATATACCGTCAAGTAGCGGCTAAGTAGTCCTTTATTTATTTGTGTGAATAAAAATGGTATGGACAAAAAAAGATAAATCAATTGTGGTTGGGATAGCGTGCCGAGGATAGTTTGGTGTAGATTTAAGTACTAAAAAAAAAACTAATTTCACTTTCTTTCAGCTCTACGTGTAATTTTAAATATTAACTTAGGTTAAGGAAAATTTAGTAATTAGAAGCACCATTCATTAGTGATCCGGTAATCCTTAATACCACTTCATACCATTTCGCGATTAGACTTAGTTATAAGTAAATTTAATCGTAAACGTTAGGAAAAGTGGTGGGAAATAATTATGCTTCTTACAGATTCAAGGAAATGTTCCTGATGATCCAGATAGATCTGGGGTCTCCATGCTTATGGGTTATTAGGTAGTTAAATTGGGGGGGTGTATTTATCTAGCTATTTTCTTTCAGACATAGCTGGAGACCCAAGATCGAGAAGACTACGTAGGTTTGTGCCTTTTATTTAGACTAGTTTGGTCTGAAACATTGCAGTTCTATTATTTTATAATTATATTGACAATTATGATTGTCATTTGAAAATATACAGTAATATAAAATATATATTCGGAACCAAGCAAGTCAGGTCATTTCAAAATTGAGTGATTTTGAGTTTTATTTTATGACATAGTAAATATATAATTACTCAATTTAAAATGACTATTTAATTTATTTTCTTTCTGCTTTCATTTGTATTGATGTCTTCTGTTGCATGTATTATGTGTTTCTTTTTTTGTCTTTTTATTCCGGATTATTCGATAAATTTCGTAATATGTGATGTTTTGTAGTTTTATGGGCGTATGTGTACCGTCGTGATAAACCAACAAAAAGTTATTCGGTTCAGTTGGTTCACGTTTTGTGTTTAATTCATACCGAACTTTAATATCAATATTTTATTTGGTTTAGGGTGTAGGAAGATAGTATTCGTTACGCGTAAAAGGACAATATGGTTAGGATAAATCTTAACGACATTAAATATAATAAGATATTAATTGTGAATACATTAACCCTGTAATAAAACAAAGTAGAACTTATTAACTTGAATTTTTCACCAAAATTTTTATTGAATCTTTACTATTATAATATTGAAATAATCTAAACTATAATTTTAACTCTATACTTAAACCTTTATAACCCAATTTACCTACTGTGAATACCAGATTATTCTAAAAACTATACTTCAACCTTTATAACTCAATTTACCTACTGTGAATTCCAGATTATTCTAAAAACTATACTTAAACTATTATTACCCAATTTATCTACTATGAATTTCAGATCATTCGAGAATTTGCTTTATAACTGTGCTTCATGATAGTTAGTTATAAATTCTTTAATATTCTTATGAAGAACAACTTTCATATAAACTCATATTTCAAGAAATTATAACTATCGAAATTAAACTATGTAATTTTATATTTTCTTTAATAACATTGTAAGTATGGGGACAGTTTGGAGACATTTCGTTATGGATATACACCTGGTTTTAGTTTGGGCATAGGTTAAATAAGTCAGTTTAAATGAACGACTTTGCGTACCAAAATAAAACCAATACTCTACACGCAGCTGAGACTATGACTAAATACACTCCACATGCTCCAAAATTAAGTGAGTGATTATTTTGTGCGAGTTCTCTGAACGATACATTACGGTGATCGCGACACGATCAGAATGGATCTAATTCAAACAAAAAAACGGAATTATTTAGATTAAGGAAGGGATGTATTGCAACACAAACAATACATTGCGAATAGCGCTGGCTGAACTCACAACTCAGTTCCTTTTCAGAATTTAAATATTCTTGGTTGGAATAATTTTCATTCAAACTTAGGATGTCAGAAGTTTGGTGAACTCAATCTTAATCAATTGCAACCTTACATTTTGGTTTAAAATCATACCACATTCACAGTCCATGGCAAAGTGTTGGCAAGCGTTTCTATATTTATAATTTAGGTTTTCTTAATGAGGAACTTCCTGTGGTTTTGGAAGGGGGGAGTGGATTGACATTGGCCTTGTCACTCACCGATTGAAGCGAGGGTGGAGCTTCAACTTCCTTATTTATTTTTTATGCAATTACTAAAGAACGTTATTAAATTTCGACGTTATAAGTTCTCTTATGCTGTCCATATTTCATTCTCTATTTTCTAAAAGAATTTTGGTTACTACTACACAACATGGGTACTAGACGATATTGGCCTTAGGAAATTCTTAATTCCTGAAAACAAATTACTTATATTCTGTCTTGTATAATTTATATAGGTATTCATATATTAAAATATCTTGTTTAAAGGGGGGTCCAGTTACAGCATGGTGACAGAAGAAACAGCCGCCCACATTCTGTTGGAGTGGCATGCTACCGTGCAAAATACCCAAGATCTCCGGGTAGCCTCTGGGAGGCATTTAGTGAACTAGCCCCACACCCTCAGAAGCAAAACAGGCGTTGATTTCCGGAGAACACCCGATTGAACAATAAGAAAAACTTAATCCTTTTACAAAATAACCAATGCAATGTTTTTTGCGAACTTAGCTACTTATAAATTAGCAATATAAAATTTAATTTATTATAGAATATATTAAAAAATTAAATGTGAGATTTTGAATTGTTTTCCTTGGCACAACAACAAAATCGTTTTTGTGTAGGTGATTAATATGAGTAATGTATACCATTTCCATCCAAGCTAGCTCGTGAATAATTCTAACTGGCCACTCCACAACTACCGTAAGTAAAAGCTAAAATTACATTACTTTATTAATATTCAATGCTTTAATCTGAACCACAACGTTTTGGTATTTGAATATAGTTTTGCGCAGCTTTGGTTCTTGCGGGTTAAGCGGGGATATATTGAACTGTATCGCCTCGCTTCCAAGTATTAATCATTTATGGAAACAAAGAGTATAGGGTTCATATTAATTCGATATTCACTAAAATCGATGCGATGCGTGGTGTCGTAAGGCCTAGCCACATAGAAAAGCTTGAGGATTCGCATTGCTGAACGCGAACAGGTCATCGGTGGCGACCATAAGCAGTTTACACGTTTTTTCAGACATTTTGTATAGACGCTGCGCACACCAACCACCGGTGGCGGCCACTGACTACCTTCGTTCGAGCGGTACCAAAGGACGTGGCGTGTGGCCATCATCGGTGGCGGTGGTTGGTGGCTCATTTGCGCTGAGCTAGCATGCGGAAAAGCACCTACTACGTACTGCTAGCGATACCGCTCAGTTACAACATAATACTGTTATAGTAACCAATTATAACACAATTCAGCACCATAGCCCGGCGTCAGACTAGCGGTTTCACGCGCGCTGAATAAACGTTGCCGGTTAATACAGTATAATGCGCAATCCTTTAAATAGAACTTCAGGCGCGGTTTATAAATAAAAGTCGTGGCGCGGAGGTGTTGCAGTGGCGGAATAGTCAAAGAAACACAATATAAACGTAATAAAACGTGGCATAGAGTCGATTTTGTCGTAAAGAGAATTGCGCCCTCCCTGCGCCTCCAGAAGACGCGTCGTGCTACTTAATGCGACGCCACCACCATTAAATGGTGCGCACCGTCCCGCCATTGGCACGTGTCCTGCACAAGAAGCATGTCTCGGTGCTTTTGCAAAATAAATCCAACTGCGTTGCCTCCGCATCGCATTGCGCGCCACTTCGTGCGACGTGTCAAATGTCGCACGCCACAAGTCGTACGCCACACGCCACATCTATCTTTTGTATAAACCACGCCGAAGGCTGTCTACTAATTTGGGGACTAGAATAATGCTTGATATAATATATTATAACCCCCATGCATATACAAATAGTTAAGAAAACGGTGGTTTTATAATGGGGTTGTAAAATTAAATTCCCAAGTAAAAGTACCAACACTATTGTGTATCCAAATGTCTTAAAATCACAAGCTAAATTACTCTACGAAAGACGAACGCTTTAGTTATTTTACCGCTTAACGATTTGGAACTAACACTGAAATGTAATTAGCGAAAATACTCGAACAACATTTTCTCACATTTAGTTTGATGTCATTGTTCGTTGCGTAGTGTAAATAATGATATCTAATCGCTTGATATCTCAGGGTTTTCTATTTATAATCAAATCGGTTTTCACTGTATCTGTGCCATTCCATGGGTAGGTACAAGTTTCGTATATGCTTAAATCTCGGTGATGGACACTTATCCTAAATAAGTATAAGCGTCGAAATATTACAAATAATTAATCATAATATTTATCTAAAATATTAAGGGTCACGTGCACAATATAAAATTTGATGAGTTAATCCTCAATTTAAGTCACTTAAGAACCACTAAACGTATTAAAACTTACTTAATGAAACTGTTGGCTCGCACATAATATTAAAATTAAGGCAATAAACCTGTTTAATGAACTTATAAAGTGAATTATGTTTAAGAGGCAAATAACATTTACTTGGTACATTTATTTAGCAGTGAATTAAAATCAGAAAATATATTTTTTTTAAATTGCCAAAAAACTGAAATTTCTTCATTATATTAAGCTTTATTCTCTTAACTTTTAATTTTAAAACCCTTGTTAAAACAAAACTTCTATTACAAGCGGTCTTTACACTTACCTACGCTTTATCGCGCGTGAAAGAGCTTACTGCAGCCGAAAAAGCATGCGTGTAAAAGATGTTAAGAGGGAAAGAAAAAAGTACGCGCCGCGCATGTTTCGCGCAGTCTATCGCGTGTGATTATCTTTTACACGGCCGCTCCTTACGTGGGCAAAAATGGACACGAGTAAGGCATTGTCCTGTACGTTTTTTCGCGGTGTACGTCTTAACGGAATTAATAGTGGTGCATACAATGTACATAGACCCGTTCACACTTCGTTTGTACTGCAAAAAATCGTGCAAATAAGAAAGTCGTACAATATCTACGATCTTCTATAAATTTGTTACGATCACAATCTATTTTCACTCATGCTTTCTAGATGACCAAATAATAAAAATAAAATAATATAAAACATATCACTCACCAGAGAAAGATTTATTCATTTCTAACTTTTTCAAGTCGTTCGGAGTAGCAGTGCTCGTTGACTTACAAAAGCATAATACGATACGGAAGTAGATCCGGAACCTGTGGACAATGCAATAAAATATCGGGTTAATCTTTAACATAAATGGAAGAGTACATTTCGATACAAGTGTGGAAAGTATTACATTTCCTCACGAGTTCCAGTTTGCCCACCCAAGCAAAAGGCGCGGATCATCAAAAAAGACGAGTGGAAATGACAATTCCGCATGTGCATCGAACGACGTTTTTTTAAATACATTTGCGAAAAAGAATATTTGCGGAAAAGAATAACTTTCCGCACGCTAAACACACATGGAAAAGTCTACTTTTTCATCATAATCATAACAGCCTTTGTAATTTGACCCACTGCTGGTACACAAGGCCTCTCCTTGTCACCGAAGGAGGTTTAGGCAGTAGTCCACCACGCTTGCCCAATGCGGATTGGTGGACGGAGTATAAGATGACCAATACCCCGTTGCTGATGCATTAGTCGCCTTCTAAGACACCCATTGGAGGATATGGGGTGATGCTATTCTACTCTTCCGGCATCACACTGCTGCTTACTTGTCTAATTTTTGAGTAAATGTATTAAAAAATATTTATTCCGCAGGATATCATAAAGGAGGAGAAGGTCTTCTCCGTGGCCGTGCGTTCTTTGTAACGATCATGAAATTTAATCTACTAAATGCGTGGTCAGTGCTTCGGAAGGCATGTTAAGCTTGGTGCCGGCTGCTGTCGAAAGAAAGCAGTTGATCTCAAGGATAATTGGCGTCAGGCACCTGCTAGCGCTGCAGCCGACTGTAAAAATCTATGCAAAAACCTTTGTAGCAGTATTGTGGATATCAAGACAAACTGGGACTAGGCTAGGACAAATAACAAGCAAGATATCGTAATAATAGTTGATTGAAAACGTCGGTGGCGTATTGCGTAAGGGCTTTGTCCTCCACCCGGGAGACACCAGTTCGAACCCCGCCACGAAATTTGAATTCTTATGTACGTTTAATCGACGCTGTTACGGTGAAGGAAAACATCGTGAGGAAACCTGCACAATACCTATGAAGAAATTCTTAGGTTGTGTGTGAAGTCGACCAACACGCACTTGGCCAGCGTGGTTGACTAAGGCCTAATCGCCCCTAATGTGGGGTAGGCTCGAGCCCTTCGGTGGGGACATTATATAAACTGTTGATGATGATGATTATGATGAATTGATTGAAAAAACGGGGACGCAAACTATAGAGATACTTACACGGGGCCGCAAAAAAGGCGGTAGCTAAAACCTCGATAACCTCCAAAATATTGGATCTAGCTTTATGAATTAAACTTTCTCATAGACAAGTACTGACCTGACAAACGTCGTTCTGCCTCTGCCATAATAAATATACAGAATCAAATATCTTATGCAACTTAATTTTACCTTCGGTAGGTACATGTCGTAACGTGAATTTAGTAAATGGACGACGCCGGTTGTTAACTGCCAAATAATATAAATTTCCTGCAAATTCTCTATTGCTTTACAAAGGAAAATGTCATGAAAATTTAATTTAAATGGAACTGATTTCCAACTATCCTTTTCATCTCTCTAATCACTACGCTTGAACGTTTCTAACAAGAATAGTTTTGCGTTAATAACACGAGGGCTGATATCGAATATCAAAGGATCTTTTAATTTAACTCGCAGATAGTTTAACTGTTGGACTCCGGCTTAATTTCTACGTCACTCACGTTTATCGGCAACAATATTTGTTTAGGACTTGCATTAACTTGTTTGGTAATCCCTTTAGATCCATAATATGTAATAGACACATTATATATAGACATATATACATAAGCTACATAACATATACCACAATAGATAGTAGAAGTTCTTAGTACGAGGCTACATGACAATATATTCACAACTCATGACATACATAACTAGAAAGTGGGATTTTCCGTAGGCTACGTGTACGAAAACTCCCACTTTCTGGTCTAACGGTGACATAAAATTTTGTACTTACCTCGGGCCGTAAAAAAAGCCGCAGATCGAATTTTAATCAAATACCTGCGATCTGACAGACGTTCTCTCCCTTATTACAAAACGCGGCCTAAAGTTAATCTTGCTTTAAAACTGATGCTAACACTATCTTTTGTTCAGCAAATAAAAGGGACAACATCAGTTTTAAGCCATGACTAACTTTAGTCCATGTTTCATAATAAAGAGGACCCCCCTTTGTTTTAATAAATCTACTATTTTTTATTGGCTATTGCTGTTCGTTGCAAATAGCCTTTACAGCATCACTCTAGCATGCAAGGTGAATTTCGTTGCGTTACGAGTGCATCGCCACTAACGCGTGGCTGTTTCGATGCAAACTTGATTCAGCAATCGCTACAAATTCGTGTTGGAAATGAAACAATATACTTCTTGATCACTAGTGTCGCGATGTAGTTCGAAGAAGTGTCATCTTTGTAAATTAATGTTAGTCTTTATTTTTACTTTCTTGTATACTTAGTCTTGTAAGTCTTGTAATCGTCAAAAAATCGACCTCGAGATTTTCAAAATTTCAATTTTGACGGATTTACACGTTTAGGACCTCCCTGAGTCCAGAACTACCGTTTTTGTAATTATGTCTGTGCGTTAGCACGATAACTCGACTATGCTTTAACTTATTGCAACCAAATTTAACATGCATGTATGACATCAAAATATACGGTTTCTATCAACTTTTGAGTCGTTTCGGGTACACGAGAAAGTCATCTGAACATTAAATTTACATCATTATAAATTTGTTTTCATTAGTAACAACACCATATTAACGAACACTGTACACTATGTTTTATTCGAAGTTCTAGGAATATTTGACAAGGCTTCTAAGAATATTTCACTGGAAAACTTCTAACGTTTGAAATTTAGACTAATGGTCTTGTTTGTTAAGTTTACTTCTCTCGAGTTCGTATTTTTAACTCAAAAGCTATTGGTTTTCAGTATAATTTCGTATTAAATTTATTGTTAAGCGTACAGTTTGAAAGGATACGTAAATTACCATCAAAAACTGTCCTGCGTTGGTTCTGCGTAAATTTTTTATCAATTCGTTTACTGGGTCAACGATTTATCCTCTCTTGGAAAGAAAACTGTAACATACAATTGGGCGGATTATTTTCGTATTATCCACTAAGCTGGGTTTGATATTATCTACAGAGTCAACGTTTAATTTGAGATTGGCCGAACTTATATTTTACTTTAGAACGCCCAACAATAATGAAACAGCTGATGCTCATTATGAATATTTTACATTTCTAAAATATTATTGTTATGGAATAGGAATAGCTGTACAACATAAGTTCTCCTCCTCGTAATATCTTGATAGTAAATGTTGCATACGTAATAAGTACCTCCACAATGGAATATATTTAATTTTTGTATATAAATTGTTGAGGTGCCTAACTAGATTTACTAGGTGGTAGACCCATATGTAGGGTCGTCTGGGTAGGTACCACCGCCTTTCTTATTTCTGCCGTGAAGCAGTTCGCTGTGTTTCGGATTGAAGGGAAAGGTAGCCAGTGTAATTACTGGGCATGGAGGGCATATCATCTTAGTCCCCAGGATGGCAAACGCACTTGCGGTGTTAAGTAATTTACACTTAACATCAGATGGGCCGCAAGCTTGTCTGCCATCTCGTAACATAAAAAAACTAATTAATTAAATAATAAACAGACACGAATATATCGGATACCCTGTATTTTATAAAGTAAGCAGGAATCACAGTCATTTTTATTGTTACATTAACTCGCTTTGAGTGACCTTTAATATACGAACCTATGATTGTAATAAAATAATAAACACAAATATATACAAATATATGTGAATACCGTCCCTTATACGAAAATTTAATTTTGATGGGTGATTTTAACACTTGCCTACTGAAAGGTGACCATCGGGCTCATAAACTCCAATCCATAATTTCTTCCTATGATCTCCATATCCTACCCCTAGCCTCTACTCACCACTCTCCTAACTTTAATCCTTCCCTCTTAGATTTAATCATTGTTTCTTCCGCAGACAAGGTTGGTATTCATGGGCAAATCGTGGCATCTTTTTCATATCATGATCTGATTTACTTATCTTACCGTGTCCGTGCACCCAAGCGTCGACCAAAGTACCTATTTCTTCGTAACTACAAGGACGTGGACTTGGACGCGCTTGGACGCGATGTCAGCGCCACGGATTGGACTTCGGTATTGAGTAGCACTCAATTTCAACTTCCTTTTTAGAATCTAGTGTTAATAAATGTGATATTTCTTTTAACTTTCATGAAATTAATGACGATTACATTATAAAAACGTTTAAATCTTTAAATAAGAAAAAGACGGAAGATCTATGGGGTTTATCGGTTAAAGTTGTAACATCAATAATTGAAGTAATTTCCCCATATTTAACGATTATTTTTAATAAATGCATTGAAGATGGGGTCTTTCCCGATTTAATGAAATGTAGTAAAATTATACCTTTATTTAAGTCTGGGGATAAATGTGATCCCACTAATTTTCGACCCATATCCATTTTACCAACGTTAAGTAAAGTATTTGAGAAAGTTATCTATAATCAATTGCTTTCACATTTTACATTGAATAAACTGTTTCATAACAGACAATTTGGTTTTACTAAGGGTAGAAATACGACAGATGCAGGTGTTGCGTTAATGAAACATATATTTAATGCTTGGGAAAACAAACAAGATGCTCTAGGTGTCTTTTGTGACTTGTCCAAAGCCTTCGACTGTGTAGAACATAAAACCTTATTGGGCAAATTACAACATTATGGCGTCTCAATGAACTCAATAAAAATAATTAAATCATACTTGAGTGACCGATTACAAACAGTAGTTATAAATAAAGCGAAGTCTACAGGGGCCCCTATTCTCATGGGCGTGCCGCAGGGCTCGATATTAGGTCCGTTACTTTTTTTGATTTATGTAAATGACCTGCCTTACTATGTAAACAACTTATGTGAGACGGTATTATTTGCAGATGATACTTCCCTTATTTTCAAACTGAATAGACAATCAGAAAACGTTGACGATGTGAATAATGCCCTTTCCAAAGTAATGTGTTGGTTTACTAATAATAACTTGTTACTAAATTCAAATAAAACTAAATGTATTAAATTTTCGTTACCAAATGTCAAGCAGGTCAGTACAAATATTAAAATTAACGAGGAAATTATACAATGTGTTGACTCAACAGTATTTTTAGGAATAACTTTAGATTCACGTCTACAATGGAATCCTCATATTACTACCCTATCAGGAAGACTTAGCTCTGCTGCTTTTGCTGTTAAAAAGATTAGATTACTGTCTGATGTTGAGACGGCAAGACTTGTATATTTCAGTTACTTCCATAGTGTTATGTCATATGGTATATTGCTGTGGGGATCAGCAGCTGATATTCAAGACATTTTTGTATTACAAAAGAGAGCCGTACGCGCCATTTATAAACTAAGACCTCGTGACTCGCTTAGAGAGTTATTTAAAGAAATCAATATATTGACGGTTGCTTCCCAATATATATATGACAACATTATGTATGTTCATAAAAATTTACATACATTTTTGAAGAAAAGTGATTATCACAATTTAAACACAAGATATAGAAATAAACTTTCTGTACCAAGTTTCAGACTTCATAAAACTAGTCACTCATTCATGGGGAAATGTATACAAATATATAATAAACTCCCACATCATGTAACTGAACTTCCGTCACATAAATTTAAGCTTCACATTAAACAAATTTTAATTGAGAAAGAGTATTATAAAGTTCAGGAATATATAGACGACAAAAATGTGTGGACACATCCAAATGTGCTCGATTCTCCATTTTAATCTAGTGAGATATCAATGTGCAAAATTTCAATTCTCTAATTGACAATATTGTAAGGAAAGATGTCTTAAATCACATTTTTTATATATATTTATTTATTGTAAGTTTAATTATAAGTCTTTATTTTATTATGACTAATTATTAAAGACTTAATCAATGTGAATTATGACTCTTTCCAAATCAATACTATGAAAACTGTAAAGGGAGGATAAAACTTGTTGAGTTTCTTGCCGGTTCTTCTCAGAACAAGGCCTCCTGGTAGACTCTCGAACCGATGGCATCAAAATTGACTTTCATAAGTGTACAAATTGTACCTAAATGAATAAAGAAATTTTGACTTTGACTTTGACTGATATTGACAATAAAGTGGCTGTATTTAACTCTTTACTTTTGAAACATTATGATCACCATGCTCCTGTTAAAAGGGTAAAAGTTAAACATGTCCCTGCACCTTGGCTCTCCAATGACATAAAAGATCTCATGTCGCTTAGGGATAAAGCTAAGCGAAGACTTAAGCGATGTGCCTCTGAACTTAATATAGCCAGATATAAACACCTGCGTAATAGCTGCAATCGTCTAAGTAGAGATGCTAAGAGACGCTATTTCCATGACTCACTTATTAATAAAAATTCTGCAGATGTGTGGAAGTTCCTGAAGTCTGTTGGCATTGGCAAGTCTCCAACTGTGTGTGGCTTTAATTTGGATCTGAGTTCCCTGAATAATTATTTCTCTTCTCCTCCGGCTCTCATAGACCCATCATTGAAGTCCAGCACTTTGTCGGGTTTTTCCACACAATCTGCACCTTCCTGTTCTGTCTTCAACTTTTCTATTGTTACTGAGGATTCTGTCTCTAAGTCAATTTCGGCCATTTCTTCTTCTGCAGTCGGTAGTGACAATGTTTGCTCGAAGATGATTAAATTTCTTATTCCCTCTATCCTTCCTATCTTAACCCACATTTTTAATTTTTCACTTTCCTCTAACTGCTTTCCATCTATATGGAAACGTGCGCACATTATTCCTTTACCTAAAATATCTAACCCTACCTCACTTAGTCACTATCGTCCTATCTCCATTCTTCCTTTCCTATCTAAAGTCCTCGAGCACATTGTCCACAAGCAGCTCTCATCTTTCTTATCTAAAAATAAACTTCTCAACCCTTTCCAATCTGGTTTTCGCCAGGGCCATAGCACCGTTACGGCTCTTATAAAAATCACAGATGACATTCGTTGGGCTATGGAGAGGAAGCTTGTTACTCTTTTAGTCCTCTTAGATTTCAGTAACGCCTTTAACTCTGTAGATTTTGATGTTCTTTCTAATATCCTTAAGTCCTTAAATATTTCTCCTCAAGCTGTAACATGGTTCGATTCGTATATTCGGGGCCGCTCTCAGCGCGTTCGCCTTGATGATTCACTTTCTGATTGGTGTGAACTTTCTGCTGGTGTGCCTCAGGGTAGCGTTCTCTCTCCTCTTCTGTTTTCCATCTTCATTAATTCTATTACTAGCATAACTTCCTCACATTTCCATCTCTACGCGGATGATTTGCAGCTCTATAGACACTTCCCTGTTTCTGACCTTGATGTTAATATAGCATCACTAAACAGGGACCTACAGTGCATCAGTGTTTGGGCGAGAAGTCACGGTTTGCTCATCAATCCTAACAAGTCGCAAGCTATCATTATTGGCAGCCGAGTTATTCGGAACTCAATAGATTTTTCTTGCCTTCCTCCTATTAGCTTCGAAAATTCCTTGATTCCATATTGCGAGACCGTTAAGAATTTGGGTGTAATATTTGATGGTAACCTATCATGGAGATCGCACGTCAACGAAGTAAGCAAGAAGGTGCATTTTTCTTTCCATTCCTTAAAATGTCTCCAAACATATTTACCATTACCCACAAAAACCTACCTCGCCCAATCCCTTATTCAGCCCATTTTTGATTATGCCGATGCATGCTATCTCGATGCTACTGAAGACACATTAAACAAACTAGAGCGTTTACAAAACCTTTGTATAAGGTTCATTTTCGGCCTAAGAAAATATGATCACGTGTCTGTTTTTCGTAAAAAACTTAACTGGCTTCCCATCAGGGATCGTAGGAACACTCGCATCCTTTGTCTCCTCTTTAACATCCTTTTTAATCCGTCCTATCCTAGCTATCTCCGTGAGCGATTCTCCTTCTCCAGGTCCCCTGATATTCCCTGTCGTCCTCACCTGCGCACACTCCTTAGCTTTCCACCTCATAAAACTGACTTTTATTCCTATTCCTTCACTGTTCATGCGGTTAGATTGTGGAACTCACTGCCATTCTCCATTCGTGATTCGCAAACTTTACCGCAGTTTAAGGCTCGAGTGAAGGCGCATTGTTTTTCACAAATTAAATAAATATGCGTGCATTTTATTTTATATATTTAAATATATATATATTTATGTTTATTTTATAATTATACTTTGTTTTGTTGGTACACACTTTTCTACCATTAAAAATATCTCTCTCATATGTGGGGCTGCTGGAAGAGATTTCTAATAGAAATAAGCAGTACCTTTGTACAAATTTCTGTCTATTGTATTGTTCTTTTTGTAATTGTTTTGTGTGTACATAAATTGTTAAATAAATAAATAAAATAAATAAGCGATGTTACAACTCATTTACGTCAATTTGAACACGAGTTTGCAAAAACTTAGATCTCTGTAGCTAATGAGTGCGGTGAGAGTAATTAGGAACGAAAATGACTAAAGTTTCATTGAATACGGCTTCGGTAATATATTACTATTTGTGAGTTCTTGGAAAAGGTGGTACAAAACGAGACGAAGGGACTCGCGTTACTTACAAAATGAATAATTGAAAAACAAACCCTATTCTAAGGAAAATAGATCGACAGGCGTGAAGATAAATGTGTCCGTTGGTAAAAAAAACCGCATAGATAATCGTGTGATTTTGCATGGAGTGCGACACTTTTACGACTGTTAAATATATGTAAATCTTTGACCTAGTTATATATTATCCAGAGACATTGGCAGACAGATTTATTGCGGTAGATACCGCCCAAACCAATAGGATAATTGATTCAATCTCATATAGGACTAAGCGAGTGGTGGATATGTCCCAATCGAATTGTGGACTTGTATAATGTCTAGTCATTTTAAAAACTGTATTCCTCTACTACGCTTACAGGTATGACTAAGCCATGGTACGTCAGTGCATAAGCGCTTAGTGACAGAGACAATCTACATGTATGTATATGTAAAAGTAGGGTAGTTTCCAATAAACAGACCTTTAAAAAACTATAGATAAAACTGTTTCGGGGCAATCGATTGCGTTCACTTTGAACGTCGATGACAGAATGTTGGTGTCGCTGATGGGTTTCGCAGCGTCACCAAGTTTTTGAGAAGGCGAGGGCTTTTATGAGTCCTTTAGACTGTAATTCAAACTTCCCTAAAGGATTTTAAGTCGGCCAGCAATTCCCGCGGGGAGTCGATTAGAGTTCGAGTTGGAAGGGAGTGTAGCGCTTGATATCTTAATTTCTCTCCGTATATGTTCTTTAAGTAGCAATAAATAATTTATTTCTTTCTTTCTATATTTTGCTTGCTACTCCTGGTGACAGAGATCGCGTGATCGCCGCGGCAACAGGATGCTTTTAAGGTGGCGGATAATTTTACTGAAGCTATTTTGTCAATGTCATGGAACCAGAATTTTCATTTTCTTCTTAGCAATAAAGATAAAAGCAGTACTTCTTATTATCTTCGCTCTTCATCTGAACATGAACATGAGGGTTCTTTAAAGAACCCTCAAGGAATTCCTTGTTGTATATTTTTTCTCGCGACTATCTTAAAAGCAATCTTGAAGTAGAATGAATGGTAATGTATCGTAGATGGCAGAACGGATCGGAGCCAGTGTAATCAATCGTCCTTGCGTTCCGATCCAAGATGCGTTCTATGAGCGTATAGGTGGTACGAATCAGACGCTGGGCGTGCTGGCTAATCAATCTCCTTGCTATCTTCGAGCGGACTACCAGAAGCGGGGGTGGAACATGTTTGCTTAATGAGCATGCTAGTATCAATCTGTTCTCTGAAGTAGGTGTGTTTTGGCGAAGTTCGCCAAAATGTCTAGCTGGGGATGAGAAATGAAATGATCAAAAATGAAATGATGAGAAATCCATACTAATTTTATTGATATATTTTATTTTTTTATTGAAAGACCGAATGTCTCTGGAATCCGAGATCGCCACAATACAATCTACTAGCAAACTAGTACTTGTTCCAAGGTCTTATCTTCTAGTCGACCAATCCCAGACCCCAAATCTTTCTATTGCTTTTTTCCAGCTGACAGAAATTTTTGGAGCATTGTATCGCCAGCAAAAGGATTATTTTATTCAGTTCCATGCGGACGGCTACTTGGTTTTTCATAGTTTACAAGTAGTTTTAACTGGGCAAGAGCATACGACCGAATGGCATGTGTATTTGGAGTGTTTGCTTTAAGCGCATTATTCAGGAGCATGCTTATTGCTAGCAAAGGGAACAGACCATGAGCATACACCTAAGCACGCTTTATAGCGTGCTTTTGTATAGTATATGTAAAAGTACCTTAATGTGTTTTTCTCTGATGAGATAGCAAAAACACACCATAATCCACTACACTATCTACATATACAGCCAGGGCTCACCCGCATTCGTGATATAAAAATATTTCGCTTAAGTTTTATTAAAGAAATGTTGTTGTAATATTCTTAGCAATCTTGAAATTTTATCTTTCAATATAGAAAAAGTTTTCAACGAAATCACCGAACCGTAGAATGGGTTGGACACGTACGAATCAAGAAATAAAAAATACCCGGCGACAAGAGATGGCATAATAATTAGATTTATTGATTTTTCTCCTCTTGTTATCGGTATTTTGTAACAGAAAAGGCGCTCAGTAATGGCAGTCACTTATTTTGATCTTACATAATTCCTGTTAGGAATCAACGAAATCTCTACAAAATAATATGATTACGTCTAATACAATTCAGCTTTGCAGAACGTTAAGACGAATCGACTATTTCACAGATGTCTGTAATTCCGGGTTAATCTTGGATCTTGGGAGTTGTATTACGATAATGAGGATAACAGATATTTTAATAATATCTCCTTTTATTGATAATTATTCTGTTGAGGACTTTCCACTTCTGTACAGTCAACAGTAGAAATAGATGAACAAATACAGAATTCCTTTTTTGTATTAATCATCAGCTGACATGATGTCAGCTGAGACACGCCCACTGTTGTACATAGATCTTTTTTTTGTTATTGTCTGGAAATCCATTTGAGGATACACGTTGGGTGGCGTAGGGACCCCTTGTTTAGTTATGTGGGACTAGCCCTGTAGAATGCAGGGAATACCCAAAAAACAGACGTCTTTCCTCTTGGTTGCTTTTTGGTAGACGCGGCAAGGCCAGTTTGTGGTTCAACATCACGAGCCACGTGTAACAACCTGTCGAAGAGACTCCTCTTACTGGCTGAGGGTGCTCGCGGTAAGCAAGGGACTCTCGACTTAGGGATGCGTATATGGAAGATGGACCCTACCCATCCCCTATGCCTCTGACTACGGTGGGTTCTGCTGCAGCCCATGGAGCGGCCTTCTCCTTCCGGGTCTTCTTCGGCGGTTCGGGTTGGCAAGGGGGTCATTCTCGTGGACCCGTTTGGACATAGACCTCTTCCAAGGATTTTCAACCTGATCGGTCTTGGACTGCCCGCATCCAGTGGCTTCCCGCGACCTTCTAGTTAAGGTAGAGCATCCTGGTCTAGTCACTCGAACTGGCAGTGCCCGAACTGAGGTAATATCCCAGCTCGGGCACTGCTTTGTTATTTAAAGAGCATGTTTGTGTTAAAGTGGACCTCACAGAAGACTACAATCAAATTTTTTTTTTTTGTGGTTGTGTGTTTCTGTTGTTTAGTAAGGTTGCCAGAGCTCCACAGGATAGGCAAGAGCTCTCTAGTGTTGCACGCGTCTATAGGTTATAGTGACTGATTACCACCAGGCAGGCTGTATTTTTGTCTGCTAACCAAGTAACATAAAATCCTGCCGAATTACGTAGGTAATAAATTTGATAATGTCTCAGTAAGATACCTTCGAAATAAAGTGGCTCCGCTTTCTCCATCGCTACGGCAACCAGTCTTCGCATCTAATTTTCCCATTTGAAGACTGCGAATTAGTAACTGAATACAGTATATAATTCCAGTACTGTAGGTAGCGTAAGTTTGTAGCGAAAAAGACGTAAATATTTTATTTGCTTTAAGAGGTCAAATTGTATGGGAAACGTCATTTGCGCTTCTTTCCGCTTAAGGCGCTGATCACTTTTTTTAACTCTTAACGCAACGAAAATGGTAATAACAGTTTGCACACTAAAAACTTTCATTTAGGTACTGGTGTAGGTAATTTACGTAGACTCACGTAATAAGATTTGTGCCATTAGAGACATCACCCAATTAATTCAACAGTTAAATTTTATAGTGTTCTCGTTAATACTATCATTTGATGCATACGGCACAACGATGAAATAGAACATATTTGGATGGTTAAATAGATAGAGCGAGCAAAAAGGCTGAAGAAAATATGGATCCACTGCGTGAAAGATGAATATCATCTTTATGGAATAGACGGGTATTATGTTGAGATGATGGCTGATCGAGGAGAGTGCAAGAAGAAGAAGACATATTAATTTTGTTTCAACTTAATGAAAAAATTCGATTGTTATAGTTACTGTATTTCTAGGAATAGTAATAGTTACTCACTGGTGTAATAAGTGTAGGATGTAGCTAAATACATTGTTTTTTTTTAGTAATGTATACGGAAAACCCATTCTGCCCTCATTTTATTACACGATAGCATAAGTATTCGTTATTACACATGCTTCTATACTGGTGAACAACTGTCCGCCATTAAATTTACATAGAAATACATATGGTAAATTCCTTTGCCCAAGCGTAATCAGAATATTATAAAGCTGCGTGGTATATATGTGTTCATTTACTTTGTTTATAATAGTATACATTGGCTTTTTGTTATGTGTGATGTGGTAATTAATACATTTTCTTTCTTTCTTTGCACGTTATCTTTGCCGTATAAAAATCTAATGCCACAATAAAACTGCGGCAATATGACCAGCACAGGTTTGACAGCGACTGGCTTTCTAAGGTAGAGTGAGCTTTCTCGAGGTCCGGAAGGAAAAATGATTTTCTCGACAGCTAGAGGACTGTTCAGCAAATAAATACGCCGGTTTCAACAGTCAATTTGTTTGTTAAGTGTAAAGAAAATCGGTGGTCGTAAAAGTTGTGTCGATTTAAGAATTAATTATTTGTTAAGCTTGTCATTCTCGAGTTAATATTATCTCGAGTTGAAAAAATATAACGTATATTTTTTCAACTCGAGATAATATTAACTCGATTACACAAAACTTTTCTCGATCTGCTACTCTCCATGATGACATAAATGGTATTTCAGCCTTAATTAGAAAAAAGTATGCAACGTTTTCTTCTAATGAACGTATACATGTTGGTATCATTCGCTAACATGGACGAGTAAGTATAAACTTCGCTTGAAATGAAGATATGAATTATTCATCCGCATGCTACTCAAATAAAAAGGCGTTTATACCTACGAGTTTCAAGATTCTTTCTTTTTAGTGGAAATTCAAACAGAAAGCTTGGATACCAATATTTAACGTTAAGACGCTTCCGTTCTGATCATAGCATGATATTGGCATGAATATAATTAATGCCCCGAGGGGATATATGATAATAATTTACTGTGTAAATCTCGAACAAGTGGCTTAAAGGTTAATATATGTGGTAGCGGGAGTGACGTCTTTGAGGTAATTCAGTGTAACTAAGACTTTAAATCTCATACACGGCTTGTCGAGCGTAGTTTATACTATTAAAAGCGATAAATTTCAGCGTCTTTTGAGAAATAACATTAATGTTTAAGGCATTATACTAATACTATTTTACAAGATAAACTATCTTTGGGACTTCGTTGCTCAAACACACAAGCTTACGCATCAATTTTGTTACTAATCTTTAAACTAATTTCTGTAACCATGTCCATTGTCGATCCCCATAGTGCAGGGAAATAATTTCCAATTGGGAGACCTGATTATTAACAAGTAATACTTCAAATGAATATCCCTCTTTTTACAAGCTTTTACTTTGGTATTATTTAACTTGCACTGTTCGTATCTAAGTTGTCCGTCAAAATTTCCAAATCATTTTTCGATCATTTGTTGGTATTCATTTGAGTTGAAATTTTGCATACACGTTTAGTTTGGAGCACAATGCATGCTAAGCTACGTGACGTCATTCTAAATGCAATATGGCGGACGGCCCAATATTTTTTTGTACACTCGCATTATATGGGTATAAATGAAAGGGTTTGCTGAGAAGAATACGAAAATTAAATTTACTTTAAACCCGTATTATGGTAGTGCCGCCTAAGATGGCAAACTACTTATTTTTACTACTACTAGGCACTACCATAATACGGGTATCAAATGAAAGGGTTTGCTGGAATAAACAACAATAAAGTGCCAACTTCTACCAAAATAATGCTGGCACAATCTCTTTTGCTCTCGATGATAGATAACGCGGATATTTGTTACGTAGGTATTTCAGAGGAACTTCTCAATAAGCTTGAGTGTCTGCAGAATCTGTGTATCAGATTTATATTTAATCTGAAAAAAAATTACCATGTTTCCTACTTCCGCTCAAAACTTAACTGGCTCCTTATTAGCCGGCGCAGGGACTTACACGTACTTTATATATCCTTTTCTTACCTACTTCTCCTTCCTATTTAGTAAATTCTTTTTCCTTTCGGTCTTACTCTTTATGTCGTACTTTACGTTCATCTTCAACTCTTACTTTAGATATTCCCACTCATTCCTCTGATTTCCTCTCTTACTCCTTCCGTGTGCATGCTGTCCGACTGTGAAATTCTATACCTGAGGATATAAGGAGGGCTCGGATATTGGATTCCTTCAAGAACCAAGTTAGGAGTCATTTTCCTCGTGCCTCTCCTTAGTTTATTTTATTTTATATATATTTATCAATTTACTGTATTTTGTACTTCATAGCAAGTTCTCCTTCAATTGGTATTGTATTGTATTGTATTTAAATGACATTTTTAATAAGTCATTCTTGCACTCATTATTGTATATCACTCATTTTTATTTCTCTTACTGCAGGTTGCCTGGAAGAGATTGCTGTTTAGCAATAAGGCCGCCTTTTGTACTGTCCTATATTATGTAAATGCTCTGTTTATTTTTATTTATAGTGTGCAATACAGAATATTTGTATTGTATTGTATTGTAATGTTACTAAAAATGAAATTATTTAAGAAACATTTTTATAAAAAAGTTTTTCTTTCAATGTTCTAAAAAAAGAAAATTAAATATTAATAAACTTTTTACTTCTGTAGATAAACAGCGACAGAATCTCCAAAGAGATAAACATCTAGTAAATAAGCGATGATCGAAGTAAACCGACACTTGAATAAAAACAAAACTTTAATAACATTTAAATTTAAATTCTATTTTATTTTCTTCTTTTTGGAGGATTTAAATAAAAGTTTGTTTAAAAAATATATAGAAATTTATTCTCAACCTTTTTCTTTTATATTGTGTGTTGTTCAGCAGTACGAACATGGAACTATCGATTAACAAAATTACACATGTCGACAAACATCGTTTAATTTCACAGACGCAATAATCTTAAAGAGAGAAAAGGCGATAGATATTCGATTGAAATTATGTCCATCGAAAGTACCGATTACAAACTTCACTGCTGATACGAAAATACGCCAATTTCACATGTGTGGGTTCACTACGGGCCATTGAATATTTATGATGATGATAGCCTTTCAATGCTTCGGAAGGCACGTAAACCCGTTAATTTCGGTTGTCCCTGAAACTGTTTGTACCCATCGATCCGTATGAAGGGTGGGACGTATGATTGATGATATTAATTTCAAGTAGAAAAAATCGTGAGTGGTCTCCCCTTGACTTTCTCGTATACCGGAAACGACCCAGAAGTCGATAGAAACCTTATATTTTGGTGTCATACATCCATGTTAAATTTTGGTCACCCATCCGGGGACCGACCGCGCACTTGGTTGCTTAACTTTCATGATCGACGACTCAAAAGTTGATAGAAACCTTATATTTTGTGTCATACACGCATGTTAAATTTGGTTGCAATAAATTAACTATTGCAACCAAATTTAACATCGTACATCGTACATAACATAACTCGATAACTCGAGTACGCTATACTCGAGTTATCGTGCTAACGCACAGACACACAGACATAATTCCAAAAACGGTATTTTTGGACTCAGGTAGGTCCAAAACGTGTAAATCCGTAAAAAATCCCGAGGTCAAATTTTTTGACGATTACAAGACTTCCTCTTTACTACGTATACGAGAAATTTAAAATTATGAGGTTCTTCCAATTCTTCATTATTACAACTAAATATAATTATGAAAAAATATTATAAAAGTTAATAAATTTCCTAATATCAAACTAAATTAATTTCTAGCCCTGAAAAACTACCAAGTTTGATATTAGTATTAAAAACTCTAAGTGCCTAGACAAGAGGTCAATCTATTACATGTTAACGTTTTATGAAATACTAGTGGTCGACCGCGACTTCGCTTGCTGTATCGGTCGGTTATCACGTCAAAATATACTACGTCCTTCCCAGAGTCTGAAGCTACCTCTATACCTAATTTCATCAAAATCAATTCAGTGATTTTAATTTTAAGGTCTCTGTCAAACGTTGCAAAAGTTTTCTTGGGGCTGCCGCGCGGTAGGTACCATTTAGATACTGTCGCTGCCGAAACTGCTCTTTAGGTAAATATAGTCTATGGGTAAATAGAACGTTCGCAGAGAGAGAAAGAGAGACGTTCGCGAATGTTGGTGACGTCAACGGTTGGATATTATTTTTTACGACAAACTTGATATTTCTATCATCATCATCAACAGCTCATATAATGTTCCCACCACGAGGCTCGAGCCTACCCGACATTAGGGGCGATTAGGCCTTAGTCAACCACGCTGGCCAAGTGCGGGTTGGTCGACTTCACACACAACCTAAGAATTTCTTCATAGGCGTGTGCAGGTTTCCTCACGATGTTTTCCTTCACCGTAAAAGCGTAGATTAAACGTAATTATGAATTCAAAATTTTGAAACACATTAGTACATGGCGGGGTTCGAACCAGTGCCTCCCGGGCGGGACGACGCTTTTACGCACTACGCCACCGACGCTTTTTTAACGCTGCATGAAATACCTTAAATGGACTATTTTGTAGTGAAACTTCTTAATTTTTTTTTGTGATTTAAAATACATTGCGTGATTTACTAAATAAAGAAACACGATATCGTTATATTCCAGAAAGAAAGAAAACATTTATTGGTACACACAGACCTATATATTACTGTACTAGCTTCTGCTCGTGACTTCGTCTGCGCAGGATTGGTATAAATTATAGCCTATTATGTTATGCTGATATATAAGCTAAATTGCTGTAAAGTTTTATTAAAATCCATTCATTATTTTATGCGTGAAAGAGTAACAAACAAACATCCATCCAGACATCCATACGAACTTTCGCGGTTATAATATTAGTAGGATTACCTAAACCAGCACATTTGGTATTTCACACAGGTCTTTGAGGATTTCGATGACGTATGATGACGATGTCGTTGGCACTTTGAAGACATGATTGATAGCTATTCGTCTTTGCAAAATTTGAAAGAGAGATTACCTAATACATGCTATAGGTGTAACAAGCAACATATTATGACCACTTTATCACGTTGAAGCTGTGTGTCTTAAAATTTGAAGACTTGACTTGCATTCGTCAAGGCCTCAATAATAGAAAGATCTTATTTCGATATAGGGAATTTGCAGTTTCATTTAAAATTTTCATAAACTAAATGTTATTGATAAGTTACTTAGATAAGGACTTCTCAAGACTGTTTGTGCTAAAACTTTATGTACACAGGGAATCCGAACTTTATTATAATAATACCTACTAATGCTAATTTACGTTTAGTCATTATGCTATATGAAAACCATATTAAAGTATCAAAAATCAAGAATCTTGGGTTTAGAATACAGACATAAACACACTTTAAATATACAATGTGCAAACATCAAATTTTCAAGGGTTATTGTAAGTATTCTTAAATTATTAATAGCAAGCAATACTCTGAAAAAAAAGTAATTTTGTACAAAATGTTTTTCTAAATTTACGTCTTGAGACATTTGAATTACTGTTGTAAGTATAGCCTTAGATTTAACGATAGCTATTTAAATTTAAGCGGCGTATTCCAGGTGATAAATGAGACATATCACGTGACTTGCTACTTTCATATCTTTTCTAAGTTCAGAATCATCTATCCCTATGTCAGAGTTTAGATCAAGGTTGTCCTTAATGCGTGTATCGATGTCGCACCGTATATACGACCGTATTACAATACGGCGTGGCAGATTGTAGTGTGTGTGAGTAACGTGTGACAATAATTTCACTCCGCTTTGATCATAATAAATTAATGAGCTAAATATACCGATAAGCGATCTCCATTCGATTATACATACTAATATTGACAGAATCTACTACAATTTTTAACAAAAAGCAGGAGGTTATCAATTCGACAGTATGTTTTTTTTAATGTTTGTTACCTCATAACTCGTTACTGGGTGGACCGATTTTTAAGATTCTTTTGACCTTTGGAAGCTAGTGCTTGTCATGGGGTTTCATTTAAATTTGATCGACATCTGACAAGTAGTTTTTGAGTTATCCCTAATAATGCATATTTAATTGACATTGATGATATCGTAATTTTATCACTTGTGTGTCTAAAAGATCTTGAGGTAGTTTCCTAAAAATTCTATACATAAAACACTAAAAAGTAGAAAAAAAATTAAATAAAAAAAACCGCCTTCAAAACTAAAAACGGGAGAAATAAAAATTTTGTTTATAAAAATCTAAATGTTTTTTGAGTACGGTGCTAACCTCAATATTTGTAATAAACGTTGTCACTTGTATTTGGGACCGACCTCAAAAAAAATTTAGATTTTTATAAACAAAATTTTTATTTCTCCCGTTTTTAGTTTTGAAGACGGTTTTTTTATCGACAAACTGTTGTACATGGTTAACAATGCACACAGACTACAATCCACCGCGCCGTTTTGTAATACGGCGTGGCGATTTGGCTGTGACATCGGCATCGCGAGACTGCTCGTTTGAGTAGTAGTCGTGAGGCAGCAGAATTTCCGTCTACGCAGTCAACACTAGCCACGCCGCGCCTGAGAGGCGTCAATATGCATTTGACCATGGAAATAAATGCTTTAGTTGCTATTACAAGTTATGGCACACTTCTCAGCTCGGAAAAGGAACGAGTTTTTTGTACTATGAACGCTAGGAAACGGCCACGGACAATTTTCGGAGTATGAATTATAAATAAAGAATTATAAATGTGTATCAATACTTTCCTTGGTTTTCTATGACGCTCTTTATTTATTTCTTACTTTTTAGTTTAAATTTGTACTTGTCGTGAAGTCGGTTTTCGTATTTTTTGCTAAAAATATTTTTATACCAATAATACGCGCGCGGCAACAAATTGGTTTGCCAGCCAATGGCGTCTCCACACTGCAAAGCTGTCACGAGGCGTGGCTTGCAAGACAGCCTCGTAATGTTGATACACGCCTTACGAGTGACCAATCACCATTGAGCCAAGCTGTGCTGTGCTGTGTTCTATTTAATAAAATCGCTGCTCTGAAATTATAATGAGGAAAGAAACAAACCTTGTTGCGGTGCGTTGTCAATAAGAGGACGATAAGACTGGTAACATGCATTTTTACCTATTTCTGAACGACCATCACGCGTTAACAATAAGCACGTGAATTTTGAATAAATATGAATATATGAGTCTAGGTTTTTACGGTGGAGGAAAACATCGTGAGGAAACCTGCACAGTTGCACACCACCTATGAAGAAATTCTTAGGTTGTGTGTGAAGTCGACCAACCCGTACTTGGCCAGCGTGGTTGACTAAGGTCTAATCGCCCCTAAAGTGGGGTAGGCTCGAGCCCCTCGTTGGGGACATTATATGAGCTGTTGATGATGATCATGATGATGTGAGTCTAGACTATTTACACAACGAGTTAATGTAAAAGCCTAAAAAGATACATTTTACTGTAGTAAAAAAAAAAACTAGAAAATAGGTCTAACCAAAATAAAAAATGATATGACAAAAACTTTTTCGTCTTGTAGATAATTTCATTATGTACATATTTATATGAGAGAAAAAAAGCATCTTGTTAAGAGAACTCAATAGTTTTCTCGTTTTCTGTGTTTTCTGAGTGTGCTATGCCTTAAGCTATGTTACTTACTTGTTGCTCATCCAATAGTATATAAGCGGGTTGAACATAGAATTGGCCATTGCCAACCAGTAAAACCCGAGGTAGATGTGTTGCGCGAACGGTGCCGAAGCCAAGGACTGGTGATGGTAGACGAGGACGAAGTAGGCGTGATAAGGTAACCAGCACAGCGCGAACACCATCACCACAAGTACGAACATTCGGACCACCTGTGGACAAGAGAATATGTGAAATAATTGAGCCGTACATTTTTATTCTCTCGTATATACGTAGTATAGAGGAAGTCTTGTAATCTTAAAAAAACTCGACCACGAGATTTTGACGGATTTACACGTTTTGGACTTCCCTGAGTTCAAAAATACCGTTTTTGGAATTATGTTTGTGTGTGTATGTGTAGTATGTGTAGCATACTCGAGTTATCGTGCTAACGCACAGGCGTTAGCACGATAACTCGAGTATGCTTTAACTTATTGCAACCAAATATAACATGCATGTATGACATCAAAATATAAGGTTTCTATCAACTTTTTAGCCGTCGATCACGAAAGTTAAGCAACCAAGTGCGTGGTCGGTACTCGGATGGGTGACCAAAATTTAACATGCATGTATGACATCAAAATATAAAGCCTCTATCAACCCCCGAATCGTTTCCGGTATACGAGAAAGTCAAGGGGAGACCACTCCCGATTTTTTAGACTTGTTGTTTGCGCTAATTTTCTAGAGCTATTAACCTCCAATGCAAAAAGAGAGCATCATAAAGTTTAACTTGTGTGTATTTATCATTATAGCTCCCTAGAAGATAATCCGTTTGGATTATCTTATTTAGTTTTAGTTATTTTTGTTTGAAAAGTGACCGTGAGTTTTTTAATCGGTAAATTCGAAACTCTGCTCTTTTAAAGTCGATGAAGTGATCCGAGTAAAAAAGGTAAAAAATATTTAAACTAGGAAATACACTACAGTAATTTCTTAGATTTAAATTGTTATGAAAGTCGCACCTGGATAGCGTCAGCAGTTCAAATTCAAATATAGTAACTAATAATATTTTGTGGACAAACTTATGGGTATCTTTCGATGCGAATTCAGTGCGATTATTATTTGATTTGGCAGTTTAATGGATACCCGATAATGGAATTTGTTGGAAAATTCAAACTAACGCGGAAGGTATTTGTAATGGAAGCTAAAAGGTCAAATGTTTCTAGCGTCCACTGAGCTTATATAAAATAACTTAACCTTTTCATTTCTAAAATGTTTATGAAAATAACAAAACACTTTTAATGAAGTTTTAGTTGAGTAGGAATTAAGATAAGTTATAAGCAAATACTTATTATAATGTAATAATATAATAGAATAAAAAATAATAGTAATATAATAAACAAGCAGCTATCCACACTGTAACCTTTATCAGTAAACTTTTTGCGGACACCGTTTTAGTTACTGGGGCATCTGAGCCACCTTTTCCCTGAGGGTCTCATTGCGGGGGCGCAGAATAACGAGCCTTAAGTTCGAGAAATTTCTCTTCGAGATGAAAATAAATAATATAATAGTACATTTTCACAGTATATCTTGGTACATTCTGATTGTTTACAGATTTAAAGTATATTTGCAAACGTAGGTATTAACATATTTTAATGTTTGACCGCCTGCGTGACACCAACCCCGCTTGAAGAATGCTGTTGAAGGTAGTTTAAGGTCGTAGCACACTAGTCGGCTCTGAAATGGAACGGAACCGAATCACCTCTGTTTACTATGAAAAATAGGCAATGCGCTACGTTTCGTAGCCGTTCCATAGCCGCAGTTGCGTAGCATTCATAGTAAAAAAAAAACACAAAACAATATAAATTAATATTAATAAGAAATATTTAAACCTTTATTTTCTTCATGAAAGGACCACGACAATTTAAAACCACTTTAATAAATGACACCATTTTGCATAGTAAGAGATAGTATTAGCTAGAACAAGCAATAATGTTGCGTAGGTAATTCAAAACTAACATAGCGAGCGACAATCGTGACCCAACACAAATATTTACTGAATCCATATTTTAACCTCGTGGTATACTAAGAGTAACTTTTATCGTTAAGTTCGTATCGTTAAGTTTTATCTGCTACCTGTCTGTTTTAATTAGAAAAAACGTAATAAATTATTATTTAGGTCTAATGTAGAAGGATTTCAACAAGGATCTTTAGCCTTATTGTCAGTCGAGATGGGTGAACAGAAAAAAAATATCAAGTTCCTGCTTTGCTTCTTCATAATGTTTCTAGTCTAGTCTGATCTTCAACGATGTTGGGGGATCCGGTTCGATATTCTTTGGGTGGCCCATTGCCCTTATACTTATCTACTCAGTGAGCGGAGGTTCCCATCTTCTATTACCCCGTCTAAAAGCCGAAGTCCTTGCCACGATAAACCACCTGGTGGGCCACTGGGTGATTGGGCATTTACCAAGGACCTGTGAGCGTAAGAGGATGAAGCCTCGTCTTGCACTGCAGCCAAAGCAGCTAGTGTACTAGAGGATATACAAATACATACATACATATCATAACGAGTCGATTTTTTTCAGTGTATTTTTTCTAGTATTAAAATTATTTAAGTACGCGTTTGTTAACGCAGAAATTATTCCATAATTCGTTTAGGGATATTCTGTGAAGGTACGTGTGTGTGTGTTGTTATATATAAGACTTGCTGTCCCGGCCACGCGGTACTGTGATAATTTCACACTACTGTCCTATAACAATTTTCAGTAAAAAAATGGGGACTAATTGTCAAGATAAAAACTATCCTATCTTTCAAGTTGAATCAAACTGCAGACGGTGTACAAATTTGATTAAAATCGGTTAAGTAGTTTAGGAGTCCATCGCGGACAAACAACGTGACACGTAATTTATATACTTACACTAGCTGCCCGGCCACGCGTTGCTGTGGTAATTTCATACTACTGACCTGTAACATTGTATCTGCAGTAAAAAAAAAATGACTACTTATCAAGATAAAAACTATCCTATCTCTCAAGTTGGATCAAACTGCACACGGTGTACAAATTTGATTGAAATCGGTTAAGTGGTTTAGGAGTCCATTGAGGACAAACATTGTGACACGAAATTTATATATATTAAGATTAAGATAACAAGGTATTTATTAATTTATTTCCATTTTTGACTTATGATGCATTCGGGAGTATCGTATTTTTTTTTGTTTTTAACCACATAACTACTCTTTATTAGTTATTTTATATAATGATTAGTTCTTTGTTAATTTTATTATAAAGATATGCAGATTGATAATTAAATTGTCGTTTAGCAAATACAGATTTTATAAGTACAATGTTCGATGATACAACCTACTCATTTATTGTTTGAAAGTGGGCACATTGCCCTTTCGTTTTTATGGCGTTTTCAATAATACTTCTATTATTCTTAAATGAGAATTCTTTCACAACCTTGTTCTCATTTTTTATTTGCATTGTGTGTCTGTCAGAATTGGAATTACTAAACAGGAATAACAAATGGCGCTGATTGCTTCTATACACATTTTATTGGTTGTAACGTTCAACTTATCTCTGTAGATAAATTATTATTGTTTGTCGTGAATAGTAGGTACGCTTACCGTTCCAGGGGTGAATGTCCTCAATTCTTAAGCGAAAAAGATCAGCTGATACATTTATGCCAAAATGGAAATAAAGTAATAAGAAATTTTATTTAACTTTAGTATGAGGCAGCTGTTTTCAACTTGTAGTGAGTAACAAAACATTTGGGATTGCTAAATAAGCTTTTTTTCTTTTCGTTATTGCTTATTAATTTTAGTTTAGAATGCTTTAATCATGTGCTCTATTTGTTTAATTTACTGATATTTTTACCTTTGACAGGGAAGTTGTTGGTGTTTATCCCATCTGTAAGTGATGATAAGGCGAAGTTAGCTAGAAGATGGAAGAATATTGGATATCTTATAGTCTAAGAGCTGGAAGATATTTGAGGCAAGCTGAATACTTTTCATATACCTCTCCTATAATACCATACCACAACACTGCAGACCGCTGGGAAGTAGTGGAGCTACAACAACCCTCATGTCTCCAAAGTTATACATTGCCTTTTGAAAAAAATGTCCTTGAGGCAGGCTGAATTTTTTATACCTTTAAATTGAAAATGTCAAGAGTAAAAAAATAAATAAGTTTATTTAGACGGGCCTTTAACTTTGCCAGATGATTGCAAACATGAAGCTATAGAGAAATATAAGCTTCTTACTTGCAAAACTGTTTCTTGCGGCGCGCCCACTATAAATGCTAATGCAATGTTGCTATCTTGCAGCAGTGCGTATGGAATGCTTTGCGTATGGAATACTGCAAGCAAAAAAAATTCCAAGTTTGGAGGTATAAGAGTTGATGAAGCTTCACAACTTTCCAGCCAGGTTTGCAGCTTTGTGTGTATTATAGGAGAAGTATATGACCCAAATTGGAATACATTTAAGGCCTCGTTCAGGGAGACGTGGCGCGTCAGGCATCGGGGTGCGCGGCGCGGGCGCCGGAAATATAAACAGAAGGGTACGTAGGTATAAAGCGTTCAAGAAGAAGCGTTATTGTACGCGTTTGTTTGATTTGTAGTGTCGCAAGTGGCGGATGAGGCGGAGAACGACGACGTGGCAGACACAGACACAGTGGCTCGTACCATAAACGTAGAAAACGCTGACGCCTCGCAGCCCGCCCTGCGCATCGCGCTACTTGACGCCCTGCATCTCTTGGCGGCCAACTGTCGGAACACATGCTATTAGTACTAATTTTATAGAGACATACTTTGACAAGGTAGCGGTAAACCGACCTTAAATTGACATTCTTCTGGAAATTCAACTCGGGACCTCTGTATTTCATTCATCATCATCAATTTTGATTATGTAATTCTCATACTAAGCATTAATTCATTATTATTTTCTGTATCACTATATTTTTGTAATTTACTTAGATTTTACGATGTTATTTAGACTGTTTATAGAGATATAATTCTTATCTTATCTCCATAATCATATCCTGTAAAAAAGCTCACAACAATGTTGGTAATTTACTTAGATTATAACAAAAAAACCGGCCAAGTGCGAGTCGGACTCGCACACCGAGGGTTCCGCCGTACAAACGTAGTGGTTTACAATTTATAAACTGCTGTATCTTTTGATCGCGTTAACTTAGAAGTTTGATTTTTTCACTGCTTAAAGGGACAATAGACTTAGGTATTTGGTATAAATTTCAATTTGATACCTTTATTCGTTCGTGAGAAATAAGGTAGTAAGTTTCATTTTATTAAAATATTTTTATTATATGATATAACTAAAAAAATTAGATTTTTGCAATTTTTCCTATATTTGCATTACATGACAATGCTTCATGCCAAATTTCAAGATTCTGAGTTTACGGGAAGTATCCTGTAGGTTTTGATTCCTTTGCGAGTGTCGGAAATTTGTTGAAAATATCGACATAATCAGCTGTATCTTTTGATTGGCTTGGCTTAGAAGTTTGATATTTTCACAGCTTAAAGGGACAATAGACCTGAGTATTTCATGTGAATTTCAGCTTGATACGTCCACGCGTTCTTGAGATAAATGGTCTTGACAGACAGACAGACGGACAACAAAGTGATCCTATTCCGTTTTTTCCTTTTGAGGTACGGAACCCTAAAAATGGAAGATACGGTACCCGAATAACGCGCGTGTGCCTACAAAACTGAGTCCAATGGACCGACTACGTCTCAGTCTCCAATAGGACAGTGAATCGTTTGTACATGCGTGGTACGTGCTATATTGTGAAAGAATAATTCATAAGAAAAATAGCGTTAAACATGCCTTCCTGTGCATATATATATACAGTGCACAAATCACTCAAGGCGCAATTACAACACACAAGGAATAACTTTTCACACGTAAGTATACCAAACAGTAATAATTATTTTCAAGAAGATTCCTATTAGAAAATACATATTATTCGGACGTTTTAAGTAAACAAAACAAAAAATACAAAACCTGTACAAGAGACTGACACGTTGAGCTGCATTGTTAGGTGAGCGAGAAAAAATTCAAGAGTCACGACTCTTGAATTTTTTCTCGCTCACCTCACGAGAGCGTCACGTTGAAAGTGATCACTCTATCTCGCTTTCTCGGTCGGCACCTTTAACGATGCTGTACGCGATTTTCATTGACAGTGTGAGTGATAGTTTGTAGTTGACGAGGCCTACTTTTTGATAGATGCGATTAGGAGGGGAGGATGATATACATCTTCCTTTTTGCTTTAATCTAAGGTACCTACCTAATTTATAAGTTTAAGACTTTGCTTTGGAGTTTCTCCCGAGTTCTTGTTGTAAAAACACGTGTTGAGAGACTCCATTTTTAACCTCAATCTACCGTACAATTGTTTGTTACTCTAAGTGCATTTTTACTTGACATTGGCGAAATACGTTATATATCGCGAACGCCATTTATTTAAAGAAAGAAGAAGAAGACTTTGCTTATTTTGATGATGTACGGCAGGTCACTTTTGCGGACGAAATTTATTTATTACTGAAATTGTAAAGGCTCAGAGTATCTTCATAAATTACACTGACTCATCCAGTCTGCGATAAACTTGCACTTCTAATGCTCTTTCAAAATTATGGACATAATAAATCGTTGTATTAAAGTTTGAGTATATTCTCAGATTTAAAACTTTTTGGAAAATTCGTGTACATTTTATTAAAATATTTCAAAATATTAAGTTTTTTTTTTAATTATATCAATATTTTTGTAGTGAACTTATACCTACGGATTTTTTCTAGATTAAGTGTGGATCAAGTGCGTATTAATTAAAATGATTGGTACAATATTCAATTTAAAGGAAAAAAATTCTAACGGAATAAAATTAGAAGTAACTCTAATAAGTATATAAAAATTTCGTGTCACGGTGTTTGTGGTCAAACCCCTTCCAAACGTCTCGACCAATTTTTATCATTTTTTTGTGTACCTGGTAGTATATTTGATAGGTATGAAAATAGGTCGTAAAAATATTAAAGCTAAAAAGAAAAAATATATATACGACAGAGCATCGTTTTCTGTGTCAGCAAAATGTACTCGTATAAACCATTGTCGATTTGCTTATGCTAGATTTTCTTCGCAATAATAAAAAATTAAACACGTTTTTTGTTTTGGATGTCGCACACGTTATATATAACAGAATACTCTTAATAATCCTTTCCAGACCTTTGAAACAAGAGCAAAGACTATAAACAATGTCAATGTACATGAATTTTCTATTTTTAAACATAACCTAAAATTTGATTTCGCGAAACTTGTGAATGATCAGTTCATAAATACCTTAACTCTAGTAAATTAATAATTCTTTTGTACTTCTTTTGTAATTTTACATTTTTAGGCCCTGCAGAATGGTCTATAATAGCTCAAAAATCTAATTTATTGCCCAGAACTCGTAAAACGCGCGAACTGCAATATTAAAATCAATCAAAGTTGACTTATTTACTTGGTTGTGACCTCAGTTGTGACAGTTGTGAAACAATCACAGAGCGTTCCCGTCTCAAGTAAACTTTCCAACAATATTAAATTTTTATTTGTATTATTTGCAAAAAATATACATTACTTAAAATAAAGCGAAATATGATTTTTTAACCTACCCCCTGTTAGGATGATTACAATTTTTTATGTTTTTTTAATGTTGTCAAATACCCTTTTATTTATTTCCCTAAAATATATTCCACAATATATACTAAAGTATTATCGAAGCTCATTTTAGATAATTAAAGCAAATAGCTAAATAATCAACTAGAACTTCTTAAAAACTGAATTCGTCGTGGAAATATTTGCGACCGCGCACTTGGTTGCTTAACTTTCGTGATCGACGACTCAAAAGTTGATAGAAACCTTATATTTTTATGTCATACATGCATGTTTAATTTAGTTGCAATAAGTTAAAGCATACTCGAGTTATCGTGCTAACGCACAGATACACACACACAGACATAATTCCAAAAACGGTGTTTTTGGACTCAGCGAGGTACAAAACGTGTAAATCCGTCAATTGGTCGGAGGTCGAATTTTTGACGATTACAACACTTCCTCTATACTACACGTATACGAGAAAGTAAAAATAGAAAATCGTAAATAATATTTTGTTATATTTGGGTGAGTTCTAGAAGAAATATTAGGGCCTTGGTAAACAAACAGGATATAGTTAATCCGATTTGAAAAAAAAAGGGTACGGTTTACTTTGGGAATACATATGTAGCCTTAATGCTGTTTGCTCTACTTACTTTCCTTAAAAGAAAATTCTTACGTTTTCGCTAATCTGAAATGAGAATCACACGCCATATCGAGAAACAACGAATACGGAGACAAATTATACACGAGAAATCTAAAATCAAATTTAAATGTGAATTTGTAGTAAGGTAGATTTAGCTATCAGATTTGAAATCAAAATGTTTCAACATTATTGAAGTAATAAATCTGAATAAAAGTTCTTTTATATTGTGCTTGAAGTATCACTGTCTTGTATTGTTAATTCTTTCTCTTTTTTCTATAGTACTAAATTTGGGAACGATGCAATACGCAATATGTCACCGTATTGCTTTTAGTTTTGGTACAGTTTTATGGTTTTTTATTAGTTTTAAGTTAGTTTAAAAAAAACTGACCTGAGGTAGGTATACATCGTAAGCTTTCATTTCAGTTTTTGCGACCAGGCCAGTCGTCATTCGTTCCATAAACTTTAAAATGCTCCCGAGACGCCAAGCTGCTTTTGGAGCCAATATCTGGCACTTAATCTCAGTTTACAAGATTAGAGATTCAAGCAGCCATCTGTCCATAATGAACTACATTAGCATCTAGGTAACCGTATTCTTGCGAAAACCCTCTTCCAATTTATTTCGTAGCTTCAGAAATTTTACTCCCAATCTCAATAACGGATTTGTTTTATTTTTAAAAGCAGATCTGCTACATCCCAAATTTGTAGGAATGTTTTCATTATTATTATGTTTAATAGGTAATAATACATGTCGTATATTCATGTATGCAATTTCATTAGCACTCCTCTCAGCATGTTTCTTGGACAGAAAGATTGAAAGAGATTTCGTGCAGATATAACCCATACCTTGCGTACAATTTGTATTTTAGTTTTCGCGTATGTGTAATTCTCGTGTACACAAACCATTAAATAAATAAGTAATAGGTATGTGTCAGTATTCGTGTAGCTAATGAAATTAAAATAGTTATGACCAAAAATAGCACAAAAGATAACAAATGTTGTTACGTATGGGGAAACATACAATAAACGTTTCCGTAATAGTTTAATAGCTTAAGCGAACGTTTATTTTAAGGACGATAAAACTATCCAATTCAATTTTAGTGGCCTCTTGCCATTATGAGAAAAATTCGTTCACATTTCAGGAACTCGAAACCACAATTGACCTAAATTGCGGGCAAAAGTTATTTAGTAGAAGTAATAATTTTCACACGTCCCCTTTCTTATAACAAAATATTTTGCGGACGGCAAGTATTTTTTTTGTTTTAAGCGAGATGTGGTTGAAGGATAACAGTCATTGAGAGCCACATTATGAAGCTTCTCACGTTACGAAAATAACTAAGTGTAATAAATTTGCTTCGTTCCAAAACGGCTTTTTGGTATTATAGCCTTTCCAGACATAACCTATTAGACATTTTTATTACTTTAATGCATTACAAGTGAAATAGATTACGTAAAGTGTTCGGGAAATTATTTTCGCTGGATAATATTTCAACACAAGTAACCACTGTCGAATAAGTAAACTTTTTCGTAGTTGTAAGTAGGACCCTTTATACACTGACTTAAGTAACGCGATTTCTGAACGCGTGCTTGTGCAATAAAATGTTTTTAGCGAGTGCATCGCGAATGTATTGCGTTTGCATGTCTGTTAAAAGTCGCAGTATGTAAAGGGCCTAATGCTTCCAAAGTTCTCGGGTTTTTGCTATACCCCATGTAACCCATGTTGCATTAAGCGAATGACATTTTCCAGGACATGGTGACCTTATTTCTTCAAATATTACATGCAACACACGAAATATTTATCAATCGCTTAATTCAATAGTCGCTTGCATGCAGAAGTTCCAAAATGCGGCGCCCTTGACTTAATTGAACTAAATAGCATTAGGAACTTAAGTTTCAAAGTTCTTGCAACCCTATCCATAAAAATGTTAATTCAATATTTTCAATAAAAAAATAAGTACCTACTTAATAACCCCTTACAATTTTACTTGTTTTATCTTCAAAGTAGCACATTTTATAGCGTATTAAAATTAAAACATATTAATATTTATTTGAAAGTACATACATTCTTTGTATAAATAGTACCTAATTTATCTTCTATACTAAGCCTACCTATTCGTGTTATTATTAGTTTTAAGCAATAAGCGTATTATAAGTTTTAAGCAATTAAATTCTTAACATTTATGCTCTAAAGCAGTACCTATTGAGTTATTAGGCACAATAATTTATGAGTAGACCTGTTATGAGCACTAAGCCACAATTAACATGAGCCGGCATTAACATTCAGACCGTTGTTCAAATATCAAGATTAACAAATAAATATGACTAATGAACTTGGTTTCAAGTCCAACTAGTTTTTGTAGGATAAGCCGCTTTCCACTATACCAACAATAACACAACCAATTAGTAATAAATTTAGCATCATAGTTGAATTCCAAACTGGGTTTGGTCGGGAAAGGATATGAAATGAAACGAAGATAAGTGCCAATTATTATATCTGTGCTAATTAATGCATAGATATGCTCAGGAAAATGAATTTCAAGGAAAATCCAAAAAAATAAAAAATAAATGGTGAATCAACATAAATTACGGTTACAATAGGGTATAATAAAGTTACGTCAAACATAGTTCCAGTAGTGACAACAATAGTACATTTACTAACTGGGGCGGGGGCGGTAAAACAAAGAATGTCTGAAATCGCAAGTCGATTATTATGCAAGGCTTCTTTACCACCAGAGGTAAGTACAAAATTTCTATTTCACCGCGTGACCAGGAAGTGGGATGTCAGGGGGTGATGTAAAGTTTTGAAGAGGTTGAACCCCTCCATGACCTTTTAGCAAAAGAAAAAGGTAGCTTATGTCTTGATGTACCAAAATTCATCAACATCGGAGGCGTGACTCTGTTTGAACTTCCATACGACTTTTCATCCCCCCCACTGATCAAAATTTCGAAAACGCTAGAACAAGGAGCTTCGCTAGAACAACTGTTCACTTATTTCTTAACAAGTGTTCAAATTCAAAATTTCATGGACAAACAATGACGAGCGGTCCAACAGTGGGCGTCTCTCGGCTGAAATGATGAATGACGACTTCCACACAAAATTTTATTACTTATTAAAACAAAAAAATTAAAATCGGTTTAGTGGTATCAAACAGATAGATAGAGTTACTTTCGCATTTATACCATTAGTTAGGATAAACTAGGGATAAACTGTCTTAAATTTTTGATTGAATATCCTCCCCTTTTCCTCATTCTCTGGTTTACAGAGTAACATTTATATTTTATAAATATAAAATTATACAGGAGATGAAGAATTACCTTTGTGTAGTAGAGGAATGATTCTTTTTATATGTGTTCAATGTAAGAAAAAAAAAATTGAAATAAAAAAACCGCCTTCAAAACCCGTTTTTAGTTTTGAAGGCGGTTTTTTTTAAATTAAAAATTATTTATTTTTTGCTTTTTAGTGTTTTAAGTAGGTACCTATATAAAATTTTCAGGAAACTATCTCGAGATCTTTTACACATAAGTGATAAGATTACGATATCATCAATGTCAATCAAATATTCATTATAAGGGATAAGTCAAAAACTACTCGTCAGATGTCGATAAAATTCAACGTTCCAGTATTATCGTAATCTATAAACCATCGTATTTACCCCACTGAAGGCCTTTGTGTTTTATGTGGTGGCGACGATTGCAATATCTTTTTTAGCATATCTATTTAATAAGTTTTTATGTAAGGGCCAAATAAAGATCTTGGAACTGAATCTACGTAGGTAATATTATTACCCTAACGTGATTGCGCGTGATTATGATTACTATTGCGATAAAAGCCGGAACCAACGCCTTAACTAGCCTTCCGAATTATTCGATATCGTTACTAACTACAGAGTTAAGGCACTTATTTATTTTACTACTAAATAGCGGATTGCGTATTTATAATTTTGGTTTGCACCAGCCAGACAATAGGATTTGTATTTGGCACCGCAAAGTACAGGTATTGAGGTATTCAGGTTGTCCACTTTTCGAAAACCTTTTTTACCGACTTCAAAATAGGACAGGTTTTCAAATCGTATTCGCAAGATCCACATACGTTTAAATAATATAATTCCTAATTATTTACGCATTAAACCAAACAAAAGTATATTATGAACTTTTTTACTTTCTCGCATACGTAGTATAGAGGAAATCTTGTAATCGTAAAAAAATTCGACCTCGAGGTTTTGAAAGATTTACACGTTTTGGACCTCCCAGAGGCAAAAATATTTTTTTTTGGAACTATAACTCGAGTATGCTTTAACTTATTAGAAGAAAATTTTATAGAACTTAGATTTTGTCTACTAACTCTTCTCGAATATTACAAAATCAACCTAAATTTTGATTAAAATTTATTTGAAACATTCCTAGTTCTGAGGTGGCACCTTAATTTAAATATTTAGGTTAAGGTGCCACTTTTATATTCATATTACTTTTGAAGTATTCCACTACAAAATCCAAAATCGGTCTTACAAAATTTTCTCAACCACTACTAAATAGCTGAATACAGTTAATAAAAAATGGCACCTATATCTAAACACACATTAAATTTCAAACATTTTAAATCATATCAAATAAAATAAGGAACAAAATTCGATGTTTTAATTGCAAACTGTCCCGTTGTCCCGTTGTTGCCAACAAAATGGCAATCTAAAGACACATGAAACTTATACCCTTAGCTTATACCAAATTAAATACAAAAGTCAAAGTCATGTTGACTGTTTTCTTTGACTCTCGCAGTGTTGTGCACTCATAATTCTTGCCAGAAGGTCAAACGATAAATAAAGAATATTAACTAAAGCGTTATGCGGAGTTTAAAAAGGCAAATTCGACGAAAAAGGCCAGATTGATATTGTGGAAAGAAAATTCTTGGGTTTTACACCACCATAATGCGCATTCGCACAACGCCATCATTGTGAACGAATTTTTGACCAAATATCAACAAATACCCGTTTTTAATCGGTAGAAGACACAGATTTAATAATACAAGGAGATAGGCCAAGCCGGCGTTTAACTTGTGACAAGTGTATGCCCAGTGGGCATACATTACCGCCATTTCGCCGTCCGCGTCACTCGGACTTCCTATGAACTCAGCGATTTGAGCGATCTCCTTTGCGGCTTTGCTTAACTTTCATTGATTCGCAGTCCTTTGACGCGCGCAATGAATAGTGTATATTACGGCATGCTCAACTAGAACCATGTTATGTAGTACGGCCGGTGATTGCGACACTCGGTCTTCCTATGAACTCGGCGATTCGCCCGAACTCCTTAGATTGATATATCAGTGGTAGAAGACATAAAGAAGAATTTGCTTTGAAAAAATGTTTTGATGATTGGATTATTCGTTGGCGTTAGTGTATCGTTTCTGAAGCAGCATAGTTTGAAGGTGATAAAATAAATTTGGATGAATCACTAACATTTTGAGTATTATTGATCTTTTCCCGGTACTTTCTTGACAGAGTAGTTTAATGAAATATCAGTAACACTAATAAAGCAAATTACCATTCTATTTAACTATTCACTTAGGTATTTAGTTGTTTTTTACCGATTTATCCCACCATATAGGTTCCATTGTATAACAGTCGTCGAAAATCTGGCACAAGCGGCATTGTAACCTAAAATCCCTTTGCAAAAAAGGTTTACGTCTCAAAAAGGATTATGATTTATTGTAAAAGTTGTTAAGTTATGAATACACTTGGCGCTTGTGTTTAATATAAATAAATCGATTATTCGGCGCGCCGTCACCTAAATTACGATTTGATTTTGTGAAGCGAAAGTGGTGATAATTTGATACACAAGCATCCGCGTTGGCGTTCGATTATGATTAATTACTGAAATAAAAGTATTATGGTGTTTATGACGCTGATAATGTTTCTTCTTCTTCTTCTTTTAAATGAATGGCGATCACGACACATAAAGATTATGCATTGCGCCAATATCAAGTGAAAATGTACTTCAGTAACCGACAATTGTACGGTTGATTGAGTTTAAAATGGAGTCTCTCAACACGTGTTTTTGCAACAAGAACTCGGGAGAAACTCCGTTGATAATGTTATAGTTGGTATTCATCACCTCTTCGCCATCATGAAGATTGAAACTATACATTTTTTTATTAAACATTCCCTGGATCTTTTTTTATATACCACTAGATGACAAACAAACTGACGGCCCAGTTTGTGGTAAGTGGATACAATCGCCTATAAACACCTGCAAGTACAAGGAACAAATCACTTGGTATTGCGTTGTCACCCTGAGACCTAAGATGAAATGCCTTCAATGCCCGGTAATTACACTGCCTACCTTTCCCTTCAATCCCAAACTGCTTAACGGCAGAAATGAGAAACATGGTGGTTACCTACCTAGACGACCCTACGTATGGGTCTACCACCTAGACATCATTAAAACGCGCCAAAATCACCTTATTTTAATTTCTTTAAGCTTTGCTTTTCGCTGTTCTGCTTTCGAAACCGATGACAGTTTGAAAAAAAAATTGTAACAGTTAGAACAAACAAATATTTGAAGTTTTAGAACACTAACGAAGATTTATAATTATACTTAGAAACAATCATCTTCGGAATATTTACAAATGGTTTTAGTTTATATCCTTCTATTGGATAAGGGACCTTAATCTCTGATAATTGTAGGTAACCAAATGGATTGTTTAATTAACTAATGTGTAGCTATTTAGGGTCCATCACATTTTTGGATCAAAATAATATTATACGATGCGGTATTGCACAGTAAATAATGAGTAAAATGTTTTTCTTTGTAGTTTTCGTTTTATTTAAGATAAAATGCCGAGTGGACAATCATCTAGGTTAGATGATTGTCCACTCGGCATTTTATATGAATGCAATTTTACGAACTAATACCACATCTATTCAATGTCGAGTAATGCATAAAAATTATCGAATCTAAATTAAAAAAGGGTCATATACTTAATACTGAGTCTAATTATAGAGATATAGTACGTACTGTACTGATAAATAAGACCGAATCGTATTGTTCATAAGGAGAGTCTAAAAAAGAAATTAACACAAAAATAAATTAAACGGTACTCGAAAGAGATATTATTAAAAGAGGAAAGTAATTACCTACGTAGGTGGTGAACTAAATGAAAATTCATAGTATGTATAATAGATGATTGGATTTCGCCGTTATCGACTATTCCTAACACAAGTTCTAGATAAATGAATGTATCATCTAGTTTGAGTTCAGAAATATGGGCTATATAATGGGTGTGACCGTGAAAATATAAGTATTGAACCAGTCAACCAGAAAGCTACGACGTGTGCAAAGGCTGGACAAAAAGTGCGAAGAAAATACAATGACACTTTTTAAAGCATTTTATCGCGCCGTACCTCTCGATATCCCTTTCGAGAATTTATGTAGCTAACGCTTTTCAAGGCGAACACTATTTTGTTTACTTATTCAGGTGCTTGACAGGTTACCGTGACTTAGATGGTCTGAACTATTTTTAACCCTGACGCAAGAAGACAGATTAAGGTAACGTATATGTATCTGTATATGGGATCGTAGCACCCAAACGGTTGGATTTTGATTAAGTTTTGAGTTTTTCTTTGAAAGGGTTGGCAGACATGCATACGGCCTGCCTAATAAGCAGTAACCCGTAGCCTTTAAAATATGCTTGCAGCACTGACGTGACACTCGTGCGCTGCCAACCCTAATCCTCTTCCCTACCCTGTGGAGCTCTGGAAACCATACTCACCAACAGAAACACACCACAAAAATGTATGGAGTTTTATTTGACTTGGTCTTCTATAAAGTATTACCCCAGTTTGAGCGCTCCAAATCCGAGTGGCGACTCCGCTCTGCCCTTAAATCTAATTAATCATCATCATCATCATAACTGCCTTTATAATTCGACCCACTGCTGGGACACAAGACCTCTCCTTGTCATTGAAGTAGGTTAAAGCAAGGTTGCTTAATGCGGATTGCTGGACGGAGTTTATGGTGATCAATACCCCTTTGCTGATCCATTAGTCGCCTTTTACGACGCCCATTGGATGATATGAGGTGACACTATTCTACTCTGCCGGCATCACATGGCTTAATTGATAAAAGGATCTAAGCTGTTTCTATCTAAAGGATCGGATCAGAAATAAGATGATCCAGAAAATAGAGTAACTGGATTAAACACAGCCCTACTAAGGATTAGTCAGCTGAAGTGGCAATGAGCTGGTCACGTTTATGATATATGCCGCAGAACAGAGAACCGCTGGAGTTGAAAAGTATTACTACTAGGCAGAGAGAGAGAGACTACGAGATTCTGAGTACATAATTGTTTTCTTATTAACATGCATACATACATAAAATCACGCTCGTAACCTCGATCCGGCACGCGCACTGTAAATCCATGGAACCCTGGGGTCTTCGGTTCATCTTCGTATACGAAAAATAACTACGTAAAAATAAAAACAATTAATGCTTTATTTATCACATAATAACTAATTAAGTCACAGGCATGCTTTTTTTTCGCACAATAATTAATACATAGCAAGGGCGAGTCTTTATTTCAGGAACCTGGGTTCCACCCGCAAATCGAGGAAAGATGCCAATTATACAGCACTTCGTGTGCGAAAGTATGTGTGTGTAGTCAATTTAGTACAATTGACTTACATTATTTTCGTGTTTTATTTAATAACTTAATTAATTTATTAACAAAAATGGTGCAAGGAAGTACAAATGTCGTCTGAGGAAGACAGTATGGTGGTTTGCTTTGTTGCCTAAACCTTATGTGATTTTCGTCTTACGATTTTATAATTAAGATCAGCTGAGAACAGAATGCTTTCAGAGTATAACATGAAGAATATAAACACGTCTAATAAACAGTATTTGACAATCTTGATAAAGATTATGTCATCAAAAACATAAAGTGAAATAAGAGCTAAGTTTAATATTGAATAATGCGTCGTTCTTGAGGTTAAAAGTGATTCAAGATCAAGAGTTGACTCGGCCATTTATTACGTACTGGTTATATTATATTTGCAAGTTAGTGTACTTCCTGTTTGTACAGGAGTTATGAGATTAGGTTGATATATATTAATTGATTGTTGATAAAAAAGCTCTAGCCAAGTCAAGTCTCGAGCTTGAATTACATCCCGAGTTGACACAGAACTTGGCAGAACTGACAAAAGAATCGTGATCTTCAATCTTCATGGGTAGATCTCGATTATTTTGTCGGTGAATTCGAGAAGTACCCATTATTTAATATTGAACTTTGCTTTTAATTCACATTTATGTTTTTAATGGAATATCATTACTTTTTGTAAATAAATAATAATAATTAATCTTTAAGCATATTTCACCTAACACGTAGTAACTATTATCTAATCTGTGACCTAACTCTCAATACTTTAATTTTTTTATTACTTTGTTGATACTAATTATCAATAATTTAGAGTTTTTTTTCCTTTGTATGTGTATAATAGTCTACCTTGGTACCCAATATCAAGTTTCTAGGTCATCTAGAAGTTTATGGTTTTTATGAATGAGTCAGTCAGTCATAGAAATGATGGTTTTTAAACGTTAATATATCAATAACCATTTGAGCTAAATTAATGAAATTTTAATTACTTTATAAGCACGGGAGTTTTAGTAAATATGCTAAATTTCACGTACGTAGATTACTTAGTTAATGAGTTGTTAAATTACCAAAAGTAGGTAGCTCGAAATGGTTCGTTTAATATTACACAAGACGCGTTGCCAATTCCTTTTTTTAATTTGGCTGGACACACTGCCGCGTGTCTAGATCTATATGTAGAAACTTAATACGTTTTATCAATAACAAATTTCCGGAGAATCCAAATAAGTGGCGCAATTAGAATTTCTCTTGTATAAGTCTGTCAATACGGGCTATTTGGTAACGACTACAATTCACAGAATTAAACTTAATTTGCTCGCAAAGCTCTGGGTACAAATCAAGCTAATAAGGATGAAGCTGTTCTTATTTTTAGGATAAAAGTGACATGGATAAATAATGTAATTTTATACTATAAGTACATAGGGCACTGTCGTGGTGGAGTGCTCAGTAACTGCACCTACGCATCTTGCAGTCCGGATTCTAATCCTGGAAGGGACAGAAGATTGTGTGACTAACATGAACTTATGAATATTTGTTCATCAGGCATGTACTTACGTTTACTTATTATTGTTATTTTTTTTTTAAATACGTAATTTACCATTTGTATCCTTGTCCGTTATAAAGCAGCTAAAACTCGAGTTCTGAACGGTAGGTAGGTACCTAAGTACTTAATTTGTGGCAAGATAATAGTGGAAGCATGCAAATAAGTATTTTTTCATAGTTAATGGTAGTAGGGATCAGGGGCGGTCTCATAGTAAAGGCATTTAAGCACTGCCTACCTCAATATATTACTCATACACTACTATAGATTATACGTCCTTCCTACCAAATATATAATCCTATACAAAATAATGCAACCTATAGGCTTCGGGCGACCTGCGTATAACGTATACATACCTACACCTACGTGCCAATATGCACGGTAAGCACCTAGTTTCATCTGCTTGTAAAAATCACACACACTACAATATTTTTTACTTGTTCAGAAACACACAACGATTGACAGTATTAAACGACAAGATTGAAATATTATAACTTGCTGGTATTATAACTAGGAAACTGACATTCTTAATTTAGCCGTATTAAGTAGGCTGACCTACTCGACCTACTGTGATTATCAATTTGATATTGTTTAGGATGCCGATTAATTTATAGGATTATTTTAAAATACTTTCATCAGTAAATAATGAATTACGAAATTTAAATAACCTTTCGTCGCATAAAATACTAGGAATAGATTTTATTAAATAAAAGTATTCGCAAGATTATTCTCCAGTACTCCCTAGGTGGCGCTACGTACGCTAGTGTCTGCTCAGACCAAGAGTGTCTGTGAATAAGGAACAAAGCAAGTATTTTTAATCTTAATATTTACTTAAGATCTTTTTAACTTATTTGAATTTTAAAATTCTTTTTATATATTGTTATTTCACTTCACTGTTATAAAACACACCTTGACGTGATTAACTTATAAAAGTAAGGAAATAGTTTTAAACGGAATGAATACGCCAGCGCCAGCTGCGCCAGCCATTTTTTATAATCCAAATGTTTATGACTGTCATGTCACTCACGCGCGCGAATGTTGAATACTTTTTTATTGCAAATCTTATTTTTTAACAATATTTATCTACTTAAAATATTTGTTTTTATAGTGTTGTGTTGTGCATTTACGACGATAGAAAAATTGCAGTGTTCCCAATGTTCTGATAACTCTATTTGCTTAGAAATACTGCGTAAGAAACCCAGATTTCATAGGTAAGATTTTTTTTATATAAAGATAGGTAGTTATTTTTGTTTATTTACAAATAACTATGAAACTATTACACATTCATCGAATTGACCCATCCTGGGTTCGCCATTCGCAAAAAGAACCTGAAATACCTATAATGTTGTAAGTACATAATTGTTTTTAAGATTTTATTTTCTACTAGCGGCCGCCTGCGAGTTCGTCCGCCATGCATGCTCTATCTATTAAGTACCTATTGAAAATTACATTAACATCTGTTGCGTAGAAAAGCTATAGGTAAGCGTAGGTAGGTAGGGTCATTACGCCTGTTATCGTCCACTTAGTGGAGTTATCAACTTTGAAAATAAAATTAAAATATTTCTTTATTATAATTTTATAAAATAACTACTGAAATGAATTCCTATATTAGTCTATTTATAATTAATGCGAACGTGTTAGTGGTGACAGTCATGTTGTTTTTAATATTTTAAAATAAGTAATAAAATGCCAATATTACCAGTTTCCGACCGCAAAGTTCAGTTTTCGTCCACCAGTTGTCCTATTTTCGACCGCATCAATTGAGTATGAATTTCATGAATAAAAACATGTTTTAAAATGAAATTGTTAATCAAGATAATAACTGTAGTCTAAAAATCAGTCTTCGTTACCAAAAGTTGTTAATAATAGGTTGGGGAAAAAGTTTCTTCGCATTTTTTAAGAAAATTCAAAACATTTTTTAATATAGTTTATTTACATTTAACTAAAGTATATAGGTACCATTTTGTTCGATAACTTTTTGCCATCTTGTAGGTAGGGACATGATCCCATTGCTATAGAAATTTTGGGACTTCTGGTCAAAATACCGCGACAAGTGGTTTTGGCAGTCCTCTCGTGATGTTAACCTGACACTGCCTAAAGAATTCTGAAGAGACCGAAACAGGTGGAAATCTGAAGGTGCAAGGTCAGGACTATACGGCGGATGCATTAACATCTCCCAGCCAAACTCTCTTAATTTTTGCTGAGTGGCTAAAGATGTGTGAGGTCTAGCGTTATCATGATGAAAAACCACACCCCTTCTGTTGATTAATTCCGGCCGCTTTCTCTCAACTTCTTTCTTGAATCTCATCAGTTGTTCGCAGTAGAGTTCAGAATCGATGGTCCTGCCTGGTGGTAACAGCTCATAATGAATAATGCCCTTCCAATCCCACCACACACACAGCATCACCTTGTTGCGAGTTAACCCGGGTTTCGCCACAGTCTGTGAAGCCTGACCGGCCTTTGACCACGACCTTTTTCGCACGTTCTTGTCGTACGTGATCCACTTTTCATCACCAGTTATCAGCTTCTTCAAAAATGGTTCGGTTTCATTACGTCGTAATAAAGAATCACAAATGAGTACACGGTTCATTAGGTTTCTTTCAGTGAGCTCGTGAGGTACCCAATGTCGAGCTTTTTTGTGTACCCAGTTTTTTTTCAAATGCGCCAAAACTGTTTTGTGGTCAATTCCCAGTTCTTCAGCTACGTCGTAACTACTGACATGCCGATCTTGCTCCACTTTTTCAAAAATGGCATCCATTTTATCTGTAATAGGGCGACCAGAGCGACGTGCATCTTTGACATCAAAATTTCCGAATTGAACACGCTTAAACCAAATTTGTGCTACTCTCACAGACACTGCACTAGGTCCATAAACATCGCAAATTTTTTTCGCAGCTTGCGTTGCATTTTTACCTTTTTTGTAGTAAAATTTTAAAATGTATCGAATTCCTTCATTAGATTCACTCATCTTGGCGGTACGATAAACAAATGAAAATCACACATTTTCCTAATTTGAATTTGGAATTATGTTCTTTAAAATTTAAAATTTCAATTATACCAAAACCAGCCAGATACAAATAGTATAGCCAAAGAGATTTTATTACAAGTTTATAAATACTATAATGCGAAAAGACTTTTTCCCCAACCTAATAGTTATCTAATTAAAAAAAATACAAGCGATCAGAATTAGTTTTCGTATTAATTAGGCATTTCTCTTAATTTAAATTTTGTTTTTATATCTTTACTCACACACTCACATTATATGAATCTCATAATACAGACAAATCAATTAATATTTATAAAACTCATAAAAAGACAACGAATAATATAAAAAGACATAGTCTTATTCAACATAAATATCATAATTTTCTACATCACAATCACGACATTTCTATAGAACATATTTTTAAAATAAATTAATAATAATATGTAATAATTTTTGCTTTTACAAACGCGTAAATATTTTTTAAAACTAGAAAAAATACACTGAAAAAGATTGACCTTCTAAGATCCGAACGAAATATTACCGTATATAGAGTAGAGGTAGGGCACAACAGACTAGCCGCTAGAATTTGCAGCCCAATTTCAGGCTACAAATGCTAGGTAGTACCTACCTCCCCATTACAAAAGACCACAGTCAAAAAAAATTTTTTGTGATGTTGTATTTCTGTTGGTAAGTAAGGTCGCTAGAGCTCCACGGGGAAGGGATAAGGGTTGCCAGCGCGCGAGTGTCAGATCACTGTTGCAAGCATCTAAGGCTACAGTTGCTGCTTACCACCAGGCAGGACGTATGCTTGTCTGCCAACCATTTACCATAAAAAATAACACCAATCACTATTCAAATAATGAGGTCATTACTATTATCCATCATAATATTACAAATTTAAAGAAAACTGGCCGAAAACAACCCGTTAGTCCGTTTTGCCTTTTTAAACCCTAAAACATGATGTTAAACTTGCATATTTTTTCATTCATCATCATCATATCAGCCGAGAGACTTTAGGACATAGGCCTCCCCCAAGGATCTCCTAACCGGTTGGTCCTGCGCTGACCGCATCCAGCAGCTTCCCGCGACCTTTACTAGATTATCAGTCCACCTTGTGGGGGCCTACCAAAGCTGCGTTTCCCAGTACGTGGTTGCCAGTCGAGGACTTTTCCTTCCACCCCAATGGCCGTCAGTCCTCCTTGCAATGTGACCTGCCCACTGCCACTTAAGGTTCGCAATTCTTTGGGCTATGTCGGTGACCTTGGTTCTCCTGCGGATCTCATCATTTCTGATATGATCACGCAGAGAAACTCCGAGCATAGCTCTCTCCATTGCTCTTTGGGTGACCTTGAGCCTTCTTATCAGACCCATTGTAAGACATTGTAAGGCCCATTCATTCAACTGTTTGAATATTATTTGAAAAAATAGTATTGTAAAATTTTATTACACTATCATAAAATAATCACTTTAATTTATTCTAAAATAACAAAGTATGTCGAAAACTGGAATTTTTAACTTTATATCGAATTTTCGACCGCATGCCGTTGTTGCCATTTAAATGTCTTACATTTATACTTAAGTAAATCTAATAAGCGGACTGAAATTGGCCGTCGTAATATATTTTTTCATTCAATTGTTTTGTTAATATTATTTCATTTAATAATGTTGTAACATTTGGTTGCAGGTATTATAAAATAATCACTTTTAGTTTTTTGTAACAGAGTATGTCGAAAACTGGGACGTATTGTACTTTATGCCCGATTTCCGACCGTAGGCCATTTCAACGTATTAGGTTTATATTTTATTAAAGCTAATAAGCGGACGAATATTGGCCATCGCCAATATTTGTACACATAAAGTTCATATTGCTAAATAAAATTTAGTTTACTTACATGCATTTTCGTATATCAGACAGAACCTAATTGACATGGGCGGGCCTGTTATAGACCACCCGGTCGAGATTAGGACTTTCTAATAAAAAGGGCGTACCCTTTCTCGTCCACTTCGTTTTATATATTAATTATTGTAAATTAGAATAATAAACTATTCGTCCACACTATATTTATAGCAAGCTATATGTATAAACAGTAAACAAACCAAGAAACACAATAGAACTATTTTTTATTTACTGCGTAAGTTCCGGCACGTCACTATTTTTTCTGCAATATTTGACACATTTTCACTCTTTCGCCGGGTACCATAAACTGCATAGCTTAATCCTAGTTAATGACCGCGTTCCAGTGCACTGTGTAGGCATGTACTTACTGTGAAGTTATTCAGGTCGTAGGGTCATTACGCCTGTTATCGTCCACTTAGTGGAGTTATCAACTTTGAAAATAAAATTAAAATATTTCTTTATTATAATTTTATAAAATAACTACTGAAATGAATTCCTATATTAGTCTATTTATCATTATTGCGAACGTGTTAGTGGTGACAGTCATGTTGTTTTTAATATTTTAAAATAAGTAATAAAATGCCAATATTACCAGTTTCCGACCGCAAAGTTCAGTTTTCGTCCACCAGTTGTCCTATTTTCGACCGCATCAATTGAGTATGGATTTCATGAATAAAAATATGTTTTAAAATGAAATTGTTAATCAAGGTAGGGCACAACAGACTAGCCGCTAGAATTTGCACCCCAAGTTCGGGCTGCAAATTCTAGGTAGTACCTACCTCCCCATTACAAAAGACCACAGTCAAAAAAAAAATTTTGTGGTGTTGTATTTCTGTTGATAAGTAAGGTCGCTAGGGCTCCACGGGGAAGGGATAAGGGTTGCCAGCGCGCGAGTGTCAGATCACTGTTGCAAGCAGCTAAGGCTACAGTTGCTGATTACCACCAGGCAGGACGTATGCTTGTCTGCCAACCATTTACCATAAAAATAACACCAATCACTATTCAAATAATGAGCTCATTACTATTATCCATCATCATCATTTCACCCGAAAGACGCCCACTGTTGGACATAGGCCTCCCCCAAGGATCTCCAAACCGGTCGGTCCTGCGCTGCCCGCATCCAGCGGCTTCCCGCGACCTTAACTAGATCGTCAGTCCACCTTGTGGACCTACCAACGCTGCGTTTCCCGGTACGTGGTCGCCACTCGAGGACCTTTCCGCCCCAACGGCCGTCAGTCCTCCTCGCAATGTGCCCTGCCCACTGCCACTTGAGGTTCGCAATTCTTTGGCCTATGTCGGTGACCTTGGTTCTCCTGTGGATCTCATCATTTCTGATATGATCACGCAGAGAAACTCCGAGCATAGCTCTCTCCATTGCCCTTTGGGTGACCTTGAGCCTTCTTATGAGGCCCATTGTAAGCGGCCACGTTTCGGTTCCGTAAGTCATCACTGGCAACACACACGAATTAAAGACTTTCGTCTTGAGACCATCATAATATTTCAAATTTAAAGAAAATTGGCCGAAAACAACCCGTTAGTCCATTTTGCCTTTTTAACCCCTAAAATATGATGTTAAACTTGCATATTTTTTCATTCATCATCATCATATCAGCCGAGAGACTTTAGGACATAGGCCTCCCCCAAGGATCTCCTAACCGGTCGGTCCTGCGCTGACCGCATCCAGCGGCTTCCCGCGACCTTTGCTAGATTATCAGTCCACCTTACCAAAGCTGCGTTTCCCAGTACGTGGTTGCCAGTCGAGGACTTTTCCTTCCACCCCAATGGCCGTCGGTCCTCCTCGCAATGTGCCCTGCCCAGTGCCACTTAAGGTTCGCAATTCTTTGGGCTATGTCGGTGACCTTGGTTCTCCTGTGGATCTCATCATTTCTGATATGATCACGCAGAGTAACTCCGAGCATAGCCCTCTCCATTGCCCTTTGGGTGACCTTGAGCCTTACAATGGGTCTGATAAGACCAATTGTAAGACATTGTAAGGCCCATTCATTCAACTGTTTGAATATTATTTGAAAAAATAATATTGTAAAATTTTATTACACTATCATAAAATAAACACTTTAATTTATTCTAAAATAACAAAGTATGTCGAAAACTGTGATTTTTTACTTTATGTCGAATTTTCGACCCGCATGCCATTTAAATGTCTTACATTAATTATACTTTATTAAATCTAATAAGCGGACTGAAATTGGCCGTCTTAAATATTTTTTCATTCAATTGTTTTAATATTATTTCATTTAATAATATTGTAACATTTGGTTGCAGGTATCATAAAATAATCACTTTTAGTTTGTTGTAACAGAGTATGTCGAAAACTGGGACGTATTGTACTTTATGCCCGATTTCCGACCATAGGCCATTTCAACGTATTAGGTTTATACTTTATTAAAGTTAATAAGCGGACGAAAATTGGCCATCGCAAATATTTGTACACATAAAGTTCATATTGCTAAATAAAATTTAGTTTACTTACATGCATTTTCGTATATCAGACAAAACCTAATTGACATGGGCGGGCCTGTTACAGACCACCCGGTCGAGATTAGGACTTTCTAATAAAAAGGGCGTACCCTTTCTCGTCCACTTCGTTTTATATATTAATTATTGTAAATTAGAATAATAAACTATTCGTCCACACTATATTTATAGCAAGCTATATGTATAAACAGTAAACAAACCAAGAAACACAATAGAACTATTTTTTATTTACTGCGTAAGTTCCGGCACGTCACTATTTTTTCTGCAATATTTGACATATTTTCACTCTTTCGCCGGGTACCATAAACTGCATAGCTTAATCCTAGTTAATGGCCGCGTTCCAGTGAACTGTGTAGGCATGTACTTACTGTGAAGTTATTCAGGTCGTAATACATAAATATTTTAAGGACCTATGTATAACCGTTTTGCTATTTTTTGGCGTTATATCAAGGAGGGCGGTTAAATGGACGAAAAGGGGAAGCGGTCGGCAAACAGGCGCAATGACCCTAATACATAAATATTTTAAGGACCTATGTATAACCGTTTTGCTATTTTTTGACGTTATATCAAGGACGGCGGTTAAATGGACGAAAAGGGGAAGCGGTCGGCAAACAGGCGCAATGACCCTACAGGACGCGGGTGCGACTTTATTTTATGCTATGTAAAGATTTCCGCGAAGCGTTTCAGATTGAGTTTTAGAGACTTCGATCTAAATGCCTACCTTATGTATAAATTAATGCACGCCACTGGTAGGGATATTGACGATTTAAAAGTACCCAGCAAAGTTCATTAAATAAATAACTTTTTATTTCATGGATTGATTTAATGCAATCGAAAAATCTAGTCGGGACTTTGACAATTGAAAAGTACCCAGCAAAATCAATTTAAATAAAGAACTTTTTATTAGATGGATTGATTTAATGCAATCGAAAAATCCCGAAATAAGTCAAAATTCTAACAAAATATTTGTGCAATAAAAAGTTATTACTGTTATTTAGTTAAGTGATGGTAATGACGCCGTCTTGGTGGAGTGGTCAGTATAGCTGCGTACACATCAAGCGGTCCGGGTTCGAGCCTTGGAAGCGGCAAATATTTGTGTGAAGAACACGAGTATTTGTTGACGAGTCATGGTTGTTTACATATTTATTTAAGTTTATTTATAAAATATCTATAAATAATATGTACATTAAAAAAAAATGTCCGTTATCTAGTATCCATAACACAAGTTCTTAATTATACTTACTATGGGCTAGATAATTGGTGTGAGCGTGGAAAAAAAATGATTAAGGAAATATGAGAAATCAGAAATGATAAACGCTTCCTCTAAAATGTATGGAATTCCGATAAATTCGTTAGTGCCGTATCGTTGCCGCTTGTAAGAGATAATGTTACAATTATCATTTCACATATTTCCGAAATAAACTCGAAATAGATTTCCCGAGAATTGTATTTATTTCCTGTAACAGTAACAATATATTATATATTTTCACGAACATAAATGTTTACGAGTCTACGATAAGATATTTTATTGTTTTGGAGTTACCGTACACCTGTGCGCAAAAAAAAGCCAGAAAAGGAAAACTTTTGTAATTTATGTACATACTAAAATACAAACTTGTCGGGTGGGGAGCAATCAGTGATCGTTTCTTTTTGCAGTATTTGTCATGTATAGAATTACCAGGTTCAAGTGTCGTAGGAAAGAGAATTTTAAAACCCCTTTTCAGTAGAAGTGCATTATTTTGTGCTACATGAATGTTAATATTATTTTAAAGTTCGAGAAGCTGTTTTTTACATTAAACTTATTAAAATCTTAAAATTACTTAAATTTTGTGTACCATGAACGTACTTCTCTAGGTAAATTGCACAATAATTGACTGGCTTCAAAACACACGAAGATCTTCGGCGTTCTTAAAAGAAAACCGGGTGACATTGTGTAGACCGTCTGCAGTCATAGGACATTATAGTCTGTAAAATTATATTACTTTGTATTGGTAGTAATTTTGGTCAAACTTAAGCATGTATTTAAAGCCCCCTTCTTGCGGGAGAAACCTTTGCTTTTATGATGAGCTTGCGTAGTGTTACGTTTCTGTCAATCACTAAGGTTTTCATTTCAGGACAGACTCGTCACCCACGCTTTGTAGGCGTCTACTAACCCATAAGGCCCTGATACCGTGTAAACCTTAAACGTAATGTCATCAAAAAACTTGGATGTTTTACCTGGAAAGGTGCACGCCCAGTTGATACTGAGTGGGATCAGGTTTTCAATCCTTGTTGAAAAAAATAATAATACTTTAAAAAACAAAAAAAAACGCGCTTTTGTATTAAATCGGACTAAAAACAGAAAAGTAACTTTTTAGTACAGAAATTAAATTATGAACGAAAAGTATAATTATTATTTATAGAAAAGCGTGGGGTACTCAGTAACATTAGTTCTTGAAAATATTCGATCGGTACAATTAAATTGAGCACCTCACGGTTTTCTCCAAATAATAATTATACTTTTCGTTCATCATTTAGTTTCTATACTAAAAAGTTATTTTTCACATTTTAGTCCGATTTAATACAAAATCGAGTTTTTTAGTTTTTTTTAAACTGTTATTTTATTATCCACTCTTATAACCACCGATGAAGGTACATTTATTATAAAAAAAAATCTTATCACAGCCAACTTAACATCGCAATCTAGTGACGTATAACTGAACTAACATTCCAAACGTTTTATTTATTAGTCCTGGCGATTCTAATCAGGATAATAGGATTTTGTTATCAAATTATTGTAATGTCATCGGTCTTTGATAAGTCTATAAAGTTTAAATGAAATCTGACCGTTTAAAGTGGGTCAAAATCGAACCCAAACTATTCAGTTACATACATACAAACAAACATACAGGTGAAACTAATATATGCGTGTTAAAAACAAACCTATTGAATTATTATTACTACCTTGTAGGCGATACTTTATTATTATCGCCAATTCTATCTCAGAGCATGAACCGTAAATCAGATGTACTTTCGGTAAAATTATTTTATACCCGTAGAGCCAACCTTACCTTTATTTCTCGGCAAGGATTTCATAATATTACAATTTACATTTGTTACAGTCTCCTGCCGTGTTAGCACCGTAATTTCTTTCAGATTTAGGAAAAGGAAAAATCGTTCTTAAATTTTGGAGGCTTCGCGAAACATAAGTAATTTTATTGCTTTATAATTTACATTATATTAGATAAGTATGTGTATTTTATATCTTTAACAAGGAAGCTTTTTGTCTTTATCTCCTGACGGTGAGATTATAATGCCGAAAGTAAAAACGTATTTCACCCTAAACCCTCATCCGCTGAGAGACAGCACACTTTAGTAAGATGAACAGAGAATCATTTAAGGTTAATTTTAGAAAGCACTTACTTTTTTACTTTCTCGTATACGTAGTATAGAGGAAGTTTTGTAATCGTAAAAGAAATCGACCTCAAAATTTTGACGGATTTACACGTTTTGGACCTCCCTGAGTCCAAAAAAATCGTTTTTTGGAACCAAGTCTGTGTGTGTGGGTCTGTGCGTTAGCACGATAACTCGAGTATGCTTTAACTTATTGCAACCAACTTTAACGTGCATGTATAACATCAAAATATAAAGTTTCTATCAACTTTTGAGTCGTCGATCACGAAAGTTAAGCAACCAAGTGTGCGGTCGGTACTCGGATGGGTGACCAAAATTTAACATGCATGTATGATATCTAAATATAAGGTTTCTATCATCCTTTGGGTTGTTTCCGGTATACGAAAAAGTCAAGGGGAGACCACTCCCGATTTTTTCGGTTTGTGCAGGGGTTGTGTGTTTATTTATTGTACAAATATAAAAATAAACTAGTTGCTTATGTTCTTTGTATATTTTTGTAATGATATATTATTTAGGTGACAGACTGGCAACCTGTCACTAATATATGCTGTATGGCCCATACTGCCAAATGTGGCTTTGTGTGTAACCGAATATTATCTGAAGCTCTCATTGCCCACTTCTAGGATTACGATCGTGAGTATACAGGTATGTATGCATGTTTAAAGTTAAGTTTTGTATGTAGGTAATGTTATTTTATTTATACCAAATAAAGTTTTTGATCTGTTCTAGGTATTATTTTCTTACCAATGGCTGTCATCCTGTTGCCATAATAATAGTGTTAACAGCATTATTGTGTTCAGACAGTTGGCCTGTCCCTCTGTGGTTAAGCGTTTCGAGTAATCGGAGTGAAAAACGGATAGGTAGATGAAAATCGATAACACGAAGCTGAAGTGTGTATGCTACTGGTAAAAAAGAAATGTAGTGTACACGTCTTGTGCTTACTCTGTGGTGGGGCGCTGAGTCAGTACCGCTAGAGTCGTGGCCGCGAGCGGACGTGTACTTGCGCACAGAATGTAGTGTCGAGCCAGTATTGCGAGTGGTAACGAGAACACTACAGCTATAATAGATGTGTTGAGTTTGTTAGATCCCGCACATCCATCGTAGTAATGGATAAAGTGATAATGAGACTAATAAGTATTTTTTTACTTTTTCCGAGTTTGGAATAGAATGGTATAAGTATAATCTTTATTGTACACCAATAAAATACAATGTACAATGGGCGGTTTTATCGCTATATGAGCGATCTGTTCCAGAGAACCTAGGACTTATACTGCGTTTCCCTCTCTTTCGTCATAGTGAGCAACGAAAGGGAAATGTACGAAAGGAGGAAGAAGACTTCCACGACACGACATGAGGGAATGAGACAGGAATCTTTGTGGATATCTGTAGGGAGGCCTATTAGGTTATATCAGACTCCTACCGATTAAACACCGCCTACGCCCATTGCCAGTGGCAATAGGGTTTTGTAATTAGTGCTATCGAGGAAGTTTAATAGTACCACCATTAGCAGTAAAGTTGAGAGGCAACAGATTGTCATGGTATGGTGAGCATCTTAGAAAGAAAATTAAGAGAATGTCGTAGATCGGCCCGAAGAAAAGATGGATGGACTGTGTGAAAGATGGAATGGTAAAGAAGGGTGTCGATGATGTGATAACGGTAGGTAGATATTGTGGAAGAAGAAAACATATTGTATATCTGGAATTTATTCCATGCAGTGTCTTCTAATTGTGACAGATTGCCAGCCTGTCGCCTAATTAAACATGTTGACTAAAAAATTTTTAGTGTCAACAAGAACCAAATATGCTAACTATGGCAAAAATAACCGTAAAGTTACAGTACGATCGAATCAGACCCATGAATTTAATAAAAACAAAAAGTCATGAATTCAAAATCTACTATACAGCTTAAACAAAGAAAATTTTAGTCGCAGTGAGGAAGTGCAACTATCTTTACTTACACAAGGCTGCAGTTAAATGATAATTTATTTTTGTAATGGAGTGGACAGGATTGGTAATGTGCGAGTGACTACTAATGTTGCATTATTTATTTATTTAAGGTACCTACAAAGATTACATTCAAAGCAAAATTACAAGCGCCTGATAATCGTAGGTTGTTCTTAAGATCATAATCCTATATTAGTGTACACAACATGCACAATTTATAAAATGTTAACAAATTAAATTACAGAATGCATACAAAATAATAAAATAAACTTAACAATAAATTATACAAAATATTACACAGTTCATAAAATTAGTTTTATTAGAGGTTTTATTATTTTTTGGTAGGAAATGTTTAAGCTTTGCATGCATGAAGAGCAAGCATCTATAGGTTACTGTAAAGGTTACAACTTATTTACCCTACTTACGCCTCAAAAAGAACACAAGCTTGCATTGAATCTTGAAAACTTGGTTTGAAAATATGTGCGCCTAAAAGGTCTTCTTCCTAGAGCGAGGTCGCCGCAACGAAACGATGAAAGTTTATTTTCGTGTAATATAGGTAATGACTATGAATGACTAGGTAGTTAGACTAGTGATATTACGTCTAATGTATCTCAATATACGAAAATGCCGAAGCCTATTCAGGGGTCGTGTCTCTTAATGCGTTCAGAATTAATGGCAAGATTACTGGTAATGCATGGATTGTGTGGCTTAGATGGCGCTAGTAACTAGTAAAGTAAATAAAAATTGGACCTTAATAATAAAAAAATAGTACATGCAAATTTTGTGCAAACCTAAAGTTAAAAACTGTAGACATAATTATAATAATGGATTATATGTATAATAATAGAAGATATCCGCATCCGATTGGTCAGTTCTGTTGGAGCGCTTGGTAATTGGTAAAAATGCAATCTGTGTTTGCGATACGAACAAGCTCATTAAAATGGTAAATTGATAAAAAACACTTGTTTTGAAAAACGTAATATTAGACTTTTTCGTTTTATTTCAATTAATAATAGGGGTTAAAGAGTGAAATTGACGATTTTTTCCTCATTATTCATTAGTGTTTAATTCCTTTAATACGATAGCTATGTCCATTATTCTTTTTTTATTTTAAACTTCATTACAAGGACTTATATTTATTTATAAAATTTTATTCTTATTTTAATTTTTTTCACTAGAAATACATCTTCAAAAACAGCTCGTCCTAAGAGGTGCCCGTCTCCGTTATAAAAATATGAATATTTTTTTACAGATATCAATTCGCTATTTTTTTCTCTATGCATCCTATAGCTTAATGTTGTCTTAATATATCCACAAAATTACTTAAAATTTAGATGAGTGGTTCCTTAAAAAATCGCAAATATATTTGTATGGAAAAATGAATTTTCGTTAAATTCTCCATACAAAACGGCAATTTCATACTTAAACCCCTAATATATGAGTGTAAATAAAGTAGTATATGTACTGCACATATCTTGGATTATGAGATATGTGATGCCGGCAGAGTTGAATAGCGTCACCCCATATCATCCAATGGGTGACATATATAGATAACATAAAAATCCTATACACGTTCCCTGTGTAGCAAAAAATAAACAAAATACACAAAGTAAGGTTTAAAATTTTAACAGCACTTACCGAGTGTCATTATGACTACATACACCCATTGATTCTCCCTGTCTAACCTTTCCTGAAGCGATACCTTCACATGAGCAAGCATTTATGACTACATAGTTTGTTTTCGAGGTATGAGCTTAATCGGCTAATAAAAATTTACCTTTTGTGTATATTTTTTGCTCTATTTTCAATACAGTTATTAATGTTTTTAAGAATATACTTTAGGTACAAACTTATATTTTTAATGGTGTATCATTGTAATTTGTAAGTAATATTTATGTAAAATAAAACATACCATCAGGAATGGAATACATTTTTATACCTACGTTAATTTCTTCAGTTACAAAAGCGACTAAATATCTAAATTAAGTTGTTTATGGGATGGTTGGTACATCGCCATCTTCCCTTCATTTTCTGTAAAATTCCTATCTAACCTAAGGTTGCCTGGAAGAGATCGGTTTTATAATAGTACCATAGTTTTATACTCGACAACTTAGTATTAGTAAATGATTTTCTTTTCCAGTTCCAAGTTTCTGGCTAGTAATTAAATTAATTCTTAGTTATTAAATAAAATTGTACAAAACAAGAACTTCGCTTTATTACTTGGTAATTAGTATTCACTAAAATATGGTTTTCCCACTTCGTTTGAATTCAATATTTAAAATTACTTTCACTATAAGGACATTTTTCGTATCGACTATAACATTAAATTTACTTATACTATGATAGCGCGATAATAAGGCCGCCATGTTATAAATTATTTTTGTCAATGTACTTACATACTCGTAAAATACATTTATTTCTGTTCTTTTGTAAGCAAAGTCTTCAGTGCATCAATAAACAAAAGACGGACGGTGGACAGATGTTACACTGTACATACATGGCAGACGGACGCCGACCAGCCCGCACGACGCCCCATGGGAAAATTAAGTGTCGTTAAAACGCAGGAACGTACGCAATGGTGCGTCGGATTCGCTGTGAGTCGGTAAGTTCAGACACGTCCGCAGAATCACGCACCGTGGTTTCCCGGCAGTCCCGGCATCGCGATGATAATCACAGAAAGTTCTATGTTTAATTTCTGTTCACAGCAAGTACTATGTTTTCTGCTACAACGGTTTTATATCGCCAAGATAAATTTTAGTAATTTTTTTCCAGTTACTCTATACCGAAAAACTTCATTTACATAAACAGAAGGAAAGGTCTGATAAATGGCTTCCAGTTAGTTTCACGGTCGGCGGCCGCTCATCTAAGATCAAGCAGTTCTCAACAAGTTTATTTAAGTTTTCTTATCTAGTGGCTCTCGAAGGGAATCAAGACACTTTAAAACTTCCTAGTTCTTCCATAAAACATGCGTTGTATTTCTTTTCGTCTTTATTAAAGGAGTTGATTTTATTACGACTTTCGTGACGCAAAGATCGTAAGGAATTTTGAGGGAAATATTATTTTTCCTTTTAAGCGTTCATTGTTCGCATAACAGTATGAAGAAACAATAGAAGCAATTGAGGTACAAGGAGGTATAAGACATTTATCTCAAAGGAATCTTTTTCAGTGAAACCCCGACAAGAATAACAAGTCCAGGTCAAGGCTCTATAATTTTATATTAAATAAAAAAGATAATATCTGGGCAGATATGTCTTTTTATTTAATATAAAATTGGGTAATGTTGAAACACCAATATTAACTTATGTTTATAGTAGAAATGTATACTTATAATATTATAAATGAAAAAGTAACTTTCTGTTTGTTACCTTTAAACCGCTAAACCAATTTAGGTGAATTTGTTACGGAGATAGTTTGAGACCATGAATAAATCTTGTCATCTTCTCGTCTATATGTACTATATTTACTATTAATGTAAAGAGGAAATATTTGTATGGTTGTAACGAATATACTTACTCAAAAACTACTGAACAGATTTCAAAAATCCTTTCTCTCTTAGAATTTTACATTATTCTGAAGTAGCTTAAGCTATAGTCTATATAAAAAACATCCACGCGGAAGAAGTGTAAAACCAGTTTTTTTTACGTTTAGTGTGAGTGCATCTATGGTAACGCGGTTGTATGAAACTTTAACTCTTTCCGTTTTTCTTTACTCTGTGCTCATGTGGCGAAAGTTCGATTCGAATCAGCACTGATCATTAAATAATTATTCTTTTTTTGTATTCATACCATAATATCAATGAACATACAAAATACATAAGCGGTAAAATAAAAATAAGACTGATAAATGTTATGGCCCAACAAAACAATAGCGTGAAACAAACCACTATACAGAGAGACTTTTGTAATGGAGTTGTAGTAAGAAAATGGCTGAGCGAACTGAAAATAAAGCGTATCTGCACCTAATGGTCGAGATGAGCTCAAACATAACATCAGCAAGTTCCATTAGAAAGTTCTACACCATATCTTTGTGACAAAGATGGGTGCTCGAATAATTGCAGTCTCTTTGTCAGATAAACCCGAGACTTTCAGTTAGGCCACGTTCCCACTATGTCATGACATGAATTATCGTGTCGCTTAAAGTGTAGAGGTTTTTATATTTAAATCGCAGTGACGGGAGTTTGGTAAGTTAAGTTTCCATTCACATAGACCGGCTCGGAGAGCATCGGACGGGCGCTCTTCTTTTCACACAGACCGGCGTGGATTGTATGCTTGGAACTGACTTAAGATCGTAGCACACTTAGCAGCTTGGAAAGGGAACGCCACACACACAAATCGCTTTATGTATATACGGACGGCTCAAAGAACAACTCCGGCACTGGAGCGGGAGTATTTTCAGACGACGACAATATAAATATAGCAACAACGCTAGGTACCTATAATTCTGTATTCCAAGCAGAATGTATTCTATACTACTGGCCTCCCAAGCAATCACAGTAAGAAAGGTGACCAATCAACAAATAACAATTTACACTGACAGCAAAGCAGCACTACATGCCCTGCGTAATAACAAGGTCACATCAAGCACACTACGTGAGTGTCATGATATGCTTAATAAGGTAGGAAACTCAAACACTGTCATCCTTCAATGGATTAAAGGACACAGCGGCGTCAGAGGCAACGAAGTCGCAGATAACTAGCTAGGAGAGGCGCAGGAATCACCGTCATCGGACCTGATCCGATCATCCCGATCCCCGTCAGTTGGTATAAAGGCAAAGTATATCAACAAACGAATATCATGCACAATCAACACTGGCATAAACTCGAAGACTGTCGATAAGCCAGGGCAGCACTGCCTACAATAAACACAAGACTATCCAAAACCCTCTTACATTTGGTTTTAGAAGGAAAACGTCAACTATTGATGCAATTGAGGCTTTGGTTTCTGAAGTGGCTATAAATCTGGATTGTAAAAAAAAATGTATTGGTGTTTTTCTCGATTTAGCCAAAGCTTTTGATACAGTCTCTGTTCCTCTACTAATACGAAAACTAGAATCTATTGGAGTTCGGGGTGTTCCACTCGATCTCTTCAAAGACTATTTGAGCGACAGAACACAGAGCGTCAAAATTGGAGATCTGATAAGTTCCAAACTACCAGTTAAATTTGGTGTACCGCAGGGCTCAGTACTCGGGCCGACCCTTTTTTTGATATATATAAATAATTTATGTAAAACTGAACTACCAAATGCTAAACTAATTACATTTGCAGACGATACAGTAATTTTATTCCATGACACCACATGGGCAGGGGCTAAATTGCAAGCAGAAAAAGGCTTACATACTATAGTTAAATGGCTAAATCTTAATTTACTCACACTGAACTTATCAAAAACAAAGTATATTACCTTTAGTATAAAAGAAAACCAACAACCAAATCATGATTTTACATTGAAAGCACATAATAGTGATTGTACAATTGCTGAAACGTGCAACTGTCACGTTCTATCAGCAACCAGTAATATTAAATATCTTGGTATAAATATAGACGAAAAATTAAATTGGAAACATCACATTAATAGCCTTAAAAATAGAATACGCAAGCTTATACCAATATTCAAGAGGCTTAGGAACTTAAAAGACAAAAAACTTAACAAGATTGTATACACGACATTATGTCAATCTATTTGCATATATGGGATCTCTGCTTGGGGTGGTGCCCGAAAGAGTATACTACTGACAGTGGAAAGAGCACAAAGATGTATTATTAAAGTTCTAAATAACAAACGTTATCGATTTCCTACTGCTGAATTATATAAAGAGTTTGAAGTTCTAAATATTCGTCAACTTTTTATTAAGACGGTGACAATAAGGTTGCATTCCTCGCAAAGACGAGATAACACATCGGCTCGGAGAATGTACATGGTTTATAGGGTGCCTGCATGTAGAACTACATTTGCTCAGTGTTTCTCCTATTTTCTAGCGCCATTCCTTTATAATCGTATTAACAAAGCAATGACTATTGAACATTTTACTAGACATGCTTGTGGAAGGGCACTGGACCAGTTTCTGAGTAAGTTGGATTATGATAAAACTGAGGACTTATTAAAAACATTTATGTAAGCATGTATCCTAAAATATATATATATATAGCTATATTATAATATACATTATTCCATATTTCATACTTTTCTAAAAAATAAATACTATACGTAATAATACGCTATTATTTTAGTATTAATAATAAAAAAAAATGTATAGAATAAACTTACATATATCCTTATTTAATACTATATTTATTCATATACATAGGTATGTACTATCTGTTTTTTAATGTACAGGTGTCTAGAAATTAGTGTAAGCCCTAGTAATTTAAGTCTCTCTTTTTATATACGTCACTTAAACGTTCTGGTTTCTGTGAGTATACTATTAGCCTTATAAAACGTTAAGTTTGATGAACGTTTAAGAAAAATAACCCTTACAGCATAAACATTACGGACGAATTAAACTTTGTGCGAGAATCTTACCTTGCCGTAACACAGTTTTTACTAGCACGGAAGGTAAAGAAAAAAAAAAACTTGTTACTACCACCATTAACAACATTGCTTATAATTGTCACATAATTGTAGATGCTTTTTGTATAATATTGTTCTTTTATTGTTAGTTAGGTACCTACCTACGTAGTACCACCACATTAGACTGTGGCTCCCGAGTCTATAGTAATGTTCACTTGTGTGGGTAGTTACCTGATCTGTTTTACATACATTACTTAGATAATTATGTGCTTATCAATGTTATTAGAGTAAAAATGTGCGTTGAAAATAATGGTAAGCTACGTTGTTATGAAAAATGTAAGTTATTTGTATATTTCTGATTAATAAAGTTAAAGTTAAAGTTTTACCTTAGTTTAAAGTATTTCTACGAATATTAATAACTTGTGTGGTCATTAAAAATAAAATCATATAATTAGGCAGTTAAATAAAATTATAAGTAGGTGTCTGTCTGCGTATATCGATAAATAATATGTAGGTACTAATTGTTTACGTTAAATACACAACAAAGCATAGTGTATCCTTGAATCAACTAATAATCTTAAGTAATTCCTTTTCCTATAGTCATGGATAGAATTTAATTAAAAGCTTGGTTCAGTCAACTGCGTACTATCTACGTAATAAACTTCATTGTTGAACTACAGAATGTGACTCGATATATTTTCCTCAAGTTTAGACCACTGAAAGTATTGTTACACTTCAGTGGTCTAAGTATTTTTATAAAATATATTTTATATTTGGGTATAACATGTTCTTTATTAGGCATTTTCTGATAAGTGAAGATTAAATAAAGTATCCCTCACACGCCAATAATTTTGCTTCTTTTTAGAGTTTTTGTTTTTAAATTTGACATTGTTCAATATTTTTAGTTAAATATGTAAAATTAATAATTAAAATACTCTAAAAAAATACTCTAGCAAACAGCTAAGTAGATCGCGTCTACGTCGTAAGTAGGCGCTTTAACCAGCCATGGCAATTTTAACAAACACCTTTTCACATTAGGTATAATTGACAGCCCTCTATGCAGAGGATGCATGGAGGCAGAAGAAACTGCCGCTAACGTCCTCATGGAATGCAACGCAGTGGCAACACACCGCGCTCACTACCTGGGTCATCCGGGTAGACTCCAGGATGTCTTCATAGACGTCAAGGCGCTGGGAGACTTCCTGGAAGAGTTGGGCTGGCTGGAGTGACCGGCCTCTCACCCTCCGACGCAAAACAGGCGCATATTCGTTGAGTTGCGGAGACAGCCCGTACAACGAAGAAGAAAAAGAAGGGAACGCCTCGTTTTATACTATGAACACTGTAACTGAACCCCCCTTCCAACGAAATATTTTAATATATGAATACTCATATAAATTATATAAGACAGAATATAAGTAATTTGTTTTCAGGAATTAGAATTTCCTAAGGCCAATATCGTCTAGTACCCATGTTGTGAAGTAGTAACCAAAATTCTTTTAGAATATAGAGAATGAAATATGGACAGCATAAGAGAACTTATAACGTCGAAATTTAATAACGTTCTTTAGTTATTGCATAAAAAAATAAATAAGGAAGTTGAAGCTCCATCCTCGCTTCAATCGGTGAGTGACAAGGCCAATGTCAATCCACTCCCCCCTTCCAAAACCACAGGAAGTTCCTCATTAAGAAAACCTAAATTATAAATATAGAAACGCTTGCCAACACTTTGTCATGGATTGTGAATGTGGTGTGATTTTAAACCAAAATGCAAGGTTGCAATTGATTAAGATTGAGTTCACCAAACTTCTGACATCCTAAGTTTGAATGAAAATTATTCCAACCAAGAATATTTAAATTCTGAAAAGGAACTGAGTTGTGAATTCAGTCAGCGCTATTCGCAATGTATTGTTTGTGTTGCAATACATCCCTTCCTTAATCTAAATAGTTCCGTTTTTTTGTTTGAATTAGATCCATTCTGATCGTGTCGCGATCACCGTAATGTGTCGTTCAGAGAACTCGCACAAAATAATCACTCGCTTAATTTTGGAGCATGTGGAGTGTATTTAGTCATAGTCTCAGCTGCGTGTAGAGTATTGGTTTTATTTTGGTACGCAAAGTCGTTCATTTAAACTGACTTATTTAACCTATGCCCAAACTAAAACCAGGTGTATATCCATAACGAAATGTCTCCAAACTGTCCCCATACTTACAACGTTATTAAAGAAAATATAAAATTACATAGTTTAATTTCGATAGTTATAATTTCTTGAAATATGAGTTTATTTGAAAGTTGTTCTTCATAAGAATATTAAAGAATTTATAACTAACTATCATGAAGCACAGTCATAAAACAAATTCTCGAATTATCTGAAATTCATAGTAGATAAATTGGGTAATAATAGTTTAAGTATAGTTTTTAGAATAATCGATGCTGGCTGCCACCTTGACACCGACCACTACACTCAAAATTTCTTCCAAGACTGCCCCAGCGCACGCGGCTCTCGCTTTCACATCGTCCTAACCCCCCTCACCCCTTGCCTCATTTATGAGCGTATGCATACATCATGATCTACAATTATAAACCTTAATGCTTGTTAACACGAGAGAAATTTGCTAATGACATTCCTACTTACCTCAAACAAACACACAAAAAAAATTACCACGCGGGTTTTTTCCAAAAAAATATTAACTATTGCACATTCGTTCCTTACGTTCAACAATTTAAGGTTCATTTCTATTTAATCTGGCCTGAGACTGAATTCCATGGGAACAGAGCAATAAACTGCGATCTATTCTATTGTCCGTTTTTTTTTTGTGGAATCTTCCAGATATTATTCTGTAGCCTACTACACTATCGAAATGAATTTAAAATATTATTTTCCTTATACTTGTTAATTTACTTAATATTATGATTTTTATATGCATACAGTATTGTCTAATTGATTAATTTGATTATACCTACTATTAATATGATTATAACTACTCATAGAGGCTTGTCCGTTACAACACTACGGAACGGTGGCTATGAAACAGCTTCGGACCGTCGCTTTTCACCTCTTTTTCATAGTAAAAAGAGACTATATTGGTCTGAGCCCAAAACTTTCTGTTCTTCGCTTGCTTCATCATCAGTATTTAAAGACTATTAATTCGTTATGTAGGATGGCAACTCGGGCATCCTATTGTACGAGTGCGAGCGAGAGATGATGAATGAGTGTTATGTGTAAGTGTGAAAGGGATAGAATGAGTGGGGGACTATGGCGTCGATGCGAAAACGAACGGAGTGTGCTCCGCCCGTGTAATAAGTTTAATTTAAAATAAAACAAGTTTAATTGTGATCTTCGCGTTTATTTTCACCGCCCCAACCCTACAGTTATTAAAATTTTATCGTCATCCACCGCTTCAAGATCTATACATACTAATGATCCCCAAAAGAACGTAGCGTGTGATGTGCAAACGACAAAAATGTCGTCAGATCTAATAGGAAAACCTAGATACGATAGTCGTTTGACGATAAAATATTTCGACGACACAGTGACGATAAACAGTCGATATAATGGGAACAGCTAGAGACGACAGTCGTCCAGCGATAAATTAATCGTCACGAGACATAGTGCGAACGCGCCCTAGAAGTTCTCGAAAAGCTGCGAGTTTCGAAACAATATATACAATCGATTTGATACAGCTTTATGTTTGTTTTGGCACCAAGCCCGAATTATTATCCAAGGATAACAGGAGCAAACCAATCATGAACTTAGTACAAAGCTGTGACGTTCGTTCGCAGATGGTTCGCGGAGTTGCTACAATATTTTAAGACGATAAAAGTTAACCAGAAAAGCTAGACATAATAGGATAGCCACACTTTTATTTTTCTTTAAATTTTGTTTTACTGTGCTAGAATAACAATGTATAGAGAGTCTTTAGTTTTAACACTGTCTAAGTAGGAATTACTTTATGGTTTATGCAGCAAACGCTGCGGATAACACATTGCGATTGACGCGCACTATTCTAAATCATATAAAGCAATTACCGTCGATGTTTTTTTTACTTTTTCTGCAGCGGCTATCGTCGAGTAAAAAAAACGGCCGCGCCCGTCTTCCGCAAAAAGCAACCGCGCAGTATTGCATGATCGGCCATAAGTAACACAGTGGACATAGAGCAACACAATACACATAAAGTAAACAAACTTATACTCAATACACAATAACTACGAAGCCTTGTTGAAAGTTACACAATGTCAACACAGTAAAAAAAGCTAATAACAATTAATAGTCTTTATCAAAGAAAAACGATTTCTTTGTTAACTCTCCAAGCAGTAATAGTAACAAAGGGTACAATCGACGAATTAAGCCTCTTCAGTTTTGGTTTAATGCGTATTTTTTCTTGGTTTCATGGTTTTCATTGTGCACCACTATATGATACTTAGAATTATGTATATTATTTAATTACTTTCAATTGTATGTACCTAAGTATTTACCAGGTCAGGTATTTTTTAAGTTAATATGATTATAGGTAGGTACTCTTCTATAGTATACATCAAGGAACAATCGAAACAAAATTGGTACAAGTGGCGTGTTTTACTTCATGTCGTGTAAATAATATGGTAACGAGTTAGCTTTGATACCAGAAAGCGGTTCCCCTTCGGTTGGTCAACAGTTATTAAACAAATTTACAGATGACAAGCAACGAAATTCAAAGTGATCATTTCGCAAACCAACGTTCGATTTATTTATGTTTCACAAACTTTACATCTCACCAAGTAATTGTTTCATATATTGTCATTTTGCAAAAGAACTTTAGTCAATTTTTCCTAACACAAATACGTTAAACGACAAAGATCTATTGACCAATTTTTCTTTAATAATATGGTTACTTGGTCTAAAGACATTAGGCAATTAATGGTATGGCACCGTATCATTTCTTAACTTTTCACACTAAAACTAACTAACGTTTGTAATTGAAATTTAGTCAAACAAATTATTTGTAAAATAACATTTTTGGTTTTTGTAACTTGTTAATTTGAAAATTATCAAATTGAAATTTTAGTAAACAAAAAGTTTGGAATTGAAATTTAGTCAAACAAATCATTTGTAAAATAACATTTTTGGTTTTTGTAACTTGTTGATATGTCAGTTTGTCTTTTAAAAAATTAATTAGCAATGCATTATTGAATTGACTGCTTATCATATGGATGTTTGCGTTTTGATGTCATTGTTAAAGCATTAGTTTGCGTAATGAAACATTGACAAATGTTGCTTGCGAAATGGTAATTTGCCAATGAATTGTGTGCGAAACATTAGAGAACCACCAGAAAGCATGTCGAAATTTCAAGCTTTTGGCATAACTTATGTCCGACTAAAATTTTCTGGTAGCAGTATTACCGTTAGATTATTACAGATTGTAGTATTACCGTTATTACTGATAGGAATGATTTCTTACAGACAATTTTGTTCCTTTATCAAGAGCTATTTTAGAGTCAAACGAAGTGTATTTATATTTCTTGCTTATTTATAAAACTAACCCTAGCGTGCATACAATTACGCTCAAATCCCAAAACGGGATGACCAAAGCCTTAAATAACTTTCGGTTATACATTATGCCACATCTGGCAGAATGGGCTTTGCCATGCCTTAAAATAGTGACAAATTCCCAGCCTGCCCCCTGCAGAAAAAGGGTCATCGAACAAAAAAAAATCATACAAAAGTCAACCATGTTATACTCTACATGTTATAACCATGTTATACTCTAGAGTATAACAACTCTACAATGTAGAGTATAACAACTCTACAACGTAGAGTATAACAACTCTACAATGTAGAGTATAACAACTCTACAATGTTGGTTGGTGGTGGTGGTTGACTTTTGTCAGGACTGTTGAGTGACGGTGTAGAGTATACATCATCTCAACATTCCGGATAAAACTTGTATGGGGAAACAAAATAAGCTAAACTATTTTATTCGAAATTTATTAGAAATACTCTCTATAGATAAATGAAATGAAATGAAATGAAATGAAATGAAAAAGCTCTTTATTTAAATGGACTTTGCTAAGTACTTTTAAATCGTCAAAAGCCCTACCACCATTTCGACGAAATAATTATTTTTCTTAAATAATTATTAGTATGCTGAGACGGAGAAGAAATGGCGAAAGAAACTCCGCAGCTTACAATTTCGTAATGATTTCAAAACATCATTACATGTCCATAGATATATCAAAATGAATGAATAAATTACAATTTTAAATGCGTAAATTTGGGCAGATTTTACTCCCACGCATTTGGATCATTTAAATAATCATTTAACTTGTAATAAGCTTTTTTATATAATTTAGATTTTACAGTTTTTTTAAATTTATTAATAGGCAAGTCTCTAATATTCTTCGGAAGCTTATTGTAAAAACGTATACATTGGCCCATAAAGGAATTGCTTATTCTGTGGAGACGAGTTTTATATACAACCAAATCGTGTTTCTTCCTAGTATTTACATTGTGCGTATGACATTTCTCGGAAAAATTCATAATATTTTTCTTTACATATAGTAAGTTTTCCAGTATATATTGTGATGACACAGTCAGAATATTTATCTCCTTGAACTTTTCTCTGAGGGAGTCACGCGGACCCAGTTGATAAATTGCTCTAACAGCCCGTTTTTGCAGCACAAAGATGGTATTAATATCTGCAGCACTCCCCCAGAGAAGAATTCCATATGACATTATGCTGTGAAAATAACTAAAATAAACTATTCTAGCGGTATCTACATCGGTAAGCCGCCTAATAGTTTTAACTGCGTATGCCGCAGAACTTAGTTTACCCGAAAGTTTTACAATATGTGGACCCCATTGTAGTTTGGAGTCTAACATTACTCCTAAGAAAGTTGTTGTTTCCACAGGTTTCAATTCAACTCCATTTATTTGTACATTAGTTTCTACACGTCTCACATTCGGCGTAGTAAACTTAACTAGTTTGGTTTTTTTTTCATTAAGCAACAAGTTATTAACATTAAACCAATAAACTACTTTTGCAAGTGCATTGTTAACTTCGTCATAATTATCTAATTTTCTATTTATTTTGAAAATCAAAGATGTGTCATCCGCAAACAATACAATATCATGATTGTCCCTTATGTAGTAAGGCAAGTCATTTATGTACACTAGAAAAAGAAATGGACCAAGAATTGAGCCCTGCGGAACACCTATTGTGACTAGAGAACCTGGAGATCTTTTACCATTTATATCAACTTTCTGTATTCTATTGCTCAGGTATGAAGTCATAAGGTTGAGAGCCTTGTTCCTAATGCCGTAATGGTGTAATTTCCTGACCAGAGTTTCATGATTAACACAGTCGAAAGCTTTAGATAAATCACAGAAAACACCAAGAGCGTCACGTGATACTTCCCAAGCAGCAAATACCTCCTTTAACAACTCAACTCCCGCATCAATGGTGGAGCGACCCCGAGTGAACCCGAATTGTTTCTGATGAAATATATTATATTTATTGAAATGCTTTAATAGTTGATTGAGCATTAATCTCTCAAAGATCTTACTTAAAGTTGGCAGAATAGAAACAGGCCGAAAATTAGTGGGATCTGAGGTTTCGCCAGATTTAAATAACGGTATTATTTTACTGTGTTTCATCAGGTCAGGAAACACACCAGAACCAATACAACTGTTAAATACGACAACTAAATAAGGAGCTATTATAGTTATAATGGATGAGATTGTTTTGACTGATAGTCCCCAAAGATCCATAGATTTCTTCAGGTCAATAGACTTAAAGGTATTTATAATATCTTTATAATTAACAGCTGTAAATTCGAAGTTACTGTCACAGGATGGTACATTTTGTTTAAGAAGCTGTTCAGCTGAGGTGGAAGACGACTGAAGTGATTTAGTAGCCAGTATGGGAACATCTGAGAAAAACTTTTCAAATTCCATAGCTACTTCCAAATCAGCTTTAACATTTACATTATTAATCTTTAAGTTAATATTGCGGCAGCGTGTTTGACTCCTGCCAGTTTCACTGTTAATAATATTCCAAGTTTCTTTAATTTTATTAGTAGAATTGTTAATTTTATTTTTTAAGTAAACTGACTTGGCAGTGGAACAGGCTCTTTTGAAAACTTTAGAGTAGTTTTTTACATAGTTAACAAATACTGGATCAAAATTATATGATTTTTTACTATACAAATCGTACAACTTATTCCTGCTATTGTAGATACCAGGCGTTGCCCATTCACTAAAAGTTAGACGATCACAGATCGTCTTTGTTTTTGGCACAAAAGTGTTGGTAAATTCAACATTTATTAGATTAAATAAAGAACTGTATAGCTTATCTGGACAATCATCATAAGGCAACCATGGCAGCTTCACACTTAAATTCGATTTAAACTTTTCAATTCGGCTTGCATTTATAGGAATAAAGCTTATTTTCGTTCTTCGCACTTCAACTTTTTTCCTAGGAAACGATGCTAATTGACCACAATGATCAGAGTGCAACATATTAATAATTGACTTTTGGCTAGGTGTTCGGTTGGTAAAAATATTGTCAATGCAAGTTGCACTTGTTTCAGTAATTCTTGTGGGTTCATAAAAAACGTAGTCCAAATCATACGACTTAAATAAATTTAAAAAATTACAAGTTATTGAATTTGTATCTAGTATGTTAATATTAAAGTCTCCACAGATAACAATTGTTTTAGGACATTTACTGATTTTAAATAGGACATCCTCCATAATTTTTAAAAATTGTTCAAAAGGGGCACATGGAGGTTTGTATACACTAATAACAATGAATTGTTCAAACTCTATACAAGCTATTTCAGTAACTCGCTCAACAGACATACTTACTAGGTCATTTCTTTCCTTACATTTAATATTCCTTTTAGTAATTATTAATGAACCACCATGTAATATGTTTTTTCTGCTGAACGAGCTGACAACATGGTGATTACTAAAATTGAACATGAGCTGATGGCTTTTTAGCCAGTGTTCTGTAACACACAGTATATCAATATTATTACAATTCATGAATAGCTCCAATTCTAAATCTTTGCCTGACATCCCTTGAATATTTTGGTGGACTAGGTTAACAAAATTATTTTTACAATTTTTATTCATTGCAAATGGGGAGGATAATATATCTAAAACCTTATAATTAGAATCTAATTTTTCATTATAGTTACTAGTGCCAGAGTTAGTCTCTTTTGTCTCGAAATTTAATTTAAAGAATTTGAGGCAAATTCCAAATTGTCATTGCCCAGCGTCCAATTTGACTGCCCAATAGAGGCAGAAGTTATAGCCAATGAATTGGCTTGTTTAAAAATAAAATAACATAGCGATTTTGCTATTTGTTTTTTGTAAATACTACAAAGAAAATATTTATCTTTTGTCAAAAAAAATTTTTTAATGAATCCATTAAAATCAATAATGTCAAATTTTTTATTATAATTTGTCATTAAATGCAATTTCCTATTACACTTAAATCTATAGTCATTTTCTGCATGACTCAATGACTCACTGTAAGGAGAAGTAAATAAAATTATTTTCTCTACATTTAATTTAGACAGGCATTTAAAATATTTTTCCATGACATAGGAATTAGCATTGCCTCGTCTACCAATGAAAATAATTATGGTACTATTAGGGCTGTAAGTACCACAGATCACCTTCTGCAATATTTGGGTATAATTAGCACCTGGAATACAATAATTAGTTATAGGCCGTGCCATATAATGACACATTGTTTGACCCATATTTTTGCCTAACTCATCACTAAACATAATAACATTGTTTTGTTCTTTATTTATGTTCACTTGAGTCCCACCTTCATCAAGATTATTGTGGGAACAAGTTTGGTTATCTACGAGTGAAACAATTTCGTGTTGTTGATCATATAATATACTTGAAATGCACCCTTCATTTTTTTGTATATCTGTAACGAGACATGAACATTTTCGTTTTTTATTTAAAGATTCAAAACGCTCTGCATTGTAATTACACATATCTACCATGTCATTTGAAGCAAGTATTTGATAATTTAATTGTTTTTGGGAAATAGTCTGTATGTTTTTTAACATACTTTTTAAAGACTATTTCAAACTGTCAATTTTTGTCTCTAATTGTTTACTATATATTGTGTAATCAGTAGTTGTTGCAACTGCATTACTCTTAATAATATTTAATTTTTCTATCAATTTCAAATTTTGCAATTTTTGTTTCTTAAAAGAATTATATTGTTTTATGGTTCTTTTTGTCTTATTTATAAACTTATTAACACGTATATATTTTTTTAGTTTCTTAACACTACTAAAATATCTTTCTGAATTAATTTTGGGGCTATTTTCTACATATGACTGTTCCTCGATGAAGCCGGGACTACAAATAGTTAACTCATCGAACAAGCTTTGAGAATGTTTCTCTGTAGACAATTCTTTATTTTGCATTTCCAAATGTTTTACATTTTTATTTGCGAGGCATAAGCTAACCTCCAACTCATTTATTTTACTAAGCGCCTGTTCATGTGTATTACTGCACTCTGTAAAGGATTTTATGATGTCCTGCATATGGTTGCATTGCTCAACAATGTCCTCATACTTAATATGCAGCTCCGACAGTTCACATTTTAATTGTTTGTTTTTTTCCAATATGCTAAGAATTTCAGATTCACTGTCTTCCCGTTCCTGTATTAAACGATCACACAGTTCCCGAGATGCCTGAAGATCCACCACTACTTGTTTTAGTTTCATCTCTGTGTCCTTAGCAGTGGCCTTACGGGTCATCATTGTGGATGTTTGGAATACAGTAACCAAGAATACTCTGAAAAGTATAAAAAGTTGTGTCAGAATAAAATAAAAGAAGAAACAAAATTAAATTTGCAGTAGGTAATCTACTTGTTGTCAACACTTAATACTTTAAATGTGAAGTGTCAGTAAGTGTGTGTCTGCAGGTTACAACAGTCACCGTCAACTTTACTTCCACTATTTGTCAAGTAAAGAGAGATTACATGAACCCAAATGTATGTGAATTGACGTTACTCACTAACAGTAGCTGTGAGTTCTGTGGAGTGTTCTGGATGTGAATTTGATAGTGAATTGAAAAATTATCTTTACAAGACAAGACAAATATTATCTATTCCTAATATATCTTTTATGTTCCTTGAAGCACCGTATTAATTACTTGTTACAACAATTAGTAAAATCAAGACATTTATCATTTTAAATATAATCAACTTAAACAATCTTTCCAATGTAGGATGTAGGTAGGTAGCTTTGAAATAAAATTTACTTAAATTATTACTTATTCAAAGGAACTTGGAGAAATAGATAGTAAGTAATAGATAATATCAGTGATAGTTATTATGAAAATAATACTCCCCCAGTAAATAACTTGCAGCCTTAAAACTTATTTTCGACTTTCTACGGTTTGACAGCTATCGACTTAACGTCGATCGAGTTATGTATTTGTAATTTTGGTCGATATAGGCTTGTCACTGCGCCACTAATATTTCCACGGCTTATTATTCACATATACACTTGTATTTAGTCATTTATTATATAAAAGTACACCATTAAATAACTTTAATTCGATAAAATGTTTAGCCTTCCCTTACTAGAAAGAATTTAAAAAACAACCTAACCAACAAATAATTTAAAAATGAGTATACACGTCGGTTTCAACCCCTAAGGGGAAAGGGAGTGACAGAGTCTAACAATCAACATGGGTATTTTTTCGTCATTTTCGAAGATAAACCCATGAATTAAGGAACTTGATAAAAAAGTGAATTAGTATTTGTTCTAGCGTTTATTAATTTTCGACCGACACGGGAATGAAATAGGAGATGAAAGTCCAATCAAATCTACCTATGTTTAGTTTACGTCTCTATATTGTATAATTAGTAAAAAATTAAGTACCAAAAATTTAAATGCTGCTCAAAGTAAGCATTCCACGGGAACGAAGTCGCCAGCACGATCTAAAATAGTTATGAATAAGAATGAAACAATATCACATACTATACATACTAGCAGCTGAATAATCGTCGTAGATGTATATTTTCCTTTGATTGATTATCAAGTAGGACTTGAACTTGAAGTACCTACCAAAAGTAAATTCGTTTATTATCTTTTAAAATATTCCAACAATAACGTGTCGTGTTAAATCGAAACCTTTGAATATACTTGGATGTTGGTGACAACATTAATCATTGTAGCAATTATTTTTAAGCCTAATAATGGTTTGTGGTTGACAGATTGTAAGTCAAGATTGAATTGGTCAGGGCATTTCTAGAACACGAATACTAATAAAATAACAGTTGTTTAAGTGGTGTTATGTATTTGGTTTATGATACTTAGGGAGTTCCGTAGCATTTTATGATAAAAAATGGTCGTAAGGAAATAAAATAAATAAAGATATAAACAATAACAGCTTTTTCTACGTATATTCATCAAAGTATACATTTTTGAATAGAGGTAATCTTTGAAAGTGAATTACATCTTATATAAGTTCTTGTTGTAGATTGAGATTGTAAGTACTTTACATTATAATTATCTCAATGGTTGTGAGACTCCATTTTCAACGCAACAAAAATCGAAATATCTCGCAACTAGAGTCGAAAAATGTCGCAAAACATATATTAAAGATAAAATAGAGTATTTTACACATTTATAGCGAGCGTTCGTTGAGTAATAATAATTAAATATTTTAATGAGAAATATCAAAAGACGTCTTCTTTGAGCTCCTATTGCGCAATAAAAATCACTTCTAAATAAAATTGTTATATGTGTAAATCTAATTGAAGGAACGTTTTTACGAATCCAAAACAGCCCTCAATAAATTACACAAATTACCTATTAGAAGTGAAATAAAATTAATGTTTTTGTTTAATAATAAAGTTTTGTCGCAAATAAGTAGAATGAAACACTAACGCCCAAATTGTGTAAATAAAATTTAATTACACCTCTGTTGCCCGGTTTATTCTCGTTGTAATGAGACAAAACAATTAATTAATTTGTTCACGATTGCTATTGTACTCATGGACAATGGATAAATAAAATATTTTGTCAATAATAGCTATCGATTTTCTTTGAGCACTTTTCTAATGGAGTTGTATGATAAACAAAGCTGTCACTTACGAAATAATTTACTCTACTGTATTTTTTTTTGTTCGTACTTTTCCAAATTTTAACAAATAATCTCTTAATTATATAAAAAGAAAAGTTCTGACTCACTGAGTGACTGATCACCGCCCAGCCCATACCCTTGGACGTACATAGCTAAAACTTTGCACAGAGGTGCTTTTTATGATGTAGGCAAATTCAACCGCTAAGGGAGTAGAATAAGGAATGAAAAGTTGTATGGATCATTTTTGAAGTAAAATCCAAAAAAAAATAGTATATGGTCTTTCAGTAAAAAAATAAGAATACTTTCGAATTTTTCGAAATTCAACCCCTAAGGTATAAAATGGGGGATGAAAGTTTGTATGGGCATTTCGTTATTTTTACAGGAAAATCAATTAAAATTGGTATACTTATGGCTTTTCGGTTAAAAATTAAGAATGATATATTTCAGGATTTTTCGAAATAACCCCTAAGGGGGTGAAAGTTTGTATGGAAAATCCATCATGAAAGTTCGTATAGAAGTTAAAAAAAATGTTTACATTGAATTTACGTATATTTATTGGGAACAGTGTATAATTAGGAAAGAAATAATACCCAAAAAAAAAATTATGCTACCCAATGTAACTATTCCACGCGGACAAAGTTGCGGACAAAAGCTAGTATCCTATATATAACTGCCAATCTCTGTCAGTTTATAGTGCAAAGCAATAAATTACTCACTCACCCACTATGGGGATCGTTAACAGGCAATTTCTATAGAAACATTACAACATGGAGTAAACGCTGACGCAGCTCTTGCATTGGCAACTTGACCACGACGCTGAGCCTTATGTCCTCGTCATGGGCTCCCTTTGGATCTAACAGTAACCGCATTAGTGTTAGATTTAATTATTTATTGTAATTTTTGTTTTAAAATATATTTTTTCATCCTCCAGCTGTACATTGTGTAATTCATAGCTACATATATTATTATCAGTCTTTAATCTCAAAATGGTTGCGCAGAGTTTTAGGATTTATTTAGCATTCCAGTTACACATGAAGCCTACTGGCCGTATGTATTTGGCCACTAAACTTAATAGAGGACTGATCGAGAAGTGAACATGAAGAAAATATATTACGCCAAACTCAAACATTAATATTTGGAACCGGGAATGCTGAAGGATAAGATTAATGAATTTTAATAATAAAGGATTTTATGATACTGCGTTTTTTATCTCTGTTACTGAGAACATAATAATATCTATAGATGAGACAAATTACGTACGTTATAATATCGATGACAATAATAGTGTACCTTCTATTACAATTTCGTCCTCTTTATCTCCTTGTACAATAGCCATGTCCTTGGGATTCAGCCAAACTTAGGATATTGTTTAACGCTTTCCCGACACTAAATATGCCATCAAGTGTGATTGGTAGACTTCATGATAATTTATTACGTCTGATTTTTATTTAGTGAGAAGTATCGCTGGAGAACATACTTACATATAGCTAGATATTTACTTACCTCAACGTGCAAATAAATGAAAGATAATTGTTGACCAGAGATCCCATATGAAAATTGCCAACGAAGCATGTCAAGTTAGGAACTTGACCTGCTTTGTTGGAAATTTTATTACCTATTAACTTTTGCCTGCGGCTTCGTTCGTGAGGATATTGGCTCTGTGCACGACTTTAACGCCACCGCAAAGTTTGTAAGTCCGCAACTTGGTTGGCTCTGAAGCATTGACATTTAATCGCGACATTGTGACAATAGTTTATATCACCCCCACCTAGTACTTAGCACCCACGAATAGTAATTTCAAACCCATACACTAGATTTTTAGTTACTCCTCCACAAAAAACTGAAACCCGTATCCAATTCCATGCAGCAGTTTGGTTGGGATACTCGCACATACAGAAAGAAAGATAGACAAAAATTCTAAAAACCATATGACATCTATTGCTCTAATATAGACTCCTATTAGTTTTTTTTTCCAATATCTATAATGTAGAGACACCGGCTTACGAAATAAAGCCTCTTATATCCATGTTTTGTGCACCGGTTGGTTAAGTTTTGGCTTCAAATATAGATGAAATAGCAGTCTAATGTACGAACACTTTTGTCATTTTCATTTGATGTTAAAAATAACTTGAAGAAGAACGTTTAATACGCCTCCAGAGACTATAAATTAATCTTAATATTCATTAATAAACTGTCTACAAAGTCCTATAATTATTATAAAAGACAAATGCTCCCAAGGCGAGGTAACTTTGTAGACGTCGAGAAATTATCACAACGAATCACTGACCTTTCTTTTGGCTCTAACGACCTGCATCTGATGGTGAGTGCACTCCCCGATGGCTCGTCCCCTCAAGGCTGCGCTCATCCGGGCGTAAGCCCAGACCATTACTGACATAGGGACGACGTATGTCACAGCGAGGAACACGATGTTGTAGCTGAAAAATTGGATCTAAGGATAAGGTATGATCGAGGAACCTAAAGATCGTGTCCCATTTATACCCGCATGACAGAAAATAAGCGCTAAAGCTCGTCCACTGAAGATACGCTTTACTATAACAAAATAAAAAAGCAAGCAGCGTACGGTAAGCGAGCTTGCCGCAAACTAGCCACTGAAAAATATATCTACAGAGGAAAATCTTAAAATCATATTTGCATGCTCATTTTTCTGTTGTGCGGTGTAAATGGGCTAACGATCTTTAGTGTGACGTAATTGTAACCGTGGGGATTTCATAATTGGTCGCGTTCTGTCACCTAAATACCAAATTTTAGCAGTATACTTGTTGAGTAGATAGAAATGTAATGAAAAGAAATATTTCGAAGTCATTTTCTCGTGATCGTTCGTTGTTCTGGACTAGGTGGTTTACACGTATTATACAAAATGTTAGGTTTGGTATTGCGTGCAATATTGTTCTCACTATTACGATTTCGTAAGTACCTCTTAATACCATCTTGATAGTTTGATAAGATTATAGAGTAATTCCGTCTACATTTTGGGCAGTATATAAATACCAGACATGTTTGTTAGACTATGTTGGTATTATAGAATGAGTCTCAAGTATCATTATATTGTATGAAAGTATTACTGAGACAGCTCCATGGTGACCGTCAAATATATACAATTTTTGATCACTATTCATAAAAATGTCATTCGTTGGATAGAAACCTCAGAGGAATCAGATAGAAAAAGGATAGTAACGTTGTATCGTTTGCCAATTGTCAATGCCCTCTGTCACGCTCATAGATATAGAAAACTGTAGATAACTTAGAGTATATATTACAGTAGTAGTAGATAAGCAATGTAAAAGAGAAAGAGAATACTAACACGTATATTAGAACGAGATAGATAGACGAGACCATTTCACGTACACGCAGGCAGCCTAAGTAGGCCTGACAGTCACGTAGTAAAGACAGCAACTGTAAGACTGCATTACTATTTTTCACGCACACATACGCCTTACTCACACATTGGTGCATTTTTTGGTCCCGCCCTAGTCGATTAATTGCCAACCTATAAACGCCAGTACCTAATTATAAATCTATGGCCACGCTTAGCTTGAGCTTAAGGCGACAAACTTATTATGTTATTGTTGACATGAAGCCTGTACGTAAATAAAGTTGGATTTCCAATGTAATAATGGTTTAAAACTATGAGCCATTTTCCATCGGCCTATTGCACTAAGCTGATTGTCATTTTAACAATTCAAATAATACTATAACAAATTGTGTGAATGATACCAATTAATTGCGTGAAGCCGTCAACCACACTACAAATGGTACCCTGTTCAAATTTGCTGAGGTTTGCATAACATTGACATTGTGTCTGGGAATAACGACCCATGATATCATTAGCTTCAATAAATAGTGCGTAGGGAAATAGTATGTTCAGGGCTATATTTCCATCAGATACATATAAGACAAAAAAAATACGAAAGATATTAAAATGTTGCAAACGAACTTTAATTTGGCAACAGCTACGTAATTACTAAAAGACATTTTAGAGTTAACAGTGTAATTTTGGAGTTAAGTAAGAAGAAACAAAATAGCACAGTAATAAAGTTTTGGTAGTTTGGTTAAGAAATACAAAGTTGAAACAATTTAGGAGAAGGTCCAGAATTGTTTACTCTGTAATATTTATTTCATTTGCCTATATATGCGAGTTAAGGTCTATTCTTCTATAAACAACTAAGAATAATGAAATGAAAATTTTCTTCATTAATATGGACTTTGCTAAGCACTTTTAACCCTGCCACCTTTAGTAATTATGTATGCAGAGACAGGCAGAGACGGTGAAGAAAAATATGTACTATCACAGATAATATTAGTGGTTACACAACATGCAATGCATTGTATATTGTATCAATTTTAGGATTTTTTTTCTGTTTAATCTAGGTAATAATTATAAATAATAATAAATAAATGCGTTTATTTCAGTAATCTTTGATACAATATTTAGCTGGGACTTCCCTTCCCTATTTATATATTTTTATAAAATATTTTACATAAAATGTCTATGATTGTTACTTTTTTCTTTTTATTCCATTGTTATCTACTCAACACTCTTCCCTTATACCTACTCTGTAGACTTAAATCAACGATAGAATATTTGATGGCGATGCTTTCACCCTTAGATGCGCGATCTCTTATATTACAATAAAAAAAAAATATTATTAGACACTGTGTTAGCAACAAAATCCAGGAAAAATATTTTAAAAAAATCCTAGATAATATGATATCTACAAATAGAAAAAGCCCTATGTCGCAATTCTGCAACATTGCGCACTCCGCGGACACTGAGTTGTTTAGAAGAACAGTTAAACGCATTGGCTTATATAATCTGCTTAGGTGCCTAAATGTCTTCCTAAGACTAATAGTTCTCTCATTAACCGTAACATAGATACGAACATAAATACATACATACGAACATAAATACATAATAACATAATATACGAACAATAAACGAAATCTTACCAATAATCTGTTTTAGACGTGGGATAGCTCCCATCAGGCCACTTTATAAAACATATTTCTCTTTCCCCATTCAGGTATCTGAAACAAAAGAAAACAGTTTACGATATAGTGAGTGTATTGTTTCGGGCTACGAGTATATTTACATAACATGACGTATTTTAGGACGAATCTAGAATTGGCACCTCAATCTTCTTTCCATCTATTATAACTTCATAATTTTTATGCTCGAATCTGAATGACCAAAAGTTTTATCGATTTTTACTAGACATAAAATGCACCTTTATGACTTTAATTGTGTTGTTCAATGAGAAAGAGTCGTTATCTGTGAGATGTTGCCATTTTGTGCAACAAAAACTATGAAACCCTTAGACAATGGATCCTTGTCTAAGATCAAACCTTATCAAACTGAATAACATCAACGTTGTTAACGTCAATAAAAGTTTCGAAAAGTTTATGTGGACATGTGGACCAAAGTTTCAAATGCGACGTTGGCAGCTCAGGTAAAGAGAATTTTTATTCATATTAGATAAATTACATCTAAGCATTTAGTTTGTATGAAAATATTTTTTTTACAACAAATTGGAATTTATAGAACTGTCCATAGTAAAAAAATATCAATTTAATAGTCTGAATAACATGCCGAAGTTAATGTATAACCTCAAGAACACGGTGTATAATAGAAACAAATATAGAAGTAAATTTTTATAGTAAGATAAACATTTGAAGAAATTAATGTTAAGGCATAAAAATGCATTTTATTTCTGGTGCAATAAATCGGTACCTAACTAAATAAAATATTTTTAGCAAAAAATACGAAAACCGACTTCAAGACGCACAAATTTAAACTAAAAAGTAAGAAATAAAATAATATTTTTATTAAGTAGTTGAAAAGAGCGTCATAGATAACCAAGGAAATATTGATACACATTTATAATTCTTTATTTATAATTCATACTCCGATATATTTGGAGCCGGTGCCAGCTAGCCAAGGAGGATAGTGTAGCCTTTGCAACAAATTTTCGAAATTCACGGAGCGGTGAATTATTTCTCATCTTTATTATGTATTCATATTATGTATAGTTAATGGATTAATCAAGTTCGTATCTATTAGGTAAGTTTATTTAGCTTAGGCTGGCACCGACTCCAAATATATCTGAGTATGAATTATAAATAAAGAATTATAAATGTGTATCAATATTTCATTGGTTTTCTATGACGCTCTTTTCAACTACTTAATAAAAATATTATTGTATTTCTTACTTTTTAGTTTAAATTTATGCGTCTTGAAGTCGGTTTTAGTATTTTTTTGCTAAAAATATTTTATTTTATTAATTTTTTGTGGAAAAATTAATAAAATAATGGTATTGAGAATAGATAGGTCTACTAAGCGCTCATTAAAACTTATCGGAAACTTTAACTAAAACTTTATTTTATTATTAATGATTTGTTCAAAGAGGGTCGAATTTATATCGATACAATTTATACGGGCCATCTCTGATCTTGACGTACCTAAAAAAAGAATCATTAAAATCGAGTCATAATACTCATAATTGACCGAGTAATCAGGTAACAATCACACAAAAAACAGTCGAATAAATTCCTCTTTTTTGAATTCGGTTAACAAATAATATAACGTCTTAGCCCTATAGCTAACAAATGCCTACATTCATGAATGGTATAGTTTTAATGAACTATGTAGCAATAAAACTTGATAAGAACCTAGTTATTTAACTTAAGTTCATAAAATAATTTTTCATAGTTTTTGTGTTGACTATTGGACCTACTAACCAATATTTCACTATTGCATATTAGGTAATAGCTAGTTCAAAAAAAATACTTTATTCTTGTGTTCGTGGACGATATCATTATTTAATCTCCAATTAAATTATCGTTTCAACAAAAAAAGTACTGAACCAATTTCGGTATAATTTAAAGGGGACCACCTCTGAAGTATGACCTTCGAAATGAAAAAAGAATCATCAAAATCGATTCATAATTGACGGAGTAATCGCGGAACATACATCCAAAAAAAACATACAGTCGAATAGAGAACCTCCTCCTTTTTTGTTTTTGAAGTCGGTTTATAAATGACGATGAAAGTCACTCTTGTAGTTATTGTGTACTAATGTAAATAAAATGTCAAATATAATAATCTAGTCAACTGATTGCGCGATTTGTTTCATGATAATGAAATGCTTTACATCTAATGAAGTCAAGTTTCTCCCTTGTGATGAATCTCAGATTGCTGACGAATTTGTGTCGTAGACTGTTTTTCGCTGCATCATCATCATTTATTTAAATAATCTTTAACTAAATATTTATTGAAAATATAATAGGCTTCAAATTTACCAAGTTGTTTGAAATGTGGAATAATTGCAATTGTTTCCAAAATCAGCAAATGAAACAAGATATTTTTTCTTCAATTTAAAAACTAATTTACTGCAAAACACCATTGCAAGAAGATGTATAAATCACATTCTTAGCACTTTTAACGGACCGTTGCATAGTAGCTCGCTACAGTTTGCTTAAGCAACACTTTGAGGCACCCTCCGCAGCCTCTCTAATGATTTCCAAACGGAGGAGTCCCAAGCAATTTGCATTCATCGATTCAACTTTATCCAGGTCACCCGAGTGGCCCCATGCTTCAATTCCCGCTTCCTACGTGATTTTCATGACTGAAATATTCGACCACAACAACTTTTAGATATCGAAGTAACTGACAAAGTGCCTAAAAATATAATAACTTTACCCAGCATTTTTATGTGAATCTCATTAGGCATCACTTTGTTATTAAAGAAGTGTATCAGAATTCGAGTAAAATTTTGAGGTCGCGTTGCTAAAAAATACTAACCACCTTATCAAGTCAAGATTGACTTGACGTTAATATGTTCAGATTGCACATAGTGACGAAGTAAGGTGTAACTTTATGTGTCTCAGCAAATCTCGTGTTTCAGCTTTGTCCATATTTATTAATTTTGTAGATATTTCTTTAAAATCTTTAACGTTTCTAAATGAAGATGATGCTTAAGCCACAAAGTTGCCATTGCCAAAAAACAAGCATCGACAAAATCAAACCGAGTTTACATTACAATGGTAGTTTCATGAATAATGAAATAAATTTTATGACACTTGTTACATTTCGTATATGTGTAACTTGTGAAAATCGCAGTTTGTTGTAATCGACAATATCGCTGAGACTACGGCTCCGGAAGTTTAGTTTTAAAAATGCGCTTATACCACACTGAATCAGTGTCATGAAATTATTACATTCATTGTAAAAGTTGAAGGTTTGTATTTCTCTAATGTTATGTACAGTCGGCTCAGTTACAATTATTAGATAAATATCTTTTCACAGCTTGATGATACTTGAACTTCATTTATCTAGACTAACATTACTAATATTATAAAGTTAAAGAGTTTGTTTGGTTGGTTGAACACGCTAATCTCAGCAACAACTGACTCAAATTGAAAAATTCTTGATGCAAAGAAAGAGTTTATGAATTTGAAGGAAAGCTATAATAGGCTGATAATAACCGACATTAACGTGAGTGAAGCCACGGGCGACTAGTTATTGATAATATTGTAATGATGTCTCTGTTTATAGTAATTGAAAATTACATCACGTTATAGATGAAATTTACAAAGTCGGTAACGTAAGTAATTTAACTTAGAATCTGGCACTCCTTTTTGGAATTACAAGGTTCGGTATACATTAAAAAGCTCACTATTTTAAACTACGTGAAAGTCGTACATTGAACGGTTTAAATTTTTTAGTAAAATTAAAGGAATGTTGTAAGAAAATAAGGCAAGTTATAAAGTTAAAAATGTGCTGTGCGTGTATGTGATTTATGAAGGGAGAAATAGACACTAGTGTTTTTAAACTATATTTAATGAATATATGATACGAAAATGTTTCTCACGTAAGGCCACAACATAATTAGCTCAAGAACAAATACTGTGATAATATCACAGTATTTGTTTTTATCTTTACGTTCAAATACAAAAAAAAATTATAACAGATAAAATTAAAACGAAATCTGCCTAAACGCGGCGTGACCTTAATTTACTCTGTTTTCTCGTCTCGTCCACTTCTCGATTACGGAATCGATTGATACCTATTGATATTCGCTTAAAGAAGCTTGAAAAAGTTATTACTTTTTCGCCATTTTTTAAGCTATTACAATATTAATATATTAAGTACACCAAATGTCTCTTTGCATCGGTAATACCTATGGTTAGTTGATCACAAGCCCGAGCTCTGCATAACATTGTGAATCATGCGAATAATACAGAATGTCATTAAAAATATAAAATTTTACATAATTACATAAATTTGACCATTAATAAAAAACTTGCAGTAGACTGAAAGGTCACTGTACGAAGTTATATCTGCTCGGCGACCGTACTTTATTATTTACTTATCTAACGATTTCACGGAAGTAGCGAAATTAACAAAGGTTCTGCGAAGTTAATAGGGTTAACTCCTTTGTTCGCTGCTGTAATACAAGTCGTGTACTTAACCCTTGATTTAGCCGGTGAATTCATACATACACAATTTACCTGGTGGAGTCCCCAGGACTCCCGGAAATAAATACGTAAATTTAGCATAAAATAAACACATTTTTAAATGAAATGCCAGTTATATTTTACTTACTACTAGCTTTTGCCCGCGACTTCGCCCGCGTCTAATCGGAAAATGTAATTTAATTTTTAACTGAAAGGTCATGTACCAATTGTTATGGATTTTACTTTAAAAATGACGGATTTCCATACAAACTTTGAAGCCCCTTTTCACCACCTTAGTGGCTAAATTTCGAAAAATCCTTTTTTAGTGCACCCCTAAACTTTATATGGAACCTACGTGCCAAATTTGGAATCTCTAAACCCAGTGGTTGGGGCTGTGCGTTGATATGTCAGTCAGTCAGTCAGTATTCATTTTTATATATTAGATATATACACATTTGACTCTTATTACGTAGGCAATAAAGGTGCTGAAATGACAAAAGTATAGTAACGTATTTAAGCGCATATTTGAATGCTCATTTTCTGTCGGCTGGATTGGTACGATTAATGCAACAACCTTTAATAGTAGTTGAGTCGACGTGCTAGAGGTGGCAGTTCGCTTTTAGTGCTTGCGTTCGACGTTGCGTTTTAAAGTTTATTTGTGTACTTTAACCTAAATAATAATAATTTAGATTCAGAAAAGAACTTACTGTTTCTTATACGTGTCAGAGTACAGCAGACTAGGTAGTGCGAGTAATGCGCTTGCGCACCAAACTGTGAAGAGGGCAGCGCGTGCTACTTTTCTGCTCAGCCGATGTTGAAGAGGTTTCACTATTGCTACGTACCTGAGAAAAAAAAACAACAGACTTAAATATATATTATTTCTTCATTTTCCTAAACTTAGTCCCAAATTACATGAGGAAGCGGGATTTACACAACGTAGGTACTCTGTTTTTTTTAGTTATCTGATATTTCGGCGGAGTTGCATGCGCTATGGTCACGAATTGGCCCCAATTCATTTGGGATCAACGGAATATGCCACCGTAATGTAAGGTTATGGCTACTATAGGTTTTTGCATAGTTTCATGGTCTATTTATATTATTTATTCCCATGAAAATTATATACAGGATGTAAAAAACATGAACAGTCCAACGAGATCAATGTATTCTATATATCAAAATAATACACATTTCAAAAAATAATTGCAGGGAAATGATTTTTATTTTTTGGTGTTAAAAAATATTGCAAATTGTACTGCGCAACGTAAAGCGCTCAACTCGCACGCCACTCGCAAAACCGTGATATTTTTGCCAGACGGCAGGCGGCCACGTTCGTTTGTGTCCGTGCGCATCGAGTGAACTACATTGAACGCTAACGTTTTAAAGCCATTTTTTGTTACGATATACTAAAAAAATGATAAAATAATGTTTATTTATTTTATGAAATACTAAAACTAATTATAATGTTTCTTTGAACAATAATTAAGAAATAATGTTTAGAATATGTTTTCATAAAAATATGAAAAAAAAAATATGACTTTGACCTTCAATAAAATCGTAACTATCAATTTCCCAGGTTTAGTCTAAAGGAAGAAAAATGTTATGATGATGAGCAGAATACATGGTTGTCGTTTGACTGTTCATGTCTTTTAAATCCGATATGATGGTATTCATTACAGTAAATCATATTACCACAGATAAACAGATCGATTTACCTCACCGCTCTGGAAGTGTTTTGTGCAAAGAGTGACGACCACGGGAACATATCCTTACTGGTGATGGTCACTTTTTGAAATTGAATAAAATTTGAATAAAATTGTATTAATAATAATTAATTTTAAATGTAACTCTGTAATGTACTAACAATAGTTTTTTCAACACCATTGCTCGTAATTGGTATGTAACTACACCAATTTTAGTTTCACAATGTATCATATTACCAACTTATAATATCTTTCGAATTTCAAATTCGATTACCGCACACTTTGGTAATCAAAAGTTAATAGTTTCGTAAAGAAAAGTCACGCTTTTATTTATAAGAAAAAAAAATAGGAACCAAAGAGAATTTATATGCAAAATGCTGAAAAATTTTTGTAAATTAAATAAGTTTGGCGTTTAGAAATACTGTTTAAAGATATACAATTATAAAAACCTTATTTAAAATTACAACTATTAAATAGAAGTCATACATAAATATTAAAAGAATATATTTATTTTGTAAAAATTATATAATTTGCTGTTTTGGCTGTATAAGCGTCGGTACCTTAGTCTTTCGCGCACAAAGCCGTCAATGAAAAAGTAAAAGCGGGCTGTATGGACTTGATATCCTTTACCCGTCCCGTTAGGGACAAAAGAAACAAAAAAAAAGTAAAAGCGCGCCATTTTTAAATTTTCAGTACTATTTTGCAAGTAGATATTTTGTATTATGTATTAATTACTCGCAATGGTGTTGAAAAACGTCGTATAACACTCGTGAGCAGTTAAAAATTACATTCTCGGCTGAATATTAAGCACTCGCTGCGCTCGTGCTCAATGTCAGTCTCGAACGTAATTTTCAACATTACTCACTTGTATTATAATGTACTATTAAGCCACTGTACTAACACAAATGGATGTAATGTTGTCTGAATTAAACGATATTTTATTTTATTTAATAAATTATAATACTAGGTATACTAGTAATATTACACAGTTATTTGAAAGTACAAAAACGTACGTAGGCAAATGTACTATCGGAATTTTAGTAACATTCCGATAGTTTATTTATCTATTTATTTTATTTCTTGGGATGGCTAATAGCATCACGACTAAGTATTTATATTATGTACTTATTTATATTATGTTATTTTTTTATCGTTTTGCTGCCGAACTCTACTTTATGTGTCAGTCAATACAAACAACTTTCGCTACGGGACCAACATCGAAATCGCGAAAAAAAAACAGATGCTTCATACAAAAGTAAAATACCTACGCAAACAAAAGGTATAGAACAGTTAATTTTTTTTCGCCATTTAGATGTTGATCCATAGTAAACGTTGTTGTATTGGCTGACCTGACACATAAGGTAGGTTCCAGCATTAAAACGGCACTTAAAACTAAAAACTATTATCAAGCAGCCACATGGTAATGTAGGTAACATCATAACATCCTTTATAGCTCGACCCACTGCTGGGACACAAGGCCTCTCCTTGTCATTGAAGGAGGTATAGGCAGTAGTCCACCACGCTTGCCCAATGCGGATTGGAAGACGGAGTATAAGGTGATCGATACCCCTTTGCTGATCTATTAGTCGCCTTCTACGACACCCATTAAAGGATATGGGGTGTTGCTATCCTGCCGGCGTCACATGACTATGGAGAGGTAACAGAAATGTCTCAATCCAAAATATTTTTCTCATTGTAGAGTCCAACAAGTTATTATTTGCACACAAATGGGGCTTTATGTTTAATCAAATGTTATTTAAGGATCTGCTCAATTCTTTTTGGCATTATGATTGTTGTATGTAAATCTCTACGATATTCAGTTGACAAAGAAAGTTTATATTAATAATATTTTTTAGATATTTTTATAAAAAAAAAACAAATAAATATATAAACAACCATGACTAGTCAACAAATATTCGTGTTCGTCACACAAATAGTTGCCGCTACTAGGAATCGAACCCGGACTGCTTGATGTGTAGGCAGCTATACTGATCACTCCCTCCGCCAAGACGGCATTAATAAATTATAATATAAAAATAAGTAGGGTTTTCCTTCCTGACGCTATAACTCCAGAACGCACGAACCGATTTCCACGGTTTTGCATTCGTTGGAAAGGTCTCGGGCTCCGTGAGGTAAATTTAGGAAACATTTCAACAGAAAAGAAAATAGGCGGTACGAAGTTCGCCGGGTCAGCTAGTATATAATAATTATATATATAATATAAATGATAATTACATATTACCACACATAAAATTTTGGTATAAAATTTTATTACATATCTTCCTATCTTTTTTAAATCATGCTCATAATCTCAAAAGTGGTTGAGCCATAGATTATAAATCCATGGATTGAGCAGAGCTTTAGGTAAAATTTGTTATTATGTAAAAAAACATCTGGCAGAGTGGGCCATTCATGCCCCAAATTAGGGTTTGTTCTCATAATAATACATTCTCAAATTATTACAATCGCAAGTTATTCTCAAAATATTAGAAGTAAAATCAATGACAGTGAAAAACAAAATTTAATGTGCCAGGTTGCCAGACTGTCACCTACATAAAAGGGGGATCAAACCCGAGACACAACCATCTTCTAGTAAACTCACAAACAAAAGCCACAAAGCCACCATCCAGGACAGATGTTACCGGGTTATTAAAATTTAATTTATAGTAATTATTTTCTTGTTTTTTAATTAGCTATTTTGCTTTTGGTTGTTTGGTTTCATAGAGGAATAAAAACCATCATCCATAAATTGCCGCTATTGATTTATTTATCTAATAACGGTTTCAATAAATTTTGTTAGTTGAAAGGCTGTATTAAAGTATCAACAACGATTGGGAAACTGTCGTTTTAGTATCTAACCTCAAACTTCAATTGTGAATGACTTCATTGTTTTTAGCCAGTTCCAATATTTAATATCTACTCCAGGTAAGTAATTAGGACTAGACAGTTAAATTGATTAATTCTTATTCAAACGAAAAACTAGAAAAAACTCCTTTTGTGATCAAGTACCTAGTATCGAGCGAATTGATTTCTGACCCAATGTAGAACCGTCTTATAGTAATACAGTAATACCTTACCAATAAAATTAAAAACTAAATCAAAATCAGACACACACGTTATAGTTGTAACACATTTCTTTTTTGTAGAGGCTTAATAAGCAATTCATCAGATTTAAAATTAACTAGTACCACATCTAAGTACCACATATCAATATTCACTATCATTTTCACTATACCATATAACTAAAAGCCTGCACACGCGTTAGTTCAAGTCAATACATTAATCAAATTTGAACACAGAGTGCTACACACCACATAGCTACAATTAACGCCGCATACAAAACTTCCCACTATGTGAAACATCCAGTCATAGTAGGTACTTAATTCAAATATAACGTCTTACTTGTACATAATTATCTGAAGAGTAGCTTCCCTCTCTAGATATTTCAAGGATACTTTAGCACAATATAATAACAGGATAAGCAATTTTCGTACAGAAAATTCATATATTTTTTCGTTGATTTCGATTCGATAGACTACGCTCCGATTAGAAATATCGACCATCACAAACGCCGACCTAAAAATGTCCTGCTCGACCACAATGATCCTTTTACTAACGCTAATGTAACCATAGAACATAAATATGCGTAACACCACTGCGTCCTTCGCATAACATTATTGTACAATCACACACTCACGACACTCAACACCGCTCACATACGTAGTGCTATACCCAATACAAACATTATGCCGGGACGCTTTTCCTCTAACCCTCCACGACATGGCGCGCCTGAGTCTCGCGCGCTCTCTCGACTGCCTACTTGAAATCCTCTAGAGTGGTTCATCTTGGGGTGTAATGTTCCGAGACCTCACCGCGGTGCACCCTGGCCAACGTCAGGTGCCTCCACAGACGGCTGACTTCGGAACACGTAAGGGACCTTTTCAGGTCCAGTGGACTTTTAGGTCGTTGATTGGCCAGCCAGTAGGCTGGTGGGCCGCTTTGAGCGGAACTGGGAGGTCAGTCGCTTCTGACACGCCTCTGCTGTGAGGTGGCGGATAGATGCGACGGTGGGAGACATTTTCATGGGAGACAGCGCCACCCTGTCGAAGTCAGCGCCTAGTCAGCTGGAACACGACACAGGCTGGACCCAATCGAGTCTGCTCCCTCGTGCGGGACCGGTATGATGGATAGCTTAAGCTAGGGGGACAGATGGCGTAGATATCGGGCTTAAACTGTGCTGAGTTTCAACAAAGTCACCCTTGGCTCCACTATGGGGACGCAGGTAAAGGTTCTTTTCAGGGCCGGTGGAGTCTTGGGATTGGTGGCGAGCCAATCTGTCACGATCCCGGGGTGCTGTCGTATTGTGCCCGGAGAGGATGTTTACTGGGAAGGGGGCGAACACCTGTAGCTCGAGTTCTACAAACCCCTGCAGTTGCATGTCATGTAGGGATGATGAGTAAGTGCATTTGACGTCTCCGATAAAAAAGGGAGGTTCACTTTATAGGCTAGATCGTCTATAAAGTTCTCAAGGGGGCCTTAAAAACCCATGTGACTCTTTGAATCTGTAACTCTTTTCACAATAAAATATGATATTAAAAAACTCACAATTAAAAACACAACATAAAACTAATTATAATTAAGCATCTTTACTTTTTTTTGTACTTTAACTTTTTTATGATTTTAATTTCATGCATATTCCCCATTTTAATGATTTAAAAGAACTTAGTCTTGAGGCAATTTAAATGAAAAAAAAATTGATTTTGATTTCGAATTTCGTTTACGGCAATAGTAAGTAAAAATGGAGAAGAATAGGTACAAAAATTCGTAGAACCTAAACAATCAAAGTCAGCTTCCAAGAAGTTAGGACAATACTGAGTTGTAAGAAAGTTTAAAAGATCTAAGCCCATTAAATAAAGTTGATAAAAGAGATTTAACAGCTTACGGCTTCCCAAAATGCGATCAACAAGTGGGCTTATGTCGATAAAACCACTATACCGTGTAGCGACAAATAGTCAATTCACTCGGTAGCTTGATTAGGTCTGGATTTAAGCAGTCTGGTATTGGCATGTACTTAATCACAAGGGTCCATTTTGTTTATTTTAGAGCTGTGGGCTGTGGTTCTCAATCTATTTTTATCACACTCTTTGATTTCATAGAAGGAGTTTCCCCCGAGGTTCTTGTTGTAAAAACACGTGTTGAGAGACTCCATTTTTAACTCCAATCAACCGTACAATTGTTGTTACTTTAGTTACATTTTAACTTGACATTGGCAAAATGCGTACGTATAAGTATCGCGACGCCATTAATAAGAATAGAATAGATTTCATAGAAAAAATAAACTTTGCCAATCTTAGTGTTATTTGACTGTGGTCTTCTGTAAGTTTGAGGTACTAACAAAGTTCTGGCTGCTCCAAATTCAAGCGAATAGTCTGCTGCCTTACGTCGACTGATTACGAGTACATGGAAATGCTTTACTAATTCTCTAGTCATTATTTACCTTAAAGAAAACTTGGTCATTAGGACCTTGTCCAGAAGAGCGAATTCGCCGCGAATCCCTACGCGCGAACATATAGAAACTCGCGCAAAGCTTGTGGACGCAATGTATTGAGCCCCAGTACCACAGTATATAGATGTGGAACAGTAAGGAAACTACCTACAAATGTTCGAAACGGCACACTCACACAAACGTGTGCATCGACGAGCCCCCTAAGCGATTGTCGCGGTGCTGTCAGTAGTGCGTGCCACGTCAAGACGAGTGCTCACGTCTAAGTTAATTTACGCGATCTTTTTGAAAATGTCTCGAGCGTATTGCGTAGTATACGGCTGCTTAAACTCAGCTTCATCAAAACCGGAGTTATAATTTTTTTTTTCCTGCTGATTTTGAACGGTAAAAATGATTTCATGTTTTCGAAAAAACGATCATAATAAATTCATGAATCTAAGATGGCGGCTGCAATAGATTACCAACTTTTTCGTCATGGATGTCGTTTTCATGGTTTTCGAGGGAGTTAAATCAAAGTCGATTTTGCTGTCAAAATTAAATTCCAAGATGGCGGCTGCAATTAATTAGTAACTTTTTCGTTAAGGGTGGCATTTTCATGGTTTTTGAGGGAGTTGAAACCGATAGTGCTGTCAAAATGTAAATCCAAGATGGCGGCTGCCAGAAATTATAAACTTTTTCGTCATGGGTGTCGTTTTCATGGTTTTCGAGGGAGTTAAAGCCGATAGTGCTGTCAAAATGTAAATCCAAGATGGCGGCTGCCAGAAATTATCAACTTTTTCGTCATGGGTGTCGTTTTCATGTTTTTCGAGGGACTTAAAGTCGATAGTGCTGTCGAAATGTAAATCCGAGATGGCGGATGCAAGAAATTATCAACTTTTTATCAAGACAATTTTTTATGTACCTAATGGTTTTTTAATTACTAGGTACCACACACATTTTCGGGTTCAATCCGAAAATCCGTGACAAACACCCGAAAACAACAGCTGATGAACCCGACTGCTCCGAAAAGTGCACTATACGTTTTCGTCCAACCGAAATTCGCGTACGTTCCCGCCAAAACTTGTAAAAGGTTACGCCGTGATGACAAGTTAAAGATCTACAAGTTGTTGTGTCAATATTAAACTGTTTCCCGTATTTTAAACTATCGTCTTTTGCTGAGATTAACCGACGCCATGAGATTACCTATTTAAATTTTATTTGTAAGCTAATTATTTCAAAACGATTGATTGACCACTACATAACAGAAAACTTTTTTTATTCATAAAAAAAAACAATACCTATCAAAAACATTAAAGGGGACAACCCTATTGCTTCATTGGAGTGTAGGTAATTATTTTATCAACTAGGCTTAGTTTCCATACTGTTACATTTCTATACTGTGCCAGTACCTCGCCAACGCACGTTGTGTGTTTGCGCATAGAAATTCGCGGCAAATTCGCTCTTCTGGACAAGGTCTTAAATGGTCTATATCATTTTCGGGCTATGTTAAAACCAGAATGAAATTTACGAAACTTTTTGTTTAATTGAGCTGAGTGTTTTCTCCTTTTAATTACATCTCAAAAGAAATTGTTTTAAAGTATATTACAAATATCACCAAGACATATGTTTATAAATATTTGCTCAGAAATAGTTCATTTCTATTATTGCATTTAACATAAAAATAAAAAATGTAAAGTAACCTTCGTACGAATGGTACAGTTTAGGGAAATTCAAATTCAAATTCAAATATTCTTTGTTTTTTTTTTTAATTTGTACACAAAAATACGTGAACTGTGGGTGGAGTCTCCTTTTAAGCACGACATTGCTTGTGTCAGGAGGCACCGCCCTTCCATATCTATACATACTTAATTAATTAATTTATTTTAATGCTAAGTTTTTTAAATAATTTCCTTAGGAAAAGTTCTTGCGAATGTTTGACAGTTGTGTTTGACGTAATGTAAACGGCTAGCCGGCGAGTGGGTATTGTGTTACAGTGTACAGTGACCTGTTACATTTATTTCTACCTTGTGTACATTTTAGTAAGATTTTAGTCTAGATCAGAGATTATCAAACTTATTTCTTTACCGCCCCCTTTGAAAATCAATTGGTTTTCAGCGCCCCCTATTTTTTTTATAAAAAACCACAATTTCATTACTTTAATTACACAAACACGCACAAACGCATTTATCTCTTTCGAGGCTCAATCGTACTGTACCCCTATGAGTTTTGTTAGTTTTCGAGCTCGATCAAACGTATCGTATTTTTCATACATTGCCCACTATCGCCTCCAGCGTTAACCATCAGAAACAGTGGGCAGTGTATTAAAGAGACGATACGTTTGTTAGAGCTCGAAAACTATCAAAACTTACACTAAGGGTACTGAGCAAGTTAGGACAGTATCGATGAACCACCCGATTGCTTCCGGACTGCACTAATAGCGCTATTTAACGAAAATCTTGTTACAACTTGATTGGGTACGGCGTAGGGGCTATCCTACGAAATCTATGTTAAGTAGGTATTTTTAGTTTAAATACCATCATACAGGCAGGGCAGAAATATAATTCTCATAATTCGATATTGAGTAGGAGGTAAGTTTTAATTTTAGTGAATTTTATAATATAAAGTAAATGAAATTACAAATCAACCATCGCCCCCCTAAACTACGCCAACACCCCCCATTTTTTTCTGAGCCCCTTAACGCCCCCCTCTAGGTCTCCAACGCCCACAAGGGGGCGTTATCGCCCACTTTGAGAAAGACTGGTCTAGATAGTAGTCATCTGTCACCATCGTATCTTTCCTCGATAAAATGTTACACCAAATGTTATTGTTGTTGATTTTTAGGGTTCCGTACCTCAAAAGGAAAAAACGGAACCCTTATAGGATCACTTTGTTGTCCGTCTGTCTGTCTGTCTGTCTGTCTGTCTGTCTGTCAAGACCCTTTATCTCAAGAACGCGTGGACATATCAAGCTGAAATTCACATGGAATACTCAGGTCTATTGTCCCTTTAAGCTGTGAAAATATCAAACTTCTAAGCCAAGCCAATCAAAAGATACAGCCGATTATGTCGATATTTTCAACAAATTTCCGACACTCGCAAAGGAATCAAAACCTACAGGATACTTTCCGTAAACTCAGAATCTTGAAATTTGGCATGAAGCATTGTCATATAATGCAAATATAGGAAAAATTGCGAAAATCACATTTTTTTAGTTATTTAATATAATAAAAATATTTTAATAAAATGAAACTTACTACCTTATTTCTCACAAACGAATAAAGATATCAAATTGAAATTTATACCAAATACCTAGGTCTATTTTTTCACTGCTATAAACAGTGAAAAAATCAAACTTCTAAGTTAACGCGATCAAAAGATACAGCAGTTTATACCGACACCTTAGACGAATTTCCGTCACACGCTTGGGAATCAAAACCTACAAGGTAACGATATCTAGTAAGTAATTTGATTTAATACGTCATAAATTGTAAACAGCTACGTTTGTACGGCGGAACCCTCGGTGTGCGAGTCCGACTCGCACTTGGCCGGTTTTTAATAAGGTTGTCACAAAACATCAAGCGTCATAATCAAAATGTAGTTGGAGTAAATTTAAAGGTCAATTACCGTTTGCTTGTAATGGATCATTCGGGAAATCGGGAGCAGTGGCGTGCATTAGGGGAGACCTATGTCCAGCAGTGGACGAACATGGGTTGATGATGATAGCTGCTTCTAGAAGTGGGTTTCTCTACAGTAAAGCTATGTAAAATCTTCTCATCAGAATTACTGCAGTGTCTCAAATCGAAAGTTTTTGACCGGTGTGAGTTGCCAGTGATGACTTATGGCACTGAGACGTGGTCACTTACAATGGGCCTCATAAGAAAGCTCAAAGTCACCCAAAGGACAATGGAGAGGCCTATTTACGGAACAGCGGCTACAAAACCGCTACAGACGCTGTAGCACATCGCATCTTTTCCATATTCAAAAGAGGTGATACGAGTCCGAGCAATAAGTGTGCTAACCCTTGAAGGACTCTGCGTCAGCACTGGTGGTACATATGTCATGAATGATTTTTTCATGGAGAACCTAAACAAAATTGTTTAGGTTCTCCATGAAAAAATTAAAAACGCTGTTTATCCTGGTGTTGCTTACATATTCATAATAGAAAATATAATCTATTTTCGTAACAAAAATCTTAGCACAGCTCAAAATCTTTATAGCATTTGTTTTTATAAACCAAAGGGTGAATCCGCAAGAAATTACTTTTTACACAAGAAAGCAGAATGTAATTAAATTAGTTCCGCTATAGGGGTAAGGCTGGGCTAACAGTTGGTATTAATTGTTAGCCCAGAATATGAGCTAACAATTGCTATAAATTAACGAGGAAGTTTCAATAGGTGTTGGATAATGGACAATCCTGTCTTATCTTAGTTAATTAGTAGCTTTGGTAATCGTGACCTAACTGACTATAAATAATACAGTAGAATAAGTTTCGCAATCTGAACTAAGTCGTACATTATATTCCATAAATGTCATAAACAAATTATTTTATGGCACACCTGACTAGAAAGACCATTTCTTCCTGGCTAGGCTTCCTTACTTCGGGCTTGGAAAAAAAATCCTCAGACGTCATCGGTCTAGTCCACAGATATATCAATCTAAGGACATCGGTAGAATCGCCGTGTTTATAGGAAGACCCAGTGTCGCGATCAGCGGCCGTACTACATAACATGGAACTAGTTGAGCATGCCGCAATTTACACTATTCGTTGCGCGCGTCTTAAAGACTGCGAAGCAATGAAAGTTAAGCACAGCCGCAAAGGATATCGGTCAAATCGCTGAGTTCCTATGAAGTCCGAGTAACGCGATCAGCGGCCGTACTACATAACATGGTTCTAGTTGAGCATGCCGTAATATACACTATTGATTGCGCGCGTATTAAGGACTGCGAAGCAATGAAAATTAAGCACGGCCGCAATGTAATAAAATTTATAAGATAGTAACGCATAATTTTAAGCGATTATGTTTTTATGAATAAAAGTCGGACTATTTATTTAAATATTGTTTTTTTAAATATAAATCTAAGTTTTTCATTTCTAACGTGTGAAAATTTATTCTATTATTTGATAAATAGCCGATTGACTGTGCAATGATTGCATGTTACAGTTGAACAGGACGGCATTTTGAAAGAAAAACGGATATTTCTTTCTGACGTCCGTACGTATTCACTCGACTTCATCGAAAGGCGAACTGGCGGCAATGTATGGCCTGCTGGGCATACACTTTTCACGAGTTAAACGCCGGCTTGGCCTATCTCCTTGTAATATTAAATCTGTGGTCTAGTCAAATTCTTGCGATCTGAGATATTCTTTGATGAGGTCAAATGCAAGTTACGCGTCGTTCCTGCGGGTTCGACGTATATTCGTTGTCTCCCTACCCACTAAACATCCTCCCCGGCTTGACCATAGGTGCGCTCTATCGATGCAGTTCGGGCTTTGCATGTTCACGCAACACACCGAGCCGTTACCAGCGCATTGTTTTATGTACTATTGCTTCAAGTATAATAATTAATTAAAATTTCAATACGTTGTTTATGTGTCGTAATATATGTTAAAGAAGATAACGGTGCTTTTTTTAAAAAAATAAGGAGGAGAATCACAAGTTATGTAACATGCGATAGCTCTGTGGATGTGCGTTTTTCATATGTGCGCGGTTTGTATTCGGATGGATGACCAAAATTTTTCAACTCGATATTCTTCTGTGCTCCTCAAGGCACGGTGGTTGGTGGTCCTAGCTACTGTCAAAGGATGGCAACTTGAAAAACCCAAGTTAATCACACGACAAAAATAAAAACAAAATCACTCTTAATTTTGCACTCTATAACGAACATTTATTTTTATAGCAAACATAATTACTTCTTTAGTAGATATTCTCAACTACATTCCAGACTAATAATTAAGTGATAGAGGAAAGCTTCAAAGCTGGTACAAATTTGAGGTGGGCAACGCAAATGAGTTATTTACTCTGACGGATTAATTCATTTTGATTCGACGTTCTAGCCCCCAGGGAGATTTCAGTCTCACTAGTTTATACAGCTGTAAAGCAGACATTAACGTAAATTTCATTAAAAGTTATTAACTTACAGTAAGGGGTTTAAAATATAACAAAATATCTAGACTTTCATTAACACTAGATAGCTAACCTTCGTCATATCGACGGGTAGTGTAAAGTAAAATTGCTGGTGAGATCGTTGCCGTGGCGTATGGACCGAAAAGGTAAGTGTTATGGTTTTTGAGATACGTAGCTGTTGCCTGTTATTTCCACGGATGGTTAGCATTACCTCCAGTTTTAGTGCCAGTATATATTTTGTACATGCGCTAAAACAAAAGTAGATTAATTTTTATATTGTAATTACATGCTTTTATTTTAATATGCCATGTAACGTCAAAATACTGAATATTATGTCTTTTTTTAATTGATTTGCACGTGTATTTATATAATGTATTTTTATTGGTAAGCCTTTTAAATAACTATAATAAACATCAACAGCTCTATCAAGTATAAATTTTATGAAAAAAAAAAACTTTTTTAATAATACCCGTCGTTTCGGCGGATGGTTAGCTTAAATAGGGTACACCAGAAGGTTAGCTATCTAGGGTAAAAATAATCATTCATCATTTAAACTTATTTGTGTAGGTATACTATGAGGAGCTCACTCGTGTTGTGAGGCTCCATTTTTAACTCGATATCAGACCAAATAAAAAAGTGAACACGAAGCGCTGTGAAGTAAAAACTGAAAATAAAACTACGCTTAGCCCGTCGTCCGTGTACGTGCACTAGGGTGTCCCAAAAAAATCAAAGTAGTTATTTTTTAACGCATACCCTCTAATTTCGTTCGAATGATGACAAAACACTTATAAATAAAATTTCATTGACATAGGACCACGGGAACCCGTGCCGACTTGCATCGAAACATGTTAGTACTTATCTATAAAGACGTCAGTGAGCTGACGTGTTGGGACGCATATAATAACGTGCAAATGCAATTATTTCTCATTCAATCAAGAGGTCGTTAGTATCACGCAGTTATCGAAAGAGTATACTTGTAATAGGAGTCGTAAAACACAAAAATATCGAGTTCTAAACAGTCCTTTAAGGGAAGTTCTGGAAGTTATGTTCTACAATATCCTCGGTAAGTGAATTCAACAGTCAATTAAAGTGTAAATCTTACAATTTTGCGAGTATATTATCCCAATGGTATAAAGCGCATAAAAATACTAAATCTTCGCCTAATTCTGTGAAGTAGCATGTAAATTTATGACAAGTTTGGAGGGACTAGCAAAAAAATGCTCATAAAACACAAGATTTTAGAACGTCATCAAAAGTTTGTCAAAAACTAAGATAATTAATTTGATATTGCATATGCCAATGCCCTTGAATTAATAAATGAATACCTAATCTTCTTTCAGTAAACAAAGAGAGCCAGGTCGTCGTGGCCTCTTAGCTGGGGTGGGAAAAAAACCTATTACTTCTCAAAAACGTATTTTTCTGTGCCACCTTCTTTGAGATTATCTTATTAACCATTACAAAACGACTGATTACAAATTTAGAAGATTTGCCAGAACCACTACGGAGTAGGTACTCAACCTGAAACCAGTCACCAGGAAACGTCGATGCGAAAAGACTTTAATACTCTTAAGTTAGTCGCTGCGACTACTAAAAGACAGGTGCCAGTTAAGTATGAGACGACTCAGTATTCATTCTTGAAGCTACTTTTGAGGCGCTGGGATGATATATTGTTAAGTTTCCAATAAGTAAGGCTACGATTACAAGAATTTGAAAGGAGAAACGGAAGAATCCCGCGACAGTCATAAAAGTTTATTTTCAAAACGGTACAAAAAGGTACCGGATGTTGTGAGTCTTCACTGGAACGGCAAACTGTTGCCTGCTTCAGATCCTCGGAAATCAAAAGAAGAATATCTTCCAATTTTCAATAGTTATATCTTATGGGAATAAACAACAAATTATTGCGGGGCTATGAATGGAAAGCTCTTCAGGAAGACAACAAGTAGGTGCTTTATGAATATGATTGTAGACTGAAATCTAGAAGATAAATTATAAATTCTGTGTTGTGGCAACCAACAGGTTCAAATATGGATTGTTTCAATGATAATTGTGTCATAATTTAGTGGTTTTTTTTTTCAGAGGGAAAAAATTACGACTTCATTGCTGTCAACAGCAAGTCTCTGTTTGATGGTCTATAAACTATGCCACTTTTCTTAACGAATGTCCTCTGAGTCGCCAAATAATGCCTATTTTCAAAAAGCTAGAAAGAAGACGTCGTCTCTGAGGGTAGTGAACGATACAACTGAAAGAGTAGTTAAGATAATGATTTCCATCACAGTCGAGAAGGAACAATATACAAGTTTTGTCACAATGTGTTTACGAATATCGGAAGATTTTTCTGACTGTAAAAAATAAAGTTTAAAGGGAAAATTTAATGAATGAACCGTTTTAAATATAAATAAGTGCATAATAGATTTTTTGGGTAGTTTTAATTTTATTTATCCAACAAATATCAAGGTCTTAAATATTTTCCTATTAAACTCCATACAAAAAAATTTTTGTATGTTTGACGTCAAGTCGGCACGGGTTGCCGGTATCCAATCACAATAATATTTATTATATGATCTATTGGGATCAAATGGAAAAAAATAAGAGGGTATGCGTATTTAAATTCACGAAAAAAAAATTTCCCCTTATGTCTTGGGACACCCTAACGTGCACTGTAACGAAACTACGCCTAGCCTTATATTAAAGAAGCCCGGTTCACGGTACAAAGACAGAAAACCGACCTCAGTTTTTCCTTCACAACATTATGTTTACAATTTTTTATTTGGTCTGAGAACTCAATCTACCGTACTGTTACTTTAGATAAATTTTTACTATACATTGGCAAAATGGGTAATGTTTATGTGTCGCGAAGAATACAATAAGTTTGTTTTGAGGACAATAGGATGGATGTTTAAATAGGATGTCACCTCGAGGCTGTCATACAGAAAATGCTCAGACTCGGCAATATTTTTGCTACGCGTTACTACGCAGTCAGTTGTATTTGTTTGTGATATCCACAATTTTAATAATACAACGAGATACGCCAAGCCGGCGTTTAACTTGTGACAAGTACAAGTACAAATATACATTTCCGCCACTTCGCCTTCCGATAAAGTCAAGTGAATACGTAACTCAGCGATTTGACCGATCTCCTTTGCAGCTGTGCTTAACTTTCATCGCTTCGCAGTCCTTAAGACGCGCGCATTGAATAGTGTATATTACGGCATGCTCAACTAGAACCATGTTATGTAGTACGGCCGCTGATCGCGACACTCGGTCTTCCTATGAACTCGGCGACTCGACCGATCTCCTTAGACTGATATATCTGTGGTGATACCCCACTAGACCACCGATAACTTGACGATATGAATTTACTATAAACAGAAATATTAATGGTGTATCTTCTGACATTTCAAATTGCCAATTAGAGGTGCGAGAACTTAGAATCTCAGAGTGGAATTCTATTTATACTTGGATACTCTCGCAAGCAATAAATCACAATTAGTTACTTGTCGGAGCTCATTATGCTCGAGGATTCTATGCTCAAACTAATATTGCAACTGCAATATCCACATGTCCCGAGTAAAGTGTAGCATGCGTTTAAAAGTTCAGATCTTCAATAACGCTTAACACTATAATATACATATTACATATATGCGATCCCGCTTATAATTTCGACAGGGTTTGAGCAGAGCTTTAGTTAACTTTTGCCACGCAGTGCCTCAAGATAGTAACAGGTTGTCAGACATAAAAGGAGCATAAAACGCAGTCCTAACTCACGGAGTATTAATCTTTGAAAAAATAAAACTTAACCCGAACCAACCCAACGACTAGAATAGGTTACAATCAAAAATCTCATCGTCTCAGCCACGGAATTCAGAAATCCGATTATACACACCATAATTTATGTAATAGAAACTTATGAAATACTAGATTCTGCCAGCGACTTCGTCTGCACAAGATTAGTATCCCTACTAATATTATAAAGTCGAGAGTTTGTACGGATGGATGTATTTATGTGTGTTTGTTAGTCTTTCACGATAAAACTAATGGAGTTTAATGAAACGTTACAAAAATTTAGCTCATACATCAGAATATATAATATAGACATCAATTTATACTAATCCTGTGCAGAAGAAGTCGCGAGAAGAAGCTAGTTTATTTAATAAAACCTTAAAATGTAATAAAACATATTGGGTTTTTATGATTCAAATGTAATTTACTAAATATTATATCAATAAAGAAGAATTTTACACACTAGTCTAAGTTATTCCGTGATGTAAGTACCTACATTTTTATTTACTTGTAATACAATGTAATAAATAGAGTTTATTAAACAGTTACCCAATATACAGAATAGAAAATTCTAGTAATAATATAAAGTATAAGGCCTGTGTTTATTTTATTAAACATACAACACATACTACCAACATATTTTTATTGTTTTGTGTAGTAGAAAATTGTTTTTTTTTAGAAATAAATTGAGGTCTTATTGAATCTGAAGGATCTGTGGGAGATTCCCTTTATAAAATTTATTGCCGATTCCCCAGGTCAGGCTATCGAAAACCTTTTTATCTTGATATAGACCTAGAAATATAAAAATATGAGGGTTTGATTTTTGTATTAAAATTCTACGTACATACAAACTGCCTTCTATAAAGTTTCATTATAAACAATGCTTGTATAGCAAATATCTCCTGTGATAGTTAAATTGTCACCAAAAAATTGGGTCCATCATAATTTCTAGGCATAAAGAAAGGACAATTTAATCATCACAGGAGATATTTGTTATTCTATTCTATTCTTAATTAAGGGCGTCGCGACGTATGAAACGTATGAATTTTGCCAATGTCAAGTGATAATGTAAGCAACAAAAATTGTACGGTTGATTTGAGTTAAAAATGGAGTCTCGCGACACATGTTTTTGCAACAAGAACTTGGGAGAAACTCGAGATATTTGTTATACAAGCATTGCTTATAATGAACCTCCACTAAATGAATTGAAAAAGCTCTTTATGCAAAGAGACCTAGCCAAGTACTCTTTAATAATAAAAAAACAGGCAAAAAACACCACAAAAATGGATTGTTATTTGTCTGTGGTCTTCTGTGGAGGTACCTACTACGCAAGGTCAGGGTGCTCCAAATTCGAGCGACTACCTCGAATCTTTTCTGTTTAGCAGTCATTTTATTGTTTCATCTATAGGTACAAACTTTTTTCGGTAAATAGCAGAGTTGAGTCCATTTTAATCGAAGTAAAGTTTGCTGTGGGAAAGTTTACTAATGGGCTATAAAAGATTGGAAATTAAATTTCTTATTTTATTACTTAGGAAGTAAAGAGGGCGAGATAAACCAGGAAGGTTGGAGATCTAATAAATAAAGTATGAAGTTAATGTTAATATACTTACCATTGCAAACTCTTTAATACTTAGTGTAATAGTGATCTTTTTAAATCTGGTCTTATTTAATAGAGAAAGTGGATGGCGTCACGGTCGTGCGTTCTTCGTAAAACGACAACGAAGGCTACCAAGTGTGTGATCGTATTCAGATGGGTGACCGTAAATTTTTCTACTCGGTTTTGGTCCAGGCTTAAGGCGCGTTAATCTGATGTTGACCAAGAAGAAAAGAAGTGCTTACTAGGCCACTAGTACAAATATTTATTTGGGTACGTGTCTGTAGTAATTACGCTCTATGAACTATGAGCTATGACGTAACATGTTTCGGTTGCGCGCGAGAAATGTAGTGACGCTGCCAACGCATCAAGCGGTCCGGGAGTCATGGTTGTTTATTTTTTTTTTATGTTACGAGATGGCAAACAAGCTTGCGGCCCACCTGATGTTAAGTGGTCACCGCCGCCTATAGACACTTGCAATATTAAGTGTAAATCACTTAACACCGCAAGTGCGTCTGCCATCCTGAGGACCTAAGATGATATGCACTCCATGCCCAGTAATTACACTGGCTACCTTTCCCTTCAATCCGAAACACAGCGAACTGCTTCACGGCAGAAATAAGAAAGGCGGTGGTGCCTACCCAGACGACCCTACATATGGGTCTGCCACCTTATGTGTTTATTTTAGTTTATTTAAAAAAATATCTTTACTATTATGTTTATAAAATTTGTCCGTTATCTAGTATCCATAACACAAGCTCTTTTGGACTAGATGATTGGTGTGAATGAGGAAATAAACTATCATTGGTTTTAATATTCATGAGGTTGTACTATTAATTAAATTTAATTCAAATGCTAGGGAAAAACTCTAGTTTTCAAAGCTTATTCACTATTAATTAAGGTATATCGTATCAATCCAGCAAAACCTTAGTATAGCAAGGAAGTATCAGATATATACCTTTTAGCGGTCCACCCACTGACGTTGGCGTTACATTTCGCAAGATAGAATTTAATACGTGTCTAGTTTCCTAATGAAAGAAATACTCGCCTTGAATTAAGGTAAGATTAGGTAGATATCATTAACAAATCCAATACTGAAACCAGGATATTTCTTCAATGCTTCAAACACTAAACGTACTAAGACATTTTGTTAAATATGATAATAATATTGGCAAAGCTAGATTTACTTACTTAATGAAAGCTGTCGCCAGATATGAACACGAAAACTCTACAATTATCCTTCATATGAGATAGTCCTAGAGGATATAGTGATGCCCCGCCCTAGGGCTGACTCCGATCGGTTCTAGGGTCGGGCTGCCCGGAGGTGGCTCGAGGTGGTGGAAATGCTTCGGCAAACCCCGGGTCGTCTCCAGTAAGGGCATGGGGGAAACCGGAGTGGTTTAGCAGGTATTCCCAGTGCTGTGGTGAATAGGTGCTGGGCGACCCCTGCACAGGCCCACGTTTAGACAACGGTCCGCTGGACCACTAGCCAGCGGTTTAGGGTATCGTCCGTAAGCGGATTCCACTCCGATAAAAAAAGAGGATGTAGTGATAGGCAACGCAGCAGACAATAGGCCCGATTTTTACTACCAATGGAAGAGAGATGACTTGCATAATAAAAGACATATTTTAACATCATCAAAGTGCAGAGCATGTGGCTATGACCGGGAATCTATATCGGTCAGAACTATAGAGTAAGTATCCTCGGAGTGGATTATCTGAGACCAGAACACTTAGGACTCTTCAAGCTCGTGGAAATAGTTAGGGAACCTGACCTATATGTAAAATATTCAAAGATAAGCAGGAGAACTAGAAAGAGGACACAAAATTTTCCCATACGTAAGTATACCGTAAAAGGACACACGGCCGCTATAAGATAAGGTATACGTTACTTATTAGGCCCACGAAGCCGAGGAAGCCCGTTTCTCCCTGAACCCTCAACGATGACTGATTAACTAACTTTCAGAACGCGACGAGCATTAATTGTTATGGTAACAAACTTTTGAAATGATTGTGATAGCTAGACAACAAAATAATACACAAATATGATCACTTGAGAACTGAACCCATTACCTCTGGATTTGGCACCACTAAACCATAGAGGCGGTTCAATTTATGAACATATCATATTTTCATATTCAGGTAACAAATTGAACGTAACAAAGTACCAATTATATTTAGGAATAATAAGGTAATAAACATCAAATCAGTCACGTAGTGAATTAGAGAGAGCATTCATAATAGAAATAATGGAATTATCACACATCAAATCACGAGTAAGCGCGTACAGCTAATTTCGTTATCTGTGTAGGTAATTAGCAATTGTGATGGGGAATTAATTGTTTTGTTATAAAATTATAAATGTATATTCAGTAAATCACAATAAACTGTAAAATTTTGTAAAATCAGAAAATCAGGTTGAAAATCACCAATGTGTTTTCAAATTTTGAATTTATATGTCACGTAAACTGGGGTGAATAACAACAATATTTTGAATGTAACGATTGACATTCTTGACAATTTGTGTTCATGTTGAAAGTAATTTATGAATCACATAAGTTACGAGTGCCTTTATTGATGTTGTTCACCCTTAAAGGGCTGAAATTGAAATGATTGGCTAAAATATACTCTGTTGTGAATTACCTCTCATACGTCATTAACAATGGTGTATAACAACATCTCTAAGCTCTGAACGACCGGTCGACTAACCCGCACTTGGCCAGCGTGGTTGACTACGGCCTAATCGCCCCTAATGTGGGGTAGGCTCGATCCCCTCAGTGGGGACATTATATGAGCTGTTGATGAAGCTCTGAACAAAAAAATATGAAATAAAAAACTTGTATTTCTTTTAACACACAAAAATTAATTAACATAATTAAATAGTCGAGGTAGGTAGGGCACAGCGGACTAGCCGCCGTCAAAATGTTTAACATTTATAGAATTAAAGTCGATAGTAACTTCCGAAACACACGAAAAAATGTTGTCAAATACACAAGATATCACGACGCGGCCGGATCGTGACTGCGCTCGATACAGACAAACTAATAGCAAGTCGTCCTAGTAAGGACGTTTTCGAGTCTACGTAGGATTCTTTTTTAATTTAATATCATTGACCACGTTACACTTTTATAAAAACAACGGCGAGTAATATAAGAATCATATGATATGCAGCCAGAAGCTTTCAAATCACATTATTTTATTATCATTATATTATTATTTCACAATTCCAATCGGTCTACATGGATACGCTATGCCTAAGACAGAAAGTTTCAAAGCAAGATAAGACTTAAGACCGGAGAGAAGAGAATTTCAGTAAACCAAGATTATTCTACAAAGAGATTGAAATTACTTCTGTCTACAGTATTTGTATAATCTCATTACTTTAGGATGTTGAAAAGACATTATTCTAATCTGGGACAAGTTAACAAATACAGGCTTTGAAAGCCTGTGTACAATAGGGCTAGTTACAATAGTTTTGATTAGTTAATTTAATTAAATGGACTTGGCAATTTGAATACTATTTTGTGTATAATTGACAGCATAGTAATTTTGTTCTAATACGGTGACAATGGCGGGTTACTCGGGGACTCTAATGAGCGGGTTTCAGTATGCTATCCGCAGATAATCTTACTGAAGTTTAGTTGTATAGCGATTACTGTTAAATTACTAAAAATATCATAAGTTACGTTAGGCAAAATTCTGGTAAGGCGATCGTTATCTGCGGATTGAATAATAAAACAGATCGCTAAACAAGTAACAAAGATGAAAAATAAACCAGTAACAAGGATGAAAAATAACAAAAGTACTAAAGATAATTTTCTATAGCGAGAAATATAAGTAGATATGTTTATTTTAAATAATTTAATAAAAGCTTTTTGATGCCGAAAATAAATAAAGTAGCTAAGTAGATATGTTTAGACAAGACGTTTTAATTAAATTTCATTAATTTAATTAAAACGTCTTGTCTAAACATGAAACACTGAATAGAAACCATCTTTATAATAACAGAGTAAAAGAATAAAATCTAATTAAAATAATGTTTTATCTATATTTAGATGAACGTTTGAATTATGTTTATTTTGTTGTATTTACTTAAAAATTTATTAAGCAAAGACATACGCGTATACGTAATTAAATTGAATTTTATTGGTACAATGTTATTGTACCAAAATATAACAGACTAGCACTCCGCCCGTAACTTTGTGCGTGTATAAATATAGTTTTTTTAATAAAATTTAATCTATGTTATTCAGTGAAAAATTAGCATTCTAAAGGTGAAATAATTTTTAATATTATTGGCTTAGTAGTTTTTGGGGTTCTCTAATGTTTCGCACACAATTCATTGGCAAATTACCATTTCGCAAGCAACATTTGTCAATGTTTCATTACGCAAACTAATGCTTTAACAATGACATCAAAACGCAAACATCCATATGATAAGCAGTCATTTCAAAAATGCATTGTTAATTAAATTTTTAAAAGACAAACTGACATATCAACAAGTTACAAAAACCAAAAATGTTATTTTACAAATGATTTGTTTGACTAAATTTCAATTCCAAACTTTTTGTTTACTAAAATTTCAATTTGATAATTTTCAAATTAACAAGTTACAAAAACCAAAAATGTTATTTTACAAATAGTTTGTTTGACTAAATTTCAATTACAAACGTTATGTTTACTAAAATAAAAAAAAATATATTTATTTTAAAATAAAAAATCTTGTTGTTTACTAAAATTTCAATTTGCTATTTTTCAAATACAGTGAAATCGCCCTCAAATCGCTTCAGGCACTCGCCGGCCGCTGCCGCGGAACGCTCGCTTCGCTTGCTCGGCTTGTGCGCTGTTTTCATGTCAACCTAACCCAGAAAACGATATGCAAGCAAGCACGCAGCATACAAGCAAGCATGCAAGCAAGCATGCAGCATGCAAGCAAGCATGCAGCATGCAAGCAAGCATGCAGCATGCAAGCAAGCATGCAGCATGCAAGCAAGCATGCAGCAAGCAATACAATGCTCCGCTCGCTTCGCTCGCTCCGCTATGCGTGGTCACAAGTCTAACCTAATCTAACCTAGGTTTATTTTCGTACTTATGGTTTTTCTTTATAGCGGGGGGCCTCAGGCCCCCCGACCCCCCCGAGCAGGGGGGCCAGCCCCCCTGCACCCCCCGGCAAGCATCTCGCAGGCAGGCATACAGCATGCAATCCAATTATTCATACAGCATGCAATGCAAGCATGCATGCACTATGCAATGCATGCAAGCATGCATACATCATGCAATGCAAGCATCCATGTAGCAAGCAAGAATACAAGAAGCAATCGCAAAATTTTTAGGCGAACCGAATGGCATCCATAAACTATTATTGAACAATTTCTTTGTGTTTTTATAATTCTTATGTTTTTAGTATGAAAAGTTCCTAAGTAAAAGAAATGATACGGTGCCATACCATAAATTGCCTAACGTCTTTAGACTAAGTTACCATTTTATTAAAGAAAAATTGGTCAATCGTTATGTTTTTAGTGTGAAATGTTAAGAAATGATACGGTGCCATACCATAAATTGCCTAACGTCTTTAGACCAAGTAACCATATTATTAAAGAAAAATTGGTCAATAGATCTTTGTCGTTTAACGTATTTGTGTTAGGAAAAATTGACTAAAGTTCTTTTGCAAAATGACAATATATGAAACAATTACTTGGTGAGATGTAAAGTTTGTGAAACATAAATAAATCGAACGTTGGTTTGCGAAATGATCACTTTGAATTTCGTTGCTTGTCATCTGTAAATTTGTTTAATAACTGTTGACCAACCGAAGGGGAACCAGTTTTTGGCCCCGTTACTTAGAAACATAAAAATATTTTCTCTTAGTAATAATAAGTATAGATTAAGTTACGTTAGAGACACGAAATAAACTACACAGTACCTAGTCCGGAAACGTAAACATTGTGAAGAAACTCTATCTATGCCAGCGATCTACAAATAAATCAACCACAGGGTAGCATTATGAATATAATATGAGCTCAAAGCGCCAAAAACGTAAGCCAATGGCTACGAAAATGAGTGCAAAATAAAAGCTGAAATATTGCACAACGATAAGTGTGTCATATCCTTATCTTCGGATTCGCACGTAACATGATGGCATTAACACGCAGTTGTAAAAGACCCTTCCCATAAAATATCGAAGATAGGGCCTTCCCCTAAGTGATATACAAATGGAATTTCGGTGCTGTTGCCTTTTATCTATGTTGAAGTTTAAACAGTGGATTACAATATGGATTTACTTGTCAAGAAATCAAAAAAAATACCGTTGTTAATATGTGTAAAAAGCTCCACTAGCATTGACCACATAATCTGACCGTGTAGATTATGTGGCTGATTTTAACGCAAACGAAAATTTTTCGAAATTGTTACACCGAAAATGTGTCACATTTAATATGTTTATTTATGCGCGTCTTTATGATCTTTGACAAGCTCAATATATAATATCATGCACAGTTCGTGCTATTCTTGGGAGCAAATAAAATACGTTTTCTTTTCTATAGCAATTGACATTTGAAAGAAAATTTATCGGTACTTCGAGAGGCAATTTGAATAAAAACACTATTTGATTTAATTTTTAACAAATTCAACTCGAATAAAATTTTCATTTATTATTACTTTTTAACATCTTAGTCCATAACGTATACTTACTATAAGTTAATTTAGATCCTTAGCTGTCCTTAAACTATCTATATTGTTTTTCTTATTTAACTTTTAATTGTATATTAATTTTATTTTGTATAAGATTGTAAGACTACTGTATTCCTTTCACTTTCCTGCACTCATACCCTATTTACTTTTCCTTCTTTTCCTTTGGTTGGTAGCCTGGAAGAGATTGCTTATTAGCAATAAGGCCGCCTACTTTGTACTGTTTCTTTTTGTCTATTTATATTGTGTATTTTTCTATTTTGTGTGCAATAAAAGTGTTTATTAATATTATTATTTATTTTATTATCATTACAAATTTCTTAAGGATCCTTTTTACTTTCTCGTCTACGTAGTATAGAGGAAGTCTTGCAATCGTCAAAAATTTGACCTCGACATATTGACGGATTTACACGTTTTGGACCTCCCTGAGTCCAAAAATTATATCTGTGTGTCTGTGCGTTAGCACGATAACTCGAGTATGCATAAAAGTACCCATAAAGGATAAAATAGGGGATCAAAGTTTTTATGAGAAATCCGTCATGTTTGTAGTAAAACCCATAACAATTGGTATATTTTTGAAAAATCCTAAAATGCTGCTCGAAGTAACTATTCCACGGGGACGAAGTCGCGAGCAAAAGCTAATAATTAATAAAACGAAAACCCTATTTGTAATAGATACGAGTAAAGTTTACATGATCTGTGTTGGTAATTATCTTAATTGGTTGGTTGATAAATAAAATGTTTAAATTTTACAGTTGGCAAAAACATTTACTAGGTGGTAGACCCATATAGGGTCTTCTGGGTAGGTACCACCGCCTTTCTTATTTCTGCCGTGTGTTTCGGATTGAAAGGAAAGGTAGCCAGTGTAATTACTGCGCATGGTAGGCATATCATCTTAGTCCCCAGGATGGCAACGCAATTGCAGTGTTAAGTGATTTACCCTTGCTAATGTTGCAAGTGTCTTAAGGCGACGATAACCACTTAACACCAGGTGGACCGCAACCTTGTTTGCCATCTCTTAATATAAAAAGGCAAAAGCCGCTAAACCTTAAATTAAATACAAAGTTACTGGGGGATATTTTCGAAATATCATTTGCCGAAGTTTAAAAGTCTTGTCGTGTTGTTATCGTAAAATCTCGTGGGAGCAGAATTCTGAAGATTCGACTTCGAAATATTAAAATTTGTTGAAAGCAATTCTTTATACAATCGGCACAAGTTTCATTGCGTGATCCAAGTTGTCTTCCAAAATTGTTTGAAAGCCAAATTTTATCATGATTACCGTAACATTAAATATCGCTAAGAGATTCAAGCTAATATAAAACTTAACGTTTTATGTTAGCGAATAAAATAATGTTTTTTTAGATTTTAGCAATCTTGGGAGATTTCTTAGGAGTATGTAGAGCAAGACTAAATCAGTTTATGTAATCTATATTAAGTAGACGCAATTTAAAGTACGAGGTTCTAATTTTATAACTCTTCATCTTTGCCGTATCACTGTCGATTTTTTTCTACTGACTATTGCTGTCGGCCGGAGCTTCCTTTCAAAACGACACCAAAGTTTGTATGAAAGCGAGGACTTCATGTTATGTTTGTACAGTTTTGTCAATAAAGATTATTATTCGATAAGCAGCTCTAGCGGGGAAGCCTCTCAAGCCATTAAAGTCTTGGGTGTTCACGACGGAAGAGAAATATCGATAGATTCACGTAGTAGTTATGAGGGATTGCTGAGGGCTGTTGTGGTTAGCTTCACTATTATTATTAGTATGTAAAGCCGACGTGTCACATATTGCACTTCTTGGATATTCTTGCCACGGGCCGCTCACTGCAGAACAGATTTTATCTGGGCGTTTCATTCCATGGTAGAGATCGTCTAATATAAAACTGAACGCTCCTCCATTGTCTTACTCTTACATGCACATTGCACAATCAGTGTACAGATGCAACATACTCAAATTATCTATAGTCATTGATCAGTCAGTTGATTCAGTTGCCGACTAGACACGAACATGGCAGCACGCTTCGATCAGTAGTACCGTAAGCATCAAGTTTAAAGTTGGTTTAGATTATTAGACGATCTCTTGTTTGCTTTCTACGAGTGACTTACCTATGTAACGGACAACCATAAAGTAATTGCCCATGCTAGGGTTTGTAATGAGAATAATCTATACTAATAATAAAGCTGAAGAGTTTGTTTGTTTGTTTGGTTAAACCCTAAGATCTCAGCAACTACTGACTCAAATTGAAAAATTCTTTTTCCGTTGGATAGTCCATTTATCTAGGAAGGCTATAGGCTATATAACATCACGGTACGTCCAATAGAAGCTGAGCATCAATGAAGAATGTTGCAAAAACGGGAGAAAAATATTTCTTTTCAAAGCTTTCACTGCGTGCGCTGCGTAAAAGGTAAAAGTTACGTAAAAATCATGTATTATATGACGGAATTGTTTTCCATTAAAATTTCTAAAAAAAGTCCTGGACAGCATATGTCTATTTTTTAAGGTTGGCTCACTATAACCTCTCTTTTTGGTAATCAAATTTGTTCTAAAATAATGCATTATCTGCGATGGTGTTTTTGTATGCATGATATTATTCCTTATCAAAATAAATGCATTATTTATCACAAGTATTTAATTTTGTACCAAAATTTTTCTAAATGATTAAATTAAAAATGACTAATATACTTTACTACTTAGCATAACAGTAACAAAACACTTTCAGGATGTACGTTATTTCTTTATTAAATCTAGTTTAAAAATGATACATACCTATCAACAGTAATGGCCACTAAGGTAAAAACTCCAGCTGACACCGTCAGGTTAGCAGTAAAATTACTGGCGGTGCAGTATGCTGATCCGAAAGGCCAGTGAGCTGTTACTAGAAACACGAAGTTCGGTGCTCCGTTGAGCGTCGCCATCAGGAGGTCAGCCACCGCTAGGTTCACCAAGAAGCAATTGGTGACAGTTCTCATTCTTCTGTGAGCTGTTGACAAATAAAAAATACATTAATAAATAAGTCTTTTATCCTTACATAGAATACAAATGCTTACGACAGTAAACTGGTAGACGTATTTGAAATTTTACCAGAAATGAGGAGAACTAAGGACTTAAAGAAATGCGAACCTAAAGTGGCAGTCGGCAAGACACATTGCAAGGAGGACTGGCAGCCGATGGGACGGAAAGGTCCTCGAGTGGCGGATGCGTACTAGGAGACGCAGTGTCGGTGCACCAACGATCTGATAAATATACCGAGAAACACAGGATGCGAGGAGCTCAAGACTAAGATCCTTGGGGAGACCTTTGTCCAACAGCGGGTGCCTCTTGGCTAACATGATGAAGAATTGCAGGTTACACGCTTTTATGAAATCCTGGTTTTATCAAGTATATATATATGTCAAATAATACTCCTGAGGACACTCTGGTCATGATCATATTCCAAAGCCATGATCGCTTATTCTATTTTCGGTATTGATTGCTAAAATTCCTACAATACATTTACATAAAGTTCGACTCTTCATGATATTTTGCTTTTTTACCGAGTGGAACCAACCAGTTGCTCAAAAGTAACTATGTGGGAATTGTATATTTCAACATTTCGGCCGTCTCTCGGCCTCGTCGACATTTCAGATATTTGCATAACATATTCTATTTAGAAAAACAAATTGTTGTTGGAACTAAGAAGCTAAGACATCTTCTAACTGTAAATATGGCTCCTGAATAATTTAGGTAACATTATTTAACGCTGTCATAGGCGAGTTTGATATACAGGAAAACTTATGCTGGGGAAGACACCATAAATTTCGCAGGAACGTTAATAGTCCAGACAATTTATTGCGTAGAACATAATCGATGACCGAGACTTTACCCTTATGATTATATTGCAAGAGAGTTTATCTCTACGTAGGTAAGATAACCTTAATGTTACGAAATATACAGTAACAATAATAAGATAATTGAAGTGAAAACCAATCCAGACTCGAAAGTTGTAGCAAGAAAATATTGGCAAAACATTTACTTAGTTCAAGTAATCTTTAACTAAATACCTATACAAAGTCTATGTTAGGAGTGTTCAAATTGTTACAAATAGAAGATATTGTAGACATTTCTTAATTTGGTTCTAATTGTTCTTGACGGAATTCATTTTCTGCATTAATTAAAATTTAATTTTCAATTAACCAAGATAATGTAATCAGTTGCAAAATAAAGTTTATATTAATCATCAAATACATATAAAGTCAGTTTCATTTCTTAAAATTTAAGACTGGAAGTAGTAAAATGACCAAGAAAGCTTGTAGTTGATTGCTATTTATTTTGAATATATGATTTACAAGAAAATTATGTAAGAAAAAAGCATGAAAGTAGAGTTATAGCGATATAAATGAGATCCTTGAAGAGCACGCTGGGATAAATTTGAATGAGAAGTTATAGAATGACGGCATAAGAGAAAGGGGTGGTTTGAAAGATAACAGTGACAAGAGTTAAGAAGGGGAACCTCAAATAGTTCGACCTTAAAGAAAATATGAGTGAATGAGATTGACGAAAACGATATATGAATAGGAAGTGAATGAAGACGCGAGATGGAGAAGAAAAAACTTGATAAATCCCTATCCGAGCAGTTACCAGGTGGAATCATAGATATAGGAAATTGTAGATGGGTAATGTGTGTAGATAGACAATACCATTTCACGTACACGCAGGCGGCCTATGTCGACCTGTCAGTCACGTAGAAAAGACAGCAACTATCAGACTGCAGTACTATTTTTTTATGCACACATGCAAATTACACACACATTGGTGCATTTTTTGGTCTCGCCCTAGTTGATTCATTGCCAATCTATAAATGTCAGTTATTTAATATCTATGGGTTGAATAGAGTCATTTGCTTGACCTTTTTATAAAAAAAGAAACCTATTAGCACTGTTATGACTGAGGCGAAAGAAATATGCAATGATCGTAACAAGTAGAAAGAAGTGTTCTCTGCCTATCCCTATGGGAAAAGGGCGTGACTTTACGCATGTTAATACATATAAGGTTATACTCCAATACAAAAATATCCCTTAAACAAATAACCAAAATTCTTAAACATACAAATGGTAGAAACGACAATCCATCTTACAAACAAAGAAGTTGGCGGGTGTAACAAATTGATCAAAGCAATAAATCACACGAGAATGAAAAGGCTCAATGAATAATATCATGTACCGTGACATTTTTCGTTTATTTATTCACGTGATTTTGCTTTCGCTGGTATTACAAAGGTAAATATAAACGTGGTAATTTCTCGACGGTCTATTTCTAAGATTATGACGTAGATATTCTCGTATGACAAGTACTGTATGAGCAGGTCGCAGCGGTTGTAAGGCGCCGTTTCCCACAAGTACATGGCAAGGATGCTGAGCCAAGCTGTAAAGCTGGCCAACAAGGATATGATGATAGGTAGGAGCTGCCCCAGAGAGTCTGCATGATGGTAGAAAGGAACTGCCCCAGGGAGTAGCCCTGCAAGACAGCAGTTTTAATATCCATTTTAATTTTTTTTATGTAGGTATATATTTCCACGCTCACACCAAGTATAGAGCCCAAATTAAGTATCACCCTTCTTGTGTCGCCACCGTTTTGTAACATTTCGCGCTTGTGTACTTCCGGACTTCCTGTCGCAAATTTGCCGCGTGTAATAAAAATGGAAAATGTTTAAAATTTTGTAATAAAACTATAAATAAGAGTTTTTGACACTAAAATCGTTATAAAATAAGGTAACAGAATATAATATAATTAGTTATATTTTCAAATAATAATAATAATCATCATTTTTGTCATCGGAAAACAGTGGGAGGATGGATTGACCTGCAAGAGGCCGGCCGACACACAGGCGTTTTTGACAGCGACTCCACAAGGGGATCATTAAGAACTTGTGCTATGGATAACGGACTTTTAATATACATAATAGTATAGATATTTTTATAAATAAACTTAAATAAATACATAAAAAACCATGACTCGTGAACAAATGTTCGTGTTCATCTCACAAACATTTGCTCCTACCAGGACTCGAACCCGGACGTGTAGGCAGAGTTACTGACCACTCCACCAAGACGGCGTCTATGACCTGACCATGCAGCCGCAGAGTCCAATGTTCAGCTTGTAGCTGGTACAAGTATTTTGTTAAGATTTCTCGTTTTTCAGTCACTTTTATGTCAGTATTATTAGAGAGTTGATCTCAAAAGTCTAATACGATAAGATAAAAGGGAGCTGACATTGCTAACTAAACTAGCTACACCAATAGATTTAATTTAATAATTTCTAAATCATACCAATGATAATCTAGGACAGCCACAATCACATAGAACACATCTTATAAAAGGGAAATAATAAACCAAGCAACTAAATATTCCAGAATGAGCGCCTAAAAACACTAAATGGGCGACTAATCATTTGTTAGTTGCTCATTAAGGATTTTAGTAGCTCATTCTGGATTTAGATAGGTTTAGGTTAATCTGCTTACCAGTTAAATGCGATACCTTATAAAATGGGTATAAGTCAAAAGTTGCCACTATAGTAACTCATATTTCCTTATTCATTTAGGTACAATTTGTACACTTATGAAAGTCAAGTTTGATGCCATCGGTTCAAGAGTCTACCAGGAGGCCTTGTTCTGAGAAGAACCGGCAAGAAAGACAACAAGTTTTATCCTCCCATTACAGTTTTCATAGCATTGATTTAGAAATAATCATAATTCATATTATCAAGTTTTTAATAATTAATCATAATTTTGTAATAAAATAAAATAAGTAGTGCACAAGCATTTAAAGAGATAGTGGCTATTTTAGAATTTTTCAAAATTGACCTGATTTGGAAGTTGTAAAATAAATCTATTGGTCGCACTAATAGTTGGCACATTTATCAGCTTGGAAAGGAAACGGAACCGTATACGGTACGGTCTGTAGTGGTTCCGTAACTGCCGTTTTGTAGCTGGCCTTCTCAGAGTCACCGGATTTTTGAGAAGACGAGGACTTTGGGTCGTCTAGTCTGTAATAGAAGCCTCTGTAGAGGATTTCTAGTCGGTGAGCACCTTCCGTGGGGGATCTCTACACTACAACGATGTAGTCTCTAGCATTCGGGTCTTGTCAGAGTTTTTTCACAAAAGCTGAGTATTAAATGTTGTAATCAAGAAAGAATAAGCCGCTACTTGCTTGTTGTTTTGATAAAAATTCCAAACTGAAAACTTAAGAAATAAAGATCATTCCTATAATTTTTAAGCTTAAGTTTAGAATTCTTATATTTAAATTACTGATGCTAAATAAAGTATATGAAAATGTAATTAAGTATTACGACACTCTGTAAGTACCTAAAAAAATTGTAGGTACATAAATTACGAAAATTAATTTTGTTTCTAGTACAAATTCAAAATAAGCGCTACGCTTCACTTTGTTTGAGATAAAGAGGTATTTACGATTTACATATGCAAATTGAATACTAAATTTTACGGTATAGTGTTTAAAGTAAACTGGGATAACTTTAAATTGCTTAAAAAAATAGTAGGCACATTTTTATCATCAAATTTCTTCTTTGATGTTTAAGATAATTGAATTTTGAAATTACTAAGCAGATACTTTATTTACATGAAATACAATATTTACAGAATACAGATTATTTAGATAGTGAACAATTTGTGGTAATGTAATGTAGAATAGCTTCACCCCGTATCCTCCAATGGGTGTAGTAGAAGGTGACTAATAGATCAGCTAAGGGGTAATTGATCACCATAAACTCCTTCCACCAATCCGCATCGGGCAAGCGTGGTGGACTACTGCCTAAACCTCCTTCGATGACAATGAGAGGCCTTGTGTTCCAGCCACGTTCCAGCAGTTGGTCGAATTATAAAGCCTAGTAAGATTATTTTATGTTGAAGTTAAGAAATTTTGATTTTTTTTAGTATGTGTGATAATAATATTTATTTCGTGCTAACTTAAATAAAATAAGCTGGAATTTCAATCTGAGAATGCAAACTAATTTATTAAACTTGTAATTGCTATGCCAAACTAATAATGACGTGTTGAAAATTTATATTTTTTTCAGTAAGTCTTTCTATTCACAAACACATTCACAGTTTAAAGGACACCTAAAGTCACAACTGATGACATTTCAATTAGAGATTCAGTTATGTAGTGACATCACAGACAAAACCTGTGTGTTATCTTCAGTAGTGAAAGATTTTTTTGTATCTTTTTTTTTATTTAGGGGCTTTTGATATAACACATGTCAGTCTCATTTTACCCTATTCTATAATTAATTGTACATTTATAACGCTGCGCGAGCGGGTAGGATCCGAAACTACTGGACCGTTTTTGATAAAATTTGGTGTCAAGATAATTTGAGACCCTGGGAAAGATATAGGATAGTTTTTAGCGCGATAAGCGAAATTTATGTGAACTAAGCCTTGGGCGACCGCTAGTCATTGATGTAGGTATACTTGCATTTTTTCAATTTACCTAACTTAAGCTGTTTTATTTTCTAACCAATAGAAATAATGAATATCTAAATAAGATTTTGAAAAAAAATGTTATAGAATTAAATTAGAGACTACCTAGCCAGACATTTTATAATTTTTTAAACTCCAAATTGGAAGACATTTTAGAAAATTTTATTCGAAGCTGGCGATTACGTAAAATCTCAAAAAACGCGACGTGAATCTGTAATTTTAGTATCAATTTAAATGTAAGCCGTTTATTTGGACCAGGCAACCTTTGAAAAAGTAAATACAGCTATTTCATTTAGATAACAATCAATTGGATTTACCTTTTGGTACACCGGGAATCTGTAGTACAACATACCTTAACCGATCTAATTATAAAATTACAAGAGATGTATCGTGCTTAGACTTATTGGATTGGTCTTAATAAATGGTTTATAGATTAAAAAAATATACACAGATAGTGATCAGAGTCTCCTATTGATGCTAGGGGAGTATTGAGAATAAAGTCTAAGTGCATAGGAGTGAAGATAAAATATATGGCGTCCAACAAACGAAATTTACTTTTCGTAACTGGCGAGTGCCCACTCGCCATGCATTTTCCTCTCAAAAACTATTAAATTATCTGTGGTTAACGGTGTAGGTGTTACAATTATCAAAATATGTATTACTACTGTATTGTACTATGTATTGTAAGACTGTTCGTTGACTAAAATAAACTAAAAAAAATCCTCCGTGCTTCAAAAGTCACATTAAATTGGTAGTCTCGGCCCAAATGTTCAAAATATCTCAATCCATTAGGGAGTGTGAGCGTGGTAGTATGTATGTATCGCGAAAGTAGGTATATCAAAACAGCAACGGGACCTCTGCAGTTAGTTTCTTTGAGAAAACATTTTTCTTTTGACTACAATAGCTGAAGTTCGCAAATACAAATAAATCTTTCAAGCAGACGGGAAATCTTCGACGTTTACGTTATGTATTCCATAGGAGGTATACAACGTCTCCAAGGGAATAAGTATGAGATGGAGATCGGCAGCGAACGTGACGCGCCTCGCAAATTCGCGACCAAACTGAGTCACATTATATATAGAAATACGCTACGATTAAATTACTGGTCGAGTTAGAGCTCTATGATTCGTGGCTTATGGCCTCGTGTCGTTTTATTATATTCACCTAAATGACTTTGTTTCTAAATTAACAAAAATGTTTTCTAATAATATAAATTAATGATTACTAAAAATAATAATAATACACATACAAAACAAACATTAAAATGTGCCAATTTATGTGGAGCTTTGTGACAAACATGCGAAGAAAAGAATGTTTTATACTTATTATATACCTATAAATTTATTTTATTTATTGTAATTGTAATTATAATGCATTTGTTCTTTATTATTCGGGTGCCAAAAAAGGGCATAATTATATATTTATGATACAACTGCTTTAATTGTCAAGCTCCAGAAATGGTAATCTTACTACTGCTATAAATGCGAAAGCTTGGAGAGATAGAATAGAATAGAATAGAAAACATTTATTCACACCACTTAAATCTAGCATTACAGGTTGTATTAAACAACATTAAAAGCAGTTGTGAAATGGTATTCACTCAGCACAATATCGGGACGACCGTATAACGCCTCGACGCTGATCTTCCGTGAACACCAGAAAAAAAAGTAAAATAAGTACGAGAGCACTACCGTGCGCCGGCTCAAATCCATTCAATTATTGTGCATGGGATAAACTATTTTCTCAATATATAAATAAGTAACAAATACCACGAAACTATAAATAGGTGTATAGTTTATGAATATATAAATAGCTAAGTACTGCAATATAAAAATACAATCTCGTTAGTTCGTTAGACGAATTTGAAGTTAACGCATGTAAAAAGGAACAATACTCACAATATAAACCAGACAAAACAAGCAAAGAAATCTAGCCCACCTTATTATTTCGTATTTTGGGTTATCAAGAGATGGAGTGTTACCCATCTCCATATTGTTACCCATCATCCTAATATAATAAAATGTACGCTACCTTAGCTACGTAAGGTGTTTCATACAAATACATAGAAACCAGTACTGTCGCGGGAAGACGTCGCCTGCTTCTGCTGCGTGTAGTCGGCTGCGAAATTATACCTTAAGTGTTAATCTACTTCTGGCTGATTCTGAATAAATTGAACTTACCCAACACAATCCATATGACCAGTGTGTTCCCCAATATGGCTAGCAGCAACATCATAGCGAAAATGATGAACCACGCCAGTTGGCCCCACCAGGGAGGGCTGTAGGGTCTGGTGCCAAGACCCATGCAGTTGCCCAGTGCTATCCTAGAGGAAAGAAAAAGAATAATTAATTATCTGCACAAATTTCAATAGGTTAATAAAGTAAGCTTAATCTCGGGATGTTTTCGTTGACCAAGTGAAGAGGAAACTATCTAGCAGCGTAAGTAGTGGCTCCTTAATTGTACAAGCTTTGTAATTACTCAAAATATTTTTTGAAAATACGCAATAATAAGGTAGAGCGTTAGTAGCGATGCAAGTCGTATACTAGACAGTGCAGAAAATATTTTCGTTTGGTAGTAATTACAAAACAATTATAATTAAGGAGTAGTTCCAATATTAGCTACTCTTCTCTATATTATGTGTATTTACCTTTTACTACATTAGGTATAGGTAGATAGATTGAATTTATTGTAACATAAATTTCACTATTATATTTCGTACGTATTTTATGTCAATTAAGTTTATTATTATTATCAGTTTATTGATATTAATTAAGTATATGAAATTATAATTCAACATTATAACATTATTTTACTACTTAATAATTATAATTATTTGAACATAATCTACATAGACCAGAATATACAATTAGGCGAGTTGGATAGAAACAATTTATTCGCATAATATTAATATGGAACAGCCAATTACGAAGTTTGCTCTCCGCCAGAAGAATCAGAGTACAAAGTTGCCAGCATCAGGAATACGCCAATAGATTGCTTTATTAAGTGGAATAGTAAACTATTACTATTTGTGTGTAGGTAACGACTGTTTATACTAATTTTCTTGCTTCATTCATAACTAGCGACCCGCCCCGGCTTCTTTCGAGTCCAATGTAGATCAGTTAGCGAATTATTTATTTAACATTGCATTCAACGCAAGCGATGTGAAAAACATACATCTTTATTAATTTAAACGGAACGTTACCGCATGATTGTGTGATTGTATTATTTGTTGTGATGAGTGTAGATAAATTTGTGTATGTGTGTGTTTGTGTGTGTGTGTGTGTGTGTGGGTTGGCTTACATGCTAACATGTAGACAATAAGGCAGTTATGTAACCATGAATATTTTACTTGTGATTCAGTAGAGATGTGACTCAGTAGAGATTATAAATTATACATCTAAATAATACATCTAAGCCTTCATCTCTAATCTATCTATTGATGAAAACCGCCTTTAAATTCGTTGTGTAGTTTAAAAGATCCAAGCGTACATACAGACAAAGCTACTTTGTTTTAAATCATGTAATGTGATGCATAGAATAGCATCGCCTTATATCATCCAATGGGTCTCGTAGAAGGCGACTAATGGATCAGCAAAAGGGTAATTGATCACCTTACACTCCGTCCACCAATCCGCATTGGGCAAGCGTGGTGGACTACTGCCTAAGCCTCCCCCGATGAGAAGAAGAGGTCTTATGTCCCAGCAGTTGGTCGAATTATAAGGGCTGGACAAATCTTGTTCTTGCAAGAGAGCCCAACAATCGACCTCTCGATAGCTGGACTTCTTTCTGCTACCAAATTGCCCAAAATTATTTTAGTTCGCACACGTTATGACATTAGTTTTTTTTTATATATATAAACTATCGTACCCCAAACGTATAAAGATCCTAGCACACTTATCAGCTCAGACCCGTATCGCCTGTTTTTACTATGAAAAGAGGCTATAAGTTACGGTGCGTAACCGCTTCTTAGTCGCTATTCCGTAGCGTTTTTATTTATTTTATTTTTCATTGATAGTAAAAAAAAGATAAATGTGCAACGGCCTTAAGGAGATACTATTTCGTCGCGCTTTTAAGACGAGAAAATTGTTCTGACAAAGGATTATCAAAACACAATTAGTATGAACTAATATCTAATCTACATTACCACGAAATAAATTATTATCAGAACGAAATACCATATAAATTCTGTACAATTATTTTCTTGTTCTCTTTGTCTTTTAACGTTGTTTTGTCAGGTGAATTATGACCTATGACCTAAATTCGAATTAAGTTCCTCGCCCTGTTGAAGTCACTTAAAACGCACAATTTGTCAGTATTCACCGAAGCAACCGTAATCTAATTAGAATAAGGACGTTTCACAAGAAACTTCTGATTAAAAAGGTCTGTAAAATTTTGGCCCCAACAGTTTAAACTTTAGTTTATACTAAAAGTTAAGCGACGTGATTTTACTAGTATTACTAAATTACACGAATGGCTGCCAACGTGTTGCGCATACTAATAGAGGTGTTAGGTGTTTAATTCAACTTTTAACAGACTTTTATAAGGTAGCATTTTATAAAAGTTTCTTATTAATTGTCATTGGCTAAAATATGACATTGGGACACTTTAAAATTTCGACATAAATCTTTGTCATTGTTCTTTGTTCACACTTTTATTGTAAAAAACTATCAGTATGAGGTTTAAAGCGATTGCTTTTATGATCAACTTTCACTGTTACCTGCAAATGGACTTTAAGGCATCCTTAAACCTTCCACTTCACACGAACGAAATAACACAACGGTGATGTAATATGGAATCTTTAACACAACTTGTGTCTAAAGGAAATTATCAATAAAGATCTATATCTACTTGGAGTTTCCCTATCAAAACAATTAACTTATCTAAACAAATTTTATTTAAAAAATTTCATTTCGTACACGTATGAAACGTATCTCTAACCACAAAGTGAAAACAGTTAAATAAGAGAGTTTAAAAGTATTACACGCTTCACAGAAGGCTCACAAAAAAGCCAATGTACTCATTCCAGCTCCAACCAGTGTAATGTCGGGATTTTAAACCATAATAGGTTGGGATTTTCTGCCGACCAAAATGTAAATCCCTTTTTACTTCATTGGGCGACAAAATCAGATACAGTCGTGTTTGAAGTTAGACACCCGAAAAATGCAATAATAAAATATGTTTTAAAGTACGTCGTATAAAGAATAATATAAATAAAATACGAGAAAATAGAAAAAAGGCTTCTCCTGAGACGAAAGGACATGACTGCAATTCCAAATTTGTCGTTTCTTCTCTCTAAGAAATTCATTTGATACGTTTTTCATTTAGAGTCTTGCTCGAAGCTCTTGGTAAGTGATGATCATGCCGAATCTTTTGACAATAGTTATCATGTTTCACTATCTAAGAGGTCATGTTTATACAACATTGTTTATAATGACTCCTGTTGGACCTCTTCGACACTAGCTGCTATTCAAAATTACGTGATGCATAGGGATGCAGTATGGATGCAGTACTTGAAATAACGCGTCCCCATGGGGTGTCTTTCTACACTATAAAAGGCTATGTCACGTGCCTTCTTCATCCCCCACTTTCTATATAGGTACTAATTTGATGTTATAATTGTAATATGCAATTATTAAACATCAAGAAGTTGATTTTTAATTCACGAAGTACATCAAACTATATTCATGTCCTCATAATGCAATCCCTAACTATACATTCCCCAAAATTCTTTGGTAAATCTTTTACTGTTCCAGCAGCTATGTTGTAGAATCAATATATCAACCATCTACAATAAGAAAATCTCAGGGTAACTTCTATATATACTTTAATAATATACCTATATAGTGATATACTCATTTGTAAAAATAAAATCGGGCACCTCTACTAATTTCATACAAAATACCACACTTTCACTAGGTCCCAGTTTAAAAAGGAAGTGAAATTTTGAATTGATGCTTGTGTCAATGTACGGGGGAAATGAAAATGTGTTTAATGACGCACCCGGATGATTCCAACACAATCTTCGTTTTCCCTGTGTACAAAGCGCTCCTAATAAAGTCTCATTTAAGAAGTTAGTACATGATCACTATCTAAAAAGTACGTAAACATTGTTTCTTTTCTCTGTTAAGAATGAATCTTAAGTATAACATTTAGTGTATCTGGTAAAATATTATATTATGTATGTATATAAGGTATATATTAATATGTATGTATATATATTGTTATATAAGTATAATTATAGTATATTAATTGTATGTAATTCTTTATACCCATACATTTATTGTAAATATTTTAAGTCTTGTAGATCCTGCCTTCTACACTGTATCTCACGCACCTTTCTGGTTGACTGGTAGAGAATGCTGTATAGCATTAAGTCCACCCTTTGTACTGTCTTTGTGCTAAATAATAATAATAAATATCAGGCTAACCAGTACCAGGTTAACCATTCGAATAAGAAGAAGAAAAATTAACTTATTGTAAAATTTGGCACCGAAACCAATGACGACAAAAACGAGTTGTATGTTTACCGGTTGAACCTCAGAACTACTCCTCGTCTGTCACCTATGTACGTGCACAGTTACACGCACACAATTATGTAACGAAACTACACTTGCCTTAAGGTCACACTCATCAGATCAGAAAGGGAACGCCTTTTTTACTACGAAACGACTACGGACCGTAGCGCATCGCCTCTTTTTAATAGTGAAAAGCTTTATACATAAAAACTCCAGCCGAGAACCGCTATAAAACCGGCTTCAGTGCGTTTTTCTTTGGTCTGATTTGGCAACTTTCCAAAGTAACTAATACCTTATTAAGTATTCCTTTTTTAACATTTTACACAATTTCACTCGCCTATCATATTCCCCTAAGTGCAGCAAAGCTTTTGACAAATTTATAAAAAAACACTTTTGAAAAATCTCTCCAAGTTTTATAACAGAAAAAGGAAAGTTGCGGCCTTAAACTTTTATTCTTACTTCGCAGCTAATCAACATTGTAAAGACATTTTGAGGCCACAAAGTTTTTGAACTTAAATTGTTTTGTCAAATTTGTTTTAATTTTAACTACAAATTGTTCTTTGAATACATAAAAACCATTTTACGGTGTACTATTATGTATTTAATTAGGTAGGTATGTTTCATTCTATTTTATTAGCAATATGCTTGTAACCTCATTTCTGATTTTATCTTTTACAGAAACTCCGAGCCTAGCCCTTTACATAGCCCGCTGAGCGACTTTTAACTTGTGGACCAGCCGTACCGTCAGTGTCCACGTTTCAACTCCATAATTCATACCGGGTAGGACGCACAGATTGAAGATTTTAGGCATTGTGGGGAACACTCGACGTAGTTTTCCAAATGCTGCCCAACCCAACTGGATTCTTCTGTTCACCTCATCCTCGAGTTGTTTTTACATAACTGCAATGCCTGCCTGAGGTATATATTTTTGAACAACTTCGAGGGCGGCGCCGTGCACCACAATCGGTTTCGGTAGTACATGCTCGTTGAACATGACCTTAGTTTTATCCAAGTTCATCCGTAGGCCAATGTGTACAGATGAACCAGCCAGGTCATTCAGCATTTGTTGTAAGTTCTGCAGCGTTTCTGCTATGATATCGATGTTGTCTGCAAATCGCAAATCGCAAGATCAGAAATGAGGTAATCCGGCAGAGAACCAAAGTTATCGACATAACCCACCGAATTAGCAAGCTGAATGGGCCGGCCGCAGAACCGACAAACGCTGGGGTAAATGAGTTCTTGAGTGGAGACCGCGTCTCGGTAAACGTAATGTAGGAGTCAGGCCCGGTCTCGGTGTAGTTGCGCTCACGTGCGCAAATCCCGAGCCGTCCCGTAATAGCGCAATGAAGGTCAGGCTGGGGAAGATGTTTAGTGGGTATGGAGGGAACGCCTTTACCTCGAGTTCCACATATCCCCTGCGGTTGGCACTACCCCGCAGGAACGATGCGTAAATGCATTTGACCTCCCCGTCAACAAAAAAAGGACGCCCTCAGGCCAGGTGGAGTGACGATTTGCGCAGGGTGGCTAGCAGGAGCTGGATGCGAGAAGCCGAAAATCGATCGAAGTGGCGAACATATGGAGAGGCCTATGTTCAGCAGTGGACTGCGATAGGCTGATGATGATGATGCTTGTAACATACTTATCCCTATAGGTCGCGCCAGCCAAAGCTTCTGGTTTTAGTGAACGACTGTACAAGTATAACTTTGTTAATTAAGATTTTATCTGGTACATAAATCAGGAAAACAGATAAAATCAAAACGGGAATTTCATAACGATGAGAATTAAACGAAACATTGAATTCACAAATTGATTACAAAATGCTTTTGTCATTTCATTCTAGTAAGCTGCTGGCAAAGAAAGCTTATTTTAAAATCAATACGATTATTAAGATAAGTTTATTCCTTTTTAACCGACTTCAAAAAAGGAGAAGGTTATCAATTCGACTGTATGTTTTTTTATAATGTTTGTTACCTCATAACTCGTTGCTGGGTGGACCGATTTTTAAGAATCTTTTGACCTTTGGAAGCTAGTGCTTGTCATGAGGTCCCATTTAAATTTTATCGACATCTGACAAGTAGTTTTTGAGTTATCCCTAATAATGCCCATTTAATTGACATTGATGATAATATCGTAATTTTATCACTTGTGTGTCTAAAAGATCTTGAGGTAGTTTCCTGAAAATTTCTATACATCTAATATTTTTTTTTCTACTTTTTTGTGTTTTAAGTATAGAAATTTTCAGGAAACTACCTCAAGATCTTTTAGATACACAAGTGATAAAATTACGATATCATCAATGTCAATTAAATAGGCATTATTAGCGATAACTCAAAAACAACTTGTCAGATGTCGATTAAATTTTAATGGGACCCCATGACAAGCACTAGCTTCCAAAGGTCAAAATAATCTTAAAAATCGGTCCACCCAGTAACGAGTTATGATGTAACAAACATTAAAAAAAAACATACAGTCGAATTGATAACCTCCTCCTTTTTTGAAGTCAGTTAAAAAGAAAGACGCCACAATACTACTTTATTGTTATTCAAATTTTCAAATCTAAAAGCTAAGAAAAATACAATAATTTATTAGTATTGTAGACTCTAGAACTCATTATTATTATCAAATTCCCGTGTTTTTTTTAAATTAGAACGAAATATATTTTTATGTTTTATTTTTAATTTTTGACAAGGAAGGGATCTTGTCCTTCATCTCACCCTCAATCTCACCTGATGGTAAGTGACAATAAGGCCAAAGATGGAATCAAGCTTCACCTAGAACCCTCAACCACAGAGGGACTGGATATCTTATCATTAATTGTCGGAACATAATAATGCTGTTAACATTATTATTATGGCGACAGACTTTGATGGGATGGTGGTAGCTAGCCTGGCGGACTTGAAAAAAGTCATACCACCAACCAAACAGAGTACAAATTTGTACTTCCCTGGAGATTGAACCCTGACATCTGGATCTAATTGTGGTCGACGAACCACTAGACAGAGGCAGCAAAAAAAAATGATGTCCCGAGGCGTCCCGTAATAGTCTAGTAGGTCAGGCCGGGGAGGATGATTAGTGGGTATGGAGGGAACGCCTTTACCTCGAGCCCCACATATCCCCTGCGGTTGTGCACCACCACGCAGGGACGATGCGTAAATGCATTTGACCTAAAAAAAAGGTACCTAGGTATCTATGTGTTTCCATTTCATAGTCCGTGAGTTGATATGTAGGTATAATGCGTCGAAGTCACCACCCAATTAGGGTGGCAAACGACTCAAACGAGGGAGAAGGGTAGTAGGGTTGTCACCCAAGAAGCTACCCCTGCTGCACCGCCGCATCGTTGTTGTGACGAGGAGGGGTTCATAACTGTGGAGAGGAAGAAGAGGAAGCCCACTCGCCGTAATTTGTGTGGTGTTACACCGACCGGACCTAACCACCTGCTGCGTCCTGCTGTACCGACGACGCTTCTGTACGTGTCCCGGCTGCATTACTCTACGAAGGCATAGGAGATCGCAGAGTACATCCGAGTCAAGACCAAGTTCTTCTTGAGGGTCGAATGGTTGGAGTCACACCACAGTGTGAATTTTAACTCATTTGTGGTGAGAGTACCGACCGACCATCTGACGACCTTCATGAAGGAAGAATTTTGGCCGAAAGGTGTAAGGTTCTGGCGCTTCCGAGGCCGTCTACCTGACACCACTAAGCGTCACACGTCGCCGTCAAATCGTGTAAATTAAGTAATTTACTAACATAAGTTTTAAGTGTTATTTACTAACAAAAATTATATAACAATATGTATGTTAGTTTATAAATTTATTGTATGGGCCTTAGTAGCCTGAAATAAAAGTTTATTTTTATTATAAACATTTTTTTCTTAAGATTTTCAAAAAAACACAGCCGGGTCGACAAAGTAGGCCAAATTGTTCCTGAACCTTTGGAAAAAAATATACCAATAGTCCCATCATGGGACTAATCCACTGGCACTACATGTCCGGCTCGACGGGACGGCACTGTACATTCGCCACGCACGCACACGTCGATGTGGATCGCGTCCGCGGTGTGCCGTCAACTTTATACTTTTAAGACATTACAAAGCATAAACAAAGAATAACATATGAATTTAAATTTTAAAAAGGTGACTTTTATATAACAACAAGGGGTCAACATTTAATTTTCTGTTACTCAGTAAGACAGCATAATTAAAAGCAGCTTTATATTGAGATTTAATATTTGCTAAAGCAGATCGTATCTTAACAATTATTTATTTCCGTATCAAAGAAGGAACAGCGAGTAGACTGGCTCTTATTTCTATAGAAGTATGCACTTGACAGTACTCGCGTCCCGTCACGAGTTCACGACTAGATAAAGATACTACCGCTTGGAATATTTATTGTCTTTTTACTCACGCAACTGGATTTAAAATAGAATTGTGAAAAGCTTGCTATCACTTGGCTGAACCATTTGGCAATACTAAAAATCGTGTGAGTATATCTATTTAAATTCAAATACCTACTTCATTATGGAATAATTTTATTTTTGCGTTTACAAACGCGTAAATATAATACTAGAAAAATGCACTGAAAAAAATCGACTGCCTGAGGCAAGTCGATTTTTTTCAGTGCATTTTTCTACCTACTTCATTTTCAATTCATTATTTAACTTTCTCTGTGGTCTGTTGGTTTAGCCACCTATCTGGATTGAGAGATCATAATTATTATACATTTTTACTTTCTCGTATACGTAGTCTAGAGGAAGTCTTGTATCGTCAAAAAATTTGACCTCGAGATTTTAACGAATTTACGCGTTTTGGACCTCCCCGAGTCCAAAAAACCCGTTTTTGGAATTATGTCTGTGTGTGTCTGTGTGCCTGTGCTTTAGCAAGATAACTCGAGTATGCTTTAACTTATTGCAACCAAATTTAACATGCGTGTATGACACAAAATATAAGGTTTCTATCAACTTTTGAGTCGTCGATCACGAAAGTTAAGCAACCAAGTGCGCGGTCGGTACTCGGATGGGTAACCAAAATTTAACATGCATGTATCACATCAAAATATAAGGTTTCTATCGACTTTTGAGTCGTTTCCGGTATACGAGAAAGGCAACGAGAGACCACTCCCAATTTTTTAAATTAGATCTTTCCGCAGACAGCGCGGGAGACGCAGCGTTGGTAGGCCCCCCACAAGGTGGACCGACGATCTAATAAAGAACAAAGGAAGCCGTTGGATGCGGGCAGCGCAGGACCGTTCAGTTTGGAGATCCTTGGGAGGAGGTTTATGTCCAACAGTGGACGTCTCTCCTGATATGATGATGATGATGATGATATCTTTCCGGTGTCCTACAGATTTCAGTAGTATTTGTCGATATCTATTTTATTTTTCTTAAATGTTTATGTAATGAAACTTGATTGTAAATTCACAAAGTTACAGACATAAATCTTTATTAAAGTAGAAAGTAATTGTAGAAGCATGAAAGTTATTAACTGAAATATGTAGGAGAATCGTCAGTTTCGTTGGAAAAGACCTAATATCATAACAAACACTACGCCGGATTTTTTCATTTTCAGCCATCAGTTATGCGGTGTATGCCTGCGGTTAGCTTCTTTAATTTCCGGTCTCTTGAGCTATGACAGTGTCCGATGACATAAGAGGTAAAATTATAAACATTTACAGAATATTGTGACCTACGTACTGCTTTAGTAAGGAGTGTAATTCTGTAACAAATTAACAATTAAATGTAAGTAGTTACATACGTTATCCCACAACCTATACATTAACAAAGCAAAACATAAAACCCAACCTTATCCTATTCTATTATTAGATGCAAAGGTTCAGTTATATCCTGGGGATACATGTTTATGTTTGACATGATTGATGTAAACGCTTGTTATACGCTGTTTATGTTTATCTTTCAGAGATGTGCTATGCTACGTTGCTATGAAAAAGTTTGATATCGTCATCATCAATTGAGAGACGTCCACTGTTGGGCATAGTCCATTTTTCAACAGGGAGGTCAAATGCATTTACGCATCATCCCTGCAGTACGATGATACGAGTCTCGCATACCCTGCAGTTGCAGGGTATGCGAGACTCAGAGGTAAAGATGTTACCCCAACAGCCCCGGATCTACATTTATAAAGGAGGGGCAGAGTGCCATCTTGCCGCCCTCTAGGTAAAAATATTCAACCAATTTTGTTTTACACAATTTCTTTCAGGCGTATACGTATAGCCTCTCCTGGAGAGGATAACTTTAGACATGTTTTTGTACTTGTACTGACTGGCGACTCATGGGTGGGTGAATGCCCCGCCTCCTAGTCTTTGCCGCCCAGGGCAAGTGCCTCTCCTCGCCCCACTTAGATCCGGGCCTGTCCCCCCACTACCCACTAAACATCCTCTCCAGGCATCCTGCCAAGGCCCAATATGATGGTGACCTGGGATCGTGAGGCTTTCGCTTGACACTAGGAAGCCATCCAACTGGTACGTTCAGTCGCGTCCGAAGTCCGGACAGTGAACCGCCGGTCTTAAAGACCGCCCCCTCCGAGCCCAAAGCTCCGCTGGCCATGAAAAGGGCATTTTCCCGCGTCCCCCATACTGGTGCCAAGGGTGGCTTGGATGAAACTCAGCGTAGTTTAAGCCAGTCAACTATTGTTATTCATTGGTTTATTTAAAGCATTAGTGGTAACGGATAGAAAAGGAAAAGGGTTTTCTTTTCACGGAATAGAGACATTTCTTTTCACCGAATAGAGACATTTCTTTTCACCGGTAAGTACAAATATACTGTACTGTACACAGAGCAAAGCTATGAGGTTATTTTTTACTGAATGGGAATGTTATTGGCCTCAAATCCATCGTAGTGATTATATGAATTCCACAAACAGAGAAATATTTAAGTGCCAAAAAGGTGCATTAGCTTAGAACAAATGATTTCCACATGTAAAGAATACTATCCCATTACTATCCCATATATCATTATAAAACGTGGACTAAAGTTAGTCGATGCTAACTCTGTCTTTCATTCAGTAAATAAAAGTGACAGCATCAGTTTTAAACCATGACTAACTTTTGTCCATGTTTAATAATAAGGGGGTTTAAGTCCTTAAAATTTTTTATCTACTTTCAAATCGTAAAATTTTAAATATAAAACTCAAAACGAGTTTATATTGACGAACTTTATACGACGACTGACGAATTAGTATATCGAAATGAAATTAATAAAAATAATTTTAACACTATTTCTCTAACAAAATAACGTTATAATAAAAAAAAACATTACGTTTCGATTACAGACCGTTGATACAATACTGCGCCAATTCGTATAGCACTATTACGTCCTTCTTTGTACCTACTACTACAACTAGCTATTACTGTAAAAATTAATCCCCAATGATATAGGTATTGTGGCTGTAATAGTATATAAAAGATAATTTAGAAATAAATCTAAACTATAGTTGCCCCCGTCACACACTACATTGTACCAAAAGAGTGCTCTTGCAATGACTATAAAATTATACAATAAATTACCGGACTTCTTGGAGCAGCTTCTCTTGCACTTATTTATGAAACACATCTCACGTTTGTTACTGGACAGAGTGTAATGCTCAGTTAATAAATTCTTTAAAAATATACATGGTAAGTCCCATGGTATTCAATACATTTTTATTCATTTACTATAATTGTAATACTGGCAACTTTTTATCATAGATCTTATTGATATATACTTTTTCAATATATTATTGAAAAAGATTGACATTATAACAAAATATATTCTATTCCATTCTATAGCTGAAAGTGGCCCCACTCGCAACCCTCAACTAATTGAGATTGGCTTCTTATCACTTTCAGAATACATCAGTCCATCCTAAGTTTGCCTGGAAGAGATCGTGCTTTGCGATAAGGCTGCCCATTGTACCATAATTATATTTTAATTTTTCTTTTGTGTATTGTATTGAATTTGTTGGTGTACAATAAAGTGTAAATAAATAAATACAACAAACTGTTATCATTATTATCCAATGCATCAGCATAGCAAATCGCTTGTCAAAATCTATCGAGCTTAGATAGTGTGTGTTAGCTAGTCAGCCTGACCTTCCATTAAAGTAAAAAAATAAATATATAAGGTATATAATAATAATAATAATCATCTTTATTTGCATAAAACATGGTACATTTCTAGTTCTTATAATTAAATATTACACATGCGTATTTAATCGATCTATCGATAAGCAAATATTATTTTGTCGTCAAGTTAGCCCAATAAAAGAAATAAATTAATAAAAATGAATTATAAAATTACATTAAATACACATTACATCAAATTATAGTTAAAGAATAAGCGAGTTAACAAATTTCATTAATTAATAGTTGAATGTCAGAAATAATACAAACAGACAGGGAAAACACATAGCCCAGGAATCTTACGTTGTCAATAATAATAATAATCAAATTCACTATGTCAAAAAAAAAACAATTATTTCAAGTCCGTTAAGTAATTATAATAATTCATTGGATATTTTATTGAGATGTCCGTCATGACAAAATTTAATCTCAAAATTCTGAACATAAAATTACTAAAAATAGATAGTGGTTTATTTTGAACACAATTTGGAAGCAAATTAATTAATCGGATACACATACTAAAACTATTTCTACTAAAACAAGTGGTAGTCGCTGATGGCACAGACAATTTTCAAGGGAATCTCCTTGAGCCTAAATTGCTATTATCAGTTTTTTTAACAAAAAGGTTCATGTTTTTCTTAGTAAATATTATAATTTCGTATATGTAGAGAGATGGTAGTGTGAGAATGTATATATAATAAGTATTACTTTACCCATTGTAGTGAATACCCGATATTATTTGCCATTATATTTTTTCCCATTATTTCTAAGCTGACAACGTACTAAGTCGAGTAAATATTGAAAGGACTTTTCGAGGAAATTGTATTAAGTATATCAGATACGTCCTTGTATCCACACTTACAGGCTTTATAGCTCTTGTGGGTTGACTGAGTTAGTTTCTCGTCAAATATTAAGTGTAAAATAAAGAATCATAAAAATAAACACCTTTATTACGTTAATATACAAGACAATTAGTAATTAAGAAACAGTACAAAGTACAAGGACTTATTGCTAACAAGCAATTTCTTCGAAGCAACCTAGAGGGAAAGGAAAATAATAATAATTTAAACTGATGATGGGTGCAGGAAAGAACTAGAAATTATCTCTTAAGCTAATTAAAATAAAAATAAGAAGGTATGCATTGAATATCTTGTACACACAGCTATGGACATGTGCAAAGAAAATTACTTCAAACTTGACTTTTGAAAGACCTCAATGTGCGAGCACCCTTAATACTTTCGAGCAGAGCGTTCCATTACCTAGTTGATGTATAGATACCTAGTTGAGGCTTAAAGAATCGAAATGTGCAGACTTTTGAGAAGCATAAAATATAACATATAAACCAAATAATTATGTTTCTTATTTTTAGCTGCGTGAAAATATCTGGTCAATCACAAGTGTGCTTTTTTTAAATCTTTCAATCACATAATATAAAATGTATTAAAGCTTTTAAAGATAATATAATTGTTTGTTACATATATTACAGCCACACCTAGGAGTATAAGTAATGTGCCTCAATATAGGTACATGGCCTTGGCCATAAATAGGGGTCAAGCCTTGGTCATAAAGTAATTCTTGAACAATAGGTAAATACGTCTCTAGTCTTATAATACGAACACATATTTTATATTTATTTGGTTATTACAAAAAACCACTTCTTATCAAAAAGTCACCTAACATTAGTGTGAATTATATTCATTCGAAGCAACTAAAAAAGATTAATGACATTGCCTTGCAAACCAAGAATAAATGGAACTGAATATTCAGTGCAAATAAATGAGATTTCATTGATAGTCGTTTGTTTGTTATAAAGACTTTCTGAGACAGTTGCCTTTTTCTCTAGACATAAAGAAAATTTAATACCATTAGACAGGGAAAAAATGGGAATGAAATAAAAAATGTACTGTAAAAACGTCATGGCAAGATCACATCTAACGAGGGTTTACCGCTAATAAACGACTTTCAATTCCAAAAGAGTTATGTGTCGTCATAATTGACTACTAAATGGAGACTGATAACGTTATTTGTGTGTTGTTTTGTATTTTTTATTGACGTTGTTCATTTTACTTTACACTCTACTACTTTTACGCTCTACGCACATGACACACGTCGTACGACCTAGGTCGCTAGTTAATATTAATATAGTGTAGTTAGTTTTGTGCGCTAGCTTGTGTTATAACTTTCGACAATGCAACATATCTACATAAACATGCGATCGCCGATCGTGCTATTTACAACGTTATTACCTAAACCAAATCGTTATCGTTTTCATACATTTTGACAACAGTTTGACAGCTGTCAGCTGCCAAAACGTATGAAAACGATATCGATTTGGTTTTGGTAAAAACGTTGTTAATAGCGCGATCGGGGGGCTGGTTTTCTTGTATCTTATCCTCAACATATCACACGACGACTGTACCTCGAGTCTCACATACCTCTGCAGTTGCTCTGTATTGCGGGGAGATGCATAAATGCATTTTACCTCTTCGTTACAAAAAAAGCGCAAAACCCAAAGGGCGCTAAGACTTTAAACAGGCGTGCGAAAACCTACACCGGGCAAAGGACGGACACAGATCTCTGTTGATAGAATGGTTATTCACTTGATATGAGACAATTATATAGCACAGTTATTCATCATCAACAGCTCATATAATGTCCCCACCGAGGGGCTCGAGCCTACCCCACATTAGGGGCGATTAGGCCTTAGTCAACCACGCTGGCCAAGTGCGGGTTGGTCGACTTCACACACAACCTAAGAATTTCTTCATAGGTGTGTGCAGGTTTCCTCACGATGTTTTCCTTCACCTTAAAAGGGTCGATTAAACGTACATATGAATTCAAAATTTTAAAACACATTGGTACGTGGCGGGGATCGAACCAGTGCCTCCCGGGTAAGAGACGACGCTCTTACGCACTACGCCGACGACGCTTCTACAGTCTCCATAGACTCTTCACAGTTGTTGTTAGCACTTAATAACATTTCTTTCACCAATATAATACAGCATATTAAATTTTTATATATCTACTACGTGAACGTATTTCTTAGTTTCTTCTTATTGACCTGTAATGATGTTTTTAAATAATTACCAAATTGTAAACAGCTCTAAATTTCTTAAGTAGTAATTAATAAAAAAATATTAGATTTGACAATTTGAAAATCTTAACTTTTAATTTTTATTTACTTTGATCACACATGTTTAAAAGTTCCAACAAAACTTATTATAATTATTATTAAAATTATATTGATATTAGTGATAATTACAATCTTAACATTGTCCTACATTAAATTGTCCTAATAGGTATATCAGGGTTACTTGGTACCTATCTAGAAAATAAATATTCATCATCAACAGCTTATATAATGTCCCCACCGAGGGGCTCGAGCCTACCCCACATTAGGGGCGATTAGGCCTTAGTCAAACACGCTGGCCACGTGCGGTTTTGTCGACTTCACACACAACCTAAGAATTTCTTCATAGGCGTGTGCAGGTCTCCTCACGATGTTTTCCTTCACCGTAAAAGCGTCGATTAAACGTTCATTATAAATTTAAAAACACATTGGTACGTGGCGGGGATCATAAATATTAAAACAGACTTTTCTACTTAAGCTACATTATATGGGACCTACACATGTGCAGGTTGATACCTAAAATGCAAAAAAGATAGGAGTAATTAGTTTATAAATATTACATATAAAATATTCTAACAGTTTTGTCCAAAAAATAATTTTACAACATACCTAAGTAGGCAATCTTAAAATTAAACAAAAATATGGGTATAATTATAATGGAAGTTGTGTTGTAACGTGCCTAATACATAATGTATCTCTTGGGAAATACGGTCGGACCCAACAAAAAGTCTCCTGTGTAGTACTACTACTTTGGTACAAAACTTTTCTATTTTTTGGACGATCACGAAGATTTACTGCTTCGAAACAAGTGGTTACGTCTAGTCTTGAGACGTTTGACGAAAAAACACATTTTCGTTGGCGCTTCGTAAACTAGACGAGAGTTAGTCTATAGTAAAGTTTATATCTCAATAATATAATGTATAGGTTATTTTGTATGTACTTGTGCTTCTTTTCAAAACTTACTCGTAGTTTTTTGGAGTAAGTTTTAAAGTCGATATTTCTAAAATTTGATAGCTTTCAAACTGTATCACAAATAATCTATATTTTGCCATGATTTTTTGACAATTTGGCCCTGTGGCTGGATTTGTCATCTTTATATACACACAGCCAATTAAAAATACATACATACGATTACGCTCACATGGGTTGAGCAGAGTCTTAGGTATTCTTATTCATATTCTTATGCAAGGGGCTGAGGCTGTGTCTCAGAGCACTTCGACCCTATGGGATCTTTTGTGCTTCCCCTTTCCTTATCACCCATCCCCGCCAACATCGAAAGCATTTTGTACGAGTTTTACGATGTTGGCGGGAATAAGGTCTATAAAGTCCTCTGGTTTAGGGTAACCTAGACTCAGGACCTTTAGTCGCCTATTGGCTAGTGCATCGCAGTCACATAGTATGTGTTCCATGCTTTCTTCCTTCTCACCACACATTCGTCTTCAGCTTTGCCCAGAGTCTTAGGAAACATTTTGTTAGAGATAAAGCCACATCTGGCAGTACCTACCTCCGAATAGTGACAGCCTGTCGCCTACATAAAAAGGGCACCAAACCCAAAAGTAACCATCCTTCAGTAAAAAATCATACGCAAAAGTCAACAACTAGGATAAATGTTACACTCAACATCATCTCAGCAGTCCAGCGACAAATAGAAATGATACCGAAGGTCGATAAGAAAAATATTTTTCAATAAAAAAACCCTACTTCAATATTTGGAATAAACGGTGTCACTTGTATTTGGGACCGACCTAAAAAAAACAATGAAATTTTTATATAAAAAAAAATATTTCTTCGTTTTTAGTTTTGAAGGCGGTTTTTTTTTATTTTTTGTAGTTTTTTAAGTATATACATTTTCAGGAAACTATCTACAGATCTTTTAGACACACAAGTCATAAGATTACGATATCATCGATGTCAACTAAATAGGCATTATTATGGAATAACTCAAAAACTACTCGTCAGATGTCGATAAAATTTTAGTGGGGCCAAATGACAAGTACAAGCTTCCAACAGTCGAAAGTATCTTTAAAAACGGTGCGCCTAGTAAAGAGTTATGAGGTAACAAACATAAAAAAACATAGTCGAATTGATAATCTCCTCCTTTTTGAAGTCGGTTGAAAATGTACCTATGGGATTGAATTAAGCCGTCGTTAAGGACGCTTTAATATAACCAAGAAATATTGCCGATGATGACGAATTTTGATATGAGAGGAAGATATGATATGATAATATGAAAGGAGATTCCAGGAGGTCGATGGCGCTGCGGTAGTGCGTTCTTAAGCTACCAAGTTAAGTTACGTTACGAAAGTTAAGCTACCAAGTGCGCGGTCGATACTCGGATGGGTGACCGAAAATATTTCAAATCTATTTTCCTCCGTGCTTCGGAAGGCACGTTGAGCTGGTGGTCCCAGATGCTGTCGAAAGGCGACCGGTCGTAAAAATGTAATGCCAAATCCCTAAGCAGTATTTTCGATATCAAGGCATACTGCACCGATCCCAAATAAATTGGGAGTGGGGTAGGAAAATTATGTTGACGAATTTCCATATCTTATCGTTATAAAACGATCGCCACTTGTCTAAGTCCCCTGGGTAGGAAGAGAACTCACACGCTGCAAATTCCTACGCTCCAAATAGAACGAAAATACAGATTAAGGTCACAGCATATATAGTTATCAACTCTCACAAGAAACAACTCAACAAGAAGCGTCGGTGGCGTAGTGTGCAAGAGCGTTGTCTCCAACCCGGAAGACACTGGTTCGGACCCCGCCACGTACCAATGTGTTTTCAAATTTTGAATTCATTTGTACGTTCGACGTTTTTACGGTGAAGGAAAACATCGTGAGGAAACCTGCACACACCCATGAAGAAATTCTTAGGTTGTGTGTGAAGTCGACCAACCCGCACTTGGCCAGCGTGGTTGACTAAGGCCTAATCGCCCCTAATGTGGGGTAGGCTCGAGCCCCTCGGTTGGGACATTATATGAGCTGTTGATGATGATAGTTATCAACTTGGTAAGGGAACGTAACCGTATCGCCTTTTTTCACGTTTCAAGGTTGTTTAGTAAAGGTTCCGTGTGCACGACATGTGTGCTGCGACCTTTATTCGACTACGGTCTTCAATGAACTTCTCGTATGTCAGTGAGACATATAGACTAATGCTGAAAGTAAAAATGCAAGCAATATGAAAATACTACTGTACACCTACACAATATACAAAAGACATGATCACGTATCATCTTCGTAGGGTTTTGAAATTTATCGCGTAGACGTGATAGGTAACCTATTTTTGCTTGAGCGATTCTGTAAATTAGAATGGCAATAAATTTCATGTCGGAATGTCTCATGTTGCCAGATAAGCTCCTTGGAGTCTCACATAATTCTATTTTATCGAAGCTCTTGAAATTTCAATAGACAAATGATGGCTGAATTGTCCTAAATTTCAAGAAACATTATTCTATTTGAATAATCATTTCAGAATCTTGTTATTATATAATACTAGCTGTGCCCGCGCGACTTCGTCCGCGTGGATTTCCCGTTTTTGCAACATTTTTCATTGATGCTCAACTCCTATTAGTCGTAGAGTGATGTTATGGAGGTATATAAGCCTATATCACGGTTTCCTAAACTGTGCATCGCGACGCCCTGGGGTGTCGCGGTTCTATCCCGGGGGCGGGCGTAGTGAGACGATCCACATAGAATGGCTGTCTAGCTAGCTTAGCGAGCTAGTCAAACGAAAATAAATGTAGACAAAGAAATGTAAGTCGCGATTATCCCTACCGACACGGACGCCCTAGGGACGCTAGGCGGTCGAGAGACTCCCCACGGGGGAGATGCTCGGTCGCCCAGTAATCCCCTAGGAACGTCCGACCTACAGGCTTGAGGACCCCCCAAGGTCTTCGCCTTCTTAAAACCCGGTGACGCAGAAAATGTCATCAGAGACAATCTGCAATAGTAGTCAAAAAAAAAAAAAATAATAAGTCGCGATTTCTAAACTTGAACCCGGTTTTGAGAAGCTCTGTTTTTAAAATAAGAAAATACACTGAAAAAAATCGACCGTCCAACGCGGGCGAAAAAATCGAATAAGCATCTTTACGCTACCGGGACATTGCTTTTGCCGTCGAAATTTATCTGTGCTACTTTATGTTTTTATGGTAATTTTTTTTCAGTCTTTCTAATTTTAAAATATTTGCGCATTCGTTAACGCCTAAATAATTCAAAAAAAGCTATGTTTTTGTTTTTGTAGGTATGTACTTAACTTGGCTGTTACTATAACGGGGGGAGGGCTCGTAAAAATTAGAAAATTCCTAAGGGCGGCTATGAAAATAAGCTTGGGAAGCTCTGGCCTATAGTGTTCCTCGATAAATAGACAATCATAGAATTTTTCAGATCAGTAGTTCCCCTTTGTAGGATTCTGTACCCAAAGGGTAAAACGGGATCCTATTACTAAGACTCATAAATAGAATAAAATAAATACTAATAAATAGAACAAAATAAATATTGAAGGGGCTCCCATAAAATAAGCGTGACTTTTTTTGGTCGATTTTGATAACTGTAACAGACGCTTGAAGTATTCACAGAATATTTAGTATTATTCACTTTTAAAATACAACAACAAACGTGTTTTATTTCTCAGTCTTATTAACGAAAATAACAGGTAGAAACTTGAAATATTAACAAAATATTTAATTTAAATTTCAAATAATTTTTGGAGATTTTTGATAAAATCTATGGCACAGAACCCTTCGTTCGCACGTTCGACTCCTTCTAGGTGGTTTTTTTTTTGCAGGCTATCTCTGATGACCTTCTTGAAGTCACCAGGGCTTTTAGTAAAGGAGAGAACCTCGATGGGTCCTCAAGCTTTAAGGTCGAATCACTCCAAAGAGGATTCCTGACCGGTGAGCATCTCCCTCGGAAGAGTCTCTGAACCTATTAGTCTCTAATGCGTCCGAATCTGACGGGATCAGTAGTTCCTAAGATAAGCGCGTTCAACTAAACAAAAAAACAACTCAGTATAGATGCGTGCGTAGTACTTGATCATTATTTAGCTGCGGAGTTATGTTAAAACTGTAATATCTCTGAAGATATTCATTTAAATCTAATGATGTAAAGAACAATTTTGTACAAAATTAAATACTTGTGATGAATAAAGTATAAATTTTGATAAGGAATAATATGATTTTTACAAAAATACCTTCGCATCTAATGCATTATTTTAGAACAAATTTTATAAACTAAAATAGGTTATAGCGAGTCAACCTTAAGAGATAGATAAATGCTGTCTGGAACTATTTTTTAAAACTTTTAAAGGAAAATAATTCCGTGATACATGATTTTTGCGTAACTTTAACCGTTTACCCAGCGCACGCAACAAAAGCTCTGAAAATCAAAATTTATTATTTTCCGTTTATTTCAAACTATGATATCTCTTAAGATATTCATTGAAATCAAATGAGGTCATTTACAATTTTGTTCAAAATTAAATGCTTGTGATAAATAATGTATTTATTTTGATAAGGATTAATATCATGCATACAAAAACACCATCGCAGATAAACTTTTGATTAAAAAAAATTTTGATTACCAAAAAGAAAGGTTATAGTGAGCCAACCATAAAAGATAAACATATGCTATCGCGGACTTTTTTGTAGAAAATTTAATGGAGTATAATTCTGTCATACATAATTTTTCCGTAACTTTAACCGTTTACGCAGCGCACGCAGGGAAAGCTTTGAAATGAAATATTTTTCTCCCGTTTTTGCAACATTCTTCATTAATGCTCAGCTCCTATTGGACGTACCGTGATGTTATATAGCTTATAGCCTTCCTAGATAAATGGACTATCCAACGGAAAAAGAATTTTTTAATTTGAGTCAGTAGTTGCTGAGATCTTAGGGTTCAACCAAACAAACAAACAAACTCTTCAGCTTTATTATTAGTAGTATTAGTATAGATAGGTATTGTAGTAACAAAACAGTGATAGATTTTATTTAAAAAAATATGCTGCAAATTAAGTCATCAAAAATATTTAAAATGTAATAAAATATAATTAAGTAAAAATTTAGTTTCCATATTTTTTGTCTTTAAATTTCGGAACACTGTTTATGAATTTACCTTCTAGAAACTTTTACAAGCTAAATTTTGATAGAAGAGTGTATTTCCTCCCAATTCACAGCGCAGTTTTTCGTTACTCGTCTAACAATTATACATTTTCGATTTAATATCTTATTAATATCAGATTGAATCACTGAGAAAGTTGTTTAGTTAAGGTAATAGTACAGAATGGTTCTCTGTGAAGAATTCATTTAAGTGGAGTTCAAATTTTATTTGATAATGAAACAATATTGCTTAGCGTTAAATAAGGAGTTAAGTTAACCTCCTAAATCATTTCAATTTACATTATGCCTCTTTGGAATAATTTTCCAGTCCATTCAAAGTTGTCCATCGTTGCTCAATTCAGGATATTAAGTTAAGCTTCAAAGAGATTTATTTCTGTGCCTTTACCATTAGTTGTTGCTAAGAATGTATCTAAAATTAAATATATTTTAATGCCTATAGGACCATAATGAGGGTTTTCTAAATTTGTACTATCCAGGTGGCAGCACGCTGTGAAGTGAGATCATTGGTCTGAGTGAGATTCAGTCGCCTGAAAATACACTGAAAAAGAATCGACCTGCCCCAGGTGGGAATCGAACCCAGCATCTTCCACAAACCGGCAATTAAAAATAAATAAATTTATAAACTAGACTCTCCCAAACAAAAAATTATATTAAAAATACTTTAAAAACAACAAATTCCCAAATAAAAGTTCTGTGCGACGCTAAAAGGTACATTCAAAAAGGTTTAAAATGCATTTTGTCACTTTTATTTGCTGAATGAAAGACAAAGTCAGCATCAGTTTCAAACTAAGGTTTCAAACCACAAGTGACATCCATGTTTTATAATAAGAGAACTAAAAAGCAGAAAAGAATTGGTTGAAGACATATTAAGGCTGGAACTGATCTCAAAAAAATAGTTGACATATTTACTTTTAGATTTATTTTTGCGTTTTTTGCAGGCGGATTTTTTATTTAAGAATTACAAATATGCTTTTAGTGGTGTAAGTATTAAATAGGATAGGTAGGTACGTTGCATAGTAATCAAATTGGGTATACAAAGATATCGATGCATAAAGCTGGATAAGTTGAAAAATCCATGTCGTGTAATTTTTTCATGGGACTTTTTGGACCTTTCAAACGAAAATAAGAATTTTCCAAACCAGCCCATGCGTCTTCGAGTACTTAATTGGGGAACATACATAAAAAAAGATTAATAGGAATTTAGAATCTCCTCCTTTTTTTCGAAGTTCAGTTAAAAACGATGTGCTTCAAAACCTTTCCGCTTAAATAGTAGTTATGGCGTAAAATTGAAAAGAACTTTTGTTCCTCTAGCTCATAGTCCCTCAGCAAACAAAGTTATTAACAAGCGATTACAAAGTTCAAGAGAATTTGGTTAGAAGTGTGGAAGAGGCCAAAGGTTGAATTTACATTGCTTCAATGAAAATTCAACCTTTGGTGTATCATCACTTAAGTTATATCTTTCAGAGTATTTACTTGTGATTAGCGAATATCAGCTTTATGTCTTTGAGCAATAAATATCAAATTTCTGCGTGGAAGGTTAATGCTTAGAGTAGATATTGGATAACCAATATAGACGTCAATAATGTGTGCAAAATCAATTTGTGTTATTTGATATTCGTTTGGAGATTCAATCGTAAGAGAAACTATTGTTTTACTGTCTCATAATTAAATAGGAAAATAATAGGAGCTTTTATTCACAGGATATTAAAGGTATTGTAAAATAAATAATTTGATTATAAGATCCAAATGGATGGCAGAGTTATAAGATTTAAAATTATTCTTGTCAAATAAAAACCTTTTTGAGTGACAGTAAGAAGAAACCTTCTATCAGTAGGTACGCGATAAAGTTGTGGAAGTCCGTGTGTAAAAAAGTTTGCGTTAGACGCAAAACTTCGTACCAGGAAATACGTTATTCTGTTGATTCTAGCATGCAATAGTGGTCATTTTGAGATAAATCCGTTTTAAAACAAACCCCTACTTTGATAAGCAATGTTTAGCTTTGATAACAAGCAGAGTAGACTTCCCCGAGACTGAAAAATTTCTCAAATTGATTTTCAACCCTAAATGTGTGCTTTATAAAGCGCAAAATCGATTGTGACTTTTTTAATTAATAAGCAGGGCATACAGGTGGAATTTTTCAAGTGGGTGTGGATAGCCAAATAAGAAAATATGAGGAATAGCGAAAAGTACTCAAGGAGTCTCGAGCCTGATTTTGCTGAAAACTAAACTTTTCTTTACTAGGTGACCCTTTCTTATTGCTGCCGTGAAGCAGTTCGCTGTGTTTCGGATTGAAGGGAAAGGTAGACAGAGTAATTACTGGGCATGGGAGGCATATCATCTTAGTCCCCAGGATGCTTGCCATCCTGTTTTAAGTGATTTACCCTTAATATTGCAAGTGTCTATAGGCAACGTCTATACGTAACTACTGAACATCAGGTGGGCAGCCAGCTTGTTTGCCATCTCGTATTATTTAAAAAAAACATTTTTTTTACATTAGTAACAAAAAACAATTTCGGATGTTTGTTTATGTTGATTTTTCATAATTGATCCAATTTGAAGTAAATGTTTTAGTGACTCTGGTTGGCACGTGTAAGCCCCTTAATTGCGTAAAATAAAACACGTTTGTATCTTAAATTATCTTTAAATAAGAATCATTCCATCCTTTATTATATCCTACCATCCATTCTTGTCTCGTGCGGCATGTAGGGCTTCATTGATGGATTGTGGATTCGATTTGATAGACGCGAGGACGCGAGCAAAGGGCGACGACCTTACGGCAACTTCCATGCGATTTTTCGAAACCTTGAAAACCTTTTGAATTTTCTTTCTTTCATATATACTAGCTTCAGTCTGCGGCTTTGCTCGTCATTATGTAAACCTAAGATTAATTTTTGCGAGAAGTACTTACCTGGGTGTATCACTCCAGGGTCAAATATCTAAAGAAAAATGGTTATTCGAACGATTTAGTAATACTGAAGATACGTAAAATTATCCACTTCTCATTTTACTTACAGATTTAGTTCTGATAGTATTCATAACCATGAATTACTAAAGGACTAGTAATGCTTCTTCATTTAATTTTATCTCTGAGAATTTAAGAAAGGCATCGGGACAATCAGTTAGCCAATAATAGTTATCCAAAATGTTCGAAACTATGTAGTTTGCTTCACTCCAAATTTAAAATTGATTTCTCACAAACTGTGACAAAAGAAACTTCGCTTAGGAAGATTTATACGATTTCTGTGAAGGCGACAAATTCTGAAAATGAGATTTGGCGGTTTATTTCCTAAAACTGTTCGCAGAAACTTTCGCGCTGTTAAATATTGTATAGTTTTAGGATTTAAGATTGTGGAGAGAATAAAATTATTTCATTACTTCTTATTATTATTAAATTAAATGTGATTTGTGTTGAAAGTCTATGGGGTGAGGTAAGGAGAGCCCCATATCAAAAAACACACATACAAAAGGCACTCATAATCCCCTAATAATAGTGATTGAGCACAGCTTTAGGTAATATTTGGTTACACATAGCCAGAATAATAATAATACAAATTAAGTATCATTAAGAACTTGTGTTATGGATACTTTAATATACACAATAGTATAGATATTATTATAAATAAACTTAAATAGATACATAAATAACCATGACTCGTGAACAAACGTTCGTGTTCATCACACAAACATTTGCTCCTACCAGGACTCGAACGCGAATCGCTTGATCTGTATGCAGCGTTACTGACCACTCCACAATGTGGAACAAAATGTTAAATAAATATCGGGATATATTATTGTCTCAGCAAAACAAGGGTTAAGGTAAATTAATCTGTCTCAAAATCAAACTACTGACATTCAAAACTGTAACTACCTACAACAGAACAATACAAAACTTTGTTGAACATTTAATTGTGATAAGGAGTTTGCCGTTGCCTATTTCTATTTATATCATAATACCACAGTCTATAGAAGTCTTGTGATAATACTATCTGCCATAATATATGTACAATTTATTTTTCTTTTTAGCTGTATGAAATATATATAACAACCTATTCACAATAGGTCAAAAAAAAATCATACAAATCGGACGAGCCGTTTCGGACGAGAGTGACCAAAAACCTGACACGAGATTTTTATACACACGAGATACTTCGTCCTCGTGGACATTTTACCCCCTTAGGGGTGGAATTTCCAAAAATCCTTTCTTAGCGGATGCCTACAAATTTCAGCCCGATCCGTCCAGTGGTTTGGGCTGTGCGTTGATAGATCACTATGTCAGTCAGTCAGTCACCTTTGAGTTATATATATTTAGATGACGGGCCATGAGTACATGAGTAAATATATCTATTCATGTACATGAGGCGTCGTAATAATTGGAAAACGATCATATGATGATACGATTCCTTCTGATTGCACGATGAGTCCAACACAATGATATATTATAGTTAGATACGTTATACGCTCACAAAACATGAAAAAAATATGATCTGAAATGCTGTAGCAACGCACATGCACACTTCTATTATTTTACTTGCATTTCAGTACATTGGCAAAAATTTAAAAGGGATGGCATAATTAATCCAATAAGAAGGAAAAAGACAGCTAGTGTTCGTCATTGCGTTTGTGTCCTTATCATTCAAGTAGCCGGACGTATATGTTTGTCCTTTCTTTGCTGTGACATTAAACATGGCGTCATTTATTTGTATTAAACCAAATTAAATATTATAATTTCGGCTTACTTACTTATGATACGTGACTCCTGACTGAGCTTTATTTATTTTGCTTGCATAATGAGTGCATTTTCGCATGTCATAAGACGACATTTTGTTGCATAAACACGGTTGGCGGGAACTGGAAGGCACACGCGTACTGTCTACTGTTTCAAGAGCGACTAAGGCCCACAAGCAACACTTGTTGTCTGTTGCGAGTGACGGTGCGCTCATGACGTTTCTAACTCTTTTTATATTATGATATCATTGGTTCAACATAAAAGATTTCTTTAGTGTCCTGTTTAAGCTCTCAAGTCATCGCGCGAGCACAGAAACATAACTTTCATAGTGCTATGAAAACGCATCTTGTCATGAGTGTCATCGTACGATCGATGCCAATGGGGAAGACAACTGTCAACTAGTTTCTCCTAGGTGGCGCTGAGTGTTTGTTCCAAAGGATGTGTCAAACTCAGTACATTTCATAGGGATTTCTTAGTATTTCTAGATAAACAGAAATATGGGACGATGTGTAGCTTTCCAGTGCGTAGAAACCGGTACACACAAGTTTTCTACAGATTTGTTTCTCAGGAAAAAGTGGGAAAAGGCTTTGAGAAGGGTAAATTTTAAAGCTACTAAGTACTCCAGAACAAACAACAAGCATTTCAAAGAATCTGATTTTGAAACTACTTCCAGACAAACAGGTGTGTTCCAGTATACACATTTATACCTATATTGATATTTTTAGAATGAAATAGAAAAAAAATTGTTCAGCACACAAGTGACATATAATTACATCAAAAGACATTTAATGTATGTACATACATACAATAATTTTAAAAACATTAATTTTTAAGTGAATTGTGTTTAAATCACTGATGTTGTTGTTCACAACTGACTTTGACAGGTAACAAACACACAGCGCCCTCTGTAAAAAAGTTTTGCGTTTTCTTCCCCATTAAGACGAAGCCTAAGTGTGTATAGATGTACCTACAAGGGTGCCAATTCCGTTGTGCCACTCTCTAAACTAAACTAACCTAAAAAATTCAAATTTTAATTTAGTTTTAATCATTTGCTATTCTGTTGTCACGTCTAACCTAATATAATGTTTCTTTTTTGACAGGACTAGCGCGTCTTAGTTGAATTGAACAGTGTTACCCGTTTAGTAGATTGATAAAAATAAAGAACGAATGGAGAATGAATGCAAGGGGTTTTAAAAAAATATATAATAATAAACTATTTAAAATTAATTTGAAAGTAGTTAAAGGTATTAACCAACGTATGTGAGTTCAACGAGAGCATAAAAACTATTATTTGAATTTTTTACCTAATATATTTGAATTAAATTTTGGAAGTGTTTAGCGGAAAATACTGACATCAAAATATAGATTTTTGTGCATGTGACGTTGAATATCAAGCGGACACGCTTGACATCAAAAGCCACACATCCGCCGAGAAAGTTTCCCCACCACGTTACCAGGGTCCGCCACGAGGAGGCTTCCGGACGGTCCAGAGGGCCTAGACAACATGCATTTCCACATTCGCTCTTGCTAAATCAAAAAATGGATAGGACTGACATAGGCAATCGAAGTGACTTTTCGATCGCTCATGTCAATCCCATTCATTTTTTGATTTAGCGATAGCGAGAGCGAGTGTCGAAATGCATGTTGTCGAGGCCCTCAGTAATGCTTTGCATAGTGTTATCAAATGTATTTTTCTCGCTTGAAGATATGGCTGTATGGGCTATATCCCTTTCCATCCCGTGATAGGGAAAACAAAAAAACTTGGATAGTTTTTCTCTCAGACCAAATCATTGGTCTGAGGTTTTTCTACTTATAAAAAAAGCCCGTCTACCTACATATACCTGCGGAACTTATCAAACCTGCATATACAAAATTCTCCCTCTTTCATACGGCTACCCTACTACTTATTTTCGAAATCTAATTAATCCCACTAGAGCTGATTCTCTGATTATGCGTGATGAACACAGATCACTTAGTTAATAATAATAATAATAATATATTTCTACGCTCACACCAATTATCTAGCCCAAATTAAGTATCTTTAAGAACTTGTGTTATGGGGATACCTACTAGATAAGGACCAATATACTTACTTAATAATCTAGATATTTTTATAAATAAACTTAAATAAATATATAAAAAACCATGACTCATGAACAAATGCTCGTGTTTATCACACTAACATTTGCCTCTACAAGGACTCGAACCCGGCCCGCCCGATGTGTAGGCAGCGTTACTGACCATTCCACCACGGCGGCGTCAAAGTTGGTGATGAACTATTCATGTGTTCTCAAAAACTAATTTTAATCGACATCAATTTACACGTAGTCTAAATTTAGCTTGACATTTCTAAATTTAGAGATATTTTGACATAAAACTTAGACAACAGAATAGCGAATAGCTAAATTGAGTAACTAAATCAACTTTAATCCTGTCAGATTAAAATTTAGTTTATTTCTGTCATTTTAGTCCGTTACAGAATAGGAATCGCAATCTGACAGCACTAAACCTAATATTAGTTAAGTTTAGTCTAGTTTGTGCCAACGGAACCTCAAAAGCGCTCAAATTCAACTATTTACTCCGGGTCACTGCCGGCACTGACGCACACACAAGAACCATGTGCATGTGTATCTATCTGAAAGATGATATGCCAAAAAAGGGTGTTAATGTTGGGATAACGGCTGATCGGAAGATGGAAAGATATTACGCAGACCTAAATAACTTCAGAAGTAGGGCGGGCAAATTATAATCGTATAACTTCAGCTCAACCATTTTAGTAGGTAGTCCCAATGCAATAAAATTCTAATTCTATTCTAAATTAATCATCATCATAACAGCCTTTATAATTTTACCCACTGCTGGGACACAAGGCATCTCCTTGTCATCAAAGGAGGTTTAGGCAGTAGTCCACCACGCTTGTCCAATGCGGATTGGTGGACGGAGTGATCAATAACCACTTTGCTGATCCATTAGTCGCCTTCTACGACACCCATTTAGAGGATATGGGGTGATGCTATCCTGAGCTGCCGGCATCACATGCCTTCTTAAATTAATCATTTTGCGAGAAATAATTATTACGTTACTAGGTGGTAGACCCATATGTAGGGTCGTCTGGGTAGGTACCACCGCCTTTCTTATTTTTGCCGTGAAGCAGTTCGCTGTGTTTCGGATCGAAGGGAAAGGTAGCCAGTGTAATTAATGGGCATGGATGGCATATCATCTTAGTCCCCAGGATGGCAAACACACTTGTCTATAGACGGCGGTGACCACTTAACATCAGGTGGGCCGCAAGCTTGTTTGCCATCTCGTAACATAAAAAAACGCATTTCTTAAGTGAAGGAGTATTTAAAATTTATCAAAAAAATACGGTTCAAAGTTAATACTGGAATCTTACAACACGTGTTATTACAATAACAACTCGGTTGAAACTCTTCACAAGGGATAGGTTAAATGTTCTTAATCACAGTTCTTAGCAAAGAATGAAGTCTCTAAGATAAAAGATTTTATATATTTCAATGATAACCGCAAGTATGCATTATTAAACAAACACTTAAGCACTAGCATTAAGGAAAAGCTTGTGGTTTAAGTTAAATCACGTCATATTTGTTTGCGAAAATATTTTTCTTCCTGTGACAAACGAATTCTAAGTACCTACTGAACATTTTATACGTCGTTAACTCTGAAATACAAGTCGGACTCGACAATTACGCACTTGGGAGTAAATCGAGACACGCCCTTAATTTCGACTTGATGTTTTAACACACTTCACGCTGAAGCTTATTTACAGAGAGCTTTATAACAGGCATATTATGTGGAACCGAACTTTGTTACGCGCTCGTGTCTAACGTGGGAAATTACAACTTCACCTATTGACATAGTGATATAAAAAATTCGTCTATTTTTTATATCACTATGTCAATAGGTTATAATTTGAACCATCAGAAGAGTGTTGTATGACGAAAAGTATTGGAGTTTTTATGTGAAATGGTTGGCAGACAAACATGCCGTAAAGAGCCATCGAAGCCTGTAGACTAGCTTATAACACTGAGGTCACACTCAAGGTACTGCCAATCCTAAGCCCCTTCCCAACCTCATCGGAGGATACAATTTTTAATAAATTCTACCCAACGTTTTTTAATGTTTGAGAAATACAGCGAATACATAGAATTTGGAGGATTTCAGTACGGCTCAACAATCTTCTCTATTGAAATTTGGGTGTTTATTATATTGTATTTCAATAGCCTCGCCAAACATCCTTGGGACGTATCGATGTTGCTTGGCGAGAATGTGTGGTTTATCGAACCCTATGTAACGATTGGGCCCTTCTAGTGTATGTTCGGCAGACTTCGCTTCGCGCCTATGTTTTATGTCAGCTCTATGCTCCTTTACTCGCGCATATGTCGGGCAAATAACAAAATGTAAAATCTAATTACACGCGAGTTAAACCCGTAAAAGATGTTGTACCAATAGCAAAAGTAGATAAGTTTTAAATCATGACCCGTCTGAAAGCAAACAAATCATTTGGACTGAAACAATCAATTTCATTGACCTGGCGACCGAATTGACGATACCTTTACTACTCGTAATAATGCGTAACGTACAATTTATATTCAAGTAGATAAATAAGCCTACTACTGCCACTTGTAGATACTAATGAAAGTCTGGATGGCTGAGGGCGTCTAGTTTATTAAATCTTTGTGCCTTCCAATTTGCTAGATTTTTCGTTACATTCTAAGAGGGCTGTTTGAAATATTTTCATTAAAATAACTTTTTCATAGTAAACAGAGTACGATACGGTTCTTTATACTTCTTCTTCTTTATGTTTGTTCTTTTACCTTTAAACACCACTGTTATGCTGCAGCATATCAGCGGTCCGGGTCTGGTACGTAGGTCGTTGTAGCAAAAACTTTTGGCGCGGTACACTGGAGCGAAAGGTCTTTGAAGCGAATGTTACCAGGGCGAATGACACTGCAGCGAAAAACGTTGTGGCGAAAAATGTTTGTAATTACATAATGCTATTTTAAAACTAAAAAGGTGAAATACAAGACAGAAAGTAAAACTTTCAGTTTAATAAAAGATAAAAATTAGGACTCTACGGCTGTATAAAAAAGTTAATTGAGGAGCAGAAAACAACGGCTCATAAAATTGAAAGAATATTTGTAGTATTCATGTTTCGCTTATATCAACACGTTTGGTATGATTCTAAGTTGAGATTGCAGATTTATAAAAACAATAGGGTACCACCAAAATGGCCCACCGAATAGAAAAGGACGCTGCATTCAATTCCATTTCATCATTTTGTAAGTGGTCCCTGAATCAATTTCTACGATACCCTGAGGATGAGCCGAGGAGTTGATATTCGTATCTAGCATCCAATAATAATGTAGCTTAATCCATTTGCACAATGCCTCTTTGACTGATTGGTCCATGTGCAATGATTTTAAAAGTAAGAAATTCAACTGTCAATTCGTAGAACTTGGATTTAGGTAGCATAGGTTCGTTGCCTTACTAGCCACTCCACCGGTATCAAATCATTAACTATAGGAATACAATTACGTTGCTAACACTATTTTTATTGCACACATTGATACTTTCCTATCTAACACCAAACCAAACCGATCACAAACTAATAGCATAAAAGAAACCAAATTTGACGACACGAATAAGACTTCTCCTTCTCATCCCCTGGGTGTCGTAAAACACAACTGAGGTAGATTCTAAGTCCCGAGCAGATCATCGTCGCTCCATCGCACCAAGAGGTTGTTCAGGGGTCTTCTCAACTACAGCCGTTTAGTCTCCAAACTCCATACTGTAAAGCTGGGTATCCACTGTGTTCTCAAACATCTTACGCTCCGCGGTCCTGCAACTGCTTCAATAGATACGGGATACTCCACAGTTTTCAACGAACTTTTGAACGAACATTTTCATCGCCACCAGAATTAGTGGCCACTGCAGAGTACAATGTGCTACATTGTATATTATTAAAAACTATAAAAATCCTCAGTTTTTGGAATCTAATCTTTATAAGAAAAGATGTAAAAATACATTGCTGATTGCAAGTTAAAGATCTTAAATCACAAGAAAAAAAATGGACATTTGAAATCTTCGCTACTATCATATATATACCACCCCATTATTCTATACAATGGCCTCGTGATGTAGGCAGAGTTGAATAGCATCACCCTACCCGTTGACGCCTGGTGGACGGCGAGGCAAAAGGCGATACGGTCCCTGTCCGAATTGATAAGTTTGTCACCATCTTAAACCAACCACTACAGCTTTCCCAATATCAGTAGTGTCAGGCAGGCGGAAGGTGTGTGTGAGGATTGAGGGCCACTTTGTCATATTCTCTTAAAAATGTACCTATGATTTAGTGTGCGTTCTAAAAGAAATGTGAAAGCCTGAAACGACTTTGTGAAACCTTTGAAAGGCGAGTTATAGGCTGAAAGGTTGGGCCCTCAATCCTCTATGTGAGGATTGAGGGCCCACCTTGTTACCAAAAATAAACAAAATTGGTTTATTTTCAGATATTGTCCACTTATCCAATGCGTTAGTTAAAAAATGTGAAATTTTGTGGAACCGAGAGCTTGCTCCAACTCCTCCTGGTTTTATAGAAATGACCTTAATAATGTTTGGGCCCTCAATCCTCCATCTGTTTCTTGTTTTTCTTTATTATGTATTGTGTAGGCATAATTTGACAAAGCTAAGGTATTCTGTTTTTGTGAAAAAAAATGTGAAATAAATTGACACTAAGAGTAATTTGAAAGACTCATTTATTATTGCAGAAAACAATATTTTAATTTTTATTGTATAAATAATTTTTCACTAAGTAAGATTTGACAGCAGGGTGGCCACAAATTCTAATTACATATGTCGAAAACGAACGTTGTTGGCACAGACTAGTTAGGATTTTCGAATAAATATTTTTAAATTTTCCCTATTACGGGACGGCAAAGGCATCTAGTCCATACAGCCATGTCTTAAGTTTTCTGTGTTCTTTTTGTTGATTTTCACATTAAAATGTGGAAGTAAGATGATATGCCCTCCATGCCCAGTAATTACACTGGCTACCTTTCCCTTCAATCCGAAACACAGCGAACTGCTTCACGGCAGAAATAAGAAAGGCGGTGGTACCTACCCAGATGACCCTACATATGGGTCAACCACCTAGAAAAATCTAGGGAGTGCTCGGCGAGAAATGCATGGCAACAGACCTCATGATGACGACTTATGAGCTGAAAATCCCAATATAAAATACTTAACGTCATGCACACCAGTCACACCACAAAACCATTATATCAATGATTCCTCATAACTGATCGTCAATATGGATGCTTACGCATCGAAACAACACCAATTTCACTGCACAAAATCCACACCGAAGCAATTTTGAATCATCAAAACAAAGATTGACATCCAGACGCCGTGGTTTCCTACTAAACACAACTGAATAAGTCGTAGTATAATAGTAGTATATTTTATGCTACAGTTTTTTTTAAATATGTTTTTTTTTAAAATTAAATTTTGCCTATTATGGGATGGAAAAAGGATCTAGCCCATACAGCCTTGTCTTCAGTACTTTATTCTTGAAGTTTACATTCAAATGTAATTGTCACATATTTTCCACAACAACACCCGAACCTGACGCCACAACAGCGCGATAACTCAGCCGACTGTGTATTGAGCAGAGCTCATGAATACTATAGCGTTTTGAAAATTCTCAGAGGACGGTAAATTTAATTTATTTTTTATTTTGGCGAGAGTAGACTCTTATTAAGCAAGATTGGCCTCGATTAGGATGTCCAGTGATGTAAACACATTATTTTATTCGTCTTTGCTCCTTGAAGTTATCATTTCTTTATAAAATCACGATAACCTAATAAACAAATTACAATTGTCGTGCAAACAGGTTTATATCATCACAGGTTATTATCATCACATATTTTATTTATAATCACGCCATTCCGCGCGTTAAAAAATGTCAACGAAAGAAATGATAACTTCAAGAAGCAAAGACGAATAAAATAATGTGTTTACATTACTGGACATCCTAATCGAGGCCAATCGAAACAATGCGTCAAGATTGGACCCTATCTAAGCTTGGAAGCGCCGATCACGCATGGTGTGCCTCAGGGTAGTATTTTGGGCCCGAGTTTATTCTTAGTTTACATCAACGACCTTTGTAAACTTCACCTTGAAAATGGAGCTATATTCGCATATGCGGATGATACTGCTCTTGTGTTCTCCTCTCCCACCTGGTCCGAAACATATGCAAATAGTCAAAGGGGATTTGACTTGGTAAGACTCTGGCTCAGCAATAACCTATTAACCCTTAATATCTCCAAAACAAAGCTAATAAACTTCTCCATCTGTTAGGAACAAGCTAAGTACTTTAAATAAAATAAAAGATCTAATAACCGTGTGAAAAACTCGTGATGTATTTTTTGTGGTAAAAAGAAAGATGACATAAATCAATATAACATTTGTTTGAATATAAAAACATAGAGCACAGCAAGTAATAACAAAAAGGTTGATCCTCAACATCCTCCCGGGCAAGAGAAATAATAATAACTAGAAATAAACATTAATACCTACTGATGTAACTCCAAACCACCCTGTATATCAAGGAGGTATAATTTTTGTATAAGTCGCACTAAAATGGAATCTCGGTCTGTTCTTAATTTGACAGAATGCACATTGCCATTTACGAAGGTAATTCAAGTTTACTAACCTTTTAGTAGTAAAGTACAACCTCTGTACCGATAAGGATTGGTTACTATTACCAAGTTCCTCCGGAAACCCTTCTTTCCATGGCAAAGATCTTTCGTAACGACCTTCTTTATTAGTGGTCACAGTCTCTCTGAAAAACTGGTAAGTATTAATACCATTTTCTATGGACATGTTATCATAAGGCGTTTTAATTCCCAATGTTTCCAGCTCCCAGTAATCAGAAAAATTTAAATTTACAGATAAATAGCTGGATATATTTACAAAATTTGTCGGTATTACTCCCTGTAATGACCACCCCAGCTTTGTATCTACTGCGTATAGCCCTTCATGAACGTGAACTACGCTGCCAGATAGTAAGTACCCGTACACATCAGCCCCAATCAACAATCCTACATCTGTAAAATCATTACCGATATCCGATGCACAAATATGTAAATCGCGAAGTTTCTGTATAATTGATGGACAGTTTAACTTCGGCAGCGGTCCAGTGAGCTTTTTTATCCCTAAAGCAGACATAGAAAAGGTAAAACTACTATCTACACTATGTATATCAAAATCATATTTACAATACGTACCCTTTTTTAAATACGTGCCACCAAATACACAATGACTGATTGTTTCTTTCTCAGTGGATGATATACCTAAAGATCGAACTAAATCTAGTTTTATGTACGACCTTTGTGCACCGCTGTCAAATAAGGCCCGAGTTACCATTTTTCTACCATTATAACTAATATTTAAAATAACAGTTTGTAATAAGGTCATATTATTTTTCTGGCATAGGGAAATTTGCGGTACATTTTGAGGTACAACACTACTATCATTAGAACTAGATTGTCCTTTTTCAGGCTTGGGTCTATTGTCAATCTCCGGACACATCGGCACCGTATGTCGTCTTGAGCACAATAAACATTTAGGGTAACTCCTACATCTTTTCGAAAAGTGTCCAACTCTTAGGCAAATTGTACAGGCGTTTTTCTTTTTCAGATGCGCTTTTCTCTCTTCTAGTGACATTTGCGATATCTTAAAACATTCTAAAGAATTATGAGTGGACTTATCGCACCAGATGCAGGACTTTTCCTTCTTCTCGCCTCCGTAATTTTTGTGTTCACTCGCAACTATACATGACGCTGTCGGCTCTTTGAACGAATCACTCGTTAATGTGCGTGAAATTGCAATACGCTCCTCACCTTCCACCTCTCTCTTCAAAAAGTCCATGAAAGCGGCAAGTTGGTTTTTTTCTTTACGGTTTCTACACCTTTCCCAAACTCTTAGTGTATTGGTGGGAATCGTGGCTTCCACCATAGGTAGGAGCATAAAGGCATATTTATCAGACTTAACATTCAACGAATCTAATGCCTGTATGTGCGTCGAAAGCTTATCATAGAGTGAATCAAGCGACAAATTTTTGTCTCGAGCTGATATTAGTTGTACAAGTCCTCTCAAATAATTTTCGATGAGTAAATCTTCTCTTGCAAACCGATCTTTTAATTGCTCGATGGCCTTTTGGTAATTTTTGCCACATGGAGGGAAACATTCAACGAGCTCTCTTGCTTTAGATCCTGATACTGTAGCTTGCACTAAGTACTGAAATTTGTCGCTATCGTCAATGTCATTGTCATTATGAATTTTAGAGAATTGTCCCCAGAAAGATATCCAGTTACTAATATCCCCATCAAATTTGCGCAATTCTATCTTCGGCAGAGTGAAGCGCTTACGTAATGACCTTTCCGAGCAAGCAGTATTCATGTGCGACTGAAATCCTATAGAGGCAGCGTCGCATGCTACATCAACATTACTCGGGAACTGACGATAATATTTCGTACTTACAATTGTCCAACGTGACTTGTACGATTCTGACGTTTGCAGATCGGCAAAAATGACGTCTTCATTGGCGTCTGTGTCTGCAAACCAGAGATCCTTAATTTGGTCGTCTACGCCAAACAACTCTTCGGCCTTTTGTTTCGCAATTATGAACATCGCATGGATATCCTTACCGGAAGCCTCCTGAAATGCGTCCTCTAAATCTCGTTCAGCGAGTAAATAAAATCTGCGCGAGATTGATCGTAACTTCTTGAGGTTTTCCATTATTTTCCGAAACAAAGGTCCTGTCACGGTCGCCAGAAATGTTAGGAACAAGCTAAGTACTTTAAATAAAATAAAAGATCTAATAACCGTGTGAAAAACTCGTGATGTATTTTTTGTGGTAAAAAGAAAGATGACATAAATCAATATAACATTTGTTTGAATATAAAAACATAGAGCACAGCAAGTAATAACAAAAAGGTTGATCCTCAACACCATCAGAGGCGTTTTGGATCATCTAACAAAAAAATATATATTTCTACCGATTCTACACCTGACATCAATGACTCTTCTGTTCCTCGCCCCAACGTTCTCCAACCTGTTACTTCCACGACATATCTTGGCATTGTGATCGATTGCAACCTCAACTTCAAACCCCTTCTGAACAAATTGTCTGGCCGTGTACGCAAACTCATCTATATATTTAAGACACGACGTCAATCAGCAGATGGAGAAATCATGAAGATGGTGTACCGAGCTCTTTGTCAATCCGTTCTTAGCTATTGCATTACCACCTGGGGCGGTGCTGCCAAAACAAATTTTATACTGATTGATCTCGCTCAGAGAGCTGTCCTTAAGGTATGCACTTTCAAACCTCGCCTATATCCTACTGTCAAATTATATGAGTATTGCCAAGTACCAACAGTAAGACAGCTCTTTATACTGGCTTCGATAATGAGACAGCATACACTAACGCAATATTGCAGTGATTCTAATCGGCGTAACCAACTAGTCTGCTCAACTACCCCGGTCAAAACAGCTTTTGCTCGTCGGTTTTTCGTTCTTCTTGGTCCCTATCTTTACAAAAAGATACACAAAATATTATCTATTTTCCACCGTTTAGGTGGAAAATAGATAATATTTTGTGTATCTTTTCGGTATGCTCTTAAGCCGTCCTACTTGACTGGCTTCAAAAGCAATCTTATGAAAATACGGAAAATTTACTCAAGCTTTTAACATAAACACTCTCACTCTTACACCTCTTATACTCATTCATCTAAACTCTCTCACAAACACACACTGCAAAAATATTTACATACATTGAAATATTAAATTAATATACTCGTAGATATAAATACCAATTATAATTTTAGTCTTTAGTCTAGGTATTCCACTGTGTCTCCATGTTTACGTCTCGCCAAATTTCAATCTGTAGATTGTATATATTTAGTTATAAATCTCCAATTGTATCTCTCTCTAACTGTTTGAACTGTTAGTGGTCCCGGAGGATGGAGACCTGGTGACCTGTAATACAGGTTTTATTACCTACCACAGGCATCAGCGATCCGCATCCCAATCTGGACATGTTATTTCTAGGCATATTTATAACTGTGTTGTAATTTTATTCTACATCTATAATATGTACTTATTTGGTATGCGGTGAGAAATAAACGATTTTTATTTTTTTTATTTATAATCTTGCTAATAAGAGTCTACTCTCGCCAAAATAAAAAATGAATTAAATTTACCGTCCTCTCAGTATTTTCAAAACGCTATAGTATTCATGAGCTCTGCTCAATACACAGTCGGCTAAGTTATCGCGCTGTCGTGGCGTCAGGTTCGGGTGTTGTTGTGGAAAATATGTGACAATTACATTTGAATGTAAACTTCAAGAATAAAGTACAAGGCTGTGTGGGCTAGATCCTTTTTCCTTCCCATAATAGGCAAAATTTAATTTAAAAAAAAACAGGAGTGTTTGGCGGGAAACAATGGCGTCTGGATGTCGATCTTTATTTCGATAATTCAAAATTGCTTCGGAGTGGATTTTGTGCAGTGAAAGTGGTGTCGTTTCGTTGCATAAGCATTCGTGTTGACGAACAGTTATGAGGAATCATTGAAATAAAGGTTTTGTGTACGTGGCGTTGAAAATTGTATAGTGGTTGGAAATCCCACTATACAATTCTCATCAGTCACAATCATGAGGTCTGTTGCCATGCATTTCTTTCCAAGCACTCCCTAGATGCATTAAAAGTGTGACGCCCATATTTTAATGCAAACATCAATAAGGAAGATAATAAAACTGAAGACTTGGCTGTATGGGCTAGATCCCTTTGCCGTCCCGTAATAGGGAAAATTTTACAAAAAAAAACATATTAAAAAAAAACTGTAGCATAAAATATACTACTATTATACTACGACTTATTCAGTTGTGTTTAGTAGGAAACCACGGCGTCTGGATGTCGATCTTTGTTTTGATAATTCAAAGTTGCTTCGGTGTGGATTTTGTGCAGTAAATTTGGTGTTGTTTCGATGCGTAAGCATCCAAATTGACGATCAGTTATGAGGAATCATTGATATAATGGTTTTGTGGTGTGACTGGTGTGCATGACGTTAAGTATTTTATATTGGGATTTTCAGCTCATGAGTCGTCATCATGAGGTCTATTGCCAGGCATTTCTCGCCGAGCACTCCCTAGATTTTTCTAGGTGGTAGACCCATATGTAGGGTCATCTGGGTAGGTACCACCGCCTTTCTTATTTCTGCCGTGAAGCAGTTCGCTGTGTTTCGGATTGAAGGGAAAGGTAGCCAGTGCAATTACTGGGCATGGAGGGCATATCATCTTACTCCCACATTTTAATGTGAAAATCAACAAAAAGAACACAGAAAACTTAAGACATGGCTGTATGGACTAGATGCCTTTGCCGTCCCGTAATAGGGAAAATTTAAATATATTTATTCGAAAATCCTAACTAGTCTGTGCCAACAACGTTCGTTTTCGACATAATTAGAATTTGTGGCCACCCTGCTGTCAAATCTTATTAGTGAAAAATTATTTATACAATAAAAATTAAAATATTGTTTTCTGCAATAATAAATGAGTCTTTCAAATTACTCTTAGTCTCAATTTATTTCACATTTTTTTTTCACAAAAACAGAATACCTTAGCTTTGTCAAATTATGCCTACACAATACATAATAAAGAAAAACAAGAAACAGATGGAGGATTGAGGGCCCAAACATTATCAAGGTCATTTCTATAAAACCAGGAGGAGTTGGAGCAAGCTCTCGGTTCCACAAAATTTCACATTTTTTTACTAACGCATTTGATAACAATGTCTGAAGGTAAACCAATTTTGTTTATTTTTGGTAACAAATTTTTGCAAGCGTGAGGATTGAGGGCCCACTTTGAATTGCAGTATACCAAATACTATAGCGTTATGCGCTGATATCTTTAACTTCACAGTTTTTTTTAACGTAGCGTTAGATTTTGATATAAAAAGTTTTTCTGTAGAGTGTTTAGTTTACTAGTTACAGGTGGGCCCTCAATCCTCACATAGAGGATTGAGGGCCCAACCTTTCAGCCTATAACTCGCCTTTCAAAGGTTTCACAAAGTCGTTTCAGGCTTTCACATTTCTTTTAGAACGCACACTAAATCATAGGTACATTTTTAAGAGAATATGACAAAGTGGCCCTCAATCCTCACACACACGGCGGAAGGCTATGTCAAAACCTATAGCAGTATGGTCACATATTACACTCACACCAAATAAATTAAGACCAGAACAGGAGGAAAAAGAAGGCAAAGAGATAAAAATATTGATACCTACTAAGAATTTAATCCGCATATGCCGGGTTTCAAGATCCGGTATTTATTAATTTCTAATGTACATTATTGCTCCCGTTTTGTTCCAGAGTTTCGATTAGTTCCGTTGCGAACCTTGTTTAGATTGCTTCTTCGTAAGAGAAGGTTAAGAAAATAAGACGTTTGCTATTGACATGTTAATTGCCTCCACGTCTATCTTTAGTAAAAACAGAAACATTATTCCTTACCTTAGTAGGTAACTGAAGATTAATTATCTATTTTACTCAACGATCCGACATACGAGTTTTATAGGCAATTTTATAAAAGCTTTGACGTGTATTGATTAGGTAGTTATTTAGAGACTATCAATTTATAGATGACTTCGCCCCGTGACTTTTTCTGTGTGGGCTAGACGATTACATTACACTTTTTGATGACAGAAACCTTATTTTTAAAGAAAAGTCTATAGAGAAATATTGAAATGAGGAGTAGTATTAATTATATCTTCTTGGTCTACGTAATCATAATACATAATAACAGCACAAAATAAGTCTGTGCCGATACTTCATTGGTAAAAAAAATTACCTGGTACCTATATGAGTTAAGCAAAATAGCGTTTAAATTAAAGTCAACAGTCAAATTTTATAGTTATAATCAAATTATACTTTAAAACTATAAAGGGAAAATTATGCAGTGATTTTTATGAATCCTAGATAACTACTTACTACATAGTAAACTAGTGGACGCCCACAGCTTCGCTCGCGTTAACGTCGGATTTTTTTTTGCCTAAAGCCCTCCTGGATAAATGGACTCTTCAACAAAAAAAATATTTTCAATTTGAATTAGTAGTTCCTGAGATTAGGGCGTTCAAACAAACAAACTCTCCAGCTTTATAATATTAAGTATAGATTATTTTCGAGCTATTAGTGTAGCTATCAGTGCTATCTAAATGGTTTATGACTGTCGTGAAATTCATACAATTTAGAAATTTTGATAAGAATTTGTATGATAAAATTGCTCTTACTTTTATTCAATTTCGAATTCAGCAAAACAACTATTCTTAGTCAAGCCAGCAGATGGTAAAAGTCCACTAAATACCGCTACCGGGAATACTACTCTGCGGTCTCGACCTCGCTTCCAGTCTTTGACAAACGTAGTAAATAACATACAACCACAACCGAAAATGTCCGTAATGCAGCACACATTATTCACATTTACTTTCAGTTTTTGGTTTACTCGTGGTATTAAATGTAACTTCCAAACAGGGCATAACTTATTACTATTCAACTTAATACGAGTAGATAACCGGGTTGCATTATAGAGGGTTGTGTAATTTTTACTTTATCGTATAAGTACGTAGGAAAGAGGAAGTTTTGTAATCGTAAAAAAATCTCGAGATTATGACGGATTTACACGTTATGGATCTCCCTGAACCCAAAAATACCATTTTTGGAATTATGTCTGTGTGAGTGTCCGTGTTTCTGTATGTATGTAGGTATGTTTGTGTGTGTGTCTGTGCGTTAGCACGATAACTCGAGTATGCTTAAACTTATTGCAACCAAATTTAACATGCATATGACATCTAAATATAAGGTTTCTATCAACTTTTGAGTCGTTGATCACGAAAGTTAAGCAACCAAGTGTGTGGTCGGTACTCGGATGGGTGACCAAAATTTAACATGCATGTATGACATCAAAATATAAGGTTTCTATCAACTTTTGAGTCGTTTCCAGTATACGAGAAAGTCGAGGGGAGACCACTCCCAATTTTTGAAATTTTAAGCCGTGTGGCAATGAAATAGAAGATTTAAGGTCATAAGTATGTAATTCCAAACAAAGTTATGATTTCACGACTCCGATTTTGATGAAATTTGACAAAAAAAGATACTAAACATTAAGGCAGTATTAGCTACCTTTTTATTTTCCCATATAAACTGTTCCTACCTGTCAACCATTTAATGGCCGTCCCCTCGGTCATCTGTCATTATTTATTTAACAACAAATCTAAGAATAATATGGCGAGTATTATAGTTTTTAAATATAAAATCACGTGTAACAGTGTTTGAACTCGATGAATTCCGAAATTGCTCAACCGATTTTAATGCTTTTTTTATTTGCTGGATTTGTTCCAACGAGTTATGATTTGTTCCAACTTAAGTTATAGGCTAGGTTAAATTTTAATTTGTAATAAAAAAAAGTTAAATGTTTTTTATTTTCCATATAAACTATTCGTCTACCTGTTAAACATTAATTTAATGGCTGTCCCGTCGGTCATCTGTCATTATCTAGGCAAAGACAACGTGTGGGTCAGCTAGTATTAAATGATTATCATTTGTTTTAATATAATTTTATTATGGTGCTCCCACACTGCTGTTATAAAATGTTTACAAACATTTTATAACACAGATATGTATCTACATTTACTCACAAACACGTGTTACTAAATGTAGGTATCAGTGTTAGAAAATGTTTGTAAACATTTTTTAACAGCAGTGTGGGAGCACCATTAAGTTCATTTTAAGGCTGGCGTTAGTCGGTAGCCCCTGTGGGCCGCTGGCCGTCGCCGGCCTTATAGGCCGCCTCCTCACCGACGGCTGCTCAACCTGGCGCGTCCTCCTGACGAGGTCACCGGGAGCAGCCATCGGACCGCACCCGAGGTCATCGGGCACGGTCGTGGCCCTGAAAAGGGCCGTCTGGAACTAGCCGTGGTGGGAAAACAAAAACAACTCGACGATGGCATGTGACTTCGAATGCCAAGCGGACACACTTGGCATCAAAAGCCGCACACCCGCCGAGAAAGTTTCCCCACCACGTTACCAGGGTCTGCCACGAGGACACTTCCGGACGTGGACCCCTATTAAGCCTACGCCTGAAACACCTACTTAGTTTTCAATTAACGAGTAGGCCTGGGATCAAGTTATTTAAAATAATTGTGAATTGCTTGAATGAAATCCTCGATTACAAAAACACCCAGTACAAAAACAAAATTTTAAAATTTAGATTTACCATTTTCTGGCCCGTAACCGCAGCCGCGGCACGCTTGTATCACTCGCTCGGCTTGTAATTTGTTTTGGTCACAGCTCTAACCTAAATAATCGAGCATTTAGATATAACCTATCCACTTTTTTGCACGCTTCGCAAATATGAATAAATATTATTACAAGAGAAAATTAGTTGACAACGTTCAATATAGCACATAAAATTAGGTACGAATTATTACACTACCAATAATACGGCATATCATATCATCATTACATTAGGGAAAATATATGTGAGATTAAGTTATCTGATCATTAGGACATTTATTATTATTTCATATACAAACCCCAATATAGAGAGCGTGTGGGTGGAGACGGTGACAGCTATCAGCCATGCGAATCAGTGCAAATGTCACTTCTCACCTCACATATCACTTCGAATTTAGCTGTCAAACGCAAACGAATATTTCACAATAAAATAAATATTTTTCGTCATGGCGATTTCTAAAAAAATATATTATAATCTTTACATTACCATGGCTTGATGGCTTAATTCGTTTTCCGTTTATTCAACAAAACAAAGAACTTGGAAATAAAAGAAAGCTAAATTCAGAAAGGGATATTTTAGGATTTCTCGAAATTCACCCCCTAAGGGAATGAAATAGGGGATCGAAGTTTGTATAGGAAATCCGTCATTTCTATAGTAAAATACATAACACTTACTATATGGCTTATCGACTATAAATTAAGAATGATGTATGTTACGATTTTTCGAATTTTAACCCCACGGGGACGGAGGCGCGAAAGCTAGTAATATATGTGAATCAAACTCCACATAATATATGTTTTGTAACCCGCGACGAGCGCATACGCTCCAGTAAACCGCCATCGTAATCTAGTGGTTCGTTGGCTGAAGTTAGACTCAGAGGTCCCGGTTCGATCCCCAAAGGAGTAAAAATTTGTGTTTGCTTGGAGTTATACTTGTAGGTACTACGTCCACCTGGCTAAGCTACTACCATTTTATCAAAGTCTGTCGCTATAATAATATTGTTATCAGTATTATTGCATAACCCCAGGTAACGATTAAGCCAGTTCCTTAATGGCTGAGGGTTCTCGGTGAAGCTAGTTTCCACCGTATCATCACTTATTACAAACAAAAATGTACAAAATACTTACTTGAGATCAATATCCTCGACAATTTGACTGGGCAGCAGCTCCAGCAACTGTGTCACATTCAAGTGCGACCACTTCTCCTTGCCCAATATCTGCTGGGTACAGTTAAAGAAGTTCTGGATGTCCAAGTCGGAGTCCATTGCACTATCGTTCACTCACTAGTTTCATAAGAATCATTATGTATTGACACTGATTGATTTATTTACAGAATGTTTAGATTCACATTTGATTTGTTTGATATTAGTTTTCACTCTCTCAAAACTTCCGAAAAGTGTAATAATCTAATTCCCAGTAGGTATGCCCGATTTCACATCTCTAGAAATATTATTAATTGAAACGACATAAAATAAGAAGTTTCTACTGATAAACTGGATGTACATTGTACAGTACAGTAACAATTATGTAAATAGTGTTTAGCAAAGTTTTTACACAAAATTTGATCCTATGAGTATTCAATACTCTTTATTGCACTTGAAAATAACAACACAACTTATGGTTTAACACAAAGTTTGCAAGGGTAGACTTATCTGTAAGAGAGATCTCTTCCAGTCAACCCATGAGTGTTAGAGATACTGTTAATAATAGGGGTTAAAGTATGAAATTGCCGTTTTTTTTTTCATCATTATTCATTAGTGTATAATTCCTTTAATACAATAGCTATGTCCATTATTCTTTTTTTAAACTTCATTACAAGGACTTATATTTATGTATAAAATTTTATTCTTATTTTAATTTTTTTCAATAGAAATACATCTTTAAAAACAGCTCGTCCTAAGAGGTGTCCGTCTCCGTTATAAAAATATGAATATTTTTTTACAGGTATCAATTCTCAATTTTTTTCTCTGAGTATCCTATAGCTTAATGTTGTCTAAATATATCCACAAAATTACACAAAATTTAGATTTGTGGTTCCTTAAAAAATCGCAAATATATTTATATGAAAGATTAATTTTCGTTAAATTCTCCATACAAAACGGCAATTTCATACTTAAACCCCTAATAGTAATGTTGCATTACTGTTAACAGTGTCTCTAACACTCGTGGGTTTATGGACAATAGGACGAGTATTACAATTGAAATTAATTTTAGCCCAATATACCTATTCACAGCCGCTTTAAAAATATCTGGACCTATTTTATAATATAAAAATAATATTGCACCTACTGATATGAATATATCAACAAAAATCTAACTTCAATTAATAACGTAATGGAAGGTTTGTAAATGCTTGTGATAACCATTAAAAGACATTTATTTATACAGTGTAATTTCATAACAGTATTTCTGCCATTTGTTAAAAGTCTAAAAAACAATTTCATTTAACGCGAGCCTAAACAAAGTATGACAAAACTTTACTCGCAATTTGCAACATAAATTTCGTATTCACAGAGCACACAAATATTCGAAAAATGAAAAGAACAATAGTGGTACAGTTGTATTGAATTGAACTAGGAACTAATTTACTTTACTATTTAAATAATATTCTCTTATAAGGGTCTAAAGAATACTTGTTTCTAATATTGTTTCTAATGAACACCTAACGATAAATTAACTGAAAGGAACTGTTTGGTTTGGCATGGATACGTTTAGCAAAGGAATAAAACGTATTTGACTAGGAGAGTCATGAATTTGAATGTTGACGGATGGAGGAGGAGAAGAACACCGCATAAGAAATGGATGTGTGGTGTGAGGGATGATATTAATGAGCAAGGAGTAGAAGATGAAATGGCAGCTGATAGTGAAGATATTGCACCAAGTCAGAAGAAGACTTATTGATAAGTTGCGAAATGAAGCGAGCTTTCACAAAAGGACTGGTTATTATTACCCACTGTCGAAATGCAACATTGCTAAATACAATTGTATATTAAATTTTAAATCATAGTATACCTATTAGGTAATAGTCCTGCCCAAAAACCAGGCATATCCTAAATTACTTGGCTATAAAATTGTGCCCTCAATGACACGAAATTAATTAAAGCGACGTAATACTGACGTTATTAGGCTTTTCAAGGTACCCTTTAGTACATACAGTAATAAAAGGGCCTTAGATCCACCACTCAGCGGAATGACATTAACCATTTCATGATAATATAAACTTAACATCCTCAATGCTTCATACCAAGACACCTTTTCTTAAAGGCACGGAGCGAACGTATTAAAGTAATGTTTCGAGAAGTTCATTTGGAAATTGCTAAGAGATTTTCATGTCACTATTTATTGACATCTATTATCACATTGAGGCGAAACAAAGTGAATAAAAAAGAAATGGTCTAATAACTGATTAAGATCTAATCTTAGATTTTTGTAGTATGGTTTGGAGTCCTAATTATCAAATTCATATAAATAGGATTGAGAAAATTCAAAAGAAATTCTTGAAGTCTCTTAATTATCGAAATAATATTATAAATAAAAAACGTATGAAGAATCATTGGAAAGATATACTTTGCTTAGTCTTGCAAATAGGCGAAAAGCATTTGACATAACATTTTTGTACAAATAAGTAAATTCATTAATTGATTCGCCGACACTTCTATCACAATTAACTTTCTCGGCCTATACTCGTCTTCCAGTGCGCTCCTCACGTAAAATAGCACTTTTTGTTCCTCCGAGATTAAACAAAAATTATACTCGTAACTCATTTGTATGTCGTTCCACCAACATGTATAATAGACAATTTTATAATATAGATTTGTTTAATATGTCCCTTAATAGTGTTAAGTCACAATTGCGACGGATTTTGGGTGAATCGAGTCATTGATGATTATGATTTGACTTGCTCAGAGTTTGTTGTGATTAGATTTAGTTTTAAAAAAAAGTTTTGGATTTGCTTATGTTTTCACTTGACAAAACTTAATTTGTTTAATCGTTTTATATATATTGTTGTGTAATTTTAAAGCATTTTCTTTTTTTGCTTTTGTTTTAGCTTATAATTATAATTAATATTATATATATTAATTGTCCGCAACAAACATGATAATCTTTTTTGTTAGACAAAGAATATTATTACTAAGCACGATATAAATAGTAGCTACTTATTCCTGCATACATACACACTATCACGCTTAAAATCTCAAAATGGTTAAGTATGGCTTTAGGCAACATTTGGTTACATAAATAACTATGGCAGTGGTATTAGAACATTATTAGTGTCTCAAAATATTGACAGGCTGCTAGCCTGTTGCTTATATTATTACTATCGGGCATGAAATCCAAAAAAGTAAATAAACCTCCAATCACGTTAACATTATAATCTAGTATTGTATCTTCACACAAGCGTCCGGAACGCGAGTCATGGCCACCTGATCCAAGTTTGGTACACACTTAGTACACGATCGGTCGCGAAAGTTACCGAGTATGTGCCGAACTGTTTGTATGAAGATACAATACTGGATATATAGCATTACCGTACTTCAGTGAAAGAACAAACAAAAGCAGACAACGGACTCTCAAACATCTTAGCAGTCCAGGTATTCTATGTCATTCTCAAGAAAACAAATAAATAGACCTTAGCCTAAAGCTTACTCTAGATAAATTCATAAAAATGACTCAGGGACTAATTTTCTTGTTTATAGCATAAATAAAATAACATTATTATGTTCCCGCTGGGACTAATTCGAATTTCAACACTTTTTCACGGTGTTAACAGAGCTACACTCTTGAAAATAAGTCAAAATATTTTAGGATTTTCCACTACAAAATTGATGATAAAAGAACATTACTTTTGGAGATAGATTAATGTTTACAAATCGACATTTTGACTTTTATTCATTATCCTAAACTCAAATTGTATTTTCGACTGCTCTAATAAATTCACTGGGACGAAACGCAGAATGAAAAATAATGTATTTGTTGGGATTTGGAAAACCATATTTCGTGGGGCGAAACACTGCTGATTTTGCAATGTTCTTGCTTAGAAACCTGTTTACGAATTTATTTGATTATGGTATTATTATGTGTTAGATTTTTTGTTGAGATTATAACTGAGCATTCCGAATTCAAAGCTAAGGATTTCATAACGTTATCAGAAAAGCTTTTTAATTATACCCTGGCTTGTGTCACTGTTGATAAATGAGCAAGTTGATAGACCGATAAGAAAATATTTGATAAATTGTTGTACTAGTTTTCATGTTATTTTTTTTAAAATGTCTTATTCTATTCTATTGCGAGATGGTAATCAAGCTTGCGGCCCACCTGGTGTTAAGTGGTTACCGTCGGCTCTAGACACTTGCAGTTTTAAGGGTTACACACTTAACACTGCAAGTGCTTTGCAATCCTGGGGACTAAGATATGCCTTCCATGCCCAGGAATTACACTGCCTACCCTTCCCTTCAATCCGAAACACAGCTAACTACTCCACGACATTAAATAAGAAAGGCGGTGGTATCTACCCAGACGACCCTACATATGGATTTACCACCTAGTAGTTTATTGAACCATAAAAACCAATCTCAAGTAACAAAGCTTTTTAATGCTAGTGTAGAATCCTCAGTTGAAACGATACGTGAAAAGCCATAGTTTTTTATTCTGCTATATATTTATATGTGCGGTGCTTACTGCCGATGTCCAATAGGTAGCTAATCAAAGATAATTCTTAAATATTTGCAATATTGCAAAAATGGCCAGTAGATATATCAGGCTATTTTATGTAAGTAAATATACAACTACTGAGTAAATATACAATTAGTGAGTCTTCTTTCTACTCTCCCAATTTAGTTGGGGTCGGTGCAATATGACCGTATACAATTAATGTGGATAATCATAATAATACTAATCTATTATATAAAAAGGAAAGTCCTGACTCACTGACTGACTGATCAACGCCCAGCCCACCCTTGGACATAGATGAAATTTTACACAGAGGTGCCTTTAGAAGGAGGTAAAATAGGGGATGAATGTTTGTATGGGTAATTCGTCATTATAATAGTATAATCCATAAAAATTGGAATATGGCTTTCGGGTTAAAAATTAAGAATGATATTTTTAAGATCTATCGAAATATAACCCCTAAGGGTGAAAAGGGTGGGCCAAGTTTGTATGGAACAACGTGAATACTTAATCCAATCTACTCGTAATTCAAATTTTGCATAACCCTTTTTTGACAGAATTGATGGAAGACGTGTTTCTTATTTTATTCACATTTATCACCTAACGGTAACCCCGTTAAATTAACTATTCCACGGGGACGAAGTGCCGAGCAAAACCTAGTACCTCTATATATCGGAACTACTGTCATTTCAGCACTACTACTACGTCAATGCGCTTCTACGATTTGGGACAAAGCATCATTTCATCGAAGTTAGTTAAACAGATTAGAAATTCCTTACTACTGTTATTTTGGATTCGCAGACAAACTAATATAAAGTTGGTTAGTTTCAAGATAGCCAGATAAGATGTGCACCCATTCGGTTACTCAGCAAAGCTTGCGCAGATATAATACTGTTTCTGACATATAATACAAATCGTAGAATTTATACAGAGTTATGATTGTGTACGCGTTCATCATTCAAGCTGAATTGAAATGGATCCAAATTATTATTCGAGGCGTGTGTATCGAAATTTTACATTGTTATCTGAACAACATACAACATTTGTGTTTCCGACCACTGAGACCGCGAGTAGCTAGGTTCTCTCTAAATTTATTATTGTAATATTATTACGTGTATTAATCGGGTTATTTTAATTAGGTTCTTGAATATAACACAAGAAGCGTCGTGTCTGCTCTCGTAGGAAGAAAAACTAAAGAACTATTTGACCTTAATCTTCTAACTGTGAAGCGTGGCCATGACTTTGAAAAGGGTCAAATTTAATTACTTTACAGAAAAAGTCTGCTCGATATATAATTAGGTCACAAAAATTCATATAGGTACTATTTTTTTTATTATTATTATTATTTTTTTTTTTATGTGACGAGATAGCAAACAAGCTTGCGGCCCACCTGATGTTAAGTGGTCACCGCTGCCTATAGAGACTTGCAATATTAAATGTAAATCACTTAACACCGCAAGTGCGTTTGCCATCCTGGGGACTAAGATGATATGCCCTCCATGCCCAGTGATTACACTGGCTACCTTTCCCTTCAATCCGAAACACAGCGAACTGCTTCACGGCAGAAATAAGAAAGGCGGTGGTACCTACCCAGACGACCCTACATATGGGTACCATTATGCATATTACAGTGGATACAAAAATAATATTCTGCCAAACTATGACATAGTTTGTCGGCAGAGCTCTCGTGGATGTATTTTATACATAATGAATGCTTAAACTAATTTGATACAGTTCCATGTTGACATTTGATTTACGTTTTATATCATTTAAAATCTTCAGCAATCTTAAAGAAGAAAAAAATGTTAAGACAGCGATGGAACTGTTTTTCTAATAACTACAAGAACAAAAAACTGAAATTGCATTCAGATTATTAATATATCACTTGCCTGAACTGGGAATCGAACCGGCTGAATCCAAAAAAAATACATATTTGTACTTTTCCTTAAATTCTGTAGCAAAATCATAATTTAAGATAAAAAAAATATTATTTCAATAAAATCACTCTTTTTGCGGCCTCGGGGGTGATATCGAGACTCGCTCTACCTATGTTATATTTATGGGAGAGACGAGTAAATCCGAGAGTCGTTAAACATTTATTCTTTCCAAGGAATAACATAAAAAAGTAAACACAATAACATTTTGGTAATGGAGACACGAATCGTATTATTTATTTACCTGATAATACGGATTATTTTCTGTGTGATATATTAGGGCTTTAGCTGTGATATTGACGATTTTTTTCTTATAGTACACTTGTTCTGAATACATTTTAAATGTCGAAATTTTATTTAACTTTTTTTTGTTTTCTGTTTAATTTGGTATCATTTTCAAACATTACGATAAAAAACCATTTAAAACTTTCATGGTCATTACAATACTAAAATACATGATAGAGTCAGTCATATTGTTTTTTTTTATTATTAATAAGTTTCAACCTCACATACGTTCAATCACGGTGTTAATTCCATAAGAGGTAGAGCTTTAGGTAAGATTTGGTTAGATATAAAGCCTATACTCGTTTATTTCAATTTATAATTTAATGAGCTTTCTTAATACTAGACTAACTATGTTATGCCCATGAGGCATTTTGAAATACAACATATTTTATTAGTAATATGCCATTCTTGGTGAAATAAATGCACAACTTTTCCTGTGAGCTAAAGAAAATGGACGCAGTTGCTTCTATTAAAATTCTTGTGGACTCAATGCATATGATTAATTAAAGGGTGAATAAGGGCTTTGTGGTACAAACTTCAATTTTGCTACGTGATTAAGAATAAAGTCATTAATAGTCAAAGTCAAAACTTCTTTATTCATTTAGGTCTTAGACAAAGTTCTTCTTTATATTTTTTTACTAATTATATTTAAAAAAAAACGTGTTTCTTTTATAAACCTTTGGTACACCCCTTCCGACTCGAACGGCTTGGATACTAATTGGTGTAGGCTCCCCCTCGGGAGATGGTCACCTTTTAGAAATTCTCTAGGTAGGTTTGCATTAAAGGCACCTTTATATAAATGAAGTGACGCTGAGAAGGCTGTCTGCGGCCACCAGCATAAAGTTTATACCTACCTACCGCCCTACATACAGGGCTACCACCAAATAAGTTGGTTTCATAGCACGCTTATCAGCTCGGAAAGGAAACGCTTCTTTTTTAATGAACTCTAAAAAACAGCGGCTACGAAACGGCTACGCACCGTAGCAGATCGCATATTTTTACTTTGAACGCTAAATAACAGCGGCTACGCATCGTAGCAGATCGCATCTTTTAACTATGAACGCTAAATAACAGCGGCTACGAAATGGCTACGCACTGTAGCAGATCTCATTTTTTTAATATGAACGCTAAAGAACAGCGGCTAAGAAACGACTACGCATCGTAGCAGATCGCATTTTTTTACCATGAACGCTAAATAACAGCGGCTACGAAACGGCTACACATCGTAGCAGATTGCATCTTTTTACTATGAACGCTAAATAACAGCGGCTACGAAACGGCTACGCACCGTAGCAGATCGCAACTTTTTACTAAGAACGCTAAAGAAAAGCTGCTAAGAAACGGCTACGCACCGTAGCAGATCGCATCTTTTTACTATGAACGCTAAAGAACAGCGGCTACGAAACGGCTACACACCGTAGCAGATCGCAACTTTTTACTATGAACGCTAAAGAACAGCGGCGACTTTTTACTATGAACGCTAAATAACAGCGGCTACGAAACGGCTGCACATCGTAGCAGATTGCATGTTTTTACTATGAACGCTAAAGAATAGCGGCTACGAAATAGCTACGCACCGTAGCAGATCGCATATTTTTACTATGAACGCTAAAGAACAGCGGCTACGAAATGGCTACGCATCGTAGCAGATCGCATCTTTTTGCTATGAATGCTAAAGAACAGCGGCTACGAAACGGCTACACACAGTAGCAGATCGCATCTTTTTGCTATGAACGCTGAAGAACAGCGGCTACGAAACGGCTACGTACCGTAGCAGATCGCATCTTTTCCATTGTAAAAAGAGGCGATACGTTTCCGAGCTGATAAGTGACCTTAAGTCAGTAAAAAAATCTATAACTACTGAAATGTATGACTCGTTACAATTTAAACATAAACATTTCAAAATTGATACTGTAAATTTTTAATGAAAGATTTTTAGTTGAATGTCTACAAACCTGTATAGATTTGTATGTGTAAATAAATAAAGTTGTGTACCCACCTTGTTAAGTATTTTTTAGATAATAGATCATCAAATATTAAACGAATAACAAAGAGTGGTGTGGGTTACACTCTTGACCTTTGATTATTCGTTACCAGGAAATATATAAGGGCACGATTCCGATTCCCGGATTATATTTAAAATAGGTACTAAGTTAAGCTTAAATAATATTTCCAGTTACTTATTTAAGGTGAAGATAAGTGTTGGAGACCTTGCTCATAGTGGGCGGAGCGTCCCGCATGTGCATAACACACTCAGAAAACACAGAAGATAAGAAAAAAAAATTATTTTTCTTAACAAGATACTACTTTTTCCATCTAATGTAGCTTATGCCTGCGACTTCGTCCGCGTAGAATAGTTACTTCGGGCAGCATTTATTTTTTCTTATTATTTCTTGTAACCCAAGCGCCATATACCGATTTTCATGGATTTTACCTTTAAAAAATGACGGATTTCCATACAAACTTCCATCACTTATTTTACCCCCTTAGGGATTGAATTTTCAAAAATCCTGAAATACATCATTCTTAATTTCTAACTAAGTAGCTAAATACCAATTTTTATTGATTTAGCTACAAAACTGGCGGTTTTCCATACAAACTTTTCACCCCCTTTTCACTACCTTACAGGGTGAATTTCCAAAAATCCTTTCTTAGTGCACCCTAGACCTCATAAGGAACCTACGTGCCAAATTTGGAATCTCTAGACCCAACGGTTTGGGCTGTGCGTTGATATGTCAGTCAGTCAATCAGTATTTATTTTTATATATATAGATAGAAGATTACGTGTCACGTTGTTTGTACGCGATGGACTCCTAAACTACTAAACCGATTTCAATAAAATTTGTACACCGTGTGCAGTTTAATCCAACTTGAGAGATAGGATAGTTTTTACCTTGATAATATTTTTTTTACTGCAGATACAATGTTATAGGTCAGTAGTATAAAATTACCACAGCAACGCGTGGCCGGGACAGCTAGTATAATAATATATTTCTACGCTCACACCAATTACCTACCCTAAAATCAAATTCAAATCAAATCAAATTATAATAATTATGTTGATTTCAATTGCGTAAATATTAAAAACATAGTCTAAGTTTTATCATGGAAGTGATCATTATCAGATTTTCAGACGCTACGGTCTTAGCTGACTTGCAGTTGCTATTTTGTCTTGTAAATTTAAACAATTTAAGTTTGAAGCTGCGATTAGGGCTATAAATATTTTAAGTCTGTAGATCATCACATGAGACACTGGCAATGATGGACTTGCAATGAAAATATTAGTTTCAATGTACTGATATTGATATTTTAGACAGCTATATTAAAATTTTATACAAATACATTCAGTCACAAAGTATCGGGAATGGATGATTTGTTTAGGTTTCCAAGTTCAATTTTTTTTTGTTGTTGTTAGATTGGCACAACTGTTTTCCATTTTGGCGCGAAGTTTGAGTTGCATCTGCTATTTATATGAAATACAGTGTTGTTTTTATTTATATCATATCTAGTGTGTATTGCGAATTTCATAAAGAACAAAAACACCGAACTAAGAGTTTGTCTTTATCAAAAACACGGTGAATCGTCTTTATCAAAAACACGTGCTTATGAGTGGTAAAAGGCGTTAAAAAGCGGTTGAGATGTGATGGAAGATTTGCCTCGCTCTGGTAGGCCTTCAACGTCTGCAACTGAAGTTAACATCGCAAAAGTAAAGGAAATAGTGACTGAGAATCCTCATTCAACTTTGAGAGAGATAGCTGCCAAACTTTCTGTATCTCACGAGTCAATCCGTGCCATTTTAAATAATCATTTGTGTATGAAACATGTTCTCGGCTAGTCCCAATTTTCTCCAAAAAGTCAATCGCACGAGAGTCGCTGAGAGATTGCTAGAACGAGTCAATTCCGACTCAACATTCATGAAACGCATTGTTACTGGTGACGAGACGTGGATTTACGAGTTTGAAAAGAAAATACCACATCGTGGTATCCGTTTTCAATCGGCAAAAGACATAAAGGAGAATTCGCGGCGAGAACTGAACTCAATTCCGGAAACAGCGTTTTAAAAATGTTTTAATAGATAGATAGATTATTCATTGGCGTATGTGTATCGTTTCTGATGGAGCATACTTTGAAGGTAATAAAGTAAATTTGGAGGCATAACTAACATTATGTGTACCTATTATTGATCTTTTCCCGGTACATTCTTGACAGAGTAGTATATTGTCTGTCTGAAATATGTAAGTAGATAATGTTGTTTATATTAAGTAAGTTTTAAAACAAGAAGAATTTCAACGAAAACATAATAAAATAACTGTACCTATTCACTTATTAGTTAAATATCGGGAAAAACCACTAATAACCTCGAGTATTTCCTTTCTAACAGGCAATGGCGTTCACCATTAAATTAAAAACAGAAAATCAATTAATAACATGCTTATTAATACAAAATTAATGTCATTATTTATCTGAAGCGTAAAATAAATTCAATTTGTGTTCCAAAAGGGAGCCTAAAATACGACAGAGGTCTTTCGGCTAAGTGAAGTCTAATGTTACTTTTAGACTTTCATCAAATGACAGAAAAGTAAATGTTATCGTAGCATTTAGGCCTCGGGTAGGACCTTAATTACAGCAATTATAGAAAAGGAGCCAAGGTAACAATTCAAGTATTATAAGTAAATAAATTATTTAAAATTGTTATCAGTCTGTGCACAACCCATTAATAAGTCCAAGAAGACTATTAATGAATAAATATTCTCGTAATATTATTATCTACTGAACTTGGACTATGTATTACGAACAAATAAATATTTAAATTTGGCAACTATGAATAATCCAAGACCTAATTTAGAATAAATATAGATGCTATTATGGTCTACTAATCCTTACTACATATATCTTATTGTTAACATTATGCTATTGCAACTGCTAACAATTTTTTTCTAACAATTTAATGAAAGCTCTAGAATTTTAACTAACATATTTATATATCTTAATAGAGAAATAGCACCTTTTTGCCAAATTTATATAACTTAAACTTAAGCTTTAATTATCTAAATTCAAAGTTTTAGGACATCATTGTCTCTAGGTGCATAATAATCGTAATATATTTGGAACTAAATATATTTAAAAAAAATAGGACTACCAGAAAACAATAAATAATATGCAAGTGTTAATGAATTATCATCAAAAATTAATTACACATTATTTACAAAAAACACAAACCACAGCGAGAATATGCCACTTCAAACTTATTGCACGTCACAAAACTTTTTCAAAGTTTAATAAAAATATTCTGAGGTCCTACAAAAAATATTTAGCACGTAAACTATTTTCTCTGAACATAGATTTCACATTAAACCGCTTCGGAAAAATTTAATTGCATCAAACTTTTAAACGTACGACCCGCCAACGAAGGTTGCGTCCGACCACGATGGCGTTTAGAACTTCACTGACGGAAGGTCGCTTATTCTATACCCTATGCGTTAACAATAAGAGCGTACATTTTGAAAAAATAAACCTGAGAAACTCAACCTCTTACACTTCTTTTCAGTGTATTAAAAAAATTTGAAAATAAGTCTTACGAAAATAAAAAAATAACAACTCTGAAACGACTGAAGCTAGGTACTCGTTTTTTATTTTATTCATCTTCGAGATGATTTCGTTATTTAAATATTCATATCAGAAAAAGTGATATATTTGTAAAGAAATAACAATAGTATTGCGAGTATATAAACAATACTTTATATAGTAGGTGCGGGATGCTCCGCTATTATGGACAAGGTTGCCAACACTTGCTTTAAATGTCATCAAATCAAATAACTTATTGCATTCATGAATGTAAATAATAGATGTTTATAAATAATACCAGCACATCATGTTAGCTATTTGGACATAGCATAATCAAGATAAAATTGTAACGGACTGTGTAATGATTAGAAATTATACTCATACTATATTAACTTAATATTATTGTAATACTATTCAATTATATTTTTATTTTCCTATTCATTAAATATTTATTACTGATTTAAATAGTGAAGTGTTACATTAGTAACAAAAAGCGTCGGTGGCGTAGTGCGTAAGAGCGTCGTCTTCCACCCGGGAGGCACTGGTTCGAACCCCGCCACGTACCAATATGTTTTCAAATTTTGAATTCATATGTACGTTTAATCGACGCTTTTACGGTGAAGGAAAACATCGTGAGGAAACCTGCACACACCTATGAAGAAATTCTTGGTTGTATGTGAAGTCGACCATCCCGCACTTGGCCAGACTAAGGCCTAATCGCCCCTAATCTGGGGTAGGCTCGAGCCCCTCGGTGGGGACATTATATGAGCTGTTGATGATGATGATGACATCAGTAATTGGTTTTATATTATTTAAAGTATTATATTGTTTAGTTCTTATATCGGTATATACATTGCAAAAGTGATTCTTGAGTTGCAAAACTCCCATTCGTACTCATTATTGGCACACGCAGTGCTTTTCTTTAATTGGACACTTAGGCCCGTATTACAGAATGGCACTCAAAAATCAATCATGAGTTAATAATCGCTTGTCACTTTCTATCAAGCACAAAGCGATAGAGACATACGACGCTCAGTACGCCGTTGATTCTTGAAATTTAGGCATGTATCATATAATGAGTCTCAGGAGTCAACGCCGACTTGAGCGTGGCACGTCTCCATCACCTTGTGCTTGATAGAAACTGACAAACGGTTCTCAAGACATCATTGATTTCTGTGTGTCATTCTGGAATACAGGCCTAAGTGTTCAATTAAAGAAAAGCACATGCAGTGCTTTTCTTTGTGTTGTGTGTCAATGTTTAGTGCCAACAGTGAGTACGGATGAGAGTTTCCAACTCAAGAATCCATTTCCATACATAATTATACCAAATTATAGGTACCTATGTTATAAGAGTGTACCTACTCATTGTTGAGAATCCAATAAATAAATTAGTAGAGTGTCCCCTGTCCAGCAACAGTAGTCATCAACCTACGCCGCTTTTAAAGTACAAACCAGTTATTATCCAGACAGCTTAGAAATACGATATTTACCAAGCTCGGGTGGTGGGAGTGTAACAGAAAACCTTGTAGCTCTTAATAATACGCAAAATTTATTTATAACTTTGTGTGGTTAATCTGATAATGAAGTAAGGAAGATTCCATTCATTCACGATTTCCATTAGAACATTTTGTTGTTGTTCTGCTAGGAAATTTAATAATGTATTTTGTACCACGTTGTTAATTTGGACGTAGATACATAAATAAGACGAGGTATTTCCTTATTAAAATACCGATCATTGAAGGATAGCACTGCCTTTAAATAAGAAATAGAAATACACCATGACTAGGTACCCCTTTTCATCCCGTGGCTTAGTCGAGCGCAGTGGTATAGTCTGATGCTGACTACTAAAGTGTTAAGATACTTCGAGCGCAGGCTCGAAGTATCTCAACACTTTAGTACCAAGTCATATCAACACGCTGGTGGAAGACGACGCTCTTACGCACTACGCCACCGACGCTTTTTGTTACTGATGTAACACTTCACTATTTAAATCAGTAATAAATATTTAATGAATAGGAAAATAAAAATATAATTGAATAGTATTACAATAAAATTAGTTAATATAGTATGAGTATAATTTCTAATCATTACACAGTCCGTTACAATTTTATCTTGATTATGCTATGTCCAAATAGCTTATGCAGTAATATTTGCCATCATAGAACTGTAGATCATGGAACTGGTAGATCAGCAATGCTAAAAATAAATAGCATAATAACGAGTATATTAGATAGAGATAGGTAGACGAGACCTGGTTGAAGGTATGTGTGATTAGTTTTTTGTATGTTATTTGAAAATTTCATTGAGTTTAGGTATATAATCGTGCTACGAGAAAGCTATTCAGATAATATTTATTTAATTTTTATTGAGACTTTTAAATGCGTTTGCATGAACTTGCACGCATAATTTTATATGAACATGTAGGTTAATATGTATTATATATCTTCAACTCATTATTATTTGCGACTGTGGGTACATATTGGCCATGGTTGCACCGTAGCAAATGCTACGCGCTAGCTAAAAGATATATATTATTCTTGAAAATTGAACTAACAAAGAATATTCTTTTCTATTCTGCTGGGGAGCATCGAATTTATGAACGCATTTAATTAACACTTCATTTGTCGTATATTGTTTCTACACAACACGACAGAATGGTTGTAGGTATTAATTAAATGCGGTCTTCTGTAATTTCGTTGCTTATTTCTTTTTGTTAGGAGTGCAATAAGCATCTAGTAACGTTGATTACTACAGGTCGATATTGGTATTGCTTGCTCAATTTTCTTGAGGCAAAAATACTACGCGCTTAAAAATGCTATTTTATGACCAGCAGACGATGTTCAATTTGCTATGTAGTATGAACTGATATTGTAATTGCAACAATAGAAAATTCCCCTTCTTTTATTATTGATAAAAGTTGTAAGTTGTAATAAGTATCCACATTTAAGAGTTTGCAACTCTAGACATAAAGATGCTGAAATGTGAAAAGTGTAAGTATAGGTAGGTAATACACATAGCTGGGGCATTAACTCGTTAATCCATTAATTAACTAAGTTAACATTTCCATTAACGGATTAACTTTTAAGTTAACTTTAAAAAATGTTAACGGACTCGTTAACTTCCGTTAAATTATCCTAAGTCCGTTAATCGTTAATCCAGTACCTACTATTTACCAAGTACGTTCGGGAAAGCCGACAAATAATGACAAGAGCAGAGCGGCGCCGACGCGTGCCGAAACTATGTAGGAATTTATTGGCGACGCGTGTGATCTTTTCAATACATTACTAGCGAGACGCAACGATAAAAAAAAATGCAATTTTTATCATATGTTAACGGATTAACGATTAACGTTAACTTGCCTTAAATCTTCCGAAATATAACGTATTAACGTTTAACGAAGTAAATTTTTTTAGTAAGGGATTAACGATTAACGAAGTTAACTATTTGATTAACGGTGCCCAGCTATGGTATTACATACCTCATTATTATTCGTGATTGTACATAATGAGAAAATCTATATATAAAAAAAAATAGAAAGCTAAAATGTTAATATTTTTTATTTTTGCTTTGTGAGAGTGTGTGAATGGCTTCTGCGACACCCATTGGAGGATATGGGGTGATGCTATTCTACTCGACAGCAGCACCCGGCCAAAACCCCAAAATTTGTTTCGATAAAACCTACCTATACCAAAACCTAATAGCAGTATGGTGACATGTTACGACCCGAGAAGAAAAGCGTGAAAATAATTTTTCACCTCTCCAGCATCAAAAGACCTCCTTTGCATCGTAAAATTTCGAAGGAAAAACGATTTTTACTGCGAGCGCTGAACATGACTGTAACGGTCAACCTTTTATTTTAGTACTGTTAACTTTAATTTTCAATAATTATTTTTAAGATAACAAATATGTATTAAAGTATTGTTAAGTTTTTCTCACCTATAACAATTTTCTCGCTGGAGAAGTGAAAAGTTGTATGTTTCACGCAAGAGCAAACTTTTTTGTCTCGTGCCTTTAAATCACTCACTGCGCTCAGTAGTCTACTTATGAATCACTCCCTATGCTCATGATTCAATTCTAGACTACTTCGCTGGTTCGTGATTTAATATCGGCACTCGCAGCAAAAAATAGCTTTGCCCACTTGTTGAACAAATGACTATTATGCCACACTTGACTCGAAAGGTGCGGAAAATACCACTTTTGCACTTTCCTGAGGCGGTGAAAAAGAAAGCCTCAGATCGTATTATAATCACCCTCGCCCTATCTGCGAGTTAATAAATGTACTATTAATCCCATTCTTATTCAAAGCAAGTTAAAATTGAAAATATGTCACTTTCATTCAACCTATAGTCAAAAGTGCAAATTTCAAAGATTTTATGAAACAATGTTTACCATAAAGAAATAAGCCCCAAGCACTGACCAATTTCGACGGCAAAGCAGCCGCCCAGATTACGGAAGGTCGATTGCTTTCAGTGTATTTTCTAATTTTAAAAACATTTACGCGTTTGTAAATGCAAAATTATTCCATAACCTAAAGTTGATAGTGATTTTAATGCAATATACTGGGAAATGAGAAACACCAATATTATTACACGAATTTACATAATGGTAGTTTGAAATGGGAAAGCGACGCAATATCGTAGGTACTTGAAAACTTACTTGAAGCTTACTGAAGAAAGTTTCACTGTTTCAGAGCCTATTACAACTCACCTCTGTGCTACTACTGATTTGATTTAAAGTGGGAATTTTGAAAGATTAAGAACGACCAGTTATTCGCTAACTTATGCAAATGCTAGTAAGGTAGCACTTTACAGAATAATTAAGTTAAAGGCATTCTTCTTCACAATTTCTTTTTCTTTAATTGTTGACAGGGAAGCTTGGCCTTCATCACACCTGAGGTAAGTGAAAATAAGGTCGAAGATGGAATCAAGCATCACCTGGAACCCTCAACCACAATGAGACTGGTTATCTTATCATTAATTGTCGGAACACAATAGTGATGTTAACATTATTATTATTATGGCGATAGATTTTGATAAAATCGTGTTAGCTTGCCATCTAACACCAACCGAATCGAGTACTGTACTGTATTATTGGCCCATCTACCGCAGTGTCTCAAGACGAAAGTCTTTAATTCATGTGAGTTGCTAGTGATGACCTATGGAACCGAAACGTGGCCGCTTACAGTGGGCCTCATAAGGCTCAAGGTCACTCAAAGGGCAATGGAGATGGCTATGCTCGGAGTTTCTCTGCGTGATCACATTAGAAACGATGAGATCCGCATGAGAACCAAGGTTTTGTATGAAGACCATAGGTCTAAAGTTGCTAGAAGTTGTTGAAATTAACGTTTTGTCGATTACCTCACATTTCATTGAGAAATGCAACTCGGGGTGTTCTTCGCCGAAGTCGACTGTGCTTAGGCGAAAGTGGATGAGATTTTGAACAATTTCTAAAATACAGTTAGTTCCGTGGGATTAAGGCAAGTGGCAGATTTTTGGTTTTGTTTTGTTTCAGTCATCAATATCAATTAGATAGTAAAATGTATTATTAATAAAATGTTAATTTCAAGTAATTTCAACAACTTCTAGCAACTTTAGACCTATGGTTTCCGTACAATTTTTGGTTTGTATAGTGATATACAATCGAAATAACAAAAAAAAATATTTTTTTCAAAAAATCCGATATCTTTAAATCTATTAAGATTTTAATTTTTTTTAAATACCATTTTTATTTTATCTAAAATTAAGATCACGGTTCCTAAGAGAGTTTTTCTCTATCTCTTATAGTTTAGAATTTCACCATTCTGACCCGAAAAAAAAACTCACTCTGTATAATAACTGACATTAACGCAAGCGAAGTCACGGGCGACCATTAGTTAATAATAAAATTAAACAGCTCCTTTACTAGTAACTAATATAAAGTCCTACCTAACTGTCAACAGTTCCATGTAATTTTGTTAATCAAGGCCCTTTCAAATGTTTCCTATACGAAACTGTTATTATTCCTGCAACTTTAGTGATTTTACCCGAACGATTTTTGTTCCATTAGCGAGTTTGTGTCATAACAAAATTAAAGTACCTATATATTATTACCTATGTTACTCTTTTTTCTAAAGTGAGCATGTGCTCATGCTCATTGTGTAGTGAGCATTTATTTGTTACTACAAAATTTTTTTCGTGATTTATAACATAAAGTTTGTTGCCAGTTTTAGTAGATTTGCGAACTAAATTTAAATACACATTGATAAGAATAATATTATTATGAGTCCTACATAAGCAGAGCTGAAGTTGCGCTGATCAATTAGTTACAGGCATAAACTTTTAATTAGCTTATTGGAAGTTTGGACACTTACCTACATGTTTTTTTTTTAAGTAGGTAAGCCTCTGAAGCTATTTCTGTATTATTTTATGTCATCATATCTTAATTTTTAATGCTAATTATATACTAAAAGCCAGTGAAATTACTGAGCATATCAATAACACACTAGCTTCTGCCCGTGACTTCGTCTGCGCAGGATTAGTTTAATAAATTACAGCCTATACTTATATCTTCTTATTTTTAGGGTTCCGTACCTCAAAAGGAAAAAACGGAATCCTTATAGGATCACTTTGTTGTCCGACTGTCTGTCAAGACCCTTTATCTCGGGAGCGTGTGGAGGTATCGAGTTAAAATTAAAACCATATACTCAGGTCTACGGTCCCTTGAAGCTGTGAAAAAATCAAACTTCTTAGTTAACGCAAAAAAAGATACGGCCGTTTATGCCGCAAAAAAAACGTCTATTTCGACAGTCTCAAGGGAATCAAAATTCATAGGGTACTTCCAGTTGACCTAGAACTATGAAATTTAGCAAGTAATATTGTCTTATACCACAGGTACGGGAAAAACTTTGCAAATTATACATTTGTAATTAAATCATAAAAAATATAGTCTTTATTTAAAGTACGTAATCAATCATCGAGGTTTACCTTTATCTCGGGAACTCTTGGAGGTATCGTGTTCAAATTAAACCCATATACTTAAGTCTACGGTCCCTTGAAGCTATGAAAAAATTAAACTTCTTAGTTAATGCAAAAAAAAGATATGGCCGTTTATACCGCAAAAAATACAAATTTGTACGGAACCCTCGGTGGGCGAGTCCGACTCGCATTTGTCCGGTTTTTTCCCATTAATCACAGATTTGTCAAGTAGAGATGTAAGGTCTTTTATGTTATTACATTCACATCAAAATTAAGAAAATTATATATTATTATCTATAATGTAAATATATGTATATAAATGTAAATATATATAATTATGTATAATTAAAAGCTTACAATAGAATGAATACTAAAATAAACTGAAAAGACCCTTGTTGCTTTACGCGACGAAGGCTGTTGTTGCTCTCGTGTGAAATAAGTTCACCTAGGTCCACTAGACATCAGCAAAAATTAATCAACAATCAACCAAAAATTTAAATTAATATACTTTTCCAATTCACAATTTTAATAAATTAATGATCAAAATTTTGAACCCTAGCTCTATATGTAACAGTCGGTACCTACTGGTAACTTCACGAATTAAAATTTTAAGCAGATTTTAATTAAGTATGTCTGGTTGGATATTGTGTCCTGGAATTACCGTAGTTTTGTCCAACAACGGTTTGTGGACAAACTTTACGCGGAGTTATTGAAACCAATTGAAACTAACTTTCATGTGGGCAACACACCAAGTTTTTTCTTTTCACTAACTCTGTTCGGAATCACGAATCACAAGAACAAATGAGGTTTGTAGCCGACTTCAAAAAATGAGGAGGTTCTCAATTCGACTGTATGTTTTTTTATGCTTGTTACTGGGTGTACCGATTTTGAAGATTCTTTCGACATTTGGAAGCTGGTGCTTGTCACGTGGACCGTCTGAGTGTGGGCCCATTTGATTACCATCTGTCAAGTAGTTTTTGATTTATGATTTATCCTAAGGATTTATGCCATAGAATGCCTATTTAATTGACATCTATGATATCGTAATCTTATCACTTGTGTGTCTAAAAGATCTCGAGATAGTTTCCTGAAAATTTCTATATCTACTCTCAGACCAATAAAAAAGTATCTACTTAAAACACTAAAAAGCAAAAACTAAATTACGTTTAATTTTAAAAACCGCCTTCTAAACTAAAATCGGAGAAATAAAAATTTTTGAGTTCAGTGCCCACCTCAATGTTTGGAATAAACGTTGTCACTTGTATTTGGGACCGACCTCAAAAAAACATTTAGATTTTTATAAACAATTTTCGGAATCGTCCATGTAAGACTTCATTTTCAAAAAATAAGAGTATCGTATTAAATTTAGTAGATATAGTTATTAGGTATCTAATAATATTAAATTGCCCATTGAAATACCTAAAACTAAGATTTCAAAATATTTCGTCTAGCCAGTTGGCGGGATAAAATTCATTTTTCAAGCGGCGAAGAGGGTGGACCCAAATTCATCTTTATATTAAAGTTGATAAATGACTAGAGTACGAGACAAAATTAATCTTGACAAGAAATCATTTGGCTCGCTTTACTTATTTTATTATAACGCCTTGTGATAATGACTGCTCTGGTTTATTATTTAAAATGTTTTTTTTTTATTATGGAAAAGGGGACTTTTTTTCTTTCATCGCCGTGGATAGCTTCCGTATGAATTAGTTTGTACTCATGATTGAGATTTCAATAGAATGGCATTTCTCTTATGTTTATTTGTGAAGTGTTTATTACTTCGAATAATTAATAGATTTTTTGTTATACAGGTATTGCCGAATATTGGCCGCAACAAAAGATATGAAAATAAACTCAAAATACCGTTTTCTAAATTTAAATTATACTCCTCAGGTAGGTATAATGTTGATAAAAATAATAACCATATCCTAAATAAAATGCGGGAATCGCACCCAGCATCTTCTGCAAACCGGAACGAACGCAATGCGTTAACAAACGCATGCAAAAAAAATGCACTGAAAATTTATTGAATATTTTTTCAGTGTAAATTTTCAGTGTATTTTTTCTAGTTTTAAAAATATTTACGCGTTTGTTTACGCAAAAATAATTCAATATTATAAAGTAGTTTCATCTTTATTGGGCGTTTCGTTCGGATCTTAGAAGTGCAAATTTCAAAGATTTGATGAAACAATGTTTACCATTGACTGACAAATTTCGACAGTGAAAGCAATGCCCTGGTGGCGTAGTGGTTAACGCAGCCGCCCGGTTTACGGAAGATGTTGGGTTCGATTCCCGCCTGGGGCAGGTCGATTTTCTTCAGTGTATTTTTCTAGTTTTAAAAACATTTACGCGTTTTTTAACGAAAAAATTATTACACAAAAATTAAAGACAATGTAAAATTAATTAGTTTCGAGAATCAGCTACAACAGTTTTTAATTACAAAAAGTTATTCTTAGCATTAAATATTTTTTTTGATGATTACACTACGGGGACAAACGAGCCAATCGGTTCACCTGATGGTAAGTGATATCACTGCAGTGCTTCTGCCCATGGACATCTGCAACACCAGAGGAATCGCAAATACCTACGGCCTTTATTGAACGAATTATGGAATGCTTATAAGCTCTTTTTTTGAAGATTTGAAGGTCGTATCGTTTCGGGATACTGCTGGCGACAGTTGGTTTCACAATATTGTGGTTTGCGGGGAGTGTTCCCGTGATACAAACGATAGAAGATACAGAGTGATGCCACATCTCTACGCAACATAACGTACATATTGGTGTTTTGTTTCTAACTTAACCAATTATTAATGTAGTTCACACATTAGTCGCGAATAAAACTACCCCTTCTCATTCTGTGGATATCGTAAAAGCTGACCGATGGAGCTTCTTAACCCCTTGCAGACCTAGGAGTAACTCGCGCGGTGCTGAGTTAACCACCTAAAAATACAGCATCCCAAAGATGGTGTAGTCGCCCGCGATTTCATTATCATCATCAACAGCTCATATAATGTCCCCACCGAGGGACCCGAGCCTACCCACATTAGGGGCGATTAGGCCTTAGTCAACCACGCTGGCCAAGTGTGGGTTGATCGACTTCACACACAACCTAAGAATTTCTTCATAGGTGTGTGCAGGTTTCTTCACGATGTTTTCCTTCACCGTGAAAGCATTGATTAAAAGTACATATGAATTCAAAATTTGAAAACACATGCGAGGTTTTGCTCGCGTTAATGTCGGTTATTATATAGCCTATAGAATTGCTCGATAAATAGACTTTCCAACACAAAAAGGATTTTTCAATTTGAATCAGTAGTTCCTGATATTAGCGCGTTTAACCATAAAACCAACTCTTCTGCTTTAAGCATAGAGGTTTCCGGAACTTTTTCATAAATGTTGAACTTATGACCTGATATGATAAACCTAAATATAGATTAACCGCTGGAAATCACAGCGCGCCCTTGGGGAGTACCTATCCTACACCTCGCAGTACAGTACTTATTATTTATCTGTGACCTGAGAGAACCGCAGTAAAATAACACTGACTGTCCTTTCTTAGTAAGCTGTAAAGCTAGGTTTTCTGAGCTCTGCGACTGTAGGGGTCGGGGGATGCCAGTGAACAATCTACTGCATCTGACGTGAACAGGGAGGTCAGCGACGAAATGGGTCGCCGTCCTCGTCTGCATTTCTTTTTTTATTCCGACATGTGGCATGAGTGTGTCACGGCCTTATATTTAGGTAATATAGATACTAGGTACATAATATATTAGACAGTCGTATAGAATTAAATACTATTAACACAAAAATAGAACCTAAATAACAGTAACAAAAAGGCTTTATTTAGAAACACAATTGATTGTCAATACGCCACCTGGGCCCAACAACAAAGCAGACATTTCGCTATTTCGACACCTAATAAAAGGATTGTATAGCCTAATTGCCAAATTGGTAAGTCTATAAATGTTATAAGCAGCACGTAAGCGACGTAAGTATGTGCTTAATTAAATTATAGGAAGACGTGAACGTCTTAACTTGAACACACGTAAGGAATAAGATATTTTTTTCTCTTGATAATTATTTAGCTCAAATTAGGTATGAATAAAATGTGTTTTGTAAATCCTGCATAATGAATTTAATAAATCAGACATTTTTTTTATATATGTTACGAGATGACAAACAAGCTTGCGGCCCACCTGATGTTAAGTGGTCACCGCCGCCTATAGACACTTGCAATATTAAGTGTAAATCCAATAATTCGTTGTGTAAATCACTTAAAACCGCAAGTGCGTTTGCCATCCAGGGGCCTAAGATGATATGCCCTCCATGCCCATGCCCAGTAATTACACTGGCTACCTTTCCCTTCAATCCGAAACACAGCGAACTGCTTCACGGCAGAAATAAGAAAGGCGGTGGTACCTACCCAGACGACCCTACATATGGGTCTACCACCTAGTAAATTTATTTTATTATTTTTTATTATATTATTTTTTAAAATAAATATACATAGGTACATACCTATACCACGTACTATAGTATACGCCAAGAGACGAAAATTCTCAGCATTGCAGCATCAGAGAAACCAGGAGCAGTGCTTGGGGTCCACATACGACGCATCAATACTCGTCTCCACTACCTAAGTACTAGTTTTATTTTTGTGATCCGTTTTTTTTTAGCCTTAGCTCGGAACCGTATCGCCTCTTTTTCTATGAAAATCTGGAACTTTTTCAGAAATGTTGAACGTTTGAACTGGTATGATGACCCTGGTCTTAGATAAAGCGTTTGAAATCAGAGCGCGCCCTTGGGGAGTACCTATCGTACACCTTGTAGTACAGTACCTACTTATTATTTATCTGTGAACTGAGAGAACCGCAGTAAAATAACACTGACTGTCCTTCTTAGTAAGCTGTTAAGCTAGGTTTTCTGAATTCTGAGCACTTCCACCGTTTTTTCTATGAAAAAGAGGCGATGCGCTACCGTCTGTAGTCTTTTCGTAGCCGCTGTTCCGTAGCGCTCACAGCGAAAAAGAGGCGTTCCCTTTTCGAGCTGATAAGTGTGCTACGACCTTCACTTATGGCTGTTTTGGGTGGTTTTGGTACTCGCCGTGCGCGAATAAGCATTGGTGCGATGGGTTGCACGACATTCAGTATCTTCCTCAGCAGGATTGTACGATACTCGCGGAATGAGAAGGGTGCCTAAACCTATTCTCCCATCTCTTGGAGAGGGAGTGGGAGACGATCCTCTAGCCGCTCCCATCCGGCGTGGACGGACGGGCAGCAGAAGACGGGTGGAAACGACCGCCAGTCTTCTTCAGCGCGAAATCCTAAAGTGAGGCCTGCACATGGATTTGCTCGCCATGTGCACACCGGAGGCCCAGCTTCTGTGGATTGCCCTAGTGCCCTAAGGTAAGCCCCTCTGGCGCAGCCCGGCCTGCTATTAGGTCGAGCAGTTGGAAGACGTTTCGGACGTTTCTTTACTAGTGGGCCGTTCCTGAATCGTCCCCACAAAGGTCTGTGAGGGCACCAATGGCTTTTAGTGGGTATTCCCGGACACTCCCGGGAGAGTCCCACTCACGCCGTACTGTCTAGCCCACAATATGGTACTGACTGTTAAGGATGTTCCATCGAAAAAAAAAGACTTCAACTGTTAACTAGTAGTCTTTGAAAATTTCAACAGATTAATACCTTTCTGATTATCATCACCTACTGTTTCACTTGTACCATAGAAATGACATGAATCGAAACATATATTTCTAATTAAGAGGGGGTATAAAGCAAAATTACCAATCTTTGATTTGATTTTTACACCCCAAAATAGGCCACAAGCCACCCCATTTTTTTAAAATAGATATTACATTATATTTGAGAGATTTTAGTCTGGGAAAAAACATATAATGAAATATTTTTAAGCATGGAAAAATATCACGAACTTGCCTTTAATTTCCAGCTTAAATCAGTTTATTTTCAATGCTATGCATATTACTGCGTCAATATTTTAATACATAATATAAAACTATATTACAAAGCAGCCCTACTAGGGATTTTAAAAAATAATGAATACTTTACGACTTATTTTCATAAAACCAATTTGTCGCTTATTACGTTCTTATTCCGCGCAAAACGCATCAGTCTATCGCGCTTCACCCGTGGTAACGGGCATGTTTTGTTTCATCAATCAATCAGTCTTGACTGCTCCGTTGAGACGAGTGGGCTGTGTTTCTGTGTTCCGCCACCGGCTCGAGAAAATACTTCGACAAAAATATGGGAAATAAAAATAAAATGCGAAAACACTCTAAGAAAGAGCTTAGAAATTTAAAAATTCAACTCATGAATAATTGTCGGAGGTATGTACATTGCTTTTATTATATTATATAAGTAGTTTAACCAAAAAATATCGCAATTTGACGTTTTAGCTCACGGCACAATGTAACAATGTCGGCGCGGGTAGCAGTAAACGCAAAAAAATAGATGCTTTTGACTACTCATGAATTGGTGCAAAGTTTCAATTGTGTGATGTGTGTAAAGTATTTTTTAACCAACTACCAAAAAGGAGGAGATATTCGTCTGTATGTATTTTTTTATGTATGTACACGTACAGTCAGTTTCAGAAGTAGATGATCACTTTAGTACCATGTCATAGCAACGCAATCTACTTTTGATGGTGACCCGTACACCGATATCTCTGTCATTTGTGGACCGATTTTCAAAATTATTTTTTTATTCGATAGTGTATACTCCTGAGGTCCCATTGTCACCAAGTCAGGATCTGATGATGGGAAGCCAGGGAAATCGAGGGCAACCCTCAAATTTTATACGTTTTTCATATTTTTCCTAAACCTATTCTATTATTTGCACCGGGTAGTCATCATTTCATGTTTATGAGCTGATGATGTATGATAAAACTCCTTAACTATTAGGAGTTGGTTAATGATAATTTAAGTATTAGAGGTACCTAAATACCGATAGTTGTATTCTTTTAGGTTTTTCAGGTGAGCTGATGATGGAATCATTGATGAGACTTCGTGAATGTGTAGCGACTATGCCCACAATATATTGTATTTTAGCCCAGAATGAGGAACTTTTTACTTTGACCACCAGATCTTTACTGCAAAATTTCCATGCATGTATAATACAAAAAAAATGTACCTGTCATAAAATGTAAATATTTTTTTATGTAACCAAAGATCTTATATGTTAAAATACACTGGTTTTGATAAAAATCCACAGAAAAATGTAATAAAGAATAATGGCCAATTTTACGAACATTGTCTTAGCTTTGGACAATCCAAAGTGGTATCTTGTCAACTCTTGTCATAAATAACAAGAATGTGATATAGCATGCCACTTGGTTTGAGCATGCCACATCAGATTGACATTAACATAATCAAAACTGAAAGTAACATTATATTTTATGAATAAATGATTTAATTACCAATAATTATTTTTTTGAAGAATGTGCATACCTGGTAATTATTCTGAGCGATTAGCATGATTTTATATAAAAAAAATATAATTGATGTAAATAAAACTTTATTTATATACTTTGTTATAACCTTGCAGGGTTCATGTGTTGAGCTATATTTTACTTGTAAGTACCTACCTCATATCTTTGTAAACACACACAATGAATAAATTATTTGAATTTGAATTTATTATATTTTATTTACCATCAGCGAAAAGTATTAAAAATCCACATATCAAAGTATAGGTAATGGATAGATAGTCCGACTCGTGCTTAGCCAATTTTATCTAGTTATTTCGCGTATACTATGTGCGATCACAAAAAAGAAAAATCATGAAGCGAGTGCCATCTTGCGGCTGCGAACTGCGATGTGCAAGAGGGGAAGGGTGAAACGCGCGGGTGAATTCTGATATTTTTCTTGGTTTATGCCCGCTCTTAATACGTCAAGCAGTTTAGGTGATTGAATAATGTAGCTAGCTATTCATTATGTTACATCCCGAGGCAACCTTTCAGCTAAATTACGATCATTTGTAACTTTAAGTCTGCCACAGCTCGGACACTTACAAGTAGAATATTTAATCCACGCGGAGTGTCTGGGTTATTGGGCTATATTTACGTTGGTGGTCCTAACAGCGTCATCGAATTATTAAGAAGGCCTTGGACCTCAAACCAGTAAGTTAATTTCTGGTCGATGAGTATCTCCCAGTAGTTTCTCCCGAGTTCTTGTTGTAAAAAGATGTGTTGAGAGACTCCATTTTTAACCTCATCTACCGTACTATTGTATCTTACTGTTATAAGTACATTTTTACTCGACATTGGCGAAATGCGTTATAAATCGCGAACGCCATTTATTTAAGAAGAAGAAAACGGGAGAAATAAAAATTTTGTTTATAAAAATCTAAATGTTTTTTGAGGTCGGTCCCAAATACAAGTGACAACGTTTATTACAAATATTGAGGTTGGGACCGACCTCAAAAAACATTTAGATTTTTATAAACAAAATTTTTATTTCTCCCGTTTTTTGAAGGCGGTTTTTTTTTATTTTAATTTTTTTTTTTCTGCTTTTAAGTGTTCTAAGTATAGAAATTTTCAGGAAACTACCTCAAGATCTTTTAGACACACAAGTGATAAAATTACGATATCGTCAATGTCAATTAAATAGGCATTATTAGGGATAACTCAAAAACTACTTGTCCGATGTCGATAAAATTTAAATGGGACCCCATGACAAGCACTAGCTTCCAAAGGTCAACAGAATCTTAAAAATCGGTCCACCCAGTAACGAGTTATGAGGTAACAAACATTAAAAAAAAAAAAACACAGTCGAATTGATAACCTCCTCCTTTTTTGAAGTCGGTTAAAAAAGAGAATCTACCACGAGACAAGTTTCTCTGTCGACCGCAATCCTTAGTTTGATTACCGAAAGGACTAAAGGTTCAATAACGTGAATATTTGACGCCATCGTGGCGGTGTGGTCAGTAACGCTGCCTACATATTAGACCATCCTGGTTTGGTGCGAGTCCTGGTAGGAATAAATGTTTGTGTGATGAACACGAACATTTGTTTACGAGTCATGGTTGCTTATGTATTTATTCAAGTTTATTTATAAATTTATCATTAGTAGTATAAATATTAAATTTGGCCGTTATCTAGTATCCATAACACAAGTTCTTAATGATACTTAATTAGGGCTAGATAATTGGTGTGAGTGTGGAAATATAATTATTATAAATTCTAATATCTATTATGAGATCCAGTCAAAATTCAGCATCGAAAAATACTGACACTTTTTTGTATAAGATTGGTTTCCCGAATTTCCTTTTGCCCGAAAGTAGTTAATCTGAAGTTATTAGATATTTCCATTATAACCAAATGAACACTCGTGGCTATGTAGGTACCTACATACACGGTACATACATAACACAAGTTCTTAATGATACTTAATTTGGGCTAGATAATTGGTGTGAGTGTGGAAATATAATTATTATAAATTCTAATATCTATTATGAGATCCAGTCAAAATTCAGCATCGAAAAATACTGACACTTTTTTGTATAAGATTGGTTTCCCGAAATTCCTTTTGCCAGAAAGTAGTTAATCTGAAGTTAATAGATATTTCCATTATAACCAAATGAACACTCGTGGCTATGTAGGTACATACACGGTACATACATAGATACATATTCAGAAAAGGCTAAAGCGAAACGAGTTTTCGGCGAAAGGTATTTTCCTTTGGGATAACTTTAGCGTAAACTTGACAAAGTTTATGAGGGAAAATACCTACATATAGGTTAGGGGACCTAACTAAGTCGAATAACCTTAAGTCTTTGTTGCATTGAACAAAACGAAAATAACATAACCACCTACATCTGCATACAGTGATACAGTTTGCAAGGGTGAACTATAAGAACGTCGGTAGCCAAGCGCGCAGGAAGGTGGATTCTGCGTGAACGGAGATCGATTCTCAGCCACCGTTAGACCAAGTGGTTAGGGTTTACCCTTGTTTGGTATGACAACGTTTGCTCGAAAATCGTTTCGTCTAATTTTAGTTGCAATAAAGTCATTTCGCATAATTATTCATTTGACCGAATAATTAATGGGTAGAATTTTATTTAGCATAATTATTTATTTGACATAATGTCATTTCACCGAATTTTCAAATGCACTTGGAGTTGCGTGCGAGTTGAGCGCTTTACGTTGCGCAGTACAATTTGCAATATTTTTTAACACCAAAAAATAAAAATCATTTCCCAGCAATTATTTTTTGAAATGTGTCTTATTTTGATGTATAGAATACATGGTTCTCGTTTGACTGTTCATGTCTTTTACACCCTGTATAAGTAGTAGGTAACAAAATACAATTTTTCATTAAATTAAAAATGGAACGTTGGTTACCAAATGTCGGAAATGACCTATAAACTCTAACTGAACGCATTTTGTCATAATTAATTGCCTTTTTTAACTATGACAGCAATCATTTATTATAGCAAACCCAAAATGCACACAAAGTTGAACTAAAAATCACTTCTGTTGCAATTAATTAATGTACCTACCAAAATAGTTTTTCTTTTATTTTACCTTGCGACTACGTCACCATATTGCCTACTTGTGGGGAGCGAGAAAGACGGGTAGGAAACTAGGAAACGGAAACATTCAAAGGTTACTTGGGGTCTAAAGTTGTCTTCACTTCTATAACGGTAGGTTGTGTGGCTTCCAGATTTATCTGTAAGTTTCTTGGTATAGATGGTCGTATGCAACCGCTGGTGGTTGATCCACCGGATAGATCCAGAGCTTTCGGCTTCGATCCAAAGGGGAGTATACAAATTTGTATTCAGTTTGAGTGGTGGTAGGACTTTCACAATATAACATTTGCAACATTTTTGTGCTCTATCTTCCTCATTACATCAGCTTCTTTTCCCTTATTAAAAAAAAAATTTTCGGGGCTCATTTTCTCAAAATTTGGGCCAAGTTTTCCGCCCCCTACAATCTGCCGCCCTAGGCTCCAGCCCACTGGTAAATCCGCCACTGTAGGTACCTACTTAGCCTCTTCTTGCCCGAAGTTGCAAATTATGCCTGCCTGTTAGGTTCTTTCTTACTATTTAGGTAGGTATCCCTAGTTTGCAGTAGGTATACCTACGTGTTTATTATTGATTCTGGGCATCTAAGTACAATAATGCCTACGTCGTTACTCTAATTGCCTAAGTACATACAATTCATTGGCAAGACACGAATCGAATTTTCAAACTATTGAAACTATAGAGCCGTTTGTTACTTTTTTATTGGTCTGAGTTGTTGCATAACAACATTATTAAAAATTTACCCGCATCCGAAAAAATCTATCCAATGCCTATACATAGTTAAGTACCTAGTAAACCTTTAGGCAAGATCGGTTATAAATTTCCGTAAACGAATGGAACTCTTAACAATAGAGTTGATGCCAATGTAGGTACCTACATTGATACGTGTTCTGTTGAAAGTTTCGGCAAGGGTCCCTTAGAGAGCAATCTTTTGCCTCACAGTTTAGAGCACCTGCACGTCGAGATGAGTACCTATATATATATAGATATACATAGAACTAGTACCTACTAGAATTTCACCCCTAACGTCATTGAACAAAATACAAACAGTTTTTCTATTAGGTACCTATTCTATTTTTACTCGGCACAAAGATCTGATAGTCTTGCTAAGCGATTAAAATATGATTTTAATAACACCAATTAATATCTACACGTACCTATGTACAGACATGTGATGCCGGCATAGTAGAATAGCATTACCACATAATCCTGCAGTAAGTACCTACCTAGGTGTCGTAGAAGATGAGTAATGGATCAGCAAAGGGGTTCGATGGCGTAGTGCGGAAGAGCGTCGTCTCTCACCCGGGAGGCACTGGTTCGATCCCCGCCACGTACCAATCTGTTTTCAAATTTTGAATTCATATGTACTTACGTTTAATCGACGCTTTTACGGTGAAGGAAAACATCGTGAGGAAACCTGCACACACAGCTATGAAGAAATTCTTAGGTTGTGTGTGAAGTCGACCAACCCGTACTTGGCCAGCGTGGTTGACTAAGGCCTGATCGCCCCTAATATGGGGTAGGCTCGAGCCCCTCAGTGGGGACATTATATGAGCTGTTGTTGATGATGATGATGATGAAAGGGGTTAACCTTATACTCCGTCCACCAATGCACATTGGGCAAGCGTGGTGCCTATTGCCTAAGCCTCCTTCGACAATGATAAGGAGAGTCATTGTGTCCCAGTAGTGGGTCGAACTATAAAGGCTCTATATAACTGCCTTTAAAGATGATGATATTACCTACTTAGTTAAGTTAAGTAATCAAACAAAAGGCAGATCATTGTGCTAAAATGAACTACCTCATACAAGTGTTAGTATAACAACAGAAAGAACTCTTTAGGTATATTCTTTCTAATCTGTGGAAAGAACACTGCATAAACCGTGCCAAACAAAAATGAACTCAACGGACCTTTATTATCTAAGGAGAGTATGATAAAATGTTGAAGAGTAGTTTAAAAACCTAATCTACAGGCTGACTGGAATACATTTTAAAAAGATGCCAAGATGGATGTCTTGTTCCCAGTCACCCTGTATACCTAGAACAATCAAAGAAAAAAAGCATTTGTTGTACCTACCCGCAAAGTGCCGCTCTCTGTTATAAAACCGGGAAAGTACAAAGCAGAGAAACTTACCTAAGTATTTTGTAAATCCTGCCGCCCACTGCCGCCCCATCTATTCTGTCTGGCAATGTTTCCAAATGTTTCACCGAGATGGCGTTGTTATCACTTCACAAGGATAACCGTGAAAAGTAATTTCGTACCTATTGAAAGAGAAACGAAAAAAAATGTAGTCTCTTTCGGAGATATTTCAATCAGAATAGTAGGTATAGTCTTAGTTAGTCTCTTATAAGCTATATTTTTTCCTGCGCAGTTAAATATCTAAATAATATATTAATATCTATTTAACATAGATACCTACCTACTTACTTACTACAAATCAATCTTTAAGTGATTTTATTATATTTGGATGAAATTCTCAGAATTGTTTTGAATATCCAATTTTAACAAAGAGAAAAGCAACTGAATGCCAGATATTTGACTTCAATTAAATGAAAACCCAAGAATATTTTGAAGTTTCTTTAATTAAATACAATGAGAAATAATCTAATACTAAACTTACAACCCTCATAGGGCATTACTTAACTAAAAATACAAAAAGAAAACAATCATAAGTAAGTATAGGGTTTCTATAATTTTAATTCTTACGGAAATAGAAATTGAAATGAAACTGGCTTAATACTCAGTCGTTAAGTATAAATTACCTTACTACTATATTGCTACCATTCACAACCGGAACAGAAAAACAATACATAAATATAAAATTGATAGGTACACAAGAGACTGAGTGGCAATAAATCGCAACGAGTTTCAAAGATCACAAAATGCATACCAATGAAGCCTTTTCAGAAAGAATGCCTTATTACTTACTTACACCGATAATTTAGAAAATATTAGATAAATTGCGTACGCAATGGCACTTATGTAGAATAATTTCTTAATAATAGCATTTTTCATTTTATTATTTTAGAAATAATACCGTAAAATTACAAAAAAAAAAATATATAATTCAAAAATGGTTATCTGTGAACGTTTTTGGGTGTAGGTATCCCATGCAAATATTAAATGGAAATTGGGGAACGCTTTTTAGTTACATATATCACATGGTCTCCCGCGTTAATGTCGATTATCGCGCCAAAAAGTATGTCTTTACCAGGATCCCAAATTATCTCTATGATAAATTTCATCAAAATCAGTTCAGTGGTTTAGGCTTCAAAGCGTAACAGACAGACAGAGTTACTTCCGTATTTAGAATATGGTATAGTAAGTAGGTCTTATTACCATGACGAAAACAGTCGCAAATGGTAAAGGCGTTTTACGAGCGATAAAGGTGGAATAGGCGTTTTCCGTTTCTGCCAGTATTAAAGAAAATATAATTATTTTATTAATGATTTGATCTAAAGAACTAAAACATAGAGGTCCTGTGCATCCTGTGTGTATCCTACAATTTCCAATGTGATTAGCAAGCGAGCCAAACGAAAATAGTAGGATAAACAATCATTATTTCCGTCAATAGAAATAGTGGAATACACAATGATATTATATTTAAAAACAGGTAGATAGGTTACCTTCGTACTAATTCAAAGTCAAAAATGGTTCAAAATGTATACCTACTTATAGTTATAGGCACCTAAAGTCCACGATTTCATGTTGTCGTATGTGGCGAGTTAACATGGGCATATTGTAAGTTGTGAGTAAGACAACATGATCTAGCAATAGAGTAAACGAGAAAGATATATGTTGTGCTATGCTCGGATGTGCTAATTAGCTTACTTTTAGGGTGCCACTCTTTGCAAGCAAATAACCTATCTACCTCTTTTTAAATATAATATCATTGGGAATACACCCATATTATTGTTCTTCCTGAAAATGCTCAAATGTTCGTCGATGACAATTTAACAAGCCTTCAAAGTCCTAAATCAATTCTATTTTGAAAGGGTTCATTATTTTTCTGTTTGTTATAATAATGAAAAAATCAAATTAGACTTTTATTTTGGTACAAGTAATAAAAAAAATATAATACCCATTAAAACTAAGAACCTTCTATGTTCATAGTCAGCTGTTTTCATAACATAATTTTTTTTATAGTGTACTTTTTGTCATACAAAAATCTTAATTGTACTCCTCTATAATACATTTTACTTCAAATCTATTTATCTACTCCTTTATTAAACATAGGATAATAAATCATGTGACAGTAAAAAGTACACAATACTTAATATAAACAGTTTGACAGCTTACTATATCTTAATAATAAAAAAGAAAGCTAATATACAGGGTGTAAGGGAAACGCTCCCTAAAACGAAAACAGGAGGTAGTCCTAGTGATACTGAATACGATGTCATAGGTGAAATCTCAAAAATAAATTACATTTTTAACACTTTTTTTTCACTTATTTTGTGTATTATCATGCCAGGACAACAAAATAAAACAATTATTTAAAATTTACAAACGCAAATTCATTTTTTTTACAATAAAAGCAATGTACTAAAAAATATCACGCGCAGTCTACGGGCCGGGCGGCGGGCGAGCGAAACGTCTAGCGCCGCTGCGTGGCCTTGCCCTTGACCGTTGTTGACCCATTGAACCCGCGCACGTTGACCAATGTCAGCGCACGCGAGCGATACCGGCCGGCCGCGCCATCCCATCTACTACCTAAACTTTTCTGACGCACCCCGACGATAGGGTAGCTAGGTATGTTTTACCACACCTGCTAGATAGGTACCTATCATAATTCACAAGCATAACAGATATCCCGTTTCTTAAATTTTATGACAGACTAAAGTAGGCTTCTAATGTAAAATAGCCCATGTAATCAAAGAAGGTAAGTAGCTAAGTATTAACATTTTAGTACTGAGTTATAATCATTCTTATTAGGTACCTAGGTACGTAATGGCGACATTTCTTTCGCCTGGATAACCACTTAATTATGACCAAAAATAACGTAGGTAGGTACTGCATTATACAGTGTCGCCTACGTGCTTAAATATCATCATAATAATCCACTCTTCCACAGACTACTGAGGGGATACCTACATCATTATTACGAAGTTTTAAAATACCGCTATTAGTTATGTTACCTAGTAAACAAGATAATGTAGGCATCTACGTCATCAGTCAACACGCGCTAGGAGACTCTCACGCAAACTCAACAAACTAAATTTCATAACTCACGTATTGACTAGAACTTTATGCAACACAATTAAACCGCTGTACAAACAAAAGTAGCTACAAAAATAACCTTTAGTACAATGCATCTTGCACACATAAAAAATCATTATAAACTTAATACTGATTAAAGTCATAGGTACTTTTTGGAGAAATTCTATCACTTTTGGCCGATCAGCTGTTATTCTGCGCGGCACCACCTTCACGCGGCGGCGCGGCGGAGGCATTCTTTGGCGGATAGTACAAAGACAGCGGCACCACAGGCGGCTTCTTTGTATTTGCCGAAAGGACAAATGAAAATGCCGCCCAGTCGGTGCACGGCGCAGGACGCACGCGCAGTTCGCTGTTAGCTTCGAACGTAAACGCATGTGATTTACGAACGAAATGTTATTACCTACCTAGTTCATTTGTGTGTGTGTGCGAGTTGTGTTTTAAACTGCCTCTAATTAGGCGTACAGTGCTTGCGAATACGAAGCAATATTAAGTGGATGTGCCTCAGAGAAGCTGGATGAAATGCTTCCTTGCATTAAGGATATCGCGGCGTAGGTATCCAAATCAGGGAGCGCTAATTGCACCTCATTAGACGAAATGCCTAACGAAGGTACGTAGTTTTTATCAAATTGTTAGTTTTATTTATTTCCTTGTCATTTTCGTTATTTTTCTAATATTAGTGCGGAATCGAATCTGGATCTGAAATCTGGCTTATTTCTCCGTTCACGTACACCCATCTAGGTATTTGTTGTTGTTTACTTTTAAACGTAGATAGCTAAACTATTACTCGTGCCTAGAAATTAAATCAATTAAGACTACAAGGCATAAAAAGGGACACCAACGAATCGGTATACTGATTGTGTGTAAGTGTGTAAAATAATGTCTTCAATAAATTCGTTGTAACTCGTGACCTTACAAGTCCTGTGTAGCTTAGAGGAGTGCATTCGCCCGGATCGCGAAAGGTCCCTGGTTCGAGTCCTGTCTCGGGCTTTTATCATATTAGAATTTTTTATCATTTTCGTTATCTATTTTTTTCACTCAGCATGTCATGGTGCTTCTCAAGTTAGTGAAAAGGTAGGTAGGTAACTACCTCAGACCAAATAAAATCTGAGGTAACTTGATTTGATGACGCGCGCTTTCGCTTATTTGCTAAGTAGGTAATTAATAAGACAAAAGTTGTGACTCGTCGCTTTGATTATTTATTTGTGTTTTTTTATTATTTGTATCATACTTAAGTACCTACTAAAATTATCAAACGGTACCCGGACTACTAAAATGATTTCGAGTGTAACATCTGTCCTGGTGGTTGGATTTTGTTAGTTACTTTACTGAAGTTTTATTAGGTACCTACTTTACGAGTTCAATGCCCCTGCATGCACACGTTTAAGGTTGAAAACTAAATGTTGTCCGTACATAAAAAATGACTGTAACTCTGTTAAACTTAAGATTTGTGAAGAGGTTTTCATGATCTGCGGGCTTAGTCTGCGGGCGTTCGAAACTGTTCAGTTTTAGATACGCGTCGCGCGCCGAGGCGCCGCCGCCGCTTGCGTCGAGCCGCTACGGGCCGCCCGCACGTACGTAATACATTGCGCGTTGTAAAATTACCAACTCTTTAAATATTCAATTAAAAAAAAAACTGCTTATGCCATAAATTTACTTTGAGGTAGTAGACTTTATATTTTTCGTTTTAGAGAGCGGGTCCCTTACACCCTGTATAATTTTAATTTTCTTACTGTATTATTTATTTAAATCGATTCTTTTAAATCTAGTATGTATTGTACTCATTCCTCGCCGTGGTGTAGCATCGTGTTTATCAATAATAAAATATTTTTATTAAACTTAAAATAATAGAGAAAGCCGTACGTCTGACAGGAAATAAAATGCTTAATGAGGTTTTAATATCACATATACCTACGTATTAACCGTACGTAAACGCATGTAGTCCAAGGTAGAGCGAATGACTCAAAGTACTAGGGTACATACATACAGGGTGTAAAAGACATGAACAGTCAAACGAAAACCATGTATTTTTCTCACCATCATAACATTTTTTTCCTATAGACTATACCTGGGAAATTGATAGTTACGATTTTATTGAAGGTCAAAGTCATAATTTTTTTTTTCATTATTTTATGAAAATGTATTCTATACGTTATTTCTTAATTATTGTCCAAAGAAACATTATAATTTTTTTTAGTATTTCATAAGAAAAAATGGCTTAAAACGTTAGCGTTCAATGTAGCTCACTCGATGCGCACGGAAACTAACGAACGGGGCCGCCGTCTGGCAAAATTATCGCGGTTTTGCGAGTTGCGTGCGAGTTGAGCCCTTTACATTGCGCAGTACAATTTGCAAATTTTTTTAACACCAAAAAATAAAAATCATTTCCCAGCAATATTTTTTTTTGAAATATGTCTTATTTTGATTTATAAAATACATGGTTCTCGTTTGACTGTTCATGTCTTTTACACCCAGTACATCCCATGATATAGGGATGAACCGACCTTTTTTTGCGTCAAATAATGCTTTAGGTATGGTATGGGGTAGGTGGGGCCACCTCATAGTTATGTGGGCCTCACCCTGTCAAGGCCCTTCCGATTCGGACGCCCTAGCGACGCTAGGCGGTCGAGAGACTCGGTCACCCAATAATCCCCTAGGAACGGCCGACCTACAGGCTTGAGGACCCTCCAAGGTCTTCGCTTTCTTAAAAAACCGATAAAGCAGTAAATGCCATCAGCAACAAACTGCCGTGTCTGACAAAAAAACCTGTCAAGGCATACCCACTAAAAATTTACGTGTTCCTCTAGGTCGTGGCTTTAACGCACACAGAGTACTTGGTGCAGTCACTGTGTGCACGCGATGGACTGACCTAAGAAAGACCCTCAGAGTCACAGCTAAATACGTGAGTTTGAAATGCCTCGGTTAGAGAGAGATGGCGGGAGAATACTGTTGGAATCAATGTGCCTCAATTGAACATTGGTTGCATAGATCTTGCGATTTTTACGCAAAACGAACGCAGGTCTTCAAACATGGATGTAAACCGCTGGGCTGGATGGATAGAAATCACACAAATATCAATTTAACGAAGTCTCAATGGGATATATGACAGATTTGTTAAGAGGATAGTACGGCGAGCATCGTCTTCATACATAATAACATAAATGGAGAAATCATTTTTTTTAATTATGATTGTGGAACCAATAATAATAATATATTTTCATCCCACCACCTCGGAAAGTGTAATTTTGCGCTTCGAAATCTGGCTGGAAAATTCTATTTTATTCGCTTGAGCGGCAAAGTAGATTTGAATTTAGAACATCACATATAATGAGTACTCAATATAATTGTAAATTCAAAACGTCATTAAACCTATTTAATGTAACCTCTATGGTGCCAAATTTATGATTAGAATGAAGATTATTTTGTCATTTCCTCGCTGAGGTGGGATGAAAAGTTACGTATTGCACTCGAGTGGAAAGATTTTTCACCTTGTGCTCGTTTGTTTCCCTCGCTGACGCTCAGGATTCTAATTTAGAATCACTCGCTGCGCTCGTGATTCAACTTTAGAATCCTTCGCTTGCTCGGTCATCCAAATCGAGCACGCGGTTAAAAAGGAACTTTCCACTCTTGTATAATAAATAACTATTCTACGCTCATACCAATTATCTAGCCCAAATTAAGTATCATTAAGAACTTGTGTTATGGATACTAGATAGCGGACAAATTTAATATATATAAGTAATAGCTAGTATAGTATTATATTATCTGTGGTAATAGTATAGATATTTTTATAAATAAACTTAAATAAATTGATAAACAACTATGACTTGCGAACAAATGTTCGTGTTCATTTCACAAACATTTGCTCTGACCAGGACTCAAACCCGGACCGCTTAATGTGTAGGCAGCGTTACTGACCACTCCACCACGACAGCGGCGTCACGTTAACATTCTAATTCATTATAAAGATCAGACGAGAAATGGGGGTAGGAAAACTGTTTCTCTGTTTGTATACCATGGCGCGTACGTAGTTACTATCAATTATGGATAAACCTCTTGAATATTTTACGTCAATTCTACAACGGCTTTCTCTGTTCATGTACCATGAAATGCATTATAAAACTCATTGAATTTCACACACATAATCCCTTATTGTATAATTGACTACACTGTAAGACATTTGTTCTGAACAAATGGAAGTGTGCCAGCACACTTCCTATAGCGACTAATAACAGCCTTTTAAAATTTATAGCAATAGATATAAATTAAAAAGTGGTCTCTTGTATTCATGGGAGACTAGTCTGAGTGATGACAACTGAACAATACCACAAAATTTTATTTTATATCAATGTTGTCTCAAAGGTTTTCTAATTTATTTGACTATACCAGTAGCCTTAGAACCAACAGTAGTATGAGAAATATATATTTATTATTGTTATTAATTCTTTCTTTCCAGGACGAGCAAAGGAATCTAGTCCATACAACTTGATAAGATGGTGAAAATTTTGATTACAATTATTATTATTTTTACATTCAACTTTATTTTATTTTTGTGCATGAATTCACTGCACAAAACCTACACGAACATAATTTATGAAACATTAGAATCAAAATCAGATTATTTGGCATGTCGAATTGAAATCTTTTTAGAAGAAGAAAGCCGACTAATACCCACCAACATGAGCACAATATTTTGTTGAAATGTCTGTATTAGACAGTTCCAGACAATATTATTTCGACAGCAAAATTTAAAGAGTAGGTTAATGTCGCCTAACAGTCGATTTTTTAATATTTTTTTAATACTCATTCTGCTATTCTAGATCCGGTGTCCCGAATAGCAGAAAAAATAAAGTTAGTAGGTATAAGTCAACAATTGCATTGTGTAATTAATTTTTTTCCGCTCCTTAAGAACCATCTTCGTACTTCAAGGAATATTATAAAAAAAGGATTAGCGAAATCGATTCAGCTGCTCTCGAGATTTGCGCTTAGTTAAACATTCAGCGACTCATTTTTATATTATAGATAATTAATAGAGCTTTTGTTGTATTGCAGTTGCCGTCGTATAGGAATTTTATACAAGTAATATACCTAGTAGATATAAACTTTTCTGTACGTGCAAAACGATATAATGTGAGATCGTTCAGTAGGAAAATATACGTACAAATATAATTACTACACCACCCTCTAAATTGAATACAAACAAGAATGACCCAGCTTACGTTATTGAAGTAGGTACTATTACAGACAAAAAAACCTGATAGTCTATTGTGCGTATTTCCTTTTTAAAGTTTACTTAAAGTGACTAATTACGTAATACTCAAATTTAGGCAAGAACCATAGATTATTTAAATAAGTATAGACTATCTAATTAAACAATATCAATAAAAATGATCATCTCCAAAATAGCCAATTTACAATACCAATTTCTTCTCGTCATAATAAAAAGATAAATATTTTTCTAGATTTTTCGTTTAGAAATAAACACCGAAATTAAGTACCACCAAAAGCGCAACTGGGCCTACAACAAATTCGTTTAGCTACTAAGCGTACCGAGCGATTGCTCAGTATATGATCTTGCTTGGCGGGGCGGCGGAGTTTGCGCTCATCGCTTGTTCTAACGTGTCCAGGCGTCTGTACGCGTGTCCTCGGCTGTTGCGGCGACGATTTGATTGTCTACCCTCCACTATGAGACCGAGGAACTGAAAGAAAGAAGCATTGGTAAATTAAGTTTTAAGTAAGTAGTTTCTAGCACACACCAATATTACAGAGTAAAAAGATACAGTAGGTCGATGCCTTTGTAGTTGCCGCTTTTGTCTAGACTACGTGCAGTAGACATAAAATGGACCAGCGTCTACCAAACGAGTGTATGGCGGTTCGGTGCCCTCCCTCTCGTCCCGCGTCCCTCTCGATTGCACTATCTAGACGTGCTCGTTGGCTGACTGTAAGACTATGGTAATATTATTGTGATTTGGTCTGTGACGGGTTCAGAATTTCCTCATAATACATACGCAAGATTTAAGAATGGAAGTCCAATGCATGACCCGGATTATCATCTGCATCCACTATTTTCACAATATTTTATTGTGCTAGTGAAGACCCTGATTTATTTAAAAAAAGTCTAATACCCATTAAATTGTAATTAGTTACTAACACTAGTTTGTAAGAAATAATTGTTACTAACTTTATATGGGCATTGCCTGAAATAAAATATTTGAATTTGAATTATTAATCTTTTCTAAAACGTGCAAACTAGGAACCTTCTTTGTTTATCGTGAGGTGTTTTCACAAGATCAAACATTTTTTCAGTGTAGATTTTGTCATACAAAATCTTAATTGTAGTTACTGATTTATTTTGTACTCATCGAAGGTTTGAATACGACGGCGTTATTAGACAAGGCATATAGGATTACTTTTAAAAAACTGTGTTATTAGTATAATGTAGTAATTGTTTACAGGAAGACAATTGTATATAAGATAATGATTGATTAATACTATCCTTTACACTGTTATCATCAATAAAGTATTAGTATTGATAAGCATATTATATGTACTTATATATAATGATTTATTAGGTACTTACTACAGCGGTTAAGTACATTGTTTATTTAAAATACATAGTATAAAGAACTTTAGTCCAATTTTCTTTTTATTTTATCTCTTCTTTCTCCTATCCTGCTCCTTATTTATTTGGAGTCGGTTCAATGTTTTGATATTAACAGTACTTCTATAGGTTTTGGTGCTTCTTCCTTGTTGATAATCAAGGTTGATAACTAGTTTTATACAAGGAAAAATAATTCTTCCTTAGCCAGGAAGAATTATACTTGGTTATCAAATAGGATATTTTTTTTCTCGTAAAAAACCATTAAAATAATTGGATTACTATAAAGAATAATTTATGGGAACAAAAGTGCTCACCAAAATGAATATTTTGCTCAACAAAAACAACTTTTGGTGAGACTTTACACTTGGTGAGCATTTATCCTTTTTGTAGGTTAGGTTAGTATGGTGTTCAGTTAAATACAAGCCATAATTTGTTTTTTCTATCTCACCTGGTTATCAAACAAGATTTTGTTTTCATCGTGGGAAAACTACATTAGTAAGATGTATTTTATTAAACGACTTCAAAATAAAAAAGGAGGTTATTTTAAATATTTTTATGGCATCAGTTCTATTCTACTAATATTATAAACGCGAATGTTTGTTACTCTTTCACGCAAAAGCTACTGAATGGATTTTAATGAAACTTTACAATAACATAGCTCATACATCAGAATAATAATATAGGCTATAATTTATACTAATCCTGCGCAGACGAAGTCGCGGGAAAAGCTAGTAATATCATAAATTAAATGAATGAAGGAATATCAAGTTGAAAATTCATGGTCACCCGTCCGAGTTCTGACTGCGCGCGCTTGGTCAGCTTACCTTTCGTGATCATTACGAAGAACCCACGTGCACGGCGCTATCGACCTCCTTAGGTATGTAATATTTCATTTTCAGCATATTTCGTGCTCTACGTACAAAAAAATTTTATACTACACCTGATCGGAACAGTAGCTATTATTCCCTCAAATTGAAAAGAGAAAGTTGATCTTTTCTTCGGCTTAAATATGCGGGAGGAAAAGTTGTATGAAATTCCATGTCTAACGTGTTTAGCGGGAGCAAAAGTTGTATGAAAATCTATTTCTAACGCGACATCCGCCGCAGCGCGCGGTGGAGGCGGTGGCGGCGGTGCTCGGCAGGAACGCGCGCTACGTTAACTACAGGCCATTGGTTGGCCGGTGTTTCGCAGAACATCTGCAACTAGTGTTGCATAATCATAATATCTTTATAATTTGGTATAGGTACTGCTTATTTCAATTTAACAATTCTTTGAATGTTCCTCACAGGTGTAGTATAAAGCACTATGTAACACTTGGGAGAAAGTTCGATTCCCAACTCGGGAGTATTGTGGCCCTAGGTTGCGCCTTCGGCCCACAAACTGCTCCCTCGTTGGTTATCTGTCACTTTCGTCCCGCGGTGAACAATGTACTATTTCTCAACAATAGCAGCATCTAAACTTATAATATTCCAACACTCACCACTTTGCTTACTTTGCTCTTGTTATGGTATAACACATAAATCAGGATGACCATAATAACAGCCGTCAAGAAAAATGGAAAGAAATGGTCATCATCTTCACTGAAGCCATCGGGTATTGTGTTGGGGTACATATCTGAAAAGGTATTTAAAAGAATTACTTATTAGTAAAAGGGTAAATTATATGGAATGTACAGACGAGTGCATGTCAGTGTGATGTCCTGAATTCTATGAGTACACTATAAGGTGGAAAATGAATTGAATTAAGTTTACAGATTTGGATTCACATCATCATATAGGCTGGGACACAAGACCTCTCCTTTTCATTGAAGGAGGTGTGCATGCTTGCCCAATGCAGATTGGTGGATGGAGTATTGGGTTATGAATACCCCATTGTTGATCCATTAGTGTTCTTGTACAAAACCCATTGGAGAATATGAGTTGATGCTATTCTACTCTGCCAACATCATAATGTGATGTGATGCCGGCAGAGCATGTTCCACACCCATGGATTCACATGTGTACTAAAAAATATTCAGTACAATCATCAATTTGAATCAGCGTGGATTCTTTGAAGAAATTGTTTTATTAAGTAAGTAATGCTGTTTCATTTGAAATTGTTTCACATTTGGACAGTTTATTAGAAAAATGAAACAGCTTTCATTTTTCTAAAAAATGTCCAAATGTTATAGGAGATCATACTCATATAATACTGCCCTTCTAATAAAAGACACTGTGGTATGTATATAGAAGTGAATAGAATTTTAGCACTTTTCAATCATTATCAAATTACATTAAATCACTTTTTGTAGTATTATCTATATGATGCCATGTTCTACTTACGATGGCACCATAATGATTTATTATGATTGTTTAGTAATAAGAAGAAACATTATTTAACCAATAACAATGCTTCATAATATATTTAACGCATATAAAGAGGATTAACATCAAACAGCTGAACCAATATTGGATTTAAGGCTGAACAAATATAAATATTTACTTTGGTACTCTTGCTCTTATAATACCACAACAAGAGACCAAATTATGCACAGTTAACAATATAATAAACCTTACATTGTTAGGACATTATGTTTCTTAGTATTAAACTGTAAAAGTAATGTTTAAAAGAGTTTCGTTTAATGTAGCATAGCATAACAAATGAGCCTTGCATAGAAAATCTAAAATTTAAGTCATAGCAGTTAAAATATTATTTTAACTAAAATAAATATTAATTACTAAACAAAAAAAAAATATGAAGACTAATAAGAATTTTTATCCTAACACTAACAACCTATATTGCATGGATCCTTATACTTAAAACTGACTAAAATATTTCCTTTACTCAATACTTTCTTTTATAATAGTCTATACTTACCAATATTATAAAGAGGAAAGATTTGGTTATTATTGGGCAAAAAATTGGCAAATTCCTAAGGGCTAAAAATAAGTTTGGGAAGTCTTGGCCTATGCCATCATTATCAAAAAGTTTCATTAAATAATAATAATAATAAACATTTATTTCAGACAATTATTAAGTCCATACAGTGAAGAGATAGGTAGGTACAGTTTATTAAAAAACTCATTTCATTGTCTACTTTTTAACTTTTTAAAAATGAGAGTTTTGTTTAAAACTCTCTGATACTACCTACACTAACAAATTTTATGCAATTAAAATTAGAAATTCAAGGAAAGCTTAAAATTACCTTTTGCAGAAATATCATTGTTGTAAATAGGGATTTCATTGCTTTTAACAGGTTTCTTATCCAGGTCCTGATCAATTTTAGGTTCTAAATCAGTCAATGACGGATCATCCTCATCACCTTGAGTGTCTAGAAGACCATCGTCACTTTCATCGGGATCTGAAATTTGGAACAAGTTCTTACATAGGTATTAAGAAATTATTGGAGGCAAAACATATCAGACTCTGCACTAGAAATCTGATCAGACTTTAGCATTGTCTTCGTGGAGTGGTCAGAAACGCAAGGCTGATAGCAGTACTTTCATAAGTTCTGTACTGGAAAGCATATCTAAAGTGGCTTTCTCAGAATCATATCAAATATGGCTAGGCAGAGAGAGTAGCCAGGGTCATGAAGGGGGGTAATGGTGTACCATTAAGAAAGAAATAAAGAAATATTTATTGAGACAATACAACAAACAAACAGATATATCAAATATAATAATTAGGTATGTCTCAAATGGTCCCAGCTCAGCATATTGCTAGCCTCACGACTAGCGCTGGTCTTCCACTGGAACCATTAGGAGACATCCTTCATCCTACACCTGGGTCACAAGTCCTAGGCACTGCTTGTGACTCCCTCTGCAACACAATGGACCCGGCACCCGCACAATGAACTATGTAATGGTAAGATATTTTGTGTCATCTGTTTCTCCTTTATGAAAAGAAGCAGAAAACAAATTTTACCCAACCCTAGGATATAAATGCATTTCTTCCTGTATCTTCTAGTACAGTGGTCAGCAAAGTGTGGCTCTTTAAGTGTGGCTCTGACACAAATATCCACAGAAGGAGCAATAATAATTTCATAAACAAAACTGATGCAAAGCATATTATTTGCATTAACAAATATTTATTAAGTATCAAATTTAGTTTTATTACTAATTAAGTGTAATAAAGTTTACTAAACAAGCAGAATTGGCTCCAATATTTTTTTAAATTGTAATGTTCATATTTGGCTCTTTGGCTAATAAGTTTGCCGACCACTGTTCTATTACATTAACAAGTAATAATGTACAGAATCAAATTTTGACCTTCAGATATGCTAAGAAAAGGAACCTTACAACTAAATGTGAGTGAACATTTCTATTTTATCTTAAGCACTACTATTTTATCTTCACCTTCAAATAAGAAACATCTATTCTTCACAATTTTATAAAATAAAAACTAATAATATCAAAGTTTAAGAATATTGATGGCCTTGTGTTAACTAATTATTTAGCCAATGTCAAGTGAATATAATGATGTAATATGATAATGAATGAATGTATTAAAAAAAGAATGAATGTCATTGATAATGAGGCATGGAGGAAAGTGTGCCTAAATTACTAAATAACAAATTGCCTCACCAATATCATCTTCAATTTCTTTAGGTTTAGGATTTTCCACTTGATTTAACAAATCACCATCTTTTCTGGGATCGCTTACAGCTGGTTTTTTGTCTTCAACCTCAGTCTTATTAATTTCACTTGTAGGTTTATCCTTGTTATCTTCTTCTTTTGAAATTGGTTCGTTTGGCTGCTCTTTTGTAGAGGATGCTGTATTTGCTGGTAGAAGTACAGGTTGTGGTTCATCTTTCTTTATACTATCACTTACTGCAACCTGCTCAGATTGTTTTGCATGTGTAGCCTCTTTATTTGTAACCTCAATATCACTAGTATCAGATGAAGCTGTTTTAGTTGATACAGCTACATCAGATGACACTTTATTGTCAGTAACATCATTTTGCTTGGCAGGTGCAACCACATTGTTTGTTTCAGTTTTAGGGTCAGGTATTTTATTTTGTGTAACCAATTCCACAGCTTTATCTGTGTTGACAATCCCAGAGACTTGTGCCTGCGGAGCCGAAATCACCACCGATGATTCAGGGGTCATGTGAGATTTTAACATTTCATTACCCCATTTCATATATTTACAGACATAATTTGCATCTACGTTTAGTATATCATCAAAATCAACAGTACACACTTTAGAGCATCTAATACTATCATGAAACACTGCTCTTACTAATCTATTGTACACTTCACCATTGTCAGAAAAAGTCCAGTCTTTTGCAGCATTGCACAACTGGGTAACATCTTGATGTTCCTGAATTTTCACAGAATAATCTTCATTCAATGCCAATTTCGACGAACCGATTGCTTCACATAATTGTTTGTTAATATCGTAGAAAATTAGGCATTCAAATTGCTTTTCATGATATGGGGGGACAGATACTTGGCATGCCTGTGTCTTGTTGTGGATTTGCGTCGACAAAAATTGGTTTTCACAACTAGTCGCAAGATTGCTTAGCCAGTTGGAAATCATGTTATCAGTATTTGTCGGAGCACCCCAGGTGACTGAATAAGAGTTAATTAAGATTAGAGTAACAATGAAATGAAACATTGTATTGTGGTACATATTTAAATATTCTAAATTCAGAAAACAACACAAACGACAAGACAAGTCGGTCGCAAAACCAAACAGGAAAAGTTGACATGACAGTTTGTTTTTTAATTCTCCCGTTTATAGGGAAGGCAAAGGGATCTCAGCCCATACAGCCATGTCTTTAGTAAATTTCTTCTTTCTTGAAGTAACATTAAAATATACAGGTGTGATATATTTTAAATGTAGTGAGAGAGTTTTTGGCAGAAAATAATGGGCGTTCGTGATATTGGCAGCTAAGAAGAAGGAAATAATGGAATGAAATGATTGGAACAATAATGAAAATGAAAAACTAACCTAAATGATGCTCCTTCTTGAAACCTGCCAATACGAAGCTGTGAACCTTTTCCCGTATATTGCACGACACAAGGATAATTTTTGACACAACTCCACCCTAAAATTATATCAAAAACATCAGATCACACAATATTTAAGAAAATTTTCAGAGCGTACACGTTCACTCCATGATTTCCCGCCATAAACTCGTTGACATGACAGAAGTGACAGATGTCAAAAAATATATTAGGTCAGCCCTGCGGTCCAAATTGCGCATTCGAGTTTCTTTGTAAAAACACGTGTTGAGTGAGAGACTCCATTTTTAACCCAAATCAACCGTAAAATTTTTGTTACTTAAGCTTTAGTTACATTTTTACTTAACATTAGCAAAATGCGTACGTTTAGTGCGATGCGACGCCATTAATTATGAAGAGAATAAAAATTTGGCATTATCCCGCTATCGGCACCGAAAACGCGGACACGCACCACGGTCCAAATTGCGCTTATGCGCTACGTGCATCGATAGCGCGCACACGGAGTGAATCAATCACCGCGGTCCAAATTGCGCTATCGGTACCGATAGCGCGCACACGGGGTAAATCAAATTGAACGTATTCGTACCAACGAAAATATGTGACGTCATGAGTGACGTCATTAAGCAGTGCTAACGGTGCACACGAAAATGAGGTAGTGCAGTGTGTGCGCAAATGTCAAACTCGAATTTGACGTTTAAGTGTGTTAATTATTACAGTAAACATTTGAGTTTTGAAATAAAGACTCGTTATAGCTACTTTATTTACTGCAATAATTTTATTTTACTCTATTAATGACCCTAGAGTGCTATTTTAGTATTTAAATGGTTTTTACATAACCTCTTGTTAAAAGTTTGACATTTACACACAAAGCGTGGATCAAATTGATTGCACGCAAATAGTGCACATAGCGGCGTATTCAATTCGGTCCAAGGCGTTTGCACTGTTGGTAACGTTCGTAGAGTTTGCGCATTTTGGACCGCAGGGAAATTGAACGTATTCGCACCAACGAAAAGAATGTGACGTCATGAGTTAACCCATTAACGTCCTCTGTACTCGCGCGAGTATAACTACAAAAAGTATTATTTAGTTTTTATAATCTATGGTTGTCATTCAAATAATTCATTATTAACCAAATGGTTAATCCTAAAGTGCTATTTAAGTGTTTAAATAATTTTTACATAACCTTTTCTTGGATGTTTGATATTTACACACAAAACGTTGACCAAATCGATTGCACACAAGCACCGTATTCAATATTCGGTCCAAGGCGTTTGCACTGTTGGTAACGTTCGTGGTGGTTTCGCATTTCGGAGCGAATGTAGACATCATTTTTTTTTTTCATAAACTCATTATTTGTGTAAGCCGAGAAAGAAGCTTATATTTTACTATAGAACTAGCTTTTGCCCGCGACTTCGTCCGCGACTTCTAACTGAAAGGTGTACTAATTGTTATGGATTTTACTTTAAAAATTACGGATTTCCATAGGTTTTCACCCCCTTTTCACCACATTAGAGGGTGAATTTCCAAAAATCCTTTCTTAATGTACCTACCCCTGGACCTCACAAGGAACCTACGTAGGTACCAAATTTGGAATCTCTAGACCCAGCAGTTTGGGTTGTGCGTTAATATGTCAGTCAGTCATTCAGTCAGTATTAATTTTTCAATATTAGACTAGCTTTTGCCCGCGACTTCATCCGCGTAGAACCGTTATTTAGGGCAGCGTTTACATTATCTTCTTATTTCTTCTAACCCAAGTGCCATATACCCAATGTTCATCGATTTTACTTTAAAAAATGTCAGATTTCCATACAAACATTTATCCCTCATTTTACCCGTTATGTATTGAATTTCCAAAAATCCTAAAATACCTCTTTCTTAATTTCTAACTGAAAGGCCATGTATGTACATACCTACCATTTTTTATGCATTTTACTTTTACCCATTTAGCGCCGCCATAGGTACTCGTTTGAGTACCTACCTACTGTTAGTTTTTGTTACCTAGTTTTTACATTAGAATGATTTAATAAATTTTGTAGGTAATTTTAATTTTTGAAAAATCAAGTAATGAAAATAGTAATATCTTATGAGGTTAGATTTGAAACTGTCAAATTAAGCATTGCATATTGCTGAGACTGTGAGACATCACGCCACGGTAGTTAAGTTTGTCTACTTTATTACAATTTTCGATATCATGCAACTTAAATATTTATATTTAATAATTACCTACTGTTGTTTAAAACTATTCCTAGAAAATAAGTAAGTATATTACAAGTATTAGTGAAATTTTGTTGAAGTAAACATTGCTGTACTCGATCAAGTACAGCGGCAACATGCTTATAAGAAAAAATATTATTTTGGTTCAGGTTACTATCAATTGTTTCCAAACGTTTTACTAGCTTAGAAGACGCTATTCAAGCTATTATTGAAGATAATGATGATGACTCCGATTATAATGTTGCCATTATACTTTCATCTCCTTCGAGCGTGGTGACGGATGAAGAAGAAAGATCGGTTTGTGACTGCTTCACTGCCTCGACACCTTGCTAGGAATATTGATGTTTTCGTACATAATAATAATGCCGATTATAATGACAGCAGTGAAGATGAACCATTGGCCAATAAGCAACTTCGACGTGATCAACATGAAGGAATCTTGGTGTAAGTGTGAACGTAAGTGTAAACTATTCTATAATACTAAACAAATCTTGGATATTGTGCAACTGGTACAGTTCGTGAAAACAAGACAAGGTCCTCTTAGGAGTACAAAGAATATGAAGTAATAAGAACGAGCTGCCTAAAACTATATAGGTAGATTTGACAGAAAAAAATAGTTATTGCTAATTAGATCAAAAGATTTGTATTGATAACAGCAATGTACGATAGTAACGAATAACGATACGATTGAACCCCTAGGCGTGGTAAGTAAACGGTGTCCTGTAAGGCGCGTAAGGCGCGGAGGGGTCGTTTGTTCCAAAATCGTAATAAAGGAATTAGTGGAGAAGATGAAATTGTCCAATCGTCAAGTTGTTTAACAAACCACGGCTAGTTCCGGACGGCCCTTTTCAGGGTCTCGGCCGCGCCCAAAGTCCCCCGGGTGCGGTCCGATAGCTGCTCCCGTTGTCCTCGTCAGTAGGACGCACCAGGTCGAGCAGCCGTCGGTGGAGGAGTGGCTGTTGGCCACCAATTGGTGCAAGGAGTGCCTAGACGGGGAGCGTTGGGACGGTCTCGGTGTAGTTGTTCTCACGTGCGCAGATCCCGAGCCGTCCCGTAATAGCGCACTAAAGGTCAGGCCGGGGAGGATGTTTAGTGGGTATGGAGGGAACGCCTCGAGTATATTTCGATGTTGACTTAGATTTCAAAAAAGTAACAAACGAATGTAAGAATATAGGTACTCAAATAAATGTCGACATATTTTCTTCCTTTCCGAGATAGATCTCGGAAAGGAGAGAAACACCGAAGAAAAGATGTATAGATTGTGTTAGAGATGATATGGCAAAGAAAGGAATTAATGCTGAGATGACGGCTGGGTTAGGGTGTCGCAAAGGGGGTCTAAGACTTAGGTTAGGTTCGACTTGCGACCTATACGCGCGAGCCGAGCGAGCGTGCCGCGGCAGCGGCCGAAGAGCCAGAAACTTTTTTTGATTTTGTTTTTCTTCAACCACAAGTTACAGTTCTATAATATGCCTTTTCATTTTGTTTTTTTTAATTCGTCTACTTATCTCTTTTTGATAGCTATGTTTTACGCCAATTTGAGAAAAAAAATAATAGAGTGTATTTTTGATGCACCCCCTTTGCGACACCTGTGCTGACGGCTGACAGGGATGTATGGAAGAGAAAAACGTATTATGCCGACCCCAAATAAAATTGGGAGCAGGGCAGTCAAATGAGGAATTAAGAAATCTATCACTTAATATGTTGATGTCCTTCACTTCGCTAATATGCTTACACAAACTAAACCTGATTTAGCTATGCGACTGTGGCTAAATGCGATTCTGTCAGTATATCAGCTCAACCAGCTGCGATTAATCTCTAAAGCTCATCAATCATTAACCACTCATGGTGGGTAAATGAATTGGTTATTATACTCTATGCGTACATTTTATATGAAGGCGCATATATGTTAGGTGATTTATCTACCCATCAAGGTAAGCCAAAATGGCGATTGGAGAGATGTGATCGAATAATTATGAACTTTTTGTTTATTTGTTTTGTAATCCATTTACATTTTTATGGTGGTTGACCAATAAGCTATGATGCGAACTAACTTGCCTTTATTGAGAATAATTGCAAAGCTTAATTTATAGGTAGGTACTACAGTAAAAGGTACCTACAGCCCTAACTAATTTTGATATCCACACCCACACAGTCATTTTGTTTTAAGTAGTTACCGAACTATTAAAATTTATATCATATTTTGAATTTCTGACAGCATCGTTAGATTCTTGTTATACCATATCTAGACTAGTTGAATTTTTGGTTACACTTGCTTTTAAGTCTTAAGAAGGACACAAAATAATCGGAATCTTCGTCACTAACAAGTATTTCTAAAATTTTGGCAACATAAAATATGTTCTGTTTCTTAATCTCAAATAAAACAAGAACAAAATCTTCTTCTTTGGGCATTCTTTGTAATGGTTCAAATTCTTCTGATAGATGTATCTGGCTATATCCTTCTTCGGATAAATCAAAGACCTCTTGTGCATCAGACAAAGATCCAGAAGCAACTAATTTTTCTTCATCAGATATTTCTTCATTTTCTTTTTTCACTTTCGTTTTCTTCTCCTTATTACCTTTCATTGTTATGTCAACCAAGTCCAGCTTCATTTTCTTTACACTCCTATTGTCTGTGCTTTTTACGGATAATTGCTTTTTTGGAATATTTGTTACTTTTATATTAAAATCGGGTTTTGGTCTTTTTTGAGCTTTAGAGGACTGTATAAATCTCTCAGGGGCCTTCATATGTGTAACTTTAGGTACAATTTTGCTCGGTCCAGGCAATGGTTCCAAGTTTTTGATCAAAGACTCTTCAAATTCTAATTCGCTGACGTCAAAAAACTCTTCCCCACCGGACGAAGACCCAGAAGCTATAAACTCTTCATCATCTGATGATTCGTCCAGGTAATTACTTTTATTTACTTTAGTTTTTTTACCTTTAACCCGACCTTTCTTTGTTATTTCAAACAAATCTTGTTTAATTTTTTTAGCTTTCTTAATATTATTTTTTTTCTCTAATTCTTGCTTCTCAGGTGTATCTGTTGCTATTATACTTTTACCTAGTTTTCGTCTTCTCTGTGTTTTTCGAGGTCCTACTTTTAAAGAAGGCATAAAGTTTTTGGGTGAGATGAATTGAGTAACCTTAATATTTTCGGCGGTACTTGTAATCAAAGTCTCAGCAGGTGAGTTCACTATTGAAGATCGGCCCTTCTGCAAAATCGGATTTGTTTGTTTTATTATCTCTTTAACAGGTGTAAAATCTCTGGATATTGATAGTTCAAGTAAAGGTTTTTCATAATCAAGTGATACGGTGATTTGTTTTTCAGGATACAGAATGTCATGTAAATCTTTCTCTGGTTTCTTGGATTGTTTTTGTAACGGTCCACATATAATTTGAATAATATATTCCACTAAAACATCTTTTAGAGGCCTTGGTGAAATAAAATTAGTTAGTTCTGATTTAGTATGACTTATCATTTTCTCTTCACTTTTTTCTTCATTTGCCATACTTTTTAGTGATAATTCCGATCTTATAACACTGTCACACTCTGTTGTATTGAATTCGGCTGCCGTTCTATCTGTAACTGAACTAGGCAGAAAATCAATATCAGTGAAAATTTCAGCATCGTATGGAAATATACCACACTTTTTAAAAGCGTTAGTTATGTTTGTTGGCGTCATTGATTTCAAATGCGCTATACCAACACATTCAGCTATATTATAAATTGTCATTACCTGACCTGGGTTTCTCAGCAACCACGAATCTACAGCTGCGTTATATGCCGTTTTAAATGGGCCATGCAATCCCACATCTAGTGGTTGTAGCTTTGCTGTTGTGTGTGGGTGCAGTGTTAAAACTGTCACTCCAAATTCTTTTGCGAGGTTTAAAGCGTCGATAGACAAATGGCTTTCATGATTGTCCATAATCAGAAGTGCTGGGTTGTCTTTTGAAGCTCCAACCACGGTGATAAAATGCTTCATAGTTTCTGTAAATAGATCTCCATTCATCCATCCTGATGGAGTAGCCAGGCCCAAAGTACCTATAGGGGCTCCTTTTATCATTTCCTTTTTAAATTTTTTTCTTGGAAATATCATAACAGGAGGAAAAGCTTGACCAGTTGCGCTTATTATATTACATGTAGTTACAAGAGTGCCCCTTTCGGCACTTGTCACTTTTCCGACCTGTATTCCTTTCAAGGCAATAACCTTCTGGGGTTTTTGAACGGTTGTGGTAGACGTTTCATCTAAATTAAAAACACGTAAACCATTTCCAAAATTCGGATGACGTTCCATTGCAGTCTTTAAATTTTGGAAAAAACTCTGCACATTATGCTTATTAAAGGAAATCACTCGCGCTAAGCTACATGGTTCTGGCTTTTTTAAACTGAGATCAGGGTGTCTTTTTCTAAAACTCCGCAACCACTCTTTCCCTGCAATTTGCTTCTTTTCCCAAACATAGGGTACTTTAATGCTATTGATTTTCGCCATTTGATAGGCCACCATCCTGCACTCTTTAGACGATAGTCCATAAAATTTATATGCGCAGTCAACAATATACTTTTTCAATTCAAGTTCCTGTGATTCTGTGAATATACTATTAACAGCGTAGTTAGGCGTAAGAGTTGCATCTGGATTAACTTTGGTTTTTAAGACGTAACGTCGTACAGTAGGATAAGGCAAACGACATTCTTTTGCGGCTTGTCTTATACTTACGCCACCTCTGCACATATCGATTGCCTTTCGCATCGTTTCGGCCGAATGTCCTCCTTTTTTTCTTTCCTGAACTTTGTCTCGCCCCATCCTAAAACAAATTAAACATTATTAATCTCTGTTATTTAGGTCTTAGGTACTCTCGAAAAATGAAAGTATAGTACGTTCGTTTTGACTCAGTACACACTTTATGCGCCTTTTGGCGTCGCTCTACCGTGTTTCTCCTATAACTGATACACACCTAACAGTCCATATTCTGAATGAAACTACTGAACAGATTTTGATAATACATTGTTCCCTGAATTGAAAGATACTTACCTGATGCAATTTGGTTCTTACCATTGTATCTGTATCCCTAGTATGAGTTTTTTAGTTTTCGAGCTCCATCAAAGGTATCGTCTCTTTTCATACATTGCCCACTAGCGCCTCCAGCATAAATTATCAGAAACAGTGGGCAATGTATGAAAAGAGACGATACGTTTGATCGAGCCCGAAAACTATCATAGCCCAAGGGTACTGAGCTCTAGTTTCTGAGAAAAACGGATAAACATACAAAGATATATACATACAGGAACATTGGATGATATTTATCACGTGTGTTAAGAATCCTATATTTTTAAAGTCCCTCAATATAATTTATGTTGTTATTTAAATAGGTATAATAAAATAACCAATGACTTCTGAATATAAGTACCTATTTTCATAAAAAATAAATATTGTATTTAATGAAATTCATACCTATTTTACATAAGATTTTAAGGTATTTAACGGGTTGCGTTTAAGGGTTAAGAGGTACTCATTGAACCGGTGGTTCATTGTTAAACACCAAGTAATGGTTCAATGATAGACACTCCATACTTCAAGCTTTGAAACGTTCTGATGTACAGAAAAATCAGCCTAAATGTTTGTAATATATGTAAACAGTACCACAGATACATAGTAAATGTAACAAATAGATGCATATTTAAAAGAAACAAACACATAAGTAGTAATACAAAAAAACACTTACGTGAATTTTTTCAACACGCCACATAAAAATCCGATTTTCCTTCTTGCCACGACCATTAGCGACGAGAGCGCGCGGCGGACTGGGAAGCCGAAAGAACACTCGAGAACGCGTCGTTACATATTCGTCGGGCGGTTTGGCAACGCCGCATTTTCGAAATATAGCTATGGTTCACTGTGTCCGATTGGTTCACTGTTGAACAGTTGACCCTACATATCCTGTAGATATAGAGATAAAATATTTTTAGGTCCATCATAAAACACTCCTTGAATTCAGATATGGAAATCAGATCATATAAACGGGTGATAAGGGTTGTCCACCCCAAAATTTTTATTTTTGTACATTTTTTTATTAGTTTTTTATAATGTTGCATTAAAAATACATTCAACCCTAAATTTTCACCCTTCTATTACCAACCCCTTTTTTAATAGTCATTTTAGTAAAGTTTTTTTTTCGGGAGGTTTTTCGTGAAAACTTTTGTAATATTTTTATAATAAACAGAGTTGTCATGGAATCAATGTTCGCATGCTTTCTATCTAACGGTTTGAAGTTAATTTTACGGGATAGGATGAGGGCGTCCAACTCGCTCAAAAAATAATTATCTACTATTAGCGGGAAAGTTTAAACAAACATCAATCTTTTTTATTTTATTTTTCTCTCTTTTATTATTTTTTGCATAAGTATTTTTGAGATTTAAAAAAAATTAAAATTCACTTTAATTGTCTACAACGCTTCATTCCTCTTTCAGTTATAATTACATCCCCACATTCTTATAGTGTTAGTTTTTTATTGACCTAAAAAATATTTCCTATCAATAATGTATATTATTATGGCAAAACAACGTTTGCTGGGTACCTAAGCTAGTTTTTTTTATATAATAAAGCAGATACAGCATATTATTACCCTAGTCCACTTTATAGTGAGCAGAATATCATTCCTAATTCTTTGAAGCAGAAATATTCTCCAAATCAACTCTAATTTATTTATTTATTTATTTATTTATTTAAACTTTATTGCACACAAAAAAAGGTACAAATGGCGGACTTAATGCCATAAGGCATTCTCTACCAGTCAACCAGAGAGCTGGGTACAGAGATTTCAATTAGGTGGTGCGTAGAGTGAGTACCGTTATAATGATTTAGATATATAAATATAAAAACCATAGAAAATACATACGTACGGAAAATCAATATAAGTACATACTTACATACAAGGTAAATACAAGATCAAAAAATAATAAACTAAACATTAACATAATATCTGCAATAAATACATAGTGGTAATAATACATATATACGTCAATAATACAATAATAATAAATATAAATAAATATAAATTAATTAATGTCAGTCTTTTCCAACAACATAATGGTTGCAGTCAATCGTTTGTTGAATTCAAGTAGTAGCTGCGAACAAGATTTTTGAACGCAAGTTTATTCTTTGCCCTTTGAATGGAAGGCGGGAGAGCATTCCAGAGTCGTATTGCTTGAAGAGTAAAGGAGTTAGAAATAAAACCAGTACGGTGAAAAGGTGTTGAAAGAGTAAGTCTGCTGTCTGATCGAAGAATACGGTTATGAGAAGCACCTAAATACTGAAATTTGCATTTCAAGTATCCAGGTGCACATGGATCATTAATAATAGAATAAAGTGTGGAGAGGATTCTTAAGTCCCGTCTTTGACGAATTGTCAGCCATTTGAGCTCTCGTCGGTATGAAGAAATATGGTCATATTTACGCAGACCATAGATGAAACGAATACAATTATTGAGTAAGCGATCCATTTTATTAAGAAGTTCCTGAGTAATATCAGCGTAACACACATCAGCATAATCGAGGATAGGAAAAATAGTGGACTTTACTAAGAGGATCTTCGTAGATATTGGAAGGAAGTGTTTAAAACGATAGAATGACCTTAAAATCCCAATGACTTTACGACTTATACAGTCAACTCTAATCTTGACGGCTACAGTTTACCTCTGCGGTTGACAACGTGCCGCTCGCCGAGCTAATAATTTAAGCAGTTTTTAAATTCCAATAATACAAAAATTTTAAAAGTAGAAGAGTTTGAATCTTACAACAAAGAACAATAAAAATTAACCGCACGTACTGTAATTGAAGGAATAATTCCAGGTGTTAATGAGCAAGCGCAGTTCTCAAAGCTAAAAGCTTTAACATTTTGATATAGCGCTTCGTCTTTACTTCAAACGAAATCACTTAGCTCGGTAACCATCTTGGTAAGTGGCGTATTAACGGAGCATACGTAACAGATATTCAAGAGCCTTAAATGGAGTAAAATATGATACTAATGTTAGTGGAATGTACGCTAACTAGCACCAAAATTTAAAGTAGTGGCGTGTCAGTCAGGTAATTTGGAAGCGGTTCTAGTGTTACGTCCTAAATCATGAGCGTCTGCGTTTGTCTCTCTTTGATGTGGTTAAGAGTTAAAAGGCTGAAATTTTTATTTTTATTTTATTTTATTGTATTTTAATTCTTAAGGCAAGTTTACAGCATTATTAACATTTTTTTTATTTATTTATTAAAAAGAAAATTAAAAGTACAAAATTATTAGCACAACAAAAATCACGGATCTTCATAAAAACTAAAAGCCATTATCAAACCTCCACATCTAAATAGAAAAAAAATCTTAATATTCTTACATTCGGGAGAGGGAAAAACTAATATATATTTTATAATTTCTTTACATTATAAGTCCAATCTGTACTTACAATTTCTAAATAGTTATTAATCTATACATAGGATAAAACAAAGTCGCCGTTTCTCTATGTACACCCAGAACCTTTCAACTACGCAATGGATTTCAATGCGGTATTTAGAATAGATAGAATGATTAAAGAGAAAGTTTTAAATGTATAATTCGTTAAGGTACACCAAGTGTTATCCGTGAGAAACCTGGGCAGGGTGCTAGTTACTTATAAATTAGCGTAGCTGCTCTGAACCTAGTTAGTTGATCTTCCAATGTTCGCCCCAGTGGGGCAGTACTGTTGCAAAATATCAATGTAAATCTATGTCATCGTTAAGTTGATTTTTATAATTTGAAATCTCATGAATAAAGACTGATCTCGGAAAACCCCCCCTTGGATTTTTTTTATATCAATAAATGATTTTAAAATATTTTGTGGCTTCCTTGTGATGCACCAGCACTCCCTATCCACTACCCCGGCCCCTCTCTGCCTGAAACAGAGGCCGAGGCAGTAGATGGGGATAATGGGATGGCGAAACTTCCACGACCAAACCGAAATAATTTTGAAGAAAGTCAGATCAGGAATGTGTACCTGAAATCTACAAGCAATTTTGTCAGGGCTGTGATGAGATTTGATGACACGATTGCTAGCGTACGATGAAATTGCAAAAATTATGTACATGCTCCTAGCTAGATACACAACTTAAATAAATATGGGTAGGTAGGTAACAATTCACAAAATTTCATTTACACGCATTAATATCTACCTACTTACATATATTTGTGTATAGTTTATTTGAATCCTGGTACTCTCTACTGCATAATTTAAAATACTTATTACTTTCTATTAACAAACTAGAGTGTAAGCAATAGTTATTTATTATACAAGAGTGGAAAGTTCCTTTTTAACCGCGTGCTCGATTTGGATGACCGAGCAAGCGAAGGATTCTAAAGTTGAATCACGAGCGCAGCGAGTGATTCTAAATTAGAATCCTGAGCGTCAGCGAGGGAAACAAACGAGCATAAGGTGAAAAATCTTTCCACTCGAGTGCAATACATAACTTTTCATCCCACCTCAGCGAGGAAATGACAAAATGAAAAAGAATTTTTTCACAATTTAAAAAGTTCTAATCATAAATTTGGCACCATAGAGGTTACATTAAATAGGTTTAATGACGTTTTGAATTTACAATTATATTGAGTACTCATTATATGTGATGTTCTAAATTCAAATCTACTTTGCCACTCAAGCGAATAAAATAGAATTTTCCAGCCAGATTTCGAAGCGCAAAATTACACTTTCCGAGGTGGTGGGATGAAAAATAATTTTATTAATGTCTGTTACTTTTATTACCTACTTGCAAAAGCTTTATAGATAAAATACGTTTTAATTTTTTTTACTTAAATCTTAAACTTTTTATTTATTAGGTACTAGGTAAGATTTTTCCACTTTTTAGCACAAACCTAGCAAAGGTTTTGCTTGTGTCAGTCTTTTATAAGTCGTATCCTCTGACGTGACTTGTGTTTTACGATTGTCATTATAGTCGAGTTTGCACTTTTGTCGACACTGCAATCACGCCACATAGAAGTCAATCGAGTGTAAAGCCGTTTGCTGTTATACGCGCCTCTGTGACCTATAAAAAGAAATATAAAGTAAACAAGCAGAATTCTTGAGGTCACCCAGAACCCCTTTCATCTTCCGATAGCAAATAGAGAGAAAATACTAAAACGATTTATTTTTACCCTTCAAGAAATAATTAATTATCACTATGTTATTTTTACTATCTGAAACTTTGTCAAAATACACTTTTAAACTTTCGGGTTGCATGATTAACATGACTAAAAACGGGAATTAACGCGAGACGGACGAGTACGTAAAACTACATAACCCCAAGTCACACCAACCAGCAAATTGTACGGTATATACAGACTCCCCAAAATACACAAGTTCAGGATAGCTTCGCCAACTTACGACCTCGCGAGGCACCTGGCAGGCGTTTCACAACTTATGGTGGAGAAAACACCATAGAGAGTCCCTTTTCACCAATGCTCCGATTGAGGAGTATTTGGACATAGTGAAGGACAAGTTGAGTGACAACAAAATGAGTTTTAATTGTAGATATTGATCTGCTGAATTGTCTGGATTGCCACTACTTTCTTCTCCAAGGTTAATGTTACCTCTAAATAGATGGCGTCGCGATGGTAAGTCCTATAGTTCCTGTACCGGCTAACCTATGGATGGAATATTTTGAAGACAAGGTCAAACACTATTAAAGTTTGGAAGAGTTAAGTGGATGACATGTAGTAAGTATAGTGAAAGGAAATAATTAGACCATCTGAACTCCATTGACCCTAAGATGAAATATTGGAGAAGGACAGGTCGTCGTTATCATTTTTGGATGTCAGAGATGCGTTGAGATCCGATGGCTCATACAAGTTGATACAAGGCCATCGCCTTCTTAAAAAAATCTTTGACGGCCACTGGATTTTTTTTTAAAAGGCTATTGAACTCACAGACTGTTCTCAAAATCCGAACACATTTTAAAATTGAGATTTACACCTCTCCTAGGGGACAGTATCCCTGTAGGTACTACACCTAGTTTAATATTATCTCTCATAGTGCTGGTGTCATTTTGAGAAAGGCTTTGTCCGCTTCATCGTATAGATTAGACTCCGCCGTTACTCTAAGTGCTGTGGGTGCAGGAAGCCACAGGCGCTTCGGCGCCGGCACGGTACTGGTGAAGCAGCGTGGCGTGTTACATGCATCCACACCTCCCCGCTAATTGAATCCAAGTCTAGATCAATGTATGTTTAGCGTGCTACCTCTACGTCCTTTTTGCGACCTGAAAAGAACACGGACAACCTCAGTAAATCACTTAATTTTAAACATAGATTTAATGGTATCAGGTGAATCCATTTAGCCCTGCATTTTTAATCGTAGGCAGTGTGTACCGTATGCCTGGTGATATTTAACAATAGCTTTGTACCTCAAGAAACTGGCGATGCACAGATGAACGTAATTTATGGAACTTACGTAGCTTCTCTATAATTATGCAATTAGTCTGGCGGTAAACGTACCGAGGAGTTACTAAACCTCAACAGGGGCAACCTGAGTGTGATGACTAGGACTCTAACCAGCCATTTCACTGCAAGCTGAATATCTATAGCTGTATATTAAAACAAATCTAAAAAGGACTGATTCTTGCAGATTTTGCTGAAAACCAATGCATTTCTTCTATGATTTTGTGAACTTCTCACTCACAAGAATTCGACTCGAATGACATTAAAGTAATCCAAGCTGGGAAGACCTAACATTTTTAGACAACGACCAGCTAAAGGAATAAACAGGGCGACACAATTACTACATACTACTATAGACACTTGACTAGTCAGAATAGACCTTTTTAGGTCGCAGTGACGCAATTAGTCCCAAATTGCAACTATTTAATTTAGCTGTTCATTTAAGGTTTATCCAATTCAACAAAATACTGTCTGGCTGCCGTCACGGTGAGGCAATCACTGGCTCCCCACAAGGTGGACAGTCGATCTGGTACAGGCCCAGGACCGATCAGGTTGAAGATCCTTGCTTATGTCCAACAGTGTTTGTCTCTCTCCTCATATGATGATGATGATATATTACGAGGGCCCTAAATGAAGTTGGGAAGACGGCAGGCAAATGATGACAATGGTGATCAATATCCACATCAGTATCATTTATTACCGTCAATATTTAGAATGCAATCTGTTTCTCTATGGCTTGAACGTCATACTTAGCGATTTTGGTGAATGCAAGTTAATTATTTACCTTGAGCGTACGTACATCGTCATTAGATTTCGTAATCAGAATATTCATGGCCGCAGGAAAGTGGAATTTGTTGGACTGTTAATGAGAGCTTTTAGCAACATTCCGCGAGCAATCCTTTTTCTGACTAAGATGATTGAATCACTTAAATTCATCTAGCTGAACATTTGAGCGTACTCTAGCAAATTAAGTTTTAAATATTTAAATAAGTATGAATATAAACTACAGCATTAAAATCTTATAATGAAAGTTGAAATACAGTTTTTTTTTCTGTTATCATTATCTCAGAACAAGGCCTCCTGGTCGACTCTTGAACCGATGGCATCAAAATTGACTTTCATAAGTGTAAAAATTGTACCTAAATAAATAAAGAAATTTTGACTTTGACTTTTTAAAATTCATATGCTTATTACCTTAAGTTAAAATTTGTTTAAATTTTATTTATATAATTGATTGTCGGAAGATTTGCAGTCAAATTATCAACAATTAAGTAAAATACAATTTATAAGTTAAAGAATTCCATTTACAAAATACATAATTTAATTATTAAAATTACTGTGTTAGCCTTTCTATAATCAAAGGATAGCTATTTTCATTATTCTAACCAATGAATGATAATATTGTCTCGTTGTTTCACAGTATATTATTAATTAAACTAAATTATTATTGTTACTGCAGTAGGCATGACATGCGTAATATAACGTTGATTATTTTATATTGTGATGAGGTAGTAGTAATAAAGTTTCAAGAATTGCAACAAGATACTATAGGTAATAAATAGATCTTATTTTTTAATATTTCTCACAGATTGACTTTCTTTTTAGCAAAGCATTAATCGGCAAAAATGACTCTTTTGGCAATAATCAAATGTATCAAAACATTTAATTTTGCTCATATTAATACCTTAGAGACTGTCTCGATGAGACTCCTACTAGTGTGAGACACATGTCGACTAAAGAACTCCAGTGATAATGATTGTCGCTCCCAAATATTCTTCTTCTTCGTATACTGGCCCTTTTCCCTTCCCTTCTTTCTTTGAGGTCGGCGCAAATGTCACTATACTGCTATGCATGAAACAAAACAGCCCATCATCCATAACGGTAGTAACAATGCAGCATGTTTTGGAAAATAAGAGGAAAATTTGGACATCTAGTCCAAATTTTCCAGTAGGAACAGTAATGAACAGGTCATTCACGCAGCCCAAAACGTTTCAGAATACATTACTTGTATCGATTAAACGGTTTATGTTGTGCTAATTTCAAACTAGTAGCGTATTACGTAAATGGATCTGTAAGGGTTTAGATTTTAGACTTTAGCAACTACTTAACTAGTAGGTAAGTAAGAAAGGAAAGAAATAAGTACATATTTTTCGTATAATTTATAAGTACTTACAAGTTACGAGAGTATTTATGCATGACTCAATATAATTACTTGCTCAGAAAGAATTTACAACTGAGCAGCAGAGAAAACATTGTGTATCTGGGGAAGAGGTCTAATGTAGACATCATAAAATATTTTCAATATCGGTAAGTTCATGCTTATTTTTTCTATGACCGAGCGTAGTTTACCTTTTTTTAAAAGATAGGTCTGATGGAGATGAGTTGCTTGCAGCTATTTGATCGATAATTTTCTGCATGCAAAAATATAAAACTTTGCTAGCTACTATGCCTTAAGTGTTTTCAAATTTTGAATTTATATGTACGTTTAATAGACTCTTTTACGGTGAAGGAAAACATCGTGAGGAAACCTGTACACACCTATGAAGAAATTCTTATGTTGTGTGTGAAATCGACCAACCCGCACTCGGCCAGCGTGATTTGACTAAGGCCTAATCGCACGTAATGTGGGGTAGGCTCGAGCCCCTCGGTGGGGACATTATATGAGCTGTTGATGATGATGATGATGACTTAATTCACATTTATTCGTTTTTTTTTTCAATATCTGGTTGGCCTGATTGTAAGCAGTCAGCTTAGTCTATAGACTTGTATGCTAGTTTATTCGTAATATATCGATACATTGAATACATAATTCTGCAACCATTCCATGTTTCGTTAGCTTTTCCTCCCCTAACCATTTTTTGTTAATTCATTCAACCTTCCTTCCAAACTATAAGTCCTATTTTACTCTGTGTAGGTGTAGGTTAATCTCAACCTTTGTATTAAATTATGTGCATTAAAAACTCATTATTATTTAGGCGACAGGCTGGCAAACTGTCAGAATTTTTATCACATGACCCATAGTACCCAATGACGTAGGAATTCTATAGTACCATAGTACCAGATACGAATGTGTATCAAATGCTCAACGAATTAGGAATATCATTCCTAATTCGTTGCAAATGCTAGGTACCTGAAGCGCCGCACAACCCTTTTGGGATTATTATGAACGCAAACGTATGATGTACGTACGTTATTCTAATATTATTAAGAGGAAAGATTGCATTGAATAGGTTAATTTTGTATGGAGATATTTTAAGATACTGGAAAGGACATAGGATCCTTTTTTGCGCGATAACCGACATTAACGAGTTTGTAATTAATATAATAATATTCAAAACCTCAACACATTTCCCTATTATTCAATTTTAGCTGAAGCTTACACCTTAATTTCCTGCATGTGCTTTTTCCAATCCACTTAAAAACACACACAAGTCGCAAGCTAGTTGAATTATAAAACGCTGGCCTAGTCAGACGAGGGTCTTAAAATCCATCACGCAGCGCCGATCTTATTTAGATAAGTAGCTGCCTGTCGGAAGGCTACCCTGCTTAGTTCGCTTGACTGATTGCTTCTAATGAATGTCACACTTTAATCTTTGGCTAAGATCCCCACTAACACTTTCGTTGTTTTTTACTAATCAATCTCTTAGGGTTTCTGCGCTATTTATCGTAAAATAGTTTTTCAAAGTCCGATTTTAATAAAGCTCCACATCCTGTTACTTTGTGGGAGAATCAATATTTCTTTTTGTTTTTGTTAATTTCGCCAAACACGGCTCTTTACTGTCATATAAACTCATGTATCAACATCTTTATGGACTAAACATAGCATTATTTTTTTTTACTTTATTTATTATTATGGGTTCGTCCATAAGCGTTCATAAAACGTACGTATGTGACCTATGGTGGTGTATGTGTGTGTAAAATGTATGTAATTTCATTGTCAAAAACAAACATGGGAAATAAGTTTCTAGTAACAAAATAATAACTAAAAAGTTTAATAAACAAAATAAATTCAGAAATGTACAATTCCTAAAAGTACCTATATTCCTCCTAGGCTCAGGCTGATGGCAACCGGTCACTATTTAAAGGCACTGTACGCAACATACTGGCAGATGTGGCATTGTGTAACAAAATGTTACTTCAGACTGCTCAACCCCTCGAGCGTGATCCTATGTGCGTACGTATCTATATTCCTCTTGTGGGTGTTAGTAGTAATTTGGCTTAAACATCATTTAAATTTCTATAATATATTTATGGAATAAATCGCTTTTTGTGATAAGGCCGCCCATTGTATAATCACTCGTTGAACTATGTCTGTACCTTATTTTTCTTTTTTTGGTGTACTATAAAGTTCATTGATTGATTCATTCATTCTATTATCCATAGCTTTCTTTAGGTGAACTTTAATTTTCATCATCTACTTTTGCAGGAGAAGCAAGGTCAGCGAAAATAAGTGGCAGTGGGCAGGGCACATTGCGAGGAGGACTGACGGCCGTTGGGGCGGAAAGGTACAGACAACAGTTTGGGTTACCACAAACTGTCAAATTTTCCCAATCGATTATGCACTTTATATTGAAAATCGTTTGTAGAAATTTGACAGTTTTGTATAGCCCGACGCGACGTGCTATTGACTGTACACGAGTGGCTCCCGGTACGCGACCGGGAGACGCACGACGCAGTGTTGGTAGTCCCCAAAAAGACCGACATTCTGGTAAAGGTAGCGGGAAGCCGCTATATGCAGCGCAGGAACGATCGGGTTGGAGATCCTTGGGGGAGTCCAATGTCCAACAGTGGGCGTCTCTCCGCTGATATAATGATGGTGATGATCTTACTTTTGTTGTTGATAATGCATCACGCAAATGATTATTCACATCATAAAGATGAATGTAATTATAGTACTTTAACCATTTTTCTTTTTGTAATTTTTCTATGTGTAACGGTCAGCATCAGAAGTAGATTAACGCTTTAGCAACATGTCATAGCAACGCCAGCGGTTTTGAAGTAAAAGTTATCACCACTGTTATAATAGAACACTACAAATCCTCTTCATTACATCTTTATTCTTACAAACTTGTCGGTAACAAATAACACTTTTACACTTAAAAAGTAACTTCAAATCTATTTTACACTGCAAGACACGTCCGCTCTAGACGGTGGCTCCGAACTGAATGCCCTTCACCGTGCCTTCCGCACTTAAAATCTCGATGCTCAATACTCAATATGGCGGGAAAACCGAATTTTCTGATTGGCTCACGAAATCAAGGGACATTGCTGTCATCGAACAATTTGCCAAGTTGCCATCTTTAAATTATGATTTCAGTTATGTCATTGCATTATAAATAAAAAATATATTAAAAAACGTAATGAAACTTAACACTAAAAATGAATAATATGACAAAATAGAAGGCACTTAAGTGCTAATCTACTTCTGATGCTAACAGGTACTTTTTGGTTACTACTAGGACCGTAGGTGTCCTAAAAGTCTACAAAGGGATCCTGATCCCAAGTTTCTTTCTGTCTACATTTATGTAGCTACACTGAAACTCACTGGCATCGATTAAGACACTTCAGTTACAAAATTAGGTACTAGGTTATGAATAAGCAAGTATTTAATTAACAAAACTTTACAGCACGTCCGTATGTTACGGTGGCCTGATATGGAGAGAGCGATAGACGCTGCTCAACTAGTGATAAAAATAATAATAATAATAAAAACTTTATTTGTTGCAGTGTTATGCGTAACGTATGTACCTACCTAATACGTTATTGTTTGGTAACATTCCAACAAGAATTTACAAGAAGCTTTGTTATCAGTCATGTGACCGGCCACAAAACTATGCATAAACATTTGTTCGAAGGCCAAAACCTATTAGCAGAGTGGTAATATATTACACCGACTACAAATAAATTGGAGTCAGGGTAGGAACTAAAAACGATTTCTGATTCTGTACAATTAAACTTTTAACTGTACATAAAAAGGTAGTAAAATCACTCACTTTAATTAAATGAATGTTCGAGAACCGCAAAGTACCTAATTATTGTATAAATATCTCATAAGTTAGCATAAATAAATAAAACAAACATAATCCTACGCACACACACAATAGGCATGTAAATTTTGCTTGTTCGCTGGGGAACGTTTTAACTTAGCTATTTGCCGAATACGAAAGCAAAATGTTTCTGAATTTATCAGGACAATTTAATTTTGCATATGTAAGCATCTTTTCAAAATTTCATATACGACGAGTTGGAAGTGTCGCATGAAGAAAATTCAGATTAAACACGTCTACGATCCGGCGATCTTGTGACACGTACACCTCTACAAACACGGTTCAATATTTACACTTGAATTTTCTATAAAATTATCAACACGCTGTGAACCAAATTTGGAGTTGCTTAAATACACTAATAACCCTATTATAGCTACCGTAACTTTATATAAAACTTTGCATTAGGGTAAACTATCTGGCAAGATTCAAATAAACAGCTTTAAGTATATTAGTCGCTGGTTCATATCCGACCAGAAGGACCACATGTAGAGTGATCCCTATAGACCTTAGATGATAATAATGATAGAATGAATGAATGGTACTGATACCTATTTATGATGACCGTAGCGTATATAAATGACTTTTTCTCATTGAAAGTCATATAAAATGCTTTTCTCAAACCACGGAGTACTGTCTTTGCCTCAAACTACCATTAGAACTCATTGCTTTTATTTTATGTAACCTTTAATTAGTCGCATGGGGTCCATTGGACCCCAAACGAGTTAGTTTGTAACATATTTCGGCAAATATTAGACTTACGCATCGAAACCTTCTAGGAGCTTCCTAGCTCACCCGGACGTTCTGTCTGTGTTCCGCTAGGAGCAGCGTTCATCATAAGTGCTATAAGGAGGTGCTTGGGGTCCAACAGATCCCGCGCGACTAATAGTGTAGTAAAATTTTGGCAAGCATAATGATTATATTTTGTATTTTACTGTCTTAATTTTATGCCAACTTGTGTTTCATAACAATTTATGAAACTTTATATGTAAAAACACTTTAGCAAGCCGCCAGTTGAATAATATACAAATTATTAGCCATGCTAAATAAAAATGAACAGGAATCATTGAATGACAGTGACGAAGAGTTGAACAACGGAGACCCCTCAGTTAAACAACAAAGTCGTAGTTCTGACTCTAAGCAGAATGAAACCGAATCGGTTTCATATTGAAAATGAAACAGGGTCATCGTCATCAGAGTATTATTTAGACAAGGAGAAGCAAACCAAATGGTGGAAAAACTCCTACCTTCCTTCTACATCTAGAAGTAATTCAAGTGGTTCTAAAGGCCATTGTGCCATATGAGGGAAAAGGCGTCCTATCTAATAATAGAAAAAAAAACCAAATGTGCTAAATGTAACAAATTTATGTTCAATAAAAAAAGTTTTTGATTCATGTGCCTAATAATTTAAGATAACTTTGATTACTGTTAGGTATAGAAGTTTATAATATTTGGTTTTCTAGAGGCCTTAATAATAATTTTGTTCATTTAGATGCGGTTTTTGAAGATTCTATAAAAAATTAAATCTTGAAAATTATTTATTTTTTCTTTTCAAGTAAACGCTGGGGTCCGACGGACCATGGACGGACCCCACGCGACTAATAGTGTAAGTATCTAGACGCGACTAGCTAAAGGGTATAAATAAACGCTGAAAATTCACTCGCAATAAAGTAGCTTAATATTTTTCTCGTTATTTATTCGTTAAGTTGAGAATCCCTCCAGTACAATATGTTTGTCAAAAAGACAGACAGAGATATAGTTCATAATATCTATTTTCATAAATATAATTTACATTAGCATGAATAACGTATAAGTGCTGCTGTTCGCGCCTATGATATATTCACAAGGGAGAAATAATACGTTACTGTCTAATACATTAAAATAATGTTTTTGGTATTTTTTATAGAGTTCATTATTATTACTAAGGCAAACTGCTCAGATGTCTCTCTCTGGTTAATGGATTTCATTTGTTAGTTCACCGAGCATGGTATTTTATCTATTATATTACAAATATTTACAATTTTATTTGTACAATATATTTAAAACACCTTTATCTGATAGAAATTCGCTACTAATAATCTAAAGTCAAAATTTTACTGTGCCAAACCGTATTGTTCGTAGACTTGTAAGATGTTTTACGGGCAATTCGCAATAACACAGCGCTAATGACGAGGCATTCACAAGGGAGGATTCTCGGCTAACTGCAACATTAAGAGGTTCTTATTTGGCTATTTCACTTCGTTATGGGACCTTTGTGGGACTTGTTGGAAAAATATATAGTTTACATAAGCGGCCTCTCCGAAGTTTGAAGCTCTAGGGGTTTACAAGTAGTAGAAAGGGTTTTGTGGGGCAGCGATGAGATTAGGCTGCCAAGAAAATTATGGTTTCTTTCTTCTATCCATTGTTGTAAATATAAAAGCGTAAAATAAGTTTGGATTTGTTTTTGTTGGAATTGTTATTTTCCTTACGAATTGCGATTACGATTTTGAAGGGTATCGAACGGAAAATTATGTCTGTATCAATTCTTTGGCCATTTTGTTTAAGTAAATAAATAAAATCACTGAGTCATAATATATTTTTTATTCTAAACTAATTCAAACAAGTATATATACGATGATGAGAATATGATGGTAAGTGGCTACCGTGCTTTCAAGATAAAGTTGTTAGACGGAATCAGTGCGTTCTCCGCAGGGCTCATGTTCACTATTAGAAAGAAAAAAGTAGAAAGACACGCTACAAAAAGGTAGTGTCACAGTCTTTTCTTATGTCAAGTGGGTAACAAACAAACATACGAACTGCTTAGTGGTAAGCCACCGTAGCCTATTGACGCTTGTATCACTGACGTAACACTCGCGTACAACGTACGCCAACCCTAGTCCCCTTCTCTACCCCATGGAGCTCTTTTTTTGTCGGAGAGGTCAAATGCATTTACGCATCATCCCTGCGGGGTGGTGCCAACCGCAGGGGATATGTGGGATTCGAGGTAAAGGCGTTTCCTCCATACCCACTAAACATTCTCCCCGGCCTGACCTCCAGTGCGCTATTGCGGGACGGCTCGGGATCTGCGTACGTGAGCGCAACTACACCGAGACCGTCCCAACGCTGCCCGTCTAGGAACTCCTTGTGCACCAATTGGTGGCCAGCAGCCCACAGGGGGTTACCGACTAACGCCTGCCCCTGTGGGCTACTGGCCGACGCTGGCCTTATAGGCCACCTCCTCACCGACGGCTGCTCGACCTGGCGCGTCCTCCTGACGAGGACACCGGGAGCAGCCATCGGACCGCACCCGGGGGAATTCGGGCTCGGTTGTGGCCCTTAAATGGGCCGTCCGGAACTAGCCGAGGTGGGAAAACAAAAACAACTTGACGACGGCATGATTGGCATGTGACTTCGAATGCCAAGGCGACACACTTGACATCAAAAGCCACACACCAGCCGAGAAAGTTTCCCCACCACGTTACCAGGGTCCGCAACGAGGAGGCTTCCGGACGTGGACCCCGTCCCATGGAGCTCTGGCAACCTTACTCACCAACAGAAACAAAGCACCACAAAAATACCTCTCATGGGTTACCTAGTAAAAGACCTCGGCGAGTTAACCTACTATATAGGTTAAATCTACATTATATTAATGGTTAAATCTATACATATTAATCGTTAAGTCTACAAAATTTAATTTAAGTATACCCTAAATCATTTGAAAAATAGAAATAATTAAATAAGTCGCAATAATCTTCAGTACAAACGAAAAGCCCAGAAAGCTTGCACGATACACCGTCAACGTTAAAGGGAGCGTAGTCACGAACGTACACAAGTACTTAAAAAACTACAAATTACATTAACACGACTATAAATCTTAATTTAAAATGCAGCCAGTTTGACGTCACTCGCATTTAATTTATTCGACTAAGGTGTGACGTAGTATAATAACTCATTTCACAGTATTAAATGTACAGACAATATTAATTGTGGTGACATCAGACTGCACTCAGTCAGTTCAACTGGTAACGACGCTAATTTTGTGTACGAAAGCTCGTTGGACACGTATAAAATTTTGTTATTTAAAATTGTATTATTCATATTACCGATTTTCTAAGGCATTGATTAAAGGATATTTTTATTTGTTTATTAGTTCGTCATCATCCGTGGTATGGATACGGAAAATTGAGACATTAGGAGTTGTATTACTCATCATCATCATCATGACAGTCGAAAGATGCCCACTGTTAAATGTAGGCTTCCCCCAAAGATCTCCAACCAGATCGATCCTACGCTGACCTTATCCAGCGACTTTCCGCGTCGGTCCACCTTGTGAGAGGCCTACCAACGCTGTGTCTCTTGGTACGTGACTATCACTTGTTTCAGTCCTCCTCGCAGTTTGCTCTGCCTACTGCCACTTATGGTTCCCAATTCTTTGGGCTATCTCAGTGAGCTTAGTTCTTCTACTAATCTCGTCAATTCTGATATGATCGTGCAAAGAAACTCCAAACACAGCCATTTCCTGCCCTTTAAGTGAACTTGAGCCTTTTTAAGAGGCTCAAAATGGCTCTATTACTTACTATTATTAACACCATTATATCCCACACTTTGCCGCCAACAAACGAGTCCCGTGTCTTCTCTCTCATCAAAAACATTATGCCGATTTTGGTTTACACACAGTTTTAACTCCGAACTTTCAGCATATTTTATATTGTAACAAAGCTTACCCCTCAGATAAGGGTTTGATTTCCGTCTCCAAGGAACGATATGCGAGATTTCTACCCAAACAGATTGCAGGGACGTGTGCGGTTAATTATTTCACGATGTTAATGAGACCCCGTGGTCAACTTTGGGCTCGTTGTAAGAGATAATTACTACGCTTGTACAAACTAAGAGATGACTGTTGAGGTTTATACCAGTAACTGGCTGGTTTTGTTTATTTTGAATAAGTTTCTGTACGGTTCGTACACTTAGAGAAAGGATTGGTTAAGAGAAAACCACTGGTAAAAGTTACTAAGAGTATAATAATATTATATAAAAGGAAACACAAACACACAGTCAAGTCTATGGTAAGTAATGGTTGAATGGTATGAGTAAGTATGCGCGATTGGTTCGACTATCGGATAAATACTAAAGGTAAAATTATTAACAATTAATTAGGAATAAAAATAACGCTAAGTTGGAGCGTTTGCGTCAGTTCAAATTGCTGACGCGTGACCCAGAAATCGATGCACGGTCAAAGATCGTACATGCTCCCGGGCGAGAGAAAGTAGGGATAAAAGTAATGGTAAAGTTAACTAACCCTAAAAATTAATAAAAAGGGAAGAAGCGGTGCAAGATGGGATGAAAGTGGTTTACAAGGTGATAATACAATGTTTCTTATATTTAATGCTTAGCCGTCAGACGCTTTAAAATGTTTACGAAAATTAGGCAACGGTGCCATGTTGATACGCGCACTGACACTAGGCACTTCAGCCTTAACATCACTCGCACTTTCGCGCTGATCGGAAACGCACTCTTTTACACTAACGCACTGCACATTAGCACTGTCGGAGGCGTCAATACCGCTGCAGGCGCGGCGGGGGCGCTGATCTCGTCGCCGCCAGCATAGCCAGCCCAGCATGCCGGACACGGCTATTGCCATGAACACGTAGATGGCCGTGTAGTGGTGGATGTCATGGTATGAGATGACATCAGCTACTCCTGGTTTGGATTTTATTTCCTTGATCTTATCTCCTATAACCTTCAGATCTTTCTCTAATCCATTCGATCCAATATCAATGGAGGTGGTATTGGGTATAACTATGTTAATTATATTATTAATAGCTGGTATATCTGGCGTCAGAATGTCTGGTTCAATGTGTACATTGTTGAAGAATTGATTATGCGACGTTATAGTGAAAGAGTCGCCCTTGATGACGCAGCTATTCCCCAGAGTGATAATGCCGGACTTGCGTAGTCGTTCCAACGTGACTTGTTTGTCACATATGATCCTTATTTGACATTCGCCGCAACAGGTGAATAAAAAGGTATTAATCTTATGAAGCTGAGACCACGAATGTTCGCATGGAATGGTTTGGGTTTTGCATGTTTGTTTAAGTACATCCTTGACACACAGGCTTTGATCAGATTTAAATTGGTAAAGTGGTGATTGTAGTGCACATAAGTGAACGTCGATATCATACGAAAAACATCCTAGAAGTGCTCGGTCGTCTATAGGTATGTAAATGTCTTTTTGTAAGTTGATCGCAACATGACTGGCGATAGGGAGTAGGGTGACCGGTCGGTTTCCCTAGGAACTGATATAATTTTATAAATGTCGAATAAATCTCTGTTCACGAGTGGAATTTTAATTTCAAATAGTAAGAATTCTTTGTTTATTCTTGCCTTCACTTTCAATAAATGGTATAATTTTGGCAGTTGGTTAAAGATATTGTCTAATGGTAACGACAAATCTTTAGGAATGCGTCCAGCTATTAGTTGTAGCTCATTCAATAATTGTTCTGGTTTTAATAGATGAACATTGAAATTTCCGTAGTAAATGTTGGTAATAGCATCCAACAAAGTATCTTGGACCTTTCGCAATTCGTACAAGATATTGTTCGCAATAATGGCAGTCACAGCAAAGTCGTTGGTAGTGACAACGTCTTGTAGTTCGGATTTCATCTCGTTAGCGGCCTTATCGAGACTATTCAGGTGCTGGTTGAATATTTTATATTGTTTTTCTACTGAAGTTTTCGCCTTTTTTAGCCAATTGTATTCAGCTTCTACGATAGAGGTCTGGTTCCTCCATAGACTCTCAAGATGTTTTTCATTGGTGTGAATCAGGTTAATATCTTTAGTATATTGGTCGGCAAAGTCTTGATCCAATATTCCGAATAAAGAATGGGCAACGTAGCCTACACCATTGATAAGTCCGCGGCGTTGACGATGAGTCGCGTGCGCCGGGAATTGCTGACCGAGTAACATTGTGTTGTAGTTGTTGAACTCGTCGTATCCATGACCTAATTGTAATAGGACTACGTCACATTGTGTTTTAATTTTAGATTTGTGACATATGTCGGATAAGTGACTTACATATTTATCAAATAAGTCAGAGCCTTGCCAATATGGTTTTAGGTCTAAATATGCTATGAGTTTCCATTCATCTCTTATTAAGTACATGGTAGATGTTTTGTCGAAATAGTACATACTGCTATTATTATTCAATGGTGATAGGTTGTATGCACCTTGTGTCGGCGTGAATAGACAAAATATTATCATCATAATAGTGGCCAAGTAACTAAGCTTGCTGGTTGGTTTATTTATCTTAGCCATGCTTGGTTGCGTCTCGGCTCGGTTTTGTGAGACTGGTTTTCTGTCATCTTGGTTTTGTGAGACTGGTTTTGTCTCATCTGTGTTTTGTGAAACTGGTAGAATCGATAGCTTAACAATGGGGCGTTTCATGATACTATTCTTGGTTTTTAGTGTTACCACTCTTACTAATCCATCCTTGCCAGGGTGAAGCTCAAGCACTCTGCCTAAAGCCCATTTCCCAGCTGGTAAATTACTGTCGTGGATAAGGACCACGTCGTTGATCTTTATGTTTTCGCGTGGTTGCCGCCACTTTGATCGTGCCGATAATAGTGTTAAGTATTCAGCTTGCCAGCGTTTCCAAATATCTTGAAAAATCTTTTGTGTCAACTGCCATCTAGTTCTTTCATCTTTCTCTGTTTCAAAAATGGTAAGATTTGGACCGCTGGCTAGAAAATGAGATGGTGTGAGGAAGTCTAAGTCATCCGGATCTTCGGTTAGGGGGCATAAAGGACGCGAATTTAAGCAACCTTCAATTTGACTCAAAATTGTAGAGAATTCTTCAAATGTGAGCTTTTGCTCACCCACTACTCTCTTCAAATGGTGCTTAAGGCTCTTTACGGCACTTTCCCACAAGCCACCTGCAGAAGGCCACGCAGGTGCGTTGAAGTGCCAATTGATCCCCATCTCAGCGACTTCTGATAGAAACTCCTCATTTAAAATATTCTTTTTAAGTTCTTCGAACTCTCGGTCTAGAATTCTGCTCGCACCCACGAAGTTGGTGCCGTTGTCAGAGTACATATGGCGAGGTGTTCCTCTTCTGGCAGACATTCGGCGTAACGAAGCGAGGAACGAAGAAGCACTGAGGTCCGAAACCAGCTCCAAATGTATGGCTTTGGTGGCCATACATATAAAAACAGCTACGTAGCCCTTGGTTGTTTTGACTCCCCGACCTTTGTTAGCCTTGACGAGCACGCTGCCTGTAAAGTCAACGCCAGTATGATGGAAAGGACGAGAAGGATTACTCCTCGCTTCTGGAAGGTCACCCATCAATTGTTGTTGTTTATTAGGTTCATTTCGTCTGCATGTAACGCATAGACGAATATGTTTTTTGGTTACACGGTTTCCGCTGATTATCCAATAATTCTGTCTAAGGTATGCCAGGGTCAATCTAGCTCCACCATGAAGTGTTTGTTGGTGAGCGTAATTGATTAACAATTCCGTTAACCTATGGTTCGGTGGGATTATTAGTGGGTGTTTCATGTTGACATCAATGAATGCATTCCTTAGTCTACCACCAACACGAAGCAGACCATTTTCATCTAAAAATGGGTTTAAACTATAAATGTAGCTGGATTTATCAATTTGGTTATTCTTTTTCAATTTGTTGATTTCATGGGAAAACTCTTGGTGTTGAATGGATTTTATGATCATCTGTCTAGCGTACGTTAGTTCCGAACTGGTTAGATATGGTATTTTGCATGGATTGCATACTCGCATAATCCAAGCGAGAACGCGTACTGCGCGTGTTATTGAACTTTGTTTTGTAATCAGATCCATTATAATGTTGTTGGGCGATTTAGTTACAGAGTTGGTTAAATTGTTTTTATTATATTTTTTCATTTCCAGGTCAGTGGTATATTTTTCATCTTTGCGCAAATAATCCTTGTATGTTGGTAGCCACTGCGGTCCTTGCCACCACAATAGATGCTGCTTTGTTTGAGAAGCATATAAACCCCGACTAGCACAATCCGCTGGGTTTTCTTCCGATTTGACGTATTGCCAGTTCTTTGGTGGAATATTTTCTATGGTTTGACGCACCCTATTAGCCACAAATGGTTTCCAGCGGCTGGGTTCTCCGTTGACCCAGCCAAGGACGACCATGGAATCAACCCAGCCATATGATTTAACTTCGTACTCTTCAAAACAACTCTGGACCTTTTGCATCAACTTGGATAGCAGGTGGGCACCACATAGCTCCAATTTAGGCAAAGTAATGGTCTTGCTTGCTGGCACTAATCTGGTTTTTCCTGCAACTAAGACGACAGAAGCTGTCCCTCTTCTGCTGACCTTGCAGTATATGACGGCAGCATAGGCTTTGGTGGAAGCATCACAAAATCCGTGAAGCTCGATGGTGTCTTGTTTTATCATGCCTAGCCATCTTGGTAACTGTAGGTGGCCGACACTATGTAGATCTTCTATTATTTTAGTCCACTCCGTACTTATCTGCTCTGGTAATTTCTCATCCCAATTCATCTGTGTTTGCCAAACTTTTTGGAACAAAATTTTTAATTTAGTGGTAATTGGTGAAAGCCAGCCTAGAGGGTCAAATATTTTAGAAATATCGGACAGAAGACTTCTTTTCGTAATGTTGGTGTCCTCGAATTCGATCTTACAATCCATTCTAAATGAATCAGTATGAGGTATCCAACGAAGGCCCAACGTTTTGGTGGTTTCCGATTGCTTGAAGTCAAAATGCTCTTGAGTTGTGTGGTCTAGGTCCGATAATAATTCTATCGTATTGGACTTCCATTTTCGCAGATTGAAACCTCCCGACTTCAAGAGTTTCATCAGATCTGCCTTTAGAAGTAGCCCTTCCTCGATGGTATGACTTCCATGGACCAGGTCATCCATGTAGAAACACTCTTCTAGAACTTTGGTAGCATTGGTTTGTTGGTAGTTATGTCGTTCATCGATTGCTAGCTGTTTTAGCGTCATCATTGCCAGGAATGGTGAGCTTTTGCATCCGAAGGAAACACAGGTTATCTGGTATTCTTGAAGTGGTTGTTCTGGTGTATCCCGCCATATAATTTTTTGGTAGTTTTGGTCATCTATGTGTACGCCGATTTGAAGGAACATTTTCTCAATATCAGCGACAAAGGCATATTGATATTTTCGCCACTTCAATATTAAGGACTGTAGGTCCTGTTGTAAATTAGGACCAGCCTCCATGACGTCATTTAAGCTTATTCCCGTGGTAGTCCTGGCCGACGCGTTAAAAACGACTCTAAGTGCAGTGGTTAAAGACTCAGATCGCCTTACAGCGAAATGTGGTAAATAACAATCGGGTTTCGTGTTACAGTCGCCGACCGGGACAATATGACCTAGTAAGCGATATTCATTCATAAACAATCGGTAATCCTTTGCAATCGATTTATTTTTAGATAATTTTCTTTCTAACTGGTGAAATTGAGCGATAGCCATTGATTTAGAAGACCCTAATAGTTTGTCATGGTTTGGTTTGAATGGAATTCTCACGTGGTATCTTCCACTTGCGTCTCTCGTAGTGGTAGATTTGTAGTACTTGACGCAATTGTCTTCCGCTTCAGAGAGTTCCGATTGTGTATTAGTGATGTCCTCTATCTGCCAAAACTTTTGCAACTCGTCTGTTTGGTTAATGACTACGTTACAGTGAAAAGTCTGGACATTACCGCATAAGATCCATCCCAGTTGCGTTTCTTGTGCGACGGGATAGCTGGGTCCCATTTTTATAATACCGCTCATTATTATAGATGAGTAAACATCTGCGCCCAACAAAATATCAATTTGTTTGCTAATGTAAAATTCGGGATCGGCTAAGTCAATAGTTTCGAGATATTTCCAGGATGGTTTTTCATACGTTGTGTTTGGTAATTTATTTATTAGATTTTTCATTATAAATGCATCAGTGTTGGTAGAGAAGTCGTTGTATAATGAGAATACTTGAATTTTAATAACCCCTTTACAGTTATTTTCTTTAGCACCGACGCCAAAGATAACTCCTTTGCAACGCTGTCTGGTTAATCCTAGTAGTTGGGCGGCATTTTCTGTTATTAATGAAGTCTGGGAGCCCTGGTCAATGAGCGCCCTCATGGTATGGTGACTACCATCTGCCGCTTGAACCTTGACTCGTGCCGTGGTCAACAAGGTTTCTGCTACATTTTGGTTAGAAACATGACATGCGTTTTGTTCGTTCATTGATTTCAAGTTGCTGGTTGTTGGTCGACCAGTGACGTCGATTGTTGACGCATATAAATCGTGAGTCAAAGTATTGTGCTTTTCGTTGCAAAAGCGGCAGGTTTTGTTAGATAAGCATTCCTTTCCGTGGTGATCGCAAAGGCAATTTTTGCATAAATTGTGTTTCGCAATAGTCTTTCGTTTAACGTCCGGCCTAGATTCGCGAAATGATTTACACAAATAAATTGCGTGTTTTTCGTTACAATGAGGGCATCTTTTGGTTTCCACGTGCATGGTTTTGAATGATGGTGATGGTTTAGTGAACGATTTCTTTGCCTGGTAATTGGTTGGATGGTAGTTAGTTGGACCTTGATGGTATGATCTCTTGAAACGAAAATCTTCATGACGCTCAAGCTTATTTGGTTCTTGTTTGTGTCGAAATGACTCAAGCGACGTAAACTTGGTTTCCAAAAAGGTTAAAAATTCGATTAGCGTTGGTAACTCTTTCGGAGATTTTAGTGATTCGATGTAATCATTATGGGATTCCCTGTCTAGTTTTTGGACAAGCAGGTGAACGATTATTGGATCCCATGTAGATGTGTTTACTCCAATTTTCTGAATAGCGTGGAGGCACTCATTTGTTGTGTCGTAAAGTTTCTTAATGAGAGCCGCAGATTGAAAATGCATGACTGGTAAATTGAGAAGAGTCGAAATATGAGAAGTGAATATTATTTTTTTATTATCGAACCGGTGATTCAGAATGTCCCATGAAATTTGGTAATTCTCCGAGCTTACATTTAAATGCTGAATTAATTTCTCCGCTTCACCTTTCAATTTACTCTTTAGAAATTGGTGTTTCTGGACATTTGACAAGGAAGGATTGTTGTGGATAGTTTCCTGAAATAAATCCTTAAAGGAAATCCATTGCTGGTAGCTCCCAGTGAAGGTTGGTATCTCCATAACTGGAGTGACCTTCTCTCTGAAAGACACGGACCACATTTTGGTATTTATCTCCCTTTTTATGTATGTAAAGGATTTCTCATATTTAGCAAATTCCATTTCATAGGCCCCGTAATTAACGTCTCCTTCTTCTTTCTGTTCACTATCGATCTCCCAGTGCAAAGTGTCGATAATTCCCCACCTAGACTCCAACATCTTGAGAGCGTCTTCAAATTCCCACTTGCTGGCCAGTGCATCTATGTTAATGCTGGCCACTGTTCTGGAAAACGCTTTAAAGTTACTACATTGCTTGCGCAGCAACTCGTCTAACTTGCTGTTACTGGTACTGCCTTCAATTTTTGGTGGTGGAGTCATAGGGTTGAGATTGAGTGACTGATTGCCTAACGGAGTAGCAGGTCTTAGCAATGGAGTGACTGGTAGGCCCCCTTCCTGCCTGTAACTTTGTAGTAAGTGTCTGGTTTGCTTATAAAATTCTTTTGTACGCTCGTATTCCATGCCCGTAAAATACGAATTGTTCTGATCTCCAAAACTGCATATTTGGATATGATTAGAGTTAAATTCATTCCAATACTGATCTAAGGTCTCAAGCTTCCTCCTTATGTAATCTGGTGTTTTGCGGTCTTGGCCATCCTTCTTAAAATTTTTTAGAAGTTGGTCCATTCCCGACATTATCTGATTCTGTGTTTCCAATAAAGCCTCCATGGTAATGGTGTATTAAAGTGGAAAGAAAAATGGAAAGATCTTACTTGGTTTGGTATCTGGTGTGGTGATGCTTTGACCAATGGTCTAGGTCAACGCAGTTGTAGGACCGTTCAGCCTGGTTACGGCGAACGCAGTTGTCGAATTGCCCAGCCTGGTGATGGCTAGAGCTAGCTCTGGACTGGCCTGTCCACAGCACTGGTGCCAATAATCAGGAACCCCTCGTCGAATAACAGATGAGGTGTAAGATTGCGCTAGGCGTCAGGCCCGCAGTCAATCTCGTTGGCTTCACACTGTCACTGGTTTGCACTCGCGATAGGTTCCTTTTACGCTCGAAGGACCATTTAAATGTACGGTTCGTACACTTAGAGAAAGGATTGGTTAAGAGAAAACCACTGGTAAAAGTTACTAAGAGTATAATAATATTATATAAAAGGAAACACAAACACACAGTCAAGTCTATGGTAAGTAATGGTTGAATGGTATGAGTAAGTATGCGCGATTGGTTCGACTATCGGATAAATACTAAAGGTAAAATTATTAACAATTAATTAGGAATAAAAATAACGCTAAGTTGGAGCGTTTGCGTCAGTTCAAATTGCTGACGCGTGACCCAGAAATCGATGCACGGTCAAAGATCGTACAGTTTCGTTTTCTCCTGTAATGTTAATGTCAGATTGATGGTCTTTTTTTCCTTGTCATGTTATGTACCTTTGTGAACTGAATATATTTTATCGTGTTTTATCTTCTGAGTTTTATTTGGAAGACAGTTTATTATTTTAACACGATCAAACGGGCTACTTCTATTGAACCTTCACATTATGGCGACCGTGACTGAAATTGAAAATTTGAAAACCCGTAGGAAAATTCAGAGAAGACAGTTCACGATGTGCAAAGGTAAATTGATTAATCTGCTTGCTGAAACCGCCCTTGATAAAATTTCGATTTCAGCAGAGTTTGAGAGGCTGAAGTTGCGCCATGAAACTCTTTGCGCAACTCAAAACGTGTTACTGGACGCATGGCTTCAAGAAGAAGATAGAGATGTAAGAAAGAGTCGCACGACCGCAACACAAAGCAAACGAAATATGATAACAAATGTCTGTGGTGTGACGTCAATACGCATAATAGTTCGGAATGCGTCAAAGCTGTAAATATGTCTATGGGGGAGAGAGTAGAGTACGTGAAGAAGAAAAGGGCCTGCTTGATTTGTTTGTGCGTTGGTCATAGAGCGGCTACTTGTAGGAAGCATCCGAAGTGTGTATTATGTACAAAAAGACATTACCCAATTATGTGTAATGAGGTTACTAAGGAGGTAAAAACTGTTACTGACTCTAAGGTAAATATGACAAATTTTTCTAATGGTGATGGTTCAGTGCTTCTACAGACTTTAAAAGTTAAGATTACGAACGGTAGTAAGGAAGTTACTGTCAGAGCGCTAATTGATTCTGGTGCTCAGCGATCTTTCATTGCGAGTAATGTAGTGCGTAAATTAGGATTAGAGGCGACGGGTAGTCAACAACTTGTTCATAATTTGTTTGGTGGTAATGTTACGAAGAGACATTCTCATAATATGTTTTCTATTTCTGTACATAATTTAGATTATAGTTATAAATGTCAATTGAATGTATTAGAACAAGGTACTATCTGTGCATATATACCCAAGTTAAATAATAATGGCCGTATTATGTCTAGATTGCAAAGTGAAGGTATTTTTCTGTCTGACTGTAGTAACGATGAAACTGAGATTTCTTTACTCATCGGTTCTGATTTTATAGGTTCACTCTTCACTGGACGATCAGTACTAATTGAAGGCAACCTTCTGGCAACTGAAACTAAGCTGGGTTGGACTATCCAGGGGCCGACAGCGGGTGTATATTGCTCTGTAAATAATGTAAATACATTTCATTGTACGTTTGATGTGGAAGACTTATGGAAGCTTGAAACGCTAGGCATACGAGATGATGTCGAAGTCAAGGAACGATGCGAAAAGGATTCCGAGGTAATGCTTTTTTTTCGTAATACGGTGAAGCGTCAACTTGATGGGCGGTATGAAGTTAAGTTACCCTTTAAAGAAATTGTTGAGTTTCTTCCCACTAATTACAACTTAGCTCTCAAGCATCTACAATCAACGACAGCAAAGTTACAGAAAATGGGTATTGTAGAGCAATATGATAACGTGTTTAAGGAGTGGGAGGCTGAGGGTATTATTGAAGAAGTCGATAACGACGACCCAGGGTGTGGACACTATCTGCCGCACCATGCCGTAGTGAAAGAGGACAACTTGACCACTAAAATTAGGCCCGTATTCGACGCTTCAGCCGCAGAAAAGAGTGAATTTTCTCTTAACGCATGTTTAGAAAAGGGGATAAATTTAATTGAATTAATACCGAAGTTGTTGATTCGATTTAGGATAGGCGCGATAGGCATTATATCTGATATAAGAAAGGCTTTTCTTATGATAAAGGTAGATCCGGGTGATCGATCTTACTTAAAATTTTTATGGTGGCATGATGTAAATAGTTCTCAAATGAGGTTGAAAATTTTTCGCCATTGTAGAGTAGTTTTTGGTGTCACCACAAGCCCGTTTTTACTCGCGGCGACTATAATGTATCACTTGGACACATTTAAAGATTCGCACACTGCCGCCACTCTGATGGAAAGTTTTTATGTGGACAACTGTGTGACGAGTGTTGATTCTGTTGAAGATATGCAACGCTTTATTTCTGAGGCTAGAGATATAATGAAGAAAGGTCAGTTTGACTTGCGCTGCTGGGTGACAGGTCCAAAAATGACGGATCCAGATATCGTCACTGCACCTGTTCTAGGATTAATTTGGGATCCGAGATGTGATACACTTCAAGTTAAAATTCCTAGAATAGCGAATGGCAATACTAAGGTAACCAAGAGATGTTTGCTGTCGATAACTCAGAGCATTTTCGATCCTTTAGGTTTTGTTTGCCCGATAACGATTGTGCCTAAGTTGATTTTGCAGAAAACCTGGAGTTTGAAGATTAACTGGGATAGTGAACTTCCAGAGTTATTTAGGGTCAAAGTGAGAGAGTGGATCGATCAGTTAAGTGTGCTAAAATCCTATAGTATTCCAAGACGTCTCAGTAAAAGTAAGTTAAGAGACAATAATAATTCAATACATGTGTATAGTGACGCAAGCCAGTTTGCCTACGCCGCATGTGTATATTTAAGATCAGAGAACGTAGATGGCGTAAGTGTTCAATTAGTGATGGCGAAGACCAGGCTTAGTCCTTTAAAATCAGTTACGATCCCCAGGCTTGAGCTTATAGCGGCTGTCTTGGGCACCAGGTTGGCTACCGAAGTGAAGTTGGCGTTGCAATTAGAGTGCTCACAGACGTATTGGACTGACTCGAGCATTGTACTGGCGTGGATACGAAGAAAGGTGGGTCTTAATACATTTGTACACAATAGAGTAAGAGAAATTGTGCAAAGAACTGACGTAAAGGATTGGCGACATATAGCAGGTGTGGAAAACCCTGCCGATCTACCTTCGCGTGGGTGTGACTCGCTAAAACTGATGAAGAGTCGATGGCTTACAGGTCCGCAATGGCTTATTAAGCCAGAAGTCGAATGGCCAATATCAAATCCTACGCCAGATTATAAAGAAGTGGAGAAAGAAGTGAAAAAGAGTTGTTTGTTAGAAGTTAGCACAGCGAAGTTTTCAGAACGTTTGAATTATTTTGGTAAATATTCAAAGATAGTACGAACTGTCGTTTGGTGTCTCAGGTGGTTACGTCATAGAAAAGGGAGATCAATGGTAACGGCCGAAGAATTTGCAGATTCTGAGACGCGGCTTTTAAGAATCTTACAGATAGAGCATTTTGGCCTTACAGATAAAGTCGTAGGATTAAGCTTGCAAACTGTTAAGAATGCTGAAGGGTTGATGTGCGTCAAAACACGTTTAACGCTTTGCAACGATGTAAATAGTTTTATTTATCCTGTATTATTACCAGGCAAGAATTTTATTGTTGAGCGTTTAATTAGGCAGAAGCATATTGAATTTCTACATGCCGGTTCCCAAACTATGATTAGTAAGCTCCGTGAAAATTATTGGATAATCGGAATACGGCGCATAGCAAAAAGAATTGTACAACAATGTGTCGTCTGCAAGAGGTACAGTGCGAAGCCATGTGCTGCACCAGAAGCTCCGTTACCGGTAGATCGTATCAGTTGCGGAGAGCCATTTGCAGTAACAGGCGTTGACTTTGCCGGATATTTATTGTTGCGTAGTGGTAAGAAATGTTGGATTGCAGTATTTACTTGCGCTACGTACCGAGCCGTACATCTTGAGCTATGCACGTCGCTGTCCACGGAGGATTTTCTTTTGGCATTGCGCAGATTTCTTGCGAGAAGGGGCGCAGTGAAAATAATATACAGCGACAATGCAACAAACTTTCGAGGTGCGAGTAATTTGTTTGCGAATATTGAATGGACTAAAATATCCGAAGCATCCCATGCAAACAAAATTTCATGGCGCTTTATACCGCCGGCAGCGCCATGGTGGGGTGGGTTTTGGGAAAGGATGATAAGATCGATTAAGGATATTTTACGTCGCATTCTCGGAAAGGCATCACTTCATGAGACAGAGTTAACTACGATAATCTGCGAGGTGGAAGCTATTATAAATTCTAGACCTTTGACGTATATTGCAGACAATACGGAAGGTTTGATACCATTAACGCCAGCAATGTTTTTGGGTTCTGTGGGCGCAGAGACGCAACTGGCTGATGTTTCTCATGTTGATGGTTTGACTGCAAGATGGCGGTACATAAAGAAACTTACGGAGGACTTACGGCTACGTTTTAGAAGTGAATATCTTTCTTTGCTCGTTCATAAGAGTACAAGCGATAGCACACGACTTGTAAAAGAGGGGGATGTTGTGTTGATTGGCAGCGATGATAAGAAGCGTGTGGATTGGCCTCTTGGACTCGTGCTGAAGATAATGACAGGAGCTGACGGCCATAGTAGAGTTGCTCAACTGCGCACAAGTGTGGGCGAAAGGGTGAGAGCATATCAACGTCTGTATCCTCTGGAACTAAACAGTAGGGATAGTCTGTTGGGGGATGATACACGAGCAGTTGTCACGCGTAGTGGTCGTCCAGTGAGAGTTCCCCGTAGGCTAGATTTATAGATTTACTAATGTTTTTGTTTTGTTGTTTTGCATTGCTGTGTTGTATGTGTAATGTAGGGGCCAGCACTGCAAGGTGGGGTGGATGTTGAGGTTTATACCAGTAACTGGCTGGTTTTGTTTATTTTGAATAAGTTTCGTTTTCTCCTGTAATGTTAATGTCAGATTGATGGTCTTTTTTTCCTTGTCATGTTATGTACCTATGTGAACTGAATATATTTTATCGTGTTTTATCTTCTGAGTTTTATTTGGAAGACAGTTTATTATTTTAACACGATCAAACGGGCTACTTCTATTGAACCTTCACAATGACTATAATTTTACAAATGGTGTAAAACTTTTCGAATAGTTTTTCGTTTATTCTTTGTGATTATAAATATTTACTATTTATGACTTTTTTTAACAGATGAAAGTGACCATCCCGAGTGAATTACTTATGCACAACTACTTTACTACAACGCTATTATAACACTTGTTGTGTAAAAACAACAATGGATATGTAATTCACTCGGCGATTATCACTTTCATCGGTCAAAAAAAGTTTGCGAATAGGCCTAATCGGACTGCTGAGATTATTTTGGGTGTAACATCTGTTCTGGTTGGTTTATGTTTGTTTATATACTGAAGGATTGCTACCTACTTTTTTGGGTTTGGTTGGTACCCTTTTATGCAGGCGACAGGCTGGCAGCCAGTAAAAGCAATTTATTTGATCTTTAAAAAAACCTGTAACTACATACTTTGGGGTAACTACTGTATGGCCGATACTGCCAAATGTAGCTTTATGTGTAACCAATGCTACCTTAGTTCAACCACTTTTAGGATTATGAGCGTGATTATAGTATGTGTATGTTTGTATGATCGCTAATCATCCGTCGAGCCGCATACTTATTTAGCACTCAGAGGGCCTAGCCAAGTGGTCAATCAATTGCGCCAAACGTTTAATGAATTTAGCTGAAAAATAAGCTGTGACCGTGACGTTAATGTTGCGCGTTGGTGGTGCTTCGCGTAGAGGGGAGCAGCGCGCTTGGCTAGGTGAGCGACGAGCCTCGCTCACTTTTACTGCGACCATCGGATCGGAGGGACGGTTCCCAATATTACTGTCCATTCATATTTTAATGTTAATTTATCATATTTCGTGTTACTTATAGTAATTCTATTGTAAAATCTTTATTAAATCATTTAGTGTTGTAGTAATCTTTTTTTTTTAATTAAAATCATTTTAAATACCTAAATATATTGTATGAAACTGACGTATTACCACATATAATATATTATAATGCCATACTGAGAAACTTCTATAGCGACCGTTGTGTCAAATGTATGAGTATTAGTCAAAAATTGTATTTTCGTTCAATAGAAACGTTGTATCGTTTGCCACTTGTCTACGCCTGGGTTTTGAAAAAATAGTTCTGATCGGCATTAGAAGTATTTATTATACTAGCAGCATCTGTTCTTAATAATTATTCACATAATTAGGATAACTATTACCTGTACTAGCACTCAGACGATGCTTTGACATGGTACTAAAATGTTAGTCTACTTCTAAAACCGATCATTCGTAGCTATTTACAGCAATACGTGTGTGTTAAAAATACAAGATCAAAAAAGTATTCTATTATGCAAGGTATTTTTGCGTGAGCTTTGCAGTTAAATAAGTTATAACAAATGGATGTTGTTTCGTTGTTATTACCATAAAATACTAATAAAGAAAGTGTTAAGGCTTTACGGCTATGTAACACTTGTTCAATGGAAAATAATAAACCCCAAAAGTTAGTATTGCAATGAAAAACATTTTCCGCTTTATCTCGAATTTCGTCCATTTGCTTTATGAACTGTTTCATTTTTCACAATTCCGAAACGGAACGGAAGCTAGTGTGACATGGACGGCCGCTTGTTTTTTACGTCGTATTTTCGACAACATTGCTTTAAAAAGCAAAAGTATTACGTATCGTAGAACGGGAGAATACCTATTTAGTCAGATTTACAGCATTTTTAAAACTTTGGAAGACTTGAATCGTACGCACAATATCAATTAATATTTTTATTTAAATTAGAGGAAGTCGATGGTGCTGTAGTCGTGCGTTCTTCGTAATGAAGCTACCACGGGCACGGTGGGTACTCGGATGGGTGACCGCAAAAAAATCAACTCGATTTTCCCCTAGGCTTCAGAAGGCAAGCCAGTGATGACCTATGGAACCGAAACGTGACCGCTTACAATGAGCCTCATAAGAAGGCTCAAGGTCACCCAAAAGGCAATGGAGAGTGCTATGCTCGGAGTTCCTCTGCGTGATCATATAAGAAATGATGAGATCCGCAGGAGAACCATGGTCACCGACATAGCCCGAAGAATGAAGAAATGCAAATCTTACGTGGCAGTAGGTGGGGCACATTGCGAGGAGGGCTGACGGCCGTCGAGGCGGAAAGGTTCTCGAGTGGCAACAGCGTTGGTGGGCCTCCCACAAGGTGGACTGACGATCTGGTAAAGGTCACGGGAATCCGCTGGATGTGGGCAGCGCAGGACCGACCGGTTTGGAGATCCTTGGGCTCCCCCAGACTGGAGGTCTATGTCCAACAACAGACTGTCAGCTGAAATGATGAATGATGATGACACACATAGACGACGCGATGTATCAAATCAGCTCAGGATGAGTGAAATAACGACAGGTTACGTTTATCTTATTATGTTACCCCGAATTCCATTTAATTAAAGGATAGAATTTATAAGACTATATTAAGACTGTTGTCTTGTAAGGATCAAAGTTGGGCGGTAAGACGGAGGGATGAGAGGTAATTACACTTGACTGAGATTCGTATGTCAAGATGAATGTGTGGATCAAGGTCCATTTTTTGGGGATCAAAAATGGACCTTGATCCACACATTCATCACAGATCCACAAGTGAAGAATGAATAATTATAATCATTAGAGGCCGTCTGAAAGTAAATGACGTCGTAGTCTGAAAGTAAACGACAGGCATGGTAAGAACATGTATGAAAAGAGATTGATAATCATGGCGTGATAAAGGTGATTATAGATTAACATGAATATAGACGGGTATTGAGGAAGAGGCAGACCGAAGAGAATTTGGATATATTGTGTTAGACATGATAAAGCTAAGAAAGGAGTTAATGCTGAGATGACGGTTGACCGAGATTTGTGAAAGAGGCAAAAATCGCTGACGCCAAAAATTGAGAACAATGCAGGCAAACGGATGATATCATCCAAAATAATTTCAATGCATAAACAACAATGACGTAATTTTACGCAAGATAATACAATATCATTCAGCTATCATTATTTATTCAACGAACCACAAGATTACGATTAAACAAATTTACGCCGTTGGAGAATAAAATTTACATAACAGTTGTAACAAAGACGTAGACGTAGAATAAAATAGAATGGGCTTAAATTTTCCGAAAGAGACGGTTAGAGCTTTTGGGACTTATCAAGTAACAGTATATGACAAAATTAGCACGGTAACATTATATGGCAACATTATACTAATTTACAAATTTATTTTAAGAATATGGACCGAAATTTGACTGAAATGCTGATCGGCACTCTCACTGGCACCGTGATCCTATCCTATTTAAATTATAAACTTAAAAGTTTGTATGGATGTATGCGTGTTTATTAAAATAAAAATAAAAAAAATAAAATACTTTTATTTCAGACTATTTAAATTGTCCATATTTTGTTAGTAACAAATTTTACCTTAAACTATGTTAGTAAAATATAACAGTCATTAATTAATAAAATAAAAATTTCTATAAAAATAGGCATATTATTATTAGATTAAATGAAAATTTAAATTAAAATTGAAATTAAGTATAGAATATTAATGTCATAAACAGGGCCAAGGAAATCATAGGCTAGGCACTATAAGCAATGACACAGTTACTGTACTAATTCATGGGAGTAAAGCAATTGATTACCTATTTTAGGTTAAGGTTATTTCAAATATTACAAAATTTTTTCGATAAAGAAGCGAACTGTGAAACAAATTATGTTTTTAACTTTAAAATATGTAAATCAATATATCTAGCCTGAACAGTGGACATGGGTCTTTCTGCAATCATCTTCAAATCAAATCTTATTACTCTTACACACAAAAATTACTGAACTGATTTTAATGAAACATTACAATAAATAAAATACATCAATATAACATATCAATTAAATATAATTCGCGTATCACGATGTTTGTCCGGGAAGAACTTCGAAACTAGAAATCCGATTTTAGCTTTTTTTTAAATGTGTGTTTTGTTCCGACTTGAGAGATAGGATAGTTTTTATCTTGATAAGTAGTCCTTATTTTTTTACTGCAAATTAAATGTTATAGGACTACTGTCCTATAACATTAAATTTCATACTACTGTATGAAATTTAATTACTAATAGAGTAATGTGTTTCCGGGACAGCTAGTAGGCTTTAATTTAACCGACATTGACGCGAGGGAAGCCGCGGGCAACCACTAGTACAGTTTGTTTTCAAAAATTCCAACTGTGTCGTAGATATTATGCAATAGATGTGGTGTTATTTTGAAGCAAAAAAAAAACGGTTTTTGTCTACCTATATTAATTTTACGGTTTGAAATCTGTCATCTTACTTTTCTCGCCAAGTATAGGACGGGAAAAAGAAAATTAAGAAATTTCATAATTTTTGCTCAAAAGATCAAGCAGCCGGCGCTATAAAAAACATCAACAAAATAAAATTTGGTTCTAATGATGAGGATGGCATGCCTTGAGGGATGTAATGGAAAATGGAAATAGGTACAAACCTATTTTCATTACATTCCCAAGACATGCCATCATATTTTTCTTGTCACAAGGTGTCAATTAACACATTTTTGTTAACATACAAAAATTCATTGAAAATTTTACCCAAAAATTGGAAAATCGAAAGAAAAGCAAGAAAAAATATTTTGTCATGATCTAGTGCTGAGACGGCACTCAAGTCCGTGCCCTTTCGCTATCCGGGTTTTTTTCTTTTTCGTCTTTTAAGTAATTTTTTGTTTAATTTTCAAGCACTTCATGCCAAATGTTATAAGCAAAATTCAATGTATCCAGAAAACATGGCGTTTCCTTTTTAATTGTATTTTCTTTTCCAACAACAAATTCGAAAAAAGAAGAAGAGATATTCATTTAACAAATAATTTAAGCCCGTTTAAATTATGAAATCTAGATACGAGAAGAAAATTATTCCGTGAACGTGAATTCTTCAACAGGATACAAGTCAAAGTTTAAAGTAGATGTAACACGCCTTCACCTTCGTGAATTATTAATGAGGAGTAAAATTAACGAAAGAGGTGAATGAATTTCGAAGAAACTAGGAACTTATATAATTGTTGTGATTTAATGGGCGTATTTGGGAATAAAGTCAAAACATTGAATTGCGAGTGCTGTTGATATTACGAGGAGAACTGGTATTCTATTTTTAATTGGCATCATCAATAGGTAGTTTGTCGACGATTATGTTTACCTGGCACCCTGGGATAAACAGTCCTACTTAATAAGCCCATTATCCAGAATCAGCTGGCCTCGGCTGGGAAGCTAGGTGTCAATATTCTCGGGTCATATACCGCAGTGTCTCAAGACGAAAGTCGTCAATACATGTGTGTTGCCAGTGATGAGCGAAAGGCACAAAGTCACTCAAAGGGCAATGGAGAGGTCTATGCTCGGAGTTTCTCTGTGTAAGTGATCCTGAGGAGATCTAAGGTCACCCACATAGCTCAAAGAATTGCGAACCTTAAGTGGCAGTGATGTTGACATTATGAGGAGAACTGGTCCTCGAGTGACGACCACGTACCGGAAGACGCAGTGTTGGAAGGTCCCACAACGTGGATTGACGATCTGGTAAAGGTCGCAGCAAGCCGCTGGATGCGGGCAGCGCAGGACCCACCGGTTTGGAGATCCTCGGAGGCCTATGTCCAACAGTGGGCACCTGTGGGCTGAAATTATGGTGATGATGATCATTGGTAGGTCAGGTGTGAGTGAGTAGTAGGACAGGTCAGTGATCATGACACAATTTTATCTTTTTTATCATTTTCTGTTTACTAAATTTCTTACAACTTTCAATAATCGTCAGTATTTGTAAAAAATATATCGTCGTATGTTGAATATCTTCGACATTGTTAGGAATACTTACGTCAGCGCGTGACACTATCAGAGAAGAAAGGCTTGAATAAATTCATCTTATTCAGTACTAAGTACCTTGAAACTTCAATCGATACTATCAAAGTTAAAGACCTGTGATTCAGATGTTCAGATGCAACAAATTTTGTTATCATAGGAAAATAATACAGATTCTTTGTTTGTGTTGAGAAATATGTCTAAATAACATTGAATAGCGCTTTGAATGGAAATACGAGGAATAACACAGACACATAAATATGTCGAAGAATCTGAATACAAGCAACGCCATCTAGTTTTAGTTTTAAGAGTTACGATTGTAACAGTTGATTTTTTGAGGACGTGTGATGATGCAGGATGGCCGTGACGGCGCTATGACATTATTAGGTTCAATTGTAATTGAATTTGTTATTTTCATTAGAAATAGTCCACGAGGGATTGCGAGTGACGTCAGCGCCGCACGAGCTATCGTACGATGCGACGTAATAGTGGTGGGGCGCGCCGTTGTTGCAGCGGTGCGCGCTCGACAGAGCGCAGTCTAGTTCGAGGCGTCGCTGAGTGCGGACGTGTCTATGGTTGTATTAGGAATGCTTGTGGAAGCTATGTCCGACGGTTGTGTGATAATAGTTGGGTAAATTTTCGAACGTACTTTTTTGGGCGTCCTATGACCTTTATAAAGAAACTGTCATTCATAACAGACTAAACATACGCGTTTTCGAAAATATACCTCGTAGCTTAACCGTAATAAAAAAACTAGGTTAGAAATTATATAAAACTTACAAGAATTTCCACATTGAATATCCGACTTGTATGAGCGGCCTAGTCCTGGGAGGCTTGTCCCACTTCAAATCGCGTTCACAAAACCGTTCACTATTAAACGAAATTTTAACGTATCTTTTATCAAACTATCTCATTTTAAAGATATTTACTCCATTTCACAATTTAAGGCATAAAAACTTTACTAACTATTAAATTAAAAAACTGAGACGCCAATATGTCTTTGTCCCGCGTAAAACTGCGCTTCCGATGCTTGCAGTTGACTACTTGTTTTCGATTGGTCAAGCGCTGTCACGTCATATTTTTATTTCGGACCAGCCCGAGTGTTAGTCGGGCCTCAACCTGTGTGTGGAAAGGACGGCGCATACGCAAGTTTTAACTCGTTCCCGAGGTAAGTTTTTCGTGAAATGTGTTTTGGTTACCGTGTGTGGTCAGTTCGGTGGCAAGTTTTAGATGATGAACAGAGTGATGTATTTTATTATCAAGTTAGTATCTTGTAGATAATTGCCTCAGTATTACGACCTGTAAATATCTACTAATTTAATTAGGTAATTGGGTAGTTATAATGAAAAAATACATTTTGTCGTCATTACGGTGGCGTCATTGCGGTGGCATAGTGAACCACCGGAATGACGCATGAGCCACCGTAATGACAATCGATACTATTTATATACTTTAAATACATAAACTTTCATTATTTAATATTAATTTTATCCTAAAATACAATTATGTATATCTGACTTAGTTTAGGAATAGATAAGAATTATGTATGGAATAGATAAAAAGTATGTAGTGTCTAGTGTAAGCAAATTTTGTACCGCTTTCATACTACGTTCTTGTTTTCTTCTCTTCTTGGTATTATTGAATGAATGAATTTATTTATTTCAGACCGATAATAGTCCATAGAATTTATTAGTATAGTTAGCCCCTTGTGTGTCGGGCGGCCTCCTGGAGGTCGCTGTCAAAAACGCCTGTGTGTCGGCCGGCATCCAGGAGGTGTATCCCCCCCCCCCCTCAGTTTTCCGATGATGAAAATGATGATGATGATTATTATTATTTGAAAATGTAACTGTACTAATTATATTATATTCTGTTAGCTTATTTTATAACGATTTTAGTGACAAAAACTCATATTTATAGTTTTATTATTATTTTTTTACACCTGGAAAATTCGCGAAGGAAAGTCCGGAAGTAACTGACACAATAGGGGTTAGTAACAAAATTCAATAAAAAATAGTATTGTTAGTTATTACTAGGTAGGTACTACAGATCTAAGTTAAAAATTACTCTAAATTGTGCCAGCTTATGTTTACGAGTACACAGAACATTCACAAATAATTTAATTTACTGTCATTAAAATTAATTTAAAATTTTATAATTTATTATTAAATTTAAAACGTATTACTTTGTTCAAGGTATAAAATTAAAAATGGGTAAAACACGGCAAAGTAGAGAAGAACGGCTGGAGAAAAAGAGAATTGCGGAACGGAAAAGAAAGGCAAAATTAAGAAATATTTCTGAAGAACATGAGAAACTAAAAAAAGAAGACAGGGATAGATATCGCAAAAATAAGGCAGAGAAAAAGATTCTCCCTATAGCTCAATTGTCTTCTCAAAAAAGAAAAATAATACGGGAAAGAAATAGAATAAATTCAATGAGGTATAGGGAGAGAAAGAAAAATACTGCACGTATTACAGAAAATGAAGAGCTGATAGATATTGTAAACGACAGTACAGGTACAGAAGTTCAGGATCCTTTAGGTGAGTCATCAACTTCTATTCAAATTCAACTACGACCGTCTTCTTTGAGAGCGAGACCTCCTATTGATAATCCTAAAAGTCCTTCTGTTCGTGTTCCTGGATCGCAACAAAGAGATACTAGGAGACAAACCGAAAGAACTAGTACAATCAGTCCATCTTTAAATTTGCGTGATTTGTCTTTAGGAGAAAAGTCTCAACAGCCAAATGTAAATCCCGATGACATTACGATCAATGATTCACCGCAACAACCACTTGTATCATACTCTTCGAAACTTACAACACTGAGTTCACATAAGGTTACTACGACTCCTGTCGCTCATTCATCTCGACCACGAGATAGGATTGCAAGAAGGCTCTTTAGACATTCTTCTTTCAGTTCATCCTCAGTTTTGTCAAGTCCGTCAAGTGATGTGTCAGTAATAAGTATTTCAGCTGCTAAAAGGAAAATTCAGATTTCGGAAAAATTCCAAGGAAAGGCACGTTCGTTATCTGCCAGAAAATTGAAATATAAAATGGGTAGAGATATGAACATTCTACATAAACGTATTCAGGAACTAACACAATTAAATGAAAAATATAGAAAACAAGTGTTTCGTTTAAAAAAATATGTTATTAACACATCCTCTAAATCTGGTACCGATTCCGATGCAAGTTGCAATATTGCTGTGAGTAAAAAGAAAAAACCGACAACTTACCTCAAAAATGGTATAAATAAAAAGCAGTTGGAAGAAACCATTCATAACTTTTATTTAGATGATGATAATAGCCGCATATGTCCAGGTAAAAAGGAATACATCACAAGGGGAAAAGTAAGAAAGCAAAAGAGATATTTGTGCGAATCTATACTTAATTTACATAAGAAATTTAAGAAAATGCACCCAAATTATACTGTTAGTTACTCTCACTTTTGGAAGCTAAAGCCTTTTTGGGTTATTATTCCAGATATGAGAATAAGGGAGACATGTATGTGTGTCAAGCATGACAATATGCAACTGATAATTTCTTCTCTCAAAAGAAATAACATTATTACAGAGAATACATCTAGGGATGTTCTGAATTCCCTATGCTGTAATGCAATGGATCCGAAGTGCTTAAATAGACATTGCGATGTATGTATAAATCGTCAACTGCATTACAACGAGTTCGACAATGGCAATAAAATTTCATACTGGTCGTGGAAAACTGAAAAGAAACCTTATGTCAAAAATGGTCAAACAAAATTTGCATCACAAACATCTAAAGTCAACATTTGTACCCCTCCTAAAGACGTGATAAAGGAATTAGAGAAAATGCTGCCACTTTTTTTGAAACACTGTGCGATTATTCTATCCCAGAGTGCACACATTAAAAAAATCAAAAACAACTTAAAAGCAAATGAAGCTGTGGTTCACTGCGACTTCAGTGAAAATTATGGGTTGAAGTACGCCAATGAAATCCAAGCTATACATTTCGGAGGGAGTCGTCAACAAATCACATTGCACACGGTTGTTATATATTTTAGTTCTAATGGAAATTTTAAAACCCAAGCATTGTGTACCATGAGTTCATGTTTACGTCATGATGCAGTTTCTATTTGGGAACATTTAATGCCAGTTTTGAAATTTATAGAAGACAACTGCCCTGAAGTAGATGCTATTCATTTTTTATCTGATTCTCCTTCGGGTCAATATCGGAATTGTAAAATGTTTTATATAATTTCCAAACTCCACTGGCATTTTCCAAGTCTTCGTCTAGTCACATGGAATTACTCTGAGTCGGGACATGGTAAAGGAGCCCCGGATGGCATTGGTGGGGTTCTCAAAAGATCAGCAGATCAAATTGTGGCACGAGGACGGGATATTGCAGACTTAAAAACTCTGTTATCCGAACTAAAATCCAACGTTCCCGGTGTCATCTCTGAAGTCGTTGATGAGTCAGGAATACAACAAAAAGATCTGCTCGTGCCAACTTTACGCAGTTTCAAAGGTACAATGCGTGTGCATCAGGCTGTGTGGGATGCAAATGATAAATATACCGTGGCTCTACGATCACTAAGCTGTACAGATGGTGAATGTGCTGCATCTTCCGTTCGTTGCGATCATGGAAAACATGTTGGATTTTTTTATATTGACCCACCAAAAGCGAGCCTAGAACCAATAACAATGCAACCTTCCATGGCTCCGAATAATGCACACAAAGAAACAAGCCTTTCAGCTGCGAAAAGAAGTAAAAATAGACATGCCAACGTCTCCGACAATTTGAACATAGATTCAGATGACAGTTTCTGGGTGAAAATGTCAACTGATGATATAAACATAACTCCATCGACTTCAAATGCTGTAATTTCTACATTAAATAAAAAGTCGTTTATAAATTGGGACTTTGACTCTGATGATGAAAATATTTTTTAAGTGTTTATAAAGATAAAGAAAGACTGCTGAATTAAGGCTGATTAAACATGTGATCTCGGTAGTCATAATTATTTTGTTTTATGTTATTTAGAGATATAGTTTCGTTGGATTTGTATAAGATTTTTTGTGTTATCTTTTAATTCGTTAGAAAAATACGCTGAAAAAAATCGACTTGCCTCAGGCGGGACTCGAACCCGCATCTTCCGCAATCCAGGCGGCTGCGTTGACCAATTACGCCACCGACACACTGCTTTTCGCTGTCGAAATTTGTCAGTGCTTGGTGCTTTTTTCTTTCTAGTATTAATATTTACGCGTTTGTAAACGCAAAAATAAAATTATTCCATAATGTAAGGTAGTTTCATCTTAACTGGCCGTCAAAGATTTGCAAAAATATTTCGTTCGGGTCATAAAAGTGCAAATTTCAAAGATTTGATGAAACAATGTTTACCATAAAAACATAAGCACCAAGCACTGACAAATTTTGACAGCAAAATGCAGTGTCTCGGTGGCGTAATTGGTCAACGCAGCCGCCTGGATTGCGGAAGATGCGGGTTCGAGTCCCGCCTGAGGAAAGTCGATTTTTTTCAGTGCATTTTTCTTGTATTATTATTTACGCGTTTGTAAACGCAAAAATAAAATTATTTTAATTCGTTGTTTATTACAAATGCTCAACTAGTATTACATAATATAAAATAATATATAATGTAAGAATATGAAGCCTAGCTTAACCTATCAAGATATAATATTTGTTTTATTTTTGTTACTGTGTCATCAATGTTTACTTGTCATCAGTGTACCAAAAAAAGTTAATTACTAAAAAAATAAATAATTAAGTACATTACCGTATTTTTATATGAATATTTAAGAAAATTTGCTTAATTAATTGATTGAGTCATTTCAGTGGCTTTTATCGTCATTTCGGTGGCACAAATTTTAAAAAATAAAATTTCTCCGAAAGTACTGTGTTCTAAAGGGTGCCTCAAAAATGATTAGATTCACAGCATCCTAGTCTATAATCTAGCGTATTTGGTTCGGGTGAAATGTGAAAAAAAAAAGTTGCCACCGCAATGACGTAAAAAACTCCGCTCTGAAAATTTACCCAGTTAGAGAGAAGTGAAGGCGAGTGCCGGTGCAATGTAGAATGTGCGCTAGGTAAACCTGCACACTGGGTCACAAGCCCCAGGCACTACTCTGGTTCTCCTCGTTGTGATGTGTGTTGATAAATTTACTCGGCATTCGTATGTGAGATAATGATTCGGCCAAATCCTTGACGTTATCCGCGACATCAGAAGTGGGATGTGTTGAAATAATTTTGGAGTCTATCCTTTTTTTAATTAATGAGGGTAGTGCAAAAATTCTTATTGCATTGGATGTACCGCGTGGCCGATTGGGGTCTACGGGGGAGAAAATTTCATTATTTTTGGGCTACGATGCACCGTTTTAGAGATATTTAAGTTTTTATCTCGTGGTCCAGAAAAATTGAAAAATGTGTAGAGTAGAATGAAAAAGAAAATGAAAAAGCTTTTTATTTGAATGAATTTAGCTAAGTGCTTTTGGAACGTCAAAAGCCTCTCACGATTGGTCGTTCGTACGGTTTTTTTTTACGATTCGTACCCAGCATGCCCAGTTGCCCACTTTGGACGAGTACGGTCGCGCCGCCCGCCGCCGTCTGTTGCATTGGATAGCTTTGGTGAGTGTTTAAATCATGATTTTAAGTTTAGAGCTGCTTATTTAAAAGAAAGTGTTGTGTATTGTTGAGCGTAGTGAATTATTTGTTTCGAATTTAATCTAATTAGATTGAGGGTAAACGAAATTATTGTTGTTCAATAGAATCGTAACTGTTAATTTTAACTGCATTGGTTTGTAATTCAAATTACTCAATTGTGGATAGATTTTATGTCTACCCGACATAAAGAAATTAATAATTGGACGTCTGAAATTCTATTCTAGGCTTAGGCGTGATGTTGCCTATTTGCGCAATATAATTTGTTAGGCAGTTTAATTTGAAATAACTAGTTTTGTGCCACTGTAACTGCGGTTTATTTTATCTTGGTGAGAAATAGGGTTGACCGTGTTCGTGCTATGCTGGATTGTATTGTTCCCTTGGAATTAAGTGCTTACTTAGAAGTACCGCTGGATGTGCCGATGACGGCAAAAGTAAGTAAATTTAAACAAAATGGAAATTTATGTGTGTTAATAACTCCAATGTAGATCAAGAGGCTATGGCCTGTGAATAACATCTTTTGTGCTGTGACGGTTAAGCATACCATTTTTTTAATTATTAAGAGTGTATGATCCTTTTAAATTACTATGTGTCACTTGTTTTATTTGCATTGCTTTATGGAGTAACCGAATGGAGGCTACTCGTGATGAAGCCGGATGGAGGCTTGTAACCGGATGGAGGTTACGTGTAGTTATGATAACCGGATGGAGGTTATCGGTATGGCGACCGGATGGAGGTTGCGATACGAGACCGGATAGAGGTCGTGGTGTGACTTATGTTGTATTGTATGGTAACTGGATGGAAGTTGCCATACGTGACCAATATTTATTTTATAAAAAAATTTAAACTTTATGTTTTCACTGATGTTATACATATACACTAAAGGTATACGTAATTTGCATTGCTTTTGAAACTTTATTTAAACAGCTTTCGACTGAAATTTACAATGTATGGAGAAATTCACAGAACCGTATATTTCGATACCTCATATAAGCTTATCAATTCATTTCACAACTCTTTATGAGACCCATATAATAACTTGCATTTAAGTATTTTCGACGTAAATTGAAAATATAGAATAAAAGTAGAGTATTAAAGTAATCCAGTATTAATCATTAAGCTCATAACTTTGTAGAAAGCTTAAGGGATCTAACTTAAATAATAAAATATGGTTAATTGGATAACAAAAAATAAAACACTTCCCCATCTCAAGATTGGATCATCATTAGCGAAGCAATGAAACGAATTAAGCTGTTTTTACAAACCAACACAACTTAACTAGTCAGATAACGAAGTCGGGTCACGTCGTAGCGCTGTTATAGCAACAAAAGTACCAACTAGTTCCCGATTGCAAAACTGAGTCGAACTGGCGTTAATTTGGAAAACCAAATGAAAGGCATTGCTTCGGTTTTGGGTGTAGATACATCTGATCCCTTTGGGAGCTGTGTTGTTAATTATTGGGCAAAAGCTGGGACGGGTTAATCGAAATTGCAGTGCAAACATATCAGTTAACCCACTGTACCCGCAACTCCAAATATTCTCTAAATAGGTTAGGTGCTGTTAATACCACTGCTCACAAATACCTTTTGGTGCTTACCTGACCTTTTCTGTGAGTGCTGTGTACCTCGCTAGCTATTATATTATAATTTTATAACAGTCCTGGGTTAGATTACGAAAACTGTCACCCTTTGTATTTTATGCTGTTGAAGGAGACTACATGAATCTAATTAAAATCTACCATCAAGTAGCCACAGAGAGTCAAGTAGCCACCTAGAAATTTTAAGCCAAATTCTGTCGAATCAAAGTGACCAAATAACTTTTAACTGTAACAAGATGTTGATTTTTATAATAATAATAATAATGATTTATTTCAGACAACAAAGGGTCCAGATAAATGTTAGTAAATGTCTTAATCTAAATTAGTAGATTTTTGAAGTTTGAAGAAGACATTTGAAGTTTTGCAATTCAAATGCTTATGCGCGCCATAATGGTTGCAATACCTAACTAGGAATGCCAAAATGAAATATACTTGTCGAAGAATCTGAATACAAGCAACTACTAGTTTTAGTTTTAAGAGTTACGATTGTAACGGTTGATTTTTTGAGGACGTGTGATGATGCAGGATGGCCGTGACGGCGCTATGACATTATTAGGTTCAATTGTAATTGAATTTGTTATTTTCATTAGAAGTAGTCCACGAGGGATTGCGAGTGACGTCAGCGCCGCACGAGCTATCGTACGATGCGACGTAATAGTGGTGGGGCGCGCCTTTGTTGCAGCGGTGCGCGCTCGACAGAGCTCAGTCTAGTTCGAGGCGTCGCTGAGTGCGGACGTGTCTATGGTTGTATTAGGAATGCTTGTGGAAGCTATGTCCGACGGTTGTGTGATAATAGTTAGAGAGAAGTGAAGGCGAGTGCCGGTGCAATGTAGAATGTGCGCTAGGTAAACCTGCACACTGGGTCACAAGCCCCAGGCACTACTCTAGTTTTCTTCTTTGTGATTTGTGTTGATAAATTTACTCGGCATTCGTATGTGAGATAATGATTCGGCTAAATCCTGACGTTATCCACGACATCAGAAGTGGGATGTGTTGAAATAATTTTGGAGTCTATCCTTTTTTTAATTAATGAGGGTAGTGCAAAAATTCTTATTGCATTGTATGTACCGCGTGGCCGATTGGGGTCTACGGGGGAGAAAATTTCATTATTTTTGGGCTACGATGCACAGTTTTAGAGATATTTAAGTTTTTATCTCGTGGTCCAGAAAAATTTAAAAATGTGTAGAGTAGAATGAAAAAGAAAATGAAAAAGCTTTTTATTTGAATGAATTTAGCTAAGTGCTTTTGGAACGTCAAAAGCCTCTCACGATTGGTCGTTCGTACCGTTTTTTTTACGATTCGTACCCAGCATGCCCAGTTGCCCACTTTGGACGAGTACGGTCGCGCCGCCCGCCGCCGTCTGTTGCATTGGATAGCTTTGGTGAGTGTTTAAATCATGATTTTAAGTTTAGAGCTGCTTATTTAAAAGAAAGTGTTGTGTAGTGTTGAGCGTAGTGAATTATTTGTTTCGAATTTAATCTAATTAGATTGAGGGTAAACGAAATTATTGTTGTTCAATAGAATCGTAACTGTTAATTTTAACTGCATTGGTTTGTAATTCAAATTACTCAATTGTGGATAGATTTTATGTCTACCCGACATAAAGAAATTAATAATTGGACGTCTGAAATTCTATTCTAGGCTTAGGCGTGATGTTGCCTATTTGCGCAATATAATCTGTTAGGCAGTTTAATGTGAAATAACTAGTTTTGTGCCACTGTAACTGCGGCTTATTTTATCTTGGTGAGAAATAGGGTTGACCGTGTTCGTGCTATGCTGGATTGTATTGTTCCTTTGGAATTAAGTGCTTACTTAGAAGTACCGCTGGATGTGCCGATGATGGCAAAAGTAAGTAAATTTAAACAAAATGGAAATTTATGTGTGTTAATAACTCCAATGTAGATCAAGAGGCTATGGCCTGTGAATAACATCTTTTGTGCTGTGACGGTTAAACATACCATTTTTTTAATTATTAAGAGTGTATGATCCTTTGAATTACTATGTGTCACTTGTTTTATTTGCATTGCTTTACGGAGTAACCGAATGGAGGCTACTCGTGATGAAGCCGGATGGAGGCTTGTAACCGGATGGAGGTTACGTGTAGTTATGATAACCGGATGGAGGTTATCGGTATGGTAACTGGATGGAAGTTGCCATACGTGACCGGATGGAGGTCGTTGTGTGGTATGGTAACTGGATGGAAGTTGCCATACGTGACTGGTTGGAGGTCGCTGTCGGAAAGCTCTGCAAGTTACTAAATAGATTCATTGATGATATGAAGGAAATGGAATGTTTAACAGCCACATTATAGTTCACCTTATTTAAAAATTGTTTAAGTAGTTGTTAACTGAGACTGTATTCATTACTCTTTGTGGTCAGGAATGACCGAGACGTACGTTGTTACTGTTCGAGAAATTTTCACTTGTTTCAGACCCTTCACACGAGGGCGTGTGAAGTGCAGGATGGCCGTGTCGAAGAATCTGAATACAAGCAACGCCATCTAGTTTTAGTTTTAAGAGTTACGATTGTAACGGTTGATTTTTTGAGGACGTGTGATGATGCAGGATGGCCGTGACGGCGCTATGACATTATTAGGTTCAATTGTAATTGAATTTGTTATTTTCATTAGAAGTAGTCCACGAGGGATTGCGAGTGACGTCAGCGCCGCACGAGCTATCGTACGATGCGACGTAATAGTGGTGGGGCGCGCCTTTGTTGCAGCGGTGCGCGCTCGACAGAGCTCAGTCTAGTTCGAGGCGTCGCTGAGTGCGGACGTGTCTATGGTTGTATTAGGAATGCTTGTGGAAGCTATGTCCGACGGTTGTGTGATAATAGTTAGAGAGAAGTGAAGGCGAGTGCCGGTGCAATGTAGAATGTGCGCTAGGTAAACCTGCACACTGGGTCACAAGCCCCAGGCACTACTCTAGTTTTCTTCTTTGTGATTTGTGTTGATAAATTTACTCGGCATTCGTATGTGAGATAATGATTCGGCTAAATCCTGACGTTATCCACGACATACTTGTTCGATATTGATGATTAAATTAAAACGATATTGATTCAAGCTATTTATTTATAACAATTCTATTGTACAGACCAATGCACTGTCTGCAGCATTTGCACAGACCAATGTGTCCACAGACATCACATTATTCTTCCATAGATTATATCATATGTTGCCAGATAAACACTATATAGAACATCCCCCCTTTATATGATAAGAATAAAAATTTTTTTTTTTTTTTTTTTTTTTTTTTTTTTACATTTTACAATCATATTAGTAAATGCAATAGTCCTTCAACTGTTGCGGTAACTTTACAACTCTACCAGTAGGGTATTATTGGGCATTCTGGCACACTTTTTTAGCACTCCATTGATCTCACTATCGTTCGATCAATTTCGTAAAAAAGTGTGCCAGGATGCCCAATAACAGTAGTGAAAATCACGAAGTGGTCTTAAGTTTTGCAGTTTTGCATCACATTGTTCTGTGTAGGTGATTTACTAAAAGGCTGATTTAAAATGCGAAGTGAATTAGACACTCCAATATTAAATTGAAAGCGTTTTTTGATTTAGCTGCTAAACCCCCCTTCATGATTATTGGCTGTTGGATAATTATCCTCTCTATAACTGCCGTGGTATGAATATAAAACCAGATATTTATAAATACATTCATTCTCTCTACCTACATCGATCTGTATGGATACTACCTACGATGAAATTTATTAAACAACCACTATCTTTGCAATTTCAAAAAATTTGCCCAGATGAGGTAGTATCTGTTCATCGACATGGAAAATTGCTACCTAATATGATTAGATGTCTTGTTTGTGGGCCGTCAAACTGTGGGAAAACAAACTTACTTATTGGCCTTCTACTACATGAAAATGGACTGCGGTTTAAAAATGTGTATTTATACTCTAAGACGCTATATCAATCCAAATATGTATACCTAGAAAAGGTTTTGAATTTAGTGCCAGAGGTATCATTCGCAAAATATCGAGATAATGACTTGATCGTGAGTCCACACGAGGCTAAACCACATTCAGTAATAATTTTCGATGATGTAGCATGTGAAAATCAATCCAACATGCGAGATTATTTTGCAATGGGTAGGCATAAATTTATTGACTGTTTTTACTTAAATCAAACTTACACTAAAGTTCCTAAACAGTTGGTAAGAGATAACGCCAACCTAATAATATTATTCAAACAAGACGATATCAACTTACGTCATGTATACGATGAACATGTTAGTACTGATATGTCGTGGCCAGAGTTTAAAGAATTGTCTTCGAAAATTTGGAAGATTCCGTATAATTATTTAGTAATTAATAAGGATTGTCCGAAAAATAAAGGTGGATACAGGATGAATTTTGATACTTTTGTTAAATTTGATTAATAAATAAAATGAGATTCATACCAGTTCAGATTCATTTCGCCTAAAAAACTATTAGACATAACACGTGAACTTCTACAGTTTATTAAATGGAACAGAAAATAAAAAATCAAGTGGTTGAAGCTTCAGAAGCTGTCAAAAAGAAAGTCAAAGAAATGCGTTTAATGGAAAGTGAAAATGAAAAAATGTTAGATACAGTTTTTAAACCCGTTACGACTTCACTCAATCAAATTATACAACATAAAAAACATTTACAGACATCAAAGCATTCTATGAATGATTCAGTGAGAGATTCCTTTCTCATGAAAGATGAGAATCTTTCTCTAGACTCCGAGGACTTTGAGAAAACCTTTAAGAATAAAAATAGCATTTGCAGTTCTCAAGATTCTGATGAAATGGATCAAAACTTAGATGGAAATGCTATTGACGAGTCTGATCCTAACAACACAAGTAATCTTTCGTTCAGAACAATAGACTCAATACCTAGTTTAGATGGAACTTCTTGGTCAATGTCTTCTGAAATATTTAGGGATGTTCCATTTGGTGTTAGAAGAGAACGAGGTAAATTAATGATGGGTACATCTCGTGTAGAAATGAATGATAAAAAAATATCAATAGCAGGTCATGAGTACAGAAAAACTCCTGGTTTGTGTGAGCTTTTATTTAAGAAAGTACCCAATTTAGAGCTGATAACGGAAAGCGATGGACAAGTGTATAAAGCAATACTGATAGAAACTAACGCTCACCGTCGAGATTATGATCCAAAGAAGCCAATCAAATCTAATAAAGGCAGAAAATATTTAAATATTATAAGACCACTATTTAAGTTACGTAAACCTTCAACATCTTCTGTTTCATCGAGTGTAAGTAATGTTAACTATGTTAGTGAGGGTGAAGGACTACGTGTGAAGAAAAATTATAGAAAAGATACTGATTATATTTACTGGGATGATCCTAACGAGCTTGTGGAGAGACTGAAATTACTAATTGCCTCTAAACATGCTGGAAATACTGGGCTAGATAATGAAATTATATCCATAATTGAGGAATTACGTGAAAGTGGTATTATAAATTAGATATTATAATTTTATTTTTCTATTATCACTCCACCATTTGCTCGGACTACTTCTCTGGACGAAAATGAATATTGATAAATTCGGACATTCTGTTCATAAAAGATTACGTTTCTCGGAAATATTAGATTTAACAGATAACTCTTTAGTAAAATCAGAAAGTGGTCATTATGATGCTAAGTCATCGCGATTAACTGGAATCAAAGAACCATTGGTACCTGATGATGCGGTAAACAAAAAGTATGTAGATGAAAAAGTTTTTGGTTTATGTACAAAAAAAGAAATTTCCATTTTTATGGTAACAATAAAAGAGGAAATCGCATCAAGCTTAAAGCAGTTAGAGAAAACATTTTGTACAAAAGACTACGTCGAAAAGTTAATTGCTAAGCGAAATAATGATCAAGCAGCAAGTAGTAAACGAAATCCATAGATCAGCACGTAAAAATTTCGACAGAAGATCTGTTATTTTAAAAGGAATAGATGATTTATGGCAAGCTGATTTAATTGATTTCCAGACCATAAAGAAGTATAATAAAGGTTTTGCTTATATTTTAGTCGTCATTGATTGTTTCACTAAATACGCTTGGGCAATTCCTTTAAAAACAAAGACAAAAAGAGCTGTCGTTGACGCGTTTTCGGCTATTTTGACGCAAAGTGGTCGTTGCCCTCGTAACTTACAAACTGACATGGGAACAGAATTTTACAACGATTCCTTTAAATCACTTGTGCAGTCACTGAAAATAAATCACTATTCATCATATTCAACTAAAAAGGCTTCAATTGTTGAAAGACTAATTCGAACATTAAAGAATAAAATTCATATGCTTTTTAGCTATAAAGGTAGTTATAAATGGATAGGGAAAACTTTGATCGACGTTTTGAATACCTACAATAATAATGTACACCGGATTACTAAATTTAAACCAGCGGATGTGAATTCTGAAAACGAAATAATTGTTAGGAATAATATCAAAAACAGTCAAACCAGACCAAATAAAAAGCAAAAGATTAATTTTAAAATAGGTGACTGTGTACGCATAAGTAAATATAAAAGTAGTTTTGATAAAGGGTATACCCCCAACTGGTCTACAGAGATATTTATAATTAAAAAGGTTAATAAAACTACTCCAGTTACATTTCACATTCAAGATCAGAGAAAGCAACAAATATTAGGCTCTTTTTATCAAGAGGAATTGCAGAAAACGAAATATCCTAATGTTTATTTAATTGAAAGGGTAATAAAAAAAATGGGACGCAAACTCCTTGTCAAGTGGTTGGGTCTTTCAGATACCGAAAATAGTTGGATTAATAGCAATTCAGTTGTACAATAATATAAGTGCAGCTTTATACATATCATTATCATTATATAAAAAGAAATGCTAGGAGGAGGACTTATAAACAATTTGATTAATAACTTACCTGTAGAACTTCACTTACCGGGATACAACTATTGTGGACCAGGAACAAAATTAAAAAAAAGATTGGCAAGAGGCGATAAAGGAATTAATCAGTTGGACGAAGCTTGTAAGCACCACGACATTGCATATACAAATTATACGGATTTACCTAACCGACACAAAGCAGACCTGCAACTGTTGGACATGGCTAAAAAACGCTTGCATTCAAAAGATGTGGGAAAAGGAGAAAAATTAGCTTCGTGGTTGGTTAGCAAAGTTATGAAAGCTAAAGTAAAAACAGGCTCTGGAGTTAAAAAGTTTAAATCAATGGTTTCGAAAATAAATTCAAAAATAAACAAAATGAAACCAAAAAGTCATACATCGTTAATCAATTATGCTTATAAAGCTGCTAAAAAAGTTATTCCAAAATGTGGAAATTTCCGACTTCCACGTGTCATACCGATTCCCAAAACTGGTGGGATATTACCTTTGATACCTATTTTCGCGGGTTTGTCTGCTCTTGGTGCTTTAGCTGGAGGTGCAGCTGGCGTAGCTAAAACAGTAAATGAGTATAAATCAGCTCAAAAGAACTTGAATGAGCTGGAGCGTCACAACAAAACAATGGAAGCAATTGCTATAGGAAAAGGTCTTTACATCAAACCGTATAAAAAAGGCAGCGGTCTATTTATAAACATTAAAAAAAACTAGTCCGTAGGCTACCCCGACGTGCTCTAACAAATATTGATATCATTAACCATTCTCATGATATACCATATTTCCGAGGAGTCTATATGAGAGATATGATGCCTCATAAAGCAAAACCGATCGAGTGTGGTATTGTTAACTTAGATAGTTATATGAACAATGGTAGTCATTGGGTAGCCTATGTAAAACTTAATAACTACTGTGAATATTTTGATAGTTTCGGTGATTTGAAGCCTCCTAAAGAAATAGTGGAGTATTTAGGTTCGAATAATATTTATTATAATTATGCTCGGTATCAGAATTTTAACAGTGTTAATTGTGGTCATTTGTGTATATTTTTTTTAAGGAATTTTTGGAATAAATATAGTATATAAACATTCATCCCTTGTTTCATTTCGTCATTTCCACGATGTCTTTTACTTTATCCATAACTGGTAAAAGTTCAATATTAACCACAAATTATTTACCAACTTTGGAACTGGATGGTGATTATGAGTGTTCTTTATTACATTTCTCCACCTTCAATTCTATACCAAATATTACAAAAAATAACAACAAATTTTATTATGGTAATGGTGAGGTTGTAGAAATTCCTGAAGGAACTTACGAGCTTCACGATATATATGACTTTATTAAGGCTAATATAAAAGGTTGTATGTTCAAATTATTTTGTAATAACAACACTCTTAAAACCACAATATACTGCACAAAGGATATTCATTTTGAAATGCAAAATTCTCTTGGAGATTTATTGGGCTATGGTAAAGTTCTTCTGAAAAGTAATAAATTACATGAGTCTCCCTTTCCTGTAAACATTTTATCAACAACAGTGGTACGCATCGAATGTGATATTGTTAGCGGTTCATATATCAACGGAAAATCAAGTCACATAATACATGAATTTGTTCCAAATGTGCCACCAGGTTATAGAATAATAGAAATACCAAAGAACACAATATACTTTCCAGTCAATAGACACTCTATTAATAGTATTAACATAAGGATTTTGGATAGCCTCAATAACCTTATCGATCTTCGTGGTGAAGAAGTACAATTGTATTTGCATATAAGAAAATATGATCGATTACAATAAAAACAGTATTCCACACATTCAAAAGATTAGTGGTTATCGTGCGATCCGAAAGAGAACACTTGCTTGTGGTAAAAGACAGAAATTATCTGAAGAGAATAAACAATTTTTGAAATTGATTGGGCTGTTGAAATGAATATCTTAAATATTACGAATACCCCTGTTTATGACAACTCGATAGAATGTATTGAAACTCATTCATACAAGCCTTACATAACAAGCTTCAACAGAAACGATGAAATAAGAATTCCAATAAACCAACAAGACTTATACATACTTCCAAGTGCAAGCACTTTGTATTTGGAAGGGATCGTCAATGTTTTCAAAAATGATAACAAGGATAGAGCGCCGTCATTTCATTTTACCAATAACTCACTTATGTATCTGTTCCAAGATATACGCTATGAATTGAACGGTGTTGAAATAGATAAAGTAAAGAATGCGGGCATTACTACTACTATGAAATCTTTATTATCTATGAATGACATCGAATCGAAGATATCTCAAGCATGGGGATGGGATATACAAGGCGTTAAAAATGATATTGGCGGTCATTTTTCTGCATCAATTCCACTTAGTCACATACTTGGATTTGCTGAAGACTATAAAAAAGTAATAGTAAATTGCAAACATGAGCTTGTTTTATTGCGAAGTAATACAGACCTTAACGCTTTAAAACTTAACACCGGTGAAACTGTGCGAAGTATTGAAATACATAAAATAATTTGGCGCATGCCTCATATTAAAGTATCAGACAGAGAAAAGGTTAAGTTACTTAAACTTCTTGAAAAAGATAGACCTATACAATTAGCGTTCAGAAATTGGGATATCTATGAATACCCATTACTTCCGAAGACTACGAAACATACTTGGTCTATAAAAACTTCAACACAAATTGAGAAGCCTCGATATGTGATTCTTGGACTACAAACTAACAGAAAAAATGACGTGTCTAAGGATATGTCCAGATTTGACCATTGCAACTTGCGTGACGTTAAAGTTTATTTAAATTCTACCTATTATCCGTACGAAAGCTATAATACAGATTTCGCAAAGCATTCTTTTGCTTTAATATACGAGCAGTTCGTAAATTTTCAACAGTCTTACTATGGTCGTAGATCTAGTTGTTTGTTAAGTGCTCAAGAATATAAAGACATTGCGCCATTATTCGTAATAGATTGTTCGAGACAAAACGATAACATAAAAACTGGACCCGTAATTAATATTCGCCTGGAGCTGGAGAGTCATAAAGAAATACCAGATCAGACGTCAGCATACTGTTTAATATTGAACGATTGTATCGTAGAATACAAACCTTTGAGTAATATTGTTCGCAAAATATCATGAGTTCAACTATTTTTGTTGACGTTCAAGGTTTTAAAGACTACCGTGGTAATTTCATAATAAAGGAGCTAGCGTTATCTACGAAGGAATTTACTCAAGTCTTTTTGATAAAGCCCCCATATCCGTATTCAAAGTTAACACCAGAAGAAAAAAGAAGAGTTAGGTGGATTGAAAGAAATAGAAATATTTATTGGAGCGAAGGAAATATTGACTACAGGGAATTCAAAAGATTAATTATTCCGATTTTACAAAATAAAACTATAGTAATGAAGGGGGTAGAAAAGCAGAAATGGATAAAAGACTTGTGTGATAACTGTATCTTGATAGACATCGAAGCTAAAGGCAGTCCTAATTTTGCAACGTTGTATGAAAATTATTGTAAATGTGCTTCTAGTTTTAATTGTTTAAACCATAATAATGTCTGTGCTCTCAGAAATGTTATATGTATTAAAAAGTGGTGCATTGAAAATAATATGTCAATTACAGATTTTTAAATAAATAAAGTATATTAAGTAAGTCTTTTATTTCTAACGATACCTCATAATGTGGGATAAAATCAAACAACAGTTTGCCTCAAAGTGTAGTATAATGAAATAAGAATAGGACACAGATATTTACAATTATCAAATGAGAATAAAGAATATTAAACATTTAAGACAAACTATTTACATCAGTACGCTCTTTTATTTACAATGTATCTCCGAAGGATTATATGTAACTAGAGAAGTTACACACAATTCCTACGCGAGAAATTTAATTTATGAAATTATAGATTATGATTATAGCCTTAGAAATTATAGCTATAACCACACAATGATTTGGAGATCTTATTAATCAAACCCTCCGTTTGGTCTAGTATAGGGTCCATATTCTCAGTGACCACGTATTGTGCAGACACCATTGAGTCCTCTAACATTTCATTAGATCTCTCCATATCTATTATTTCAATTTTGATTAAGCGCCGTCCTCGCGTAGGCGCACTCTTTACTATAAACGAGTGGCAATCTCTCAGGAAGGAGCTTCTTTTTTGTTTCCTCCTCCGAGTGATCCTCTTCATCGCCTTTAAAACTTTGCGTTGCAAAGGCGAATCAGGTCTGTCTTCACTCGAAGGCCTCCTCACGAACTCCTCCGTGAACCCTTCCAGAGGATCTTGAGCGTCTTGCCACATCGCTCGCTGTTCATTCGCAACAGAATTGTCATCGGGAATATAGGTGATTTGCGAAGAAGTGTTCTGAAATTAATTAGAATTATCGTGAGATACATTACTTATTACTTACAAACCCCCCATCTTCACTGTGGTAGGTAGACATATTTATTACTCACCATGATAACTGACGTTCACTTAGTTTCGTGTTTTCACAAGAATTAATTGTTGATGCAAATAAGCGATTATATATATACCAGTCATATTTTGCTGTAGGTGTGTGTATGTGTTTGCGTTTGTATTGACCTACATCTGTAATTTTGTCTGACATAGCAGAAAGACGAGTTAAATTACTAGGACTTCGGACTCATCAATAACATGTCGCGACTTGCTATTTTTGCATTACTCACAGTTCTAGGCATCACATTTCTTTTTGTCTGACATAGCAGAAAGACGAGTTAAATTACTAGGACTTCGGACTCATCAATAACATGTCGCGACTTGCTATTTTTGCATTACTCACAGTTCTAGGCATCACATTTCTTTTTGTCTGACATAGCAGAAAGACGAGTTAAATTACTAGGACTTCGGACTCATCAATAACATGTCGCGACTTGCTATTTTTGCATTACTCACAGTTCTAGGCATCACATTTCTTTTTGTCTGACATAGCAGAAAGACGAGTTAAATTACTAGGACTTCGGACTCATCAATAACATGTCGCGACTTGCTATTTTTGCATTACTCACAGTTCTAGGCATCACATTTCTGTTTATACAATTACAATTTGATGAGTGAGTTTACAATTTTATTAGGTTCAATGATAACTATAGAACAGTTAGGAAGATGTATTTAAAATAAAAATGCAGTTGTTAATGTATAAACGTTTATATTTATGTAATATTAAAATAATTCTGGGTACCGTTATTACATTCTAATCTTATTAAACTTATCTTAAATACAAATTACAAATTGACATTTGCGTAGAAAACATTACAATACAAAACATTACCTAAATTGAGAAATATGGAAACACAAACACTACAAAAACTATAGTACAATAGGTGGTCTTATTTCTAACACATTACATTATTTACTTATAACTCTATGTCTATTTTAATCCAGAAATCCGAAAAACGTAGATAAATGTCAACTTACTGGGTTTTCAGTAATAAAAACATTCATAACTTACAAGTGAAAATTGTGAGGTTTACAGTGAAAACAACATTCATAACTTCTAAGAAAATATAAATGGATGAATACTAAGATAAAGTATCCCTGTGACCCCATGATAAAGTTGAAATTTTATTTTTTAGTATGATACGTTTGTCGTCATTACCTGACAGGGCAATTTTGTTCTGTTCCTGTGTAAATATATCGTGTTTAAGGGACTTAAAAATTATATTCTTCTTTCGTAGAAAAGCATTTGTTTTTAATATGTTAGAGTAATCTTTAAAGTAAACTTTTTTTATTACTTGTTTCTGTATGCCTTTTGCTTTCTTTAATTCATCTTGCAGTGTTTTAATACAATATAATTTCGACCTTAAACCTACAAACTCTGAAATTAAATTTCCACCTAGTTCACCTTTAAACAAACCTGGTACTTTTTTGTTCTGATCTGGAATACCGTAAGAGTTATTTTCAGGATAATTACTAGTATCAAAATACTGAAGAAAATGTGATTTTAAATCTTTGTAAAAATCTTTGCTTTCTATAGAATAAAGAAAACTGTCTGTATCTGTATAGCAAAGCTTTATCTTTTCAGCATAAAAAGGTTTCATTACCGAGTAATGAAAATCAAACATATGGCTTTTCGATGTTTCCAAAACAGAAAAGCCTATGTATATAGGTTTGTCCAAAATAATTGATTCCGGTTTCATTTGAACTGCTACAAAATTTTCTGTAAAAACAGTAGCACTATGAAAGTTTGGTCAAGCTATCAGTTGCTCAGCTGATAAACTTTTCTTCGTTTTGTTTTCCTCATCACTCCACTTATTGACCAATTTTACAGTGACTCTCTTCTCAGTGTCCTCCAAGGTTTTTCCAAATATACTATTGTTTAGTAATTTGAAAAAATCTTGTTCAAAGGTAGAACTCGCTTGTTTTCGTAACTCTGTGTTCATGTCAATGTATTGCTTTAAATAAGGACTCTGATTGAATTGAATTACTCTATGTATTTTTTTTAACAATAACCCATGTTTCAAACATGTTTTTAGATGAACAAAATGGATAACATAAAAATATTTTTCGTATAAATTTGGAATTAATTTTGAAGTTTTTGAACCTGGCGGAGTAAATTTTTGAGCACAGAATGGAAAATCGTTATGATCATCATGCAAATACTCAGGATATTCCAAGTCAACTTCTAGTATATATCCAATGTCCCCGTCAGTTGGTACATTTCGAAAGTCAATTCTATCAATTTCTTGTTTATTCAATAATTTAAAATTTGAATGGGGCAAAGAGGCACACATCGCATAACCATACAGGTTATTACAATCAATGTAAACTAAGAAATTGTCTTTCTCTATTGGATTATAAGTTTGTAAATACTTATTATTGGCCTTTGAATATCTTGTAGAACATAAACATATACCACCACGTATACCTTTTTGAATCATTCTTAATATTTCCAAATTACTTATTAATTCTAATTTCACGTTTGTTTTTAAAAGCATAGCATCGAAACTTAGGCTAGGGGCTGTTACATAAAAGGCTGGATCTAATTTATAATTTGTCTTACATGTTTCTCGAAAACTTTCGAAGACATCCGCTAATAAGAGTACGTCCGACTTTAGATATAAATCAGTGTATTCTCCTAGATTTAATAATTTAAAAGATTTCCAAACTCTTTTTGCATGTTCATAATCTGTTTCGGATATATTACTATTAAATAATTTGTTGAAAAAACAGTCGTGTGGTGGTAGTTCTTGGTCTTCAAACGAACTCCAACTAGTCATATAATCGTAAGGATATACACCTTTACGTCGTAACAAGTCAAAATGCTTCTGAGATGGGAAAAATCGATGGAGGTGTTTGAAATCACTATCATTCAAGCTAGCAACCAGTTTCTCTAAGCTTGTCCCCAAAAATTTAAAAGAATCAACAAAACGAACAGGTACGATATCCTTGTCATTAATTTGAAAAAGTTTAGTAAACGATATATAATTTTCTTTAGTCTTTGCTATCACTTGTATTCTACCTGGTAACTCACCTAATTGTCGTATAAAAAGATGACTATCATAACCTGCCAAATTATGAAAGAATATAGGAATAAATTTTGGCAAACGGAACTTGATATTGCAATATGAATGAGCTGCACCGCGGTAACGTCCTGTAAGATGACAGTGATCTCTGACTTTATCGTCAAATAATATTTGATCGCAAAGAAAACATTTTGATGAGTTAGTAAAATGAACTTTGTCTTGATCTGTTAAAGACTTTGGTAGTGGCGACTGTAAAATATTATAAATAATAACTACATCCGCTAATAAATGTTCTAAGAACTTTTCTACACAGGAGGGACCGCGATAAGAAACGTACTTGTTGCGTGAGCTATCATAGGAACATACAATGTAGTATCCAAATGCAGCAGGCACATGTTTTTGCAACGACGATGTGCAGTCTCCATAGTTTGACTCAGATGGTATTAACAATGATTCGAAATCTGCGTAAATAACAAAAGGTATATTTTGCATTCGTTCGAAATGTTCAAATTGTAGTAGATTTCCCTTTTTTGGTAAAATTGTTGCTACACCACTACAAAGATGAGATTCTAATTTATCATTGTCATCAAAAAATAGCATACAATCTTCGCACAAATATATTTTAGAATGGTGTTTAGTCAATTGTTTGCGAAGTAATTTAGATAAATCTTTGATTAGACAGTAATGAGTACGTTTTCCATTCTCAAGAAAAAGCATGTTAACGTGGTGTTTTTTTCGAAATTCACTTTTGTATAGTGGTCCGACAACTTGACTGTTATTTTTGAGACCATAAATGTTAACACTAATACGAGGATTATTTTTTTCAAAAATTTTAATATCTGAAAACCCCACCGGAAACGAAATATCTCTAACATTGAGTACACTTTCAAAATGTGGATAGGCTGAAGTTCGCTGCGCATTATTTTTTACAGGAAAAAGTGAAGCCACGACACACCATAAAAAACAATAATCGTCAAAATTTTGAATATTGACGCATGCTTTTTTGTGTTTTATTGTCTTAGGTAAATCTATATAACTTGAGGCTCTCATAGGGTTGTATTTATTTATGTTTACTTCCAGGTATAGACTTTTCAAATAAGCCCAACCGCTATCTCTTTCTTCAAATTCTTCGACTTTTTTACACAACAAACTAGTTATATTTGAAAATAAATCAAGAAAGTCATAATTTTGGTGCAAAATAATGTTTTCGGTGGCAAAAGATTTAACGGCAACTGACTCATTTTTATGCAAAAAAAATTGACAAAACAACTCGAAATTCACTTTCAGATTAGTATGACTTTGAATTCGTGATGATAGTAACAGACTTACTCGTCCGCGCAAATGAGACAAAAATTCAACGGGTGTGTACACACGAACCGGTTGTTCAGGTACCTCGCTATTGCGAGCAACACCATCGCATCGAATTCGATATGACGCTATACGACTGCGGAAAGCGCTATGAACTTTTTCAATGCCTTCACTTTCAACAACCGAACTATTGTCTTTGTGTAAAATACTTTTTAAGTGAGCAGAGAAAGCCCTATTTTTAATGGATATGTTACACACTGAACAGAATATAGTCTTCGACATAATGAATTTGTTTTCACTGTGTTAGCCGATGAAGTGACTAATGTAGGTAAATACACCGTATATAAACTAATGGTAAACTAAGAAGTTAAGTATATGAAAAAAAGTAAAACGAATATTAATTGACCAAAATATAATTTACTGTGGAAGGAACATTAACTAGTTAGGTACCCAGCTTAATATAATCAATTACTTACATTTTCTTTTTGTGATTATAAAATGTTCCCTCCTCAGTAAATTTTGTTTTAGCAATTTTAACGAATTGCTTCAATGCAAGGAATTCCTCAGACTCCGAGTCACCCTGCAATCGTAACCAAACGATTGCCTTGTCGCACTTCTCCAAACCAGCAAGGTCGCGTACCTCTTCCGTGCTGTAGAGTCGTAACTCCGCCACCAACCCACCGTTGAGCTGCGCCGTGCGACGAGTCACGCCGCCAGGTACTCGACGCGTCAAGACGCTCTCGACTTTACTTGGGTTGCGGACTGGAACCTCTTCGTCCGACTCTGTGTCGAACAACCACTCGGAAGCTTCGGTCGAAGAGGAGGATGCCACCTGTTGCTTGGAAGGCACCGACTTCGTCTTACTTTTCTTCTTGGAGCTAGAGGAATTGAAAACATAATTTATAATTATTGTAGTTTAACATCTACATTTCGTAGACGTAAAATAGCGAACTAATAAGTAATAGAAAATTAAAGTCACCTTACGACTTCTTCGTCAGTGTCAAAGAAAAGGCTTGACTGGTTCTTAGCAGCGCGCTTGGTATACTTGGCTTCAGACCTGAAATGTGAAGAATACCAATACTGTATTAAGATAAGATTTTATGTGTGGAAAATAATTTCCTGGCAAACACAACATATTATAACAAACATTCAGCGAAGCAAGTTAAATTTAAACAAAGTGGAAAGACGATAAAAACTTACGAACATTGTTTGGGTCGATTTGTTTTTCCGATGTAGATTTGAATCTCGCTGGTTCTTCAGGTAGTAGTGGGTAGGTACTACGTTAGCACTATTATCGGTGAGTAGTGACTTAGAAAGCACCTTGGAGCACTGGTGAGGTGACTACCATTTTACCGCTTTTTATTACAAGTAAACTGCAAAACTAGCAATAATTGAACAGGAGTGACCAACCTTTCTTATTATTTATAATTATCCATTCTATATAAAACCGATTAGTATTATTAAAAACACTACTGTAAGTAATTTTGTGTTCATGTAAATAGACATGGAACGAGTATTTTTATTCACCATAATAGAAGTATGCATTTATATTATGTGCATCCGTTATATTTGCTGACAAAAGATGCCAATTAGCACTTATAATATTACAATATGTCATCAATTTTGTTTTGTTAAATTAATTATTAAAAATGACACCGAATGTGCTAATCTAATGCCTGTGAGCGTGTGAACGTGTGTCTAATTGCTGACTCTAAGCATCACATGCAACATAAAGACTATTTCATAAGAATGAAAATTATTTAATACTAGTTTTAGCCCGTGACTTCGTATGCGTAGGATTAGTATAATTATAGCTTTTATGTTATTCTGATGTATGAGCTATGAGGTTATAATACATTCAGTAGTTTTTGCGTGAACGAGTAACAAACATACAAACTTTCTCGTTTATAAACGTTTATCAGCGATTCATAATAATCACAACAGCCTTGGGACACATGGTCTCTTCTTGTCAACAAAGGAGGTTTTTTAGATCATAGTCCGCCACGCTGCTTGCCCAATGCGGATTGGTGGATGGAGTATATGGTGATCAATACTCTTTGTTGATCAGAGTATTTGAAAGTTACAAACAATAAATAGGTTTGCTGTATTACCAAGATTACGGTATTAACAATGTATGTATAACATAACAATCAGGATGATTACCTATACATAAACTATGAGTTTATTTTCATAACAATTTATCTTGGAAGCCTATTAAATAACAATATCTTTATTCACATATTAAATCATAGTTATTATAACGTGAGTACGAAGCCTTATTATTTAAACTGAACTCGTAATCGGAGACCTGATCAATTTTATTAAATTTAATATAATTCATTTCATATTTGTTATTGCTGATAAGTGAATTTTCATGGGAATGCTTTGAAAACTGATTGGCTAAATAATATATAAAAGCCGTGATTATTTATCAGTAATTCAGAGCATGTCTTGACAGTGATCGAAAAACACAAGTGTTTTCCTCTGGCTCGAGGGTTCACGTTTGACGACGTTAGAGTGTATTTTGACACAGTTATTTAGCCGGGGATAAAGTCCTGGAAGCCAGGAAGCCCCAAGTTGTTAAGTTCTGTGATCATTATTGCGCTGCTATACCTAGTTAAATGCCTCCATAGCCTGAGATAGAAAACCTTGAAAATGTGTTTAGTAAATTGCAATCAAACATGCTAATGTATACCGCTTTCGGTCAAACCACACAAGTGTTTTCCTTTGGGTTGAGGATTCACGTTTGACAAGGTTAGAGTGTATATTGACACAGATACTTGGCCGGGGATAAAGTCCTGGAAGCTAGGGAGCCCCAAGTTGTTAAGTTCTGTGATCATTATTGCACTGCTATACCTAGTTAAATGCCTCAATAGCCCGAGGTTGAAGACCTTGAAAACGTGTTTAGTAGACCGAAATCAGGTATGCTAACTTATGAAGTTTGCGATCGAACCACACAAGTGTTTTCCTCTGCATTGGGGGCTTAAGTTTGACGAGGTTAGAGTGTATATTGACACAGATACTTAGCCGGGGATAAAGTCCTGATAGCCAGGGAGCCCCAAGATGTTAAGTTCTGTGATCATTATTGCACTGCTATACCGAGTTAAATGCCTCCATAGCCTGAGATAGAAAATCTTGAAAATGTGTTTAGTAAATTGCAATCAATCATGTTAATGTATACCGCTTTCGGTCAAACTACACAAGTGTTTTCCTTTGGGTTGAGGATTCACATTTATCGAGGTTAGAGTGTATATTGACACAGATAAATACTTAGCCGGGGATAAAGTCCTGGAAGCCAGGGAGCCCCAAGTTGTTAAGTTCTGTGATCATTATTGCACTGCTATACCTAGTTAAATGCCTCAATAGCCCGAGGTTGAAGACCTTGAAAACGTGTTTAGTAGACTGAAATCAGGTATGCTAACTTATGAAGTTTGCGATCGAACCACACAAGTGTTTTCCTCTGCACTGGGGGCTTAAGTTTGACGAGGTTAGAGTGTATATTGACACAGATACTTAGCCGGGATAAAGTCCTGATAGCCAGGGAGCCCCGAGATGTTAAGTTCTGTGATCATTATTGCACTGCTATACCGAGTTAAATGTCTCCATAGCCTGAGATAGAAAATCTTGAAAATGTGTTTAGTAAATTGCAATCAATCATGTTAATGTATACCGCTTTCGGTCAAACTACACAAGTGTTTTCCTTTGGGTTGAGGATTCACATTTATCGAGGTTAGAGTGTATATTGACACAGATAGATACTTAGCCGGGGATAAAGTCCTGGAAGCCAGGGAGCCCCAAGTTGTTAAGTTCTGTGATCATTATTGCACTGCTATACCTAGTTAAATGCCTCAATAGCCCGAGGTTGAAGACCTTGAAAACGTGTTTAGTAGACTGAAATCAGGTATGCTGACTTATGAAGTTTGCGATCGAACCACACAAGTGTTTTCCTCTGCATTGGGGGCTTAAGTTTGACGAGGTTAGAGTGTATATTGACACAGAAAGGTACTTAGCCGGGGATAAAGTCCTGAAAGCCAGGGAGCCTCAAGATGTTAAGTTCTGTGATCATTATTGCACTGCTATACCGAGTTAAATGCCTCCATAGCTTAGGATAGAAAATCTTGAAAATGTGTTTAGTAAATTGCAATCAAACATGTTAATGTACACCGCTTTCGGTCAAACCACACAAGTATTTTCCTTTGGGTTGAGGATTCACATTTATCGAGGTTAGAGTGTATATTGACACAGAAAGGTACTTAGCCGGGGATAAAGTCCTGAAAGCCAGGGAGCCTCAAGATGTTAAGTTCTGTGATCATTATTGCACTGCTATACCGAGTTAAATGCCTCCATAGCTTAGGATAGAAAATCTTGAAAATGTGTTTAGTAAATTGCAATCAAACATGTAAATGTACACCGCTTTCGGTCAAACCACACAAGTATTTTCCTTTGGGTTGAGGATTCACATTTATCGAGGTTAGAGTGTATATTGACACAGATAGGTACTTAGCCGGGGATAAAGTCCTGGAAGCCAGGGAGCCCCAAGTTGTTAAGTTCTGTGATCATTATTGCACTGCTATACCTAGTTAAATGCCTAATAGCCGGAGGTTGAAGACCATGAAAACGTGTTCAGTAGACTGAAATCAAGTATGCTAACTTAATGATGATCGAAACACACAATATTGTTGTCCTTCGATATAACAATTATGATTTATAGTTGATACCTAATGTTATAAAATACGACAAGCCACTTCGCAAAAATTAAAACTTCTTCATGATTTTCACTACTATTATTGGACATCCTGGCACACTTTTTTACGACATTGATCGATGATTTATAACTTTCAATTTAATATTTCATTGGAGTGTCTAATTCACTTCGCATTTTAAATCAGCCTTTTAGTAAATCACCTACACAGAACAATGTGATGCAAAACTGCAAAACTTAAGACCACTTCGTGATTTTCACTACTGTTATTGGGCATCCTGGCACACTTTTTTACGAAATTGATCGAACGATAGTGAGATCAATGGAGTGCTAAAAAAGTGTGCCAGAATGCCCAATAATACCCTACTTCTACCTGACCTAGTTGTAGTAGGTACATTGACATTTTGCTCATTCATACTAGTGGTGGGAAAGTTGTCCCTATTGTCCCTTGGACTATCCCTCAAAGATACATTAATATCTGGAATCTCTTTCTTAACAATTAACTCATGCTTACTAGCATTCAAATGATTTTGATTTCTACGAACTACATTGCCTTCCTCATTTAAAACCTTATATGATCTAGGTTCAATTTTACTTACAACTTTCCCCGGTACCCAAGTTTTATTTGGTAAATTTTGCATTCTTACCTTATCACCTATATTAAAAGATGATCTTGTTTTAGATGTTTTATTGTAATTTTTAGTATACTTCTCTTTAATTATTTTCATTTTGTCTTTTACATCTACAGGTAACTTTGGTTTTAATTCTTCCATAACACATGGCAAAGTAGTTCTTAGAAGTCTTGACATAAGTAACTCTGAAGGACTATACTCTAACCCAGCAACAGGTGTTGTTCTGTATGCCAACAAACCCATTGTAAAATCTGTACTATCTTCTTTACATTTTTTCATTAACTGCTTAACTATTCCTACTGCTTTTTCAGACAAACCGTTAGACTTTGGATACCTTGGACTGGAATGTATCAATTCAATATCATATTCTTTAGCAAATTTTTTGAATTCATAACTGGAAAATGGCATATTATCACTTACACAAACTTTAGGAATCCCATGAGTAGCCATGATAACTTTAAACTGTTTGATCACATTAGATGCATTTTTTTCTTTTAAATATTTTATTTCTATCCATTTTGAGTAGTAATCTACCATAACTAAGTAATCTTTTCCTGAAAAACTGCAAATATCAACACCAATTTTGTAAAATGGAATATCTGGGACCTCATGTGACATTAAAGGTTCTTTTACATTTGATGATCTAAACTTTTCACAAGGTTTACAACTTAAAACAAATTTTTCTATGTCGACAGACATTCCTGGCCAAAATAAAACTTTTCTAACCCGTTTTTTACATTTTACTACACCAGCATGACCAGCATGAGCCGATTTTAACATTTCTTGTCTCATACGTTCTGGTATAACTATTCTATTCTTATAATAAACAATATTCTCTTTAACATTAATGTAGTTTCTTAACTTATAATATACTTTTAAATCCTTATTATATATATTTTTATCTGTGTTTGGCCAACCAGTATTATACCAAGAGAGCACATTCTGCAAGTTCTGATCTACTAAAGTGTAATTTTTTAAGCTTTTTAATTTTTCATCTGAAACAGGCAAATCACTTTCTAAACCATACACTGTTTCTGAGTCAATTGAATGTACAATTTCTTGCAAAGTGGGCTCTTCTTTTTTATCATTACAAAAGTTTCTTGATAGATAGTCTGCAATATACATTTGTGACCCAGGTATGTATTTTATTTCAAAATTATACTTTAACAATTTTAATACCATTCTTTGCAGCCTAGCTGAGATTTTATTAATATCTTTTGATAAAATTGCCACTAACGGTTTATGATCCGTTTCAATGGTTATTTTACGCCCATACACAAACTGATGAAACTTTTCCATAGCTACACATATTGCAAACAATTCTTTTTCAATGGGTGCCCACCTAGTTTGACATTCTGTATATGATCTCGAATAAAATGAGATTGGTTTTCCCTCTTGTAATAAACAAGCACCCATTCCATTTTTAGAGCTGTCTGTCTGTAATACTACATCACCTTTACTACTTAACATAGTCAATGTAGGTGCACAAGTCAATTTATTTTTTAAATCACTAAAAGTTTGTTTTTGTACTGAACCCCAATTCCACTGAATATCTTTTTTTAGTAACTGACGGAGTGGTTCAGTGATAACCGAATACTGTGGAATAAATTTACTCAGATAGTTACACATCCCTAAGAACTTTTGTAGCTCTTTTACATTTTTTGGTTCTTCTAACTTCATTATGGGCTTAACATGTTCAGGATCTACTTGAATACCCTCTTTTGATACTATTAACCCTACATATTTGACCTGTTTTAGCTTATATTGAATTTTCTTTTCATTGAACTTTACTTTATACTTCCTAGCCCTATCTACAACTTCCTTTAAAATCTTGTCATGCTCTTGTTCAGTTTTTGCTCCTATAATTAAATCATCATAGTAGACATAAACTCCTTTTATATCACTAAAGATGTTATTATTGATTTTTTGCATGACCTCTGGAGCTGAGGAGATACCAAAAGGTAACCTAAGAAACCTGTACCTCCCAAATGGAGTCCCAAAAGTACATATTTTCTGTTCATCATCTAGTAAGACTTGAAAAAAACCATCTTTCAAATCTAGAACTGTAAAAACTTCTTTTCCAGCTAAACTATTATAAATCTCCTCTGGAGATGGAATAAGATATCTTTCTCGTAAAATATTATTATTTAATTCTTGTGGATCTAAGCATAATCTAAGAGATTTATCTGGCTTTTCTACAACCACTAAGTTATTGCACCAATCAGTTGGACCCTCTACTTTTTCTATGACCCCCTTACTTTCATACCTATTTAAAGTTTCCTTTAATCTGTCACTAATAGCATGAGGAACCCTCCTTATAGGCTTGATCACAGGAACAACATCTTTCTTAACTTGTATTTTGTATACACCTATATCACCTAGACCCGTAAAAATGTCCTTATTTTGTTTTATAAATAGCTCTTTTTCAGCATTGTAGTGTTCTATTTTATCTACACGTTGCACTAAGTTTAAATTAATACAGTCTGGCAACCCAATGACTGGTTGCACTGGCAAATCAATTATGTTAAACTTTATAACTTTTTTTATATTTTTATAAAAACACGTCAACATGACTTGTCCTACAGTGTTAATTTTGTCTCCATTGTATACAACCAACACATTTTTTGTTTGTTTCAACACAGAGTTACTACTTTTTATTTTATTATATGTATTTAATGATAGTGTATTGCAGTCCGCTCCCGTATCTATTTTGAACTCCAACTCTTTTTTCTCTACTTGCATTTTAACCAACCACTGTTGCTTCAGACTATTATTTGTTACAATGCTTGACAAGTAAAACTCATGGTCACTGCCACTTTCTTCTTCTTCCACTGCATGAACCTTCTCTTGTTTATATTTATCTTCTCTCTTATTAAACCTACACTGCTTTGCATAGTGGTTAAACTTTCCACACACTGCACACTTTCTGCCAAACGCTGGACACTTTCTTGGCTCATGTAACAATCCACACTTGATACAGTTATATTTTTTAATGCCCTCTTCTTTTTTAACTGTTTTTCTAAATGCATCTACCTTTTCATCTTTCATATTGCTTCCTAAGCCTTCTAATTGTTTCTTACCTATTTCTGCTGCTCTACAAATAGTGATTGCATGGTCTAATTCTAGATTCTCTTCTCTTAATAACCTTTCTTTGGTCGCCTTGTCTGTGATGCCTATTACTAACATCATAGCTACTAACCGATTTTCCATTTCACCTAGTTCACATTTCTTTGCTTGATTCTTTAGCCTGGTACAAAAATGATCAACGGGTTCACTTACTTCTTGCCTGTAGCATAGTAACTCGTAGGTATTCAATACTAAACTTTTTCGTGGTTCTGAATACTTGTCAAGCGCAGCAAACAAGGTTTTCAACGTCGACTTGTCTTCACTGGACAACGTGTTAAAAACATCCACGACTTCTTCACCACCTGCGTTGAGAAAAATTGCGATTTTTCTCTTTTCTTTTGCGTTTTCTAACCCTGACGCTTCTAAGTAAATTTCAAAAAATTGTTTAAATTTCTTCCAATTGGCCCCTTCACCACTCAGTTTTAGACCTTTGGGCGGTCTTAGCCCATCCACCAAGGTTTTCATACTATTTTCATCCGACATGTTGCCGACTTTTAAAATTATTTCTTACACAATAGATTTTACACAATAGTTAGTTAATTTTCACTAAGTTTATGTTCACTTTCTTTATGCGGTTTTCACCTGACACCATGTTCGATATTGATGATTAAATTAAAACGATATTGATTCAAGCTATTTATTTATAACAATTCTATTGTACAGACCAATGCACTGTCTGCAGCATTTGCACAGACCAATGTGTCCACAGACATCACATTATTCTTCCATAGATTATATCATATGTTGCCAGATAAACACTATATAGAACAATACTTATTTACGAATATGTAAAAAAAGCCATTCTTTTAAAAAGTATGGCGAACTAATATAAAAAATAAATACGATAAATAATTAAGTAATTAACTATTAAACTAATATAAAAAATAATTGAAAGCCGAAAGCCCATATTCGAATTACAGTAAAAAATATTTTAGCAATATACAAAACTAAAATAACAAATGTCGATTTTCCTTTTCCGGGAATTTTGTGCGCCCCTGTGATGGGGTAACGCAATCGTAAAAAATGGTTCTTTCAGTACTATGAACCTAAATCTTTTACAGGTATGATTTTATACTGGGTATATGACAACGGATCGCTTGGAGTGTATCTAGTATTTTTATTAATTTTTAATTCTCATATTAAACAAAATATACATTTATCAGAAACGTATGGCATGGCTAAATTCGTCATGGTTAAACAGTCCTGTGTAGCTCAGTTTGTAGAGCAGTGGCCCGGATTGCGAATGGTCACTTATCCATAACACAATTTTCTCATACAAAAAGGAAACAATCACATAAAAAAAGCAAAAGCCAACCACCAGGACAGATGTTACCACCTGTGGATGTTACACTCAAAGTCATCTAATCAATCCGGGTGCTCCACGATGCCTCTCCTGTAATTTCGCGAAGAGTTGACGCCGTCGTGGTGGAGTGGACAGTAACGCTGCCTCAAGCGGTCCGGGTTCGAGTCCTGGTAGGAGAAAATGTTAGTGTAATGAACACGAACATTTGTTCACGAGTCATGGTTGTTTATGTATTTATTTATAAAAATACTAGCTGACCCGGCAAACGTTATTTTGCCATACAAAAATGATTAAATTACTAAAATGGCTATAAAAAAATAGGGGTTGGTGATAAAAAAGTAAAAATTTAAAATTATGCACACAAAATTTCATGAGAATCGGGAAAGCCGTTTCGGAGGAGTTTAACCACAAACACCGCGACACGAGAATTTTATATATTAGATAGATCTATACTATCATATATAATAAATTTTCCGTTATCCAGTATTCATGACACAAGTTCTTAATCATACTTAATTTGGGCTAGATAACTGGCGTGGCCGTGGAAATATATTATTATTATTATTAGATAGGTTCCAGACACTGCAGATTCCAGGCGATAGCTCTGCATCACCTGGTGTATAAAATCTTAGCGATGTTTCATTTAGACCGTGTAAAAGGTTCGCCTCTTCTCTTACTACGAACGCTACGAAACGGCTACTGACCGTAGCGCACCTCGTCTTTTCCACAGTAAAAACAAGCTGATAAGTGTGCTAGGACCTTAATGGTGTTTGTGTGAAAATAAATATATTGCTATTAATATTGGGTTAGTTCTAGTCTGGCCACAATATTACAAATAAAAAACTGAACGATGATGAGAATGAGCGACCATACTCACCACAGAAGCTGTACACCCAATTAGGGATATTTGGTGATACTGCTGTGTGAATAAAAGTTTTTGCAACAAAGACACAGGTATCGTATTACATTGGTAATAATGTGTTCGCTATGCGATACAGAAGCTACTTAATTGTCCAAAACATTTAATAATTTATATTTTTTTTAATAAATAATTATTATTTAATTCAATTATTATTAACTAACACAATAGGCTATATTTTACAACATATATAATTTAAGTATAGAAAATATACAACATTTTGTTACTTTTAAGGAAATTATAATTACCTACATACCTACTAAATTTTGGTCTCTTCAATTTCCAATAACGGAATGTGATTACTGATTTACTAATTATAAATTTAAAATTATTAAATACCCAACGAATTAGGAATAATAATACCGGCGAGAAATAAAAGTGAAAGTATTTGTAGTAATCGATTAACGCCGGTTTTCAATTACTAACCTACTTAATGATATTCACGATTCACACTCATGAGGTATAAAAGATAAAGAAGTTGTTATGTTAAGCCAATAATTATAAAGAGTAAAACTTTCATGTACATAGAATAAGGCGTTACTTTGTTAAATAAAACAAAAAATACTATCAAGTAATCATCACTCGTACGCAGCGCATTTATATTACCTACGTAATACCTGATCGTGTGAAATTAAAATATCTCCTCACACGTTCAAAATGTTATCTAAATATTCGAGTTAACTTCTTGAAAGTGTTGTTTTGATTCCGTCGCCGGCGAGGCGATGCGCGCCGTTGTTATCGTTGCGTGAATTACTCAGGTAATGGGCCGCATTTACAACGTACGTGCCTCGACATTCATTAAAACGACTAATTAAAGCCCCGAGATTCCGACGAATCCGCCTTTTGAGACGGCTCGTAATTTCTACATATTTCTTTGCAGAAATGTCGAGTGGAATTTTCTTGCTATTCGGTGCGCCGATCTTTTTAGAACTTACCTAATAAGCCCTCCCCACTCCGCTTCAGACGAGCCGCTTAATGAATTTATAGTCTTTCATTTGGAACTTTGAGGAGCTAAGCAGCGTAGTGTCACTTACACGTTTCATTTTCCCGGCAAGCTATGTATACAGAGCTTTCAACGACCGTTTAGTTCAGTTTTATGCCTGAGTAAAATAAGAATTATGACGAAAATTAAGAAGACAATATACGTGAATATTCTGTTTATTTTGACAGGGAAAGGCTTATCACTCATTTGCCCTTCGAGTAGCACAAGGCGCAGGACTCGAGTCAGAGGTAGATCGGGAAAGCTTTGTCTGCCGTATTGATATGACGAGCATAGTTCTTTAGTAGTGAGCCTTCTCGACGTCGAAGACAACTATTTCTATGAAGCTTAAGGAGTAGTAGAGATTTAAGATAAGATAAGATAAAATTTATTTCTTTATAAACTTAGTCTAAATAACATAGTAAAATCTAAGTAAATTACAAAAATATAGTGATGCAGAAAATAATAATGAATTAATGCTAATTATTAGAATTACACATTTATGTCGATTTCAACCATAGGAAACTTTACATCGGCAATGCGAAAGAGAAAGATCATACTAATACGTATATTAGAACGAGATAGATAGACGAGATTATTTCACGTACATGCCTGCGGCCTAGGTCGGCCTGTCAGCACGTAGAAAAGACATCAACTGTCAGACTGCAGTACTATTTTTCACGCACATATGCTCATTACTCACACAGTGGTGCATTTTTTTGGTCTCGCCCTAGTCAGTTCGTTGCCAATCTATAAACGTCAGTCATTTTAAATCTATCGTTTCAAGTTTCAACTATCAACTGATCTGACAAATGTAGAGCATGAAAATGTCAACTGTTTTTGAGAAAATTTTGTCGACTTTGACATTATTTAAAGAATTAATTCTTTATCGCAGTTTTCTTTCTCATAATATTAACCACAAATCATTAAACGTTGATATAATATTCTGTCGTTAATATTAACAGACATTTTTTTTCTCCGTTTTTAGTTCTGAAGTCGGTTTTTTTTTATTTAAAATAATTAATTTTCTGCTTTTTTAGTGTTTTAAGTATAGAATTTTTCAGGAAACTACCTTGAGATCTTTTAGGCACACAAGTTTTTTTTATGTTACGAGATGGCAACAAGCTTGCGGCCCACCTGATGTTAAGTGGTCACCGCTGTCTATAGACACTTCAAATATTAAGTGTAAATCACTTAATACCACAAGTGCGATTGCCATCCTGGGGACTAAGATGATTTGCCCTCCATGCCCAGTAATTACACTGACTACCTTTCTCTTCAATCCGAAACACAGCGAACTGCTTCATGGCAGAAATAAGAAAGGCGGTGGTACTTACCCAGACGACCCTACATATCACCTAGTAAATGTGATAAGATTACGATATCATCGATGTTAAATAAATAGGCATTATTAGGGATAACTCGAAAACTACTGGTCAGATGTCGATCAATTGAAATGGGACCACATGACAAGCACTAGCTTCCAAACGCCGAAAAAATCTTCAAAATCGGTCCACCCAGTAACGAGTTATGGGGTAACAGACATAAAAAAACATACAGTCGAATTGATAACCTCCTTCTTTTTTGAAGTCGGTTAAAACATCAATCACCACCAACCGAACCGAACACATACCCCTGGAGATCGAATCCAAGACCTCTTGTTCTGAGAACGCTAAGCGAAATAGTAGACCACATAGGCGTTATAATAGATAGAGAAAGAAACTTTTTAACATCTTACATACAATAATTTATTATTTAACTTACCTAATTTAATACTTTCATAGCGCTTAGTTGTGTTCCAATGAAACAGAAATGGCAATCATCGTCACAATATAATGTTTCTTTAAAAGCTATTTTATATTTTCACTTATTTATGCTAATTCGAAAGTCGGGAGGGAGTAATAATAAGGCAAAAATATCTCAGTCGGAGACACGGGTCCTCGTAAAATGGCATAAGCGGGCAAACTTGAAACATAATTTCTCCCGTTTCCCATTTCTCTCTCGCCCTCTAAGGATTTTGCTTTTGGCATAACGAAGTCACAGAGCAAAACGTTATTTTGTGTTACCGAGCAATCAAAAAGCTATAAATGGCATGAAAAGAGTTTGTTGGTCTTCACACGTGCCTGAGAAAATTCAACGTCGTATATTTTTCTTGATAGACATATTAACAAAGAAAATCAAAGTTATAAAAACTGTAGTCATCGACGACAAAACAATTTTATCATCGATTTCGAAATATCATTAACATTTATGAAATTTGTTGTAATCAAAATATTCTAGTAAAGTTTTCATATCTTACTAACGAGGGTAAACATGAATGTTGGGCATGAATAATGCACATTGGCTTTGAGGGTGATTTTTTTACCATATAGGTGGCAAACAAGCATACGATTCGCCTTATGGTAGCGATCACCGAAGCTTATGAACACTTACAATACTAGGTATCACACGTGCGTTGTTAACCTTGCAAAAATTATTACATGCCTCTCTTGAAAAAACCCATGTGAAACTCCCTGTCGCGGTCTTCCCTAAGGACTGCGCTTAGGGATGACCGTGACATGGGAGTTCATTCCACAACCAATGCATACGCGGAAGAAATTTTCTTCTGAAATGCACAGTACGGGACCAACTCGATTCCAGGGTGTGAGGATATGAATACCTCGTAGATAGTGAGCGGTGCGGTGATAGAAAGACGATGATGATGTATTTTTTACTGCCTATTGCTGTTGGGTTCCTTGGGTAGGTCCTCTAGCCTTTAAGGGGAACCACCTTTTTTGTTCTCGGGGTGTTCAAATGCTTTTACGCATCGTCCCCGCGGGCTGGTGCCAACCGCAGGGGATATGTGAAAACAACTCGACGACTCGTGACTTCGAATGCCAAGGGGACACACTTTACATCAAAAGCCACACACCCGCCGAGAAAGTTTCCCCACCAGGTTACTAGGGTCCGCCACAAGGAGGCTTCCGAACATGGACCATAAGGGGAACCCCCTAGATCAGAGTTTCTTTAAATGGAGTTCAAGGTATCCTTAAGACATAACATGTACAAAGGGTCCGCAGCAACTCAATATATTAGGAAATTTTGCAATTTACGTGTCGTTTTATTGACCGTTCGCCATATGATAGCTGAGCGGTGTGGGGCGCAGGGGGATTGTGAACGTAGCTAAACTATACAGTAAACCAAACACCTGCTTGCTGGCTCACTCACTCCCGGGCAGCATTTTTTAATATTAGCCTTGTTTTCCTTTCCTAAAAACTTTTTCAACAGGGTCCCGTGAAATATTTTGAATTCTGAAAGTGGTCTATGACAATATTATAAACTTTAAGAAATCCTAAACCTAGAATATGACTAGTCAACGAGCACCTCACAGGGGAGAATCTCTTCCCATTAGTCTCGCGTTCGGATCGGAAGGGAACGGAACGCATGAGGTTACCTCTCAGAGGTGTCGTAGATGACACAAGCAGTTTGCATCTACTCTACACCTACCCGCAATCATACCTCGCGGTCATGAGTTAAAATTCTTCACACCTATTATTCCATCATAACAAAATCCGCTTACATAATAATGTTTTATCTCATAAGTATGACATATTATCATCATTCCAGTCGCCATAAACATTTGTCGTCAAGAACAGTGCCGTCGTAAGTTCTAAGTATGCAATAACACATCGCTAACGAGTGCTCTCTTAGTAATCTGCCGAACAAACGTGACAAACGGTGAAGTTGTCCCGAGATACGAGATCATGAGGGTCGTTTTGGAGTTTCTTTTATGTGACATATGAGGGAACAATGACGTGTAGTTTGAGAGCAATTGATCACGTTTTGTAGTTAGAAATGATCAATATTGTTATTAAGTGCTTGGTAATGTTTTGAATTTCTTTTATGTAAAACAAAATATCGTATCTTGTTTATCTTCCTTTGCAAACAAGTGTAGAAGAGAGAAACGACTAGTTTTATGTTCCCGTAAGCAATTTACTATAGACATGGTCAGATTTCAGCGAAACAGGTGAGTAGATAATCACACAACTCGGAGTTGGTAAATATCCAGCACACAACCGTGTGTTTTTCGCGCAATTTTTTGCCGTGAACTACAAGTCTCTTGAACCAACTGTTAAAAACCAACTCCAAATATTAAAAAAGAGCGTATCTTCTCTACACGTACCTACTTCGTACGTTTGAGGGTCCTTTGGTGTTTCAGATGTCCATGGGCGGCGACTGCTCGTCCCCTTTTCCATTTAAAAGTCTAGTTTATCCATTTTACACGCCACTTTCACGCCACAGTCAATAGTGTTTTAAAGACTCGATTATGTGAGTCTTGGAATAAATAGTAAAGTGTTAACTATTTCTGGGAGCTCACTAGCTTTTATGGCTCTGTAGGTTAGAAGTTGTTTTATGAAGTTACAATAAAACAAGTTGGTGTTGTACTGCCCACATATAATACTTACTTTCACGTAATCAATAAAAACCAATGAGAGTAACAATAAACTTAATTAATTTTGTTAAAAAAACTTCTACAACTTTTACAGATAAATTTGAGGTGAAATTTGAAGTGAAAAGTGAGTTCTTTATAAAACAACACGGCTGCTGTTCTTAGTATTCGAAAGTTTCTGTTCAAAATTCACTGCTGAGAAGAAAGATAATAAGACATTCGAATATGCTTATACGAATCGCAATCCACTAATTTATCATAATTTAAAACAAAATGGTTTGTAAACGTTCATCTCTAACATAACAGTGATTATTGTATTATGTATTACCAAAGTAAAAAAACTAAGAAAATAAAATCCCGTAAAGTTGAGAATGTTGTTTTCTATTGTAGCATCTATCCGGTTGTCGGTTTTTGTTTATTACTTCACTGAAGGTTAAAGGCTTTTTACTATGAAAAAGAGATGATGAGATGAGAGGTTCATAGCTGTTTTGTAGCTACTTTTCCGTAGAATTCATAGTAAAAATAGATGCATTCCCTTCCTCTCCGAACTGATAAGTGTGCTACAACGTTTATTTACTTCTTGTCTTTGATGACTGATAATGTTTATGTAGGCGACAGATAGACTACTTGTCGTTATTTTGATCCACTACATGGCCTAAGTTTTCGGATGTCGCTTTATGTAAAAAACCTAATATTACCTTTGTACCTAAATGAATAAAAAATTTGAGTTTGAGTTTAAGAGACTTGATATAGAAAGCGCCCCACGCGGCCAGGGTGCTGTGAAGATAAAATGTATCGCACTTATCGAAAAAAAAAAAAAGTGAACGATTTCTTTGCCTGGTAATTGGTTGGATGGTAGTTAGTTGGACCTTGATGGTATGATCTCTTGAAACGAAAATCTTCATGACGCTCAAGCTTATTTGGTTCTTGTTTGTGTCGAAATGACTCAAGCGACGTAAACTTGGTTTCCAAAAAGGTTAAAAATTCGATTAGCGTTGGTAACTCTTTCGGAGATTTTAGTGATTCGATGTAATCATTATGGGATTCCCTGTCTAGTTTTTGGACAAGCAGGTGAACGATTATTGGATCCCATGTAGATGTGTTTACTCCAATTTTCTGAATAGCGTGGAGGCACTCATTTGTTGTGTCGTAAAGTTTCTTAATGAGAGCCGCAGATTGAAAATGCATGACTGGTAAATTGAGAAGAGTCGAAATATGAGAAGTGAATATTATTTTTTTATTATCGAACCGGTGATTCAGAATGTCCCATGAAATTTGGTAATTCTCCGAGCTTACATTTAAATGCTGAATTAATTTCTCCGCTTCACCTTTCAATTTACTCTTTAGAAATTGGTGTTTCTGGACATTTGACAAGGAAGGATTGTTGTGGATAGTTTCCTGAAATAAATCCTTAAAGGAAATCCATTGCTGGTAGCTCCCAGTGAAGGTTGGTATCTCCATAACTGGAGTGACCTTCTCTCTGAAAGACACGGACCACATTTTGGTATTTATCTCCCTTTTTATGTATGTAAAGGATTTCTCATATTTAGCAAATTCCATTTCATAGGCCCCGTAATTAACGTCTCCTTCTTCTTTCTGTTCACTATCGATCTCCCAGTGCAAAGTGTCGATAATTCCCCACCTAGACTCCAACATCTTGAGAGCGTCTTCAAATTCCCACTTGCTGGCCAGTGCATCTATGTTAATGCTGGCCACTGTTCTGGAAAACGCTTTAAAGTTACTACATTGCTTGCGCAGCAACTCGTCTAACTTGCTGTTACTGGTACTGCCTTCAATTTTTGGTGGTGGAGTCATAGGGTTGAGATTGAGTGACTGATTGCCTAACGGAGTAGCAGGTCTTAGCAATGGAGTGACTGGTAGGCCCCCTTCCTGCCTGTAACTTTGTAGTAAGTGTCTGGTTTGCTTATAAAATTCTTTTGTACGCTCGTATTCCATGCCCGTAAAATACGAATTGTTCTGATCTCCAAAACTGCATATTTGGATATGATTAGAGTTAAATTCATTCCAATACTGATCTAAGGTCTCAAGCTTCCTCCTTATGTAATCTGGTGTTTTGCGGTCTTGGCCATCCTTCTTAAAATTTTTTAGAAGTTGGTCCATTCCCGACATTATCTGATTCTGTGTTTCCAATAAAGCCTCCATGGTAATGGTGTATTAAAGTGGAAAGAAAAATGGAAAGATCTTACTTGGTTTGGTATCTGGTGTGGTGATGCTTTGACCAATGGTCTAGGTCAACGCAGTTGTAGGACCGTTCAGCCTGGTTACGGCGAACGCAGTTGTCGAATTGCCCAGCCTGGTGATGGCTAGAGCTAGCTCTGGACTGGCCTGTCCACAGCACTGGTGCCAATAATCAGGAACCCCTCGTCGAATAACAGATGAGGTGTAAGATTGCGCTAGGCGTCAGGCCCGCAGTCAATCTCGTTGGCTTCACACTGTCACTGGTTTGCACTCGCGATAGGTTCCTTTTACGCTCGAAGGACCATTTAAATGTACGGTTCGTACACTTAGAGAAAGGATTGGTTAAGAGAAAACCACTGGTAAAAGTTACTAAGAGTATAATAATATTATATAAAAGGAAACACAAACACACAGTCAAGTCTATGGTAAGTAATGGTTGAATGGTATGAGTAAGTATGCGCGATTGGTTCGACTATCGGATAAATACTAAAGGTAAAATTATTAACAATTAATTAGGAATAAAAATAACGCTAAGTTGGAGCGTTTGCGTCAGTTCAAATTGCTGACGCGTGACCCAGAAATCGATGCACGGTCAAAGATCGTACAGTTTCGTTTTCTCCTGTAATGTTAATGTCAGATTGATGGTCTTTTTTTCCTTGTCATGTTATGTACCTTTGTGAACTGAATATATTTTATCGTGTTTTATCTTCTGAGTTTTATTTGGAAGACAGTTTATTATTTTAACACGATCAAACGGGCTACTTCTATTGAACCTTCACATTATGGCGACCGTGACTGAAATTGAAAATTTGAAAACCCGTAGGAAAATTCAGAGAAGACAGTTCACGATGTGCAAAGGTAAATTGATTAATCTGCTTGCTGAAACCGCCCTTGATAAAATTTCGATTTCAGCAGAGTTTGAGAGGCTGAAGTTGCGCCATGAAACTCTTTGCGCAACTCAAAACGTGTTACTGGACGCATGGCTTCAAGAAGAAGATAGAGATGTAAGAAAGAGTCGCACGACCGCAACACAAAGCAAACGAAATATGATAACAAATGTCTGTGGTGTGACGTCAATACGCATAATAGTTCGGAATGCGTCAAAGCTGTAAATATGTCTATGGGGGAGAGAGTAGAGTACGTGAAGAAGAAAAGGGCCTGCTTGATTTGTTTGTGCGTTGGTCATAGAGCGGCTACTTGTAGGAAGCATCCGAAGTGTGTATTATGTACAAAAAGACATTACCCAATTATGTGTAATGAGGTTACTAAGGAGGTAAAAACTGTTACTGACTCTAAGGTAAATATGACAAATTTTTCTAATGGTGATGGTTCAGTGCTTCTACAGACTTTAAAAGTTAAGATTACGAACGGTAGTAAGGAAGTTACTGTCAGAGCGCTAATTGATTCTGGTGCTCAGCGATCTTTCATTGCGAGTAATGTAGTGCGTAAATTAGGATTAGAGGCGACGGGTAGTCAACAACTTGTTCATAATTTGTTTGGTGGTAATGTTACGAAGAGACATTCTCATAATATGTTTTCTATTTCTGTACATAATTTAGATTATAGTTATAAATGTCAATTGAATGTATTAGAACAAGGTACTATCTGTGCATATATACCCAAGTTAAATAATAATGGCCGTATTATGTCTAGATTGCAAAGTGAAGGTATTTTTCTGTCTGACTGTAGTAACGATGAAACTGAGATTTCTTTACTCATCGGTTCTGATTTTATAGGTTCACTCTTCACTGGACGATCAGTACTAATTGAAGGCAACCTTCTGGCAACTGAAACTAAGCTGGGTTGGACTATCCAGGGGCCGACAGCGGGTGTATATTGCTCTGTAAATAATGTAAATACATTTCATTGTACGTTTGATGTGGAAGACTTATGGAAGCTTGAAACGCTAGGCATACGAGATGATGTCGAAGTCAAGGAACGATGCGAAAAGGATTCCGAGGTAATGCTTTTTTTTCGTAATACGGTGAAGCGTCAACTTGATGGGCGGTATGAAGTTAAGTTACCCTTTAAAGAAATTGTTGAGTTTCTTCCCACTAATTACAACTTAGCTCTCAAGCATCTACAATCAACGACAGCAAAGTTACAGAAAATGGGTATTGTAGAGCAATATGATAACGTGTTTAAGGAGTGGGAGGCTGAGGGTATTATTGAAGAAGTCGATAACGACGACCCGGGGTGTGGACACTATCTGCCGCACCATGCCGTAGTGAAAGAGGACAACTTGACCACTAAAATTAGGCCCGTATTCGACGCTTCAGCCGCAGAAAAGAGTGAATTTTCTCTTAACGCATGTTTAGAAAAGGGGATAAATTTAATTGAATTAATACCGAAGTTGTTGATTCGATTTAGGATAGGCGCGATAGGCATTATATCTGATATAAGAAAGGCTTTTCTTATGATAAAGGTAGATCCGGGTGATCGATCTTACTTAAAATTTTTATGGTGGCATGATGTAAATAGTTCTCAAATGAGGTTGAAAATTTTTCGCCATTGTAGAGTAGTTTTTGGTGTCACCACTAGCCCGTTTTTACTCGCGGCGACTATAATGTATCACTTGGACACATTTAAAGATTCGCACACTGCCGCCACTCTGATGGAAAGTTTTTATGTGGACAACTGTGTGACGAGTGTTGATTCTGTTGAAGATATGCAACGCTTTATTTCTGAGGCTAGAGATATAATGAAGAAAGGTCAGTTTGACTTGCGCTGCTGGGTGACAGGTCCAAAAATGACGGATCCAGATATCGTCACTGCACCTGTTCTAGGATTAATTTGGGATCCGAGATGTGATACACTTCAAGTTAAAATTCCTAGAATAGCGAATGGCAATACTAAGGTAACCAAGAGATGTTTGCTGTCGATAACTCAGAGCATTTTCGATCCTTTAGGTTTTGTTTGCCCGATAACGATTGTGCCTAAGTTGATTTTGCAGAAAACCTGGAGTTTGAAGATTAACTGGGATAGTGAACTTCCAGAGTTATTTAGGGTCAAAGTGAGAGAGTGGATCGATCAGTTAAGTGTGCTAAAATCCTATAGTATTCCAAGACGTCTCAGTAAAAGTAAGTTAAGAGACAATAATAATTCAATACATGTGTATAGTGACGCAAGCCAGTTTGCCTACGCCGCATGTGTATATTTAAGATCAGAGAACGTAGATGGCGTAAGTGTTCAATTAGTGATGGCGAAGACCAGGCTTAGTCCTTTAAAATCAGTTACGATCCCCAGGCTTGAGCTTATAGCGGCTGTCTTGGGCACCAGGTTGGCTACCGAAGTGAAGTTGGCGTTGCAATTAGAGTGCTCACAGACGTATTGGACTGACTCGAGCATTGTACTGGCGTGGATACGAAGAAAGGTGGGTCTTAATACATTTGTACACAATAGAGTAAGAGAAATTGTGCAAAGAACTGACGTAAAGGATTGGCGACATATAGCAGGTGTGGAAAACCCTGCCGATCTACCTTCGCGTGGGTGTGACTCGCTAAAACTGATGAAGAGTCGATGGCTTACAGGTCCGCAATGGCTTATTAAGCCAGAAGTCGAATGGCCAATATCAAATCCTACGCCAGATTATAAAGAAGTGGAGAAAGAAGTGAAAAAGAGTTGTTTGTTAGAAGTTAGCACAGCGAAGTTTTCAGAACGTTTGAATTATTTTGGTAAATATTCAAAGATAGTACGAACTGTCGTTTGGTGTCTCAGGTGGTTACGTCATAGAAAAGGGAGATCAATGGTAACGGCCGAAGAATTTGCAGATTCTGAGACGCGGCTTTTAAGAATCTTACAGATAGAGCATTTTGGCCTTACAGATAAAGTCGTAGGATTAAGCTTGCAAACTGTTAAGAATGCTGAAGGGTTGATGTGCGTCAAAACACGTTTAACGCTTTGCAACGATGTAAATAGTTTTATTTATCCTGTATTATTACCAGGCAAGAATTTTATTGTTGAGCGTTTAATTAGGCAGAAGCATATTGAATTTCTACATGCCGGTTCCCAAACTATGATTAGTAAGCTCCGTGAAAATTATTGGATAATCGGAATACGGCGCATAGCAAAAAGAATTGTACAACAATGTGTCGTCTGCAAGAGGTACAGTGCGAAGCCATGTGCTGCACCAGAAGCTCCGTTACCGGTAGATCGTATCAGTTGCGGAGAGCCATTTGCAGTAACAGGCGTTGACTTTGCCGGATATTTATTGTTGCGTAGTGGTAAGAAATGTTGGATTGCAGTATTTACTTGCGCTACGTACCGAGCCGTACATCTTGAGCTATGCACGTCGCTGTCCACGGAGGATTTTCTTTTGGCATTGCGCAGATTTCTTGCGAGAAGGGGCGCAGTGAAAATAATATACAGCGACAATGCAACAAACTTTCGAGGTGCGAGTAATTTGTTTGCGAATATTGAATGGACTAAAATATCCGAAGCATCCCATGCAAACAAAATTTCATGGCGCTTTATACCGCCGGCAGCGCCATGGTGGGGTGGGTTTTGGGAAAGGATGATAAGATCGATTAAGGATATTTTACGTCGCATTCTCGGAAAGGCATCACTTCATGAGACAGAGTTAACTACGATAATCTGCGAGGTGGAAGCTATTATAAATTCTAGACCTTTGACGTATATTGCAGACAATACGGAAGGTTTGATACCATTAACGCCAGCAATGTTTTTGGGTTCTGTGGGCGCAGAGACGCAACTGGCTGATGTTTCTCATGTTGATGGTTTGACTGCAAGATGGCGGTACATAAAGAAACTTACGGAGGACTTACGGCTACGTTTTAGAAGTGAATATCTTTCTTTGCTCGTTCATAAGAGTACAAGCGATAGCACACGACTTGTAAAAGAGGGGGATGTTGTGTTGATTGGCAGCGATGATAAGAAGCGTGTGGATTGGCCTCTTGGACTCGTGCTGAAGATAATGACAGGAGCTGACGGCCATAGTAGAGTTGCTCAACTGCGCACAAGTGTGGGCGAAAGGGTGAGAGCATATCAACGTCTGTATCCTCTGGAACTAAACAGTAGGGATAGTCTGTTGGGGGATGATACACGAGCAGTTGTCACGCGTAGTGGTCGTCCAGTGAGAGTTCCCCGTAGGCTAGATTTATAGATTTACTAATGTTTTTGTTTTGTTGTTTTGCATTGCTGTGTTGTATGTGTAATGTAGGGGCCAGCACTGCAAGGTGGGGTGGATGTTGAGGTTTATACCAGTAACTGGCTGGTTTTGTTTATTTTGAATAAGTTTCGTTTTCTCCTGTAATGTTAATGTCAGATTGATGGTCTTTTTTTCCTTGTCATGTTATGTACCTATGTGAACTGAATATATTTTATCGTGTTTTATCTTCTGAGTTTTATTTGGAAGACAGTTTATTATTTTAACACGATCAAACGGGCTACTTCTATTGAACCTTCACAATGACTATAATTTTACAAATGGTGTAAAACTTTTCGAATAGTTTTTCGTTTATTCTTTGTGATTATAAATATTTACTATTTATGACTTTTTTTAACAGATGAAAGTGACCATCCCGAGTGAATTACTTATGCACAACTACTTTACTACAACGCTATTATAACACTTGTTGTGTAAAAACAACAATGGATATGTAATTCACTCGGCGATTATCACTTTCATCGGTCAAAAAAAGTTTGCGAATAGGCCTAATCGGACTGCTGAGATTATTTTGGGTGTAACATCTGTTCTGGTTGGTTTATGTTTGTTTATATACTGAAGGATTGCTACCTACTTTTTTGGGTTTGGTTGGTACCCTTTTATGCAGGCGACAGGCTGGCAGCCAGTAAAAGCAATTTATTTGATCTTTAAAAAAACCTGTAACTACATACTTTGGGGTAACTACTGTATGGCCGATACTGCCAAATGTAGCTTTATGTGTAACCAATGCTACCTTAGTTCAACCACTTTTAGGATTATGAGCGTGATTATAGTATGTGTATGTTTGTATGATCGCTAATCATCCGTCGAGCCGCATACTTATTTAGCACTCAGAGGGCCTAGCCAAGTGGTCAATCAATTGCGCCAAACGTTTAATGAATTTAGCTGAAAAATAAGCTGTGACCGTGACGTTAATGTTGCGCGTTGGTGGTGCTTCGCGTAGAGGGGAGCAGCGCGCTTGGCTAGGTGAGCGACGAGCCTCGCTCACTTTTACTGCGACCATCGGATCGGAGGGACGGTTCCCAATATTACTGTCCATTCATATTTTAATGTTAATTTATCATATTTCGTGTTACTTATAGTAATTCTATTGTAAAATCTTTATTAAATCATTTAGTGTTGTAGTAATCTTTTTTTTTTAATTAAAATCATTTTAAATACCTAAATATATTGTATGAAACTGACGTATTACCACATATAATATATTATAATGCCATACTGAGAAACTTCTATAGCGACCGTTGTGTCAAATGTATGAGTATTAGTCAAAAATTGTATTTTCGTTCAATAGAAACGTTGTATCGTTTGCCACTTGTCTACGCCTGGGTTTTGAAAAAATAGTTCTGATCGGCATTAGAAGTATTTATTATACTAGCAGCATCTGTTCTTAATAATTATTCACATAATTAGGATAACTATTACCTGTACTAGCACTCAGACGATGCTTTGACATGGTACTAAAATGTTAGTCTACTTCTAAAACCGATCATTCGTAGCTATTTACAGCAATACGTGTGTGTTAAAAATACAAGATCAAAAAAGTATTCTATTATGCAAGGTATTTTTGCGTGAGCTTTGCAGTTAAATAAGTTATAACAAATGGATGTTGTTTCGTTGTTATTACCATAAAATACTAATAAAGAAAGTGTTAAGGCTTTACGGCTATGTAACACTTGTTCAATGGAAAATAATAAACCCCAAAAGTTAGTATTGCAATGAAAAACATTTTCCGCTTTATCTCGAATTTCGTCCATTTGCTTTATGAACTGTTTCATTTTTCACAATTCCGAAACGGAACGGAAGCTAGTGTGACATGGACGGCCGCTTGTTTTTTACGTCGTATTTTCGACAACATTGCTTTAAAAAGCAAAAGTATTACGTATCGTAGAACGGGAGAATACCTATTTAGTCAGATTTACAGCATTTTTAAAACTTTGGAAGACTTGAATCGTACGCACAATATCAATTAATATTTTTATTTAAATTAGAGGAAGTCGATGGTGCTGTAGTCGTGCGTTCTTCGTAATGAAGCTACCACGGGCACGGTGGGTACTCGGATGGGTGACCGCAAAAAAATCAACTCGATTTTCCCCTAGGCTTCAGAAGGCAAGCCAGTGATGACCTATGGAACCGAAACGTGACCGCTTACAATGAGCCTCATAAGAAGGCTCAAGGTCACCCAAAAGGCAATGGAGAGTGCTATGCTCGGAGTTCCTCTGCGTGATCATATAAGAAATGATGAGATCCGCAGGAGAACCATGGTCACCGACATAGCCCGAAGAATGAAGAAATGCAAATCTTACGTGGCAGTAGGTGGGGCACATTGCGAGGAGGGCTGACGGCCGTCGAGGCGGAAAGGTTCTCGAGTGGCAACAGCGTTGGTGGGCCTCCCACAAGGTGGACTGACGATCTGGTAAAGGTCACGGGAATCCGCTGGATGTGGGCAGCGCAGGACCGACCGGTTTGGAGATCCTTGGGCTCCCCCAGACTGGAGGTCTATGTCCAACAACAGACTGTCAGCTGAAATGATGAATGATGATGACACACATAGACGACGCGATGTATCAAATCAGCTCAGGATGAGTGAAATAACGACAGGTTACGTTTATCTTATTATGTTACCCCGAATTCCATTTAATTAAAGGATAGAATTTATAAGACTATATTAAGACTGTTGTCTTGTAAGGATCAAAGTTGGGCGGTAAGACGGAGGGATGAGAGGTAATTACACTTGACTGAGATTCGTATGTCAAGATGAATGTGTGGATCAAGGTCCATTTTTTGGGGATCAAAAATGGACCTTGATCCACACATTCATCACAGATCCACAAGTGAAGAATGAATAATTATAATCATTAGAGGCCGTCTGAAAGTAAATGACGTCGTAGTCTGAAAGTAAACGACAGGCATGGTAAGAACATGTATGAAAAGAGATTGATAATCATGGCGTGATAAAGGTGATTATAGATTAACATGAATATAGACGGGTATTGAGGAAGAGGCAGACCGAAGAGAATTTGGATATATTGTGTTAGACATGATAAAGCTAAGAAAGGAGTTAATGCTGAGATGACGGTTGACCGAGATTTGTGAAAGAGGCAAAAATCGCTGACGCCAAAAATTGAGAACAATGCAGGCAAACGGATGATATCATCCAAAATAATTTCAATGCATAAACAACAATGACGTAATTTTACGCAAGATAATACAATATCATTCAGCTATCATTATTTATTCAACGAACCACAAGATTACGATTAAACAAATTTACGCCGTTGGAGAATAAAATTTACATAACAGTTGTAACAAAGACGTAGACGTAGAATAAAATAGAATGGGCTTAAATTTTCCGAAAGAGACGGTTAGAGCTTTTGGGACTTATCAAGTAACAGTATATGACAAAATTAGCACGGTAACATTATATGGCAACATTATACTAATTTACAAATTTATTTTAAGAATATGGACCGAAATTTGACTGAAATGCTGATCGGCACTCTCACTGGCACCGTGATCCTATCCTATTTAAATTATAAACTTAAAAGTTTGTATGGATGTATGCGTGTTTATTAAAATAAAAATAAAAAAAATAAAATACTTTTATTTCAGACTATTTAAATTGTCCATATTTTGTTAGTAACAAATTTTACCTTAAACTATGTTAGTAAAATATAACAGTCATTAATTAATAAAATAAAAATTTCTATAAAAATAGGCATATTATTATTAGATTAAATGAAAATTTAAATTAAAATTGAAATTAAGTATAGAATATTAATGTCATAAACAGGGCCAAGGAAATCATAGGCTAGGCACTATAAGCAATGACACAGTTACTGTACTAATTCATGGGAGTAAAGCAATTGATTACCTATTTTAGGTTAAGGTTATTTCAAATATTACAAAATTTTTTCGATAAAGAAGCGAACTGTGAAACAAATTATGTTTTTAACTTTAAAATATGTAAATCAATATATCTAGCCTGAACAGTGGACATGGGTCTTTCTGCAATCATCTTCAAATCAAATCTTATTACTCTTACACACAAAAATTACTGAACTGATTTTAATGAAACATTACAATAAATAAAATACATCAATATAACATATCAATTAAATATAATTCGCGTATCACGATGTTTGTCCGGGAAGAACTTCGAAACTAGAAATCCGATTTTAGCTTTTTTTTAAATGTGTGTTTTGTTCCGACTTGAGAGATAGGATAGTTTTTATCTTGATAAGTAGTCCTTATTTTTTTACTGCAAATTAAATGTTATAGGACTACTGTCCTATAACATTAAATTTCATACTACTGTATGAAATTTAATTACTAATAGAGTAATGTGTTTCCGGGACAGCTAGTAGGCTTTAATTTAACCGACATTGACGCGAGGGAAGCCGCGGGCAACCACTAGTACAGTTTGTTTTCAAAAATTCCAACTGTGTCGTAGATATTATGCAATAGATGTGGTGTTATTTTGAAGCAAAAAAAAAACGGTTTTTGTCTACCTATATTAATTTTACGGTTTGAAATCTGTCATCTTACTTTTCTCGCCAAGTATAGGACGGGAAAAAGAAAATTAAGAAATTTCATAATTTTTGCTCAAAAGATCAAGCAGCCGGCGCTATAAAAAACATCAACAAAATAAAATTTGGTTCTAATGATGAGGATGGCATGCCTTGAGGGATGTAATGGAAAATGGAAATAGGTACAAACCTATTTTCATTACATTCCCAAGACATGCCATCATATTTTTCTTGTCACAAGGTGTCAATTAACACATTTTTGTTAACATACAAAAATTCATTGAAAATTTTACCCAAAAATTGGAAAATCGAAAGAAAAGCAAGAAAAAATATTTTGTCATGATCTAGTGCTGAGACGGCACTCAAGTCCGTGCCCTTTCGCTATCCGGGTTTTTTTCTTTTTCGTCTTTTAAGTAATTTTTTGTTTAATTTTCAAGCACTTCATGCCAAATGTTATAAGCAAAATTCAATGTATCCAGAAAACATGGCGTTTCCTTTTTAATTGTATTTTCTTTTCCAACAACAAATTCGAAAAAAGAAGAAGAGATATTCATTTAACAAATAATTTAAGCCCGTTTAAATTATGAAATCTAGATACGAGAAGAAAATTATTCCGTGAACGTGAATTCTTCAACAGGATACAAGTCAAAGTTTAAAGTAGATGTAACACGCCTTCACCTTCGTGAATTATTAATGAGGAGTAAAATTAACGAAAGAGGTGAATGAATTTCGAAGAAACTAGGAACTTATATAATTGTTGTGATTTAATGGGCGTATTTGGGAATAAAGTCAAAACATTGAATTGCGAGTGCTGTTGATATTACGAGGAGAACTGGTATTCTATTTTTAATTGGCATCATCAATAGGTAGTTTGTCGACGATTATGTTTACCTGGCACCCTGGGATAAACAGTCCTACTTAATAAGCCCATTATCCAGAATCAGCTGGCCTCGGCTGGGAAGCTAGGTGTCAATATTCTCGGGTCATATACCGCAGTGTCTCAAGACGAAAGTCGTCAATACATGTGTGTTGCCAGTGATGAGCGAAAGGCACAAAGTCACTCAAAGGGCAATGGAGAGGTCTATGCTCGGAGTTTCTCTGTGTAAGTGATCCTGAGGAGATCTAAGGTCACCCACATAGCTCAAAGAATTGCGAACCTTAAGTGGCAGTGATGTTGACATTATGAGGAGAACTGGTCCTCGAGTGACGACCACGTACCGGAAGACGCAGTGTTGGAAGGTCCCACAACGTGGATTGACGATCTGGTAAAGGTCGCAGCAAGCCGCTGGATGCGGGCAGCGCAGGACCCACCGGTTTGGAGATCCTCGGAGGCCTATGTCCAACAGTGGGCACCTGTGGGCTGAAATTATGGTGATGATGATCATTGGTAGGTCAGGTGTGAGTGAGTAGTAGGACAGGTCAGTGATCATGACACAATTTTATCTTTTTTATCATTTTCTGTTTACTAAATTTCTTACAACTTTCAATAATCGTCAGTATTTGTAAAAAATATATCGTCGTATGTTGAATATCTTCGACATTGTTAGGAATACTTACGTCAGCGCGTGACACTATCAGAGAAGAAAGGCTTGAATAAATTCATCTTATTCAGTACTAAGTACCTTGAAACTTCAATCGATACTATCAAAGTTAAAGACCTGTGATTCAGATGTTCAGATGCAACAAATTTTGTTATCATAGGAAAATAATACAGATTCTTTGTTTGTGTTGAGAAATATGTCTAAATAACATTGAATAGCGCTTTGAATGGAAATACGAGGAATAACACAGACACATAAATATGTCGAAGAATCTGAATACAAGCAACGCCATCTAGTTTTAGTTTTAAGAGTTACGATTGTAACAGTTGATTTTTTGAGGACGTGTGATGATGCAGGATGGCCGTGACGGCGCTATGACATTATTAGGTTCAATTGTAATTGAATTTGTTATTTTCATTAGAAATAGTCCACGAGGGATTGCGAGTGACGTCAGCGCCGCACGAGCTATCGTACGATGCGACGTAATAGTGGTGGGGCGCGCCGTTGTTGCAGCGGTGCGCGCTCGACAGAGCGCAGTCTAGTTCGAGGCGTCGCTGAGTGCGGACGTGTCTATGGTTGTATTAGGAATGCTTGTGGAAGCTATGTCCGACGGTTGTGTGATAATAGTTAGAGAGAAGTGAAGGCGAGTGCCGGTGCAATGTAGAATGTGCGCTAGGTAAACCTGCACACTGGGTCACAAGCCCCAGGCACTACTCTGGTTCTCCTCGTTGTGATGTGTGTTGATAAATTTACTCGGCATTCGTATGTGAGATAATGATTCGGCCAAATCCTTGACGTTATCCGCGACATCAGAAGTGGGATGTGTTGAAATAATTTTGGAGTCTATCCTTTTTTTAATTAATGAGGGTAGTGCAAAAATTCTTATTGCATTGGATGTACCGCGTGGCCGATTGGGGTCTACGGGGGAGAAAATTTCATTATTTTTGGGCTACGATGCACCGTTTTAGAGATATTTAAGTTTTTATCTCGTGGTCCAGAAAAATTGAAAAAATGTGTAGAGTAGAATGAAAAAGAAAATGAAAAAGCTTTTTATTTGAATGAATTTAGCTAAGTGCTTTTGGAACGTCAAAAGCCTCTCACGATTGGTCGTTCGTACGGTTTTTTTTTACGATTCGTACCCAGCATGCCCAGTTGCCCACTTTGGACGAGTACGGTCGCGCCGCCCGCCGCCGTCTGTTGCATTGGATAGCTTTGGTGAGTGTTTAAATCATGATTTTAAGTTTAGAGCTGCTTATTTAAAAGAAAGTGTTGTGTATTGTTGAGCGTAGTGAATTATTTGTTTCGAATTTAATCTAATTAGATTGAGGGTAAACGAAATTATTGTTGTTCAATAGAATCGTAACTGTTAATTTTAACTGCATTGGTTTGTAATTCAAATTACTCAATTGTGGATAGATTTTATGTCTACCCGACATAAAGAAATTAATAATTGGACGTCTGAAATTCTATTCTAGGCTTAGGCGTGATGTTGCCTATTTGCGCAATATAATTTGTTAGGCAGTTTAATTTGAAATAACTAGTTTTGTGCCACTGTAACTGCGGTTTATTTTATCTTGGTGAGAAATAGGGTTGACCGTGTTCGTGCTATGCTGGATTGTATTGTTCCCTTGGAATTAAGTGCTTACTTAGAAGTACCGCTGGATGTGCCGATGACGGCAAAAGTAAGTAAATTTAAACAAAATGGAAATTTATGTGTGTTAATAACTCCAATGTAGATCAAGAGGCTATGGCCTGTGAATAACATCTTTTGTGCTGTGACGGTTAAGCATACCATTTTTTTAATTATTAAGAGTGTATGATCCTTTTAAATTACTATGTGTCACTTGTTTTATTTGCATTGCTTTATGGAGTAACCGAATGGAGGCTACTCGTGATGAAGCCGGATGGAGGCTTGTAACCGGATGGAGGTTACGTGTAGTTATGATAACCGGATGGAGGTTATCGGTATGGCGACCGGATGGAGGTTGCGATACGAGACCGGATAGAGGTCGTGGTGTGACTTATGTTGTATTGTATGGTAACTGGATGGAAGTTGCCATACGTGACCAATATTTATTTTATAAAAAAATTTAAACTTTATGTTTTCACTGATGTTATACATATACACTAAAGGTATACGTAATTTGCATTGCTTTTGAAACTTTATTTAAACAGCTTTCGACTGAAATTTACAATGTATGGAGAAATTCACAGAACCGTATATTTCGATACCTCATATAAGCTTATCAATTCATTTCACAACTCTTTATGAGACCCATATAATAACTTGCATTTAAGTATTTTCGACGTAAATTGAAAATATAGAATAAAAGTAGAGTATTAAAGTAATCCAGTATTAATCATTAAGCTCATAACTTTGTAGAAAGCTTAAGGGATCTAACTTAAATAATAAAATATGGTTAATTGGATAACAAAAAATAAAACACTTCCCCATCTCAAGATTGGATCATCATTAGCGAAGCAATGAAACGAATTAAGCTGTTTTTACAAACCAACACAACTTAACTAGTCAGATAACGAAGTCGGGTCACGTCGTAGCGCTGTTATAGCAACAAAAGTACCAACTAGTTCCCGATTGCAAAACTGAGTCGAACTGGCGTTAATTTGGAAAACCAAATGAAAGGCATTGCTTCGGTTTTGGGTGTAGATACATCTGATCCCTTTGGGAGCTGTGTTGTTAATTATTGGGCAAAAGCTGGGACGGGTTAATCGAAATTGCAGTGCAAACATATCAGTTAACCCACTGTACCCGCAACTCCAAATATTCTCTAAATAGGTTAGGTGCTGTTAATACCACTGCTCACAAATACCTTTTGGTGCTTACCTGACCTTTTCTGTGAGTGCTGTGTACCTCGCTAGCTATTATATTATAATTTTATAACAGTCCTGGGTTAGATTACGAAAACTGTCACCCTTTGTATTTTATGCTGTTGAAGGAGACTACATGAATCTAATTAAAATCTACCATCAAGTAGCCACAGAGAGTCAAGTAGCCACCTAGAAATTTTAAGCCAAATTCTGTCGAATCAAAGTGACCAAATAACTTTTAACTGTAACAAGATGTTGATTTTTATAATAATAATAATAATGATTTATTTCAGACAACAAAGGGTCCAGATAAATGTTAGTAAATGTCTTAATCTAAATTAGTAGATTTTTGAAGTTTGAAGAAGACATTTGAAGTTTTGCAATTCAAATGCTTATGCGCGCCATAATGGTTGCAATACCTAACTAGGAATGCCAAAATGAAATATACTTGTCGAAGAATCTGAATACAAGCAACTACTAGTTTTAGTTTTAAGAGTTACGATTGTAACGGTTGATTTTTTGAGGACGTGTGATGATGCAGGATGGCCGTGACGGCGCTATGACATTATTAGGTTCAATTGTAATTGAATTTGTTATTTTCATTAGAAGTAGTCCACGAGGGATTGCGAGTGACGTCAGCGCCGCACGAGCTATCGTACGATGCGACGTAATAGTGGTGGGGCGCGCCTTTGTTGCAGCGGTGCGCGCTCGACAGAGCTCAGTCTAGTTCGAGGCGTCGCTGAGTGCGGACGTGTCTATGGTTGTATTAGGAATGCTTGTGGAAGCTATGTCCGACGGTTGTGTGATAATAGTTAGAGAGAAGTGAAGGCGAGTGCCGGTGCAATGTAGAATGTGCGCTAGGTAAACCTGCACACTGGGTCACAAGCCCCAGGCACTACTCTAGTTTTCTTCTTTGTGATTTGTGTTGATAAATTTACTCGGCATTCGTATGTGAGATAATGATTCGGCTAAATCCTGACGTTATCCACGACATCAGAAGTGGGATGTGTTGAAATAATTTTGGAGTCTATCCTTTTTTTAATTAATGAGGGTAGTGCAAAAATTCTTATTGCATTGTATGTACCGCGTGGCCGATTGGGGTCTACGGGGGAGAAAATTTCATTATTTTTGGGCTACGATGCACCGTTTTAGAGATATTTAAGTTTTTATCTCGTGGTCCAGAAAAATTTAAAAATGTGTAGAGTAGAATGAAAAAGAAAATGAAAAAGCTTTTTATTTGAATGAATTTAGCTAAGTGCTTTTGGAACGTCAAAAGCCTCTCACGATTGGTCGTTCGTACCGTTTTTTTTACGATTCGTACCCAGCATGCCCAGTTGCCCACTTTGGACGAGTACGGTCGCGCCGCCCGCCGCCGTCTGTTGCATTGGATAGCTTTGGTGAGTGTTTAAATCATGATTTTAAGTTTAGAGCTGCTTATTTAAAAGAAAGTGTTGTGTAGTGTTGAGCGTAGTGAATTATTTGTTTCGAATTTAATCTAATTAGATTGAGGGTAAACGAAATTATTGTTGTTCAATAGAATCGTAACTGTTAATTTTAACTGCATTGGTTTGTAATTCAAATTACTCAATTGTGGATAGATTTTATGTCTACCCGACATAAAGAAATTAATAATTGGACGTCTGAAATTCTATTCTAGGCTTAGGCGTGATGTTGCCTATTTGCGCAATATAATCTGTTAGGCAGTTTAATGTGAAATAACTAGTTTTGTGCCACTGTAACTGCGGCTTATTTTATCTTGGTGAGAAATAGGGTTGACCGTGTTCGTGCTATGCTGGATTGTATTGTTCCTTTGGAATTAAGTGCTTACTTAGAAGTACCGCTGGATGTGCCGATGATGGCAAAAGTAAGTAAATTTAAACAAAATGGAAATTTATGTGTGTTAATAACTCCAATGTAGATCAAGAGGCTATGGCCTGTGAATAACATCTTTTGTGCTGTGACGGTTAAACATACCATTTTTTTAATTATTAAGAGTGTATGATCCTTTGAATTACTATGTGTCACTTGTTTTATTTGCATTGCTTTACGGAGTAACCGAATGGAGGCTACTCGTGATGAAGCCGGATGGAGGCTTGTAACCGGATGGAGGTTACGTGTAGTTATGATAACCGGATGGAGGTTATCGGTATGGTAACTGGATGGAAGTTGCCATACGTGACCGGATGGAGGTCGTTGTGTGGTATGGTAACTGGATGGAAGTTGCCATACGTGACTGGTTGGAGGTCGCTGTCGGAAAGCTCTGCAAGTTACTAAATAGATTCATTGATGATATGAAGGAAATGGAATGTTTAACAGCCACATTATAGTTCACCTTATTTAAAAATTGTTTAAGTAGTTGTTAACTGAGACTGTATTCATTACTCTTTGTGGTCAGGAATGACCGAGACGTACGTTGTTACTGTTCGAGAAATTTTCACTTGTTTCAGACCCTTCACACGAGGGCGTGTGAAGTGCAGGATGGCCGTGTCGAAGAATCTGAATACAAGCAACGCCATCTAGTTTTAGTTTTAAGAGTTACGATTGTAACGGTTGATTTTTTGAGGACGTGTGATGATGCAGGATGGCCGTGACGGCGCTATGACATTATTAGGTTCAATTGTAATTGAATTTGTTATTTTCATTAGAAGTAGTCCACGAGGGATTGCGAGTGACGTCAGCGCCGCACGAGCTATCGTACGATGCGACGTAATAGTGGTGGGGCGCGCCTTTGTTGCAGCGGTGCGCGCTCGACAGAGCTCAGTCTAGTTCGAGGCGTCGCTGAGTGCGGACGTGTCTATGGTTGTATTAGGAATGCTTGTGGAAGCTATGTCCGACGGTTGTGTGATAATAGTTAGAGAGAAGTGAAGGCGAGTGCCGGTGCAATGTAGAATGTGCGCTAGGTAAACCTGCACACTGGGTCACAAGCCCCAGGCACTACTCTAGTTTTCTTCTTTGTGATTTGTGTTGATAAATTTACTCGGCATTCGTATGTGAGATAATGATTCGGCTAAATCCTGACGTTATCCACGACATACTTGTTCGATATTGATGATTAAATTAAAACGATATTGATTCAAGCTATTTATTTATAACAATTCTATTGTACAGACCAATGCACTGTCTGCAGCATTTGCACAGACCAATGTGTCCACAGACATCACATTATTCTTCCATAGATTATATCATATGTTGCCAGATAAACACTATATAGAACATCCCCCCTTTATATGATAAGAATAAAAATTTTTTTTTTTTTTTTTTTTTTTTTTTTTTTACATTTTACAATCATATTAGTAAATGCAATAGTCCTTCAACTGTTGCGGTAACTTTACAACTCTACCAGTAGGGTATTATTGGGCATTCTGGCACACTTTTTTAGCACTCCATTGATCTCACTATCGTTCGATCAATTTCGTAAAAAAGTGTGCCAGGATGCCCAATAACAGTAGTGAAAATCACGAAGTGGTCTTAAGTTTTGCAGTTTTGCATCACATTGTTCTGTGTAGGTGATTTACTAAAAGGCTGATTTAAAATGCGAAGTGAATTAGACACTCCAATATTAAATTGAAAGCGTTTTTTGATTTAGCTGCTAAACCCCCCTTCATGATTATTGGCTGTTGGATAATTATCCTCTCTATAACTGCCGTGGTATGAATATAAAACCAGATATTTATAAATACATTCATTCTCTCTACCTACATCGATCTGTATGGATACTACCTACGATGAAATTTATTAAACAACCACTATCTTTGCAATTTCAAAAAATTTGCCCAGATGAGGTAGTATCTGTTCATCGACATGGAAAATTGCTACCTAATATGATTAGATGTCTTGTTTGTGGGCCGTCAAACTGTGGGAAAACAAACTTACTTATTGGCCTTCTACTACATGAAAATGGACTGCGGTTTAAAAATGTGTATTTATACTCTAAGACGCTATATCAATCCAAATATGTATACCTAGAAAAGGTTTTGAATTTAGTGCCAGAGGTATCATTCGCAAAATATCGAGATAATGACTTGATCGTGAGTCCACACGAGGCTAAACCACATTCAGTAATAATTTTCGATGATGTAGCATGTGAAAATCAATCCAACATGCGAGATTATTTTGCAATGGGTAGGCATAAATTTATTGACTGTTTTTACTTAAATCAAACTTACACTAAAGTTCCTAAACAGTTGGTAAGAGATAACGCCAACCTAATAATATTATTCAAACAAGACGATATCAACTTACGTCATGTATACGATGAACATGTTAGTACTGATATGTCGTGGCCAGAGTTTAAAGAATTGTCTTCGAAAATTTGGAAGATTCCGTATAATTATTTAGTAATTAATAAGGATTGTCCGAAAAATAAAGGTGGATACAGGATGAATTTTGATACTTTTGTTAAATTTGATTAATAAATAAAATGAGATTCATACCAGTTCAGATTCATTTCGCCTAAAAAACTATTAGACATAACACGTGAACTTCTACAGTTTATTAAATGGAACAGAAAATAAAAAATCAAGTGGTTGAAGCTTCAGAAGCTGTCAAAAAGAAAGTCAAAGAAATGCGTTTAATGGAAAGTGAAAATGAAAAAATGTTAGATACAGTTTTTAAACCCGTTACGACTTCACTCAATCAAATTATACAACATAAAAAACATTTACAGACATCAAAGCATTCTATGAATGATTCAGTGAGAGATTCCTTTCTCATGAAAGATGAGAATCTTTCTCTAGACTCCGAGGACTTTGAGAAAACCTTTAAGAATAAAAATAGCATTTGCAGTTCTCAAGATTCTGATGAAATGGATCAAAACTTAGATGGAAATGCTATTGACGAGTCTGATCCTAACAACACAAGTAATCTTTCGTTCAGAACAATAGACTCAATACCTAGTTTAGATGGAACTTCTTGGTCAATGTCTTCTGAAATATTTAGGGATGTTCCATTTGGTGTTAGAAGAGAACGAGGTAAATTAATGATGGGTACATCTCGTGTAGAAATGAATGATAAAAAAATATCAATAGCAGGTCATGAGTACAGAAAAACTCCTGGTTTGTGTGAGCTTTTATTTAAGAAAGTACCCAATTTAGAGCTGATAACGGAAAGCGATGGACAAGTGTATAAAGCAATACTGATAGAAACTAACGCTCACCGTCGAGATTATGATCCAAAGAAGCCAATCAAATCTAATAAAGGCAGAAAATATTTAAATATTATAAGACCACTATTTAAGTTACGTAAACCTTCAACATCTTCTGTTTCATCGAGTGTAAGTAATGTTAACTATGTTAGTGAGGGTGAAGGACTACGTGTGAAGAAAAATTATAGAAAAGATACTGATTATATTTACTGGGATGATCCTAACGAGCTTGTGGAGAGACTGAAATTACTAATTGCCTCTAAACATGCTGGAAATACTGGGCTAGATAATGAAATTATATCCATAATTGAGGAATTACGTGAAAGTGGTATTATAAATTAGATATTATAATTTTATTTTTCTATTATCACTCCACCATTTGCTCGGACTACTTCTCTGGACGAAAATGAATATTGATAAATTCGGACATTCTGTTCATAAAAGATTACGTTTCTCGGAAATATTAGATTTAACAGATAACTCTTTAGTAAAATCAGAAAGTGGTCATTATGATGCTAAGTCATCGCGATTAACTGGAATCAAAGAACCATTGGTACCTGATGATGCGGTAAACAAAAAGTATGTAGATGAAAAAGTTTTTGGTTTATGTACAAAAAAAGAAATTTCCATTTTTATGGTAACAATAAAAGAGGAAATCGCATCAAGCTTAAAGCAGTTAGAGAAAACATTTTGTACAAAAGACTACGTCGAAAAGTTAATTGCTAAGCGAAATAATGATCAAGCAGCAAGTAGTAAACGAAATCCATAGATCAGCACGTAAAAATTTCGACAGAAGATCTGTTATTTTAAAAGGAATAGATGATTTATGGCAAGCTGATTTAATTGATTTCCAGACCATAAAGAAGTATAATAAAGGTTTTGCTTATATTTTAGTCGTCATTGATTGTTTCACTAAATACGCTTGGGCAATTCCTTTAAAAACAAAGACAAAAAGAGCTGTCGTTGACGCGTTTTCGGCTATTTTGACGCAAAGTGGTCGTTGCCCTCGTAACTTACAAACTGACATGGGAACAGAATTTTACAACGATTCCTTTAAATCACTTGTGCAGTCACTGAAAATAAATCACTATTCATCATATTCAACTAAAAAGGCTTCAATTGTTGAAAGACTAATTCGAACATTAAAGAATAAAATTCATATGCTTTTTAGCTATAAAGGTAGTTATAAATGGATAGGGAAAACTTTGATCGACGTTTTGAATACCTACAATAATAATGTACACCGGATTACTAAATTTAAACCAGCGGATGTGAATTCTGAAAACGAAATAATTGTTAGGAATAATATCAAAAACAGTCAAACCAGACCAAATAAAAAGCAAAAGATTAATTTTAAAATAGGTGACTGTGTACGCATAAGTAAATATAAAAGTAGTTTTGATAAAGGGTATACCCCCAACTGGTCTACAGAGATATTTATAATTAAAAAGGTTAATAAAACTACTCCAGTTACATTTCACATTCAAGATCAGAGAAAGCAACAAATATTAGGCTCTTTTTATCAAGAGGAATTGCAGAAAACGAAATATCCTAATGTTTATTTAATTGAAAGGGTAATAAAAAAAATGGGACGCAAACTCCTTGTCAAGTGGTTGGGTCTTTCAGATACCGAAAATAGTTGGATTAATAGCAATTCAGTTGTACAATAATATAAGTGCAGCTTTATACATATCATTATCATTATATAAAAAGAAATGCTAGGAGGAGGACTTATAAACAATTTGATTAATAACTTACCTGTAGAACTTCACTTACCGGGATACAACTATTGTGGACCAGGAACAAAATTAAAAAAAAGATTGGCAAGAGGCGATAAAGGAATTAATCAGTTGGACGAAGCTTGTAAGCACCACGACATTGCATATACAAATTATACGGATTTACCTAACCGACACAAAGCAGACCTGCAACTGTTGGACATGGCTAAAAAACGCTTGCATTCAAAAGATGTGGGAAAAGGAGAAAAATTAGCTTCGTGGTTGGTTAGCAAAGTTATGAAAGCTAAAGTAAAAACAGGCTCTGGAGTTAAAAAGTTTAAATCAATGGTTTCGAAAATAAATTCAAAAATAAACAAAATGAAACCAAAAAGTCATACATCGTTAATCAATTATGCTTATAAAGCTGCTAAAAAAGTTATTCCAAAATGTGGAAATTTCCGACTTCCACGTGTCATACCGATTCCCAAAACTGGTGGGATATTACCTTTGATACCTATTTTCGCGGGTTTGTCTGCTCTTGGTGCTTTAGCTGGAGGTGCAGCTGGCGTAGCTAAAACAGTAAATGAGTATAAATCAGCTCAAAAGAACTTGAATGAGCTGGAGCGTCACAACAAAACAATGGAAGCAATTGCTATAGGAAAAGGTCTTTACATCAAACCGTATAAAAAAGGCAGCGGTCTATTTATAAACATTAAAAAAAACTAGTCCGTAGGCTACCCCGACGTGCTCTAACAAATATTGATATCATTAACCATTCTCATGATATACCATATTTCCGAGGAGTCTATATGAGAGATATGATGCCTCATAAAGCAAAACCGATCGAGTGTGGTATTGTTAACTTAGATAGTTATATGAACAATGGTAGTCATTGGGTAGCCTATGTAAAACTTAATAACTACTGTGAATATTTTGATAGTTTCGGTGATTTGAAGCCTCCTAAAGAAATAGTGGAGTATTTAGGTTCGAATAATATTTATTATAATTATGCTCGGTATCAGAATTTTAACAGTGTTAATTGTGGTCATTTGTGTATATTTTTTTTAAGGAATTTTTGGAATAAATATAGTATATAAACATTCATCCCTTGTTTCATTTCGTCATTTCCACGATGTCTTTTACTTTATCCATAACTGGTAAAAGTTCAATATTAACCACAAATTATTTACCAACTTTGGAACTGGATGGTGATTATGAGTGTTCTTTATTACATTTCTCCACCTTCAATTCTATACCAAATATTACAAAAAATAACAACAAATTTTATTATGGTAATGGTGAGGTTGTAGAAATTCCTGAAGGAACTTACGAGCTTCACGATATATATGACTTTATTAAGGCTAATATAAAAGGTTGTATGTTCAAATTATTTTGTAATAACAACACTCTTAAAACCACAATATACTGCACAAAGGATATTCATTTTGAAATGCAAAATTCTCTTGGAGATTTATTGGGCTATGGTAAAGTTCTTCTGAAAAGTAATAAATTACATGAGTCTCCCTTTCCTGTAAACATTTTATCAACAACAGTGGTACGCATCGAATGTGATATTGTTAGCGGTTCATATATCAACGGAAAATCAAGTCACATAATACATGAATTTGTTCCAAATGTGCCACCAGGTTATAGAATAATAGAAATACCAAAGAACACAATATACTTTCCAGTCAATAGACACTCTATTAATAGTATTAACATAAGGATTTTGGATAGCCTCAATAACCTTATCGATCTTCGTGGTGAAGAAGTACAATTGTATTTGCATATAAGAAAATATGATCGATTACAATAAAAACAGTATTCCACACATTCAAAAGATTAGTGGTTATCGTGCGATCCGAAAGAGAACACTTGCTTGTGGTAAAAGACAGAAATTATCTGAAGAGAATAAACAATTTTTGAAATTGATTGGGCTGTTGAAATGAATATCTTAAATATTACGAATACCCCTGTTTATGACAACTCGATAGAATGTATTGAAACTCATTCATACAAGCCTTACATAACAAGCTTCAACAGAAACGATGAAATAAGAATTCCAATAAACCAACAAGACTTATACATACTTCCAAGTGCAAGCACTTTGTATTTGGAAGGGATCGTCAATGTTTTCAAAAATGATAACAAGGATAGAGCGCCGTCATTTCATTTTACCAATAACTCACTTATGTATCTGTTCCAAGATATACGCTATGAATTGAACGGTGTTGAAATAGATAAAGTAAAGAATGCGGGCATTACTACTACTATGAAATCTTTATTATCTATGAATGACATCGAATCGAAGATATCTCAAGCATGGGGATGGGATATACAAGGCGTTAAAAATGATATTGGCGGTCATTTTTCTGCATCAATTCCACTTAGTCACATACTTGGATTTGCTGAAGACTATAAAAAAGTAATAGTAAATTGCAAACATGAGCTTGTTTTATTGCGAAGTAATACAGACCTTAACGCTTTAAAACTTAACACCGGTGAAACTGTGCGAAGTATTGAAATACATAAAATAATTTGGCGCATGCCTCATATTAAAGTATCAGACAGAGAAAAGGTTAAGTTACTTAAACTTCTTGAAAAAGATAGACCTATACAATTAGCGTTCAGAAATTGGGATATCTATGAATACCCATTACTTCCGAAGACTACGAAACATACTTGGTCTATAAAAACTTCAACACAAATTGAGAAGCCTCGATATGTGATTCTTGGACTACAAACTAACAGAAAAAATGACGTGTCTAAGGATATGTCCAGATTTGACCATTGCAACTTGCGTGACGTTAAAGTTTATTTAAATTCTACCTATTATCCGTACGAAAGCTATAATACAGATTTCGCAAAGCATTCTTTTGCTTTAATATACGAGCAGTTCGTAAATTTTCAACAGTCTTACTATGGTCGTAGATCTAGTTGTTTGTTAAGTGCTCAAGAATATAAAGACATTGCGCCATTATTCGTAATAGATTGTTCGAGACAAAACGATAACATAAAAACTGGACCCGTAATTAATATTCGCCTGGAGCTGGAGAGTCATAAAGAAATACCAGATCAGACGTCAGCATACTGTTTAATATTGAACGATTGTATCGTAGAATACAAACCTTTGAGTAATATTGTTCGCAAAATATCATGAGTTCAACTATTTTTGTTGACGTTCAAGGTTTTAAAGACTACCGTGGTAATTTCATAATAAAGGAGCTAGCGTTATCTACGAAGGAATTTACTCAAGTCTTTTTGATAAAGCCCCCATATCCGTATTCAAAGTTAACACCAGAAGAAAAAAGAAGAGTTAGGTGGATTGAAAGAAATAGAAATATTTATTGGAGCGAAGGAAATATTGACTACAGGGAATTCAAAAGATTAATTATTCCGATTTTACAAAATAAAACTATAGTAATGAAGGGGGTAGAAAAGCAGAAATGGATAAAAGACTTGTGTGATAACTGTATCTTGATAGACATCGAAGCTAAAGGCAGTCCTAATTTTGCAACGTTGTATGAAAATTATTGTAAATGTGCTTCTAGTTTTAATTGTTTAAACCATAATAATGTCTGTGCTCTCAGAAATGTTATATGTATTAAAAAGTGGTGCATTGAAAATAATATGTCAATTACAGATTTTTAAATAAATAAAGTATATTAAGTAAGTCTTTTATTTCTAACGATACCTCATAATGTGGGATAAAATCAAACAACAGTTTGCCTCAAAGTGTAGTATAATGAAATAAGAATAGGACACAGATATTTACAATTATCAAATGAGAATAAAGAATATTAAACATTTAAGACAAACTATTTACATCAGTACGCTCTTTTATTTACAATGTATCTCCGAAGGATTATATGTAACTAGAGAAGTTACACACAATTCCTACGCGAGAAATTTAATTTATGAAATTATAGATTATGATTATAGCCTTAGAAATTATAGCTATAACCACACAATGATTTGGAGATCTTATTAATCAAACCCTCCGTTTGGTCTAGTATAGGGTCCATATTCTCAGTGACCACGTATTGTGCAGACACCATTGAGTCCTCTAACATTTCATTAGATCTCTCCATATCTATTATTTCAATTTTGATTAAGCGCCGTCCTCGCGTAGGCGCACTCTTTACTATAAACGAGTGGCAATCTCTCAGGAAGGAGCTTCTTTTTTGTTTCCTCCTCCGAGTGATCCTCTTCATCGCCTTTAAAACTTTGCGTTGCAAAGGCGAATCAGGTCTGTCTTCACTCGAAGGCCTCCTCACGAACTCCTCCGTGAACCCTTCCAGAGGATCTTGAGCGTCTTGCCACATCGCTCGCTGTTCATTCGCAACAGAATTGTCATCGGGAATATAGGTGATTTGCGAAGAAGTGTTCTGAAATTAATTAGAATTATCGTGAGATACATTACTTATTACTTACAAACCCCCCATCTTCACTGTGGTAGGTAGACATATTTATTACTCACCATGATAACTGACGTTCACTTAGTTTCGTGTTTTCACAAGAATTAATTGTTGATGCAAATAAGCGATTATATATATACCAGTCATATTTTGCTGTAGGTGTGTGTATGTGTTTGCGTTTGTATTGACCTACATCTGTAATTTTGTCTGACATAGCAGAAAGACGAGTTAAATTACTAGGACTTCGGACTCATCAATAACATGTCGCGACTTGCTATTTTTGCATTACTCACAGTTCTAGGCATCACATTTCTTTTTGTCTGACATAGCAGAAAGACGAGTTAAATTACTAGGACTTCGGACTCATCAATAACATGTCGCGACTTGCTATTTTTGCATTACTCACAGTTCTAGGCATCACATTTCTTTTTGTCTGACATAGCAGAAAGACGAGTTAAATTACTAGGACTTCGGACTCATCAATAACATGTCGCGACTTGCTATTTTTGCATTACTCACAGTTCTAGGCATCACATTTCTTTTTGTCTGACATAGCAGAAAGACGAGTTAAATTACTAGGACTTCGGACTCATCAATAACATGTCGCGACTTGCTATTTTTGCATTACTCACAGTTCTAGGCATCACATTTCTGTTTATACAATTACAATTTGATGAGTGAGTTTACAATTTTATTAGGTTCAATGATAACTATAGAACAGTTAGGAAGATGTATTTAAAATAAAAATGCAGTTGTTAATGTATAAACGTTTATATTTATGTAATATTAAAATAATTCTGGGTACCGTTATTACATTCTAATCTTATTAAACTTATCTTAAATACAAATTACAAATTGACATTTGCGTAGAAAACATTACAATACAAAACATTACCTAAATTGAGAAATATGGAAACACAAACACTACAAAAACTATAGTACAATAGGTGGTCTTATTTCTAACACATTACATTATTTACTTATAACTCTATGTCTATTTTAATCCAGAAATCCGAAAAACGTAGATAAATGTCAACTTACTGGGTTTTCAGTAATAAAAACATTCATAACTTACAAGTGAAAATTGTGAGGTTTACAGTGAAAACAACATTCATAACTTCTAAGAAAATATAAATGGATGAATACTAAGATAAAGTATCCCTGTGACCCCATGATAAAGTTGAAATTTTATTTTTTAGTATGATACGTTTGTCGTCATTACCTGACAGGGCAATTTTGTTCTGTTCCTGTGTAAATATATCGTGTTTAAGGGACTTAAAAATTATATTCTTCTTTCGTAGAAAAGCATTTGTTTTTAATATGTTAGAGTAATCTTTAAAGTAAACTTTTTTTATTACTTGTTTCTGTATGCCTTTTGCTTTCTTTAATTCATCTTGCAGTGTTTTAATACAATATAATTTCGACCTTAAACCTACAAACTCTGAAATTAAATTTCCACCTAGTTCATCTTTAAACAAACCTGGTACTTTTTTGTTCTGATCTGGAATACCGTAAGAGTTATTTTCAGGATAATTACTAGTATCAAAATACTGAAGAAAATGTGATTTTAAATCTTTGTAAAAATCTTTGCTTTCTATAGAATAAAGAAAACTGTCTGTATCTGTATAGCAAAGCTTTATCTTTTCAGCATAAAAAGGTTTCATTACCGAGTAATGAAAATCAAACATATGGCTTTTCGATGTTTCCAAAACAGAAAAGCCTATGTATATAGGTTTGTCCAAAATAATTGATTCCGGTTTCATTTGAACTGCTACAAAATTTTCTGTAAAAATAGTAGCACTATGAAAGTTTGGTCGAGCTATCAGTTGCTCAGCTGATAAACTTTTCTTCGTTTTGTTTTCCTCATCACTCCACTTATTGACCAATTTTACAGTGACTCTCTTCTCAGTGTCCTCCAAGGTTTTTCCAAATATACTATTGTTTAGTAATTTGAAAAAATCTTGTTCAAAGGTAGAACTCGCTTGTTTTCGTAACTCTGTGTTCATGTCAATGTATTGCTTTAAATAAGGACTCTGATTGAATTGAATTACTCTATGTATTTTTTTTAACAATAACCCATGTTTCAAACATGTTTTTAGATGAACAAAATGGATAACATAAAAATATTTTTCGTATAAATTTGGAATTAATTTTGAAGTTTTTGAACCTGGCGGAGTAAATTTTTGAGCACAGAATGGAAAATCGTTATGATCATCATGCAAATACTCAGGATATTCCAAGTCAACTTCTAGTATATATCCAATGTCCCCGTCAGTTGGTACATTTCGAAAGTCAATTCTATCAATTTCTTGTTTATTCAATAATTTAAAATTTGAATGGGGCAAAGAGGCACACATCGCATAACCATACAGGTTATTACAATCAATGTAAACTAAGAAATTGTCTTTCTCTATTGGATTATAAGTTTGTAAATACTTATTATTGGCCTTTGAATATCTTGTAGAACATAAACATATACCACCACGTATACCTTTTTGAATCATTCTTAATATTTCCAAATTACTTATTAATTCTAATTTCACGTTTGTTTTTAAAAGCATAGCATCGAAACTTAGGCTAGGGGCTGTTACATAAAAGGCTGGATCTAATTTATAATTTGTCTTACATGTTTCTCGAAAACTTTCGAAGACATCCGCTAATAAGAGTACGTCCGACTTTAGATATAAATCAGTGTATTCTCCTAGATTTAATAATTTAAAAGATTTCCAAACTCTTTTTGCATGTTCATAATCTGTTTCGGATATATTACTATTAAATAATTTGTTGAAAAAACAGTCGTGTGGTGGTAGTTCTTGGTCTTCAAACGAACTCCAACTAGTCATATAATCGTAAGGATATACACCTTTACGTCGTAACAAGTCAAAATGCTTCTGAGATGGGAAAAATCGATGGAGGTGTTTGAAATCACTATCATTCAAGCTAGCAACCAGTTTCTCTAAGCTTGTCCCCAAAAATTTAAAAGAATCAACAAAACGAACAGGTACGATATCCTTGTCATTAATTTGAAAAAGTTTAGTAAACGATATATAATTTTCTTTAGTCTTTGCTATCACTTGTATTCTACCTGGTAACTCACCTAATTGTCGTATAAAAAGATGACTATCATAACCTGCCAAATTATGAAAGAATATAGGAATAAATTTTGGCAAACGGAACTTGATATTGCAATATGAATGAGCTGCACCGCGGTAACGTCCTGTAAGATGACAGTGATCTCTGACTTTATCGTCAAATAATATTTGATCGCAAAGAAAACATTTTGATGAGTTAGTAAAATGAACTTTGTCTTGATCTGTTAAAGACTTTGGTAGTGGCGACTGTAAAATATTATAAATAATAACTACATCCGCTAATAAATGTTCTAAGAACTTTTCTACACAGGAGGGACCGCGATAAGAAACGTACTTGTTGCGTGAGCTATCATAGGAACATACAATGTAGTATCCAAATGCAGCAGGCACATGTTTTTGCAACGACGATGTGCAGTCTCCATAGTTTGACTCAGATGGTATTAACAATGATTCGAAATCTGCGTAAATAACAAAAGGTATATTTTGCATTCGTTCGAAATGTTCAAATTGTAGTAGATTTCCCTTTTTTGGTAAAATTGTTGCTACACCACTACAAAGATGAGATTCTAATTTATCATTGTCATCAAAAAATAGCATACAATCTTCGCACAAATATATTTTAGAATGGTGTTTAGTCAATTGTTTGCGAAGTAATTTAGATAAATCTTTGATTAGACAGTAATGAGTACGTTTTCCATTCTCAAGAAAAAGCATGTTAACGTGGTGTTTTTTTCGAAATTCACTTTTGTATAGTGGTCCGACAACTTGACTGTTATTTTTGAGACCATAAATGTTAACACTAATACGAGGATTATTTTTTTCAAAAATTTTAATATCTGAAAACCCCACCGGAAACGAAATATCTCTAACATTGAGTACACTTTCAAAATGTGGATAGGCTGAAGTTCGCTGCGCATTATTTTTTACAGGAAAAAGTGAAGCCACGACACACCATAAAAAACAATAATCGTCAAAATTTTGAATATTGACGCATGCTTTTTTGTGTTTTATTGTCTTAGGTAAATCTATATAACTTGAGGCTCTCATAGGGTTGTATTTATTTATGTTTACTTCCAGGTATAGACTTTTCAAATAAGCCCAACCGCTATCTCTTTCTTCAAATTCTTCGACTTTTTTACACAACAAACTAGTTATATTTGAAAATAAATCAAGAAAGTCATAATTTTGGTGCAAAATAATGTTTTCGGTGGCAAAAGATTTAACGGCAACTGACTCATTTTTATGCAAAAAAAATTGACAAAACAACTCGAAATTCACTTTCAGATTAGTATGACTTTGAATTCGTGATGATAGTAACAGACTTACTCGTCCGCGCAAATGAGACAAAAATTCAACGGGTGTGTACACACGAACCGGTTGTTCAGGTACCTCGCTATTGCGAGCAACACCATCGCATCGAATTCGATATGACGCTATACGACTGCGGAAAGCGCTATGAACTTTTTCAATGCCTTCACTTTCAACAACCGAACTATTGTCTTTGTGTAAAATACTTTTTAAGTGAGCAGAGAAAGCCCTATTTTTAATGGATATGTTACACACTGAACAGAATATAGTCTTCGACATAATGAATTTGTTTTCACTGTGTTAGCCGATGAAGTGACTAATGTAGGTAAATACACCGTATATAAACTAATGGTAAACTAAGAAGTTAAGTATATGAAAAAAAGTAAAACGAATATTAATTGACCAAAATATAATTTACTGTGGAAGGAACATTAACTAGTTAGGTACCCAGCTTAATATAATCAATTACTTACATTTTCTTTTTGTGATTATAAAATGTTCCCTCCTCAGTAAATTTTGTTTTAGCAATTTTAACGAATTGCTTCAATGCAAGGAATTCCTCAGACTCCGAGTCACCCTGCAATCGTAACCAAACGATTGCCTTGTCGCACTTCTCCAAACCAGCAAGGTCGCGTACCTCTTCCGTGCTGTAGAGTCGTAACTCCGCCACCAACCCACCGTTGAGCTGCGCCGTGCGACGAGTCACGCCGCCAGGTACTCGACGCGTCAAGACGCTCTCGACTTTACTTGGGTTGCGGACTGGAACCTCTTCGTCCGACTCTGTGTCGAACAACCACTCGGAAGCTTCGGTCGAAGAGGAGGATGCCACCTGTTGCTTGGAAGGCACCGACTTCGTCTTACTTTTCTTCTTGGAGCTAGAGGAATTGAAAACATAATTTATAATTATTGTAGTTTAACATCTACATTTCGTAGACGTAAAATAGCGAACTAATAAGTAATAGAAAATTAAAGTCACCTTACGACTTCTTCGTCAGTGTCAAAGAAAAGGCTTGACTGGTTCTTAGCAGCGCGCTTGGTATACTTGGCTTCAGACCTGAAATGTGAAGAATACCAATACTGTATTAAGATAAGATTTTATGTGTGGAAAATAATTTCCTGGCAAACACAACATATTATAACAAACATTCAGCGAAGCAAGTTAAATTTAAACAAAGTGGAAAGACGATAAAAACTTACGAACATTGTTTGGGTCGATTTGTTTTTCCGATGTAGATTTGAATCTCGCTGGTTCTTCAGGTAGTAGTGGGTAGGTACTACGTTAGCACTATTATCGGTGAGTAGTGACTTAGAAAGCACCTTGGAGCACTGGTGAGGTGACTACCATTTTACCGCTTTTTATTACAAGTAAACTGCAAAACTAGCAATAATTGAACAGGAGTGACCAACCTTTCTTATTATTTATAATTATCCATTCTATATAAAACCGATTAGTATTATTAAAAACACTACTGTAAGTAATTTTGTGTTCATGTAAATAGACATGGAACGAGTATTTTTATTCACCATAATAGAAGTATGCATTTATATTATGTGCATCCGTTATATTTGCTGACAAAAGATGCCAATTAGCACTTATAATATTACAATATGTCATCAATTTTGTTTTGTTAAATTAATTATTAAAAATGACACCGAATGTGCTAATCTAATGCCTGTGAGCGTGTGAACGTGTGTCTAATTGCTGACTCTAAGCATCACATGCAACATAAAGACTATTTCATAAGAATGAAAATTATTTAATACTAGTTTTAGCCCGTGACTTCGTATGCGTAGGATTAGTATAATTATAGCTTTTATGTTATTCTGATGTATGAGCTATGAGGTTATAATACATTCAGTAGTTTTTGCGTGAACGAGTAACAAACATACAAACTTTCTCGTTTATAAACGTTTATCAGCGATTCATAATAATCACAACAGCCTTGGGACACATGGTCTCTTCTTGTCAACAAAGGAGGTTTTTTAGATCATAGTCCGCCACGCTGCTTGCCCAATGCGGATTGGTGGATGGAGTATATGGTGATCAATACTCTTTGTTGATCAGAGTATTTGAAAGTTACAAACAATAAATAGGTTTGCTGTATTACCAAGATTACGGTATTAACAATGTATGTATAACATAACAATCAGGATGATTACCTATACATAAACTATGAGTTTATTTTCATAACAATTTATCTTGGAAGCCTATTAAATAACAATATCTTTATTCACATATTAAATCATAGTTATTATAACGTGAGTACGAAGCCTTATTATTTAAACTGAACTCGTAATCGGAGACCTGATCAATTTTATTAAATTTAATATAATTCATTTCATATTTGTTATTGCTGATAAGTGAATTTTCATGGGAATGCTTTGAAAACTGATTGGCTAAATAATATATAAAAGCCGTGATTATTTATCAGTAATTCAGAGCATGTCTTGACAGTGATCGAAAAACACAAGTGTTTTCCTCTGGCTCGAGGGTTCACGTTTGACGACGTTAGAGTGTATTTTGACACAGTTATTTAGCCGGGGATAAAGTCCTGGAAGCCAGGAAGCCCCAAGTTGTTAAGTTCTGTGATCATTATTGCGCTGCTATACCTAGTTAAATGCCTCCATAGCCTGAGATAGAAAACCTTGAAAATGTGTTTAGTAAATTGCAATCAAACATGCTAATGTATACCGCTTTCGGTCAAACCACACAAGTGTTTTCCTTTGGGTTGAGGATTCACGTTTGACAAGGTTAGAGTGTATATTGACACAGATACTTGGCCGGGGATAAAGTCCTGGAAGCTAGGGAGCCCCAAGTTGTTAAGTTCTGTGATCATTATTGCACTGCTATACCTAGTTAAATGCCTCAATAGCCCGAGGTTGAAGACCTTGAAAACGTGTTTAGTAGACCGAAATCAGGTATGCTAACTTATGAAGTTTGCGATCGAACCACACAAGTGTTTTCCTCTGCATTGGGGGCTTAAGTTTGACGAGGTTAGAGTGTATATTGACACAGATACTTAGCCGGGGATAAAGTCCTGATAGCCAGGGAGCCCCAAGATGTTAAGTTCTGTGATCATTATTGCACTGCTATACCGAGTTAAATGCCTCCATAGCCTGAGATAGAAAATCTTGAAAATGTGTTTAGTAAATTGCAATCAATCATGTTAATGTATACCGCTTTCGGTCAAACTACACAAGTGTTTTCCTTTGGGTTGAGGATTCACATTTATCGAGGTTAGAGTGTATATTGACACAGATAAATACTTAGCCGGGGATAAAGTCCTGGAAGCCAGGGAGCCCCAAGTTGTTAAGTTCTGTGATCATTATTGCACTGCTATACCTAGTTAAATGCCTCAATAGCCCGAGGTTGAAGACCTTGAAAACGTGTTTAGTAGACTGAAATCAGGTATGCTAACTTATGAAGTTTGCGATCGAACCACACAAGTGTTTTCCTCTGCACTGGGGGCTTAAGTTTGACGAGGTTAGAGTGTATATTGACACAGATACTTAGCCGGGATAAAGTCCTGATAGCCAGGGAGCCCCGAGATGTTAAGTTCTGTGATCATTATTGCACTGCTATACCGAGTTAAATGTCTCCATAGCCTGAGATAGAAAATCTTGAAAATGTGTTTAGTAAATTGCAATCAATCATGTTAATGTATACCGCTTTCGGTCAAACTACACAAGTGTTTTCCTTTGGGTTGAGGATTCACATTTATCGAGGTTAGAGTGTATATTGACACAGATAGATACTTAGCCGGGGATAAAGTCCTGGAAGCCAGGGAGCCCCAAGTTGTTAAGTTCTGTGATCATTATTGCACTGCTATACCTAGTTAAATGCCTCAATAGCCCGAGGTTGAAGACCTTGAAAACGTGTTTAGTAGACTGAAATCAGGTATGCTGACTTATGAAGTTTGCGATCGAACCACACAAGTGTTTTCCTCTGCATTGGGGGCTTAAGTTTGACGAGGTTAGAGTGTATATTGACACAGAAAGGTACTTAGCCGGGGATAAAGTCCTGAAAGCCAGGGAGCCTCAAGATGTTAAGTTCTGTGATCATTATTGCACTGCTATACCGAGTTAAATGCCTCCATAGCTTAGGATAGAAAATCTTGAAAATGTGTTTAGTAAATTGCAATCAAACATGTTAATGTACACCGCTTTCGGTCAAACCACACAAGTATTTTCCTTTGGGTTGAGGATTCACATTTATCGAGGTTAGAGTGTATATTGACACAGAAAGGTACTTAGCCGGGGATAAAGTCCTGAAAGCCAGGGAGCCTCAAGATGTTAAGTTCTGTGATCATTATTGCACTGCTATACCGAGTTAAATGCCTCCATAGCTTAGGATAGAAAATCTTGAAAATGTGTTTAGTAAATTGCAATCAAACATGTAAATGTACACCGCTTTCGGTCAAACCACACAAGTATTTTCCTTTGGGTTGAGGATTCACATTTATCGAGGTTAGAGTGTATATTGACACAGATAGGTACTTAGCCGGGGATAAAGTCCTGGAAGCCAGGGAGCCCCAAGTTGTTAAGTTCTGTGATCATTATTGCACTGCTATACCTAGTTAAATGCCTAATAGCCGGAGGTTGAAGACCATGAAAACGTGTTCAGTAGACTGAAATCAAGTATGCTAACTTAATGATGATCGAAACACACAATATTGTTGTCCTTCGATATAACAATTATGATTTATAGTTGATACCTAATGTTATAAAATACGACAAGCCACTTCGCAAAAATTAAAACTTCTTCATGATTTTCACTACTATTATTGGACATCCTGGCACACTTTTTTACGACATTGATCGATGATTTATAACTTTCAATTTAATATTTCATTGGAGTGTCTAATTCACTTCGCATTTTAAATCAGCCTTTTAGTAAATCACCTACACAGAACAATGTGATGCAAAACTGCAAAACTTAAGACCACTTCGTGATTTTCACTACTGTTATTGGGCATCCTGGCACACTTTTTTACGAAATTGATCGAACGATAGTGAGATCAATGGAGTGCTAAAAAAGTGTGCCAGAATGCCCAATAATACCCTACTTCTACCTGACCTAGTTGTAGTAGGTACATTGACATTTTGCTCATTCATACTAGTGGTGGGAAAGTTGTCCCTATTGTCCCTTGGACTATCCCTCAAAGATACATTAATATCTGGAATCTCTTTCTTAACAATTAACTCATGCTTACTAGCATTCAAATGATTTTGATTTCTACGAACTACATTGCCTTCCTCATTTAAAACCTTATATGATCTAGGTTCAATTTTACTTACAACTTTCCCCGGTACCCAAGTTTTATTTGGTAAATTTTGCATTCTTACCTTATCACCTATATTAAAAGATGATCTTGTTTTAGATGTTTTATTGTAATTTTTAGTATACTTCTCTTTAATTATTTTCATTTTGTCTTTTACATCTACAGGTAACTTTGGTTTTAATTCTTCCATAACACATGGCAAAGTAGTTCTTAGAAGTCTTGACATAAGTAACTCTGAAGGACTATACTCTAACCCAGCAACAGGTGTTGTTCTGTATGCCAACAAACCCATTGTAAAATCTGTACTATCTTCTTTACATTTTTTCATTAACTGCTTAACTATTCCTACTGCTTTTTCAGACAAACCGTTAGACTTTGGATACCTTGGACTGGAATGTATCAATTCAATATCATATTCTTTAGCAAATTTTTTGAATTCATAACTGGAAAATGGCATATTATCACTTACACAAACTTTAGGAATCCCATGAGTAGCCATGATAACTTTAAACTGTTTGATCACATTAGATGCATTTTTTTCTTTTAAATATTTTATTTCTATCCATTTTGAGTAGTAATCTACCATAACTAAGTAATCTTTTCCTGAAAAACTGCAAATATCAACACCAATTTTGTAAAATGGAATATCTGGGACCTCATGTGACATTAAAGGTTCTTTTACATTTGATGATCTAAACTTTTCACAAGGTTTACAACTTAAAACAAATTTTTCTATGTCGACAGACATTCCTGGCCAAAATAAAACTTTTCTAACCCGTTTTTTACATTTTACTACACCAGCATGACCAGCATGAGCCGATTTTAACATTTCTTGTCTCATACGTTCTGGTATAACTATTCTATTCTTATAATAAACAATATTCTCTTTAACATTAATGTAGTTTCTTAACTTATAATATACTTTTAAATCCTTATTATATATATTTTTATCTGTGTTTGGCCAACCAGTATTATACCAAGAGAGCACATTCTGCAAGTTCTGATCTACTAAAGTGTAATTTTTTAAGCTTTTTAATTTTTCATCTGAAACAGGCAAATCACTTTCTAAACCATACACTGTTTCTGAGTCAATTGAATGTACAATTTCTTGCAAAGTGGGCTCTTCTTTTTTATCATTACAAAAGTTTCTTGATAGATAGTCTGCAATATACATTTGTGACCCAGGTATGTATTTTATTTCAAAATTATACTTTAACAATTTTAATACCATTCTTTGCAGCCTAGCTGAGATTTTATTAATATCTTTTGATAAAATTGCCACTAACGGTTTATGATCCGTTTCAATGGTTATTTTACGCCCATACACAAACTGATGAAACTTTTCCATAGCTACACATATTGCAAACAATTCTTTTTCAATGGGTGCCCACCTAGTTTGACATTCTGTATATGATCTCGAATAAAATGAGATTGGTTTTCCCTCTTGTAATAAACAAGCACCCATTCCATTTTTAGAGCTGTCTGTCTGTAATACTACATCACCTTTACTACTTAACATAGTCAATGTAGGTGCACAAGTCAATTTATTTTTTAAATCACTAAAAGTTTGTTTTTGTACTGAACCCCAATTCCACTGAATATCTTTTTTTAGTAACTGACGGAGTGGTTCAGTGATAACCGAATACTGTGGAATAAATTTACTCAGATAGTTACACATCCCTAAGAACTTTTGTAGCTCTTTTACATTTTTTGGTTCTTCTAACTTCATTATGGGCTTAACATGTTCAGGATCTACTTGAATACCCTCTTTTGATACTATTAACCCTACATATTTGACCTGTTTTAGCTTATATTGAATTTTCTTTTCATTGAACTTTACTTTATACTTCCTAGCCCTATCTACAACTTCCTTTAAAATCTTGTCATGCTCTTGTTCAGTTTTTGCTCCTATAATTAAATCATCATAGTAGACATAAACTCCTTTTATATCACTAAAGATGTTATTATTGATTTTTTGCATGACCTCTGGAGCTGAGGAGATACCAAAAGGTAACCTAAGAAACCTGTACCTCCCAAATGGAGTCCCAAAAGTACATATTTTCTGTTCATCATCTAGTAAGACTTGAAAAAAACCATCTTTCAAATCTAGAACTGTAAAAACTTCTTTTCCAGCTAAACTATTATAAATCTCCTCTGGAGATGGAATAAGATATCTTTCTCGTAAAATATTATTATTTAATTCTTGTGGATCTAAGCATAATCTAAGAGATTTATCTGGCTTTTCTACAACCACTAAGTTATTGCACCAATCAGTTGGACCCTCTACTTTTTCTATGACCCCCTTACTTTCATACCTATTTAAAGTTTCCTTTAATCTGTCACTAATAGCATGAGGAACCCTCCTTATAGGCTTGATCACAGGAACAACATCTTTCTTAACTTGTATTTTGTATACACCTATATCACCTAGACCCGTAAAAATGTCCTTATTTTGTTTTATAAATAGCTCTTTTTCAGCATTGTAGTGTTCTATTTTATCTACACGTTGCACTAAGTTTAAATTAATACAGTCTGGCAACCCAATGACTGGTTGCACTGGCAAATCAATTATGTTAAACTTTATAACTTTTTTTATATTTTTATAAAAACACGTCAACATGACTTGTCCTACAGTGTTAATTTTGTCTCCATTGTATACAACCAACACATTTTTTGTTTGTTTCAACACAGAGTTACTACTTTTTATTTTATTATATGTATTTAATGATAGTGTATTGCAGTCCGCTCCCGTATCTATTTTGAACTCCAACTCTTTTTTCTCTACTTGCATTTTAACCAACCACTGTTGCTTCAGACTATTATTTGTTACAATGCTTGACAAGTAAAACTCATGGTCACTGCCACTTTCTTCTTCTTCCACTGCATGAACCTTCTCTTGTTTATATTTATCTTCTCTCTTATTAAACCTACACTGCTTTGCATAGTGGTTAAACTTTCCACACACTGCACACTTTCTGCCAAACGCTGGACACTTTCTTGGCTCATGTAACAATCCACACTTGATACAGTTATATTTTTTAATGCCCTCTTCTTTTTTAACTGTTTTTCTAAATGCATCTACCTTTTCATCTTTCATATTGCTTCCTAAGCCTTCTAATTGTTTCTTACCTATTTCTGCTGCTCTACAAATAGTGATTGCATGGTCTAATTCTAGATTCTCTTCTCTTAATAACCTTTCTTTGGTCGCCTTGTCTGTGATGCCTATTACTAACATCATAGCTACTAACCGATTTTCCATTTCACCTAGTTCACATTTCTTTGCTTGATTCTTTAGCCTGGTACAAAAATGATCAACGGGTTCACTTACTTCTTGCCTGTAGCATAGTAACTCGTAGGTATTCAATACTAAACTTTTTCGTGGTTCTGAATACTTGTCAAGCGCAGCAAACAAGGTTTTCAACGTCGACTTGTCTTCACTGGACAACGTGTTAAAAACATCCACGACTTCTTCACCACCTGCGTTGAGAAAAATTGCGATTTTTCTCTTTTCTTTTGCGTTTTCTAACCCTGACGCTTCTAAGTAAATTTCAAAAAATTGTTTAAATTTCTTCCAATTGGCCCCTTCACCACTCAGTTTTAGACCTTTGGGCGGTCTTAGCCCATCCACCAAGGTTTTCATACTATTTTCATCCGACATGTTGCCGACTTTTAAAATTATTTCTTACACAATAGATTTTACACAATAGTTAGTTAATTTTCACTAAGTTTATGTTCACTTTCTTTATGCGGTTTTCACCTGACACCATGTTCGATATTGATGATTAAATTAAAACGATATTGATTCAAGCTATTTATTTATAACAATTCTATTGTACAGACCAATGCACTGTCTGCAGCATTTGCACAGACCAATGTGTCCACAGACATCACATTATTCTTCCATAGATTATATCATATGTTGCCAGATAAACACTATATAGAACAATACTTATTTACGAATATGTAAAAAAAGCCATTCTTTTAAAAAGTATGGCGAACTAATATAAAAAATAAATACGATAAATAATTAAGTAATTAACTATTAAACTAATATAAAAAATAATTGAAAGCCGAAAGCCCATATTCGAATTACAGTAAAAAATATTTTAGCAATATACAAAACTAAAATAACAAATGTCGATTTTCCTTTTCCGGGAATTTTGTGCGCCCCTGTGATGGGGTAACGCAATCGTAAAAAATGGTTCTTTCAGTACTATGAACCTAAATCTTTTACAGGTATGATTTTATACTGGGTATATGACAACGGATCGCTTGGAGTGTATCTAGTATTTTTATTAATTTTTAATTCTCATATTAAACAAAATATACATTTATCAGAAACGTATGGCATGGCTAAATTCGTCATGGTTAAACAGTCCTGTGTAGCTCAGTTTGTAGAGCAGTGGCCCGGATTGCGAATGGTCACTTATCCATAACACAATTTTCTCATACAAAAAGGAAACAATCACATAAAAAAAGCAAAAGCCAACCACCAGGACAGATGTTACCACCTGTGGATGTTACACTCAAAGTCATCTAATCAATCCGGGTGCTCCACGATGCCTCTCCTGTAATTTCGCGAAGAGTTGACGCCGTCGTGGTGGAGTGGACAGTAACGCTGCCTCAAGCGGTCCGGGTTCGAGTCCTGGTAGGAGAAAATGTTAGTGTAATGAACACGAACATTTGTTCACGAGTCATGGTTGTTTATGTATTTATTTATAAAAATACTAGCTGACCCGGCAAACGTTATTTTGCCATACAAAAATGATTAAATTACTAAAATGGCTATAAAAAAATAGGGGTTGGTGATAAAAAAGTAAAAATTTAAAATTATGCACACAAAATTTCATGAGAATCGGGAAAGCCGTTTCGGAGGAGTTTAACCACAAACACCGCGACACGAGAATTTTATATATTAGATAGATCTATACTATCATATATAATAAATTTTCCGTTATCCAGTATTCATGACACAAGTTCTTAATCATACTTAATTTGGGCTAGATAACTGGCGTGGCCGTGGAAATATATTATTATTATTATTAGATAGGTTCCAGACACTGCAGATTCCAGGCGATAGCTCTGCATCACCTGGTGTATAAAATCTTAGCGATGTTTCATTTAGACCGTGTAAAAGGTTCGCCTCTTCTCTTACTACGAACGCTACGAAACGGCTACTGACCGTAGCGCACCTCGTCTTTTCCACAGTAAAAACAAGCTGATAAGTGTGCTAGGACCTTAATGGTGTTTGTGTGAAAATAAATATATTGCTATTAATATTGGGTTAGTTCTAGTCTGGCCACAATATTACAAATAAAAAACTGAACGATGATGAGAATGAGCGACCATACTCACCACAGAAGCTGTACACCCAATTAGGGATATTTGGTGATACTGCTGTGTGAATAAAAGTTTTTGCAACAAAGACACAGGTATCGTATTACATTGGTAATAATGTGTTCGCTATGCGATACAGAAGCTACTTAATTGTCCAAAACATTTAATAATTTATATTTTTTTTAATAAATAATTATTATTTAATTCAATTATTATTAACTAACACAATAGGCTATATTTTACAACATATATAATTTAAGTATAGAAAATATACAACATTTTGTTACTTTTAAGGAAATTATAATTACCTACATACCTACTAAATTTTGGTCTCTTCAATTTCCAATAACGGAATGTGATTACTGATTTACTAATTATAAATTTAAAATTATTAAATACCCAACGAATTAGGAATAATAATACCGGCGAGAAATAAAAGTGAAAGTATTTGTAGTAATCGATTAACGCCGGTTTTCAATTACTAACCTACTTAATGATATTCACGATTCACACTCATGAGGTATAAAAGATAAAGAAGTTGTTATGTTAAGCCAATAATTATAAAGAGTAAAACTTTCATGTACATAGAATAAGGCGTTACTTTGTTAAATAAAACAAAAAATACTATCAAGTAATCATCACTCGTACGCAGCGCATTTATATTACCTACGTAATACCTGATCGTGTGAAATTAAAATATCTCCTCACACGTTCAAAATGTTATCTAAATATTCGAGTTAACTTCTTGAAAGTGTTGTTTTGATTCCGTCGCCGGCGAGGCGATGCGCGCCGTTGTTATCGTTGCGTGAATTACTCAGGTAATGGGCCGCATTTACAACGTACGTGCCTCGACATTCATTAAAACGACTAATTAAAGCCCCGAGATTCCGACGAATCCGCCTTTTGAGACGGCTCGTAATTTCTACATATTTCTTTGCAGAAATGTCGAGTGGAATTTTCTTGCTATTCGGTGCGCCGATCTTTTTAGAACTTACCTAATAAGCCCTCCCCACTCCGCTTCAGACGAGCCGCTTAATGAATTTATAGTCTTTCATTTGGAACTTTGAGGAGCTAAGCAGCGTAGTGTCACTTACACGTTTCATTTTCCCGGCAAGCTATGTATACAGAGCTTTCAACGACCGTTTAGTTCAGTTTTATGCCTGAGTAAAATAAGAATTATGACGAAAATTAAGAAGACAATATACGTGAATATTCTGTTTATTTTGACAGGGAAAGGCTTATCACTCATTTGCCCTTCGAGTAGCACAAGGCGCAGGACTCGAGTCAGAGGTAGATCGGGAAAGCTTTGTCTGCCGTATTGATATGACGAGCATAGTTCTTTAGTAGTGAGCCTTCTCGACGTCGAAGACAACTATTTCTATGAAGCTTAAGGAGTAGTAGAGATTTAAGATAAGATAAGATAAAATTTATTTCTTTATAAACTTAGTCTAAATAACATAGTAAAATCTAAGTAAATTACAAAAATATAGTGATGCAGAAAATAATAATGAATTAATGCTAATTATTAGAATTACACATTTATGTCGATTTCAACCATAGGAAACTTTACATCGGCAATGCGAAAGAGAAAGATCATACTAATACGTATATTAGAACGAGATAGATAGACGAGATTATTTCACGTACATGCCTGCGGCCTAGGTCGGCCTGTCAGCACGTAGAAAAGACATCAACTGTCAGACTGCAGTACTATTTTTCACGCACATATGCTCATTACTCACACAGTGGTGCATTTTTTTGGTCTCGCCCTAGTCAGTTCGTTGCCAATCTATAAACGTCAGTCATTTTAAATCTATCGTTTCAAGTTTCAACTATCAACTGATCTGACAAATGTAGAGCATGAAAATGTCAACTGTTTTTGAGAAAATTTTGTCGACTTTGACATTATTTAAAGAATTAATTCTTTATCGCAGTTTTCTTTCTCATAATATTAACCACAAATCATTAAACGTTGATATAATATTCTGTCGTTAATATTAACAGACATTTTTTTTCTCCGTTTTTAGTTCTGAAGTCGGTTTTTTTTTATTTAAAATAATTAATTTTCTGCTTTTTTAGTGTTTTAAGTATAGAATTTTTCAGGAAACTACCTTGAGATCTTTTAGGCACACAAGTTTTTTTTATGTTACGAGATGGCAACAAGCTTGCGGCCCACCTGATGTTAAGTGGTCACCGCTGTCTATAGACACTTCAAATATTAAGTGTAAATCACTTAATACCGCAAGTGCGATTGCCATCCTGGGGACTAAGATGATTTGCCCTCCATGCCCAGTAATTACACTGACTACCTTTCTCTTCAATCCGAAACACAGCGAACTGCTTCATGGCAGAAATAAGAAAGGCGGTGGTACTTACCCAGACGACCCTACATATCACCTAGTAAATGTGATAAGATTACGATATCATCGATGTTAAATAAATAGGCATTATTAGGGATAACTCGAAAACTACTGGTCAGATGTCGATCAATTGAAATGGGACCACATGACAAGCACTAGCTTCCAAACGCCGAAAAAATCTTCAAAATCGGTCCACCCAGTAACGAGTTATGGGGTAACAGACATAAAAAAACATACAGTCGAATTGATAACCTCCTTCTTTTTTGAAGTCGGTTAAAACATCAATCACCACCAACCGAACCGAACACATACCCCTGGAGATCGAATCCAAGACCTCTTGTTCTGAGAACGCTAAGCGAAATAGTAGACCACATAGGCGTTATAATAGATAGAGAAAGAAACTTTTTAACATCTTACATACAATAATTTATTATTTAACTTACCTAATTTAATACTTTCATAGCGCTTAGTTGTGTTCCAATGAAACAGAAATGGCAATCATCGTCACAATATAATGTTTCTTTAAAAGCTATTTTATATTTTCACTTATTTATGCTAATTCGAAAGTCGGGAGGGAGTAATAATAAGGCAAAAATATCTCAGTCGGAGACACGGGTCCTCGTAAAATGGCATAAGCGGGCAAACTTGAAACATAATTTCTCCCGTTTCCCATTTCTCTCTCGCCCTCTAAGGATTTTGCTTTTGGCATAACGAAGTCACAGAGCAAAACGTTATTTTGTGTTACCGAGCAATCAAAAAGCTATAAATGGCATGAAAAGAGTTTGTTGGTCTTCACACGTGCCTGAGAAAATTCAACGTCGTATATTTTTCTTGATAGACATATTAACAAAGAAAATCAAAGTTATAAAAACTGTAGTCATCGACGACAAAACAATTTTATCATCGATTTCGAAATATCATTAACATTTATGAAATTTGTTGTAATCAAAATATTCTAGTAAAGTTTTCATATCTTACTAACGAGGGTAAACATGAATGTTGGGCATGAATAATGCACATTGGCTTTGAGGGTGATTTTTTTACCATATAGGTGGCAAACAAGCATACGATTCGCCTTATGGTAGCGATCACCGAAGCTTATGAACACTTACAATACTAGGTATCACACGTGCGTTGTTAACCTTGCAAAAATTATTACATGCCTCTCTTGAAAAAACCCATGTGAAACTCCCTGTCGCGGTCTTCCCTAAGGACTGCGCTTAGGGATGACCGTGACATGGGAGTTCATTCCACAACCAATGCATACGCGGAAGAAATTTTCTTCTGAAATGCACAGTACGGGACCAACTCGATTCCAGGGTGTGAGGATATGAATACCTCGTAGATAGTGAGCGGTGCGGTGATAGAAAGACGATGATGATGTATTTTTTACTGCCTATTGCTGTTGGGTTCCTTGGGTAGGTCCTCTAGCCTTTAAGGGGAACCACCTTTTTTGTTCTCGGGGTGTTCAAATGCTTTTACGCATCGTCCCCGCGGGCTGGTGCCAACCGCAGGGGATATGTGAAAACAACTCGACGACTCGTGACTTCGAATGCCAAGGGGACACACTTTACATCAAAAGCCACACACCCGCCGAGAAAGTTTCCCCACCAGGTTACTAGGGTCCGCCACAAGGAGGCTTCCGAACATGGACCATAAGGGGAACCCCCTAGATCAGAGTTTCTTTAAATGGAGTTCAAGGTATCCTTAAGACATAACATGTACAAAGGGTCCGCAGCAACTCAATATATTAGGAAATTTTGCAATTTACGTGTCGTTTTATTGACCGTTCGCCATATGATAGCTGAGCGGTGTGGGGCGCAGGGGGATTGTGAACGTAGCTAAACTATACAGTAAACCAAACACCTGCTTGCTGGCTCACTCACTCCCGGGCAGCATTTTTTAATATTAGCCTTGTTTTCCTTTCCTAAAAACTTTTTCAACAGGGTCCCGTGAAATATTTTGAATTCTGAAAGTGGTCTATGACAATATTATAAACTTTAAGAAATCCTAAACCTAGAATATGACTAGTCAACGAGCACCTCACAGGGGAGAATCTCTTCCCATTAGTCTCGCGTTCGGATCGGAAGGGAACGGAACGCATGAGGTTACCTCTCAGAGGTGTCGTAGATGACACAAGCAGTTTGCATCTACTCTACACCTACCCGCAATCATACCTCGCGGTCATGAGTTAAAATTCTTCACACCTATTATTCCATCATAACAAAATCCGCTTACATAATAATGTTTTATCTCATAAGTATGACATATTATCATCATTCCAGTCGCCATAAACATTTGTCGTCAAGAACAGTGCCGTCGTAAGTTCTAAGTATGCAATAACACATCGCTAACGAGTGCTCTCTTAGTAATCTGCCGAACAAACGTGACAAACGGTGAAGTTGTCCCGAGATACGAGATCATGAGGGTCGTTTTGGAGTTTCTTTTATGTGACATATGAGGGAACAATGACGTGTAGTTTGAGAGCAATTGATCACGTTTTGTAGTTAGAAATGATCAATATTGTTATTAAGTGCTTGGTAATGTTTTGAATTTCTTTTATGTAAAACAAAATATCGTATCTTGTTTATCTTCCTTTGCAAACAAGTGTAGAAGAGAGAAACGACTAGTTTTATGTTCCCGTAAGCAATTTACTATAGACATGGTCAGATTTCAGCGAAACAGGTGAGTAGATAATCACACAACTCGGAGTTGGTAAATATCCAGCACACAACCGTGTGTTTTTCGCGCAATTTTTTGCCGTGAACTACAAGTCTCTTGAACCAACTGTTAAAAACCAACTCCAAATATTAAAAAAGAGCGTATCTTCTCTACACGTACCTACTTCGTACGTTTGAGGGTCCTTTGGTGTTTCAGATGTCCATGGGCGGCGACTGCTCGTCCCCTTTTCCATTTAAAAGTCTAGTTTATCCATTTTACACGCCACTTTCACGCCACAGTCAATAGTGTTTTAAAGACTCGATTATGTGAGTCTTGGAATAAATAGTAAAGTGTTAACTATTTCTGGGAGCTCACTAGCTTTTATGGCTCTGTAGGTTAGAAGTTGTTTTATGAAGTTACAATAAAACAAGTTGGTGTTGTACTGCCCACATATAATACTTACTTTCACGTAATCAATAAAAACCAATGAGAGTAACAATAAACAATAAAAATATGTGAAAAAGCTTTCATATAGTTAGTAATTATAACCACGCAGTCTGTTCTCAGTAGTGAGACAATTAATAATATTTTTCGTTTTGGCATGGTCTGCGTGTATTACGTATTTTGACAGTATTATACGGCACATTTCAAGTAATTAATTTTACCAACTTAAAGCCTGTGAAATCAAGCGGTAATTAGTGTTAATAATCATTTTTTTTATAAAAAAAACTCTACAGAAAGTTATAACTATCTTTGTAGTTAACTTATACGTAACAAAACATTTTATAAAACAAACGAGATATGACATGCCTATGGTGGAATGTATCTTATCTTATGAAGGGGCCGTGAGTTTCCTCACGGTGGACTTCGATCCAACGGGATCTTTTGTACCTCCCCTTTATTTTTACTGTTGTTCCTCCTTGAATGATTTATGCCATCAACCTAACTATATCCATGGGCTTGATGACCCTTTAGTGCTCTGGTCTTGATGATGGCACGTAAATTTCTTATCTTGTTTTCAAAAATTAACAAGTAGAAAAATATTGTTTGAATTTCTTTAAATTGTTTTTGTCAGTGTCCATACAATCCGTTGTAGCTTAATATTGCGCAACATAATTATACACCTACAAAGATAATAAGTCTTATTTACGAATTCAAATTACTAAGCTCCTTAGTAGTGTGCTGTACTAATTTATTTAAATGCTAATTAAGAGTTTCCGGTCTGTATATACTGAAATGACTGCAGAGGACGTGAATACAAAAATTAATGTTCATTGTTTTGTTTATATAATTTATTTTTCGGTTGCAATGAATAGACATTATTGGAACGTCGACATTCACGATGGCTCGTCGACAATTCATCCACGAAGGAACACGACTCCACAATTGGATGAGATTAGAACTGGATCAGGACATGTGGCGTGCACGAAGGGAGGCCTAAGCTCAATAGTGGCTGACCTATAAAAAACCTTTTTCTATGGAGTAAAGCTGAAAAAGTGTGGTTAGGGGGGCGGCCTGCCCCGGGCGGCACATTTGATGGGGCGGCAAAATTTCACATTAAATAAAAAAAATTGAAACCATTTCATATTTTTATGCCAACTACAAATTCGGACCAATTGAAAAGAGTATGGAATTTTTCATTAGTTATTCTGTGACGAATTCGGGGATCACCTTTCTTTGAATGATATTTTGTTGCAACTGCTGCTGGTGACACCGTCTATTCTGACTTGCGGCGATTCCCCAAGTCAGAATAGACGGTGTGGAATATTTTTTTCCGTTTAAAAACGCGTTAATATTTTTGAGACTACAAAAAATACACTGAAAACAAATTTACCTGCCATTTTTTCAGACAGGCCGAGGGGATTCTAGTGTTATAAAAATATTTACGCGTTATATTTTCGAATGAAATGACACGTTTTCTTGTCTCTAACAGTGATAATGTAATTAGTACACTATTTAAAAACACAGGAAGGCCTTTTTTCGAGCGATAACTTGAGGCGTTGCAGTGTCGTACGACGAAGTGCAGTCGACCAGCCCAAAATGCGAGAGCGATCTGCTTTTTTCATTAGTTCCAAACTGAATGTAAATCCGGCAATTGCCTGCCTTTTTCGTTGCCATTTTCGAGCGAGTCCAACGATACTTTTTAAACTTCTTAGTGTGTATTGCATAGTATACATTAAATTGAAATACCTAAATAAGAGGGCGGCAAAATTATGTTCCGCCCCGGGCGGCCGATACCCACGCTACGCCACTGACTGTGTGAAAGGTGATATGCAAAAGAATGCCATGTTCAATGATTCGTGTTAATGTTCTGATGAAGGCTGCTCGAGAAGCGGGGAAAGGGAAGGAAATCAAAACCTTTATCGTGCAAAATATTTTCTATTCTTATTTATTTATTTTACGTGTCGTGAAAACACAAAACTGCCATAAATGTTATCAACTGCTTTAAAATAAAAAATAAAACTCTACTTTGCATGCAGAGTACAGTTAATTAAAATCTGCTTCAATACTTGTTCAAGTTAAAACAAGCAAGTCTGCAAACAACAAATATTTAAGCTTCTTGGATGCTTTATGTTTAATATAGCCTACTTTGTGTTATTAAATTATTAGGGAAAAGACACTTCGTAACACACAATTTGGGGCTCGTTTCATTATTTAATCTTGTGCTATGTATTTACCTCAAAATACAAAACTGTGAAAAATGGGCCAAGTTCATTAAAAAAATATATAATTTATCTCTATGTTGTTATATCGTAACATAAGGCGATACATTATTGCTTCCAAAAATATTTATTAATTACACCAAACATATGCATAAAATTATTTTTTTCTTTCAGGGTCTCATCTTGAAAATTTGCCTCAAATAATAACTGGCAAGATTTTTTCCAAATTATTTCAAAGTACAAAAATAAAAATTCTTTCTGAAGACCAAACATTCATGTTGTTATTAGATTTTAACACAATATTCTTGTTCCTTGCAAATTGCAGCGAACTTCATGTACCTAAGACGGCAGATTAGGCTGCTTATCAATTTTCTTCACTAGACTTTGAACTCTATGATTGAGTAAAGTTGAAATTTATTGAAGAAATTAGACAATTTTAAGTAGCCTGATCTGCTAACGCTTCTACGACTTTTTTACACAAGTTTTGTGTTACTTCATAAATATTATGAGTGTCCAAAAATTATAAATTATGAGTGTCCAAAAATTTTGAGTCATGCATCTATGGAATACAAACAAGAACCTTTAAGATACACACACATAAAAATAATTAAGTACTATTTGAGTATTGATAAAAATAACAAAATAATTACACTGTCTATTTTCCTATCTATTTAAACTTGGCTTACACACTACCTTTGTCTATGATGACAACCTTTTGTGATAATTACAAGTTACCTCCTAATATATAAAAGCGGGAACTAATAATCGTTTCATTTCACGCAAAATAAATACATTTGGAACTCCTCAATATAACAGTTCAATAATATTAAAATTGTTAAATAATTAATTTCAGGAAATGGATAAAAAATACTCTTACATGATCTTAGAGAGGTCTGTGAAGAATTTACGGCTTTCTGGTATTTATCGATTGGACATAAGCTCTCCGAGATTACACAGAAAAATACATACAATATATAGATCGCTCATTCTATGCATATTACTTTTGTATACATCTCAGCAAATGGGCAAAGTTTATCAGGTATTTTTTGGTTTACTGTCATTCTATTCTGTAAAGATCTCACTTTGTCGTTCACTTCAATTTCACCTGCTATATTTTAGAGAAAATCCTAGTTTTATTGAGTAAACCGGAAACGAAGTTAACCGTGGTATACCATAACGACATTCGATGTAATTTAGAGGATCTGAACAAGGTGTGGCGTTTCTTCACGCCTGATCAACTGTGCTTGCTATACAGACGCAAGTACGGTGCTGCGTAGAGTATTGCTCACACCTGTGGGATGGCTCCGCTAAGTACTTACTCGATGCTTTGGATAGGTTTGACAATGTCGCGTGGTCCTCATTATCAGCGACGAAGAGGTAACCTACCAACTTAAGCCTCTCCAATTGCGTCATTGAGTGCATTCTACCGTCTGTACCACAGCGAGTGCTCTAAAGAGAATTTTCCTTAATCCTATCATCTCCCTTCCTATCAAGGACTACGCTTGCTAGTCTACGGTGTCACCGACAAACTGTGGCTGCCACTGAAACGGGAACTAAGAAATTTGGCAACTAGTTTCACACGTGTTTCCTCCTTCTTACAATCCCGGGTCATTCAAAAGAGGCGTGAAGAAGCACCTTGCCAGGCGAGAGTGGCTAGCGCGGTGGTTTATCTCTCACACCAGCAATCTTCGCTTTTGGACTCCACATCTTCTTGCCATCAGGTAGAATGGAGTCATTTGCTTGTCATTTTTGTTAAAAAAACTTCTACAACTTTTACAGATAAATTTGAGGTGAAATTTGAAGTGAAAAGTGAGTTCTTTATAAAACAACACGGCTGCTGTTCTTAGTATTCGAAAGTTTCTGTTCAAAATTCACTGCTGAGAAGAAAGATAATAAGACATTCGAATATGCTTATACGAATCGCAATCCACTAATTTATCATAATTTAAAACAAAATGGTTTGTAAACGTTCATCTCTAACATAACAGTGATTATTGTATTATGTATTACCAAAGTAAAAAAACTAAGAAAATAAAATCCCGTAAAGTTGAGAATGTTGTTTTCTATTGTAGCATCTATCCGGTTGTCGGTTTTTGTTTATTACTTCACTGAAGGTTAAAGGCTTTTTACTATGAAAAAGAGATGATGAGATGAGAGGTTCATAGCTGTTTTGTAGCTACTTTTCCGTAGAATTCATAGTAAAAATAGATGCATTCCCTTCCTCTCCGAACTGATAAGTGTGCTACAACGTTTATTTACTTCTTGTCTTTGATGACTGATAATGTTTATGTAGGCGACAGATAGACTACTTGTCGTTATTTTGATCCACTACATGGCCTAAGTTTTCGGATGTCGCTTTATGTAAAAAACCTAATATTACCTTTGTACCTAAATGAATAAAAAATTTGAGTTTGAGTTTAAGAGACTTGATATAGAAAGCGCCCCACGCGGCCAGGGTGCTGTGAAGATAAAATGTATCGCACTTATCGAAAAAAAAAAATACTTCAATAATATTACTGCGCCTGCAACGCTTCATCCGCGCTGCCGATGTCTTTGTATAGGCTCTTGTGTAACAAAACATACTATATGGACGAGGCACGTGTATTTGTACAGCGACCTTTGACAGTGATGTTGTCAACACAAAAACGCACGACTAATAGGATGGAGCAGCAGCGGCTAACCCGTACGGGGCGAGCATCTTTGCGCGAAGGGTGCGTCGCCTTGTATATCAAGTCCCTAAAGCTCAGCTCAACCCTTTGATGATTAAGAACATGATAATATCTAAGTATGTAATAAAAATTACTCAAAGGTACATAACCTTTTCACGAATAACCAAAGAGATGTAACCAGTGGAGTGTTAATTTTCCAATTTCCTTCAAATATGTACACCCAGGTACGAAGCAGTGTTGATAAAGTAATGGATACGATGTTCCTGCTGCTAACATACTTTGACTGTATCTATAAAGTTCTTGTTATGTGGAAAAAAGCTGATCAGATAGACGGATTCCTGCAAGTTACGAAAGGTATATAATAATAATAATAATAATATATTTCCACGCTCACACCAATTATCTAGCCCGAAGTAAGTATCATTAAGAACTTGTGTTACGGATACTAGATAACGGACATTTTTTTTTTTTAATATACATAATAATTTTACATATTTTTATAAATAAACTTAAATAAATATATAAACAACCTATAATAATATATTTTGATTGTCATTTTTTTATTTGTAAAAGACAAATTTGTACTTACCTGTATTTGATTACTATCAAGCAACTAGAATCTTGATTTATGGTCGTCCCTTAACACAGTAAAGGAAATCACATATTATGTATTTACTGTCTTTTTCGACTATGTTCTACTATAGGTCAGGATTCTTTGGTCAACCTGCTCAGATTTCACTTTATTTCTTATTTTTTTGTCACAATTACCGACTGTGAATGCACGAGAATTAAAACTATTAATATGAAAAATACGTAATAATCTTTCTCAGAGAGCTAGATTACAGCTCGCCTGGCCGACCTGCAAGGTGCCTCTATACGCCTTTATTGAATGACCCGGGACTTAGAAGATAGCAAGTGTACTGGCATCAAAATTGACTTTCATAAGTGTACAAATTGTACCTAAATGAATAAAGTAATTTTGACTTTGACTTTGACTGGCAGTGAATTCCATTTCTTGTTAGTGCGGCATTAAAATAGAGTACTTACTTGTAGCGTAGCACAAAGTAGTAAATGAGTAATTTCCATTATTATTATGTAAATAATAGATAACGTTTTGTGGAAAACGTACTCGTGCTAGGGAACAGTAAATATTAACGGAAAATGCATATATCCGTCACAGAATAAGCTCAGTTTATGGCACGACTCGAATTTTAAAAATCTTCCTGGAACTGGCTAGCTACGATCGGCATTTGTTTTCTTGTTTTTAACCGGGTTACGTGGAGTATAAACTTTTTACTACACCATTTATCTAGCTAGATATCTATATCTAGGTAACAGTCAACAGCAAAGACTCTCGAACCCGAAAAGAAAGCCCTGAAAGATTCTTTATACAGGGTGTAAAAGACATGGGCAGTCAAACGAGAACCATATATTCTGCTCACCGTCATAACATTTTTCTTCCTATAGACTATACCTGGGAAATTGATAGTTACGATTTTATTGAAGGTCAAAGTCATAATTTTTTTTTTAATTTTTTTATGAAAACGTATTTTATACGTTATTTCTTAATTATTGTCCAAAGAAACATTATCATTTTTTTTAGTATTTCATAGCAAAAAATAACTTCAAAACGTAAGCGTTCAATGTAGCTCACTCGATGCACTCGGACACTAACGAACGGGGCCGCCGTCAAGCAAAATTATCGCGGTTTTGCGAGTTGCGTGTGTTAGATTATACTTACAGAAATACCTTGAAAGAAACAGGTAGAGAGAATTATGTCTTACTTCTTACCCAAAAGTAAAGAATACTTATATTTTATCCAGCAAATAGGTACTCAGAATCAGATAACACTGACAGGAGGCAGAGTAGTGTTCACTGTGACGGCTCGAACAAGAATGCCCCTACCACGCGGAAGCGGCTCGTTTTATGTGAACTACCCCACCTCGCCTCTGACTACCGGTAACGCTTGTACCAAACCGTCGTAATAAATATAGTTTTATTATATAAAACTATTTGTAAATTCATGATTAATAAATTATTAAATAAAAATGATATTATTATTATTTTACCAAACTATTCCAACAGTAAATAGATTCTCAACGTCCTATAACCGAAACAATTATGTCGGTCACCACGACAACTACTTTTTATCATAGAAATCTATTTCTAATTCATAACAAATCATTATTATCATTGTATAAGTTAACAAATATTATTAGAATAATTATTATCTTGGGCTTAATGTACAAATTAGTGCCCAAGATCTCACACGGCCATTCTGCAGAGCACTTCGTTCTCGAAGTGATTTCTGGTTACTCGTCAAGTAGGTGTCTAACTAGTCATCTGTTGAATCGTAGTTGGATAATTCTAGAATAAAATATTGATTTATCAAGATCTAACTAATAAGCCATTATCCAACCAATAACCATGTTCAACTGTCGTGCTTTGTCCCACCACGTGCTGCATCGTGATGTCCAGACATTACACCAGTTTAACAATCAGCAGCTATCATACTAAATCTCAACGGGCTGTCGTGATCAATCCCATTACATACTGCCTTGTAATGTCTAGACTTTTTCACCAGGCCGATCAAGCAGTAACAACTATGTCCAACTGTCGTGCTTTGTCCCACCACGTGCTGCACCGTGATGTCCAGACATTACACCAGTTTAACAATCAACAGCAATTTAACTATCTCACACGGCCTTCCATACCTGTCGTCATAGATTAGTCATATTATGTCAGGTAATCACTATTTGCCAAGCGTTTCTATCTTTAAAACATCACATTCAATTGTTAAAACATCTTCTAATTAAGGCAATCGTTGTTTTAAACAATAAAACTATACCTAGATAATTAATTAATCGCCTAGTTTGCTAGAACATCTACGACAAAATTCTCATACATGTATCATTTCTCCTGTCCAAAATCGCATTTTTTTTGCGATTACAATATTCCGTAAATTACATTTTTAGAGAGGTCCTGCTAAACAAGGCCCTGCTCTATAGATTCACATGGCATCAAAAGATCATCCACATAAACATGAAGGAATTTAGCCAGTAGATTTTCGAATATACGTTCGGCCAATCTGACGAGAAATTTGACGAAAACTATTTTTAATGCTGACTCAAAATCCATATTAGTTTCTTTATGTCGGGTATTGCGGCCAATGGAATATTAAAGCATTAATTATTTTACTTAAACCACGTAAAAGGTGTAGGCATCGCCATCTTGCGAAAGTTGCCCAAACTACTTAATGTTGTCAGCAAACTTAGTATATAAAATGTCTCAATTTATCATCATCATCAACAGCTCACAATGTCCCTTCCGAGGGGCTTGAGCCCACCCCACACTAGGGGCGATTAGGCCTTAGTCAACCACGCTGGCCAAGTGCGGGTTGGTTGACTTCACACACATCCTAAGAATTTCTTCATAGGTGTGTGCAGGTTTCCTCACGATGTTTTCCTTCACCGTAAAAAGTCGATCAAACCACATATGAATCCAAAATCTGAAAACACATTGGTCGGGGCTCGAACCGGTGCCTCCCGGGCAGAAGACAACGCCCCCACGCACCACGCCACCGACGCTTTTATACATCCCAATTTATACAATAACTGAAATAGATTTAACCAATCATATTCAGTTACACAAATATGTTTACTTTACCTTTTTTTTTGAAATACAAAAATGTATAAACCTTTTTTTTGCTTCATACAACAATCTAAAGAAAGCTATAAAAAGATAGCTAGCAAAATTTTAATTTTTCCTAGTGAAGGTGGCTGGATAATTCTATCACTCAGGTAACTTCTCTTGTCGATTTCACTACATCTCGAAAGCTTAAATACAAAATTGTCATTGTATTTCATTAATGGCACCATTACGTTAGTATAAACATCGGGTAGACATAAAATCTCCAAAGTGCTATGTAACTATTCTTTTTTTTTTTTTGCCAGTTCATATCAAAGAAGTCAAATTATTACTAACTTAGTTTATTATCCTCTAAAATAATATCCATTCTTGAAAACAATGTAACTCAAAATTATTATCAATTACAAAATGTAATTGCAACTACCCAATTACCATTTTAATTTTTTTTAAAAACTGTGGGAATTTTCAATAAAAATACCCATAAATTCATAAAATCTCCGTAGATCAGTATTAGGTTCTGTTCGCCACAGGTTTGTGTTGTGGCTAGCCAATGAACAACGAATCTGCCGTCAAAGCAATCCAATTATTTGAATAACTGGTCTAATGCAATTGAAATTAACAATTACAATGTTATTAGAACACTCACCAAAGCGATTCAATGCTCTGACCTCCCTTTATCTAGAGAGTGGTACACATATACCAATTTTATGGAACTGTAGATAAAAACTAGAAAAAATAAAAACTTAAATATCTCCAAAACGGTGCTTCGTAGCCCAAAAATAATGAAATTTTCTCCCCCGTAGACCCCAACCGGCCACGTGGTACACCCAATGCATTAAAAATCTTTGGACTACCCTCATTAATAAAAAAGTTACTCTAAAAGTAATTCAAATAATTATTGATGCTCATCTTTATCACTAAAACGATGCTTCGTAGTCCAAAAATAATGAAATTTTCACCCCCGTAGACCCCAAACGGCCACATGGTACATCTAATGCAGTAAAAATTTTCGGACTACCCTCATTAACAAAAATATACTCTGAAATTAATTCAACTCCTACGTAGACCCCAATTGGCCACATAGTACATCCAATGCAATAAAAATGTTTGCACTACCCACATTAATTGCACTAATAAAATTTAACGAACGACACAGAATTAAATCAAATGAAAAACACAGAATTACCTTGCTTTATTCCTTCAAGTTGAATTGTAAGAATCCTTCATTTTTATAATATGTTACTTCTATATTCTTACAAAATGGTTGGTAACAAATAATACTAATCACTGGTAATTCCACCGTACACTGCGACAGTCAGCAAAAAGTGACTCAATCCGGCAACATGCCTCGCTTTAGTTCATTCGAACTTCCGGCGTTGCCAGTAGAAATTTTTAATTCAATTGGAAACCGATAATTAATTCCAAATATCATCAAACCTTACAATTATCATAAAAAGTATGATACCATCTTTAAAAAAAACTTTATCAAGCATTATAAAAAATAGTTTTTTTTTTTAAATATAAATCACAATAAATTGTACGGCAGTTCAAGTCAAAAATGAAATCTCTCAACAAACGCTTCCGTAACAAGAACTCTGGAGAAACTCTTTTTATAAAAGAGTTAAATAAAATTGTTAATTTGTCAAGCTGGTTTTTACACATCCATAGTTACAGCTGCAAGATATTTGTGATGGCGGTAGATCGAGAAAATTTTGCGCGTTTTTTTTTTCGTAATACCTTATATTGTTAGATACTAATTTATTCTCCACGTACGTTCACTAGCTCACATGTAAGATTTCTCAGCAAGTGAATTCCTATGTAATCTAATGACTTCTTATTCTTTAATTATAATAAACACACCAACACTCGAATGAAACCAAAGTGCTTCAAACTCAAACCTTTTTAGTAGGCTTCAATATTATAATCATATATATTATCGGCGTTAGTCGTCACATTTCAATGCTATCGGAGAGTAGCCCCGATCCAACATCGAAATGCTCGGTCTAACTACGAAACATATATATCACTACACAATAATAAATAGTCTGCGTTAGTCGACACATCTCAATGCTATCGGAGAGTAGCCCCGATCGAACATCGAAATGCCAGTCTAACTACGAAACATATATTTCACTACACAATAATAAATAATCTGCGTTAGTCGACACATCTCAATGCTATCGGAGAGTAGCCCCGATCGAACATCGAAATGCCAGTCTAACTACGAAACATATATTTCACTACACAATAATAAGTAGTCTGCGTTAGTCGACACATCTCAATGCTATCGGAGAGTAGCCCCGATCGAACATCGAAATGCCAGTCTAACTACGAAACATATATTTCACTACACAATAATAAATAGTCTGCGTTAGTCGACACATCTCAATGCTATCGGAGAGTAGCCCCGATCGAACATCGAAATGCCAGTCCAACTACGGAAAATATGTTTTACTATTATATTACACAATAAGCGAAACATATCATCAACCCCCAATCCAACAGGAATTAACACCATCAGAGTGTAGCCCTGACGTGGCACTAAGCCCATTGAACTAGTAGGTACATAAAGAAAAAAAAATTTTTTTTTTTTTTACATGAAAATGAATAACCCACACATCTCATTGTCAGGGAGTCGCCCTGACCAAATGCAATGCACAGATCAGCCATAATCATATATCAATATGTTTCTTTACACAACCAAACTTAAAATTTGAGATCTTAGCACTTTTGATTCGAAAATATTTCACTTGTACATACCCTTTTATTAGGACGATCCCACTTCTGATGTTAGATTATACTTACAGAAATACCTTGAAAGAAACAGGTAGAGAGAATTATGTCTTACTTCTTACCCAAAAGTAAAGAATACTTATATTTTATCCAGCAAATAGGTACTCAGAATCAGATAACACTGACAGGAGGCAGAGTAGTGTTCACTGTGACGGCTCGAACGAGAATGCCCCTACCACGCGGAAGCGGCTCGTTTTATGTGAACTACCCCACCTCGCCTCTGACTACCGGTAACGCTTGTACCAAACCGTCGTAATAAATATAGTTTTATTATATAAAACTATTTGTAAATTCATGATTAATAAATTATTAAATAAAAATGATATTATTATTATTTTACCAAACTATTCCAACAGTAAATAGATTCTCAACGTCCTATAACCGAAACAATTATGTCGGTCACCACGACAACTACTTTTTATCATAGAAATCTATTTCTAATTCATAACAAATCATTATTATCATTGTATAAGTTAACAAATATTATTAGAATAATTATTATCTTGGGCTTAATGTACAAATTAGTGCCCAAGATCTCACACGTGCGAGTTGAGCCCTTTACATTGCGCGGAACAATTTGCAATGTTTTGTAACACCAAAAAATAAAAATCATTTCCGGAAAATATTTTTTTTTAAATATGTCTTATTTTGATGTATAGAATACGTGGTTTTCGTTTGCCTGCTCATGTCTTTTACACCCAGTATATTATAATCAAACAATCATTTGAGCATACCTTTCTCAATTCTTGTCGCTTTGTCGCCGTCAAAACCAATACACACCATCTTATCTAAGATGATCTCTCTGGATAATGTATGAAAACGATTACACAAATGGAATAATTTTTGCGTTCGCAAACGCGTAAATATTTTTAATACTAGAAAAATACACTGAAAAAAATCGACCTACCTCAGGCGGGAATCGAACCCAGCATCTTCCGCAATTCACATCTTCCGCAATCCGCATCTTCCGCAAACGCAGCCGCCCGAATTGCGGAAGATGCTGGGTTCGATTCCCGCCTGAGGTAGGTCGATTTTTTTCAGTGTATTTTTTCTAGGATTACACAAATGTTTATTTACACATAAATGAATAATGCAATTTTAATTATTTCGGGTACAGAGGTATCCGGAAAGGTTTTCATTTTAATTAATCACCGAGGTTTTTCTAACCTACCGTTGACTGTACGAGATAAGTAAATTAATAAGTTCATAACAAAACCTTGTTACAGAGGCGACAAATACATTGATAACGTAAGACCGAGCTAATTGAATACTTTTACATAAGACCAGAGAGTCAATAAATTTTTGTACGTCTTTATTTGGACCACCGTGTGTTTTACTTTGGTTCATTTAAAGAGGATTTTATTATTTTCAGGTCCGATTTTCAATCAAGGAGTACCAGAGCATAGAAAGATTATTATTAAAACGATAAAGAGTGCGTCTTTACTACTGCACGTGTATAATATTACGGCCCTATTCACGTGCTTTCTCTGGGCGCTTCAGCCAACAATACTGCATATTCAAGGAGAACGGACCGAGTTCAAAATATGGCTACCTTTCAATCTAAATTCAAATACGAAGTAAGTCGATTTATTTAAAAATTGACATTGAATATACTTACAAAAATATTCTATTAATTTCTATCTCATATATTTTATTACTAGTGGATCTAGTAACACTGTTAAAGCTTTGAATAATAATAATATAATTTCCACGCTCACGCCAATTATCTAGCCCAAAGTAAGTATCGTTAAGAACTGTGTTATGGATACTAGACAACGGACATTGTTAATATACATAATAATCTTAGATATATTTAGGAATAAACTTAAATAAATTTATATAAACAACTATGAGTCGCAAACAAATCGAACAAACATTTACCGCTACCAGGATTCGAACCTGGACCCCTTGATGTGTATACTGACCTTTCTTCTGAATTTCTTCCTCTCCCTACCCTGATCCAAATTTATTTGGGGTCGGTGCGATTGTCTATCATCATACTGCTATAGCTTTTGTCATAGTTTTATAGCCTGCTGCTGCCTGCCTGACGCCAACCCTCCTTGTAATATTTGAGGGTGGATTAAGGTCATAGCACACTTATCAGCTCGAAAAAGGAACGAAACCGTATCGCCGCTTTATACTATGAAAAAAAGATCAGTAGCCGTCGTTCCATAGCGTTCATAGTAAAAAAGAAGCGTTAACCTTACTCTCCACCGCACAAGCGACCCCTTGGTGCTAATATTTTTTTATTTCAGACAACAAATGGTCCAGATAAGTGTTAGTAAATGCCTTAATCTAAATTAGTAATTATGTAATCATATGGTAGTCCCACCTAACGTTTAAGAATGAGAGAGTCCATTTTTTTATTTTATTTTATTTATTTATTTATATGCAATAACAGCCAGAACGCTGTTAAAGCTGGCTCGAAGCCGACTTAGCGAGAAGTTGTCTGTACGTTCTTGTGCAAACAAAAAAGTGACTCGCTACAAACGCGGAGCAACTTCAACAGAGTCCTGAACACATTATTGTATTGAATCCTGAGAGCGTTGTAGGTCTAATGTCTGCATGGAAATCAGAATCACACTCCAGAATCCCTCTCAGTCTTGTTTTTTGACATCCACGAGAAGGGTGTCACCTGCAGATTCGTGGATATGGAGCACGAGACAACAGTGAAGTGGAATAAGAGTACCTAACTCACACAAAACTATAATAATAACATTTTAAATTTACACCTTTTAACCGATTCATCTGGCTTAAAAGAATCACAGTACATTAGCTTTTGCAACGGGTTGCGAATATTAATTTAAGATGCAATTTTGCAGACACATTTAGTTTGGATGACAATGCATGGTTAGATAATGACGTAATTTCAAATCCAATAAGGCGGACGGCCCAAGATGGCGAACTTGTTATTTAATTTACCTTTTAGTGGCTCGAGTAATATGAAAAAAAAAAAAAATATGCCGAACCTGACCAGAAAGTGGCTTTACTGTTCGCTACGCGTACGAAAAATCCCATTTCCTAGTCAGGAGGTGACATAAAATTTTGTACTGTCATCATCAACAGCTCATATTATGTCCCCACCGAGGGGCTCGAGTCTACCCCACATTAGGGGCGATTAGGCCTTAGTCAACCACGCTGGCCAAGTGCGGCTTGGTCGACTTCATACACAACCATAGGTGTGTGCAGGTTTCCTCACGATGTTTTCCTTCACCGAAAAAGCGTCGATTCAATGTACAGTCGAACCAAGTGAATCATGACCCACTTGCCCGATCATTCCTTTAGAATCATAAATTTAGTTAGGTTTTCTTCGCTATCATACGTGTTGCACTTAGTACGTTTTAAATATGAATAAAAATGCGTCATTACGGGTCAGAGATCTATGCAATTTGAATCTTTCTTATCACTGCACTAAAGTCTCAATTGGAATTTTAAATAAGATGTCATTCATAATCTAAACTCTTTTCACTACTGAGAAAATGGAATAACTATTATATTTTTAAAAATAGAATGACGTTATGTGTCAGGTGTCAAGTTAGTAGTCTGAACAAATTTTAAAAAGCCATATTTATTTGACACTGTCAGTGTCTAACAAATTGATAACAGGTTCGTTACTTAGAAATGTACGTTCAAGCGAATTTAATCCTACTTTGTATAGAGTGACTGTAGGAAAATGACCTTAAGGTGGGTCATGATTCAATTTGGTTGACTGTACATAATGAATTCAAAATTTGAAAACACATTGGTACGTGGAGGGGTTCGAACCGGCACCTCCCGGTTAAGACACAACGCCCTTACGCACAACGCCATCGACGCTTTCATAAGCGTAATCTACCTTAATGAAATTAATAAAGATATTTTAGTTTTAGTTTGAATTTAAATTTTTCAGATATTACATAACGATGATCTATGCGTGGGTCGCGAACTCGTTGCTAGCTTACTGCAACACCACCCTGGATATTTTCATCACATTCTCCCTGGAACAATGCAGAACGCAAGTTTCTATTCTCAGGTGGGGGTAAGGGTAGATAACGTATGAAAAATGGCCCACTATTACGAAAGCTAGTTCACTTCCTGCAGCCGCCTCGAAATATAACCACAACAATTAGTTACAGAGTTTACTTTTGCACGAAACAACTGCTTTGAATTAGTTTTGAAATATTTTTATTTCGAATAAACATCACGTTTGCTGAGATCATTAAATTTGTATATTTGGTATCGTTTTGTGTCAGCAATATTTTTTTCATGTTTTTCGTTTTTCTATTTTAATTTGCTTAGTCTGTCATTATCTTATCTTCTTCTCTATTCTCTTATCGGTCTATCATTATAGTCGCTTTTTGTTTGATTCTCAGAAGGTTTACTTACTTTTCGGGTTTGTTGCCCCTTTTATGTAGTCGAAAAGCTTGTCACTGTTTTTAGGCACTGCATGGTCCGTACTATCAAAGGTTTTGACTAATGAGTTTCTCGTTTATTCTGAGTTGAAGATGATGAATGAAGAGATTCGCAACTGTTAAATAGTCGCGTCTATAGTATTAATACCGAAGTGGTTCTTGTAATTCAAACATTTTTGTAGTTAATTTTATAAATCCAGCACACATTAGCGAGCATCTTACGTATTTAATGAAAATTGTAACGGTTTACAGGTTCGAATTAGAAAATTTCGTTCAAAAAAGTAAAGTAGAAGCGAGAAGTTCGTCAAGTACTCTTAACAATATTTATAAGAAAAGATTATTCAAAATGTTACTTCACTACAATGAAATTATCAAGTAAGGGCAATATTTCATTATTATTTATTCGCCTTCGCAGTTTCGTGATTGTTGATCCGCGCGGTCATAGTAAAAAAGTGGCGTTCCCTTTCCGAGCGGATTAGTGTGCTATGACCTTTATTTGTCACTTACCCGGTGAGATGAAGGCCAAGAGCTTCCCCATCAAATATAAAATAATAAAAATCGCCTTTGAAATGTTTATAAGTTTTTGTTTTCTTTTTTCAGTACGGTAGACAAATTACAAGACATATTTGGAGGGGCTCAATTTTTCCAGTTTTTCGTAAGTGGATGGATATTATGTACTTCGGTGTACCGCATAGTTAATGTAAGTATAATTGTAGTCATAACAAAATAATGCTATACCGGAAAAATCAACATTTTCGTAGCCTTTATCTAAATATATATAACTCAAAGGTGACTGACTGACTGACATAGTGATCTATCAACGCACAGCCAAAACCACTGGACGGATCGGGCTGAAATTTGGCATGCAGGTAGATGTTATGACGTAGGCATCCGTTAAAAAAGGATTTTTGGAAATACGAGTTTGTATGTATGTACCTTTTTTTTTGGTGTCGGGGAGGTCATATGCATTTACGCATCGTGGTGCCAACCGCAGGGGATATGTGGGACTCGAAGTAAAGGTGTTCCCTCCATACCCACTAAACATCCTGCCCGGCCTGACCCTCCAGTGTGCTATTACGGGACGGTTTGGGATTGTCCCAACGCTGCCTGTCTAGGCACTCCTTGTGCACCAATTGGTGGCCAGCAGCCCACAGGGGCTACCGACTAACACCAGCTCCTGTGGGCCGCTTGCCGACGCCGGCCTTATAGGCCGCCTCCTCACCGACGGCTGCTCGACCTGGCGCGTCCTCCTGACGAGGACACCGGAAGCAGCCATCGGACCGCACCCGGGGGACTTCGGGCGTGGTCGTGGCCCTGAAAAGGGGCGTCTGGAACTAGCCCTGGTGGGAAAACAAAAACCACTTGACGATGGCATGTGACTTCTAATGCCAAGGCGACACACTTGACATCAAAAGCCACACACCCGCGGAGAAAGTTTCCCCACCACGTTACCAGGGTCCGCCACGAGGAGGCTTCCGGACGTAGACCCCTTGTATTTATGTACCTACGATTTTTTATATTCTAACGGTTTCAGGTGAATCTTGCATCAATGGAGATTGTATCAATGACAACCTATATTATGTGCATTTTAACAGAATTAATACTATATTGTTATTACGGCAACCAGATTACTCATGAGGTAAGACCAAACTATCTAATCGTGCTGAGAAAGCACAGTCACGACCACTTACAAGTATTCACATTTGACTCTTGTTGCGTAGGAAATAAAGACGTTGAAATGGTAGAAGTGGATGCATGCGAGTATTATTTTTAAAAGGATCTTGTCCTCACAGCCATATCTTCAGTATTTAGTATCTTTTTTAAATTTGCATTATAATGTGGTTCTCACACACTATGCACAAAAAAACACAATCTGATGCCATCACAGCGCTCCAAACACTTTTTTTTAAATTTTAGCAAGAAGAAATCATGACTTATTTTTAGTAAAATAAATCCAACTTGTTTGTTAACACATCAATACTATTAAATTCAATTAAATTAACCTTTTACAACACTTTACAATATTTATTAAACATAGTACATATTTAGCAGTCGTTGGCATCTTTCTTTGGCTAGCAGTCGTTGTCACCTTTTTTTCGTGCGGAACGGAACGGTATCGATAAGAAATTACTAGAAAGTCATACACGTGATAGCCTAATCTGTTTTTTTTTTCAACAGAGTGAAAAACTCACAGAGTCTGCTTATGCCATGGATTGGTTGGAGATGCCAATGTCGCTACGAAGAAGTCTGATCATCTTCATGGAGAGAATCAAACGCCCTATAAAGCCAATAGCCTGGTTTTTAGTGCCTTTATCAAATAGCACATTCATATCGGTAAGATACGAACCATAAACTTTGTAATGTGGAGGGAAGGGAACTTCAGATTATTGGCAGACATAGACTTAAATAGTGAGATTATTACATAATGTCTGAAAATGTGCCTATGTGAAATATTTTTATTTAGAGCTTAAGCCACCGCTGATGCAACAAGCACTTTTTTTCTATGAAAAGGTCAAGCGAATGTCTTCAATCCACCTGATGGTAAGCAGAAGTGGAGTCCAAATGCGAAGATAGCTAGTGCGAGAGATAAACCACCGCGCTAGCCACCTTCGCCTTGCCGACCTGCAAGATGCTTCTTCACGCCTCTTTTGAATGGCCCAGGATTGTAGGAAGAAGGGAACACGTGTACAGGCCGTGATTTCCTTTTCTTGATTGTGCGACAAAGAAACGAGTTGGCAAATTTCTTAGTTCGCGTTAGACTGGTAGGTAGTAGATATTATGGATAGAATAGTAAATAATGCCTGGTTTACATTATTCCAGTCCAGTGATCAAATCCACCTCTGGATTACAACTGGAATAATGTAAACAGGTACTGGAATGCACTGGCTGGATTGCTCACTGAATACAGTGCTTTCCAGTGCCAGTTTTCATTATTCCAGTTGTAATCCAGCGCTGGATTTGATCGTTGGACTGGAATAGTGTAAACCGGGTATTGGAGTTGGGCAGGCGTCCGGACGTAAAAATCTAGTGCCAAAATCTACAGCGGTATTTTGATATCATAGCAAGACATACTGCAACCGACCCCAAGAGTAAATCGGGAGCAGCGTAGGAGAAATAAAGTATGTAAGTTAGTAAGTAACCTGTAACATGACTCGTACAGTGCACAAATGTTCGTGTTAATTGTCCCTACAGGATTCGGACCCAAACCGCTTAACCTGTGGGCAGCAGTGACAGGTACCCATTAAGTACTGCTCTACTTTGCAATCTGCAATTAACATGCATTTTTTTTCTTATTTTACCAAGGGGTCTTTGTAATGTGTAATTTGTCATAATTTTCGTTCAACTATAATAATATATTAAAAGGCAAAGTCCTTACTGACTGACCAGAAATTAAGATTCTGCTCAAAGTAACTATTCCATGAGGACGAAATCGCGAGCAAAAGCTGGTAGGTACATAAATAATAAAATAAATGTCTACGGAAATAAATGTTTTGCTGACCCCATCTTCTTAATAGTCGGAAACAGAATAAGATTGTAATGTTTTTTTTTTATTTCGTCATTTCATACTTACAATGCAACTCGCTTTACGACTTTTTAAAATTTGTTTCAGATTATTCGAAGTTCGTATTCATTTTATACATTTCTGAAGAAATCAAGTCATTAGGCCACCTTTGATAAATGTAATAAATAGAAACAATAAATAGAGATTCACTAATTTATTACAGTTCGAAAATAAACATTACACATACAATCTGTTCCTAATTTATTTAACCTTTACAAATGGTTCCTTTACTGAAGTTCCGATCACTTAATAAATAAATTCTACTCCGTAGTTACGACTAAATGTAATGATTTGTACCAATGATGAGGAGGTCAATGGCATCGTAGTTGTCGGTTCCTCATAACCAATTAGTATTCGGATGGGTGACCAAAAATGTTTCAACTCAATTTCCTTAAGTCAGAGCGTTTCTACACTATCCGATCCGATATCGGTAACGAGGCCAATACCTGATTGAAAATTAATAACACTTAACACCTACTCATAAGTCTGAGTCTCCTACTCCCATTCAGAAGTGGGTGTTAATAGGACCTTACCATTGTGTATAAGATTTTGGAATTCATTGGTTACAAAAATAGTATTTTTTTTTAATAAGCAACATTGTATTATTTCACACCTAATTACATGTCCATAGATTTGCTTGGAAGTAGTTAATTAGCTCCATTGTATTGACATGATAATACGTAGTTTCACATCGTAAACAACAGCAGTAAAACTCTTAAATATTGAATAATTTAACACTGATAGATAGACTTAGGAACGTGAGTAGGCGGCGATTAATTCTAATATTTTAGGTAGTTTATAAAAGCAGCTCTAAATATATCTTCGAGAGGAATTCTCCGAAAAGCTCAAAAGTAGGGGTCGAGGGCTCCGGGTGAAGCTCGCTTCTATCTTCAGCATTATCATCACTTGACATCAGGTAAGATAAAAGCAAAGAACTCCCTGTCAAAGATGAGAAGAAAACTTTTTAATCAGATTCCATTGAGTACATATCTCAATTCCAGTTTGAATATCTATAAAAATAAAAATCGGGAGTGGTCTCCCCTTGACTTTCTCGTATACCGGAAATGACTCAAAAGTTGATAGAAACCTTATTATCCATCCGAGTACCGACCGCGCACTTGGTTGTTTAACTTTCGTGATCGACGGCTCAAAAGTTGATAGAAACCTTCTATTTTGATGTCATACATGCATGTTAAATTTGGTTGCAATAAGTAAAAGCATATTCGAGTTATTGCTAACGCACAGACACGCAGTCACACACTCAGAAATAATTCCAAAAGCGGTATTTTTGGACTCGGAGAGGTCCAAAACGTGTAAAGCCGTCAAAATCTCGTGGTCAAATTTTTTGACGATTACAAGACTTCCTCTATACTACGTATACGAGAAAGTAAAAAAAAAAATGTTTTTTTACTTTCTGTTTCCGTTTTTGGAATTATGTCTATGTGTGTGTCTGTGCGTTAGCACGATAACTCGAGTATGCTTTAACTTATTCCAACCAAATTTAACATGCATGTATGACATCAAAATATCAAAATATTCTATCAACTTTTGAATTATCGATAACGAAGATAAGCAACCAAGTGCGCGGTCTTTACTCGGATGGCTGACCAAAATTTAACATGCATGTATTAACTTCAAAATATAAAGTTTATATCAACTTTTGAGTCGTTTCCGGTATACGAAAAAGTCAAGGGGAGACCACTTCCGATTTTACTATCCATGGTGGTAAGCAGCCACCGCAGCCTATAGACGCTTGTAACACTGACGTCACACTCTCACGCTGCCAACCCTAGTCCCCTTCCCTTCCCCGTGGAGCTCCGGCTCTGCCGACCTTACCAACAGAAACACAACCCCACAAGTGGTGTTTGATCTGTGGTCTACTGTAAAGTGGAGGTACTACGCCAGTTCCGACTGCTCCAAATATGAACGGATAATTTGGCCGATGTGTGTAAGTTTGTCCTCTAGGTGTTCCGAAACAATTGAAGAGATTGGGATGAAACTTTGGAAGGGTGAAATTTTGGAGACATCCGCGAGAGTTCCTGGGCGTCTATTACGAAACATGACTTCATACGCAACTGCTTATTCCGAAGTCGGAACGCGAGTCGTCTGAAGTTGGACAGTCAAACCGCTGTCGGTGACCATAAACAATTTCAGACCGATATCGTGAATGGAAGAGTGAATGGAAGTGTGCTATAAGGTCTATTTTGCAAAGTAAAATTCGAGACACGCAATTGCGTACGCTATCGTTTGGTTTAATTCCTATTTTGAAATTCCGGTTTCGGAATGAAATATAACCGATTTCGGTGACGGATGTTAATTGCTATTACGAAACGCCGTTTGACAGCAACGATATCGTTATTTGCTATCGTAAATACGATACAACTCCTGTCAAATCCACGGTACCTTTTTCAACTTCGTTGGCTTTCGTTTGCTTTCGTTTTAGGGATATAAAGTCAAATAGATATGTGATAGGGTGATTAGATATGGAGTTAGTGAAACCTAGTCATTATTTTACTTGTGAATAACGGCATGGGCTTTTGTAACTACATCTTATTTTTTCCTGTACCTGAGTAATAGATACTAAATATACAAGGATCTTCAACGAAATGCGCAAAAAGAAAAAAAATGTTGGAGAAAAAAAATGGGCATTTAAGTGAGAACTTAGATAGACCTAAATTATAGTAGGGCATGTAGGTAAGTAGATATTATCTATATGCCCTACTATAATTTAGGTACATATTACTTACCTTTACTATCTGTAGGTATGCATGCTAACTTGGCAGGTAAGTAATATGCATCTAGTATATCTGGTCATATAATAAAGGCCTGCTGAAGTTTAAGACATCACCATATAAGCATGTGCCTATGTATTGTATTATAGATATAAATAAATGCTTATGGTAATAGACCTATCTACTTACCTATATAAATAACATATATCCTGCCTTTTTATAGGTAGTATAGAAAACAAACTGTGATAATACATTGCTTGCATAATTTACTTCGCAAACTTGAAGATTTACCTGGTCACACCACATTAAAACAAAGCGAACAGAAGCAAATCTAAAGCTTAAAACTTTTATTCGGCTAATCGATACAAACCTACCGATATCAATCAACAATAAACTCTTGGTTTATGAATAGAATAGAATAGCCTTTATTCAGACAATTTACATTAGATTTCATATACAATAATAATATAATGATGCAAATAATAATATTATGATGCAATCAAAGGCTAGTGAGTTATAGTAATCAGCAGGCAAGGAAATTTCTTATTGCTCAAACATTTTATCTTAGGAAGACCAACAGCTTATAAACTAAAAAGACATATTAGTAACAACTGAAGCCAATTAGAGGTCCCCACTAGTAGACAATTACTTAACTTGATACCAGAAGCTAATTTTAGTATGTAGTAATAATTAATTGTGGTACTCTTGCTGGAGAGTGAGCATTCAAAACATCTAATTATGGCTTGGGAGCCGTTTCAAAATTTAATTTTTTTGTACAAGGTTTGCTGGTTAGGGTCTGTGGGGCCCCTCTGAGGTTGGGAGCCCCGTTTCACTGCACCAGTTTGCCCCTGTGTAGGTCTGCCACTGCTACCTATAGTATCTGTAAATACTTCCATTTACTTAATCATAAATTGTCAGTATCTAAAGATTTCTCAACTTTACATAGCTCCAGAAACTAATAGTATGTAGGCATTTATGGCAAATAATAAAATAAATTACATTTTATATATATTTCCATGCTCACAACAATTAAGTATATAGTAGCTCAAATTAAGTACCAAGACCATTTTAATATACATAATAATTTTTAGATATTTATATAAATAAACTTAAATAAATGTATCTATATACCTATATACAATTAGGACTTGCCAACAAATATTTGTGTTTGTCACACAAATATTTGCAGCTACCAGGACTAAAAACCCGGACCGCCTGATGTGTAGGAATGTATATCCACTCCACCAAGACGGCATCTGAACAAATATAAACTTATAGGCTATACAAACAATTATTTCTATACCACACGGACGTCTCATGTTTGTTTACTAAAGGGTTGTTAATTTTTGGGTGTTTGGTTTGGTGACCCTTTTATGCAGGTGACAGGCTGGCAACCTATCACTATTTAGAGGCACTGCATGGTTATACTGCCAGATGTGGCTTTGTGTTACGAAATGTTGCCTAAGGCTCTGCTCAACCACTCTTGGGATTATTGAGCGTGATCGTATGTATGCATATCTATATACCTATAAACTGTTTTGACTCCATTGTCGTTGAGTGGTAATGAATGTTGGATACATGTCAAGAGGTACAGCTTTGATTTCCGGCAGAGGCAATTGTTTGCGTGATCAAAACAATCATTTGCTTTTGAATTACGGTTGTTCCATACATTTACAATAAAGTTGTTAATGATACATCATTTCGGGTAGATAATTGGTGTGTGTGTGTCAAAATACATATTATTATTATTCACACAATATATGTATATGGTAATAGTTTGATAGCATATATTGAGCGCTGTAGTAGGTAAATAATAAGAAAAGATGGTCATTAAAGTAATTTTATTCACATTTACATATTAAACTAACTAAAATGTAAACACCCATTTATAGATAAATTAATGACATATTAGATTATAGCAATAAATAAAATAAGATTTAATTGTAAACTATTTCTATCTGTAACTGGATAACATTACAATTTTATTCATCGCTTATATATACATAAATGAATTCCATATTCTTATTCAACTTTGAGAAAAACTTAATGTGAACTTTACATAGAAATTTGATGTATAATTTGCTTGACATTATAACTCAATTTTAACGACTGAAAATAATAAATACCTCGGCATTTGAGTGGTGAGAAGTGAGATTTCCATTTATTGACAATACACTAGACAGTTTAATTGCACTCGATTGATTTTATGTTTCTTTACTATTGCAAACTTTCATTACAATTTTTTATGAAAACGAATCTCATAATCCACCAACTGATATAATTTAAAGCAAATTTTGCTTTGATAGTAAACAGCATTATTTATTATTTTTGCAAGACATGTAGATGTTTAAACTTTATTGAACTTTAATACATCTTCTGTGTATACCTACCTCTATCTTCAATGGTTTATTTTGGACAGAATGTAGTTTAATTGCATTGTTATGAGCTGTCAGTGATGATATATGAACTTATAAACCCTTTTTTTTGCTTTATTCTGTATGACGATGACGATAATCCCAACGGAGAATTCAGATATAATTAATCATAGAATAAGTTGATGCACCACACTATTTAGTTTAGTTCTTTTACACTTGATTAACAGATGTTAGATGCCCAACATATTACACGAAGTTATCAGCACCATCGTCTTTAAACGGATACTTGTAAGATCTGTAAAAAAAATAAAGTTTATTACAATGATATTGGTTTATTGTAATTTGTTGACAAACATAACCTATATTTATTGATGAAATATAAAGTTAACCCATCTCCCAGTTAATTTAAGATTAGTTTCGTAACTTCCGCAGATTAGTTACCTGTTTTTAAGTTTATTGTATAACTCCTTGTTTTTACTACATATTTGACTTTAATTGCAGTTACAGAACAAATAAATATTTTTTTTTCTTAAATTTCCATGTACGGCAAAGAGATCTAGCCCATACAACCAAGTCTTCAGTTTCATATTTTCTTTCTTGATTTCTTGCAATAACATGTGGGTGCCACACATATTAATGCATCTAGGGAGTGCTTGTCGAGAAATACATGGTACAGACCTAATAATGATGACTGATGAGAATTGTATATTGGGATTTACAACAATACAATTCTCAACGTCATATACACAAAACCTTTTTTTCAATGACTCCTCATAACTGTTCGTCAACACTGGATGCATAAGCAACGAAACGACACCACTTTCACTGCACAAAATCCACTCCGAAGCAATTTAGAATTATCGAAATAAAGATCGACATCAGTGTTGCCAATGCAAATTTTTAGGTGGCTGTGTACACTAAGTAAAAAAGCCGTGTTTATTTGAAAATAGATCAATGGTGGGCCGTTTTACTGCTAAAAGCAAACAATTTTTAAAATAAGCCAAATGTAATAAATTTAAAGGGAAAACTGGAAGCCACACTACCAATAAAAAGTGAAGACAAAAAAATTGGTTGTCTGTAAAGTCGGTTTACTGACGATAGTTGAACGTGACAACGTCTTAAGAAAATACTGATGGAATGGTAGCATTTTTCAAAAGAAAAATTGAATTTTATTTGTTTAATAGATTTCGCATTATAGTATGAATAAACTTGTAATAAAATCTCTTTGGCTATACTATTTGTATCTGGCTGGTTTTGGTATCATTGAACGTTTAAATTTTAAAGAACATAATTCCAAATTCAAATTAGAGAATTAGATTCAGAGCGAGGTAACGCCGCATGACGTCATGTTTTTTCGTGCGTGCAGCCGGCTCTATCGAATTATAAGACGTTGTCACGTCAAAAATTTGTCCTTGAAACTTTTGTCTCTTTCTAACCACTACCAGTACACGTATTAAAGTCGTATTTTTAATTAGACGAAGTCAAGTGACGTTTACTGGGTTGTCAGGTTTTGATAAAACAAAAATAGTGTTGTGACAAAGTGAATGAATGAAAAAATCGCTACTCGGTATAAAATTGTTCTCATAATGACTAATACATATATTTATAACTATTAACGATTTTAATTATAATTCTATATTTTATCTTTTGCTATGCCCTAACAGGGTACATGTGTAGGTAATATTTTGTAAAACATAGCATTAAGACATATATTATGTACCTATGCAATTATGCATTATGCAAGTAAAGAAATAATAACAATTATGTATGTATGTACAATTATAAATAAAACAACTTTTACGGTTTTAACTCGCGTGTAATTAGATTTTACATTTTGTTATTATTGCCCGACGTTTAGTAAGACTTTTCAGCGTTCGTGGTCACGGGATGACGGTCGTCCCGTGACCACAAACGCTGAAAAGTGTTACGATACGTCGGGCAATAATTTTATTTATAATGTATAGTGCTCGCGCAAATATAAGAGAACATTATGTATGTACAAAGTAGCCTAGTGAGTGGTTAGAACGCCATGCTGCCGATATCGGGTACCGGGTTCTAATCCTAGTCGTGCCATGTAAGTAGGTACGAAAGAGTTTTCGTACTTTTCGACGACTGCGTATAGTAGGTACCTACATTTACCATTACCGATTGCTCTAATGCTACATTTACACGCTTGCCGAGGCTTCGCAAGCCTCCACAAGTGCCAGGGATGTTTGGCTGTGGTTGGCTCGGCTTGAGCCGATCTGGACTAGTGTCGGTTTCTTAACACAGATCAAGGGAAGCGTGCGGTAAGCGCTTGCGACGTGTTCACACGTTGATGCATTTATAGCCAAAAAAACTTAACAAAAACAACAAGTAAACACCGTATGCGCAGAGAAAACATTCGAGCAGTCAGACCAGAGGTTAAAAGACGCATGACACAGACAAAATGGCGACCGACGCGTCCGAATTTGTCTTATTTTTAAGAGGATAGTAAAAAAAGTGATTATAATTAAATACCAGCAGATATCGACCTACTTTTATACAGTAAAATAGAAATAGTTTCTTTTTTTCGTATAGTAAGATAAGATTAACAATGTACTCATTCATATCATCATTCATTCCTGAGAGTGAACGAAAACTGAACCCATCACTATTACATAGAAGATGGCAACATTATTTCACAAAGTGACATTAGCTGCTGTCAGTTTACTTCGTCTAATTAAAAATTCGACTTTAGTTAGACGGTCTCGTGGCAGTTTAATACGTCATACATAGTCGTACGTAAGCATAGGTATTACTTGTGCGGAGAGTTAGAAAGTGCAGGTAGGAAACGGAAACATTCAAAGGTTACTTGGGGTCAAAAAAGTTATCTTCACTTCTTTATCGATAGTGTGGCTTCTTTTACCTATAAATTTCTTAACCAAATAGAACTGTTGTAATGTTTTTATCATTAATTAAATGTTTGCAAATTTTGCCTATTTTTTGGAATAAATAATAATAATATATTTTCACGCTCACACCAATTATCTAGCCCGAGGTAAGTATCATTAAGAACTTGTGTTACGGGATACTAGATAACGGACATTTTTTTTAATATACTTTAATTTTAGATATTTTTATAAATAAACTTAAATAAATATATAAACAACCATGACTCGCAAACAAACATTCGTGTTACTCACACAACCGCTACCAGGATTCGAACCCGGACCGCTTGATGTGTAGCCAGCTATACTGACCACTCCACCACGACGGCGTCAATAAAAACAATATTTTTTAATACTATTGGAAGAAGTGAGTGAGTGTAGTTGATCCCTTGCGCTATGTTTTATAGCTTCCTCTGGCGAAAGGTTCGGAATCGGATACATACTCAAACCATATACTTAAAAGTATCAGTCAAACACTCTAAAAGTAAATTTGATAAAAAAGAATAAATTAATTACCTCAGAATTTGCGAAAAGCCATAGAATTTGCTACGGCCACAGGGTTGCAGCCGTAGGCCGTGGATTTTGAGTTTATTTGCGCTGAAAGCCGTAAATCACGATAATTGCCGTAGCATTGGCAACACTGATCGACGTCGAGCCTATTCTATTCTATTCTTAATTAATGGCATTCGCAAATCTTAAAGATTATGCATTTTGCCAATGTCAAGAGAAAACTTAAGTATGTATAGTTTAAAAAAATTGTACGGTAGATTTTGGTTAAAACTGGAGTCTCTCAACACGTGTTTTTGCAACACGAACTCGGGAGAAACTTCGACGTCGGGCCTGTTTAACACAGACTACCAGGATACAGTTTAATAAACGCGACAATGACAGGCGACAGGTGACAGGTGACAATTTGACAATTTGTTTTTTAATAAAATTATTACTGACAAATGTGTCACAGTGGAAAATCTACAAATATGTCGACTTGTCGTGACATGTTTGTAAATTTCTGTTTAATAAACAATTGTCAAGCGATGACATGCGACAGGTGACAATTTGTCAGGAAAAACTTGTAAAATTTGTTTTATTAAACACTAAATTGTCATGACAGGTGGACATATTTGTCGAATTGTCAGAAATTTGCGACAGGCACCCATACCCAATGTCAAGGAAATTAGACAGTGACCTAATAATTTGAAAAAATGGTTTTAACATCATCGACGGATAGTAGTAGTAGTGATGTTACATATTTGATGCAAACGACGTACAATCATAATAATAGGGGTTAAAGTATGAAATTGCCCAAATTTTCTAATTATTCATTAGTGTATACTTCCTTTAATACAATATCTATGTCCATTTAAACTAAGAATTAACTTTTCTTTCGATGTAATGATAGCATATTTCTAGAACGGTTTCGAGTATTTAAAACTCCCGTTAAAAAACAAAATTGGACAGCACACACAAAAGCAAGATTATTATATTTATAAAAATACCCTGATATTCGTCATACGGATAATTCGAAATCATGATATGACAAATATGTCAAAAGTGACAATTTTGTCAGTTGCCGCGACAAATGTCAAAGAATATGACATTTGTTCGTTTAATAAAACTGACAATTATGTCAAAATGAGACTGGTGAAATCTGCCAATTGTCGTCTTTATTAAACAGGATTTAGTCTTACAAATATGTCAACTTTTTAAACATTTGAAACCAGGCATAAGGGTATTTCCGACTATAATATGTCCTAAATTTATTAAATAACAGCCAATACATCACAAACTACACTTTAAATTTAACAAATTAACGAAACATACATAGAATCTGATAAATATAGCACATTGACAAACTAAATTTGATTAAATAGCGTTTGATTTGACATAAACGGCATTAAAACCGAGTTGCAAACTCGACGCCGGGCAGTGTGTCATATTATGACACGAGATGACACGTCACATTTTAAATTTTTCTTAAATGGAGTTATATTTTATTGAGGCAAAGGTAACTTAAAGTTCCATCCTAATTGTAAAATTACACGGTACAAACATCAATCGTAGAGTTGAGACTTAACAAATTATCGAAAAAATGGTTTTGATATGTATGACAGCATGCCATATTATGGCTAGCCGCCCGATTAGCGCATGACAATCGGATCCTTATTAGGGCAGCCGCCGCGTCAGGGATAAAGGAATGTTTCCTTTCAGAAAAAAAACTGCCATCATAAATATTAAGGGTACTTTTCCTCCAACTAAGGTCTTTTTTTCCACCCTGTATATATAAATTTAATAACAATAATATTTAAAGTAACTGCTAACACAAACACTTAAAATAATAAGTGTAAACCAGTATAAATACGTATTAGACAGTCACGTGACCGTTTAATACGTGTGCTGAGGTAGGTTAGAAAGGAAAGTAAGCGGTTTTAAGGACCAATTTTTGAACTTCACTTTTTTATTTGAGTGTGGATTCCAGTTTTACCTATAAATTTCTTGACTTACCCCTTTTTTCGTGTTTGGTCACGAAATGAAATACTAATACGCAAATATTGAAATACTAATACGCATTATGACCCTTATTATTTTCTTATTTGTTATGGTACATATACCTACAAACACCTTTTTGGGTGTTGTTATTGATGTGTTTTTACACTGAGCCACTGCACACCAGAATTTAATAAATTTAAAAAGTGAATTATAAAAACACATGAAATATGTAATAGGCCCTCCAGACTCACGCAAGAAGACTCGGCGAGACTTGACCCGAGAAACGAGATGGTTTCTACACTCACGCGAACTTCTCACTTGCATTCTCGACCGTTATGCGAAATGGATGACTTTGACAGTGCAGCGGCTTTGGTATGGTACAGTGAACGAGAATGTGATACGGTTCTCTTTTCTCGCCCGAGAAACCTTTGAAGCGGGCCAAAAAACCGACACCGAGCCGAGAACAGGCGAGCCCGAGAACGAGAACGCGAGAAACTAATCACACTCACGCTTCTCGGATGTCTCGGGGGTTCTCGGCGTGAGTCTGGAGGGCGCATTACTGCGCATTATGTTTGTAGACACAACTTGATCGTATTCTTTCTAATCTGTGCACGCCCGTCAAACCCGACGCCATTACACTGTGAGCTGTTTTCGCGCATTATTGAAAAAATATTGGAAAAACGTCTTTCAAACTAAGTTAAACATTAGTTTAGTAACGAAATAAAGATATTTTCGTATATAGTAAATGTATACGTACACTACGAAAGAGAATTTCAAAATCTTTCGTCATGGCTATTGTCAAATGAAAACATGGCTCAAAAGTCTTTAGGCCAAGCTAATTCCGTTCACTCTTCCATTCACTTTAATCGGTCCGATGCTGTCTGATATTGTTTATGGTCAACGAAGCTGGGAAGCTTGTTTTGGGAATAGGTTGCTAAAACGTTAATCGTCCGAAAGACGGCCGCAATTGCGGGTATCGTTTTTTACGTTTGGTAATAGACGCCCTGGCCAAAACAATCTTTGTATAAATTATTTTGTTGGGTGGTATTGCAACGCATGCCGGGTACAGTTAGTTTAGAATAAAATAAGAGATTTATAAACAAAATTAAGTAGGTAAATAGATTAAATAATAATTAAACTTATTTCGTGGCCATATTTTAAAGAATTCCATTTATTTATCTCCAAAGATACTTCATAACTTTATCTGGCAATGCTACGCACAGTAGATATGGCCTAATCTGTGTGTCTCTCTTAACAAATACGTAATGAAAAGCACATCATGCAGGCAGAGTAATCATCGTATCATAACAGCCTTTATAATTGGACCCACTGCTGGTACACAAGGCCTGTCCTTGTTATTGAAGGAGGTTTAGGCAGTAGTCCACCACGCTTGCCCAATGCAGATTGGTGGACGGAGTGTAAGGTGATCAATACCCGTTTGCTGATCCATTAGTCGCCTTCTACGACACCAATTGGATAATATGGGCTTATGTTATTCTACTCTGCCGGCATCACACGGCATTCTGTTGCCAAATTTAAAATCTCATTTATTTATTCGTGAAAGATGCATGCTCCTAAATAGGCATTTGTAACAAGAGTCATCTAAGTAGCAATTAGTAGTATTTGCATAAAGTCATTTATTTAACAGCACGGTCCACTGTCTCAGACCTAATAATCACCTGTCAACAAAGACGATAAACAACGTTACATATTGAATCCTCCTTTACCATATCGCCAATGCATTCTAAAGTGATCGGTTGCATTGTGAATTGCAAGAAGCTTATATTTTACCTATAGAATTGATAATTTCCCTAAATGAGAATGAATGATAAATTGTCTTATATGAGTTTAGAAAAACACTTGAAGTATTTACGTATGTCCGGATTTTTCCGATTGGACGATAGTTCACCGGAAACTCACAAAAATCTTCACAGAATTTACAGGGGGGCTATTCTTCAATTTTTTCTCACGTACATTGTTCAGCAAATTTTAAAGATATATGAGGTATGATTTTTATATTTAGAGATATATAAATAACTAGCGCTCTGTCCGCGACTTTATCCGCGTATTCTTTTGTAAGAAGATAAAGCCTATGTAGTAATAGTGAAAAAGTAATAATGTAACCGTGAAAAAATTTTTTGAACGATGAAAAAATCCTTTACCCTCTGTAATATTAGTATAGATAAGATAATTAACATCTTATGAAGTGCCTTGGCAATATACTACAGATACAATATTATCAATACAAAACAATAAGAAAGGTAACTTTTATTCTATAGTTACATCAAGGAGTTCCCTTATTTAATTTTATAATATACCATGTCCTTCCAGTCCATCCAAAGGTTATCTCTAATTGCTACATAAAATCAAAATCAAAAATTTACTTAAGACTAAGTGCTTTTAGACTACATACTATTACATACAAGGCCGCTAATTGTAGTTTCTTTTCTTGTTTTTTTGTATATAGTAATATTTCACATCAAATTACAACAAACTTTCAAATTTTATAAATCGATTTTGCTCTTTGTAAATCATGGTTTGTTGAGGTCGAAGATTAGTTAGAGAAATTTGATAGTTTTGTTTAGTTTGATCTGTTGTTGTAAACACAAATCAAGTTCTATTCTATAGCTTACATTTTTATGAAATATTTTACAAGGTTCGAAACAATGTCGACCAAGTGATGGGGACCATGTTTCTGCTTCTAACTAATACTGACTGCATATTCAAAGCATTGGTTTTGTGGAAGAAAGCTGATCAAATACAAGGAGTTCTGGACGTTATGAAAGGTAGTATCTCTAGCCATAATTACGATATTCAGCTAGTAAAATTTGTTTACAAGTGATTACATCGCTGTAGATTGCAATTAGATTAAAATTTGTTGAAATTATTATAATTATTATCTAACCCAAATTAAGTATATTTAAAAACTTGTGTTATGGGAGGATGGCGCCGCAGCCGTGCGTTCTTTATAACAATCAGAAAAGCTAAGCTACAAATTGTGCGGGTGGTACGTGGATGGGTGACCGAGAAGTTAAGCTGGTTGCCTGTCTGCTCTCTAAAGATAACAGTCGTGAAAAATAAGTCGAGTCACTTGTAAAACTCTGATAGAAATGACGCCAGGGTTAGTTCAGGCAGGTGTTTCGGTCGGTAGACCGATGATCTGGAAAAGGTTGTGGGAAGCCGCTATCATAACTCCAGTGGGCGTCTCTCGGCTGGAATGATGAGGATGCCCAATCTTAATATCAAAGGCGCGAAGCACACCGATCTGGCGTCGGGCAAGGACGCGGCGCGGACATCATTCAAATACCGTACTAAACACACGGCAACAAGGTCATTAATTGAACAAATTCAACGGCCTTCATCTAGCACGCCATTTAGGCATTGAATTTGTTCAATTAGGGTTCTTATTGCTGTGTGTTTGGTACTGTATTTGAATGAAGCAGAATAATGTCCGCGCCCGACGCCAGATGGGTGTGCTTTGAGCCTAAAGCCAAAACCTATATGACAGTATGTTGATAGCAGGACCTACTGCACCAAGTATGAATAAAGGGGAACAGGGTAGGAGAAAGAAAAAGAACTTGAATGAAATTGTGTTTGAAGAAATGGAGTAAATGAAGCCTCTTACACGTAGGCAAGATGAGGATGGCAATTTCTATAATAATAAATATAATATTGTAGACAAAAATACAATTACAAGCCTGGAGGAGGTCGACGGCGCTGCGGTCATCCGTTCTTAGTAACGAACACGAAATGTTAAGCAACCGAGTGGACAGTTGGTATTCGGATGGGTTTGCGAAAAATTTTCAGATCGATTTTCCTTCCGAAGGCACGATAAACTGGTGATACCAGGTGCTGACAAAAGATAGCAGTTGTTCCCAAGGAGGGCTAGTGTCAGGCAGGCGGCCGGGTGTTAAAATCTAATGCCAATGACGATATCAAGGCATACTGCACCGACTCCAAATAAATAGGGAGCAAGGTATTAAAATAATGATAGCTATAATTACATTAACACAGTATTGTGACATTCTATAGGACCAATATTCAACCAAGGCGAACCAGAGCACAGGCCTGTGCTACGAGATACTATCAGGAAGGCTTTACTGGTTTTCCGCATTTTTAATTCCATGTCGCTGTTCACTTGTTTCCTTTGGGTACTCCATCCAACCATACTGCATATTCAACGGAGGCCAATAGAGTTTCCAGTTTGGTTGCCTTTTGACCCAAATTTGAATCCACAGTAAGTCATTTAGCATTTTATCTAAGATTAAGGTGGGTAGCGCACTCCAATGGAGCGAGAGCGTTTCTACATCATCCGATCCGATATTGATTCAGAAGCCAGTACGATATCGGGGGCAAGAAAAATGAATGTAAATTGTACTTACCTTTTACATTGTACGGTCCGATATCGCTTGTGATAATGTGGAAATGCTCTAAGGCCCGTATTACAGAATGACACTCAGAAATCAATCATGTCTTGAGAATCGTTTGTCACTTTCTGTCAAGCACAAATTGATAGAGACGTACGGCGCTCAGTACGGCGTTGATTCTTGAGACTCATCTATAATACTAGCCTAAGAGTTTGCTTCTTCATATAATCTGAGTAGAGCGATTTGACAGAGCATAGCACAGCACAGCCCAGCATAGCTCAATTTTGATTGGAACAGGTAAAATATAAGCTCCTTGTTGGAACCGTTGTTTAGACGTCACTCCGTCTCACGCAGTCCGGAGCGGAATACGGAGTACGCGAGTTTGATCACGTGAATAAAAATGATTAGATCAAACTAACTTGAATTTATTTTGGAACAAATGTGCCTATTACATGTCTACCGCTAGAAAGACAATCAAGGTACTTTTTAGTAGGTATTCTTCAAATACTTCTATGACATATTCATTAAATAATTCTTCATCGCAGAATCTATAAAACTGCAGAAAATTTATGTTTGCCAAACAGCGGGCGTGGTGTGGCAAGTCGTTCGTGTGTTAGAGCTGTAGATATTCTATGCAATTATTATGAGAGCCGTAACACATAGGCGCGTTGAGACTCAATTTCTTCTTAATTTCAGGTATTATGTGGCAGTTTTGTACGTATGGCTGCAAACATCTTGGCTCGCCTATTGTAACACAGCAACAGATGTATTCATAACGTTCTCATTGGAACAATGTAGAACTCAAATTTCTATCCTCAGGTAATTTGATGACTAAATTAATCTAAAAACACATTCATCAATAACCTAAATCTTCAATTATTCAATTAATACATACTTTAATTGTTATTAATTGTTTGGGGAAGGTGCTGGGCTAGTAAATAAGTTAGGTCAAGTATATTAGGTCTAGGTACGTTACCACTTCGCTGATTCACTTCCGGGGGTCATAGATCACTAGGCAGGCACATCTGATGGCACTAGGTCAGATACTGACGGTAAACGGATCGCGAGCGTAACGTGGCGCACTTCACGGGTACCTTTGTCGGTCTGTCAAGCGTCGGGAGTCAGTGTCGGGAAGCTACTATTTAAATGGTGGGAGGTGACAATTAAGAGCGGGTCAGGTAGCTATTATATATATATAATATAGGTATGTAAGTATCGTACGTGCAAAGGGACTTTTCTAAACACATCGCCCGCCCTAAACATCTTAATGTTTACGCAAAGGAATTTAAGGTAAGTAATAGGATAGGAGGTTAGGCAACAGGAAGACGAACTAGTTTCGTTACAAATCTTTTCAAGGTACCGGTGGGAGTCTGAACTTCAACCACACGGACAACTTGGTCTTTTCCGGGGTGTAACTCGACAATACGACCACGGCGCCATTGTAAAGGAGGAAGGTTGTCGTCTTTTAGGAGAACTAGCTCGCCTATACTAGGAGGGTTAGAAGGGGTCGTCCACTTCTGTCTCATCTGTAGGGTGTTGAGGTATTCCAGGTGCCATCGGGACCAAAAGTGCTGGGTCATCTGTTGCACCAACTGGAATCGACTGAGACGACTGGTTTTCACTTCTGTGAACGGGTATTCAGGAAGGGCAGTGAGAGGTTGACCTATAAGGAAATGACCTGGGGTAAGTACCTCGAGGTCATTTGGATCGGAGGAAACAGGACACAAGGGACGTGAATTAAGGACTGCTTCGATTTTCGCGAAGACAGTCGTTAATTCCTCAAAGGTTAAGGGAGTTTCACCAATGACACGCTTCAAGTGTGACTTCGCTGACTTAACAGCAGCTTCGAAAAGCCACCCCAATGAGGACAAATAGGGGGATCGAAAACCCAGTTAATGTTCCTTCGGGAAAGTTGAGAACCTATGGTCGATTGGTTTTGTATCAAAAAGGACTCTAACTCTTTTATGTAGTTATTGGCACCGATGTAGTTTCGACCGCAATCAGATCTGATTAGATTAGGAAGGCCCCGACGCGACACGAAGCGGGAAAAGGTTGCGATAAAGGCTTCAGTAGTTAGGTCAGACACAACTTCAAGGTGGACGGCTTTGGTCGATAGGCACACGAACACACACAGGTAACTTTTCACCAGCTTCCGGTTGCGGTACGATTGAACTTTGGTGTAAAACGGTCCAGCAAAGTCAGTACCTACGCCATCAAAGGGACGAACAGCAGTAACTCGGTCCTTCGGTAAATCGCCCATGGGAGGTTGGGAGACAGCTGCTTTCAGGCGGTAACAAGGAAGGCACTTAAAAATCACATTTTGAATAGCGCGGCGAGCGGATAGAATCCAATAGTCTCGACTGAGGATAGCGAGCAAAGTATTGGCTCCAGCATGAGAGTTGTCTAGGTGGTAGTGGGAAATTAACAAGGAGGTAAAATGACAGCCCTTGGGTAGGAGAAGAGGGTGGCGAGAATTGTAAGGGAGCTCAGAGTTTCGCAGTCGGCCACCTACTCTTATAAGACCTGTATCATCGACAAATAGACTTAGTCGTCTCAGAGAATTTGAAATTAGATCTCCGCGGTGTAGATGATCTAACTCATTTGGGAAGGACGTAAATTGGACAATTTTAACTACATACATAAGGGAGTCTCGGCGTTCTTCAGGAGAGAGGTAGGGAAGGCATTTACGGTTGGCAGGGTTCTTAGCGTTATGAATAAACCGTCGGATATAGAATACAACATTGATGAGTTTATTCAATGAACTGTAACGCTCTAACAAAAAAGAGGGATCAGGAGAGGGAATATCTGAAGTCATTACCAAACAACGAAATCCTGGGAGATCTTTACAAGGATCCGGCTCTGTAATCACAGGCCAAAGGTCAGGAGATTCCATCAACCATGCAGGAGAAAACCAAAGGTTATGGTTGATCAATCGGGACACGGGAAGGCCCCGGGACGCACAGTCACTCGGGTTCATATGACCAGGGACGTGTCTCCACTCGGACACTGTTCCGGAGTTAATAATTTGGGAGACACGGTTTGCCTCATAGGTTTGGAGGTGATGGGGAGGCGTCCTAATCCAGGCAAGGGCAATCATGCTATCCGTCCAATTATTGATTGACGCCAGCACTATCGATCTCGTTAAACAGAGAGCGACGTGGTGGACCAATTTTGAGAGGAGCGTAGCTCCTAACAATTCCAATTTAGGAATTGTTAAACGTGTCCGAACTGGGGCAACTTTAGTTTTGGCCATAACAAGGTGGACGGAGCATGTGCCAGAAGGATGTTCTGCGCGCAAGTAAACTGCGGCGGCATAGCCAGCCTCTGAAGCGTCACAGAAACCATGGAGGGAAAAGGAGGTGGAACCACTGGGTAGGATATGGCGGGGAATGGCTACTTCAGATATTTTTACAAGGTCTCTCGTAAATGTAGCCCACTCAGATGTAAGGGTCTCACTAAGGGGTTCATCCCAGGTTAGACCAGAAAGCCATAGGCGCTGTATAAACTCCTTAGCTGCAAACACTACAGGAGCTATCCAGCCGCAAGGGTCATATATCCGGGCGATTAAAGAGAGGACTTTTCGTTTGGTAACCACTTCTTCTTTGATATTCGGGGTAAAGTTATATGAAAAACAATCACTACTAGGGTTGTACTTATTGTATTTGACTTCGTTTATTTAAGTGAAGTTTCATACATCAATCAGAATACAATATTTGGAGAGGAAACATAAATTCAAATTTTGATTATTGCCAGTTTTACAACATACACCCCCGTAATCAAAATAAGATTAAAAACATAAGCCTATTCCTCTTATACAATTCTGATGCTTAGTAGGACCCAAAGGCTTTGTAAGCACATCGGCCCACATCTCTAAAGTAGGAGTATAAACAACATTAATAACATTACTAGCTAATAAATCACGTATAAAATGATATCTCGTATCAATGTGTTTGGTTCTATTGTGATGGACTGGATTCATTGCCAATTTTTGCGCAGACTGTGAATCATTATAAATAGTAACAATAGTTGACTCACCATTGAGTTCACGCAACAACCGCTTAAGGAATACAGCCTCTCTACCCGCACTGGACAAACTGATATACTCGGATTCGCTCGAAGACATAGCAACACTAGTTTGCTTCTTACTCTCCCATGATATGGCTCCTCCGGCCATAGAAAAGTAGAATCCTGTATATGAACGACGATCTATAGGACAGCTGGCCCAATCTGCATCCGCGAAGCCAACTAAACGTCCACCGTCTTTCCTGTAAGTAATACCCAAATTCATAGTGCCTTTCAAATATTGTAACACTCGTTTAGCCGCAGTCCAATGACTTTTATCATATTTGCTGTTAAATTGGCTTAAATATGATGTAGCAAAAGCAATATCTGGACGAGTATTGACGGCGAGAAAATTGAGAGAGCCTATCAACTGCTGATATGGATATTCACTTACATTACTATTCTCACACGGCATCAATCTCTTAGTATCCATCGGCGTAGGCATGGCCTTACAATCCAACATGTGAAACTTTTGCAGCAAATCACGAACGTAACTTTCTTGAGATATCTTAATCTCACCAGGTTTACAATGTATATTTAAACCTAAATAATAACTTAATTCACCGATGACTTTCAGGCTGAAATAATTACGTAAGTCAGATATGACAATTTCAAGCGTTTTATTTTCTTTATAGAAAATGACAATGTCATCGACATGGAAAGCGAGTATTATTAACTCTTTACCAAACTTTTTAGTATAAATACATGCTTCGGAAGCTGTTTGGTTAAAACCTATGCATCTCAAGATTTCGGTTAACTTTTTGTACCATGCTCGCGAAGCCTGTTTGAGGCCATAAAGCGAACGTTTCAGTAAACATACTTGATTTTCTTGACCAGGTTTGGTAAATCCTTCCGGCTGATTCATATATACCTCTTCTTCTAAATCTCCATTTAGAAATGCCGTATCCACATCTAAATGGTGCATTTTCATTTCTGTCTCCGCAGCCAAGGCGAACAACATACGTAAAGAAGAGTTCCGGACAACTGGAGAGAAAGTTTCCGAGTAGTCCACACCATATACTTGGTTAAATCCTTTTGCAACAAGCCTTGCTTTATATTTAATTACGTCACCATGCGCATTCTTTTTGAGCTTGTAGATCCATTTGCAAGGTATGACCTTTTTATCTGGTCTGTCAACAAGAATCCAAGTCCGTTTCTCAAGCAGTGACTGGTATTCATCTTGCATAGCTTGATACCATTTGTCTCCATCTTCTGCATTCATAGCCTGTGAATAGCTAGTAGGTTCATCGAGCTGAGGTGATGAAGTCTGCATGCATACACAATTGGCAGCAGAATTAGGGTTTCTGGGTCTCAAATTATATCTTGGTTCTACAACCTCAGTGCCAGATTCTATTACTTGCGATGAAGATGCAATAACAGGTTGAACTGACTCACCTGGAGTATCAGTATTATACAATTGCTCCACGACATCAATATCAGCATTAATATCTTCTGATGCTGGTGCATTAGGCGTTTGAATCTGCACATCTCCGATTACTGCGCTGGCCTCAGATGTTGGACCATCTGAACTAGTCGACGAATTTGCTTGTGAACTGAGAAAAGGAGGTATCAGTGCTGGTTCAGTTAAATTATCACCAGACTTACAAGTTCTGTTACCTTTTAAATCTTGAAAATTGTTTTCAAAGAACGTTACATCTCTGCTCTTTACAACTTTTCTAGGATATCTAATGTCCCTGAAATAATAGCTTCTCGGATCTTCTGAATATCCGACGAATATGTGTTCGGATGCTTTCATGTCCAATTTCACACGATTGCACGCGGGGACATGGATAAAAGCTCTACATCCAAAAACACGCAGATGAGAAAGATTTGGTATTTTACCATACCACTTCTCGAACGGCGTCTTGCCTTCCAGAGCACGGTGAGGAGATCTGTTCTTGAGATATACAGCCATCTCTGCAGCATCTTGCCAATATGCCGGAGAAAGAGAACTGTCAGAAAGCATTGATCTTACTTTCTCCATAATAGAACGATTGGTTCTTTCTGCAATTGCATTCTGCTGGGGACTGTAGGGAACTGTTGTATGGTGTTGATGTCACGGTCTAAACCGTCTTCCAATATACTTACGTTGATTTTTAATAAAAAAATCCATACAAAACAAAGCATCACATAACTATCAACTATAATAATTAAATATTCTAGACTAATATTAACTTTTACTTGTTTTTAAAACAAATATAAACACAGCAATTGTTAACTTGTTTTGATCTGTTTACTAATGACAGTTCTCATGTCGGCTGACGCCGATACCCGCTTCTAAATTCTATTATTTATAACAAATATTCTGATACCCTCCATTTTAAAAATATCTCGAACTTTGTATACAAGCCTTTTGGCCCATCTAATTTGTGCCATAAATTAATTAAATAACTAATATATTTTAACTTGTACTTTCTGCCTGGATAATATTATGATAAACAATTTAAATTATTTTGTTTACATAATTTACTGCTACTTCAACCATAGATTCACTTACTCTGTATAAACTATCCTTTGGTTATGGTTGAATTATTCACTAAACGGAACTCCCACTACAAATTTTTGGGAAGGTTCCAGAACAATCCTAGTATTTAAGGCGTAGCTCGGAGAAACTGGGTCTCTTCTTCCATTTTCTCCAGCTATAGTTTAGTAATCCTTCTTGAAGTTATTAACTGTAGTACGCGATCCCCGAACTAGGGTGAGTGTGTGTTCTTAACCTATCATTTTAACGTTTTGCATCTAGCTTTTTAATAATTTAGTAAACCTAGTGTTAAATCGCAATTTCATTTAATTAACGTATTAATTATTATTTCAATTCCTTGCACTGATAGATAAGGTAACCTTAAACTGTATAGGTACTTTTTAGTAGTAAATTTGCAAAACGTTATTTATGATTATTTTGATTAATTATTCTTATACATCATACTGTGTTTGTAATCATGTGAAACGTTCCACTAAATGGGCCGTGGACAGATTACAATCCACAGCTATATTCTTTTAACAATTAATCTGTGTAAAACTATTTTCTATGAGACCGCTAAGAAGGGTGCGTTTAGAAATCTATCGAGTTGAATAACTAATTTAATTTAATATGTTGCTAAAAAGTAAATACTAATTTCTACTTGAAATTAACTGTTCTTTCTTTAAATAGTATATAGTGACCACATGTTGACCTTTGCTCGACCTTTACATCTTATAATTTTTTTGATCACTTTATTACCCTTGTAGTTCTTTTATTAATTATTTTATTAAAATAATTCAATTGTAGCTTCGTCCCTTTATACCCTAACCTTAGTCGGTCGACTTAAGCGAACACCTGTTCATATCTTTCTAAATAACATTTCAGAGATCCTATCTACGGGCAGCCGCCTACCCTGCTGCTCCGCTGCTGTGCTTCGTGCCACCCTACCGGCCGAAGCTGAACCCACGCCGACCACGCTGGTAGTCGACGTGCCTGGTTCCTGCCGCTTCCTGCGCTAACCGCTGAAGCTAAGTCTCTCTTTCTAAAGTGCGAGAACCCCAGTGCGAAACCCCACTCACGCCCTTTATTTTAATAAATAGTGTTAAATTTAACCTATCTTTTAATTCTCTCTTTTCTGCACATCTGGCCGTGCTTCCCACGGTCAGAGCGTGTCATTGAATTCCTTCATTTTGTAAATAGTTCGAAAATTCAGCATTAACATATTCTCTCCCATTGTCACTCTTCAATGTTTTAATCTTGGCTCCTGTTTCCCGCTCTACCAAGGACTGAAAAATACGAAACTTGTTCTTTACTTCCGCTTTTGAAGGAATAAAGAATACAAAAATCATACGTGAAAAATCGTCTATAAAAAGTAAAATATATTTATTGCCTTGAAATGATGTTTCAGGCAGCGGACCACAAATATCTGAATGAATTAGTTCCAGAACTGCAGTTGATCTTTTATGAGAAACTTTCTTAAAAGGTTTCCTACTCTTCTTACCTTCGATACAAGGGATACATGGTTCCTTATCGATTTCTAAATAGTCCACGCCTACTGCGTGCCCCTTTCTCAGTTGATCCATTCCGATGCGGCATAAATGACCTAGTCGCCTATGCCAAAGCTTGAAGCTAGAAACATCAGAGTGGGTCTTATAAGCCGATAATTGAGTCATTGGGTTGACCGTACAATCTAATGAATACAGTCCACCACATACAGAACCATGTAAAATTACATCCCCTGTATAACAAAAATCATCAGAATCGTAAAAGTTACAACCAGTTCTATCAAAAACTACGCTAAAACCTTTATCTACCGCCTTCTTCACTGAAATAAGATTAGAGTTCAAGTTCGGCACGTGAACCACGTCAGTAATCTTTTTAACATTATTATTGTGACCGCAACTGATAGAAATATCTCCTACGCCTTTACTGGGCAGTTCATCTCCATTTGCAATAGTCACAGTTCCCATAGGTGACCCTCTCACGTTTTCCATCCAATCAGCTCGAGACGTCATGTGGGCCGAAGCACCAGAATCAATAAACCATTTATCACGCTCTAATCCATCATTAGCATTCAGTGCACATAGAGCATTTTTGTGATTGACGGGTTTCTTCTTTTTGTCCTTCTTATGGGGACAGTCTGGACGCTTATGTCCTGGCTCCATGCAGTCATAACAAATAATAGGTTTCTTTGATTTGGATGTAGAAGGTCTAGCCTGGTTCATTCGAGTACGAAGAGCAGTATCAGGGTTATCAAAAGCTGGTTTATTTAATTCATTCAATAATTTTGTTTTTATCAAATCCACGGTAATATCTATATTAGAGTTTTCCAATGCCATTACCAAAGGTGCATACTGAGGACTCAAACCTCCTAAAAGAATTGCTGCTATTGATGCATCTTCTATAACTTTGCCTATGTCGGCTAAATCTTGTACAGTTGACATTACAGCATTTATGTACGTCTCAATATTGGAGTCAAAATCGTCAAGGCAGTACCTGTACAGTTTCCGTTCGAGGCTTATACGTCGCCCTATCCCTTTATCCTCGTATGCGGATGAAAGAGCATCCCAAGCTTCTTTGGCTGTTCTGCATGCCCTGACATGGGTGATCGCCATTCCATCTACTGTAAGACATATCTTCGACAGTGCTTTTTGGTCATTACGCAACTTCTTTTCAACAGAAATATCGTTACCTTGAGCATATCCGACGATCGTCTCCCACAACTCTTCATGCATCAGATACATACGCATTTTAAATTTCCATACGGAATAACCATCTCTGTTTACTAATGTTTTTATTCCAGATACAGAATTATTTGACATGTTTACTTACGTACAGCTGTTCGATATCACAACAAAATTATTATAAAAATTATTTTCGTGAATAATTTAAAATTTTCACCGATTTTTATAATTTATATACGCACAAATTGGAAAAACTTGCCGATTCACTTTTTAATAAAGAATCTTTAGTTTTTATTAGTATAACTCAGTTAAAATAGAGAATTCGTGCTGATAACGAATATTGTATTTGACTTCGTTTATTTAAGTGAAGTTTCATACATCAATCAGAATACAATATTTGGAGAGGAAACATAAATTCAAATTTTGATTATTGCCAGTTTTACAACAGTACTGAACACCAAGGACAGCAATGGTTTGAGGGTTTGAGGAGTCTTGAAAGGAGTAGGGAAGCTGCAGGTGCTCTGGAGGCATGTCTTTAAGGAGCTCGGGCTTGTTCGTAATCCACTTTCGAAGCTCATACCCACCAGATGCCATCATACCTTCAAGTTCCTTTTTAAGGAGGTGCGCAGACTCAATGGAGTGGGTTCCGGTCAGGCAATCGTCGACGTAAACGTCGTTTTCTAGGACCTCTGCAGCTTTAGGATATGTGGCTCTCTCTCTCTCGGCGAGCTCCAGGAGAGTACGGATTGCAATGTAGGGACTAGAACGGAGTCCATAGCTGTTGGTGTTCAGTTCATAGGTAAGGAGAGGTAAGGAGGGATCTTCACGCCAAAGCACTAGCTGGTACCGTCTATCATCAGGGTGGACCCAGGTCATACGGAACATCATCCGGATGTCAGTGACAAATACCACTTCGTGCCTGCGGAAGTTCAGTAGGATATGGGTAATGTCACGTTGGAGTTTAGGGCCGGTGTGCAAGCACTGGTTAAGGGACACGCCGGAGGAAGTAGGACTGCTACCATCGAACACAACACGTATCTTGTCCCCGGTACTCTTGAACACACCGTGGCGAGGGATAAAATAATGTTCTCGGGACGGGTCAAAGGTAGACAAAGACATGTGCTGGAGCTCAAGATATTCGCGCATAAAGGCTACATACTTAACACGGAGGTCTTGGTTAGCTTGCAAACGCTTTTCCATGTTATGGAAACGTTGAAGGGCTCGAGTTTGGGAATCACCAAGGGGGGGCCGGTTCTGGAGGAAGGGTAGTCTGACCATAAATTTACCATCGGGCTCGCGAGTGGTAGTGGTTTGGAAGATGGTTTCACAGTCTTGATCTAATTGGTTAGGGATATCCATCTGGGGGGCTTCCTCAGTTTTCCAGAACCTTTCCACGATCTGGGATAAGGAAATACCAGTCATAGGTGTCTCAGCCTCGTGAGAGTAGCCTGGTATAGGACCAGATAGTACAAACCCAAAGATGGTAGACAAGGCTGTGAGACCACTAGGATATAAAAGGAACTCAGGCTTCAAAAGGGATCCTATGACATCAGCACCCAGGAGGACATTTATAGGGCCAGGTCTGTGGAATAGGGGGTCCGCTAAAGGCAAGTGTGCAGTAGAATTTACAAAGGACTTGGGTAGGTCAATCTCAGGGTGAATACCAGCAATCACATCCACGACCATTGCGGTAGTTGAGATTTCGGGATAGGATGAATGCACAGGTTTGAAGTGTAGGGTGACAGTACCTCTGGATTGCACAGTCTGCACATTACCTATACCACGTACAGGTACAAAGGATGGGCTTACAGGAAGGTTCAGTTGGTCGACGGCTAAATCAGTAGTGAGGAGACAACCCTGGGCGCCGGTATCACATAATGCGCGCGCTTCTACATAATATCCATAGGAGGTCTTGACGTGTATTAGGGCAGTAGGTAAAAGTACGAGGGAGTTTGAAGGGATTCTAGTAGAAGCGGGCAGAGAGGAATAGTTTAAGCCTAGTCACTGTGTCGGACTACGACTAGACCGAGGGCTGTGGTCACGTCGAAGAGACCTGTCATCTGCCGTACTCAGCCTACGAGACTGAGTAGAAATTGGAGAATAAGCACGTGTATTGCGAACAGGAGGAGTGGGATGGCGTGAGTCATGGGAACGGACGTAGTGCTCCGTCACGTGCGTGCTCGTTCGTGGAGGTGGGGACCGCATATTCGAGCGGGGAGGTGAATATCTCCTACTGGAATTGGGGGGTGAATATCGCCCGCCCAAACGGGGAGGTGACGACCTTGTCGCTACGTCACGGAATGAGACGGTTCTTTCTTGTGGGGAAGGAATGCCGTCATAACAAAGCATCGTGTGGTGAGAGGAACGACGGCACGTGCCACAACGATAGTTACGGCGGCAGGAGGATAGGGAGTGCTTATCTAAGCACCTATAACATAAGCGGGCCTCTCTTACATAACTAGTCCGATCGCGTACAGGTAGGCGAAGGAAGTCGGGACACTCCCGCAGGTAATGTTTTGTGCTGTTACACATATAGCACGTAACACTAGGAGGAGGAGTCACTACTACGTATGCTCTAGGAGAAGGTGGGGAACGGAGTCTGGCTTTAGGTGTCGGACGGGAGGGGTGAGTTGCCTGAGGAGTATTATCTACTATGTCGGCACTACCCACATTATCATAATGCCTACACTCGTCTTCGAGGAAGGAGATCAGGTGATCAAATGTAGGGAGGGATTCGGGGTTGTCCCCATACCGGCGTTCAAAGCGAGACTTTAAGTCCGACGGCAATTTGGTCAAACATATGTGGACCAGCATGTACGACCAGTGGGTCACAGGAAGTTCAAGGCGCTCCAGACACCGGTACGACGACAGTAGGGGGTTGAGGAATGACACCCTTAGTCCACCCAATTTGGAACTAATATTCGGGAGGTTAATTATTTGAGCTAAGTGGGTATCGGCTAGGACACGTAAGTTATGATACCTACGCTTAAGGAGGTCACGGGCTGTGGTATAATTACCACCCTCAATTTTAAGGTGTTGAATCAGCCTTCTGGGTTCGTCTGACAGAGCACCTACTAGGTAGTGTAGCTTTAGGGTAGGGGTGAGGTCAGGTTGATTATCAACTACGCTGTCAAATTGATCAATAAAGCTGATCCAACTATCAGGACGGCCATCAAACCGCGGGATGGGGAGGACAGGAAGCTTACTAGTAGGGGATGTAAACTGGGATGCCCTAGGCGTCTTATTAGGAGTGCTTGTGGCAGACGGGTCGCGCTCAAAAGGAAGTGGTAACTCGTCTGCTCTCACCTTAAGGTCATCAATTTTATTTTGCACCATTCGCATTTTATGCTTAACGTACGAGTAATCTTGCTCATATATTGAGGGGTCTAATCCGCCTAGGAGTCGGGAACAGGAAGCACCAAACTTCGCCTGATGGGAGTTGACCTCAGACAAACGCACGCGTAATTTAGCAGGTGAGAGGGTGTCTAAAGCCTGGTGTGTGTCGTCGATCCATTCACTTATAAAACGTACAACCCCAATAGACTCACGGTACTCTGACGTGTCCGTGTATAGGTAGGCCTTAACGGTATCGTTGCCATTGTCAGACATGTTTAGGTGATCAACAAAAACTAGGTTTTAAACAAAAAAGGAAAAAAAGGAATAATTACAATTATACGAATTTAATTCGCAAATCGTAAACACGCGGGAATCTTTACGTAAGAAGTAAGATATCGGGACCGGGCGCAGGTGTGTTGCTACGCTAGGAGAACAAAAGAATTCCAAGCGCACGGCGGCCTAGTAACAACTTAACTCGTAAACAAGTTACGTAGGTAATCGATATAATATTCGATATTAATATTAAATATTTAGGGAATTTACGAATTTTAAACCTTTAAAGGGTTTTAAATGTTTAATTGAGGGAATAATATTAGCTAATTAATATTAAATTACGTAATAAATACAAAAGGGGGCAGATTCTACAGGTATTTGATAATAATTATTAAATACATATAATAATATCAATCGCAAAATAATTAAATGACAAAAAGAGGACGTTTTAAAACCACGCTCTGCTACCAAATGTTTGGGGAAGGTGCTGGGCTAGTAAATAAGTTAGGTCAAGTATATTAGGTCTAGGTACGTTACCACTTTGCTGATTCACTTCCGGGGGTCATAGATCACTAGGCAGGCACATCTGATGGCACTAGGTCAGATACTGACGGTAAACGGATCGCGAGCGTAACGTGGCGCACTTCACGGGTACCTTTGTCGGTCTGTCAAGCGTCGGGAGTCAGTGTCGGGAAGCTACTATTTAAATGGTGGGAGGTGACAATTAAGAGCGGGTCAGGTAGCTATTATATATATATAATATAGGTATGTAAGTATCGTACGTGCAAAGGGACTTTTCTAAACATTAATTAAAAATAAACGATACTACATTCTTGACGCGCGCTTCATGTATAAAATCGCGTGAAGATAAATTTTATTGTAACAATGGCGTTGATTTTTATAAACTAATCTCAGACCGCATATCAAAATGTTTTAAACTTATTACACCGGGGCTTGGTATAGAAAGTGCTTCAGACGTGCACCCGGACGCTTTGCAGCGACCTAGACGTGCGTTTTGGAACCTATACATAAATATTTGCAGTGCCGGCCACGCGCCAGCGACTCCAAGTATAATTTCGGTCATTGTACTTGTTATCTTTACAGCGCCCTAGCCGCACGCCTGAGGCGTTTTCTGTATCAAGTTCCTACTTCCAACCACGAAGCGTATAACGAAGATACTGATTTAGTTAGATGAGTAATCACTATTCTTTTCTTTTAGTTAATAAAAATCATATTATGCAGAAGTGTAAATTGCATTGCGTTTTGTGGTTACATTTATTTATACGATTTCATTTTCTAAATAAATCGAAATGTAATATAAATAATACTCATATAAAGATTGTTTTTATAATTCACAACAGATATTTGTTATGTTATTCAAATTTGTTAATCAAAAACACGGACCCTTAAAAGACTAACCTTTAATATCTGAATTAATTCACAGAATGGATTTGGAGAGCGTAGTCGAGAAAAGCAAAGAAGACGCGATAAAATCTTCCCTTTCATACGCAGAAATTCTGAACAGACGATTCAAAAAAATGTTGATACACCACAAAGAAATCGTAAAGTAAGATTGTCCGCCGATCTTTATTTTTTATCTCGTATAATAAGATTATGTTGAAAAGAGACCTCGATAAATTTTCAGTACGGCGGCCAAAATTCAAGATATATTTGGAGGGGCTGTTTTTTATCAGTTCTTGGTGAGTGGATGGATCTTGTGCACGTCAGCCTACAGAATGGTCAATGTAAGTTACCTACTCAAAAAAAAGAATTATAACTGAATTAACGGTCCCATAAAAATTGTGAATTATTTTAGAGTTTGGTGGTTCCATCAGTTTAGAACTTCAAATGATAATTATCTTAAAACAACAAGCTTTAAGAGCTTGCACTCGATTAACGTTAAAATTTTCACATTTTGTGGTTGTTAAGATCTAATTTTGATGCTTTGTGAACAGACTTTGTAAAGAACTTTATAAATTATAGGACAATATTTATGGTATAAGTATATAAATATCTCGTGTTATGATGTTTATACACGCTAATCTCCGAAACAACTGAACCAATTTTAACAAAATTTTGTTAAGTGTTTTGCGTGGTCCAACTCAAATTTTAGGGTAGTTTTTATTTTGATAGTCGGCCTCAATATTTTGACTGCAAAACTACTTCAACGCTTAGCGCGTCAGCTAGTATTGTTATAAAACACTTAAGGCAATCTCTTACATGTAACTACCTATTTTAGGTGCTTTACTTTTAATACCTACACTCGATAGTTTATTAGTGTAAAGTGCCTAATGCGACATTCGTAGATTGCAATAAAATGAATAATTATATCTGGGGAGTAATGATTTTTTGTACCTGATAGACAAACGTCATGATAGCTACTGTCGAGGTCGTGGAAATCACCATAAAACCTTTATTTCAACGATTCCTCATATTAAATAGTCTACACAAATGCTTTAGCATTAACACCACTTTCACTGTACAAAGTTAATTCAAAATAAAATTTTGAATTATCGAAATAAAAATCTAGATAACTAAGTTTGGTGTTCATCATACAAAAACAAGCGATTATTATTATGGTTAATGCAAAAAGATTTTTAATATCGTTTGATTTGTAACTTAAAACAACTATTGTAAATAAAAAAAATTGGTTATCTGTAAAGTCGGTTTACTGACGATAGTTGAACGTGACAAAGTCTTAAGAAAATACTGATGGAATGGTAGCATTTTTCAAAAGAAAAATTTAATTTCATTTGTTTAATAGATTTCGCATTATAGTATGTATAAACTTGTAATAAAATCTCTTTGGCTATACTATTTGTATCTGGCTGGTTTTGGTATCATTGAAAGTTTAAATTTTAAAGAACATAATTCCAAATTCAAATTAGAGAATTAGATTCAGAGCGAGGTAACGCCGCATGACGTCATGTTTTTTCGTGCGTGCAGCCGGCTCTATCGAATTATAAGACGTTGTCACGTCAAAAACGTAATCGAAAATGCACTTTCATTTACATATCAAGGCGAATTTACAAACTATGACATGAGATAGTCCTTGATGTTAGGATGAGTCTGAGAGAATATCAATGATACCTTTTTATCTGGATAATGTGTTCCCGTGGGATAATATTACTCGCGACATTTTCTTTGAATTTTTTCCACGGCCCTATCCAAGGAGAATCTATAAGTGAAGGCTGGTGGAACCTATGTTCTTTACAATTTATTAATTAAAATTTAGTGTTCTGTTTTATGAACAAAATGTTTTGTGTAGGTGTTCACCGTGTAGGTGAATTTTAGTGGCTGGTGAGCCTAATAGGTATGTTTTATACAAGCAACTCTAAATCAATTTGTTTATTGCTCCATAACGTACATACAGGGGTTCACCTTTGTTTGGTACAATTATATACAACGTTTAGTCGAAAATCGTTTCGGCTAATTTTAGTTACAATAAACTCATTTCGCATAATTATTCATTTAATATATATAATTAGAATATTTAATTGGTAGAATTTTATTTAGCATAATTATTTCTTTGACATCGATATTATACAAAGTGAATATTTTCTTAAATGGTGTTCGGAGGAGTGATTTTCGACTAAACGTTGTTATTAACAAGGGTGAACCACATAGAGGTGGTAAAAATATTTTAGTAGGTTTAAGGTAACAATTAGTGGCCTTGTAAGGCATTTAATGTTTTTATCTACACTCATGTCATAATATTCGAATTACGATATCAAAGGTGAACATAAAATGACATACTTTTTAATACAGATAATCAAAATTAAAATTAAAAAAAACAACCTGTAACATAATGACCATTATAACACCGGTTCGACTCATTATGATACAGTTATTTTTCTTAAATACTCGGGAAGGCAAAGGGATCTAACCCATACAAAAAAAAAATCTGTTGTTTTATTTGAATTTATGTATGAGTGTAGATAAAGTAGTGTATGCAACTGCATATAATACGGGTATTAAAACACTCGTTACTATTATGAAACTCGCTGCGCTCGTTTCATAAACTCACACTCGTGTTTTAATACCCTTCATTATATGACAGTTGCATAAACTACTATTATAAATACAATAGGATGACGCTATTTTACTCTTATAACATAACACTTTTCTCTATATTAGCACTACATTAATTACTATTATTTATATAATATTTAACTTAGTTTAGAACTTTATTAATTATGCAACATTAATATTAATTTCTTAATATACTCATAATAATGGTAAAAACACAACACTTTTATTAACATATCAAACATATCTCTAAATAGTCTGTGATATCAAACTCAAATTACAATTTGTCAGTCAGGTATTTACTTATGCTATAATAACATTTGTCTATTAAAAACTGTTTTAATAATTTACATAATATTTTATCACTTTTTCCTTCTTTTATTACTTTAGGTAGTTTACTAAAGATTTTTATGGACATTCCATGCAAAAGCTCAGCACCTACGACGCCAACATGTATGGAACATCGGCTTTATTTTTCGCGTTTTCGATGATGATGATGAGTTGTTTGTATTAACCTACCTATTAAAATGGCTTCGAATCGACAGGTATTAAGAATTCAACGTGTATTTTATTAGACTTGCAGGTTTGACCTTCATTTCACTTGATGGTAAATGATAATAAGGAAGGTAGAAGCGACCTCAATGTGGAACACTCAATTTCTGACTGTTGTTAACACTATTGTCATGGACAAAGACTTTGGTAAGCTAGCCAAACGGACTTAAAACAAACTTTAAACCCATATCCCAATTTTTTGCCAAAATAAAATTGTTAACTTTACTTTTTACATCGGTGATACTGAAGCGCTAATCGCACCGTGATATTCAACGATTTTCCAAAAACTCAAAACACAAACAGATTTGGGAAGTACCAGTCGTACTAGGCCGGCATAATGAAAGAGTAGGATTTAATATGCATTCTCTGTGCTCTAGAACTTACTTAAAATGCATACACAGATTTTCAAACACACGCAAAAAATCCTGGATTAAGGATTATTGAGTGCAAAAAGATCCAGCAATGGATTTTATTGAATTTATAAAAAAACATTCAATATTAACTTCCTCATAGCTTGTAAATCTGCTAGCCGAATATTAGCTACACGATGTGCATAGCCTCTGTGACATAGATAAGTGATGCAGCTATTATATGAATTACCAAGTCAAAGTGAACGTTTATGTTAGCAAATCTTTAACAGGTTTCCGTCTCCAATGTATAATATATGTTACATGAATTTGGTACAAAAATGTGCACTATACATTTTTCCACCAACTTCGTGTATCATACTGAGAAATTAATATTTCTAGAGCATTTTTAATCTTCAAACAGCAGCTGACCACTATCAGTTAAATTTAATAAAATTTCAACTTAACTCGAATAGCCCAGTCTTTGGAAACTTACCAAAATAGAACGGAAGTTTAGTGGGTGAATCCCACACACGCCGCACCGTTTAGTCCACGGTGCGGTAAGGCGCAAACGGATTACTATTACTATCATAAAAAAAAAAACATTTTCAATTACATATCCATAGTGCATATTCAAGAATGGTAATTAGTATAGTATACTGAGTAATAATAGTAGAGTAATAATTTAACCGGCAAACATTTTCTAGATTCTCATGACCTATAACGGAATAACTATCTATTTAACTATAATGAAATATAATTAAGTTCGTTCAGAACCCTCTAAGCGCAAGTTCCACATTCAGAATATTATTGGTTATATTCGTCAAATTGTTCACACTTTCAGATAAATCCAGCTTCAGTGGAATTTGTGTCCATGATCATGTATATAATCTGTGTTCTCATTCAAATATTACTATACTGTTATTATGGTAATGAATTAACTTGTGAGGTGAGTAAGAAAACCCCTGCATTCAATATTCACTGTAAGTACCTACAATTTTCTATGTCATCTTTCCTAAAAAAATAAATTATTCAAATATTCTTTCTAGAGTGAGAAGTTAACGGAATCAGCCTACGCGATGAACTGGCTTGATTTATCTGTGTCCCACAGGAAGACTCTTATTATTTTCATGGAAAGAGTAAAAATGCCAATCAGACCAGTAGCGGGTTGGTTTATACCACTCTGCAACAACACCTATGTGTCGGTAAGTTATAATATGTCGTTATTGACTTTCCGTAATTGCTGTCACCTCCAATTAGGGTGAGTGCACATTGGAATCGTTTGCCTACTAATAACAGCAAATCTTCCTATTGCTGGGACGAAATAGACCAATTTGATGTTTATCGATCATTATTTTACGGAGAGTACTATGGCCAATTAAATTACTATGTAAAGTATTTGTGGTAGAGAATTTATTTATTTTGAAATAAATGTAATGAAAATTTAACAGAAGTTTAAGACCAATTTTATGAATTTATCAGTAGTTAATACACAAAATGATCCTGCTGGCTGGAGGTCACCTAAAAAGTGTATAATAATAATAATAATAATAATAATAATATTCTTTATTATCAGGTAACAATGACCCATAGATAAATACCTTACAGACTAACATACATATCAACTAGTTATATATAAAATGCATTCACTTATGTTGCACTGTTCTGGTAATGTGTACAGGCAATCTACCGCGGAAACGCCGGTACACAACCCCTTTCGGCCAGAAGCCCTCCTTCATAAAGGTGTCCAGCTTTTCGGTAGGGACTCGTACAACAAACGACTTAAAATTTACGTCATGTCGTGACTCCAACGGCTCCACCCTCAGAAGGAAGTTGGTCTTCATCTTAATGTACTCTGTATAAGTGGAACATATTCGATATTCAAAACAAATATAAAACAACGTAAAACTATGTCCATACTAGGTCCCTCTGAGGTCCCTCTGAGTGTAGACACAAGTACCTGCTTACTATCAGGCAAGTCGTGTTTCTGTGGTGAAATGTGAAATATAAAATAAAATGTGGGTACGTGCTAGTATATTTATTTTTCTTTCTCCGTAACAATGTTCTTATGGAGTAAGTTAAATCTAGGTGCACTGATATTTATAAAAGTGTTAGTGTCAAGTTAACTATTTAGATCCCATAAATATTTCAGTTCTAATATTAATAACTATTCTTTCGTTGCAGATTCTACGAAGTTCTTATTCTTTCTACGCGTTTCTGAAGAATTCTGAGCATTGAATATAATTACATTTAAGTCATTATTTGACTTCTATGTAATGATTTTCTTCAACATTTCACTTGTTAGTTTATTGCATAGTCTAAGCAGTTACGTAATTTTAGTATGCTTGTTGCTAGCATTTAGTTGTATCTAGTACATAATAGAGTACAGCTTTGCTATATTCAATTGTACTTCAAAACTATGGAAAATTACAAATTTAAAAAAAATAGTTACAAAATACAATAGACTTGACCAGAATTTTCCGCAAACAATCATGGTAGAAGAGGTTCTTTTAGTTTGTTCTAGCCACCAATTCTTGTTTTATTAATGTGTACATTGCGCATGTAATCAGTTTGTACTATAAGTACATAGACATGACATGAGTTACTAAATAAATACAATTATAAGGATGAGGGCACTGACGCGTGAATACGCATCGCGGGATATCACATGACCCATGCAGAAGATGGCGCGAAAATCACCAGCAGTATCTTCATTCGGACAGGATAGCACCGAGCAAGATCAAGCAACAGCATCAAGTAAAGTTCACAGGAACGTAAAAGCTCGTCACACATCAACATAATTAATTATTTAAATTAAAGTTTTGCGGCTATAACATTTACTTTAATTACACGTCTCAGTTAAATTTTCACTAACGACCCGAGAAGAAAAAGCAAGAGAATATCGAAATAGTTTTTAGGATAATAGTATTGTGGCAATCCACGGAGGTTTTGTGTGTTTTCGCGCTACATTCCTTGTTCACTCGATAACGACGAGTATGAGAAAAGTAGTAAATGTTACAATATACTGATAAACAATAAAACTAAATCAAACTTGCAGCTCTGAATGGTGGAAATATGTTAAATTTATGGAGGAATACGGTGATGGAACTTAGTTACTGGATTTCAACTGAGCAATTGTTTGCAACGCCTCACATGTTATGGGAACAATATTACTTACATGAAGAAACGACCTTACCACAACATGATTAAATGTGATAAATCTCTTGCAAATATTTTACAAAATGCCGTAACAAACAGTCAATGAAGAACAAACATTTATAGTTAGCTGACAAAATCACACTAATGTAACGCAGTCAACATTCCAGCAATAGTGGAAAATTATACAAATTGAGGTTGGTTTACCGTTCTATTAACAAACAGTGCTAATTTCCTTATTATTCTGGTTGTACAGGCAGACTTAATTTTCCACACTACGGCAGAAATCAAAGGACGTAAGAGACATTAGTTTGGTTACACAACTTTTTTTCGTTTAATTATTTATCGGCTCCAGAATTTATCCCTAACATAAGAAACAAGCATAAAAATGACTGAAACCAAGGCTTGATGCCTTGCCTTCAGTAATTTTTATGCTTATTTCTTGCCGTTTGCATTAAAATATGGATGTCACACATTTTAATGCATACGTCATAGACATCACAGGCGACTAATGAGGTGGAAATCCCACTTTAAAATTCGTCTAGTATGTAACGTCAGTCACAACACAAAATCTTTATTTCAATGAATCTTCAAAACGGATCGTCAAAACGGATGCTAGTGCATCAAAATAACCTCACTTTCATTGCACAAAATCCACGCTGAAACAATTTTTGAATAATAGAAAAAAAATCAAACTCTCAGTCATAGACTCCGAAAATATATTAAATTATAAACAACATAAAATTAAAAGTGCAATTTTAAATTTATTGTTTGCAATACTTTTATTGACAAAATTATATCGAAAAAATCGGGAGTGGTCTCCCCTTGACTTTCTCGTATACCGGAAAGGACTCAAAAGTTGTTAAAAACCTTTTATTTTGATGTCATACATGCATGTTAAATTTAGTTGCAATAAGTTAAAGCACACAGACATACAGATACACATACACACAGACATAATTCCAAAAATGGTATTTTTGGACTCAGGGAGGTCCAAAACTTGTAAATCCGTCAAAATCTCGAGGACGACTTTTTTACGATTACAAGACTTCCTTTATACTCCGTATACGAGGAAGTATAATATAAAACGAAAAAAAAAACTACCAAGATTTTATTGTATATTTTTTGTGTAATAGTTTTTAAACATTATAATTATATTAGTGAACATTCTGGCAACCTGTCACTATTTTCAGGCGAGGCTCTGGTCACTGATTATATTTTTTTAATGTAAATTGGCAGACAGCATATGGCCGGCCTGATGGTACGCTGCTGACGTAACACGTGTTGCCATCCCTAGTTCCTACCTCGTGGAGCTCTGGTGACCTGACTCACGAACACAAGCGCAATACCACAAACATGTATTGTTATTTGACTATGGTCTTCTGTAAGGCGGAGATACTAACTCAGTTTGGGCTGCTCCAAATTCGGGTGCCGTAGACTTAATTCACATGAGCTAATTCACCTAGGTGAATTAAGTATACTACTTGGGTGACTTAATACACCTGTTCACCTAGGTGAATTAAGTCTACTTATTAGTACACTTAATTCACCTGTATTTTATTTCAGTAAAGTTTATTCACCTTCTTATAAATAAATAAATTTGAAGTAATATATTACTAGGTGCATTAACTATACTGAAATATAGCACAGGTGAATTAAGTCACCTCAGTAGTATACTTAATTCACCTAGGTGAATTAGCTCAGGTGAATTAAGTCTACGGCACCCAAAGTCGAGCGGCTAATCCGATACGCCATATCTCGGTTATATTTTATTCGTATTAGCGAAGTAATGCAACTGTGGCAAGAATCGTACAAATCAACAGCGATCGATTCACATCAAAACTCCCGCTTAATGAGTACGTTAAACAAACGAGAAAGTGTTTCAAACTTTATAAATAGAAACAAGCGCTTTATAAGACAGCGCGAAGCTAGACAAATGGTCGGGGGAATACAAATGGAAAGGGCACCCTTCCTTACAATGTTTAACGACTTACAGCTAAGAAGGCAGGTTTGACGTTGCATTAACAGACAATAGCTTTGAAACTAAAACTAGATTCGGCTTTATCTTCGCGATTGTTATAAAACACAATGCGGTTAACTAGCTAAAAGCCTCCGCTTCGCTACGTTTTGGACACAAACTTTGTTTTGGTTGAAGTTAAGGAATGTGTGGGCAAGTCTAATTTCCTGTCGTAAATGTGTTGGGAATTAGTTGCGTTTTTAAGTTTGAAGTGCTTGTTGATGTTTTACACAATTGAACTATGATAGTGTAATATTTTTTTTTACAAAATTGTAACGTGGTACTATAACATTGTCATGTTATAGCAGGTACCATCGTCTCTATTACTGGCTATATAAAAAATAAATAATCAATCAAATTCAAAATCATCATGTCGTTTGGTTAATTTTCGCGCTATTTGACTCATTCTTTTACTAAACGTATCCTAGCGAACACATTATTCTTAGAAAAATGCACTGAAAAAAATCGACTTGCCTCAGGCGGGACTCGAACCCGCACCTTCCACAATCCGGGTGGACGCGTTGACCAATTTCGCCACCGAGGCACTGCTTTTCGCTGTCGAAATTTGTCAGTGCTTGGTGCTTATGTTTTTATGGTAAACATCGTTTCATCAAATCTTTGAAATTTGCACTTCCAAGACCCGAACGAAATATTTTTGCAAATTTTTGACGCCCAGCTAAGATGAACATTATTCTTATTATGTACGTATTTTATAACAGTAAGTACTATTAGCCATAATAGTACTTACTGTTATAAAATACGTACATAACTAAAATTATATCAAGGCACTATAAATTGTAAGTACCTTTTGATTAGCCTTTTATATTTTTGTGTATCAGTTTTAAGTTTAGTTTTTACACTGTTTTGTATTCTTTTGAGGGTGCCTTGTATATACCACATAAATCTTGTTTACTATCACAATAAAAATAGTGACGAAAAACGTGTTTTATCAGTGGACCATACTGACAAAGTTGGGCCCATAGCGACACGACGTAACAAGTTGTACTCAATTCAAATCCTCCGGGAAATTTTTCTACCATGAAATTTTAAAAAGAAACGATGAAAATTTTTCAATACCTGATTTTTAATTTTATTAGATTTTTTAAAGTAGCTGTGTAATTATTTTAACTCGCACTTATGAAATAGAAAATATATAAGATGTGTTCAATATAATAAATGGACAACATTTTATTGCCAGAATACTCTACCTCTGTAAGAAGTTCTCATAGCTACCAATATCATTGATAGCTACACTAATTTGTATAAAATTATGGGTACGAAATATTGAAGGGCACAAAATGATCTGAGTGTTATTCAGACTTCGAAAAATATATACTTATCAAGAGTTCGCTCACAAGCAAAGACCCAGTTTGTATAACTCACTGACATCAACGCACAAAGTCAAAATGGTTTTAACTTACAGTTTATAAGGTACAAAGTACAGAGCTACCCACTACAACACAAACTAAAAGCTAATTTAGTTACTTTTAAACAAACATAGCCATCAACTTTATTTCCTTTGTATCATAACTGGCGAATCCACAGAGCAACGTTTCGCATTCGGATCGATGCACACTGGTGTTGTTAATTGTTTTAAAGCGCGGCACTGTAATAAAATTAACAAGGCACCTATTGCGGCGCCATTCTGATTTACATACATTAGTCCACAACAACGATCTCTATCTCTGTTCCTTTGTATCGCAGTAAAAGAGTTGACTGAACGCGGCTTCACAAAGGGCCAGACGACACGAAAGCAGTCCCCATGGTCCCTTGACTAAGGATAATAACTCCCGTTGCACCAGCGCCGCACCAGTTAGAGGCACCTGTGCACGCTTATACAAGGCAAAGCTTGCATAAAAACAAGATTTTTCATATAAAATAACGGCATAAATTTGTTTTCGAGATTCAACGAGAAGCCTGATGATATTGCGGTTTTTAGACAAATTACGAATTTGGGAGGGAGAGAAAACATAATTTCTACAACCTGGTAAGCGTGTTGGAGAAAAAAATTAAATTTTCCTTGAAAAAGCCAAGATTCAGTTCAATAGTAAAATTGAATTCCAATGGTAATGTGGTCATATTATTTTATTTATATTTACCATTACATGGGACAGTAATAAAATTTTAGTAACAGTAGGGGCCGTCTGCTATACTACGACCGAGCGATCGTAGATCAAACTTTTGTGATGAATATTGATCTAGACCCTAATTTGCCGCACATGGCTTTTACAGTACTCGACCCTGTATGACATAGATACCTCCACCAAATAATTCCTAACCGTTCACTCCAAACGGGGGACTGTCTATTTGAGAGGGGGAGGAGTCTGCAAATAAATTGATAAGCACAATTTATACCGACAATCTGAACTGTAAAAGAAGAGAACAATAAACAAAAGCCAATTTAAAAATCGAATTACAAAACGATTTCATAAATACCGTATTCCAGATCCGCGACAGGTAGAGCGGGAACAAAACGGAAAGTGGCTTTGGGGTATTATCTTCGGCCGTCCGCGTTAGAGAATTATTGCTGTTCAAGTTAAGACTCGAAATGGAATCTAATTTATTGGAGGATAATTTATCAATTGTTTGTACTACACCTTACTCAGCATTGATCACGATCAGCGCTTGGAAGGAGACCAACTGGATTGGGCTATTAAACATGTGTGTCAAATGTGCATTCACTGGCTAATTGCCAGTGACGTGGTTATATCTCCGATGGTGGGTTGACGTACTTTGTTAATGCGTGTACCGAATGCCAGTATCATAGTAGCTGTTACATGACTATCAGTTTCGCATTCAGTAGAATAGCGTTAACATGTTTTCGGCTTATTATGTATATTTCAATTCTACATAACAAATGATATATAAGTAGATTATAAGATCGTAGTTTGAGCAACATACTTAGAATTAATATTTTTGAAATCAGATTACCAAGGACCTGTCCAAGTTAATTGCCATTAGCGCTTATCTGACAGATAGCCCATACAAAATTGTCAATTTAACTGTCAGATTATTTCCAGTTTCAGGTATTCATTTCTGAGTCATAGCGTTTAAATTTAAAAATATTGTACGAAACTAACAGCTACTTTAAACTAAAACAGATACCTATTTTAAGTTTTAAGTAATCTTTTAAATACCTATAAATCATTAAATCATCATCATCAACAGCTCATATAATGTCTCCAGCGAGGGGCTCGAGCCTACCCCACATTAGGGGCGATTAGGCCTAGTCAATCACGCTGGCTAAGTGCGAGTTGGTTATTTAATCCGTTGGTTGTTCAATATTGTTTAATCATTAAAAAAAAATTACCACACCGCAAAATTTTGTTTTAGATAACTTAATGAGAGTAATACCAAATATGTTACTGAAATAGGCAGAATTTAAGCGAAATATATCGCAACAAAGAAAGATTCTAAACCTTGAATGTTAAATAAATTTTGTTTTAAATTGAACTACATACAGAATTTTCAGAAAGTCTACCTAAAGAAACGCAGAAGTAATATTAAACTAAGTGAGAAAATAAATTCATATCCAAATCGGGATATGGCTTCGAACTCAAGTGCTATAACAACATTTACATTGCAGACAAATCAGTGCACAGCTTGAACGCAATAACTAGAAAACGGCGGCTCAAGTCGGGCGTAGCTTAACAGAATTAAGTTGGCAGACATAGAATATAACGTAGCTATGTTATTCGGTATCCCACACCAAAACTTAGTCCCGAGAACAAACTTTCGATTAAATTATTACGGCTTTGAAATGTTTCATCAAACAGATTAGAATTAGGAGCCAATGAGTTCGGAATAGGATTTGGGATTTGTTAATTTCTCTTAACTATTGTTCTAATTTCTGAGAATTACATGCTGGAGTGTAATCAAAGCCATTTCTGTAATATGTAGGTAGGTAGGTATAAAGAAATTACAAAGAATGCACTAAGCAGAAACAGCGATAATGTTCTGTGAACTTGAAATATCGTTTGCGCGGCTAAAAGCGTCTAAGCTCAAGTTTTGCCCAGCCGTGAAACATTACATTGTATGGAAGATGCATCTATATAACGTGCCAGAAGTCGTCGCATGTAGTGTTGGCAGTTTCTACTACATTGCCGGCAGTTACCGCCATCTGTGTTATACTGGATACATGGACACATTAAACCATTGTAACGGTAACGCTATGTAGTAGCCTTCTGGCAATAACCAGTTTATTTTATAACTTTATTTATATAAAACATATTTTAATATTACAATATATAAATAAAGTGATAAAATAAAGTGCTCAAACAAAGATCACACCACGCATCCTCACAAAAATCGTGCAATTGTGTAAACCAAATATGTTTCTTAAACAATACGAATCGTAAGAAATTTTTCCAATACATTGAATCGATATAAAATGACAAAAGCGTTTTAGGAGGGAAAATTTATTCAATAATACAAAAGACAGGATTAACTGGGCTTGATAACGCTCCGCTTGAGCCGAACTCATCTGGGGAGCTATTGCTTTTTTGAGCCTCTGAATTTCATATAGCAACGGAGTTTGGCAGTCGATGGGCTTGGAAATATCCGTCGTAAGCTACTGTTTGCTTTGTGATAGAAGCTAAAATTAACTGTGTCCAGGCACGTGCGATGTAAATCCTAATCAACTCGGGTATTGGCAAGGTGTTCGTTCGGGTTGATACTAAAGGACAAATGAGTAAGTTAAAGCAAGGAACTCAGTTTGTAGCAGTATAGACGTAAACTCTGTAGTTCGGTTTGTTTGTTCTTTAAATTACATAGGGCTCTGCTCTAGCCGACCGTCGTACACCGTTGTTCCTGTTAGATTGCTACTGCTACTAGTTTCAATTCTGTTTGGAATTCGACGTTGCGGACTGCATGCGATTTATACGTTGTTTGGATTTAAGGTAAACTATTTGCTCCATGAAACTCCAAAAAGGACATCGTGATATTGAGTGAAATGAGTGTTGTATTGAGTTATTGATAGTGGATTGTATTACTAATACACTCGTATCTCATTTTCTTTCTTTTTTACCCTGCAGCTCCCAAATTATTTGGGACCAGTGCAGGTATGACTTTGTATCGGTATACCGCTAAAGGTTTTTGGCATTTATTTTTTACGGCCTACGTGACACCAACCAATCTTGGGAAAGACTGCTACCTTTCGACAGCAGATGGGATAACCAGTAACCAGCTTAACGTGCCTTCCTGAGCACGAGGAAAATCAAGTGGACAATTTTTCGGTCACCCATCCGAGTACCAACCGCGCTCTTGGTAGCTTAGCTTTCGGGATTGTTACGCAAAATGCACGACCGCGGTGCCATCGACTCGGATATGGGTCTTAAAAATATCTCGCTGCGTATTATATTACCATCGACAATCTGTCAAATCTTCTTGCAGTTTAAATAAATGGTAATTGAAAGCCTATTTCATCCTTCGTTTCATGAAGATTATTTCAATCATATTAATTATAACAAGGAAGGTATAATGAACTTTAACCTGAACTGCCGAAACGTTCATATGACTTCTGTTTGTTGGTTTACTAGAGGTTTATTTACTTTTTGGGGTTATTGCCCTTTTTACGAAGGCACTGCATTGCCCATACTGCCAGATCTGACTTTGTGTGTAACCAAATGTTGCTTAGAGCTCCACCCAACCTTTTAAGGATTAAGTGTGATCCTATTGTTTGACGAGTACGTATGTGTAGTGAATGTATGAGAGCCGATAAGGTTACGTGCCTTTTCTGAGCTGATAAGTGTACTACGACCTTAATACACTGACCCTGTCAACAAGTTAGGACGATGAAGAAGAGAAGTGGACCACTTTAAAAACTTATGCAAAAAGTTTCTTTTGAATGAATTTATAAGTCCAGTTTTAGATTAGGTATTAACCTCTGCTGATGTCTGTACTCTATAAAATCATTTAATTTTTTATACAAATACGATGGAAATAAAGTTCAAAGCAAAGGTAGCGTCAAGAGCATGAAATGCAGAGAGCCACTTCAGTGAGCGATTGCTGTTGCGCTGAGCAGAATTTTATTGACCTCTTTATTCAAAACAGAGTCGAAATATTGGTCGTACACTGGAGTATGCGCTATGTTATTTGCTTGCTTCTCGGCAGATATTTTAAATTTATGAAGCATGAGTTTTATTTAAGATTATTTTTTACACTCATGGCCTTCGTCTCACCAGATGTTCAGTGATGATAAGGCCGATGATAAAACGAAGGTGATCGGTGGTTGCCAGGAGTGGTCGGTGGCTGACACGAGTGGTTGGTGGCTACCACAAGTAGTCTGTTGCTGTGATAACATGTAACACTCTCTTGCTGTACAGTCTCACGATGGATCGGCTTTCGATATCGATATGGGATTGGATAATGTAGAAGCGCTCTGAGAGGGGGGCGCAGCGGCATTGCATGAGTGTCGAGGCGAGTCGGCGTTTTTAAGTAGCTAGTGGCCGTCCAACAACGGCTACCAATGGCGGACAGTGAGTGGACACTGAACTGTGGCTAGTGTCGGCGTCTTGCGTGGACGGTGGCGGCCATGATCGGCGAGTCCCACCACACGGTATGCGCTGAGTCTACATAAAAGGCATTAAAAATCATGTAAACAGCTTGTCAGCGGTGGCTATGAATCGAGCTTCACCCGGAACCCTCAACAACTAGCCAAAACTCTTGACTACTTAAAATCTCTCCCTAATTAATTCCCAATATTCTCTACTGCTCCATTACGAGGCTCTGATCAGACAAGCCTATGACCTGCCTGGTGGTAAGCAGTTACCGTAGCCTGTGGACGCTTGCAGCACTGACGTGACACTCGGTGCTGCCAAGTCCCCTTCCCCACCCCGTGGATCTATAAATTTCTATTCTAGACAACTTTTGGAATTGGGAGAGATAAAATAAAAGAGATGTATTTAAGTGTTCTGGCTTCAACTACAAGTGGAGCTGGATTTTCCAATTTCCTGTTATGCTGACTGTTAGTTATCATAACACCGTAGAATGTTGTAATTTCACCTAAATGTAATTATTTCATATAATTAAAAAAACCGTGTTATTTTTATGTGTATTAATTACGACTGTACGATGATGATCAAAGACGATGTAATTGGTCTGTAAGCGTCGGTGGCGTAGTGCGTAAGGGCTTTGTCTCTCATACACGTACCAATATGTTTTCAAAGTTTGAATTCATATGTACGTTTAATCGACACTTTTACGGTGAAGGAAAACATCGTGAGGAAACCTGCACACACCTATTCTTAGGTTGTGTGTGAAGTCGACCAACCCGCACTTGGCCAGCGTGGTTGACTAAGGCCTAATCGCCCCTAATGTGGGGTAGGCTCGAGCCCCTCGGTGGGGATATTATATGAGCTGTTGTTGATGAAAGAGTCTACTTTTAGGGGAAATCTGATATGCAGTTATGCAGTATAGTGTTTGTACAATTACGTTAATTGATATCGGTTATTTATTTTTCAGACCAGACTTCCAAAGGTGCCTGTACCTAATATTTATATCACCAACAAATGAATCATAATTGCGGTTAGACATTACTTCTAACATAACTAATGACACGATTAAACGAACCATTCTGAAAGGAATGAAAATGGAGCAAATAATTAAAAAGACCATTAACAGCATTTTCAGATTTTCATTAATGATTCACCAGCTTTCAGTGGAATGTAAAGGTAAAAGAAAAACACCGCAAGAGCTTCAGAGCTGCGCAGAGCGGTGTTTAAATACTTTTTTTTTCAATTGAATAGCACTTGCAACGAAACAAAGAACACTGACCTATTCGAGTTTGAAAAGTATTTCCATAATAACACGTTAGTAACGGCACTCCGAACGAGGGTTGGTGTTGCATGCAATTATTGTTCCAATATTAATTCCCCACTATTATTTGATTGAAATATTACTAATATTTTTTAAGCAGCACCGATTTACAGTGGCGGCTTGTTGTTTATACACTCTAAAATGAGAGTCAACCAAACTAACCAACGATGCGGCTTTATGTGGAATATTTTTACTGCCAATAAAGTTTAGGCATTTGTTAAGGTACACAAACCCAATTAAAACATGTGCTAATTTGAAGCAAGTTTGTCGTAGCAAAAACAATATTTGATTATATTTTGATCTTAAAATGGAACGTCTTTATTGCGAATTCAAGGCGAACATAACGAAAAAGAAGTAATTTAAAACTCCGCTTTGTAGAGCATCGCAGCTAAATGAACTCATGGCTTTATTGTTGTGTTCTCTATCTAGAGTATTTTCCACAAGAAGCTAACGTGCCACTTTAATCATGTAACTAGCGATCCGCCCCGGCTTCGCACGGGTAGTAGAGCCTTACGCATACAGGATCCTCAACAACCACCTGATCCGTTATCTGGAGTGTCACTCTCTGATCATAGTTTTCCTCGCAAGTGCCCTGGCCACTGCCACTCAAAGCTCGCAATTCTTTGGGCTATGTCGCTGAACTTGGTTCTCCTGCAGATCTCATCATTTCTGTTATGATCACGCAGAGAAACTCCGAGCATAGCACTCTCCATTGCCATTTGAGTGACCTTGAGCCTTCGTACCGGCTAGGTTTCAGTTCTATAGGTTATCACTGGTAAACTACACAAATTTATTTAAGCATTCGTCTTGAGATACTGCTGTAAATGGGCCGAGAATATGCCGGGGTCTCTGCACTACAATAATACGACACAGTATTTTGCAGTGTCAATGCACACAAGAGTTTATTGCTTCAAGAATAACATACATAAAATAGAAATAAAATAGTACCAACACAAACGTTACTGCCCCGAATATTGTACCCTGGAGATGTATTATAAAAGACAAAATAAACTCTATATTGAGCTGAAATTCATGTGCTCTTATAATACCACATATAGCAATTACAACGATTTGTTTAATATAAGTATGCAAAATTTTAGTGTAATGCATGCTCTAATGAGCGTACACATCATAAGCCGTTTAAATTTAAAGCGTCCAAAAGAAGCGGATAATTTTTTTATTTAAATAGCGTGTGAGAAAATTTGCCGTGTAATGCCGGCAGAGTAGAATAGAATCACTATCTACACTACTATAAATATCAGATCAATCTTTCAATTGGTTCTTTCAACAACAAACAGGTTTAGCTTGACCTGTTTGTTGTTTGTTTGTTTGGGCCAATTTAGTAATTAATTTAACCCCTCCCAATTGAAAGATTGATCTGATATTTGTAGTAGCGTAGAGTATAGTATTCTACTCTGCCGGCATTACACCGCAAATTTTCTCACACGCTATTTAAATAAAAAAATTATTCGCTCCTTTTGGACGCTTTAAATTTAAACGGTTTATGATGTGTACGCTCATTAGAGCATGCATAACACTAAAATTTTGCATACTTATATTAAACAAATCGTAAAGTGAAAAGAAGTTTTACTTTCTCGTATACGTAGTATTAGAGGAAGTCTTGTAATCGTCAAAAAATTTGACCTCGGATTTACAGGTTTTGGACCTCCCTGAGTCTAAAAATTATCGATAACTCGAGTATGCTTTATCTTATTGCAACCAAGTTTAACATGCATGTATGATATCAAACTATAAAGTTTCTAATAACTTTTGAAACGTCGATCACGAAAGTTAAGCAACCAAGTGCGCGGTCGGTACTCGGATGGGTGACCAAAATTTAACATATAAGGTTTCTATCAACTTTTCAGTCGTTTCCGGTATACGAGAAAGTCAAGGGGAGACTTGATTTTTTTAAATAAAACTGGACACGTCGTGGCTACTGTTGCTTTAGAAAATCGTCGTACCGTGTAGTGACTGGTACAAGACTATTTTGTTTGCCGGAAATTATTGACGAACTCCTTAAAAATAACCATACACCGTATCATCTTGCACCACGACAATGCTAGGTCCCTCACGACCAGACAGACAAACGAATTTTTGAATATGAAAAACGTAGAACTTATGAGCTGACTTTTTTCTGTTCCCAAAAAATAAGAACCAATTACGCGGTCAACGAGAAGAGGCTGTCGAAGAGTATGAAAAACACGTTTTTGAGGTCACCACGGAAGAGTGGCATAAAAGTTTTCAAAATTGGTTTAATCGAATGAAAAAGTGCATTTAAGCAAAGGCAGAATAATTTTGAGTAAAAATAAATTATTTTTTGACCTTTATTAGTATTTTTTTCTTATTCATTCCCGAAACTTTCAGTGCACCCCACGTATGATAGCACCAACAAACGCCGGGATTCTTTAAATATTTCATATAGGACGATTTGAATGCTTGATACACAAATCTAATATTAATTATAGCACACGTACATTTTTTTTTCTTTGACGGGGAGGTCAAATGCATTTACGCATCGTCCCTGCGGGGTGGTGCCAACCGCAGTCCCACAGGACTCGAGGTAATGGCGTACCCACTAAACATCCTCCCCGGCCTGACCTTCAGTGCGCTATTACGGGACGGCTCGGGATCTGCGCCTGTGAGCGTAACTACACCAAGACCGTCTTAACGCTGCCCGTCTAGCCACTCCTTGCACCAATTGGTGGCCAGCAGCCACTCCTCCACCGACGGCTGGCGCATCCTCCTGACGAGGACACCAGGAGCAGCCATCGGACCACACCCGGGGGATTTCGGGCGCGATCGTGGCCCTGAAAAGGGCCGTCCGGAACTAGCCGTGGTGGGAAAATAAAAGCAACTCGACGATGGCATGTGACTTCGAATGCCAAGGGGACACACTTGACATCAAAAGCCACACACCCGCCGAGAAAGTTGGCCCACCACGTTACCAGAGTCTGCCACGAGGAGGCTTCCAGATGTGGACCATGAGTCTATCACCTAGTCAACTCCACCTCTGCATACTTGATGATATCCAGAGGTGAAGACCAAATGAACATAGCTAGTGTAATTTTTAATGTTAAATAAACATTAAATGTAAGCACCGTCGCTTTGCAAAACTGTAATAGGCTCTCCAGACTCACGCGAGAAGTCTCGCCGAGACTTGACCCGAGAATCGAGATGAAATCTACACTCACGCGAACTTCTCACTTGCGTTCTCGACCGTTATGCGAAATGGATGACTTTGACAGTGCAGCGGCTTTGGTATTTACAGTAAACGACAGCAGTTTGTAGGATGGAAAAACCAAAGGAGTGTTAATATAAAATTTAGCGCAACCTAACATTATAATTATATCATCCGTTTGGATGATATAATGTTTACTAGGATATTGGTTGTTTTAATGTTGGCAATAAGCTGTTTTAGAATGTTTTATAGATGATACCAAATTAAATAGAAAACGAAAAACATGGGGAAAAGTCCTGTCATGGATAAGTGCTGAGACGGGACTTAAACCTGAACGAATTGCTATAAATTTCGATCATAAATAAATGTCAGATAAAAATTAGAAGCAAAATCAATGTTTTAAATAGAAGATTTAATAAAGCTAAAATAGTTATTTCGACAGGCCCTGGTTCAAAGCTCAGATTAATAAAATAATAAATGCAAAGCACACACATGCGATGGAAATCACTTCCCACATCGCAGTAAGGCCAAACGAGAATGTGATACGGTTCTCTTTTCTCGCCCGAGAAACCCTTTGAAGCGGGCTAAAAAACCGACACCGAGCGGAGAACAGGCGAGCCCGAGAACGAGAACGCGAGAAACTAATCACATTCACGCTTCTCGGGTGTTCTCGGGGGTTCTCGGCGTTAGTCTGGAGGGCGCATAAGGTTTTATTCGCACCTCTATAATAAGTGTAATTCTAAGAAGGAGGGAACATGTATTATAGCAGTGAATTAATTTTTTTGATTGTGCAACATGAGTTGTCAATCTGTGCAACATGAGTGACATGAGTTGTTCGGTAAGAATGGTCATACAGTTTGTTGATGAAAGTAAGCCAACGGGCGAAATCAGCGAATCCAGTGTTTATTAAAGAAGTTACTTAAATTTAAAGCATTTTGGTGAATGCTTATTAAAATTAAGATTTTTTTTTAATATTTTAATTTAGTATGATTTGGATGTTTGAAAAATTCAAGAACTTTAATAGATACGAAAAAAATATAAAATACATTCTGCTATGATTAAGTGCTGAGATGGGATTCGAACTAACTGGGCTCAGACTTTGAGAATATGACGAAAAAGCAATTATAGCATTGGTATTCAGTAGTATTTGTTTTTACAAAACAACAAGCAAATAGGTACAATGGTGATTGAAAAAATAACACGTATTTTCGCCGCAAAACTTCAAACCTTAACAAAAACTAATAAAACCACCGATTCGGCATTCGTGTTTCGACCAACCGTTTCGTTTAAACAGAAATAGGAGTACATTTTTAAAACAGCTACTTTCAAATGGCTAGTTATGTTAGAAAATAGGCTGTTGCTGTCCGTTGGTATGAATTGAAACCTAGCTATATTCACTGTTATAATCATTTGAAAACCTGAGGATTTGGTTGTTTTGATGTTTTTTTCATTCTTCCATTGATTCAAAGTAGTGTCATTTTAATTTGTCAATCAAATCCATTATCTCAACACTCGCGATTGGACCTTGAATTGCAATTGAACCGGTTGGAGTTTCCTTCAGAGTTCTTCTTGTAAAAAAAAGGGGTGCTTAGAGAATTCATTTTAAACTCAATCTACAGTACAATATTTTATTGCTTTATGTTACATTTTCACTTGACATTGGCGAAACACGTGGTCTTTATGTGTTGAAGAAGAAGAAGAATTAAACCTGGTGAAGGAGTTTTTCCCTTTATCGTGAGAACTAGAACAAATCGATAAGCCAAATTATATATCGTGTTTAAAATCCGACAAGAAAATTTTATTTCCACATATTTTTGTCCCAAATCGCTGCAAAGTACAAACGTGGAAATGAATAAGAGAATACAACTTGTCTGTTAAGAAATATCAAAATTCTAAATATTTATTACATGGTACGTGAGTAGGTTGGGTTTATTAGTTTGAAATTCTTTATTCTTCTATGTTTGCAATGTTTCAAAAAAAGTCCCACACTATTTTGGTGATATTATTTTTAAGTGAACGGCATGCAAGTATGAGAGCATGCATGCTGGCAAGCGAATGTATTGAATGGTTACTGGCATGAAATCAACGCATGAAATACGCTACGCCAGCATGGAGTTGGCCCTATTACGGGCGCTAGATAACGAGCAAACATACTCATTTTAGAAATTTTTATAAATTAAATTCATTAAATATAGAAGTTCACATATAAGCCTCGGAAAGATACGCCAAGATTCGATCCTGGACCACTTGATGTTTAAGCACTGTTACTGGCCACTTCACCATGACATTATCCCCAGAAAAAGCTGCAAGTTCGTTAATGATCAATTAGTCGTATTGGTTCAATGGAACAATAATTGCGCTATCAAAATATCTTGTTTCACAATAAAGTTTAACAACTAGCGTTAATTACAGAATCTAATAGTGTTGATAATAGTATACAATGAATAGTATTGTATTGTTATTTCATGGATACGTACTTATTTTGGTAGCTATTTTAAGACCTTTAAGCATTGTAATATTTGGACTACATTAAAACGTACACTAAAATTAGTGACAGTCAGTGCGACTAAAACTAGCTTTGACTGGATTAAAAAATGTAAAGTAGGTACTGTGGCATTCTAGATTATTTATAGATAATTGAAGTGAACTCCGACAAAAAAGCAGCCTCTTCAGCTAAATTTGAACCCAAAGTTTGATAACGAGCTTAATAAAAATACTTTTATGCCACACCTGACTAGAAAGTGTCATTTTCCGCCCGCTACGCGTACAGAAAATCGCATTTCTTGGTCAGGGGGTGACATAAAATTTTGTTCTTACCTCGGGTGGTAAAAAAGACTGCCTCAGATCCCATATATGCGAAATGTAGATCATCACATAGACTTTGAACTCGCCTCCATAGCCGACACATATATAATCATAATAATAAGAGCCTTTCGCGTTGTTCTTGTTGAGTTATAAACTTGTCTCAGTTCGGTGTGCCTCTAGGCATAGGCCTCCTCCTCCAACTATATCAAACGCACTCCGTTTCCTGCAACCCTTGCCAATAAGGTCCTAATGTTAGACCAATGTCTTATTGTTGGACATTACTGTCTTTTGGTGCCGTCTCGAGGGTACCATAGAGTGACTTGCTTGCCCCATTTGTTACTTTTACAACGCAACATGGTGTCCTAACCAGCTCCATGTGTAATGGTTGATACGGTTCAGTATGTCAGAAGCTTAGTTTTATTTCTAAATAATGCGTTTGTAATTATGTCACTAACAAATATTGTTTAGGCCCATACGCCTACGAAACAGTAACATCAAGATAGTTAGAACCACCTTCATAAACGACAATAATTCTGTCAACGAATATTTGCAACGTACCAGCGATAACTATATTGTCTCTTCTAACTTACTTGCAATAAGGTCACACGCTCTGTCAATTAGTTTTTGCAAAGCTACCTGGGTTTCATTCGAAGCTCCTTTATGTTATACAAAACTAATATATATACACATAAACACTACACTACACAGAAACATTAAAATATTTTATATACATTTTCTTTAGTAACCTCGTATTAACAGTAAAACGAACTTATTAACGAAATCAAATCTCATTCATTGCCCACGAGTTTCGGTCTTCGCTAATATTTACGTTTCCACATACCTCGCAAGCCTACTTGTTTTGTTAACGGCGTTCCGAGCCTCTATTTAGCTAATGGATATATCAGGGAGATTGGATCTCTGACACAGGCCCATTTAGTCAAAACGAATATACGTGTAGCATTCATTTTGAGTATCTAAGGACCTTATTAACGGATTCAGTCTAACTTTGTACGAATCTTTTTGTGTTGTGTAGCTAAGTCTAAAACATCAATGAACTTTAAAGGTAGATATTCATTTAAAACTACGCTTTTCAATGTTTTCTTTCTTTTTCAACGTTTTGGTTTCAACGGATTAATACTCGCTCGACGAACGCGACGGACTTAATACAGATCCTCGAACTTTATTCAGATGCAAGCCTAGTAGATTTCCTGGGGAGTTCAGAAGAAAAGTTGGAGCTAATTGTAAATTCATTACCTTCTTAATACGGTACGCAGCTCCTCTTCATTTCAATTAGCTCTAACTTTTATATCTATGTTGAGGTGCCTATAAACTATATTCTTACTAGTATTGACGATATCATGTCATACAGCACTGAAACACCGAAACAAAATTGTAAGCAGAGTTAGGAGAAAGTAGAAGATACAAGAGAGTATTTAATGTCCTTTTGAGACAAAATATAAAAAAGCTGTATTGAACTTATGGAATCGTCAAATATTTTGGCATGGGGACAAATAATGTTTTGAGATATCTCTTATAAATACGAGTATATTCACGGCAACTAGTGAATGTTTCAGTAACATCATAATCGTACAATTTTGATGGACAAGCCATAGGTAATGTTCCATACACGAACTAAAATCCTACGACTGTAAGCAAAGTTATTGAAAACTGGCGAAAGTGAATTTAATTTCTTACACAATATTAAATTATTGTATTAATAAGAGATATTGATGTTATTTAGGAAGTGATTGTAAATGGCGTGAAAAATGGATCCATGTTTTTATCAAGTTTCCGATGCAGCCCTTCGAATTTCAGTGATAACCTGTATACTGAACATGGTGATACTGCCCTGTAGCATCAGTGTTACAACTTGAAAAGAGGAAGGAAAAGGAATAGCAAACTTTTTTGCCTTCAACTCTCACACCTGGTTTTTCTTAGCAATGAAGCCAACCAAGTTCTCCGTATTCCTCGTGGATATGAGATCCAAAATGATGATGATGAGATGAAGAGACTCGCCCTGTAATAAAATAAGATAGGAACCGTTTATATGTGATTGTCACTGTGAATCAGCCTTTCCCTAGGGAGATTGGAGTGTATTGAAATTTGCCCCAATTTCACGTTGAGTTACACAAATATTATCCAGAGAAAGTGTAGGTTGGGCTATTTATAAAAATATCCTTTTTTCCCCAATTACATATTCAATCAATGAAACGCACGTCTATTAGTCAAATATTCGAGGGTGTCCGCACGTGTCCTACTCCGCCTGAAATCGTACGTAGACAATTAACAGCACGGTAGACTTTTATACGGGGTGTGTGCTAGTATAGAAGTGAAATAATTTCACGATAGAGTAGCAAATAAGACAGTGTAAATGCCATGCGTGAAATCGTTCAAGTCCGAATGTGTAATTGCCCAGATCATTAAATTCCCCGGCATATCATGAAACGCCGCGACGCCAATTTACGATTTGGCTAGACATAATTATCACGTTACGCCTAATGGAAAATGAGATCGACGCAATCTACTTTTCGATTTGCAAAAGTAAATTTCTGGGTAATTTCTTTATTTGTTTGGTGTAGGCACTTATGTAAAATAAAGTGCGTTAGTAATGTCGCTGAGTGCTCTCGTCATGGCTCACCAGCGTTCGTGAGATAAAAATTATAGATTTATAATTACTGACGTTTATAGATCGGCAATGAACGACTATTGCGAGACCAAAAAAATGCACCAATGTGTGAGTAATGCGTCTCTGTGTACGAAAAATAGTACTGAAGTCTGGCAGTTGCTGTCTTTCCTACGTGACTGACTGACCGACTTAGGCCGCCTCTGTGTACTTGAAATGGTCTCGTCTAGCTATCTCGCTCCAATATACGCGTTAGTATGCTCTTTCTCTTTCACATTGCCGATCTACAGTTTCCTATACCTGTGATAAAAATACTGTATTTAATACGCCACTAACGCTCTTATTACTACTACTGTAGTTACCACTAACGCTTCAACACTATGGGTGGTCCTAGTGGTGGCAAATGATTGTGTGATGAACATTAGTACATTTGACACGATTCGTGTGTTATTTAATCATCATCATTTTATTACCCTAGAGACGTCCACTAATCGGACATAGGCCTCCTCTACAGAGAACACAATACTGCGATATCTGTGCCTCCCCATGATCTGAGGCCTCCCCCTCAGATCATAATTGGGCTAGATAATTGGTGTGAGCGTGAGCGTGGATCTGAAGCCTCCCCCGAGGATCTCCAACGAGATCGGTCTGGTGCTGCCCAAATCCAGGAGTTTACCGCGACCTTTACTAGATCGTCGGTTCACCATGTGGGGCCTACTAACGCTGCGTCTCCCGGTTAGTCCGGTAAGTGTACATATATTATTTAAAAATCTCTAAATTATTGTGTATATTAATGACGGTATTATTTGCCCTGACTGCTGAGATGATTTTGAGGTAATATCTGTCCTGGTCATTGGATTAAGTTGGCTTGCTTACTGAAGGATTGGTAATTTTTGGGTTTGGTGCCGCTTTTGTGTAGGAGACGGGCTGACAACCTGTCACTATTTTGGGGTACTATATTGCCCATACTGCCAGATGTCGCTTTGTGTGTTACCTGCTCGACCTTTATTGGGATTGTTAGCGTGATTATATGTTTGTATGTACTAGTAATCACCCGCGGCTTCGCTCACGTCAATGTTGGCTATCGCTCCAAAAAGTGTACTTTGTACCAGAGTCTGAAACTTCCTCCAATTCAATCAAATTTCATAAAAATCGGTTCAGTGGTTTAGAAGTGAAAGCGTAAATACAGTACAGTACAGTTACTAAACAATATTTAAACATGAATAACTGTATTGAAGATTGAAGTTCATATGAGTGTAAGTACTCACAACTTCATCTTCTATTTGTAAGCCGCTTGAGATACACGAACTTATGGTTTTTTTTGATATCCCTTTACATTCCCTTAGTGATATGCACCCTAAGCCCGGCCTAAATAAATATTACCTTTGTATTTTGGTGGAAATTCGAGTCTAAGCAACATTCTCATCATTACTGAGTTAAAATATAACATAGTTTTTAGTACAGTTATAGTAGCAAAAGCTTTTCTTTATACACACCAGTATAATAAACGTTGGATTCTCATAAGTAATCAATAAACTTGGAGGAGAAAGAAATATTAGTCGTTGAAATAAATATTCAGAACTTATAATGAAATATCTCATGACTGTATTATTTTCCATTTGACACAAATTAAAAAAAAATTAATAAATCTGCAATAAAATAGTATGGATTATTTTCAGTTCATTATTACATAAATACATAGGTACATACATTATAATCACGCTCACAACCCCAAAATAAGTCAAGCAAAGCTTCACTTAACATTCTGTTACACACAACGCCACATCTGGCGGTATGGACCATAAAATACCCCAAAATAGTGATAGATTGCCAACCTGTCGCCCAAGGGGCACCAAACCAAACCCCCAAAAATTAACAATCGCCTAGTAAACAAACCAAATAAGCCATCAACCAGGATAGATGTTACATTCAAAATTATTTCAGCAGTCTGGGTCCAGTTGATTATTAACTAATAATTATTATTTCGGTAACATAATGTTCTCTTAGATTTGTGCGAGGACTAAACATTGTAAATAAAACATCTTTTACGGATTTAACTCGCATGTAATTAGATTTTACATGTTATTACTGCCCGACGTTTCGTAAAACTTGCGTTCGTGGTCATGGGATGACTGTCATCCCGTTGTTAAAAGTTGTTTTATTTACAATATTTCGATTACACTTAATTTGGTGTAATTGTTAACTTTTTAAAGATTTCATATTTACTGCATATTTTCAATCCAATAAAAAATTAAGCACTAAAAACAACTTGTATTTCCATTTACTGTCACTAAAATAGGCAGTAAACATTACAGCATACACAGTGAAAATTACAATTATAATATTCTTGAGAGATTATATAATATTCCTTTTCTTTATGAAAGTTTTAAATTGTTAAGCGAAGCACCTGGCAGGAAAAAAAATGAGAAGAATTTGGAAATTTTCCTGATATAAATCTTCACTACGTCTAATTACAAGGATCGGGGCATTTTGCGAGCTTTCTGGCGCAACTTATGACGGTCATATGTCTTGGTGTTTTTTGTCGAAAAATCGCGATGTCGTTCCTAAATTTGGCTAACATGATATTAGTAAAAATTCCTTATGAAAAAATGTCACAGTCTAGACTTGAAAAGGAAATTTCGCGAGCAAAGTATCAATTTTATCTAGATCTTCGAGTCTGTCGCAGAAATGCCAATTTTTGTGTCTTTTGTTTTTCTGTGATAACTAAGAACAACGATCTCAATTTACGTTTCACAAAATACAGATCTCCCTTATCATTTTTTCCATAGACTTCCAAACATCGCTTAATTTATATTCGGAGGGCAATATTTCATCTGAGCAAATCGAATAAAGCTATTAAGCAAGAAATTATAAGCGAAAATAAACGTAATATTTTGTGCTAATCTCGACTTCCAAGATAAAATGTAGAAAATAGTCATCGTATCTTTGTTTGCATAATTATGTTATTATCAAGCATTTAACGTAGCCTCTTCAAATTCTAAAATTGGTACACTAATTGAGGTTTAAGATTTATTTTATTAGGGCAAGTAACCAAAGTGTTTGTTTGGGCATATCTTTGAGAGAAAAGATATGCCCAAATATTTCTCCACCGAAACATAAGTACAACTATTCAAAGTAATAATGGGTAATTCTAAAAGTGTGTTAATTTTTATAACAAAACAAAGGAAAGGAACCAGCCGAGTAGCAAGCACGCTTCGCGACTTCTGAGCAATATCACACCGAAGATTCTCCGAGTTCACTCAAAGGGATTTCACGTATTGCGCTTTTCTATGTAATGCTTGAAGGGGTAAAGAGCACGACACACAATTTTTATATTAGCTCCAGTGAAGGAGGCAACGGGGCGGTGCTCTTGAACACAGGCTGTGTGTTCGACTCGAGGGCACTCAAACTGGTAGGAAAATAAACTGAATAAACACTAGCCGTAAGCTACCCGTGGAAAATTATTTCCACTGGAAACTTTCAATGGAAGCGCTGTTAGGCTGGAGTTAGCGATCGCTGAATAATTTAACATAATATTTCGTTTTAGTTTTATAATGACTCGTGCGAAGTATTAAGCGATATTGATTTTATAATCCAAGTGCCTAATCCGAGCATGCCTGTAAAGGATATTTGACATTGGAAGAGGACATTCGTAGCTTATTGAATGGTAGTCGCACTGAACTTGCACTGTTTTATACAAAATTGTGGACGGTCAGCACCACAGGACAGGTGTTGTGTCATAATAATCTTTTATAAGTTTGTAGTTTTAATATTAAGTTTAGTTTTCTGATACCACTAAAGTTATATATGTTTACTAGTTCCTTAGCGAAACAGCAATCATTATTATATCACTATTCTAAGCAAAAAAAGTAAGCGTTACTTAATATTTTCTTAGAACAGCTCATATTCTCGAGCTAATCACAAAAGAAGAAATTTCTTAATAATTGTACTTCGCAGCATTCGAGTATTTTGAAGAACTAGATGTTCAACATTTGTTATTAAAATTCAGAAAATGTGTTTTACCATTCCCGTATGTGTGTTTAAGGTGAAATAAGACAGTCGCGACCCAAATGTACCTTGAAATACTCTTAGTAATTTACCTTTTGTCTTCTACATCTTGCGAAATGTAATACAAATAATGCAGTGAATGAGCACAAACGTCTAATGGATTCTATTGTTTGTGTTATTGCAAAGTTTTGAATGCTTTTAGTTTCAATTCTAATCTTGTGTTCAGCATTTCAAATTTATTTCAAACTACATTTTCTTTAGGCCAATTAGCGGTGTGAGCTTCTCAGACTAAATAAAAAAGTGTGACCAAGCCCTGCGAAGAACGCACAGACACCGTTAGTAAAACTACGCCTTGACCATCGCTCGACGAAAAACTTCGCCTTGCCTTGTACACAAAAAAGCCGGCTGAGGCATTCGATAATATCTATAAAACCAGAGTTAATGCGTTCTCTACGAAGCAATATGCGAAGAAACTTTATAGAATTTATTCGTCTCATCAGACATGACATCAATCCAAGTAATAATTAAAATTTTGTAGCCATATCGTACAACACGCCGTAAAACAAAATGGCGTGGTGGATTGTAGTGTGTGAGATGAGTCACACTAACTCCACTCCGCTTGGTCAAAAGAAATTATGTATATTTGGTCCGTTACCAAGTATCCATAACACAAGTACTTAATGATACTTAATTTGGGCTAGATAATGAGTGTGAGCGTCGTAATTCATCATCATCATCAACAGCTCATATAATGCCCCCACCAAGGTGCTCGAGCCTACCCTACATTAGCGGCGATTAGGCCTTAGTCAACCACGCTGGCCAAGTGCGGGTTGGTCGACTTCACACACCACCTAAGAATTTCTTCATGGGTATGTGCAGGTTTCCTCACGATGTTTCCCTTGACCGTAAAAGCGTCGATTAAACGTACATATGAATTCAAAATTTGAAAACACATTGGTACGTGCCGGGGTTCGAACTGGTGCCTCCCGTATGAGAGCCAAAGCCCTTACGCACTACGCCACCGACGCTTACAGACCAATTACATCGTCTTTGATCATCATCGTATAGTCGTAATTAATGCACATAAAAATAACACGGTTTTTGTAATTTATACAACATTCTACGGTGTCTATTATTAAAATGATAACTAACAGTCAGCATAACAGGAAATTGGAAAATCCAGCTCCACTTGTAGTTGAAGCCAGAACACTTAAATACATCTCTTTTATTTTATCTCTCCCAATTCCAAAAGTTGTCTAGAATCCTTAGCGAAGTTATATCCGTGGAAGTACTAATTCGAGTGCTAATCTCGCAAATGGATCTTAGTAGGTGCTTAACTTAAACTTGTAACTCGGTCTCGTCTGTAATCGACGTTAAACGTCGTGATTACAGCGACAACGCTCGCCCTACAGTCGACCAACTAGCCATCTGTCAGTATCGTTTAAGTAGTCAGATGGCGATTGATGAACATTGAACATTGTCGAATGTACTGAATAGGGTTGCCACTGAAAGAGAAATTTCACATTATATTTCTTATTGTACCAAATTGGTGGCTTCAAGCGAAAGGTCTGCTTGATGATAGGGCACTTGCAATACTAGAGTGCAAGTGACCAATCGATTGGAAAGTTTAAGACTTTTAAGAAGAAATCTGTGAAAGGATTACAACATCCTTTGGGTAAACCTCGATAGGTTCATTCCACGTCAGCCCGGGGATGTTTGGTAGACAATGCGTACATTCCTTCCCGAAACGCCCTATCATGGGCCTGGAGTGTAGCGGTAGTGTTTAGAAATATTCCTGGCGTTTTTAAAAACGGCAGCGAAATAAAAACTACGCTGTAATTTGTATTATATTTTATTCTCCTTTCCTTTTTTTCTTATTTCCTGGTTACTACAAAGAAGCGACTACGAATTTAATAATGGAGAAATGAAATAAACATAATAAGAATAAAATTGAATATGAGGAGAGATATAATATTACAACGAGCGTTAACTTCAATGGCATAGGTACAGGAAAATGTGGAACGCTTTTATTACATTACTAAACATTAATTTTTACTCTCTAAATTCCTCCAAATTAGTGATTAATACTAAGATAACTCAAGTGGTTGCCTATTCGCCTTCGCCGGAATGCACATATTGTTTCCCTCCTATATATAGTGTTGTTTCATCCAAACACTCCTTCTTACCTAAAAACTCGCTTCAAGTTCCTCCATGACACCCACACACGAGTTTTGAGATCGTCGGAAAATCTGAGACTAGACACACCGTCTCACTTTACCTGTTTTTATAATAAGTCTTTCTCTGTGCAGGCAGTTTTACTGTGGAACGCTCTACCAGTGTGCATAAGGCAAGCGCAAACCCTGAACAGTTTAAGAAACAAGTGGAACAACACTATCTGTCACTTTGATTATTGGATCATTATATATTTATAAGCACTTCCATGTAGTTATATAATATTCATATGTAAGTTTATGTATGAGTATTTATTATTATTAGTGTATAATAAGTATATATTAGTATTTGTGTATGTGTATTGTTCTATTATAATATAGTTATATAGTACCTATAATGTGTATTGATACGTCGCCAACTTCCCTCAAATTCTGTATTTTTAAATCCTGTCCATTCTAAGGTTACCTGGAAGAGATGGCTTTTAGTTATAAGGTCGCCCTTTGTACCAAACTGTTGCTTATGTGTTATCTACTGTATTTTTTTATAACTGGTTGATTTACAATAAAGTAATATTCTATTCTATTCTATAACCCACATAGCGGAAGTGACCTTCTAATAAAATTGCAATTTCTTTTTTGTAATAATAGGAAAGCATTTTGTCCACAATCTTACCTGATCTTGAGTGAAAATGCGCTTAATAATTTTACATGGCCAAACAAAAAAGTTCCCCTCCATAGCCAATATAAAAATATAACAAATGGTGTTGTGCGATTGGTTGGGGTATCAACAATATTACGGTGGTAATTTAACATGCGTCTTGTGTCCCGGTTATGAAATGAGGCTGGAGGAATTAATTCTTATAATTCCGTCACACATTCTCGAAAGTGTATCGTATAGAATACAGATATACTGACTTTTCGTCAGTCAAATGCTCAAAACCCATGAAACTTAAATTGCAAATAAATTTTAAAAATAAAACACATCACATACAAATAAAATCAATATGTTAATTTATTTCCTTTATTTAATTTAAAATACATACAAAATTATATTTCTAAATATTAAATTTTAACAATGTATAAACACTAAAAAATAAAACATTTAAAAATACAAAAATGCAATTCCCCATCGGTAGCAAGATCAGGTTATTATTATCATTATTTTACTAGCTTGTTTATTTATTTTATTATTATCATTATTTATGTTATATCATTTATTAGTATTTATTTTGCACGCCGTCCGCAGTACCTCCCCCACTAGGGTATCTACGGAAGACCAGCGGCAGCGTCGAGAGTGTATCCTGCATGCTTGACATTTTATGCTGAGTAAATGCCTTTCCGGTGTCTTCAGTATTGTACGCACTTGTATAATGTATATTAATGTATTACCTAGATATTGTGATACTGAATAAACAATTTTTCTTTCTTTCTTTCTTTCAATAACAACATGACACTCAGGTATGACATCACACTCATGTCATACTCCCACTTGCTCAGCCCACTTGCATGTTATTTTAAGATAACATTTCAAGTTGTCAATTGAAATGTTCTCTTAAAATGACAGCCCTGTCTATATTCAACGATCGCCTTCCCTTTTATGAGTTCATCCCTGAGGGAACAGTCGACCTAGGCACAGTAATTTCCAAGCCTTAACTACAGCATTGCTGATAAGATTCGTCTCCATAGTGAATGCTATTCTCATTCAAAGTTGTAATCATTCGGGTATTTTTCTGAACTGCTTTGTATTCGAAAGAGCGTTACAATTAAATATTAGAGTGGTAAAATCGATTCTTATACTCAATATGCAGAGTGCACTACGGATCTAGCGCAAAGCATGAACTAAATTGTGCAAAGCCCAAGTGATACGAACTACCACGACTGAGTTATAAAAAATAGACATGTGTATCGCCTCTCGAGGGTTTATTCTCGTTTCTGCATTAAACGTATCTGTGCATAGTTCTTCAGGATTCGTTGTGGAAAGACAAAACACGTGTCGCTTTTTTCCCAACTCTTCCTGCCCGCTTAGCAAAACGGGATTCGAGTCTGGTGTGGAGAAACTTACTTTTTTTTTCATGTTATTCACTCTTTATTGCAGTTTACAATATACGATTACAGAGTAAACTAGTTTGCAAGGCGAACTTATCTCTATAAGAGATCTCTTCAAGCCAACCCAGAATGAGAGTGAGAAATTATAATAATACGCGGGTGACACAAAAGTGCAAATAAGTTCAAAAATATGTAATGTAACACAACATGAACTGCACATGCTTACTAACTATTACTGGATGTTACAATAAATTATAAAGTACTAGTATCTATACATATAACACAGAATTATATACTTCTTAATCTCTTATATATATTAATCTTATATATATATTTTGAAAAATTACACTTGACTATTTACTTTGGATATGATAATCTTTTTTCTTACTGTAATTTAATCTAGCAGTCCTATCATTACCTTAACAAAGAAAGTTTTGTAGCTAGGATTGCTAACTCCGATTTAAGGATTGCTAAAATTAATATGTATAAGTACGTGTTCTCGCCTCATCTGGTAGTAGATTGGCTAGGTACTAACCATATATATATAGTATAAGAGATCAAATATATATATAGTATAGGCCATAGTCAAAAAAATATTTCTCAGTTTTTTAGTTTTGAAGGTGATTTTTTTACTTAAAAATAATTTATTTTTTGCTTTTTAGTGTTCTAAGTATAGAAATTTTCAGGAAACTGTCTCGAGATCTTTCAGACACACAACTGATAATATTACGATATCATCGATGTCAATATTAAAACCTAATTAAACCTAATTTGGTATCTAAATCTTCGGTACTTTTCATATAAATCTCAAAAAATGTTTTGGGAAGGATCATCTTTGGATTTTTTTGTCGAGAAAATTGTTATTAATCGTGTTTTGGCTCTAGAGAATGTCTTTATTTAATAGTCAACTATAACATATCCGAAAATGAGCATAATAGTTGGAAGAGAAGTAGGATAAAAATCCAATCGAAAATGTTGAATATTCGCGAGGTATCCTCTTAAGTAATCATCAATCAAGAACATGAAAGGACTACGAATTATTTTTAAAGCTAGACACCAATTTAAGTGCTATTTATTTATTACTCGCAGTGAAAGAGAAATTAGAACAGTTAATTTAAATAGTTTACATTATCAAAATGAAAGGGATCTAAAAGATCTACTTCAAAACTAATCTGGATAGCAGACTAGGTTCTATTTAATTGTTTCTATTTAAGCTTGGAATAATTCAGTCACCTTGCAATGGAATAGACTTACATTAATTGACATAACTTTATTCAGCTTAGAAAATCTTTCTCGATTACGTTTACAAGATATCTAGTAAATAGTTTATACTGTAGGCCAGGTATTTGATACTTTGTCCAAGGAGAAAGTTATCAATAGATTTCTAGTGTGTAATTCGAGAGGAGAATAGCGCTCCTTTTTATAGTAGTAGCACAGAAAAATCGTCTTTATTAATAATAACGTCAAGAATCGTTTCTCATGAATTTAATAGTGATATAATTTATTAATAATAGTAATATATTTCCACGCTCACACCAATTATCTAGACCAAATTAAGTATCATTAAGAACTTGTGCTATGGATACTAGATAACGGACAAATATACATAATAATCTAGATATTTCATAAATAAACTTTAATAAATATATAAACAACCATGACTCGTGAACAAATATTCGTGTTCATCACACTAACATTTGCCACTACCAGGACTCGAACCCGGACCGCCTGATGTGTAGGCAGCGTTACTGACCACTCCACCACGACGGCGTCAAATTAAGTCCATTTTTAAATAAAATATTAAAGTAATTTTGGAATCAAAAGCTCAAGATGTTTACATAATTATATTCATGGATGTACTCATATTTAATTAGAAATTAGTGGAATGGTAATTTAATTATTATTTTTCCTACCCTGCCACCATATTTTGGCTTAATTTGCCTTCCGAAGCACAGAGGAAAATCGATTTGAAAATTTTAAGACCTTGCCCTTAGTAGCTTAGATTTCGTGATCGTTTGAAAAACGCGCGATTGCAGCGTCTTCGATCTCCTGTGATAACTTTTTTAATTTCTTAATATAAACATTTCTCAGAATTTTAGAACTATCGCAACAATACAAATAGTTAACTAATATAGGTACTTATATTAGTACACGCTTAGTGTTAAAAGAAGTGTCTAGAATTCCTGATTATACTGAACATGGCATGAACAGTCAAACGAGAACCATGTATTCTATACATCAAAATAAGACATATTTCAAAAAAATTATTGCTGGGAAATTATTTTCATTTTTTGGTGTTTAAAAAAATTGGTAATTGTACCGCGCAATGTAAAGGGCTCAACTCGCACGCAACTCGCAAAACCGCGATAATTTTGCCAGACGCGGGCCCCGTTCGTTAGTGTCGTGCGCATCGAGTGAGCTACATTGAACGCTTACGTTTTGAAGCCATTTTTTGTTATGAAATACTAAAAAAAATTATAATGTTTCTTTGGACATAAATTAAGAAATAACGTAGTCATAAAAAAATGAAAAAAAAAATTATGACTTTGACCTTCAATAAATCGTAACTATCAATTTCCCAGGTATAGTCTAAAGGAAAAAAAATGTTATGATGGTGAGCAGAATACATGATTCTCGTTTGACTGTTCATGTCTTTTACATCCTGTATACATATCCTTTAACATCGCTGGTAACAATTTTCATTTATTTCAAGACAAAATAATAATAATTCAACAGTATTAAAAGGAAAGAAGCCAGTGTATAGTTCCAAAACTTGATAAGGGGCAATTCGAGTTCACCACGATTGAACTACACACTCGTCACAAGGCAGAACTTTTGAAAACAAAAAATCCTTTGTCGCACTCCATAAGCGAACATAAACACTACGTACAAAGGCGATTGGAATGGTATTACAGTAAAGGAATAAAGGACGTATTCCACTTAAGTTATTCGTCTACTGGAATTTGTCGTATATCGTAGTAATCAATGGCGTATTCAAAATGACAATCGTTATTTTGTCGCAGGAAGACTTGTTCCGCTACCAATTAAAGGGATTGGTTAAAAATTTATTATTAATCAATCTTCGAAAGCTTAACATTCAATTATTTTGATGCTTGCTTGCTTACATACGCCATTTTTTTAATACATTTTAATATTTTATAATAGCGTGATTTATATTACTTCTAACTTGACGACAACTTTTTACATTTACTCATATGATTTTCTATATATTTCAGTACTTTATTTTATATGCTAGCTATACAAACGTAGCTTAAGCAAGATTATTGTGATAAAACCTGGAAACTAAAAAAGGGGATCAAACATAAAAAAAAGCAGTTTTCAGGTATATCCACAAATATAATTCTGTATAGTTATCTTTTTGTTTATACTGTCTTGATTATATTATTTTCTATTAAATTTCTTCTTTTTCTTGGATTTCTACAATACTGCATAAGGATTTGGCATTACATTTTTACGGCCAACCGACTGCTATCTTTCGATAGCAGGCCCCCCACCAGCTTAACGTGCGAAAGCACGGAGGAAAATCCAGTTGAAAAATTTTCGTTCACCCATCCGAGTCTCGACCGCGAACTTAGTAGCTTAACTTTCGTGATCGTTACTGAGAACGCACGACCGCGGCGCCATCGACCTCCTCGAGTTTTCTATTACATTTATTAATCTTATTTTCTGTTACATGTTTTTGTTTTATATCTTTAAATTATATATTTCAACTCTACTTTTTGGGTTTAATGCTATTTTTACTTTCTCGTATACGTAGTATAGAGGAAGTCTTGTACGTCAAAAAATTTGACCTCGAGATTTTGACGGATTTACACTTTTTGGTCCTCCCTGAGTCCAAAAATACCGTTTTTGCAATTGGCTGTGTGTGTCTGTGCGTTAGCACGATAACTCGAGTATGCTTTAACTTATTGCACCCAGTTTTAACATTCACATATAACATAAAAATATAAGATTTCTATCACCGTTTTAGTCGTCGATCACGGAAGTTAAGCAACCAAATGCACGGTCGGTGCACTTGGATGGGTGACCAAAATTTAGCATGCATGTATGACATCAAAATATAACCTTTCTAGCAACTTTTGAGTCGTTTCCGTTATACGAGACAGTCCAGCGGAGACCACTCTCGATTTTTATACAGGCGACAGGCCGAGATCCTATCACTATTTTGTGGTAATACATGGCCTATACTGCCAGATGTGGCTTGGTGTATAGCTAAATGTTATCGAAACCTCTGTTTAACTCGTTTTCAAGTTATGTTTAACTCTGTTTAAGCTCTGTTTAACTCTCAAATGCTATTATCTAAGGAATACTCGTATAAATCGATTCAAAGTTGGCAGGTTCCTAGCTATACATGACAAGGCTTTTCTAAAACGGGCTTCGTAAACTAAAACGTGTCCGTAAACAAGTCGCACAAAAGAGATCGAAACGGGCAGTGGGACAAAGTACTGTCGAGGTATTTTTGTAGATATATTGTGTTTTCTGTGGCTTGAATAACTGTCAACGAATGGTATTAGTGCGTCTTTTTGATGTAACTATAAAAGGTAGAGGTCCTGTTCAGAAAGAAAATAAGGCACATGTCATTTCATCTCGATCCACCACACATTTCTTAGACGTTTTATACCCCTCTATACAACATGTAAATTAAATAACCAACAGCTTGAATACAGGTGGTTTGGGATCGGCTTTTGAGTTAAATAAAAAAAAAAACCCAAAAAGTTCCCAGAAAATATTGTATAACATTTTTTAGGTACTTTTCTTTTTTTTTTAAAAAAAAAAAGATCTTTGAGAAATGTTGAACTCAAGATTTTCAGAATAAAAACGTCAAACGTTTTCAACGTCATGAAAACTCGAATAAATTCTCGAATTCTAGATTATTTCGAAGGAAACGAGAATTGCATCCCAGTACCCACATTTATTTCTTATTTACTGCAAAAATAATTCGTATTTTTTTTTTCTAATAGTATGAAATAAACATGTCACATTCGAGTCAAGTCTTTGACTGATTTGCTGTCAATAACTCGCTTACGCGGAGTGGCGACTACATCGGCGTCTATCAATCAATTCTGTCTGCCGCAGTATAGCTGGACAGAAACTGCGCCAATATATTGGAACATTTATTGCAAGTTTTCTTGAATACAGCATATCTATACTAATATTATAAAGAGGAAAGATTTTGATGTATGTTTTAATGAATAGGCTCATAAACTTGGACCAATATTAAAAATTCTTTCTTTGTCAGAATGTTACGTTTTCATATTTATAAGCTTTATTTTATTGCAAAAAAATATACACGGACAAAGTTGCGGACGGAGCGCAAGTACTAAAGCAAAAGTTACATTTTTTCTTTCTGATTCTCATCACCAATTATTTATTTTATGTGGCAATGTCAAACGAAAGTGTGGTAAGTCCTGGTGGAAATAACCTACATACATCCATTTACGAGATTAGATATTGCTCAAAAAGAATTTTTACTAGAGATGGATTGAAATTCGGCTCTCATTGGGTTTAGCTAACTTCGGATCTTAGAATGGAAATTCGTAAAATTGAATATTACCCAAAATACAAATTGTAAAATAAGCAACAAATTTTAAATTGTAACGGATTAATTATTGTAGTTATATGTAAATCAAGTATTAGAATAATTTTAAATGCCGTTGGTCGAAGAATAGGTAGTATGCATTTTAACTAAATGGACGATCACAGCATAACTTGTCTGGTGAATTGCAGTCACTGAAGTCAGTGAGCAAACAATGTTTGTTTTTTATATAAAATATACTTCGAGTGATTGCATAAACACAAAATTAATGACATCGCTTTCGTAAAATGTGGGAAAGTAACCGAAGTTAGGCTTCGGTGCAATTTTGCATTGGAGTCTTGGTTAAAATCGAACTCTTTTGAATTTACAGACTACCTAACTCTGATTCCCCAAACTTGGGGGGTTTTATGTTACACGAAATCTCGAAAAAATCAATTAGGTTACGAATTTACTACGATATTTTTCTCCTCTGAAAAAAGAGTGTTATTTTGTATACATCTCACAGCAGCTTTACTAGGTGGTAGGCTGTAAGTAGTGTCGTCTGGGTGGGTACTACCACATTTCCTATTTCAGCCGTGAAACAGTTTACTGTGTTTCGGATTGAAGTGAAAGGTTAGGTTAGGTTAGCATTTCATCTCAGGATCTGTTATAAAAACACGTGTTGAGAGACTCATTGTCAATTCCATCTACCATATATAGTGTAGAATAATTATTTTCACCCGACATTGATTAAATGCTTATTGCGAAGCCATATTTAAGATAAGATTAGAATTAGACAACGAACCTGCTATACTTTACTAGATGGTAGACCCATATGTAGGGTCGTCTGGGTAGGTACCACCGCCTTTCTTATTTCTGCCGTGAAGCAGTTCGCTGTGTTTCGGATTGAGGGGAAAGGTAGCAAGTATAATTAGTGGGCATGGAAGGCATCTTAATCCCCAGAATGGCAACGCCCTTGCAGTGTTGAGTGAGTTACCCTTAACATTGCAAGTGTCTGTAGGCGACGGTAACCACTTAACACCAGGTGGGTAGCAAGGTTGTTTGCCATCTAGTTCTTTAAAAATATGGTTAATTGTTTTAATTACATACAAGACAAAAGAAGGTTTTGAAGTTAATTACATGTATAAACTATTACTAACATTGTACGTCTGTTGAGGCGAAGATACGAGTTTGTATTTAATTACGTTAATATTATTACAAAGTCGTTCGAAGTGAATTAAATTTCGTCAAAATAATTGAAACTGAGAGAAATATAGTATTTTGTGATTTAGTAAAATTCACAACCAAAATATTTAGTTTAAATTGAGAACTTTTCATAAACTTTATCTACGGTAAAAGTTTTTGCTAAACCCTCTACCACAAAGTATTATTGTTATTAAAATGAATAGTCATTTATTCAAAAATGCGTTATTTGGTTAACTTTTTATTAAGCCTGCTTTGAATGTTGAAAAATCTAACAAGTAAATTTTTATTGAATTTATAAATGGAAATTCGGGACAAAAAGGAAATATTCTTTACTTGGGTCGTAAAAAACTGATTTTGGAATTTGGGACAAAAATGTGGGGCGAACACGGCATAAATCACACTTTTCACTATCCAAGCGACTGCTCTTGTAACTTAGCTATATTCTGCTCTACCGTTTTTTATAACAATACAATCTGATCACCATTATGCCAAAAAATGTCGAATAAAGTACAAATTTACACTTTATTAATACATGAAGATAAGTATAGGAAGGAATGGGAATTTTGAACATCACACACGGACAAGATGAGTGGCAGACTTCCTTGCCAACGTAGCTTTTAAGTCCATTTTGTTTTTTTTCTCTGAAAAGGTCAAGATGCCATTTCACCTAATAGCAGCAGAAATTAAGCAAAAGTAAGTGAATAAGCAGAAGTGATGTAAGCCCCACACTTGCCACCCTCGCCTTGCTGACCTGCAAGGTGTGTCTTCACGCCTCTTTTGAATGAAACAGGATCCTAAGAAGAACGGAACACGCGTGCTTTCCATTTCTTGATTGTAAATTATACCTATGTCAAAATTCGTCGTATTCTTGCCAGTTTGAGACGTAAACGTGTGTTCGATAAATATTCGATTCAAAGTTTTTATTTTTTCCAGTATCAACAAAAATACAGTCCATTCCTCTTTTGAATGGATGGATTAATTAAAATCGTGTTTTATATTTAAATTATTATTCTAATTTCAAATTTATGATTATTTTAATAATAATCATAATTTGAAATTAAATATCTCTTCAATCCACGTTTTTTTCTAGCTTAACTAATTGTGTTTAATAACGTCATTTGTAATACAATATCCAAAAAACATCTGCATAAAATTAATATTAAACGAAAGCTTTCCGATTCAAATATTCAACGGGAACGTATAAATTTATCTCTCGAGAACGGTCAAATAAGAAACCCGAGACCGAGTTACAATAACTATTGTCACATTCAATCAAACCATTCAAACAGTGTGTGCCCCCGACAAAATAAAAAGGGGAAGTGGGTAACAATTCCACAGATCCATACAGTAAAAACGGATCTCATCCAATTTTGCATTCAATCTACGACCACGAGAATGGCTGCCTCTGAGATGACCCGCCACTTCTACTCGCAGTAAAGCGATGACCTAATCCGGTTTATTTGATTTGGGTTCTGACTTCGGCCTTCTTTACCAATTTGCAAGGATAATGTCGGTTGGCTTTCTTTGTTTTGAGTTTATATTTTTAAGCTATTGACCGCGGAAGAGACCGCATTACGTTTGATTGTGTTTTCGTTTTGTTATGGGATTCTATATTGCGATTCTTCTGGATTTTATTAAATTCATTTCTTCCACGGCGTAAGATTTCAATACACAACAAAATAATATTATGAACTTCAATGAGCTAAGGTGCTCAAAATAAGCTTCATTTTGTTGAAAACACGAATTTATTACTTCAAGTAAGTATTTTCATGTTAGTTGTAACAATATGGTGGCAAACCTTCAAAATAGTACCATGAAACTCAGTAATTAAATTATTCACAATAGCTCGTCAGAGGCTATTGTTTATTACCAAGAGCAATCTTGACTACTTATAAGTGCTTTCTATTGTTCCATTGAGTTTATATGTATAGATTTGCATGAGAGGAAGAAAAACGTACAAATATGTTTTTAGTAAGCGGATTTATGGAAATTCTGAAAATGCCGTTGGTTCTAATATCAGTTCTTAATGTTTTAATATCTTAACTTTACCGTAACATAAGCATTAATAATATTTACAACATAAAATAAATACATAATGTAATCATCGTAAGCCGTAGTACTTTAAAATGTATTTGTTTGTATAGCATTACTTTTAGGTCCACAGTCACCAGATAATCAGCTCGATATCGAATCGCAACGAAAAGAAACTCCACCTTTCACGCCTTTGTAGGCATTGAATTTATATTCATCATTGCACGGTAATATTTTGCCTATGGACCATTGCGATGCTCCAGTTAGAATTAAATACGTGACTCAAAGATAAAATTCAAAGCAGATTTTGCAATCTAAGGTAAAATTTGCCTCGAATTTATTCTCGTCTAAAACTCGAGTCCCTGAAATGCTGTGTGCTTGACACGAGTAGCTTTGATTCCCCCTAATTTTACGTTTCGTTGAATTAGCTGTGAGACACTGCAACAAAGAACAAAGAAACTTCAATTTTGGTACTCTTAATTAACACGTTTTAAAGTTACCTTTGCCGCTGATACGAAATTTGAAATAGCAACGCTTAAATTTTAATATTTCTACGGACTTTATTAGGTACTGTATATATTTTAACGAATCTGGATTTAAATGAATGTTTCTAAAACAGTCTTGTTTTCGCGAGTTATGAACATTGTATTATTTTAATGTTATAACGTAAAATACGCACACAAAATCTACATCTAAGATCCATTATAACAAGGTTAGTATTTAACTGCAAATAAAAAAAAAATCCTTTTGTATATCAAAAATACTGATAGCACAGCAAAATAAATAACCCTTTACCTAGCCATCACTAAAACATGTAGGTAGGTAGATAAGATATTGGACTCTCCCAAAAACAGTGCACTCCACTTGGTCATAAAAAAAATAACTCAATAACCTTTTTATTTTACGCACGGGTAAATTTGATGTGCAATCAGTATATTTGATGAATATAAATTGATGGATGATAAGTTCTTTGATGTGCATTTAAATAATACCATTTTAAAAATGGATGAATACAGTGTAGCATTGGAATCTATAGTATATCCAAAAAAATACTTCAAAAATGTAACGAGAAATTTCAGTTTTGCTTGTAAAACAATTTAACCGCAGAATTTAACTAATATATTTTCACCTGTCCTTAAAAATACAATACGTTCTTTCGAAAATTATTGTACGTGAGCCGAAACATATGGGCAACACACGGGAGTGGTTACAAACATAATGTGGTTATAATCAAATTATGATGCTATATACTAATCAATAAGTCAGTGTGAATATAAAAACATACAAGCTATTGTACTGTTATAAATTATTAGTATTACTAATAATCTTTCAAACTCCACTAACTAACGACGCTACTGAAATACGTTGAACTTAACGACATTTAATTGCAGTCATCAATTAAGCGGCGAATAAAGAAGTTATCAAGAGTCGCCCGATAAACAAGGCTTGAGGGTCATGTGATTAATTTGAGCGAACACTTACAGACTACAAATGGGTTGTCAGAAAGTTTATTGCAGTAAAAAGCCGAGTTTGTAGCGGGAATGACGCGAGCCTTCATACTAATGGCCCTTGAAGTTTCAAAAGTTACACAGAATATTTTCTTCTTCCAATTTTTACGGCGCCGTTTAAATAGGAGTCTCAAACCCTTAGAAATTCAAAAGCAAAGAAAATGTATTTCGTTTCTTCACCACCAAAATAAGCATCAACGAAAAATCGATTGAAGTGTCGAATTCGAAGTTAATTCGTGGATATCTTTTTACCGCAAATTGAAACCACTTCGAAATACTAAATAAGAACTTTTACAAACAAAACGGGGGAATGCTGCCTTATTAATGCACAACTTACTTAGCGGGCTCAGTTAATAGATTCAACGGCAATCTCTGCTGATTGTCGTGCTCATAGATTTTTGCCAAGACAAAATGGACTTAATGAGGAAGTATTTTCAGGTCACTTTATAGACTGCTCTAATTTGCATATTATCGGGGTGTGGACAGAAGGTCGCGTGACAGTGAGGTGGAATTACCATAAGAATGGCCCAACGAGGTGAGCGTTTTGTTAAGATTCCAACGAATGACCCATTGTTATCCGAGTTTTCTTAACAATTACGCATAGGCTCAAAAAACGCTTACAACGCAACCTCTTTATCGCTTTAAAAACCATTCCTCTTTATATTTTTCAATGAACGTTATCTTCAAAGGAACTTTCGCAATATCGATTAAGTAATCTCAAATTCACGATTGGATAATATATTCAATTGTTGTCTGGCATCGCTGTTAACAGAGTTCTCTCCTTATTTAAGTAGAAACAGTTTAATTGAAGCAATGCATAGCGGCTTTTAAACTCGTTACGATGCACTTTCTACGGTTAGTAGTTTTGTTAATGAGCATTTAATGTTTTACTTACATTATTATGCTCCATATTATCACGGTAATGTTATTGTCCAGTATTGTATCTTCATACAAACAGTCGGAACGCAAGTCATGCCCACTTGACCCGAGTTCGGTACACACTCGGTAACATTCGCGATCGGTCGTGGTACTAAGGCTGGTATTATATATTAAGTCTCAAGAATCTACGCCGTACTGAGCGTCGTACGTCTATTTAACTTTGTGCCTGATAGAAAGTGACAAACGATTCTCAAGACATAATTGATTTCTGGATGTCATTCTGTAATATGTGTTTGTGTGTGTACCAGGCTCAGACCAATGATTCTATTGGTCTGAACTCGGGTCACGTAGGTATGACTCGCTTTCCAACTGTTTGTTTGAAGATGCAATCAGTGGCTGACGCTTCAATCAAAGATAGTGCTGTTACTAAGTACTAAATGGTAACATTCTGTAACTGTAACCTTGTCACCCCTTTTGGTGCTGTCGTTGTCACCCCTTGGAGCTTGGGACCCTGGGCGGACCGCCCTTTCCACTCTCAAGATGACGCGCTCAAATAAGTTAGTTCTTCTGATCTCCGTACCGTTCGTTTAGGCATAGGAATAGGATGTTTAGTAGGACATATAGGTAAACTTGTCAGCAAGTGCGAACTCCTTTATTCCATCATATTTAATTTTATTGTAGCACATATTTATATGTATTGTATATCTCTGCACTTCTCTATATGAACATTAGTTTTGCCAAAGCTCACATTCCTCCGTGTGCGCAAAAAGTCGTACAAAGTTTTTTCTTCACGTATTAATTTATAGAAAATTGTAAAATTATCAGCGAATTTTTGTTAACCACATCTCTACTAAAATTATTAGCAAGGGCACCTGTTTTTTATACTATGTTCCAAACACCCAGAAAAGCCATTTATGTGGGTAGTAGTTAAATTTACGTATGTCGTGCTCCTTGCAACATCATATAAACAATTTTACGAGTGCATTGTCAGTTTTATTCTCTCCTTTGATGACGTTGTTACGTTGACATTTTATTGAAATACTTATCTTATATTTTCTTGAACATGTGTTTACAGAAGAATAGCATAAGCTATCGGTTACACTCGCGTTATTTTTGATTTTGTCAAAAAGTTATCATATTCTATCCTTCGGGACAGGCAAGGACCGTAAACACTTTTAGCTAATAATATAAAAAAAGAAGCATACCTACAACGATACTATAGAATAAGACAATATTTTTTTACTTTATTCCCGCGATCCCGCGCAAAAACATAACAATACATAGTAATTGCTTACGAGCAGAACGTTTCGCGAGCAATCTTATTTCATTCTGTTTATAGGTACTTGACGGAATATGTTCGAAGGTAGGAGCGTGCTTAAATTTTAACCACTGATGGATTGCCTATCTTCACCAACTGTCAAAGAAATAGTTGTTATAATTTTTTTCTGGTGGACCATATAGTGCGTAGTGTAGATGTATGGTCGCGTAGCACATTTATCAATTCGGAAACAGATCAGCATCGCCTCAACTCAAGCCGTTTACTATTCTTTGTTTGAAACTCCATACTGTAACGCACACTAATCAGCAACGTTACTACATCGGCTCGGATCAGGACAAGCTCACGAACGGCAGTGCGGTGAGTGTTCAAACTTGCCGTTCTCGCGCTGACGTAAATATAAGCGTGAGCCACGTTTAGGCGCGAAGCACAATGATCTGGCAAGAATACGCCGCGGACATCAGTCTATTTCATTCAAATACGGTACCAAACACACGGCAATAGGGTCATTAATTGAACAAATTTAACGCTGAAATGGTGTGCTGTAGCGCGTCCAATGAGGACCGTTGAATTTGATCAATTTATGACCTTATTGCCGTGTGTTTGATACGGTATTTGAATGAAACAGAATGAAGTCCACGCCGTGTCCTTGCCAGACGCTAGATCAGTGTGCTTAGCACCTTACGTCTCTCCGTACGCGAGCCCACGTCTCTTCGTTAACGCTTGCCCCTCTCATCTCTCCGGCGGTCTGCCTGCGGGACACACTGTGCCGAACGTGCTTTCATTCACATGACAACTTACAGTCGTTTTGCGCGGGTGTTTTATTGAATTTGATGGTTTGAAACTGATTGAAAGGCTACGATGCACAGCCGAGTGGATGCCGATCTGATGGTCTCCTGCTTTCGTATTAATAGATGACAGCTGGTAGATGGAATGGCGAAAGGTGATACGGTGTCGATCACTCTTCTAGTTGATAAGTGTGGCGACGCCTTGTGCCACACGCGCAGCTCATACGAGCGTTGAAGCGTTTATAATTTAAATAAAATTATTATTTCCATGTTGTGTAGGACATATTTTATTAGTGCATTATCACGATAATAGTGGAGGGTTGACTACCTGACACACGGGAACCGCCCTAGTTCAGGAATCAGCCCAGAGCTTAAATTGTTATAAGGATGTCTTATATTATTATTGTATTGTACTATAAAATTATGGGGAGTAATAAATTATTATAATTGTAATCTCGTATAAGCAAGTTTATATTGACTCACCACTACAAGTTTGAGCGAACCTCACAACAAGATTAATTTTATACGTAAAATACCTTTGTGACTGTCTGTAATTGCCATTTTAATAATGAAATTTATAGAACTTAGTAATCCATTTATTTGTCGATTCCTTGTCCTTCATTGTCACCAGCCAACTGAGTTTATTATCGCATGTCCAAGCGCAGTTTCCGACTAACTGAAATTTAGGGTCTATAAAATTGATAAACAGTTTCTTAATAGTGCCTCCATACCTGATTTTACAATAAGCAAAATGCGAATTGGGGTCGCGCGGCTGAGAATCAATTTAGTCAAAAACCATTTCTGCTTGGGTCGCCGAAGTATAGTGGAAACAATATTTGCAGCCGACGCCATATTTGAAACGAGTGCTGTCTACATTATTGGAATTTGCGGGGCCTTGGCGGAAGAACATAGTACACTGGCTGGTGCAGATACTGAAATGGTCGGAGACTTTGCAGTGAATTTTAAAATCTAAAGATGACTGTTATCTTCATTTAAACAAACTGAGAATGGTCATCTTTGCAGGGCTGTAGGCGCATGATGTCGCCCTTCAGCTGCGTTTCAAATCATGTATAAAAAAAGCAGCCTTCGTTTCTCTGATATCGCCAGGAACATTAGCGTGTTTATATCAAAGCAGTTTCAAGTTTGAACTCAATTTTCCTCCATGCATCGTAAGGCACGTTATACAAGTGATCTCTCTAAGGTTGAGCTGGTGTTGGTAGGACTTGTCTTAAAGAGGAGAACCCTTCGCTGACGACTATTTTCCAATGGGTTTTCCATCGTCATAAAAAAGCATGATTATGGTCAAATGCCAGAATTTGTAAGGAAAAATCGACTCCACCTATTGTTATTATTAAAGTCAGTTAAAATGTAGCCATTGTTGCCAGGGCCATAACAAAAATTGATTGACACCTCATTCATCAAATTCGAGTGAATTTAGGCGTTAGGATGAAACATGTCATACATACATACATACATAGACTGCTAAAATCGTTTCCCTTCCTTTTGGTTTCGCCGTAGTCGGGTAAAAATAGTATACATACATACATAGACTGCTAAAATCGTTTCCCTTCCTTTTGGTTTCGCCGTAGTCGGGTAAAAATAGTAGAATTATTATTTTGTTTATACATACATACATAGACTGCTAAAATCGTTTCCCTTCCTTTTGGTTTCGCCGTAGTCGGGTAAAAATAGTAGAATTATTATTTTCATTCAAATCAAATCATCATCATCAAATAATGTATAACAAAAAACTTTTTTTTCTTTATTTCACGATCTTAATCAATCTTGGTTTGAAAGACATTAGATAAGAGACAAGTCAATTTATTTGCCAGAAATCAGCTCGATGATTGAACCCGTTAAATAGTAGTAAAATTAAATAGACTTCATTATTAATCTTTAATCAAAGTGAATCAAGGGCGGAAGTTCCTAACTAACTTTGTTTACAATAAACGTAAAGCATGGCCATGAATATTGATAGCTCTGATTATCAGTATCGACATTGCGTGACATTTGTTACTCCAATTTTCGACACCAGTAGATCATTTATTTGACTTGGAGTTACTCCTTTACAATAATAATTTATTAATTTGTGCTTATTGTTTGTTGCTGTATAGGTTTATCGTTGAATTCGTTGATTGTATAGAACATAACAGTATTTAAGTATTATATTGTTTACTGACTTCTAAAATTTATTACAAAACTTGGTTTTATAAAAAAGCTTAAGAGCGCTTACGTAGTTTGATTGGAATTCGCCACTATTTCAGCTTCATTATTTACATTAATTCTTATTTTACAAATGCAAAAATTATATAATCTTTTAGATAATATTCTTATATGAATAGTTGTAAGAAAAAATGAAAAAAATTTTCATTCATTTCAGTATTTGTAAATCATAAAAAAATATCTGAACAACATTTTGAAAATTTTACGCTTACAGTGAAATTCCACGCTCTAAATATCCGATATGGCTCACAATTCTACTATCAAAAAAGAAATTATAATAATATCTTGTGCTCTACTGTAATAAGTTGTAGATTTGATTTGGTTTATGAATCTTTTAAGTTTTTTCCATTGTTAGGAGTAATGTGTATTCCACTAAACAGTAAAACTACTTTATGATACCAACTAACAAATACATTTCTGTTTGACCGATGAAAAGTAAATTACCTTATATACTGAAACGTACAGTTTATTTATTTATGATTTTTGACGTTTTGTTGTAACTTGATATGCCGTCGACTGTACTTTATCAACCATTTCAAAAGATGCCAAGTAAAAACGCGCAAAGTAACCACATTATAAATTATGTCATTAATGCTCTAATCTAAATGTTGCTAAGTATTTTTTAAATGACGTAACTATGGAAATGAATTACGGAATAATTATGGAATGTTTATTTGCGTTTACAAACTCGTAAATATTTTAAACTAGAAAAAATACACTGAAAAAAATCGACCTGCCATTTTTTCTAGTATGGAAATGAAATTAAGGAAATATGATTTGATTGTTTTTGTTAAGAATTGACATTAGAATTTCTGATAAATAAAAATGACTTCTTTTATTACATACCCAAATACACAAAACTAAATTGACTAAAAATTATTTTTAAGTATCGATTAACACCAACCAAAATTGCTTTTTTCATTCCCGTCATACTCAATGTTTGCATTGCTCAAATTGGTCAAATATCTCATGACTCGGCCTTCTGAATAAATATGGACGTAGTCGACTCCACAGGGAAATTTACTGAAAGGTTTAATTTCTTTGTCAGAAAATAATAGTCCTAGACATCCTGAGTCGTCGCTTTCTTGATGAATCTAGGGTATCCCGAGATCTTTTGTCCTCTAAAGAACAGAAGGCACAATAAATAATTAGATTTAACTCTTTAAAAAGTTTCAGACAGTTTGCGGAGTAATTAAAACCATTATTTGTTTATCTCTCTCAAAGCCCCTTGCTGTTGAACGTAATTATTCATAACATAATCTAATTGTATTAATATAAGTACCGTTTTTTCATCCTAAAAAATGAAGATAATTATGATTCGAATCTTTTTTTATGCTATATCTAATAAAAATATATTTATGTATAGTACAAAATATCTATCCGATCCCGCTGCTAATTAAATACCTATTTCCGAGACCCCTGTAAAATTTATGTTAGCTTTGATATAAATAATTAGCAATTGGAACAATTTTGATGTGTGTAAATAATAATAATAATTATTTAAATAACGGTAGAAAAAAATATTAAAAGCGATACGAATGAGAAGCAGTGACTATGTAATGAGATGACAGCTGATGAGCGGAAGAAAAAGTCATTTACTTATTTATTTATTTTATTTTAACAATTTATGTACACACAAAACAATTACAAAAGGAATAATACAATAGACAGAAATTTGTACAAAGGTACTGCTTATTTCTATTAGAAATCTCTTCCAGCAGCCGCACATATGAGAGAGTCATGTTGAGTGAGCCGAACGAGTATCGTTTCACCACTTTTTCATTCATCGGGTCAAGCATCGCTGGCATCGTCGGATATTTCGTTCGCATCGTTTTTATGAACATTTAAAAAATACTTAAAATCCCGCCTGCATAAAAAGACAATTAGTCAACTGAAAAGATGGAAACAAGATCGAATCTTACTAGGTGGTAGACCCTCTGGGTAGGTATCACCGCCTTTCTTATTCAATTCAATTCAATTCAATACTTTTATTGCTTTTCCACAATGTTTGTTAAGTTCTTAATATTATTTAATGTAAGTACATCATGGGCCTTGTCGGCACAGCAAAGTAGAAGAGAGGAGGTAGATTACGTATATCTAGGGTAATTAATTGAACTAGCAGAATTTAATCCTGTGAGAAATTTATGCAATTTATTTATTGTGTTATTATTTTGTTTATGTGTATATTAGATTCTATATTCAATTAAATGTGTACATGTCTAATTATTCAAAACAATAAATTCATATTTTCGAAATTAGTATAATTTTTAATGTTTGTAATTGAAATATAAGTACTATTTTATAATATTAAATAAATAAAATGTCAAATTAATTAAATAAATTAGTAACGTTGTATTAATTATTCATTATTATTTTATCTATTGTATTGTATTTATTAGTGATTGATTTTATAATTGTTACTCTATGAATTTATATTAATTAATTATTATTCCATCCATTTGTATTTATTTATTTCATCCTTAGTATCCATTATATTTATAAGAGTTATTTATAACCATATGATTATATTATATTGTCATTAAGGTACTCTTGTATTGTATAGTAAGTTTTCGATATGAGGAAATCTTTTAATTTTTTAATAAATTCATTTTCTTTTTTCATATTTTTTAGTGAAATTGGCAGTTTATTATATATTTTCACACCCATAACCAAGGGACTATCGGAATGTAGTTTTAATTTTGAATTGGGTAGCATTAATCTATTTTGTGTCGTTTGCCGTAAGGCATATTTTGATGGTAGGTCTCGTCTATTCGTATAATATTCAGGGTATTTTTTAACAAATTTACATACTTCGAATATGTACATGCATGGGATGGTCAGGATTTGTTTTCTTCGAAACACAGGCTTGCAGCTGTCAGTTTGGGATATGTTTGCAATGATACGCAGGAGTTTTTTCTGCTGAATAAAAAGACTGTGTGCATCTGTGCTGTTTCCCCATAAGATAATACCATAATTGAGCCATGCATGTGCATATGCATAGTAAGTAGCTATAGCAGTCCTCTCATCCGTACACTTCTTTATTTCGCGGAGGCCATAAGAAAATCGGGATAACTTCATGTTCAGATTATTCACATGAGGTTTCCATGTAATATTTGAGTCTATGATCAACCCGAGCGACGTGTATTCATTCACTGGTTCCAAAACCTCATTGCAATATTTCAAATGTATGTTTAAAGGTTCTTTTTGATAGGGATGAAAAGTTATTAGTTTTGTTTTAGACAGGTTGATTTTTAAGTTGTGTTTGTTTAGCCATGTTGTTATTTGTTGCAGAATTAATTTTAATTTTTCATTTATATCAGTGTTATTCTGGCACCAGGTGAGCACAGAAACGTCATCGGCAAAAAGGACACAGTGCTCATTTATCACTTTAGGCAGTTCGTTTATGTATATTAAAAACAGCAGGCAGCCGATCACACTGCCCTGAGGGATGGATGCGTTTATGGTTTTTTTGTTCGATCTTATATTAAGGATTTGAGATAGTTTTTCATTGTAATGTTCAATTTCTACTATCTGCGGTCTGTCTCTCAAATATGAAGCAACCCATTTGTGACTTTTTTTTTTTATTTCTGCCGTGAAGCAGTTCGCTGTGTTTCGGATTGAAGTGAAAGGTAGCCAGTGTAATTACTGGGCATGGAGGGCATATCATCTTAGTCCCCAGGATGGCAAACGCACTTGCGGTGTTCAGTGATTTACACTTAATATTGCAAGTGTCTATAGGCGGCGGTAACCACTTAACATCAGGTGGGCCGCAAGCTTGTTTGCCATCTCATAACATAAAAAAAATATATTAAAGGCAAACTTAAAACATAATGATGGTAGTTTTTAGAACTTTTGTTCAACATTGTATAATGACATTGTGAATGATTTGATTTATTATTAAATTTCCGCGTTCTTCTTCGGACTTATAGTCGCCCTCGCTCGCTCATAGAGTTTTCAGTGTGAACCCACATAGTTTAGCTCGCCAAAGCTTCGCTTATTTCATATAGTTTGCTCGCTCGCCCGCTGGCGGTGCGGCCTGCGCTTGAATCTTGACCGCAACAGCGCAAACGCGCTTCTACAACATGAGCCAAACGTATCTTTTAAAATAAAATATCTGTAGCAAATCCAATACGGCCCGTCTGATGCTAAATGCTATCATGAAAAGCTTCCAATGCCTATGAATCATCTGGGATATTATTTAAGGTAGAAATACATCCTCAGAATAGAACCTTCAGTCTTCACTTTCTGGAGTTGCGTGTCTAAATTGTGTACCTACATAATACACCTTTTGATATTCTGTATTACAGCTGACAATACCTTAAAATGATTTTGATTTAGCGAAATACACAATTCAAATACTCTAAATAGCGTACTTGCCATCCATTGTGTATATAAGTTATATTTAGAGTTCGTACGTTGACTCCGATATTTCTTCTATAACAATCTCATTCTTGGTTCACTTCTAGATACTAGGTAAGTTCCTGATGAAGCTGAATTTTCTCCTGTTAAGTGTCAATTTTCTCGAAACGTTTAGCTTAGTAATATAGTTATAAAAAATTTCGTGCTGGGAATAAAAAAATTAATTTTATTGAAAGAAAAATTTTCTTACATGAGCCACACAATTTTAAATTAAGGTCGCCGATTAGTCAGAAAAAGTGCCTTAAAAGGGGTACAAAGTTTTTTCTTTGCGTATTAATTTAGTAGATAGAATAACTCTTGAAATACAAAATTCTAAGTAAGCAATTACTACGTTAAATGCTTAAGACATTAAAGAGCAAAAAGATTCAATGGCGCGAAGTAACCACGATCGCCGTTGTAAGCGTTATTAAAATTAGCTTACAGAGCAAGAACAGTGCCAGCCAACGAATAGGAAAGAAAGGCAAAATTAGCCGATTTTACGAGATTGCCGACTCGACGAGTTACGTCTCTGCGTTCCGGTAGAACTGTTTTTGTTATTAGATAATTTGTACAATCTCGACGTTACTTTAGTAAGAAGGAAACGTAATATTACCTCAGAGCTAGCATTGTTTTCGTATCGATATTTACGTGGTTAGGTTTGTTAATGCCAAAAGATAATTTGCTAATGCTTTCTATACTATTGGCGGAGTTCCTACTGGGATGGTTTCAGGCAGGTGAACGAACGTAAAAATTCTTTGAATTGGTGACAAATTTCCGAAATATGAATATGTGAAGACATTTAACGTACCTCCCTTGATATTCTCGAACAAAATTTTCGCTGGAATACTTAGAACGTGACTAGAATAAGATGCGTCGAAACATTTTGGGGATCCATATATTAAAATGATAGACATGTGTATGCCCGATATAAGTTAACACTTGTCCTCTAGAGACGAAGAAAGGGTTAATGTGTTCCACTGGACTGCGTTTCATACGACCGCCATTCGGACCGAGGATGATATAAAATAAAGAGGTCATTGAAATAATTTTGGTACCTTCCCAGTGTTATCCCCGGATGAAGAAATAAGATTCGATTGTATTGAAATGGTTTTTATTCTTTTAAAAGAGAAGATGCAACTATTATGCAGTAGGATAAAAGCTCTTGGGTTAGAGGAATTTCTGAAAGAAAGTGAATTAACAATTTACTAACGACACACAATCGTAAATAAAATTCAGGAAATGAGCGTATGAGCGTATTAGGTTTTAAAAATGGCATATTGACTGGTACGGGTTTCAATGTCATAACTACCAACAGTTTCCCTTGGTAACCGTAGAATTTTGATATATTTTGTCTTTGCATAGGATATCTGTTAAAATCTAATGCCTAGGAATCAAAGGTAACATAGATAAGTTATTGAAGCCGAGCACAAGAAGGCTTCTATCAAAATTCGTCATTTGCCTGAAATGTTTCCAAATATGTACGTAAAATATGTATGTAAAATATGATGAATAGCTGCCTAGATTTGTGAACCGGTGTGGCCGGCGCTAACTTGCGAGGCACAGCACAGCTCACATCTCCGCTAGCTTGATCGCGCCATACAAACATGATTTGTCTCCGGTCGGTGGTATCCACCGAAGTTAAGCGAGATTTTTTGGTTAGATGTCTAACACTTGACTAGGAAAGAATGTTCTAGTCTCTCCTAATTCATTTTACATTTTTTTATATAAAACATACCAGTAAATAAAGAGTTTCTACCTGAAACGATCATAATGTACCATCTTACTACGTCAAGAACTTATCTCGAAGAGGGCTTCGAGATGAATTCTTTACGTATTCGATTCGTCGCGCTTGTTATTCGAGAATCATGCATTGATGTAACGAACTGTCTGTCTAGCTCATTATGATGATGATTGTGTTATTAAGAAGCAAATCTTTATCAAGTTTGTTTCAATCCGAAATGTGCTGAAATAACATACATACCTAAATAGGCAATTAAAAATAAAGTATAGGAACAGTCATGATTCGTTAATATTCTAATTATTAAACTCTTTTAAAAGGGACTTTTAAAGTAATTTAAATATAATACAAGGTACCTCACTGAAAAATATAGTCCCATTTAAACAGAACATTCCAATCCCAAGCGTGACCTACTAATACTTATATTTGTTTAATGGATCATAAAATATTTACCTCCACCCGGAGCATTTCCTGTAAACATCCACTTCATAAAATTTTCTTTGTCATTTTATTAATCCGCTCGTTTTTCAACAGATTAAAGTATGCTAAATATATAAATCATATCAACATATGGCCATTTCTTTTGTAAAAAAGAATAAGACAGGTCCAAGTGTTAGTATGGGTAGGTGCCCGCTTGATACCTTATGTACCAAACATCAAATCCAACAAGTAACAAACCCCCAGTGTACAAACAAACAAAATTAAACAGCCAGGACATATTTTACACTTTAAATAATTTTAGCAGACTGGGTGTTCTTCGTGACTCTTTACTCCTATAAATTAATGGATTGGACTTTAAGTAGACCACCAAATAATACGAAAGTCTGCCTACAATATGATAAGCTCGTCTAATTTCCGACTATTCCCTATAGCGCTGTGCTTGATGTGACGTGTCTCAAACCATATGCGGCGATCGCCAGCCGACTTCTTATCTGTTATATCGCCGAGTGATTTGTACACAACTTCCTATTTATTCATGCAGTTTCTAGGGACGATTACCTACTCCCGTTGCTCATGAATAAATTTGAATAATTCCCCGCCTAGGTGTAAATGATGCAAGTTTTTGCATTTAAAACTGTTATTAATCATTTCACTTTTTTTCCCGTTGACAAATTGCAGTGGCGGCTAATGTTTGTTGTTTAGAACGCTGTTTTGTAAGTGCATAAAATTATAGCGGAAAACTCAGTGAAAATTGTAAACAAGTTCATTTTATGAGCCTAAAAGTGGCGTTATTAAATTAGTAGGTATTTCACATCAACAGCTCATATAATGTCCCCACCGAGGGGCTCGAGCCTACCCCACATTAGGGGCGATTAGGCCTTAGCCAACCACGCTGGCCAAGTACGGGTTGGTCGATTTCACACACAACTTAAGAATTTCTTCATCGGTGTGTGCAGGTTACCTCACGATATTTTCCTTCGCCGTAAAATCGTCGATTAAACGTACATATGAATTCAAAATTTGAAAACACATGGTACGTGCGGGATCGAACCAGTGCCTCGCGGGTGGGAGACGACGCTCTTACGCACTACGCCACCGACGCTTATTTAAAACCTTCATATTTAAAGTTATGGTATTTTAAAGTAATATAAAATTTAGAATAGTAGACAAAGAAAAAATAAGAATAGCAAGTAGGCAATTATTAGATTTAGGGCCGCTCTCACAGGTTCTAGTTATAAACTATATCTGGCACTTAAAGTGACATCCGTTATGAGCATAGCATCTAAAACGCAAAATACCTAAGTAATTCCTGAAACATACAATGCCTAGAACATATATTGCCTAAAACTCATAAAATCGTACCACTCGATACAATAACAGTAAAAAAAACAATGCGCTTTATATGAATTGTATGTGCGATTAAAAATAAAACATCAGTTTAGTCTGATAAAATAAAAACAAATTATGAATGAAATCGATTTTATAAACGACACATAATGGTTCAACAGTCAGTATAGTAAATATAGCCACTACAATATTGTAGACAAATTACTTTTTAGTCATTGCGTCGTTTCGGTAGGTTATCTAAGTTTTAGGCATTCAGCTGTTAATGCGCTTTAGATTTTGTGCATCTTAGGGTATTTGGGTTTTAGGAATTTTGCTTTTAAGAAATTGATTTTAGGCATTTCTCTAGTTAGGCATTTTGCAATCATTAAAGGTGAAATTTTACTATGAATTTGCTATTTACGCGGTGAATTATTAACGTGAATATCACACTTATAATATTCTTTCAAAAAGCATCACCAGCATAGTGATTGAGGTCTCTCAACTATTCCCACTCAGACATTCAAAGAACGGAAGAACTACTTCTCATCCTCTTACATCAGACACTTGACCGAACTAAGTTCATTAATATTCGCACAATCGTATAATGTGGTTCAGAGGCCGCATCTTCTAGTAGATTTTTAATAAATCTTAATTTTATGAGAAAATATATTCAATTAAATTTTCTATGCGTGTCATCCAAAAGTTAATTTTAGTTTGCGGAAAAAATATTTGTCCAAAGGCTGAAATTACTGATTATCAGTATATTGTAGCCTTACTAAATTGTATTATTCCACCAGATAGTAAGTAATGATAAGGCCGTCAATCACTGCGTTCTTCTTCTCCAAGTCGACCGACGCCATCTTTCTTGGATGTTTAAGTATGATAAGCTATAATATAGAAGATAACGGGCGCAAAACTGACCGCTTGAACGTTTGACCGCGTGACCGCCTTCTGTATGATAAACCCCTATAATCAAGTAAATGTTTCTCTAACTCTAAGGCCCGTATAACAGAATGACACTCAAAAGTCAAACATGTCTTGAGAATCGTTTGTTACTTTCTATCACGCACAAAGTGATAGAGACGTAGGACGCTCAAGTCAGCGTTCATTCTTGAAACTCCAATAATACGAACATAAGATCAATCCAGTGGGTGAACCATCAGATCACCAGACACCATTTGGTAAACATGTCAAAGATTTGAAGTCAAATCCACAAAACTAAGTTTTTTGTTTTCATTCCCATTTATTACATTTTGTATAATTTACAAAAAACTTTAATGAGAAGAAAACTCTTAGAATTCTATGGAATCACCGTTGCGGGTGCGGGTTCCATCGCTTTGCAGAGAGGGGGGAACCAGAAGCAGTGCCTGGACTATCTGCGACTTGTAACCCAGGTGTATATATTTTATATATGTATATGTATTATATGTATTTTAAAACTGTACCAAAATAAGAAACAAAAAACAAGAAAAAAGGCGTCAGTGCTTGATCATGACTAAATTAACCGATTCTCAAACATTTTAAATCATCTATGCTATTTTTATAAAGAGAAAAAAATTGTATGTTTGCAACGAATAAACTCAGAAACTACTGGACTGATTTTGATTATATTTGGTTCAAATATAGATTAAATACTAGGAATCCATATAGGCTCCTTTTTTACCCCAAAACGTAAGAATTGTATCTCTGTAACGGATAAACTCAAAAACTAAAGAACCTATTTTGTTTTTGGAGTTTATTCGTTACAAACATAATAGAAATTATCCGCCCCTGCAAAGCTGGGACGTGCCTTAATAAAAGTGCCGAACTTTATAAAATTGTAAAAGAAATTCAATCATATCATCACTGAAAAAAAATTATTGGCAATTAGTAACAAAATTTTAAGTACCTAGTTACTAAACACTTTAGTAACTTTGGTGACTACTAAACTCTGTAGCTACTGTTGCTAAACTATTTCAGTCGATTTTATTTAGCTACTATAGCTAAATGTTAAGTAACGTATAACACAACCAAATATTTGGTTGAAAATAGCTAAACTAAATTTAAAGATTAACAATGACAATTAAACTCTTCAGTAAAAGCTTACGGTCTAGCGGCTTAGCTAAATATTTATGTACGGGTTGCTAAATAAAATTTTGTTTAATTTGTTTTGCATCCACAGCTAAAGCTATTTAGCTGATGTTGTTAAACTTTGGATATAAATTACTAAAGTTTAGCCACAGAAGTATTAGCTAAAGAATTTAGCTAACGTATTTTTTTTTCAGTGTTTCACATTTAATTGGCGAAGAATGTAACGAACCTAAATTGGTTAAACTGCACGTATCAACATCAAAACTCAATATGTTAACGGAAGCGAGCGCTTCGAATTAAGTTAATCGTATTAAAAGTCTCCCCACACAACTTTCGCGGCAAGTGTTAGTGTAAATCGGACTCGCACCAACAATTTGTTGTAGGATTACCCGAATCAATAGTTTACACATAAGCACCCTCAGTTAAGGCTCATGATAATACCTTTTAACATGTATTCGTATGCACGAAACGTGCCGCTATGTGGATATTCGATATTTCGCTGATAGTGCGGTGGTTGACAATGCGAGATGAATTTATGGTTGTAATGTGCGATGGACGTCATTTTGTACATGAAATTCGAGATTTTATCGAATCAACATATCGCCAGATCGTAATTCACGAGATTTAAACCGCGATGAATACGGAATGCGTTGTTCCTTTGCCAAATTATAACGCAATATTGAGAGCGAACGAATTATAGCAGTCGGTAAATATTTACAACTACAGTGACGAATTTAATTGCCGAACGGAACGTGATTCGAATTTCAATAAAATTATGTTGTGAGATACAATATACACAATTTCTATATCTACACTCAGGTCATAATATTCGAATTACGATCTCAAAGGAAATTGATCTCACATCATCAACAGCTCATATAATGTCCCCACCGAGGGGCTCGAGCCTACCCCACATTAGGGGCGATTAGGCCTTAGTCAACCACGCTGGCCAAATGCGGGTTGGTCGACTTCACACACAACCTAAGAATTTCTTCATAGGTGTGTGCAGGTTTCTTCACGATGTTTTCCTTTACCGTAAAAGCGTCGATTAAACGTACATATGAATTCAAAATTTGAATACACATTGGTACGTGGCGGGGATCGAACCTGTGCCTCCCGGGTGGGAGACGACGTTCTTACGCACTACGCCACTGCCTTCAATTGATCTCAAAATGCATAAATAATAAACAACCTGTAACAAATTGAAGTAGTGTAAAACTACAGAGCAAACGCAGAGAGCAAGTGACGCACTCTAAATTTAGAAATGCATTTCACTGCAGTGGAGATACGAGACAGACTTTAATCAAATCGTGTAATCACTTTTTACACGTTGACGCCATAATATCAACGCGATAAAATTGTGTAAAAGTTAAAGCTGCTTAGTAAAAACAAATCGAATCTACGTTAAAAATGGATACCAAAACTAGATACAAAAAGACTTAGCCGAGGCAAAATTAACTTGGGCCGTGGCTTGCCCTGTTTCCGGATTGCCAGCCTCCCCTTGCTCCCAGAGACAGTGACGAGCCACTCTGCAAATTGGTGCGGGAAGAACTTTGAAACATGTCATCCAATTCTGCGGATCGGGCTCGTCTCTTGGCTGTGGAGGAGTGGTAATCTGGGCTTTAGCATCGGCTAATTTAGGGACACTTTTTGACCGCACTGTATTTCGGATTGCAACATGCTTATGCCTAGGTATCACTTGTAATGTCCTCCATCAATGCCGCTGTGGTATAATGCTCGATATTCGTGGTCACCTTGGACCCTCTTGCGCGAGAAGTGCATGCCGATTTACCAGACATGCTGGGGTTAATGACATCATCCGCCCGGCTCTTGTGACTACCGGAATACCCGCCGCTTTGGAGCCTAATGGTTTAGTCCGCGATAATGGCCTGACACTATGACTCTCATTCCCTGAAAGACGGGAAAATGTCTGGTATGGGACGCTACTGTCCGGATCGGCTGCAGCTTCCACTGAATCTCCCATACGGCGCAAATACGCTGGTTTCTCGGGAGAATACTTATTTGAGCCGTTTGAGGTAGAGACTCTGGGACCATGGGGTCCCGGAGCTCACCGACTTTTTCGGGATATTGCAGAGTGGCTACGAGAGACGTGAAGGCTGGTTTGTATTTTGTGCTATAAATTAGTCTCGTGATTCAGCGGGGTAGCCAGTGTGATTGGTATACTTCCTGTTTCTGAGGACCCAAGCGAAGTCTTTTATCTGTAATTTAGTAGTAAGCTAAAATCGTAATACATTTAATTATTAGCGATATTTAAATTTCCACTGGTATTTTAATAACCCCTATTATGTGACAGTTACATAATATAATAATAATATAATATATTTCCACGCTCACACCAATTATCTAGCCCAAAGTAAGTATCATTAAAAACTTGTGTTATGGATTCTAGATAACGGACATTTTTAATATACATAATATTTTTATAAATAAACTTAAATAAATATATCAACAACCATGATTCGTCAACAAATACTCGTGTTCATCACACATATATTTGCCGCTACCAGGACTCGAACCCAGACCGCTCGATGTGTAGGCAGCTATACTGACCACTCCACCAAGACGGCGTAAACTACTATTGTCTGTCTGGTCTCAATTTAATTAGGGTCATTGCAATATGTTACCATAGTATCATAGGTTTTGGCATTGATTTATGGTCCACCGCCTGCCTGACGCAAACCCACCAACGTAATCATCTTGTGGGTAACTTACTCGCTTGGCATGAGTACCTCGCGGTGCGATAGTCTGCTCAGGATTTTGGATCTCCTTCAGCCAGCTTTTACGACACCCACAGGATAAAATTACCCCTACAATAAATAAAACAAACTTATGACGGAATGGGTCACCCTGATATCGATCAGAAGTCAAAAATTACCTTATATATAATCGTCCATTACTATTGCTTCTGTGATACGACGTAATTTTTGGGAAGTTCAATTATTACAAATAAAAAGAATAACCCGTGATCTTCCTCTATAGGTACTTGCATTTGGTGATATAAAAAGTAAACAGTTACTTATTATGACGACGAAACAACTTTGAGTGTAGGTATTCAAATGCAAGTATAACGATCAATCAAAAGTAAAAAAGTAGTTTTATAAGTAATACTCTATACTTAATTTATTTATTATTTAATCATATTTGGTATTCACAGTACAATATACCTATGACAAGCATTTGATATATTTTATTATAGACGTATATTTATTATATTTTTCAGACAAAAATTAAAAAATAAGTACAGATATTGTTCCTTACAGTTTAAATTAAACACCAGAATTCTGATGTCAGCTTCATAATGCCATCGCGTGTTTTTTATAGTTACTATTGAAAGTTTGTTTTTTATCATTTTTCACCTAATACTATTCACTTCACAGTTTAACAGTTCAATTCTAAACTTTCATTTATTTTCGCTGCCAATATAATTTAATCACATTTTGTTCGTCGCATATGACAAAATAACACAACGTTGCTTTTAAGAAATAATGTTGTCCACGTAATAACGTCAACGGTCTGAAAATGACGTCGATTTATATTTCTCTTTCTTTCTTGTCGTGCTCTTCATTGCTGAAGGTCGTGTCCGTCCTGAAATGCCTTCGTCACGTTGGTTACTAAACTCTTCCATGCACTTCTATCTTCAGCCTGTCTCAGGGCAGTAGTAATAGGGAGGCCTGTGAGGGATTTAACTTGGTCTGACCAGCGGGTAGGTGATCGTCCGCGCGGCCTTTTCCCCTCTACTTTTCCCACCAGTATCAGCTTTTCCAGGTTATCAGGGCCTCTGCGCGCTATGTGACCGAAATAGCTGAGTATTCTTTGGTAACAAATTGTCGATAATCTGGTTTTGACGTTCAGTTGGTCGAGAATTGATATATTTGTTCTTTTGGCCGTCCACGGAATACGCAGCATACGTCTCCAGCACCACATCTCCAACGCATCTATTTTCTTTCTATCAGATGCACGAATTGTCCAAGACTCAACGCCGTATTGGAAAATGGAAAACACAAGAGTTCGAACTAGTCTCATTTTAGTGTAGTTGGAAATGTTTCTATCTTGCCATATTCTTGTGAGTTTGCTCATTGCAACTTTGGCCATTTGTGCTCTCCTCCTAATTTCGCTCTCGCATCCCCCCTTGTCACTGAGCATTGATCCGAGGTAAACAAACTCGTTTACAGTCTCTAGGTCTGCAAGATCTCCATTGCGAGAGAGTTGTCCTGTTCTATCTATGATCATGACTTTAGTTTTGGATCTGTTGATCTTAAGTCCAACTAGCTCACTCTCTCGCTCAATTCTACGAATAAGCTCACCAAGTTCGGCCTCTGTAGATGCAAACAGCGTGGTGTCGTCCGCGTATCTAAGGTTACTTATTCTACTGCCGCCTATTGATATGCCACCTTCCCATTCTTCAAGGGCCCTCCGCATTATATATTCCCCATATATGTTAAAGAGCATAGGAGATAGAATGCATCCTTGTCGTACCCCTTTACCAGGTTTGAATGGTTTAGATGTCACCTTGTTAACTCTCACTACATTTTCACCGTCCAGGTAGAGGTTCGCGATAAGAGTTGTTAAGTGCTTAGGCACGCCCATTTGAATGAGGATGTTCCATAAGCTTTCCCACCGTACGCAGTCAAATGCCTTTGAATAATCAATAAAGCACATAAGCATTGGAACGTTGAACTCCCGGCTCTTCTCTATCATTTGCCTGACGTTAACAATCTGTTCTCTTGTGCCTCGACCTTTAACAAAACCTGCCTGTTCATTTGGAATCTGCCACTGGATGTAGGGTTTTATTCTCTCATTGATAACATAGAGCATGATTTTGGCCGCATGGGATATAAGAGCCACTGTCCTATAGTTGCCGCATACTTTTGTAGATCCCTTTTTGTGTAATGGGATAAGAAGAGATTCTTTCCAGTCACTAATCCATTGGCCTGTTTGCCATACCTGATTGCATAGATCCATGACTATCTGAATGCCTCTGTCCCCTAGGTGTTTCAATTCCTCAGCTACAATTGTGTCTCTGCCGGCTGATTTACTGGTTTTGAGTTTGTGTATGGCACTCTTTATTTCAGACTCCAAAATATCAGGCTCCAAACAGTCCTTATCGATCCGTGTGGGAGAACTTATTTATTAAAGGTATAATCAGTTGATCGTGTCTATAATGTCCGCCCCGTGCGTACAGTGACAACCTGCATTCGGACACGCGACACCCGAGCAGACGGCCACTGTCACCCTGCCGATTTATTGCCCCCACTTAGTAGCACGTCATACTGTTACCTTAGACTAGAGTAACCTCAAAACTCCATTTTCTGGGTTTTTTGAACTTTTTTCAATGTTCTTCTATTATAGGACTTTCTTTTAAAAATTACAATTTGATACCAGGTATATCTTCTTAATATATATAAATTACGTGTCACGTTGTTCGTCTGCGATGGACTCCTAAACTACTTAACCGATTTTAATTATGTACACCGTGTGCAGTTTGATCCAACTTGAGAGTTAGGATAGTTTTTATCTTGATAAGTAGTCATATTTTTTTTTACTGCAGATACAATGTTATAAGGTCAGTAGTATGAAATTATCACAGCAACGCGTGGCCGCGACAGCTAGTTATTTTATATTTTTTTAAACTTGATATTTGTTTTTAGGTACCTTTAACTTTTTACTAAATTAGTCAACATTAAAAATATTTTTTAGGATTTTTTTATCCAATACAATCCATAGAAAATTATGCTAAAACGAAATCGTACCCAGTTCAATTGGCATTGTTTTTCAATTAGGATATTTTGTTTTTGGCGATAGTTAATATCTCAATTTTATAGGTATATTTTAAGCACTCGACTTTACATAATTATTGCAATTTGAAAACAAAAATGGCATGGCACTATTTCTTTAATAGGTATATCTTTCATGACCCCTTACATCATATTTGAAAATTGTTTAGAACTTGCTAAAAGCCATGAAAAATATACGGAATATCCAATTTAACCAATATTACTTAGTTACAGAACTGCAGAGAAAATGTAATAGCCTAAGTCCTAAATCTATAATCTTGTATAATGCCACTTTTCCTTTTAAGGTATGATATTAATTTTATGTTTGCAAATTTTCAGGATTATAACTGTTACGGTGGTTAACTGGTTACCCTACTTTAGAACGGAACGTAAAACGTATAGTTAAACCTTATCTCAATTGTTATATTTAATACTAGTATTTAATATTTCATGTTATTTCCAGTAAGTTGTAGAAAAATTGCCTGCTAATATTACGAGTTCTATTTTACTTGACAAGCTAAAGAGGCCTGTAGCATTTCAGGCAATACAACTAAAAAAATTACGAGTTGTTATAAAACGACAAGGATTTATAAAAATATACTACCACATTTAATTTTATATTTTCTAGTTATGCCAAACTTACAATTTTTTGTGTTATTAGTTTAGAAATATCGATTTTGCAGATCAGACAGTGTACTAAATATTAGTATTATGCAAAAGTTACACATTGCGAACTGCTGACATGACAGTAATCAGATACAGAACCTGTGTACTCGCAAACGAAGATAGCTGCACCCGTGTACTCGCATATTCTACCGGACTTGACTCGTATAAAAAAAAATGTAGTAACTCGGAAGCCATCATTTTGCCACTAAAAGACACCTGTGCGCAATAGGCAAAGCTGATGACCCCATCTGTAGAATGTGTGGTGAGGAAGAAGAAAGCATGGAGCACATACTATGTGACTGCGATGCACTAGCCAATAGACGACTAAGGGTCTTGGGCTCAAGTTACCCTAAACCAGAGGACTTTATAGACCTTATTCCCGCCAACATCGTGAAACTCATACAAAATGTTTTCGATGTTGACGGGGATGGGTGATAAGGAAAGGGGAAGCACAAAAGATCCCATTGGGTCGAAGTGCTCTGAGACACAGCCTCAGCTCCTTGCATAAAAATAAGAATAACTCGGATGCCAGCTACTGACCGACTCACACATGACAGTAACTCGTAAGAGAAAATTAGCATTAGAAACTAGCAGCATACCTCGTCTACTAAAACACTAATTCACTCCATCACACTGTCCTATACTATTGTACGTAGCTTTAGGCTAGAAGAAGCATTCTATAGAGAGTCAATTATTAGAAAACCAAAAAAAAAATATAGTATTTTTGACGTAAAAAAGGTACCAGTTAGCTCAAACACGAACATTTCAAGGATTCGTAACTTAACTACGGCGCTACTCGCTATGGGTAAATTTCACCCAGGCCTATATTTTTGTTCCGTCAATAACATTTGTAACACAATAATCAATAACATTTGTAACATTTGTTCCTTCAATTACAGCAAACTGTGTTTCGCACAGCATGCTGTTATTGATGGAACAAATAGTGCACTTGCCAATCAGCAGTCAAATAGTGCGACGCAGTCGAGAGTTGTGGACTTGTAAAGTGCGTATGGGTATTTATTACCCACAGCGACTATTTGTTTACTTATCTTTTGATGTCACTGTGACTTTATTAAGTGTTTTAGAAACCATAATGACGTTTCACATTCAGTTTCTTATAAAGATATATTTCCACGGTAGCAATTGATCCGATATTATCAATGATATTATATTTGAAGAGAGGTAGATAGATTACTTGCTTGCAAAAAGTGGCACCCTAAAAGTAAGCTGATTAGCACACCCAAGCATATATCTTTCTCGTTTACTCTATTGCTAGATATCTAGGTATCATGTTGTCTTTGTCTTACTCACAACTTACAATACGACCATGTTAACTCGCCACATACGACAACATGAAATAGTAGAATTTTGGTGCCGAGTTAATTTGACATTTTGGACCATTTTTGACTTTGAATTAGTATGAAGGTAACCTATCTACCTCTTTTTTTAAATATAATATCATTGGAAATTATGAAGTTTTTGAAGATGATACAATACGGGATGATAGTGACGCCTTAGTAGAATTTGAGAATTTTGTAACACAATCACTGGTAGACGACCGAATTCCTGTACAATCAACGTCATCGTCACCCGGTACCGTGTCTGAATATTTAGATGACTTTCAATGAGTAACTTGCATCGATGTGTTTCATAAATTGTTCAATATTGGGGGGGCCTAATGCCTGTGTGAAGAAAGGAAGGAACGAACAGGAACAGAATGGACTAATGGACTAATGCCAAGCGTTTCGCACTATCACTGATCGAGCCTAAGCTACTACTAGCTACTAAAGTTGATCTGAAATCAACTTTAGTAACTGATGAAAATAAATAAATATTTCTTGCGTTGTTTGTTTTAGGAACGGCTTCCGTCACATTATTTGACTCGTCTCGAAAAATATTTTGTTCGGCGCAAGTTTTTTCTCCAATAAATTCTACGTGAAAAAACTTTCGTATTCCTTGATAGCCATCCTTCGTAAGTTTCGATACCGTAGGTCTGAACTAAGTTTGTATTTTTAATACAAAATGTCACATCACATTTATGTACGTTAGCGAATACTTTGTCTAAAGATGTTCGTGTTTAGGCTACAGTCAATTTTAGATATAAACGCTTACCAATTTGTTGTAACGTAGCGTTGAAAGTAAGATTACCTTTCGTAATGAAAGCGTAAAGCTTCGTGATTCGTCCCAAAGGAAAAACTCATTCGGGCAAGTTTACTCAAACCAATTTAGCTTCGCAGCAGATTTACTAGACTTCTAATCTATTGTTTTAATTTACTAGAAAAACTACACGCAAAACACACCCTTGTGTATCATTATTCATTTATATTGAAACCACGTACATGTTAATTTATATGGGTACACTCACGTACACTAGCTGATGTGGCAAACGTTGGTCTGCCTTATATTTTGGTCTTACTTATACAAAAATAAAATTTTGTGTAAATTTTATTTTTGTATAAGTATCTAAATTAAATCACAATAGCATAAATCTTAAACCGTTTTGAATCGAAGAACAACTTTAAATTTACCTCCCTTAGGTATTAAAAAAAACAATTATTATTTTATTAGGCACGAGCGGACCCGACAGACTTCGTCCTGTCATAAAGAAATTATTCGATTTTTTTCTCGCCGTAAAAACCATCCTTGAACTTCAACGAACATTTTAAAAAAAGAATTGGCCAAATTGGTCTAGGCGTTGTTGAGTTATGCGCTTACCAACACATTTTGCGATTCATTTTTATATTATTATGTATGTATTACAGCATTCCTATTTTCTTGAAAGACAATTAAGTCTGTTATACAAAGTTATAGACTAAGAAATAAAAAAAATGTCTGAAATTCATTAGAAACAGTTCTTTGCGCATAACCTTAGGTACCTAGACAATCTTTTGTGTAGTTTAATGAAAGGGCCATTAGTTCTGTCAATATATTATAAAGGTCTTACAACATGAAATAGGTACCAAATTCTTCAAATTATCTGATTCCAATCGGCCGTTATTCAGGCACTAGCTACAAATGTTATGAATGTCTCAAATATAGACGGAGGCACAGACAATATAATATACTCTAGTTACGTACGTCAGTACATCAATATAATACTAACATTGTCTCTATAGATATTACGTACAGTTTCAGCGATTGACCTTAGAAATATTCCTCCAGTGAATTCACTCCAGTAAATGCTTCATTTTTATTTCATTCTTTGTCCACACGGTCGAACTGGAATGAAACAGAAAAGAACATTTATCTCCTCTTTTCTTTCAGTACGTCGTCGAAAGAAGACCATTTTGCCGCGACGTTTTCTTCTACAAGACTCGAAACAAAATGACCGAATTCGAGTGAACGTTCTCTCAGTGTTCAGACTGTTCATTTATTGTTCATTCCGAGTGGGAGTTAAAGATGCCGAATGCCAATATCCAACACTGTTGGATCGTTTCATTAATGAATTCATTCAGCACTTGTGTGTAATTTTGGGTTCAGACACTTCATTTCGACTGAAAGGTACCGAATGAAAGGCGACAATGGACGAAAAATGAACCATCTTATACCACCTTAAGTAACTTGAGAGAGTACTACGCTAAACAAAATTGTAAACGACAGTCAGTCCCCCTCGCAATATGCCCTGCCAGTTTGGGTTCAGACACTTAATTTCGAGTGAAAGGTACCGAATGAAAGGCGACAATGGACGAAAAATGAACCATCTTATACCACCTTATTAAGTAACTTGAGATAGTACTACGCTAAACAAAATTGTAAACGGCCGTCAGTCCCCCTCGCAATATTGCCGCTTAAGGTTTGCAATTCTTAAAACGCATTGGAATATGTTCATCAAGGTTATTTAAAAAAAAACTAAGAATAATTAGTCGAAAGGGATACTAAAACTAGATATAAAATAACTTAGACTATTATATTACAGATAAAAGACTTCGCCTAGGTCCTCTGAAACAGGAAGTGTACCAATAACACTGGTTGCATTACCTCGCTGAATCGCGAGACTAATTTTTGTCGAAATATATTGTATGCTGAGAGGTTGAAACCCCAACCTTTGAAAATCGTCATCCGCTACGTCAGCTTATAATCGTAAAGGCGATAGTCTAGAATTGGTAAGTTGAATCCTACCTGGGTAGATCTATTGGAGGATTTTTAATGCAATAAATAATGTCTAGCTTCTTCACCATTAATACAATAGTGCAAGCATAATTGTTTATTTAGTGTCTGTTTCATTATTATATTGTGATGAACTTAATTATATTAGAGTCTGTTTATAATTCTATTCTTTTTGAGTATATAGTAATATGTTAAAAGACATACTTTGACATTTTTAAGTAATTATAAATTGTACTTTAAGTTTTTTTTAAATCTGTTGTTAGTTTAATTTAGTATTATTGAATTATTTTTGTATAAATTGACTTTCATAGATGTAGACATTATACCAAATCTGAATAAACGTATTTGATTTGATAAACTTGTCGACATAATATGGATTATCTACAAACGCGCCTATCCTTTTCTCTCTTGAAGTATATATTTTATTAATATGTAAGATTAATAAATTTCTGTCGATGTGTCGATATTTACTTAGATAATCGAGATTTCTGCGCTCGAGGAGCAGGCAGCTATGTGACACTCTCGAAAAAATTTAAAGAAAATATTTATCATACATTTTATAAATGTCATCCGAATATCACATCACTGTGTAAATATTCATGCAAATATAGTATTTGACGGATCGAACAGGGAGCTTTTCATAAGAAATACGCCACGAATATTGCAAATTCGGCGCCACCGAATTCATTTTAGCTGGAGATAAGCGTATACCAATTCTGTTATCGGGCACTGGATCACAAAGAAAGCCGTTTTTAACCGAGTATACGGAACAAAACGCGATATCATGTGCCCCTGGGGCCGGTTGACCCGGACACACTTGATAATGCTTACAGCTTAGTGTCTCAGAGATAGCGCTCAAATTCGTTTAAAAGCACATCTGTTGTAAGCACCCAAATCTCTCCTGTAGGCTCCATGTTGTTTTACGTATAAATCTAAAGGAACTATTTATCATTATTCTTCTATCCTAGACTGCTGAGTAATCAGAGTGTTATAGTTTTGTAGAGGCGACAGGCTGGCAACCTGTCACTATTTTGGGGTACTATATGGCCCATACTGCCAGATGTGGCTATAAGTGTAACCAAATGTGAGGGCGTTGTCTCCCACCCGGAGGCACCGGTTCGAACCCCGTCACGTACCAATGAGTTTTCAAATTTTGAACTCACATGTACGTTAAATCCACGCTTTTACGGTGAAGGAAAACATCGTGAGGAAACCTGCACACGCCTATGAAGAAATTCGTAGGTTGTGTGTGAAGTTAACCAACCCGTACTTGACCAGCGTGGTTGAGTAAGGCCTAATTGCTAATGTGGGGTACCTAGGCTTGAGCGACTCGGTGGGTACATTATATGAGCTGTTGATGATGATGATGAAATGTTACCTAAAGCTAAACCCCTTTTGGGATTCTGAGCGGATTATATGTATTTTATTATGAATTCTTCTGCCTACGAAGGCAGACTCATTAAATAGTAAGTTTTGTAGAGTCACTACAAAATCAAACATATAAATTGCAGTCCCTGGCAAAAGGGTCAGTTTGTTCATGAGATTTTCATGACCAAAAACAATACTTCTAAATTTATTTTTAGATTTTTATTTAGATAGATAGATTTTTATTTATTTTAAAAATTTAATTTATATATTAAAAATAATATAAAATTTAAAACACATTAAATAAATAATGACATTAAAAGAGGGACAACACTGCGGATCAGCCGCCTGACATTAGAACTCCTGTCCTTAAGAAGTCCACCTGGATACAGCTAGAAGTCAATTAGCACTAACCTTTCACAGTGTAGTATTTCTGTCTGCAAGGTTTCCGGAACTGTAACTGAGAAGGGATAGGGTTAAGATTGGTAGCTCACGAGAAACAATCTTTACTTTATGGATGTAAGCCGCAATATTGAATAAACGCCCATAAATCGAATGGCAATAGTTTGGTAAAATATCAGATTGAACATCCTTACATCGACAGTTTTACATCGAATTACAAAACGCTTTCCTGGCACTTCGCACACTCGCTCTTTATGTTGATTCCAATTCGAAACGAACATGACAAAACATCTAATTCAATTAAATACAAAGAACCGTCGATATATTCCATATTCGAATTATGTTTTTATCGATCTATAGATATTCGATTTATTGGCATTCAATATTGGGGCTTACTTATACCTATGCGTTAAGGGCTATGGACTACATGCCGCAAAACACCAGGCAAGACAAATGCTTGTTTGCCAACTTGGAAGTATGGAGAAAACAGTTATATTGTTTCATAGGAAACCTCTCACCATTCAATATTCAACTATCAAAATAACATTTACTAACTTCCAGTACAATATTATTATAATGTAATGTAAAAGATCCCAATCTACGATCAAACAGCGTCACGGCACGTTGTTATAATCACCCTAATTTTATGCCATCAATATAATTGTCGAATACTTAATTCCGTCCATACAATTTATTATCAAAAGCATTAGCCTGAATATTATTCACGATTCGGTATATAAAAATAGGTGAAACTTATTAAGATATTGATAATATAATAAGCCTAAATCTAATCTGTATACGTAAATCATCAGAGATGGAATAAACCTTCTTACAACCTATATTTTTGAACATTAAAGAAACCTTTTTTGAAGATTACCAGAAGGTTTTTAACTCGTATCGTCGTTTCATATTATAATCCCTCAAATAAGCTGCCTATAGTTTCACACCGATACGTAGTAATAGTAGAATGTTTCTCTAATATTAATAGTGTTATTTATAGCCTTAAAAACATTGAAAAATATTTCACTAAGTTTTTTTTATATGTGCACAGATTGCCGAGTTAAAAAATATCTCTTCGACCATTTCGAAAATAAATGTAATCAAATCCTATACCTCCAACATTATAGAAGACACAGTCAAATAACAGTACATTTATATGGTGTTGTGTTTCGATTGGTGAGTAAGGTTGCCAGTGCTCTACAGGGTAAAAGCTCGGCAGTGTTGCGAGCGCTTATAGTCCTATAGTGGTAGGGTTTCGACGATTTAAAAGTAAAAGCGAAGTCCATTTAAATAAAGAGATTTTTATTTCATTTTTATTTAATTTAATTTTCATTTCATTTCATGTCAATTAAATTTTATTTCATCAGAGTCAAAACATGTTATACCTTATCAATAATAGAACGCCTTTAATTTGAAATTCGAGTAAATACTCTCATGTATAAAAGTTAATCGTAACCATTAAACATGAGAGTATTTTTTGTCCAATTAATATTTGATGATAAATATAGTTCATGAGAAATTATTTGGCCGAAAAAAATACTTGGCTCGTGGAATGTAACGGTATATTTCTGTCATTTTGTTTCAATAATTGATTGTATGGTTCTAGACGCTGACGTAAAATAGAGTCTTAGTTTTTTTTTAATAAGGTGAAATCAACTGAAAGACCTGACATTCAATCATGTGATGCCGAAAGAGTGGAATAGCATCACCCATGTCCTCCAATGAACATAACACAGACTGTGTTCTGTGTTCCAATGGGTGTCGTAGAAGGCGACTAATAGATCAGCAAAGGGGTATTGATCATCTCATACTCCGTCCACTAATCCGCATTGGGCAAGCGTAGTGGACTACTGCCTAAACCTCCTTCCTATAATCCCAACAAGCAAAACAGTCTAAATAACTTTAAATCGACTACGGAAATAATTTACCTACTCCATGGTGTTAAAAATTTGTTGTGGTTGCTAAGCAACGAGAAAATATTTATCTAATCACTTTCTTGTTGCTTAGAAACCACAACAAGAGTTTGGAGAGCACTTTCTTCAAAGGCTAACCTAAGAATGGTATGCTCACACTAGTTTCAGGATTATAATATTAGGTGTTATTGAAAATAAATTAAGACACCTACTTTTACCATTCCAGGGTTCCCCATGCGGGATGCATATCGTGTTGCAGAGAAGGTAGCCAGGAGAAATGCCTGAGATTTGTGACCCATGAGTAAACTAGTACCTACCATCATCTATCATAAGTTAAATCTTGCTCGTCATGCAAATATTATTTTTGTCTACATCTGGATTTATTACACTTCAAGAAAACAGTAAAATTCGAAAGTCGTAATATTTTAAGAAATTAAGTTTTGATTAACGTACAAAAAAATTAAAGTTGTTCAAAGCAAAATTGAAGCGAGATTATTAAGGGATAGAATGTGGATGTTTCAAAGTAAACAAAGACTGTACCCACACATGTAAATAGATGACGCAGTAAGATGAAATGCTATTAAATTTCAGAAAAATAAACTTTCACTTCAAAACATAGCGAAATATGCAGTAAATTTTCGTGTTTGGTCTCTCTTTTTAAATTATTACTTTCGCAATATGAAGAGAATTTAAGACAAGAAGAACGGGCCATTGCGCAAGAATCTCCCTGGTGTGGTATTAGTATTTTGCCTGTGTCAAGTGAATTTAAAACTATACGGTATTATATGAATAAAAAGTGGAGATTTTCTTTTAAAATTTGAATGTGACATTCGCTATGCGATCTATCCCATATAATGTACGGCATATTAATCTAACAAACTTATTAATACAACTTATCGATTGTCTTCCAGAACATGAAAAAATATGAACCTTTTTATTTTTTAAGTAGCACTAAATATATTTAAACTGCAACTAAAAGAGATTATTTGTAATAAAAATGAGTTTAGCTATGTGCCACCACTGTGTTAAAAAGTTAGATAATCCATGCCTTGAAGTTATATTAGCAGCTTGTTTTATTGTATATCTAATAGATTATATATATTAAATGTATTTCAATTACTTACTTGATAGATATCTAAGGCACCTTTAACTTATACTTGATTTAACAAGTACCGTAACTATTGAATCAAGTAATGAACCTTATGCCTTAGTCTATCAAATAGATATTAATTTAAATTCTACCATAACTTTTCTAAGTAATCAAATGAAATATATAGCATTTTCCACAAAAAGCCTCAGCAAAAATTTAAATGAATGGGAAGGAAAAAGCGACACCAAAAAGTTTTTAACGCATAGAAGTTTGTAGTTCAAAATAGAAATCTATTGTTTCATAAATCTCTTTTGCTATTTTTCTGCCGTGTGTGAATTGCACCCACACACGCACACGTTTTGTTTATAAAAAGTTCTAGCAAATAACTCTATACGATAAGCAGAAGTAAAATCCAAATATAAAAATAAGTATTGTTAGCGCAACACTAGCCACCCTCGCCTTACCATCCTACAAGGTGCTTCTTCACGCCTTTTTTTGAAGGACCCAAGATTGTAAGTAGGAACGTGCTCACAGAGCTCATTATTTGATTGTGCGATGAAAATGAAAAAGCTCTTTATGTAAATGGACTACTTTTAAATCGTCAAAAACCTACCACCATTTCGGGACGAAATAATAATTATTATGCTGAGATGGAGAAGAAATGGCGAAAGAATATAAAAAGAAGTTCTCTAATTTCTTTGTTCACATTTTCAGAGGCATTTGAATTGATTCAGCAACTAGAACTACAAACTTTTGAGTTGAGTTTCTATGATAACCATTTACCTTGATACGGTGCGAATTTGTAGTGGGCTGAATAATGTCGAGTTTCCATCAGGCAGAATAATTAAACGCAAACAAACTGCCGTGTCCACGGACTGTTGGGATGGTTAAGTTTATTTTCGATATCTGACTGACCTAACATCGATTTTCATAATTCGGATTTATTTCATTTCTACGGTTGTAAGTAAATTGTTGTAATATTTTAGCTGTTAATCTATATTACAGGAATCACATTAAATCAATATGAAATTGTATTTGGAGAGCTGCAGCAGCTGTTTTATCTCAAACAGAGAGTGTGGTTTTAATGAAACTGCAACCACTATTAGTTCTGTGAGGAGCAGCCAAATTATTAGAAAATAAAATTTTATTCTAAGGAAGTATCAGGCTGTAGACGTTCTGTCACTTAAGGTTTATATTATTGTAAGAGCAGTAAAAGCTGTTAGACGCTTAATTAAATGAATACTTGGCATCTGTGCCACTGTATTAGGGGCCAACGTCGCATTGTCGCCACTTGTAGTCGACCACACAGCTTATTAGATTTTACTGTGCCGAAAATAACGTTAACTCGTCTAGACGCCTTTCTGTGACTTAATGGAATTGGTATTTCGTTTTAATTGCTAAATTGAGAAGTAATAGAGATTTATTACGATCGTGTTATTTTATTTTTGTGAATGGTATATCGCCGAATCCTTTGCTCGAAAATAAATTTACAGATTTTGTAAACGAATTTTAGTAGCAACTAAAATGATTTCAATTTGAATTTAATGCGATACTTACTAAAATTATTTGTATTTTTATTACAATATGTACTTTTCGTAAAAGTCATTTAAGCCCACGGACTACTAAATAATAGTCTTTGTTTAAACCTATAGAAAGATAAGCTTAGGCAATGGTTACACTGTTATATTTTACCTACTTACGAGGATGTTAGCATAGTGTATACTTCATCACTGTGTCGATACACCAATATGCATTACACCTACTCCATTGAAGGATATTTTTAACAGTCCATTAAGGGTCTATTATGTTTTTCATACGAGCAGATAATGCGCGTCTTTCTCTAATAAAATAAGTAAACTTTACTAAACTTGTAAAGTAAACTTTACTAAGCGATCACTTAAACTGTAAGCGATTCATACGTACAAAAAACACATTATTTATTATTCCACGATTCTCAGCTGCAGAAAATACAAGCACATATATAAAACCATTCCCCCTGCACAAGGTGCATAGGATGGATGGCTCGCAGAAGACTGATTGAAAATATGACAAATGGAATAGTGTTACTGCATTCGCTTCCCATATAACAGAGCACAGTTTTCTATTAAATGTTACTAGAAAAATATCTGCATTTGTATTCTAGTAGAACGTTTGGAATAAAGTAACACGCAAATGTATTAAATATTCAACTGAAACTTTATTTTCTTGCACTTACTTTGATAAAGAAATGTTTATCAAAGGTTGTTGTATTTTGTAGGTTCTTTTTGTAGGCCTGCAACTTGTCACTATTTTTTGGAATTATAAGGCCCAAACTGCCTAATTTGGCTCTATGTGTAGCCAAACGGTACCTTTTTTGTTTTGCTGGGAGGTCAAATGAAATCGCGCATCGTTCCTACGGGATGGTGTCAACCGCAGCGGATGTGGGACTCCCAGACTAGAAGTCGAATAACACTACAATTTCCTAGTTTACTGCTTCAGCACAGGGTAGGAACAGGATCCGAACGTTATAGTTACACTAATGTTTTAAGCGATGATGAAACGAAGATATTTTCAAGTACCTATGTTTGCAAAAAATCCACGGCAGTATTTTTTATCTCTGGGTGTGTCACTGTTGAAGAGTGCTAGCACTGTGGCATTTTTTTAACTCCAGTTAGTCACTGATGACTTTCCCTGAGCCTCAGAGATTTTTGAGAAGGCAAAATCTTTGGAGGGTGCTCAAAATTGTAAGAAAAACTCTCTAGGGGTTTACTAAATGATCTTGCATCTCCCTCAAGGGAGTCTCTCAACCGTCAAGCGTCTTTAGGGCGTTCGAACCTGTCGTTATCAATTAATTTCCGACAATCAACCATACGATTTCGTTTTATAGCCGTGACCGGAAAAGTCTCGTTTTAGTCAAAGTTAAAATTAATTTATTCATTTAGGTACAATTTGTACACTTATGGAAGTCAATTTTGATGCCATCGGTTCGAGAGTCTACCAGTAAGCCTTGTTCTGAGAAGAACCTACCTTTTAAGGAGTCATTCATTCATCAAAGCTTTAACTGCTCCTATAGCCGCTAAGCACTCATTTAGACGACCCCGCGAACATTCAAAACCTAACCGAGTTTAAAAGCTGCACTATGAATTTAAAACTGAAAACTACATTGGATATGAGGAGAAAGGCGAGCGTTGTGCAAACATCCCGCTGTTTCCACGGGCTATATTTGAAAAAAGTGCCTCTGAAAGGATGCTGCATGGAACTGTAAAAATAAAATACTCGTTATAAGAACGGTGGGCTTTAACAACTTTCATTCAAAGCGGGGAAATAATATAATCATTTTTGCAATATTTACCCTTACGTACCTACGTTGCAGATGTAAAGGGTCGACCTGATAAGAAAACCGCCGTAGGCTTTCACGGCCGAGCCAGACAAAGGACTTAGTTTGTTTTCGAAATTACACAAAAGGGAACCCTAAGTAAGCACACACAAACATGTTACATTACAAATTACATTGAACAATTCCGATTTATCTTTGAGGCTTAATCCATTAGCTTAATTCCACTTCGGAGTGGAATAACCCGAAAAATATTCTACGCCACTGCGCGCTACATAGCTAAGCGTATTTGTAGATGATGTATGTTTCCTCGGACTTGCTTTTCTATACACGTGCGTAGTTACTATAAAACCTTACTTTTTACTGTTACTGTTTTGTTTGACTTTCATTTTCTCTGATGATGATGAGAATAGGATGGATTCTATAGTGGAAGTGACTTAACCCGGAAACAAACCAAAATCGCATGTAAAAGTGATTGTTATTGCTTCGACCATGGAAAGTGAATTATACTATTTTGTTAATTATATAATTCCCTTTGCCCAAATTAGGTTAGAACTTACTAGTAGGTCGTTTTGCCGTAAAAGACATTATCACCTTATAGACTTTTTAACATGTCGACGTTTTGCCAACGCAGTCATTTCTCTAGATAGACCTTCTGATTCGGAGGGATTATAAAATTTTGTTTGGACTAGCAAAATAGACTAATTTAAATTAGTGCTTAATTAAATCAAATACTTATTCGAAATGTAAACCTAAGTAAATTGAAGTGTTTTCGCAACTGATAAAGCATTCCCTTGTCAAGTTTATAAAAAAAACACACTACGAGGAGAAGGACAGTAAAAATGTTATTATTTGAACCTTTTTACAGCATGAGTAATTTCACCAATCAAGCGAATTATGTCGAAAACGAGATTCATTCCTTGAACAAAAATATTTTTACGACCGCAAAACAATTCAGTCCAAAGAAAAAGTCTTTCAAGTTTAATACCTACACAATAAATTTAATACACAATCAAATTCGCCTCAAGCGAAAATCGTTTTGAAACATTTAAACTCATTTATTCTTGAATAAACTTTCCTCTTCTACGTGGACCGAAACCCAAAGTCTTGCCGTATTTGCAGCTTAAACGAAAAATACTTTTATCCTTACAATTTTTCTTTTATTTGACGCCCATAACGTGACATTTTCGAATCAAATTGGCCCTAATTTAAGAAAATGTCTCTTGGAAAAGTATATATTTATATTCATCATTACACAGAAAACACTAAAGATAAAGTTTTATACATACTCGTATACTTTTTATAAACTATGTTGAAATAAAATAAAAAAGTAGAAAGTAGTACTTCAGGCCGTTATTTTCTTTCTGCTAATAAGGACTTCATTAAATCCACAGAAAATTCTCGCGGAAAATCCAGTAACAAATATCTAAAAGAGAAAGCTGTTTATTTACACATTTGTGTACCGTTTTTATAAAACTGTATATCTCAGACTCTGAGTAGTCATAATTTGCTATATTTTTAATATTTCCATTGAAATAAAAACTAGGAATGTGTAAACAGGCAAGAAATAAAACCACTATTTCATTTAAGCTATCTCAATACCAAGGAAGTTCAGACTGAGAGGAGTTAGTTAACTTTGCTGAATTAGTAAGCGGAAATCAAAATTTAAAGGAATAAGAAAAAAAATCGGGAGTGGTCTCCCCTTGACTTTCTCGTATATCGGAAACGACTCGAAAGTTGATAGAAACCTTATATATTTATGTCATACATGCATGTAATATCTATGTTCTGTGCATGTAATATTTTCGGTAACCCATCCGAGTACCGTCCGCGCACTTGGTTGCTTAACTTTCGTGATCGTCGACTCAAAAGTTGATAGAAATATTATAATTGATGTCATACATAAGTTAAAGCATACTCGAGATAACGTACTAACGCACACACACACACAGGAATAATTCCAAAAACGGTATTTTTGGACTCAGGGAATTCCAAAACGTGTAAATCCGTCAAAACCTCGAGGTCCAATTTTTTGACGATTACAAGACTTCCTCTATACTACATATACGATAAAGTAATTATATTACTGTATATATGCATAGTGTCACTTCTTCATTCTAAGGAGTTTCTGGGTTAAGGTATCAAAGGTGAAATCATCACTTTGGAAATTCTTGGGGGTCAATTGGCTCTATGTTTTCTAGTTAGGTAATTTAAGGCATAGGTAACGTACGTTAGGAAACCAACTTCTAAGGTATAACGCACGCTTTGTATAACACGATACCCCATTTTGACCCACTTTTTACAAAACGTTAAAATAATTACATTTGCGTGAAGTACATGTTTACTTGGATAAGGGATTTTAAATCTTTATTTACTAATAATTTCAAATAATTAATCTGCAGCTTAGTAATTTACAAAGCGATTTTTTTATTATTGACTATAAATTTTAGGAGCAGTAGATTGAAACCTATGATACTTTTAATCCCGGTAATATATACCTGTGGGATAAATTCACTGCTTAATGGGAAAACGACATCCATGCGGCCGAAACCACGGATAAAACCATGTATGTATTGTACGCGTAAAATATATTTCTTCGTTTACTAAGAATCGGTCTGAACACTCACAAATTCTATATGGGTATTTCGTGAGTATACCATTTTTAAAATAAACATAATTTAAAATGCTGTTAATTGTTCGTCAAACTTTCTTATTAGTTTTCTTAACTTGTTATTGAATTGACAGACTATCTATTGAAATATATTGTGAAGTTTGTGACATATATTGCCGCAAACGCGTAGTTTGTTTGACACATGCCGAATAAGTTAGACAAACTATCAAATTACACAATGACTTGATATATTGTGTCGCTATAAGGTGACACCCATTAGATATTTATCAAGTTGAATGGAAGGATGTTATTAAATACCAAACACAGTTCCATATCTGTAATGTATTATTTTTTTTTTGTTTTCTTCTATACTTGTATACAATTAACCAATAAATAATATTTAATTTCCTTTATTTTATTTTATTGTTCCTAATTTTATTTAGCGCTGTCGGCGTAACATGTTTTCATCTTCCACTACTCAACAATAACACGTTTTTTTGCTATAATCACCATTTATAAAATTTATTTTTCTTCGGGCTTCCCTCCCTTCATACTCATCCAGTCATTCTCATCACTTTCTTTGTCCCACGTTCAATATCTTTACTCACATGTTGAATCCATACGAATATCTGTTACCTCTCAATCCTGCCACGACCGCTATTTTTAACCCTTAGCAAACATCTGGATTTTTTTTTTATGTGACGAGATGGCATTACACTGGCTACCTTTCCCTTCAATCCGAAACACAGCGAACTGCATCACGGCAGAAATGAGAAAGGCGGTGGTACCTACCCAGACGACCCTACATATGGGTCTACCACCTAGGAAATTCTATTAATTGCCAGTACCACACATAAAAAGTATAATAAATGCAATTTTCGATACATATGTAATGAAAACAAAATTCCGTTTTCCTGTAACGTTCGAAATATGATTTAAAGTTCATTTTATTTACATATAAATAAAAGTTACAAACCCACTTTTTTACCATCCGCAATTTTCAAAAATTTTAAAGATAAAAATAAAAATTTCTTTCTTGTACTTATGTGACTTTGCCAAGTGCTCTTAAATCGAAAGAAAAAGTTTCTGTCGCCCAACATCAGCACAAATGTATTTTTTTTAAATAAGGTACTATTTAAAAACATAATTAATTACATGATTCACGTTTTCTTTGTTTTATATATTTGTTTTATAAGTAAGAAACTCAAACGAAAATTCAAATAAAATGACTACAAAAAATAATCTCCCTTATTAAAGGGGACACCATAGAAATGTTTAATTAACTTACAATTAATGTTCAGCATTCAAGTATAAGGACAATGTGTATATTTTATCATTTTAAATTGGGAAGGCACTTTAATGAGGAATATTTTTTTTTAAAGTTTTTTTTTGTCTGGATGCTTCTTAACCTTCGTCTCAAATGGAATGCGAGCGACACCTGAATCCGTTAACCAATCAGGGACTGGCGGTTTTATTACCAACTATTGACAGACAACAATGCTGCTTACCCTGCTTACACTGTTTTTACGAGGAGGTCTTTATGTGATTTGGTGTCAAGTAATAACAAGTTAACAAGACAATAATAATTACACTATTGCTATGACAAACTGTTAGCAGTTTGTTAGGCAGCAGACTTTGATAAGATGTTGGTAGCTAGCCAATGGACCTAAAATAAGTTCTACCGCTAAACACTAATATCATAGTTAGACTTGAGGTCATAGCACACTTATCAGTTTGGAAAGGGCACAAATAGATACTGAAAAATTATTTCTTAAAAAACTGCCTTCAAAACTAACAACGGAGAAATAAAAAATCTGCTTATACAAATCTGAATGTTTTTTGAGGTCGGTCCCAAATACACATGACAACGTTTATTCCAATATTGATGTTGACGTCCAAAGGCCTTAAAACTAGCTTTAAATTACTGGCGATCGAATAACTACTGTTTAGGTTTCCTAAGTGTACCGCTCGATATCGAAGACAGGCAGCCCAATTCTGTAGTTACTGCTTAAATCATCAGCAGCTCATATAACGTCCCCACCGTAGGGCTTGAACCTACCCCACATTAGAACGATTAGACCTCAGTCAACCACGCTGGCCAAGTGCGGATTGGTCGAGTTCACACACAGTCTAAGAATTTATTCATAGGTGTGTGCAGGTTTCCTCACAATATTTTCCTATATATGACTTCAAAATTTGAAAACTCATTGGTACGTGGCGGGGTTCGAACCGGTACCTCTTGGGTGGAGACAACGCTCTTACGCACTACGCCATCGACGCTGCTTTTTACTGCTCACAGCGGCCGACTAATTTATCAGCCATACTTGTAAGTAAATAAGAAACCGAAAGATAGCCAGATTAAACCAGCTTCTTCTAGGCAAGCGTGTACCATCTTGGCCACAGAACAAATAAAAGAGGTAAGAAGTCGTATCAAGCGATGTTAATACCAGAGCCAGTGTCGCCACACACGACATAATATTTTTTCAATATAACAGTATATTTGTAGTTACTGGTGAAAAGAAATGTCTCCATTAGTAAGATTATGAGTCTTACTTTGCTTCCTGTCAGTTAAAATAGCACAAGACGGTGTTTTGGATGTTTTTTTTAAATATTTTTTCTCTTCGACAAAGTTCGAATATGAGTCTCATAACCGCGCGCGCCCCGCCTACTTACGACCTTTTTGTCCTCAACCACCTAGCCTGTACATCAAAACCGTTCTTAGCAAAAATGGTACCTCTTTTTTACTTAGTTAAGTTTAAGTTTTAATTTTAATGTGGGTGAACATTTTTCTATGTTCTCGTCTAAATAACGAAAAAAGGCCTTACCGACCGTCTTCGTTGCTCGGTAAGTAAGCACGCTGGTCCCGGCTACCATAATATAATTAATGACAGCCATAAAGCCACTTTGGAGGCCTCAATGGCGTCTTGAAAAAATCTGACACCAGGTTACAGGAAAAAAGAAAAATAAAGTGCTTCTGGTCTTGATTTAGTTAGTTAATACAATCTTTTAACAAAAAGTATGTTTCTGGTTAACCAAATATGATAGAAAAAAGTTTAATTTATTTGTAATTAAAAGCAAAAAGGAATATTCAAACAAAATATATGTGTGAGTTTGAAAGCATTTTTATACGTAGTTTGAGTCATTTGCTCACAATTAATTCTTATAAACCTTCATTCAAAAACTTTACTTCATTAATTACGAATTATAAATTTATAAATACAGCACTTGTAAGAAGAAAATTCTTTTAAGAAAATTTAACATTAGAATTCAAACACAAAAACGGCACCTAATATTTATTTAAAATATTGTGACACTAAAATAGAAATATAAAGGAAATAACCCTTGAGTTAAAAGTTTCAAGTAATTATAACGCGTTTTATTTCAACAACAGCATCATTGATTTACTAATTTTAGTCCCAGAAATAAAAAATTAATTACCAAAAACTACTGTGCTTCTGGCGAAAGTTACATTTTACATATCAACGTGTAACATAATCTCATAAACGTAATCAAAAGTACTTAACAATCTTTTGAAAGCCCCTATGAAGGAAAAATCGAACATAATATTAATTTTCCGCCCACGTAACCGTCTTTGAATTCCACGTAATATAATATAATAAATTGGTAGAGAGAATTCGTATAACACAAAAACATTCACCATGGTCACTGAGGGACATTCTTGTTAATTTTTACATCTTTTTATAGCTTTAAATGAAAATTGATTTAATTTATGCTAATTAAATTGTAACTTCTAAATCAATTTAGATCAGAACGTTCAGGGACTTCGGTATTAACAATGAGCCTGTTTTCATAAGAAAAACAATACTTTCCGTACTGAAATTATTGAAAGACCACAGAACCACATTTACACCACACTGACACCACCAGAACCACATTTACAACACACACTCATACCTACTAACCCTCTTAAGTTTTGTTATTAAAGTAAATCCTTAATTATATTTAATACTTACCACAATAATTTAGTTATTGTATTCAAAAATCTGTGTATTTTGTAAAATAAATAAAAAAAGTCTAAAAAAAGATAATGATATAGAATAGGATAATGATAATGAATAGATGTTTTTATTTCACACAAATTTTGATTACTCAATGTAAAAAAGGAGCCAGTCAAACTCTAACTTTTACATAAAGCATCTCAGATAAGCGCATGTGCACTCGACAAAGTTGCGAAGCGAACCTGAGCGGACAGTCGCGCCGCGGAGACGCGCCGAGCCTAACGTAGCGCTACGACGCTACGCGCTACAAAGCCGTAACTTTGCTACGAACTTCGTAACGGCCACGATTGAAAATGTCACAAAAACAGTGAACTTTCAAATCTCTTGACTCTGCGATGTGACTTGAATGATGTTTGGAAAACTTTTGTTCTATATACACTTCGGACTTGTCTTCCACGTTGTGATTTGTTTTAAGGACACCGTCGGTAAGTTTCTTGTTAAGTCTGTTGCGGACGTTAAAGCGTTAAGCATTCAAACGGAAAGTTTCAATTATTTCGCTTTATAAGAATCTTTTGAAGACAAAGATCTGCGTAGTAATAAATTCTTTAAATAAATAAACTTTATTGTAACAAATGTTTGTATTGAAAAGGATAACATATTGCTTCGACCCCAAATAAAATGGGAAACTAGGAAACTATGATGATGGTGATTTGAAAAAAAAAACAGTGATTTGAATGTGATATCACAGATAATATAATACTATACTAGGTGATATTCTAATTGTTAATTTATTTTTTAGATGGTGTAAACTTGTGTTGTTTTTAATTTCAACTCATTATTAGTAATCATGGGAATTTATATACGACATCTAATACAACATTTTTTCATTGGCCTACTTTTGTTTGCCGTTTTAGTAAGTGGTCAGTAATTACTTACAATGACTATTAATTATAAGCCATTATATTAATTATTTTATAGTTTACTATAAAATATTTTATATAATGGCTTATTATTAAATCTATTCTATTTTAACGCACGGAAGGTTATAGTTTCGTGTCGTTATATTATTGACCACTCCAAATTATTGTAGATTAAATCTTTCCTTTACTTATTTATTTTTATAAATTTTGATGTAGACAAGGATATACTTACTAATTATTGTGGTGACATTTGTATAGCGATAAGACTAATCACAGCTTGCACTGTATTATCTCTTTAACAATTTGTCATCGTTATTTTATTATATATTTTTATTATGTACCACAAATATATATAGGTTAGAAGATGTTGGTTTTCCTACACTTTTACCATTATGTACTTTGTATACAAAATCAAACATAAAAGAAGTGCGGGAACGTAGGTACTATTTTAAAATAAAACAAAAATCAAAATCGCCTCAAACTATTAGTCTTGTAAATTTACAAAGGAACCGTTTCATAGTAGCACTTAGAAGTAGGTGTTAAACAATAATATTTGTCATAAATATAACAAATAAAATTTCTGAAATATTGTTTTTTTGTGTTTGGCAATTTTAGTTGTGATTGAAATTGATAACAAATTAAATAGAAAACGTAAAACATGGAAAAAATCCTGTCATGGATAAGTATTAAATAACCTGTCCCAGCACTTATGCATGGCAGGAATTTTTTCCATGTTTTTCGTTTTCTATTTAATTTGGTTTCAAATAAAATTTAAATAGCTACATTACTTCTTTAAATATTCCATCAATGTTATCAAAACTAGCTGTCGCCATAACAAACAGTGTTAATTAATTATAACTTAAACTGTTAAGAGCATTATTATGTTCTGCAACTTGAGAAAATATAGCCAGACCCTCAGTAGTTGAGGAATCCGCATGAAACTCATTTCCATCTTCTATCTTACCATTAATTATCATCAGGTGACATAAATTAAAGTTAAAAAGTTCCAAAAGGTTAGGCCAAGGCCAGTTTTACTGTCAAAGATTTAACAAAATCATGTTTGTAATGTTATACTTACTTCTATATATAACATCAAAATAGGTTAGAAATATTATTCAAGTTATAAAATAATTCTCAAGATGTGAAAAGAAGGGATGTAAGCTTGTTTACTATCCTCCATAATCTAGATGAATGGCTCAACTAGCTATCTTCATACAAAGCATTTTATCTACTTTTATTTTGCACGACATTAAAAATAAATAAACTTAACTAAGGTATATTATAACAACAATGTTCTGTTTATTACACCTTAAATACATTTAAGTTTGATAAAGTAGGTACATATCTTGGTCTAAATCAGACCTCTTCCAATAAAACATTGAATAGCAATGTTAACTGTTTTGTAGGTTACTACTTATTATTCTTATTATAAATTACAAGTACATAACATATTTTAAACTCTTTATTTCACAATACAGATAATATTTACAACAAATTTTCTTATCTCGTACCTAGAGCTATGAGTACAGCTAATTACGGCTTTCCCTATATTATACCACTAGCTTTGCCTGCGAGTTTGTTCGCGTTTTATGATGTTATATAACCTATACCCTTCCTCGATAAATGGAAAATCCAACACAAAAGAATTTTTCAATTTGGATCAGTAGTTTCTGAGATTAGCGCGTTCAAACTAATAAACAAACTTTTCAGCTTTATATTATTAGTACCTATAGATTTGCAAAAGACGTGAAACAAACGTAATACATATCTACAATATAAATAAATAAATAAAATAATAATATACAGAACATAATTAAGAATAACACAAAAACTTGCAGATCGGTTGATAAAATGAGGAAATAAAACTTCAAACTTAATCTCATTTTTTTATCAAAATAGTTATATGGTGTATTCATTCAATATTTGAATAGAAAAAACAGAAAGGGATAAAATTAAATAATCATCCTAGTAAGCAAATATCCATTGAAAATCTTATTCAACGTCTTTTAAATTAAAACGGATTCAAAATGACGAAAATCACGATCCTGGCGACTGTTTCTCCAACTGAGCTACGCGGAACTAATAAAACACTTTTAATTTGCTCTTGTATCGTTTCTCAATACGTCGCAAGCTGACCCATGTGTACAATGTTGAAGAAATTCGTCACCAGCTAAGATAGCCACGTCAAAATACTTGAAATCGCCGAGCACAGTATAAGGTCTGTGACGAGACTAGATGAAGCGGAATAAAAATATAAGGATCATAGCCAGAAGTGATCTCTACCTACCCCTACGTGAGGAAGCTGTGACGTTATATATACATGAAATGTATGTAAGAAACCATCAGTTATTCAAGTAATTCACTGCAATGCAGCACCAACAAAAACCGTTAATGACTGCCTAATTAAGATTAAAACTATTTCTTGTCTTAACAATAGGCCTACGGGATCCAGTTATTGACTAAATACATAACCCCTTGGAGCGAATTAAGCGCAGATGGCGTTTGGCTTCGTTTCATCCCGGAAAATGTAAAGCTCTCGCGAGAATCGTCATTAACGTGAGTTATTATTACCAGTGAAACAGAGCCTCGTCATTAGTTAAGATTTCTTTATTTGCTTTACTTAACGTATTATTATAGAAGATAACGTATTATTGTAATGAAATATATAAATAAAAATATGCACCATGACCCCATTTGAATTTCCGTGATCTTCTTCTGCCTGTGCCTCTTCAAGCCTGAAGGTTGGCTGTCAGTTTATTGTACTCCTCTCTGTCTGTAGCAGGCCGGAACAGCACCCATAGTGTAACCCCCTTATTCATAAAAACAAGTGAATTTATTAGAGATTAAAAATCGTTTGTCTCTGTCACTCTGGCACGAGATGAATGAGACAAAACATTTTTTAATAAGATAATACCTAAAAAAAGGTTTATGAACAAGGCGGTAATCACGGAGTTAATACCAGTTCACTCCCTAATATTTCACAGTCACAATTTTCGTCGTCTCCCAGCGTGCCTCTACATCATTATCATCCGATGCAGCCTATTCTGTCGTGTCTGAGCACGTGGCCGAGATATTCGACTTTGCGTTTTTTGTTGGTTCACAATACATAATGTTTCGGGTCATACGTTCACATCAAGAGATTAAATCGCCGTAATATTCGCAATCCTAACTAATATTTTAAATGCGAAAGTGAGTTTGTTTGTTTGTTCCTCACTCACTGAACCGACTCTGTTGAAATTTGGTATGGAGATAGTTTGAGGCCATGGAAAAGACATAAGATACTTTTTGGGGTGATAATCAACATTAACTGTTACTTAAAAAAGAATATCTTCTTATCATGTGGTTAACCTAGTTCAACACTACTATTTTTCTACAGTAACCAGGACTACCAGCTTAACGTGCCTTCCGAAGAACGACGGAAAATCGAGCTTACTAATTTTTAGTTGTTCCATGTTCCATGTAGCAACCGCGCACTTAGTAGCTTAACTTCTTATATCGTTACAAAGAACGCCACTGAGGTACCATCCACCTCCTCACTGTTTCGTCTCTAAATCTATCCACCCATATTATTTTCAGCATGCTACGCTAATACACTCCGCGAATTATTGATATTAGACTTGGTGATCATTCTATTTGGAGACCTTCGGCCGCATGAATTCCTAACGAATTATTCCGTTTTCCTGCTTCTAATACCTACCATCAATTTGGTTTTACTCCACAAACATTGCTTCCGTTCACCCGAATTTTATTTATTCTTATTCTAAGATACGGTCAGAGGAAAAATCAAATCAAATAATTGGTAGGAGCAGTTTAAAATTTTATTTATTTACTAGCTTTTGCTCGAGATTTTGTCCCCGTGAAATAGTTACTTTGATGTAAGATGTCACATCTCTATTAGTATCGGTTGTGGTAACATCACTATAACTGTCATGTTGTTGTTGCTCGGCCATAGTTTAAGTGTGTGGTTATGATTATAAGAGTTAGTGCAAATAGAATTAAATAACTATTGTGAAACCTAAATAAAACCAGTTTATAATAATCTGGGACATTTTATTAAAACTCCATTACGCAGAAGTTACATGGCGCTGCGGATTTAAAAAACAAGAATGGATTTGTTGCGGCCACCACCACCGTTGCAATTAACAGGCAACGTGAAAACCAATTTTCATGATTGGAGCCAAAAATACTATTTATATTATACGGCCAGTGGCGCAGACAAAAAACTTACGGGGGAACAAAAAAAGGCATTGCTCTTACATTGCATAGGTGACGATGGTCTACAAATATATAACACATTTGAAGACAAAGATAACCTCACCTACGAAGCCACTTTCAAGAAGCTGCAAACGCATTGTAGCCCTCCGGAAAACGAGACGTACAATAGGCACATATTTTTCAGCAAAAAGCAAAAGGAAGGGGAGACTATAGACGAATTTGTCACCAGCCTAAGGGTTCTAAGCAAGGATTGTAACTTTGAGAACTTAAAAAATAGCCTAATCCGAGACCAAATCATCATGGGATTAAGAGACATAGGGCTGAAAGAAAAATTATTAAGAGTGACTGACCTTACACTTGACAAATGCATCTCAACTTGCAAAGCCGCTGAAGTAGCACAGAATCAAATAAAAGAATTAAACATAGATGTTGGTGCAGTAAAGAAATATACATATAATACACATAAAGAACAAAATAAATATGATGCTACAAAAAATATAAATAAATATAGACAAAATAAGTTCAGAGAAAGGGCATTTACAAATAAAAATCATCAACATGTATGCGGCAAGTGTGGAAAACAACATCCGTATGGGAAGTGTCCAGCTTTTAATAAAAAGTGTATAAAGTGTGGTAAATATAATCATTTCAGTGCAGTGTGTCGTAATAAGTGTGCAGTGATAAGCAGCATGGAAATAGAAGATGATTTTCAAATAGACTCAATACAACAAGTAGGTATTATTAACAGGGACTGGTTTATAGATGCTAAAATTAATAATTCAATAATTAAATTTAAAGTAGACACAGGTTCTCATGTCGATATATTAAATAAATATACTGTTCAAAAGTTAAAGTTAAAAATAAATAAATGTAATAATATATCTTTAAGAAACTTTGATGGGTCTGATATACACATAATAGGGTTCTGCCAAGTAGACATATCATATAATAATTTGTCTATTAATTCGAAATTTTATGTAGTAGATTTCAAAACTGATTGCATTATTAGCTACTGTACTGCGGTGAAATTAAGACTGTTGCAGGTAAACAAAATAGATAGCATAGATACTAACTTTATAAATAACTATCAAGAATTGTTTCAAGGGCTGGGAAAATTAGATTATGAATATAGCATAAAACTAAATGACAATTATATACCAGTAGTAGAAAAACCAAGAAAAATACCTTTTAAATTAGAAAGTCAAGTTAAATTAGAGTTGGATAAAATGGAAAAGTTAGGGGTTATACGTAAAGTAACTGAGCCTACAGAATGGGTGAATTCCATGGTAGTAACTAAGAAAAATGATAAAAATATTAGAATTTGTTTGGACCCACAGAACTTAAATAAATATATAATAAGGGAAAGATACCGAATGAAAACATTTGAAGAGTTAGTAGCTAAAATGCCTAATGCACAGTTATTCTCCGTATTAGATGCCTCTAAAGGTTTTTTTATGGTAAAATTATCTGAAGATAGTCAATTATACACAACTTTTAATGCTGGTAATTTTGGGCGTTATTGTTACAGGAGACTACCGTTTGGACTTAACTCAGCTCCAGAAGTTTTCAGCAAATGCTTTTCAGACATATTTAAAGGACTAGAAGGGGTAGAACAGTATGTCGATGAACTAATAGTGTGGGGGGAAAACATAGAACAACATAATGATAGACTTAAGAAAGTACTAGATAGGGCCAGAGAGGCAGGAGTAAAATTTAATAAAGATAAATGTAAATTTGCAGTAAATGAGGTTAGATATGTAGGTCATATACTCACTAACAAAGGTATTAAGCCAGATCCTGAGAAGATAAGAGCTATAGTTCAATTGAATCAGCCAAAAACTAAAAAAGAATTACAAACTATTTTGGGAATTGTCACATATGTATCTAAATTTATACCGAATTTGTCTGATATTACTTACTCGTTGAGGGAACTACTTAAAAAAGATATGTTATTTGTATGGGGTAGTAAACAAGAACAAGATTTTTCAAAACTTAAAAAATTTTTAACATCACAACCAGTTCTTAAATATTTTGATATAAATAAACCAATTACATTGTCAGTTGATAGTAGCAGTACAGGGTTAGGTGCAGTTTTATTACAAAATCAGTTACCAGTAGCTTATGCATCAAAAGCATTGACAGAGTCTCAGAAATCATGGGCTCAAATAGAGAAAGAACTTCTAGCGATAGTGTATGCTTGTGAGAAATTCCATCAATATATTTATGGTAAGACAGTACTGATAGAAACCGATCATAAACCTTTAGAACAAATATTCAAAAAGTCAATGAATGAAACGCCTTTGAGACTTCAAAAACTTAGGATGAGATTACAAGGATATGACTTAAATATTACTTATAGACCCGGCAAAGAATTATTAGTAGCAGATGCATTATCACGTTCTTATGTAAAGGATAACATTTGTAATAAAGACATTGATCAAAAAATAGAATTGCATGTTTGTATGATAATAGAAAACTTAAATATTAGTGATAAAATGTTAGAAATATTTAAAAAAGAAATTGAACAAGATGAGGAACTTAAATTATTAACTAAATACATACAAAATTCATGGCCAATTTATAAAAATTTACCTAATAATTTAAAATATTATTATAATATAAAAGACAATCTATCTATTGTTAACAAACTGATATTCAAAGATTCAGCATTACTTGTACCGAAGTCACTTCGCAAAGATATGTTAAATAAAGTTCATTATAACCATATGGGTAGTGAAAAGTGTAAAAATAGGATTAGAGGACTTCTATTTTGGCCATTCATGAATAAAGAAATTGATGATATGATCAATAATTGTGATATTTGCTTAAGATTTCAGAAAAGTCATTCTTATGAACCTTTACAATTAAGAGAGGTACCTAGTTATCCATGGGAGGTAGTAGGTACTGACATGTTTTTCCTAAATAATAAAATTTATCTATTGATTGTAGATTATCTCACAAAGTATATTGACTTTATTGAAATGAGAGATCAGTCGGCAGAAAGTCATATTAAAGCATTAAAGTCAATCTTTTCAAGATGGGGTATACCTAAGTTAGTCTATTCAGATGATGGATCACAATACAATAGTTTGTTATTCAAAAACTTTTGTTGTGAATGGGGTTTTAAACATAAAGCATCAACACCTTATTATCCAAGGTCTAATGGAATGGTTGAACGTCATATTCAAACATTAAAGAAATTATTAAAAAAATGTATTTTGGATAAGAAGGACATTGACTTAGCTATTTTAGAGTATAGAAACCTACCAATTGATTCTAAATTAAAATCACCTAATGAGTTAATGATAGGAAGACAAGTTAATTCTGTATTACCTACAAAGAAATATAATATGAATAAATATAAGGATATAAAAGGTTATGTGAAAGAAAAACAAAATAATTATAAGTATTATCATGATAAGAAAAACAAAGGGAAGGAAATAAAGTATTATAAGGGAGAAAATGTGTTTATTAGAGATAAGAATAGTAATAAGTTGATTCCTGGAAAAATTATAGATATTGGAGAAAATAGATCTTATAAAGTTGTTTTAGAAAATGGCCAAACTGTAATTAGAAATAGATATCATATATATAGAGGATCTACCAATAGATCTTTTATGGTGTATAAATCGTATGATGATGATGTTGAGGATGTGTCTAAGGATAATGTAGAAGCTCCTACGACAGCACATTGCAAAATGTCACGAAGTGGACGGGTCATAAGAGCTCCTGCATATCTAAAGAGTTATGTCTAAAATATTTGTTATTATATAAACTTTAATGAGTACTTTACATTGTAGACTTAACATTAACTTACCATTTCTAATTTGTAACATGTAAAGAAAGAGGGATGTAAGATGTCACATCTCTATTAGTATCGGTTGTGGTAACATCACTATAACTGTCATGTTGTTGTTGCTCGGCCATAGTTTAAGTGTGTGGTTATGATTATAAGAGTTAGTGCAAATAGAATTAAATAACTATTGTGAAACCTAAATAAAACCAGTTTATAATAATCTGGGACATTTTATTAAAATTCCATTACGCAGAAGTTACATTTGAGCAGCATTTTATTTTGGTACTTATTTTTATACTAATCATACACATAACTTGAAATACGAAACACGCCTTCCATCAATTCTGTTAAAAAGGTTTATATAAAATTTGAAGTAGATTGGACCGAGGAATCACGTTGTCCCATACAAACTTTGCCCTCCTTTTTCACCCCCTTAAGGATAAATTTCGAAAAAACCCTCATTATCATAATGGCTACGTCATACAAAGAACATACCCTCCATGTTTCATCATCTCCCTCTTTTATTTGTGGTCGGTGTAATATGTTTTCTTCTTCCACTCTCCTCGAACAGCCGTCATTTCAATATTGCCATATCATCATTCACACAGTCTATCCATCTTTTCCTCGGTCTTCCTCTCCCTCTATGCCCATCCATTTACATTCCCGTTACGTTCTTTGTTACATGCTCATCATCTCTTCTCATTATATGCTCATACCAAGCCAATCTGTTACTTCTCAGTTTTTCTCCCACTGGTGCTACTTTCAAACTTCTTCTAATGTACTTATTCCTTAATACTTTGTCCATTCTTGTTAGACCACACACCGTGTGACAGATGCTACACTCGAAATTACTCAACAGTTGGGGTATATTTTGTAAAATAATGTTTTTATAGTCTAACTATAATAGTTGTATATTAGAAAGAGCTATGATAATAATGTTATTCGTGGAGTACCAGCTGTGAAGCACATCGACGGTAATAAACAGCTTAAGCTAAAAGCATTTTCGACTCTAAATTTTAGGATATCCCTGAAATTGTATTTGCAAGTAGCAAATAACTATAAACATCGGCAATGCAACTTTGGCTGCTTTTATAACGAGTATTTTCACTGACTGAGAGTTTTGAGTTTTTACTGACGTAATTACACAGAAACATTAATACAAAGGCCGCGCAATAGGCAATTGTCATTTCCGCCGAGGCATATCGACATATAGTGCTTTTCTCAAAGTATGCATGGAAATAAAACATACTTTTTATATTATACATTTAATATAATTTACCTTTGTTGCTTAATATATATATCATTCAGATGATATATATTTAAAGCCCCAGGGCCATAATTAAAAATTGCTTTATGTTTTCGCTAAATCTACGATTTTTGCTTTTGAATCCGGTCGATTGTCGTGTATTATTATTATTATAGTTAAATTTCCATAGTATTTCAAGTTAATACCGTTTATAACATGAACTGCATTTCAGCATAAAATAAATTGCCCATAATGTACCTAGATAAGCTTTTTAAACAATCTCGTCAATTACGCCAAAAATACTGTTTCAGAGAAAATGTTCTCTTTTTCTGGTTTTTCTAACTCGTATAGTCTTGATATAATTTCATGTATTTTTCTTTTCACTTCGCTGGAAGCAGGATTTCGATGGTCACTTTGGCTTCTGGGGCCTATGGCATAAAAATTTAGTACTTATATTATAAGCGATTAACTCTTAACTTTTACTCATATTATGAGAGTTGGGTTGCATATAATTAATAGTTCATAATAATAGTTACAAGAGTTATAACTAATTTTAAGAGTCTATTAATTTACGGTGCATAAAGAAATTTTAACACTCGTAAAATTCAAACTCATAATAGGAGTGGAATCCAATATCATTGCGTTGTTGATATGCATGGTATTGAAAAAATTGGTTGTCTGTAAAGTCGGTTTACTGACGATAGTTGAACGTGACAACGTCTTAAGAAAATACTGATGGAATGGTAGCATTTTTCAAAAGAAAAATTTAATTTCATTTGTTTAATAGATTTCGCATTATAGTAATGAATAAACTTGTAATAAAATCTCTTTGGCTATACTATTTGTATCTGGCTGGTTTTGGTATTATTGAAAGTGTAAATTTTAAAGAACATAATTCCAAATTCAAATTAGAGAATTAGATTCAGAGCAAGGAGCTTAATAAGCTCCTTGATTCAGAGCGAGGTAACGCCGCATGACGTCATGTTTTTTCGTGCGTGCAGCCGGCTCTATCGAATTATAAGATGTTGTCACGTCAAAAGTATGTAGAGTAGTAAAAAAAGTAGACTATGGACGCCACTGCGCTACTTGTAATTGTTGTTGAGGACTTAGGGCATAATTTCTAAGCGTTGGATGTTGATATAGGTACGCCTTGTATCCTTTCCAGGATAAAAAAAGAATTGATTAAAATTCATTCTGAATCGCCGATTACATTCTCATGTGAATTGCAAATAGTTCTATCAATTAGAACTATTTGCAATTCACATAAGAATGAAATTCTTGCTTTAAAAACCCACTGTCGACGTCTTGGCATCATTCTTTTATCACCTGAATCACTCGAGCACATTGCGTTTAACTTGTGATCGCAACTAAGCATACAGAAATATACTTATAATATATTTTAACCTCCTTCAATGGTTGATAGAATTACACCACTAATAGGAGTAAATAATAGTAGCTGAGTCATTTTTTGCAACAGAAATTTTGTTTCACATATATTATTAGCTTGTATTTCCCGGCAGTAGACTACTAACTTGTATTATTAGTTATATTTTTTATGCAACGAGACGCTTCTAAATTTTACAAATAATATAAGTATCCAACTTATTATATGAGTGTCTTTATTTTTATGCAACAAAAACTGAAATTATTTTATGCAACAGAATTTTTTAAACTTCTAAAATATTTTTAGAAGTCTTATAAAAATAAGCTTATAATAATAGTAGTTTTATGCCATAGGGCCCTGATCTTAAATCTGGTGGAATACACTCAATCTCCATTTCATTCCCTGACTTGACCTGACTCTTATTACCTATGTATGTAAATAATAATTCAATACGAATTTAGAGCTTCGCCGCCAATTTTCTATTTATCACCAATACAAACGCATGTATGGCTATACAGCCACGTGAACGCAATTTGTACTAAGCAACGAGACTTTAGTATGCCAAGATTGATAAAAGATATCCAATCAAAGAGTATTTAATAACTCAAGCCAAAGTGACCATCGAAATCCTGCTTCCAGCGAAGTGAAAAGAAAAATACATGAAATTATATCAAAACTATACGAGTTAGAAAAACCAGAAAAAGAGAACATTTTCTCTGAAACAGTATTTTTGGCGTAATTGACGAGATTGTTTAAAAAGCTTATCTAGGTACATTATGGGCAATTTATTTTATGCTGAAATGCAGTTCATGTTATAAACGGAATTAACTTGAAATACTATGGAAATTTAACTATAATAATAATAATACACGACAATCGACCGGATTCAAAAGCAAAAATCGTAGATTTAGCGAAAACATAAAGCAATTTTTAATTATGGCCCTGGGGCCTATGGCATAAAACTACTATTATTATAAGACTATTTTTATAAGACTTCTAAAAATATTTTAGAAGTTTCAAAAATTCTGTTGCATAAAATAATTTCAGTTTTTGTTGCATAAAAATAAAGACACTCATAAAATAAGTTGGATACTTATATTATTTGTAAAATTTAGAAGCGTCTCGTTGCATAAAAAATATAACTAATAATACAAGTTAGTAGTCTACTGCCGGGAAATACAAGCTAATAATATATGTAAAACAAAATTTCTGTTGCAAGAAATTACGCAGCTACTATTATTTACTCCTATTAGTGGTGTAATTCTATCAACCATTGAACGTGGTTAAAATAAATTACAAGCATTTTTCTGTGTGCCTTATTGTGATCTCAAGTCAAACGCAATGTCCTCGAGTGATTCTGACGATGAAAGAATAATACCAAGACGACGACAGCGGATTTTTAAAGCAAGAATCAATTATAACTATTTGCAAATAACTTATGAGTATAATGAGCGATTCAGAATAAATTTTAATCAATTCACGTTTATCCTGGAAAGGATACAAGGTGTATTACAACATCCAACGCTTAGAAATTATGCTTTAAGTCCTCAACAACAATTACAAGTAGCCCTGCACTGGTTGGGAAGTGGCGTCCAATATCACTGCGTTGCTGATATGCATGGTATTGAAAAGGCTACTGTGTGTAGAGTTATAAAGAAGGTAATAAATGCTGTTCATGACTATGTTTTGCAAGATGTTGTGAAATGGCCAAATGATGTTGGTCGTGTAATAAATGAGTTTAGCAATATAGCCAACATGCCACTTGTCTGTGGAGCCGTTGATGGCTCTTTAATAAAAATAGATGCTCCAGGTAACTTCGAAAGTGCCTATGTTGATCGGCATGGACAACATTCTATAAACGTAATGGTCGTAGCTGGTGCTGACTTACGTTTTTATTATGTGTGTGCTAACTGGCCTGGAAGTACCAGTGACGCAAGAGTTTTACGGAACAGTGGACTATGTCATCGTATGGAAAACGGATGGAGGCCTTTCCCAGACGCTGTGCTTCTAGGAGACTCTATATATCCATTAAAATCATGGTTAATTCCACCGATTATTAGAGATCTTCAAAATGCTGCACAAAGGAGATTCTTAAGAGCTCATAAGAGCACTCGGCGCGTAGTGGAATGTGCATTAGGAGTCCTAAAGGAAAAGTTTCCCTGTTTGAACCACTTGAGACTGAATCCTGCTTATGCTTGTCGTGTAGTGTCATGTTGTGTTGCCCTTTGTAATCTATCGAAAAATGATTCTAACACATTACTCAATGATGATGATGATGAAATAAATAATACAGAAAATGAAAGCGGAGACCTGGAAAATAACGAAAATATTGATGCTCAAGAAAAATTACAATATTACTATAACCACTTTCATTAAAATTAAACATCATTATAGTTGTTCAATTTATTAAGTTAAATTATACAAAAGATAAAGCCGTAATTTTATTATTGTTCTTCATCTACGACGTGAATATTACCCTCCTCATCCATTACAAGGGTCTTCAAATTAGTAACTTGTATGTCCTTAGTAAACTCACAATGCTCTACACCTATTGAGTTTTCTTTTTCCCATACATCTAATTGTAACTTCCGTACTTCTAATTCTAATTTTCTTTTCTTTAAGTCTTCATATGCTTTCGCATAATCAAGATTCAAATTTCTTTTGGCTTTGCCTTTTAATAGTGGGAGGTTATCCTTCTGTATAATTATGCTTAGTTGCGATCTCAAGTTAAACGCAATATGCTCGAGTGATTCAGGTGATAAAAGAATGATGCCAAGACGACAACCGTGGGTTTTTAAAGCAAGAATCAATTAGAACTGTTTGCAATTCACTTTTAAGAATGTAATCGGCGATTCAGAATAAATTTTAATCAATTCTTTTTTTATCCTGGAATGGAAGGATACAAGGCGTAAAATGAAAATGAAAATGAAAAAGCTCTTTATTTAAATGGACTTTGCTAAGTACTTTTAAATCGTCAAAACCCTACCACCATTTCGGGACGAATAATTATTATTATGCTGAGATGGAGAAGAAATGGCGAAAGAAACTCCACAGCTTACAATTTCGTAATGATTTCAAAACATCAATACAAGTCAATAAATAATTATCAATTTATTTTAAGTTACATTTTAACATGCGTAAAGTTTGGGTAGTTATTACTCCCACGCATTTGGATTATTTATCTTGTGAAAAGCTTTTCGATATAATTTAATTAATCACATTATTGAACTAAGCAATTTAAATTTTGATACCCACCACCATTTTATGTTATTGTTAGTTAGGTAGTTACAGATATTCCTTTCAATACAAGTGGTAAGCATACATTTAAGATCCTCCGGTTAACAATGTTATAAGAATACAATGTCCACACATTGTACAAAAAAAGAACAATTATTACATATTATTATTGCATGTGTCATACAATTGTCCATCTAAAGATAACAACTAATTATAAGACCTACGTTTACGTCAATCAAGAAAACATGAGATGACCAGGCCCCGCTGGCGGCACCTGTTCACAGGCATGACGCAAGAATCAGCCATCGCTTCGCTCAACCATATTTTAGGGAACGTAACGACCCGACGCAAGACGACACCGCCACAAGACCTATATCAACACCCAACGCTTATATAGAAATTATGCCCTAAGTCCTCAACAACAATTACAAGTATCGCAGTGGCGTCCATGGTCTACTACTTTCTTTATTACTCTACATACTTTTTCAATACCATGCATATAAGCAACGCAATGATATTGGATTCCACTGCTATTATGAGTTTTAAATTTAGTAGTAATTTTATGAGTATTAAAATTTCTTTATGCACCGTAAATTAATAGACTCTTAAAATTAGTTATAACTCTTGTAACTATTATTATGAACTATTAATTATATGCAACACAACTCTATTAATACGAGTAAAAGTTAAGAGTTAATCGCTTATAATATAAGTACTTAATTTTTATGCCATAGGCCCCAGCACGCCCTTTCATACAACATAGCTGGAGCGTCGTAATGTTCCAAATTTAAAAAACGCTCCAGCAATGGTTTTGATTTTCTTTGTCCATGAATTCCCTAGACAAAAGATGAATTAGATAAACCGCGTGTTCTTTTTTAAAAAATAATGATAATATTTCCATGCATGTGCTGATCAATCCCAACTAATATTATAAATGCGAAAGTGAGTTTGTTTATTTGTGACGCTTAGACCACCGATTTTGATGTTTGGTATGAATATACTTTCAGGCCCTGGAACAGACATAGGATACTTTAATATTGACATAACGCGACCGCTGGTATATCTGAAAAACATTATGTCCTTGATTAAAAAAATGCAATGCTCTTTTGACAGAGACTTCTGACTAAAATAAAATATTTCAGCACGCTAAATAATATTCTGTGAGAAAAACTCTTGACATAAAACCTAATTCAAGAAAAGAATTGAAAAAACAAATTGCTAATCCCAAGCGAGAGAAAATATTGCGGAAACTTAATTTGATGAAAAATGCTTTTAAAAACCGTTATAATATAGAATAGAATAGAATAGAAATATGTTTAACATGAAAAGTAAAAATTATGATGATTCAGCAAACAGCAACATTATCGAACTGCGATAAGATTGAAGCGCACCTTTCCTTGCATGCTATCTATTGTTACACGAGCTTTGAACGTGCAATGTATTCTTTGAAAGATTCTGTAGGTACTCGTGTAGTATTTCTCATAGCATATTGAGAAGGTTGATAAAGCTTAGGGTTGTGAAAGTTCGCTGTCGTAGTGTGGGGATATTAAGAAGGTAGTGGGGGAGGGGCGGGGGGGGGGGGGGGGGGGGGCTTTACATCTGAGGTTCACATATCATATCTGATCCTATTCGTACTGAAGGGTTGATCAGCATCATCATTATAACAGCCTTTATAATTCCACCCACTGCTGGCACACAAGGCCTCTCCTTGTCATTGAAGGAGGTTTAGGCAGTAGTCCACCACGCTTGGCCAATGCGGATTGGTAGACGGATTCCTATAATGTAATACCCCTTTGCTGATCCATTAGCCGCCTTCTACGACACCCATTGGAGGATTTGGGGTGATGCTATTCTACTCTGCTGGCATCACATGGTAAGCATGAGGGAAGGATGATGCGTAAGTGCATTAGACATCTCTGTTGAAAAAAATGTGAATTTCATGTATCAAAACACATAAACATACAAATGAATTTTTTTTTTCCAAATATCGGTACTGTCGATCTACATATTTATCGACCTAACTTTACTTAACTAGGTTTATAGGTATAAGTTAAGTAAAGTTAGGTAGATAAAATCTGTTTTAAAAATCTGTGTAAACTTCGCTAGAATGAAATTACCCTCAAAAAATTTAAAGTTAAAAGAAACTATAGCGATTGATTCGCCAAATCTTTGATTTTGTCGTGAAATAGCTAGATGGAATACGTATATAGCTAGTCAAGTCAAAGTCAAAATTTCTTTATTCATTTAGGTACAATTTGTACGCTTATGAAAGTCAATTTTGATGCCAATTAGTAGATAGATAGGTAACTTTGTCTGTACAAAGTTGCTACCGATATCGTAATAAGTGGAATATATCGAAATTTAACGTCAAATTTTGTTAATCGATAGTTCCGTACTCGCAGTACCGCGTAGATAATATCTTAATTTATTACTTTGGCTATTAGATTCTACAGATCCAAATAGTCACACGGTATCGACATTCTCACGGTCAAAATTAAGCTTTAACAATATCTTAGGTGAATAAAATGTTTTTAGACTACACATATCTAAGCTAGGACGTATTAAAGGTAAGCCCGCAAACACCTGGCCTTGTTATTGTAGCAAGAACTAGTTCATAAGCCGCTTAGAGTCTCGAACATCCGTTGCACCGTCTCACACAGATCATACCAAAAGACACGATATAACAGGGTAACGTATACATAATAAGCTTAGCAACACAATAATACCATGCGCCGCTTTGTTATATCTGTCTAAGAAAATAGAATGCCTTACGCGAGGTCTTTTGTGAGAAATACATGTTGTTGTGAGGCTTTCAGCGCCAAATGGTTAACCGAATTTCGGTTCGCCGAAAACTCCAAAGTCGGATCTATCAGTTTGTATAATCGAATGGCAAATTACTTATGTAGGTATTTTTATGGCCCACGTCTAAACCACTCAACCGATTTTGAGAAAATTTGCTATGGGGAATAGTTTAAGACCCAGAGACATAGGACATTTTGGCGTGATACACGACATCAACGCGAGCGAAGCCACGGGTGACCACAAGTACAAAATATATTTGTCAAAATCCTGTGTAATGATGTATTGAGACGGGAATCGTGGATTTATAAAATTTATTTTTATTGGTAAGCCTTTTAAATAACTTTAATAAACATCAAAAGCTCTATCAAATATACGTCTTATAAAAAAAGAAGTTTTTTCTATTACCTCGTTTCGGCGGATGGTTAGCTTAAACAGGGTACACCAGAAGGTTAGCTATCTAGGGTTAAATCAATTCTCCTCATTACAAACGCATAGAATAGGCAGACTCCGCACCGCGCTGGCCGGGATCATTCCAAGAAAATTACTTTCAGGCTGTGTTACACGTTGCATATTGCATTAAACGCCTCTTAACACTTGCGTTTATCCAGCGAAGGCGTTCGATGAACGCTAGCGCAGCGTATGCAACGCGACGTAGGCATCGCGGTGTTTCGCCATTTTCTTTTCAGTAAATTGAACGCTGCGGCGCGACGAATTTGCAGTAACATACCTAGTATGACGTCGTACGCTGGACTAACGCTAGTGTGAAGGAGCTCTTACATCTCTTCTAAAGGTGGGAACGCCTCTTTTTACTATGGAACGGCGTTGGCAACGAAACGTAGTAGATAGGATCAATACGGTTCCGTTAACTTTTCAGGCTGATAAGTGTGCTACAACCTTAAATCTCGCTATATGTAAACGCTCTTGAGACGAAAGGTAAACAGAATTAGCGCTTTCACTTTATTGCTACCAAATCAGACCAATTTTCAGAAATCAACTGTGATATTTAATGAATGATTGTTCATTTTTTGTGTTCTGTACCGTCAAAAGTAAACACTAGTTTTGTACAGGTTTTTGGTTTAGTGAAGTAGTTTTTTTTCTAGAAGAAATACACAATTCGTACGTGCACGTTCATGCGTGGTAATTATGAAACTATATTAACGTTTCCAAGTACCCTTGAATTTTCAGGTCTCATTTTGGTTGTGTCGTTAATTTTAAACAAGGGAAATTTTAACTTAACAAGAGAACGTTTTCACCGCATTCAAGACTCTCTATACCTAAGGGAACCACTTTATTCACGAGTGAGCTAACTATAACACACGTTAAGTCTTTGTTTGCTTTAAAGGATGTTTTGATAATTGTGAATAATTAGAACGAACAATCAAGCCGCGAGAGAAGTCAAAATTATTTCTGTCGATTTTTATGTCTATCTCAAAGTTAGGTACAATTAGTGATTATTCTTCAGTCCCAGCACTTATTCAACTTAGGGTTTTATTGCAATATATTGCAAATAGTTTCTCCACAATTGACAGTGCAAAACAAGTGATCTTTAGAAGATATTGTGTGAAATGCGATATTAAAAAAATGTGCAAAGTTTGTACCTGTGCTACACTTTACATAATTAGTTACATGGTATTCTTTCTACCAGAGAGGTTTAACTGATACACATCAAAAAGTATAGTAGCGAAAAAATAAAAACTTCACTTCCGTTTGAAACTTGCCTAAGTAAAAACGCATCCATTAGCGTGAAGAAAAGCAATCTGAAGTTTTTAAATATCTTTGAAAACAAGATCCAATATTCATTCCTTTAGTCATATAATATTAACAATACTTTATTACAAAAACACACTTTTCGCTTTGTAACTGAATAATACATTTAACCGATGTCATGCTCCATAAATCACATGTTATGTGACAATTGATTTTTTGTATTATATCTAGTTCATGGACAATAAAACCGTTTGTAGGACAATATTTTACAACAGCTATCAGTTGCGAGAAGATAACGTATTCTACTAATTAAATGAATAAAAATTTGTAAGATATACTACTATAAAAATGGGGTAGATTTTTACCCCACGATGTTAGTAACGTTATAATAAAAAGTCACTATGTTAGTTAGAGCTTATAATATCACTGGATTATGTAGATTAAAAGAATCAAAATAAAGCTCTCCCCTCAGACGAATTCGACTGGGGTTCTCCCTATTTAAAATTCAAGAGATCTAGCCCATACAGTCATGTCTTCAGTATTTTTTTTTTATTAATTTTTAAATTTAAATTGCTAATCTTACATAGTAATTGTCTCGCGGAAAGCCAGTCACATATTTTTGTTGTTGTTACTTTTTTACGCAAACTCTAGCGGGCAGTGAAAGTTTTTTTAACTGTTTTATATTATTTACAATAGTAATATAATACATATTACATATTGCAAATATAATTAGTGTATTGTATTTGTATGGAGACGAAAAACATTAATAAATTCCGCCGTTGTGGTGAAGTGGTCAGTAACGATGCCTCATCGTACGGTCTGGATTCGAGTCCTGATAGTGGCAAATGTTAGTGTGAACTGTGAAGAACACGAATATTTGTTCACGAGTCATGGTTGTTTACATATTTATTTAAGCTAATTTATTAAATTTGTCCGTTATCTAGTATCCATAACACAAGTTCGTGGAAATATATTATTATTAATAAATTCGTCGTGATTTCATAGTCCAGCGTAGTTTAATAGGAAGAGCACCCTCCCGGAGAGAAAGATCGTGGGTTCGAGACCCGTCTCAGCACTTACCATGGCCAGGTTTTTATCTTGTTAGTTTTCTATTTCATTAAGTATTTTCAATCATTTAATTAACTAAACCATCTGTGAACCAACACGCCACAAGAATCAAGAAGCAGCCTCTAGAAACTGTACCTATAGATACTTGTCTGCGATTTATGTTGGATAGAAAAAACCCAAAATCATTGTAGTAATCAAATAAAGCATTTATAGTAGGTGGCTTGCTAACCTGGACCTAGCGCGGGTGACGCGATTAGTACATTTTGTATGAGGTGCCGGCCTCCAGGTGGCCTGATTCGCAATAAAAATCGGGCGTACCTGCAATCTTAACCGGTTACACGAGTAAGAAAAACCTTTTTATTCGTTAGCTCAATGAAAATAACACGGTACTTGAAGAAAAACTTCTCTTAATTTTATGATAGTAAATATTGCTAAAAAGAAACATTTCTTAAGAAAATTAAAAAGAACGTGAAAGAAATGTGCAAGAAAATTACAAAATGTCAAACATATATCAAACATAGGAGAGAGAGTCTATACATATTACCAATTATTACATAAATATGTACATACCAAAAATTATAATAATCCAATTACCAAAAAGGACAGCGCTTTAGTAAAGTGACGTTTTCATATGAGTACCAATCGATAAGTTCATTACTAAGGGGATCTGGATAAAAATCTAATCAGGGGAAGAATTAACAATATAACTGAAGTTTTGCTCTCATCATCATCATGACAGACTTTAAAATTCGACGCACTGCTGGGACACAAGGCGTATTAAGGGCTCTTCTTGCCATCAAAGGAGGTTTAGGCAGTAGTCTACCACGCTTACCCGTTGCGGATTGCCGAACGGAGTATAATGTGACCATTACCCCTTTGCTGATCCATAAGTCACCTTCTACGACACGCATTGGAGGATATGGGGTGATGCTATTCTACTCTGCCAGCATGACAAGGCAGACATTAAATGCTCTAAAAAGAAGAAAATGAAATAACACACACACACAAAAACACACACACATACGCACATTATAGTACACAGGTCACATTATGAGCAATTCATTAATTTTAATTGAACTATTTATTTTAGTAAGTGCCTACAATAAAGGTTTTTGTTTAATAATGTTTATTTTTCAAAATTCTGTTTAAATTCTAGATACACAATGATCGCTATATAACCCTATGGATTGGTATTTATCGATTTTTAGCCAATTCTATTACCGGTAATTTAAGAAAAATGTCAGAAAAAAAATTTTTCTTTTTGAAAATAAAGGAATATTTCCGCTAAACAACATAACAGCAATATTAAGGATAAATTCCTTGTGTTTTCTTTGAATTTAATTTAACAGGATAGTAAGGCGAGTACCGTCTTTATACAAAATAACACAAATGGAGAAAATGTTTTCCTTTCGATAATTCTTATTCGATATTAAGAATGTTTTTAACATGCTAAATCATAACTGTTCATCTTTCTATTTTCAAAATATTTTTGTTTTTGTAAAAATAACTTTAAATGTATGTCGAATTTTGAAAAAAGGAAAACTTTCAGACAAAGCCTTTTTCTTTTTATTTAAAACATTCTTATAAATCATAAAGATCGAATAAGAAATAGGGTAGGAAAACGTTTTCTCCGTGTGTATAGAGACGTGGACGTCTCTATGATGTTCGATAGCCAAGGGGGCCTAGACAAGTGGCAAACGATACAACGTTTCTATCGAACGAAATGATAATAGCCCCCCATCCACTAGTATCAGTTCGTGTGTATGGTAACAAAAGGATTGTTTCACCTCTCAACTGGCGAGGAATGATAAAGTCGCAGGAAAACACGTAGAGAGACATTTAGTTAGTGGCCTCAACTGTTTTATTTATCCTTACGATGTTTCTCTACAGTTCATCTTTAAGGACAAGTCATACGAAATAAGCGCTAGTAGATGGGAGACTGATTTTTTATTAGGGACGCCATACAGCTTTCACACTAAAACGTCAGTTTCATACATTATTAGTATTTTCGTTCGACGTTCAACGCAATCGATTGGTCACTTGGCTAGGCCCTCAAGAGCGCTTGCTTGCGTTGCGTTACGTTGCGCCAAACCACGTAGGAGTAAAATAATAGCACCGATGTATTGGGTACACGCTGGTGTGATGCTGAAGTTCCTTTCCAATACAAAATACCTTATTTATATTTTTTGTTGACGGGGAGGTCAAATGCATTTACGCATCGTCCCTGCGGGGTGGTGCCAACCGCAGGGGATATGTGGGACTCGAGGTAAAGGCGTTCCCTCCATACCCACTAAACATCCTCCCCGGCCTGACCTCCAGTGCACTATTGCTGGACGGCTCGGGATCTGCGCACGTGAGCGCAACTACACCGAGACCGTCCCAACGCTGCCCGTCTAGGCACTCCTTGTGCACCAATTGGTGGCCAGCAGCACACAGGGGCTACCGACTAACGCCAGCCCCTGTGGGCCACTGGCCGACGCCGGCCTTATAGGCCGCCTCCTCACCGACGGCTGCTCAACCTGGCGCGTCCTCCTGACGAGGACACCGGGAGCAGCCATCGGACTGCACCCGAGGTCTTCAGGCGCGGTCGTGGCCCTGAAAAGTTGTCCGGAACTAGCCGTTGTGGGAAAACAAAAACAACTCGACGATGGCATGTGACTTCGAATGCCAAGCTATTTGACATCAAAAGCCACCCGCCGAGAAAGTTTCCCCACCACGTTACCAGGGCCCGCCACGAGGAGGCTTCCGGACGTGGACCCCTCCAAAACAAAATACCTAGATACTACTTGAATTGGGTCGGATAAGAGCCAATGGCTTTGTGACTGTTGTTTGACATGTACTATACTGTCCAACTGTCATGACAGTCACAACTCCATTTAGGTTTACCCGCCGTAATCAAATATTTACAATAGATAATACCTCGCGCCGTTATATAATATATTTCTTTTTGTATATTATTTTAATCAAGGTGGGGCACGCGGACTGCCTGAACTGAGGTAGTACCTCCACCGTAAAGAAGGCCACAGTCAAATAACACTTCATTTTTACGGTGTTGTGTTTCTGTTGGTAAGTAAGGTCGCCAGAGCTTCACGAGGAAGGGAAGGGGATTAGGGTTGCCAGCGCGCGAGTGTTACGTCAGTTTTGCAAGCGTCTATAGGCTACGGTGGCTGCATACCACCAGGCAGGTCATATGCTTCTCTTCCAACCACTTAATATAAAAATAAAACATAGTACATTACTAAGTATACAGTTCTGGGCCCCGATCGCCGTTAATCATTTTAAGATGAGGCGCAAATGGAACACAGACGAAACGCACATTTTCGATGTTTTCGTATCGCGGTGTTGATTTGACAGGTGCTGTGGACGCATGTCGAACGCAGACTTAGAACGCAGATGAAACACAAACGCTGTCAAAGTTACGTTTATGTTACATTTCAAAGGACGCTACTTTTTCTCAAACGTTGCGCGAATGTACACTAGGGTTATATCTCTAATATTTATAATACCCTTGTGTTCTAGCTGCGTTTCATCTTAGCTTACGCGTAAACTTTAGCGCGATATGAAATTTCACATTGACTGGAACTCAAATGGAATGCAAATGCAGCTGGAACAAAAACGAAACGAAGATAATTATTTGTGTTTTATATTACCGCGATCGGGACTCTGGTTTGTTCTATTGAACATGAACATAGCTACAGCAATCTCTAACCAAACATGTTAATGTGCACAAAGAATACATCGTGCAGATATTTATTAATATTTCGCAAACAATACAATGAAATTAGGCCACAATGTAAGCGCTATGTTGCCATAAAATTTTTATGGTTTCCCGTGCGTTAACAATAAATATACTTGAATTATTTCTATCTCGCACAAAGAAACCTTTGAATTCATGTTTTGAATAAACACAATTTGTTTTACCTGGTTTCGTTTTATTTTGTTTCACATAAATTAATTAAATTGCCTAGTCCTTTGAACAACTGTTATGTAATGTATATGAGACATTTTTTAAAAATATTTAATCAATGTTCAAATACGATGTCAAAAGTTATCGAAGTCTGTCCTATGTAATGACATTACGGTCATTTGCGTTGTTTAACATCACTGATTCTAAGTAGCGTGTGGTAATAATCAGTATTCTTCTTCTTTTTTTATAAAAAAGGTAAAGCAAATGACTCCATTCCGCCTGATGATAAGCAGGAGTCCAAATTCGAAGACAGCAAGTGCGAGAGATAAACCGCCGCATGAGTCACCCTCACCCTCACATTTGTTCACGGGCCATGGCTAATTATTTTAGTTTAGTTATTAAGTTTAATTTTGTCCATTATCTAGCATACATAATACAAGTTCTTAGCGACACTTAATTTGGGGTAAACTATTTATTGTTGTGAGCGTGAAAATATATTATTTTATTTATTACTAGCTGACCCGGAAAAATCCTTACAACGGCATGAAATATACTTTCAGACCTATTCTTAAACTCATACCTGCCAAATATACAAAAAAAAATATCATACAAATCGGTCTAGCCTTCAGAGGAGTTCGAACACAAACACCGTGACTCGATTTTTTATATATTAGAAGAAATGGACCAATCAATTTTGTATAAGGCTTTGTAACACGAATCGTATATCAAAAATTTCGATATAGACATGATGACCCAAAACCAGGAAGGAGAAGAGGAAAATAATAATTAAATTTTGAACCCATTCCTGAAAAGGGGACTGACTTTTTCTTATTGTTATCGTATCGAGTGGGGTGTTATATACCTAAAATGAAATAACATTCCTTTCATAGATATTTTTTGTTACTTGATACCGGTTCTTCTGTAATAATTCTTTAAGCGTATAAAACGCTATCTTGTTCTAAAACTTTTACAAGAGTCCAGCATTCAAAACTTTAGAATTTCTTTTTAAGGATATTTTACTAGATAAAGCTTTTGGTTGCTTTTGAGGTTTCGTGAAATTATGAAAGTCACGATAATAGTGTAGATATCAAAGGACCTGACCATTTTTTTTAAACCTACTATTAAGTTACTAAAACAGTAGAGTTAAGCTTTAGATAGTGTTACAGTATTTTTTTATCTCACGAACGCGCGTAAGCCATGTATGTCTTTATAGCTAAACTAGCACATTGTTCCTGTGTGCAGCAGTAATTGCTATGCGTAGTACGCACAGTAATTATGCCATCGTTTCGATTACCATTTGAATAAGGTTTAACCACCTACCATTAAATAAAAGTTACTCCATTGATTGTGTGTCTGTTTTTTGCGGTTTTTAGCAAGATCTGAATCGAATCGGTTATCGTCTTATTAGGTAGCGCACTTACAATAAGTCGTAAAGGGAATTTTCGAACATTTATCAAGCGTTTACAATAAGAGCGTAAACTTTGAAAAAATGGCCACTCAAAACTAGACTTAAACCGCTAAAATTTCAAAATTCATACATTTTGAGAGAACTAAAAATCTTGAAAATATGTCTTACCAAAATAATAAAAATGGCATAACTCTGTAACAACTGGAGCCTTTTTCATATCATAATCATCAAATCAATATATACATGGTACCTAAATATAATCATGCTCACAATCCTAAAAGGGATCGAGCAGACCTTCAGGTAACGTTCGATTACACACACAAGTCACATCTGGCAACATGGGCCATACAGTATCCCTCCAAAACAGTGACAGGTTGCCAGGCTGTCGCCTACACAAAAGAGGTACCAAACCCAAAAAATTACAATCATTCAGTAAACAAACCAATTGAAGCCAACGACCAGGACAGATGTTACACTCAAAGTCATCTCAGCAGTCCGGCAATTTTATTCATTTTGTTGATAATTTCATAATTCAAATATTCATGTTAGAATAAGGAGCATCTTGATGAGAAAAATCAATAGTTTTCTAAGTGACACAGGCACAAGATGCTTTGCCCACTATGAGCTATATTGCCATCGCCATTGTCGCGGAATGTCAGGCAAGCTTACACTGTTAAAACTATATATACTGAAAAATATAAAAGGCCTATAACAAGATAAATGATTATTCAAATGACCCAAATGTGTGGGAGTTAAATCTGCACAAAATTTACGCTTTTAAAATTGTATTTTATTCATATTGATATATATATTTAAATTGTAAGCTGTAGAGTTTCTTTCGCCGTTTCTTCTCCATCTGAGCATGATAAAAATAATTTAACTAAATCAATTATTCCGTCCTGACACGGTGGTAGGATTTAACGATTTAAAATACTTAGCACTAGAAAAAAAAACTAGAAAAAATACACTGATAAAAATCGACCTATCCCAGGCTAGAATCGAACCCAGCATCTTCCTTAATCCGGGCGGCAGCCGCCGATTGCGGAAGATGCTGGGTTCGATTCCCTCCTGGAGCGGACCGATTTTTTTCAGTGAATTTTTTCTAGTTTTAGACATATTTACGCGTTTGTAAACGCAAAAAATATTCCATAAGTACTTAGCAAAGGCCATTTAAATAAAGAACTTTCATATTTCATTTTAAGCTGCCAGCTTTAAAACTATGCTAAAATATATTGCAGTATGGAAACATACTGCCACGACGCCAAATGAATTGGGAATAGTGTGCAAACAAGCAAAAAGTTTAAAAAAAAACGTACCCCAACTACGGACAAAATGAAATCAGTTAAAATCGGAGTTTATAAGTTAAAAACGACTCCTCCTAATATCAAAGTTGGTTGAAATAAAGCGTGTGTTTCCTGGACTATGATAACGAATCGATTGGCAGGTTATTCAACAAAATCAAATGATAGTTTAGGCGCTACCTAGGAAAATACATACATACAGACTGCTAAAATCTATACCCTTTCTTTTGGCGTCGCTTTAGTCGGGTAAAAAGAAGATTTATCGTGACCTTTCTTGGTAAATCGATTATACATACTATAACGAAGCCATTTTTAGCGAAAGCAACCTTAACCGAGTGAGATATTTTCAATCCTTCGTAAGCATCAGACCTGTCAAGAACATTAAAAGGAAATTGTTAACTTAATAGAAAAAAATATACTAGCTCCGGTTATATTAAAATTGGGATATTGTAAATTCTTTAATTTTTTTATAAAGTTATTGGTTGAAGTGTATTTTACACTCCCAAAAAAGTGTATATTTTGTACCATTTTTTGTTATATATTTTCCAAAATAAACTTTTATTCATTAATTAATTATTAACGTGTAGTTCAAAAATTATCGTTTATCCATCCGAGTACTGAACGTGCATTTGGCGCCATTGAAATCCTCAATTACTTGAAGTTATGACTCGTTCAAATTAAATTCTCCTAAAATAATGTGAAAACAAGAATAATTCAACTAGTTTGTTGTCTTGCAGACCTTGCCTTGGGATCACTGAACTATAAACTATAAAACTTGAAACTCCATAAAACAACAACTCACTTTTAAGTTAAATTTAAGCAACTTTGAACATTAAAACAGTTAAATTTTTAAGGTTGACACAATGATTGCTTCATAATAAAATTCTCGAGCAAGCAAATCTCAAAAATGGAATAGCACTTCTGGTACTTAGGGTACACATTAATATGTACAAACACCTCTCTTGGCAATTCCCATCACACGGCGGCGATTAAGATAAGCCGCTCTGCAGGTAAGTGGTAACAAAGCCGGCACAATTAAACACTAACGAGAGCAAAGTGCGAGCTTCATTTACAAAAGACAGAGTATCTGACTAATTTATAACGCTCGGAACAAAACACCCTTTGCGCTGTATATCGTTGTTTTAGCTGCGTTGCGTGTGAATGACGTTTTAGGTTGGTTACGTATTAATTGAGGAGGTCGATGGTGTTGCGGTCGAGTTTTTAGTAACGATAACGAAAGTAAGGCAACCAAGTGCACGGTCGGTACTCGGATAGGTGACCAAAAAAATTTTAAATCTATTTTCCTCTGTGCTTCGGAAGGCACGTGAAGCTGATTTATGGTGCTGTCGAAAGATAGCAGTCGTTCCTAAGGAGGGTTGGTGCCAGACAGACGGTCAGCCGTAAAAATGTAATGCCAAATCCTTGCAGTTAGAAATTGTCGATATGAAGGCATGTACCAACCTCTAATAAATTGGGAGGAAGGTAGGAAAATTACGATGACGTATTAAATCGCAATTCCTTTCTAAATCTGTGCTAACATTATAAAGCTGAAGAGTTTGTTTGTTTGAACACGCTAATCTCAGGAACTACTGATTCAAATTGAAAAAATATTTTTGTGTTAGATAGTCCATTTATCGAGAAAGGCTTTAGGCTATATAACATTGTAACACGCGAACAAAGTCTCAGGCACAGCTAGTTATTCTAATAAAGACGATATATCACTTTTATGTATAATGACGGATTTGTTATTATGTATGTATGACGTATCATGTTGTGATGCTCTCTGATGTGCTACTGTGTTGTAGCTTGCCATGACGCACCAGAAGAATATCGATTTCATACATTACTATGGTTAGAAATAGACTATTACAGTGTGTTGTATAAATATGACACGCTGTTATCGTGTATTTCTAACAAAAGTACTTTCGCATCATGACACACCTCAAGGTCAACTAGTGTGTTTCTGCCTTAACATTCATCATGACGATTGTCTACGAATTGTCCGACATTGAGGCAACAGTTTCCCCGTCTCCCTCGCCTCTCGCATCCTCGGCGCTCTGACGTAGAACAGGATCGCTTTTATTGCAACACAACAGAATGCATCACAGCATGTCACGACAGATTCATGTAAATCTCTCCATAATAATTAAATGAAACGGCTTATGGCTAGCCACTGCATTGCTTGCAAAAATAGGGTCGTTGTAGGTAATGGTTTTTGGTCACTATAGAACCGTCAGTACCAAGATCCAACTGTCACAAGCAATATAGTGGTGTGTTAACCATAAGCCACTCCTCAGTTTCTACCATCTACAATTGCACATATGTGGTATGATATAGATACGAGGATTCGAGTAAGTATGCGGATAATTGTTGCACAAGCTATTTGTAATCTCCATGAAGATAAATTATCTCAAGCGCACTTTATGTAACAAAAACTTTAAGCACATTACAATTCAGTCTATGTTTGTACGATGTGTGCTGATATGAAATTAGAAATTATACCCTTTTCCTTCGAAACGCAAATTATTATGCAAAAGTTTAGGGTCCGATTCATCCTAACAAGAAATATTAGCTATCGAAACTGGTTTTGTAAACAAATTAAATATTTACGAAACTTATTTATGTTTTATGTTCTCCACACATTTATTTCCAGACTAAAATTAATTTAAAAAAATTAAATAAAGATTTAACAGAAGTAACCTAGTAACAACTTCTATAGTAATATCTTATTTAGACTGTGATATTGAAATAGCAATTATTCGCATATAAATTAGTTAAGGAAAACTCGATTTATGTCAAAATTGTCTCATTTTGTGGATTTTGAAGGGATGTGAACAGACTTTGCAAAGAAATTATATATTTTATAAAGATAAGTTCTCGATTGAAACCACTATAGAGAAATATTTTATTTTAGCAGTTTTACGAAAATGCAGTTTGGAGCTATCTTTCAGATGAAAAACAAGCATTATAATGGCAAACAATGCTTCGTGAAAAGTCTTTTACCAATAGAAAATATACTATTATAAACCACTATAGAGCCTGAATAAGCAAAAAAATGAGATTACACATTAAAAAGGGATACCAAAAAAAATTTAAAATTGGTAAATTTTAATGAAGATTATTACAATGCTTTTAAAATTATTCTCATTTAATACATATAATGCTAGATATAATAACGTTTTATAACAATGAGATATCCAATCAGATATTTTTAATATTTATTTGAAAAATGGTATAAACTCGGTAATATAAAAATACGGATAAAGATATTAGGAATATACTATATAGAAATAGAATAGATGAAACCGCTGGTTCTCCTTGGTCGTCCATACAAAGTATTAAAACAAACCCGCCTAGCTTTATACTACCACCATCTCAAGGTCTTTTACCATGACTATATTGTTAAGAGCATTATTGCGTCTCTTGTAAAAAGGTCAAGAGGTAAGTTTAAGGATTTATAAAAATACTACCGACAAACTGTTATACAATTTGGCAGACTGTAGAATTGTAAACTCAGTGTATTATTTTGTGATAATAAATTTAAAAAAAAATGTAAAAATAATTTTATAAATTGATCTTTATCATTTTCTATTCCAAGACTAGACTAGCTTCATTAAACTATACATAAAACTCCCATTAAAGTAAATTCTCTTAATAATGCTGTTTCTCTTAAGCCTCTCTTAGTAAGCTCTAAGCCGTTCTAGGAAAGGTTTTTATTAAAGTTGTTAACTTCAACTACTCTGTGGAGTGTAGATTAGGTATTCTAGTACCTAATTCTGTTATTTTATACTAGCCTTCATCGAACCGGTGAATTACATTACAAGATCTTGAAGCAACGGTAAAATTAATATATTCCTTCCTGTAATATGTTTAACTACCTTTACAGTATTAAATAATAATAGTTTTACGGATTTGTCTCGCGTATTTGGGTTTTACATTTTGTTTTTATTACGCGACTCTTAGTAACTCATGTAGCGTTCGTGGCCGCGCGCTAGTTTTTTTTAGTTAATGCGTAAAAAAAAGTTTTATTTAGTATTATAATAGTACTTGCACAAATCTAAGAGTATGTTACTACTGTATACTATTTTTCATTCTATAGTATACTCACATAACCCGACCAAAAACTAGGCACTTTTGGCAGTAGTAAGTTATTTGAGAGTAGGTATAAAGTAGGGAACACAAAGCAATGCAAGTAAAATTATTCAGTAAATATTATAGGTGTTCTGAAGCAACCTATTCGCCCAATAATTATGAAAAACATATCTGATTTAGTAGCAATAAACTGAAATCAATTTCTGCTTACCCTTCTCATTAGAATGTAGACTACCATTAAAGTAAAGCTAACTAATTAGTCCCGTCATAAACGATTCAGTTTGAACTAAGTACTTAAAACGTTTATATCACACGTAGTGGCAAAAGTCACATTGGAAGGTCACATTAGCATGCAATAGCGTGCACAGTTTGCAATCATAAATATCTCTTATTCAGCTTTCAGAATAAATTCTTCGCTATCAGGACAATCTTAAACGTTCACCTTGATCTATAGAGAATCTAGCGGTAAATTTACTCCTCTAAAATGTTTGAATCAAATTCTGATTTCAGACTTGACTGCAAGCAGATACCGACAAAATTTATGAGCCAAGACCAGGTTCAGGTGAATTCAAAAATGGAATTCGTTCTAATAGAACTCTTTTTAACTACCAACTGTTTACTTCTAGCTACACTAGTATTATATTATTTATGCTTCTATTATCTTAGCTAAGTTTGACGCCGTTAACGCCCGTATTACAGAATGACACTCAGAAACCAATCGTATCTTGAGAATCATTTGTCACTTTTTATCAAGCACATAATGATAGAGACGTACGACGCTCAAGTCGTCGATTCTTGATACTCATTCTATAATACGGGCCTAAAATAATTATCATTGTTGGGTTACGGCAGTTAAAAAGGAGCAGTTATAAAGAGTAAAATTGATTCAGTTCTAACCTGATCCGAAATCCTTACCCGGACGCGGGATAGGTTAGAAATTAAAAAAAATATTTTTTTTCGAACGTAACCCTCTTTCTGACCAGACCCTACCAGTACCTACCTACATAATCTATATGATCGGTAGGTACTTTTACTTACATATCTGTATGATCGGTTGGTTCAGAGTTGAAAAAATCTTGAGGGTGTTTTCGTGAAATATCAGAGCGATCAATAGACACCTTTATTGAATTTTTGAAATATTGACTCGGAAATATAAGAATACTTTGATTAGATGTTGATGAGAAATTTGAAGTCAATAACTTTGACTTTCTCATCAACATATATAATGTTTAATTACATTAATCAGCCGTGAAACAGAGCGAGCTCGACTGTCCGTACGACTTAGCGTTACTATGTGTTTTCGATTATTAAACACTTTTGAATCTTACTTCCTTTGTTCACTAAGGCACGTATTATAGAATGAGTCTCAAGAATAAACGCTGACTTGAGCGTCGTACGTCTCTATTACTTTGTGCTTGATATAAAGTGACAAACGATCAAGACATGATTGATTTCTGAGTGTCATTCTGTAATACGTACCTAAATCTCGTATATAACAACAATCGGTATAATAATAACAATCTTTATTGGCACAACAAGCATAATTAATATAATTATTTTAGGTGGTAGCGCTTTTTTTAACCAATTTAAAAGTATTTAGCAAAGCCTATAAAAATAAAAAACTTTTTCATTTCATATCCTACTAATATTATAAACGTGAAAGTTTGTATGGAAATCTGGATGGATGTATGTATGTTTTTTCTTTTTCTTTTTTTGAATTAATTTTCTAAATTCCGTAGATGATATAATTGGGAGAAAGTTGATGTGTATAATTGTGAAAGTTGATGCGACTATGGACCGTAAATAAACATTGTACAAAAATTTTTTGGCAGATCATGTTAAACTTCGGATAAAATTTTTCTGGGTCTTGTTTGGGCTTAGTAAAGAGAGTTTAAAGTCACTCTGAGAAATATTCTATGTCCCGAGCGGACTCAAAAACTCTCCAACTGCCAGGCACGCCGGGTACGCGAGAGAAGGTCGTGAGATTGGAGAAATATTCCTGAGCGCGCTCGAAAACTCTAAGTGCCGGGCACGCAAGAGAAATTTTCTGTTGCTGGGACCGTTGAATATTTCTCTAAGTCCAGATCGGGCCGGGTCAGTCGTAAGGTCGTATATTTAAAATTAAGAATCATAATTATAATATTTAGTACAAATTATGTCATATATATTTATATAGAGTGTTTGACTTTAACTTTGACTTCAACCTGTGACTTTTGTGTTACAGTGATGCCCTCGCATCTTAAATTTTCACTCTCATCATTTTTTAATAACGCGCCTAAAGAAGTATAACTTGAAAAATTATAATTTAATTGTGTAAAAGTTTCTTAAACTTTTACACAATTAAATTATAATTTATGTACTTTCCTAAAAACAATAAAGGCCGAGCCCCTATACTAAAAGATTACATGTCCTTTAAGTAGTGTATCCTTGGCCGCCCCAACATGTTCAATATTGAACAGTTATTTTAATATTATTTCAGTGGCAACACTTTTCGTTAGTTTTTGTGTGTAGACATCACGAAGATAGTTCTATAGGTAAAATATAAGCTCCTTGGTAGACATAGACAACACCCTATCTTTTTAAAGCTCTTGTTTGGGTTCCTGCATCAATTTTTAAATAACTCTAAAAAATATTAATTTACTCAACAGATTCTAAAGTAAGCAAGAACATGGCAAAAACTATCACTGAAAATGATTTCACATCTTTATGCTTTATTGTAACAGAATGCCGTAATTTGCCTACATGTAAATATTTCAGATAGATAAAATACACAATGACTTGTTTATTTGTATTTGGTAGGTACTGTTATTTTATATAATGTAAAATATAAATTTCTATAGAAATAAAAAACTTATTGCGAATATTGTAATCAAGGCTAAATAATGATTTGCGGGAAAAATAATAGTACCTATGTCCTATACCTATAGTTAATATAGGTAAAAATAGAAATATGCACAATTTGATTAACTGAAGTTTTGATAGGATTGCGCCGACCGTAGTCACAGACGGATTGAATAACAGCGATGTCTTTACTCTAATCATGCAAATTCACTTTTTTACTTATGTTTATCATGTAACGCAAAAGTTTCAAGGTGAATATTTTACCATAGTCGCCTCTGATAGCAAAACTTTACTTTTAAACACTGCGCGCGCACTAGTCATGTTATTTTATTAGGTTGGGGAAAAAGTCTTTTCGCATTATAGTATGTATAAACTTGTAATAAAATCTCTTTGGCTATACTATTTGTATCTGGCTGGTTTTGGTATCATTGAAAGTTTAAATTTTAAAGAACATAATTCCAAATTCAAATTAGGAAAATGTGTGATTTTCATTTGTTTTTCGTACCGCCAAGATGAGTGAATCTAATGAAGAAATTCGATACATTTTAAAATTTTACTACAAAAAAGGTAAAAATGCAACGCAAGCCGCGAAAAAAATTTGCGATGTTTATGGACCTAGTGCAGTGTCTGTGAGAGTAGCACAAATTTGGTTTAAGCGTTTTCAATCCGGAAATTTTGATGTCAAAGATGCACGTCGCTCTGGTCGCCCTATTACAGATAAAATGGATGTCATTTTTGAAAAAGTGGAGCAAGATCGGTATGTCAGTAGTTACGACGTAGCTGAAGAACTGGGAATTGACCACAAAACAGTTTTGGCGCATTTGAAAAAAACTGGGTACACAAAAAAGCTCGACATTTGGGTACCTCACGAGCTCACTGAAAGAAACCTAATGAACCGTGCACTCATTTGTGATTCTTTATTACGACGTAATGAAACCGAACCATTTTTGAAGAAGCTGATAACTGGTGATGAAAAGTGGATCACGTACGACAAGAACGTGCGAAAAAGGTCGTGGTCAAAGGCCGGTCAGGCTTCACAGACTGTGGCGAAACCCGGGTTAACTCGCAACAAGGTGATGCTGTGTGTGTGGTGGGATTGGAAGGGCATTATTCATTATGAGCTGTTACAACCAGGCAGGACCATCGATTCTCAACTCTACTGCGAACAACTGATGAGATTAAAGCAAGAAGTTGAGAGAAAGCGGCCGGAATTAATCAACAGAAGGGGTGTGGTTTTTCATCATGATAACGCTAGACCTCACACATCTTTAGCCACTCAGCAAAAATTAAGAGAGTTTGGCTGGGAGTTGTTAATACATCCGGCGTATAGTCCTGACCTTGCACCTTCAGATTTCCACCTGTTTCGGTCTCTTCAGAATTCTTTAGGCAGTGTCAGGTTAACATCACGAGAGGACTGCCAAAACCACTTGTCGCGGTATTTTGACCAGAAGTCCCAAAATTTCTATAGCAATGGGATCATGTCCCTACCTACAAGATGGCAAAAAGTTATCGAACAAAATGGTACCTACATACTTTAGTTAAATGTAAATAAACTATATTTAAAAATGTTTTGAATTTTCTTAAAAAATGCGAAGAAACTTTTTCCCCAACCTATTATTACAAGTTACAATTATAGTGGGTATTAGAGAAAGAATGACCATAGGCTACGATAACAGCCGGCCATTAGGCGGGATGGGGTGAATAGGACTAATATCTTGGGACACAATAAGTAGGTAATGTGAAATTCATAAAACTGAATTGAATCGGATTTTGTATCTCTGTCACAATCAAATTTCATATCACAGTAAGTGGTATGGTTTAGGTTTGATACGTTTATTGTTTTAGAATTTGAATTCCCAGAAATTTTACATAAAGTCAAGTGCTTTTTTGTTGAGTCTATAGACATTAATAAACTAAATGCTTCATAATGAAATACTGCTCAATCCGTTTATAAAGCTTAAGTATGCTCACTTAATTTTAGCAAGCAAACCCATCTAGGTTTGCTCGTAATCAAATTAGTCCAAGCTTTACTCTCGACTTTTGAATGGAGCCTTGCGGCAGATAAAGAACGTCACAGTTAATTGTGTTATTCATTGCGTTACTTTATTATAATTTGAAAATAAGTGAACTGAAACGTAAGTTTCAAACCCAATTACAGTTTAGTTAAGCAAATCGAGTTAGATTTTCGATTTCTCTACATTTTGTCTTGTTCTGGTGAATAAGTTTAGTGACGTCTGTGGGTTCGTGTTGCAAATCCCGCCAAAGATTTTACGAATTGCGTTTCAACCTTAGCTAACACTTAGGTACCGGTCGGGTGATACCGGGACTTCCCACACCGTGTGGACAAAATAAGCCGCCTGCTAGCCACCCTCGCCTTGCAAGGTACTTCTTCAAGCCTCTTTTGAGTGACCCAGCATTGTAGGAAGGAGGGAACACGGGTGCTGGCAGTAAATAATTAACCTAAACTAAACCTATCTAAATCCAGAATAAGCCACTAAAAATCCTTAGTATGCGTTTACGTACGGAACAGGCATCACCCCTATTGCTAGGCAACTAAACTTCAGTAAACTTACTAGCGGGAAGAATATTATAACCGGCTATTAATAAAATCAAAAGTACAAAAATATCATCCCCTATATTTAGGTAATAGCACGGAAAATAATGTTGATACAATATGTTCAAATAATCATATTTGATTTACATTTGTTCACAATAATAATTCATTGTACCTTGCTTCCTACATACGGAAATGGCAAATTGTTCTGAACCGTTTTCCAATATGACATTATTTTACAAGCAAATAGAATTGTTTACGATGAGAAAATTACATTATTTGGAACGTGCCATTCAATTTATAATTGAACATATCTAAAATATATAATTTTATTTCTTAAAAACTAGGTACCTATAGACAGCTGTTTCGAGTTGAGCTAATTTTGTTTAGGATTCTGATAAAACAATTTACGGAGTGCATTCCTTTAGTAATAGAAATATAATTATCGCCTTTTGAAGTTTCTATCGAAGCACACACGGATGTTATTAATAATTGCGTAATAATTGGCCCGAACCGACCGGTCACGTCGCTGAAACTTCCGGCCACCCATTAAATTAAGAGCAACTAAACTTCATTTATCTCGGGTTGTTACTTCGTGGACGATAAGCTTGTGAAACACGACTGGAAACTTCACCGAACTCCCCGCTAACTTTATAAAGTTGTCGAATCACTCCGATCGCTAGAAAATTTGTTACTCACTTTAATATTATTTAAAATAATCTCCTACTCAGTCCCTTATCTGTTGGAGTTTGGGTCGCGGCGACATTGATAGCGTTTTAATGGTAACATTGAGTTTGGGAGACAGTGATTTGCTTTGGTTGTACTAAGCCCTTGTTCCTTTCTTAAGCGGTACAAAAACTGAAACATGATTATTATCCGGGCGATCCACAATTTGTTTTTAAACTTTATCAAGAATCTCAATTTATTTTCAAACAGAAATGTTCTGCGATTTAAAGAAAAGGAAGGGCTTTTTCATAACAAGGATAGTTCTTTATTCTGGTATGCTATTATAGTTTTCAAGATTCATGAAACGAGTGCCTAAGTTGCAGTGAAATATTGACTTCAATTACGAGAAGTGATCAAATGGTTCCACTTGATTGGAATCAAAAATCTAAGGAAACACAGAGCAGGTTTAATTATATAGTCAAAGCACCCTTAGAAGTGAAATATAATAATTGTTAACTAACTAGCAGCATTAAACTGTAACATTCAGCCATGTGTAAACAAAGTTTTGTCAATACTCACCAAAGAATGGTGACTACATATAGATTAATATGTCATTGTGTAACAAAACTAGTTTCACATTACGCGTAACGAATAGCCGAGGCGTTGCCCGTGACAACTCCATTGTTCGATTTAAACGTAACACGTTACCTGAAAATGTGAACGTAAAATTGTGAGACCAGATTAAATATATACACTACATTGTTTCCTTGTACATTGAAATGGGACTCAATTACGTAGTATACGTGTTATTTTCTATGCCTTATTCTAACAAAAGAGGCACAACTAATAGTAATTTATGTCAAAGTTTTTCATTTTTATGTAAAAGGAGACAAAATGACTACATCGTATTATAAGTAAACAAGTACGCCGACTGAGACCCCGCGCGAGCGATAATAGTCTACTCATATAGGATGGTATAGGGCCTATAGGGCGGACGTTTTGACAGCTGACAGCTTTCAAACTTTTGTCAAAATGTACGAAAACAATAACGTTTTAACTTTGGTAAAAACATTGAAAATAACGCGATAAGGCTTCAGGGCTCCATAATGAATCGTTTCATAATTAATTTTGTTTTATGTGCATATACAAATACAGGAAATCTGCCTCCTCAAAAAAATTTAGTATAAAAAAGTTTCAAACTCCAGGCTACCACATAGGATCGGAAATTTCGTTACCAATTATGTGGCTCCCATGCAACGTTTTTGAAATATTAGGGTTTTTGTAATTAATTTTATTGAAATTACGCTTAATTGAAGTTCCTTGAAAAAATATACCAAAATTGCTACACCTTAATCTTATTTTGTAAACTACAAATAATTCACTTCAAAAATTGAATGTGAGACAAAAATAATCTATTTTAAAAAGGTACGATAAAACTTGTCATAGTAAATTAAACATTCTATTTCGACGAAAGCGACGGTCGCAAGCAGTGTTACGTACGGCGCAGCCTTTACTAGGGTATTCGTAAGTTCTATTAAATTTTAAATACCTGGTGTTTCTGTGAAGTCAACTTACTTGTTTACTTATACTATGACTACATGGTTCACCTGATAGTAAGTGATCACCACTGCCCCTGGACATCTGCAACACCAAAAGAATTTCAAATGAGTTGCCAACCTTTAAGGAAATAATATTTTGCTTTCTTCTATAGTTTTCAAGGTCATGTCGGTTCAGAAATACCGCTGGCGACAGTTGGTTCCATAGTCTTGTTATTCGCGGCAGGAAATTGTACTCTAACCGCACTGTTGTGGAAAACCAGGCGTCAAGACTGGATTTGACGTTCCATGGTACAATATCGGAATACAGCGGCTGATATAAGTCTGAACAACTCCTCAGACACTCAGACTCACAGAACACTCACCGTGTTACAAGCGATAGAAGATGCAGGTGCACGTCTCTGCGCAATATCAAAGTGTCATTTTTATCAGAAAGACCTGGTGCATTAATGATTCGAGCCGCTCTCGGATTTAAAATTGTAGCTAATTATATTATGAGATAATTTTCAAGTATAAAGGACAAGTACGGCAATAATAAAGTCACCCACGACCTATTCTAAAAACAAAGCCTACGAAGCATTTGTCTCGTGCTGAATTCATCAACGCCTTAATAGTATTTGAATTAGTTTTAGATGACGTGTTAATTTGCGAAGTCTTCAGCAAACATTATGTCGTACTCTGTAGATTTATTGTTGAATAAGTAGGGTTATTATTATGCAACCAATCATATTCCCTCATTACTCAACTTGTTCTCGAGGATAGGATTAATGACTATTGTCTCCAACATTCACATCTTTCCTGATTTTTACTTTTGTTTCTAAGTTCACTGGAGGTTTGTAACTTTTGAGTTTGATGCTTCATTACTATTTTGAGACACTACATAGCCCATACCGACAGATGTGATTTTGTGAGTAACCAAAAGTTACAAAAGACTCTTCTCAACCTTTTTTGGAATTGTTAGCGTGATTGTATAAATGATTCTATATATTTATAATAATAATAAATAGTCATAAAAATTATTTGCCTTACTCATTACATTATAATTCAATATAGTAAATACATGGGTTTCAATTTTAATGTTATATTTTATGGCTAAATAATAATAATAATAATAATAAGCCTTTTATTCGAAATATAAATGTTTTACAGAAAAAATATGTGTATTAATTATATTATGTCTCTAATTTCGAAGTGCCTCTTGGCAAAGGCCTCCTCCAGCTCTTTCCAGTGTAGTCGGTCCATTGTTGCTCTAGTCCAGAAGGGGCCAGCTGTAGCTTTCATCTCGTCTGCCCACCTTTTCCTTTGCCTTCCCCTTTTTCTGTTGCCATCTCTTGGGTACCAAATTGTAACTATTTGGCTCCACTTTTCATTTTTGGACCTTAACAGGTGTCCAGTCCATCTCCATTTTTGCTGGTCTATCTTTGTTAGGATATCTGTAACTTTAGTCTTTTTTCTGATATCTATCATCCTTACTTTATCTTTTAGTTTGAGACCAAGCATGCTTCTTTCCATCGAGCGTTGGCATTTTGCTAGCTTATCCCTATGCACTACACTCAGAGCCCAGGTCTCACAGCCGTAAGTAAGGCATGGGAGTATACAAGAGTTAAACACCTTTCTTTTGATAGACATGCCTAGGCTTGCACTTTTCATGACCACTTTTAGGGACCAGTACTTTTTCCATCCATTAGCAATTCGCTTGTTTATTTCTTTACTGGTCTGATCCCTAAATGATATAATTTGCCCAAGGTATGTATACTCATCTATGTATTCGAGGCTACTTCCGTCAACCTTGATTGCCTCCTTTGCACAGTTCGTGAGTAATTTTGTTTTAGATGGGTTCATAGTCAGGCCGACTCTTCTGCTTTCTTCCGCTAGTGACTGGATCATACTCTCCAGTTTGTTTGGATCTTCCTCGAATAGGATTATGTCATCGGCAAACCGAAGGTGATTTAGGCGGGTTCCATTTATATTTAATCCCATGTTATGCCAGTTGAGCTGCCTGAAAACAGTTTCTAGGACCGAAGAGAATAGTTTTGGGGATAGCGGGTCCCCTTGCCTAACTCCCTTCTCTATTGGGAATTCCTTTCCAAGTGTTTCCAGTTGTACTCTTGCTCTACTGTCCGTATATATCCTTTTGATGATTTTCAGGTAAGTTAGTTCAACCCCTTGATTCTCTAAGCTGTGCCAGATAGAGTCATGATTTAAACTATCAAAGGCTTTAGCGTAGTCTACGAATGCCATATATAGCTTCTTGTTATACTCGTTGTATTTTTCAATAATTTGCTTGACTGTGTGTATATGGTCTATTGTCGAGAAGTTTCTTCTAAAGCCGGCCTGCTCTTTTAGTTGGTTTTCATCTAAACTTTGAGCGATTCTTCTAAGTAAGACTTTTCCAAATACTTTATATACGTTTGACATAAGGCTGATGGGTCTGTAGTTGCCTATGTCTGCTTTGTCTCCTTTTTTAAATATAAGAATGATATGTGACTCGCTCCACTGGTGGGGGATTGATTGGGTTAAGAGAATCTCATTAAATATCCTTGTTAATATTGGGGTCAACTCAGTTATGGTACCCCTAAGCAACTCATTGCAAATTTTGTCAGGTCCAGGTGCTTTATCCATTTTTTGACTTCTTAGAGCCTTTTCTATTTCACTTTCTAGGAAGTCAGGTGGTTTATCGGGTTCAGTCATTGGTCTGAATTCGTTACTATCTTGTAAGCCAGTTTCTCCTTTACTATACAGTGCTCTAAAATAATTAGTGGCCAGATTCTTTATAGCTTGTCGGCTAGTCGATTCTTTGTTTCCTTGTTTCATTTTTGGAATCCATTCTTTGTCAAATTCCCGAAGGTCTTTTAGGGCTTTTTTCATTCCTCCTGATTCTATTATGTGTTTTTCTATGATTTCTAGTCTATGTTTCCTCCTATCATTCCTAATGTTGTCTCTTATTTGGTTACTTATTTTTGCAAGTGCTTTAGACTTCTCTTTTGTGCTTAAATTTCCTTTTCCTTTTATGTTTCTTCTTTCCTCTATTAAATTAAGTGTTTCTTGCGAGAGTTCCTTTCTGTTTCTTTTATTATTGGCTGTGTTGCTTGCCCTGAATGCCTGTTCTAATTTGTTATACTTTAGTATCGGGTTGGGTGGTTCGTTGATTATTTCTGTTAACAAGACTGATAGTGATTTGGTTTGAACATTTTGTGTTGTGTTATGTAATCTGTTCAGGTTTGAAATTTTTGCCCTAGATTTTTTAATAGGATGGGTCCGTAGTGACGCTCGTACCATCCGATGATTTGTGTTAAAGTTTAGGTTTTGCATCACTTCGGTGTTTGTGAATGCTAAAGGGTAGTTGGTTGCGATGTAGTCAATTTCGTTTTTATACTTCCCGTCAGGGGAGATCCACGTCCACTTCATTTTATTTGGTTTCTTGAAGGTACTGTTAAGCAAAGTTAGGCGGTTTTCCATTAAGAATTCTATTAGTTTTTGGCCATTAGGGCTTCTCTTACCATAACCGAATTTACCCATAACAAATTCATCGTTGCTATGCCGTTCTCCTACTTGTGCATTAAAATCTCCCATTACTATCACATGTTCGTTTGCATGTTTGTATACTGCCTCGGATAGATTTTCGTAAAAAGATTCTAATTCCTGAGGATTTGCTAGTTCTGTGGGAGCATACACTTGTATCACAACCCATTTTTTCTTGAAATGTGGCAAAGTTAGGATAACTGCTACCATTCTTTCTGAAAATCCTAAAAATTCTTGGATATATTCCTTTAGGCCGGCACTAATGAGAAAACCAACACCTTTGTGACCTGCTGTTTCCCCTTTGTAATATAAGATGTATGAGGACCTATCTTCTATACCTTCTCCCAACCTTCTCATTTCACTGATACCCAATAAGTCCCATTTTACTTTTTGTAGTGCTATCTCAAGCTCCTGTAAACTTTCTGCTGTTCTCAATGTACGGGTATTTAATGTGCATATGTTTAGCGTTTCCGTTACTTGTTTTAAATGTTTTGTTGTGTTTGGTTTTGCTATTGTATTTAGTGTTTCTATGTCCAATGCTGGAGGGTGGTGGTCTGACGTCCCACGGGGACCAACCGGGTTGGGACCTTGATGTATTTTTGTTTTATATGTTGCTGTACTATGTTTATTTTGACTATTGACATTGGCTGATTGCTATTTGTTAGTTTCTGTTGATGTCGTTTTGGGTTTTCTTGAGTAAGTAAATGAATTTATCTTGTTGATTTTTTTCGGTCCGGCACTGATAGGTTCCTCTTTATGTTCTTGGCGGGAGGTGGGTGATTCAGTAGTTTGTCTCTTTCTTTTTTCGTTTGTTTTGTCTCTAATGATTAGTTTGTCGTAGCGAATATACGCAATTTTTCCCTCCTTTATTGCTTCTTTCATTTTTGGCTAAATAAAGTGATATGTAATTCAAACCAAATGGAATAATACGTAATCCGCTAACAACTACAGTTAATCGAATCTTTCCTACATGAAAAGCTCACATGTTTCGTAACTACTATTTAAGTAACAAACTTTGATGTGTGGTATCATTTCGAAATTGCCCCATATGTGGGGCGCCGTACGCCCTTAATTTACAGAAATCACATCGATCGTACGAGGCATTTAAACTTGAATCAACTTCTAAAGGCTTGTACAAGATACTCTTGAATTTACACTACTTATGAAGTCGTGATTCAGCCTTTGCCGCCGTAAAACTTTGATATAAGAACTTCAGAAGAGAATAAATTTCACTCTACTCGATACTGTTAACTAAAATGCATAATTCAAACATCTCATCGAATCTAAAGTTGCACAAAATGTCACCGATAAGGTATTAGTTCGTTCAAAAGATGCGTAATCGGTGTATTTCATTATAGCATAGCAGTTTTATAAATTGAAATCGAGTGCTCTTTGCTCTAATATACTTGAGAACCTTATTTTAAAGAACTACAAAATCGAAAAATCACGATCATCGAATGCCATAAGCTCGACAGATCGAATATGGAACCCGCTTTTTATTTATATTTTGTACGCTAGTGATGTCTTCGTGGTCTTTGGAAGGCGTAACAAGTTGTGAAGACTATGATTTTGATTGTGTATCGCACATCATAACGTATGTAAACAATGTTTATTGCTTAAAATTGTGTCAGGCGTTGAGTCATCATAATATTAATTACTTTTCCACACTCGCGCCGTTTATCTAGACCGAATAATGTATCATTAGGAACGTGTTAGCTACTAAATAACAGATGAACATACATCATAAAATAGGTTTGTAATATAAAATAAAATTTTAAATACCTGTACATTACTTGTGAACAAGCCATGACTCCATCTCACCTACAGGTAAGCGGAAGAAACTAACCACTAGAAAACTAGCAACCCTCACCTTAGTGACATACACGTTGCTCATTCACGTCTCTTATGTGAAGAAACCAGTGTTGCAAGAATAATAGAACATGTGATCTGGCAGATAATTCTTTTTCTCGGTGTGCGACATAAATATGATTCGTCAAACTTTTTTGTTTTTGTTGGAATGTGCACAGTTTGTCGGTACCACTGACAACACAGAGTTGCTAAAATTCTTGAAGTAAGAACTGAGAATAACGGCCGATGTGCATTTCAGGGTTATAATTCATCAAGGGATTGTATTCTATCGATTTAGAAATTAAGCAATTGTTCTCTGAGTTTATAAGTGTGGAATGTGATACTCAATCACTAAACTTGGAACTCGAATAACTCCATCCCGAAATCACGCCACCACGAAAATAGTTTACACAAATAATGTTTACCCAAATCAATGTACCACGAAATCTCAACGACGATGTGAGAAATGCCCTTAAGTCGCCGTATTTTTTAGATCAACTAACCATCGGAGTATAGTGTTAATGATTTTATTCGTGGTTATGTTATTTCATGGTACATTGATTCGGGTAAACATTATTCGTGTAAACTATTTTCGTGGTGGCGTGATTACGGTATGGAGTTATTCGTGTTCCAAGTTTCGTGATTGAGTAATAATGCCCTAAGTGTGCTACGATCTTTACGTATTTATAGGAAATAACAACACACATGTTGTATATAAAATTATTGATTATGTTGAGTTGAGTTTTAAAATATTTAGCCTTTTAACAGAAAGCAATCTTAGCAGGGTGTGTGAGCCCTTAGTAACACGAAGTTGCGTGTCGACACTGAAGGAGCCGAGGGAAGCCATCGCCCGATGCGATACGCAAATATTTATACCACCTCTACAGCGCAAGTCATCGTCTGAAAGCGTTGTCTTGTAAACGTTCCCTCCAAAAGAAAATATTGCCTGCCGATATAATTCACGCCGGAACCAAAAGTAAAATGGCATTGCATCGTAAACCGCTCAAATTAAGATTAATCGAGTCAATGAAATGATTTATGATGACGGTCTTCATTTAATAGGTCATTTAGTGCTATCAGTAAATGTTTGTGAAATTGTTAATTCATAAGTTTTATTTTGTAAGCTATAAGTCATCCAATTACTTAGAGCTAGATATTAATTTACTTTGACACGCTAAATTATGTTTGGCTTTGCAGAGATTAATAATTATTTTAGATTAATATCTACGAAGTTATGTAACCTACGATAGCAAGAATCCTATTAAATTAATATAAAAATTAGACAAATCCAATATTTGTAAGTAACATTAGATTGTTGCTTTAATGTTTCGAAGCTTACACAAACTAATTACAGCACGATTGCGTTTTTAATTTATGTGGATTGAACAAAGCTATTTAATTTGTAGGCTCGCTGTTCAATATTGACATAAGCGGAATCTATACGACGCAATTAAAATCAGTCAGGTGAAGGCATGCAAAACTGCGATTAGTGTTGGCAGCCACCATACAAAGGACCTCCGGTTATAATAGATTCAACTGAAACTACTTATTTTCTGAATAACTCCTCATTCTCAGCATCTGCATAAAACGTTTGGTTAAGACGGTACCAGTTTTAGAGAACTACCTACTTCATCTTTCGAGTCTGTGAGGAAACTTTGCTCCGTGAACAGAAATTGGGATGAACAACTCCTGTGAAATATTTAATTCACATATACCAATAGTATAATTATGTTTCTGAGTTTAAGCCATAAAACAAATTAAATTTACCGACAACACGGAAATTAATTACATAATTATGTAAAGGATAGGCATGAACAAAACATTCGTTTGCAAACTATAATAATCCGTAATTATGTTAGGGTCATTTTCATCGAGGTTATTTTAAACGAGCATTGTAAGTTTTGCCCAACTCGTAAATAAAACAGTTTTGTGCAGTCAAATATTAGTGTGTTTCAAAGCATTCGGCCATACTCATACATTCGTACATTATACGGAATTTTCCGATGATGCAAACTTTTTCGAAACAATAATGAAGGAATTTACTATGACCACAATGGGAACTGCTTAGTTAGATAGATGAAGAAGAAGTCGGACTATGGGTTTGTTGGCTGGTTTTCAATTCAAGATGATTCCATCGAAGGTAGCTACTTCTAACTGTTGATTTAGAAAATTTGAATTTGATTCAAAATATGTTCATATTTCTCATGAGGTGTTTCACGCTCTTAAGAAAAGTAACTTCTGATATTCGCCTCATAGTAGTCACAGTTTTCTTAGTGATAGCAGATAAAACCTTCACAAATCTTATCACGGCTAGATACGATTCTGATCATATTCAGCGGATCAACCTTTTAGCACTTTAGTATACTGAAATTAAGTGCTTCCATCCAAAAGTCTGAAATTAAGTGCGAAAACAAGTAATGCAATCTTACAGAAAAATTTACGCTTAAACGTTTGCCTTACTATGTAATTCAACGTGCAATAAATAAACAATTTTGTCAAATTTTAAATAAAGAATTATATCAAAAGCAGAAGGAATCTAAAACTGAACAACAAAACCACTAAGAAAAACAGCCTTAATAAAACTCAGTTAACAATGTTTAATTGTTAGCATTCATTCAAAAAGACGTGACTAAATCTAAATAAATCTTAGCTTATTAGGCAAGTAAATTTTAAAAGGCCCTTGTAGGCTTGAAAAGAGGGAAAGTTAAATTGGAGCTATTCATTATTTACCTACGAGAAAAGCTTAACTTATCAGAAACAGACAGTCACTTCAATAGCATTGTGACTCTTGGCGAATTACGTTTTGAAATATTATTATGTTACTAATAAAATCATTGTTTTAGTATAAACATGGTACAATTAAGAAAGGGTTTGTACTATGTTCGTTCATACTACAATTTGCAGGTTCTGTCTTATGTGATACCGCACCATGATTGGATCATCACGATGTGCCATGCCTTGGTGTGGATAATTATGGCGTCAATCATTATCGTGTTACTCATCTTACTTGGTATCATCCTTGTGTGTCATATATTGGTGTGCTAATCTGGTGTAGATCAGCTTGATGTGCAGTCAACAGCATATCAGAATGCCATAAACTGTCACCCCAATATTGCGCTTTAATTTTATAATACACGGGTTTAAGGTTGAAAATCAGTTACGGAAATTTGTCAGTTTTTGGGTAGTCTGGTATGCTGTATTCCGTATCATGCCTTGGTGTAGATCGCCGTGGTGTGTATTATTATGGTATGCGATATCTTAGTGTGGGTCGATAATATCACCTCTTTCTGTGTTCTGTGATAATATCGACCCACACCATCGCTCGTCTTATTTTTTATCCCCGATGCAAAAAAAAGTGTTTTATGTTTGACGTTTCTGTGTTTGTGGCCTTATTTCTCTCAAACGGGTGATCCGAATATGATTTAGTTTTTCTACCTAGCGTTTTCCCTGCCTAACGTTTTTTTTGTTACTGCCCGGGTCCGCTTTACTACTTAACTTCCTCCGCTTTGTCTGGTCTTGTGGTGTTGGCTATGATTCAAAAATATCTATAAACTGTTCGAAAATCTTTAAAAGGTACCTGATCTGCAGTGACTGAAGCCGCGGGCAATTGTGAGAAACGGACATTATGAACTTGGAATGCTAGCTATAATTTAAGAAATCTGTTAAGCCATTTGAAGTTAATCAGCTTTTTTATAGTTGATATAAAGATCTGAATCACTTCCACAGCTTTGATCGATTCGAAATTTGTTATGTTGTAATTATTATGATATTGCTAATGCTGCAGCATTATCTGGAATCTGTAGTATACCCAACTCCTCACGAAATTACAGAAGAAATATTGTATTGTGTCTCGTTGGATTAGGATCAATGTATAGGTAAGAGTGTCAGGTTACCAGTCCCTCGGTCGAGGTATATTGGAACCTGATCAGACTCTCCAGAAGGTGCTATGAATGAAAGTCATATATCATACATTGTGATAGTCACCAACAAGAGTATATTGTCTTGATACACAAAAAGGTACACGGAAATATAACAAAGATGTTTAGAGCTAGCAGAGCGATAACACGGCGCGAGTCAGCTTACGAGCTCCTAAGTGACGACTGGGGAGGCGGTCTTGCGACTGCGGCTCTCCAGCGAATTTTGTTGCGTCAGCGACATTCGCATGACGCATGTGTCCCTACAAGAGAAATAGTGATCAGAGTCTCATAGTTGAACAGGACAGAGTGTTAGGGAATTGTAACAGATTCCATTTTGTCGGGTTTTTATCCTTATTGTTTACTGGTTAAGTTACTTGCTTTTCTTTCTTATTCTCTCTCTCCGTCGCACCGTGGTCGCACCATATAATTTAAGAGGGGAATTTTGAAAAATCCTTTCTTAGTGCACCCCTAGACCTAATACGTAATCTACATATAAATTTAGAATCTCTAGTCTAGACCCAGTGGTTTGGGCTGTGCGTAATATAATTATTTCATTCCAAAATGATGGCAGGGTTTTTGACGATTTGAAAGTACTTAGCAATATAGAACTTTTTTATTTTTATTTTGAATTTAATAATTCTATTTACAATAGGTACTATTCATACAAATATCCAAAGTGAGGTACGTTTTATTTGCGTCTAAGCCTCGAATAGAGATCTCTTTATCAATTCTACGAAATACATTCCCACTCGAACCTACTTATTCGCTAGACAATAACGACAATTTTAGTTAATTCAGGGATCCAAATTCTGAGAAGCTCTCGTATCTTACAAAAGATTCCTGTACACGAATAACATAGGTAACATTTTTTTCTCTTGCCACTTTGAATTTCTCTCGATTGAGCGAAATTCTTACTTTTGTAAGCGAAATAAAGTCACAACGTTAAATTTCGTTATATTACGGCGTTTCTCAGTACTATCTGCTACTTAACAGTCTTATCTGAGTTTTACATCGGTGTTTCTAGCATACTAAATAAATATACATGTTCCTAAAAGAAAGGTTAGCTTTAGATAACGTTTTATCTTCTTGGACGAATAAAAATGTCTATAGTACAGTTACTGTGGTTTGAGTTATAGTGGAGATATTTTCTTGTTTTCTGTAACAACAGCGGACAGTGGTTATCGACGGTTAAGAACCATGATCAATATAAGGGATTGAAAAGAAAACACTGATTTTAGACTCCAGGACATACGGGAAGCTGTCTGTGCGTACGCGGCGTGGAAGCTACTAGATCGTGTGACGGGGGCTTAATCTGCCTTAACTACCTGTCTTAAAAATATTAACTAATCGCGGGTCAGCAGATTCCCTTATTTGCCTTAATTTTAAGAGTATCATTACATGGCATGATTTATGTACTAGAAAAAATACATTGAAAAAAATCTACCTGCCTCAGGCGGGAATCGAACCCAGCATCTTCCGCAATCCGGGCGGCTGCGTTAAGCACTACGCCACCGAGGCACTGCTTTCGCTGTCGAAATTTGTCAGTGCTTGGTGCTTATGTTTTTATGGTAAACATTGTTTCTTAAAATCTTTGAAATTTGCACTTTAAGATCCCAACGAAATATTTTTGCAAATGTTTGACGCCCAATTAAGATGAAACTACCTTACATTATGGAATAATTTTTACGTTTACAAACGCGTAAATATTTTTAAAACTAGAAAAAAAACACGTATGTTAACGCAAAAATAACGGTGACATCAGTGGCCCGGTAACGTAGTGGTCGATTGCGCCCGGATTGCGGAATATGCTGGATTCGATTCCTGCCTGGGGTAGGTCGATTTTTTTAGTGTATTTTCATTATTATTTTAGTTTTATTCGACATGATCTCAATCCAAGGGTGTGGTCGCATAGTCCAAAAGATCGCAGGTGCATGGTGCGGCGGGTGAATGTATGAGCAGTACATAGTACTCATACCCTCTCTATTATGTCCCGTTGGGTTTACTAAAATGAACAGACCGCGCAGTTTTCGGAGGAGTGTTTCGATATTTTTTGACTTAAATTCAACTACAATAAAGTACAATTGCCGTTTTTTTTTGTACATTTAAAAGTGCTTACTATCTAATCAATTTTATTTTATTATTTTTTATTTCATGTTCGCCCATACATTTTTAATAAATGCTTACATTAAATTAAAAGTGGGTTAAATGACATGATTTAAAAATGATTTGGTATTTGTAATTAAACTTCAATATACCGGGTCAGATTTGGGCCCTAACGTTTGACCTCTCTCTCTCTTTTAGATTATATACATAGTATATGTTATATAATCAAAGCTCTCTCTATAGTAACTCTTAACAAGAAATAAAGTTTAATTTAGTTCATTTTAAAATGATTACTCAAATACTTTGAAAGTAATCACTTTTTTATAACCGACGCGTTTTCTTTGTGGCTCTTTGTATTATAGATCATTAAATAAGTTACCCAAAAAATATTGCCTATTTTTGTTATGAACACCTACTTCTCAATAAAGCTTGGCAAGTTAAAACAAGTTTGAAAGTTAAGTGCTTTAAATGTCAAAGATTGTGAAAAAGCACGTAAAGATTTGGTGATTTAAAAAAAAATCAAGTTTATGAAATTAAGCTCAGTAGTATAATCTGCGTAGCATTACTTTATCAATAAAGTCAATACATTTTTCTTTTTGCTCTTGCATTTTATTATCAATGTGTTTCTTTTAGCACCACATAAAACGAATTATATCGAGGGCTCGCGTAACATAAACCATTTAAAACTTTCTTTTACCGCCTCGAAGGAGGGTGAATTTTTTATTCAAACATAAATCCTCTTTGGAGGCTCACGACGTTCATGACTTCATAAAACAATAAAGATTATATTTTGCGGTTTCTCAGAAACAGTTGGCAATTTTACAATAAGATTATTAATAACATTTAAATTGGTTCTTACTTATGAAGTTTTCTGAGTTAACCGTTCGTTTTCCAAATAGTGGTGTGGATTCAGTGTCGCGAAGAAACCTGCTATCTGTTTTAGTAACAGCAGAGTGATGAAAGTTCATCATACGTCGTATATGGCGACATAATGAGATTACCTAAAGTTGAATTTTTAATTAGACGAAGTAAACTGACAGCAGCTAATGTCACTTTGTGAAATAATGTTGCCATCTTCTATGTAATAGTGATGGGTTCAGTTTTCGTTCACTCTCAGGAATGAATGATGATATGAATGAGTACATTGTTAATCTTATCTTACTATTCGAAAAAAAGAAACTATTTCTATTTTACTGTATAAAAGTAGGTCGATATCTGCTGGTATTTAATTAAAATCACTTTTTTTACTACCTTCTTAAAAATAAGAAAAATTCAGACTCGTTCAGACGCGTCGCTCGCCATTTTGTCTGTGTCATGCGTCTTTTAACCTCTGGTCTGACTTCTCGAATATTTGCTCTGCGCATACGGTGTTTACTTGTCGTTTTTGTAAAGTTTTTTTTGCTATAAATGCACCAGCGTGTAAACACGTCGCAAGCGCTTACCGCAAGCTTCCTTTGTCCAGATTGGTGCAAGCCGAGCCAACCACAGCCAAACACCACTGGTACTTGTAGAGGCTTGCCAAGCCTCGGCAAGCGTGTAAATGTAGCATTAGAGCACTCGGTACCTGGGCCCCGATCGCGGTAAATCATTTCAAGTCGAACGCTGGACAGGGCCTAACAGAAACGTAACTTTGACAGCGTTTGTGTTTCATCTGCGTTCGACTTGAAATGATTTACCGCGATCGGGGCCCTGAGGCCTTAGTACGAGTTTGTTAGTTTTCGAGCTCGATCAAACGTATCGTGTCTTTTCATACATTGCCCACTAGCGCCTCTAGCGTAAACTATCAGAAACAGTGGCCAATGTATGAAGAAAGACGATACGTTTGATCGAGCTCGAAAACTATCAAAACTCATACTAAGGCCTCTGGTAAATGTAGGTACTGTGGCGGAGTCGATACTCCTTCGCCACTGGCACGTTGTTTGCCGATTTATAATTAATAAATCGTATATATTTGATTTGGGAACGCGATCCGCGGGGTGACGTCAGAGAATAGGAGTTGACAGTTTACACATTAGATGCACGACCGCCGCGCTGTACCTTTGTAATATTTGAGTTTGCTATAAAAGAATATAAGTATATTAGGAAACCAAGTATTTTATTTGAGCTACGCCCTAGACGATCCCGGCGGTCGTCACATGGTGGAGGCGCCGTTGGCTTATCGGAGCTGAATAGAGAGGAAAAAAGAAGCACGAAAAATCGCAATGCAGCGCTACGACGGGCAATCTGGTGATGTTTTCGATTTTTTTAGTCAATTCGAAGTTATTGCGGCCGTCAATAGATACGACGAGGTAGCGAAAAAATTAGTGTTGGGCGCGTACCTGGAGGGTCCGGCGCTAGCGTTCTACAAGAATGTTGTTGTAAGCGCGGCGTCATTCGACGATCTACGAACGAAGATCACCGAGGAGTTCGCACCCGCTAGCAATCCGATAGCGGCGTTCTTCGAACGAAAACAGCATTTCAAAGAAGATCCTTTGACCTTTTTTTATGCTCTAGATGAGTTGGCGGCCAAAGCGGGGCCGATAATCGACGAAAAATGCTTCATCCAACATTATTTGAAAGGGTGCAATATGTATTTAAAAAATAAACTAGCTTTTCAGATGTATCTCAGTAAGAAACAATTGAAGGATGTCCTGAAACAAATGGAGCTGTTTGGTGGGGGTGAGACGTCGGCACAAATAAATCTGCCAATGGAAGTAAGAAATGCTGTGCCTTTGTCCACGCCGCCTCCCGTAAGACAGGTTGAGACTGGAACTGGGGATCAACGACTCCGTTCACCACCGCAGGCGCATACCGTCCCTGTGACATCATCCAATTCCAGACCCTTCCAATCAAATCCTCCTTCCCGAACGTTCTCTCAAAGCCCTTACAATTTTAGAAGCAGAGCAAGCCGACCCGAACAGCGACCGCAGTACCCAAACGGACAGAGGCGCTTGATGTAATTGGACGGACCGTCAAGCTGCCGCCTCGAGAAGAAAATTCCCAAAAGTGTGAGTCCGTTCCGTTTCTTAGTATTACGTGCGGTGATGAGAAAATTCTGACTCTTATAGATACGGGTGCATCGGTTTCTGTGATTTCGAAATCATTGGCCAATAAGTTGGAAAAGCAGTTCGATTCATGCAACGTCCATGTGAAAGCCGTCAACGGTGCGAGATTGGCAGTCATCGGGACGATGAAGTTGAATATTTTGATCGAGAGTGTGGTATTTGTCCAGAATTTTTATGTAATAGACAGTATTGGTCAAGATATGATACTGGGTCAGGATTTTTTGTTTTGCAATGGTGCAATTGTAGATTTTACAAATGGACAGTTACGTGTAAAAAATATGTATTGTAACTTTGTTTCAAAGTCGGACATGTTGAATGTAAATAATTCTATAGAATGTGTACGGTCAGACACAGAAGTCTTATCGAAATGTGATTATTTATATTTTTTAAAACAAATAACGGATAATGATAAGTATTTGTACGAGTCATGCATAGCGGTCGCAAACATGAACGTAGAGTTTAATTTGTTTAAAGGTTTGCAACAAAACGAGTGTAGCGATTTGAATCGGTTACTATTAAGTCATCGGTCGCGATTTGCTTTCAATAATGACGAATTAGGGGAATGTGGACTCGTAGAGGTGAAAATAGATACGGTCGATGAGATCCCAGTTCATAGAGCTCCTTATAGGGTATCTCGCGAACAGCACAACATTATTTTGGAACAAGTTGCGGAAATGCTAAAAAATGGCGTAATCCGGGAATCTAGAAGTCCGTATGCGTCACCGGTGGTATTAGTTAGGAAGCCAGATGATACGTGGCGATTTTGTGTTGATTTTCGTAAGCTGAATAAAAAGGTTGTTACAGATTCTTATCCTTTACCGATAATAGATGATTTGATTTCACATTTAAATGGTGCAAAATATTTCGCTGATCTTGATTTAAATTCGGGTTATTGGCAACTGAAGATTGATGAAGCCGATAAACACAAAACAGCGTTCGTTACACCGTCCGGGCTGTTTGAGTTCAACGTTTTACCATTTGGGTTGAAAACAAGCGGGGCTATATTTCAACGAACGATGGATAAGGTTCTAGCCGGCTTGAAATATAAGAATGTGATTGTTTACGTTGATAATATAATTGTGTATGGAAGGACCTATCAGGAGTTCCATGACGCTTTGGATCAAGTCTTATTACGATTGAAAGAAGCGAATTTGACCTTAAAGCCATCTAAATGTAGTTTCGGGTACGATCGAATCACGGTTTTGGGGCATACAATTTCCGGGGATGGAGTTTTGCCCGACGAAAATAAATTGGGAAAACTAAAATCGGTCAAAATCCCAAAAAATACGAAAGAATTAAAATCGGTATTGGGATTGTTCTCGTATTATAGGAAATTTATTGATAAATTTGCGGAGCTGACCGTACCTCTAAATAAATTGTTGAGGAAGAATGTCAAATTTGAGTGGTCTATGCCACAACAAAGAGCGTTTGACGAGTTATTGTCAAAAATTCAGTCGCCGCCGTTATTGAAACATTTTGATAATAGTGCTACGATAAATACGAGGTTGTTTATTGACGCGAGTGAGTATGCTCTCGGGGCATGTCTCATGCAGGGCAGGGACGAAATGTTTCCAGTGTGTTTTGCGTCGAGAAAATTGTCGGAGTGTGAGAAGAAGTATTCGATTACGGAAAAAGAGTGCTTGGGCTTAGTGTGGGCCTTAAATTATTTTCGGCATTATCTTTGGGGCCTGAAGTTTCAAGTGGTCACGGACCATAAAGCACTTTGTTGGCTGAAAGACCGAAGAGATATGTCAGGAAGACTAGCGAGGTGGGCCTTGGTGATACAAGCTCATGACTTTGATATACTGCACTGTTCAGGAAGGCAGAACGTGGTGGCGGATTATTTAAGTAGAAATCCATTTGGTGAAGATTGTGATGAAGAAAAGGGGGTCCAGGATGGTCTTCATCTCTATAGAATCGAAGTTTCGCAACTAGCAGCGGCACAAGAGAGTGATCAATTTTGTCAGCAGCAGCGACGTGCGGTAGCAGCGAGCCCTCGTAGCAGATATAAAGGATATTTTGTGTCAAGTGATGTATTATATAAAAGTGTGAATATACGTGGTGTAAATAAAGATTTAGTAGTGTTACCGAGACCTTTATTTAGTGAAGTGATGTCCGAAATACATGATGATCCGTTTACGGGTGGTCATTTTGGGTTAATGAAAACCTTAGCGAAGTTCAGATCGCGGTATTTTATGTTGAATGCTGACGTAGAGATCGAGCGTTATATTAAAAGTTGTGTGCGATGTCAGGAAAAGAAGGAAAACAATAGGATCGTCCCGCTACAGCCTATAGTGGTCGATAATTTATTTGAAGCGGTAGAGATTGACATAGTCGGTCCGTTGAATCGATCATCGGCGGGGAATAGGTATATTATTACATGTATAGATTGTTTTTCAAAGTATGCGATTTGTAAAGCTGTTCCTAGGGTTACGGCGGAGATCGTAGGTAATTTTCTAATAGAGGATGTGTTTTGTAGATTCGGAGTGGTCCGTAAGGTCATATCCGACAAGGGATCTGTTTTTACTTCTACGTTAGTAAGAAATACAGTTAGACGCTTTGGTAGTAGTCAAAGTTTTGCGACCACTATGCATCCTCAAACGGTAGGGTTAGTAGAACGCTTTAATCAGACGTTATTGCAAATGTTGTCTAAATATGTACGGCGTACTCAGCGTGATTGGTGTGCGCAGCTGCCACTGGTTACGTTTGCCTATAATTGTTCGAAGCAAGCCTCTACGAAGTTTTCTCCATATTTTATTATGTTTACTAAGGAACCGCAGATTCCGTCTGACTTGGGATTGAGTCGCAATATTCAATCGGTGAGTAACGTAGAGAGGCGACGCTTACACACTTACTGTGTGAGAAAGGTAAGACGTAATTTATATAGAGCTCGAATGAAGCAAAAGAGATTGTATGATAGGAAGGCGTCACCTATAGTTTATAGCCCTGGGCAATTAGTTTTGTTGCATAGTCCCAAAAGGATAACAGGAGTGAGTAAGAAATTAGCCCGCCCTTTCAAAGGCCCATATCGAATTGTTAGGCGTTTTGATAATAATTATCTAATAAAGAGTATTAGTAACTCAAGAAGAGTACTAGTACATGTAAATAGGTTAAAGCTGTTTAGGCTTAGGTAATAATAGCTGTAGAAAGGGGTAATTGAAATGCATGTATGGGGTAGGTTATGTGAGTTTGTTTGTATTGTTATGATAATTCTTGTTGTTTTTTATGTAATTTTTCACTGTGGTTAGGATTTCTTGTAAATATGTTCGTTTTGTTGGCAATTACTAGAGATAGGATGACTTTAGATTAGGACTTTGAACGGTTCATTGATGCTTTGTAAATTGTTACATGATTCCTGAGTTGCGGTTTGTGAGCTGTCATGATGTTGCTGTGAGATGACCAGACCTGCCTACCATTTTCTTGGAGAGAACCAGATATACGTCCACAAGAGAGAAAAACGATTAGCTAGGTCAACAAATTGTCGGGGAGATAGGAGCTAGGCCGTCATCGTGCCGTGGGCTAGTAACGTATGCTAAAATCCGTTAGTTCCTATGGGAAACGATGGATGTCGGATTGGGTTGTCTGACTGGTATACTTACGAGTCTATTTCGGTCTCTTTATGAATGAGTGATTGTTTTTTTTTTTGTCTTATTAATTTTTTTTTTCTTTTGCGCAACACGGTTTTTGTCCTATATGTCATTTAATGCGATTGACTACTTATTTAATATTTCGCAGACCTCACTCATTTATGTTCTCCCTGCAAATTAATAAGAAATTATTTTATTACGATCCAATTACATATTCGAACATAATAATTTATTATTGTGGACGTGTATCGGATTTGGAATGTTTTGAAATGGTTCTTGTAATTGTACGGTGAAAGAGATTTTCTTATGTCTCCATTTCTAAGGTCTGTCACCTCACGTGTCGGGAAGGGAGAGTCACTGTTTGACAACTCGTATTTTGGGGACTCGTGTCAAGTTTTATTTTGAGATTAAGTTGTTTAAACGAGTATTGTATTCGTTTTTGGGGGTTTGATTTAAAGATCGTGGAGCTATAAACTGACAGTGACCTCTTGTACCGATCATAGATTTGGTCTTATTTGTGGAACATAACATATTAATTTATGATTTTCAAAATTTACTTTTTTGAATATTGTTACTTCTCGGTTAGAGTCTTACATGGCGTTCGCAAGCTTTTTCGGAGGTTTTTGCTTGCATGGGGTTTTTCCCACCATTATCCCATGATGGATGGATAAGGTGGTAGGAGCCAGTCTATCTTAAAGACCGTCATGAATTGTAAACGATGCCCTTCGTCAGGTAGGGTAGTTTTAAGTAGTAGAATGTGTAGAAGGTCGTGTCGTTAGTTAGGTAGGAAAATTTATTCATTCGACTTGTCGAATAAATAAATTTTAGTTGTACGGGGGGAATGTGGCGGAGTCGATACTCCTTCGCCACTGGCACGTTGTTTGCCGATTTATAATTAATAAATCGTATATATTTGATTTGGGAACGCGATCCGCGGGGTGACGTCAGAGAATAGGAGTTGACAGTTTACACATTAGATGCACGACCGCCGCGCTGTACCTTTGTAATATTTGAGTTTGCTATAAAAGAATATAAGTATATTAGGAAACCAAGTATTTTATTTGAGCTACGCCCTAGACGATCCCGGCGGTCGTCACAGTACCTACTATACGCAATCGTCGAAAAGTACGAAAACTCTTTTGTACCTACTTACATGGCACGACTAGGATTCGAACCCGGTACCCGATATCGGCAGCGCGGCGTTCTAACCACTCACTAGGCTAGTTTATACATACATGTTATTATTTCTTTATTTGCATAATGCATTATTACATACATATGTCTTAATGCAATTTTTTAAAAAAACATTACCTACACAAGTACCCTGTTAGGGCATAGCAAAGGATAAAATATAGAATTATAATTAAAATCGTTAATAATTATAAATATTAGTCATTATGAGAACAAATTTATACCGAGTGGCGATTTTTTCATTCATTCACTTTGTCACGACACTATTTTTGGTTTATCAAAACCTGACAACCCAGTAAACGTCACTTGACTTCGTCTAATTAAAAATACGACTTTAGGCGCGAGACAGTGTCGGTGGGTGTATGGCTTTTGATGTCAAGTGTATCGCCTTGGCATTCGAAGTCACATGCCAGCGTCAAGTTGTTTTTGTTTTCCCAACACGGCTAGTTCCGGACGGCCCTTTTCAGGGCCACGACCGCGCCCGAAGTCCCCCGGGTGCGGTCCGATGGCTGCTCCCGGTGTCCTCGTCAGTAGGACGCGCCAAGCCGAGCAGCCGTCGGTGAGGAGGCGGCCCATAAGGCCGGCGTCAGCCAACGGCCCACAGGGGCTGGCGTTAGTCAGTAGCCCCTGTGGGCTGCTGGCCACCAATTGGTGCACAAGGAGTGCCTAGTCAGCAGCGTTGGGACGGTCTCGGTGTAGTTGCGCTCAAGTGCGCAGATTCCGAGCCATCCCGTAATAGCGCACTGGAGATCAGGCCGGGGAAGATGTTTAGTGGGTATGAAAGCAACGCCTTTACCTCGAGTCCCACATATCCCCTGCGGTTGGCACCACCCCGCAGGGACGATGCGTAAATACATTTGACCTCCCCGACAAAAAAAGGCGCGAGACAGTATAGGTGCTTAAACTATGAAGTTTAAAAAAATGTGAGCCACTGGGGTCAATTTTGACCCCTATACCAGTTAAGGGTTTAAAAATCGATAAGAAAACCACAGTTAAATTCTATGTGAGTTAGCCTAAATTATTAAGAAACTGAGCGAAACAAACATTACTTAGGCAATGCCGGGAGGAGACACTAGCTCATAAAAATTAAAATTGTATCAGATCTAACGCTCACAATATTCCGGTCATAATATTGATTGTTATAAGTACTACTAAGGTCTCAAGGTGTAAAATAAGTAATATTACCAAAGCAGATATTTTCCAAACTATTAATACATTTCAAGAGTATATTACTTATTCCATAAATTTCGTCTATAGAGCTATTGAAAGACTAGAAGTTCTAGTCTTTCAATAGCTTTATTTTATGCAAATTACGTTCAGATGTATTTCCATCAATAATAGCAAAACAAGAGATAAACACCTTTTATACTCAGCTTTATTTCTTAATAATAAACATAATCTACTCATTTACAACAAAAAATATCATTAATAAATATGTGCCATTTTAATACATCGAACAAGATTTACTTCCCTATACAAACGAAATGTTACGCCCATAAAAGTTACCTAACATTTTATTGGCTATCAATGCGATTATTCTACTGTTTATTCTGCTTAATCTGTACTTCTTAACGGCTCAAGCTATTTCCGACCCAGTTGGGACGGAGTTAAGACAGTTTCTGTCTGTTAAAGTACAGTCCACATATGCACCATTAACATTAGGCGACGATAAAATTTCAGTGCCAAGTGGAGAGGAGAAAGGAAGATTACTAAAACGTTGCCCTTTATTACACCTTAGTATATTGACCGTTGCGAGTAAATACAAAGAAAAAACGTTAATTATCGGTTCAGCAAATAAAACAAGATGGCTCCCCGGGGCTCGGCAGTGGGATATTGCGACCCGCAAGCAAATTTGCGCTAGGCACAATAAAAGCTAAAATGTACGTTCGAACGGAACCCAAATATTTATACTGATACCTTGCCGAATACAACACGCAACTATCATCATTAATGAAAACTGAATTGATTGTAATTAATGGCTCCCAGAATGAGTCATTATAGGCAATTTAGGAGAATAAAAACGCAGGTTAAACATATGGAAACGATCGTCTCGGATACCAATAACTTAGTTGTTATAATTTTTATAAAGCCATCAAATAGGGAGCTTACAAACAAATTATATATCTATATCCGGTAATATGGTCGCAAACGTCAAAACTCTAATAAGACAAAGTTGATTTTAAAAGCTGTGTTCAGTCAGTGCCCGTTTTAGGTTTCAGTAATTATAAATCTCAGGACCGATCGGTTTGGAGATCCTTGGGGGAGGCAAGATGATGATGATTATAAATCAAGGTGTAACAGACAGTCGACTGTGCAGAGCCTGCATGGCGGAGGAAGAAACAGCCGCTCACGTCCTGCTGCAGTGCAGAGGAGTGGCAGAATATCGGTCTCGCTTCCTCGGGTCGAGCGGCCAGAAGTTGCTTGGCAGCCTCAAGGCGCTAGGTGACTTCCTGGTAGAGCTGGGATGGCTGGAATGATCCGGCCCACGCCTTCCGACGCAAAATAGTCGCACCAGCCGTCGAGTTGCAGAAACTGCCCGTACGGAGAAGAAAAATATGATTATAAGTCTATAGTTTTAACGATAAGGATTTCAAACGAGCTTAAGGCCTTAAGCTTGTCTTATGGTAAACGTTCACTCTAACAGTGTTGCAAAAACACCAAGGCTTCATTCATACGGTGCTAACGTTAATCCTCATTCCTTACTCCGTAGGCTACCCTCATGGTATGTACCACTATTCTTAGCTTGCCACAACCAGTCACTGCCAGTTAATAGTACTACTGCTCCTCAGTTCAACGAGACGCAAGGTTTGCCTAAATGCAGTCTCTACTCTACGACCCGTCTCCCTAACGGCACTTGTATTGTAACATACTTTTCAACACCATTGCTCGTAATTGGTATGTAACTACACCAATTTTAGTTTCACAATGTCTCATATTACCAACTTATAATATCTATCGAATTTCAAATTCGATTACCGCACAGTTTGGTAATCAAAAGTTAATAGTTTCGTAAAGAAAAGTCACGCTTTTATTTTTAAGAAAAAAAAAATAGGAACCAAAGAGAATTTATATGCAAAATGCTGAAACATTTTTGTAAATTAAATAAGTTTGGCGTTTAGAAACACTCTGTTTAAAGATATACAATTATAAAAACCTTATTTAAAATTACAACTATTAAATAGAAGTCATACATAAATATTAAAAGAATATATTTATTTTGTAAAAAAATATATAATTTGCTGTTTTGGCTGTATAAGCGTCGGTACCTTAGTCTTTCGCGCACAAAGCCGTCAATGAAAAAGTAAAAGCGCGCCATTTTTCAATTTCAAGTACTATTTTGCAAGTAGATATTTTGCATTATGTATTAATTACTCGCAATGGTGTTGAAAAACGTCGTATAACACTCGTGAGCAGTTAAAAAAAAAATTGTGTGCGTGTAACCTTAAGAGCGTTTACGCGTATTTTGCGAAAATCGGCACTTTTTGAGCTTCTTAATTTCCATGAATTCTTATTCTATCAATATAAATGTTATAAAAACTACTAGATAATATTCTTTCGCAAAAAGTTGTAAAGGAAAATATTTCATTTAATTCTTTATTCATAAATTATAACAAAATATCTTAACAGCATTTTTGAAATTTTACGTTTAGATGCGATTTCGAAGCCTTTAATATCCGAAAAGGCTAATATTACAATGAAATAAAAAATACTCTGTAACTGACAATATCCCGAACAAAATAGTTGTAAAGAAAAAAAATTAAATTTCATAGACTTACTAATTAAAGAAAAATCAAATCACACTGCAAGTATTACGAAAATACGATTTGGAAAATTGCTATTTCTAACAATTAATATCCCTTATTTCAAGAAACAAATGATGTTATTTAAAAGAAGAATATATACTATAAATTTTGGTATAAAAATGATATCTGAACAAACTACAATATATTTATAAATCAGTATAAAACAGTCCGCGCAATCGCTTTCAAATCAGTCGCCCATGAGGCTTGTCGGAGAGAGGTCACGTCGCTCGGTGCCAGCTCCGTGATCACGCATAAATATTCGAAATGCTACTACAGAACGAACGATGGTGTTGATACTTTTAGTATTGATAACCGACTTCATATAAAGTTCTATGTTGCACTCTATGTATTACTTTATGAATGTTCACGGATATCTTTGTTAATTGTGGACCTATTTTCTAAATACTTCTGGTATGGTGCTATTGTCACCAAATCAGGATCTGATGATGAGATTCCGAGAAAATCGAGAGCAACTCTCAAATTTTATATGCAGGTATTATATGCTTGATATTTTATTTCCTGAAGCTATTGAAGTATTTGCGTCTGGTAGTCATCATATCATGTTAATGAGCTGGTGATGGCAGGTAAAACTCCTCCATGATTAGGAGTTGAATGATAATTCTTGAATTAATGTATGTATTTATAAACCGATAGTTGTATCATTTTATGGTTCAGGTGAGCCGACGATGAAAAAAAAAACTCCTAATAGTTAGGAGTTGGATGATAATTCCTTAAATATTATGTGTACCTACGTATAGATCGACAGTTGAATTAAGTTTTTTTCTTTCTATTTCTATTCTATCAGGTTTTTCAGGTGAGCTGATGATGGAGGGTAAAACTGCAAAAGTTAAGAGTTTGAGGATTATTCGTTTAATATTATGGTCCACATAGTAATATTCGGTAACGGTTAAGAGATGGAGAATAATTCTTTAAAATATCATAGGTATGTACTGAACGATAAACCCGTGGTCCTTGCTTTGGCTTCCCCTCCACACCTTGATTCTGTACAATTTTCTTGTACTGTTCGTTCTTGTCCCTATGTTGGTTTGTCCTTATGTATTCTTTCAGGTTATAAACGGACTTCAAAAGGAGGTTCTATGTTCCAATCTATGTATTTTTTACTTAGCAAAGTCAATGGTTTTTGCTAAATACTTTTATAATAAATAAAATTACTTTAAATGCAGAATTGTCGACTACCCAAGATTTGTTACTTTTAGCACTACCATGGGTATCATGGGTATCAAATGAAAGGCTCTGTAGAGAAAATGCGAATGAACCGTGTCAAAATGACTATACAATAAATTACTGATAAAAAACTTTAAAAACAAAGATTTTACTTAATTGCTCTAAAAATAAGAAAGTAAACTTAAATTGCATTTTAAAAAAATCTATAGGTAAGTATGTACTAATATGATAAAGAGTTAAAGTTTGTAAATAGTTTATGTAAGTTTGTGAATAGCCATACGTGATACCGGCAGAGTAGAATAGCATCACCCCATATGCTCCAATGGATGTCGTAGACGGCGACTAATAGGCCAGCAAAGGGGTATTGACTACCAATCCACATTATGCAAGCGTGGTGGACTACTACCTATACCTCCTTCATTGAAAAGGAGAGGTCTTGTCTTCCAGTAGTGGAATGAATTATAAAGGCTGTGATGATAAAAGTTTGTGAATGGTTTTTTTGTGACGATGTAGGAGGTAATTGCTGGATCTACTGAACGAATTTTGAAAATTCTTTTTGTGTGAGGTAGACGATCTAGAAAGGCTAACTATGTATATAATAACCAACAATACGCGAAAGAAGCCACGGGCTGAGCGCTAGTTATATGATATATATGCTTGTGGCAAGATTTGCTTCTATTATTCATATCTCTTTATTTATTCAATCGCTTGTAACACTGTAAGTTGGTAAAGCCCTCTCTGCGGTTTGATTTTGCTAGCTCGTGGGTTCTCGGGCGCTCCAAGATCAAACTGTGGAGTGTGAAGGGCGCCACTTGTTTTACTCACAAAACAAGAAAGAAGTAATGTGTTGTGGATGCAAATAAAACACTAACCTTAGTTGTAAAAATAAACAAAAGTGTATATTAAAAAAAAAACACAAAAACACAAACATTGATGGAAGTCAGGAGACTCCAAAAACAAGCCTTCACGTACTTAAGATTATGTTAGTACAACCATAGATAAAATAATACCATGCTAAATGAATACAACCTCGCAAGGAAGGGTCATTCTTATAAGGTGGAACAAATTGCTTTATATTTCAACATTACATAGTTTACGACATACTTAAAATTATCTCTTAACTGTTTGATGCCTAAGTAAAAAGAAAGAAAATTGACGGAGATAAAGGTGTCACCGATAATGAGGCAAACGTCTATTTAACATTAATAAATTTCTGAGATTATAACAAAAAGGTTCATAAATACCGTCCTTCAATTTGTCGACAATTGTTAAAAATTGCCAATGCAGAAAACATTTGTTTGCGAGTCAAAACCTCATAGCCAATGCAGCTGCCAGCGTCGCCTGGTTCCCCAATCAGCAGTATTGAGCAGCCTGCAGACTCTTGACAAGCCAGCGCAGGGCTTTATGCCTAAAACATACATGCAATGCACTGTTAATCGTACTCAAAATAACAAAGAACCTCTTCGCACTGAAAAGAAAAGGCGGGACCTACAATAACACTGACTAAACAAACACTTTTACACTTTATCAAACTTAAAAATTGTTTGGCTGATGCTTACCCATAACAAAAAATTTAAATGTGGTGCATTGACACGCAGTGACATGATGACGACAAACAAACATCAGGTTTTCCAAAATGTATTGTTTTAAGTTAGCATCTCTAAAAAAAAATCACACTTGTTTGTGATCTGAGATTTAAATGCTTGTCATGTTTGCAAATGGCGTTGCGACCGATAGCCCTCCAACTTACATCAATGTTTATCTTTTAAATACTGAAACAAAAAACACCATTCTATAAACACCAGCTTTCAAGACTTCTAACTCGAAACACCACTGATTATATTTTGCGATAATACTCACAAAAATCAAATGAAATAGAAAATCAAAAGGGAGCAATAAACTCCCAGCAAGTAAATCTGTATAAAGTGACAGTGGAACGGAAATGTCCCATCCAAGCGGAAACTACTCAAAACGTCATGAGACAAAGATTAAAAAAACAATCGAGGAGCTTGTCACTTAGACCTGAAACACAAAATTTTCTAACACTAAATTTTATCAAAATTCGAAAGTCAACCCTTTCTTTTTCCTAAATATTACATTACAAAATTGTGATGATGTTGTAAAAAAAAATACTTATTAAACTTATCTGCTGTCAATAAAATCCATAGTTGTGCGACCAGACACTTTCGATAGCAACCAACAGATGGCGTTACTAGTATCATTCATAGGAAACAGCAATTAGAATGACACAAAAAAAATTGGAAAACGGTAACGATGTGTTACAATACCCTCTCTGTAATGAAAAAAAAAGAGAAAAAAAAAACTTCACCAGCATCCATCTGAAAATTAAACAGCAGGAAACACAGCCTCAGGGTGTGCCTTCAATATGTCCTTAACATGCCAAGTCCCTAGACCCTTCTTGGACTCAAAGTCACAGAGCTCATACACCAAGGGTGAAACCCTTTTTGTAACCAAGCATTTACGAAACTTGGGGGCAAACTTCTGTGTAAAATGCTTACTTGCATCTGAGAGAGAATATTCCTTCTTCCAGACAACCTGTCCAACTTGATATTCAACATGCCTTCGAGATCTATTATAAAATATTTTATTGCGCTCGTAAGCTTTTTGCATTTGGATTTGAACCTTGTCGAAGATGGTTTTCAAGTGTTCCGGTAATTTTGAATAAAACGAGCGATCTGCGAAGTCCAGGCTGTAATCCTCATCAGCTCGGGCTGGATACCAATCTCCTGAAAGAACTGCCTCTCTACCATGATTCAGGAAGTAAGGACTGTAACCAGTAACTTCATGGACAGACGTGTTGATTGCGAATTCTATCTTGCCAAGTTCATCCACCCAGGTTCGATGATTTTTGCCGACATACGAAGATATTGCAGTAACCAAAACTCGATTCACGCGCTCAGCTGGATTATTTTGAGGTGTGAATTTGCAATTGTAAAAGAAATTGGGTATTTTGTATTTTTCCTTGAGACTATGAATTTCCTTAGATATGTATTGTGGTCCATTGTCCATGATAATACATTGAGGAATTCCAAACCTCATAAAGATGCAATTCTCCAAAAGTTTAACAACTGTTTTAGCCAACGAGTTCCTAAGTGGGAACAAAGAGGTAAATTTTGTAAAATAGTCTGAAACAACTAGGATAAATTTGAACCCTTCCTTGCTTTGAGGCAAGGGGCCCAGAAGATCTGTGGAAATGACCTGAAAGGGTCGTTGAACCTTTTTGGGGTTCTGCATTAGACCAGGCAGAGGTAAATTTGTACTTTTATAAGCCAAGCAGACTTCACAGTTCTTGACATAATTCTTTATGTCCTTGGCCATCTTTGGCCAATAATACGACTGTGAAATTCTTTTAAGTGTTTTGAAGGTTCCAAAGTGTGCTGCATCGGCACGATCATGAGATTGCTTAAGAATTTCGTGTCTGCCCTCCAAGGGAATCACCCTTTTCCATTCGAACTCCAGCATCAAAGGATTCGAGGAGCGGATACGCTTGAAAAGTTGTTTATCTGTGGCCTTCCAGTCAGGAAATTTTTCCGGTGTTCGCTGGATCCTTTGCTTCAGGTCTAGATACCACGAGTCCTTGGTCTCTGGATCATTTACAGAAAGCACCTTGAGGGGGGGAGCACGAGAGAGTGCATCAGCCACCTTGTTCTCGCTGCCCTTTCTGTACTCGATCGAGAAGTTGAACTGGGATATTCTTAGTGCCCAACGAGCTAACCGTCCAGTTGGCGATTTTAAGCTTGTCAACCATTTCAAACTGCTATGATCGGTGTATACTACGGTTTGATAGGGTGACCCCTCTATGTATCCCCTAAACTTTTCAAGTGCAAACATCAAGGCATTCAGTTCCTTCTCTGTAGTGGAATGGTTTCTTTCTGTCCTTGTGAGCATTCTACTAGCAAAAGCAACAGGATGCTCAGCTCCTTCATCATCTAGTTGTGATAAAGCGCAACCTAGTCCAACATCAGATGCGTCCGAGCTGATAATGAATGGACGGTCAAATTTTGGAACAGATAAGATGGGTGCAGAGATCAGCAGACTCTTCACTTTGTTGAAAGCAGCTGAGGCGTCGGCATTCATTGCAAAGGACTCACTCTTCGGGAGCTTCCTAGTCAACTTGGTCAGCGGAGCAGTGACACTTGAGAAGTCCGCCATGAACCTCCTATACCATGAGACCATGCCCAAGAATCTGCGCACTTCCTTTTGGCAGGTAGGCATAGGATAGTCTACAATGGACTTAACTTTGTCACTATCTGTACGTAGACCTCTCCTATCAACCACAAAACCCAAGAATTTTAATGAAGAGCGACAAAATGCAGACTTTTCATAGTTAATTGTGAGTCCTGCTTCCTTCAGTCTCACAAAAACCTTCTCAAGTGTGGAGATATGGTCCTGATAGGTGTCGTTGATAATGATGATGTCATCGACATAGTAGAACACTTTCCCCTCAAATTCAGGTCCAAACACCTTATCCATCAATCTCATCATCCTGGCAGTGGCATTGACGAGGCCAAAAGGCATTCTGCAAAATTGGAATGATCCCAGACCTGGAATTGAGAAGCTGGTCTTTTCCCGAGACGCTTTTTGTAAATTTAGTTGAAAAAAAGCTGACTTTAAATCAATGGATGACATAAACTTTGCATTATTCAAAGAATCTAAAATTTGTTGAACAAGCGGCATTGGATATGTGTCAATTTTGGTGACACTGTTCAACTTGCGGCTATCAAGACACATCCTGAGCTCACCATTCGATTTGGGAACGATAACAATGGGACTGTTCCATGCTGAATTCGATGGCTCAATAATGCCCATCTTCAGCATGTTCTCTATCTCCCGTTTCACATAGCCCAGTTGGTGGTGGGGTATGGGATAGTACCTTTGCTTCACAGGCAAATGGTCACCAGTATCGATGATATGTTCCTCAAGAGTGGTGAACCCAAGCTTGTCATCCGAAGCTGCTATAGTTTTAAACAAAGAAATTGTTTTATTTAATGCTTTTAGTTGGTCTTTGGACAAATCGTCCAAGCCATGCAAGTGCTTGGAGTCATCATCCAACAGATTTAGGGCTAAACCCTGACTCAAAACATTCATTTTGAAGATGTCCCTACATAAATCAAAAGACCGGAGAAAGTCAACTCCTAAAACTATAGGGACATTTATATCCTCACACACATAAAACTCAATAAAGTTTATCTTGCTAGAGAAAGATAAAGGTAAATAGACCTTGCCCACAACATTCAAATGAGCACCATTTCCCACTAGCAAGTCATTCTTACAAGGGACAACACAGATGCTTAAGCCTAATTCTTTAAGTGTGGAGACAGCACTAGTGCTAATTACGGATACTGATGCACCACTGTCCGCCAAAGCATTACATTGAATGCCCAAAATATTAACTGTAACAAAAGGTCTGACACGATCAGAGAAACGGTCAAACAAAGGATTAACAGGCAAGCCATGATTAGAAAGGAAAGACTTAACAAACTTTAAATGATCCTTCCACTCTTGGTCAGAAGTATAGCCCCTTTTGAAATAACTATGGCTGTTTCCTTTATCAAGTGAAGTAGCACTATTTTCATTTTTGAGAGGGGTAAGCTTATTCTTTGCACTGAAATAATTTCCATTGCCACAATTGATCTTTCTTACTCCTGACCATCTAAAATGTTTTTTGAACAAACACAATCTTTTGTTAAAATACCAGACTTCTTACACTTAAAACAATGCAAGCCAACATACACATCACATTGTTTGTAGTGGTGTGGACCATCACACTTTAAGCATTTCATAACAACAGAATTTAAATTTTTTTGTTTGCTGAAGGAAGAATTTGTAGGTAATAAATCAGAGATTATTGAGTTAGGCCCTGGATTGAGATATCCCCTGTGCTCACATCTGTACTTGGAAACTTCTATTTTTATGCAGAGTTCCTTTAAATAATCAATAGAGTGAACATGAGTAAGGGCCAAACGTGAAATATAAAAAGGGCTCATATTAGTCATAATAATGTCAAGTTGTTCACACTCCGTTAAAGGTGTAGTAAGTCTGGTGAACAAATATCGCATAATGTTTATATAAGTTCTAATTTTTTCAGAAGGAAGTTGAAGTCTTGACTTGATTTGATTCAACAGTAAACGATCACAATCAACTGGTTGAAATTCTATCTTCAAAAGCTCCACAAACTGACCAAAAGTGAATATAGATTCTTCGACTGTTCTAAACCAGCATAAGGCCTCACCTGATAATATGTAAACTATATTTTGCAAAAAATCTGCATCTGAAATATTGGACGATTTGACAAAGTCGTTGAGTCGAATGACAAAATCATGAACTGGTGTCTTTCCATCATACATTATGTTCCATTTTAAAATCTGGTTGGTGACAGACTTGACTGCGCCAACCACCTGAGTCTGTTGCTGCTCAACAGTGCTGGCTGGAGTTGATGAGGCTGTTCCCACAGTACTTTGACCACTTTCAATGTTTTGACAGAGTTGAAATGCACGAGACAATAAGTTAATTTTGGTTTTACGTTGCTCATCATTGGTGACATTTACACGTTCCAGTCTTAAAATAACATGGGCCAGAGTGGAGATACATTTTTTCTTACAACTCAAATGATCACTTTTCAAAATAACATTATATTTATCCTCACACAATTTAATTTCAACATCTGGTTCTAAGGATAGTAAATATTGTCTACTAAGTTTATCATTGGTGACACCTTTATCTGAGCGTAACAATTTCCTTAACTCATCTACGGAGGAATCATCTCTTACATCTATACCCTTGACACGTAACTCATATAAGAGCTCATCCTTCCGGAGATAATCAATGTCAAATGTCAGGGGCATTTTGGCACAAAATGGTATTAAACAACCGAGAAGGAAAGTAAAAAAAAAGGAGACACACTTCACAGCTTGAGCTTTGTTTCAAGAGGCCCACCCGTTGAGGCGCCAATTGTAACACTGTAAGTTGGTAAAGCCCTCTCTGCGGTTTGATTTTGCTAGCTCGTGGGTTCTCGGGCGCTCCAAGATCAAACTGTGGAGTGTGAAGGGCGCCACTTGTTTTACTCACAAAACAAGAAAGAAGTAATGTGTTGTGGATGCAAATAAAACACTAACCTTAGTTGTAAAAATAAACAAAAGTGTATATTAAAAAAAAAAACACAAAAACACAAACATTGATGGAAGTCAGGAGACTCCAAAAACAAGCCTTCACGTACTTAAGATTATGTTAGTACAACCATAGATAAAATAATACCATGCTAAATGAATACAACCTCGCAAGGAAGGGTCATTCTTATAAGGTGGAACAAATTGCTTTATATTTCAACATTACATAGTTTACGACATACTTAAAATTATCTCTTAACTGTTTGATGCCTAAGTAAAAAGAAAGAAAATTGACGGAGATAAAGGTGTCACCGATAATGAGGCAAACGTCTATTTAACATTAATAAATTTCTGAGATTATAACAAAAAGGTTCATAAATACCGTCCTTCAATTTGTCGACAATTGTTAAAAATTGCCAATGCAGAAAACATTTGTTTGCGAGTCAAAACCTCATAGCCAATGCAGCTGCCAGCGTCGCCTGGTTCCCCAATCAGCAGTATTGAGCAGCCTGCAGACTCTTGACAAGCCAGCGCAGGGCTTTATGCCTAAAACATACATGCAATGCACTGTTAATCGTACTCAAAATAACAAAGAACCTCTTCGCACTGAAAAGAAAAGGCGGGACCTACAATAACACTGACTAAACAAACACTTTTACACTTTATCAAACTTAAAAATTGTTTGGCTGATGCTTACCCATAACAAAAAATTTAAATGTGGTGCATTGACACGCAGTGACATGATGACGACAAACAAACATCAGGTTTTCCAAAATGTATTGTTTTAAGTTAGCATCTCTAAAAAAAAATCACACTTGTTTGTGATCTGAGATTTAAATGCTTGTCATGTTTGCAAATGGCGTTGCGACCGATAGCCCTCCAACTTACATCAATGTTTATCTTTTAAATACTGAAACAAAAAACACCATTCTATAAACACCAGCTTTCAAGACTTCTAACTCGAAACACCACTGATTATATTTTGCGATAATACTCACAAAAATCAAATGAAATAGAAAATCAAAAGGGAGCAATAAACTCCCAGCAAGTAAATCTGTATAAAGTGACAGTGGAACGGAAATGTCCCATCCAAGCGGAAACTACTCAAAACGTCATGAGACAAAGATTAAAAAAACAATCGAGGAGCTTGTCACTTAGACCTGAAACACAAAATTTTCTAACACTAAATTTTATCAAAATTCGAAAGTCAACCCTTTCTTTTTCCTAAATATTACATTACAAAATTGTGATGATGTTGTAAAAAAAAATACTTATTAAACTTATCTGCTGTCAATAAAATCCATAGTTGTGCGACCAGACACTTTCGATAGCAACCAACAGATGGCGTTACTAGTATCATTCATAGGAAACAGCAATTAGAATGACACAAAAAAAATTGGAAAACGGTAACGATGTGTTACAATACCCTCTCTGTAATGAAAAAAAAAGAGAAAAAAAAAACTTCACCAGCATCCATCTGAAAATTAAACAGCAGGAAACACAGCCTCAGGGTGTGCCTTCAATATGTCCTTAACATGCCAAGTCCCTAGACCCTTCTTGGACTCAAAGTCACAGAGCTCATACACCAAGGGTGAAACCCTTTTTGTAACCAAGCATTTACGAAACTTGGGGGCAAACTTCTGTGTAAAATGCTTACTTGCATCTGAGAGAGAATATTCCTTCTTCCAGACAACCTGTCCAACTTGATATTCAACATGCCTTCGAGATCTATTATAAAATATTTTATTGCGCTCGTAAGCTTTTTGCATTTGGATTTGAACCTTGTCGAAGATGGTTTTCAAGTGTTCCGGTAATTTTGAATAAAACGAGCGATCTGCGAAGTCCAGGCTGTAATCCTCATCAGCTCGGGCTGGATACCAATCTCCTGAAAGAACTGCCTCTCTACCATGATTCAGGAAGTAAGGACTGTAACCAGTAACTTCATGGACAGACGTGTTGATTGCGAATTCTATCTTGCCAAGTTCATCCACCCAGGTTCGATGATTTTTGCCGACATACGAAGATATTGCAGTAACCAAAACTCGATTCACGCGCTCAGCTGGATTATTTTGAGGTGTGAATTTGCAATTGTAAAAGAAATTGGGTATTTTGTATTTTTCCTTGAGACTATGAATTTCCTTAGATATGTATTGTGGTCCATTGTCCATGATAATACATTGAGGAATTCCAAACCTCATAAAGATGCAATTCTCCAAAAGTTTAACAACTGTTTTAGCCAACGAGTTCCTAAGTGGGAACAAAGAGGTAAATTTTGTAAAATAGTCTGAAACAACTAGGATAAATTTGAACCCTTCCTTGCTTTGAGGCAAGGGGCCCAGAAGATCTGTGGAAATGACCTGAAAGGGTCGTTGAACCTTTTTGGGGTTCTGCATTAGACCAGGCAGAGGTAAATTTGTACTTTTATAAGCCAAGCAGACTTCACAGTTCTTGACATAATTCTTTATGTCCTTGGCCATCTTTGGCCAATAATACGACTGTGAAATTCTTTTAAGTGTTTTGAAGGTTCCAAAGTGTGCTGCATCGGCACGATCATGAGATTGCTTAAGAATTTCGTGTCTGCCCTCCAAGGGAATCACCCTTTTCCATTCGAACTCCAGCATCAAAGGATTCGAGGAGCGGATACGCTTGAAAAGTTGTTTATCTGTGGCCTTCCAGTCAGGAAATTTTTCCGGTGTTCGCTGGATCCTTTGCTTCAGGTCTAGATACCACGAGTCCTTGGTCTCTGGATCATTTACAGAAAGCACCTTGAGGGGGGGAGCACGAGAGAGTGCATCAGCCACCTTGTTCTCGCTGCCCTTTCTGTACTCGATCGAGAAGTTGAACTGGGATATTCTTAGTGCCCAACGAGCTAACCGTCCAGTTGGCGATTTTAAGCTTGTCAACCATTTCAAACTGCTATGATCGGTGTATACTACGGTTTGATAGGGTGACCCCTCTATGTATCCCCTAAACTTTTCAAGTGCAAACATCAAGGCATTCAGTTCCTTCTCTGTAGTGGAATGGTTTCTTTCTGTCCTTGTGAGCATTCTACTAGCAAAAGCAACAGGATGCTCAGCTCCTTCATCATCTAGTTGTGATAAAGCGCAACCTAGTCCAACATCAGATGCGTCCGAGCTGATAATGAATGGACGGTCAAATTTTGGAACAGATAAGATGGGTGCAGAGATCAGCAGACTCTTCACTTTGTTGAAAGCAGCTGAGGCGTCGGCATTCATTGCAAAGGACTCACTCTTCGGGAGCTTCCTAGTCAACTTGGTCAGCGGAGCAGTGACACTTGAGAAGTCCGCCATGAACCTCCTATACCATGAGACCATGCCCAAGAATCTGCGCACTTCCTTTTGGCAGGTAGGCATAGGATAGTCTACAATGGACTTAACTTTGTCACTATCTGTACGTAGACCTCTCCTATCAACCACAAAACCCAAGAATTTTAATGAAGAGCGACAAAATGCAGACTTTTCATAGTTAATTGTGAGTCCTGCTTCCTTCAGTCTCACAAAAACCTTCTCAAGTGTGGAGATATGGTCCTGATAGGTGTCGTTGATAATGATGATGTCATCGACATAGTAGAACACTTTCCCCTCAAATTCAGGTCCAAACACCTTATCCATCAATCTCATCATCCTGGCAGTGGCATTGACGAGGCCAAAAGGCATTCTGCAAAATTGGAATGATCCCAGACCTGGAATTGAGAAGCTGGTCTTTTCCCGAGACGCTTTTTGTAAATTTAGTTGAAAAAAAGCTGACTTTAAATCAATGGATGACATAAACTTTGCATTATTCAAAGAATCTAAAATTTGTTGAACAAGCGGCATTGGATATGTGTCAATTTTGGTGACACTGTTCAACTTGCGGCTATCAAGACACATCCTGAGCTCACCATTCGATTTGGGAACGATAACAATGGGACTGTTCCATGCTGAATTCGATGGCTCAATAATGCCCATCTTCAGCATGTTCTCTATCTCCCGTTTCACATAGCCCAGTTGGTGGTGGGGTATGGGATAGTACCTTTGCTTCACAGGCAAATGGTCACCAGTATCGATGATATGTTCCTCAAGAGTGGTGAACCCAAGCTTGTCATCCGAAGCTGCTATAGTTTTAAACAAAGAAATTGTTTTATTTAATGCTTTTAGTTGGTCTTTGGACAAATCGTCCAAGCCATGCAAGTGCTTGGAGTCATCATCCAACAGATTTAGGGCTAAACCCTGACTCAAAACATTCATTTTGAAGATGTCCCTACATAAATCAAAAGACCGGAGAAAGTCAACTCCTAAAACTATAGGGACATTTATATCCTCACACACATAAAACTCAATAAAGTTTATCTTGCTAGAGAAAGATAAAGGTAAATAGACCTTGCCCACAACATTCAAATGAGCACCATTTCCCACTAGCAAGTCATTCTTACAAGGGACAACACAGATGCTTAAGCCTAATTCTTTAAGTGTGGAGACAGCACTAGTGCTAATTACGGATACTGATGCACCACTGTCCGCCAAAGCATTACATTGAATGCCCAAAATATTAACTGTAACAAAAGGTCTGACACGATCAGAGAAACGGTCAAACAAAGGATTAACAGGCAAGCCATGATTAGAAAGGAAAGACTTAACAAACTTTAAATGATCCTTCCACTCTTGGTCAGAAGTATAGCCCCTTTTGAAATAACTATGGCTGTTTCCTTTATCAAGTGAAGTAGCACTATTTTCATTTTTGAGAGGGGTAAGCTTATTCTTTGCACTGAAATAATTTCCATTGCCACAATTGATCTTTCTTACTCCTGACCATCTAAAATGTTTTTTGAACAAACACAATCTTTTGTTAAAATACCAGACTTCTTACACTTAAAACAATGCAAGCCAACATACACATCACATTGTTTGTAGTGGTGTGGACCATCACACTTTAAGCATTTCATAACAACAGAATTTAAATTTTTTTGTTTGCTGAAGGAAGAATTTGTAGGTAATAAATCAGAGATTATTGAGTTAGGCCCTGGATTGAGATATCCCCTGTGCTCACATCTGTACTTGGAAACTTCTATTTTTATGCAGAGTTCCTTTAAATAATCAATAGAGTGAACATGAGTAAGGGCCAAACGTGAAATATAAAAAGGGCTCATATTAGTCATAATAATGTCAAGTTGTTCACACTCCGTTAAAGGTGTAGTAAGTCTGGTGAACAAATATCGCATAATGTTTATATAAGTTCTAATTTTTTCAGAAGGAAGTTGAAGTCTTGACTTGATTTGATTCAACAGTAAACGATCACAATCAACTGGTTGAAATTCTATCTTCAAAAGCTCCACAAACTGACCAAAAGTGAATATAGATTCTTCGACTGTTCTAAACCAGCATAAGGCCTCACCTGATAATATGTAAACTATATTTTGCAAAAAATCTGCATCTGAAATATTGGACGATTTGACAAAGTCGTTGAGTCGAATGACAAAATCATGAACTGGTGTCTTTCCATCATACATTATGTTCCATTTTAAAATCTGGTTGGTGACAGACTTGACTGCGCCAACCACCTGAGTCTGTTGCTGCTCAACAGTGCTGGCTGGAGTTGATGAGGCTGTTCCCACAGTACTTTGACCACTTTCAATGTTTTGACAGAGTTGAAATGCACGAGACAATAAGTTAATTTTGGTTTTACGTTGCTCATCATTGGTGACATTTACACGTTCCAGTCTTAAAATAACATGGGCCAGAGTGGAGATACATTTTTTCTTACAACTCAAATGATCACTTTTCAAAATAACATTATATTTATCCTCACACAATTTAATTTCAACATCTGGTTCTAAGGATAGTAAATATTGTCTACTAAGTTTATCATTGGTGACACCTTTATCTGAGCGTAACAATTTCCTTAACTCATCTACGGAGGAATCATCTCTTACATCTATACCCTTGACACGTAACTCATATAAGAGCTCATCCTTCCGGAGATAATCAATGTCAAATGTCAGGGGCATTTTGGCACAAAATGGTATTAAACAACCGAGAAGGAAAGTAAAAAAAAAGGAGACACACTTCACAGCTTGAGCTTTGTTTCAAGAGGCCCACCCGTTGAGGCGCCAATTGTAACACTGTAAGTTGGTAAAGCCCTCTCTGCGGTTTGATTTTGCTAGCTCGTGGGTTCTCGGGCGCTCCAAGATCAAACTGTGGAGTGTGAAGGGCGCCACTTGTTTTACTCACAAAACAAGAAAGAAGTAATGTGTTGTGGATGCAAATAAAACACTAACCTTAGTTGTAAAAATAAACAAAAGTGTATATTAAAAAAAAAACACAAAAACACAAACATTGATGGAAGTCAGGAGACTCCAAAAACAAGCCTTCACGTACTTAAGATTATGTTAGTACAACCATAGATAAAATAATACCATGCTAAATGAATACAACCTCGCAAGGAAGGGTCATTCTTATAAGGTGGAACAAATTGCTTTATATTTCAACATTACATAGTTTACGACATACTTAAAATTATCTCTTAACTGTTTGATGCCTAAGTAAAAAGAAAGAAAATTGACGGAGATAAAGGTGTCACCGATAATGAGGCAAACGTCTATTTAACATTAATAAATTTCTGAGATTATAACAAAAAGGTTCATAAATACCGTCCTTCAATTTGTCGACAATTGTTAAAAATTGCCAATGCAGAAAACATTTGTTTGCGAGTCAAAACCTCATAGCCAATGCAGCTGCCAGCGTCGCCTGGTTCCCCAATCAGCAGTATTGAGCAGCCTGCAGACTCTTGACAAGCCAGCGCAGGGCTTTATGCCTAAAACATACATGCAATGCACTGTTAATCGTACTCAAAATAACAAAGAACCTCTTCGCACTGAAAAGAAAAGGCGGGACCTACAATAACACTGACTAAACAAACACTTTTACACTTTATCAAACTTAAAAATTGTTTGGCTGATGCTTACCCATAACAAAAAATTTAAATGTGGTGCATTGACACGCAGTGACATGATGACGACAAACAAACATCAGGTTTTCCAAAATGTATTGTTTTAAGTTAGCATCTCTAAAAAAAAATCACACTTGTTTGTGATCTGAGATTTAAATGCTTGTCATGTTTGCAAATGGCGTTGCGACCGATAGCCCTCCAACTTACATCAATGTTTATCTTTTAAATACTGAAACAAAAAACACCATTCTATAAACACCAGCTTTCAAGACTTCTAACTCGAAACACCACTGATTATATTTTGCGATAATACTCACAAAAATCAAATGAAATAGAAAATCAAAAGGGAGCAATAAACTCCCAGCAAGTAAATCTGTATAAAGTGACAGTGGAACGGAAATGTCCCATCCAAGCGGAAACTACTCAAAACGTCATGAGACAAAGATTAAAAAAACAATCGAGGAGCTTGTCACTTAGACCTGAAACACAAAATTTTCTAACACTAAATTTTATCAAAATTCGAAAGTCAACCCTTTCTTTTTCCTAAATATTACATTACAAAATTGTGATGATGTTGTAAAAAAAAATACTTATTAAACTTATCTGCTGTCAATAAAATCCATAGTTGTGCGACCAGACACTTTCGATAGCAACCAACAGATGGCGTTACTAGTATCATTCATAGGAAACAGCAATTAGAATGACACAAAAAAAATTGGAAAACGGTAACGATGTGTTACACGCTGATATACACAAGTAAATCTCACGACAAGTATTTATATCATACTAGTGGCCGCCAGCGGCTTCGCTCGCGTTAATGTCGGTTATAAAATAGCCTAGAGCCTTCCTCGATAAATGGAATAGCCAACACAAAAAAATATCTACACTCATGACATAATATTAAAATTATTATCTCAATGATATACCTCAAATGACATTCTTTTTAACAAAGATAATCAAAATGAAAATAAAGGTCATTTACCTGTTGCATAATTAATGACCATTACGCAACATGTTCGGCTCAATACGTTACAGTTATTTTTCTCAAAAATAAAAAACTTAGAGCAAAACGGGACGGCAAAGGGAGCCAAAGGGACGCTAGTTTATGTACTGCACATAATTAGGTATTAAAACACTTGCGGGATATTATTAAAAAACTCGCCAGGGCTCGTTTTTTAAAACCCCGCTCGTGTTTTAATAAACCTTATTACGTGACAGTAACATGAACTACTATACCCATGTACTATATGATAGGTGCGACAAGGGTTATTATTACTTACATATATATTCAAAATTTAATTCATGTTAAATGTGTAACCGTTAATTTTCCATAGTATTCAATTTAAATAACTTGTATTTTATATTTAATTTCATTTTGTGAAAAAGTATCGAATTTGTTTTTGTGCTCTGTACCTGGACGGCAGCGCGAGTAATGCGAGAGGGAATGACCGCACAGCGTGTAAATACCTAAACTTGGAGTCTGCCGTACGGCGTAAACGCTCTTAACGCGCGATTGAAGTAAAACTTCTTTGACGTAGATCACTGAAATGATTAAATTTTAACCGAAAAAAAAAAAAAATATGACAGACACTTACGACCAATCGAAATTACTATTTTTAAATAGCGGAAACTACACAGACTATAGAATACTGAGCGTTACTTCCGTTAGAAAAATCTGAGTTACCCCCTAGTCGCGCATAAAGAAGTTTTACTTCAATTACATTCTCGGCTGAATATTAAGCACTCGCTGCACTCGTGCTCAATGTCAGCCTCGAACGTAATTTTCAACATTACTCACTTGTATTATAATGTACTATTTCAACACACTTGCTTATAAAACCGCCATTACTGCACAGTTTAGAGAATAATAATGAGGTTCATTATGCCTCATTACGACTGTGTTCATTGTGACTGCAAGGAAAGGGTTATGTTTTTCAAGCGTGTCTATGTCTGTGTATTTGTAATATTCTTTAAATCTCATATCTTTCAAACGGCTAAAGGATTTCTATGAATATAAGGTATCGTTAGATTTGTCTTGACAGCTCAAGTTGGCCTTTAGGAAAGTGATATTAAAAAAACAACAACATAGCAGCTGTGAGGTCCTATTACCTATTAGAAGTGGTTTTTTTTAAATAGAATTTATCAATACGGGTATCAAATTAAATGAATTCTGTACCCTCGGTGAAAACTGATACAAGTCGAGTTGAAGCACTTTTTATATTTTTAGACATATGTAATCAGTGTAAAATGCTCTATTTTTCTGTCTAATTCACGTAGCCGTATCTCTTCTGGTTACGGATATATTTTTCGTTCGTAATAATACAAGTCGAGTTATATCAGCGAAAGTCATTAGAGCTTTGTGTGTTATGCTATAACTTGACATCCACTAATCAAATTGAGTATAACTCATGTAAAAAATGAGTGTAAAATAATACAAATTCAGTTAAATCATCTTACCCATAAACAGTTCATTCATATAGGATTGTGTGTTATGATACAATTAAAAATGTATTACTGTTCACGACTCCATCTTTAAATAGCTCTAATATGAATAATGATTTAATTCGATATATTACATTTGACACTTAATAAATATTGGTAAAATTTGCTGTATTCAAATATATTTCAAAATACATTATTTTTCACGAGACTGCTTATAAACTATTATGCTTGTGTCTATTTATACCACTCACTTATATCAAAAAAATTACCAGCTCATTACAAGCATTGCAAAAAGTCTGTCGGTGTCAAGTGATATACAATTTGAGTCTTCAATTTTCTAATGCGTGGGTGTCATTCCGGCGCGAAAGAGGCAAATAGCGCACTTCACGGTGCGCCCGCCGCTGTGACAATGGTGATGGCATTCACTCAAATCATTAGACACGAAATTTGTTCACCGTGATCTGTCATTATTATTAATAAAACGTGATAATCACAACAGAGTTGTATTATTATACACAATATTTATTACGATTCTCTTAGTAATAATTGGTAATTTAATATAATATAATAGCTTGATCATCAAGTGAGTACAAATTATTTAAAAGTACTTAGCAAAGGCCATCTAAATAAAGAGGTTTTTCATTTCATTTTATTTCAGGATTGATTAACAATATTCTAAAATATGTGTTTGTAGTGTTTCAAATATGAAGTGTTGCAGCTGCCACCCACCTGAGCGAGTAGCTAATCCGTACTTAGAAAAAATCCAAAGCCACGGGTGCGATTGGAACCACCGACATCATGTATGTGAGGCATCATTCATTCCATGGCTCTCTCTACCAATATTAATAACGTCTATATGTAGTATCATCGTCATAACTCAGTGAGTGTTTTTATTTTTATCTATATTTCTTACAAGCTGCACGTAACTAGGATCCGAAGTATGCCAAAGAAAACACGCAAGAGTAATAAAGAGGAACAATGTACTAATTACATCGGATATCGGAGCTAGTAGTACAGCCAAGGAAAGAAGCTATGAAAAACAAAACAATAATGCAGAGGAAGAGACTAATTCTATGAACGTGACATCTAATATAGGACCCTATAGTAAAACAGAGAAAGAAAGAAAAGGAAAGAAACTATGAAATACAGAACAATAACAAAGAGACGGGGACTAATTACATGGAAGTGATATCGGATATAGAACCTAATAGTACAGTAGAGGAAAGAAGCTACGAAAAACAGAAAAAATACGCAGAGGAAGAAACTAATTACATGGATATGACATCGGAGAAAGAACCTAAAATTAGGTACAACAGAGGAAACAAGCTGTGAAACACCGAAAAACAACAAAGAGAAAGATGCTTATAACAAGAGCGGAGTAGCAGAGAAGATAAGAAAAGAATGGCAGTGATAATGACCGCGACGGTATTAATGATGTTATTTCTGACTCCATACCACCAAGAAATTCTCTTTAGACATTTTTGATTTCAATGATGGCAGTAGTGATAACTATATCAGTCTCTCTGAGCGCACATTCCGATACAGACGTATACACCGGTCGCTAAGAAAGTCAGTGTTTCTCAATCTTGAACCTTAAGTTTTTAGATCTCTATAGAAATGAAGTGTGGAGCTTGTGGTGACAATTTTAATGATGGAGCATTCTGTAATGGCTGTAGTAGGCACCTAGATTTTGGATGCGCTAACATAGCTGAAGTAGGATACAGGAGGCTTGGGCGTGAACGACAAGCATCTTGGAGATGTCCGCAATGCAAGGTCAGCGGCTCCAGGAGCATCCCTACTACACCTGTTCGCCTTTCTATTAGCACCCCGGATAATGCTGTCGGGGATATATTGTTGGACACTGGCACCGCAGGAGTATGTCCCGGCGACGCCCAGTCAGGGTCAGTTACGCTTGAGCTGCTTTTCAGTGAATTGCAGAGCATGAAAAAACTTCTCAATAAGATCCCAGAGTTGGTTACTGCCGTGGCGTCTATTAAAAGTGAGCTGTCGGACCTCAAAACTTCGTGTGAGTTCAATAGTGCAAAGATAGATGAATTTGACTCCAGGCTAGGAGAAATTGAAGTTAAGATTTCGGATGTTCGTGGGATCCAAAACCACCTTGACTCTAATACTCAGGAAATTACGCTACTCAGGCGTGAGAACGCCTTGAGAGAGCAATGGACAAGACTCAACAACGTCGAAATTAAAAATGTCCCAGTGAAAAAGGACGAAAATCTGTTCTTGTTGCTGGAAAGGTTGTCTAAGGCGGTTAATTATTCGTTTCCACCGACTCAAGTAAACTACATCGCGAGAGTGCCCACTCATGGTTCCAAGGATAAAAATATAATAGTCAGTTTTATTAATCGTTACATAAAGGAGGAGTTCGTGGCCGCAGCAAGATCGAAGAAGCTAATTACGACAGCTGACATCGGCCTGGGGGACTCATCCCTCAAAATATTTGTTAACGATCATCTCACCGCGGAGAATAAGAAACTGTTGACAACTGTAAAAAACGTGGCTAAAGAAAGGAATTTTTCTTATGTATGGGTAAAATATTCAAAAATTCATGTACGAAAAAATGACACATCTCCAGTTCATGTAATTACTAAGGATTCGGATTTAAACCGGATTACGTAAATTATTTCCTAAATATAATAATCTTGTTTAAATTTATTTATAACATCATTTCATGTCTCCAAAAGTTATTATATATTATCGAGGGTTTGAGAACCACTACATTAAGCTTAAGTAAGTACCGGTTCTATTGTCCGCTCCCGTTTGGGTCATTAGCGATCAATGGATCTATTTACCTGCTCGCGCTCGTTTGTTGTAGCATTCGCTTTCCTGCTCGCATTTTTGTGTTAGTTATTTATTTTCTGCCTACCCTCATTAAATACTGTTTACTTATAAATCTATGTCAAATATTGTTACTTAACTGCCTTAATATTTACTATTTATATACTTATGATTCAACACCTTATGCTACAATTTTTAATGCGTTTTACTTGCTATACGAGTATAGTTCATGTTTCTTTGGAACGTTCACTAGTTTATTATTGTTTTATTTTGGTAATTATTTCAAGTGCGTTTTTTATCAATGTTTAATAAGTTAAGTAATTTAAATATTTATTACCAGAATGCTCGGGGACTTCGATCAAAAACAAATATATTTTACCGTAATGTATGTTCCACCTCGTTTGATGTCATTATAATAACGGAAACTTGGCTTCTGGACAGCATACTGGATACTGAGTTGTTTGACCATCGCTATGTAGTTTTCCGTCGGGACCGGGACTATACGTCTACAGGATTAACCAGGGGCGGTGGAGTTTTGATTGCGGTACGACGTGATCTTCACGTAGTGCCGAGGGTGAACTATCATTCCACGGCGGAAGACTTATGGTTGAGTATTAGTTCGGGTCAAGCAAAAAACTCGTTCACTATTCATTTGTGTGTCTTATATTTATGTAAAGATAGCATAAGCTTATCGTTCTCGCAGCAGCTAATTAATTTTTTGGCATCTCTTAATAATGTAGTTCTATCTAATCCACATAGCAATTTTATTATTGTGGGCGACTTCAACATGAGCAGTATACATTGGAACTCCAGCGCGACTGCTGATCTATCATTTGAACCGAGCAATTTTAATTCACCAAATGAGACTTTGCTAATAGATGAAATAAACATGTTGAATTTACGGCAATATAATGGAAATCTTAATATGTATGGTAGAATTCTCGACCTAGTTTTGTCTGATATTACAATTAACGTAACGGACTGTAGTAGTAGGCCCCTAGTACCCATTGATAATCATCACGGTGCTCTTGAACTCAATATTAGTAACTTACATCTTAGTACTTTGAATTCTGCGCCGAGAGCTAAATTTTTGTTTCATCGTGGTGACTACATATCGATAAATAAAAGAATCGGATCAATTGATTGGGTTTCAGAATTTTCGAAACGCAGCTTGGAAGAAGCCCTTGAATTTTTCTATGAAAATATTCATTCACTAATTGTGAACCATGTACCAACAAAATTAGTAACTAACTCCATTTGCCCAGCATGGTACACCGCTCCCCTTAAGAAAGTTCTAAAGGAAAAACAAAAATTTTTACGAAAGTTTAAAGTTTATGGGAATCGAGCTGATCTGAGTTCTTACAAGATACTTCGAGAACGATTTAGGTCTTTAGAAAATATCTGCTACAAGAATTATATTTCGTCCGTTGAAGCTTCAATAAAGGAAAATCCCAAACAATTTTGGGCACACATAAAATCTAAGTCTAAGGTTTCAACAATGCCCGCCAAACTTAAATACGGTTCCGTAGATTACGATACTGGTGAATCAATATGCAACGCTTTTTCGAAATTTTTTAAGTCATCTTTTCTCCACTCGGACGGCAATATTAATTATCTGTCTACGACATTTAGTGAGACTGAGTCACTGTGTGTTAGTGCGTCTGACATCTCTTCTGTTTCAGTTTGTGAAGTTAAGGTACAAACATTATTGAAAAACCTAGATCCTTACAAATCAGCAGGCCCCGACAAATTATCATCGCAATTTTTAATAAGCTGTGCACAGACTATCTATAAGCCTGTGTCACTGCTATTCAAACGATCACTTGTAGAGAGTCGGGTACCTTGCTCGTGGAAGCGTGCATTCATTACACCAGTCCATAAAAAGGGTTCCAGATCTGAGGTTATGAATTATAGGCCAATCTCTAAACTATGTATAATAGCTAAAGTTTTTGAAAGAGTAATTTATGATCAGGTTTATTCAGCTGTGTCACAGAGCTTTAGTCAATTTCAACATGGCTTCCTTAAAGGGCGTTCTACGGTTACTAATATGATCTTACTGAATAATTTTGTTAGCGAAGCGATGGATGAAGGGTATCAGGTGGATGTCATATACACTGATTACAGCAAAGCATTTGACAGAATTCCGCACTCCATCCTTCTCAAAAAACTTTATTGCATCGGTATTCGGGGTGACTTACTGCGATGGTTTTCTTCGTATATTAATAACCGCTGTCAAGCTGTAGTCATTAACAATTATGTTTCCAGCTGGGTACCAATTCCTAGTGGCGTTCCTCAAGGGTCGTTGATTGGTCCTCTACTTTTCATTATCTTCATAAACGACATAGAAACTTGCCTGCGTACATCGAAACTTCTTTGCTTTGCGGATGACATGAAAATATACGCAAAAATACGGAACGTTGATGACGCTGTCATGTTGCAGTATGATTTGCATGAACTTGATGCCTATTGCAGTAAACATAAGCTAGATCTAAACCCAGCTAAGTGCACAGTTATGACGTTCAGTCGCAAGAAAAATGCTATTTCATTTCACTATTCACTCCAACGACTGCATCTTCAACGTGTCCACTCTATGCGTGATCTTGGCGTGACACATGATAGTGGGCTAATTTTCGAGGACCATATTAATTCAATTATATCGAAAGCCACTAAGGCTCTTGGATTTTTAATTCGTAATAGTCAAGATTTTACCGACGCTAAAACATTTAAAATATTATACTGTGCACTTGTGCGCAGTCACTTGGAATACGGTTCGCAAATTTGGAATCCGCGGTACAATGTTTATATAGATAGATTAGAAAATGTGCAGAAGAAGTTCGTCAAGTATTTGTGCTATCGCACTGGAATGCAGTACAGCTCCGCTGCTTATCTGCAACTCTGTAAGAAGCATCATCTTTTAACCTTAAAGGATCGTAGAACCATTGCGGATGTTGCTCTCATAATTAAGATTGCTTCAAATGTGATCGATTGTCCCGAGCTTCTTTCTTTATTGAAACTGAACGTTCCAAAGAGAAACTTAAGATATCTTAATCCAATACACGTACCACTTTCTAATACCAATTATAGGCAAAATTCTTTCCTACTTCGAGCGGGCAGATGTTTTAATGATTTGAGTGGTGGGCTGGACATAGATCTTTTTAATTCTGGGTGTGATGTGGTGAGACGCAAACTTTCTAACTTATTTTTTGGAACATGAAATATGTATACTCAAATTTGTTATTTTTTATTTTTTATTATATATTATATATAAATATATATATACCCATTATTATTATTATTGTTACTATATTTTACCGTAATATAAATTTAATGTGTGGAGTTGCTTTTTGTGTATCCACTCATTTTTACTTTCTTTTAGTTTTATTACAGCATAATATGGTCTTAACTGAGGTCTTAACATTTTTGTACCTATATAATTTATTGTAATTTTCAAGATTGGAACTGTTATCATTGTGTGTCTCAAATTTATTTCCTAACTTAGTTCTATCAGTGTGAATCTGTAATTGGTTTGATGGCATTAACTGTATCACTAAGATTATTGATAAACTGTTGATTCACCTATGAATATAAAATAAAAAATAAAAATATTGCAAACAGTTCGGAGCTAAACGATAAGGGTGAGGGGTTTAGTCAGAAAAAAAAACGTATTGTACAAAAGGTCCATTAAACCAATTATAATTCCTGGAAGTGAAAGCTGCTCAGAATTTAACGTTAAACACGTTCATCATCATCATCATCATCATCATCATCATCAACAGCTCATATAATGTCCCCACCGAGAACTCGAGCCTACCCCGCATTAGGGGCGATTAGGCCTTAGTCAACCACGCTGGCCAAGTGCGGGTTAGTCGACTTCACACACAACATAAGAATTTATTCATAGGTGTGTGCAGGTTTCCTCACGATGTTTTCCTTTAACGCAAAAGCGTCGAATAAACGTTCAAGATGGCGGTTTTATCCAATGAATTTTGACAGTTCAAGCGATAAATGGCTATATCATATCATGTTTCGGTGGTCATGCTAGGAGGGTTGGAAAGATTAATATGTACGAAAAAGAAAGCGTCTTCAAAACTTGGAAGTAAACGTCATCAAGGAATATGCCAATAAATACAAACTTACTCACTTAGGTATTAAATACAATATTTGCAAGGGTTGTTTTCTTAAAACATTAGGTGAATCTAGGTGAATCTTTTAATTATATATTTATCAAATTATTTTGCGGCCGTGTGATGCTGGCAGAGTAGATTAGCATCACCCCATATCCTCCAATGGGTGTCGTAGAAGGCGACTAATGGACCAGAACAACGGGTATTGATCACCTTATACTCCGTTCACCAACCCGTTTTGGGCAAGCGTGTTGGTCTACTGCCTAAGCCTCCTTCGATGACAAGGAGTGGCCTTGTGTCCCAGCAGGGGTCGAGTTATAAAAGCTGGTATGATGAAATTACTTTAAGATTTTTAGCCTACAATAGAAACTACCATCAAACCATTAACCTAAAATTTTGCCTTAAAACTTAAAAAAAAATACTATTATTATACTGCCTTAACGAACTATATCATTTGACACGACCCAGCGCTCAAAACAAGTTGAAATGCATTACTAAACACATATATATTTTTTTATTTTTCTTTGTGTCAAATGATATATTTAGTATAAATATAACAATTTTGTACTTAAACAACTTCAAAGTAAAGATGCTTCTGTTTTACGATACTTTTGTTTTGGATCTAGTGTTAGTTATTATTATTAATGTATTTAAATGCTATTTCAATTTGTTGGTGTATTAGTTTTCACCAATATCAATTACCCCAGTAGTTGTAGTGTAAAATAATATAATTTGACATAAATTATTTTACACATACTAAGTCTGATGTGACGGATAATACAATTATTATTTTTTCCAAATTGCTTCAAATGTATTAAACATAGTGCTATTATTCATATAACATAGTTTAGAGGCTAAAAATATCTATCGCATTCATTTATTACATGTTGAATAAAATTGATAATAAAAGAGTAATACGCATTTATGAGTGCAATTTTTTTAAAGCCATTTTTCTCAAAACTATCATTTCAGACTTATATCAGTTTTCACTGAGGGTACAGAATTATCATAAGGATTTTAAAAAGGAATATTATCATCACCGTCTTAGATAAAATAACTAAAAAAATATATATAAAATTAAAAAACTAAAAAAACCCACGGCATAAAATGACAATTGATCAACAACTGAAAAGATGGAAGCAAGATCAAATATCAAAGGAAACCTTATAACATATCGATGGTAGTTTTCAGACTTTTTGTGCAACATAGTAGATAGCATGCAGTTAAAACAGCAGAACAAAATCTTGTTTTGACACCACCAACAACCGTCCTCTGCGAGGCCAAACTTGCTAATGAGAGTCTACTACGGGTAATAATAGGTTGGGGAAAAAGTTTCTTCGCATTTTTTAAGAAAATTCAAAACATTTTTTAATATAGTTTATTTACATTTAACTAAAGTATGTAGGTACCATTTTGTTCGATAACTTTTTGCCATCTTGTAGGTAGGGACATGAGCCCATTGCTATAGAAATTTTGGGACTTCTGGTCAAAATACCGCGACAAGTGGTTTTGGGCAGTCCTCTCGTGATGTTAACCTGACACTGCCTAAAGAATTCTGAAGAGACCGAAACAGGTGGAAATCTGAAGGTGCAAGGTGAGGACTATACGGCGGATGCATTAACACCTCCCAGTCAAACTCTCTTAATTTTTGCTGAGTGGCTAAAGATGTGTGAGGTCTAGCGTTATCATGATGAAAAACCACACCCCACTGTTGATTAATTCCGGCCGCTTTCTCTCAACTTCTTGCTTTATTCTCATCAGTTGTTCGCAGTAGAGTTCAGAATCGATGGTCCTGCCTGGTAGTAACAGCTCATAATGAATAATGCCCTTCCAATCCCACCACACACACAGCATCACCTTGTTGCGAGTTAACCCGGGTTTCGCCACAGTCTGTGAAGCCTGACCGGCCTTTGACCAAGACCTTTTTCGCACGTTCTTGTCGTACGTGATCCACTTTTCATCACCATTTATCAGCTTCTTCAAAAATGGTTCGGTTTCATTACGTCGTAATAAAGAATTACAAATGAGTACACGGTTCATTAGGTTTCTTTCAGTGAGCTCGTGAGGTACCCAAATGTCGAGCTTTTTTGTGTACCCAGTTTTTTTCAAATGCGCCAAAACTGTTTTGTGGTCAATTTCCAGTTCTTCAGTTACGTCGTAACTATTGACATGCCGATCTTGCTCCACTTTTCCGAAAATGGCATCCATTTTATCTGTAATAGGGCGACCAGAGCGACGGACGTGCATCTTTGACATCAAAATTTCCGGATTGAAAACGCTTAAACCAAATTTGTGCTACTCTCACAGACACTGCACTAGGTCCATAAACATCGCAAATTTTTTTCGCGGCTTGCGTTGCATTTTTACCTTTTTTGTAGTAAAATTTTAAAATGTATCGAATTTCTTCATTAGATTCACTCATTTTGGCGGTACGAAAAACAAATGAAAATCACACATTTTCCTAATTTGAATTTGGAATTATGTTCTTTAAAATTTAAACTTTCAATGATACCAAAACCAGCCAGATACAAATAGTATAGCCAAAGAGATTTTATTACAAGTTTATACATACTATAATGCGAAAAGACTTTTTCCCCAATTTTATGAGCAGTCAGACGCTGTCTGACAAGGCACGACTGGCAGTACATAACGGTGTGCTGGTTCCAACACTAATGTATGGAAGTGAAAGTTGGGTATGGGTAACACTAATGTATGGAAGTGAAAGTTTGGAGAAAAGGCATGAAAGTAGAATAAATGCAGTAGAAATGAGAGCCTTGAGGAGCATGGCAGGTGTAAAATTGAGTGACAGGTTGTATAATAGCGTGATAAGAGAGATGTGTGGTGTGAAAGAAGACATAGTGACAAGAATTGAAAAAGGGATGCTCATATGGTTCGGACACGTGGAGAGGATGAATGAAAGTAGATTGACTAAAAGGATTTATGAATCAGAAGTGAATGGAGAGGCGGGGCGAGGTAGACCTAGGCGAACGTTTAACGATCAAATCGAAGACGTTTTGAAAAAGGGCCAGGTTAGAAGTACGCGTAACCGCCGAGCATGCATGAAGAATGTGATGAAAGTAGATGAAGCGAAAGAGGTATGCAAGGATCGTAGCAAGTGGAAACAAGTAATCTCTGCCTAACCCTGTGGGAGAAAGGCGTGACTCTATGTATGTAATATAATGAAAAACTAACTGCCAAAATAAAAAATAAGTTTCTTCCTTCAAGTGTATTGAAAGCAGTCGTATGACACTCGTGATACTTGTATCATAATGCACTATCAGATGGTTAACGAACCTGTTATTAATGTTTTAAAGACCCATTATCATTAAAATTTTTGTCATGTTTTCATGTATTTCAGACATTTAAAATGTTTGTTTATTATTCTTTTGTATTAAAACCTAAAATTGAAATAATTATAGAGCAATTTAAAGTAATCTAAATAACTACTTTTAATTTTGAATATCAGTATAGTTATATTATTTTTAAATAAATTAAAGTAAATGAATTTATAAAGTTTATAAAAGTATCTGTCCATTGCCAATTGGGTAGCAGTGAAAGACTTTATCTTCATACCAATTTGCAATAAAGCGACTGAGTGCCAGGACTACGGACAGTTATAGCTACTCATGTGCCAGGACTCGAACATTTTTAAACAAAGAATTGAAAATTCCATACGTCCCGCGAACGATATTGAAATTGGTGCGAATTTAATATTGTCACATAATAGAGTTAATTAAAGTATCACGCAAGTGTTCAGTCAGTCAGAATGTTAATAATCATGTAAAAATCAACAGGAAGAACAGAATGAAAAGGAAAGGAACAGGCTAAGAACACAATATATTTTTTTTTAATTTTGATAATTTTATTTAAAGAAACAAAATATTCACGTTCATAATTCCAATAGAAATATTTAAATGCTCTATCTCTCTTCAACTCTCATAAAATTTTAAGTTTAATTTTTCATTAAAAAGTTAATTAACCATGGTTAATCTGAAACTTACTGCTCTCGAATCAGCGTTTAAATTCAATGTAAATATTTCTTCAGCTGATAATTAGCTGGCAAACAATTATCGGGTCGTTTGTTACGACCGAACCCGTTTTATTGGGTCCGCCAGATTTTTAGCAAATGTTTACATTGTATTATTCGCCTGTAGTAAATAATTGATACATATTTATGGACGCCAAATTGCAGCTGTTTCATTCGATAAGAGTTTAATCTGTTTAGAGTGATCATATTAATTGGTATTGCAAATTACTTTCATGTGTGGAGTTTTCACTGTTACTATCATATTTTTAATTTGTTAATAGATCTTTACATATACATAAAATTGGAATGTCTGTCTGTGGTTTCAAAATCAATGCTTTTTTCTTTTGCAACGAAAAATTCAGAACTACTGAAAAATTTAAATCGGTTCAGTAGATTCCGAGATCAGATAAAAAATTAAAAATTACTAATTTCGGTTTTGGTTACAATCGAATAATCATAATATTACCATAGAAAACAGCATTTATTTCGAAATTAAAGACAAACACTTTCAATTTTATTTATATAAAAGTAAAGATTTGATGAGATATATAGATGTAATTAAACCAAAATGTTAAAACTTTAGAATACACATAGCTAATTGTTTATCTCACGTTAAGTTTCCGAACGGTTTTGTATACTTATACAAGGTTATTTGTAATACGTTGGAGTATTACAAATTGAAGAGATCTTCAAATGGTTTCAAGGTTTTTGATGTATTAAAAATAACCCTGTATAATAAAACTGCGATTGCAGGTTTTATTTTGCATCACTTTTTTCCAAACGTCAAGCACATAGTGATGAAATTTGTTCGTAATTATGAGTTATCACCTTTGTTGCAATAAAATCTATGTTCATAACCGGCCAGGTGCCAACATTAAACCTTAAGTAAATATTTTGGTAAACCGTTTTAACCTTTAACGATTGTTTGTGCTCGCAACAAAGGTAAAAGTTAGTGACCTTTCGCTACAAAACGAACCAGGGTATTTCTAAACGTTATTATTATGTTCTTGAACTCCAGAGAATGAACACCTTTTCTGCCAAAAGTTCTTACAATACATACGAACACGCTCATTATCGCAAAATGGTAAGTACCTTATGTAACATTTAGTTACACATAAAGCAACGTCTGACAATATGGACCCCAAAATAGTAGCAGGTTGCAAGCCAGTCAAAAGGGACATCAAACGCAAAAAGCAACAAAAACTCCAGTAAACCAACAAATTTAGGCCGAAAACAAAAAATGTTGTAAAACTCTAACTTATTCATAAATACTTAATAAACCTATTATTACCTTGTTAAAAAGTGTTTTGTCATCTCGTACCAGTGACATAGACAAACAATTTGTAAATCTCTAATAAATTCACTTGTTTTTATGAATAAGGGGGTAAAACTATAGAAAATGATAATGAAACATTGATGTATATTGATTGGATGATAGATTTTATTACATACACGTAAGGATAGAGGGGATATTCGTCACCCCACTACATTTATTCATAAATCAAACTCGACTAAACACGAAATTATAAGTATAGTTACTATATAATGATTACTAGCTTCCGCCCACGACTTCGTCCGCGTGGACATTTTACCCTCTTAGGGATGGAATTTCCAAAAATCCTTTCTTGGCGGATGCCTACGTCATAATATCTACCTGCATGCCAAATTTCAGCCCGATCCGTCCAGTGGTTTGGGCTGTGCGTTGATAGATCACTATGTCAGTCAGTCAGTCACCTTTGAGTTATATATATTTATTAACCTTCGGGAGGATAGGCTTTTTTACATACATTTATTATTTATTGCACACACAGAAATAGTTATAACATTAAAGAAAGGTCGTGTGCAAAGGTGAGTTTATTCCTGAAAAAATCTGTTCTAGGCAACCTTACCGTTAGTTGGGTAAATATTTACATTCGGGGGTATACCCCTCAAAAACGAACAGCCTCGTGGTAAGAAGCCACCGTATCCTTTATAAGCTTGCAATACTGATGTGACACTCGCGCACTGCCAACTCTAGTCCCCTTCTCTACCCCGTGAGCTCTGGCAACCTTACTGACCAACAGAAACACAACACCGAAATACGGTAGTGAAGGTGGCTGTGCATTGCAATCATCGACTTGGGAATTAGCCGCAAAGAGTCTTGCCAGAAGATTGGATTTCTCCTGCGGTTTGTGAGCTAATGACCCATCTCGACATCTCAGGGGTGGCAGCGAGGGCTGACAGAAATTGCTTTGCACGGCTTTGGCCAGACGCCAGTAACTACGGGAGCCCGTAGGATGTGTCACCATTTCGTGGCCAATGCGTGCGACGCGCTGGGCACATCTGGGCATCCGCTCTTATGTAAGCCTTATGTAAGCCCACAAAAATGTAGTATTATTTGACTGTGGTCTTTTGTAAGGTAGAGGTACTAACTACCTCAGTTCGGGGTGCCCCAAATTCAAGCGGCTAGTCCGCTGCCCTCTACCTCTACTAAATTATTCCATTGATTATCTACTGATTATCCCCTTAGCCGGCGGGTGCCATATTATGACATCGTTTGTAATACACTATTCGGGCGCGTGCCATAATATGGCATGCTGTCATACATTTAAAAACCATTTTTTTTTTTAATTTGTTATGTCTCAACTCTACGATTGTTGTTTGTACCGTGTGATTTTACAATTAGGATGGAAGTTTAAGTTACCTTTGCCTCAATAAAAAATAACTCCATTTAAGAAAAATTAAAAATGTGACGTGCCATAATATGACGGCTGCCGAACGTCGAGTTGTGTCATAATATGGCGGCTGCCGAACGTCGAGTTAATCAAACGATAGTTCAAATTTAGTTTGTCAATGTGCTATATTTATCAGATTCTAGGTATGTTTAGTTAATTTGTTAAATTTAAAGTGTAGTTTGTAAAGTATTGGCTGGTATTTAACAAATTTAGGACGTATTAAAGTCGGAAATACCCTTATGCCTGGTTTCAAATGCTTGTAAATTAATCATTATACAATGCTCTTTATTCAAAGTAGTCTTAAATTTTAGTTAGTTTATCTAGGAATCTAAAGATATACCACATGCGTGGTATTTATAAACAAAGGAAGTTACACAAAGCAAAAAGCCGACATGCTACCCCTCGGCGGGCTGATGACGTAATCGCTCACAATTGTACTTTACAGCCTTTGAAGCGCCGCCAGGCCATGGGTTATAGCATATCTATACTAATATTATAAAGCTGAAGAGTTTGTTTGTTTGAACGCGCTAATCTCAGGAACTACTGATCCAAATTGAAAAAATATTTTTGTGTTGGATAGTCTATTTATCGGGGAAGGCTATAATATTATATTATAATAATATAATATTATTTCCACGCTCACACCAATTATCTAGCCCAAATTAAGTATCATGAAGAACTTGTGTTATGGATACTAGATAACGGACAAATATACATAAATAGCTGTCCCGGCCACGTAATTTCATACTACATTCCATCTGCAGTAAAAAAAATGACTACTTATCAAGATAAAAACTATCCTATCTCTCAAGTTGGATCAAACTGCACACGGTGTACAGATTTAATTAAAATCGGTTAAGTAGTTTAGGAGTCCATCGCGGACAAACAACGTGACACGTAATTTATATATATTAAGATAATATAGATATTTCATAAATAAACTTAAATAAATAGATAAACAACCATGACTCGTGACCAAATATTCGTGTGTTCATCACACTAACATTTGCCACTACCAGGTCTGCCAGATGTGTAGGCAGCGTTACTGACCACTATACCACGACAGCGTCAAAGTCAATAAAGGCTATTTAACATCATAAAACGCGAACAAAGTCGCGGGCACAGCTAGTAATAGTTATAATTACTATATAGTCAATCCGAACGTTCGACAATTCAATTTTCTTATCAACAGATTTGTTTGAAGTTTTCACTACATCTTCACAATGAAACTGTAAGTGAAGGCTGATTCAATCGAATCTAAAAATAACCCGTTTTTGTTACAGAAGTTCCACGCTTTGAGGACAGCCTAAACAACTTGACCGTGTCACTGGGAAGAGAGGCGGTATTCACTTGCGTCGTCAATGACCTCGGCTCCTATAGGGTTAGTATACTTATACACTCGAAGGGGCTCCGAACCGACTTAACTTATCCCTCTTTTATGTTACTTTACAATTCAAGGTCACGAACAAAACTAAATTTAAACGTCTAATAAGAAAAATTGGCATATTGAATAGAAGGAAGTCTTAATTTTGGAATTTGGTAGATACTAAAAGGCAGTTAATTATCTGAGTAATTCTAAACTTGTTACTTTCTCGTATACGTAGTATAGAGGAAGTCTTGTAATCGTCAAAAAATTCGACCTCGAGATTTTGACGGATTTACACGTTTTGGACCGCCCTGAGTCAAAAAATACCGTTTTTGGAATTATGTCTGCGTCTGTGTATCTGTGTGTGTGTCTGTGCGTTAGCACGATAACTCGAGCATGCTTCAACTTATTGAAACCAAATTTAACATACGTGTTTGACATCAAAATACAAGGTTTCTATCAAATTTTGAGCCGACGATCAAGAAAGTTAAGCAACCAAGTGCGCGGTCGGTACTCGGATGGGTGACCAAAATTTGACACGCATGTATGACATCAAAATATAAGGTTTCTATCAACCTTTGAGTCGTTTCCGGTATACGAGAAAGTCAAGGGGTGACCACTCCCGATATTTTGTTTATATTACGAGGTTTACAGACAAGCGTACGGCCTGCCTGGTGGTAATCAGCCACCGTAGCCGATAGACGCTATAGCACTGATATGACATTCTCGTGCAGCCCACCTTTGTCCCTTTAAAGCTCTGGCGACAGAAAGACAACACTACAAAAATGTATTGTAATTTGTAAGCTGTCGTGTTCTGTAAGGAGGTACTATCCTACTTGTCTTTGTTACTGATTTCTATAATTAAGTATTGAATATTTACTGGTGTGCAATAAAGAATATTCTATCTACCTATCTACCCTAGTTCAGGCTACTCCAAATCATCAAAGATCCAAGTTTCTTTGGCATAGGTAGGACCTTGTATAATTCCCCGTCACGAATATTCGTAAAAGCCAACTGAGGGAAACTCTGAACCCCATTCAGACCATCGCACGAAAGCGTTACTCACGTGTTGGCGAATAAAAGTAAGGTCTTTTTACTATGAAAAAGAGGCGATGTGCTACGATCCGTAGCTTTTCCGTATTCAAGTGAAATTAAAACGCAGTTGAAGATTTCACTTTATATTTAACACAAATCAAAAATCACAAGTTAACAAGAAACTATACAAAATACAGATATAAACTACAAGATGTGTCCTTATTCTAGATATGCCATCTTAACATTCCCTCTTCTTTTTATTGGGATAGACCAATCGGCTGACACATTCTTTTAGTGCTGGTTTGTTTAACGGTTTAGTAAAACTATCAGCCAGTTGTTCATCAGTAGAGATTTGTTGTTTTTTTAAATCTGCCTCAACCACACTCTGCTACCATATTTTTTGATGTTTTATTATTTCTGTTTTAATGTTGTTTTGTATATAGGTCACCCCGTGTAATGTGACCTACATGTGTCTCAGGGCTATTTAATACACCGTACGACAGCATGCAGGCCACAAGTTTTACAAATGTTGTTTATGTGGGGTTCTATAATGTTAAATTGGGCCTTCCGACACGGACGCCCTAGGGACGCTAGGCGGTCGAGAGACTCCCCACGGGGGAGATGCTCGGTCGCCCAGTAATCCCTAGGAACGTTCTACCTACAGGTTTGAGAACCCACCAAGGTCTTTGCCTTCTTAAAAACCCGGTGACGCAGAAAATGTCATCAGAGACAATCTGCAATAGAATTCTAAAAAGGTCCTCAATCTGTAAGTTTTTGTGTTGTGTTTAGTTTTGCAGGCCAGTGTATAAATTCGGAGCAGGGTAAGAAGAAGGGGTTGGGGGGATTATATTACTCCGTCTATTAGTAATCAGTAAAGGGTTTCTTCAAGAAATACCATCAGGTGGACTGTATGGTCGTTTGCCACCAGTGTGGTATAAAAATATCAAAAGCTTCTATCATGATAAATAAGTCACAAATAATTCTATCTTTATTCTTATCGTAAATAACGTTGGCTCAATAGAAAGAAATAAATTGTTCTGATATTTCGTAAAAGCTCTGGATAAGCACACATTTTCCTTCTATAAATTTTGTTAACAAACCGGACATTTAAAAACCATGACAGGGAAATAAATTATTGGTTTTTATAAAAAGAAGTCCAGGGTCGACTCTGCAGTATAAATCATAAAGCATTTTATTTAATTACTTAAATGTATATTAGTCAAGATAATAATGTTTCAAAGAGACAAAATATTACCTGTATAATAATATTACCTACCTATAGGTATTTATTTAATAATTTCCGTTTTCCTGTTTAAAATATGAAACTATTATGTATTGTAGATAAGGATTATTTTCCATTTTTGATGGTAACGATATCAGTAATATTTATAAAACCGAAACCTGAGATTTCTTTATCATAAAAATATTGCTACATGACTTGCTAATCTGAACGTAATTTTTCAAGGCCAATATAAAATTTTTGTTGCACACACATCTGTTGGAGGACGTTATAAAAAGTGTTAAATCAATTTTTAATAATTACCTGATAAAGAAGTTCTCTATTGTATTTTGTATTTAAAAGTTCGTTTGGTGAGATAGCACCACTTTCTGCGATAGCCTTGTATTCTATTGAAACTTACTAAATAAGCAGCTGCATACACATAAATTCTCTTGCCTTTCTAGTAAAGGGTTATTAACAACTTTTTCTATTTTAGAATAGATTGTCTAAATACCCATACTGGTGAACAATAAATTAAAGGGACACCTGCGTAAGAACTTTGCATTGAGTTATATTTTTAACTGAAAACTGATTGTAATGAAAATACGCATGAGCAACTCAAAATAACTTCATCACACAATCGATTAAATGTGCTTGAATTTATAATTGGTTCGCCTTTTCCAAAACGATTACTATTAGTTAGTAAATATAATAAATAAATGAATAAAAGTCCGCTAAGCTTGTATAGGTATTATAAATAAAATATATGCTGAACATATTTATAAATCTATGGCCCCGATAAAGTAAATCGATTGTTTTTATGAAGTTTTTATGGAAATTTCATGTAAACTTTGATTGCAGGTGGCGTGGTTACGCGTGGACACGCAGACTATCCTGACGATTGCGAGTCACGTGATCACAAAAAATCACAGGATAGCTGTGAATCATAGCGACAGAAGAGTTTGGTTTCTTCACATCCATGACGTCAGACAGTCTGACAGGGGCTGGTACATGTGTCAGCTGAACACTGACCCAATGAAGAGTCAGACTGCGTACTTGGACGTTGTAGGTGAGTCGAGCGTTCAATCGAACGCTGTCCTTTAGTAACGCATACAACGGAGAAACGAGACAACCGTAAAAGATTTAGTAGTAAGCTTTTTTAGTTTCCTTATTTTGTACCTATTTAAGAATTACATTATTATATAAAAGAGACATAACAATAAGTTTTCTTTCGATCGGTATCAGATATCTATTATGTTTTTAAGATGAATTTATTTCTAAAGTCTCACAACTGAATGGTAACAAAGATTTGAATAGTGACTCCAGATGCTTCCAAATTGCTTACCTTTAAATAAAATACAATGGATAGAAATAGAAAGAGACCCTATTATTTATCGAATAAAGCCTTAAAATCGACGGTTGTTACATAACAATGTCATGAATAAAATGAACATAAAATTTATTAATAATAAACTGTCTAGACGTCTAAAAACATTATTACACATGATTTGCTTTTAATTAAATGTTATTATATTATGAATTCGTAAGAACGGGACAATGAGAAAGCTTGACACAACCACTATATTGATTTTTATATTCGTGCTTACAAGAATACGTCACGTAACGACTATTGTTCAAACATTAATTATTATGTTTCAATCATTCAAAGTTAATTATGTAAATAAACATGAGAACTTAATAATAACAGTGTTTTCTTTGTGTAAATAAACACAATGGTACAGATACGAATTCGCGGGACGTCTGTAGATTGTGGAAGACCTACTTACCGCAGTGAACAAAAAGATGAATTGAAATAGGACCAATTATTGTAGAAACCAGATGTAAATTTTTATTGCTGTAATGTAATATTAATCTTCTAGATATACTCATAACATAGCTAAAACAAAGCTAAAAAACGCTATAAATAAACATAATAACTTAACAAAAAAACTTTCTTGAATTCAATTTTTAACATGTTTATTATAGTGCTAAATAAATGATACAAATATCATGAAATATTTACTCAGCTCTTCAAGAGATTTTTAAAGTACACAACCAGTCGCACGCGGAATTGGTAAACAAAATAACATTGTCATTGTAATATTATGAAATTGTTCTACTGTAATTTTATACGTTACGTATTATTATGTATCTTTAAACAACATTATATTTAAAATAGAAATGATAATACCGTGCCGTCGATGCAAATGACGACAATAAAATTGTTAAAATTATTATTTTAAAATCTGAAACATTATTTAATTACCTGCTTGTTAAGCCTTGATGCTTGTTAAGCCCCTGCTGAGATGATTTTGAGTGAAATTCTGTACTGATCGTTGGATTCGTTGGCTTTGGTTGGTTTATTAACTGAAGCAAATTGTTAAAATGAAAAAAATTGAAAATTGTTAATTTTTGAGTTTGGTGCCCTTTTTATGTGCGCGACAGGCTAGCAACCTATCACTATTTTGGGGTTGTAACGTATGGCCCACACTGCCAGATGTGGCTTTGTGTGTGACCAAATGTTACCTGGAGCTCTGCTTGAGCGTGATTAATGTATGTATGATTTAATTTAATCTATTATATATAAAAGTGTATTGAACATTTGAAAAACCAAATAAATTAAGTAGGTAATTTTTGAATGTGATTATTTGTCTAATTGGATGATCTTACAAAACCACCGTACAGCCAAGAAACATATGTATCCACGTTTGAGAGCTCGTGACTGTCATTACGTAGGTTTTAAAGATTCTGAACTGTTAACAGCGGGCACTATAAGTTATTGCTCGTGTATGTGCAATTTGCGCCCCAAAAACCACTACAACTGTAAATTAATTCCTCCATAGTAGCCGCTAATTTTCAACCACATTTCCTTAAAGCCACCTTGTCAGTTCCCTCTAGCCGTGTATCAAAAGCAACTCAAGCGTCCAATTTAACTAATTTGTGTACAAAACCGCACAGTTTGTGATCGTCATTAACAATGCATTGTGGAGATAACTCCACACCACATGGGGCGAATTTTAAAGCCGTTTGTACAGCACACTTAATTCCCGATTCTCGTTTGAAATTCGTGTTTTTGTTTTAATTTCGGTTTTATCTCCGCTGAATTGAGTTGTTTATTAAACAAAGTTAGCAAACTGGACGCGGTTGGGAATTTTCTTTTTTGTCCCTAGCTCCAGGCGTAATAAAAAACATTAGAAAATATTGGGGAATCTTCATTAATTTGTTCTGTCTTTTCATATTTTACACTTGAGATATTGTAATATTAAATAGCCAACAACCCATAAGGCTCAAGGTCACTCAAAGGGCAAAGTAGGGGGCTATGCTGGGAGTTTCTCTGCGTGATCATATCAGAAATTATGAGACACGCAGGAGGAAAAAGGACCATCGAAGATTGCAGGGAATGACGGCCGTTGGAGCGGAAAGATCGTCGAATGGAGGCCGCGTAGATGTAGCGTTTTGTGCCCTACAAGGTGAACCGACGCTGATGCGGGCAGTGCAGGACCGATAGTATTGAAGATGCTTGGGGAGGCCTATGTCCAACAGTCGGTGACTCTAAGTTACGTGATTCAGTCACAGTACAAAACTCTTAACTATGCAAAAATTTTCATGGCTGGATGTTTGTTACACAAACACGACAGATAAAAGCAGAAGGAATGTAAATGAAATTTGACATAAAGATAGATTATAGCTTTTAATAGCACATAGGCTACTTTCATCGCGGAAATTGTGAATGGAGGTTCCCGCGGGATAGATTTGACATATCACAATTGCTATACGAATGAAAAAGCAGGCAACTGTTAGTCTATATCTATACTAATATTAGAGGAATGATTTGTATGTTTGTAATGAATAAACTCAAAAACTACTAAGCCAATTTTGATTAAATTTGGTCTAAATATAGATCAGATGTTGAGAAACCATATAGGCTCCATAACCCCTTCTTCTTCTCCTCATAGGTCAAAATTTCATGGTTTTATCTTCATTATTGGCGAACTTCCGTACAAGCGTCACTGTATTTCGGATTGAAGGGAAAGGTGCAGGGCATGGAAGGCATCTTAGTCCCCAGGATGGCAACACATTTGCAGTGTTAAGTGATTTACGCTTAATATTGCTAGTGTTTATAGGCTACGGTAACCACTTAACACCAGGTGGGCCACAAACTTGATTGTCATCTCGTGTTATAAAAAAAAATATCACTTATTTCAACCACCTCAAGCCGTTCTTCACGATACAAGGTAGCCTATGTCCTTTACCAACGTCTAATTAATATTTGTAATAAATTTGTATCACTATCGGATACATGGCCTCATACCTCCTTAAAAAAAAAAAACCTTTTTTCTACATAACTTCTGAGAATAAGCTTGGCTTACTTCTTTTGCTATTATTCGGTGCTGAATCTTTTTTATCGTGCCAAAACTAAGATAATGCTAATTTAGATACCCAATGTTATCAGTATCACATTTGTCATAAAACGCTTGCAAATTATGGAAAATATAGAATCCCAGACTTTGGTACTTAGGTATAATGAAAACTAAGTAAATGAAGAGTGTACCACATATTTTTGTTTACATATTTTAGTTTCAGATTATTTACACTTATGTTTTGAGTTATTTTCAATATTTGCGTGCTACTTACATGCTTAACCAGTAAAAATTTTGTTTTTAAAAGTCGTACTGTTAGAAATAAGCATAGGTACTTACATGTTTCTCGTAGTACTAATGTTAATATTTTTTATAATGTGAAAACGTCTGTCCACCTTAAATGCGTGTGACGCTATATTTATAGGTGCTCTTGTCTTTTTTTATCACATCGATAGGAATAAAAATGTATCAGTCAAATAGATTTTTAGTATGCTAAAAGGCATAGCACGATTACATTTGTTAAGTGTTTATTTTAAAAACAAGTAAACTCGGCTTAACTCATTACACTCTGATCTTCTATACATAGTGTCAATGCTGAGTGGGACGTTTTAAGATCATAGCACACTTATCAGATACGAAAGGGAACGCTTCTTTTTTACTATGAACGCTACGGAACAACGGCTACGAAACGGCTACGGACATTAGCGCATCGCCTCTTCTTCATAGTAAAAAGCGAAACGGTTCTGACGAGGTTCTGACTTTCTTTACGTATTGATTTTGTGACGTTTACTTGAATGACTTGCTTGTTAAAATTTATTTTATGAACAAACTTCATCAGCGGTTGAAATCGAAAATATTCTGATTGGCTTATTAAAAATGATAGCTGCCCTACATTGTGCTGGACTGTTGGGGCGATATTAAATTGGGCGAATTTGTATAAAAAATTAATTAATAGTTGAATTTTAAAAAGAGTAACGAAGTTATTATCATATGTATTAATTTATTTATGTTTAGGTACAGCCTTAGTTAATAAACGTTTTTGAAACATAATCTTTGTTATTTATCTGTAGTATACATTATTTTCTTCGTTTATAACCGACTTCAAAAATAGGAAAAGATTTTCTATTCGTGCGATAGTAATTATATGTAAATTGGTTCAGCACTTTTCGTTGAAATTAAAATTTCATTGGGAATAAAACAACGACGTCATCCACGAACACAAAAATAATTACATTTTTTTGAACTTACGATTACCTCATATGCAATGGTGAAATGAACTTTTCTTGTTAGAACAGAACGCTTACCGGACAACACTTTTATATCACGAACGCGGTGACCTATGAATGACTGTGTGTGTCGTGTATCTATAATATAAAAATGAAGCGCATAACTCAACAACGCCTAGACCAATTTGGCAAATTCTTTTTTTAAAATGTTCGTTGAAGTTCAAGGATGGTTTTTACGGCGAGAAAAATTCGAATAATTTCTTTATGACAGGACGAAGTCTGTCGGGTCCGCTAGTTTAGATATACAATACATTGTGTCTTTGCGAATACGGTCTTTTTATTTGTTTTAGTACCGCCAGATATTTTGGACTACCCTACCAGTAGTGACCAAGTGGCGCGCGAAGGTGCCAACGTGACGTTGCGATGCGCCGCCCACGGCGTACCGACCCCCAACGTCGTGTGGAGGAAGGAGGCTGGCGACCTTCTACCTACAACTAATTTTAGTGACACACATAGTAAGTAGTTTCATACACACACTATAATAGCAAACTAGTAGTTTTATACACACACTATATTAGCAAACTAGTAGTTTCATACACACACTATAGTAGCTAAATAGTAGTTTCATACACACACTATAATAGCAAACTAGTAGTTTCATACACACACTATAATATCAAACTAGTAGTATCACACACACACTATAATAGTCAACTAGTAGTTTCATATACACACTATAATAGTAAGCTCAGCCTTAATTTAACAATAATACTTACAATCATCATCATTTTCCTACCACGTACCCAATTTATTTGGAGGCGGTGCAGTTTGTTTTGATAATAATATTGACAATACTGCTTAAGGATTTGGCATTAGATTTAATAATACTTAATATATTTTTAAGACAAATTTAAACTATGTGTAACATAACATGATTTTGTTAACCATGTTTCAAAACAGCGTCAAGATGTTAATAGAAAATATACTTACCTACTTTATTACTTGAAAATTATTTCATTGTAGATTTAAACAATTCTATTTCTTAGTAAGACCTCATGAGTTCAGTTTATTGGGAATAAAATTGCATTAGCATTGTTTAACGAGTGCTAACTTACCTCCTGATATAAAGTTACTGGTGTTACCAATAATAAAGTTAACATGGTTCGTGACCTCCAGCTTATTACCAACTTCAGTGACATACTTTCATGAGTCTGAACTTGTAGGTGTAGGACATTCATAATGTTCTACTTAAGGTAATGATAACACAATTATCTTGTTAGTTTGTCACGATGCTATTATTTTAGAACACATTAAGATCCGCCCGGATTGTGGAAGATGCGGGTTCGAGTCCCGCCTGAGGCAAGTCGATTTTTTTTCAGTGCATTTTACTAGTATTCATATTTACGCGTTTGTAAATGCAAAAATAAAATTATTCCACATTAAGATGACTCGTTGATATTTTAAATTTACCATTTTTATTTTAGACTCACTATTGCAGTTGACCTGATGAACTTGACGGGTCTTTACGCCCATTTCTAGTTGCCAATCCTCTCTTGCAATAGAATTTATCTATATACTAATTAGAATCTAGGGCGTTCATGCTGGAATGAGTTAGTTAAATTTAACATGTAGAAGTACATGTAACTTTCTGACCACCTATGCGTAATTGCGTATCTATTAGATCATCAGTCACAATATAAAAGGATGTGAGTGCCAATATCGAATATGAATAGGTCGATGACGAAATATCGAATATCAATACATCCACAATTACATCAAAGACACATTACATCTAATTACAAACTGTTTTCTGGCTCTTCGCCGGCTACTACCACGGCACACTCACTTGGCTTTTTGCTTTAGACAAGGTTCTGCTTTATTTCCACTTGGATAAGCATCCCATGTTGCTTATAGACTGACACCCGTATTCACAAACATTACTATGAGATCACTCGACACTTGGATAAGAAACGTAATGGCATTGAATAGAGCTCTGTGATTGGTTCGTTTCTTATCCAAGTGTCAAGTGATCTCATAGTAATTTTTGTGAATACGGGTGTGTGCCTCTAGACAGAAATAGAAAGTATATTCCCATCAATCCCCCTCTGGTTCCCGTGCGTGTGTCCCCATTTAGAGACATTTGCCTACAATTTTTATAATTATATTGAAACCTTAACGCGTCGATTCAGCGAATTATGTCTTATTTTAAAAGTGTGTTTCGACCGTCGATAAATTCCTTTTCGACAAATAATTTATATAATATTGTCCGTTTAGAACTAGTACTAGTGTACAAAGTGTATATATGTGGTTTCTTATTTGTAACACATTATTCACATCAGTAGAATGACAGGGATTTTAACCAAGGCCTACACACGGTTACATATACACATAACTAATTAAAATGTTTCTTCACTCTCAACTGCTCTTTCCTAGAAATAAACCCTGTTGCTATAGGTACGCATTATTATCGACACCTACTAACATAAATCGAATAAAAGATCCGATTTACACTGTTGTATTTTATATATTTCAAAAAAAGAAATTCTCAATTGAAATCCCTCGATTTCAGAACACCAGTTCTAAAGTGAAATTCCAAATAAACTCGGCAAAACATTTCGCTTTATGTTTTGACAGAAATACAGATATGTTTTGTTCTAGATACTTCTGTGAGCGGCGCAGTGCTGTACCTAGTAAAAGTTTCGCGCCTGCACATGGGCGCGTACCTGTGTATCGCGAGTAACGGGGTGCCTCCCTCGGTTAGCAAGAGAGTCATGCTCGTAGTTCACTGTGAGTTATATCCAGCGTACTTTATCCATTACAATGTACATTTTACTTTATACCTGCTACTATTAATACTAGTTTACCTTTACATAATGCTTCTATAGTTTTACCAAGGATATCTTACAAAAGAAGTAGTACCTTCATTACAAAGCTTATGGCTGTACAGACAACAGCAGAAGTAGATGTTCAAAAATAAAAATAAAAAACTCTAAATCATTGAAAACAAAAAAATACAGAAATATCAAATTATTAAAAGAACATTCTTAATTTGGATGTTAGTAGTCATTTGCTTAATATATTATTTAAATAGGTATCAATTATCCATAGCTTTCATTTAGTGAACATAGTTTTGATTATAACATCTACTTTTGCTGCTGACGGTACAATATAAAAATTAACAGGCTAAAGTTAATGTATATCCTCGTGAACACAGTGAGTGTGTCTTCGTATTTTACAGACGGCATCTTCCATGTATAAAACGCGCAGTATGTAATGTGCCGAAAGCAAAATGTAAAAAGACTCTCCCACAAACAGACCAGCCCGCTTGGTCATGAAAACTTTCTTAATTTTGAACCTACTAATCTCTCGTGACTACTATTATTTTTATACAACCAGTGCAGTGGTCAAGAGTTTTATGCTCCAGTAGCTGCCTAAGCCGAATATACGGAGTTTTATGAATGCCAAAGCGTTTTGTAAAATACGGAATCATACATATTGCCGGCGGCATATGATGTATCAGGTTTAAGCTTAAGTTATCGAGAGTTTAATAATAAATATTAAAATTAAATTTACTGAACTTACAATATTCAAGTTAATGAAATTGGAGGTTTCCATTTCACGTTTCGTGATACATTAATCCGTCGTAAGCACAAAGCTTACCGTCAACTACGCACAAATCGGATAAATAATTTACCTACGTACAAATTAATAGTGTTGTTTTTTAAAATAAGTATTCCTTTGATTATTCAAAACTATTTTTACCGCCTGGTAGCGGCAAATATTTGTGTGATGAACACGAATATTTGTTTGCGAGTCATGGTTGTTTATATATTTATTTAAGTTTATTTATAAAAATATCTATGAAAAAAAAAATTATGTATATTAAAAAAAGTATGTCCGTTATCTAGTATCCGTAACACAAGTTCTTAATGATACTTACTTCGGGCTAGATAATTGGTTTGAGCGTGAAAATATATCTATATTTATATTTTTTAATGTCTTTTTTTTTACAATATCATTATTCAATCAGAGAACGAGAATAGAATAGAAATGGATAATTCCTATTAATTTTATGGCGACAAAAAAAACTCAGTTTCATTAAAAATAAATCAAAATAAAATATTGGTCTAGTTATTTTTCAAAATACACGTAAGCTTAGAAACATTTGAGCAAAGGAAGATTCATGACAGTAATTTTTTTTTTGTTTTTAAGACACTCGACGTAGTCGTGTTAGAGTCGTAAGTATAACTCCCTACACATCAGGCGATCCAAGTTCGAACCGAGGTAGCGGCAAATGTTTGTATGACAAATACGAATATTTGTTAACGGGTCATGATTGTTTATATATTTAAAAATATCTAAAATACTGGATAAATCTGTGTAAAACCAGATCAGTAAACAGCTTTTACACAGATTATCTAGCATTATCTACAAAATACAACTTTGAACTAGTTCTTTTAGGATGTACTGTATTCTCCAAAATATTCTCTTTAATATCTCTAAAAATTGTTGCTCTTCAAACATCGTTGATTTCCTTATTATATTTTTAAATAGAAATAGCTACTTTTAAGTTTAATAAATGAATCAAATTGAAAAGAATATTTAAGAGATCTGGTCACGTCTTTGTTGCACAAGCAGTAATTTTGTATTAATTAACATTGAAATGCCGTATTCCGATCAAAATAGAAGTATAACACCCACACCCGAAGCGTGGGCCTTGTTATGTTACTATAAAGCTCAACAACGACTCCGCTAACTGCCAATAAAACTTTGTATAAAATTACATACTTCAATCTCGTAGATAATAACTAATCTAACTTGATGTAGAGCACGTTTCGATCTTACAAAATATGAAACTTTACCTTGATATTCCAGCTTAGCAAGAACGAAGTATTGGGAACGTTAAGTTTTTAAGTTACACAACACAATACATATAGGTAGAGCCAATACTGGACCGGCTCTTAAATTGTACAGTCAAGAACAATAACGAATATCCAAAGTTTCACAGCTCGTGACTCTAATTTGCAGGAAATAAAGATATTGAAATTCCAAAAGTGGATATATAAGCGTTGTGACTATTCCATATTTCTAATTCCTAAAAAATGCTCAACGTAGCAGTATGGTTCAATAAGTCCAGTACGAAACTGTGCATACATTGATATATATAATAGACATACAATTTTATTATATTTTATTTTATTTTATTTTGTAAGGGACAACAAACAGTTGTACAATTTGTGTTACATAAAGATTTACATATTTTTTTATTACTAATTATACAACCAGCAACATTATCCACAGATTACTATTAAATAGTAATGTGAATATCTTTGTGAGATGTGAGTAGGTACTGGCAAACAATCATAAAAATGAAAACTACAAAAAAACAATAAATAACAAATACAAAAGGTTCGTCTTAAAAAAAAACAAAATGGATAAGAATAAAAAAGTAAATCTTGAGCAATAAAACTCAATGCCCTAAAGTGGGAAACTCATGATCGCTCCAAGCCACATCACGCCAAGCCATCACTCCAAAATAATCACTCTCACAATCCCAAAAGGTGTTGAGCAGAGCTTTGGTAGCACTCAGTTACACACAAGCTACATTAGGCAGTATGGGCCATACAGTACGCACAAAATAGTAACAGGTTGCCCGGGATACTAAACCTAAAAATTAACAAAGCCACAAAAGCCAACGACCAGGATAGATGTTACACCCAAAATCATCTCAGCAGTCGGGGATATATTGATATGAGACAACGAATAAAGAAACTTAATAATAAATTATGTATTTTTTTATAAACAACTGTCTATCGGTTTTCTATAGATACATTTCGGAAAGTGTGCGACGGAATTACACAAATTAATTCTGCTAGCCCCTTTTCATTATCGGGACACAAGAAACCGGTTAAATTACCACCCTTATGTTGTTGATGCCCCAACCTTCCGCACAAAACGATTTGCTAACTTTTTTAAAACGCGAACGGCTAAGGAGTGGAACCCGTTGCCTGCTGTGTTCCCTAAACTTTGTAACTTGGGTAGCTCCAAAGCTAGAGTAAATAGGCTTCTTCCAGGTAAGTACGTAACATCGTATTCCGCATCCTTACTTAAGATCATGATAGTGGACAAATGATTGCCTATTAAAACAAAAAACAAATATACAACCAAAGGCAGATTTAGACATGGTAAGTAAAGAGTCACTAATAGGCGTCATTAGTGGCACTGACAACTGACGGCACCGTTTATTGGCTTGCAATTTAGTGGAGATTTCACTAAAATTGCTCCTTCATGGATGTCCAAATATTCAAAAGGATCCCAAAAACTTTAAAGAAACACAATTTAATAAAATTCCAACCGCAATTAAAAATATAGCTTGTATAGAAGTGTGTGTACATAATTCGGGAGTTTCTGGATTGCAGTAAAATCTGCATGAATTAAACAAATTGATAAGTGCTATTCTGAATATTTAAAAGGGCGTCGTGTAATAATAATGACTGGTCGAATATTAATAAATATAGTATAGATCCATTTTGTTATTGTTAGTACAGTACCAACCCACTATTATGACATAGTTAATTTGTTTTCTTATTGATAAAATTTGTGTATCTGGTCACAGATTAGAGAAAATGTGTCGGAAGTCCAATATTACTATGGGCATTATATAAATTGAGATATAAATAATAACATTAACATTGTATTTTTTTATACATTGACATTTTATATTATTAAAGGACACACATTTAGCATAGCTGAACACGCCGAATTTTAGAATTCTTCATTCCTCAGAAATTAGTATGACGTGACAGATTCAGCGTGGGTGTTACAGATTATTTTATTCACATAATCAGTGCAATGATTTCATGTGCGTCCATCTTTAAATGGCGTATAAAATTTATTGTTATTCTTATTTAGTTTTGACATTATAGTTAACAAACAATAGACTGTAATTACATTAAATCGAATAATATTGGACATCATTATTGTAAGCCCACATTTGTATGCTGGATTCTCAGCGAAACATGGTTGCGACCTATGAAATACTATGTAACATCTGCTTTGTACCATATTTCTTACGAATAAACAAATTTCAATTTCATTTTAATTTCAATATCTAAACGAAAATCCATAGACACCACGACAACCCTGGCTTTAGTTTTTAATAGAACACAGTGTTGTGGGAAACGTTGCAAAATCATTAAGTGTTACACGCTTTGGTTTTTCACTTAAGAGCAATTGAGTATTGAGCACACAACACGGCCTGGCAACAATCCAGACCCGAGACCCAGCGATAACGTCGCATCGCGCTATCTGACCACTTTACTGCCTCTGTTCACGTAAATGCACGATGAAATAGATTCAAAGAATAGTTTGCATTTGTGCAATGCGTGATAATTTTCTCATACATCTAAAAGATGCTTGAATAAATTGGCTTATGAAAATCGTACATACATACAATGACGCTCTTAAAACAGATTGAGCAAAGCCTAAAAGTAACATTTCTTCTTCCTTTAGATTAGGGGCGTTCGAGATCGCGAACATGAAGATAACGCATTTGGCTAATGTCAAGTGGAAATGTGCTTAAAATTAATTGTACGGTAGATTAAGTTAAAAATGGAGTCCCTCAACACATGTTTTTACTTTCTCGTAACGCAGTATAGAGGAAGTCTTGTAATCGTAAAAAAATTCAACCTCGAGATTTTGACGTTTAGGACCTCCCTGAGTCCAAAAATATTTTTTTTGGAATTATGTCTGTGAGTCTGTGCGTTAGCACGATAACTCGAGCATGCTTTAACTTATTGCAACCAAATTTAACATACGTGTATGAGATCAAAATTTAAAGGTTTCTATCAAATTTTGAGCCGTCGATCGCGAAAGTTAAGCAACCTTGGATGGGTGACCAAAATTTAGCACGCATGTATGACATCAAAATATAAGGTTTTTATTAACCTTTGAGTCGTTTCCGGTATACGAGAAAGTCAAGGGGAGACCACTCCCGATTTTTAAAACAAGAACTCGGGATACTCCAAAGTAACATTTCGTTACACAAAGTAACAATTGGAAGTATGGTCTGTGCGTCAATATAGTGATAAGTAGCACGCATGTCGCCTATATAAAATCGGTTATTAACCCTTAATTGAACTAACATACAAAAGCCAACAACAAGGACAAAAGATACAGTTAAATCTATTAGCTGTTCAGGTGAATCGTAAAATATTTTGAATTTAATTTAAACTGCCTACCCTGTAAAAATCAAAAGAACATATTAACAGCAATGGGCTAACGTCTGATCTACATAAAGCTTCTTAATTTAGCCTACAAGTAATTACTTTGAAAATTGATAGGAGTGTCTGACTATTAGGAGCACATAAAATATTTTGTTACTAACCATGCCTTTCCCTTCGATGTTAATTCGGGGTTTTGTCCATTATTTATTCACATACCTAGCCCAGAAATTCGCAACTATGTAGTAGGTAAAAAGATACTTTTATTATGAGCCCATATGTGCTTTTCTCTTTCATAAGTAATTACAATTTCAGTACTATTACATATTTTTTTATGTTTGTAAAATTGAAAATTACTGAATGTGTTTTTAAAAAAGTCAATAAACAATTTTTATTTCTTTCCAATAATATCTCTTATCTATCGGACAATCTATCGCGCACGGTCTGTGATTCCACAACTTTGGCTCTCTTTGTCTGGTTTTAGAAGACGACTGCATATTTCATAATTTTGCACGTACCTGTAAATAATAAATAAGATCATTAATTGGTAAATCTTTTTAATTTAGTTTAACAGTCTATGAAATCTCCATTTTTGAGACACAAAACAACGCTACAAATCAACATAATAATTAACAAAATAAAATTTTCTTTCTAAACTTTAATTTTTAATATGTTTACATTAGTGCTAAATAATATCATACAAATATCATGAAACATTTACTCGGCTCTTATTATTCAAGGGATTTTTCAAGCACTGAACCAGTCGCGCACGGAATCTGTGAAAATATCAAATATCAATAAAAAACATTGTCAATGTGACATTATTAAATTGTTCTACTTTAATTTTATACCTTACGTATATATTTACCTTATCGCAATATTATATTAAAAATAGACTTGGTAATACCGTAACATCGATGCGCAACAATAAAATTGCCCTAAAAATGTAATTTGAGATTTTGAGAGAGATAAATGAGATAAAACGAGTTACGGTCAGCATACTAGTTTTTGTCATTATAATAATTTATATAAAGTAATCGTATAACTATTACTACACAAGCGCTCGCATTGCTATGATAAGTATGTTAAAAGTCTAATCACTTCTGATGCTCACTGAACAATTTGTAATAAGTAAAATTAATCGCAACCTTTCTGCCTGCTAATTACATTAATACTTTTCAACTCACTATCAACAATATAAAATAATCTTTATTGTTTGTGTTACATTCGCAATGCAATATAAAATAGGCACCTACTTTATCCAAGATATAATACAGTTTTAATCCATAATCCATGTAGCAGGATCTATGAATTAAACATAAGCCTGAAAGTGTTCGGTCCCTATCAATATTTTGAATAAATTTAAAAGAATAGTATTTTTCACGAGAAGATTCAATGATAGTATTTTCCAGAATATTTACGTAACACGAGGAGAGGAAGCCTCTTGTATTCATTTATACTGTGTACGTAGGTAAACAGGTTGAATTTTTCAAGTGGGCCTTCAGGGTCAAATCCTAAACTATAAGGAATATCGAAAATTGCTCAAACGAGTCGCGAGCCCGATTTTGTTGAAAACAAAAACTGCATCATTGGATTTTTGAAAAATCGATAATCCTAGCCAGAAATCGAACCCAATGATTTTGAAAAAAAAACAGCAGGTATTATTACACCATTCGATAGTGTTGTTAAGAAGGATCGATTTCTGGGAGGTAATGATATACGCGAAACTAATGGAAAATGTTAAAATTTAATAAAATATTTCTTGTTCTACTTTGGTTGAAGTGATAATCAAAGCGATGGTCATTATTTTGTCAAATAATCCAATGATGCAGTTTTTGTTTTCATCAAAATCGGACTCATCCTCCTTTGAGCATTTTTCGATATTCTTTATAGTTTAGGATTTGGCCCTGAAGGCCCACTTGAAAAATTCAGCCTGTATATGATATGCGTTATATTATTATTATAAGCGACATTAATAATAATAATCTTTATTGGCTCAACTAGCACATTAAATACAATTGTTTTTGTACAATGAGCTTATTTTATATAAATGTTCAACAGCTTGTTGTCTAACAAGATGCACATCGAAAATACGTTAACATCCGAACTAGAGAATAAGAGTTCACTGTATTTCGGATGTCATCGCTCACACCTCAAGTACTAGTCTTAACTACTGTTTACAATTGATGTTATGACAGATATTCTAACCACAATGAATAAAATAAAAAAAAAATAAAAAAATAAGTTATGTAATTTAACTTCAGAGCTAATCATACTGGTGTTTGAAAATAGGTTATTTATGTTTACAAAATCTTTCCTGATATGAAGTCCTCTGTTTCATAGTAATCTAGTTTCTGAAGCCAACTGAACACTGTTTTCTTACAAGTGATTCTACACAACGGATATATGTTTAACATCAAATTACAATAAGGCTACGGTATCTTCTTTCACCTACCCTCCTGCCACTTTATTTGAGGTCGGTGCAATACGACTTGATATCGACAAGTCTTGATGTCGGTAAATACTGCTAAAGGATTTGGCATTAGATTTAACGGCTACGAACCCTCCTTGGGAACGTCTGCTATTTTCGACAGCACCTAGAACCACCAGCTTAACGTGCCTTCCGAAGCAAAAGTGAGCTGATTTTTATTCGGTCACCCATCCGAGTACCAACCGCGCAATTGGTAGTTCGTTACTAAGTACGCACGGCAGTGGCGTTATCGACCTCCTACACTAATAACAAAACACAATAAGGCTACGCTAACAAAATTAAAATCTATTGCACGTTGAACAGAACCACAGGTAACTTAAAGGTGCCTGTACCTAATATTGATCTCACCTAATATAACACGATTGAAACAACTGTATTACCATTTTGGGTGTAATACTGCCACAGAAGGAGGAATGCGGTTTCTGTTTATTGCCTCGCTGTAGCTAACATCGTTACACCTACCAGGAATGTGGCGTGAAATATTTTGTAGCATTTTCTCGGTAAACAAATGTCGTTGAAGGAATTCTAAAATTTAACGGAGTGGATGACTAAATAATACTGTGTTTCTTAACACTTAAGAGCTATAATGAATTTGTTACACAACCTACTAAGACTATTGTGGACGAAATAACTCGCATTTTCGAAATGAGGAAATAACTATTAATGGTGATAAAATGTTTTAATGTTTATATTATTTATTGACATAAGTGTATGTTTTCAAAGAAGAGTACTTTAAATGCGATGTTATCAATTCGGATAAATAATAAATGAATACTTAGTTATTTATTCATAAATTTTTGGTATTTTACAGAAAGAAACAATTTAATTAATTATACACACAAAAGTACTCAATTAACCAATCAACCCATCAGCGCTTGCATCAGAATGATCAAGAAATTCATAAAAATGCTACTTATTGTGTTGTAGAATTATTGCACTTAACTGAAACATTGAACTGGTTAAATTAACAAAAACACCGTAAAACGATTTTCAATGGCAACTTTATCTCTATTCTAGTATAATTAAATGTTTAAATGCTGGTCCTCATTTATCTATATTATTCATTGAAAATTAGTGTTTCGTAAAATAGTTATTAGGTCGTTATTATTATTTTAAAACATTTGCTAAATAGAAAGCTTATTATGAAGATTATATTCCATATATATTGCTGTCATTAAATATCAAAAGTGAATAATTAACAAATTTACATAACTATTAGCACAGATTTCCAGTACTTATCTTGATTTAAGCACCGGCGGCATTATTGTTTGCATTAGCTGGTAGTTGAAGTTGAAGTTTGTATTAGCCAATAAGTCTGTACAAACTTTTGGTTCAAATAAATTATTATTATTATTTAAATTCTTTATTACATTTAAAATACATACATTTTTTTTTTTCAAAACTTAATTTTTATACAAACAATAAATTATAACATTTAAAAATACAAAATACAGTTCCCCATCGGTAGCATTATTATATTATTATTATTATAGATAATATAGTACTATACTTACTAGTAAAATAATACTAGTAAGTATAGTGCTTGATAGTTTTCAACTTTAATAGAGATGGTTTCTAGTGGAAGTGTGTTTCATATTCGAGTATATATTATTATGACCTTACGCCTAAACAATAAACTATAACTCATAACAGCGCCGTGAACCTGTCAAATGTTTACTTAACGATGTACTGATTTATTACAAGGCGTTATGTTTTTTAAGTATTACGTTTTACGAGTATCGCGTTTGTGCATATAATTTATACCTATAATAATTGTAAGTAAAGCCTTGTTAGTACATTGAAACACGTCTTAAAAAATAATAAATAAATTGACTTAATGTGTATCATACAGCGATAATATGTATCAAACATTTTTTACAGCGTGTTTCAATAGTTGAAATTTGGATAAAAAATATGTAATGAGCTCAAATTGATATCAATACATTTATGATTTTTATACACACAGTAATAATAATAATATATTTCAACGCTCACACCTAGCCCAAATTAAGTATCTTTAAGAACTTGTGTTATGGATACTAGATTACGTACATTTGTCCTTAATAATCTAAATATTTTTATCAATAAACTTAAACAAATATATAAACAACCATGACTCATGAAAAAATAATCGTGTTCATCATACTAACATTTGCCACTACCGCCCGATGTAGGCAGCGTTACTGACCGCTCCACCACAACGGCGTCAATAAATCAATCAATAAGAATTTGTAGCACTCATGCGTCGTCGGTCCCCCATAATCGGCAAGTCATAAAAAATACCCGTTGATCGTTGAGTATGATATATTTTAGAAACTAGATTAATTTTTTTCCGTTGATGATGATGTAGCTAATAGATACCTACTAGATAACTAATAAACAAATAAATTAAAGTGATATTACGTAGGTAACATAAACTTTACTTACTTCAGCGTTCTTACTCCCAATAACATTTGTGCTCTAATAACACATGTTTAATTGTTTTTCTTTTTTGCAGTTCCGCCAATTATGACAATACAAAATCAGTTAGTGGGAGCGAAGGAAGCAGACACAGTGTTTTTGGAGTGTCACTCCGAGGCGTTCCCGAGGTCCATCAATTATTGGACGATAAATGACCAAATCATATCACAGTGTAAGTAATAACCTACATTAGAAAAATTAAAAACTTAGAGGAAATAGACTAGATTTCTTTGTGGCGGGAAGCTCTTGGCGGTTATCCCACCTGCAGTAAACGATAAAACATAAGATTGAATCGAGCTTTACCCGAAACTTTCAACCAGTGAAGGCCCAGCCTGTTGTTACCAGGGTTGCCAGGTATGCCACCGAACCGTTCGGTATTTTACCGAACCGTTCGGTATTTAATAAAATCCGGAGATTCGACATAGTGAAGCTATTTTCTTAAATCAAAAGAGTCAAAGGATCGGCAATACGGTAAATGAGGAGCTTTTTTTTTGCCACTGTTCGGTATTTTTTTGGAATAGACCTGGTGACTAGGGTAACAACAGGCTGGGCCTTCACTGGTACCTAGACCTCAGGTGCTGGCAGACTAGGGCCTGAGGTCTGTCTGTACCTACAACTTTACACGTAACGAGCAAAAAGTGTTAAACACAGTAACGTGGCCGCGTGATGCTGGCAAACTAGAATACCATCACTCCATATCCTCCATTGGGTGTCGTAGAAGGCGACTAATGGATCATCAAGGGGTATCTATCCTTGTATTTTAAATAAAAAAATTGTGTGTGTCAGCTCCGACGCACGACTGGAGTTTACTCCGAGACAGGTGAGATGGCGCGCTGTCATCCGTGTTTTGACAATTAGAAAGTTGCGCGACATAGGATGCGCACCAATTATGACTTTGACCTTCAAAAACGTAACGAGGTCATTCATCGATAGATTTTACTCCTCACATTTTTCTCATACCGGGCCCCTTATATATGCAAATCGATTCTTAAGGAGTAAACTCCAAAAAATTACTGTATATTTGGGACATACAAAGGTAAGTTTTCACCAAATTTCGTGAAAATATTTTTTTTTTTTGCTTTTAATAAAAATAAAAAACCAAAAACTCGGTTATTCAAATTTTTTACATAAATTTTGAGGTTATGTGAAAAAAGTGTCGATATAAAAGTTGTAGATCTTTTACCTACAACTTTGCCATTTAACTTTTTTTCATAGGACTTGCAGTTTTACCGGAAATCGAAATTAACCTTTTTTACCCTTAAAAACTCACCCGCTCCCCCTTCCGGACCTCAGATCGCCCGTAATTTATTTTTCTTTTAATTTTTGTTATATTCTCTACCTTTTTCAATGGGTTTCATCCTACTATATTTTTTTTTGTCTCAAATTTATCGACCCTGGCCTAAAATAACTTCTTAAAAAGTTTATATACTTTAATTTCAATTTACTAAATCCAAAAAAACCTGTTCAGTTCAGGGTTAGAGAAAACTCCGGAATTTCAATAAGTTACCGGGGATTCAGCACATGTATAGCGAAGTCTAATGTATTTATTTTACAAATGTGTTGTGATAACAAATTATCGATGTGATTGCATTGTGGTTTGTTTCTTCAAGCTGCTAGTGCGCACTGTGGTGATTGTTTCAATACAGTCTGTCTACTCTACAGTTGCGTTTGACGGCAAAAAGTAAATAGAAATACAAACTTCATGTGAATTAAATTATTAATTTTCATACATTTAGCACTCACCCACGACACGTGTGTGAATAAATAAGTGTGAATCTGTGTCGTGTGCTTCTAAATTTTGTAAGAAATAAGAAACTTTAACTTCTTTTGCCACGTTTTATTTTAATAACCTATAATAGAAAAGAACAAAGCCGACAAGCATTCAATTACCTGCTTACTTAAACTTTCTCTGAAAATACTTGGGAAAAAAAGCTAATCATCATACAAACTTTCTTAACAATGGAGTCACGAAACTTCCAGTTTGTGTCGTGCTTTAGGTAACTTATTATTATTTCTTTTAGATCACACTTCTAATATAATAACCCTCATTACTACGACTACTTTGGAATTGTTCGTAAAATGTGTTTCAATAATACATTGTCCGGTAGATGTTGAATCATATTATACACATATCGACGAAGTAATATTTGAGTTGGTTGTACTATTACCGGTCACGAATAGGACTACTAGGGTGATTCTAAATCCAACGCAGACATATCGCACCAAGGGATCATTAGCGTGCTCGCTCGGCCAGTTAAGGTCACAGCACACTTATTAGCTCAGAACTGTATCGATGAAAAAGAGGCAATGCTCTAAGGTACGTAGCCGCTGTTGCGTAACGTCCATAATAAAATACCACCACTACAGCATTCCAAAGAGGGGTTGATTCAAACATGCGACCGGCTATAAAGCTATACCAAATCCTCTAACAGTATGCATGGGGTAAGAATTCTACAAAAAAATTTTACGAAATGGCGGCGACACAAAAGGGGATATAATAATATGGCCTTTGACAAAATGCTCAAGAAAACTTATTAATTACGAGTTTTCTTAACAAAAATATTTTTACTGACGGTAATGAAACTCGTTATTGTTCCATCCAAAAGTTGACATTAAGCTTTTTTCAAGAAATATTAAGCTCATAAACCAAATAGATTAATAACAGTTGCTCGTTTGTATTTTATAAACTTATTTATATTGACAAGCAGTATCCTTAACAATATAATAAAAACGAAGTTTTAGTTTCGTTAAAGTTATTTTGCTCTTATTGTTTCGAATTTGGGCACCCACCCGCACGTATTCGTCATATAAACATTCAAGGTAACAAACGCTACAAATCTTTTTGCAAGGTTTTAACGTAATGAAATTCATTTTCATTCATGTATCCTTTTATTACGCACAATGTTTAAAGTGGGGTTATATTTATTTTAACGGTTTGCTAGCTCTGAGATCAGTTTGGCGAAACGAGAAAAAGGTCGTGGAATGATTATGTTCTTTAGTTTGAAAGTTTTATAAACTTGCTGCAAAAACTAAAGAATAAACTCTACCTAGTAATAACATAAAATGGCTGTGTTATCCCATATGTTTCAAAATTTGCTTTCTATAAATTATAAGGAGAAAGTTTTATTTAAAATCTGCTAGTAAAACTATTCTCAACTCTCTAAAACAGCAGCTATTCAGTGGTTTCAAAACGACGTGAAAATTTACGTGATAATACGGATTTAACTGGTGGAACTGCTGAAAAATGTTTTAAAATATCACTTTAACACTGAAACGATGTTCGGCAATAAAATGACATAAGACTACAATTTATAGGCGTGGAATAGAATAGAATAACAATTTATTATAACGATATTATCGTCGAATGTATAATATTATTGGGCAGAATTTCACTTTTTGGTTTTTGGAATTCAACTCAGTAGATACTACCGCGTGCTACCGCGTGACAATTAAAATCAATTACGTCTGGATCTGTCTGGATATTATTAATCATCCACAGATTAAATAGGCACAGGATGAAAAAGTATTGTGTTCACAAATAAATGATGATTATGGTTATTTTTCTTTCGATAGTAAATTGCTAACCTACCCCAAATAAATAAAATTACTTTATAAGAAAAAATGTGATTGTGTTTTATATTTAAAGCTGTTTAAAGTTTTGTTTAAAGTTATTATTAAACATATTAATGTTTAAAGTTAGACATAATATGATGCTGGCAGAGAAGAATAACATCACCCCATATCCTCCGATGGGTGTCGTAGAAGGCGAATGGATCAGCAAAGGGGTATCGATGATCTTATACTCTGTCCACCATTCCGCATTGGGCAAGCGTGGTGGACTACTGCCTAAACCTCCTTCGATGACAAGGAAATGCCTTGTGTCCGAGCAGTGGGTCCATTATAAAGGCTGTTATGATGTTTAAATTGGAGTTATATTTTTTAATCATAACTAATATATAGACCAATAAAGCACAGGTTCTAACCTAATTCTTGCACTTGCCTGTGTTTTGACAGTTTCCTATTCTTTTTTTTATCTTCGACATTTTAATTTAACTTTGTATTGGAGGAAAAAACTAATCTGTTGAATACATCAGAACAGTTGAATATCTCAGGGAACAATTTAATTTAGTGAAATCTAGAAAGGCAAAGACAAAAAATAATTGTGTATACCTGTTTAGAATCACCGTGTTGTGCCTAATTTGAGACGTTTTCTTACACAAGCGATAAACTTAGCATAGTGAGACGTGGCGCGGTGCAAGCTACAATTAGTTTACGTTGTCGCATGTAAGCTGTGCAAGCGTGAAAAGCGGAAAAGTGCAACGCGATCCGATGCGTACCTACTTACTAAAAGCTATTATTGAACTCACAATCAAATGAAAGGAGTTACTGAAAATAATAAATTAATTCTTAAAACAAAAGGTTGCAATTAAACGCTCTAAAAATAAACTTTTATTTGAATCAAACCCATCAATTTATTATATTACACAATTTATAATATAAATCGTGTAATGCTTGCTTGTCGCGTATAGTACTTACTTGTGTAGTAGGTAAGTACGATTGTATTGCAAATTAAGTAAATTGATGAATTTGATTTAATTTAAAGTTCGTTTTTTAGAACGTTTTAATAAAAGCTTATTTCCACTTTTTCCCAAACTGGTAGGCTGAGATCACTTTTTCCCAAACGGGTAGCCTGAGATCACTTTTTCCCAAAGGGGTAGGCGGAGATCACTTTATTTCTCTTGTTACGATCTTTACATATTTCTTTCGCTTCATCTTTTCTCATTACAGTTCTCATACATGCTCGGCGGTGTCAGTGCCTACTTTTGACCTAGCCCTTTTTCAAGACCTCTTCAATTTGATAAATAAACGTTCTCCTAGTTCTTCTCCTGTTTGCATCTATGTATGTGTATCCTCCAACATAGTACAGGCCAATTGTAGAACTGCCGGTCCTGTCGTCGGCTGATCGTATAATTGTCCAGATCATGAAATGTCTGGGCATATCATAAAAATTGGTCATTAGTGATCAGTAGGTACATGGCTTTTTTATGACGAAGTGGATTGGACTGTTTTTGGGAGAGATTATTGGAGAGCCGTTTGTCTTATATGATATGTGTGATCAGTAGGCCCAGGCAGATCGGCGCAGTTCAACGATTGGCCTACAACATAATTGCGGCGTTTCATGATATGCATAGGCATTTCATGATCGGGCCAATAACAGGATCAGGCGACGACATATGTATTCTATAACCAAGTAGGACGCTTAATTGATTCTACCATTTTCTGTGCAGCGGACAAAAGGTTCGAGATAACTTCCGTGGAGAGAGGTTACGAAGTGGACATGAGGCTGAAAATCAAGAAAGTTGGAAGGTCAACTTTTGGCACCTACAGCTGCATATCAAAAAACTCATTAGGAGACACCGATGGAACTATAAAACTATATTGTAAGTCTAAATTATTCTATCTTCTTAAGACCCCGCCTACAATTTTTTTGCACAAAATGAACATTGCTTGTTAGGCCCAGGCTTGTAATATACTTTGTAGCACTATTATATAGTTCTAATGTGCAATTTTCTGTACTTATTTTTCAATTGATAGTATTTTGTTTCAAATTTTCTTAACTTTATCCTAAATAATAACTTTTTAAATACCCACATAGATCCAACGTGCATATTTTTTAAATAAAATATAGTCCAATTGAACTTAAACCAAATTTTCTCTTAGCCACTTGATAATTAAGGTTAAAAAAAGATCTTTCAAATCGATAATCATCTTTGGGCCTGACAGCAAATATTTATTTAGTGCAAAAAGTCTGAGTCTTAGGACGTTATAGTTCAGTAGGTATTAACTATTTTATTTAAAAAAAAAAACAGTCTAGCCGAATGTCTAGGTAAATCTGGTAAGCAGATTAGTTAGTTAGGGTGCAAAGCAAAGATTTAGGATTAGTGCGAGAGATTGTTTGCACACTAGCCAACCTTTCCTTAGAATATGTTTTTGATCTAGACTATGTTTCTGTGATATAACATTGAAACACTGACTCACAGCTAAAACTGAAATATCAGAAGTAGGTGCCCCATCGAGATCTGTGAAATATGTAAACTTCAAAACAAGTAAAAATCTAATACTATACATATAGAACAATTTTGAAGCGAACTCTAACAACACCTACTAATATAGAAACCATTTGGACTAAAAGGCTTTGTTATAAAGCCCGATTTAAATTATTTAATATTTCAACCGCTACCGTATTGCAATATTACATAGAAACGTTGAAAACTGGCTTTGAGCTAAAATGAAAATAGTATTTGAATAATTTCCTATAACGTAGTACACCATCATAGTGCTATAAATAAAATAATTGTTTTGACGTTTCAGTGCTATATGACATAACTAATACAACAATGTTCGTGTTCATCCTCAATGTTCATCATACAAATATTAGTCTTTGGCAGGATTCAAACGGGCTGCTAAATATTATGCAGACAGCAATACTTACCACTCCATATTAAGACAGTGTCAAACCAAGACGTGCTAAGAATTAAAAAGGAAACTAAATAAAAACATTACTTAATTGATAGAAATTGGAGGTTCGATTTCCCTGTGATTCTATTTGATTTTGTAAAGGACATTGTAAAATTTGTTGGTTTCGCCCAGTGGTTTAAATGTTAAAATATACATTGTCAAGATGTCTGATAAACATCCTCTCTATATAGAAACTTCGCACATCGGCATACTTATTCATAGGAACGCAGTATGTATGTGTATGCATGTACGTGAGTGTTTGTGCGAGATGTGTAGGTGTTTGTGCGAGATGTGTAGGTGTGCGTGTTTGAGCGCAATGTGTTCTCAAGTGTATACATGTTTCAGTGTTCATAGCATGATACGTAGTGAGAACGTCTCAAGTAATGTTTCAGTAACATCATAATTTAAAGTCGGTAACCAGCCCGTAACAATATAGGTACCAAATATTTAACACTTGAGAGTATCAAATCCATCCAACAATATATTAATTTATCAAGATTATTTCCAATTATTCTTTGCTAGTTGCTCTTAAAGGAACTCTCACAAAATTCTTACTTGAACATAAATTTCCTGTAATGTGAAACTACACAAATAAGGCTTCCTTTAGGAGTCGTTGTTCTTGTCTAAGAACTGGTGGCACAGTTTATTTAAAGACCAAGTTCTTACTAGACATTAATAATCATCTTAAACGGTGCTTTTGCTCCGGGGTCAAAGAAAATGCTGGTAAAATTAATAGGTATATTTACAATGTGTTTTTCTTATGTGTCATATTTTTCTCCTGCATTTAGGGATGTAATTAATATTTTTTTTATAAAAAGGTCAAGCAAATGGCTCTATTCCACCTGATGGTAAGCAGAAGTGGAGTCCAAATACGAAGATAGCTGGTGCGACAGATAAAACGCCGCGCTAGCCACCCTCGCCTTGCCAACCTGCAAAGTGTTTCTTCACGTCTCTTTTGAATGACCCAGTATTGTAGGAAGGAGGGAACACGTGTGCTAGCAGTGGATTCCTTTTCTTTATTGTGCGACAAAGAAAAAAAATGCCAAATTTCATAGTTCGTGTTGGAATGATAGCTTCCAGTTTTTCTTGATTTTAAGCGTAGATTGTAGTGTGTCACGACTGCCATCTTCGGAAAGCCAGACGGGATCACAAGCTTCTCGTGCCTCCTGAAAAATAGAGGAAAATCTATCTTCGTAATGATCATGAAAGCTAAGCTACCAAGTCGCGGTCAGTACTCGGAGGGGTGACCGACATTTTTCAACTCGATTTTCCTCCGTACTTCAGAACGCACGTTAAGCTAGTTTGTACGAGCGCTCAGAAGGTATCTAAAAAGGCACGCACTACTGATCCCAACACTAATGTATGGAAGTGAACGTTGAGAGAAGAAAACAGAAGAGAAAAGGCTTGAACGCAGATTAAATGCGGTTGAAATGAGAGCCTTGAAGAGTATGACTGGTGTGAAATTGAATGACAGGTTATAAAATGACGTGATAAGAGAGAGGTGTAGTTTGAAAGAAGTTATAGTGACAAGAATTAAGAAAGTGATGCTCAAATGTTTCGGTCATGGAGGAAGGTTATGCTAAAGGAGATTGACGAAAAGGATATATGAATCGGAAGTGAAAGGAGATACGGGACGGGTAGACATGGGGAAATCAAATCAAATTAAAACTATAAAAACTGTAAAGGGAGGATAAAACTTGTTAAGTTTCTTGCCGGTTCTTCTCAGAACATGAACTCCTGGTAGACTCTTGAACCGATGGCATCAAAATTGACTTTCATAAGTGTACAAATTGCATCTAAATGAATAAAGAAATTTTGACTTTGACTTAACGTTCACCAATCAATTCGAAGAAGTCTTGAAAAAGGGCCAGGTCAGAAGTAGTCCGCCGAGCATGTATGAGGAACGTGATGAAAGTAAATGAAGTGAAAGAAATATGTAACGAGCGTAGCAAGTGGAAACAAGTGATTTCTGCCTTCCCCTATGGGAAAAAGGTACGAGTATAATTTATTTGTGGATTGAAAATGAAAATGACTAAATGTTTATTGTCATAAACTAAAGTGTTAACAATAAGTAAGGTTGACCTACTCCTATTAAGTGTAAAGACACTTTTGCAAGGAACAGTCGCTCTCCTATAGCACGGTTAATCATATATTCTTTACTATAGATATTATTATTAATGTGAAAACCACACACAAAAACCAGTTTTTTTATATTATGAAAATATTCTAAGAACAAACCGCAAACTTATGTATATTTTTCCTTAAAATCCATTTTAGGTATCGTCCGAGTATATACCATACTCGGTATTACTGAAATGAAACGGAAGTATATTAAAGAACTTTACCATCAATATCAAAACGTAATAAGCAGGCGTATTTTTTCCAACAAAGCCATAAAAACAATCGTATCATCCAAACAACTTCATTTCTACCATTGCTAAATCTGATATAGAACCCATTACTTAACGTAACCTTTAATACCAAAACGAAAACACGAATTCCCTCAAAATAATAGGTACCAGCCCCACGTAACTTGATATTTTCCGTCTGTGAACCCTTACAATAGCGAAGAGCCCTTAGAAAATGAAATCAGTAGTATCTGGTAACCTAGACATCAGAAAATGTTAAGGATCATCTCACCGACCCTAGCTTGAGTGTCCATTAAATACCTAAATATCTAGGTACAATAAAACAATTTAGTTCACCACCCTTACTCTAAGTATCGCTTTACGATCTTATTAATATACGAGTTATATAAAGTATTCAACTTTATTATCCATTGTGCCACCTATAAATCCTACTAATATTATACACGCGAAAGTTTGTCTGGGTGTATGGATAGATGTGTGTTTGTTACTCTTTCATACAACTTTACAATAACATAGCTCATACATCAGAATCACATATAGGCTATAATTTATACCAATCCTGGTCAGACAAAGTCGCGGGCAAAAGCTAGTATTCATTCAATAAAGTTATAGAGACTGATAACTACTTCTACTACTTTAGTCACTTACATAGACGACGATGTTTCCTAAACCATATGGGTCTACTAGGTGGTAGACCCATATGTAGGGTCGTCTGGGTAGGTACCACCGCCTTTCTTATTTCTGCCGTGAAGCAGTTCGCTATGTTTCGGATTGAAGGGAAAGGTAGCCAGTGTAATTACTGGGCATGGAGGGCATATCATCTTAGTCCCCAGGATGGCAAACGCACTTGGGGTGTTAAGTGATTTACTCTTAATATTGCAAGTGACCACTTAACATCAGGTGAGCCGCAAGCTTGTTTGCCATCTCGTTACATAAAAAAAATCGTAATAACTGTATGAAGTCAAAGTACCATAGAGGTTTGCTGACAAAGAAAGTTTTGATGTGTAAAATAAAAAAATATACCTTTTGTTCCATGTTGCTATCTTTACTAGTTTATTAAATATCGTCATTTTTGTAAATTCCTCAGTGTCGTACATAACGGTGCGACTTTCGCCTTAGAATCAATGTCCACGGAGCTACATAGGCGCATATTTGCTAGTATATGCTTAGTATACAACCGCTTACAGCTTACATACCAAAGACGCGAGCGCGACTTTGAACCTCCGTCGGCAGTGTTTCGTAGTTTTGTATGTAGGTAAGCAGCAAACAGGCGTACACAAAGCCTATACAATGACAAATACGCGTCTATGAATATGGCTCCGTGGACAGTGATACCACCACAGGTAATATAATACTATATTAGTAGTGGCACTTAGTCGATCTAATAAGGGTAACAAAACTTTATATTCTCATGTTTGATCATGATACGGAAGGCAATTTAAATTATTACTTTCATTGTTTCTATTTATTTGAAAGTGTTTTTTGCCATATGTAGCAAATAAGCAATCCGGATTATTTCAGCTGGGTGGTAAGAGATCGGCATAACCTATAAATACTTAAAATACCAGAATGTCAGTCACTCGCTGCCATCCCTCTTTCACGTAAGGAGTGGAAAATTGAGCTCAATTACAAAAACACGGGGAAGTTATGCAATTTGACTCGGTTTTCTGTAAGGTAGAGGTAAACCAGAACGGACACTGTACCAATAATGATCCAATAATGTTACGGCCCTAAAATCTTATTCACCTCTACTTAATGGAAGGTCTATGTTTAATAATGTAACGTAGGCCTTCGTCCCATTATCAATGCATAAACTTGTATTTTAAATAAATTCTTAGAATACTTCTAAATTCTGTTTACCGTCTGGAGTTATAGTTTTAAAAATATTTCTTAAACAATTGGATATTGTTGTATTGAAAAAAAAAGTATAAAACATGCTGACCCATCTGTCGTATCGCATTGCTTTCTGAAATTTAATAAATTATTTTCTAATAAAAATAACGCCTTCAAATGTTTGAGGTTATTCCCAAATACAAGTGATTTCAAATATTGAGGTTAGCACCGATTTCAAAAAAACATTATTTTTTTTAAACACTAATGTTTTATTTCTCCGTTTTTAGTTTATAAGAAGTTGTTTTTTTATTAAAAAAAAATTTTTTTTTTTACTTTTTATTGTTGTAGGTATAGAAATTTTCAGGAAACTGCCTCGAGATCTTTTAGATAAACAAGTAATAAAATGATAACGATATTATCGATGTCAATTAAATAGGCATTAGTAGGGATAATTCAAAAACTACTCGTCAAATATCGATCAAATTTATATGGCACCACATGACAAGCACCAGCTTCCAAAAGTAAAAGAATCTTTAATTTTTTTTTTTATTTTTTTATTTATTGTTCAAAGTATTTGGAAAGCATACAATATCATACATATTCCTTGCAGGAAAACCTCACACAATCGGTACACCAAGTAAAGAGTTATGAGGGAACACACTTATAAAACATATATATTGGCGTCGTAATTATGGTTGGCTACGGTGAATCGTCATCATGTATCGATTTTTAATGAATATTTAAAAATCGCTACATTTCTTCTGTACTACAATACTTATATTGTGGCAAAATATTTTTAGTATATTAATTTACATGTTTAGGTTCTTTCATTAAAACAAAATATTGTCCCTAATACTATTGTACTCTTGCAGCTTTATCGGGGAAATATGAAGAGATGCAGTACAACGAGGTGGACTTCGATGAGACTCCTGACGTGAGCGAGCTGGAAGCGCTCAAACGAAGCTCCGGGGTCAGCAACGGGCTCCATTTGTGCATACACTTCGCTCTACTGTTGCCATTCTTCGTGTTATAATACTACTTTGTATATATGAAATATATTGTTACGATTATCTTTTCAGTGTAGTTTCATTATAATCTTGACATTAAATAGACAACATACATCTCGTTCATAATCCCAAAAGGGTAAACACATAAAGCAACATCCGGCAGTCTAGGCCGAACGGCTACGTAACGACTACGAAACAGCTACGAAACGGCTACGGAAAAACTACGGAACGACTACGTAACGGCTAAGAAGCGGCTACGTAACGGCTACGGAACGACTACGGAACGGCTATGTAACGGCTACGAAGCGGCTACGGAAAAACTACGGAATAACTACGTAACGGCTACGAAGTGGCTACGTAACGGCTACAAAGCGGCTACGGAACGGCTACGAAGCGGCTACGTAGCGGCTACGGAATGGCTACGAAGCGGCTACGAAACGACTACGGAATGGCTACGGAAACGTAAGCATATAGACTCTTTTGCTTATGAAAAAAGGCGATACGGTTATGCTCCCTTGCTGAGTGGATAATAAGTGTGCTGTGAGCGTTAGGCAGCTGTTTATCTAATCTTCTAAAATATGCTGAATTATGTCTCCGACTTGATTTCAAATAGAAAAGGTAATCTGATCAACACTGATACGGAATCACACAAAATGCAAATGAAGTCATAGATACTGGAAACTAGCACTAACTACTTTAATATTAGACAACAAGTGAAACTTGGAGCTTAACGTGCCTCGGAATCAAACTGAAGCTGTATAAACTTCTTGATCTCTACAATCCTTGGGGATTAGGTCTAGGACGAGGAGCAGAATAACTGGCTTGTTTGAAATAAGAATATTATTACATGTAAGTGGTAATTTTACGTTTTGTTGAGTTAATAAAAACCGAAAATGAAACTTATGACAAGATAGATCAGTCATCTTAAGTATTATTTTCGGTTGGAGCAATATTTTTCCTTTTGTTTATTCTCATACATTACCTTTACAAAATAGCACATTAGCTAGATTTATGGGTACTTCAAGGTATCAATATCCTAATTGTCAGTCTCTTAAAGTGACAGGGCACTAAAGTGATATATTATTATGTATGTATATGCAACTTTTGTTTATTGTCCATACTTGTTGAAAGTAGGGATTTCAAATCCGTATTTCTGACAAGTATTAACCGTAGTAAGCGTAGTTTGTCGCATAGAGGAATGCGTCATCATTGATGAGAGTCGTGATCTTTGGTGTTAATTTTTCTATGAGATCTTGCGACATCTCAATACAGTGAACGCATTTTTATATGCGTTCACTGTCTCAATTTATTCTCAGCTTTTCAGTGAACTATAAAACGATTTTGATGCTCCTCTAGATATTTATGAAAATTAAGACAAGGATAGTAAAATGACGAGTGCGGAAACAAATGAATTTAGTTTTCGTTTATTATGAGAAACAGTACGCATCCAAGTGTACAGCGGGTCACCGTTTGGGAATTCTGGATCTATAGGATAAGATAACCGATTAGCTGGGATGTGCCAAGCTGACCGTACTTTCGTATCCTTTCTTAAAAAAATATGAATAAGTATTATTTGTGCTCTAAATGTAGATTTCGTGGAATATTTGCTGAACTTTTTTGATGCACAACTAAGTTCTAGGACTGATTCAGCAGGTCGCGTGTGTTTAGTGAGCGTACTTAAATCGGCCAAACGCTTCGCTGTGGAGACGACTTTCAAGGAAGCTCTCATAATTTTAACTATGACAACCACGTAGATCGGTACTATCTTGTGTACTAGATTTTCGCCTAGAATCCAGTGCGACTTTATGGAATGAGGTTTAAGATTGCTTTTGTTTTAAATTTAAATTAATTAAGGAAAGATCATATTTCTTTTCGTTATCTATTTGTAAGTTATTCGTGTTTTATTGCGAGTGTATCCCGTATCAGTTATCAGGGTCACAATTGATATTTTTTACAGGAATTCATTTCAACAAAGAACAAGTTTAAGGTCGTCTCACATTTATCAGCTCAAATTCAATCAAAATAGAATCAAATAAAAAGTTATTTATTTACATTGACTTAAGTCTGAGTTCTTTTAAAACGTCATAATGAGGACTATGCATGAAATTAAAATGTTTAAAAAAGTTATAGATACTTAGTTAAATATTCGGGAGACACAAAAGATCCCGTTGGGTCGAAGTGCGCCGTGAGGAAACTCACGGCCCCATCATAAGGTAAGATAAGATAGTTATGATTAGTTTTTATGTGGTTTCATGCGGTTCTAAGTCAGATATTTATAACTATTTATCAAAACAAATGTTATAGAATATTAAATTTTTACTATAATAAGTTTAAGACTACTGTTTATATGCATCTTCCCTATTAGCACAACTTCTTAGTCTTCTACTTCCTGGACATCTTAAGCCTACTAAAGGGCGTTATCGCCCACGAAAACACTTTGAGAATCGATGGTATCGATTTCTACTAGATTGTATCAACTTTGTATTTCCTACCAAACGACAATGCCTTTCTTCATTAGCTAGAAACATAGAGAGAATCGAGTAAAGTGCTATTAACTTTCTGATATATCATTGATACTTAGTTCAAAAACACAGTGATGATATTTAGGAATCTCAAAGTTTGCCCAAATTTAGGAGCTGTTTCAAAATGAATAGTTTCTCTCGCATATTAAATGAACTCAAATAAAGTGCATGATTTCCGTCTCTAATGAATCTGAATTTGCAGAGACATTATTCGAATAATAAAGCATAAAATTAAATAGACCTAAACAATATTAACTATAGAAGTTTGGATGTGACATACCTGCTGCAGACTTGTTTAGCGTACTCGACTTCAAGGTAGTATCGTATTATGCCACCTCAAAGTTTTAGAGTGGCTTGGATTTCTGAAGAGCTGTGTGCGTTCGACGCAAATGTCCAGCAAGAAATAATAATCTATATAAATATTTGAGGTTAAATTTTGTATGGAATTGGTAAAGATTGATATTTGTTAGCCAAAAAACTATTCATAATTTAAACATGTCTACAAAATACTACGATTATCTACAAATCTTTGCAAAATCATAGGTACACCAGAATGTTTTTATTCTTCCTGCTAACGTGCTCCCAAATTTAGTTGGGGCCAATGATATACTGTGCAATTGTGAAGAAACATAAATAACACATACATATAAGTAATGCTAAATATAAAATTATAATATAACTTCTTTGACAATACTGACTCTTATTACAGAGTCTACAGTTGGTCCTAGCTAATGCATGTGAATCGGCGCGTCTATTCTAGTCTATTTATTCAGTTGGCATTTCCCATCCTCCATTATCATTGCAAAAGCCGTTCTTATTACGACTGGGAAGGTCTAAGCAAGTGATATGCTATTTTGGATTTATATCACAGTTTCATAATTTTGTTGAATAGAAGGGTGTTATGTTGAGATGACGGTCGATCGAGAAGAGTTAGAAGAAGCAAACATATTGAGCCGACTCCAAATACAATTGGGAGCAAGTCAGGCGTATAATGATGATGGCTAACATTTTAAATTCAATAGTAAATTGTCATTTTTTTTTTGAAGAACACGAAGGAAGATATTTAATCCAGCATATGACAACATCTTGTTTTAAGTAACTTTGTAATCTGAATTGATTTGAAAAGTCACCACAGATAAAAAGGTCAATGGCAAAAACAAACGCTGTCGGATTTAAAAGAAACTGGAAACTATAAATCGCGGGAGTCAGCTTTGTTTCAGCGGTAACGTCATCGTGATATATCATGCATGTTGTGTCTTGGGACTTCTATATTTCATGTTTGTCGGACTGCGGGGAGCGGGGTACTGCGGCCACCTGCGCTCGGTCACGAGACGCTGCCGTTACGACTGTTTTGCGACGAGAATGTAAATTTGTCACTTGAAAAGTCTGGAGGTGTGTCGTGACTATCTAACAGGTATGTGTTTTATGAATCTAGCACAATTGTAATTCACTCGTCATTAGAATTCATTTCACACGCTCGCTGATATTCGACCCAGAATAGCTATTTCCTTCCGTAATTGGTGTTTGTATCGATACTGAATAGTAATTGGCGTGACATTAGTATGATACCAACTAACGTAATCGCAGAAGTTTTATGAAAGTCAGTACATTGAACTGGGTATTTTATTGTCCACAGAAAAATAATCCATTGGTTACCAAAATGGATATTTTGTTCACCAAAAACAACTTTTGGTGAGACTTTACATTACACTCTTTACTTTCTCGTATATGAAGTCTTGTAATCGTCAAAAAATTCGACCTCGAGATTTTGAAGGATTTACACGTTTTGGACCTCCCTGAGCCCATGATGCATCCATGACATCAAAATTTAAGGTTTCTATCAACTTTTGAGTCGTTTCCGGTATACGAGAAAGTCAAGGAGAGACTACTCCCGATTTTTTGGTGAGCATTTATCCTTTTTTGTAGGTTAGTATGGTGTTCATTTAAATACAAGCCTATTGAATTTGTCTGTCTTTCCAAATACGGTTAAATGGATCACAAACACAATCTCTATTATATATATAATATCTCTATTCAACAATTAATAATTAATTACTAGCTGATCCCACAAGAGTTGCTCTCCCTTATCATTTTTCTTTGTAGAGGTTTTAAAATACACAAAAAAAAACATAAATTGGTCAACCCGTTTCGGAGGAGTGCGATCATTAACTTCTATTCTATTTTATAGCTTTCTGAGAACGCAGACTGTAAAAGTTTATTAGGATGTAAAATACATCGCATACTTGATCTGGATAATCTAGAACTAGAAAACTTATTTGCTTATTAGAAGGAGTTCGCTTGGAAATCCGACAGATTGTGAAAATGGAAATCTGTCTCTACGACGTAATTACGAATTTTGAAGGTAAACGAACTTTGATGTTATTGGACAACAAACTATTTGAACAATTTTCGAATATTATTCTCACTTCGAAATAAAATTTATTTTCGAAAACCAAAACAATTTGCAATCTCTAAAACTATAAGACTTTTGAACTTTGACGTTGAAAATATTCGCCATTTAATTGGAGTTTGTTTGTCTATTTAATTGTTAATCTTTTTATAGCTCCCATAAGGTAGGATTACCTAGTTTGGGCGCTATTGATAATTTTGAAAAAAAAAACGGTTATTTTTGTCTAAATCTTTGTATTCTCTTTAACACTGTGCGTGGTACGGAACAGCTTTAAAAGTTTTATTTTTTTATAATGAATTCCGCTCTCGAGGAGAAGAGGTAGAAGTAGTTATTAAATAATCATGTTATCAATCGCAATGTTGTAAATAAACTGTTATTTACAATTAAATTATTAAATAACATAGTTAACAGGTATTTTGAATTAGAAAAATGAAACAGTAAAAGGATAATAAAGTAAAATACTTATGTACGTTATTTTATTAACCTTCTAGTAGCTATGCAGTAGCTACTAGAAGGATTATCCTTCTAGTTAAATAATTGAATGAACAAAAACAGACATACATACATACATACATACTATAGTTCCAAGAGGGAGAGGAGCCTTGGCTAACATTTCGTTACACATCTGGCAATATGGCTTTGCAGTAGGTACCTCAAAATAAGGCCAAGTAAAAAAGTCGATCCATGACTTTTTAACTAATTAGAACAATGAGGTGAGCAGCTGTTCAATCATCACAATAGCCTATATAATTCGACCCACTGCTTTCTCGTATAAGTAGTTCTATACTACTTGTAATCGTAAAAAAATTCGGAAGTCTTGTAATCGTAAAAAAAATCGACCTCTAGATTTTGACGGATTTACACGTTTTGGACCTCTCTGTATCCAAAAATACTGTTTTTGGAATTATGTCTGTGTGTGTGTCTGTGCGTTAAAACGATAATTTAACTTATTGCAACCAAATTTAATATGCTTGTATGCCATCAAAATAAGGTTTCTATAAACTTTTGAGTCATCGATCACGAAAGTTAAGCAACCAAGTGCGCGGTCGGTACTCGGATGGGTGACCCAAAATTTAACATGCATGTATATAACTGCTAAGTCGTTTCCGGTATACGGGAAAGTCAAGGGGAGACCACTCCCGATTTTTTTATGTTACTCGTACGTGGTTGGCAGACAAGCATACGGCCTTCCTGGTGGTAAGCAGCCACTGTAGCCTATAGACGCTTGCAACACTGACGTAACACTTGCGCGCTAGCAACCCTAATCCCCTTCCCTACCCTGTGGAGTTTGGCGAACTTACTCACTAAAGCGCCCTCCACACTCTCGCCGAGAACCCCCGAGAACACCCGAGGAGCGAGAATGTTCGCCTCGCCTGTTCTCGGCTCGGTGTCGGTTTTTTCGCCCGCTTCAAAGGGTTTCTCGGGCGAGAAAAGAGAACCGTATCACATTCTCGTTTGTTCTCTTTCGGCCTCACTGCGACGTAGGAAGTGATTTCCATCGCATGTGTGTGCTTTGCATTTATTATTTTCTTAATCTGAGCTTTGAAACAGGGCCTGTCTAAATAGTTAATATTATCTACCCTCATGCTTTAAATATTCTATTTAAAACATTGACTTTGCTTCTAATTTTTTTTTTTTTGTTATTTAGTTAAGATTGAAATTCATAGCAATTCGTTCAGGTTTAAGTCCCGTCTCAGCACTTATCCATTCCATCCCAGGTTTTTTTCTATTCTATTTAATTTGGTATCCTCTTTAGAATATTCTAAAACAGCTCATTGGCAACATTAAAACAACCAATATCCTAGTATTAACGGATGATATAATTATAATGTTAGGTTGTACTAATTTTTATATCACTCCTTCACTTTTTCGATCCTACAAACTGCTGTAGTTTACTGTAAATACCAAAGCCGCTGCACTGTCAGTCATCCATTTCGCATGACGGTCGAGAACGCAAGTGAGAAGGTCGCGTGAGTGTGGATACCTTCTCGTTTCTTCGGGCCTATAACAGAAACACAACACCACAAAATTGTAGTGTTATTTGACTGTTGTCTTTATGTAAGATGGAAGTACTACCCCAGTAACGCTTGCTCCAAATTGGAGAGTCTAGTCAGCTCTGTCCTATCTCGACTAAAATTAAGAATTCCTAATATTTTTATTAAAAATCTATGAAACTGAATATTTGATTTATTAATTTCGATTAATAATGTCCCGTTACAGCTTAAAAACTACCCGTATTGTGATGAAACTGAGTTCAGTCTGAATGAAAAAATCCGAATTTTAGGGACTGAGTTTTAGAAAGGAATAGCCTACTTGTCAAATTTTAATTATGTATTATTTTATTATATTTTGTTTATTAAACATATATTGACACGAGAATTGTTTGATACCGTTTATTCGGGTCTAGCCAAGCATTGTATAGGTACACATAGTAAGTATTGAAATACTATGCACTCTAATTACTTGGTCGTCTTGTTACAACCGTGGTTACGGGTAGACTGGCTGGTTGGTTGCTGATAAGAGAGGCACAATCAAATAACACTACCTTTTATCTTTTAGTCAGTAGTGTTTTGTCTCTGTCTATGAACAAGGTTCCAGAGCCCTAGCGTTTCTATGCTACGGTTTTTTTATGGGAAAGGGGACAAACGAGGAGACGGTTCACCTAATGGTAAGTGATTACCGCCGCTCATGGCCGCATTAGCAACACCTAAGGAATCGCAAATGGCCTCTAGGGAATGAGTACGTTCTTTTTTTAAAGATTTCGAGATCGTATCAGTTCGGGAAAACCGCTGGCGATTGTTGGCTCTACAGTCTTGTGGTTCGCGATGGACCGGCATAAAATACCTATTCGATTTGTTGAGCACACCAATCTTCATAGAAGCTAACTTAGCCTTGCTCTCCAAATGATTGCGGAACTGAACTTCGCTCGATTTGCTGAATCTAAAGATTCCGATACTGTCTGAGGTTGTTAGGGGAGTGTTTTAGAACTGAGAAGATACGACCAAAGGTTTTTTTCGGGGTAACCGCGCGTTGGGCCTTTGTTGGGTTGAATTGAACCAAATTAAGTAACTTACACAAACTTATACAAGCATGATAACTGTTCAGAACACCACCCCCACTTACCACTTACCACCATTTGTGTGTACATTGTAAAAAATTAATATTTAGAAATATGATTATGTATGTTTTTTTTTTGCCGTTGGTCTGATGACCTTAGGAGCACTGCTGGCGGCTGGATGCGAGAAGCCCAGGATAGAAAACGATAGCGTGATATGACGGAGGCCTACGTTCAGCAGTGGATGGACACTGGCTGTTAACTTGTTTTGACTTGCATTTTAAATGAAATAAAGGATAGAATAATATATTTCCACGCTCACACCAATTATCTAGCCCAACTTAAGTATCATTAAGAACTTGTGATATGGTTACTAGATAACGGAAAAATTTTATATACATAATAGTATAGATATTTTTATATAAACACATAAATTAATACATAAACAGCCATGACTCGTGAACAAATTGTCGTGTTCATCACACAAACATTCGCTCGTAGGATTCGAATCCGGACCGCTTGATGTGTAGGCAGCGTTACTGACCATTCCACCACGGCGGCGACAAAAAAATATATGAGGGGAGAGTAACTAATATGGGACGAGCTGTTATATTGTACCAGTTTTGTATTTCTTAACCAAACTACAGTCTTTATATTCGCTTTGTATATAAAACTTTTCGATTATTCGTATTTATTTTCTAATTTTAAGCGTCAGTAGCCAAACGCGCAGGCAGGAGGACTCGCTTTCTGTGTGAACAGAGATCGATCCTGGCCGCCGTTGAGCTACCGACGTGAGCCCACGCCTAGCACTTAAGCGCCTTAGCTTAGGATTAACAGGATAGCAGCACATTAATTTATTTATTTATTTATTTATTTGCAACACTAACATCATGCTTATAACTATTATCACCTAACAATACATGCAGCATCCTTCTTATAAACATGACAATTACAAGTGCAGACAGAATTCACTTTTATAATGCCGATAAATTATATTGAACTTACATTTTATTCAAGTGACAATTCAAGTTTAATTCATTCTCTTAGTCATTAAAACAATAGGTAATATCAGTAATATCTTCAAATTAACAATTTCATAATAATTTACGTTTTCTTAAATCTTGTCATTAAAATTATATAAGTGATTAATAAAAAATAAAAAATAAAACTTAAATTTAAAATTATACCCAGTCAATTAATAAAAATATAATTAAGTCAATTTAAATCAATTATTAATTATGATTTTAAGCGACATATTATATAATGTAAAATAAAATAAAATAATTTAATAATATCAATTTAACTCAATACTTTATAACAATTAATAATAACAATATGATGATTGATTATAAATTAAGAATACACACACTGGCTGGTTGTGTGTCATGACTTTTTCCATCAACAGTAAATTTACGTTTAAGTGATGAGACTGTGTCAAAAAATAGGTCGACCTCCGAATGTTGAGCTTTTAATGCATTATATGTTTAATATTCTTTTTTTAATGGTCATAAAATTACTGTTGCTTTGATGATCAAACTTATTGTTACAGGTACAGACAACAGCACGTTGGGTTACCACAAACTGTCAAATTTTCCCAATTGATTATGCACTTTATATTGAATAGTCTTAGGTTGAAAATCGTTTGGAGAAATTTGACAGTAATGTATAGCCCGACGTGCTGTTGACTGTACATGGTTTTGTTCAAAGCAAAACGACGAAAGTTTCAAGTCCAATATAAAATACCAAGAACATCTCGGCGTACATTACCGTCAATGTAGATATAACATACAAGCATATTTGTAAAGCCTAAATAAACGGTGTGTACAGTAATTAACATACCATTATGCAGGAGTTTGAATCTCTAAAGCGATTCACGCGAGCTTATTGTCACAACACCTTTCAAACCAACATTGCGCTAGTTTTCACAAAGCAAACGTAATGTATTACAAAGGAATATGTTTGGATCTGTTTTCGAATTTAAATATGACATGTTACTAAAGAATTTAGTAATACATTTAAATTCAAAGGTGTTAAATATTTTTTTGTAGAATAATTTAACAAAAAATAACTAAACATTGTAAATTTTATCCTGTGGCAACACTATGTAAATTTTAGTATATAATCAGTGTCAACTGTCAAATCGACCCCTAATTCTTGATTCAGTGTTTAAATTGTGCATAGTAAGGAATTAATTAAAGTCCATATACTTGACGCACCATCTTTTATTCTACAAAAGGTAAGGAAATATTTGATAGTGCTCTCAGTATTTGTATATAAACTATCGGTTCTGGAAGTGTTTTTCTTGATCAATGAAATTATTCGATTGTCCCGCAATGGGCCACTTTGCTTGATAATAATAATATAAACAAGATCCTGGTGATGGCTGTCGGTGCAACCTGAATATGAAAGAGTAATTTTTGAGTCTTTCAAATTAACCGCACAAAAATATTAATAAAAATCTTTTATTTTTACCAGACTTCTTATAAGTAATATTAGGTTACATACATACATATGATCACGCTCGTAATCCCATAAGGGTTGAGCAGAGCTTTAGGTAACATTTTGTAACACATAAAGCCACATCTGGCAGTATGGGCCATGCAGTGCCACCAAATAGTGCCAACCTGTCGCCCTGTCGCCAAAGGGGCAACAAACCCACAAAGTATCTAACAAACCTTTAGTAAGCAATCAAACGTAAAAGTCAACCACTAGGACAGATATTACATTCAAACTCATTTAAGTAGTCCAATTAAATCTTAGTTAAGATTTATACAATAATCAAGGTAATATTAGTTTAGATTGGGGAATTTGGATAATTATGACTCTCCCTGCTGTCGTCTATATAATAATTGACCTAAAGTCTATTATCATTTCACGAGCCTGTTTATAACCAAACATATCGCGCTTTCTACGGGACTGAGAGCGTTTCTAAAGATTTATCTTCGATCACCGAAACAATAACCGACCCTTCACAAATTTATACGTGCCGTAATTACGCAACCAACCCTTTTACGTAGAAAAATACACTACTTTGTATAGCAACTTTAACTTGATATCGGAAGAGGTCGATGGCGCCATTGTCATGCGTCCTTCATGACGATGATAGAAGCTAAGCTACTAAGTGCGCGAATGGTATTCGGATGGGTGACCAAAAATGTTTTAACTCGATTTGAAACACACATCAAGTGAGGGGTTCAGGGTATCTATGGAAGTATGTTGTCCGTCAAAATTTGCAAACCATTTTTCGACCATTCCTTGGTATGCGTTTAAGCTGAAAACTTGCATACACGTTTAATTTGGATGACAATGCATGTTTAGCTAAGTGAAGTCATTCTGAATCCAATAAGGCGGACGGCCCAAGATGGCGGATAGCTATTTTTGTGCACTCGCATGATATGGGTATAAAATGAAAGGGTTTGCTGAAAAGAATACGAAAATTAAATTGACTTTACTGTAAATCCAAAATGGCGGACCGCCCAAGACGGCAGACTACCTACTTATTTTTTAGCACTAACACAGTATGGGTATGAAATGAAAGGGTTTGCTGAGAAAAATCCGAATAAACTGACTAAAAAGTAAAAAATAAATTTCTATATAAAACATTTTATAACATATTTAAACATAAGCTTTTATTTAAATATGTTCTAAAAAGAAGAAAATAAAATAAAAAAATGCACTGAAAAAAATCGACTTGCCTCAGGCGGGACTCGAACCCGCATCTTCCACAATCCGGGCGGGAATTGTGGAAGATGCGGGTTCGAGTCCCGCCTGAGGCAAGTCGATTTTTTTCAGTGCATTTTGCTAGTATTAATATTGACGCGTTTGTAAACGCAAAAATAAAATTATTCTCTAAAATAAAATAAACTATAAATTAAAATGTTATAAAATCTTGTCGCGAGTTTAAGTTGTGTAGATAAACGGCGATAGAATAGACAAAGAGATAGATAGTAATAATTGACGATCGAAGTCAATCTCGCGACAAGCTTTTATACCATTTAAATTTAGAGCTTGTTTTATTTTGTTCTTTTTAGAGCATATTTTAAGTGGGTGGAGACCCAGAGAGCCCTACATAACCCTAGTGCGGCCCCTTGTGGCAACTAAAGTAAATATAGAATCTTTTCCGTCTCAAAAGTACACATAATTAATACATGTATTGTATATATATAATCACGCTCCTAATCCCATAAGGGGTCGAGAAGAGCTTTAGATAACATTTAGTTACACATAACTCCGCATTTCGCAGTATGGGCCATGCAGTGCCTTTAAGAGTGACAGAATGCAAGCCTACACAAATGGGACACCTATTTCAAAATAGTAGCAATCCGTCAGTAATCCAATAAACAAATAACAACGACCAGCTCAGATATTCCACTCAAAAGCGTTTCTGCAGTCCGGGTCTATCTTAATTTTTTTTACTACAATCCGAGCGAAGTATCAAGTACTCTGCGCTTAGTCTCATGTGTATTCTCAAGTAAATAGTGGGTAGTGATAAATAAAATTACGCAAAGTGGAATCGCTTTCAAAGCATCTGGTATCAGAGGCTCGTCACGTGCGTAGGGTCCGGATGCACAAAACGGACAAGTGAGCTGCTGACGAGTCAGCAGTGTAGACCCACGTTCGCCTTTCCGTGATCTGGAATCCTTATTAATAGGAATGAGCGCAAAATTGGAGTATTCTCACTTGTGTTTATGTGTTGAAGTGGGATAAATAGTGACCCTTTACAACGAAGAGGAATGAAAAATGACTAAATTAATAGGAGACTTTCCTAATTTTCTATTATTTAATTCACATATTCCTACTAACATTATGGAGGCTACACATCAAAGTCTTCACATCTCGTTCAATTATGAAAATTTTGTCGGCAGCATGCATTTAGCAACTTTTTTGTTTGGTACTTCGAGTGTCGGCAGGTAAATGAGAGTTGCAGTCATGCCGCTGACATGTTGCTCCAAGTTGCCGACATAATTCTTGAAATAAAGCCGCCGATACCAGCCGCCGGGCTGTGTTGGCAGGTTTGGTGTGTAAACTCTATTATAAATGCGAAACTAACTCTGCCTGTCTATTGCGCTTTCACGCCTAAACCTTTAAGACGATTTTGATGAAATTTTGTATGGATATAAGGAGACATTTTGAGACCCTGGGAAGAACATTGGATACTTTTTGGTGCGACAACCGATATTGACGCGAGTGAAACCACGGGTAACTACTAGTTATAAATAAGTCCCATCCACTTGAACCTTTAACTGGATCACAAGTCCCAGGCATTACTCCTAACTCTCCTCTGCCAAGCGATGAACCGGGCACCTGCACGGATTGCTAAGAGTTTTCGTCTGCAGTTAACTATAGGTATTATATTAGCTATTATAATTTTGGTAGGTATGTATTTCTATTGGGCTCAATAATTTGGAGTCGTTGCAAAATGTCACATCACAGATGTTAGTTATGTCACAGTTTCAGGGCCGGCCACTTGCCTGATACTATACATCTTTGGGAATATTGTTGTGGGTGGTTTATTCGCCACGAACCATGAACCCTATGTAGACCTACGCACGAAGAAGTCACCTCTTCGTGCGAAGGGCTCCACAGGGTTCAGAAAGTCCCTCAGTCGATTTTTACAACACTCATCGGAAGAGGACCTTTCGTAGACTTAGGTAATGCACCTGCTTAATTCACCTAGGTACATTAAGTCAACCAAATAGTATACCTTATTCACCTAGGTGAATTAAATCTACCAAATAGTATTCTTTATTCACCCAGGTGAATTTAACATGAAGAGGTGTTGTCTAATGCGTGGACTATATCGGTATCAATTCAATCAACTGGGATCGTGAATTAACGTATAAATTTTTCTTTTATATGTAATTTGGCCTTTGCTGCACTACTATTACTAGTCACGATAAAAACCGATGCATATTATGAATACCGCATTAGTAGTTTAAGGCCTCTTTCAAATTTGTTATAAAAATAAACCATATTCTCAGGGTCACAAGTTTCTCGCTGTAATGAAACATTAACTGACCTTGAACTGATCGGAAATAGAAGTTAATAACATAGATTAATAACATAGTTTGTGTTATTTAAGTTTTACGTCCAACCTAACGAAGTTTATTGAACGAGCTCTATATGCGTTCACTGGCTCTATAGGAGAAACTAACACGATCGATTGCTTCAAGTGGTATGGGGCATGAAACAATACGTTTGAAGCCTCAGATTTTATTAGGTCTAAGGCTAATTGCTATTTTTAAGTGTATTTCAAAAAAAAACATAAGCACTTACCTACTTAATTATTTTAAATGTTTCGTATTGCTTTTTACAACCATTGTATTCACCTTGTAAGGCATATCTGTTAGATTGAGATTTTGTAAGAGTATTTTCTGTCGGTACTTACAATGTCGCTGGTGTTTCTTAATAAAAAAATAAAAGTAGCTTCAGTAAAACGCAATCCAGAGCGCGATCTGGCCAATTATACGATCGGGCTACGACATGTCCAAATTCTACCGTTGCCATGGGAACTGTCGGTAGTTATTAGATAGTTATGTGATTGAAATCCGCCACTAGTCAACACCACATACGATTTAAGAAATATTCACAAAAATATACATACAAAGTTCAGAATTCACACAAATGCAATAATTTCTTTGGATGGATCAACGACATATCTCGTTGGTTATACATACATACTCGTATTTGTACAATACCAAGTCTTAGGCTTTTAACGTATTGCGCTGATGCAGTTTACTTCCCAATTATCACTGTGATTAGAATAATTCGCGACATCAAAAGAATGGCAATGCTAATTTCCTTTAAATAAGTTCGAAAATCATTTGTCTATGGCGCCATGCCGCGCCGTGCCGAATGTGGGCGCAGGCCCTAAATCAACCACGACTTCCCGAGTAAATACAAAATGCCGTAGTGATAATGCAAACCTCTACCCACTATAATCGCGTGCATAGTCTTACCGTTCATAAGTTCATGATCTATTTTATTTATTGTTAAATCTCTTCTCCTAAGCTGATTACAACTGAGAGCCTTTAGCACATACAACATTTCTCCTTTTCTGTAACACCGTTCGGTTGTGTAAACAATCAGTATCCCTTTCAAACGTATCACGCAAAGAATTCTTTTAAGAAATGCACGAGCGGCTATTCACTGTAACTCAGCCTTTTCGGACCCGTCTAAGCCGATCGTGATCGGAAATCTTCAACAGACATACTTTTGTAAACCTTAAAAGGGACGACTTCACATATTATTTCGAAATAAGTGCTTACTTCAGAAGAAAATCCATCACGGTAGTCAATTTTCAAAGGTTAACAAGTACCCAATTCATAACCCAATCTTGTGTAGAAATACTGCGTGGGTATCTACGTGAAAACCATGTGGTAAAACTACCTACTAGATTTCTTTAGTGCTAAGTGTAGGTGAAATTGATAGGGCGTAAATTAGGGATAGTCTTTTATAAACATATTAAATCTTATTTATTGTTAATGTAGATGTACAGAAATAGCCTTAGGGCTGTTGATGCCATTCATTCTTCAAGTTAGGAAAGAATACCACTGTATACTTAATTCTATTCTTCTCAACTACCGGATCGCGAGGCAACTGCACAGTTGCCTGCCACGCTCGCGTCGCGCGAATTTGAATATGCTCGATGCTACACCTGCGCCCGCGCTCGCGCAACGCTATCACAGTATACCAAGAACAGTAGGTTATCTGCGGGCTGTCGGCGAATTATTAGCCTACTCTGCGTTGACGCTAGGGCTATCGTAAATGTGCCGGGCGGGAACGAGCGGCGAGCGAATGTGCAATGACATAAAAACGCGCGATCACACCGAGACGGCGAGACCAACTTATGCCCCCATATCTTTATGTCATATGTGCGTCACAGTGCGTGCGTACACGGCGCCGAGTACGCACGCACACATTCTAATGGATAGCGGCCAGTTTGTATGAAGACGTATTACTGTTCTTGGTATAGTGCCTCGCGAGTCGGTAGTTGAGAAGAATAGAATTTATAGGGCTTACTACGCATGTTCGGATGACGACCGTGCGAAGTACGGTAGTGAGAACACCTTTGGGCGTAAGCTCAATAGTCTGTTGGTTTACGTGGTCGAATGTACGTTCGTGTGAAACGGGGTTTGTACGATAGTTAATTAGATCAAATATTTATTTGTACTAAAGTTTGATAGGTGAATTTTACTTACATGATTAATTATTTGTTGTAGAAAGTATAGTACAACATAAATGGTTCTTTGTCAGCAAATAAAGTTTGATATTTTAAAAAATCACCTTCAATAAATCCGCGTACGGTACTATTAATATTTTAAATAAAGGTAAAAAAAATTGTAAACTTTGAAATAATATTTTAATAATAATTACGCACATAATATTCTAATATTTTTCGTACGGAGATTTGGTTCTCATGGAGTTCAGTATATTTCAACTATTAACTTAGGAGATTTTTCAAAATATGAAATTTTGTTTTCTAACAAAAAAACATATAAGTATCTTAAAATATACATTACTAAATAGTATAAAACAAAGTCGCTTCCGCCGTCTGTCTGTCCATATGTATGCTTAGATCTTTAAAACTACGCAACGGATTTTGATGCGGTTTTTTTTAAATAAATAAGTGATTCTTAAGGAAGGTTTATATGTATAATACATGCATATTTACATAAGCATTGCACCCGTGCGAAGCCGGGGCGGGTCGCTAGTTTTAAAATAAATAAAAAATCATGTAAGTAAAATTCAACCTTGCAAACGTTAGTACAAATGAATATTCAACCTAATTAACTATCGCACAACCGAGTTTCGCACTAACGTACATTTGACAACGTACCATTGGACCATAGAGCTTTCGCCCGTAGGTGTTCGCACTACCTTTTTCAGACAGTCATCATTCAAATATGCGTAGTAAACTCAATATTATGGCATAATGAATAGAGTTCAAATTTACTGTTTTGAAGTAAAACTTCTTTAGGCGCGACTAGGGGGTAACTCAGATTTTTCTAACGGAAGTAACGCTCAGTATTCTATAGTCTGTGTAGTTTCCGCTGTTTAAAAATAGTAATTTCGATTGGTCGTAAGTATCTGTCATATTTTTTTTTTTCAGTTAAAATTTAATCATTTCAGTGATCTACGTCAAAGAAGTTTTACTTCAATCGCGCGTAAAGGTTACAGGTACACATTTTTTTTTTTTATATAACTATATGACAAAAGAAGCTGACGGCCCACCAGTGGTAAGTGGAAAACGTCACCTATAAACACCTACAATAACAAGAAATAAATCACTTGATATTGCAGGTACGTTGTCATCCTGAGGCCTAAGGTGAAATGCCTTCCATTCCCAGTAATTACACTCGCTAATTTTTCCTTCAATCCGAAATACAGCATACTGTTTCACGGCTGATAAAGGAAAGGCGGTGGTACCTACCCAGACGACCCTATATACAGGCCTAACAACTAATAAAAATATTTAAATGAAAACAAGTACGCGCCTAGCAGCCACCACACCGGCAGCGATCTGTTTTCGGCAATGTTTTCGCATCGTCTCTAGTAACTTTAATATTTATAAAGAAATATAAAATTATTCGGTCCAACTTATTCTTGCGCTTAAATGCATATTACATGTTCTTTTAATAGTTTCCTTAATTAGTTTAATAGTTTCCTTAAATTAAATATTTTTCTAAACAAACGACGTAACCTTTCTTCAAGTAAAACAAAATGCCGCAGATGCCTACATGCATACAACCTGTTTTAAAATGCGATTTCACGTTTTGAAGTACTTATTTCGTGTTAAACAGCACTTTTAGACCAAAGTGAGAATAAATGAAGAGATAGCAACACTTTTTAAAGTTTTTCCTAAAAAAGCGATTACGACATAAATAAATATCTTCAACACTATCTCATGGCATTTGAAATTAAACTTGGATCCGGTTTGAAAAAATTTCGTCCGAATCGCATTGGAAATGACTAACAAACTACTGTAATTCCTCTTAATTCCTTTATCTAACTGTTTGTCAGCCGTGAAACTGTCACCTAAATCTGCAGGCTTAAGGGGTCTTCAACGGCTTTGATCCAAAGATTAGATCATACTATTTTAGATAGGGCAGGTTCATGTCAGTGGTTTTTTATGATGGCGTTTCATTGTGGCACCTTTCTAATAGCATACTTCGTAGAATTTTTGTGGCTTCATGCGATATTAATATTTCGTGCTCACAGAATCATTGTTCTAGAAACGACCCTTTGAATATCGGAAACAAAGGTTTTCTATTTCGTAACCTGAATGACCATCGTTTACATTTCATGTTTACTGTATATTTATATCATCCTAAGCAAGCAAAGGGAACATGGTACGAATTCTACTCTAATTTTGGTCGCAAGTATCGATTTTTCTATTTTGGTAGGATTTTCTCTTAGATTTGCGCGAGCACTACACATTATAAATAAAACAACTTTTACGGATTTAACTCGCGTGTAATTAGATTTTACATGTTGTTATTATTGCCCGACGTTTCGTAACACTTTTCAGCGTTCGTGGTCACGGGATAACCGTGACCACGAACGCACCATGTAAAATCTAATTACACGCGAGTTAAATCCGTAAAAGTAGTTTTATTTATAAAATAGGATTTATTTATCGAAATACTTACAGTACTTGTAGTCCGTAGATATACGTTTCAGTTTTGCTACGGTTATATATTATACTAATTAGATAACACAAAGCTAATAGTCAGGTATTCTATTTATTTTTATTCATCGAATGAATACCAGGTATTTAAAGACTAGACTAGAGAAATAAAATCGTTTACTTTATAGACAACTTAACACTTCACTTGACTTTACACTTTAATAAAATAAATGGGTTTATTTAAATAAATCTAAAACAAAACCCAAATATGTAGTGATAAAGAACTACCTTCGACTTTATTGTTATTCAATATTTTGTATGTATGAATTCTTATTTTAATGTTATTGCTGTGATTAATTTAGTACCAATTTATGTTAATTGTTTGTAAGTAGACTCCTATAGCATTACCCCCCTACAAACCTTAGCGATTTTCTAAATGCTATAATGTTTTAACTATTGTATTTTTTTTTATGGTTATATAAATAAAAAAATAATGTATTATCATCATCAAACCGATATTAAGTAGGTATCTTAAGAAAGTCGTGATATGAATATATTAAAAAGATACTTACTATTAATCTGATATGTTCAAATGTTTGTCAGTATTATAATAGAGTCGTGGGTTTCGTATTATTATTGACCCGGACTGCTAAGATGATTTTGAGTGTAATGCGCCCTCCACACTCTCGCCGAGAACACCCGAGAAGCGAGAGTGTGATTAGTTTCTCGCGTTCTCGTTCTCGGGCTCGCCTGTTCTCGGCTCGGTGTCGGTTTTTTGGCCCGCTTCAAAGGATTTCTCGGGCGAGAAAAGAGAACCGTATCACACTCTCGTTTGTTCTCGTTCGGCCTCACTGCGACGTAGGAAGTGATTTCCATCACCTGTGTGAGCTTTGCATTTATTATTTTATTAATATGAGCTTTGAAACAGGGCCTGTCTAAATAATTAATTTTATCTACACTCATGCTTTAAATCTTCTTTTTAATACATTGATTTTGCTTCTAATTTTTTTTTTGGTATTTAGTTAAGAACGAAATTCATAGCAATTTGTTCAGGTTTAAGTCCCGTCTCAGCACTTATCCATTCCATCCCAGGTTTTTTTTCTATTCTATTTAATTTGGTATCCTCTATAAAATATTCTAAAACAGCTCATTGCTAACATTAAAACAATCAATATCCTAGTAAAAACGGATGATATACCTAATTATATGTTAGGTTGTACTAATTTTTATAATATCACTCCTTCGCTTTTTCGATCCTACAAACTGCTGTGGTTTACTGTAAATACCAAACCCGCTGCATTGTCAGTCGTCCATTTCGCATGACGGTCGAGAACGCAAGTGAGAAGGTCGCGTGAGTGTGGATACCTTCTCGTTTCTCGGGTCAAGTCTCGGCGAGACTTCTCGCCGAGACTTCTCGCGTGAGTCTGGAGGGCCTATAACATATATCCTGGTCGTTGGCTTCAATTGTTTTGTTTACTGAAGGATTGTTACTACTTACAGGTTGGCAACCTGTCACTGTTTTGGGGTACTGTGTTGCCCATACGGCCGGACATGGCTTTGTGTGTAACTGAATGTTACCTGAAGCTGTGCTTGACCATTTTTGGGATAATGTATGTATTATGTGCGTTATATAAAAAGGTTTAGTACCTAATAAATAAAGCTCGGAGAATTTTCATACACTCGTGTCAAAAGCTAAAAATATGAAAGTAAAATGTCTATAGTGGAACCTTGTGTATTGAACTTGTAATATTCAATTAAGAACCATTAAGCAGAACTTGACGCCCACTAATTCACATTAACAGGCTAAACAATTTTAATCTATTTCACAATATAAAGACCAAGCTATTATTATTTCACTGGCCAATAAAATAAATCTTCTGACGGTAGCTTAATATTTTCCTTAAAGTGAAATAACAAAACTTATTCCTTTAGCCACTTTAAACATTTCTGACAGGATTCAAGGTTTCGTAAAGGACGCTTTACACTGTACCGTGTAGGAGTGAAAATTGTTCGAGTTAGTCTCGGGTCTATTGGGATTGAAGTCTAACAGCAAAACTTTGCTGTGGCGTTGATATAACTGCTACCGGTCACGTGAAAATCGAACATTGATTGCATTTCAAATATAACTTAGACCTACAACCTTACAATTAGACCTTTAAAATTTTCTTGTTAATTCACAATTTGGACTAAATCCGTTTGCATCCCGAAGCAGTCAAGCATACAACCCGGTTTAATCATCATAGTCTTTAGCATCTTACAACACCACGATATCGATAAGACTTATGTCATGCCAACCAAAACCGTGACTGCAAATCTCACTTGTCATCAGAAATAATACACATGGTATAACAAGGTTAAGTCGAAAATCACTCCTTCGAACAACGTTTAAGAAAATAATCACTTTGTATAGTATCGATTAACATAATTTTCATTTTATCGAATGTTTATTTGGTGATGGTTTACCCTTGATTGGTATATCAACGTTTAGTCGAAAATCGTTTCAGGTAATTTTAGTTACAATAAAGTCATTTCGCATAATTACTCATTTGACCGAATATTTAATTGGTAGAATTTTATTTAGCATAATTATTTCTTTGACATTAATGTCATTTCACCGAATTTTCAAATGCACTAATTTTATTTAACGTAATGTTTAACTAGACTAATAATCGTATCGAAAATTCAGTTCCGTAATAATTCAGTGAAAACGCCCTAAAGTCGCTTCTGGCGCTGTGCTCATGTCAACCTGACTCGCTCGTCGCTTCGCTCCTCGCTAACTTATTGTTCAATTGAACATTCGATGAAATGAAAATTATACCACCTGAACAATACATCAAATGAACATTATACTTTTTGGAATAATTTTATTTTTGCGTTTACAAACGCGTAAATATAATACTAGAAAAATGCACTGAAAAAAATCGACTTGCCTCAGGCGGGACTCGAACCCGCACCTTCCACAATCCGCCTGAGGCAAGTCGATTTTTTTCAGTGCATTTTTCTAGTATTATATTTACGCGTTTGTAAACGCAAAAATAAAATTATTCCATAATGTAAGGTAGTTTCATCTTAGCTGGGCGTCAAATATTTGCAAAAATATTTCGTTCGGGTCTTGAAAGTGCAAATTTCAAAGATTTGATGAAACGATGTTTACCATAAAAACATAAGCACCAAGCACTGACAAATTTCGACAGCGAAAAGCAGTGCCTCGGTGGCGAAATTGGTCAACGCTTCCACCCGGATTGTGGAAGGTGCGGGTTCGAGTCCCGCCTGAGGCAAGTCGATTTTTTTCAGTGCATTTTTCTAGTATTATACTTTTTGATCAATAGCGCAAATGTTGTTATCGCAAATGAACATTCGATGAAATGAAAATTATGTTAATTGATATTATACAAAGTGATTATTTTCTTAAACGTTGTTCGATGAAGCGCTTTTTCGAACAACGTTTAAGAACTAAACGTTGTCATACCAAACAAGGGTGAACCGGGCCGTCAACCACCGCTGCCAGTGTAACACGTTTTTTCATATATTTTTGGCACGTTTATTCATACATTTTTGGCCACTGGCCACATACGTGTGGGCGGTGGCGGCCACGTACCTTTGTTTGGTAATTAACGACGAAGCGCGCAGCAGCCACGTGGCGGCCACTGAACACTCGTGTCGGCCACCGACCTTCATTTGCACGGTACGAAAGGACGTGTCTGGTTGTGGCCACCGGTGGCCCATTTGCGCGGATCCTTGGTATACTTTTAATACCAAGCTGAAAACAAAAAAGATAGACTTTAGTTTGCTTTTACTTGGAAGATCTTGGCCTTCATCTCACCTGATTGAGTGATGATAAGGCTAAAGGCGCACTGAGCTTCACCCGGAGCCATCAACCACTAAGGTACTGGCTATCTTATCACTAGCTGTGCCCGCGACTTTGTTCGCGTGTTATGATGTTATATAGCCTTGCTCGATAAATGGACTATCCAACACAGAAATGCTTTGGATAGGTTGCAGCGTCACGCGGCCCACATCATCGGCGGCGAAGAGGTGACTAAACATATTGAGCCTCTCCAATTGCATCGCGATGTTGTACTAGTGCTCTGATGAGCTTTTTTCCCTTATCACAATTTCTACTTTCCTTTTAAGGACTACGCGTGCTGGTCTACGTTGTCACCGACAAACTGTGGCTACCATTCCAACACGAACTAAGAAATTTGGCAACTCGTTTCTTTGTCGCACAATCAAGAAGTGGAATTCACTGCCAGCACACGTGTTCCCTCCTTCCTACAATCCTGGGTCATTCAAAAGAGGCGTGAAGAAGCAAGGCGAGGGTGGCTAGCGCGGCGGTTTACCTCTCGCGCCAGCTATCTTCGCATTTGGACTCCACTTCTGCTTACCATCAGGCGGAATGGAGTTATTTGTTTGACCTTTTTATTAAAAAAGGGTTTTCAATTTGAATCAGTAGTTCCTGAGATTAGCGCGTTCAAACAAACTTTATAATATTAGTATAGATTACACAGTAGTTCTGTTAACATTATTATTAAGGCTTGTTTAAAGTCCGCACCGTCATGGTGCGGACTTTAAACAAGCCTTAGAACCAAACAAACTGAGCATAAATTTGTACTCCTCTACAGTATTTTGTAACCCAGCCTTTGCATTTTATTCCGATGGGCGAACCACTAAACCATGAAGCCGGAGAAACAAAATATCACGAAACACTAATAAAATTATTTGCACTTAGCGCATGCACTATAGCTGCATACTGTCTGAATGGAGTCCTAAAGAATACCATGAATTGCGGCTGACCATCGCAACTGTACCGCAACGTTACCGGAACCGCGTAATGTGCACCTTGAAATATAGTGCGGTCACGACTTCTAGTCCAACCGCTCGGTAAGTACTGGTGCGTGTCTAATATAATTTCATTAAGTGTTTGGGGTTTAATGGTGTCGCTAAATTGTAACGATTTAGTAAAATGGCCCAGTGGCCAACATTAATTTCACACGCGTGGAGGCTCAACATAATATTGAAATCGTGTTGTTAATTGTTAACGAGTCAAAAATCTTCGTGGCACGTGTAGTGTTACTGCCTTTAATTACGCAAATTGTTGCTTTATTGGTGTTCTATTGTATACTAAGCTTTTGTACGCAATGAATAGGCTATAATAAAGATCAATATAGTCTGAATATACAGCCTATTCACACGACGCTTTTTAAAGGTGCAGATAACACGCGCTTGTATCGATACAAACGCAAATTAGACGCGTTGATAACGCGCTGAATGAAGTTGCTGAATATTGGTATCCATAAAACAATATTGAAACGCGCAGAATAAAAATGGAATAATCACTTAGGTGTAAGCTATTACAAAAAAAATATATTTTTTACGAATTAAAAAAAAACTGTCTATGTGTGTGTAGTAAGTTTTGGTAAATAGGTTCATATGAGAGATTTCTCGGTTTCTATCCCCATTGGTCACTTTTTTTATGCAGCTAGATGACAACCCACCTAGTTGTAAATGGATACCGTCGCCTCTTAACCAATATCATAATCAAAACAATGACAAAATAAAATCACGTGGTATAAATATAGTTTTCTATCATGAAAAATTCCCAGAAGCCTTAATAGAAATTTTACGCCAGGTGACTTTACTAGGTGTATTTACTAAAGTGAGTTAAGACAGTAAAGAGAGTTAAGAAAACAGGTTTAATACATCTGTACACAAGAAAAAACTTAGGCCACTCCAAATCTGGTTGTTTATAGGCGACCCCTACATTATTCGTGACGAAAACGTAATCCTAACAAGAAGCCCACTTTAACGAAATCCGTCCAAAGGGCAATCTGTTGAAATAAAAATCTGTTGGATCAGAAACGCGTCGGATAGAGAACTAAACCAAATTAACTTCACCTCAGCGTGGATTCTCTAGAAGGTTCTTTTCGCATAGACACTTTTCATATATTACTGTAACTCTCACTTATAGGTCCTATTCAATTTGTAGAATACTTTTTAAACTTTTATTTCAATAAAGTTCTAATGCTATCATCGATATGGTATCGTGGTGGAGTGGTCAGTAACATTGCTTACACATCAAGCAGTCTTGACTTAAATCCTGGTAGGAACCAATGTTTGTGTGAAGAACTTAATTTTTTAAAGAGTAACATTGTAATGGACTCTACCATGTCTTGGATACCTCAAGTCAACGAGGTCAGTAGGCGTATGCATTACTCATATCACTCTCTCAAGCGACTTCAATACTTTCTCCCATTTAAAACCAAAATAATGCTCGCGCAATCTCTCCTTCTCCCTATTCTCGACTACGCTGACGTTTGTTATTTGGATGTGACTCAAGAATTACTTAATAAGCTCGAACGGTTGCAAAATCTTGCTATTAGATTCATTTATGGCCTGCGCAAGTATGACCGAGTGTCTGCTTATCGCGCTGAACTACAGTGGCTTCCGATTCGGGAGCGCCGTAATGTGCACATCCTTTCTACTCTTTATAAAATCCTGCACGATCCTAAAGCCCCCTCCTACCTTCGATCCCGATTCCAGCTGTGTCAACCTCCAACTCGCAACAACCAACTTTTTCCTCCACTCCTATTCCTTTCGCGCTGCACTACTGTGGAACAATCTACCTACCTCCGTCCAAGATAGTCCGTCCATCACTAGTTTCAAATATCGATTAAAGAAGCACTACTTGTATCAAGCCTCAGGTTAATCATCGTACCTACGTTTATCCTAACTTTTGTACGTATGTATATATATTTGTATGTATATATATAAGTATAGTTATTCTATGTATATATAATTTTGGATTTATTCGTAATTTATGTATAGTTTATGTATGTACTTATAATATTTATTGATGTAACATTTAAGTATTTATTGTATTGTTTTTTTTTTACTTTTATTTGCATTTTGTTAGTCACCTACACTACAATTAAGTTATTACAAACATTCATGGGTTGACTGGAAGAGATCTCTTTTAGGGATAAGTCCGCCCTTGCAAACTATGTATTATTTTTAAGTTTTTTGATGTATTTTCAATTGCAATAAAGAGTATATATATTAATGTGCTTCTAACACATTAATATTAATCCTGTTAGTCCCTCAAGCAATTTTTTATATTACGAGATGACAAACAAGCTTGCGGCTCACCTGGTCTCAAGTGGTTACCGTCGCCTATAGACACTTGCAATATTAAGGGTAAATCAGTAAACACTGCAAGTGCATTGCGATCTTGGGGAGCAAGATGAATGCCTTCCATGCCCAGTAATTACTATGGCTACCTTTCCCTTCAGTCCATAACACAGCGAACTCCTTCACGGCAAAAATAAGAAAGGCGGTGGTACCTACCCAGACGACCCTACAAATGGGTCTACCAGCTAGTGCGCTTGTGCTAGGAGTGGATTGACCTCGGTAGTCTAAGGGCGGCCAGGGATCAATCTTCGTTCACACAGAAACCGAGTCCACCTGCCTTTGCGTTCGGCTACTGACGCTTCGATTTACGAGCCATTCACGAGGTGTGGTTGTTTATAGTATATTTATGTACAAATACTGTAAATTATTAGGGAAAATAAAAAAACAAATATCAAATAGTAGTACCTACTTAGGTTTTATTGTCCCACGAGAGCGCCAAAAACAGGTGACCAATTCAGCATAATAATAGGTATTAAAAAAATGCCTGACACTAGTTTTCAATTGGCACCTTTATTTTATTTTTTTGACTGAAAAGAGCCATACTCACAAAAGAAAAAATATAGATACAGTTCTGCATACTGTTTCTATAGGTTGACCGACGCGGTCTGTGTCGGCACGTCTTAGTATTGCTATACAATACAGCTAACGCAAAACCGACCGCTCGAAAGCTTGACCGCGTGACTGCCCCCTGTGTGATAGATCCCTAATACCAGAGCCGACTATCAACTGTTTTATTTACTAAACCTAAATTATCATATCAGCCGAGAGACGTCCACTGTAGGACATAGTCCTCTAGCAAGGATCTCCATACCGGTAGGTCCTGTGTTGCCCATATCGAGTGGCTTACCGCGACCTTTACCAGATAGTCGATCCAACTTGTCTATCAACACTCCGTCTCCCGCTACGCGGCGGCCATTCGTGGGCCTTTCCGTCCCAGCGACATCCAGTCCTCGCAATGTGCCCTGCCCACTGCCACTTAAGGTTATCCGTTTTTGGGCTATTTCGGTAGCCTTCGTTCTTCTGCGGATCTCGTCAGTACTCGGTCACGCATTTAAACTTAAGTATAAGGGTAGATATTTCACACAAAGCATGACTTAACTAATGAAAGCCACATACAATGTTCGTTTCAATTTCAAACATATTGAGCCTGAGTGTAGTCACATCCACAAAATGTATAAAATGTAAGTAGATAACAAAGATGATACCTAATAGAAACTCAAGAGGCCGATTGCAATTAAAGATATCTTCAGTTCAGTTCAAAAGAGTCTAATAATTGATACTTTATGAAATTTCCTTCATAAAGGTACCGAGACTGTGAGAATGATAGAAAACACTTTTAGTGTAATTAATTTCCTATAGCGTTTACTCGATCATATCAATGTAAACTACAGGCCTAACTACAAAGCAAAAATAACCCATGTATTTGTTGTGATTGACTAAAAATCTAATTGACAACAAATTTGTGGGAATAATTTAACGAGTTAAAATAAGGGCCTATTCACACACAGCGTTTCGCTGTTTTACACGTTTTTATTCGTCTGTGCGTTTCATTGGCGTTTGTCTGTATGTCGAAGGGAAATGAGGAAGCAGACCGCAAAATCATGGAAGATAGAATAGAATAGAATAGAAAAGAGATTTATTGTACGTCATTCAAGTTTTACATGACAAGCGAAAGATATCGTATATCTTGTTGCATTATTTGTGCATTAGAGCCTACTTAGTCTTTAATGCACTAGTGATTCTACTTACAAATAAAGTGACATCAACTATACAAAAGAAAATCAATTTCAATATATAACTTTTCAGTAAAAGTATTTTTATATCACCAACGCGTGTGAGCCATGACTGTGCGTGCAGATATACATGTAGGTAGTAACGACTGCTTCCGTGCTTGAGCAGTTCATGCATAGATTACACTAGAGCGTGAAAAAATTCACGTGGAGCAGACTCGTCACTGATTGGTTGTAGTGTTTTACTACGTCTTATTCGGCCTTTTTTACGGCCAGTACGAAAAAATATAATATTAAAATGGCCCCTATGTTTTAATTAAATTTATCAAACGATGCGTCGTTTGTGATTTGGTGAGTTGAAAAAGTTTGTTGATAGAATAGAATAGAATAGAATATTACTTTATTGTACATCAACCAGTTATAAAAAATACAGTAGATAACACTAAAACAACAGTTTTGTACAAAGGGCGACCTTATCGCTAAAAGCGATCTCTTCCAGGTAACCTTAGGATGGACAGGATTTAAAAATACAGAATTTGAGGGAAGTTGGCGACGTATTAATACACATTATAGGTACTATATAATTATATTATAAGAGAACAATACACATACACAGAACTTAATACACAAATACTAATATATACATACTCATTATACACTAATACTAATAATAATAAATACTAATACATAAACTTACATATGAATATTATATAACTATATTAAAATACTTATAAATATACAGGGTGTAAGGGACCCGCTCTCTAAAACGAAAAATATAAAGTCTACTACCTCAAAGTAAATAAATGGCATAAGCAGTTTTTTTTTTAATTGAATATTTAAAGAGTTGGTAATTTTACAACGCGCAATGTATTACGTACGTGCGGGCGGCCCGTAGCGGCCCGACGCAAGCGGCGGCGGCGCCCCGGCGCGCGACGCGTATCTAAAACTGAACAGGTTCGAACGCCCGCAGACTAAGCCCGCAGATCATGAAAACCTCTTCACAAATCTTTAGTTTAACAGAGTTACAGTCATTTTTTATGTACGGACAACATTAAGTTTTCAACCTTAAACGTGTGCATGCATGGGCATTGAACTCGTAAAGTAGGTAATGAAACTTCAGTAAAGTAACTAACAAAAGCCAACCACCAGGACAGATGTTACACTCGAAATCATCTTAGTAGTAGGTAGGTACCGTTTGATAATTTTAGTAGGTACTTAAGTATCATACAAATAATAAAAAAACACTAATAAATAATCAAAGCGACGAGTAACAACTTTTGTCTTATTAATTACCTACTTAGCAAATAAGCGAAAGCGCGCGTCATCAAATCAAGTTACCTCAGATTTTATTTGGTCTGAGGTAGTTACCTACCTACCTTTTCACTAACTTGAGAAGCACCATGACATGCTGAGTGAAAAAAATAGAAAACGAAAATGATAAAAAATTCTAACATGATAAAAGCCCGAGACAGGACTCGAACCAGGGACCTTTCGCGATCCGGGCGAATGCACTCCTCTAAGCTACACAGGACTTGTAAGGTCACGAGTTACAACGAATTTATTGAAGATATTATTTTACACACTTACTCACAATCAGTATACCGATTCGTTGGTGTCCCTTTTTATGCCTTGTAGTCTTAATTGATTTAATTTCTAGGCACGAGTAATAGTTTAGCTATCTACGTTTAAAAGTAAACAACAACAAATACCTAGATGGGTGTACGTGAACGGAGAAATAAGCCAGATTTCAGATCCAGATTCGATTTCGCACTAATATTAGAAAAATAACGAAAATGACAAGGAAATAAATAAAACTAACAATTTGATAAAAACTATGTACCTACGTTAGGCATTTCGTCTAATGAGGTGCAATTAGCGCTCCCAGATTTGGATACCTACGCCGCGATATCCTTAATGCAAGGAAGCATTTCATCCAGCTTCTCTGAGGCACATCCACTTAATATTGCTTCGTATTCGCAAGCACTGTACGCCTAATTAGAGGCAGTTTAAAACACAACTCACACACACACACAAATGAACTAGGTAGGTAATAACATTTCGTTCGTAAATCACATGCGTTTACGTTCGAAGCTAACAGCGAACTGCGCGTGCGTCCTGCGCCGTGCACCGACTGGGGCGGCATTTTCATTTGTCCTTTCGGCAAATACAAAGAAGCCGCATGTGATGCCGCTGTCTTTGTACTATCCGCCAAAGAATGCTGCCGCCGCGCCGCCGCGTGTTGGTGGTGCCGCGCAGAATAACAGCTGATCGGCCAAAAGTGATAGAATTTCTCCAAAAAGTACCTATGACTTTAATCAGTATTAAGTTTATAATGATATTTTATGTGTGCAAGATGCATTGTACTAAAGGTTATTTTTGTAGCTACTTTTGTTTGTACAGCGGTTTAATTGTGTTGCATAAAGTTCTCGTCAATACGTGAGTAATGAAATTTAGTTTGTTGAGTTTGCGTGAGAGTCTCCTAGCGCGTGTTGACTGATGACGTAGATGCCTACATTATCTTGTTTACTAGGTAACATAACTAATAGCGGTATTTTAAAACTTCGTTATAATGATGTAGGTATCCCCTCAGTAGTCTGTGGAAGAGTGGATTATTATGATGATATTAAAGCACGTAGGCGACACTGTATAATGCAGTACCTACCTACGTTATTTTTGGTCATAATTAAGTGGTTATCCAGGCGAAAGAAATGTCGCCATTACGTACCTAGGTACCTAATAAGAATGATTATTCTAACTCAGTACTAAAATGTTAATACTTAGCTACTTACCTTCTTTGATTACATGGGCTATTTTACATTAGAAGCCTACTTTAGTCTGTCATAAAATTTAAGAAACGGGATATCTGTTATGCTTGTGAATTATGATAGGTACTTATCTAGCAGGTGTGGTAAAACATAGCTAGCTTCCCTATCGTCGGGGTGCGTCAGAAAAGTTTAGGTAGTAGATGGGATGGCGCGGCCGCCCGGCCGGCCGGTATCGCTCGCGTGCGCTGACCTTGGTCAACGTGCGCGGGTTCAATGGGTCAACAACGGTCAAGGGCAAGGCCACGCAGCGGCGCTAGACGTTTCGCTCGCCCGCCGCCCGGCCCGTAGACTGCGCGTGATATTTTTTAGTACATTGCTTTTATTGTAAAAAAAATGAATTTGCGTTTGTAAATTTTAAATTATTGTTTTATTTTGTTGTCCTGGCATGATAATACACAAAATAAGTGAAAAAAAAAGTGTTAAAAATGTAATTTATTTTTGAGATTTTACCTATGACATCGTATTCAGTATCACTAGGACTACCTCCTGTTTTCGTTTTAGGGAGCGTTTCCCTTACACCCTGTATAATGATCCAATAATCACAGTGACAGATAGTGTTGTTCCACTTGCTTCTTAAAACTGTTCAGGGTTTGCGCTTGCCTTATGTACACTGGTAGAGCGTTCGACAGTAAAACTGCCTGCACAGAGAAAGACTTATTATAAAATCCGGTAAAGTGAGACGGTGTCTCTAGTCTCAGATTTTCCGACGATCTCAAAACTCGTGTGTGGGTGTCATGGAGGAACTTGAAGCGAGTTTTTAGGTAAGAAGGAGTGTTTGGATGAAACAGCACTGTATATAGGAGGGAAACAATATGTGCATTCCGGCGAAGGCGAATAGGCAACCACTTGAGTTTATTGCGAAAATCGGAAACATGGTCATATTTGCGTAAACCAAATATAAACCGTATACAAAAATTTTGAAGTCTCTCGTTGATTTGCAAATTACCAAGCTTTTTTATACTAAAGTAGTCTCTAGGTGACCAAAATAAGGTGCGGAATCCAACGTGAGACCGCGACAACCGTCTGTTGCTTAGGGATTGAGTGAATAGCGTGATGACTTCTTGAGCAGTAACTGGCTGCCACGTGGAGTTATAGAGCGAGGAGGATGCCCACTTTAATTCATGGATGAATTAGCATTAGCATTTATTGAATATACCCCGGGTATATTCAATACGTGCGTAATAGATAACACCCCAGGGCTCCCATACATTACCCATTTTTGAAGTAACGAAACTTATGCAATGGATACTCTAGTGTTTATAAGTGTATGCGTACTTGCTAGCTTGTCAAGGCAGCCCGTTTACAGTTAGCGGGTAGGAAAGGTAGAGAGAAACACATCTTACTTTTGTTATATTTGAAGTGCGGTTGTTTTATATACATTATACGGAATATTAATTCCGGGTGAATTCGTGAGAAAAAATACAAAAGTTCATGATGAATTTAATATGACACAATTTACGGATTAAGGTGTGTCAGTAAATAGTAATGAAAATTACTAGCCATCAATGCCAAACGCATATATTTTTCTAACAATATTATAAAAAGAATTCACAAACATTAATAATATAAACTTTATTACGAACGTACAAATATTACCTACGGGTCATTTATCGGTTCATTTGAAGTGAAAAAATACGTTATGAATTTTGTCTAAAATATATGACTGGTTCATTCTAACTAATTTAACGTCGTTCGTGCAAACTAAGATAAGAAAACTATTCAAACCTAAAAGTTAAATTAGATTTGAAATTTTGTTACAAACGTGCGCTTTGTATGGATTTCATATTTACTGTCCGAGGCAATAAAAGCTTGCTCACGTATCTTTTGATTTAAAAATAAAATCCAGTCTAGTCATCTAGAGCTCCTAAATCTTTTACGGTACAAGTCATCTAACACGATAGAAAGACATGAATAGGAACGGCTCCAGTAATAACTGAGACTAATGGCTGACCAGAAATTTATCGATGTCTGAAAAACTCTCAAAATGTTAAGCTCACTAGGCTAAAGTTAATTGGTTGTCAGGTTACCTGGAAGAGACTGCCATTTAGCAATAAGGCCGTGTACACGTTCTATAAGCTAGTGTTCTGTTGTATTTTTATGTAGGTAACTATATTTGCTTTGTATTGTAGAGTCAGTGGGTATATACGACCTTGTAATCCAATATCGATAATTATATGAAGCGTCGGTGGCGTAGTGCGTAAGAGCGTTGTCTTCCACCCGGGAGGCACCGGTTCGAACCCCGCAACGTACCAATGTGTTTTCAAATTTTGAATTCATATGAACGTTTAATCGATGCTTTTAGGGTGAAGGAAAACATCGTGAGGAAACCTGCACACACCTAGGAAGAAATTCTTAGGTTGTGTGTGAAGTCGACCAACCCGCACTTGGCCAGCGTGGTTGACTAAGGCCTAATCGCCCCTAATGTGGGGTAGGCTCGAGCCCTTCGGTGGTGATATTATATGAGCTGTTGATGATGACGATGATGATGAATCCAATATCGTGTTGTGTATTCATGATAAACAATATATTTTATATAAGTAAGTTGGCAGTAGCGCGAATTACGAAGGTTACTCAAATTAATAATAATGAATTGAATTGAAGCGAAGTAGGAATCCCGAAGCCCCCGTAAGATTACAACCCACTCCGTTATCCTAGAACCCACTCCTAGACAAAGCCTTACTTTATGTTAGTATTTTTGGTATTAATAGATTAATAATCCTATTGTCATAAATTCAAGCAATCATACTTTACGCAAAAATTAAATAATGTTAAATATTTGAAGGCTGTTCACAAGTGGTCAAATAATTCTGCATTTTTGTTGTGTAGTATTTCTGCTGATAAGTAAGATTTCCGGAGTTCCGTAGGATCATGATATTAGTGTTTTGTTAGCATCTTTAAACTACGGCAACTGTTAATGTTTCAGTTCAGAAATAATTTCATCATCACTACATCTTAACAAGATAAAAATAATTTTATTAATTTTATATTGCAAATTTTAAAATTTCTTGTTACAAGAGTTTTGTTCCGACAATATAAATAAACATATACGTCCAATAATTTGTATTTTATAAAAGCGATATACCTTGTTTAATAGAATCTCTTTTCACTGAATATTAATAAGAAATTTCGAAACGAATGGCTTTCTTTAATTCAGAACTCACTCAGAGAAGCTCGAGCACGATTTTTATATCTGCAAAATATTCTTCAGATGACCGATCATTATTGTTTGGTGCATATTGTATTTGACTATCGCTAGTTGACAAAGCTTCACGAATCTAAATAGAGAATAGGATATCAAGAATTTTCACACTTCACAGAATCCAATTAAAAATTTATTACGATCACGTAGATAATAATAAAAACTTACGTACTATCAAACATAAGTAGTAGGTATGTCAATCTTTTCTAAAGATTGTATTTCTAATATTTGTTGTGATGACATATTATCGTGTCGTTTAAAGCGTCGTGAGGTCGTGACTTGTATGACGACTTTTTTTGACGGCAGATTGTCAAGTCAATCGATAAATGGGAACAGCTAGAGACGACAGTCGTCCAACGATAAATTACTCGTCGCGACATAGTGAGAACCACAGATTTAATAATACAAGGAGATAGGCCAAGCCGGGCGTTTAACTTGTGACAACTGTATGCCCAGTGGGCATACAATATCGCCACTTCGCCTTCCGATAAAGTCGAGTGAATACGTAACTCAGCGATTTGACCGATCTCCTTTGCGGCTGTGCTTAACTTTCATTGCTTCGCTGTCCTTATGACGCGCGTGTTGGAATCATAAACAAGTATTGGAGATAGTAAAATGCATAAATTGTATATAAAATATTGAACATAAGTTTGTGAATATTAAATAACAATAATAACTAGGATTTTAAGTTTAACACAATAAAAGTCATAGTTTGAATAGCACGTGGCTAAGCCACGCCACGTGGTCGGTTGTATAAAAGAGGGCCGCTGTGAAGTGACAGCTCATTTGCGTTTGGGCCGGCGAGGTGTAAGCATCGGAGAACAAGGTACTGTTATACCCGAGATCTGTAAGGGAAAATGCTGACAAAGATGCTACATCAGCACCTTTGCCCTCCAAGCCAAGACTGGAGCGTCGGAGCTTCAGTCTACCGGGAACACTCGTCGCGAACACTCGCCTTTTCGTGTTAATCAATTCAATAATTTTGTAAAGGACATTATAATTTCTTTTAATCAAGTGAATTCTTTTTTTAAAACCCAAATCGAGGGGTCCCGTATAACATTGGTGGCAGCGTAAAGGGATCAAAAAGATCCTCGGTTCGCCTCATTTCGCGAGTGTCTTTCAATATCCTGTGAACTCGGTAGTGCTCACTTACCTTCGGGCCAAAAGCGGTAGTGTTCTCCGCATCTCCAGACTATCCAGCTCCAAATCTTTACTAGTGAAAGTAAGAGAAGAAAGAGGAAGTTGGAGAAGAAGAAAACTCATTCTCCGTCAGCACCGCATCCTAGAAGAAAACTTACCTGCTAGATCCTAGAAGAAAACTTACCTACTATATCGTGAAGAAAACTTACCTGCTAGATCCTGAAGGAAAACTTACCTACTATATCTTGAAGAAAACTTACCTACTAGATCCTGAAGAAAAATTTACCTACTATATCTTGAAGAAAACTTACCTGCTAGATCCTGAAGAAGAAGAGGAAACGTGTTGGAAAGAGAAACCAACAGTCAGACCGCGTACTACGAAGAGATCCTGAAAAGAAACCTACCTGTCATATCCAGTTCCTGCAAAAAGCATAGTGTTATAATTACGTGAAGATGCCCTGTTTCAAATCCGTCGTGCTCCTGTAAGTTTTGAACAATTATATCTACGTGAATAAAAGTGAACTTCGAGGCGCTATAAATAGACTTGCTTCCTAGATTAAATTTAGTTTTATCAATTCATAGTTCCTTTGTTTAATTCAATCAGAGAACAGTCCAGGTTCTTATCGCTCCGCATTCCGCTTTAACACTGTGCCATTGTCTTTTGTTTATACTAACTCTCGCGGCGTCCACCGTAAATTAATGGGTAAGGACGAGCCGGGAACAAAGCCGACCACAATTACAATGTCAGATATCGATTTAAACATATTAATTAAATTTATTAACAAATTCGACGGCAACCGCGAAAAATTAAATGCATTTATAAATAATTGCCGAAATGCAATCAATTTATCATCACAAAGCCAACAGGATATTTTATTAAAATATATTCTAAGTCAGTTAGAAGGGCGCGCTGAAATTGCCTGCTCTATTAAAGAATTTGAAAATTGGCAGCAACTTGAGGACTTTTTAAAGTCACAATTCGGGGATAAAAAACATTATGCTGCACTGCTCTCTGATTTACAAGAATGTCGTCAGTCTAATAGCGAAACAGCCAACCAGTTCGCTCTCCGAATCGAGTCATGCTTATCCAAATTATTATCCGAAATTAATATATCGATCCCGACAAATAAGAAAGGAGAACTGGCAGGCCGTGTCGCAGCAATGCAAGACTTAGCATTACACACATTTGTAATAGGGTTGAACCAGAGATTATCGACTGTGGTTAGGTGCCGAGACCCTAAGACACTAAATGACGCCATTAATTTTGCCGTGTCGGAAGAAAAGATCTTCCAGGCGTCCACACGCCGAAATACGCCTTTTCTCAACACTCCTGGCCCTCAAAATCAAGGGCGTTTCCGCCAACTTCAGCCTCAAGCCCGAGCAGGCCCACAAGTGGTAAACAACGGAAACGCAACAACGGGGTTTAGATCCCCAAATCCTCCCGTGTGTCGATATTGTAAGCACCCGGGGCACACTATCGAAACGTGTCGCAAACGCGAATACAATAACAGGAGATTCGGTAACCCTCAACACGGAAATAATAACCACTCTGTGCCTTCTAGCTCGTTCTATAATCGCAATCAACCAATTCATGCTATAACTTCACAAGATGATTATAACAACGAGGAATCCAATAATAATCCTTTAAACGAGTGAAGGGCTCTCGTCGGTGCCTCCAGAGCCCAAACGCCCGACCTCTGCCACTCCTAATCCCAAACGGCACCTCTAAATCAAAGGTCACACGACAGGGTAACCAGCCCCAAAACGGAGACCTCACCACTGTTTCCAATTCCAAGGTCACACGACAGGGTAACCAGCCCCAAAACGGAGACCTCACCACTGTTTCCAATTCCAAGGTCACACGACAGGGTAACCAGCCCCAAAACGGAGACCTCACCACTGTTTCCAATTCCAAGGTCACACGACAGGGTAACCAGCCCCAAAACGGAGACCTCACCACTGTTTCCAATTTCAAGGTCACACGACAGGGTAACCAGCCCCAAAACGGAGACCTCACCACTGCTTCCAATTCAAAGGTCACACGACAGGGTAATCAGTCCCAAAATGGAGACCTCATCACTGCTTCTAATTCCAAGGTCACACAGCAGGGTAACCAGCCCCAAACCGGAGACCTTACCTCTGATTCCTCTGCGATGTTCAACTTCCAATCAAAACCTACCCGCAATGCTCCTTGCTCCGCTCCTGAAACAGAAAATTGTAAATTTAAAATATATAATATTACTACAAATCCATTACGAAAATACTTACCCTTTGTCGAAGTCCAAACCTCTGTATCCGCCGAACCACTTAAACTTCTCGTCGACAGTGGAGCGACTGTAAGCCTAATAAAACTCAGTTCCATAATTAAAATGCCCGAAATAACAGAAAGTCAGTCGACCTTTACAGGAATAGGGTCCACGGTGAACCCTATGCAATCATCAGGTATTATCGAAATTAATTTCAACTCACTCAACCACGAGTTTCACGTTATAGCCGGTTTAGATTTCCCATATGATGGAATAATAGGAAACGATTTTCTATCGGCATCCCACAGCAAAATTGATTTTCATAAAGACCTACTAATAGTACATAATATAGAACTTCCCCTTAAATTCACTGAGCCTGTTTACACTATTGCACCCCGAACTGAAACAATAATAGAATGTTCCGTACTAAACCCCGAGATAAAAGAAGGTCTAATCGTTGATCAAAATCCCATCGAATCCCTACTTATAGCTAATTGTGTAGTGACAGTAAAACCCAACTCGAGAATTAACATTTCCGTCGTAAATATCTCTGAAACGCCTTTAGTAATTAAATCAGATTTAAAATTAAAGATTTCACCTTTTGAAGAAAATTACACAAGTCCTATTTTTAATGTTAACGATTTCGATAACGATCAAAATAAAGTCCTAGATCGAACTAATGAAGTCATAAGGCTCCTGCGTGTATCCCATCTTAATCGAGAAGAAGTAGATGCACTGTATGAAATATGTTCCACCTTTTCCGATATATTTCACCTTCCTGATGATAAGCTAACTTACACTGACCTCATAAAACACGATATACCTACCTCTTCCTCTGTTCCTATCAGCACTAAATCCTATAGATTCCCTGACGTTCATAAGCATGAGGTCAACACCCAAATAAATAAAATGCTCAACGAAGGTATCATTAAACCCTCCATGTCACCATGGTCTTCTCCGATTTGGGTGGTACCAAAGAAGACCGATGCATCCGGGCAACGCAAATGGCGCATTGTTATAGATTACCGTCGTCTGAATGATATCACTATAGGTGATTCATATCCAATTCCTAATATATCTGAAATCTTAGACCAGTTAGGCAAATCCAAATATTTCAGTACACTCGATCTCACTTCCGGTTTTCACCAGATCAAAGTTTCCGAAGCTGATGCTCCCAAAACCGCGTTCTCAGTCCCCCAGGGACACTTCGAATTCACTAGGATGCCCTTTGGACTAAAAAATGCCCCGTCTACCTTTCAAAGGTTAATGAATTCCGCTCTTTCTGGCCTTCAAGGCATTCAATGTTTCGTCTATCTTGATGACATTGTTATCTATTCCTATGACCTGCACACACACATAAAGAACTTATCCAACGTCTTCGACAGACTCCGGCACTATAATCTCAAACTACAACCAGACAAGTGCGAGTTTCTCCGTAAGGAAGTATCCTACCTTGGCCATATCATTACAAGTCAAGGAGTGAGACCAAACCCTGAAAAGACCAAAGCCGTTAGTCAATTCCCTCAGCCTAAGTGCCCAAAGGATATAAAATCCTTCCTTGGTTTAGTCTCCTATTATCGCCGCTTTATCCCTGACCTGTCGAAAATAGCCAAGCCTCTCACTAATCTTCTTAAAAAGGATATCCCATTCACATGGCAAAATGAACAACAGCTAGCATTTGAGAAATTAAAGAAGTGCTTAATATCTGCTCCGATCCTAGCTTATCCAGATTTCACGAAACCATTTGTTCTAACATGCGACGCTTCTAACTCTGCCATATCCGCCATTCTGTCCCAAGGTCAAATAGGAAGTGATAAACCTATCGCGTATGCCTCTAGAACCCTCAACAAAGCCGAATGTAACTACAGCACAACTGAAAAAGAATGTCTTGCAATCCTCTTCGGAACCAAGTGTTTCCGACCATATCTCTTTGGACGACGATTTACTATAGTAACTGACCACAGACCACTCAAATGGCTGTTTAATCACAAAGATCCAGGTTCCAAACTCGTTAGATGGAGACTCAAACTTGAAGAGTTTGATTACGATATTGAATACAAAAAGGGCAAAATTAACAGTAACGCCGATGCACTATCTCGATATCCTGTAAATCCTCTCTTACCTGCTGATAATCCTCCTGATGATGTGACCTCCCAATCCACTCCAGACTCTCCTCCACGCGACGACAATCCTTCAGAAACAATTGAAGATCCTCCTCAGCAGCAAAATTATCCTGAAAACCATGACCCAGCTACAAGTCCTGAAAATCCACCGCCATTCAGTCCGATAACTTTAGATGACCTAGATATCCGTATCCCTTCTAGCCTTCTTGAATCAAACAGCAATGACTTACCTTCTATCCCACTCTTAGATGACAATGATCTTTCTCCAACCGCATATAGCCCTAGGAACGCAAATACTAATGAAACTGATGTACCACTGGAAACCGACGATGCTCCTCGAGAACCTTCCGTCCCCTCATCTCCTCCCGCATTACCTGAAACGCTAGAAGAACATGCAAGGTCCAACGAAGACTATAATACATTCCTCAAGTCATTCGCGAACAAAGATGAAGTATTCACCACTTATATAAAAGAGCACAATGAAGCTCTACTTAAGAGCAGCTGCAAAACCATCCTCATCCCTGTGTCCGTTGATTTAGATGAGTCGAATCCCTACCTCCAAGATGTGTTGTCTGCTATAGATGATCCCTCCGATGTACTCAACTCCGAAAGAGAACTCCACTCGTTTAAAAAGCTAGAGCTTAAAGGTAAAACATACTACCTCCTATTTACTAAATTATATTATTTCGACGCTTCCACTTACCCAGAAATATTTAAGACCCTAAAATCATCACGCGATGACATCCTCCTCAATGGTGACATTAGTGAAATCGCTATATCGGATTTCAAAAGCCTGTTCGAACAGTATTCTTTCGTCAAAATCTACGGCATGCTTATGTATCTTTTCAACAACACCAATATAACAGTAAATATACACCATAATACGATAATCTACCCGGTGCCAACCGAAATCGCTAAAATTCTCAAAGAAAACCACGACATCCCAATTGCAGGACACCTTGGTTCAAATAGAATGCTTAATAGAATCAAAGAACGTTATTATTGGAAAAATATGCGGACTGATATAGAAAATTATGTACAAAATTGCAAACTATGCCAATCCAATAAAGCCTTCCGTAAAATCAACAGAGCTCCAATGCAAATTACCACTTCTTCTACTCGTCCTTTTGAAAGGATTAGCCTCGACATAGTTGGTCCTTTGCCTGAAGCAGGCCTTCTCAAATTAAGATTTATCCTTACACTCCAAGATGACCTTACCAAATTCTCTATCGCCTACCCTATTTCTAATGCTACCTCTGAGGAAACCTGCGAATGCTTAATTCATTTCATATCCCTATTCGGAATCCCAAAATCCATCCTGACAGATCAAGGCACGAACTTTACAGCAGAACTCTTCAAACGAATTTGCGAATTCTTCAAAATTAAACAAATTTGGTCTTCACCATATCACCCGCAGACACAAGGCGCCTTGGAACGGAGCCATTCCACCTTGAAAGAATACCTCAAATCATATGTTAATGAAAACCAAACCGATTGGCATAAGTACGTGTATACTGCCATACTAACGTATAATAGCACCATACACACTACAACCAAATTCACACCTTTCGAACTCCTCTTTGGTCATAAGCCATACATACCAGATTCTGTTTTCGACCAACGCTCTGATGTTACTTACCCCGATTATATCCGAATGCTCCAACATCGTCTTAAAATCTCTCACGAGAAGGCTCGAGAGAATATCACTGCTTCAAAAGAACGGTCAAAAACTTATTATGATAAACACTCTCGCGTAGTCCAGTATAAAGTAGGTGACTATGTTTACCTTAAGAACCATGTAAGAATGCGTAAGGCACTTTCACCAATCTGGAAAGGACCTTACAAGGTTGTCAAAATCCACGGTAACAATACCCTATCCCTTCTCATCAACCGACGGCATGTCAAACATCATTTTGACGAGGTAAAACCAGCTACGGATGAAAATTAAAAATTAGGTTAATTAAATTAAATGCTATTTTATGCAAATTTCTTTACAACTATATTTCATTTATATACAAATATGTGTTTACAGTTCTATTATAAATTTTACAGGCTGGCAGCCGCACATTATAGTGTTGCTCTGACGGCCAACGAAAACCAGTACATTAGCTACATCACTAAAAGCCCTGGAATACTTCTCGACCCTGTCGGTAAATTAAGAATAGTAAATGATCAATTCCATATCGTTGTCCCTGTAGAAATATCCTCGATTAAACATCATATAGACAATGTTTTCGAAGTATTCAGTACTATAGGATTCCACTGTCGTGAAAGCGACGTATCAGACTATTTACAATGTCAAAACATGTTACAACCATTAGAAGTACTCTATAAGGACATTTCGAGAAATTACAAATCTATTTCCCATCTAATCTCCAGTGGCATTTCCAAAAGGTCCGCTTGGTTTGCCGGTGTTGGTGTTGTGCTTAAACATATATTTGGAACCCTAGACGAGGATGATGCAAAGAACTATAATGATGCAATTCAGGCCCTTTACAATAACGATAAAAAATTAGCAGATTCTATTTCTAAAAGTATCCTGGTGTCTCAATCCGCAATAGCAAATATTAATGCCTCCTTATTGGAAGTAAACGAAAATCAGGCAAAATTAAATGACGTCATTGAAAAATTGTCTTACTCGGTGCGAAACGTAACTGAAGCTATGAATAGAATTAGTTTTAGAGAAAAACTTGAGCTTGTTATCAATGCCCTACAATCCAGTTTGTTAACAATATCCTTTAAAATTGAAGATTTGTTAAATTCAATCCTTTTTGTAAAAAGTAATACCTTGCACCCATCCATATTAACACCAAGTCAACTATATAATGACATTGTAAGTAATCTAAAGATCATTCCTAAATATAAAGACTTCCCTGTAAGTTTAGAGTTAAGTAATATTCATATTTTAATTAATGTAGCTGATTTAGTTTGTTACTATTTAGACAATAAGTTAATGTTCATTATAAAGTTACCTCTGGTTAATTTGTTAGAATACAATATATATAAGAATATACCGTTACCTACCCCACATATTAGTGATAAGCCAGATTCCTTTGTTATGATCTTACCTTCCGAACAGTTCTTGGCCCTAAGCAGAGATAAGTCTTCTTACACCTTCCTGAAAGACCTAAATAATTGTAAAACTATAAATAAGGAAACTTACCTTTGTGAGATCACCGACGTCTACGCGGTCCTCAATAATCCTTCATGTGAAGTGGAGATCATTACGAAAGCTATATCCTCTCTTCCAGAATCCTGTTCTACAAAATTTATTTATGGAGATATAGATATCTGGCATAAATTAAATAATAACAAATGGATATTTGTTCAGTCCAAACCTACAAAATTAAGTATTGAATGTAACACTAGACTATCCGAATTCACAATATTCGGTACAGGTGTACTTAGTATGCCACCTGAATGTGTAGCTTTTCATAGAAATGTAAGACTAGTTAGGAATATTAATCCTAGAATAAGTACTCCATATGTTTATTCAGATTTTAATATAATTAATGATAGTTGTTGTAATATTAATCGTTTCAGTAAATTAAAAATAGATATTTCCATGTCAAAAATTAAAACTGTAAATTTAAATAATTTAAAATCTTTCAAATCTGACTCTGATAAAATCATTGATAATTTACATACATTGGAAAATCCAGAATCAAATATTAATAATCACATTAGTTTTCCTATCTTAAGTACTTTGTCAATAATTATAAGTATTTCTTTAATTACTTTATTAATTGTAAAAATATACAGAAAAGGCAAGTTTTCGAGATCTGATACTAAACCAAAGCAAGATGACTCTGATAATATTGTAGAAAGTTTTGAAATGACTTCTCCACCTCGCTTACGCGTTGAATAAATAATTTTACGGAAACTCATTTTCCTATAAGTTTCCTCTTAAAGGGGGGGCTGTTATACCCGAGATCTGTAAGGGAAAATGCTGACAAAGATGCTACATCAGCACCTTTGCCCTCCAAGCCAAGACTGGAGCGTCGGAGCTTCAGTCTACCGGGAACACTCGTCGCGAACATTCGCCTTTTCGTGTTAATCAATTCAATAATTTTGTAAAGGACATTATAATTTCTTTTAAACAAGTGAATTCTTTTTTTAAAACCCAAATCGAGGGGTCCCGTATAACAGTACGACTATTTTCGTTAGTACTTATGTTGTTATGTGGGTACTTGATTCATGACTTATATACTTTGTGATTTCTTGTATATAACGCTATATACTTTGTAGTATATAGCGTCAAATATATTAATATATAATCAGAATAATATATGGTTCAATAACTATGTAAGAGCGGACGGACAAAACGTTTTGTAGTCAATTACGCTGTATTACAGAAAGTTATAGCTAGGTGGAAAGAGAAGCTGGGGTAGTGAACGGTGAGCGTTGTTGCAATGTAAATGGGCCCGGTAAACCTACACCTGGGGTCACAAGTACCAGGCACTACCCCTGGCTTGCCGCTTTTCATACTCGAGTTACACATTAAAGAATGTTGGATTCAACTAAGGTATAAATCTAACACGCGCAATGAATAGTGTATATTACGGCATGCTCAACTATAACCATGTTATGTAGTACGGCCGCTGATCGCGACACTCGGTCTTCCTATGAACTCGGGGATTCGACCGATCTCCTTAGATTGATATATCTGTGGTGAGAACGCACCCGTACACCGACCGCAAAAAGAACTTGGAGGCAGAGGAGGCAAATGATGAGCATTGTTACTGTTCGATTTGAGCAATTTAAAAAGTGGATTGTATAGAAATTGAGTGAAACCTGACCAAGGCGAATAATAAATAAACCAACAATCTTTACTCGCACCTTCATGACGATGGCTTAAGCCCGGCACGTGGTTGTTTATACCATAGGCGCGCGGTGAACGAAGAGAAGACAGTGTCACTCGCGGTGTTGCCAGTTAAAACTCAACGCTTAAATGCGTGGAAAATAATCAGTAAGAAAATTTTATCACCCAACAAGGCGAGGATTCAACAGTTACTATTTTCAATTATTCACATCACATCAAAAATAAAAATGTTAAATTCCATTAAACCTAACTCATTACTAAACTATAGAAAAACTAATTTTCTTAAAAGCAAACAACTCAATGTCACTGCTAGCCGTCAGTTGCTAAGATAAAGAACCTTGCTTGTGAGCCTGAGATAAATTAAGCTGAACATAGCTTAGCTTCGGATTTCGGTATAATCATACATTCCCCTTCTAACGTTAACTCGTTTCATTGTTTCCTTGAGAAAGTGTACTTAAAAGTACATTATTCGGGATATTAAAGGATTGATGAAGGTTAAAAGAAATTTTATCTTAGAAAATACTTTCTGGGATTTCTATGCCTGAATTGTGCCGCGAAATTTTAATTAGAAATTACACATGAGTAAATATACGAGTATCACGGAGGTTTAGTTCCTTATACTATATGTGCTACAATAGATACTTAATGTATGGTTATCGTTACATCTCATAATGGAGCAACACACGAATGAGATTAAAAGTTTTTGTGCTGCAACGTCTGAATAAACATTTTGTGTTGTATTCCTATAATAATTCCTTTATATTGCTGGTGTATAATAAAAAATATTTTATCTAGAATGCAGTACTTGTATTCATGACCATTAGCGGCTCCTAAAGTAAATACGCACCATAACTGATATGCGATGGCCCAAACAGTGGTGAATCACAGGGCTTGCATACCGCAAGTCAATTTATTTTCATGGTGTCTCAAAAATTTAAATTTCCAATTGAACAAACGCACTATGCAATGCGCATGCGGCAGACCGCACTTCAATTTTTGTATGTCACAGCATGGTCTCGCGGCAGACTATCACGGCTAGCCGCATAGTGCGTTCACTCGCTAATACATTTGACAATACAAAACTTCTTGGAACTATTTTTAATCCCTCTTTTTAGTGTTGTTTTGTTGTTCTTAAGAAATTTAAGTATATTTTTTGCAACTAGGTATATACGACGTTATCAATTGTATAGTTGACATTTGTCTTAATAAATTAAAAAACAAAAACTATAATAAAACGCTTAAACTAGAAATCTTTTAATAAATGTTCGTAAATATTGTAGAATATCAAAAATTATAAAATTTCAATACAAATTATGACGTGCAATTTTCTTATAATAAAATCAATTATCTTCAAATTCAAAAATGATGATGTGGATAAAAAAAATAATTTGGATTGAAAATGACTTTTAAAAAGTAGTGAAAAAAAAGCTCCGTTTTGTGCTTAAAACATAATTTCACGATAGATTCGGTGATAGCATATTTGCTGTAAAATTGCACTATTTCTAGGATATATTTTTTTGGTACCTTCCAGTGCGAAATTTTGGTGGATTAAAAAAAAATATAGTCTCTAAAAATTATATTTAAGGGCTGTTTACAAAAATTTGGCCTGTAATTTTTTTCTCCAATTACGTTTAAAAATATTAAACACAATTACGTATTTGTGACAAAAGGTTTTAGGGATATGGCCGCCCATTGTACAGAACGGTGCACGGCAGTTTACCACAAAGTTAATCAAAAGAGAGAATTTTCTAAGATGAACATGGAAGAAATTGGTTTGTTTACAATTGTAATGAATTACAATGAAATATTGTGTTATCCAATTTTGTTAAGAAGATATACTATCTTATGATAAGGAATCTTCATTTTTGCTGAGTACCCTTTAGTCATGTCTATAATGCAAGGCCTACGCTACAATATTTTTTGGAGATGAAGTAATATTACTCTATGTCATAATGTAGCTTTGTGATCCGCCCATCTCGAACAGATTTGATGGTTCGAGATTTTATCATTGAATTCGGCATACGTTGTGTACTCCTGCTAGACTTTGTTTGTTCCTTTATTGAAGATTGATGTACTGGAAGAATGTGTAGGTATTTTCTTGTTATCTTGAATGAGTGAATATAGTGAAAAAATAATGTCTAACAAAATATGAAACAAATTTTCTTTTTCGCACAGTCTAGCTCTATATATCAATATGTTATGTTATTTATTGTAAAAAGTTTATTTTTATATTAATTCTACTCCCATTATACTCTGCCCTCAAGAGAATCGTTATGTCAAGAACAAAATAATGAACTAAAAAAATCTTCATAAATATTATATCCTACTGTTTCATCAACTTTTTCAGTTATTTGATATAAATACGCTCTAAATAATAATATTCGAAAAATTAATGGTTGCGCAATCAATTTTATAAATAGAAATCAAAATATAACCACTGATAGAATGAAAACGCCCATAAAGTAACACTATACAAACAACCACGTACAACGTTAATGATGCTTTAGAGGTATTTTCTATAAATAAGACTAGAAGGTAATTAAATTATTAACCTTCAATAGAAAATACCTATTTATTCTTAAGGGCATAAAACTAAACCAAAACCTATATCAGTATGGTGTAATATTGCAACCTCTCAACGACAACCAGTCTTCTCCAGCCCTAAAGTAGGGCCGTCACATCTAGTGACTCCCCATATGCACACCGGAGAAACCTAGTCTTGTTTTTCAAGTAGTTAACTTGATAAAGGTTAGCCTGGTGTCAGAGTTTTAGAAGTCGCCGTTTCTGGCTTCTCACGTGACTTGCTTTTATGAATGCTAACTTTTGACATCAGCCGGGACCACCAGCTCGATTTTGGGTCTGCTATTGGATCGGGCAGCCCGAAGATGCTTCGGAGTTAGGCATACACAGTGCGCCGTACACGAAACGTCCCCAGAAAGGGATGTGAGGGTACCAATATAGTAATAAGTAATAGCTTTTATTTGTTATTCCCGTGAACTCCCGGGCAAGTTCCACACACTCCGTACTGTCTAGCCCACAGGTACGTTTCCGTAAAGGATTTTCCATCGAAAAAAAACGGTAGCAAGAAGAAGTAAACAACGAAGTCGAAGACAGACTTCTTCATTATAGTCTTTTTTTATATATATTTGTATAAAGTGGTAATAATAACATTTAAATTGTGTGATGAAATAATTTTATGGGTTTAATTAAATTTTAAGTTTATTTTACTTTATAGCGCATTTAAATAAAAGCTTGCTTTAAAATATTTTCTGTTTATTTTACATATTTTTATGTTACATCCGCCTTTTCCTTCGCTGTCCCTTTACGTTCAATGCAATAATGCTTAGATATATATATAATTGCCTTTAGGTAACAGAATGTAATATGCGTCCCTAATCAATAGGAGCTGGCACGGTATTAATTAAATACAATTAATTTGCTAGTAAGTTATTAACCAAATGTAAATGAGCTGCAATTAGAGCTTACAGTGGCAATTGAAGATCAATGCTTAGATTTATTGAATTAGTTAACAAGACTGAGCTTACAATTTATTACTACATCTGTTTAAAATACGTAATTGCTTCGTTAAGTTAAAACAGTTGAATCGCTATGTGTTCTAGTGTTTCGCCCACGGGTTTTAGATCCAGGGGACCAGAGTTCATTCACAAGAACACAAATTTATGCTTCATTTGGTTGGTGCAGGAACTTGTTTTAAGTCTTTTTTTTCTTCACGACGAATTATTTGGTATCATTACACCTGATAGTGAGTTCCATGTACCTCGGCTGAAGGTACACGGAAGCTTCAACTGGCTATTTTGTCATTAAATCTATAGAATTCCTAAATTGTCCGTAAACGTATGTACCATCTTAGGTGCATGAATTTTTTTAATGACCAAATGCAGTGGACATTCGCTGGAGAGTCGAATTATTGAACTGCCTTTTTTTATTTATTTTTTGACAGTGGTAAAACCAATTTACTGGCCATACCGCACGCTGGCAAGGCGTGCGACGTGTGCGGGGATCACCGGCGCGGAACAGCGCCAGTACTACCCGCTAAAAACCACCGGTACCCTCCTAAGCCCTTATGGGGGCACTTTGGGATCGGGGCACTGTACGTGCGCCAGTTCACCAAAGCGTCCCCGGAATGGCCCGGTCCAACGGTGGACCGAGCGACGCGCCTTTGGGGGATTACGCTAGGGTACTAGGTAACCCCAGATGGGGTGGCCTATGCCGACTGGCACCAAGGACGCGCGGTTTGCCAACCGCGCCCAGACCACCTTAGGGCCGACGAAGACCGGCGGTCACAGCCGCCTGCCTTCTCCGACCCTGCTGTCTACGCCGGAGGGGAGCGGCTAGAGCATCCTCTTCCCGCTCCCTCTCCGCTGCCTCCTTCTGCCCCATCACAGACTCGCAGAAGGAGGCGGTAGCCTTCCAAGCCCTCTCATTACCAAGCATGGCTCTAACCATGCTTGGCAATAAGAGCGCTCCTCCGCCGAGCGCCGCCACCAACGTGCGACGCTCGTTTCGAATAATTGAACTGCCTAGCTAGTGTATTGGTTCTTATGTTTATCAGTTGTATTCAATAATGCAAAAATTGTCATTTCACACAATTCCTAAATAAGCCTAGAACATATTTCCTAGAAATTCTTTAACCATCGCAACATCCTTATATCGTCTTCACGTGAATCTACTAAGAACTGTCAATTTTCTTCGATGGATTTAGAACTCAATGAATATAGTAGAAGGTTGAATTGGAGATACTTGACAGTTTTGTGACCGAGGATTTTCAAGCAGGGTAAAGCTTTGGTGGTGGTTCTCTTACCTGTAAACCCGTAGGACGAACTTACCATGTCGTAGTTACTAGCTACATAATTTACTAAATAAGTTACTATCTGTCAGCTTCTTGAGCTTTAAGAGAGGTAAAAAGAGCAGAAAATTAAGCAGTCATGACAAATTTACCATTGTAAATCCTCTGTACTCCTTGTTTGCGCCGTAATGCAAACAAAAATCCAAAGAGCCAATAGCATAATTTACACTTTTAAACAATTGAATAAGCGGACTCGCAAATTTTAATTTTAAATCCTAATGTCCCCCTTATTATAAAACATGGACTTAAGTTAGTCACTGCTTAAAATGCTGTCACTTTTATTGCCTGAATGAGAGACAGTTTTATAATAAGGGGGTGTTTGCCCTTGTTTTTGATTGGCGCTTTTTATGTAAAATTATGATTAAACTAAGTCAACCGAAGACATAGTTCTGATAAGTAAATATCATACAAGAAGAAGTTTATTATATCTTAAACACTCTTATACCTTAATATCTGGTACCTATGAAATATATCATTTTCATTTAATTTTGTAATATGATTAATTTCAGGAAAATCTTTATAATTATATTGGATTCTGTCAAAATAATTTTCCTTCAGCTAATTGATATATTGAATCGAACATCCTATTTTAAGTTACAATCATCGTAATTATACAGAGTCTTGAATGAAATCAAGTCCGTCTTTACAAATGTGTCTACAACCTTAAATTGAATTACGTTAAAAAAATATTCGGAATATTCAAAATGGGAGGTAACACAGATTAAGAAATCCTTCAAAAGCCAAGTAATACATACGTTCAAAGCAATCCTTAACAGCAATCCCTCTTGTTTTGGAGTATCGAAGTCTTGTAAATTGAAAGTACGACAAACAATGAAAACCTTCGAAAAACTTTGTCGGTGGAATAAGATAAAGATAAAGCATGAATAAGGATTCGTCTGTAATCACAATTGTTAAAGTTGTTTAATATAATTCAAATAAACAGCGGAAAGTTCATTATACCTACTTTGCTTCAGCTTTGTAGGAGCGTAGGTATTACGGTAAGACATATACTGTTACAGTAGGTATAAATAATAACATTGAGTCTTGCTTTAAAAAAATATATTTTACTAATAAAAATAAAAGGAATTCAATTTTTTTTTTAATAATGTTAAGACAAAAAGCTGGCAAAAATGCTAAGGTATTTAGATTGTTATCCTGTTTTGCCAGGCAACAGCTGGTAAGGACTTTAAAGTGATTTTAACGAGTTATATTAGATGGTTACATAACCACTGCATACCTTAACGAAGAGATAAAGGAAGGAAACTAATAAACTAGCTGGCGGGTGCCCAAAAAGATAATTCGCGAACAAAGAACGCTCTTTCCTTATATGTAGGAGCCCCATTACTCAAAAGGCCAATCGTACACGTGCGAGATCATGGCACATTCGTACCGGCACATACGAGTATTTGCGCACATACAACCGTACTCAGTCTAAATTCTCTTTGGGTCCCTTTTAACCGGCCGGACCAATCAAATCTACGTGGTTCTACTAAATTGGTTCGTAGACACAGCGAATGAGTCGGGGAATTTTTCTAAGGAATAGGAAATTCGTTAGAGAAATTCTTTTTTATTTTAATTAACTGCAATAATATGAAAAATACCGCATTTCGTACCCTAATTTTCTAATTCAACTCTCGTGAAATATATGTACTTACTGTTTTGGCCTTTATGCGCATATAGCATAAAACATAATTATTATAGTGTTGTTGGGTGTGTGTTTTCCAATACAATTTGATCAAAACACAAAAATGTTAAATGCGCTAGCTAGTATTTACACACTTTTATGCTATCACGTGATATTTTACATACCTCTCATAATTATTATTAATATTTTTAAACTAGACGGGTACGGGTCTTGGTTTGCATCTTATCTACACTAATATTATAAAGAGGAAAGATTTGATTGTTTGCATTGAATAGGCCGCGAAACTAGTCGACCGATTTTGATGACATTTGATATGGAGATAATTTTGAGACCTTGGGAAGGACACAGAATACTTTTTGTTAATGCGGGCGAAGCCGCGGACGACCACTAGTCTAATGATGAATGAAGTCGTAAGGTGAAGCGCGCCAGAAACCTTAGTCATAGTGAGATTTGGAATACACAAATAATGTTATTATTATTAAGTACAGATTTTCTGTATAAAATTTAAAGGTTAGTAGGTACAACAATTTCATATTGTTAACCAAATACACACTGCATTAGTTTTGTATCGTAAAAGAGAATATATAACAGTACTTTTTCTCACTGCACTTGGGAATAAAATTACTTACAGAATTTTTAGAAATGATATGTTTAAAACGGGAATGGAAAACACAAATACTATTATTAGGCTACTCTACAAGAAGACAATGGACTTGCATAAATAAATAGGTATGAAAATAACTGGGTTCTCTGTTGGAAATAACTGTGTTATAATTTTTGCTAAGATGCTAAAATAATCGAGCAAATTAACCCCTTAAAAATCGAACCTGAGGGATTAGTCAAGTGGCCAATCGATTGTGTCGAACGTTTAACGAAAATAATATCATTTATGAAGCTGACGTATTATTGAGAAAGCTACATGGCGACCGTCGTGTTAAACTCTAAAATTTGCATTCATTCGACAGAAAATTTGTATCGTTTGGCACTTGTCTAGATCCTCTGGAACCTCCATATCTACATATATGAAAGTACTAAACCACAGAGCTGATGCGGTTAAAAATACTTCTCTGCATACGTTTCTGCACATTTACGTAAGTATATCCATAAAAAACCTAACATTATTCGAAAGCCAAGCTAAACCCTGTGATTTTATAGTAGACTAGTCTAAGTTAAACAGCATGGCCCCAACTAATGAATCTCGTACGACGTGACGGAAAAATAAACAGTTAGAGAGCGTGATAAATCTAAATTCGTCCAATGGAGTGCAAGTGCGCTAGCACTAGTGAAGTACGTCACTGTGACGCGTACGTGATGCTCAGTTTATTGCCAACCGCCGAGTGATTGGATAACTCTCGGTCGAATAAACATACCACTGGCGATGTTTAAGCTTAACGGTAACTTGCCTTAGAGTTGTAATAAGAATCCTGTGCTTCCTTCTTGCTTGATTAAGCACGAATTTTATGTGTAGACAAAAGTTATATAATACTCTACTCACCCTTTGTTATGAGAGGGATTATAATAGGTATATATGATAAAGGATAAGTTTGTTGTACATTTTTTATTATTTTTGGGTTGGCACACAAGCATACGGCCTGCTTGGTGGTAAGCAGTCATTGTAGCCTATACGCTTGCAACACCGGTGTGACATTCGCGCGATGCCAAACCTAGTCCCATTCCCTACTCCGTGGGGATCTGGCAACCTGAAATGTTTATTTGACTTCTGTAAGGTTTGGACAAACTGTGTTCCAACTGAGTTAAACAGTCCGCTGTGCCCTACCTTGAGTATTAAGGAATCATTTTATTTTCGGATTTAGCTCAAGGAAGCTTAAGTTATGTGATTTAGTAATGTGTATGTGTTTGCTCTCAATCGCTAGCTTTCATGTCCACTTGCGAGGGAATCAGCACAATGCATAAATCATACATTCATACATACGATGACGCTCGTAATCCCATGAGAGGTGCAGAGCTTTAGGTAACATTTTGTTACACATAAAGTTGCATCTGGCAGTATTTGGCGATGCAGTACCTCCAAATAGTGTCAGGTTGCCAGCCTGTCTCCTAAATCGGTTCGCGATATTCAAGATAAAATTGTGAGTAGGTATCTGACGGTACATTGACAGCTTTCGTCATCATTATAGTGTTTCCGTCGAGACAAAAATTCTTAGTATCCATGGATTCGCCGTTCGGGCGCCGAGGCCACAGATTTGCAGAAGGAAGTAGCAGAAGTGCCTGGCTTTTGTGACCGAAATGTCGGTATCATGATGCATCAAGACTCACCTCCACAACCCTGGCTTTTTATTTTCCCTGGCACATTTGGGAAGACTCTGCGAGAGCCGTTTTAGACGTGCTTGCCACATTATATAGAACTACCCTTCTCCGATATAATTGTAAATAGAAATTACTGTTCACCGTTCATCGGTACAATAAAACATTTTCAGCCGCTACTTATTTTATCGACAGCTCGACACGCTACAAAACTTCAGTTCTTAGACAAGCCGAGATCTTTTAACAATGTATAAGTATATGGATTTAGTTGATATGCCTCTTGCGCCTAGTAGGTACCTCATTTACAAACAAACCAATGTTAACTTAGCAATGTTTTGTTAACTGCAAATGTGGTTAACGAGTTGAGAAAAGGTTAATACTAGAAAAAAGACACGGAAAAAAATCGACCTGCCTCAGGCGGGATTCGAACCCAGCATCTTCCGCAATCACCGAGAGACCGAGGCACTGCTTTTCGCTGTCGAAATTTGTCAGTGCTTGGTGCTTATGTTTTTATGGTAAACATTGTTTCATCAAATCTTTGAAAAATTTACGCGTTTGTAAACGCATAAAAATATTCCATAATTGAGAAAAGTTTTCTACGGCATCTTTCCTACCAAAACTACAGGGCTAAAGAGTTCCCTCTTATGAACAACAGCTTACCTATTTTAAACTTAACAGTCTACGGGACCGTAAGTTTTTCTTCGAATTCTTATTCCTGCATAAGATTGTTTTCAAAGTCATAGATTCATCATCATCATAACAGACTTAATAATTCGACCTACTGCTGGGACACAAGGCCTCTCCTTTTCATCGATGGAGGTTTAGGCATTCCACCACGCTTGACCAATGCGGATTGGTGGACGGAGTATAAGGTGATCAAAACCCCTTTGCTGGTCCATTAGTCTCCTTTTCTACGACACCCATTGGAGGATATGGGGTGATGCTATTCTACTCTACCGGCATCACGCGGCTATAGTCATAGATAGTCATAGATTGTTTACCACTCTTAAGCTCAGTAAACCTAAATGTTCCTTTAAAGTTGCCACGTTTTAGCAAATATGTCCCATTTTCGGTAAAAGGCAGTATGAGTAACCTTAGTCACACACAATGGTCACCATGCCACCATGAATAGACTCCAACGTGAAATATAATGATCTATTTAAAATAATTAAGATACATTTTTTTATTGACAAAACGGCAAGGCTTAGCCGGGAGATTATAAGTCTCTCTTTTGACAACCTCTTCACAAGTTATTGAATAACAAATCTTTTCTTAATCTCCACACAAGTTATTGAATAACAAATATGTATACAACGTTTTGTAACATCGGTTACAAAACCTCGTTTACATATATGAATGCTGTAGCAACCTATACTAAAAAATATAATATATAAACTTATAATTGGATTGTTAAACACTTAGTTTTAAGCTGTAATAGTTTAAGACTTCATGGTTGTCGTAAGAAATTGGTTTGTTATAATATATATTTTTTGTATCCCTATATAATTATAGAAAAAATATTTATACAATAATTATACATGTTACCGCTAAAGTGCGTACACCAGTTAGAGTTCAGATTAACTAGGTAATCTGCAGAGTATCTGAACGAGTCCGTTAAAGTTCTGATATTAACTAGATATCTGTCTGAACGTTAGGTCAGGATTATTCTTTTTTATAACCAAGCCGGGCTTACCTTTGAGGGAAAGTCTAATGTAGATGGAACATCCGATCCGTTAATGTGTGGAATTTTATTAAAATTCCAATCCGTTAATCTTTAACGGATCGATTTCCGATGATCCGTTAAAGTGTGTAATTTACATTATACTATCCTTGAAAGGTCAACTCCGCGTATAAAAGTCTCCAGTTATAAAAAAAATAACCTTGAACATACCGATTATACAAAAATAATAATAAACAAATATTTCAACAATTATTTGACGCCGTCGTGGTGGAGTGGTCAGTATAGCTGCCTACACATCAAGCGGTCCGGGTTCGAATCCTGATAGCGGCAAATATTTGTGTCACGAACACGAATATTTGTTTGCAAGTCATGGTTGTTTGTATATTTATTTAAATTTATTTATAAAAATATTATGTTTATAAAAAAAATATCCGTTATCTAGTATCCGTAACACAAGTTTTTAATGATACTTACTTCGGGCTATATAATTGGATCGTGAGCGTGAAAATATATTATTATTATTATTTCCACTTTAACGGACTCATTCAGATAATCTGCAGATTATCTAGTTAAATACGTTAATGTGTACAAAATTAACGTATTCTGCATTCTAACGGTAACAAATACATATAAATTAGTTTTAGTCCAATGATGGGGCATTGCTTAAGAGTTCTATAACAGTCTGAGTGGCACGTCTAATTTCCACCGTTTTCGAGAATCGATATTAAATAAATTCATTTCTGCAAAGCACTCCAAAGTTCTTATCGCCTCTTGCCCGTCTCAGGGGGCCTTAAGCTCGTAAGGAGACAAGTATCTTAAATTTTCTATACATTCAAAGCGAAATTAGGTATCGCGTGACTGTAATATTAATAAGGGTCTGTTTACAGATTATTAGGTGTATTAAGAAAAATACTCATACAAATATTATTGTACTAGAGAATAAGCCAAATTATTATCAATCACGCGTTCAGTTAGGGTTCTGTGAAAATCCTAGAAATCTCTTTAAAGTATTTTTTTCTATAGAAAAACTTTATTTATTCTTAGAACAAAGAGAAGAAACCAAATCATAGATATTCTGTTGGTTATTTTAAGTTTTAAAATTTCCAGAAATATATTTTTTTATGCAAGCAGCTACATAATTTTTTTAAAACTAAACATTACAATACAATGTATTCAATATTTTTTTTTTAACTTAACATTACAATACAATATATTCAATATTTATTTTTAAAATATTGTGATGTTACTGTTAACATTTCGCGATTATAATAAATGTTATTTTCTTTATGATAATTAAAGTAAGCATTAATTTTCATTTCTGGAAGTAAAGATCTAAGAAACTTTTCCCAATTATAGAAGTTTTTCTTCTACCTAACATAAATATTCAAACTTTTGTAAATCAATATATTTCCAATTTTTCTACTCTTGTCTCAATTTGTTTACGACCTGTCATATCGAGCGTGCTGGACAGCCAGATACGATCCTAATTGTACTAACTTATTTCGCTTTTTATTTTAAAATGTTTGTGAAAACTCCATCATCTAGAATTTCACAGTTTTCGGCTAAATTTTGAATGGCATTTAAAAATAGAATTTGAAAGCAACAATGTATAATTGGAAAAAATATATCCAATTGTGTTTTCCATGAAATGAAACATGCTTAAACAAAGAAGAGCAGTGTAAACAACAGTGGGTAAAACTGAAATACGTATGAAAAACACAGTTTACAATGGGCCCTATTGTGTACTATACAGAACCGTCGGCGTCGTCAAAGTTTTTCATGAACATAAGAAATATTATTTTCTGATATTTTTCGTATAAGTATAAAATTATATACTTTTGGATATTTACTAGTGATAAACATTTTTGCTCTTGAGCTTGACACTGAAAATGGTGTTTGCTAGGCTAGGTGGTTTGCTATTCAGTTTTAAAGACTGGATGCCTAGCAAACACCGTTTTCACTAGGTCTGACGCTTGTCCTACCATACCTTGTGAGCAGAGATAATAGCACGTACAAGATTTTCACTAGGTCTGACGCTTGTCCTACCATACCTTGTGAGCAGAGATAATACCACGTTCAAGATTTTCACTAGGTCTGACGCTTGTCCTACCATACCTTGTGAGCAGAGATAATACCACGTTCAAGATTTTCACTAGGTCTGACGCTTGTCCTACCATACCTTGTGAGCAGAGATAATACCACGTTCAAGATTTTCACTAGGTCTGACGCTTGTCCTACCATACCTTGTGAGCAGAGATAATACCACGTTCAAGATTTTCACTAGGTCTGACGCTTGTCCTACCATACCTTGTGAGCAGAGATAATACCACGTTCAAGATTTCGCATAGTGTTTTTCCAACTTCGGCCTAACCTACTTATTTTAAAATATTTTTCTATAAGTTTATTACCTTTATAGTTTTTGTAATTTAACTTTTTTTATGATATTGTTGTTATATTTTTGTAATCTACTGTTATCTATAAGGGAAGTAGCGGGTCATTCCCATTATTTTTCATTCCCTAAGATTACTGAAACAAATGCATTTAATTGTGTCAAATAAGGTAAAAAGGCAATCTAAAAAAGATTTTTTTTGTTATATTAAATTAGTTACACCTGACATCTAGACAGTTTACAGAAAGAAACTGAATTATGCAAAGCTAGTTTCTCAAATAGAATGCATACATGGCTCATTGTATCGAACAAATTTTTTTTATTACGCATCGATCGTCCGTCTGTGTCTGCAGCGAACTTAAAAATAAGGCGCGATCTGAGCGCACTCGTAATTCCGGCTTCACAATCACCGGAATAACTCTCTAGTGGAATGTGATAATGTAAATTTCTACTTGGATTTTTTCCGGGTCTTATCTAGTTTTCTCGGTAGTTGAGCTTGAAGAGAGTCAGCACGTAGCACTCGTCTCATCCAACGTCACGTAGCTCAGCTCATGCCTACTTTATTGCCCGCGAGGGTCCACTACGCTGCATCGCTGCACTTCACATTCCTTGGAAACACGGACTGGGTCTCAGGAAAGTTTTAAACAGGCTTTTGTCAACAGCTTTACGTATATTTGCAAAATTATTTTATTACAATAATGCTTACGGTTGTTACTCTATCAAGGTAGATATACCTAGACGCCATCGCTCTACGATGAAACTATGAATATAAAACAATAGATCTGGACAGACTGGACACGTTACTCATTTTTTTAAATATTAACAATGAACAATAACAAAAATCGCAAAGTAATCTATTATTTGCTATTGATGCCACACTTAGGTTAATAAGGTGGGAATGTTGGAAATAATCTAATAGTACATTATTGCATAGGCCAAAAAATAGGCAATTGCAGGTCGAGTATGAGTTTTAAGACCTAGCCGTAGGCGAGGACTTCACTAATAAGAGACAGGCAATTGGCATTACCGTCGAGGCATATATAGTGCTTTTCACAAAAGAATGCAGAGAAATAAAACATACTTTACGTTTGTCGCTAATTATATATCATGTGTGGCTTTAATTAAAAATTGCGTTATGCTTTTGCCCGTAGAAATCTTCTTTTTTTGCTTTTGAATCCGGTCGATTATCGTTTATGAAAAGTGGTTAAATTTCCATAGTTTTTCAAGTTAATGCCGTTTTTGACATGAACTCTACATTTCGGCATGGAATAAATTGCCCATAATGCAGATGGCTTTTAGTTGTAGCAATCTCATTAAAATATACCAAAAATACTGCTTCGGAGAAAATGTTCTTTTTTTTCTTGTTTTTCCAACACATAAAATTTTCATATAATTTCATGTCTAAGTTTCATGTATTTTCCTTTTGACTTTGCTGGAAGCAGGTTTTCTATAGCCAATTTGGCTTCTGATCTTAAATCTGGTGGAGCACAATCAATCTCCATTTCACTCTCTGAACCATCGGAACACATTATATTATGTATGTAATTAACAAATCAAGATGAATTTTCAGCTTTGCCGCCAATTTTCTATTTATCACCTGTGCCGAAAGACAAACGCATTTATGGTTATACAGCCACGTGAACGCTATTTGTACCAAGTAAAGACACTTATTTTGGTATGCCAAGATTGACAAAAGAGATCCAATCAAAGAGTATTTAATAACTCCAGCACGCCTTTTCATACAACATTGCTGGAGCGTTGTAATGTTCCAAATTCAAAAAACGCTCCAGCAATGGATTGGCTTTTCTTTGTCCGTAAATTTGCTGCATGTTCTTTTTTCGAAAATAATTCCCTGCTTGTGAGTTTGAGTGGCATCAAACTCACAAGCAACCAAACCTTCAGTGAACTAACAAACAAAATCCAACAGTCATAACAAACCAATAAAAGTAACATTTCTTCGTAATTTAGTTTCACACATTCCTTACCATTAAATAATTTAGGGACCCTAAATAATGATTACTAATAAAGTTTGGGTCTGAATCATAGATTAAAGCAAAAGGGAAGATACGGCATCCTCCTTATCGCATCTTTCAAAAAGGCCTCGTCAACTACATAGACAAACTAAGCTGAACGTGTCGCTCTCGCACGACTATTGCATTTTTTATCTCGCTCACCTAACAATGCAGATGAGACGTAGTAGGGCAATTGGTCTCAGTTCTGTATCTTCCCTTTTTTGCTTTAATCTAGAATAGAATAGAAATATATCTAAGGTCTGAATTGTTTATTTCGACTTTATTTATTCCTTACTCTACATCCCAGCTCCCTGCAGAATGTTAATTACTAGCCTGCAATGAGATAAATTTGTACCGAACTAAGATAAGAATTTTCTGATCAATTTGTTCAACTCGAAAAGGAGACAAACTAAATAAATTTCAAAACGGACTTATGAGTTTCTTAATGCCATCTAACTCCATTCAATCAATTTGGAGCAGTTTCCCCTATTCGGGGAGGCCAATCACGTCCTTCGCCCGGTTTACTGTCTCAGTCCGTCTGATTGAACTTGAAAGAACTTTGGTTCTCAACGGTCGCCTCAATTTCTTATGACTTAACCCATAAAGCTCAATATCCCACGGCAGTAACAGCAGGTGTATATCACGCGGGTGGATGTTCGGAGTGCATTACCTTTTATTGCTGCACTCGGTGTACTGCAGATATCGCAAGCTCTTAATTCTACGTTTACAGCTTTGATTCAACACACGTAAGAAAATGCTTAGGAATAGGTATCAATTACGCGTCTAATATACCGGGTATTTCACAAATAATTATTTTAAACATTAAACCAGCCCATCAAGTATGTATATAAGACTGGACTGATAAGACGGTGACAGCAAGTAAAATTAGTTTGTTAGATTAAGTCGGTCACTATCTTCTATTAGAAAAACTATTAACTCACTGTTTATGCGAATAACTACACAAATAGTTTGCTTTCGATTCGTATTTACAGTAGCGGTTAGCGATTGTGGTAACGAATGGTAATTCATCAAGCCAACTCAGGCATGCCCCAATTTTTGTTAATAAAAATTTGTAACATGTTGATGTACTAAACATTGTAAGTAAATGTTAGCTTTGATAACACTTTCCATTTTTCTCGAGGTAACGATTTCCAATCACTTTCCTGCTAAGAATCCAGATTAAGATCACATAGGTAACTTATTTACGAAGTTACCGCTTCACCAATATACACCTTTATTTAATTTCCCAACGATCATCGAGTTCCTGACAAAGTATCATTATCATCATCATAAAAGCCTTTATAATTCTACCCACAGCCGGGACACAAGGCCTTTCCTTGTCATCAAAGGAGGTTTAGGCAGTAGTCCACCACGCTTGCCCAATGCAGATTGGTCGACGGAGTATAAGGTGATCAATACCCCTTTACTGATCCATTAGTCGCCTTCTACGATACCTTTTGGAGGATATGGGGTGATGCTATTCTACTCTGCCGGCATCACATTGCTATAACCACATTCTATAGATAACTATTAAATATGAAAACAGAATAAATACAGATGAACATTCAAAACTATTATTAGTTCCTCCGGCTGCCTCACTGAAGCTTTATATTTAAAAGTTAGCTCAAAAGACAGAAATACATATTTTTTCTTTAACGGTCTTCTTTTCCCCACTTTAATTGCGTAAATCCCCTTAGAGAAGATTCCTTTCGATAAAATCTCTTTTATATGCTATTTCGCTGGCGCGTTATCAAGACTATATAACAAATTAAGATGCAGAAATTGTGCTTACCTGGATATAAGTGAAAACAAAAGCGAATTGAATTTCTAAATGAGAAAAATTATGACGGTTTTATAAAAGCAATGATTTTGGATATGTCGTTGGCAATTTCTATGAACTTTACAAAATGTATCAGCATATCATGAAATGCTGAAATGGCGGCATTTCGGCTTAGCTACTGGACCAGGAGGAGTGATCAGAAGGTTCAGGGTTATGTGTGAAACTGTTTGTGGGAGATTCTAATCGAATGCACGTACATTTTGCCTCCGGCACATTTCATACCAATTCATTACCATAGATATAGGAAACTGTAGATCGGTAATATGAAAGAGAAAGAGTATACTAATGCATATATTAAAGCGAAATAGTTAGACAAGATCATTTCACGTAATCGCAGGCGGCCTATACAGGTCTGTCAGTTACGTGAAAAGACAGTAACTTTCCGACTGCAGTACTATATTTCACGCACACATACGCATTACTCACACATTGGTGCATTTTTTGGTCTCGCCCTAGTCGTTCATTGCCTATCTATAAACGTCAGTAATTATAAATCTTAGGAACCAACAAACAAAAGCCTAAAACCAGCACAATTTTTTTATACAAAATGTAATTATTAGAGATAAAATAATTCAGCAGTCAGGTTACAAATGATATGACTATGAATTGTAAAATTTTTAGCTATCAATTTTGGACTACGTAACGGAAGCGTTAAGGCCTTTATTTCTTTAAGAGGATAGTACAACAAACACCGACTTCATTCAAAATAACACAAATGGAGAAAACTGTTCCTACCCCTAATACTTATCCAATCTTTATGATATTTTAGACTGTTTTTAACATACTAAAACTATCCCTCTACGTTTTACTTTCTTTAAAATTCATTTGTTTTTTTTTATAAATATCTTTAATTTTTTTTCATATCTTGGAAAAAATAGACAGACATATTATTTTTTCTTTCTATTAAAAACCATTCTAATACGGAAAGATCGGATTAGAAATAGGGGTAGGAAAGCGTTTTCTCCGTTCGTATAGAGACTTGCGCGCCTGCCGTACATAGCATCCAGACTTCTCTAACAACTGACTAAAACATTCTACCTCACGAACTTCTTAAGAACATTTTTTTAAGTAGAATATTTTCAAATTAGCAAATGGTTCGTCTGAATGTGAGCGGTTACCGTAGCAGATGCATACAAGAATCCCCATCACGGTAGACATACCCTCCCTCGGAACTGTATTCCAAATTCGAGCGGCTAATCCGATTTACTCTACGTCTCCTAAATATGATAAACATGGTTTATACAACGATGTTATTTAGGTGCTATTAATATCAACCCTTTATACCCCTGCAGCTCTACAAGCCTCAGAAATATTAGCTTAGGGTTGGTACAGCCTGTGCCGCGCTTCGCGATATATGCGCCGGCACTTAAATGATAGTACGGCGAGCACCGTTTGCATACAAACGTAGAAAAAGTTTTACTACTCCTATTTTTTATCTGTGATATTTTAAAATATTTTTAATATGGTAAAAAAACTACGTCTGTAAGTTTACTTTTTCGTATATTTTTTTTCGAATTTGAGAAAAAGAAAACTTCGGACCTATTTTTTTCTTTTTCGGCAATGTTTCTACTTTAGCATCATCCCATATCCTCCATTGGGTGCCGTAGAAGGCGACTAATGGATCAGCAATAAGGGATATTGATCACCATAAACTCCGTCCGCCAATCCACATTGGGCAAGCGTGGTGGACTACTGCCTAAACCTCCTTCGATAGCAAGGCCTTGTGTCCCATCAGTGGGCATAAAGGCTGTTGTGATGATGTCCATTAAAAACATTTTAATATATCTCTGTTATCATAAGGATCGGTTAAGACATAGCGATAATAGAACATTTTCTCCGTTTGCATGGAGGCGTGCTCGGCGTACGCCGTAAAGTGTATATTTGTATAACCCCATCAAAAATATTAAATGTAAAAAGTAGCAAGTCTCGAAACGAAGTTCTTATATTAAGGAAAAGTTTTGATTAAATACAGTACGTTTATTTCCATCAATTATTACCTGAAGTATGAAGAGCACGAGGCTGTCGAGTTTTGTATGCATGTATATGGATCACTTCACAGTCATCGCATGCGCCGTACCACGACGCTAGTACAACAAGCAACTTCAACACGAAGTGTCAGCAAGCGTTGCTGAAAAACCACGCCGCACCGCATCTCTGCAGAGCAACGCACATCGGACGCGGCGCGTGCATTGTGAGGTAATATTAACTCGTTCGCAAATACTTATTAAAAAGCATCATATTGGTACAGACGATTCATGACTGTTGATCAGACTACCGAAAACTGCCAAATGTCTACAATTGATTTATGTTTATACGTATGTATAATAAAGTGCTAAATCGATTGGAAACATTTGTATGTTGGTGGAAATCTGGTGTGATGTTGACTTTACATATCTATTTATTATCCAGAGAGAGAGAGAGAGAGAGAGCTTTTTATTTTGACCATTAACTTGACTGTACAGACGAGTCATAAAAGCCTGACCATGAAGTTGCTTTCTCCCTGTCTGTAGATAGTTGAATACAAGTAATTTATTATACTCGTAGCAGTGAGAAAGAAAACCTAATGAAGGAAAAAACAATTTCTGTCATTTTGCAGTAAATAAAACCGTACTGCGAAATACCTTTAAAGAGAAAAATACAGTTACATAATTTCCTTAGGAAGGAAGGCGCGGAAGAAAAACTTTAATGTTATAAAGCAGTGCAGGCATAGGCGAAGACAAAACAAAAGTAAAGAAATAGATAGGAAAGATTTGTTGTGATGGATCGTTTATTTATTTCTTAAACATCACTCATATTTATAACAATTTTAATAGGTATGAAGTTTTTTTCGATGATGCTGTTACAAGTCGCTTGTCTATCACGTCAATTATTCTAGAATCCCGAAATTCGTTCGCCGGATCATATGAGATAATAAGGAATATTAGAAACCCACATACGAATACATACCTACTATAAACATTACAATACTTATCAAAAATATGTTTTAAGATTACAAATAACGTGTTTTTTTACTTTACAAATGTTAATACCGATAAAAGTATATGAAAATAACCTCACATTCCTGTCTCTTTTCTAAAATGCATAAACAACGACGTTTACGACATTATTAGGTTGACGGTGCTATGACATTATTAAGTTCAATTGTAATTTAATTATTTTCGAAATAGTCCACGTGGGATTGCGAGTGACGTAATAGTGGTGGGGCGTGCCTTTGTTCCAGGGGTGCGCGCTCGACAGATCTCAGTCTGGTTCGAGGCGTCTCTGATTGCGGACTTCTCTACGGTTGTATTAGGAATGCTTGCGGAGGCCATGTCCGACGGTTGTGTGATAGAGAACAGTTAAAGGTAGTGGAGGTGAGTGTGTACGTATACCTACACACTGGGTCACAAGTCCCAGGCACTACTGTGGTTCTCCTCTTTGTGATAAATGGACTTGGCTTTCGTATGTGAGATCGTGATTCGAACTAAATCCTAACGACATCCCCGTCATAGTAATAAGTTAATTGATCCAAATTGAAAAAAAAGCGACGGTGGTGTAGTGCATAAGAGCGTCGTCTTCCGCCCGGGAGGCACTGGTTCGAAACACGCCACGTACCAATGTGTTTTCAAATTTTCAATTCATATTAGGTTGGGGAAAAAGTCTTTTCGCATTATAGTATGTATAAACTTGTAATAAAATCTCTTTGGCTATACTATTTGTATCTGGCTGGTTTTGGTATCATTGAAAGTTTAAATTTTAAAGAACATAATTCCATATTCAAATTAGGAAAATGTGTTATTTTCATTTGTTTTTCGTACCGCCAAGATGAGTGAATCTAATGAAGAAATTCGATACATTTTAAAATTTTACTACAAAAAAGGTAAAAATGCAACGCAAGCCGCGAAAAAAATTTGCGATGGTTATGGACCTAGTGCAGTGTCTGTGAGAGTAGCACAAATTTGGTTTAAGCGTTTTCAATCCGGAAATTTTGATGTCAAAGATGCACGTCGCTCTGGTCGCCCTATTACAGATAAATTGATGCCATTTTTGAAAAAGTGGAGCAAGATCGGCATGTCAGTAGTTACGACGTAGCTGAAAAACTGGGAATTGACCACAAAACAGTTTTGGCGCATTTGAAAAAAACTGGGTACACAAAAAAGCTCGACATTTGGGTACCTCACGAGCTCACTGAAAGAAACCTAATGAACCGTGTACTCATTTGTGATTCTTTATTACGACGTAATGAAACCGAACCATTTTTGAAGAAGCTGATAACTGGTGATGAAAAGTGGATCACGTACGACAAGAACGTGCGAAAAAGGTCGTGGTCAAAGGCCGGTCAGGCTTCACAGACTGTGGCGAAACCCGGGTTAACTCGCAACAAGGTGATGCTGTGTGTGTGGTGGGATTGGAAGGGCATTATTCATTATGAGCTGTTACCACCAGGCAGGACCATCGATTCTGAACTCTACTGCGAACAACTGATGAGATTAAAGCAAGAAGTTGAGAGAAAGCGGCCGGAATTAATCAACAGAAGGGGTGTGGTTTTTCATCATGATAACGCTAGACCTCACACATCTTTAGCCACTCAGCAAAAATTAAGAGAGTTTGGCTGGGAGGTGTTAATGCATCCGCCGTATAGTCCTGACCTTGCACCTTCAGATTTCCACCTGTTTCGGTCTCTTCAGAATTCTTTAGGCAGTGTCAGGTCAACATCACGAGAGGACTGCCAAAACCACTTGTCGCGGTATTTTGACCAGAAGTCCCAAAATTTCTATAGCAATGGGATCATGTCCCTACCTACAAGATGGCAAAAAGTTATCAAACAAAATGCTACCTACATACTTTAGTTAAATGTAAATAAACTATATTAAAAAATGTTTTGAATTTTCTTAAAAAATGCGAAGAAACTTTTTCCCCAACCTATTATGTACGTTTAATCGGCGCTTTTATGGTGAACGAAAACATCGTGAGGAAACCTGCATACACCTATGAAGAAATTCTTCGGTTGTGTCTGAAGTCGACCAACCCGCACTTGGCCAGCGTGGTTGACTAAGGCCTAATCGCCCCTAATGTGGGGTAGGCTCGAGCCCCTCGGTGGGGACATTATATGAGCTGTTGATGATGATGATGAATTGATCCAAATAGAGAAAAAATCGTTTGTTAACTCAAGGTAGGTAAGCTTCAGCCAATTAGTCATTTAGCATTAATCTTATTGAGCGAGCAACAATGCAGTTATATAACGCCAATGCTTAGCTTTCACTAAACATATGTTACAAAGTAACTCTAAACTTTATTTTCAGTTCAAACTCACTAATAATTTGTATGTTGGTAACAAAATACTATTGGACAGATTTTAAAAATACTTTTCACTATTAGAATTGCTACCATTCTCAAAAAACTCCGTTAAACATAAAATAGAAGGTCAGCTGACTTTGATGCGTACCTAGGTAATATTGAAACATTTCTGTTTAATGTAAGTTATAACTTAATACTGTATTTCCCGTATATCATATAAGTATTTATATAATTCAAACGTATGATTGATTGTTGTAGCACCTATTTTAGAATACCTTAAGGTATGTTGTTCCTATATTCTATTACGTATGATTCATTGAATAAAAGAGAACCATTAATAGTTTTATTTCTACTTGTTCCACTACATCATCAGCAGACTACGTAACCACTGCGGTAGTTAAAAGATCAGAGCTTTTTTGCGCCTGAAATTCAAACTTTATATCAAGTGAATACAGCTCAGCTGACTTACAGGTATCACGCATAAGCCTCTCTCCAACTTAAGCAACAGCCGTGCGATACCATCACCCACTTCCTCAGAAATTGCAAGGAGTAATTCCTCAATCCAACTAACTGCAATTTGCTTTTAGGGAATTAGAATATCGCCATTATGTAGTAGCTTGTTACTCCGGCAAACGAGTAATAAATTTCTGCATTATTGAAATGGTACATGTGCATAATTTGTAATACACTTCAGTGCAGTACAACATGATTTAACATTTGTTACTTTAATGCCAGGGCCTTATCGTGCTATTTACGAATATACAGACAAAAATTAAATCGTTAACGTTACCATATGTTTTGATATCTAAGGCTGCTTTTCCACTATGTCGCGGCGAAAGATTACCGTGTTGTTTAAAGGAACGACGTGGCTTGTATATTTAAATGGAGATGTTCACATGAACTACACTATTAAATATGTCCACGAAATTTTTTGCAGTTATGGCAAATTGTCAATTCAACCGATATAATGGCACTAAGCTAATAAGCTGGGGACTACAGTCGTCTTATGATAAATTAATCATCACGACATAATGGGAACGAGCCTTACAGCTATGACTTGAAGTCAGCCAAGAGCGGTGCGATCCGCCGGAGAGCGCCGCGATTCAATACATAGATTTAAATGGAACTGAGGCCTTAGCCAAGTGACCAATCGATCACGTTGAACGTCTAACTAAAATACGTGTAATTGTAATATATTGTATGAAACTGACGTATTAGTGAGAAAGTTCTATGGCGACCGTCATGTCAAATGTATGAGTAGTAGTGAAAAACTGGCATTTCTTTCAATAGAAACGTTGTATCGTTTGCCACTTGTCTAGACCCTGGCCTCGAAGGTAACGACGCGGCGGAGCGGACTTCGAGTCCGTGGCCTAAGCGCTGTCAGGTTGTAGTCAATGCATGGGAACGGAAACATTGTGGGTTTAGTTAAAACGTTTTTCAAAAACGCGTACAGATTCCTGTAGAACAAATTTCCACATAAATTTCGAAATGAACGGAAATGTACACGAATATAAATATAATACTTCAAATATCACTTGTTCGCAATTCATTAAATTATTTTTATTGTTGCGAACAGCACGCTTGGTAAGCTACTTCTAATTTAATATTATCTTTAATGTATTTCAATAAAACATGTCCATCTTGTTGCTCAAAATAAAGTATACCTTTATTATTCCCAACCCAAGTTAAATAACACCAGTCGTTAATGGTATTGTGACCTTTTATTGTATAACAAGAAAGCTTATGACCTAAATTAGTTTAAGATCAAATGTCGAGAGCGGCCGCGTATCTTTTCGTATTTTCAGCTACTGCAAAATAAAAAGACACTACAATATACAACCTGATTTTTTCTTTTATTACTGACTAGCTTCCATTGGATGTCTACACTGTATAAGGTATCTATGTGCAAAATTTCAAGTCTAGATTCAGGGTTTGGGCTGTCCGTTGATATCTCAGTTAGGACTTTGAATTTTATATATATAGTTGTATGTTTCTCCGTAGCACCTAGACTGCTAATCCGATTTTGATGAATAAGGTGTCAATCGATTTTACCTTTTAAACCCCGATTTTCACCGATTTCATTTCTTTTCTTTTCGTAGATGGGTTACTGTTTTTTAAATTACGTAATAATACCTTAATACAAATATAAATTTGTAAATAAACATCAAATAAACCAAGTTTTGTATAATATCATACATATAAATAAGTACCGAAACAACCACAAATGAATATTTGTGTAACAAACATATAGATTTGTTCACGAGGCCGTTAACGTATCCATTTTTAATTTTTTTTATTAGTTTTATAAGTAAAAAAGAAACAGCAGCGTGAGTATTTATCTGGTAATTATATTTGAACAATACAAATTGATTTTTAATGAATAGTTTTTCAATATAAAGAGCACTATAACGACCAATTATTGTTAACAAACATTATAGTGGATTAAAATTACTGTTTCAAACACAAATTGATATTCACCTTTAATTAACTCAAAGGAAAGTTTTGATATCGACGATACAAGTTTCTTTTAAATTACAAACACAGTTGTTGATACTTTTGTCAACATGAAAAATATGTGACAGTCATTTATTTATTTAATAAAACTTCATCATTTTATTTAGTTAATTTATTCGAATAAGCTACATTGCATTACATTTGCTCTTCACAGGACCATTTAATTATATGACTGTGTAGTTTACTATTTTATTAGTAAAATATTTTTTTAAAAGGTAGAATACAACTTTAAAAAAAAATATTTTACTTATTATTTATTATTTAAATATTTTTATCTTTTTTCATTTCGCTCTTCTTTAGTAAATCGCACGTTGCGATCAAATTTCAATCATATACCATCCCATAGCTCTGACTTCCTTACCTTTTCCTTTTCCGTTCATGCTGTTCGGTTGTGGAATGCTCTGCCCGAGAGTGTAAGGAGTGCTCGCACGTTGGAGTCTTTCAAAAATCAAGTTCGGAGTCATTTCCTATCGAGCAATTCGTAAAATGTTAATGTTTCACGTCACTATTACACAAGCTTAATATATGTTTTCTTTTTTAAATTATTCATATTGATTTAATTAGTTGTTTAAGTAAATATCTATTCTTGCACCCATTCTCTGTATTCTTGTCTTACATTGTCCTTTAGTCCAAGGTTGACTGGAAGAAATTTTTGTACATTTCTGTTGTTATCTATATTGTATTTTATTTCATTTCTTTTGTGCAATAAAGAGTTTTATTATTATTGATACGTAAAAAGACTACGTGCCTACAGACCATACATAACAGCAAATTAAGTGAACACATAGTTTAAATAAGACACATAACCGTGAAGTAATGGCAACACTAGACAGGAAAGGGAAAAACGAAACGGACCAGTATTTACGAGCAGCACATCCGCCCAGTGGTTCTCATTAACTTGCGCGCTCAATAATCTGACGTTTCTTTATTCCACTCAAAATAAATCTGCACTTACGATTTTACTCGCGCGTAGTGAGATTCTCCGTCGTTATTATGATTCAACATTTCATGACGTTTTATTAATTAATATTTACCAAATAAATATTGTTTCATTTCAAATGTACCTATACCTAACCAGAAAGCAGTTTTATTATACATAGTGAATTTTTAAGTGGACCTTCAGGGCCAAATCCTAAACTATAAGGAATATCGAAAAATGCTCAAAGGAGTCGCGAGCCCGATTTCGATAACAAAAACTACATAATTGGATTGATGGATAAAATAATGATCATCGCTTTACCAACAAGAAATATTCTATTAAAATTTAACATTTTCCATTAGTTTCCCGTATATCATTACTTACCAGAAATCGATCCTTATTAACAACACTATCGAATGGTGTAATAATACAACTATGTTTTTTTTTCACCCTTTATAGCTATAATAAAGCTATTTGTCGCAGTCAAATTGTAGAGTTGTTCTTATTACAGCCATTTCATTGGCTCAATATTTGCTCCATTTTCATTACATTGTAATCAAATTATGACATACTTATTTCGTTAACCAACAACCAGGTATTCAATAATTTACTAGTGGATTAATTTTTATTCTAATATTTGCTTTCTTTTTCGACTCATTAAACGACTGATTAATGGCCGGTCTCAATATTCTATCAGCTATTAAAAGTAAGCGTACTAAAGTTGGTTGCCTAGCAATTATTGTTAAATTACTAAAAATAACAGTGGTCACTTATTAGCAATAAATCTCTCATAGGGTGATCTCTGAGAATTTAATATAGAAACTGGTCAGTAGTCCTTAAAGCTACACATAAAAACTTAAGCGCATCCCGAAGAGAGCAAAAGAACATCTAATGGGTTGGAGAAATTGTGATCAATTTTAATGAAAAAAAAACACGCAACATACTTGTTTCGCCACTGTTTTTCAAAAGTAAACGAACACATGAAATAAACGAGATTGTAAGCTATTGATGATTTTTTTTCTTTGGTACTGTTGAGTTTACCTTGTTTAACTGTTTTTGGTGCAAGTTGTACTTACCTATAATTGTTTGATACATTATGTTTTAGTTTTTGTGTGCAAGTACTTTTTGCATGTATTGATGTATTCAAATGTTGGCAAGTCTAACAAATAAATAAATAAATACGAACAAGATGTCCAATCCTTATGCAAAATGTTGATTTTTCACCGAAAACTACATAATTATATTTGGTATAAAGTCCTGAAGTTCGTCCAGATCGCGAAACTGTTAGTTTATATCGTGGAAACATTTAATTTTTGGAAATATAACCTACTATTTTTAAATGTTACCCAAAAATTCTCTGCACTCGTGCGTATAATTCACCTCATTACCAACCATAATTCAAGGACCCTTTTCTTTTACAAGTCCCGCAAAAATAAGTATCAAGGCTTAGATTACTTAACTTTTTAAAGCAAAACCAGAATCGTCCGCGACCTCGAAGTATAGCCCCGAGGTCAATCTCAAAGCTTAATACTCAAAGTGCGGTTGTATTTCACAGGATGGTTAGTACAAAAAGCGAGAGCGAATTGTTATTTCGTTGTTTATGTCCTTGGGTTTTGCTGGGCGGCCCACAGTGCGGCCGCAGTCTAGCTAATTAGCTCGCCACAAGATAGATGTCAGCGATCACGAACGGTCGTCTCCACGGCTCCGCCCCGATGTTCTACCGCTAACCACCACTTCCAGTTTAAGCGTGCATTACACAGTAGCGTTTTATTATTGGTATAATAATCATAAAAAAATATTTCACTATCGTAAAATATACCCGGACTGCTGAGATGTTGAGTACAAGTAACAAGAAAAAAACATGAGACAAAATAACAAAAAAAAACATCTGTCCTGGTTGTCGGGTTTTTGTTCGCTGGTTCACTGAAGCTTTGTAACTTTCAAGGTTTAGTGTTCTTTTTATGTAGGCTACAGATAGGTAACCAGTAGTTGCCATATACATGATGTTCTTTTATTTATTTTTTTCACACTCACACCAATTATCTAGTCGAAATTAAGCATCATTAGGAACCAGTGTTATGATTACTAGATCACTAAAAAATATAAAAAATCTAGACATTTTAAACTCAAACATATAAGGAATATTTTTTATTGTTGCGTTTACAAACGCGTAAATATTAATACTAGAATAATGCACTGAAAAAAATCGACTTGCCTCAGGCGGGACTCGAACCTGCATCTTCCACAATCCGGGCGGATGCGTTGACCAATTGCGCCACCGAGACACTGCTTTTCGCTGTCGAAATTTGTCAGTGCTTGGTGCTTATGTTTTTATGGCAAACATTGTTTCATCAATCTTTGAAATTTGCACTTCTAAGACCCGAACGAAATATTATTGCAAATATTTGACGCCCAGTTAAGATGAAACTACCCTACACTATGGAATAATTTTTGTTTTTGCGTTTACAAACGCGTAAATATTAATACTAGAAAAATGCACTGAAAAAAAATATATAAAATATAAATGCAAACATATAAAATAAAAACAAAATAAACTTGAAATAACTATACAACATGAACAAACTATTCACGTTTATCACACAAACATAGCCTACCAGGACTCGAACCCGGTCCGCCTACTGTGTAATCAGCGTTACTTAAATCTCCACCATAACGTCGTCGAATATGTAAAAAACCTACTCGTCGTAACCATCCCTTGCGAAGAGTTTCACATTTTTTAAATATAAAAAAACTCGTAACCTCTTCTATGTAGACACTCATATAGAATGGATATAAAACCCGAAAAGACACTAAAAATTCAACAAACAAATAACATTGACAACCATATCAGTTGTAACACTCTAAAGGTAAGCGTCCACACGTCCGCATCGTGTGCATCGGACGGTTAGTAGTATTATTTGTATAGACAGTGACATAAGTGCGTCCACTGATCCATACGATGAAGATCACCACGCTTACCTTAAAGCATCTCAGAAGTCGGGTAAACTCAGCAATCCTGGTAAAAGAACATTAAAGGATATATTTCCTCCGCACCACAATATTCGTTGCTACGGTTTCTATTGGTAATTTAGAGATAAAACTCAGAGTATAAGCTGCAAGGTATAATATGAGAGAGACATGAGATGACACGAGAGAAGAGAATGAGTGATGTAAAAACTGATATACAAAAATATAATATTTATAAAATTTAAATGTATGTCAAAAGACGGCCAGGGTATTAATATTAGATAGATACAAAAAAGGTTTGGTCGAACAGTTTCAATTTTCGTAGCTACGGTTTTAATATTCGTAGCTACGGTTTCAATATTCGTAGCTGCTACAAGTTGTATCAGAGCTTTAGATCTAATAACTCCAGCACTAATGACGCCACACCAACAACAGATTGCTTACAAACTAGCTCTTGAGCCGCCCTCGATTTCCTTTATTAACCGTTTTTATACCCTTTCCCGAAGATTCCTTTGAGGAAGTCAGTTGCTTGTGAACTATATTAATAGAGTGCGATCAATCAAGCTGAAATTCGTCGTTAAGGACAAGAGAATAAGGTTTGAATAATAAAGTGGAGACAGTGACGACTGAGATAGGGTTAATTCCTCAAATCAGCAGTGTTTTTAGGTTGTTACGAAGTACGAAGATTTCTCACACAGTAATGCTTCTAAGAATACTCCATATTCTTAACATACTTATGAAAGGAAAAAAGTTTATCTCTAATTTATTCTACACAATTATTGAAATATAACGCAAATTAGATATAGACATCATTACAAGTAACTTTTATTGAAAAATAGTTTTGATGAACATTTTTTTATATCTGAACGAGCTCTAAGGAAAAGACATGCTTTTGGAACATTATTATGAGAACTATGAAGATCTAATCATTCTTAATACGGTGCTGAATAACGGAATGTGACTATAAATAATCTCGTGGTTATAAAGCTATGCAAACGTCAGGACTTAACTAACTAACGACGGCGTGGTGCGGTCTTTTTGACCACGAAAGAATTAAGACTGTGTCTGCCCCTCAATGTCAATTCATTGCCAATCTATAAACGTCAGTAATAATAAATCTATGCATCGCGGTAGAGCCTCGTTGCCTAGAAACCTCTTTGGTTTATGGTGTCATGCTGGGGCCGCACTTGCGCCTATCGTCCCGAAGTAATGCGTGGCGATACTTCGTACGATACACGCAAGTGCAGCCCGAGCAAAGTTATCGGGATAAAGAATGTGGCATTTCTTTATTTGCACGAACTATCGTGCAATAATCCAAGATGGCCGAAATCATTTCCAGACGTGTAAATTGCGTAGTATTATTATCCTTCTTTGCGTTTAACTATGCATAATCACTTTCTTTACTTCTAAATTGTGTGCTAATAATTACGTAATGCATTTATTATAAAAAATAACTCAGCTGTATCGTATACTTAGTCACTCGTACGCGTCTGAAGTAATGGAGAACAACCTTCGAAATGAACAACGCATGTCTGACCACGCAGCGCGATAGGTTAGCGCGCTAAAACCTTGACGTACCGCCTCCTGGCCGATAACGCACAAGCAACCCGAATATTCGTGACGATAGCCGATAACGGCCGGTCACATCTGCGTGTATCGTGTCCTAGCACGAAGCTTCGTGACGATAGGCGCAAGTGCGGCCCCAGCATCACTGCTCTTACCCAGTCCAAATATTGTATGTGAACTTTAGATTGTTTCCTACGTAACAACAGAATGACGATTTCAAAAATACCTAGTTAGCATAACTTTATTAATAAAGATGCCCACTCGCATTGAATATTACGTAATAAGCTATTTTAAAATGTTTGTTTTGAAAGCAGTAGATCTGTCTGTAAAATAATATATATTGGCTTGATATAAACATTTGTCTATTAGAATTTAGAAGACTACGGTCATTTTCATAATATTGATATATTCTCTCAAACTGCTCTTGTTTTCGATATTTAAATTACGCACGGTTCCATAATATGAGAAGAAATCATCTATCACGTCGCGCGTAGACAAGCTACTGAGACGCCATCAGGGGAAATTTCAAAATTATACGACATGGGGCCTGAATAATAAAGATTTAAATGACTGTCGTAATAGTGTCATTGGCGCAAATGTCAACTGTTGAACTTTTGAAGCGATCGCAGTATAGAGGTTAGATTTGTTGAACCATGTCGTTGTAAATCAATGCCTGTGATACACTCGACGGCTTAAGGGCTAATTATTTAGAAAAACTTTAAATTAATTAGTAACAACCCGGTCAATAACGTTTGAAAACTTATAAGCGCTTTTTTTCTCGTGCGTTGTTAGTAATGAGCGGACGTGTCGCTGCCTAATTCTAAATAATTTAAATAATAATTTAAAATATTGTGGAAGCCCCGGGCTTCGCCCTTGCTGGTGTTAGAGCCTCGTCGGTCCTCAAACGAAGCCCTGCGGTGAAATAGCTGAGAAAAAAGCTTAGGCGTATGCGGGGATTGAACTCCGGATCCTAGCGTGAGTGTGAATTTTTGTCCCTGCTTTGCCCACTCGGCTACGGCCACACGTTCCAGCGTGGTTGAAATTAGCGACTACTATCAAACGAACTCGTAGTACCCGATTCAGACCACCTGCTACGGCTGCTACGGGTCTACGAGCAGCGCTACGAACTCAATACAAAACAGCGATCAAGAGGTGAAACTACTATAGTGAAGTTATCTGTTTGACAGCGCTTGCGTTGTCCATCTCTGAAGATATTATCTCTAATTTCATTTTCTTTCCGTCTCAACTTATACCATCTACTTTATCATGCCTCTTTCTTGTGCTGCATGTTTGACTGAACTTAAAGACAAAAGTGACCTAAAGTGTACGCGCTGTAAGGAACACTATCATTTCCTGTGTGTCGGCTATTCCCTGGAATCTTATGAGGAAATCAGCAATGAACTGAAAAAGAGATGGGTATGTCCTTCTTGCGCTAGTAAACAACGTAAATCTGGCAACAATGCCGATACTCCTATACGTCAAAATATGCAGTCCAACGTGTCAGATTATGATAATGTCACGCTCCGTGCTAAGCCGAAATCAACAGTCGGAATTACACCAGATATACACTTCTCAGAAGAGTCTATGCGTGATCTGATAAGACAGGAAGTTGCTAACGTTTTCGAAAACATATTACAAAAATACGTTAACGGGCCATTGAAGGAAATTGCAAATGAAATTAAATGTTTTCAAGAATCTATGTCGTTCATTAATGAAAAATTCGAAGAGCTAAAATCAGAGTGTGCACAAAAATTTAATGCTATTAATGAGCTAACGAAGGAAAACATTACTCTCAGAGACACTGTCCAAAACCTCTCGATGCGCCTTAATCAAATGGACCAGCTAACTAGAGCAAGCAATCTTGAAATACAGTGCGTCCCAGAGTCCAAATCAGAAAATGTTCTGAAAATAGTAGAACAAATGGCACGCACTATAAAATGTCCCATTAATGAAAGTGATATTCATTATTGCTCTCGAATCGCTAAAATGACGCCAAGTAACCCAAGACCACGTTCTATTCTAGTAAAGCTGAGTAGCCCACGTTTGCGTGACACACTTCTTGCATCTGTAATTAAATATAATAAAAACAACCCGCAAAATAAATTACAGTCTAGTGATCTCGGAATAGGCGGGAAGACGCCTACACCAATATATGTAACCGAAAACTTATCGCCTGAAAATAAAGAACTCCATTCGGCGGCAAGGAAACGAGGCAAGGAGTTGGATTACAAATACGTGTGGGTTCGCGGTGGAAAGATCTTCATGCGCAAGGATGACTGTGCAGCCTACGTCTTTGTGAAAAATATGGATGTACTCTCTAAATTAAGTTAATCCAGTATGTTTTTAGGTTTAATATTTATAATTTATTTGTGTATAAGCATGATATGAAATTTAAAATTCGTTAAGTATTATAATATTTACTACCAAAATGTAAGAGGTCTTCGTACGAAGACCTCCGATTTTTTTTAGAAATGTCCTATGCTGCGATTATGATATAATAGTTCTGTGCGAAACGTGGCTGAATGGTACTATATTTGATCATGAAATATTCGATAATCGCTATAATGTGTATAGACGAGACCGAGAAACAAGTGACTTTCACACTCGTAAAAAGGGGGGCGGGGTACTAGTCGCTGTATCAACCCGTTTTGCTTCGCGTAGATTACCGGATTTAGAGAGCAGGTGTGAGGATATCTGGATAGAAGTGGGAGATGGTAATGGTAAAGACTCGAGGACTCTCTATCTTTGTGCTGTTTACTTGCCACCTCCACTTCAGGGAGATATTTTTAAGCACTTTATAGATAACTCAAATAGGATCCTTGAGTCTGAAAGGGACTTTCTTGTTGTGGGTGATTTCAATCTCAGCAACATATTGTGGCAGAACTCGGATGATGGCTTCACAGGGATTCCACAATCGACTAGCATATTAGCTAATACTCTATTGGATTTTATGGCATTGAATGGTTTGACACAATATAACGGCATCCTTAACCACAAGGGTAGAGTGTTGGATCTTGTTCTTTCGAATATAACCATTAGGGGTCTCGTGGAAAGTAAGTATATAATGACCATGGTTGACTCACATCATCCACCATTGGAGTTCTCGATATCCTGCAATTCAAAACCAAAATTACTACCATCCATACATAGTAATGAATTTAACTTTTATAAAGCTGACTTTGACAACATCATCACATATCTTAGATCCGTACCGTGGGAGAAAGAGCTGTCTCTGTGCACATCTGTGGAGGACATGGTTAATAAGTTGTACGATAATATACGACAATCTATTATAAAATATGTACCATTACGTAAGCCTATCTCCAACAAGTTTCCTGTTTGGTACACGAAAGATCTCATTAAGCTTTTAGGCCAAAAACATAAACTACGGGTGAAATACTTAAAGTACTCAAATCCGCTTGATGAGATCACCTATAAGACAATCAAAAAACAATGCGTAGAAAAAACGAAGGAGCTTTATAATAAGTATATTAAAAGTGTTGAAGACTCTTTACACAAATGCCCCAAATTGTTTTGGAGCTTTCTGAAGGCGAAGAGACGTAACAGCTGTGCTTTTCCAGCCACCATGAGCCTTGGCGACGTGCGTGCAATCGGTGGTAAAGACATTTGTGATCTCTTTGCCCAGTGTTTCAGCTCTGTCTATAATATTTCATCAGATGGTCAGGCCTCACCGATGGATGATATCCTTCCTCCAAGTTTCAATGTTCTCAGTACAGTATCCTTCACAGAGCAGGAGGTGCTCACTGCTCTAAAGTGCTTAGATCACAACAAGGGGGCCGGCTGTGATGGAATACCATCATTATACGCATCAAAATGCTGTGAGGTGCTCGCACATCCCCTATCAATTATCTTCAATACATCACTTCGAGTCGGTGAGTTCCCCTCAGCATGGAAAGAAGCTCGAATAGTGCCTATATTTAAGTCCGGCGATACGGCCAAAGTTTGCAACTACAGGCCAATATCAATTCTGCCTGTTTTTGCTAAAACTTTCGAATCTTTACTTAGTCCAATAATATCATGGCATATCAAACATCTCATTGTGCCTGAGCAGTTTGGTTTTATGGCGGCTCGCTCGACCACTACAAATCTTGTAGCATTCACATCTTTTATCAGCAGCGCAATGGATGACCGTATCCCAGTAGATGTGATATACACTGATCTCAGCAGGGCTTTTGACTCTGTTGACCATAGAATTCTCTTAAAAAAGTTATCTCTCTTTGGTTTCGGGGGCGCTCTGCTTGATTGGTTTGCATCGTATCTTAATTCTCGGGTTTCCAGGGTCGTGATTGGCGGTGTCTTCTCGGAGCCTTTTAAGGCTAGCTCGGGAGTTCCGCAAGGTGCGCATCTGGCACCTATTTTATTTAACATATTCATAAACGACTTAGTGGTTGGGATGAAGTATTCTCAATGCTTCCTCTATGCCGATGATCTTAAAATAGCTTTGCCCATTAATAACTATACGAACACCTTATCACTTCAAGAAGATTTGAATCAACTCTCCTCTTGGTGTAAATCTAATCACATGTCTTTAAATATTGACAAATGTAAGTACATTAAATTTACAAGAAATAAAAATGTCACTACTTCAAGGTATTACTTGGATGACCAGATGTTAAATGAAGTGGACAGTATAAGAGATCTTGGAGTTCATCTCGATAAGAAACTACGGTTTCACCTGCACATTGACAAAATTACAACAAAAAGCTTCCAAATGTTAGGCTTCCTTATTAGGAACAGCAGAGAATTCAAAAAAGTATCCACTAAGATTCTCCTTTTCAACACGTTGGTACGACCCCATCTTGAATACTGCAGTCAAGTCTGGTCTCCTTTTTATGATGTTCATAAAAAGCGACTTGAGCGAATCCAAAAAAGGTTTTTATGGCATCTCACGTACCAGTGCAATAAAGCTAAAGTTTTGACCACATACAAAAAACGTCTCAATTTCTTTAAGCTTTGTAGTTTAGAAAATAGAAGATTACTTTTAGACCATCTGTTCTTATACAAATTAGTGAATGGTAACATAGATAGTCCGCAATTACTACAAAATCTAAATTTCAGTGTCCCTCTTAAGCTGCCTCGTTCATCTAAATACACCCTTTTTTCGACTCGACTATGTAGGTCTAACTCGAACCAATTCTCAACTCTAAATAGATTAATGAAACAATACAATACGTTATCTAAAGGTAACCAGATCGATTTATTCTCCAGCAAGGTGCATTCGTTTAAACGGTTGATACTCGAGATTCTTCAAAGTAGAACATAGTAAATGAAATAAACTTTTTTCTTGGTCGCGTTGCGATTTCACAGGTATGATTAAATAAATAAAATGCCTGTTTATGTACATGTATACAATAAGGTATATATCTGTGTGTGTGTGTGTGTGTATGTATGCGTGTGTATGTGTGTTGTGTGTGTGTGTGTGTGTGTGTGTGTGTGTATGTGTGTGTGTGTGTGTTGTGTGTGTATATGTGGGAATGTGTATGCGTGCGTGTGATTATAAAGATATTGTTATATCATACTGTTGTCAATCAATGCATGCCGTGGCTACCTATAAGTAAAACAACACTTAGACATAAGTTAAATTTGTATCTATTTTTTGTAAGAATTAGTGTATGTTTTGTTGGCTGCCCTTAAATAAATAAAAAAAAAAAAAAAAAAAAAAAAAAAAAAGCTCTATCTATCTTATAATATAAGATCATCTACCTTGACAAAATGCCAATCATAAACTATAAATATTCAATGTATTGTTTTAAACTCACATTAAATTGTGAGAAAACGCATTTGTACCATGTACTCTCAATTAGAAATTTAAATACAAATTTATCCAAAGTTTCTATAAAGACTCGCCAAAAATATACTGGATATATGCTCGCAAGGGACTTATTATAATTTTTATCTGATTTCAAGCCAAACAAATTTATTCTAGTCGAAACCACCTAATTGTTACCGTATCAAGACATATTTATTTTCTTACTTCAACAAATCATGGTTAATGATTTTTTATTGTGCTGAAAACTATAATTCTAATTATGTATTTACTTATCAAATCGTGAATAGAATTGTAGCAGTTAAAAAGACGAAAGTAAGAAAAGTGTTTTGTATATAGGTAATCGATTTTCTTTTTATAATGAAATATATCGATGAAATCTATACTAATTAAATAAATAAATCTATGAAATATATACAAAACACATACATTTCCAAACCGAAGGTGCGATATAACCAAAACCGCTAGGCACACAACTTGTCTTGTGTACAAGTTGGAATTCTAACAGTAATAACAAGTGAGTCTACAGAGAGTAAGTAATTTGTGTCGTACACTGTGTTACATTGTGCTAAACAATATTATTACATAATATTATTCCCACGCTCATTCATTCTCGACATCATTGTGCGTGTGAGGGATACTAGGTATGCGTAGAGAATATATGCTTCATTGTACTCCAGTAATATTAATAATCAAACAGAAATAAAGATCAACAAGCAAAATAAAAAATGCTTTATGTATGAGAAACAAATTATTCTAACAAGTCTTAGCATTTATTCGGGATTGTTTTTTGTTGGTACATACTACTACTACAAATATTTCAACTCGTATATTTTATTTAGCTGGTATTTATGTAGAAATCAACAAATAAAACCCTATCCTTTAACTTACATAGCGTTTGATTGCATTTATTTCGTGTTGCAGAAAAATCTTATCCTCCTGACTTTGATATGGATAAAGCCGACTTCATCAGGTAAATGTGCAGCGAACCCCGCTTCTAAACAATTATGTTCAAAACTTGTGACTGCCCTTTGTATTTAGTATCTGACTGTACATTTGAAGGTGAATTACTCCGTTGAAAGTTCAACCTGTACCTTCCTGCCAGAAATAAATCACGTTGCGTGGTCTAATTTGAAAATGCCAAGATAAGGAAACCGACCAGCTTCCAAAATTAATAATTAATGTTGTGTATAGAATTATCTACATATTACTATTTTTTACAAAGGATTCAAGGAAGCATATTATAGAATGCAGTAGCCATGTCATGCCTGCAGAGTAGAATAGCATCACCCTTATCTTCCAATGGGTGTCGTAGTAGAAGGCGACTAATGGATCAGCAAAGGAGTATTGATCACCTTATACAGGACCACCAATCTGCATTGATCTTTTAAAAGTGGCTTGATTATTATTACTTTTTTATATTCTTTATTTGACGTAGTTTTTTGTACATATCTTTTGTAACATTTAGCTTAAACAAATGTATTTTGTGACATGTGATTAATATCGGTTAAGCATCTAATAGTGAGGTGGTGAGAGCCTAGTAATCTGTAACACAGGTTTTCTTAGTACAGATGCCAGTCTCTCACAATATAGTTATTAAATTATTCTTAAGCTTTACTTAATCATAACTTTTGTAATGGCTATACTGTGAAAGAGAAATAAATAAAGGAGTGTGTGGCGGGAAACCATGGCGTCTGCATGTCGATCTTTATTTCGATAATTCAAAATTGCTTCGGAGTGGATTTTGTGCAGTGAAAGTGGTGTCGTTTCGTTGCATATGCATCCGTGTTGACGAACAGTTATGAGGAATCATTGAAATAAAGGTTTTGTGTATGTGGCGTTGAGAATTGTATAGTGGTTGGAAATCCCACTATACAATTCTCATGAGTCACACATGAGGTCTGTTGCCATGCATGTCTTTCCAAGCACTCCCTAGATGCATTAAAATGTGCGACGCCCATATTTTAATGCAAACATCAAGTAAGAAGACATAAATACAGACAGGGCTGTATGGACTTGATAACCTTTGCCCGTCCCGTTAGGGACAAAAGAAACAAAAAAAAAGAAATAAATAAATATTATTATTATTATTGGGTAAGCGTGATGGACAACTGCGTATGCTTTTTTATTGTTTTCAGAGTATGCATTACTACTTGTTGTACAAGAGAAAATATCCAACCACTTTCAATATTCAATCCAATTTACGTATGATACCTACATTTGCAATATTCGCTAAAACATAAACCAAACGGCCAAAGATAGATGGTTGCATACAGCCACTAGATATTGCGCTTGGGAATGGTTTTACATGAATGTAGGTAACACATATTTTATAATCAAAACTTAACCCTCCCTGTACAAGGTGGGGTGTGACATACCCCAGTCCGACGAAAAACACAATAATTTTAAAACTGTGAAAGCGCTGAACTTGCAATTCTCAGTAGCTGGAGTTACAATGTTGCTCTTCCGATCAGTGTTGCTTAGTCAGTCCAGTTGGCACCACACCAAGTGAGCAATAGGACCATAAAGTGCTCGTGGGCATCACTCAGCCCATCTTGCACGGCCAGTTCATAGAAATTTCTGATTTGTATTAGAAGGTTTTTAATTTAATTTAAATTAGTAAATTAAATTTATATTTTTATGTTTTGTTATAGATAAATAATAATAATATATTCCTACGCTCACACCAATTATCTAGCCCAAATTAAGTATCTATAAGAACTTGTGTTATGGATACTAGATATCGGACAAATATACTTAATAATCTAGATATTTTTATAAATAAATTTAAATATATATATAAACAACCATGACTCATGGCCGATGTGTAGGCAGTGTTACTGACCACTCCACCACGACGGCGATGTATGTGTGTCAAGCATTTCAAATGGAATAAAATTCACTACCATATTTATTGTATGCGAATATTGTCTCAAATGAAGAAATGTGTAGTAATGAACGCATACGCAACATATTGTTGTTTCTTTGTATTTAATTAATGAAAATGTTTTAATACATAATTGCATTTCAAAATCTTACTTAAACTTAATTGACACTGTGTATTTATAGTTAATAAATATTTTATTTAATCTAAAAAAAGATAATCTGCTACTTTTGTCCCTTTCATATTTTGGGGTATGTCATACCCCACCTAGTACGGATCGTTATTTTTAGTCACCTAGTACAGAGAGGGTTAATATAGGTGAGATATCAGATAGCACTCGAAGTTTAACAGTCGCATTGAAAATGCACACCTATTGCGACCGGACAAGGTTTGTTACGTAATGCGTTATTACCACGACGAAGTTTTGCTTTCAAAATCGAAGTTGTGTTATTTTATCCTACGATGGGAAACCGCTCGATGTTCATATCACCAATTGAAATAGTTTATACCAAAAATACTCACTAAGATATAGATACCCCCCAGATTTTTAGTTATTTTTTTTTTCATGAGTAGCCTACCGGTAGATGCATTGCATTTTTTTATGACGAAGTTAACTAATGCCCAAGAAGTGATCAAAAATCTACGGATGCTACGCATGATAAAAGTACTAGAAGTCTCGTGAGGATTTCTTAATAGTAATAATCCTTATTTGTGTAATAACGTGGTATATAAAAGTGCAGTCAAATATAAAGTGCATAATGTCTTGCTAATTTTGATTGATTGCCCCACAGGGTGCTAACATCGTGCATTTAATAGGACCCCAAAATTCAGAAAGATAATATACCTACAGGACCTAACACTCTGTAAGCATTACTAGACGGGAATCTACAGATTTGTGTACAATAGGTCACGTTACAATAGTTCCCATCAATTCTGTACGCCACTGTGTATTCCACATATAATACATCCCTAAAGGATTGCAAGGAAATACCTATTTGCTAGTACCTTCATTAAATTAATTTAATACACAATAAATAATGTATCTGTATGATTTCATTTCCCAAAAACCCTATGAAACTCAACGTGTGTTTGATTTTATGTTCCATCAATCAATTTACGCCGTGTAATGTCGGCAGAGTAGTACCACCCCTATCCTCAATGTCACTACAATGGGTGTCGTAAAGGCTACTAATGGATCAGTATTGATCACTTTATACTCCGTCCACCAATCCACATTAGGCAAGCGTGATGGACTACTGCCTAAGCCTCCTTCGATGACAAGGAGAGGCCTTGTGTTCCAGCAGTGAATCAAATTATACAGGCTGTTATGATGATAATGAATCAATTTACAACATTTCACTTTTTTTATTGGTCAATTTATTTCATATAAAAAATTATAAAAATTTGTTACCAATTTCAGGCAAAATTTAGAAACCTTTATATTATATTTCGCTACAAACCTATTCTAACGAAAATAAACTTATCCTGTGTTCAATTTAGTTGTTAATTCGTTAATCGACAAAATACCCTTCCAACGGACACAGAATATCGCAAAAAGGATAGAAGCAACATAAATTGAACCAGTAAAAGCTTTTAAAATTAAAGACACCTTTTGAAAATATCCGGAATAGGAACGCTCAAAACATTATATAATTCTTAAAGTTTCGTCTAAAACCAATACTCTACTATTATTATTCGCAAAATCAAACTGACCTGAACTGGGAACTAACTTTCCTTTTATGTGAAATCGAATAGTCAATTAGTATTTTAGACTAATTCGATGTTATTTTATTGCACGGAATAACCAAAGCTTTCGAATTTATAATATTAAAACTTTACGGTATTTTTTAATTAGTAGAATTCAATTAACGTTGTTGTATTTATAAAACTTTTACATTACTTTTACTAAAGCCGTTATTTTTACAAATTACTCTATCATTAACTGACTATAAGAGGAATAGGTTACTAAATGTAAAAATAGCCTGTATGAGAGAGAATATGTGTCGCACCCTCGCCTTGCCAACTTGTGATATGCTTCTTCACCCATCTTTTGAATGACTCGGAATGTAAGAAGGAGGTAACACGCATGCTGGATAATTCAATTTCTTAACTGTGTGCACTTTGCAAATGGCAATCATAAGAATTTACAATACACATACGTAGAACCTGCTGTGTGATGCCGGCAGGGTAGAATAGCATCACCCCGTATGCTCCAATGGGTGTCGTAGAAGGCGACCAATGGATCAGCAAAGAGGTATTGGATCACCTTCCGCATCGAGCAAGCATGGTGGAGTACTGCCTAAACCTCCTTCGATGACAAGGAGAGGCCTTGTGTTGTGTCCCAGCACTGGGTCGAATTATAAAGGCAGTTATGATGATGATACGTAGAACAACTCTTATTCACACTTTCGAGTATATATTTTTTTATTTTATTTAAGTACCTACAAGGTGTTTGGTACACGGGGTATGAAGCCGGCACCTACCCATGCTAACATAGTCATATAAATACTATGGTGACATCAAAAACATTAAATTGTAAAAAAAAATGAATTCTTTATACAAATAGTTCGATCAAAAAAACTAAATGTATGGATATTTTTACAATTTCGAATTTTTAATATCACCATAGTATTTATATGACTATGTTAGCATTGGTAGGTGCCGGCTTCATACCACATGTACCAAACACCTTGTATAAAGTAACTTACAGCTTTTCTTTTATGAATGACATTGTAATAGTCTTTATTGATATTTTCATTTAAATCATCATCATCATCTGCCCGTTCTGTTTTTTTAAAGGTAAAGGAAATGAGCAAAAGTGGAGTCTAAATACGATAATTGCTAGTGCTAGAGATAAATCACGCCTGAAATCTTCGCCTTGCCGACCTGCAAAGTGCTTCGTAACGCCTCTTTTGAATTTCTGCTCCCAATATTATTTGATTTCTTTTGATACTTATGTTTTTTTTCCATACTCGTCGGTCAGCCGTCGATCGCTTTGTCTTCTTCTGCCTCCTATTCATATGTACACATTTATATTCACCGCTGTCTTTTTCACGTGCATTGTTATTTCATTTAAAATAAAAACTAAATATAAAGTGTAAATTTATGTTTTTGTCTTAAAGATAGTAGTTTTTGTCTTAAAGATAGTGGCGGATAGTGACTTTTTTGTCTTAAAGATTGGCAGAGAAGCACTGATGGTAAGCAATCACCGTAGCCTATAGACGCTTGCACTACTCACGCGACATTTACGCACTGCCAACCTCAGTTCCCTACCCCTTGGACCTCTGGCGACCTTACTCACCAACAAAAACCCAACACCACAAAAATGTAGTGATATTTAACAGTGGTCTTCTGTCAGGCGGAGGTTCGGAGACAGGTTCGGAGACAACCCCGTTCGAGCTGCTCCAAATTGGAGCGGCTAGTCCGCTGTGCACTACTTCGAATAAAATACTAAACCTCTTACATCTATCGAATAAAGGATTGCATAAATTTTATTATTTCCTTATCATCATCAACAGCTCATATAATGTCCCCACCGAGGGGCTCGAGCCTTCCCCACATTAGGGGCGATTAGGCCTTAGTCAACCATGCTGGCCAAGTGCGGGTTGGTTGACTTCACACACAATCTAAGAATTTCTTCATAGGTGTGTTGCAGGTTTCCTCACGATGTTTTCCTTCGCCGTAAAAGCGTCGAATAAACATACATATGAATTAAAAATTTGAAAACGCATTGGTATGTGGCGGGGTTCGAACCGGTGCCTCCCGGGTGGGAGACAACGCCCTTACGCACTACGCCACCGACGCTTCACTTTATTTTCTTATAAATACGTATTATTTGAGACATTTCTTAGCGACTTGCCAAGAAACTTGTTTGTTTGGCTATAACTACCAATAATTCATCATTATAATATTAACAGAATTGATACAAATTTAGGATCATGGAAGTTTTAACTTAATCGCGTGTAAGAAGAAAATCGGCAATTTCATAGACAAAGACCTATTATTATACCGATACTAGGCAAACTCACGATACTCGAATCAATAGGTACCTGAACAAACTTTTGAAACCGTAGAACTTTCTAGATTATTAATAGATAATTTCTGTTCGGCTACAGACTTCGTTATTAGTGTCTTAAAATTATGTAATTATTACAACTTTATATATTGGCTCCTAAGATGGAAATGGAGCGCCCAACTCGCCCGAATTGTAACGTAACGACAGGTGACTGGATCTCACACCACAGATTTAATAATACAAGGAGATAGGCCGAGCCGGCGTTTAACTTGTGACAAGTGTATGCCCAGTGCGCATACATTGCCGCCAGTTCGCAGTCCGATAATGTCGAGTGAATACGTACGTATGTCAGAAAGAAATATCCGTTTTTCTTTCAAAATGCCGTCCCGTTCCACTGTAACATGCAATCATTGCAGTGAATCAGTTATTTATCAAGTACCTAATGGAATAACTTTTTCACACGTAAGAACCGAAAAACTTAGACTTATATAATATTTAAACAAATAGACCGACTTTTATTCATAAAAACACAATCGCTTTAAATTATGCGTTACTATCTTAAAAATTGTATTATATTGCGACTGTGCTTAACTTTCATTGCTTCGCAGTCCTTAATACGCGCGCAATCAATAGTGTATATTACGACATGCTCCACCAAAACCATTTTATGTAGTACGGCCGCTGATCGCGTCACTCAGACACGGCTTGGACTTCCTATGAACTCGGCGATTTGACCGATCTCCTTTGCGGCTGTGCTTAACTTTCTTTCATTGCTTCGCAGTCCTTATGACGGGCGCAATGAATAAGTGTATATTACGGCATGCTCAACTAGAACCATGTTATGTAGTACGGAGGCTGATCGCGACACTCGGTCTTCATATGAACTCGGCGATTCGACCGATCTCCTTAGATTGATATATCTGTGCACACCATAGTGCTGTCACCTGGTGAGTACTATTTCAGAAAACGAACATTGTGCAGCATTAGGCTCCGCGCAAATGGGCTACCAGTGGTGACCACGCGCCACGTCCTTTCGTAACGCGCAAACGAAGATGCCTCTTCGTTTAGTACCGCGCAACGAAGGTGGTGAGTGGCTGCCACCGTTGGCGGCCACCGCGGACACTGCTGAAGAGCGTGGTCGCCACCGGCCACACGTGTGCGCAGCCTCTATACAAAATATATGAAAACACGTGTACACTACATGTGGCCGCCACCGGTGGCCCATTTGGGCGGAGCCTTAGATTGTAAGCTTGATATGTATCATAAGCACTACTTATCACAAATCTCTTGATAATATTTGCAAGTTTATCATATATATTTTAGTTATATATGTATATATTATTATTATTTTTGTTATAAATGTATGTATATTATGTGTAGGTATGTATTTTGTTATGTGTATGTATATAGTATTTAATCGTAAGGTAACAAATTGTTTTTTTTATTTTTTATTTTTCTTATTTTGCATTTTGATAGTCCCCTGCTTAATTGTTAACAGTATCACTAACATTCATCGGTTGACTGGAAGAGATCTCTTTCAGAGATAAGTCCGCCCTTGCAAACTGTGTATTGTAACATAAGTTTTTGATGTATTTTTAAGTGCAATAAAGAGTATATATATGTCGTGGATGTCGTCAGGATTTAGGTCGAATTACGATCTCACATACGAATGCCGAGACAATTTATCAACATACATCACAAAGAGGAGAACCAGAGTAGTGCCTGGGACTTGTGACCCAGTGTGTAGGTTTACCTAGGCACTCACCTTCACTTCTCTCTAACTATTATCACACAACCGTCGGACATAGCTTCCACAAGCATTCCTAATACAACCATAGACACGTCCGCACTCAGCGACGCCTCGAACTAGACTGAGCTCTGTCGAGCGCGCACCGCTGCAACAAAGGCGCGCCCCACCACTATTACGTCGCATCGTACGATAGCTCTTGCGGCGCTGACGTCACTCGCAATCCCACGTGGACTATTTCCAATGAAACTAACAAATTCAATTACAATTGAACCTAATAATATCATAGCGCCGTCACGGCCATCCTGCATCATCACACGTCCTCGTGTGTCTTACTTGTGGTTATAATCTACAAAAGATAAACTTCCGTTCGATTGCTATACTCAAGCTCGGCCAGTCTGACATCAACTAACACAAGACTAGATGTCACATAAACTGCATACAGACGGGTATCACACTAACGGCTTCTCACACAGGCGACCTTTCACACACACGGTATATCACACAGACGGCTTGTCACACAGACCCTGGTCACACAGACCCTGGTCACACAGACCCTGGTCACACAGACCCTGGTCACACAGACCATGGTCACACAGACCCTGGTCACACAGACCCTGGTCACACAGACCCTGGTCACACAGACCCTGGTCACACAGACCCTGGTCACACAGACCCTGGTCACACAGACCCTGGTCACACAGACCCTGGTCACACAGACCCTGGTCACACAGACCCTGGTCACACAGACCCTGGTCACACAGACCCTGGTCACACAGACCTTGGTCACACAGACCATTTATCACACAGATGAACCGTCACACAAACCACTTGTCATACAGACTACCTTTCACATTGACTACTTACACACAGACTATTTGTTTACACGCTTATTGGAGTATTAACACACAAATTTCTATTTTCTTGCAAAATTTACTTACTTTTGCCGTCATCGGCACATCCTGCGGTACTTCTAAGATAGCACTTAACTTCCAAAGGATCAATACAATTTGGCATAGCATGAACTGAACACGGTCATGATCGTATTTGTATGTTCTAATGTAATTGACATTGAAAAAAAAAACAAGTTCAATCACGAAACCATTTGAAGCCTTTGTTATCCAGACTACTATCTTTCATTTGCAGATTTTTTTACTGCAGATTGCGGTAGCGGAACTAACGACAACTAATAAAGTCGTTAAACATCACAAATCATTCAGTTCATTTGACTGTACTGTAAAACTACATGCCACGATGTATCCCAACTTCAACAATCCACTTCGCCGTTGGCTCGACTTGATCCTGTTGCTATCAACAAAAGTCTCTGAAATCTTTGCTAGAAAACGTCTATCCTGATCAGCCATGACGCGAGTTGGGGCACCAAACAACGAAGCTATGTATTGAAGAGTCCTTATAGCATTGATTGGGTCGATAAATAAAGTATGATACAAATATAGTGTATTTTCTAAACGCGTCAAATTAACGCAAAAAAAATAATGTACATGCTCCATTCGATATCAAAACTTCCAATGTACCCGAGGCGTTAGATTCTTAGATGCTTTCTAGGCATTACAATCGAAAGTGGCTCTACACGTGACTCTAACATAGAGACTCATCCCAAGACTTTACCTTAGACTCTACCCAAGACTCTACCTAAGACTCGCAGCAGAATACGTGTCACTATTCTGAAACAAGACCGATCGTCAAGTTCCCGCTATCACCCGCGCTATCAACATGACAACACATCACCACCACACACAAGTCGCAAATATGTCTTCAGAAATTGTAAACCGAATTGTAAACCGGTCCTTCAGTTAGCTACTCTCATAGCTAGTCCTTTCGGCCCAATGGAAACACAGTTCTTTGTTTTCCAACAACACAGTATTTCGGCTGCACCAGAAACACTGTCAGTTGGTTTTTGATTCCATATCAAACGGTCAATGGTGTCAAATAGTCACTAGGTAAAAAATGCATATCGTGAGTAGCCACTAAATCACAATTAACATCTCACAATAAAAAAAAACACGATATCAACTTCGTTAGGTACTTGGTGGTCCGGGGCCTTACAGATTCGAGTACTGCAATACTACCAGTCACTTTACAGGTGACTATAGTCTATACACACACATGAGGTCTGATCCGTCACGTTGTTTTTTTTCTTCACTAATAAGACTGGGCCAGCAAAAGATGAAAAAAAAGGTCTAATTATTTTAGCTTGCTCTTATACCTACTTTGTGGCATTACTCGTTGTGGGCAAACCATTAATAAAATGTTAAGAATATAAATTCATTCATAATTTCATCTAATCTATTGGCACGTTGATACGACAGAGCAAAAAAAAACCTACAGACTGCACTACACGTATTTACAAACCTATTTCTCACCAAGATAAAATATGCCGCTGTTACAGTGGCACAAAACCATCAGTTATCTACAATTACACTGCCTAACAAAATATACCACGCAAACAGGCAACCTCACGCCTAGGCCTTGACTAGAATTTCAGGCGTCCAATCATTAATTTCTTTATGTCGGGTAGACATAAAATCTTTCCACGATTGAGTAATTTGAATTACAAAGCAATGCATCAAAGTTAACAATTACGATTCTATTGAACTACAATAATTTCAATTACCCTTCATCTAACTAAAAATTAAATTCGAAATAAATAATTCACTACGCTCAACACTACGCAACTTTCTTTGAAATAAACAGCTCCAAACTTAAAATTATTATTTCAACACTCACCAAAGCTATCCAAAGCAACAGACGGCGGCGGCGGCACGACCGTACTCGTCCAAAGTGGGCATGGTGGGTACGAATCCCGCTTCTGATGTCGTGGATGTCGTCAGGATTTAGGTCGAATTACGATCTCACATACGAATGCCGAGACAATTTATCAACATACATCACAAAGAGGAGAACCAGAGTAGTGCCTGGGACTTGTGACCCAGTGTGTAGGTTTACCTAGGCACTCACCTTCACTTCTCTCTAACTATTATCACACAACCGTCGGACATAGCTTCCACAAGCATTCCTAATACAACCATAGACACGTCCGCACTCAGCGACGCCTCGAACTAGACTGAGCTCTGTCGAGCGCGCACCGCTGCAACAAAGGCGCGCCCCACCACTATTACGTCGCATCGTACGATAGCTCTTGCGGCGCTGACGTCACTCGCAATCCCACGTGGACTATTTCCAATGAAACTAACAAATTCAATTACAATTGAACCTAATAATATCATAGCGCCGTCATATATATATAGATTTATTCTAGTATTAAAACAAACGTTTCTTTCTTTCGGCTACAGAAATTACGTGTCAGTTTCCATCCGATCATCAGAAATTAAGGTCAGAAAACTATTTAGTTTCTAGAAAAAAACGAAGGAAACTATTTAGTTTCTTCGGCACAGAAGCGTCTAAGTTGTTCAAGAATTTTTACAGAAATCAACTTTTCGCAAACCTTTACATTTTTCAATATTAATATCCATAGATGTGGACGCTCCTTTATTAGAAATAAAAATTCTATTAAAAGAAAACCAATCACGGAAAAATATCTTCAGCGAAATTATTTTTTTAAGTTTAAATTTATGTATCGTTGTTTCTCAGTTTCTTCGTTCGATAATACTTGTTTGTACTCTTTTATTTGGAAACAAAATTTCCGTTTCAATTCTTCTATTTTTTCTTAAAGGGCTACTTTTTACTAACTTTACAAAAGGAATAGAGCCCGTATTTCTTTTTAAAAATCTCTTTCAAATACGATAGTAAATCTTATCAGGGAAGGCTGTAGAAACATTGTTTTGAAAATTTTTGTTAATTTACTCGATAATTAGATTATTAGTTATTGAAAATTGTATAAAATAACTGAAGATTATTAAAATATGTCTATAAAGTTAGTACTATGTAAAAAGTATATATAGGTACATATCGTTTCAATTTATAGGGCATGAATACTAGAAAGGGAAAGAGTCCAATGTAATTATTTATAAAGTAGGTACAAATTAAGAAACGGTCCAATATTGGTAATTCCGCACTACATAGTCACAGTACATAGTACCCTCTTCCCTCTCAAAGAATGAACGTCTCTGCTTTTTATAGTGAACAACATATACCTTAAAGATATAGCTTAACAAATTGAAACTATATGAACTTAGATTTGACATTGTATAAGTAACGCGTGCACTTTTGCAGCATAAAAATGAAATATTATATCTAAGTATATTAATGCGTATTTTGGATTCTCTTGTGTTTTAATAAAATATGAGCTTGCATAAAATGTTACCCAAAGTAATTTCATACCAACAAACCTGCCAACAAAACAATACGAAGCCATTAATTGGACAGCATAAAAGAAACCCTGAACATGTAAAGCTCATACACCTAAATTCCTAAACCCTTTAAATTGTAATGATGGCCGATTAATTAGGGATGCTATCAATTGGTGAGATTGGACCTTTGGATTCAGAAAGTCGTTCTAACAATTTATTTGTTAAGAGAAAAATCTGAGAAGAAAACATGCCCACGCGAAGGAGAACAAGCCCACGATAAGTATTAACCCACTGCATAATAACAAAGATAATTGCGTCAGCGTCGGACGGAGCAATTACTCGAGACATTCACAATCATGAGAAAACAACACTTTGAAACAATGCCGGGATTATATTCCCGAGAATGATATTGCGGGAAAGATTTCCCTTCTCTAATAGAGTGGGACTTTCTTTCGTAGACAGGTAGCTTAAAACAAACTGCCAACTAACTGAAATGAGCTTTGTCGTTTTCCATCTGGATGACGGTTCACTGGAATTTGAAGCATTGTAAGAAATAAACAGGTATTTTAAGGATTCATCTTTACTGAGTAAACGGTGGCTACGGAATGTATTCTTGTGAAGACTCCATTTCTTATTCCTTATAGAGCAATGGTACAAATAATATTAGTTGCTTTTTGAAGAAAGGTAACGCACTCCGTCTATTTTTATTATTGCTCAGGACGATTAATATCAACGTGTTATAAAAAACACAGTATCATTATATGTTTAACTTTTCATTAGGTAATGAATATAATTTTCAAAATTCAAATATTTTCGAGCGGCTTAAAACATAAGAACTTAAAACTTGTTTTAATTTAGTATATTATATTTCGTTATACTTCTTTTTTGTTTTAACCACAGACCATAGTATCTGGTCTGTGGTTTTAAGCAACGAATTCTTCTAATTAATGTACACAGAGAAACTCAAAACTACAACCGTAGACGAAATTCGGCAACTACGAGCGCCAAAATATAAGTAGGTAAAACACCTAATTAATTCCATGTTTTCGTACAATTCAAAAAACATTTCAATCGAAATTCATGTATCAAGTTTAATAATCATCACTCTGAATTGAAGCACGCACCGAAAAAAATCTAAAAAGACTACTTTTACTGAACGCGTGTGCGATTCGATGACGATATGTCGCTTAAAACGTAATCGGCTTAAAATGATATATTCTCAGAAAATAAAGTTGAGCTAAGTCTCCAAGTAATTTGTATTATTTCGCTCCACGTTCTGCTTAATTATTCGCTACATCTAGACAGGCAGGTGCGACGAATCTGTATTTATTTGCATTAAAAATAAATTTGCTGAGACTTGCGTAATTCAGGATTATGACACGACAGCTGCGCCAGACAAATTACAATATCCGGATTAAATCTTAATTTTGTCATCAACTTGACTAATAGACCCGTCACGTGTGTATTTAATGTAGTATTTGTAAAACTCCTTTTAGACAAAAAGGCGCGAAAATTCGCCATAAATATTGTACCTATAATTATATGTATGTGGAGTGTGTGCGCGCGTATCTGTGTTAAAAATCACACGACTATTGCTAGCCGCAGAAGAACTTTACAGCCTCACCAGGTCTCATTATCAAGGCGAGGTAGATTTTAGCGGAGTAGTACCGGCGCTGTTCTACGCCTGTAAGTCCCGCACACGCCGTAGCCAGTGTGCAGTATGGTCCGTAAATGGATTTCCCATCGTCACAAAAAAAGGTCCTCAATCCTATAAGTCGAACAGCCCAAGAGAATTTCTTATCAGCGAGCCTTTCCCTCGTGAGTATCTCTACCGCTTCGTCTCTAGGGCGTTAGAGCCGGAAGGGAACCGTGCACTTGAGGGTGCCTTTTGGGTCAGTCAGATCCAGCCTTCAAAAGGTTGCAATCACAGCCACCAGAAAATAGGCCAAGTCCGATTCGGAGTATGAACTCGCTCATGATCGATATAGTGCATTCTTTCAAAGGAGATGTTTACAAAATATAGGTATGATGCACTGTTGTATCATTCTGTGAGTATGTCACTTCGACGCTCACTTTGATTTCAACTTTCTAATTTGAGGGCAAATCCTTAGTTTTATTGGGTAAGCTGGGACAAAGCTAGCGTGGTATTCTGTAACGACATAAGATGTAATTATGATCATCATATTGATTAAAATTGGTCCTTTTTGTGAAATATTTGTTTTCGATTGACAGCTACATTCGAGGTGAGATGTGAAGTGAGAACTTTATAGAATAGCATGGCCACAAGTTTTGTGTGTATAGTTCAAACGTGACATCAAAAGTCTATTAGGGCTCTGGGGATGCCATAAGCGATGTGGATTACATAAGCGAAGAAGATATTAAGAGAAGAAATGCTCCCGATGTCGGTAAGTATCGGGTATAGCCCATTTTATAGCGCTGGAATAGAACGAGTAGTCTCTCCAGACACTTGTTCGAAGAGTGCTCTGTGGAGTAAAATAGTGTACTAAACAATTTTTACTCTACAATTTCAAACATGTCTAGAACACACCTTTACTCCACGTCGCACTCGTGCGCGAGATGTAGATAGATTTATTACCGACTTGTTATTCTGCGCAGGACGAGGTGTAAGTTGCGCATTAGCGCTAAAGGGGTCGATTTTCAGATTTTGTTTCCATCGGAATGCAGTTTGCCTGTCTGCTACTAACATGTTGGCATATCCCGTGTATGTGTGGCCATAAATATTTATTGATTGTCAGAATTTCATAAGTAGTCTTTAATTATTATTTATTTTACTATTTTTTAATAAATTGTCCTTAGTAAACGACACTTTCTCGCCTGATGGTAAGTGGAAATGAGCCCAGGATGCGAAGGTAACTGTGCACGACAGAGTATATGCATATCACTAGCCTCCTAATAAGGCTTCTTCACTTCTTCTACAAATATTTATGGAAACCAATGCGTCTAGGAAAAAGCTTATTACTCAAATTCAATTTTTTCCATAATTTGAATAAAGTTTATTTTGATCTGCTGAGTACATCTAAAGTGGCAGCAAAAACTAAAATTACAGCATTTAAACCTAAAATTATACTCACGCGAGCATCTCTTCTAGCGGTCTTTAGGCCCTGAATTAAAATATAGGCTACTTGAAATATACCTACGCCGCGCGAACAAAATAACAGACATTTATATTTGAAACTAAGTTTGTCCCTGACATCATTCGCATAAACTTATTAATTTTGTTGAAAAACTCCTAAATATAAATTATTTATAATTATCATGATGATCACAGTTGCAAACAACGTCCTCTAGTTGAACAATGGATCAACAGAATATGGGTAAATAAATCTTAATATATAGGTAGTAATTTATAGTCTTACAAATTGATTACATGAAAATAATGGGTTATATAGTTTTTTTTTTACTACAAGATGGCAAACAATGTTGCGGCCCACCTGGTGTTAAGTGGTTACCGTCGCCCATAGACACTTGCAATATTAAGAGTAAATCACTTAACACTACTAGTGCGTTGCTATCCTGGGGACTAAGATGATATGCCTTCCATGCCCAGTAATTACACTGGCTACCTTTCCCTTCAATCCGAAACACAGCGAACTGTTTCACGGCAGAAATAAGTAACATTTTTTTAAGTATTTCGTAATAGTAATAAAATGTTATAAAAATAATGCAACAGGGATTTTTTTGCAATATTTTCGGCAAACTAGCATAGAGCCCACCTGATAGTAAGCAATCGTCATAGCCTATAGACAGTTGTAACCTATACTTATACGATCTGAGGTTGTAACACTGATATGTCACTCATACAAGCCAACCCTGACCCTACTCTGTGGATCAATCTTGTCAGGCTTCACGGGACAGGGTTAGGTTTCTCACTGACAGAAACAGAACACTACGAAAATTTGGGTGTTCATATCTTTATTAAAAGTTGTCTGAATACCGCACAACATTATTTAATGGCAAAAACAATGTCAAAGGTCAAATACAAATAAATTAAATACTGTCGTAAATCATCACCCAAAAACCAGAGACAGTTTTTTTAGCTCTCCATAAAAGAGGATTAATGTTGATTCCTCAGCGGCGTAGTATTCCCGCTTCAATTTTTGGGTACCTACCGGTTAGTCAACATTGAAGACAATCCAGTTATCATTCGTGTTATTAAGTTTTAACTTATCGAACTCTATAATAATAATCTAATATAAATATAGGATCTCTATCTCTAAGATAACATTATCCTACTAATATTATAAACGTGAAAGTTTGTATGGATGTGTGTTTGTTACTCTTTCACGCAAAAACCACTAAACTGATATTAATTATACTTTACAATAATATAGCTCATACATCAGAATAACATATAGGCTATAATTTAACCGACATTGACGCGAGCGAAAGTGCGGGCGACCACTAGTCTTTTATATTGTTCTCAGGAGAACTAAGGCTACCGGCATAGCTAAAAGAATTGGGAACACCGTAAGTTGCAATGGGCAGGACACATTGCGAGGAGGACTGATAGCCGTTAGGACGGTCAGGTACACGGGAGGGGCCTCCCGTTAAAGTTGAAACCACAGAACCAATCGCGTTTAAGATTCATGGGGGAGGCCTATGTCCAACAGTAAGCATCTCTCGGCTGACATGATGATGATTATGAACTTTAAAAGCCCACCAGACAATGGTGATTGGATAGAGTAAGTCGGGTGGTACACTTTTTGTGGTAGGTAGTTGTTTATGTTGATACTTGGTACATCGTGCCGTACTGGTTATTAGCAGCAGACGACTGCTGCTAATCCCTTGTATGATAAGACGCCTGCGCAAACTTAAAATAACGCCTGCCTACACAGAGTTCTAGAGTAATTCAATGATATTTATTATATATTATTATATTATATTTTCACGCTCACACCAATTATCTAGCCTGAAGTAAGTATCATTAAGAACTTGTGTTACGGATACTAGATAACGGACGTTTTTTTTTTAATATAAATAATAATTTTAGATATTTTTATAAATAAACTTAAATAAATATATAAACAACCATGACTCGCAAACAAACATTCGTGTTCGTCACACAAACATTTGCCGCTACCAGGATTCGAACCCGGACCGCTTGATGTGCAGCCAGCTATACTGACCACTCCACCACGACGGCGTCATTACGTCGGCGCCAGAAATTACAACCCTAATCACTGAGGAAGACCAATACAACATTAATGTAATGATTTTTTCATCCAATTGTTGAGTATAAAAATGCTGTGCTATTTAAAAAAAAAATCGTTTTGCCAAGTCATAAATGTAAGGCTATTTATTCCAGACGTATACGGAATATTTGTAATAGGCGACTAACGGTGAAAAATGGTTTACAGCGTTAAGTACCTACATATAACCGCATTTTATTACGAAATCATTATAAAAAGCTTTTATGTGTGTTGAAAGTAAAATGACGAAATAATATACTACCCATTTGGAGCGAAACAAATTATACTAATTTTGGCATTTACTCGTGTTTTTTTTTTTCTTAGTAAATTATCGCTTTTTTGTTTCTATGCGTCTTCTATTCGTAATTTAAAATAATAGATGACAATGATCTTTGGTGTTAACACCGTAGATAAAAGAGATTTAAATAAGTATTTACTTAACATTTTTCATGCTCATGCTCCAATTAGACCTGTACGAGTATCACACACCAGCTTATTGGTACTCAAGGTCAAGTTGCAAATTGCATACAACTTGAACAAACTTGCATACAAGCTATAACTTGTACAAGGTAGTTTGAACTTCTACATTTTTTATTCAAGTGACTTGCAAATTGAACGCACAACCTTGTCGTGAATCCAGTTTTGAACAGGCCGACGACAAGGTTTGTTTTTTATTCAATCGGTAATATACTACCTCAGAAATGACTCGGCAAACAGCACCGACCACAGCAGCACATCTCCTACCCGAACAACTGCACTTATATGCAACTAAAACCTGCATGCAATTTGAACACTTTCTAAAACATGTTTCCAATGCAAGCTACTAGTACTCAAATGTGACGTCATACTAGCTTGCAAGACTTATCTAATGGAATCGCGCCTATAAAGCTAAATCTCATCATCATTAACGTAACCCGGTCCCAACTCATTTCGAATCGGTGCAGTATGCCTTAACGTGCCTTCCGAAACACGGAGGGAAATCGAGTTGAAAAATTATCGGTCATCCATCCAAGTACCAACAGCGCACATGGTTGCTTAACTTTCGTGGTCGTTACTAAGAACGCAGGATTATGGCGCCATCGATCTCCTCCTATAAGGCCAAATTTAATCTAAGAAAATCCCGAGCAATGATTATCTGCAATACGAAAAACTTTCAGAAATCAGGTGGACCTAACAGCTCTGAATCGTATCGCCTCTTATTCATTCCATTGATAGTAAAAAAGGCATTCCCGTTCCAAGCTGACAAGTGTGCTACCTTTATTAAGATACGTAAATCTAGTTTTCTACAGAAGTACTCTATCTTGCATAGTTCAAAAAATGGGACAATTGTGATGAACACGAACTTTTCTTCACGTCTATGTATTTGTTTAAATTTATTTTTACATATTGTCTAAATAATTACGTATATTTGTCTACTAGGGTTAAAAGCGAGCAAGTATTACGTCAGTATTGCAGGTGTCTATAGGCTACGGTGACTGCGTACCAGGCAGGGCATAATTATGCGTCTGCCAACCAAATAACATGAAATATTTTCATGTCATAACTATTATGTAACTAATAAATGCCTGCCTAACAATATTTGCCCCTTAGGTGTCCCTTTTTGTAGGCGACGAGCTGGCAACCTCACTATTTTTGGGGGTACTGTATGGCCACACTGCCAGAAGTGGCTTTGTGTGTAACCGAATGTTACCTGAAGCTCTGCTCGACCCCTTTTAGGATTCTGAGTGTGATTATATGTATGTATGTGTGTGTATGTTAACAATATTGGTTACTATCCTTACGTGTCTTTCTTTATGTATTCCTATTAACAATTTTATGTGTGCAAAAATAATTCTAATAAACAGTATATGTACAATAAGGTTGGGCTATAATAGGTAACAAGATATTTTATAGGATATAACATAAAAAAAATCTTTTATATAATGTTGTCGTAAAGAATTTCGAATATAAAACTTAAAATTGTTTCGTTTATGGATCCCTTATACTGGTTATAGCTATTGGTATATACATTAACGATTCCAAATGTTTTAAGTCATAACAAAGCAAGCAACTCTGTACGTATAATATGTATCGCAGAAAAAAGCTTGGAAGTTTGAGCAAGATTATAAATCATGCCAGTGTGCCCATGGGATAGGCAATAAGGGAAAACATGATAACATAACATATTATACCGTATACTGCAAAGTTGTAAATCTACTTGGTAATAACAAATTGTATCTTAAAATATGCATGTATAGAGGCAGTATCTATAAAAAATACTTTTTCTTAGAAATAATAATCTAAAATTCTAGTGTAATATATCAGTTTGTAAACATATAAGAAAAAATATATAGTAAAGCAGGTAAAAAAATTATGTTAAAAAAACATTTTTAAAAACACGCTTTTATTTAAACGCCCTAAAAAGAAGAAAATAAAAAAATATATAAAATCTAGTCCCTAGATTTACTTCGACCATCGTTTATTTACTATCTATCTCTTTGTCAAATCTATCACTGTTTATCTACGCAAGTAAATCTTGCGCCAAGCTTTTATAACATTTAAATTTAAAGTTTATTTTATTTTCTTCTTTTTAGAGCATTTAAATAAAAGCTTGTTCGTAGAAATGATTTTTGATACGTTTTTTTTCTTAGTCAGATTTTTTCGTATTCTTCTAAGCAAACACTTCCTTTTGATAACCATATCATGGGAGTGCCCAAAAAAATAACTAGTCTGCCATCTTGGGCCGTCCGCCGTATTGGATTTATAATGACGTCACTTAGCTAAGGATGCAATGTCATGCAAACTAAACATGTATGCAAAATTTCAGCTTGAATACCAACAAATGGTCGAAAAATGGTTTCCAAATTTGACGGACAACTTACATATTTACAGATATACGAATAGTGCAAGTTAAATAAAAGCTTGTAAAAAGTAGCAAATTGCATGTTGTGTGTTGTGAGTGATAATATTTTTTAACACGCTTAATACCTATAAGCTTTTTTAGTATAGAAACTAAATAATGAACGAAAAGTATAATTATTGTTTAGAAAAAAGCGTGGGGTGCTCTATTTAACTGTACCGATCGAATATTTTCAAGAACTAATGTTAATAAGCACCCCACGCTTTTCTCTAAATAATAATTATACTTTTCGTTCATCATTTAGTTTCTATACTAAAAAGTAATTTTTAAGTTTTTAGTCCGATTTGACATAAAAACGTGTTTTTTCAGTTTTTTTTTAACCTAATATTTAAACGAAATTTTCTGGAAATAACCCCTTGTCGTAATCCAGTACTGATACGGGAATCGAACCCTCACCTTTTTGCATTTTTTTATGTCAAGTGGTTGGCAGACAAGCATACGGCCTGCCTGGTAGTAAGCAGCCACCTTAGCCTATAGACGCTTGCAACAACTGAGGTGACACTCACGCGATGCCAACCCTAGTACCCTTCCCTATCTTCGAATTAGGGCACTTGCTGTTTCGCTGAGATACACAGGACTGTGTTAATACGACTTTTATATTTGTAACGTCAGGAACTTACTCTCTTGATCTATTGTTTCTTATTACATCACAAACCTAACATTGTGTAAGAAATTTCCAAATTGTTTTTATTTCAATATCCTTTTATTTGGTAACAAAAAAATGAAAATATTTAACCAAACCTTAAAAACTAATATGAATAACTTCCAATAAAAACTATGGTTTCATTTAACATTACGTGCAGAAACAAACATTAGCAGTGTAGCGTGACAGACTAAATTTATTTGGGTTCAACAAAGAAGCTTTATTTCTAAAATTTGCGATTAAGAAAACGAAGAATATCAACTAAATATTGGAGCTCACGTAACTAACGTAATCAGTACATACATACAAACAATTACGCTCATAATCCCCAAAGGAATGCGCAGGTAGAGCTTTATTTGTCACACTTTTTGTGATTAATTTGAAAAAGAAATTGAGACCTACTTATCAAGATAAAAATTATCTAGACTAAGTTAGACCAAGCAAAACTCATTTACAAAATAATCATGAAAATCGGTTCAGCATTTTCCGATATAATACACAAAATAAAGAAAGTACTTGTTTACCGAATTATATTGTGACTAAATAATGGCAAATGAACGAAATTTATTTTCGAACGACTATGGGATGGCACGAACATCAAATATTTCATAGGAAGGAACAGTTTAAAGGAAAATAACAATGTTGTTTTTACTATTTTTCTAGCAATTTTTCTATATTTTCTCACCATTTCAACTTTCCGTGGACTTTCACAAATATTTTAAAGCCAAAACTAGCCAAATTGCACTAGCGGATCTCGTTTTAACGAGAGTAACGAATAGCATATGGACAAATAGGGGCTCAAAATGGTTGCTAGCCTGTCACCTACAGAAAAGGTGTATCAACCCAAAAAACTAACAAGCATTCAGTGAACTAACAAACAAAAGCCAACAACTATAGATGTTTCACTCTAGTGCCGGATTTCAAAAAAATAAACTACCGACAGATTTGCATGTTTTTGACATATTTAGAATGGCATGTTTTATTGGATCGCGCGCGTCGGAGCGCGATCCGAAGGCGCGCGCGCCGTGTGGCCGTGCTTCGCGCGATCCAAGGACACGCATTCTATTGTATTATGTCCACGAACGGCCACGATCGTGGATCATCGATCCAAAATGGATCGTCCGCTATGGACCCGGCTATTGAAACCTAGCATAAATCATCAGAAGTTTGGGCATTTGTAACGTAATTATTTTATAACAAAATAAGGTGTACGTTATCTTCTGTCAACACGAATGAATAGGAAACCCCAGTGAGACAAATTCGTAGCGACTATTGAATAAATATTAATATCCGGACTGAATGCTTTATGTTTTCTTAGATTTCCGCGACCATATATAAAAAATAGTTTTACGGATATAACTCATTCAGTTTTTCTGACATCGTGAACACTGAAAAGTGTTATGAAATCTTGGGATAAAATAAGAAAATGTAACACATAATTTATCCGAAATATGTGGTTTTATTTAAATAGTTGAAACAATTATTTAATTCATAATTAATTTAAATAACATAATTTCTATTCATAAAACAAATATACATATTTATTAAACTCAAATTAGTTGTTTGCCAACAGTGAATTCATGCGAAGTTTAACTGAGCTATGAAACAAGATACGATTTTTTCAACTTTACCTTAGCACAATACAGTCATTACTTTTTTTTATGTTACGAGATGGCAAACAAGCTTGCGGCCCACCTGATGTTAAGTGGTCACCGCCGCCTATAGACACTTGCAATATTAAGTGTAAATCACTTAACACCGCAAGTGCGTTTGCCATCCTGAGGACTAAGATGATATACCCTCCATGCCCAGTAATTACTCTGGCTACCTTTCCCTTCAATCCGAAACACAGCGAACTGCTTCACGGCAGAAATAACAAAGGCGGTGGTACCTACCCAGACGACCCTACATATGGGTCTACCACCTAGTAAAACTTATGGCACCTATCGTAATTACAATAATGTAAGTCTTACATTATCGCACATTGCCAACGTGCGATTATTTACCATTCAACCTGCAAAGAATGTGACTAACCAAAACAAAGATCAACCACATCTTCCACAAAAAACATCGACGACCTTAAGCTATTAGCAGTAAATGATTCCTTAGTTTGTAAAAAAATTTAAGATACAAAATATTGCAATATTCTATTCTATTCTATTCAATGGGTCCATCATAGAAAGGTAAAATAAGGTGTCATAGATGAGGAGACACTACACCTAACGTCGCTCTGCAAATGCAAACCAAAAGTACATAGATCGTTTCTTTATTTAAGAAGAAATATATAGGAAGGTAAAAGGCGTCGGTGGCGTAGTGCGTAAGAACGTCGTCTCCCACCCGGGAGGCACTGGTTCGAACCCCGCCACGTACCAATGTGTTTTCAAATTTTGAATTCCTATGTACGTTTAATCGATGCTTTTACGGTGAAAAGCGTCGATTAAAAACCTGCACACACCTATGAAGAATTTCTTAGGTTGTATGTGAAGTCGACCAACCCGCCCTTGGCCAGCGTGAGTTGACTAAGGCCTAATCGCCCCTAATGTGGGGTAGGCTCGAGCCCCTCGGTGGGGGCATTATATGAGCTGTTGATGATATAGGAAGGTAAAGGCACAAACAAACCCCAATGGGTCAAACTACAACTGGATAATAAGCTGTCGTTCTTCAAGCACTAAGATAGCAGCACAATGCACATTCACTTAAATAATTTAAAGAAACTTAATCTGAATATGACAGGTTTTCTTATTTGTGGTGTTTGTTTCCTTGAACCAACTTATTAAGCAAACGGGTTTTATGTTCTTCGAGTGGTAAGATAGCAACACTATACGCATTAACTTAGATAATCTAAAGGAACTTAATCAGAATATAGCAGCTTCTTCTTTGTGGTGTTTGTTTCTTTGAACCAACTTATTTACCAAACGAGTTACATCATTGATAGTAAAAAAACAGTTTACGAGAGCGAAAAGGGACATCAAAAAGTACTGAAGGACATAAACAAAAAATACGCACGGGGACCACTCTGTATGCACGAAGTTCGTATTTACGATTTAAGTTTCGGGTATATAGCTACGCATATTCCACTTCCTATATTATATTACATATAAAATTGACTCGGCTTATAAAATTTAATATCGCTTCAAACATCACAAAAATTGTCTGATTGCGCTTCAAAAACCGCCAAAATTGCATGGACTCCTTGGTAAATTGATGAATTATAATTACATACTTTTATTAATTATCGGCACGAAGTACCAACATATCAATTCCACCCGAACTGAAAATAACGACCAGGCTATCTGCCTGCGTGGACAGAGTGATGTGAAATTCATGGATACTGGCAAAATAAAAGAGGTCAAGAAGACACAAAATCATCGCGGAAAAATAGATTCTAAAGTGAAGTAATCAGTGAGAAACACAATGTGAGGGACATGGAATACTAGCTTTAAATTAGATTATTATAAATTATAATACTAGCGGTCACCCGCGGCTTCGCTCGAGTTAATGTCGGTTAACATGCCTTAAATTATCCTATGTCCGTCCCAGGTTCTCAAAATTTTTATCCATACCAATTTTATCAAAATAAGTCCGGTAGTGTGAAGGAAGCGTCAATGGCGTAGTGCGTAAGAGCTTTGTCCTCCACCCGGGAGGCACCGATTCGAACCCCGCCACGTACCACTGTGTTTTCAAATTTTGAATACATATGTACGTCGACGCTTTTACGGTAAAGGAAAATATCGTGAGGAAACCTGCGCAACACCTATGAAGAAATTTTTAGGTTGTGTGTGAAGTCGACCAACCCGCACTTGGCCAGCGTGGTTGACTAAGGCCTAATCGCCGCTAATGTGGGGTAGGCTAGAGCCCCTCGGTGGGGACATTATATGAGCTGTTGATGAAGTCCAGTAGTTTCGGAGCCGTGTATAACTGCAAACAAACAAAGTATCAAATCTTTCCTCTTTACAATATTAGTAGAGATGTACTCTTTATTGCACTTAAAAATATATTTTGTTTGCAAAACTTTTCTTTAGAAGAGATCTCTTTTCAGTCATCCCATATAATTATGTATGTTTGAAAAAAATGATATGTTAGGCGACACAAATGCAAAATAAAGGTATAAAAACTCATCAAACTAATGAAAGCCTAAAATTAAAAAAATCGGGAATGGTCTCCCCTTGGCTTTTTCGTATAACGGAAACGACTTAAAAGTTGATAAAAACCTTATATTTTGATGTCATTATATGCATGTTGAATTTGGTTGCATTAAGAGCGGGCATAAACCAAGAAAAATATCAGAATTCACCCGCGCGTTTCACCCTTCCCCTCTTGCACATCGCAGTTCGCAGCCGCAAGGTGGCACTCGCTTCATGATTTTTCTTTTTTGTGATCGCACATAGTATACGCGAAAAACTAGATAAAATTGGCTAAGCACGAGTCGGACTATCTATCCATTACCTATACTTTGACATGTGGATTTTTAATACTTTTCGCTGATGGTAAATAAATATAATAAATTCAGATTCAAATAATTTATTCATTGTGTGTGTTTACAAAGATATGAGGTAGGTACTTACAAGTAAAATATAGCTCAACACATGAACCCTGCAAGGTTATAACAAAGTATATAAATAAAGTTTTATTTACATCAATTATATTTTTTTTTTATAAAATCATGCTAATCGCTCAGAATAATTACCAGGTATGCACATTCTTCAATAAAATAATTATTGGTAATTAAATCATTTATTCATAAAATATAATGTTACTTTCAGTTTTGATTATGTTAATGTCAATCTGATGTGACATGCTCAAACCAAGTGGTATGCTATATCACATTCTTGTTATTTATGACAAGAGTTGACAAGATACCACTTTGGATTGTCCAAAGCTAAGACAATGTTCGTAAAATTGGCCATTATTCTTTATTACATTTTTCTGTGGATTTTTATCAAAATCAGTGTATTTTAACATATAAGATCTTTGGTTACATAAAAAAATATTTACATTTTATGACAGGTACATTTTTTTTGTATTATACATGCATGGAAATTTTGCAGTAAAGATCTGGTGGTCAAAGTAAAAAGTTCCTCATTCTGGGCTAAAATACAATATATTGTGGGCATAGTCGCTACACATTCACGAAGTCTCATCAATGATTCCATCATCAGCTCACCTGAAAAACCTAAAAGAATACAACTATCAATATTTAGGTACCTCTAATACTTAAATTATCACTAACCAACTCCTAATAGTTAAGGAGTTTTACCATACATCATCAGCTCATCAACACGAGATGACAACCAGACGCAAATACTAGAATAGCTTTATAAAAAATATGAATAACCCTCTCTTTCTGTTCTTTTCCGAGGGTTGCCCTCGATTTCTCTACCTTCTCATCATCAGATCCTGGCTTGGTGAGAACGGGACTACCTCAGGAGTATACATACACTATCGAATAAAAAAAGAAATTTGAGAAACGGTCCACAAATGGCAGAGATATCGGTGAACAGATATTTACCTTCCATCATCAGCTCATAAACATGAAATGATGACTACCCGGTACAACTAATAGAATAGGTTTAGGAAAAATATGAAAAACGTTATATATACGTATAAAATTTGAGGGTTGCCCTCGATTTCCCTGGCTTCCCATCATCAGATCCTGACTTGGTGACAATGGGACCTCAGGAGTATTCACTATCGAAAAAAAAAGAATTTTGAAAATCGGTCCACAAATGACAGAGATATCGGTGTACGGGTCACCATCAAAAGTAGATGAACACTGTAGTACCTTGTCATAATAATATTTCATACATAATTGTAGCAACTATTACTGCAGAAACGCTGGCGTTGCTATGACATGGTACTAAAGTGATCATCTACTTCTGAAACTGACTGTACGTGTACATACATAAAAAAATACATACAGACGAATATCTCCTCCTTTTTGGTAGTTGGTTAAAAATACTTTACACACACCACACAATTGAAACTTTGCACCAATTCATGAGTAGTCAAAAGCATCTATTTTTTTGCGTTTACTGCTACCCGCGCCGACATTGTTACATTGTGCCATGAGCTAAAACGTCAAATTGCGATATTTTTTGGTTAAATTACTTATATAATATAATAAAAGCAATGTACATACCTCCGACAATTATTCATGAGTTGAATTTTTAAATTTCTAAGCTCTTTCTTAGAGTGTTTTCGCATTTTATTTTTATTTTCCATATTTTTGTCGAAGTATTTTCTCGAGCCGGTGGCGGAACACAGAAACACAGCCCACTCGTCTCAACGGAGCAGTCAAGACTGATTGATGAAACAAAACATGCCCGTTACCACGGGTGAAGCGCGATAGACTGATGCGTTTTGCGCGGAATAAGAACGTAATAAGCGACAAATTGGTTTTATGAAAATAAGTCGTAAAGTATTCATTATTTTTTAAAATCCCTAGTAGGGCTGCTTTGTAATATAGTTTTATATTATGTATTAAAATATTGACGCAGTAATATGCATAGCATTGAAAATAAACTGATTTAAGCTGGAAATTAAAGGTAAGTTCGTGATATTTTTCCATGCCTAAAAATATTTCATTATATGTTTTTTCCCAGACTAAAATCTCTCAAATATAATGTTATATCTATTTTAAAAAAATGGGGTGGCTTGTGGCTTATTTTGGGGTGTAAAAATCAAATCAAAGATTGGTAATTTTGCTTTATACCCCCTCTTAAGTTAAAGCATACTCGAGTTATCGTGCTGACGCACAGACACACACACAGACATAATTCCAAAAACGGTATTTTTGGACTCAGGGAGGTCCAAAACGGGTAAATCCGTCAAAATCTCGAGGTTGAATTTTATGACGATTACAAGACTTTCTCTATACTACGTACGTATACGAGAAAGTAAAAATACATATACATAAATGGCAAATACAAAGCTTAATAAAGTAAACATAATAAAATAAGTTGCGCAAAACAATATTCATCAAAATTGATAATATAAGTTTTAAATAAATTTTAAATCCCTCCTTGATTTTTAATATTTGGATATCAGAAAAGACATTTTATTAAAATCGTTTTAGCGGCTTTTGAAAACAGATATCTTAAGACATTTGATCTTATAAAAAACAGAGAGTCGACGAAAATAGAATTATAAAATTAACAGTTTCAAAGAGCAATCTTATCAGACAACCTTTCAATGTTTACTCGGAGAAATGAATATTCTTTGTTAGTAACCTCTTAACAGTATTTTTTACTTCTCTTCGATATAAGAATGTTGGATCCTAGAAGATTATTTCACAATCTAAAGTAAACTAAAAAATAATTTTATAAAGTTGGAAATTAACTGGCTGAAATATGTAGATCATATTATTGTAAATCCTAATAGGTTGGGGAAAAAGTTTCTTCGCATTTTTTAAGAAAATTCAAAACATTTTTTAATATAGTTTATTTACATTTAACTAAAGTATGTAGGTACCATTTTGTTCGATAACTTTTTGCCATCTTGTAGGTAGGGACATGATCCCATTGCTATAGAAATTTTGGGACTTCTGGTCAAAATACCGCGACAAGTGGTTTTGGCAGTCCTCTCGTGATGTTAACCTAACACTGCCTAAAGAATTCTGAAGAGACCGAAACAGGTGGAAATCTGAAGGTGCAAGGTCAGGACTATACGGCGGATGCATTAACACCTCCCAGCCAAACTCTCTTAATTTTTGCTGGGTGGCTAAAGATGTGTGAGGTCTAGCGTTATCATGATGAAAAACCACACCCCTTCTGTTGATTAATTCCGGCCGCTTTCTCTCAACTTCTTGCTTTAATCTCATCAGTTGTTCGCAGTAGAGTTCAGAATCGATGGTCCTGCCTGGTGGTAACAGCTCATAATGAATAATGCCCTTCCAATCCCACCACACACACAGCATCACCTTTTTGCGAGTTAACCCGGGTTTCGCCACAGTCTGTGAAGCCTGACCGGCCTTTGACCACGACCTTTTTCGCACGTTCTTGTCGTACGTGATCCACTTTTCATCACCAGTTATCAGCTTCTTCAAAAATGGTTCGGTTTCATTACGTCGTAATAAAGAATCACAAATGAGTACACGGTTCATTAGGTTTCTTTCAGTGAGCTCGTGAGGTACCTAAATGTCGAGCTTTTTTGTGTACCCAGTTTTTTTCAAATGCGCCAAAACTGTTTTGTGGTCAATTCCTTAGAATAAGAACATACTAGAAAGATAGTTCCATACAATATGCCGCTTCAAAACTGACGCAAAAAATTTGTTATGTGTGCTAACGCTTACACACAGATACACGCACACTACTAAAAATTGGTGTGGTCACTAAAATCTCGTCACCCCAAAACCAGGTAATTTAAATAAAACATGAATACTACTTCTGATTTTGAAGTGAAACTTCTTTTTATACGATAGGTACATCGTAATTTGAAAATTCGATGAAACGGAAAAGCCACACCAAAGTTTTTGACGGATAGTTTTAAATAGAATATCAGGGTACCATATTGGTAGTTTTCGGGGGTCCCGATTAAAAAAATATATATATTGAGATCCAAGATGGCGGACGTGACTTTTTAATATATAATATCAATATGGGTATCATTTTCGTGGTTTTCGGGGGTCCCGATTCCGAATTCAACATCCATTTTGAGATCCAAGATGGCGGACACAACTTTTTAATAAAATATCAATATGGGTATCATTTTCGTGGTTTTCGGCGGCCCCGATTCCAAATACAACATCTATTTTGAGACTATCCAAGATGGCGGACACAACTTTTTAATATAATATCAATATGGGTATCATTTTCTTGGTTTTCGGTGGTCCCGATTCCAAATACAACATCCATTGTGAGATCCAAGATGGCGGACACAACTTTTTAATAAAATATCAATATGGGTATCATTTTCGTGGTTTTCGGCGGCCCAGATTCTAAATACAACATCTATTTTGAGATCCAAGATGGCGGACATAACTTTTTAATATAATATCAATATGGGTATCATTTTCGTGGTTTTCGGTGGTCCCGATTCCAAATACAACACCCATTTTGAGATCCAAGATGGCGGACACAACTTTTTAATAGAATATCAATACGGGTATCATTTTTGTGGTTTTCGGGGGTTCTGATTACGAACAACAACTTTTTTGATATCCAAGATGGCGGACGTGAGTTTTTGATAAAATATCAATATGGGTATCATTTTCGTGGTTTTCGTGGACAAACACGTCGAAAATGATACCTATGTCGATTTTATAATAAAAAGTCGCAAACACCATCTTGGATCTCGAAATAGATGTCACATTCGGAATCGGGACCCCCGAAAACCACGAAAATGATACCCATATTGATATTATATTAAAAAGTTGTGTCCACCATCTTGGATCTCAAAATAGATGTTGTATTTGGAATCTGGGCTGCTGAAAACCACGAAAAGGATACCCATATCGATATTTAAAAAGTTGTGTCCGCCATCTTGGATTTCAAAATGGATGTTGAATTCGGAATCGGGACCTCCGAAAACCACGAAAATGATACCCATATTGATATTTTATCAAAAAGTCACGTCCGCCATCTTGGATTTCAAAAAAGATGTTGTATTCGTAATCGGGACCCCCGAAAACCATGAAATTGATACCCATACTGATATTTTGTCAAAAAGTCACGTCCGCCATCTTGGATTTCAAAAAAGATGTTGTATTCGTAATCGGGACCCCCGAAAACCATGAAATTGATACCCATATTGATATTTTGTCAAAAAGTCACGTCCGCCATCTTGGATTTCAAAAAAGATGTATTCGTAATCAGGACCCCCGAAAACTACGAAAATGATACCCATATTGATATTATATCAAAAAGTCGCGTCCGCCATGTCGAACTTCCATACAAACTTTCATCCCCTATTTCAACCCATTCAACCTTTTATTCGCGATAAAAAGTAGCCTATGTCCCTCCCCTCCCCTCCCATCGGTTCAGTGCTTTAGACGTGAAAGCTTAACAGACAGACAGACAGAGTTACTTTCGCATTTATAATATTAGTAAGGATAAATATTTCTACGCTCACACCAATAATCTAACCCAAATTAAGTATCATTAAGAACTTGTGTTATTATTTACTTTGAATTCCTTTGCCTCGCTCTTGAATCAAAGTAGCGCCCTCGCCGTAAAAGTAGATTGTATGATAAGGGAGCAAAATATGTAGCTCCCTTATCATACAATCTACTATTCCAAACCGGTCTAGGCGTAGAAACATACATAAAAAAGAAGGTTAAGGCGACTTGAAAACCTCCTCCTTTTCTTAAGGCGGTTAAAAATGTCCATACGTTAAGTCAAAACAATCTAATCAACAGAAAATATATTTTTTTTATGTGCTTAGTATTTTTTATAGAACAATTAATATGATTAAATTATTACATTCGACTAAATTCTAAACAACTAAAATAGGTAAAATAATTTCTGTAACTGGCAGCACTCAGTATTTAAAAAATACAAAATTAAATATTTGGTTTTTATTGCTTAAAAAGTGAAATTACAACAAAATATTAAAAACTTACGTGTGAAAAGTAATGTTCTCACTCTTTTTATTTTTTTCAGTTCGATTATTACACCATTTAATAGCACAAATCGTCATTTTTTAATAATTTCTTGGAGATGCGTACAGAGTGCGTTGACCTCGAGGACTACGCATAGAGTTTTCGTATGGTGCCAAATAAGGCCTAATATTGGTTGCACCAAATTGAGTGCCCGGATACGGTATCTGTATGTTCTTAATCTAAGGGTCAATTCCCAGTTCTTCAGCTACGTCGTAACTACTGACATGCCGATCTTGCTCCATTTTTTCAAAAATGGCATCCATTTCATCTGTAATAGGGCGACCAGAGCGACGTGCATCTTTGACATCAAAATTTCTGGATTGAAAACGCTTAAACCAAATTTGTGCTACTCTCACAGACACTGCACTAGGTCCATAAACATCGCAAATTTTTTTCGCGGCTTGCGTTGCATTTTTACCTTTTTTGTAGTAAAATTTTAAAATGTATCGTACTTCTTCATTAGATTCACTCATCTTGGCGGTACGAAAAACAAATGAAAATCACACATTCTCCTAATTTGAATTTGGAATTATGTTCTTTAAAATTTAAACTTTCAATGATACCAAAACCAGCCACAAATTGTATAGCCAAAGAGATTTTATTACAAGTTTATACATACTATAATGCGAAAAGACTTTTTCCCTAACCTAATATTTTCCAATCTAGTAAGCTAGAAGCATTTAGTTATGAAAGTATATTATGTATACGTCTGGGAATTGGTTTTGAAAAAAAGGGTTTTTGGCACGAATGGCGGGGATCATGTGTAACGAGTGGAGACCGAGGAGATGCTGCTTGGCCCATTCTGCCGGATGTGTAACCGAAATGTAACCTATACGAGGCGTACACTGTACGCCATTCCCGAAACGTCCCCACAAAGGGCTGTGAGGGTGCCGATGATTTTAGTGGGTATTCCCGGGAACCCCCGAGAGAGCCCCACACACGCCGCACTGTCTAGCCCACAGTGCGGTACGGTCCGTAAAGGATTTCCCATCAAAAAAAAGGGTTCTGCTCAACCCCTCTTGGGTTGAGCGTGATCGTAAAGATACATACGATCATAATCATACAAATAACCCCAAGAGGAGATATTTTACAAAGAAACTTAGATAAATACATAAACTAAACAATCATGACTAGTGATCAAATTGTTAGTGTTGGACACACAAACATTTGCTACTAGCGGGATTCGAACTCGGACCGCCCGATAAGTAGGCAGCATTACTGACCATTTCTTGACTATTTGGCTACGATCTGTTACTTCTGTAAGGTACTAGTAATCCGTTGTGCCTTATCTCTTTTTATAAACAAAAATTATATATAACATTACAGCAATTCTGACTGGAAAACCTTGTAAACAGATCGAGAATTCCCCTCCTCTGTAACTTGCTGACGTAGGTGTAGGTATACCTGACGAGCCGGCCGTGGCCAAAACAAAAGGCTGCCGACGACAAACAAAAACGTGATTTAGGGCCTTACAAAGTGAAGGTACCTCCGCGAAGCGTATTATTCTCGAAATTATGATACGGCGATAATAATACACATTTACACATTGTTCGACGACGCTCGTGCCGCTTCTATGTCTTACTCTTTACGGTTTTATTATTTAAATGCTATCGCAAATTCAACCTTATATGCTATGCTGTAGCCTTTTAAAAACACAGATACATTCCATGTCACGAGGAAGGAGAATGTTCAGAATTATAATTCGTGTCCTATCATACATTGCAATTTTTGATCTTATATGGGTAGGTACTAACCCCAAAAAAAGATGCAAAGATGAAAAGGAGAGGAAGCTATTTCTATCGTCGATTTATAGAAACTCTTAAACTTGGACCACATAATCTTTATTTCTATTTTTAATGCAAAGACAGTGACTGCTCAACACTACAGACATCGACGACAGTTGTTCAGCTATGACCTATGACCTCCTCATGGTGAAGTAACAAAAGTTGGTACAAACAATTCACAGAGAAAGGGTGTTTGTGCAAAAGTTCCGGACGGCGTGTGAATAGGCGATTGTCTGGAGAGGGTCATAATGTTTCTAAATGGGGAACACCAAATTTGGTTGAGTTCAATGCCAAGAAAACTCAGGTGTGCACGTTTACGGCCTAAACGTCGCCATTCCTTTCTCTTCGCGCTCTTCAGGGCACAACACTGACGAAACAAAGCAGTCTTATCTTGCTTGACATGAAGGTTCGTAACAACTTAAATCCGAAGGATTATATTGAAAGCGTGATATAAACAGCTTCACGGAAACTCGGAGTTCTAAATGTTGGAGTGTTTTTTTACGCCTGATCAACTGTCATTGCTATACAAAACGCAAGTACGGTCCTTCGTGTAGTATTGCTCGCACTTGACCTTGTTTTCTAATAAAAATAAACATTGTTTAATAGATACTCTTCGGAGCGATTAAATACCAAATGCTCCATGAAGTTCAAATACAGGTTTTCAAAATTGTTGTTTAACTTTTAATCAGTACAGATCATCAGTTGCATTTCAAGTCCCGATGCATTTTATCTTCTCAGGACATATTATTTAGGAACATTAAAAAATTCAAAGCGCAGTTTGATCTACGCTAGACTTCGGACTATATAACTCCGTTAAGATTTATGTAATTTCAGTTTTTAGCCTTACCTACAAAGAATGAAATTCAAAAGAATGTTGCGGTTGGTCGAGACCAGTCTGGTAGTATCACCATCTTAGGCCATCACCATCTTGCGACAAAATATTTGATTCGAATACGTAAGCCTTTCTGTTTTGAATAGTAGACCCTGGGTTTGCAGCTACGTTCATTTAATGCAATTTCTACGCGAAATTAGTGAGGCCTTACTTTTATTGGAGTACCTATATGTATAGAAAACAAAGACATGGATCTACAGATTTTCTTTATTTTTATTTATTGTGTTACTACTTTATATTTTCGACAAACACTTTTCCATTTTAGGTGAAGAATAATAATTATAACCGTGAATGTGATTTTGTCTGTTTGTAAAGATTTCATGGATAAATTACTCAACCTATCATCTTGAAATTATGTATACCTTTCATCCAGAAAAAAAGAACTATTCCCGAGTGATATTTGTTTGCAATATCTACATCAAAGCGGACAAAACCGAGGGAAATGTTTAATTTATTATGTAATGTTTATCCATCGTGTAGTTTTTACAGTAACATAAGTTGCTATGATACTTAATTTGGGCTAGATAATTGGTATGAGCGTGCAAACATATTATTACCTTTATTATAGTAGAAGCGTATACAGACAATCATAATAATTCCATTATTTCAAAGTAAGACGCCACAAATACACTTTATCCGGCCATTAATAAAAACGAACTGTGCTTCAGACATTTTAATTATAGCTTTAAAAAACACATGTGCGTTACTTAGTTCAATAATTTAACCGCGGCCTGAGAATATTCGTTCATAAATCGTGTGTAGGCTGTACATGTACTTTGTCCTTCCACATCATTTACCGGCGGGAACAGCTGCTGACATATAAACGACTTGATAACTGCTTTTATTTTGTTTTGGTAAACAACGTCTTCGGATAAAGCCACAAAGATGACTTTCGGAGTTCAAATTAATTTTCCGATTTGAATTGATTCAGCTTTCATTCATTACGCGTGGGTAGTGAATGGCGTGAGTAGTGGACTTCTTTTGTGCAGGAATTTCAAGTTCGAAGCTTCGTTAGACGTCATTATCAGACTTTTCACAAATCTGTTGACATTGTTGAAGCGATTCCTTTACCTACCCTGTAAAAGGAGAATTGAAAAATAATAATAAACCTACTTCCAACATAGTCGACATACTATATCAGGTTATTGAAGTACAAATTAAATATAGTCATTCTTACAGCGAAGAACAATACATTCGAAAATATAATCTTTACTAATATAATAAAGAATAAAAGAAGTTTGTAAAGAATCAAAAATCAAAAAAATTCTTTAAGCATTACAATAATACATTATTTCTGAGTGAAATAGGCTAGTACATTTGATTTAAAAAAAAAACTCCACGCGGATGAAGTTTATTCAGATTAAAGATAATTTACATTTATGAAAATAATATTTTCATGAAAATTGAGACTCAACTACACCTATTAAATATTCTCGGATCCGTAGCTGACATATGGCATGCCGTCCATTTATTTTCAGATTTATACTAATGTTCGTATTATACAATAAGTTTCAAAAATGTACGCCGACTTGAGCGTCCTACGTCTCTATCACTTTGTGCGTGATAGAAAGTGACAGACGATTCTCAAGACATGTTTGACTTCTGAGTGACATTCTGTAATACGAGCCTAAGACTTCTATAGACTGTGCTATTACTAATTTTGTCAATCGTACGACCTATCAGAAAGGTTAAATATTTTCATATCAAAAATTTCTGTAGCAACGATTGTCACTTAATGCATATCACAAAAAAGTAGCGGTATTACACGTGACAGTATCCGAAATTGTACAGCCGCTGCAGACAAATGAACCGTTTACAAAATGGAAACGACACAACACGAATACTCGGATTGTGCGGTTTTTCAAAACGAATTTTAAAAGAAATACAAATGGGCAAATAGCTCTCATGAATATTGTTTATGAGTTTTTGAATCGCTGGGAAGTATTTATGTCCATAAATCACAGCATCCTTTTACTTTATGGGCTATTTCCGTAAAAGTAAATATCTAAGTTTTGTATTTGTTCAATATTTGTTTGCTATTTGCGAATTTAAAAACAGTTGATTCATCAAATAGTACTTATCGCCATCAGGCGTAATTTCATAATTTAAATTTTTCTTTGAATTTTCTTCAACAACTTTTCTTCAAAGCGTCCGATAAACAAGCACGCAGGCTGGTGGAGGAGATGCAGTATGCAAGTTTTCATATCAACATTTTTTGATATCGTACTTATCGTATTTTTTTTGTTGTAAAAGTTATCCATTTCGCGAATGAGTCTTATTGAGAATAAGCCTTTTTGCGAATTAGTCCTTTTCAGAATTACCCATTTTGCGAATTAGTCCTTTCGAGACTCGGGTGCCATTTTGCGAATTAGGCATTATGCGACTAAACGTTCAAATCCTCTTCTCAATCTTCAATCTCGAACACATTTCTTTGGCCTTTCATATTTCGCTGGTGTTAGTATGGTTAAGTTGGTATTAGAAATATACATAACACAATAAACCTCTGATGTACCTCTCTTAAACTTAGTTAAACTATTTATCTAACATTTTGCAGACAATTTGTATATCCTTAGACTTAATCTTCTGTATTACACCAACGTCGTATATTAGGTTGGGGAAAAAGTCTTTTCGCATTATAGTATGTATAAACTTGTAATAAAATCTCTTTGGCTATACTATTTGTGTCTGGCTGGTTTTGGTATCATTGAAAGTGTATATTTTAAAGAACATAATTCCAAATTCAAATTAGGAAAATGTGTGATTTTCATTAGTTTTTCGTACCGCCAAGATGAGTGAATCTAATGAAGAAATTCGATACATTTTAAAATTTTACTACCAAAAAGGTAAATATGCAACGCAAGCCGCGAATGCGATGTTTATGGACCTAGTGCAGTGTCTGTGAGAGTAGCACAAATTTGGTTTAAGCGTTTTCAATCCGGAAATTTTGATGTCAAAGATGCACGTCGCTCTGGTCGCCCTATTACAGATAAAATGGATGCCATTTTTGAAAAAGTGGAGCAAGATCGGCATGTCAGTAGTTACGACGTAGCTGAAGAACTGGGAATTGACCACAAAACAGTTTTGGCGCATTTGAAAAAAACTGGGTACACAAAAAAGCTCGACATTTGGGTACCTCACGAGCTCACTGAAAGAAACCTAATGAACCGTGTACTCATTTGTGATTCTTTATTACGACGTAATGAAACCGAACCATTTTTGAAGAAGCTGATAACTGGTGATGAAAAGTGGATCACGTACGACAAGAACGTGCAAAAAGGTCGTGGTCAAAGGCCGGTCAGGCTTCACAGACTGTGGCGAAACCCGGGTTAACTCGCAACAAGGTAATGCTGTGTGTGTGGTGGGATTGGAAGGGCATTATTCATTATGAGCTGTTACCACCAGGCAGGACCATCGATTCTGAACTCTACTGCGAACAACTGATGAGATTAAAGCAAGAAGTTGAGAGAAAGCGGCCGGAATTAATCAACAGAAGGGGTATGGTTTTTCATCATGATAACGCTAGACCTCACACATCTTTAGCCACTCAGCAAAAATTAAGAGAGTTTGGCTGGGAGGTGTTAATGCATCCGCTGTATAGTCCTGACCTTGCACCTTCAGATTTCCACCTGTTTCGGTCTCTTCAGAATTCTGATGCAGTGTCAGGTTAACATCACGAGAGGACTGCCAAAACCACTTGTCGCGGTATTTTGACCAGAAGTCCCAAAATTTCTATAGCAATGGGATCATGTCCCTACCTACAAGATGGCAAAAAGTTATCGAACAAAATGGTACCTACATACTTTAGTTAAATGTAAATAAACTATATTAAAAAATGTTTTGAATTTTCTTAAAAAATGCGAAGAAACTTTTTCCCCAACCTATTAGTTTGAGTAGCAAGTCGTCAACGCCGCTCTATTTTTATATGTTAACATATTCCATCAACAAGTCACGAACATATTTCATGTACCCGAAGACTCACACATCTTATTGGTACCTTAATATTTCTATTACGCACTGTTATATAGTAAATATTTTATTAACATTTATTAAATCCTGCCATCACAATTCGTGAAACACTAAAGTGTCCCAACTTTAATACTAAAATTTTACTACTGTTGTTTGCCGCGTTTAACTAGTAGACTACAAAAGCTAATGCCAGCGTGTATTCAGGGGTTTATCATAAGAGCTTAAATCTTACCATTACTATGTTCTTATGCAGTATTATCTTGTTAGGTAAGTCGTATTTCGATTTTTCGCCGCAAAATATTTCACGGCTTAATGTTTTCATGACAAAAACTTGCCACTTTTTATCAGTTTTAATTTTAAATATCAATATTGCAAATGGCATTAACTTTTTAAGTTATCATAAAGAATATCTATATGTGCTTAGACTTAGGCAAAGTACCTAACCCGTACTATGTAAAAAGAAAAGCTTAAAGCTTAGCAGCCATTGTGGCATGTGATGATGGCAGAGTAGAATAGCATCACCCCATATCCTCCAAGGGGTGTCGTGGAAGGTGGCTAATGAATCAGCAAACAAGTATTGATCACCATACTCCGTCCACCAATCCGCATTGGGCAAGCGTGGTGAACTACTGCCTAAACCTCCTTCGATAACATAAAGCCTCGCCTTTTGTTCTTGAAAAGCCTTTATAATTTGACCCACTGCTAGGAAGTAGTGGGTTGAATTATAAAGACTATTATGATTATAATATAATAATAATAATATATCTCCACGCTCACACCAATTATCTAGCCCGAAGTAAGTATCATTAAGAACTTGTGTTACGGATACTAGATAACGGACATTTTTTTTAAATATACATAATAATTTTAGATATTTTTAAAAATAAACTTAAATAAATATATAAACAACCATGACTCGCTAACAAACATTCGTGTTCGTCACACAAACATTTGCCGCTACCAGGATTCGAACCCGGACCGCTTCATGTGTAGCCAGCTGTACTGACCACTCCACCACGACGGCGTCAATTATGATGATAATGATAGCTTAGCAGAAAGTAACTTAGGCCTTAAGCCCACCGCAGTTCATTTCGTAGTTATTTTGTCGAATCTAAAAATTTACATTGGATAAAATACCATTACGAAATGTCAACAAACCCAACGCACGTGCAATGCAAGCAGAAGTTTTTAAATAAAAAAATTACAAGTGCAAATATTGCTTTTAATATTCATAAGGTAAATTTTATTACGTCAATATTAACATTTTTTGGTTCTAAAAGGAAAGGAAAAGATTTTACGCTTCTTCAAACACTTTAACAGAGGTCCGTGAGAAAGAAACAAGGAGTCGCTTGCTCCACTGGGTAATACACTAATAATAATATCCCATTACGTTTTACTTTCGCCTGTGTCCCTTAGCACCCCAGTTTAACTACTGTTATCAACATTTATGTCGCCACCAGGCGCCGAGCTCAGTAAATACGAACCTCTTAAATTTAATGTCAGTCAAAAGCAATATAATACGGTATAGTAAAAAGGAGTTTTGATATTACTCGCCTTTATGAGATTCAGGTGGAAGTATGTATATTTATTACGGATATGACATGAACTAGTTGAAAAAACTAAACGCGAGTAAAAATATGACCATACAGTGCTTCGTAATTTAGTGTTACAACTCGCGAAGGGTTAACATTCTGCTACTTCGACGATTTCAATGCAGCAATTGTGGTCTTTATCTAACGAGACCTTGGAAATTGTTTGGGCTCTTTGCTTTTATTTTTCGCTTACCTTTGTGTACATTTTCGCATTTTCGTTGTGCTATCGCTCTGAATTAATTTCACGCCAGGCCGGGTCGTTTGTATTTCTTTTGTTTCTGAGGTGGGGACGCTTTAGTGGCAGTTGAAGATATATTTGGCCCGTTAGCACATTGCGACAACTTCGAAGCCGGCTATTTATTTACTTGTCTCAATAGATGCCGCCGCCACTCGTATTTCAGATTTAATCAAGTCTGACAGCAGTACAAGGCTGATTAACGTTACCTTTCACATTCGGCGAGTCGTTAGAGAAAATTTACCAAGACTTATTTGCATAACATTTGGTTTCCATTCAATGAGTAATTTCTATACTACACTTACATTTAAAAAAATCGATTATACACGTTTAGTTACATTCTTAGTTATTATAAAATCGTATTTTGTAGCAATTGATCGATATTATTTAAATTATATCGATCGCGTTTACTTCCGTAGACCATGAATATTTGTGAACTATAACAGGAATATAATATCTCTAGGCAGCACTATAATTCTTGTCTAGACAGCCCCACGACGCCACTAAAATTCCGAACATTGTACAGGCAAGTATTTTGATACATTACTTGTGAGGTTACTTTCAGGTGCCCTCGGGTGACGTGCGTTCATCACGACAACGGCTGACTTATGGGCTGAAGTTATGCCGGCAGCGGCTTTGCTTCTGACACCTGCTGGTAATTAGCTCCGAATTTATGATGCACGCTCTCACCTACCCGTGGTTTCGTCTAAATCATCCGCGTTTATAATTACAAACTTGACATCGATTACTTCTTCCGCATGAAATATATGCATGCGTACAGCCGTTACGTCTTCACGTAATAATTCTTAAAATTAATCTGTCATGCTACCGCGACGTTGACGGAAATTAAAAGCAATTAATATTAGGCATGATTTTCAAATACAAACTTAACTGCAGAAGTTGAGTACTACAATATTACCATGCCACGAAAGAGTTAATCCTCTCGCGATCCAAATTGACGGGTGAATTGGTAGTCCAAAGTTACAGGCTTGCTTTACCGCTTACAAAAACCAGACATTATAATACAGCTACACAAACTTTTTAACAAACGGCAGTTGTTTGAAGTTTCAACTAAGTACTGACAAAACCATTTTGTCCGAAAAATTCTTCAGGAGTCATTTTAGCATGCGAATTAATTATACACGCACAATAATATTCTGGACAGGTAAATTATGAATACGACTATTTTGATAAATAAAATGTTCCGTTTTTGGATGTTTTTCAGTGTCTTCATAGCTTTATTCATTACTTTATATTCCTGTAGCAAACGTTTTACACAACAATAATACTTGTGGTTTTAACGGGTCGACTGCATACGGCCAGTGTTAAGTATGATTTCAGTAATAATATATTAATGCCTCTTTTGTTGAGATATGTACGTGTTTGTATACGTACGTTTGTTTAAATTAGTATTCTGTTTTGGTAATTATAATAAATTACCTGAGAAAAAGCAGTGCTATGTTATTTAGTGATTTAAAATCATCAATTGGTTGAAATACAATTTAATATCAAATTTAGGATTTTAGTTACGATTAATATTATTAGGCGATTTAACTTTTCTATCTATTGAAACACTGTTTTCATGTACTTTTCTATGTAAACATAGCTACTCGTTCATTTTAAATTTTGTTTAAGTTAGATTTGAAATATGCTTGTGTTTTGATTATAATAAACGTAATTCTTGGCGGTAAGCTAATGAACTGAAGCTTTAGTTCTTTCTCAGATACTCAGATCTATCAAAAAGGTATTAATTCAAACTCTTTTAATCGTTCGTTCGTCAAACCAATACTAATGCATAATAGCAAGAAATATCATTAATTTTCATCAGATATTAATGTAGTTTTTTTTTTTATTTAAAACAATTTAATACAAAATTAACTATGTGTGTATAATGTTACTATTAATTTAATATTTACTTTCCAATAAATGTCAATAAAAACCTAATTTAGATTAAGAATTTATTTTTTATAGTTTAAGGAAGTTTCTCGATACGATAGCGAACAAAGCACGAACATCTCGATTTTTTTTTTTTTTCGAAAAACTGTTTGACAAATGAAAACAAAAGAATTCTTAGAAAAAACACACTTTAGATAAGGACGAAGATGGGACGAACTCACATTCATTGAACAAATTTTCAAGACAGGGTTTTTAATGTATATTTCTGAAACACTATATTCTATATAATTATTATAACACGTTTATCATTTGTACAATTTATGACTATGTGACATTACGTTAAGCGACAGTCGCTTTTGTGATTGTATGTACATATCAAATACGCAATATTAGTATACGACGTGCGATTATGCGATATTACGATTAAGCGACGTCGACGTGTGGTTACATGACATGTGTCTCGTAATGCATGTCAGTTACATTGTATCGGGAAACTATTTATGAATCAGATAACATTCTTCATATATATCTACATTAAAGTCTCTACTCTCATCTTGCACTAGATATCTTCGGGTCACAACACTGCCATATACAGACCAGTATCACCACGCTCGGTGTGGAGGTTGTGAGCCACTTTAATAGGAAGGATTACATCGAAGGCGTGATAAAAACAACTTCACGGAAACTCGGCGTCCTGAACAAGGTACGGCGTTTCTTTCACGCCCGATCAACTGTGCTTGCAACAAAACGCATAAGTACCGTCCTGCATAGAGTATTCAATTAGGGAGGAGCTCGCACCTCTGGGATGACTCCGTCAAGTACTTATTCGATGCTTTGGATAGGTTAAAGTGTCACGTGACCCGCATCATCGGCGACGAAGAGATGACCAACCATCTTGAGCCTCTCCAATTGCGTCGCGATATTGCGTCGTTGCGCGCTTTCTACTGTTTATATCACGGCGAGTGCTCTAAGGAACTTTTTTCGCTAATCCCCCCATCTCCCTGGTTTACGGCGCCACCGACAAACTGTCGCTACCATTCCAACGCGAACTAAGAAATTTGGCAACTCACATCTACGTTCCACAATCAAGAAATAGAATTCATTGCCAGCATACGTGTTTCCCCCTTCTACTATCCTGGGTCATTCAAAAGAGGCTTGAAGAAGAACTTTGCAGGTCGGCAAGTTGAAAGGGGCTAGCCAAATGTTAGTTGGAATTAACTTAATAGTAGCTGGCATTGAAATATTAAGCTTTTTACATTTATTATTCCTAATATATCAAAAATGTATTTTATAAATCTATTATATTTTATTGTTTTTAGGTTATAAGTTCATGACAAATTTATTTTTTGACATTTTTAAATGCAGTTTATTGCACCGCTTATTCTTCGTTGCAAGATTCTGGGTCATTCTTTGTATTTAACTTTTCATGCAACTCAAATAGTAAATAGTAGAAATAGTGATATTAAAAGACGTTGTAAAATGCAAAATACTCGTATCAAACCCTACTGAATCAAGGGCAAGTTACAGCTTATTCCATAGCGAATATCTATTATTGCTTCTAATGCTACTCTCTACACGCGACAGCTCTGCCTCCACCGTTGGCGCTATCGTATTCACCAACACGCGATTGCTGACTTTATTATCATTTTGCAATGGATTGCTTATGATTAATCTCTTACAGTCTTATTCATAAAAATCCTCTAAAATAGGTTTAAAACACTTATTAGTTAAAATGCTCATTAGCACTAATAAACCTTTTATAAAAATCCCTATTCATAAACGTTCAATAAGCCCGTTATAGCTATGTTCTCGTTATAAGACAGTTTAGCGTTGTTAAGTTGTCGTTCTGATGAATCCATAGATAAAAATGTCAAAAACCAACCAAAAACACGTGTCCACGGCCAAAAAAAAAGTTTGGCAACGTCACTTATTATGACTTGATTTGTTTGTTTGTTATTGTTTGTATCCTTGTCTAACCACACGAATGACGGACGACAACCTCCGAGAACAAACCTCAAAACGGTCCGGACGCGAAAAAAACAGCTGTTGCACATTTGTCAGCCATATTTCTCTTTATTAAAGGCTTATTAAAGGTTTATAGTAGGGTCGACCCTGTTTTAAGTTACAAAGCCGCTATTGAATACTTACAAAGCTATTTAGCGTTATTGGACGTTTATGAATAATGATTTTCGAGATTCTCAATATAACAAGCTAATAAACCTATTTTAACTTTTTATGAATAAGACTGTTAGAATAAAAAAAGGCTTAAAATTGCTAGAATAGAGAGTAATATAATAGCCCAGCTAACGCGAATGATTGCTTCAAATTTCCATTACAAATATTTCATTTCTTAAACTTAAGCAAAACAATCAATTGTCTATGTTATTGAAGGCGATGTTTTCTCCAAAATTTTTCCAAGTATACAGTCAAAGACACTGTTAACTACCCATTAAAGACGGAGCCAACATGAAATGGGCGCTGAAAAGGGGAGGCAAATAAGTTTTGAGAATAGTAACGTATACATATCCCTTTCGCACAGTGACAAACAAACACGCGTATAATCCCAAAGGGGTTGAGTAGAGCCTTAGGTACAGTCAACAGCACATCGGGCTATACAAAACTGTCAAATTTCTCCAAACGAGTTTCAACCCAAGATAATTCAATATAAAGTGCATAATCGATTGGGAAAATTTGACAGCTTGTGGTAACCCAACGTGCTGTTGTCTGTACCTTTTCTAACAGCTTGCAGGTATATGATATTAAAAATAGGGCAATTAGTAAAGTTTAAGGTATCCACAAAACATTTCCAAATCTTTTCACAGAGAATTGTAAAGAGGCAGAGCTTATTCATATAAAAATATTTAAAACAAGAAAAACAGTAAAAGGATGTAACTCTAAGGCTTTGACTCTAAGTATTGGACCCAATACGGTGTTCTGTTGCATCAAAAACAGCTCAAGTTCATCTCACTAAAACAAATATAAGGATGTAAGACACCTGTATTCAACTGTACTAAAGAGTTCACAGGGTCACACAACGCGGAATATCACACATCACATGCAGAAGCTCGTTGAAAAGTCACCAGCTGTATCTCTGTCCAGACTGTATAGCGCCAAGGACATCTCAGTAAACAGCTCCCAGTAATATTCACAGGAACTTTTCGGCATGAACGTAATTATTTAATTCAAAATTTTAAGATTATGTGTCGCCGTTCAATCCGCCTAAGAGATATGAAAAAACAAAAGAATATCGGAATTAACTCATTCTTCATAAAGTTTTGTGGCAACTCACGGAGGTTTAATCCATTAGCACCACGATATATGAGACCTTTTTGCAGAGTATTGTAATGTAAGCAAGGCACGTTTTAAAAAAAATATAATACAATACTTTCCTTCTTTTAATATTGTATAATGTATGTCGCATATTTATGATTTCATTTTCATACACCTTACATCCATAATGTAATCAGAAGATTAGTAACTTTTTAGCCACATCATAGTTAAGCCCTTTAAACAACTTGTTATCTAATGAGGTTGACTTGCCATAACGCGTGAGAATGCAGTTAAAAATTGTTGAAATTGTAGAGCTGAGTTGTCATAGTAAAAAGAAAGAAAACTCTTTTAACGTCCATTTTTGTAGCGCATCTTTACTAACTTCCGTTTGAAATTAATAAAAAAATATTTTTAAATTGAAAACTAATAAATTTCCCCATATAAAAACAATAACCACAAGCCCAGCGAGGTGCCAACGCAGTTATTTCGCTATCAATTTCTGACTGGTCAAAATTTAGTCACCGAAATGTAACCGGGAAGTAACTCCATTACGGTAATGGAAAACAGTGAGCTCTCACGTAGCTAGATTTTTTTTCGCTTTGCCATCGCTCCGATGCCGCAGTGCAGTTACAGAAATACATGTATCAAAGCTCTCTTTCATTTAGAGCAGCTGCAGCCAGGAAATATCGGTTTTTATTAACATAACACACCACCACAAATTATGAATGGATCCGGCGAGCTTTTACGTTAATCATATAAAATTCGTGCGCGTTCCATGTCTATGAAATTTATTTCCTATTTAGTTCAACACAAATCGTTTGTATAGTCGAGGCAAGTTTGATCCGAAGTTTGCGCGAGTTCGGTCTGTCTCGGCGTAAGACGGAATGGTTTAGATAAGTTGAAACTAATGTCCAAATATAGCCCGGTTTGTGGTCACTTTGATGCTACTGTGGTCTTTGAATGTTAATTAACTTAACCGTTGTTTACCATACAATATCTTGTGCTGCGTTACACTTTTTAGATGTAAAGTACTGTTCTCTATGGAATAATTTTATTTTTGCGTTTACAAACGCGTAAATATTAATACTAAAAAAATGCACTGAAAAAAATCGACTTGCCTCAGACGGGACTCGAACCCGCATCTTCCGGTCTCGGTGGCGTAATGGTCAACGCGTCCGCCCGGATTGTGGAAGATGCGGGTTCGAGTCCCGCCTGAGGCAAGTCGATTTTTTTCAGTGCATTTTTCTACTGTTCTCTAATTTACACTTGGGGTAATGTCATTCCATCTTGGTGGAGTGGTCAGTAACGTTACAAAGTACAAACTACTACTAAAAATGTACAAATTCCAGGCATTGCCTTCATGGATACTTATGTGTGATTTTCTCTAACTGATGCTACCTCATCGTCATCTTATTCTCAATTAATTTTGCAGGTGTAATATGTTATCACATTGAGCTGAGTTCAGTAACACTGCCTACACTTCAGGTTTGAAACCTGATAGAGGCAAATGTTTTTGTGATGAGCACGAAAATTAGCTCAGAAGTCAGGTTGTTTATATATTTTTTTAAGTTTATTTATAGAATATCTGGATTATTACATACGAGTATATTTGACATATATTATCTAGTATCAATAACACACGTTCTTAATGATACTTAATTTGGGCATGATAATAAATGTGAGTGTGGAAATATCATATTATTCTTATCAAAAGAGGTAATAATATTTTAAGATGTTATGGTAGAATACCTCACAATACCAGATTAGAAGTTTTATTATTGTCATTTATACTCCTTCTTCGAGTTTCGGAAGGTAATTAGGCCGGTGGTGCCAGCTATAGAGACACGTCAAAAAAATAGCAGCTTTTAAAACTTCAATTGATCACAGAGATGCGCATCTTAACACCTTAGACAAAAGTCTTCGTTTTGCGTGCTCATAAATGCATGCAGTAAGGCCACACGAAATTAAGTTTCACCTCGGCACTGCTCATATAGTAAACCGAACTGTGGTGTTCCGACGCCGCGCGGGCTTAAATAGAAAAACATTATGTGAAAAATTGAATTAACAGCTAGGTCGCTTAACACGCTTTTGGAGTTTACGTCATACCCGCGGCCGGAATAAAAATGTTTCACGGAACACAGATTTTATGCGAGTTCGTTTCTTTAGGAATGTTTAACGCAGAACTTCGGGAAACAAGCTTTATTTTTGTAGATAAAGAAACAATAGCCTTTTGCGGTTTTAAATAAAAATCGTTTGAACATACAACGTAATTTTAAAACATCTTTTTTACTTAAAGTTGCGAAATTGCTTGCTCGCATCTCGCATTCTCGTTATCTTTTAGCGAAATTTTGATAAGGACAGAGGGAAGAGATAAGTAAGCGTAAAGACAAGTAGTAACTTTGATACTAGAGCCCTGACTCGCGTGTACTCGACAGGAATGTCAATGACGTGTATTATACTAACTCGATTTTTACGTTGCCCGAGAAAAGATGGGGTATATTTGTACCGACTATAAACTTATGACACGTTTGTGTCTTGCGTTTAATACCTGTGTAGAAATATTATAAAATAACATTATACTGGACTAACTAGAGTGAACAGTCTTTGCTGTTACCGGTTTTTCTTCTGTTAATTGAGAGATAGTTCTTGACAAGGTAAATTTGTGAAAAAGTAATAATACGGTAAACACGTTTCTTAAAAACTTTCAAACAAAACAGCAATTTCATGTCTAATTGAATATTAAAGCTCTGATGTCACCACAATTATTTTTACTTTCTCGAATACGTAGTTTAGAGAAAGTCTCAAAAAATTTGACCTCGAGATTTTGACGGATTTACACGCTTTGCACCTCCCTGAGTCCAAAATATTGGAATTATGTCTGTATGTGTGTGTGTGTGTCTGTGTTTCTGTATGGCTGTGTGTCTGTGCGTTAGCACGATAACTCGAGTATGCTTTAACTTATTGCAACCAAATTTAACATGCATGTATGACATCAAAATATAAAGTTTATATCAACATTTGAGACGAAAGTTAAGCAACCAAGTGCGCGGTCGGTATTCGAATGGGTGACCAAAATTTAACATGCATGTATTACATCAAAATATAAGGTTTCTATCAACTTTTGACTCGTTGCCGGTATACGAGAAAGTCAAGGGGAGACCACTCCCGATTTTTTATATACAAAAAGTCTAGGAAATGACTCCAATTCATCAGATGACATTCAGAATTGGAGTCTAAATGCGAGAATAGCTAGTGAGAGAGATATCATACGCGCCGCACCAGCCACTCTCGCCTTGAAGAAGCACCCACGATTGTAAGAACGGCGAAAACGTGTGCTGGCAGTGAATTCCATTGCATTCCATTATTAAATAATTTACCAATTTTCTTAGTTCGCGTTGAATTTAGAAAATGAAATACTGGTATTTGACAAAAGTTTACAAAAATAAATTAGTTCCATCCAGATTTGTTGGGATGGGAAAAGTTATTTTTTAAGACCCATGTCGATCGATCGTTCCAATCGCGCTTTAAAAATTCATCCAACCATACTTTGTTTGAAGTTTATTGTATCGTAAACCCTAATCTTGACGTGTTCTGTTCAACCGGTAAAAGTTTTGAAAACATTTCTTCGGTAAATGTATTCACGACATCAAACAGGTCGGTTCAGCCCGAATATTCGTATGTTGCATTTCAGTAGAAACCTCTTTAAAAGAAGCGCAAAGAAACAATTTGGCCGTAGTGTTGAGATATTCTAGAGTGTGACATCTTTACTGGATGTAGACTTTTGTTTATTGTAGGGTATTTTTAGGAGTGATGCGCCTTTTATGTAGGCGACAGTTTGCAACCTGTCACACCCATAGGTACTGCCTGATGTGTCATTCTGTGTATCGAACTTAAGGCTTTGCTCAACTCATCTTGGGACTGTGAGTATGATTGTATGTATGTATATCTTACCTAAAGCTCCACTCAAACAATTAATCCATGAAGGTTTTAATTTCGATAATAAGGAACTCCCATACAAACTTTTATGCCTTATTTCAACCCCTTCATGACATCTTAAAGTGTAGTATAAAATCGGAGGCGTGAAAGCGTGACTTTGTTTGGACTTCCATAAGACCTCTCACGGGTTAAAATGTCAAAAACGCTAAAAGAAATATTTATTTAAGTGCTTAAATTCAAAGTTCCATGGTCATCTTCAACTTCCATACAAACTTTCATCGCTTATTTCAACCCCTTCAGCCCTATTTCAAATTTTAAAAAAAAGTAAAAGTAAAGTGTTATGTCATTTGCCAACGTCTAGGCAATATTTGTACCATATTTCATCAAAATCGCTTCAGTGGTTTAGGAGCGAAAGAGTAATTCTTATACCTGCCGTCACAAGTCCCAGGCGCTGTTTCTACCAATCCTCTCCCATCTCTGCAATGGACTCTGCACCCGCACGGTGAATCCATGGAATGCTAAGAGCTTTTGTCACGTCTATTCTAAGTCAAAATAGATTTGACTGACATCCTTAGTCAAAACAACTAATAGTGCTAGTGACCAAGTCAAGTCAAAGACAAAATTTCTTTATTCATTTAGGTACAATTTGTACACTTATGAAAGTTAATTTTGATGCCATCGGTTCAAGAGTCTACCAGGAGGCCTTGTTCTGAGAAGAACTCGACAAGTTTGATCCTCCCTTTACAGTTTTCATAGTATTGATTTGGAAAGAGTCATAATTCACATTGTCAAGTCTTTGATAATTAATCATAATAATATAATAAAATAAATACTAATAATTAAACTTACAATAAGAAATATATATATATATGTATAAAAAATGTGATTTAATACATCTTTTCTTGCAATCTTGTCAATTAGAAAATTTAAATTTTACACATATTGATATCTCACTAGATTACAATGGAGAATCGAGCACATTTGGATGTATCCACGTTAATACTGAACTTTATAATACGTTTTCTTCATTAAAATTTGTTTAATGTGAAGCTTAAGACCAAATTGTATCGGACAATTTGGTCACTAACACTATTCCTCAATATTTTTACAGTTATAAGTGGGTTTTAAGCAGCGTCCTTAATTAACATCACTTCTGACTGCGAAAATCAGTCAAAACTGTTTTTAACTAAGGGCATCGGCCACTTTAGTCTGATTTTTGCAGTTGAAAATGGTTTTGACCGGTTATGAGGTTTGATTGTAACATGTATATATTACAGTCAAGCAAACATACAGGTGAAGCATAAATAAGCGTGTAAATATTTTAAAAAAAATGGGTGTGTTTACTTTTGTACGCGTGTGAGAAGTTACTTCTTTGCATACAGCAAAGAAAAAAAATAATTAAATATATTTTTTTCTTTTCTTATTATTATTTTACATTTAATTATCAATAATAAATATTTAAAATTAAGAATCTTATAATATTTAGTACCAATTATATCATTCTTCTTCTTTAAATAAATTGCATTCGCGATATTAAACGCATTTCGCCAGGTATAGGTGGCTACTGGACCATAAAAATCTCGACCTCCGGCCGAGTTGCCTATTGCCTAATAATGGTAGTGGTCAGGTCGGCCTCTGGGTAGGTTAGGGTTATTTTTTTATGGCGAGGCGGAGTGCACCTTTCTACTCTGCCATGTTGGTATGCCAGGTTGCATAAAACACTAGAATCTCCCAAAAACAGTGCACTCCGCCTGGCCATAAAACCAACTCGGCCGGAGGTCGAGATTTTTGTGGTAGCCACCTAAGCCTTTCGCCAATGGCAAGTAAAAATGTACTTATAGTAACAGACAATAATTGTACGGTAGATTGAGGTTAAAAATAGAGTCTCTCAACACGTGATTTTACTACAAGAACTCTGAAGAAACTCCATGTGATATATATTTATTTCGAGACTTTGACTTTAACTTTGACTGTAACACAAAAGTCACAGGTTGACCTGTTACTGTATTACAGTCTTATAATTTCACTCTCATATTTTTTTTCATAACGCGCCTAAAGAAGTACCGATAACTTCAAAAAGGCGTTCCCTTTCCAAGATGAGATAATAATATGTATTTATCCCATAAAATGTCCAGTTCTCGTGGGATAGATATGCACATAAAAAAATCCACGCGAAGTTGCGGGCAACAGCTAGCGTAGCTATATTTACGAATCTTCCTCAAAAATCGAACGTTAAATATTGAACGTGTCGGCGGAAAATAAGCTTCGCGGATATTAGACCAAGTAAACAATATCTAACTCGAGTTTGTGCTCATAAAGGAAATGCCGTAGTAATGGGTACATCGGGTTGAAATAAAAAAGAAACAAACGAAAGTAGTACACCTTGCTTCGTTAAGGCTACTCGGACTCGGTACAAACTTTTATTGGTAGTTCATTTGTTTTGTGTACCTGAATTGTAATGGAATGTAACAAGTCTCGCTTCAATAAGGTTTTTATCGATAGGATTTAATTAAAAAATTTCGTTAACTGGATTTAATTTGGCTCATTTCAAATGATTTTCATGCAAACTTTTGTATTAAATAGGTTTTTATTTATAAAAAAAGTCTACAAACTGAAGGTAACTAATTCAAATGCGAGAGTAAGAGTATACGTCATGAAGTAGCTACCCTCATGTAACGATTCTGAAAATGGATTTTATTATGTAGTATATATGTTACAGTTATATATGTTACAGTCAAATCTCACTACCAGTCAAAACCACTTATGATTTTTTTTTTTTCTAAACAACAAATTTTTTTTTTCTTTTTAGTCCAATTTGTCATTAAAGCCTGATTTATTAGTTTTTTAAATTTACTGTGTACGCTACGGAACGACTACGGACCGTAGCGCATCGTCTCTTCCCTTTCCAAGCTGATAAGTAAGTGTGCTAATACCTTAATACTGTTTGCGTCTGGTCTGTTTTCAGACTTTTTGTTCTCCAGTTCACTTCTTCGCATTCCCGCATCCCACATCCCGCGTAGTAAGACCATTGTCGCCATACTTGAATGTGAATAGTCTGAACTGCTGTCGTGCCAACCAAACAGTTACAAGCTGTTTGGTACTCTTTCTTTCTCCTACCCTGCTCCCAATTTATTTGGAGTCGGTGTAGTATGTCTTGATACTGACAATACTGCCATAGGATTTGGCATTAGATTTTCACGGCCTGCTTGACACCAACCCTCCTTGGGAACGACTGCTATCTTTCGACGGCAGCCATGACCACCAACTTAACGTGTCTTCCGCATCACAGAGGAAAATCCAGTTGAAAATTTTTCGGTCACCCATCTGAGTACCGACCACTCATAGCTTAACTTTCGTGATCGTTACGAGCCTGTAAACCAATAAGTACTAAACATTACTAGACAAATAAAATTATTTATCTGACGCCACACCGCGGACGGTACGGGCCGTCGACGAATGTGTGACGAATGTACCGGAACGTCCAGTCGAGCTGGACGTTGCGGTATGACGTCTTCGACGTTCCCTATATTCAGAACGTTCAGAGTGACGCACGCGTCGACTTCGACCTGTTCCGTCCGCGGTGTAGCTTTAATTCCTCGAAATATTAAATTATTAGTGAAATTAGTCCATTTCGAATTTCAGTCCGCAAATAAATAAATGTCCGACATTTTCTCAAAACAAATGACACTGAAAAACTAATGGTTCAATTTGAATAAATAATCACACCGATTTACAGAATCCTATAGAAAAGACAATTAATGTTAACAATCGTAAAGAAGCGCCCGTCAGCTTTGTCGTGTTGAGCTAATTAAGTCACAACACTGACACGTAATTAAGTTTCTCTTACGAAATTTATCGTTATAAACGATTTAGCTCGAGACTTCCCGCAAACCAGAACAAATTCAGTTTATTCTTTGTCCCCAGACAATCATCTTGTTTATCGATTCTTAAAGAACCTCATCCTTTGTTCTGTAAACCCAAATTGATTGAATAAATTAATTTCTATTGTTCCGTTTCGTTTTACACAACAATGTGCTGTGGTGAATTTACTCGACTTAGTATTTACGACTTGCGTGGGTCTATGATATAATTTTAATTATTGTTGGATTCTGATCTTTTGAGCGAAGTAATAATAAGTCTAGGTATTTCCTTTTCACATACATGGAACTGTTAGAAACAGCAGGAGTAACCTTTTTGCGTCAGAAAATGCTTTACGCATACCTTGGGGCAGGTGGGGCCACCCCAAAGTTATGTGGGACTCACCCTGTCAGGGCATACCCACTAAAAACTGACGGGTCGTGGCTTTAGCGCACTCAGGGTACTTGGCGCAATCACTGTGTGCCAGGGCCATCCGGAAAAACTTAAGGATATCTTCAACAATATTCCCGCTGGAAAACGTCCTGGCAAAGTCTTGAAAGAAGAAAGAGAAGAAATCATGAGATGATTTTATGACAAGTTTAATGCAATATTTCAATTAATAATAACTAATAAATACGCGCTTGTAAGAAAGGTAAGCACAAGCAGGGTACATCGTGCATTATTTATAAGACCACATTAAAATTCTTACTTTACCTTTTCATACTGCATTTCTGTCATAATAAGATTCCGAAAACTTCACTCGCGGTGGTGGAGTCTGAATTGGAAAACAATGACAAACGTCTAATAATTATATCTTCTGCCACATAAAATATTATGTATTTCATGTGCAATAGAGAGTTTTTTTTTTTGTTTATTAATATGAAGTATGTATTTTTATGATTACAATTTTATGATAGCATGTGTGTGTATATTGTGATGCAAATAAAATTATTATCTATCTATTATTTAATGTTAAAAACACAAATATATAGGTTCGTACTAATGTAGGCTCCATCATGACAGTGGAAAGCGACAGATAAAAAAATACTGTTTAGGTAGTTAATAGAAAAGAATATTTGTTTCGCTGCCACATTGTTTTGAGAGAGCGAATGATTGGAGCGGGGTTTATTCGTCATAGAAGTTTCCGCAAGGGTTCCCATGGCCCCGTCCGGCAATGACACATCCGCGGCCGATGCGTGCGTTCTCCTCGTCCAATGACGGGGAGGAAGTGGCGGTCATTGATGTTTTCGCGCCAAGGTGCATGAGAGGGACATCGTTGGGCTTTAGTGGGTAGGCCCTGGCTTCCCTAGAGAGAGCCCCACGTAACGCCCAGCCCACACCAGGCTTAACGTATGCGCAACGCAAAAAAGGGTATTTGAGTTCACAGTATGCATGTATGTGCAGGAACCAAAATAAGAAGGAATAATCAGCAGCTTTTGTAACGCGAACTCTGAAAAAACTGTTTAAACCACATAATTATTAAAATAAAAAAAATATTAATTATACATACAAAGTAAATAACTTTGTATGTATAATTAATACAGGATTTATCTTTATTTATTCTAGCAATATCACAAAGATTTATTGTAGGCGTTAAAAAACTTAATTAGCTCACAGTCATTACATTCTTAATGTAAGTAATTTGATTCAAAGACAAAACATTTTTTTCCCTTTTGCGATATTTACCGAATCTTCTCTTATGTAAAAAGTAAAATACCTACTTAAATTTCAAAGACTAAACATTGCCGTGGGTGTAATGAATTACAAAGATTAATTTATGATGAAAAAGCTTTTAATCGTGTCCAATTATTCTTCTATTATTTTATCCGTTAAAGAGCCAAAGTTCCTGGCGTAACTGATAGTATAAAGATTACAGTTCACTGTCATTTCAATGAAAATGAAAATGAAAAAGCTCTTTATTTTTAGTCATTTTAGTCAGTCACGTAGAAAAGTCAGTAACTGTCAGACTGCTGTACTATTTTTCACGCATGCGCATTACTCGGTCCACATTATACTCCGTCCACAAATCCGCATTGGGCAAGCTTGGTGGACTACTGCCTAAACCTCCTTCAATGACAAGGAGAGGCCTTGTGTCCCAGCAGTGGGTCGAATTATAAAGGCTATTATGATGATGATAGCTTGAGTATGTTTAACAACTTCATAATTATACAGTAACAACCTCTGGGATCAAATAAATAAGTAAGCAAATACCGGACTATTTGCTTACCATTATAATTAGGTAGAACGTGAGAGTAAAATCAGCAAAATAATTAGCACCTTTTTAAATTAAACGCATGCCTTTAACCACTCATTAATATGGGGAGGGCATTCTCACCGCTGGCTGATAACTCTCTATTTCACGTTTTCCAATGGTGCGTGCGTGAATGCGAGTCGGGAGCTGGCGCTAATAGGCGCGTTGTCTCCGCGGCGTTTGGCAAAATTTACGAGTACATTTTACGGGCCAATTTGCATAGTAGTAAATAACAGTTCTGTCGGTGCTCCGCCGCTTATTTAGACGTTATAAACTGATTACGCACTCGATAACGCCACTCTACATGTAAATGTCTGCGGACTTCGCAGCCGGAATATAACAATAAAGGTGTTATAAATAACGATGGTGCCACGCGATTTTCGGCAAGATTAAGATATGTTTTCAGTGGGAGTTATTACGTGCTAGGAAAGTTTCTAATATCCTAATTAGGGTGGATATTTTATTTTGATTTAACGAGTTCCTCGTTTGATTTGTTTGAAATTGCTTTATTCTTGTTAGAAGCATCGTTATCAAATTTCATCGGCTAATAGCTATAGATGAGAGTTAAATCTCAAACAAGATACATGTTATAAAACATTGAAGGAGTATTTATAAAATTAATATCTTCATTAATTCCGTGTTTTATTATCTATCGTCAATTAATTAGTTTGTTATTTTATTAGTTTTATTTTGTTATTAGTTTTATTTTGTTATTATTTTTATTTTGTATGTTATCTTGAATAATTATAAGAGTAGCATAGGTGAATTCTAGTGTCCGGGAAAACCTAAATTGGTTTATGTGGCACTAGTATAGTATATAGCTTTTTATTCATATTTAAATGATAATAAATAAATAAAAATAAAAAAATAATAATAAAGATTTTAGTTTAACAATTACATATGCCCATAACCACCCAAATATAACAGAAGTAACAATAGACTGCTAATAATCCATTATCTACGTTATGGAAAATCAATTTCGCGATTGCAATTACATTTTGCTTAAATCACACGAGCATTTTTGCGTCGGACATAGTTGTTTATTTTGCCTGTTCAACCAACGGGAATTCGGTCGAACGCGCAATTTTCAGTGATTGAGATTTTAACCTTGTTATGGCATGTTGATGAATTGGTTTCACTTTGATTACGCTCTTTAACTTGTTTGGATCGCCCAAATTGCTGCTGATGGCTCGCGATAAAAAATTCTTTCATGATCATGCTACAATAACAGGCTGTTGGTAGAAAAACAAATAGCAGTTTGTATCATTACAAACGGAAGCTTTCGGTGTTGCTTTCAAATGGGCAGTAAAAATGTATTAAAATTAAATAAGACTTATACTTTAGATCGGTTTTCTCTTTCACACCTGAGATCTGGGATAAAATGTAACTATGTCGTTGGAAACATTTCAGAAACTATACACTTAGATATTGACTACTGATGTTTTTTTTATATAAAAGTAACCATAATTCACAAAAAGTAGAATTCCTTGAACAGACTTTGAACTATATGATAACGAGACGAGTGACGTAAGATTGAAATTTTAGTGAAGTGGTACAGATCTAGAGGCTGTATTGTATTTTTTTTATGTTACGAGATGTCAAATTAGCTTGCGGCCCACCTGATGTTAAGTGGTCACCGCCGCCTATAGACACTTGCAATATTAAGTGTAAAACACTTAACACCGCAAGTGCGTTTGCCATCCTGGGGACTAAGATGATATGCCCTCCATGCCCAGTAATTACACTGGCTACCTTTCCCTCCGATCCGAAACACAGCGAACTGCTTCACGCCAGAAATAAGAAAGTGATTCAAATGCGTGAGGGTAAAACTTTCCCAAAATTTACGTATTATCTCTACCAGTATTGCAAAGAAGAAAGATTTGTATGTTTGTTACTTGAACTACTAGACCGATTTTGGTGAAATTTATTGGGAACCCAGACGACCCTACATATGGGTTTACCACCTTGTATATAGCCTCTGCGCCACTCTACTTTCACGTAGGTACCTATGATTGTGACTGACCGTATATTTATCATAATATTTACTAAATATAATTGCGTAGTAATATCTACAAGTAGTTCGTTAGTAATTAATTAATCACCGAATCGATGGTTTGGTTTTTGACGGTCAGTTTCAAATTAAATGTCTTTTTCATTTTAATCGATACCTTCTTCTTCCTCTTTTCCTCATTGCTGAGGATCTTGTATGATCAGCTTCCACCTGGCTCGTTTTTAATATTCGTGTTCGTCACAGATATATTTGCCGCTACCAGAATTTGAACTCGGACCGCTTGATGTGTAGGCAGCTATACTGACCACTCCACCACGACGGCGTCTAATACGGAATAATAGGGAAAGAAAGTTGTCAAAATCTGAAATTAATACGTATCTATATACCATGCATTAGCCAAATTATTATGGACGCTAATATGATATGAGTTTTTCTTAAATAAAATAAATAAAATAAAATAAAATGTTTTTATTTTCAGACATCAGGGGTCCATAGATTGTTAGTATACACAACTTATGTACTATGTTAGTGACTACATTATTACACAAAACATATTAATTATAAAATCGGGTATTAAATTTAGACATTGAATTGAATTGAATTAAATTAATTGAACTAATTGAAATTAAAATTTAATTGACAAATTGAAATAATAATAAATTAAAAAATAAAATAATAATTCTACTAATATTATAAATGCGCAAGCTTGTATGGATATCTGGATGCATTTAAAAATGGATGTGTGTTTTGTTACTCTTTCACATAAAAAATTACTGAATGGATTTTAATGAAACTTTACAAAAATATAACCCACAGATCAGAAAACATATAGGCCACAATTTAAAATTATCATAGTTAACTAATACACAACAATAATAATATAAGAAACCAGTTCATTCAGCTACACATGCATGACATGAAGCTCGATAAATCTGCATGTGGTAGGGCCATCCAGTCGCTCCGCAAAAACCCGCAGGATACAATTGGTGCTTCTCCTCACTCTGTACATAATGGAGGCAACTTTTTTGCGCATCAAGGCATAAAAATCATCGGTGTGTGCATCAGCAAACATGCCTGATGCACTGCAGTAGCGAGGAAGACCCACCAAAGCCCTGAATACATTATTATATTGTATCCGCAGGGCGTTGTATGCTTTCTGAGTGAAACTGACCCATAGACTGCTGGTGTAAAACGTTTGGCAGTATGCCTTAAAAAGTGTAACTTTAACCTCTACAGAACAATGTGCAAACCTACGGGCCAGCATATTTCCCCGCACAGCCAACGCCCTGCGTTCCCTTTCCATATCATTCTTACCTTTCTGAAAACATGATAAAATGTTTTAACAACTTTTCCATTTCTATGAAATTAAGAGTTACCTTTGCCTTTGAGCATACAATACAAATTCCTTCCTTCTGCAACACGTAAACAAAACCGCTCATTTATCGTTCTCGTTTCATTAACTGTAGCTAAAGACAAAGAGCTGAAAGTAGAATCAGGATTTCTACTTCAGTTCACGAAGAAATTAAAATTGCACACCGTGGCTATAAATTAGACGGCATTAGGAGAATTCGATCGTTTTCGTATTACGCTCAAACGTCGGGAGTTCGTAAAACTATCTGAGGTAAGCGGCTCAAGTTTGACAGTGACGTGGAGGCGAGGACTCATCAATAAATCACACCGGCGCCCACAACCAGGGACTGCATTTTATCTGTCTCTTGTCGGCGAGACACTCGCTCGACAAATTGATGATAACGGATTTCTTGCTGAAATGTCATTAGGACTTAGGGAATTGTAGGTTCCTTCACGTTCGGCATTATTGGACCGATTTCTTTCGCGGACACAAATTCTTTGGATTTCTGTTCTTAGATGGATTAAATACACAAAAATATTTCTAATAGACCGACAGCTTTCGTAAAACTTATGTTTATTTTTAAAAACATCGTCTGTACTTATATGTGTATAAAATCTTATTGATGCGGTTCCTTCCACTGTTTTTGTTTCGCCTTAAAACCAAAAGCAATACAAATTCATCCGAGTCCGTTTCGTACGACATCTTGCAGTATATTGCCTGCCTAACCCGTCACACTGAACGCGGTTCCCTCGTTGCAACTGCTTTGAAACCGCCCCTGCGTTCAGTGTGCCGACTCCCGTGCTGCTACTGACCTGCGTTTGGTTTGCCGAAGCCTTTAGGTAACCGTTGCTGACTGACCTCACTCTTCTGACTGATCAACACACTTTTTCAATACACTTTGATTTCGCTGAAATTTGGCACGCAGATATTATACACGTATTCTATCATTCGCTTATCATCTGTAAAGAAAGGATTTTCTAGCTAGTTGAGATATATGATTTGTGTAATAAAGTAAGAGAAGTATCTAAAAAAATATACCTATTGTTGTATCTTTCTACTAGCAAATTTTCATCAATACATTTTATGTATAATGTCTGTGGAGCGAAGGTTTTTTTTTTAACAATTAACCATGTGAGTTTGTTCAGGTTTTCTCAACGGAATAGATGGGTTTCTTCAAGAAAAGCGTAAAGAAGTTTTTACATAGTCGTCAGCGCATATATGATACCTCTGATATTGCAAGTGTACTATAATATAAGTATGTAGCCATAAGCTAAAATCACTTGCGCAAATTTTTCACACACATTTTTCAAACAAACACGTCGGCTATTAGTGCAATACAAAAGGTTTACAAATATTTAAAAAAAATCATTCTTTTGTATGTATTTGTTATCTCTTTATTTTTAATGGTCGTAGTAAACTGTAATAAAATACTATAGTCCGCATTGAAGGGAAAGGTAGCCAGTGTAATTACTGGTCATGGAAGGTATATCATCTTAGTCCCCAGGATAGCAATGCACTTGCAGTGTTAACTGACCTGCTGCGGACCCTTGGTAAACATGCTACGTACCCCTAAGAGTCCCGTGGACCCCACTTCAAGAAATCCTGCATGAATCAGTGACGAGTCGACGTGGTGTGATAAGTTTACGCGTTAAAAAGGAAACTACATGTGAAACCGCTTACCATCCAACTTGATTGCCAACAATTAACCTATAAGAAAGAGTAATATAAGAAACATACCTATATAACAAACCCGGAAATTAAACAATAGCTTCACAACAAACGAGCGATAAAAGAAAAATAAAATCCCGGGCAATTATTACCCAGACGTTATCAACTCAACATAATTAATAAAGCGAATGCTAAATTGAAAAACATAATTTTCTACTCTGCAATCCCCCTCTGGAAATAAGTGGCTGCAAACACATTAATATTCGCAAATTAAGTTCATCAAAGCCTCCTTCTTACAAATAAAAGTATCTTTCTGAGATTTAATTTCAAACTTGTATGGTTTATTATTATTCAGATTATACAAACTTTTTGCTTTTAAAGTAGACGTGAAAATAATTCCGATACTCATTTTTAAACTTTGTTTAAAAGTAGCACAATTGAAAAACAATTGAACAGCCTTAGTGACATAGCCCATGTTGTCTTCGACATCTGTGCATCTCCAGATTGCAACCCAAATTTTAACGTTTATATAACAATATCTGAGTACGTCATAAGACTTATAATAAGGTTGTGCGTGGAAACACCTTTTGTATTGAAGGTACTACGCCTAGCAATATTGGCCCCTCTAGTAGAATTAATATACAGAATGCCAACACCAAATAAAATTCAAAAAGAACAAAAAAAACAGTAAGGTATTCGAATAAAATAATAAATCGAATTCGACAAAATAAAAATGTAAACTTGACTCGCGCGAAATTTTCGATTGTCGTTATCTCCGAAGCGATCCCTCAGAGACGCGGGAACGTCCATTTCTCTAGACTTCGTCACAAACGTTGCTACATTAAGTTACATTCGAATACAGAAAATCGGTACAGCAAACAACCGAACAGTAGAGAAACTGTGTATTTGAGAGTGACAAAGATTTCCTTTTTAAGGTCGTTTCACACTTATCAGCTTGGAACCGTATCGCTTCTTTTTACTATGAAAAAGATGCGATGCGCTACGGTCCGTAGCGGTTTCGTAGCCGCTGTGATATAGTAGAAAAGAGGCGTTCCCTTTCTGATCTGATAAGTGTGTTAAGTACGACTTTTAAAAATATAAAATATAACGGAGAAGACATAATCCTATTTGCTTTAAATTTGTTGAAAATTCAGTCTGAACTTAAATGTCTACAGCATTAGCATCAAAGCCGGAATATTGTGAGCGTCTAGTAAATGAACGAATGAATGAAAACGAATAAAAAAGCTCTGTATTTAAATGGACCTTGCTAAACTTACTTTTAAGGTGTCAGAAGCCCTACCACCATATCGGGAATAATTATTTCACTTAAATAATTATTATTGTGCTGAGATGGAGAAGGAATGGCAAAGAAACTCCACAGCTTATAATTTCCTAATGATTTCAAAACATCAAAACAGGTCACTAAAAAATTATCAATATTATTTAAGTTACAGTTTTGCACGCGGAAATCTTGGGCAGTTATTAGTAAAATAATAAAATTGCTTGCATTTATAACATGAATAGTTTCACGTTTTATTTTGTATGATCAAGAGGAGTGAGCTTTTGGATGGTTTCCTGGCGCTTCGCCGGCCGCTACCACGGCATGATCACTGGGTCCCCTACCTATGATCGAAACACTAATCTGCGAAAATGATTACATCGATAACTATGAATCGACGACTTGTTAGTGCGAGGTTTTGTTTTTCTGATGTTTCTTCCATCGTAGCTTTATTTCTACGAATAGATAGTTACCCGATAATTTTATACTGTTGCGTTATTTTTAAGGGGAAACTACGGCGTTAAATATGTTTTTTTATTCCCAGCAGCAATTGTACCTATTATCAAAAAAAATCTAAGAAGAAACGTCGAATAAACAAAGTTTGGATATAAATTCATCGATATTTAGTATTATTGTTCGCAAAAGTACATCGCAGAAACAAGACATCGTACTATCAAGACGTCGGTTTATAGTCATCGATGTAGTGATTTTCGCAGATTAGTGTTTCGAATACACGTAGGGGACCTATGCCCATTTACTCGCTCAGTTCGCGCTTTGATTCGGTCGCATTCGCTAACTTTACGTAACCGAATTAAGTTTTCTGAATCCTTATTTTCCTATGCATAGGCACCAAAGTCTTAAAAATAGTGAAATTATTTTGTAATATTGTAGCTGTCGACGTTAAAGGACAAATTTACGACTTTTATTGTAATATTCTAATTTTATAGTTCATCTTACTTTATTACTTAATAAATATACAAGAATCACCTATGATATCAATATAGGTGATTAATGTGCTAATGATAAGTATTAAGTATTAAGGTGCTAATGATAAGTATGATTTGAATAAATAAATAAATATTTCTTACCGACAATTAAGTATGTAATATTATTCTAATTCGGAGGACTTGTTTATGATTTAATAGGAAAATTAAATACTTAATAAAAGAAAAACTTAACCCCATTCAATTGTAGAAGGATTTTTTTGTGAAGATTGTGCTTCGTTTGACAAAATTGAAAATAGCATTGTATAATTCCTACTAACTGATCCTTTAAATTTTACTGTCATAAAGAGCGATCTTACGGCTTTAAAGGCGAGTGTGGAGGATTTCTTAGTGACAGATGTCACCCAACTAGCTAGTTTTGAGGCTCCAGAGGGAATTTTCTAGAAATAGGCTCGACTAGGAATGCTCACAAAATAATTTTGAATAAATTTGAATAACAAAGGTAGCGATTAAAAATATTTACCCCAACATAGTAATTATTACATGCTTCAAATGCATTGTGTTTTGTGCATTACAACTACGTCCGTTTGTAATGAATTGTCGGTCGAATTTACAACAAAACAATCCACGAATTCACCCTCAATCAACAGGAAATGTTGTGTCGAAAAATCATATGGGGAATTGGGACCAATAAATCATATGTTGGCACCATGCGGAGCAGTAATGACATCGGATGTTTTGTCTGTAATAAGTGATAAACAATGTATCTGACACACTTTTCTGCGGGGTCGCTACACCACACATATAGTAAGAAATTTATGTGAAGTGTCTATTTTCTGTACTTCTGGTAGTATTAGAACCATTTTTACAAATTTGCATGCGGTTACAATTTTTATGAAGATGCCTGGACATACATAGTTTAGTTCTTTTGAATGAGAAAAACGGGATTTAAACCGCTGTTTTTTGATTAATCCGATACCCGAAATAGAGGTACGTGGTTTAAATTTCATTTTCTCTCATTTATATGATAGTGACCATGTTAGTTTAAAACAATACCATAGTTTATGTCAGTCATCTCATTTTTATTATTTCCGTCATACTTTATTAATTCCTCTCTTTAAATCTTTTATATTTTCACAGGGAAGCTTGATCTTCATCTGATGTTACATCAACCACCAACCACTGTGGGACTGGCGATCATATCATTAACTTTTCTTTATAAATAGGTCAAGTCAAAGACTCAATTCTAAAGCGGAGTCCAAATGTGAAGAAAGCTAGGGCGAGATATAAACCGCCGCGCTAGCACCCTCGCCTTGCCGACCTGCAAAGTGCTTCTGCACGCCTCTTTTGAGAAGTAATGATACTATTATGACCGCAGACTTTCACAAGATGGTAGTAGGTGATCAGGTGGACTTAAAACATGCCCGTAATACTACCATGGGAATCGTCATCGCATCTTCACTTATCATCGGGTCAGGATATAATCAAGGAACTTCCGTATCAAGCTAAAAAAGAATTAGTTTTTTCTGACAGAATAGAAATATTTAGTTAAGTTACCACGTAATTTTGTCAAATTTTGTAATTTCATTGGGCATTTTATAAAAATTCAGTGGTCGCCCGCAACTTCGCTCACGTCAATGTCGGTAATTACTCGTATATAGCCTTCCTCGATAAATGGACTATCCAACCCAAAACTATTTTTTCAATTTGAAGCAGTAGTTTCTGAGATTAGCACTTTCAACCAAAGAAATTCTTCAGCCTTATAATATTAGTATACCTACATAGATTCGTTTCGGTTTTGCGAAATAGATTGGCATTTTAGTTTAGTTTTAAAATTGGTTGGCGAAAGTTTACATTTCGTGGTTACCTTATTAAAGTAACAATAACAAACATATTCAGGACCAACAAAAGAAAAGGAAAGTAATTTTGTGATACTAAGAATAATAATATATAATGGTTGGTCTTATCACTGTAAGAGCTATCTCCACCAGTAATATATAACACTGATAAGAAGTCTACTGTCAACACTTTCATATTGTTATCGGTAGGTACGCGGCCAATTGCGTTGCTTGTCGATGCCCACTTATTCATTCAAAACTTCTTTTTTTATGTTCTCTTCTCAAACACCACTCCAGAGACAACTTGAGAAAAATGTCCCAATAACTATTACTGTTTCGTTTGTTTGCTTCTTGTTATGCAAACTTCTTTCAATATGCAACACTTCTAGGTCAAACCTTCGGGAATGAGTTTAACGCCGTCTTGGTAGAGTGGTCAGTAACGCTGCCTACACAACAAGCGGTCCGGGTTCGAGTCCTGGTAAAACAAATGTTGGTGTGATGAACACGAACATTTGTTCATGAGTCATGGTTGTTTATGTATTTATTTAATTTTATTTATAAAAATATCTATATTATTAAGTATATTAAAATTTGTCCGTTATCTAGTATCCATAACACAAGTTCTTAATGATATACTTAATTTGGGATAGATAATTGGTGTGAGCGTGGAATAAAAAAAAAATGACGCTACCAAGTTTTAAACTTGGTAGGGTCATTCACTCATTCCTATGCCTAGGCCTAGGTTTAGGGCTGGCAGGCGCCCGAAGTCCCCCGGATGCGGTCCGATGGCTGCTCCCGGTGTCCTCATCAGGAGGACGCGACAGGTCGAGCAGACACTAGTTTATAAATAAATAAATAATTTGAATTTGAATTTGAGGTCGGTGAGGAGGCGGCCTATAAGGCCGGCGTCGGCCAGTAGCCCACAGGGGCTGGCGTTAGTCGGTAGCTCCTGTGGGCTACTGGCTACCAATTGGTGCACAAGGAGTGCCTAGACGGGTAGCGTTGGGAGGTTCTCGGTGTAGTTGCGCTCACGTGCGCAGATCCCCGACAAAAAAAAAGTTTAGGGCTGGCAGAGTGGAAATGACACTTCAGCGTTACAACCCTACGATGACTGCTTACCATAAGGCATGCTAAGTGCTTCGCTAACAACTCCTTTATCCTACACTGTTCTCATATTAATTGCGATCGGTGCTGTATGGGTTGATATCGACAATATAGCGCTATATTTTGGCGTAAGATTTTTAACCTTTAAACCTCAAAAAACATTTAGATTGTTATAAACAAAATTTTTATATCTCCTTTAGAAGATCGAGGCATAAAATTGGAACAGTTGGAATTAAATCATATTGTGACTGCGTATTTTCGCGTTTCTAAAAAACGACTAAACCAAAATGGCAACTATTCCGCATCGATCCAAAAAAGAATAACTTTAATCAGATCAGAAATCTCGTCGTAATCGGTGTACATGCATAGAAAAAAAAACATACCAACCGAATTGAAAACCTCCTACTTTTTGAAGTTGGATAAAAATATGCTGCATAGCAACAACAACTTTGCTAAGTACAGTTTAAAGATAATAACATAATAGAATTTTATTACTTCTCCGTTGTTTTCATACCTACAAATCTTCTAAATCAAAACCTACTTAATATGAAAACCAGCGTTTATAAATGCTTTATATTGATAAAGTTGCCGAAATTAATAAACATTAAGCTAATGCTCGGAGCATAAGCAGGTAAAATTTTTAAAATAAAGCCCAAGTTTGTGTTTCCTTAAGAAACCGTTATATTTTATTCAGTTCATTAAAATGTTTAAGCATTTTTATTATTAGAACATTTCACATTTCTCTGTTGTATTTATGCTTTATTCTTTTTAGTAAGCAAAATATTCTTAATGGTGAGCATCAAACAAAGGGTATAGTAGTAAGTAATTAAAAATAATTTTATGAAACACAAAATTTGTTATACCACGAATAATAAAAAGACACAAAATATGCCTTCCAACCTCTGCCATAGAGGTGAATTTTATCAATAAGATTCCACTGGCTAACGTGTAAAAGATTCGTCATTATTAATTTGTAAATATTTATGTAGAACATTTAGTGCATAGTGTACTAAATGTTCTTTATTTATGGTTCATAAATAATTGCATTATACGAAACAGGATTACTTAAATATATTAGTATTAGCGACCCGCCCCAGCTTCGCAGTAGTAGAATATTATGCCTTAGGTCGTACGATCTCATCAGCTTGATGCGCCAAATAAATATGTCATCATCATCATTTTAGCCAAGAGATGCCCACTGACTGTTGGGCATAGCCCTCCCCGAAGGAAATCCAAGCCGATGGGTCCTGCGCTGCCCGTATCCAGTGGTTTGTAGAGTCTGCATTGGGGGCCTAACAACGCTGCGTTTTCTAGTATGTGGTCGTCAGTTGGAAGGTCTTTCCGCCCCAACGGCTATCAGTTTTTCTCGCAATGTGCCCTGCTCACGGCCTCTTAAAGTTCGCAATTCCATGGGCCATGACGATGACGTTGGTTCCCCTGCGGATCTCATTATTTCTATTATATTGCGTAGAGAAACTCCATCATCAATAGCTCATATAATCTCCCCAGCTTCCAACCTTTATAGGAGTAAGTGCAATATGGAAATGCGACATGATTTTAGTCTTATTCATAAACGGGATTTAAACCACCACCACCATCCGATATTTCAGCGCAGTTACATCTCATCCGTGGTCATGGCGCATGTAACTGCGCCGAAATATCGGATTAACCAAAAATCAAAGGTACGTGGTTTAAATCCCGTTTTCTTTCATTTAATTGATAGTGACCGCGTTAGTTTAAAACAATACAGTCTTATTCATTTTTATTTTAAGACACACTTCTTGGAAGACTACACTGATCGTCGAGCATTGTGTCTAGGCGTTCTCAGGTCTCAGCCATGACTATGATATATCATTTATAAAGCAAAAGTGAGTCATGTACTCGCCATTTATGTTGATGCCATATAAGTGCTCTCTCGCAGCTATGAACAGTTTCCGCAATAGAACGTCACCCTGTTGCACACTTCGTTACATTAGAGCTGTATGGGTAGATTATAAACGTAAAAACAACTAAAATATATCTTTATATACGATATATTGATATTTTTTGCCTGATTACTCGTAAAAACAAACATATATTGTAAGAAGTTACGCATCAAGCGAGTACCTCAATCAAATCAACGCGCTTGAATTTATTTTCGCGCGCGTTAATTTTTTGCAATTGCTCCTAAGATATTCATTTAAATTATTCTTATTCTTATGCAAGGGGCTGAGGCTGTGTCTCAGAGTACTTCGACCCTATGGGACCTTTTGTGCTTCCCCTTTCCTTATCACCCATCCCCGCCAGCATCGAAAACATTTTGTATGAGTTTCACGATGTTGGCGGGAATAAGGTCTATAAAGTCCTCCGGCTTAGGGTAACCTAAACCCAGGACCTTTAGTCGCCTATTGGCTAGTGCACCGCAGTCACATAATATGTGCTCCATGCTTTCTTCCTCCTCACCACACATTGAAATTACATGCTGTAAAAGATTATAATTATACATTAAATGCGACAATTAACATCGTTATGTTGATAAGGATTGATATTGTATCAATCTAAATAGCTTTCCAATTACGGCATCGGGCATTGTCTCAGGGCATTGTACATACGTGACCATTTTTTAAAGAGAAATATACCGATACATTGTTTTGTTATACATATCTGAAAAGCATTAGGCACTGCGAACACATATACCCTGTTCGCAGATTAGGCACTGGTTACTATGAAAGCTCTGGTAATGATCTGGAATTATGTTACAAATATTTTTGTATCATTTTACTACCTTTTTTTTGTCGGGAGGTCAAATGAATTTCGTTTTTGTGGAACTCGAGGTAAAGGCGTTCCCTCCATACCCACTAAACATCCTCCCCGGCCTGACCTCCAGTGCGTTATTGCGGGACGACTCGCAATCTGCGCACGTGAGCGCAACTACACCGAGACCGTCCCAACGCCGTCCCGTCTAGGCACTCCTTGTGCACCAATTGGTAGCCAGCAGCCCACAGGGGCTACCGACTGACGCCAGCCCCTGTGGGCCGCTGGCCGACGCCGGCCTTATAGGCCGCCTCCTCACCGACGGCTGCTCGACCTGGAGCGTCCTAATGACGAGGACACCGGGAGCAGCCATCGGACCGCACCCGGGAGACTTCGGGCGCGGTTGTGGCCCTGAGAAGGGCCGTCCGGAACTAGCCGTGGTGTAAAAACAAAAACAACTCGACGATGGCATGTGACTTCGAATGCCAAGCGGCACACTTGACATCAAAAGCCACACACCCGCCAAGAAAGTTTCCCCACCACGTTACCAAGGTCCGCCACGAGGAGGTTTCCGGACGTGGACATCTTTTTACTACCGAATTTATGTTGGGGTCGGTGCAGTGTATCTTAATATCGACAACACTGCTTAAGGATTTAGCATTTGATTTTAACGGCAGACCTTGAGAACGACTACTCTCTTTTAACAGCACCCGGGACCATCAGCTTAACATGTCTTTCGAAGCGCGGAGGAAAATGGATATAAAGAAAAATTCTGTCAGCCATCCGAGAACCGACCGCGCACTTGGTTGCTTAACAATCGTGATCTAAGAACGCACGACCGAGGCGCTAACGACTTCTTCCAAAGAAAATGAATAATTGTTTCCAGAAAATATAAAGATGCCTAGTTCGTAAAAATATTAATATCACTAAGGATACTTAAACTAATTTACGAAACTTCTTCTGTGAAAAAAGACTCCGAATGATATAATGCCTTACTCTAAATTGTAGCTCTATTAACAGTCGAAGTATCTAACTAGATTACTGAAAATCTCTTAAGAGTTTTGCAGAATGGACGAATTTGGACTACAATTAACGAATTATTAAGTAACAACTCAAGTCTCTGCGCAAACATCTTTCACTCGCGTGTTTGGAGATAAAGTTTCTGAATTAATTTGCCAAATAACGCCGAAACACGAGATTTAAACTTACCGCTCAACTTTGCTTGTTAAATGTTAATTGTTATGAAAAGGAATATATTATAATATCTTGAAGAATATTTCAAAGTAGGTGTGTGCTCTCATAATAATTTTCATAATTTTTTAACTAACTTGCGAGTGTGAATGGCACAAAATTTCATGTTAAGTATTTATACATATAATCACTCTGACTAGAGAAACAATATAATACCTTGATTATATTTTCCATCGCTTTATGCTTTTTTACCTCAATTTAAATGAGTCAATTTCGTAGACAATGATGCTTGTGTTATTCTAAAACATAGTTATTATATCGATTTCAAGGATAATTTATAATCTACTACTCTTCAACAAAATACTACTTACCTGTATAAAATTAAAATTATCAACTAAAGGACAAAGACAGTATTTTTACAAAAACATATAATTATTCTGGTAGTTTTTAATCAACTAGATATATAAAGGAGATAAAAAAGCTAATTAATTTTATTAGTTTTAGTTTTATAGTGTTAAACTATGAACATCGTGTTTATTGATATGACGTTTCACATCTTTTAACCATAAATTATAATTAATTTTATTTTTCTTTACATACAATTTACATTACATAAATAAAAGTGGGACAGGTTTGTTATCGAGTGTGTGGCATCCAAACATTGCGAACGTCTATTCATCATCATCGTCATAACAGCCTTAATAATTCGACCCACTGCTAGGACACGAGGCCCCTCGTTGTCATCGAAGGAGGTTTAGGTAGGTAGTAGTTCACCACGCTTGCCCAATGTGGATTGTTGGATTAAGTATAAGTTGATAATACCCCTTTGCTGATTCATTACTCACCTTCTACGACACCCATTAAAGGATTTTGGGTGATGCTATTCTACTCTGCTGTCTAAACGTCTATTAGGCTACAGTAGAAGAAAAAACACAGTCTTGTGCTATTTTAACTGGCAGGAAGCAAAGTAAGACTCATAATCTTACTAATGGAGACATTTATTTTCACCGGTAAGTACAAATTTACTGTTAAATTAAAAAAATATTATGTCGCGTTTGGCGACACTGGCTCTGGTATTAACATTGCTCGATACGACTTCTAACCTCTTTTATCTGTTCTGTGCTTTGTAACACTGACGTGGCACTCGCACGCTGCCAACCTTAAACTTCTTCCCTACCTTTGAGCTCTGGCTGCGAGTTTGTATGAGTGTTGAAAACTTTTTCTTAACTTTCGTAACTCTGCACCTTTTCCTTAATTCTGTTTATTTTGTGTCTTCTCTCAAGGTTGCCTGTAGGGGATTGCTTTTAAGCAATAAGGCCGCTGATTTTGCACTGTGTATATTTATTTTTTTGTGTGCAATACAAGCTAATATTATTATTATTCACAAAAACTCCAATCAAACTGCGTAATTCAATTTCAAAATAAATTTCGTGAGAGAATAATGAATAGTCAATTCGTATATTACACAAACACTCAATATAAAAAGGACAGCTCCTAAACTTTTCCAAACTAAACATAAAATACGGGCAGCCATTGCGAACTCCGAACGTCCGCATTAATTGAAGACAGTGATGAACTAGATAAGGCAAATTCAATTTTTAAGCGAATTCATAAGGCCATGATACTGTAGGAAATGGAATGTCGTCGATTTATTTTAAACACTCGGTTCGTTCCAAGCCATTAGCTTTTTCAATCCAGAGATGGGTATAAAGTGGTAATGATGACGGAACCCGCAGAAGCGTTATTATCTGAAGGAGAATGCTCGCCATAACTGAAAAGACTTATCATAAAACTGACGAGTTTTATAATTCCGTCGACGAACTATATTAATGTGATCAAGATTCCTTGTTCGAAATCTTTATTTATGTCGATGTTGGATCGACGAATCAAACATTTACATATTACCTAAAAGGCAATTGAACTTTATGTGCTATCGAGCTAATATAATTCTGAACCTTACCATGACACAACCTTATCACAGGAAAGAAAATGACATATTTGCTGTCTTTGTAAAGTCAGTAAAAATCAGATTGATTAAGACAAGGTTCTAAAAAGGGTCAGGATTTTTACTATCGTACTTAAATAAAGTTTTTGTTTTGCACATTTATCAGTTCGGTTTATTTTGGTGTCAAAGGAAAGATACAACAGCAATTAAAGGAGATGGGACTTGTGGTGAAAAGGAAAATATCGAATTTTATCAGTCGAATAAAAAATGTATGTAGGTGATGCCATCATTAGCCTACATCTTAGCGTCTAATTGCCAGGCTTTAAGCTGTCTGATGTATATTGCTTTGTGTGCTCTCAAAAATAAACTCGTGACTTGGGTCACAGGGCTGCACATCAGCTTATTAAAAACTGGATTTTTTTCTCAGCAGAGTTTGATCTTTATGTCTATGATACGAGGCTATAAGAAAATTTATTGCAGATTTTTGACAGTTTTGGGTAATCTGATCTGCAGATTATTGCAGATGAAAATTAATTAAGGACTTTTAAAGGTCATTGACTACTAAACCAGTAGTTCTAAGTTTGAAACGTGTTGTCTTAATAAATAATGTACAATATTCTATTTATTTTTGTAATTATAATTTCAAAATAGTTGAACTTGTACTAGAGAATGCGTGAGAAAATTTATAACTTCCCTAGTAACTTTCAACAAATCTTGATACATAATAATATAAATTTTCACGAGATTAGATTAGTTTAATAAACTTTATTGCTCTTAACGCAGACAGAACATTTGTCCAAGTAACATCAATCAACTTATCGTCTTAACATCCTCCTTAATGAAACCGTATTTTCAATCACATAATTGAACCCTAATGTAACTCCACATAATAACTGTGCCTATAGATTCAAAAGGCCAAGACTCGAGCGAATAGTTTCAATGTATTGACGAGGGATGTGAAAACAGTTTAAGTAGAAAGGATAAGTGTGTTTTCGTACCATGTGTAGAGAAATTCGACACCCACTCGGCTATTTACGGCCGATGGTGCGATAAGCATTTTCTCTTTCAATACCATCAAAGAGACTGCCCGCCTATTCAGGGCTCACCCGACAAAATGTAACCCATAAAGGGAATAAGAAGATTGCAGCGCTGTTTCTGACTTTACTCACAAAAAAACAGTAAGACCATTTCAATTGCTTATATCGAGCGCGTTTCAACTTTTTCATTTACGAAACATTATCCGCCGCTCTCGAGTTCTGATGAAGCCCATCAAATCATTTGTCGGCATAGCGACGGGAAACTTCAGCTATTATTTCGGTCGGTTTACTAAAACAAAAGTGCTCTTAATTCTTGATCTGGGATTTCGTGTGATCATTACTTTGCCGGTTCGTTTGGCGGGACGGCCTTCTGTTGGGTGTATTTATTCCTTCAGAAATTAAATCGGGATACGTTGCAGTAGTTATGTAATTAAGACAACCCTTTGTAGGGTCATTTTACAAGCTTGGAATAATCTACATTTGTTTGGGCTTTAAGGCTTTGCCAAATAGCGGGTGTGGCGTGTGGTGTGGTACGCACGTAAGCGCTCTATTCTATGCAAAAGAGTATTATTTAATAAGAAATGAAATATAAAATATTGATAAAAAAATATTTAATATTTATTTAATTCAAAAAGTCTAAAAATATAATATTTACTATTAATTGAAAACAGTGTTCAAAACATTGCACAATTGCAAATTGTATTGTATTTGTTTCAAAGTCAATGTTTTAAAAGTTGCTATTTCTTAGTATTAACTGCAAGATTTTGTTATCATATATTAATATACTCTTACATGTATACTCGTACCTATACTTCTACTATTACTTATAGATCTGGGAGTGGCACGAGGCGTTGATAGTCATAAGTAATCGGCCGAAAAACCGCGCCACCTTTTACCACCTTTGGCGCGCTAATGTATACAGCCCAAACAAATGAAGATTACAAGAAATACGTGCACAAAGGTCGTAGCATACTTATCAGCTCGGAAAAGGAACGCCTCTTTTTACTATAAAAAAAGAGGCGATGCTTGACGTTTCCTAAATAGTAATTCCGTAACCACCGATCGGTAGCGTTCATAGTAGTTTAAAAAAAACTAAAAAAATACGCTTTTATGTTAAATCGGGCTAAATAGTGTAAAATAACTTTTTCTTATAGAAACTAAATAATGAACGAAAGTATAATTATTATTTAGAGAAAAGCGTGGGGTGCTCAATAACATTAGTTCTTGAAAATATTCGATCGGTACAATTAAATTAAGAACTCTACGCTTTTCCCTAAATAATAATTATACTTTTCATTCATCATTTAGTTTCTATACCAAAAAGTTATTTTTCACTTTTTCGTCATCGGTCTTTGATAAGTCTATAAAGTTTAAATGAGATCTGACCGTTTAAAGTGGGTCAAAATTACGTACAAAGGTCTCGATTACATACAAGCAAACATACAAGTGAAGCTTGTATAGGCGTGTTACAATAGGCGTTCCCTTTCTAGCTGATATGTGTGCTACGAACTTCTCGTAATTTACTAGGTAAATTACACATCTTTGATTCTACCTTTTTTGTTCCTATATGTTCACAGTCTACGTCTGCGGTGGTGTAAGAATATACGTAGAGTACAGTAAACAATTTCTTAATAACATTGTATACTAATCTAGTTCTTGATTACTTCATAAGCTTTATAAAGTTTATAGATGTTAATGAATGTCCCTGGTTCAGAACCCCCACCTATAGCTCCTTATTACGAGTAGTATGCAAAAGTTATTAGAAAAAGTACTAATTACGGCCGTCGGGTGTATAGAAATTTCTTTCTTTGTTTTGTTCCATTTCCTGGGGTTTGAACATGCTAGTTTTAATTTTTATCGTTTTATTAGATAACACGAGTAAAATCAGCGATCTCTCTTTAAGATTTGATACAAAAATACACAATCTTTATTACGTAACTTCTGATACAGTTTATTATAATAATAATATTCTTTATTATCAGGTAACAATGACCCATAGATAAATACCTTACGGACTAACATACATATCAACTATTTATATATAAAATGCATTCACTTATGTTGCACTGGTCTGGTAGTGTGTACAGGCAAACTACCGCGGAAACGCCGGTACACAACCCCTTTCGGCCAGAAGTCCACCTTCATAAAGGTGTCCAGCTTTTCGGTAGGGACTCGTACAACAAACGACTTAAAATTGACGTCAACTCGAGATTCCAACGGCTCCACCCTCAGAAGGAAGTTGGTCTTCATCTTAATGTACTCTGCGACGTCCTGCATGGTCATGGTATGGTGCAAGCGTGACCGGTACATCGGTGTGGTCGGTATCACAGCTCGTAGAAGGAAGTTGGGCCCTGTCGGTGCGGTACCGCAACGGTTTCGATTCGGTCGCGAACGGCGCGCTTTCTTTCTTTGGACCAAGGTAAAACCTTCATCGTCATGATCCTCAGTCCTGGCATGCTCAGGCACTTCCTTTACCAATTGAGGCTGGAGCTTCCTTTTAAGTAAGGAATTAATTTGTGTTAGGAAGCACCGCTCTTCCATAACAGGCCTAAAGGCCTCTGCGAATCTTGCGGGCAGCAGAGAGGGGCGGGCGGTAGCGCCGGCGCGGGAGCGTCACCGCTTGAATGGAGTGCACCGCTCGTCGCCCGCTCCCGCCGCTGTTTTCGAAAGCAGATCCATTTGATTTTACGCATAAGATTCTGCCGCTCCCGCGCCGCCGCCGCCGCCTCCCCGCTGCCCGCAAGATTCGAGGCAGAGGCCTAACATTTAAACGACTTAAGCTTAATAACAATTTAAAAATAAAACAGAAACAAACAAAAACAAATGTCAAAAATAAATAAAGAGATATCTTATGTAAGAAAAATAATTTGGTGACTAATTATTACATTCATTATTACCTTTAACGCTCTTTTCTTTCTCCTATCCTGTTCTGAATTTATTTCGGGTCGATGCTGTTTATCTTGCTATTGACATAGTCACATAAATAATAATAAAGAGGATAGAAGTGCCTTAGTCGCGTGACCTTGGTGCCGCACTTGTGTCTTGTAGTGCATAAGCGCGCTAATTGCAGCTCAGTGCTGCTCGAGCCATCGGTGTGAAATAAATGCCTTAAAATGGTATTTTGCAGTATGAGCGTAATAATGCTGGTTTATTAAAATACACCTTGAGAAAATCTTTCACTGTGAAATATTGGTTTATGTTATTAACATAAAACTTCATAACCATTGCTGCTCATGCCTTTAAAACGCAGAGCGTTTTAAAGTATACGCAGCAAAGTATTGTGATTTTCGATATCCCTTCTCTCTCGCACAAAAGTTCATGGTACGGACAAAATACGGACGAATATGATATATATGTTGCCTTAAGGCGGGTCCAGATATGATCATAATTTGCCCGATCCGATCAGCGTATCCGTATCAGCGTATCATGTATCAAGCCCCGTATCAAGTTGTGGACGCCTCGATTTGCTCCGTATGACAATCGTATGAAACCGACATGACACGGGACGGCCGTATCATAACAGCGTATTAATATCGCGTATCATGATACGCGAATCATCACCGGTCGACATATGCGATCATGATACGCGTCGGCGATACGTATACGCTGATCGGATCAGGCAAATGATACATATCTGGACCCGGCTTTATACTTGCACAGCACAGCCATAATGCTGACGCGACCAATAAAGAGCGACGTTGTGAAGTGTAAGTGTGACTTACAGTGAATGTTACTCAACGTTGTTTTATAGGTCAGGTTCATAATTAGTAAGCAAATTTACTAATTATGGGCGTGATTGCGCAGAACGGTTTCGTTCTTTTGCGTTTGTGCATTAATAATAAATAGAGGGGATAAAGCGGTGACACTGGTTACGGTAGAAAATGCGAACCAAAGCATTTCTATCCTCTTTATTATTATTTCTATGGATGTAGTGCTATAGTTTTGGTATTTGATTTTTAAGGCCAGCCGCCTACCTGACCACCAGCTTTATGTGACTTAAGAAGCACGGAGGCAAGTCAAGTTGAAAAATTATCGGTCACCCATCTGAGTATCAACCGCGCACTTGATAACTTAAACAATACTGCCTAAAATAGTTTCATAATAGCTTATGTAGGGTTTTATCTACCAAGGAGGTTAATAATGAAATATATATACTCAGTTACTTTGTTTTAATCACAATCACAATTATAAGACGCACTCCTAATAGTAGGTAATAAATATTCCATATCACTTACACTAGAATGTAACTGCAGGACACGTCCGCTCTAGACGGTGGCTACGAACTGAATGCCCAGAGTCCAGTCACACCACGGTAGGTCGACCGTACACGAAGGCAGCCGGAGGCAAAGTGACTCGATTCCGCCAAGATACCGCTTATATATATTCTGGTGTTGCCAGTAAGGATATTAAATTCGTTCGGAAACAGCAAATATTATTAAACCTTACACTTACTAACAAACTTACATCATTTTCGTAATAAAAAAAAATTACTTCAAAAGTACCTACCCTACATGTTAATTTAAGACTTAAAGTTAGATAGCTAGTAAACTTTAAAGTTTGGCGTTAATTAAGCTAAGCATATATCGTACGTAGTTTGAAATAATATTAACGTTGCTACCGTGGTAGGATAAAACTCGTGAAAATGTGCGATAACTGGATTAGGAGACAGAGAAGCCGCGGTGTTTACGGTTGAAATCAAAATTTATTGCCTATCAATGTATCGAGCCCGGGTTTTGTACTGGAAATCGAATACTGTTTGCTCGAATATTAATTATTCAAAAATCACTGCACGAAGAACCATAAAATCAAAAATATCATGACCGAGACATTTCGCTGTATTCTTATTTCCCTAGACCCTGCTGTCAATTTATTTGGGCCGGTGAAGTATGTCTTAATATTCAGTTCACTACGTTCGATACCTCTATCTGGAATGGCATAAGCTCGGTTTATTGGTCATAGAAAAAATAACCCTGATCATACAAATATAATTAACGTACCTATATAATTATCTATATTAGACTCTCCCTCTTCGACAATGATATTATAATATAATAAGAGGTAGATGCGTCATAGGGACACCAATTGCACATCAAAACAGACAACACTTATTGCCTGTTGGCCTTAGTGTTGCTATGGTTATGTCACGCAATGACAAATACACTAGCTTTTTTGTACATTAATTAATGCTATCCCTTTTAAATTTTTGCCAATGTAGTAAAATATAAGTAAAATAATAGAAGTGTACATGTATGTGTGTTGCTACAGCATTTCGGATCATAATTTTTTCCTGTTTTGTGAGCGTATAACGTATCTAATACTATGTATAATATTATAACGTATCTAATACTATGTATAATATCATTGTATTTCGAAATAACACTTTCACAGATTTTTACGCATTCGATCCGTCAAGATGTCATTCGAGATTTTGACGTATCAATGTAGCGAGCTATCAAGCTTATGATTTTCGAGTATTTGATATTCGAGCGAGTTTCTCCCGAGTTCTTCTTGTAAAAACACATGTTGAGAGACTCCATTTTTAACCTCAATCAACCGTACAATTTTTGTTACTATAATAATTACATTTTCACTTGATATTGGCAAAATGCGTACGCTTAATGCGACGCGACGCCATTACTTAAGAATAGAATAGATATTCGAGCAAAGGGCATCCGATTTCATGTACGAATACCATCGAGCCCTACACATGAATATACATCGCAGACCGTCCTGACCTGTGAGTGATTGTGTTCAAACGAGCGGCGTCTATAAATATGAGTGGTCCTGTCAACGGTTCATAATTCAGTTTGCGGTAGCGCTTTGCATGCAGTAGAGCTGTTTTTAGGAACCAGTCACCGATATTGCAAAACGAGAACACCGTAGTTCTGTTAACAGGAAATTTAAATTACTCTAAAGTGAGTTTTATCCATTTATAAATTGAATAATATAAATGCGAAAAGTAGATCTGCATGTCTGCATTTTCACCGTTGAACCGGTATAGATTAAATTTCTTATGAAGGTGGTTTGAGTCTCTTTGAAGACCGGGAGTACAAATTTGTGCTCCTTCTGTTTGAACTTGTTTTAAGACTATAGCCTATTTTTTATGAAACGAATACCGCAAAATTTTGAATGCATTATTATTGGTCCACATAACCAACATAAAGTCCGTTTCACACAAACGCCACAAAAGACCGGCTTGTATAATATTATTACGAAAGTTCCAATAATACTGTCTGTTATATCTTAAAGTTACAATAGTCATTTATATTAGACAACCTAATTAAGGGGCGTATTGAATATAGAATGTACTTAGGTTGTCATAGTGATCGTTGTAACACTCTTGTCATGAGATTACGTTGTACCAATTTTATACATTTAATTCCTTCGTATCTTCACACGTTGCGCACTCCTGGGCCCATAAGCATTTGTTGGATATGTGGAATGCAAAGATAGAACGAGATAAATCACTAGGAATTTAATAAATAAAATGTATAAAATTGGTACAACGTAATCTCATGACAAGAGTGTTACAACGATCACTATGACAACCTAAGTACATTCTATATTCAATAATTTAAATATTGCAACTAGCTTTAATACATATATGTGGAGATTTGTAAATGGCATTGGTTAACTTACATCTTTATTTTATTGTTGATATTTGACCGTAAATCTTCCAACAACCAAATAAATAAATTACAAGAATTATAAATATAATAATTATTTGATAAATAAGTTCTAGTGCATAAAATAAAATATATAGTCAGTACTCGTTTGTTAAAAAAAATAGAATATAGCTACCACCATCTTATGAAAGATTGACGCCATAACAAGAGTATTAACAGTATTTTGTGTTCCGACCATTAATGACAAGATTGCACGTCCCTCGGTGGTTGAGGGTTCATGGCGAAACTCTCTTGAACTGCGCCTTTTCATCACTTCTCACTAAGTGAAATGAAGGCTAAGAGCCACTCAACGACTTATAAAAACCTTTGAACGATGTAATGAACAAAAACACGAATTATAAAATTTGCCTACGACGTGGATTTTAAGACAACTTCTGATTTGGTTTTAAATACCAAAATAATTTAAATGAATAAAAACGTGAAAGCTAATTCCAAACGTCAGTTACAAAAACTTTTGCTCGTGCACAATGTAGGTATTTGTTCAAATACATTTAGTAAACGGACAGCCAGTTCGCAATTGGTTTTCCTGATTCGCGTGATTTATAAAAAAAAGACTAAACAAATACAAATTGATCACTGGTATATTTTTACATTGAACGGTACAAGCCAATAGGAAATAAAATTCGTTTGAAAAGGTGCATCTAAATCTGCTATGAGTGGTTCGATCAATGATTTTGAATATTTGAAAAAAAGTTGCAACCATGAAAAACGTAACTGAATTTGTATTTATAATGGACAGATTCAGAACTTCTCAATAGTCTTTGAACTCTATGCCTACGGGATAAGGTTTAAATTTTAGCTTTTACGACACCCACGGGATGTGAAGAGGTAAGTGGTCCTATTCATAGATATAGGAAACTGTAGATGGGCAATGTGAAAGAGAAAGAGCATACTAACACGTATATAAGAGCGAGATAGATAGACGAGACCTTTTCACGTACACACAGGCGGCCTATGTCGGCCTGTCAGTCATGTAAAAAAGACGGCATATGTCAGACTGCAGTACTATTTTTCATGCACACTTGCGCATTACTCATACGTTGGTGCGTTTTTTTGTCTCGCCGCAGTCGATTCACTGTCAATCTACAAACGCCAGTAATTATAAATCTATGATCCTATTCGTAGCCGGGAACTACACCAGTTCACAGGGAAACCATAGATTGCTAACACTGTTCCGAGCTGCTCATAGAAAAAATTAGATAATCTTTCTGTATACTCGTACTTATCTAATTAAAATAATCTTGGAAAAGTCTCATCTTCACTACATAGTATAAAACAAAGTCGCTTCCGCATTCTGTCTGTCCCTATGTATGCTTAGATCTTTAAAACTACGCAACGGATTTTGATGCGGTTTTTTTTAATAAATAGAGTGATTCTTAAGCAAGGTTTATATGTATAATACATGCATAATTACATAAGCATTGCACCCGTGCGAAGCCGGAGCGGGTCGCTAGTATTACATAAAACTTACTTCGACTCATCAAACAATGTTTGTATAGACTGACACGTGTACTCGAAGTAACTTTGGAAGTGAGATCGAATAACGTTGCGCAAGCCTATATTATTTTTTTATCAACAGGTCAAGCAAATGACTTCATTCCACCTGATGGCAAGCATAAGTGCAGTTCAAATACGAAGATAGCTAGCATGAGAGATAAATGGCAGTAAATTCCATTTGCATTTAAATTATAAAACAAAAAGCTAATTACTACACTTTAGTATATTTAATAAACAACTAGAACATTTTGTAAACCACTACCCAGGTGTACCATTAAATCTTTGAGCAAGACAATAGTCATTTGTTCGACAAGTGAGTAAATTGATTCATAAATAGACTATTGAGCGCAGTGAGTGATTTAAAGGCACGCACGACAGAAAAAAAAATTTGTGTGTCAGCTCCGACGCACGACTGGATTTTACTCCGAGACAGGTGAGATGGCGCACCTGCTGTCATCCGTGTTTTGACAATTAGAAAGTTGCGCGACATAGGATGCGCACCAATTATGACTTTGACCTTCAAAAACGTAACGAGGTCATTCATCGATAGATTTTACTCCTCACATTTTTTTCATACCGGGCCCCTTATATATGCAAATCGATTCTTAAGGAGTAAACTCCAAAAAAATTTGCTCTTGTATGAAACATACAACTTTTCACCTCTCCAGCGAGATAATTGTTAGAGGTGAAGAAACAAGGCATTACTTTAATCACAGATAATATAATACTATACTAGTTCTTTAATACACGCTTATTAACTTAAAAATAATTATTGAAAATTAAAATTAAGATTACTAAAACAATTTAAATTGAACGTAACGTCTTGTTCAGAGCTCGCAGCAAAAAGCGATTTTTCTTCGAGGTTTACGAAGCAAAAGAGGTATTTTGATGCTGGAGAGGTGAAAACATAATTTTTCAATGAGGTGTAAAATTTAACATGCAAATTTAAAATGCTATATTCGAATTCCAGAACTTCCAATGGTCGGCCGCAAAACAAACTTCGTTGACTGTTCATTTTGAGCACCGTGTTATTTTAAAATAGTTATACCGTGAGCGAGTTCTAAATTGTTTTGCGCAGCTACGGCTTTTAGTAAATAAAAATAAGACAAGCCTACTTACGGAACTGTGTCTGTAAAATGAAATTTGATTTACAATACAATACAAATATCTTTATTTGACAAATGTTTACAAGTATAACATAAACAAGAAAGTAAAATAACAAATGTTTGTAATAACATAAGCACATTTTTTTTCTTGTTACGAGGCTGCGATTTCTTACGACCCCTCACGCGGTCAAGTATACGTTTACAGAAGTTAAACGGGTGCCAGTATTTATATTTATATTTAAAGTATTAAATAGATATCCATCAGTCTATGCAATTTGCCAACATTATTACGGCCAGGCGTAATATGTTGTCTTCTGTCAACCTTCTCGATCATACACTTCAATACAACCATACAATCACGATCATATCCCAAAAGGGTAGAGCAGAGATTTTGTTTAAGTCAGTTGGTTGGCAGACAAGCCGTACTGGCCTACCTGCTGATAAGCAGCCACCGTAGCCTATAATTAACGCTTGCAATTCTGACGTGACACTGGCGCGCAGTCAACCCTAATCCCCTTCCGTACCCCGCGGAGTTTGACCTTACTCACCAACTGACACTGACCTTAGACTGTTGTCTAAGGTCAGTCAGTTATGTACACATAAAGCCACATCTCGGGAATTATAGATTATGCAGTGTCTTAAAATAATGTCAGGTTGCCAGCCTGTCCTTTTTTTTGACAGGGAGGTCAAATGCATTTACGCATCGTCCCTGGGAGTGGTGCCAACCGCAGGGGTTATGTGGGACACGAGGTAAAGGCGTTCCCTCCATACCCACTAAACATCCTCCCCGGCCTGATATTGCGGGACGGCTCGGGATCTGCGCACGTGAGCGCAACTACACCGAGACCGTCCCAATGCTGCCCGTCTAGGCACTCCTTGTGCACCAATTGGTGACCAGCAGCCCACAGGGGCTACCGACTAACGCCAGCCCCTGTGGGCCGCTGGCCGACGCCGGCCTTGTAGGCCATTTCCTCACCGACGGCTGCTCGACCTGGTGCGTCCTCCTGACGAGGACACCGGGAGCAGCCATCGGACCGCACCCGGGGGACTTCGGGCGCGGTCGTGGCCCTTAAACGGGCAGTCCGGAACTAGCCGTGCAGGGAAAACAAAAACAACTCGACGATGGCATGTGACTTCGAATGCCAAGGGGACTTGACATCAAAAGCCACACCCAGCCGAGAAAGTTTCCCCACCACGTTACCAGGGTCCGCCACGAGGAGGTTTCCGGACGTGGACTGCCAGCCTGTCCCCTACATAAAAGGAGCATTAAACCCAAAAAGTGGCTAAACCTTCAGTGAACCTGTGAACCAACGAATAAAAGCCAACAACCAGGACAGATGTTACACTCTAAAACATCACAGCAGTCCGAGTATATCTATACTAATATTATAAAGTTGAAGAGTTTGTTTGTTTAATTAAACGCGCTAATCTTAGGAACTACTGATTCACGTTGAAAAAATATTCTTTTGTTGGATAGTCCATTTATCGAGAAAGGCTATTATTATGAATATTATTTTTCGACCTCCACGCGAAGGAAGTCGCGGGCACAGCTAGTTTATACGGGTGCGCATTTTTTTACATAACTTTTCAATTCCTATCATTGGAGTTCCGAAAATATTTCTCATACCATTTAAAACCATGATGATCATTCTTCATAAAAAATTAAAAACTACATAATTTAAAAACATAATCATTTAAATTCCTAATAATCATAAATTTTTTGGCGAGTCTAGTGTTTTATGCACCTACATGGCTGGGTGATGGGTAGGTTAGGGTTATTTTTTTTATGACCAGGCGGAGTGCACTGTTTTTGTTACAGTATTAATAAAAAAAATATGATCACTAACTGTTATGAGCTCCGTTGGTAGTAATAAAAATGTATGAATAAAAACAGTATGAAAAATTAAATTAAGAAGAGTGATTATTATGAACACAAATCGGTAGTAAGACAAAGAATAGGATTTAGAATATTATGTGAGCCAATATGGACCCAGTTTATACATATATTACATGGAATAAAAATTCAATATACTACATGTAACAGAAATAACGCTTATACAATGTAAAATGAAAAAAACAATCTAATTTAGACAAAAATCGATCCAAAAAAAATAAATTGACAAATAAAATTTATGTGATGGTAATAACGTTTACTTTACAAACATAGTACGATAATACACAAACAAAAAATCCACGAACATCACTCCACGATCTATTTTAAAATAAAAACGTTTGCAATTGATTAATTTGCACATTAGTAACAAACTACTTTTCTGGTCTTCGTTATTTCTGTTACACGTAAAAAATACCCCAAAAAAACTTAAAGAAATCAAATTTCAAAAGCCCTCAACAAAAGATACTCAACTTTGAACTCCAGCACAAATGTTAAATAAAAAAAGAATCAAAGAAAATTGCGGTACAAATTGCATGTTATCTTGTTTCAGCGAAATTGTAATGTTCAAAAATCAACGCGGTCCAAAACGGCGGAAGCTGTTTCTCTCGTATACGTGGTCTAGATTTTAAGTTAAAATTCACTTGTCTGCGAAGCAAAAATGGAGTCCGCTGTGCAAGTACCTACCCAGTTCAAGATATTTTGGTTAAGTGTAAATAATATAATTTATTTCTTACAAAACTTGATGAGTTCTTTACCGGTGCTTCTCAGAACAATGCCATCGGTTCAAGAATCTTGAATCGATGGCATATTTGACTTTGATAAATGTACAAATTGCACCTGAATGAATAATCAAAGAAATTTTGACTTTAACTTTAACAACATAAATTATTTACATGTTAGAAAAGAATTTACAAGATATTAAAAATACATTTTTAATTACACAACTTTAATGATATAAAAAATCTTGTCGTAACTTTGATCTATCTATATCTTCGTTAATTACTAAGTATCAGTCATCGATTCTATCGCTGTTTATCTAAACAGTAAATCTCTACGGGAAGTTGCCGCACAGGCTAGAGAGGTTCTTTTACATCTGGGCATCTCTACCTAGTTCTTCGACTTCTTGACCTGTTGTCCATTTCAGTGGTCATAGTTTTAAAATACTCTTATCAGTATTATATTATCTGTGCTCTTATTAAGAAGCGCTCTTAACAGACTTGAAATAGAAATTGCTTATGAGATCCAGTAGATGAAAAATCTGTAGATACGTAATTATTAGCAATTCTTTTTTTTTCAAAAACTATATGTATAAACTCCTACTATACAAAAATATAAATATTTTTTTAATTAATGGCTGAAGGAGTTAAAAATCCCCGGTAACGCCCACGAGCAACGACAATAGTCATTAAAATAAGCTTTTACGTAGAACTGTATCTACTTGCAAAAAATCAGAAACTTTAGAATTTTTGTAAGTTATAACCTCAGAATTTTCTAGCCGTACCGGACTTTATTTATTTATTTGTTGCAAGTCACAAGTTGAAAAGTTTTTACAAGAAATATTAGTCCAGTACAAGTGACGCCCTGCTAGGGCACAGCAAACATGAAGGACAAATATTGTCCCTTACTTATAAAATCAAATTTCACATAATTAAATTTCCTTAAGTATCTAAATAATATTAATAATTTAAATTCACATGCATTTATAATTAAGAGTAGGTAACCAATGTACTGTCATCATTATATTTTATGTAATTGAATAATTATTTTATTACACAATTTATGTCTATTTAATAATTTTAATCACATTATAGTTATATTTTATTTTAATTTAATTTACATTTCATTGAAAATAATCTATCACATGCATTAGTTACTTAAATTAAGAGTGCCCAAAGAACATTAAAGAGACCAATTTTTACATTATTCAAACCCCTGATAGATATTATACTATTGTTGTGGAGATATCTGAGACAAACTGCTACTTTCGTTTTCTTTGCTGCGAGAGGACAATCTATTCTTCTGCATTTTATTGCTTATTGATTGATATTAGTAGTATAAGGTCTTTAAATCTTTATCCTGTATGTATTCTGTAACGCTATAATAACATTTTTCAAAAAGTATGTTTTTTAATTTGCTTATAAAAGCTTTATCATTTTTTTCTTCTGCCAATTGTTTTGGTAGCTTATTAAATATTTCTATAGACATTAAAAGTGGACCGGCTGAGTTCAATTTAAGTCTGGTAATCGGTATTATTAGTTTTTAGACTAGTTCTAGACTTTAAAGTTAACAGAAAAAGGGAGATGGAATTTTGCTTCGAGGTTTATCGAGATTTTTATTTTACAAGTAAGAAGCTTAAGAACTGTAACCCGACTACGAAAAATATTTTAAACTCGCGCTTCAAGAACAGATGGAATGAAATCAGTTAAATTCTGGGCTTTAAAAACAAGGTAAAATTGACTCCTCCTATAGTCGAAGTCGGTTAAAATGTAGCTAATGTTATCCGGGCCATAATAATATCGATTGACAAAATAGGATGTATACTCGTTCGACGCCGTCGTCGTGGTGAAGTGGTCAGTAACGCTGCCTACACATCGGGCGGTCCGGGTTCGAGTCTTGGTAAAATTTGTTCACGAGTCATGGTTGTTTATATATTTATTTAAGCTTATTTATGAAATATCTAGATTATTATGTATATTTGTCCGTTATCTAGTATCCATAGCACAAGTTCTTAATGATACTTAATTTGGGCTATAATTGGTGTGAGGGTGGAAATATATTATATTATATTGTTATACTCTTAGTTTAGGTGCTAAAATAACCCATCCTTTTCGCTTCGCCGGAGTCAAGTAAAAATGGTTGCCTTGGTTTGCTTTGGGTTAATTAGTTATACCACGACAATCTAAACTTATAAAAGCGCCCATTCATAAAGTAAGTTAAGGTGTATATACATAAATCTTAATAAATTGCTTTAGTTGATGTGGTTATTATCATTACCTATCACACACTGCAACACGTAATAAATTTTACTGCTATAATTTATGACTGCACAGTACTTGAATACGTATTCTGGTATAGTATTACTAATAAATGACATTCATTTATAACGGTTGCTGGATGTTGTTTATTTGTTTACTAAAGGGACTTACTTTTTTGGGTTTACTGTTCTCTCTATTGCATGGCCCTTACTGCCAGATGTGGCTTTATGTGTAACGAAATGTTGCCTAACGCTCTGTTCATCCCCTTTTGAGACAATGATGAGCGTGATCGTAATGTATGTATGATAATATGGTACCTCATATCTTTCATGTCACCATATCTTCTACTTTCTTTATACCCCAGGGTATATATAAACTCCAGTCGTCGATTCCCAAGATCTCACGGGGCATCGTTGGAATCCCTCACTTTTTGGGGAGGTTAGAGGGGCTCGCCATAGGTAATCAAGCAACCGACGACGGGGTCGTGGAAGTTTCCGCAAGGGTTCCCATGGCCGTCCAGTTCTCCTCGTCCAATGATGGGGAGGAGGTTGCGGTCGTTGATATATTCGCACCAAGGTGCATATGGGACATCGTTGGATTTTAGTGACTAGGCCCTGCCTTTCGCAGGGAGAGTCCCACATAACGTTGACGCCACCCCAGGCGTGACGTATGCGTAACTCATTTCCCACAGTAAAAAAGGGTACTTATATAGAAACTATAGAAAGTAGAAGATCCCAATTTATTTGAGTTGAGTGCAATATGTTACCACTGCTATAGATATAGTTTTCGGCCGGCCACCTGACACCGACCCACTTTGGGAATCCTGTTGTGGGTGATTTGTAGGTAATACTAAGCGGACTAGCTGCAGATTCATAGCGCCCGAACTGAGTTAGAACCTCCACCTTACAGAAGATCACACTCCAATAACACGACACCACAATTTTTGTGGGGTTGTGTTTCTGTTGGTTAGTAAAGGTATGATTTTGTAGCTGCCTGCACGCATACCTTAACGTTACCAGAACTCCGCGGGGTAGGGAAGAGGGTTTTGGGAGGTTGCGGCAGGGGTTGGCAGCGCAGGTGTCACGTCAAAGTTGCGAGAGTCTATAGGCTAAGGTGACTGGTTACCACTAGGCACGCCGTTTGCTTGTCTACCATACAAATAACATTAAAAAATGCGAGAAACTGAAAGGGATGCCTTAGTGGGCTTGCAGTAATTGCCGATTCCTCTTCGAGGATACGATGCAACTCTCTAGTAGGAGGGTGGGTCTTCCTTTCGTCATTCTTAATACAAAAGAAGTGTATGCAGACAACTCATGCCTCACCAACCACCCTGATCATGCCTTCTCTCCTTTCTATAAATGAAACACCAGGGTTAAAAGAGCTTTATCTAAATCCATTCATACAACAAACGCCTTTACTTTGTTTTAGTAGCTACACTGCAATCCCATAGCCATGCCAGTATGTACCTCAAAAATAGTAACAACTTCCAAGCCTTTCAGCCACAGAATATTAATAATTAAAATAAAAGTTATCCATAGCAAAATTTTATCTGCAGCCTTTTCTATGTTACGTATATACAAAGGAAACAGTTTAATGAAAATATGGCTCGGAAAAAAAGTAAGCAAACATTTAAAACCAGTTTCAGTAATTGCGTTTATTCCTACCATTCCCAGGCATGGCCTATCAAGTGCTCGTGGAATATACACTTCATTCGCTCGTAATAAAAACAGCTAGCAATGTCGTACATTATTCAGTTTACAACATACATACGTATCTGTATTTTCTGTCGTTGTTTGGTGTTGCGACCAGTCCAACCGCAAATCAACGGTAAATCAGATTTGGTCGTCCGGCGGCGCATTTGTGATCGCAATCAAAATGGTATTTGACGTGATCTTGCAACTATCTGTCTATTGCAAGTGTACGTCACGTAATAAATGACAATTATGAAAGATGATATATACGAGTATATGTATATCGCAGGTAATATGTATTTCGGCGAAAATATGAATATCGTCTCACTTTATAGACATCTCTAATTGCCACCATAACAGCCGCCGTGGAGTGGTCAGTATCTATAGCTGCCTAGACATAAAGCGGTCCGGGTTCGAACCTGGTCGCTACCAGGATTCGAACCCGGACCGCAAATATTTGTGTGATGAACACGAATATTTGTTTGCGAGTCATGATTGTTTATATATTTATTTAATTTTATTCATAAAATTATTATGTATTATTAGAAATGTCATTTATCTAGTATCCATAAAGTTCTTAATGATACTTACTTTGGGCTAGATAAAATAAAAACATGTCATATTAGGTTGGGGAAAAAGTCTTTTCGCATTATAGTATGTATAAACTTGTAATAAAATCTCTTTGGCTATACTATTTGTATCTGGCTGGTTTTGGTATCATTGAAAGTTTAAATTTTAAAGAACATAATTCCAAATTCAAATTAGGAAAATGTGTGATTTTCATTTGTTTTTCGTACCGCCAAGATGAGTGAATATAATGAAGAAATTCGATACATTTTAAAATTTTACTACAAAAAAGGTAAAAATGCAACGCAAGCCGCGAAAAAAATTTGCGATGTTTATGGACCTAGTGCAGTGTCTGTGAGAGTAGCACAAATTTGGTTTAAGCGTTTTCAATCCGGAAATTTTGATGTCAAAGATGCACGTCGCTCTGATCGCCCTATTACAGATAAAATGGATGCCATTTTTGAAAAAGTGGAGCAAGATCGGCATGTCAGTAGTTACGACGTAGCTGAAGAACTGGGAATTGACCACAAAACAGTTTTAGCGCATTTGAAAAAAACTGGGTACACAAAAAACCTCGACATTTGGGTACCTCACGAGCTCACTGAAAGAAACCTAATGAACCGTGTACTCATTTGTGATTCTTTATTACGTCGTAATGAAACCGAACCATTTTTGAAGAAGCTGATAACTGCTGATGAAAAGTGGATCACGTACGACAAGAACGTGCGAAAAAGGTCGTGGTCAAAGGCCGGTCAGGCTTCACAGACTGTGGCAAAACCCGGGTTAACTCGCAACAAGGTGATGCTGTGTGTGGTGGGATTGGAAGGGCATTATTCATTATGAGCTGTTACCACCAGGCAGGACCATCGATTCTGAACTCTACTGCGAACAACTGATGAGATTAAAGCAAGAAGTTGAGAGAAAGCGGCCGGAATTAATCAACAGAAGGGGTGTGGTTTTTCATCATGATAACGCTAGACCTCACACATCTTTAGCCACTCAGCAAAAATTAAGAGAGTTTGGCTGGGAGGTGTTAATGCATCCGCCGTATAGTCCTGACCTTGCACCTTCAGATTTCCACCTGTTTCGGTCTCTTCAGAATTCTTTAGGCAGTGTCAGGTTAACATCACGAGAGGACTGCCAAAACCACTTGTCGCGGTATTTTGACCAAAAGTCCCAAAATTTCTATAGCAATGGGATCATGTCCCTACCTACAAGATGGCAAAAAGTTATCGAACAAAATGGTCCTACATACTTTAGTTAAATGTAAATAAACTATATTAAAAAATGTTTTGAATTTTCTTAAAAAATGCGAAGAAACTTTTTCCCCAACCTATTATTTTGCCTTATAAATTAAAAAAAGTAGAATAAATATGGCATAATAAAAGTGTTCGGCAACAACAAAGTTCTTTAAGCAGAAAAATTCTTTCCAGAAATGATTCAGTGATTAATGCAATTTTACTCCATAATGCATTGTTCTTGTGATATTGAACGTTCACTTATTTGTACGAAAAGTCGGGGGAACATGGGGGAATTTGAATCTAATTAACAATTATGATTATTTGATGAAACCATATTATTTTTAATTATGATTATATGATTGATGTGCCCGCATTTTATACCATGTACCAAACATTCTGTTTACTTCTTGGTATTTTGTCTTCTTTCATATCGTCTCAGAAACATTTAAATTTCTTTTCTAAGTACCTATACCTAAGTTCATTGTAGTTCACTCAACATACCCTACAGTATATAAAACAACGACATATAACAGCAGCAACTACCTACCTATACAAAACATTATATAGATTGTAACTGGTCCAACCGCAAATTAGCGGTAAATCCGATTTGACCGTTCATTGGCGCATTTGCGATAGCAATCAAACTATCATTAGAGCCATTAAAATGAGAGTAATTTTTGCATGAGACATTCGTTAATAAGATGACAATTAAAACACATATTGACAACTTAACAGTAAAATTTATTGATGCTAATACAGAACGAGAAATAATCAAGCAAAATCAATAATTAGCGCCAGTTAAAATTACACCCATTGCTTGTGAACGGATCATAAGCAAACTTTAACTCACAAAGCAGGTAATAGCTCCCCAGACACGTCTTAATAAATTAGAGACAAATCAAGTTACTTATACAAACTCGCAACAAAGTTTCCGCGTTTTGGCCGAACAACTTTTCGATTCCTAAACTTGGAAATAAGATTGGGCCGCGCGTCTAACGGTAATGGCTTTGTTGTGTACCAGCACCACTTTGACGGGCAACTCGAATTTCCTATTGGGATATACCCACGGCACTCCCCGAAGCACTAGCAAGTGTAGGATTTTTAGGTACTTCTAAACATATCGTCGAAGTAATCAGGCAGATTTGTGTATGCTAAACGCTACGAACAGTGAAAAAAAAATATATAGTAAAATACGTAGTTTCCAAGCTTGGAGAATTGGAGATACCTCTGTAGTCTTCGCTGATTTTGTGCTGCTCCAGTTTTTGGTAAAAATTAGTTAGTTTTATCAATTAAATACTTTTTATAGCACATAAAAATGATTGTCTACAACATAGTTTGCAAGAGCGAACTTATCTCTAGAAGAGATTTCTTCCAGTCAACCCATGAATATATGTTAGAATGATCGTAAGGTAGGTGACATAAATGAATGAAAAAAAAATGACAAGTACTTCATAAGAATATACAAAATATAAATGTTTTTTTTTTTTATAAAAAGATCAAGCGAATGACTCTATTCCACCTGATGGTAAGCAGAAGTAGAGTCCAAATGCGAAGATAGCTAGCGCGAGAGATAAACTGCCGCGCTAGCCACCCACGCCTTGCTGACCTGCAAGGAGCTTCTTCACGCCTCTTTTGAATGACCCAGGATTATAGGAAGGAGGGAACACGTGTGCTGGCAGTGAATTCCATTTCTTGATTGTGCGACAAAGAAACGAGTTGCCAAATTTCTTAGTTCGCGTTGGAATGGTAGCCACAGTTTGTCGGTGACAACGTAGACCAGCACGCGTAGTCCTTAAACGGAAGGGAGATGGTGGGATTAGGGAAAAAAGTTCCTCAGAGCACTCGCCGTGGTACAGACGGTAGAAAGCGCTCAATGACGCAACATTGCGACGCAATTGGAGAGGCTCAAGGTGTTTAGTCACCTCTTCGTCGCCGATGATGCGGGCCGCGCGACGCTGCAACCTATCCAAAGCATCGAGTAAGTACTTGGCAGAGCCATTCCACAGGTGCGAGCAATACTCCACGCAGGACCGTACTTGTGTCTTGTATAGCAAGCAAAGTTGATTTGGCGTGAAGAAACGCCGCACCTTGTTCAGGGCTCCGAGTTTCCGTGAAGCTGTTTTTATCACGCTTTCGATGTAGTCCTTCGGATTTAAGTCGCTGCGAATCTCCATACCGAGCAAGGTGATACTGCTCTGTAGCGTAAGTGTTGTGCTCTGGAGAGAGGGAAGGGAAAGGAATGGCGACGTTTTAGCCGTAAACGCGCACACCTGAGTTTTCTTGGCATTGAACTCAACCAGCTGTACCCCATTGAGAAACAAGGTTGAGCTCTCGGTTGAGTTCAATGACAAGATTCTCACGACTCTCCACGGTTTCTGCTCGTCCAGCCCTTGCGTGTCCGAAGTAGCCCGCATGCCCTGTACTGTCGTCTGCATAGCAATGGATGTTCCCAAGAGGAATCATATCATTGATATGCAGAAGAAACAGTGTAGGAGATAAAACGGATCCCTGGGGAACACCGGCATTCACTGACATGAACCACGAACTGCATCCGTCGGAGAGGACACGAATTCTTCGCTCATGCAGGAAGCCGGCCACCCAGGTACAGAGCTGAGCAGGCAGACCATACGTCGGAAGCTTGGAGAGAAGACTTTTGTGCCAGACACTATCAAAAGCTTTGGCGATATCAAGGCTGACAGCCAATGACTCGCCACGCTTATCCATGGCTTCACCCCAGACATGCGTCATGTACGCTAGAAGGTCACCCGTCGATCGTTTCGGCCTAAAGCCGTACTGTCGATCGTTGATCAGAGAGTGACCCTCTAGGTAACGGACCAGGTGGTTGTTGAGGATCCTTTCCATAACTTTGCAAAGTACCGAGTATACATAGATAAAACAATATGCACACATTATATATACACATATAACTAAAATACATAATCTTACATACATAATATACAAATAATAAATATAGAAATAAACATGATTAGATACTGAAATGACGATGATGAGAACATCGTACAATTACTGAGTGGAGATTTGTGATAGATAGTACTACTTTAGTTTTAAAAGAAGTGATAGACGGATTATCCTGGATAGCAGACGGAAGACAGTTCCAAATCTGGGCAGCACAGAACGAAAAGAAGTTAAGATGAATGTTGGTATTACCGTTAGGGACATCCAGCATCTTGGTAACACATGGACGTCTAGAACGAGTCGAGGGTAGAGACAATTGTAAGAAGGGGAATTAGGATCATATAGGATTAAAGCTACTTAATTGTATGAGTAAAATATATATAGAAATTTAGCCTATTACGGCATTGCGCTGACCCAATTCAACAATCGTAAGTAGCACAATTATACTTATCACGTTCCAAGATTAATGTCACGTACTAAGTTTCTGTTGCCCATATTGTCATCATCAATCTATTTTTGAGGACTCACTGTATTGTAATAATAAGAGATAAACTCAACAGCTCCCTTTGAGACGATAAGGACCCGTAATTAGCTAACAGCTGGCCTTACAATGTCACTGTTGTGAATACGACCCCATTTGATAACGTGGCACAAGGAATTGATGCTTCACAATTAGAGGGTTCAATACAAACAGGCCGAGTGTACGACAGTTTAAGCTATATCACGCTTTGTACATAAATTATGAGATTGCGGGAAGAAAACTTGTTCAATAACCAATAATCGTTCCTTAACATGTTCCGCGTAAATGATTACGAGAAGTTTGCTCGTTTATTTTTATTGCCTGAGTGGTAACAATGCCTAGTGTTATATAAAGCCCAAACTTAAGTGATGACGTTGTAAACGATTGTATCTTTTATTTCTAAAAGTTAATAGATTATTGTGTAAGAGAAGATCTAGAAAATTAAACAAACAATGAGTAAACTATATTAGATATTATTTTATGTATACATAGTATAAAATGTACGATCTTTCTGTATGTGCGCTTAGAATTTTTAAACTACGCAACAGATTTCAATGCGGTTTTCAGCAATAGATAGAGTGCTTCAAGAGAAAGGTTAATATGTCTAATACATGCATATCATAGAAGAGAATATCCGAGAAATTCCGTGCGAAGTCGGGGCGGGTCACTAGTATGTACCTATATAAGCTAAGAAATGGAACTCGTTGCGGAGGTGGATCAGTATAATTTTAATTAATTCAAAAAATCTTATTCACCTTGGCCTTTAAGATATCTAGAAATCTTTAAGGCCAAGGTGAACTAGCATCTTCTAAGCGAACATGCATCTTAGGCCTCATCATCGCTTTCCATCAGGCGTGATTGTAGTCAAACGCTCAGCGTATTCAATATAAAAAATATAGCTAGTAGGTACTTGCAATTTTTGAATGTATAACATTACATGCTAACACTCTGGATTAATAAGAACCAGCAAAACCAGCCAAGATCATGATTGTGATACTTCAACAAATTCGAATATATATATTGAGTTCCTGTTTCCCTTGTTCATGTTCACACCACTTCAGAATGGCTTTTTCTATTTCATTCATCTTTTTTTGAAGTTTTCTAATGATTTTTAGAAGGTACGGAAATAAAAATTAAGATAATTACGCAGAAAATTCGATAATTAGAAAATTTGTTGTAACTATGACAAAGCGAAAATAGAACGCATACAAATCCTCAACACAAATGTAGTCACGTTTGGGATTGTGAGTTTTAATTTTTTTGTAAATTACTCTATAAATAATAAGACCAGTAAACTTTATGTTGTGGGAAAAAATGACGTAGCTGTTCTAATTTTATGACGCATAAGAGTTCCAGCCATAGATTACTATTTAAATGTGCTTAGCAGTTCAATAAATTATATATCTACCTACATACTATTGAAATCAAAACAAGGGAGAAGTTTCATTAAAACTTACGATTCATGTCATCAAGCGCTGTGCAGCTTCTCGAGCTAAATAGCGCTTAACTTTGTCCGCAACTTGTTCGGATGTTCCAAGACATCGAGAGTGCTGCTTTGGTTTGTGACTTGGCTATCTGCTGTTTACTTGATCACCTCTACTGAACTAAGGCTTATCGTTTAAATAGAAGACAGCAAATATTAGAACTGTAATGCAACAAGCAATACATACATACATTATCATGCTCATAATTCCAAAAGGGGTTGGGCAGAGTTTTGGGTAACATTATGATAGACATAAAACTGCATCTTGCGGGTCATATTACACGGCGCCTATACAAGTGGCAAACGATGCAACGTTTCTATCTAACGAAATGATAATAGCCCCCCATCCACTAGTATCAGTTCGTGTGTATGGTGACAAAAGGATTGTTTTTCCTCTCAGATTGGCGAGGAATGATAAAGTCGCAGGAAAACATGTAGAAATGACATTTAGTTAGTGGCCTCAACGGTTTTATTTATCCCTACGATGTTTCTCTACAGTTCATCTATAGGATAAGTCATACGAAATAAGTGCTAGTGGATGGGAGGCAAATTTTTGACAACGGTCTCCATAGAGCTTTAGAGCTTTCTCACTAAAACGTCAGTTTCATACATTATTATTATTTACGTTGGGCGTTCAACGCAACCGTCTGGCCACTTGGCTAGGCCCTCAGTACCCCAGCAGTACCCCAAACCACAGAACATAGATATAAGAGGTTATCTATGTTCTGTGCCCCAAACTATTGACAATGACAGGTTGCCAGCCTGTCGCCTACTTAGAAGAGGCATCAACCCAAAAAATAAATACCTAAGCCTAATTTAATAAACAACCAGAATGATACACTTTACAAATATCAGCAGTCCGGGCATTAGAAAAATAAAGTTTTAAAGTTAAGGTGTGTGATGAAATTGTGTAATTTTATAAGTCTTTTTTGTATAATCAATTATTTAATTCCTCAAACTAATAATAATATCACTTTCACTCGCAGCCCAATATGTGATATTGTATCGTTTTTACATAGCTAATTTTTTTAAAATATTTACTTAGTATTTTCATATTTTCACAAATTTCAATAAAAGAAGAATAAAGAGTTGTTATTTTAAACAGGTAAAAATATTCTATATTATTTTCACTTACGGAATTCTTAAGACTAAAACATTTTATTTATTATCCAAATACTTACACCGAACAAGATATTTGTAATCTTCTTTTGAAGGTTTGTTGACCACAGAATCTTATATAACGAATCTACTATCAAGTCAGCGTGTTTAAAAACAATTTAAAAAGATGTCCAAAGTTTGTCCTTACACCATAAACTAAACAGCGACCCAAGTTGGTGCCTTCAATACCACTTGCTGGATCTTAGGGAATTTTATATCTTTTTTCGCTGTACACCGTTCTAAAGTTCAATTTACTGCTTCGTACAATCTACAGTCACCGCAGTAGCTGTAAAACGTAACATCTCCGCAACTTTGTTTCTCCGAGGATAACCAAGGAATTTCCCGTACGCCATGAAGATAAAATGTTATCCAATTAATTTTGTGATGTCCACTGTTCATGTTCTTTACGTCCTACCCAAAGAAACTTTTGTTATTTTGCCCAGGTACCTAATTTCAACAAAAGCACATAAGTATATCTGATGTTATAATGTTTTTAATTCAGCTTTGTCAAAAAAGTTGTACTACGTTTTTTTTTCTTTGATCTCTTGGCCTTCATCTGACTTGATGGTAAGTAGGTAATAAGGACGAAGATATAATCGAGATTCACCCGGAACTTCTAAACACTGAGGGCTTGAATATCTATTTAAAAAATTATGTTGATCTTGCTTTGATGCATTGGCCAATGTCTATCAGCGTGAGCATTTGGTATTTAATACACGTAGGTAATATACAGGTTGGCCCACAAGTTCTTTGATATGAAAAACATTAATTAAAATAAAACTACTTACATTATGAATTATATTTTTATTTACAAATAAAGCTTGAAAAACGGGAATTATTTTTTAAAAATAACGTCTTCTAAATGTAATCCGTTACGATCACGGCACTCTTGCAAACGACGTCTAAAATTGTCGATGACTGCGCGGCACGTCACTGCTGAAATGTTTGTATAGCTAGTTTCAATAATCCTTGTCTATCCTTTACCCTTGGTTATATGCTCGATGACTCTTTACTATCGCTTCCAAAAAATAATTTCCATGCAAATAGCATGTCCGTCATTGTCAAATTCCAAGTCATTAATCCGTCCTTAGTCCGTCTTAAACCAGGTAGCCCTGAAGATTATCTTTTTCCATTGATTAGTGTAATCACAGATTACTCAGTGTTTATTAATAACGAAATTGACTAATACTAATGTAATACGTGGAGTAAAATTACTGCAACCTTATTCTTCGTTTATTAATAAGACCGTAAGACGACCTCAGCCCTGCCTGCCACTTCCTTTCGACTTAAACCCTGGTGGGGATCTCGATGACACAGTGAGACTCCGTCGCAGGATATGCAGTAAAATTCAACGGCGTTCTACAGCAACAAAACAATCAATGTTAGAAAAACAGTCATGATCAACTTATCTTACACAGGTTTACAACAAAAACCATGAAAAAGCGTTATCTATTTCTAAGCGTATCTTAAGGCGTCAATCTTAATTTTGTCAATCCTGTTCTTTAAAGTGTTCTGTTAACATCATAACAGCCTTTACAATTCGACCTACTGCTGGGACACAAAGCCTCTCCTTGTCTTCGAAGGTGGTTTAGGCAGTAGTCCAAGACGCTTGCCCATTGCGGTTGGGTGGACGGAGTATAAGGTGAGCACTACCCCTTTGCTGATCCATCAGTCGACTTCTACGACATCCATTGAAGGATATGGGGTGATGCTATTCTACTCTGCCGGCATCACACGGATATTTAGTTCTACTAACTTTTTGTTGTCCACCTTTGTTGTTCAAAAATATACGAACCTACAATACATGTACGCTTAACGTACGTACCTCGTCAAGTAAATTGATGACAGGGTGGGCAAATGTTGAATATGAAAGTAGGTATCATTTAGAAAGTCTATCTAAAATCTTTTTAAAAATATTAACATACTTAAAAGATACTTTAAAAACTTTTGACCTTATATAAGGCTCAGGTTCGATCCTGCATGGAGTATTGTAGCCATCTTTGGGACGGTTCAGCAAAATATCAACTTGCCGCCCTTGACTCGGTTGACCGCAGAGCCAGGAAACTTATAGGTGATGATAGGCTGGTGCATGCTAATCTGCAAAGTTTGGCACATCGTCGCAGAGTGGCCTGCCTGTCGGTGTTTTATAGATTGTACTTTGGCGAGTGTGCTCTTGAGCTGCATGAGCTTATTCCACCATCTCCTTTTTACCATCGGGAGTCTAGACGGACTTCAGGTTACCATCCCTACCTCGTGCAAATTCCGCCTATGCGTACTAAGCGGTTTTCAACATCATTTATTATGCGCACCGCTAAAGAGTGGAATTCCCTGCCGGCCTCCATATTCCCAAATAGTTATAACCCTGCTCTATTTAAGGTTAGAGTGAATAGGCATCTTCTGGGTAAACTCGCTCCATCTTCGGCTTCCTCTTAGCTCTCCTGCACAGAGTGTTGCCAAGAGTGAACCCATTCTATGTAAAAAAAAAAAAAAAAAAAAAAGAATATCTTCCTCCGTACAATCGTCGAATGCAAGTTAAGTATTACAAAATGGCGGATGACAGACACCGCACAAAATGGCAGGTAACATGTAATGCCTGAATCCCCCTGAATCAGTATAATAATAGGCTGCCACATGCTGTGTGATGTGCCCAGCCACAAATCAGCGGTAAATCAGATTTCGAACGTCCACGTTCGTGATTGCAGAAACGAATTTGTGTTGCGTCCATCAGCCGCTAACATTGTAACCGGTTATGTCATCATGACCGCAATGATAAATGCTAAAAACGTCCGTTGTTTTAGTACAGTAGTGTAGATTCAAAATTATTTTTCCAATCCACAGTTGTAACAAAAAGTTTCGGAGTGTTTGGCGCGTTTTAATGGCGTCAGGTCTGAGTACAAATTTTATTTCAATAATCCGAAAATTGTTTCTTAATGGATTTTGTGGATTTGCATCCGTGTTGACCATTAATTATGAGGCATCATTGAAATGAAAGGTGAATGGTTGAACGTAGAGAAATTCAAAAATGGTTTTCGCTGACTCATCAATTGACTGTTGCCGTAATGAAATCTGTTGTCATTGATCTCTTGCCAAGCACATCTTAGATGCAGTAAAATAATTGGCACCCATATTTTAATGTAAACCTCAATAAAAAAACAAACTGAAATTAATATCTTCTATTGTGGAATATTTTTTGTGTTTACAAATGCGTATATTATTTTTAAATGGAGTAGAATTGAAACCTGTAGAAACAACAACTTTCTTAGGAGTAATGTTAGACTCTAAATTGCAATGGGGTCCACATATTGTAAAACTTTCGGGTAAACTAAGTTCTGCGGCATATGCAGTTAAAACTATTAGGCGGCTAACTGATATAGATACTGCTAGAATGGTTTATTTCAGTTATTTTCACAGCATAATGTCTTATGGAATTCTTCTCTGGGGGAGTGCTGCAGATATTAATACCATCTTTGTTCTGCAAAAACGGGCTGTTAGAGCAATCTATCAACTAGGTCCGCGTGACTCCCTCAGAGAAAGGTTCAAGGAGATAAATATTCTAACTGTGTCATCACAATATATACTGGAAAACTTACTATATGTAAAGAAAAATATTATGAATTTTTCCGAGAAATGTCATACGCACAATGTAAATACTAGGAAGAAACACGATTTGGTTGTATATAAAACTCGTCTCCACAGAATAAGCAATTCCTTTATGGGCCAATGTATACGTTTTTACAATAAGCTTCCGAAGAATATTAGAGACTTGCCTATTAATAAATTTAAAAAAACTGTAAAATCTAAATTATATAAAAAAGCTTATTACAAGTTAAATGATTATTTAAATGATCCAAATGCGTGGGAGTAAAATCTGCCCAAATTTACGCATTTAAAATTGTAATTTAATCATATTGATATATCTATGGACATGTAATGATGTTTTGAAATCATTACGAAATTGTAAGCTGCGGAGTTTCTTTCGCCATTTCTTCTCCGTCTCAGCATAATAATAATTATTTAAGTAAAATAATTATTTCGTCGAAATGGTGGTAGGGCTTTTGACGATTTAAAAGTACTTAGCAAAGTCCATTTAAATAAAGAGCTTTTTCATTTCATTTTCATTTCATTTCATTTTCATTTCATTTTCATTTCATTTTCATTTCATTTTCATTTCATTTTCATTTCATTTTCATTTCATTTTCATTTCATTTTCATTTCATTTTCATTTCATTTTCATTTCATTTTCATTTCATTTTCATTTCATTTTCATTTCATTTTCATTTCATTTCATTTCATTTATTTCATTTCAAACTAGAAAAAATGCACTGAAAAAAAATTGTGTGTGTCAGCTCCGATGCACGACTGGAGTTGACAGGTGAGATGGCGCACCTGCTGTCATCCGTGTTTTGACAATTAGAAAGTTGCGCGACATATAAAAACGTAACGAGGTCATTCGAGGTCATTTATCGATAGATTTTACTCCTCACATTTTTCTCATACCGGGCCCCTTATATATGCAATTCGATTCTTAAGGAGTAAACTCCAAAAACAAAACTGACTTCCCGCCGCCTTTCAGTGCATTTTTTCTAGTTTGAAAAATATCTACTAGGAGCAAAACAAAAAGGAGAAATAAGACCAAATACATACCGCCATGATTCCGGCTAAAGTAAATAAAAACTAAGCGAATCCGAATAAAGGGAGTGCTTCTGCACAAGGGAACATTTAAAAGATGGATACAAACAGTCCACCCTTTCGGTAAAAGACACAACTAACTTGCCGACTGGCATCGTTGCATTCGCTCTGGGATTGTTTGCATTCCATTAACTCCGGTCAACAAGAGACCTAATTTATCTGCTTGTAGGTACATTTTGCAATTCGGTATAATCCCATTCAGCTTGTTAAACGGCTTTTTCGACATTCATCCACGAATAATCGGTTTTAACTTATAATTGACAGTTTCGGGAATAAAATGATACACAAAAACATGAAACAAATCGTTACTGAAGATGATAATGAAGATGAGATTGCAAAGGAAATGGCAATTAAAGACATTGTAATTGATGTTTTAGATGTCATAATAAGCTTTAAACCTTCAAGTGAAAAATAAACAAGAAAATAAAACAGTCCAGCGAGAGCTGGCACACCGTGTCCTTAATTATCAAAATTTTCTGTCCTCCTAGTACAGATTATTAACAAATTTAACAACACAAAAGGAATAATTGTCTTTCAATTAATTTAAAAATTTTCGCGAATAAACGGTATTCACTGATTTGTGAATACCGTTTGTGATTAGAATATTTTTAGCATAGATAACTAGAACACTAGAACTCTCCACGGACGCCGAACCCTAATCCCAGTGATGACGTAATAGTGGATGAAATGAGCTATTGTCCAACAAAGTACGTTTTGGTTACTTTCCTAGAATACTTACTATTGATTTTTACTCAAACACCCAAACTATCTACAATATCCCTTCAAGTAAGGGAAGTCCCAAAAATTCAACCATACCAAATGCCATTAACTTACATCATTATGTGTAGGGAAAAACTAAGTTTAACAACTACATGTAGGTATTATAAATGTGTTCAAAAGTAGCAAATAGTGTGAATAGCAAACAGTCAAAATTTTAAATTCGAATATTGATATCTGCTTGCAAGAAGGACAACACTTATCTGAACCGAACGCGTCGAACGAAATTTCGTGGTCTTCCTTTAGATGCTATGTTTTTGGAAAAAAATAATCCTTACAATTGAGCCTTTCAATTGGTACCACCAAATTACGGGTGTGTTTTTTAAAATTTGGCAGGTTTGGTTCCCGGTTCATACAGGCCATTATTCTCATAATTAAAATGAAATCTTCTTTCAGTAAAATTTTCTATCTACAATATTTAAGATACTTTCCTTCCACGTGACATAGCTGTGGGACGCCCTGTATACCACAAGATATTCAACCCTAATCCTGACATATGACACGGTACTTTAGAAGATTATTGAATCTCCTGCGTATTTGAACGGTCAATTCGCCTTAAACGAAAGCAAATATTGCGTCACCCCAAGGGATTTGTAGAATCGTAATAATTTTTATTTCCCGCAACACAACGTCTCGACTTAAAGAACTCACTATCGGAACTCACAAACCCTCCGCTCATAATGTAACAAAGTTATGTAAGTAATATTTTATTAAATAGAACAGTAATTGCTAGTTAGGCGGATAACTCGCAAAACTTGGGTGATTACGGGGAGCTAATATTTTATAGATGAACGATGATTTGTCTCTCAAGAGCCGTTATGTTGCGCCTTACCATTTATACTTCGCGTTTCATGAACACACTCCATTTCGTGCCGTGGAGATTTAACCACCTGTAACTCTTTGGTGTAATAATTCTGATAGCTAAATAAATTCCTTTTCACCCTACTCTTTGGGCAGAATAAGACTTTTTATATGTAAATGCGTACGGCGCGTAATATGATGTTGTCTCACAGTATTTAGAAATACCGAGGTATTCATTTCTATACGTTATGTTGCGATATATAAACATTTTTGTTAAACACATATACTGGAATTACAACCCGAAAACCTGGAATTGTATTAAATAACTAATACAAACCTTCTTGTTAAATACATATACTAGAATTACAACCCGAAAACCTGGGATTATATTTAATAACTAATACAAAGCTTCTTGTTACCTACCATCTGTACCTACCCACATTTGCAAATAAATGATTTGATTTGATTTGATTTGATTTGATTTGTTAAACACATAAACTGGAATTACAACCCGGAAACCTGGGATTGTATTTAAACAACTATGATCACACGGCGTCGGTAGCGTAGTGCGTAAGAGCGCCGTCTCCCACCCGGGAGGCACTGGTTCGATCCCCGCCACGTACCAATGTGTTTTCAAATTTTGAATTCATATTATGTACGTTTAATCGACGCTTTTACGGTGAAGGAAAACATCGTGAGGAAACCTGCACACACCTATGAAGAAATTCTTAGGTTGACTAAGGCCCAATCGCCCCTAATGTGGGGTAGGCTCGAGCCCCTCGGCAGGGACATTATATGAGCTATTGATGATGATGATGATGATGATCGCACGGCGCGCACGTCTCCATACAAAAGCAGAAAATGTTTTACTACTATTTCTTATCCGATCTTTATGATAAAGGTATTAGAATGTTTTTGACAAAAAGAAAAAAAAACTAGGCCTGTGAGTTTTCCTTTTTCTACATTCTAAGTTAAAATTGTTTTAAATTGATGACGAATTTTCAGAAGAGGAAATCGTACAGACATTTTTATGCTTTGTTAATACCTTACTAAAATATCATAAAAATGCAACGTTTTCTCCGTTTGAATGCAGACGGTGCTCGTCGTACTTATATAAATGTATTTTGTAATTTGGTGTTAATATTATTATATTTCCATAAGATTTTAATACAATTATGTGTTTTCGAAACAAGAAATGAATTATATTAAAATACAAATGTTGAAAGAGTAACATTCGTAATTTACAAATCAATATCAAAGGAAAATAAAAAATCGGGATTAGTTCTCGGTTTCTCGGTCTCGGGTTCTCGTATATCGGAAACGACTCAAAGTTGATAGAAACCTTATATTTTTATGTCATACATGCATGTTAATTTTGGTCACCCATCCGAGTACCAACCGCGCTCTTGGTTGCTTAACTTTGGTGATCGACGACTCAAAAAATACACAAAGATACCTTATATTTTGATGTCATACATGCATGTTAAATTTGGTTGCAATAAGTTTAAGCATACGCGAGTTATCGTACTAACGCACAGACAGAAAGACATAGTTCCAAAAACGGTACTTTTGGACTCAGGGAGGTCCAAAACGTGTAAATCCGTCAAAATCTCAAGGTCGAATTTTTTACGATTAAATACAAGACTTCCTCTATACTATGCACGAAAGTAAAAATGAATCTGAATTGAATTAACAATCCTTAAAACTTCAGAAATGCAAAATTATATCAATTTAATTAGAATTAAATTTGACAATCCCTTGTTATTTGTAAGTTGGTAGTGGCTAAGCCGATCCGTGGTTCATAAACTTTGTTCGAGTTCTCATTCACGAATTAGCAGCAACGACTGGCCAAGGAGATAGAACAATTACTCAACACTGTTGACAATGTTATCCTCCTCAATTATATATTTAATCATAATATTAGAAACATAATATTGAATGTATAACGTTTAATTACCGACAGAGATATTCTAGTGACTTTCCTTCATCACCCAGCTCAATTTATCAACCAATAAGATCTCAGACACAAGTTGCAGAACTCCAGGAAGCGGGATTAATTATTTACAAATCCCGGCAATCGAAAAATTTCAAGTAGACTAATTTCACTAGTTTGACGCAGTGCATGGCTCATACTGCCGGATTTAGCTTTATGTGTACCTAAATGTAACCTAAAGCTCTACTCAACCAATAATAGTCTGTATGTAAACCAACTAATGACTCAATTTAGAAGCAAAGCAGTAAGATATTTATACACACACACACACACACACACACACACACACACACACACACACGCACGCACGCACGCACGCACGCACAATTTGCTTGCGGTAAAGCATCTACGTATGGCCGGTTTCAATATTCAATTCACAGTAACAAATCGCCCTACAGGGTTTGGTTGCAAGTTATCGCTATTATCTGTAGTAATCCTACTAATATGTATTATAAACGCAAAAGTTTGTATGTAGGTATAGATATATAGGTAGATGTCTGGATGAGTGTTTGTTACTCTTTCACGCAAAAACTACTGAATGGATTTTAATGAAACTTTATAATAATAAAGCTTATAGGTACATCAGAATATCATAATATAGGCTATAATATAAACTGATACTTGCATAAGGCAAGCACAGTCACCGGCAATATTTATAAGCAGAGTCAAAAATCACTATCTCGCAATGTAATTTAGGGTATCTATTTACTGCACGGTACATCAATGACATCCCTCATTTATAATACCACGTCTTTCCTGTACATCCACAGGTTGTCTGGAAGAGATCGCTCATATAGCGATAAGACCGCCCATTTTACATTTAATTATTGTTACTGGTGTTTTTTATGTATGTTCCTGATATTGATGATGACCAATAAAGAATATTCTATCTATCTATCTGATACTGCGCAGACGAAGTCGCGGGCAGAAGCTAGTTTAACAATAATTGCTATGCAACCATTGTTTTGTTTTATTTTTAATTTATTTTTTTGTCGGAGAGGTCAAATGTATTTACGCATCGTCCCTGCGGGATGGTGCCAACCGCAGGCGATATGTGGGACTCGAGGTAAAGGCGTTCCCTCCATACCCACTGAACATCCTCCCCGGCCTGACCTTCAGTGCGCTATTACGGGACGGCTCGGGATCTGCGCATGTGAGCGCAACTACAACGCTGCCCGTCTAGGCACTCCTTGTGCACAGTGGCGTGCATTAATTTATACATTAGGTAGGCATTTAGATCGAACTCTCTAAAACTCAATCTGAAACGCTACGCGGAAATCTTTACCTAACTAGTATACAATAAAGTCGCACTCGCGTCCTGTACCTACCTACGTTTATATCTTTTCTACGCAACAGATGTTAATGTAATTTTCAATACTTTTAATAGGAAGGTTTACATGTATAGTACCATGCATAGTTATTACAGGTGATAAAAATTCTAAAGTCCACGCGGACAAATTCGCGGGCGGCCGCTAGTAGAAAATAAAATCTTAAAAACAATTAATTACTTACAACAATATATTTCAGATTGTCCTTTTTGCGAATGGCGAACCCGGGATGGGTCAATTCGATGAATGTGTAATAGTTTCATAGTTTTTTGTAAATAAATAAAAATAGCTACCTATCTTTAAATAAAAAAAATCTTACCTATGAAATCTGGGTTTCTTACGCAGTTTTTCTAAGCAAATTGAATTATCAGAACATTGGGAACACTGCAATTTTTCCATCGTCGTAAATGCGCAATACAACACCACCATTAAACACTTATAAGTAGATAAATATTGTAAAGAAATTAAGATTTGCACTAAAAAGTATTTAACATTCGCGCGCTTGAGTGACATGACAGTCATAAAGATTTGGATTATAAAAACGGCTGGCGCTCATGGCGCTGGCGTATTCTAAGAGCAAATATACCAATAGGGCGTATTCATTCATTTTAAAACTATTTCCTTACTTTTATAAGTTAATCATGTCAAGGAGTGTTTTAGAACAGTGACGTGAAATAACAATATATAAAAAAAAATTAAAATTCAAATTAGTTAAAAAAATCTTAAGTAAATATTAAGATTAAAACTACTTGCTTTGTTCTTGACGGTTCTTATTCATCGACACTAGCGCCACCTAGGGAGTACTGGAGAATAATCTTGCGAATACTTTTATTTAATAAAATTTATTCCTAGTATTTTATGCGACGAAAGGCTACTTAAATTTCGTAATTCATTATTTATTGATAAAAGTACTTTAAAATAATCTTATAAATTATTCGCAATCCTAAACAATATCAAATTGATAATCACAGTAGGTCGAGTAGGTCAGCCTACCTAATACGGCTAAATTGAGAATGTCACTTTCCTAGTTATAATACCTGCTAGTTATAACATTTCAATCTTGTCGTTTAATACTGTCAATCGTTGTGTGTTTCTGAACAAGTCAAAAAATATTGTAGTGTGTGTGATTTTTACAAGCAGATGAAACTAGTGCTTACCGCGCATATTGGCACGTAGGTGTAGGTATGTATACGTTACACGCAGGGCGCCCGAAGCCTATAGGTTGCATTATTTTGTTGGTAGGAAGGACGTATAGTTTATAGTAGTGTATGAGTAATATATTGAGGTAGGCAGTGCTTAAATGCCTTTACTGAGAGACCGCCCCTGCTTGTGCACCAATTGGTGGCCAGCGGCCCACAGGGGCTGGCGTTAGTCGACGCCGGCCTTATAGGCCACATCCGCACCGACGGCTGCTCGACCTGACGCGTCTTCCTGTCGAGGACACCGGGAGCAGCCATCGGACCGCACCCGGGGGACTTCGGGCGCAGTCGTGGAACTAGCCGTGGTGGGAAAACAAAAACAACTCAACGATGGCATGTGACTTCAAATGCCACTTGACATCAAAAGCCACACACCCGCCGAGAAAGTTTTCCCACCACGTTACCAGGGTCCGCCACGAGGAGACTTCCGAAGGTGGACCCCAAGCAACCAAACTTCAGTAAGCTTATTTTTACTAGCTAGTAATATTGTAACCGCTGCACCTTTTTATAACCAAATTAATTTCCCCGGCCTTATGTTCCCGAGATCGAGAACGGCAATATTTCCGTGAATTCCCATTCCCTGGTACACGGGATACCCTGGCATAAAGAAAAAAGGGTCGTGGTGTACTTTTGGTGAGGTTGGGACAATGAGAAACCATGAACGCAAGTAGGTTGGAAACAATAATCTATTTTTCATAAGTTTCGCATTCCATTCGAAACCTACTCATCGTGACATTAAACAAAATGTAAATATTAAATTACAACATCAAGTATTCTACAGACATATATTATTAATTTTGAGCAAATAGCGGCATATTCAGACTTTGTACGTAGAAACATTGTACAAAGACAAATCCGAATTGTACTTAAATTAATACTTATACGGACAATATATTTATCCTTCGTTTGATGTTAGGTTAAAGGTTTGTTGAGAATTCTGGAAACGTCTCCTTTTTTTCTCCTTAAAAGGTTTTATCTTTCGTCGTATTCCGTGTAGATAAAAATCTTGACAATATTATTGAAGAAGGAAGTAGGGCTAGATACCATTGTAGATAATATCTCTCTATACCAAGTAAATACTTACTAGCAAGCAGCTATAATTTTACACTTATGGATTTGTTTATAGCAAATTTTCAACCGTCGCATCGGTGGCGTAGTGCGTAAGAGCGTCGTCTCCCACCCGGTCCCCGCCACGAACCAATGTATTTTACGGTGAAGGAAAACATCGTGAGGAAACTTGCACACACCTATGAAGAAATTCTTAGGTTGTGTGTGAAGTCGACCAACCCGCACTTGGCCAGCGTGGTTGACTAAGGCCTAATCGCCCCTAATGTGGGGTAGGCTCGAGCCCCTCGGTGAAGACATTATATGAGCTGTTGATGATAATTATGAAATTTTCAATATAAAATATACCGAACTATATTTGAAGGATTTTATCATGTTGTAACTGTTATAAAACATGAAACAGAAAATAACACAAACCCTGATAATAGTTTGTTTGGAATCGGCTTATGATTCGTTACAATTAAAAAAATATATAATTTGGACAAAACATTTACTCAAAAACAACTAAAATATTTATAATTTGACAGCTAAAATTGAGTTTTATGTAATGGTAAGAAAACTAACTTTATAAAAATGGTACGATATAAACAAAAATCTGCACGAACATCACATAACGACCTATCTTAAAATAAAAATGACTGGAATTGACTAATTTACATATTAGTAACAAACAAATTTTAAGGTTTGCATTATTTCTTTGACAAACTGTATATCATCATCATCATTTCAGTCGAGAGACGCCCACTGTTGAACATAGGGCTCCCCCAAGGATCGTCAAACCGGTCGGTCCTACGCTGCCCGCATCCAGCGGCTTCCCGCGGCCTTTTTCATACCTTTCCCCTCTATATAAACACATACAATTAATCTTATGTGAAAGTAATAAGTGCATCAAAATATTATCTAATAGCATAAAAGCGAAAGAGAATGTGAGCGTTAATACGTATTGCGTAGGCGCCCCCTGACCTTCAATTAGGTCGGAAGTCCCAACAACTGACCCCGGCTTCCTTTCTCACTCTGCTATTCAATAGACTAAATAGTTCGTCTTCTTCTTTTGGCCGAAACATTTAATGAAATCAAAAGCATCGATAAATACATAATCTTAAGTTTTCAGAAAAATGCGTGCTTTCGCTGCCTGCATTAAAGACGATTAGTTAGCGATGACATTAGAAAGGAAGTCTTCGAGAAACTTCTTTCTGTACTGTTCGAGAAAGTATAGAGAGCTCTATCAGTATGCCCACGCTTGACATAATGAAATTGTAGTAAAAATCGCTCTTAACTTCACAATCACAAGAGTTGAGCAAAACCAAATTTCCGCGAGCAAAGCCGGTTCAGTCGTTAATAACACACAATACATTTCCTAATTTTAGGTACAATATTCTAAATGTTTTAAGCACTAGCAATACACCGACAAAGGCTTTATAAATATGCCATATGAGCGGTTGAATAATTTATGACGACATTCAAAGTGCGGCAACTTCAAGACATTTGGGAATTTAAAAAAACGTACAACATACTTACTCCAAAAACAATTCCCAGGGCGCGTTAAGTAGCTAGCACTCTTTTGCATTATACTCGTAAGGATTAAGTTGAGAGCTCTGTGTGTATTTACAATGTTGGTAACAATTTGACAAAGTACCTATCAATGACTTTCAAGAGTTTATCCGTAAGTTGAGAACGACGGAGTTCCAGAATAATAATACCTTGACAGACCCCCAGAGAGGCACAGCCGAAAACTTTATTAGCCCTTTACTGTCAGTTACATGCAAGACTTGATAATTCTTATCGGTTTCGAAATGTTGTTACCCGTTGAATAAGGAACGAGGCAATGAAACTTTCACTAAATATGGATTCTATTATACACCCAATGTAAAACATTTTACATGTGTATGTACATACCTATATTCTAGAAATGATTAACAGGTTACCATAGCGTTTAAACAAAAGCGCAAAGTGGAGTTGCACCTGAAGTCTTGTTGTAAAATACGTCGTGTCGGGAAAATCAAAGTAAAGCTTATAATTTAAAAAGTTGAGCCGAGCCTTAGGTATCATTTCGTTACACATAAAGCCACGTCTGACAGTATGGGTTTTGCTTCCAAATAGTGATAGGCTGCCATTCTGGCACCTATATAACCTTTTATATAGGTGCCAGACTGGCAGCTTGTAACCATTTTCCTCTTGGAAACAAACCTTTGGTGAACTAACAAATAAATAGCCAGGACAGATGTTACAATAATCAGCTCAATAGTACATATTTGTAATTTAACTTTATTAAAATATGTTCACTTGATATTGGCTCAATCCGTAATTACCGCGATGCCATTATTGATATAAGAAAAAAGAGCAAAGTTTGATCAGGATTGGGTTGGACGTAAGTGCGATGCGGGTGCAGTTATGGGTGAAAATACACACTGTGGCAGACAGACACATTTCTCTCGACCATGAAGAAGGTAATCGTATAAGAAAAAAATTTAGGGACATAATATAGAAAGCGCCCCAGGCACGCGGTCAGAGATAAAATATATGGCGCTCAACGAACGAAATATACTTGGAGTCGCGGGCACGTGCCCGCCATATATACATTTTATCCCCACGGTGGTGCACTGGCCGCGCGCCTGGTTCGTTTTCCCTTATATAAATAGACTCCTCGATTGCCAAATATGAAAACCAGTGCCTGATTTACAGTTCCCCCCTTGAAGCACTTATTTTACGCGAGCATTTTTAAATAACCATATTTTATAAATATGTATCGGCGTCCCTCGGGCCTAGCGCCCTAGGCTCTAGCCAAATTATCCTGTAGATAAATCAGGCTAAACAATACATTGAAAAAGAACTGAAGATCGCCAAGACTTTTTTTCTTTGTTTTATTTGAACTTTAATGGCCTTAAGTAAACAGATTTATAATGAGGAACTAAAGAAACCTTATCTACTTTTTTTATGTTACGAGATGGCAAACAAGCTTGCGGCCCACCTGATGTTAAGTGGTCACCGCTGCCTATAGACACTTGCAATATTAAGTGTAAATCACTTAACATCGCGAGTACGTTTGCCATCCTGGGGACTAAGATGATATGCCCAGTAATTACTTCACAAAATAAAAAAAAATAATGAATATTTCCCTCAATTATTTTGTGCCTGGTAGGTAAGATCCTCAGAACTCCTTAAGGCATGCTTTCTCATGATTTTACCATTTTTCTAAATAAAAAATAATACCGGTTAAACGATTAATATGAGCCTATTAAAAAATCTCAAAGAGTATTTTCCGCGAACCCCTAAAAAGTTAAACAGTGTATTAATACATACAAACGTCACAAATATTTGCGAAAGCCCGCAATCTGTAAAGACATCAGGAAGTTCGTAATGTTTCGACTTTGTTGATATTTTCTTTAAAATAACAACCAGGGGACCGGCCTCGGAAGCTGTCAAGGTCCAGAAATGTCTAGCTTTTGTTTCGCAAACGCCCATTGAACCGGTGAAAGATAAAAATTACGAACTGTGAGGTGCGCCAGGGTTTTTATCAAAGCCAAAAACAAAGGGTTGTTTAATGACGGTATTAGTGGAAAGTTCACGATAAATTTAAGGTCGTTAGGGGTTCTTTGTCACTGTGTATTGTACCTCCAGTCAAGTTCTTACGAACCGTTTCATTGGAAAACGTAATTCAATGTACATTTTAAGATAAGAATTATATTACTGAAGCGGACAATTTACATAATTCGAAGTGAAATATTTTGAGTGGAATGTTTTTTTATTTCATACCATTTTAGGTTTAAATATAATTGGAATAATACCCAGACAAGGTTACTTTGAACAATGGAAATGGGAATTAAATAAAAACCAACCAAGTGGGTGCCAGACAGACGAAGAGGGTTCCGTGTCAATTTAGAATAAAAAAAAGTTAATTTTGAAAGTGCTTTTCACCAAAGTAATATGACAATTTAATTTTCTCAATTTGTACTTTATTATTTAATGAGTTTTGACTAAATTGTTTTAAAAATAAAATTATTGCCTTGACATTGTAATTTATAACATTTGTTTTAAAGAATACAAGGTCGGCCACGTTCGGCGTATTGGTTTTTGGAGTACGTAAATATAAATTACAGATGAAATACTGTGGTATAATTTTTGTTACATGATCTTAATATTTTTAAGATTTTTATAGCGCTTGTAAACATCAATGCAGTATATGCAAAGAAAGAGATACTAAAAATGTTAATATAATGCTCCGATTTTATACGATTCAGGAGCGTACTAAGAGATATAATAATTTTAGTTAAAGTAGAAAAAAAATATGCATTGATATATTTTACAACCTGAAACTCCAAAGACTCTTAGTTTAATCTTTCGTCCACTATATTATTATTCCGATAATTTTGACCATTGTGTTTTTATCATTGATATTTATATTTTTGGCGCCTTGATTAATTTTGTTACAACAAAAGGTTCTAAAGAAAGCGATGCCTCATTTTTATTTGTTTTATATTTATAGTTTTGGTTACTTATCCTCTTCGAATTCAATTCGTCAACTAATGTTATTTTGCGCAAAATGTTTTGTCGGCTTATAAATTCATAAGTCGTTTTATTACATTGCTTAAATGAATAAAACATATTTTTACAACGCAACCATTTAATTTACGACGATTTGCATTTGTAATTCGAAAGGGTCGGGTAATTTTTGATGGTAATTTAAATAGACGCCGTATATTACCCTGAGCACGTCCCTGTATGTAGTACAGAGCACAATCCATTAGCACAGGCCGTTATTACTTTGCGGCGTCCGACACAAGACTGACATTTGCACCCGACACACCACAATCCCGCTAAAAACCCTCGACTGAATCCTCTTTTGCCCCGATTAGAATGCTTCTGAAAAGTGGGAATCGAATTATGACTGAAAGGTGCCTTACCTACATATAACGATGTCAAATGAAAAACCATTTTCTGTCTTTAGATCCAAAATAACTCAATCTTAAGCCATTACGGGATTGAGATTTTTGAGAGTAAAAAAATAAAAAGTTTGGGTTGTGACTGAGTCATTAATAATAGTCATTAAACGCGGAGTTGCGGACCATCAAATTGGACCGTAAAATATCACGTTAGAGTGCATAAAATCCTAGCCTTTGCTCTTTTTTGGGTTTTGTCGTTATTCTTATATGATTTACTTATATTTATTTATTTAATAGTTAATTGTATGTACACGAGAATTACATAAAGGAACACATTAAAAAGGTGTAGCTTATTTCTAAAAGAAATCTCTTCTAACCCACCTGTGATAGGAAACAGGTTTTAGAAACGTGGATGTCGCGTGTACTAATATTATTACATAAATACTATTACTTATACTAAAAATACATATGTTCTTTTATATTATGCACTATTTTATACTTTATTATATACTAATGTATACTATATTATATGGATATATACATTATACAGTAATAGGAGAACACATATTTAAGATAAGGAAAGATAGTATATGTATAATTTCCATTCATGGAACCCTCAACTACTGATGCAGTGGCTATCATATCATTAAAAGCAGGAACACAATAATGATGTTAATACTATGCATACTGTTTATATTTTATTTACACCTATTATAGGTATATTCATTTCTCCTAGCGCGCATTTATTATGCTGGCTAAAGCAAAAAATTGCGAACGATATTAATGTTCCGCACAATACCAGCGCCGCCGCCCTGCAAAACGAGGAAAAATTAGTTCCCTTTCTGTAACAATAGGAAATATCAGAGAGGTGATCCGAAATTAAAGTCAGCGGATCGAATATGGAGAGCTTGCAGCAAACCAATAGCATCCAATTAACGACGTGACCGCATCGCGCACACGTAAGTATTATACACAAAGCAAGGTATTTTCCCAACAGCTCGTCTGTATCGGGCGTGTGTAAGTGAGACTGATATTTCCGACCCAGCTGCGGCTGGCTTCCCTTAGGGCTGTCGTCGATACCGTCGTTAGGGCTTGTCACTCTTTGTGAACTTTCAGCTAATCACGACGTCGTCGAATTTGGATTCAGGGCTTCACCAACATAAAAAATGTAAACGGATGTTTCTTTTCTTCAGGCTAGAGACCCGATAAGTGTATATTTAACTGTATTGATATAAAATATTCACTACGCACATTCCCTGCTCAGACCAAATAAAAAAGTTTAGACAGAGCGCTACGGTGAATGCACTGAGGCCGGCTTTATATCTGTGTAGTGCCTGAGTCGGTTTTTTTAGTATAAGGCAAGGCGTAGTTACGTTACATATGTGTGCGTGCTGTGTACGTCATATGAGACTGGCGAGGCGTAGTTGTATTTTACCAGCCTCACTTTTTTATTTGCAGCATTCCGTGTATATCTACTTTTTTATTTCTTCTGAGATATCTACCGTGCTCTAAGAAATTGCGTGTATTTTATGGAATAATTTTATTTTTGCGTTTACAAACGCGTAAATATTAATACTATAAAAATGCACTGACAAAAATCGACTTGCCTCAGGCGGGACTCGAACCCGCATCTTCCGCAACTCGGGTGGCTGCGTTGACCAATTACGCCACCGAGACACTGCTTTTCGCTGTCGAAATTTGTCACTGCTTGGTGCTTATGTTTTTATGGTAAACATTGTTTCGTCAAATCTTTAAAATTTGCACTTATACTGTACCGTACGAAATATTTTTGCAAACATTATATGCGTGTATTTTGTTTGAGAATAATTAAGAAATAGTTTGACTCTGTCTTTCATTCAGCAAATAAGTGACAGCATCAGTTTTAGACCATGACTTACTTACTCCATGGTTTGTAATAAGGGGGTTTAAGTTCCAGCTCCTTTTATGTAGGCTACACCTACCTATATTTTGAGGCCCAATTTCCATTCCATTCCAATATTAACTTGTATACAATCGTTAACACTTATAACGTACCCCAAAGAATTATTCTGATTCAAAACTAATTGCACTTTCAGATACAAAACGGAAAGCAAGGCTCAACAATTTGTGGCATGCACAAATAAGATAAGGAAACTTTATACCACACCGGTATCCGGTAATAGAACGTCCGATGTCATACATCAATCGAAACACTTGGATTGTTTCCAAAATTCCGGCTGAACCTCAAAAGGGTTGCTTTAGAATTTGTATCGAGAAATACCGAACGATGTCACTGCCGGCCGGTCGGGTATTTAATTTCGAAGTTTTTAATATTTTAGCGCAGACATTCCTGTGTGCAATAGCTCCACATATCCGAATGGATTATTTGACACAAATATAATAATTTATTTTGCAGACTGTGATAATTATCTCTTAGTAAGTACTTAGGGGTACTTATAAGGAATTAATTTATCGATATTATCTCATCTACTCCTTTGAGATCTCAAAGGTCAGGGTTTCTAGCCTTTTGAAATTCAAATTAAAAATTAAAATTGTCTTTTCACATTGTTCTTGCCCAATTCTACGCTTTCATAAATATTATATTAAATTGTAATAAATTAATGTAGTTTTTTTACTTATTAAAAAAAAATCTGTTTAGTCCCCTGCTGTGTATTCGGAAATGAGTTTGAATTTGGCAATATAGCAGAGCTTCCTCGTGATAGTAAAGGTTCACTAAAGCCTACGACAATCACATGTAAATATGTTGCTCTAATTCTATTTAGTATATGTAACTATGCTATAGAGTTCTAAACACCTCATTAACTGTTAGAAAGACAACAATTACATTGTAGTTATCAGATGAACACTACTTCTTCTTCTGAAGATAGACCCGTTAATATGTTTGACTGTTACCCGTTAATATGTTTAATTTTCCTATTCTCAAATCTACGGCTCTTTTTCGATCCAAACCCTGTAGATACTCTAGACAGCGTGTGACTGCCTTGCAAGCGATAACTGTCACTAGAAACCCTCAGTGGGAAGTTTTCCCTACAGGCTAAAACCCACTAAAGGCATTCTCTTATTCAAAGATTTCCGACGATTCTGTGAGTGCGTCTGTGGTCAACAGCTTTAGTTGTAAAAAATATATTCACTCCAATTAAAGATCTCTGCCTATTACAACGTAAACGTAGCCGAAATCGTACCGGTATTTGCAAAACATGTTATTTGTATGAACTATTCAGAAACAATACCAACTAGGCCGTTCCATCACCTATCAGACACGTAGCGTCAACGACAGTCAGCAATAATATTCTGCCGGTGTCTATAAGATATCATGCTACCTTCCGTGCCGAAGACGTTCCTATTACGATCATAATTTATGATAGGTTGTAGTGGATATTATCGACAGTGCCTGACCTTACACATTATACAATATTAACAACCATTTATAAGGAGTGTATTAATAAATCATTTTCTCCTTTATAAAAGCTTCAGCTCACTCCAGGCCACAGGTAACCCTATATCAACTCAAGCGCTCTATCGAAGTAGTATGACCTAGATCGTGGAAAATAATAAACACTTCCTGAAGCAGTTTGTTGCATCGAGAGCTTTTATCGGCCGATTTTCCACGTGCAATATAAAAGTTAAATTATTATGTTAAGATGGACCTTATTATTGTACAGTTCACTACGTTTTCAACGATCGTTTTACTTTTAAAGCGTAGGTGGATTTTGTTCGTTGTTTATATAACATACATTATTATGGCCCTCCTAGTTTTTACTAGGTGGTAGACCCATATGTAGGATCGTCTACCGCATAGTAGTTCGCTGTGTTTCGGATTAAAGGGAAAGGTAGCCAGTGTAATCACTGGCCATGGCAGGCGTATCGTTCCCAGGATGGCAACGTAGGTACTTGCAGTTTTAAGTGATTTATAATTTCAAGTGTCTATAGGCTACGGTAACCACTCAATACCAGGTGGGCCGCAAGCTTGTTTGCCATCTTGTAACGTAAAAAAAGAAGTCAGTTTCATAGATATTTTTTTATGTCAGAATAATTTTATAAGGTAAGGGTATAAAGTCTATTGAAGAAATTAGACAGTTTGTGATATCCCGATCTGCCGTCGTTTTTCGTCGTCGTCGTTCGTCGACACCAAATTAAGTCATAAAAATTTGAAAGGAAAACCACAAGGAAAAAATCCTGTCGCCTTCCAACCATTTCAGGTCATGCCAAAAAAGATACTTTATCAAGTGTGCTATTACAAGAAACCGGTAAAATAAAATGATGCACAATTTCTCCACATTATCAGACAATTTGCACTGAGCTGTCCATAGTAGCGGCTCACCCGGATGCCCACAATATTGTTTCATTTTAAGTCAGGCTAGAATTTCAGGGTAAGATATGTGGAAGTTTATGTGGAATTAAGCTTGAAACACGGCTCTTTTGGGAACAAACCAAGGCACAGAAGGCACAAGCATATATTGGTACTTAAGAACTATTTATTATCACAAAAAGGTAGATTTACACCAGAGTCCTTGTACCGCAACGCTTTATGAGTATTGAAGGTAACCTAAATAATTTAATAGGTGTATGAAGCGTGCTCGGGAGAAAAGCCACAATGCCGTAGCGACGTACTAATTGACAACATTACATTTTTTAATAGTATTTTTTTTTTATATGGATGGAAAATAGATATTGCAATTTCTTTAATTTTGATTCTTAGTGTTTTAATTTAAAATTCTAAAATATCGTAAGTGCAACTGTAGAATTTTTGTCATAGGCTCTACAAAAATAAAAAAAGAGTTGACACAACTGTCAAATCTTTGAATTTTGGGCCTTTGAGCCATAAATTAAACAAAAAGGTGGATGGCGAAGATATTGTCTGTTAGTAATCCTACATATTCCATTTTTGGGTACATTTAGTTTGCTTTTTAAATATCTCATAATTTAGCAAGTTATAAATTCTGAAAAAAAATATATATAATGTTCTAGATGACTAAAGCTCCAAATATTTTCGTAATTATCATAACTTGTTTATTTTAATCCATTGCTGTTTTCACATGATAAGTAATAACATGTCGTGGAATGCAGCGGTGATTATCTGTCAAAAAAAGTTAGCGAATAGGCCTACTGGTAGGGCGATCTGGGGGCCTAGACAAGTGGCAAACGACACAACGTTTCTATCGAACGAAATGATAAAAAAACCCCATCCACTAGTATCACTTCGTGTGTATGGTGACAAAAGGATTGTTTTTCCTCACAGACTAGCGAGTAATGATAAAGTCGCAGGAAAACATGAAGAGATGATATTTAGTTAGTGGCCTCAACGGTTTTATTTATCCCTACGATGTTTCTCCAAAGTTCATCTATGAGGACAAGTCATACGAAATACGCGCTAGTGGATGGGAGGCTAATTTTTGATTACGGTCCCCATAGAGCTTTCTCACTAAAACGTTAGTTTCATACATTATTATTATTTTCGTTAGACGTTCAACGCAATCGACTGGTCACTAGGCCATCTGTAATTGAATATTGAAACCGGCAACTCGTCAAAAAAAGTTAACGAATAGGCCTACAGGTCTTGGTTCCTAAGCGACCACTGCTATTTTTAGTAATTTAACAATAATTGTTAGGCTCAGTAAGCTTACTTTTTGTAGAATATTGAAATCGGCCATAAATTGCCCACAACAGCATTCCTTACGAACATTGGTACCAGGCAGGCGGCCGGCTATAAAAATATGCCAAAACCTATAGTATGGTGACATACTGTACCGACCCCAAATAAATTGGGAGCAGGGTAGGGAGACAGTGTAATAAAAGTTACTACTGTTGTACCCGTTCTATTTAACGCTACGTCAGACATACGTAGCGGCTACGTCACATTGCTACATAGACAGTTAGTATCGAGTAACCGAGAAATGGTTGATCAGCGATAAGTACAAATGTAAACACGGAGCCAAGATACGACACAGAAACGTCACAATATGTAAATGCAAGCCTAAATCGCGCTAACTTCCAACGATGTAGGTACAGTAGGACCGCGGTCCCCGAGCGAACACCTAGCTCGAAGATCTTCAATTTTCGCCGACGATGTGGCGAACCCAGCCACCTCCTACAATACTAATGAAGGTAATTTTGCAAAAAACGGGTTTCAGTTATTAATTATTAATTTGCCACAAAACCTGTTCGCAAACCAGCCCTGATTGAACAACGGAATTGTTCGTTTATTCATAACTCGAAGTAACTTGTTTTAAACGAGCAAAAACAAAAGGCCGTTTCAGTGTAAATGAAAACAATGGTTAGTGGTTGCCATTGCAAATCAAATTATAACTTTTACATTACGCGGTCTCCTAGATTCATTCAGAAAATAAATCGTGAGGCTTTTGCACTTAAAACTTGGTTGCTGTTGACCACTTTGTGCGTTGAACAAACGGTTGCTATTTCTGAGGGTAGCCATCAATAAATTCGCTATTTCCGGTTAATGGAAGCGGTGAGATCCAGTACACATAGCTTTCCGTAAGGCGTTGTAACGGACAAGCCTCTATTATTAGTTGTAGATATAAGCAAATTAATCAATTAGACAATACTGTATGCATATAAAAATCATAATATTAAGTAAATTAACAAGTATAAGGAAAATAATATTTTAAATTCATTTCGATAGTGTAGTAGGCTACAGAATAATATCTGGAAGATTCCACAAAAAAAATGACAATAGATCGCAGTTTATGACACTAATATTCCCACAGTGATTTAGTCTCAGGCCAGGTTAAATAGAAATAAACCTTAAATTCTTGAACGTAAGGAACGAATATGAACGGTAAAGTCCTTTTTTGGGAAAAACCTGCGTGTCGTTTTTTTGTTGTTGTTTTGTTTGAGGTAAGTAGGAATGTGATTAGCAAATTTCTCTCGTTTTAACAAGCATTAAGATTTATAATTGTAGATGATAATGTATGCATACGCCCATAAGTTAGGGAAATAGGGCGTTGGTTCGAGACGACGTAGAAACAAAAACTTGCGAACAGTGGACGGTCAGTCTTGAATTTTTAAGTAAAGTGGTCAGGTGGCAAGGTGGGCACTGCGAGGAGTCTGGAGGAGATTTTTAAGTGGAGTGGTTTAGTGATTTGGCGGCCGGCATGGATTCAAGGAAATGTTCCCGATGATCCAGATAGATCTGGGGTCTCCATGCTTATGGGTTATTAGGTAGTTAAATTGGGGGTGTATTTTATAGCTATTTTCTTCCAGAAATAGCTGGAGACCCAAGATCGAGAAGACTACGTAGGTTTGTGCTTTTTGTTTAGACTAGCTTGGTTTGAAATATTGCAGTCCTATTATTTCATAATTGTATTGACAATTTTGTTTGTCATTTGAAAATATACATAAATATAAAATATATATATTCGGAACCAAGCAAGTCAGGTCATTTAAAAATTGAGTGATTTAGTGTTTTGATATAATTTAGGACATAGTAAATAATGTAATTACTCAATTTAAAATGACAAGGTGGTGGTTGTTATGGGTGTGACTTTTTTTTTCTTTTCAATTTTATTACTTTGTTTTGTGTTTTGTTTTGTTTTGATATACTATGTATTTCTTGTTATGTTATTACGGATTATTCGATAAATTTCGTGACAAGTGACGTTTTGTAGTTTTATGGGCGTATGTATACCGACGTGATAAACCAACAAAGGGTATTCGGTCCAGTTGGTTCACGTTTTGAGTTTATTTCATACGGAACTTTAATATTAATATTTTATTTGGATTAGGGTGTAGGTAGGTAATATTCGTTATGTATAAGGGGACACGCCGTCGTGGTGGAGTGGTCGGAGTGGCTGGCTGCGCATCGGGCGGTCCGGGTTCGAGTCCTGGTGGCGGCGAGTGTTTGTGTGGCGAACGCGAGTGTTTGGTTGCGAGTCATGGTTGTTTGTATGTTTGTTTGGGTTTATTTATAAAGATATCTACAGTTATTATATATATTGGAAAAAAGAATGTCCGTTATCTGGTGTCCGTGGCACAGGTTCTAAATGATGCTTGCCTCCGGCTGGATGATTGGTGTGAGCGTGAAAATATATTGTTATTATTATATTATTATTATTACAATATGGTTAGGATAAATCTAAACGACATTAAATATAATAAGATATTAATTGTGAATACATTAACCCTGTAATAAAACAAAGTAGAACTTATTAACTTGAATTTTCACCAAAACTTATACTATTTTAATATTGAAATAATCTAAACTATAATTTGAAATCTATACTTAAACCTTTATATCTCAATTTACCTACTGTGAATTCCAGATTATTCTAAAAACTATACTTCAACCTTTATAACTCAATTTACCTACTGTGAATTCCAGATTATTCTAAAAACTATACTCAAACTATTATAACCCAATTTATCTACTATGAATTTCAGATCATTCGAGAATTTGTTTTACGACTGTGCTCCACGATATTTAGTTATAAATTCTTTAATATTCTTATGAAGAGCAACATTCAAATAAACTCATATTTCAAGAAATTATAACTATCGAAATTAAACTATGTAATTTTATATTTTCTTTAATAACATTGTAAGTATGGGACAGTTTGGAGACATTTCGTTATGGATATACACCTGGTTTTAGTTTGGGCATAGGTTAAATAAGTCAGTTTAAATGAACGACTTTGCGTACCAAAATAAAACCAATACTCTACACGCAGCTGAGACTATGACTAAATACACTCCACATGCTCCAAAATTAAGCGAGTGATTATTTTGTGCGAGTTCTCTGAACGATACATTACGGTGATCGCGACACGATCAGAATGGATCTAATTCAAACAAAAAAACGGAACTATTTAGATTAAGGAAGGGATGTATTGCAACACAAACAATACATTGCGAATAGCGCTGACTGAATTCACAACTCAGTTCCTTTTCAGAATTTAAATATTCTTGGTTGGAATAATTTTCATTCAAACTTAGGATGTCAGAAGTTTGGTGAACTCAATCTTAATCAATTGCAACCTTACATTTTGGTTTAAAATCACACCACATTCACAATCCATGGCAAAGTGTTGGCAAGCGTTTCTATATTTATAATTTAGGTTTTCTTAATGAGGAACTTCCTGTGGTTTTGGAAGGGGGGAGTGGATTGACATTGGCCTTGTCACTCACCGATTGAAGCGAGGATGGAGCTTCAACTTCCTTATTTATTTTTTATGCAATTACTAAAGAACGTTATTAAATTTCGACGTTATAAGTTCTCTTATGCTGTCCATATTTCATTCTCTATATTCTAAAAGAATTTTGGTTACTACTTCACAACATGGGTACTAGACGATATTGGCCTTAGGAAATTCTTAATTCCTGAAAACAAATTACTTATATTCTGTCTTGTATAATTTACATGAGTATTCCTATATTCATATAGTAAAATATATTGTTTGAAAGGGGGGTTCAGTTACAATTTGGTGCCGTAGTGACCAGGATAAATATTATAAAAAAAAAAAAAAAATTAAGACAGAATATAATATTTACACAGTAGGCTTGAATGGCCTACAATTTGTTGTCCGTGAAATGGAGAGAATTTAGGAGAGTGAAATTAATTGGGCGGCTAAGAGAATCGGGGGTGAGGTTTATGATTAAATTAGTAGCAAATAATGAGTGATAGGAAATTCTGAAATATGTTCTTTTAACTTACTAAATACATATTTTTATAATTAAATAAAGTTGAATTGTCATTGTCAATAAAACGACTTTTACAGATTTAACTCGCGTGTTTGACATATTGTTATTTTTGCTCAACGTTTCAATCGAAATGATCGAATCATCATATTCAGTATTATATTTGTCATGTCTGCTTGGAAGTGGGCAGCTGTTTAGGAAAAAAAACAAATCACGTTAATTCATATAAAATGTAGTAATTAGTAATTAGGTTCGCTGTGAGTTTAGGAATACTTTGTATTCTATATAGTTTATTAAAATTTGGCCATGGCATGTATAAGTGAACGATAATTTATTTTCTCTCTTAACATATATATTCTTGAATCAGTAAGACCATTATTTTCTTTTACTGCCATATATTACTTGCTACGATGTATATAAGGAAAAAATTTATTTGGCTGAAATCATTCGCTTTCACCAAACAAAAATTTTGGGGGTGATTGTAACGGACAAGCCTCTATTATTAGTTGTAGATATAAGCAAATTAATCAATTAGACAATACTGTATGCATATAAAAATCATAATATTAAGTAAATTAACAAGTATAAGGAAAATAATATTTTAAATTCATTTCGATAGTGTAGTAGGCTACAGAATAATATCTGGAAGATTCCACAAAAAAAATGACAATAGATCGCAGTTTATGACACTAATATTCCCACAGTGATTTAGTCTCAGGCCAGGTTAAATAGAAATAAACCTTAAATTCTTGAACGTAAGGAACGAATATGAACGGTAAAGTCCTTTTTTGGGAAAAACCTGCGTGTCGTTTTTTTGTTGTTGTTTTGTTTGAGGTAAGTAGGAATGTGATTAGCAAATTTCTCTCGTTTTAACAAGCATTAAGATTTATAATTGTAGATGATAATGTATGCATACGCCCATAAGTTAGGGAAATAGGGCGTTGGTTCGAGACGACGTAGAAACAAAAACTTGCGAACAGTGGACGGTCAGTCTTGAATTTTTAAGTAAAGTGGTCAGGTGGCAAGGTGGGCACTGCGAGGAGTCTGGAGGAGATTTTTAAGTGGAGTGGTTTAGTGATTTGGCGGCCGGCATGGATTCAAGGAAATGTTCCCGATGATCCAGATAGATCTGGGGTCTCCATGCTTATGGGTTATTAGGTAGTTAAATTGGGGGTGTATTTTATAGCTATTTTCTTCCAGAAATAGCTGGAGACCCAAGATCGAGAAGACTACGTAGGTTTGTGCTTTTTGTTTAGACTAGCTTGGTTTGAAATATTGCAGTCCTATTATTTCATAATTGTATTGACAATTTTGTTTGTCATTTGAAAATATACATAAATATAAAATATATATATTCGGAACCAAGCAAGTCAGGTCATTTAAAAATTGAGTGATTTAGTGTTTTGATATAATTTAGGACATAGTAAATAATGTAATTACTCAATTTAAAATGACAAGGTGGTGGTTGTTATGGGTGTGACTTTTTTTTTCTTTTCAATTTTATTACTTTGTTTTGTGTTTTGTTTTGTTTTGATATACTATGTATTTCTTGTTATGTTATTACGGATTATTCGATAAATTTCGTGACAAGTGACGTTTTGTAGTTTTATGGGCGTATGTATACCGACGTGATAAACCAACAAAGGGTATTCGGTCCAGTTGGTTCACGTTTTGAGTTTATTTCATACGGAACTTTAATATTAATATTTTATTTGGATTAGGGTGTAGGTAGGTAATATTCGTTATGTATAAGGGGACACGCCGTCGTGGTGGAGTGGTCGGAGTGGCTGGCTGCGCATCGGGCGGTCCGGGTTCGAGTCCTGGTGGCGGCGAGTGTTTGTGTGGCGAACGCGAGTGTTTGGTTGCGAGTCATGGTTGTTTGTATGTTTGTTTGGGTTTATTTATAAAGATATCTACAGTTATTATATATATTGGAAAAAAGAATGTCCGTTATCTGGTGTCCGTGGCACAGGTTCTAAATGATGCTTGCCTCCGGCTGGATGATTGGTGTGAGCGTGAAAATATATTGTTATTATTATATTATTATTATTACAATATGGTTAGGATAAATCTAAACGACATTAAATATAATAAGATATTAATTGTGAATACATTAACCCTGTAATAAAACAAAGTAGAACTTATTAACTTGAATTTTCACCAAAACTTATACTATTTTAATATTGAAATAATCTAAACTATAATTTGAAATCTATACTTAAACCTTTATATCTCAATTTACCTACTGTGAATTCCAGATTATTCTAAAAACTATACTTCAACCTTTATAACTCAATTTACCTACTGTGAATTCCAGATTATTCTAAAAACTATACTCAAACTATTATAACCCAATTTATCTACTATGAATTTCAGATCATTCGAGAATTTGTTTTACGACTGTGCTTCACGATATTTAGTTATAAATTCTTTAATATTCTTATGAAGAGCAACATTCAAATAAACTCATATTTCAAGAAATTATAACTATCGAAATTAAACTATGTAATTTTATATTTTCTTTAATAACATTGTAAGTATGGGACAGTTTGGAGACATTTCGTTATGGATATACACCTGGTTTTAGTTTGGGCATAGGTTAAATAAGTCAGTTTAAATGAACGACTTTGCGTACCAAAATAAAACCAATACTCTACACGCAGCTGAGACTATGACTAAATACACTCCACATGCTCCAAAATTAAGCGAGTGATTATTTTGTGCGAGTTCTCTGAACGATACATTACGGTGATCGCGACACGATCAGAATGGATCTAATTCAAACAAAAAAACGGAACTATTTAGATTAAGGAAGGGATGTATTGCAACACAAACAATACATTGCGAATAGCGCTGACTGAATTCACAACTCAGTTCCTTTTCAGAATTTAAATATTCTTGGTTGGAATAATTTTCATTCAAACTTAGGATGTCAGAAGTTTGGTGAACTCAATCTTAATCAATTGCAACCTTACATTTTGGTTTAAAATCACACCACATTCACAATCCATGGCAAAGTGTTGGCAAGCGTTTCTATAATACTCTTTATTGCAATTTAAAATACATAAAAGCACAAAAACAGTAACATAGTTTGCAAGGGCGGACTTATCTCTAAAAGAGATCTCTTCCAGTCAACCCATGAATGCTAGTTTAGATTTCAAATGTAGTGTAGGTGACTAAAAAAATGCAAATAAAGTGTAAAAAAAAAACTACTATAATATAAAAAAAAAACTATTATAATATATACATACACGCAATACTTACGTAATTATATAATTAATATCAATAGATAAATATATTATAAATACTTACATAATTATAAATATATAAATATCATAAACATATTGTATATAAACATACATGATTGGAATAAACATTAACTTGCAAGGATTATCTGGAGACTTGTGATAAGTAGTGCTGCTTTAATCTATATTTAAAACTGGCGATGGATGGACTATCTTGGATGAAGGTAGGAAGGTTGTTCCACAGCTGCGCAGCTCGGAAAGAGAAAGAGTGAAGGAAAAAGTTGGTGTTGGCCTTAGGAAGCTCCAACATTTTGGTGAAACATGGACGTCTTGAGCGAGTGGGAGGTTCATACAGCTGGAATCGGGAACGGAGGTAGGAGGGGGCACTGGGGTCGTACAGGATTTTGTAAAGGGAGGAAAGGATGTGCACATTACGCCGATCACGAACTGGAAGCCACTTTAGTTCAGAACGATAAGCAGATACATGGTCGTACTTGCGCAGGCCATAAATAAATCGGATGGCTAGATTCTGCAGACGTTCGATCTTATTAAGTAATTCCTCAGTCACATCCAAATAGCAAACGTCAGCGTAGTCGAGAAGAGGAAGAAGGAGAGATTGCGCCAGCATTATCTTGGTTTTAAATGGGAGAAAGTATTGAAGTCGCTTGAGAGAGTGATATGAAAAATGCATACGTCTACTGACCTCATTAACTTGAGGTATCCACGACATTGTACAGTCCATCACGATGCCCAAGTTTTTTATTTTGTCACTGTAATTAATGATAGTTCCATCGTAGACAAGTGAAGGCAATGAACTAATATCAAGTCTATTTCGTAGTCTACTACTACCTACAATCATGGCTTGTGATTTTACTGGGTTGACGAGTAAGCCAAAAGATTTCGCCCATGATTGAATGCATGATAAATCTCTGTTTAAGGCAGTAATGCACTCAGGTACGTCAGTTAATCCCGAGTGCCTATAGATTTGCAGATCGTCAGCATATAGATGAAAAGAGGAAGAGATGGCACTAGATATTCCATTGATAAAAATGGAGAACAGTAACGGAGAGAGTACGCCACCTTGAGGCACACCAGCAGCTAGATTGCACCAATTAGACGTAGCGTCGTCCAGTTTTACGCACTGTTGGCGGCCAAAAAGGTACGAATGAAACCATTGTATAGTTGAAGAAGAGATATTAACCGAGCGAAGAATAGCAAGAAGTATGTCAAAATCGACTGAGTTAAATGCGCTACTGAAATCTAGAAGACAGATGACGGTGACTTTAGTATTGTCCATGGCAATACGGATATCTTCTGTCACATTCAGCAACGCACCAACTGTATTATGCGAGGGCCGAAACCCGGATTGGAGGGGACATAGTAAAGAATTGGACGTGAAGAAGGAATATAGTTGTTGATGTACACAGGACTCGAGGACTTTGGAAAGGAGAGGCAAAATGGAAATAGGACGATAATCAGATGAGGACGCAGGATTCGGGGATTTTGGCAAAGGAATGACAGTGGCTTTCTTCCACAGTGTTGGAAAGACATTGTTCGTCAATGAGAAGTTTATAATGTGAGTAATAATTGAGACAATGTCATCCAACACAGGAAGAACCATGTCGAGACTGAGGCCGTCACTACCGATGGCCTTGGTGGTGATATTCCTAATATTCTTCGCTACGGTGTCCTCAGTAACAGGACGAAAAGTAAAAGAAGGGCAGTCTGGTGGGACAAGACTAGAGAGGCGAGAGAGTGAAGCCAATTTATAGGGCATATCTAAACTAACAGGTGGAGAAGAAAAGAGCTTATTTAAAGTATCTAGATCCACAGAGCATTGGGTTGCAGCTGTGGGCTTGCCCACTCCAAATGACCTTAAAAATTTCCACGTATCATTAGTGTCCATACTATTAATTTTGTCGTGAATATATTTTCGTTTAGCGTCCCTGCACAATCTATTGCAACGATTACGCAATATCTTATAGGCATCGAGATTAATCTGGTTCGGATTCTCTTTATTGCGCTTTTTAGCTTTATCACGCAAGGCCATAGCTTTCCGTATATATGGTGTCAACCAAGGTGCAGGCACATGCCTGACACGTACAGGACGAACTGGCGCATGGATATCGTACAATCCGATAAGTTCTTTTGTCAATACCTCGACCATATCGTCTATGTTTTTAGAATTGAATAGACGTGACCAATCTACGCGCCTAACATCATCTCTCAAGCGATTTATATCCAAATGCCGGAAATTGCGCTGAAGAAGTACTTTACGTTTGATCTTAAGAGGTCGTACTTTTAAAGTAAGAAAAAGTAAGTCGTGGTAAGAGAAGGGTGCCGCCATCTGGCCATAAGACTCAACAAGATTGGGATCGGAAACAATTAACAAATCAATTAACGATGGTTTACAGTGAGGAAAGTAATGAGTTGGAGATGACCTAGTGAGGATATGTAAATTCAAAGATGTAAGTAAACTCGACAGTTTGGTTGCTCTGGAGTCGGCTTTCAGTAAGCAAGTGTTTAAGTCCCCCATTAAAATAGTGTGGTCAAAAGAAGGAGTCAGATTTTCCAGTATACTCTCCAAGGTGTTAAAATAATCCACCTTATCATTAGGACTGTATGCACATCCCAGAAGAATTTTTTTGTGGTGTATAAGAATTTCTATAAAAATGTATTCGAGAGAACCAGTACTAAGGGAAGAGGAGCACTTGACCACACAGGCAGGGATGTGACCTCGGAGGTAAATACCAACTCCGCCACCCCCCATACCAGTGCGGTCGTTGCGGAAAAGCTTGTAGCCAGGAAGCGAACAGCTGGTAGATAGAAGTGAAGGTTTTAACCACGTTTCAGAGACAAGGATACAATCGACTACTCCAGTGCCAAAGGATGTAACTAGATCACTGTAATGCGCAGGGATACTTTGCGCGTTAATGTGCACAATGGACAGGAATTTGGAACTATTATCAAAAGTTGACAAAAGTTTTTGGTCTAAAAGATCACATTCTGATGCATCACTACTATGAGCACTTTCGTACTCATCCGACGAGCAAGAAAAAAATTCATCATTTACAAGCATGTTAATCTATAGATAAATAAAAATATTAAAAATATATATAAATAAACTAAAATAATAATTAAATATATATAAATAAACTAAAATAATAACTTAATGTAAAATTTTAAAACAACAAATACCTAATTTACAGCATGCATAGGTTAACAAAGAAAAGATTATACCACGTAAACTACTAAAACAATACTATAACTTAACAACAAATGAAAATAAGAATTAACAATGCAAATGAAAAAATAAAATAAGAAGTAAAATAATATCCTGTCAACTGTAGGTACGAACAAGTTGTCTAAAATGATTAACTAGAGATATGGCTGTAAGGGCGAGATCCCTTTGCCTTCCCGTATTATGGAGAATTTAAAAACAGCATGAGTATGGCATGAAGATATACACTAATCTGTGCAGTTAATACGTACGTAGTATCTCTAACTAGTCTGTGTAATTGAATGAAAACAAAACAAAACATGAACAATTTGACATTGACAACTTCGCATTAATAAAATGTTGAGAAAAAATTACCAAGTAATAATAAAAAAATGAATTTACCTTACACAATATTATAGTGAACAATTCTAAAAGGTACAAAAGCTTAAACAATAAATATTAAACTCAAGAGCGATTTCACTACTCACTGGAAGGCTTCGTACGCAATGGATACTGACTAATTAGCCTTTGCAATTCAGTCATGGATACGATTTTCTTCCGAGTCTTGTCCGGTAGAAGAACCACCACCGAACCCTCCATTGACCAGCTATTTCTTATGCCAAAGTGACCACGGGCCGCGACAAACACCTCCTGCCGCGTCTTCGTGAGGAACTCACTAGCGGTCACCTTAGTTCCCTTCAAGGCAGTTTTAGCCCTCCACACCAGCATACGATGATGCATCGATGCAAATCGAACCAGCACAGGACGGTCATTTTTTTTCTTTGGACCCAGTCTGTGACAAGATTCAATTACATCCATGTTACAGGAAGATATATGCATCTGTGTACTAAATAAGTCCAGCACTCTCTTCTGCACATCCTCATCCTTTTCCTCTTTAATGCCGTGAAGAAGTAGAATTTTTCTGCGAGAATGTGTCTCCAGGCGGTCAAAGTTCGATACCAAAAGCTCCACTTGTGACTTCAGATTGCTGAGACATTTCCACACAAAGGTTTTAAATGTAGAATAGTCTGCCGCCAGAGACTTAACTGTGGTGCTGGAGCCGGAGTCCTTGGTGCTGGATTGAGGAAGGCTTTTCTCAAACTCCGTCATCCGCAAGTCAAATGCGGAGGATAACTCCTCTATACTTTGCAACAGTTGTTGTCCAGTTGAAGAATCCATTTTAAAGTGATGAGAAGTGATTTAGTGGTGGAAAATATGTGTGAAAGTTAGTTATATGTTCAACCTATACACTGACAAAACTGATTACTAAATCATGTAAGTTTTCTATATTTTATAAAATAAAAACAAGAGAGTTAAAATTTTATGTATTCACACTTTGTAGCCTACCCACCAAAAAAAAAATAATATATTTATAATTTAGGTTTTCTTAATGAGGAACTTCCTGTGGTTTTGGAAGGGGGGAGTGGATTGACATTGGCCTTGTCACTCACCGATTGAAGCGAGGATGGAGCTTCAACTTCCTTATTTATTTTTTATGCAATTACTAAAGAACGTTATTAAATTTCGACGTTATAAGTTCTCTTATGCTGTCCATATTTCATTCTCTATATTCTAAAAGAATTTTGGTTACTACTTCACAACATGGGTACTAGACGATATTGGCCTTAGGAAATTCTTAATTCCTGAAAACAAATTACTTATATTCTGTCTTGTATAATTTACATGAGTATTCCTATATTCATATAGTAAAATATATTGTTTGAAAGGGGGGTTCAGTTACAGCGTTCAATATGAAGACCTTACGGAAAGCTGTGTATTATTATGGAATTTACGAAAGACATCAGTATAATAATTGTTAATAATCTTAGAGTCGTGTCTCCCCTTTCCCTTTACTCTTGTCGCTCCTTGAATATGTAGGCCATCAGCCTTACTATGTTCATGGACTTGAAGAGTCTGTAGTCCTCTGGCCTTGGGTAGGCCATTCCCAGGATATTCATTCTAATCCTGGCTATGGAATCGCAGTCACATAGCAAGTGTTCCATGGATTCCCGGTCGTATCCTGTCATGCTCTGCAATTAGATGTTGTCGAAATTTGCATTTTGTTGAGCATGTGGTTTGTGGCATAGTGCCCTGTAAGCCCACCCAAAAGTAGGCGGGCCTGTTTTCTGCTGCCTCCATATATGAGTTTACTCCATCCTCTAGGACAATCTCCTATGAAGGATGTAGAGTGTTTCATACCAGGCGGCAGTTAATGATGGTATTTTGTAATATAATGAAATGGCTCTCAAGTCACGAATGTTGCAAAGGCCATTTGAGGCCTACAGCAATAATATACAAAGAACGTATAAAAGTTATTAAAAAGAAAGAAAATAATAACATTTCCAAACTATTTTAATCTTATCGGTAATTAATCACATTACTGTTATATCTTTAACCATTTGTAATGGATAGGCAATAGGCAACTTGTCACTATTTTGGGGTACTGTATGACCCTGTATGATATGTATGACTGTCAGATGTGGCTTTATGTGAAACAGAATGTTACCTAAAGCTCTGCTCAATCCCCTTTAGGATTATGAGTATGATTATGTGTATATAATGGAGAGAGTTCTAAATAAAAGTTCTACGGTTTTTACTACCTCGATTACTTCGTCGTTATCACCAAACGGTGATAACGACGAAGTAATCGAGGTGTAAATAAACATTTACACCCTTTATTTACCAACATAAAAATTAAACGGGTACTTGCTCTTAACAAATATGGTTTCGGAGAATTACATCACGCTACTTAAGTACAAACAGAAATAGCTGTAATTAATATTTAATTTTTATGCACCTCTCGTTTCTTCACACACGAGAGCATTCAAAACAACCATTAATGTTACCCGGGATAATCATGAATATTCCATTGGAAACCCTTTTAAGAGACAAGGTTCTACTGCTTTTTAAAATAACCCTCAATAATTAACGCTATGACGAATATGGAAATTATGCTAAATATATTTACGACTTGAAAACCAAGTTGAGAACAGTTTTATCTAGTTTCTGAAGACACATTAATTAAGACTTGTGGAATCTTAAAACAAAAAGAAAAAGTAAAGTGTGAAAATAAAAAGCGGAGCTTTATAGAAGTTGTGGATACGGAAACTTTTCCAATTGATAATAATTTCCATTGTGATGCAACACAAAGGAGAACAGGAAAGTATGAAGTTCTGAAATAAATTCTTAATTTAAGAGCTGACTGAACGCTATCTGAAAGCAAAGTCGGGATTAGAAGAACAAAGACCACAGCTCAGTTCACTGGGAAGCTTAATTTTTTGTTGACTTGTGTTTCGCTGTTTGAATTCTGCATGAATTGGACTTGGAAACTTTGCTAATGAGTGCTGTGACTGAAGGCAGAAACTAAACGTCAATAAGATCGTAAGCGATGCAAATGCATACAAAACTTATGTTGCTCGCTTTTGAGCGGCAGACGGATCGCTGAACGTGGATGCTAAGAAGTTTACAAAGACAAATGGGAATATTTACTTCTGACGATACTCTCACTTACTTTATCGAAGCCAATAAAACCAACATTATAGCCAATACTAGAAAAATACAATAGATAGCTTGCAGTCAATACCAAATAATGCATTGCATACCTACATTCTTTTTTTTTCTTATAATTAATAGATATGATCTCGAAGAATGAATAGAGAATTTAAGAGGTTTACGACATAGATAGAGGATTAGTTCCCTCTGAAGACATATACCTTCCAGAATACCGCAGTCAACTACCTCACAGTAGTGTTGTGCCATAGTAGATTCTACTATGTTTGTGGTTTATGGGTGATACGGATTATTAGGCACATGTGGCAATTTCGTATTAATATATATAGGCTGTAATAATATATATAGTCTGGGCTGAACGCTTCAGCTTCGCTTTCCGCTTCCTTATAAATGAAATAAGCCAGTTTAAATGAAATAACCGAATGAAAATGCGTACTCATCACAGATACATGTCCACAGAGTTCGAACCTAATGGCTTGAGTCCCAAAATCGTTGTCCGAATTCCTTTATATATACTGAAGATTTGTCTGACAACGACCGATAAACTGTTGTTCAACTTTTGGTCCGACAATTAGTTGGTTTCTCGGTACATAATATTTTTTAAAGAAGATGGTTTTCTGGCACTTAACATGCCACATCAGCGGTACTTTAAGACTAGTCTAGACTGATAAATTGATAAAAAGTATCAACAGCAAAATTTCAGTAGTTCTACCTACTACCTAGAGGTACCTATTCTAGTACCTTATACTATTCGCAATTCAATTAAAAACTAAATCAAAACTTAGTTAATTAACTTCCTAAAAAACTTAAACGCATTAAAACTAGCGAACACTTACAATAATATCCGCAACAACGCCGATTGGGTTCGGATTTAATGCTATTGAGCTGTTCAATTACAGCGAAATTAGCTCTTTGCATTGAACAATTCCTGTTTAAAGCACAAAAAGGCCATGAAAATAGTTTCGGAGTGCGCCGTACGGAAGCGCTGCCGCTCGTAAATCCATGTTCCGTGCACCACGGAACATTTGCAATCTCAAATCTGGATGTACGTACATAGACGATGTTATTACCTCAGTGCTTTAGCTTAGTAGGGTTAATTAGATCATTATCTCATTCTTTATGGTCAATTTTGAAGTTGATTTCTACTACAAGTAAAAAAAACTTTTTTTTATTTTTAACGAGCAAGCTCTTGATCTTTGTCAGCGGTCAACCACGCCTCAGTGGTTGACAGTTTGTGGTTATCTTATAACACAATAAGAGCGAGCATTCATCGAAGCACCAATAGCATTTTTTTCGTAGTATTGTTATTAGATACACATGTCTATGTGACCCCATGCACACCTAAGTAGACATTGCTCGCAGAGCGATAGGTCCACTAGCTGGGAAGACCCGGGGTGTACGATCGAATAATGACCGCGAACTAGAATTCAGGCTATTTTTCAAATAAATATTAAAAATATATGATTGGATTTATATAACATTTTTATAATATCGTTATTACATCAAGCATTGTAAGTATATTAAATGAGTATAATTTCAAAATCATTTTAATAATCCTCATTAAACTTTACCAATTTATATTTTTTTTTTGGTATCCCTTTTTATTATGTCATCTCAATTTTTTTTTTATTCAGGCTCTATAGTGGTTTATAAAAGTATATTTTCTATTAGAAAAAGACTTTTCGCAAAGTATTGTTTGCCATTATAATGCTTGTATTTCATCTGAAAGATCGCTCCAAACTGCATTTTCGTAAAACTGCGCCATAAGATTCTCCTCGCTTTACAAAACTATAAATGTAAATTAAAATATCTCTCTATAGTGGTTTCAATCAAGAATTAATCTTCCTACAATATGACTATTTTGACATACATCGAGTGCACGCCCTTAACATTCCACAGATCACAACATTCTGCTCTGTGGTTAACGCTATTAATAAAGCGACCGGCTTTTGTAGGGATAAAATGGTGATATCTAGAGGAGGTTGATGGCACTGCGATGTGTTTTTTTCGTTACGATAACGTAAGCTAAGCTACCTAGTGCGCGGTACCTACTCAGATGGGTGACCGAAAATTGTTCCAACTCGATTTGTCTCCGTGCTTCGGAAGACACGTTAAGCTAATTCTATTATTACACAATTCCCAATGAGGGTTTGTATCAATTTGGTGGTACAGATCGTCAAGACATCGTTCAACCCTACACCTTGAATATATCGAGTACATCTGTTAGCTTAGAGGTCATGGTTTTCATATTTACAGCCCTTTATTTTTTTGTCTGTGAGTACATTATGTCGAATGGATTCAACTTCTGACACCTACCTATTCTACCGAGCTCACTTTTTTGAGTATTTTGCCATCTCATCAAGCAGGCAGCTGACCGTAAAAATCTAATGCCAAAACAACAAGACATACTGCACCGACTGTTAATAAATGGGGAGCAGGGCAGAAGAAAGAAGAAAATGATTGTAACTGTATCACTCGGACTTTTAACAAGTCCTACCACCAACCCAACCATACACATTTTTTTTCCCTGGTAAAGGCACCCTGCCCTCCCAGCATGACCACCGAAACACGATATGATATAGCCATTTATCACTTTGAACTGTCAAAAATTATTGGATATAACTGCAATTTTGAAAATTTATCGAAACTGGGAACATGTATCAGCCTTATAAATGTTCGCAGTTGCGATAAAATTCCAATTTGGCGGTTATATCCAATAATTTTTGACAGTTCAACGCGATAAATGGCTATATCATATCGTGTTTCGGTGGTCATGCTGGGCAGGCTGTACCATGGTTTTCCGTTGCGCGAACAACTAGACTACTGAGGCAATTATGTAAACTCCTTTCTGTTATGACCTCCAAATACTTTCGGCGCTTAAGCATAGTTAATACTTGAGCAACTTGCATTTCAGATTTGATTTGCATATTGGTAGAAAATAGAATAATCGTCTTACTATATTTACTTCTCCAAAACCAGGGCCTAATCCTTGTAACTAGCCTAGAAAGCTTCATGAATGAATGATGAAATGAAAAAAACTGATAAATTTAGGTAGACTGACCCACCATCACACGTCGTCTGGTACCTACTCCTTCGTCTCTCTTTCTCTTTCTCTCTCTTTCTCTCTCTCTTTCTCTCTCTCTCTCTGTACTCGTAGTAAATAAACAAAATTATTTTACCAAATAGGTTGATATTATTGTTTGTCGAAACTGCTATCATTGCTTACACAACTCGTGCTCCATCATTATCTGATCAAAGACAGTACCTTACATTGAATATGAATAGGCCACAAAGCAGCCATTGTTCTGTTTTGAAACGCGCGGAATACTGTGCTCCAAAGCTTTACATTCACAGTAGAAGATCAGCAATAACAACAATTGTGGATTGCTACAAAATACCCTATTTAGTTCCATTTCTGTTTCATTAATAATTAGAATCAAATCTGCGGTGCGAGAGTGGAGTTGTTGAAATGTCCATCAACGGACATAATAATAATCATATTTCTATAATCATTTCATTTCAATATCGAACGATTCTTATTCTTCTTTTAAATTAATGGCGATTGCGACACATTAAGATTACGCATTGCGCCAATATCAAGTGAAAATGTACTTAAAGTAACCGACAATTGTTCTGTAGGTTTAGTTTAAAATGGAGTCTCTCAACGCCATGGTTCGCGTTTGACTGTTCATGTCTTTTACACCCAGTATATTGAAAAAGGGGTAAACTTAAATATTAATAAAAACAAGAAATTAAAAGAAAAAAACTTTTGTAAAACAAGCTTTTATTATGTTCTTGTTAATAAAAAGAACTTCAAATTCAAAAAAAGAACAGGGTTTGCTCTGGTACATCTCGGCCCTCGGCACATGCTCACGTTGGCATTGGTGACAAAAATTTTTCTTTGTCTTATTAAACCGGCGAAGATCGACGATTCCACGGTAACTTTAGTGATAGTTACTAAGCTAAGCTACCAAGTGCACGGTCATTACGCGGATGGGTGAGAAAAAATTATTTTACTCATTTTTCCTCGGTCATCCCATATTTTCCATCAATGGGGGAATGTGAACTTTTCTTCCACAAATCCCCATCCAGCGCTAATCATCTGTGTGAGACGTAGGTTTGATTCAAGGTTATTTTTTATGACCAACCTTAGCCGACCTTAGGGAGTCTAATATGTACCTAGATGGCTTTTATCCCCATTATCAATTTGATTAGTATTGATATGCGGATTTCTAGAAGAAAAGTTTACAATCCCCCATTGATGGGGCAAGTCGCAAGGAAAATGCGTTATTCTACTAATCCCCATGATTAATGCAATAACGCATTTTCCTCCGTGCTTCTGAAGGCACGTTCTGTTAATCTAACCAATTAATAAAATTGTACGGTCAGTTTCTGATATATAGTAACGATTTAGTAACTTTTGATAACATTATTCATACATAGCTGTGGTAACTATTACCTACTGAACAAAGACTTGCGCTGATGTAACAATACATACATACATAATTATGTACAGTATTACTGTCGTTTATAGATTGGCAATGAATCGACTAGTCAGAGACCAAAAAAATGCACCAATGTGTGAGTAATGCACAAGTATACGTGAAAAATAGTACTGCACTCTGACAGTTGCTGTCTTTTCTACGTGACTAACGCCGCCTGCGTGTACGTGAAATGGTCTCATCTATCTTGTTTAATATACGTGTTTAGCTAGCTTCCCACGGTCCATGATATCGCGGACGGACGCGGACCAGCTCGCACGACACATCTTGGGAAGGGTGTCGTCCGTGGTAGCACAGGGCGTCTGTGGCGGTGCGCCGGTATCCGTCGCGAGGCGGTAACTTTAAAGGTGCGCTATGACTTTCGGACGAAGGCGACAACCTGTGACCTACGACTACCAGTTGAATGGAGCTACTATCACAAAATCTGTTCACATAAAAGACCTCGGTGTTACTTTCGATCCAGGGCTTACATTCCACCAACATATCTCCTCGGTCGCTGAGGAGTCGTACAGACGGTTAGGTTTTGTGCTCCGAAATTCTAAAGACTTCAGGAGTCCCGAAGTATTAAAAGCTTTATACAACGTCCTTGTCCGCAGCAAACTTGAAACCAGTGCTTGCATTTGGAACCCTTACCAAGCAAAGCATGTCTTGCAGCTGGAGAAGGTCCAAAAGGCATTTCTGAGGTTCACATATAAAAAAACTTATGGTTACTATCCGTTTATGTACCCAACCCAGTTTCTCCTGGGCTGCCTGGGATACAATTCCTTTGAGGTCAGAAGGAATTACGATCAGATCAGAACGATGTGCAAAATATTACGCGGAATGATAGAGGCCCCGGAGTTGTTGGGCGTACTTTTCCGCATATTTGTACCAGACAATTACCGTCGAAGCCGTAAACACTCACTATTTGCAAATACGATCTGCCGCACTGTTTCGGGTGCCAAATCACCTGTTCCTCGCGCTGTCACCGCACTCAATGCACTCTTGGATTTCAAACCTGAATGCGATGTGTTTGCGAATGAATGGAAGAAATTTTTGTCAATATGCTTGGAGTTCTGTGAGAAGTCAGTGTGCCTTTAATTAGTGTAAGTGGCTTCTAGCCGTTCTAATTAAAGTAAAGAAAATAAATAAATAAATGAAAGGGTAGGCATATATCCGCCGCGAGTCGGCGCGTCCGCAGAATGACGCACCGTTCGAAGAGCCTTGGTGTGCGGTGCGCGGTGCGTGGCTGTCCGTAGTCGTCGGCTGTGCGTGTAGATCCGCAGAATCACGCACCGTGGGAAGCCAGCTTTAATTGCTCTTTCTCTTTCACATTGCCCATCTACAGTTTCTCATAATTCTATGATGTAGTACATAGGTACAATCACGCTTATAATCCCAAAAGTAAGTAGTGTTTTCAGTATGGGCTATGTAGGTAATGCCTCAGACATACAACTAAAGTGATTTTTACTTTTGAGACTGACCTTACCAGCAGCCCTCACATATAAGTAATTTTTACAAAGTATTCTGACACATCCTTGTCAGTAACATTCACAAGCACCCTCGTATGTAGTAAACTAATAAGCAGAACCCTTTCGGAATTTTACGGTCAAGCTATTACGGTTCCCTCTTGCTAGAAGTGCAAACTATACCAAAAGAGTTGCTCGTTAAACGGTCGGTCTGGTAACACCGTAAAATGCAATTATGGTCTGAAAGGTGATCTACCTTACGCTGTGAACATTGTAAGGTAAAAGTATTACGTCTTCTTATTATCTTAATATTTTCATATGATTAAGTAGGTACTTAACTTTGAACCACAAAGATAGTTTATATAGTAAGCAACACCCATATATAAATCTGATCTGATTATCAAACATGTTATGACAAAATTTATATTTCAAAAAACAAAGAAATATAAAAATACGGTATCAAGTAGTACCTACAAATTTTTCCTTTCTTATTATGTATAGACCACACACAGCATTATAAATTCTAAAAAAAAGCAGCTCAAAATTAATGTTCAAAATTATCAACAAATGATAAACGTTAAAACAAGACATTTCTAATTAAATATTTATCAAGTTTGATATGTTTGATTGAGAATATTTTTTACCCTATGAATATGGAAAAAGGTTCAAATTATTGTTTGGATAGTTATGAGTATTTTGCCATTCCGCCTACCTAAGCTTATTGTACCTTAATAATGATTTATAGTATAAATAATAAAGGCTTAATGCTAATGAAAATTCAGACTGAAATACTTAGCAAACATTTTATACTTACGCAATCTTTATCACCGTTGTCACTTTCTAAGGCTACAAACATACTAATTCCTTGTCTTCTTGGATGGTGCAATACACAGAGTACTAAACCAATGGAGTGCGCACAGATCCATATCTCTTAAGAAACTTAGTTCACCACTTCGCGGTACGGTGGGATCGGGACACTGGCAACTCTGATTGGTCACACCAATTAACACGTGTCGTTGATAAACCAAAAATATTTTCGAATATCGATGAAATCGTTATTTTTACACTCCGTTGTGACGTTGGTTTTATACCAATTGCAATATTTCACCATTGTGCTATGAGTTTTGGCTATAGGTTTATGACCAGCTGCCTGACACCAATCCTCCGCGCGACTCAACTCTTGGTGCGATTGTCTGCACGGTGTTCAAAATCTCCCTCAGTCGGCTACATTACACTGGTATTCTCTCTACTAACTTTATTAATAAAATCATCATACATAAACTCAGTCATCATGGCTCATAAATTACCATTCATGACTTACGTAGCGGAAACGCAGGTTTAGAAGGGGGCTAGTCCACAAGTTAAAATTTTCTCAGTGCCCTATGGAGGGCTATGCTCGGTATCTTGTTAAAGGCGGGATTCGAACATATTCGCTGTGAACCCCGCGGGTTAGAGAATTAATTCCATTGAATAACATTACAACTGTATGCATTACTGATTTGCCACTATCCGTCTTTAGAAACACGACTAGTTCGCGCCTAATTTGTAAGCGGGCGGAAGAGACATGAGATGTTCGGTCATCTTCGGTAATTTATTACTTACCGTCATGCAAATTAGTGTTCCGTCCGGTGTACGTTAGTCGCCGTTGTGTGTAGTCGTATACAAGTTTCTATCGGTTTGTTTTGAATTGACACAGACAGTGCTTTATATCAATCACGACATTATGCGTGTCGGTAAAGTGTCCTTAGTTTGGTTAACAGACCGCTTTCGAATCTCTGATGATAAGAATAAAAATCCTCGAAGAATCAATCTCAACACCAATGACATTCACAACACTTTACAGGAATTCGTTTACTGCTGTTTTACTTAACCAACAATCTCTCATGATAGTTAAATGTTGAGGAGCCTCTACAAATCAAATTTCAACTTGATTTGTAGAGGCTCCTTAGTAGCGGTAATTAAGACTTCAAAGTAAGTGACACTGAGTGAGACACTGCTCGTTTCTAGTATTAATATTTACGCGTTTGTAAACGCAAAAATAAAATTATTACATAATGTAAGGTAGTTTCATCTTAACTGGGCGTCAAATATTTGCAAAAATATTTCGATCGGGTCTTAGAAGTGCAAATTTCAAAGATTTGATGAAACAATGTTTACCATAAAAACATAAGCACCAAGCACTGACAAATTTCGACAGCGAAAAGCAGTGTCTCGGTGGCGTAATTGGTCAACGCAGCCGCCTGGATTGCGGAGAACAGACTTGCCTCAGGCGGGACTCGAACCCGCGTTCGAGTCCCGCCTGAGGCAAGTCTGTTTTTTTTAAGTGTATTTTTCTAGTATTAATATTGACGCGTTTGTAAACGCAAAAATAAAATTATTCCAGGATGATGAAGTTCGTGTAGGTTTGTGTATTTATTTACTTTTATAATGTACAATGAATAAATTATTAACTGCATGTACCTACCATTTGATATTCAGTGCTCAGTTTAAATCAAATAAACTACACGAGATTAAGTTATAGTAGCGACTAACTAAAGCTTTGTGAAGTAATTCCAGAGAGCTTATTTTTAAAGAAATTTATTTTTAGTTTTATAAGATACCTACTTATTTCTATAATTTGTTAGCTTAGAAGAAGTAGAGTCATTATCTTACTTAAGCATGCTCGAGTATCTCTGCTTGATAGAAACCATGACAAATTTTTAATCTACTTTCAAGTTAAACTATAAAAGCGAATATCTTTTATAAAGTTAAAACTTTTAGGATTTTTTCTTAAGTGTCCAAATAAACGCGACAAAGTCACGCGACTTAGCATTATGAAGCAACAAAATGTACGGATTGATGTTATAACCTCCATTAACGTATCTGTAGACGAAGCTAGTACTGTTTACTTAATAACTACGAACAGTAAAATTCTAATATTATGTTTACAAGTTCACTGACTTAGTTAACGACAATGGTATTATAATAAGGCCTTTCCATTTATGATATTTTGTGTTTGTTTGTTTACTTTGTTTTCAATATAGGCTTTTTAACAAAGCACTTATTGACGTCAAATACAAATATGTAGCTATTGAAATATAAATCATTACCAATGGTATTAGATATCGAGTAGGTACATACCTACTCTCGTCAGTATAACTATGTAGAAACTATACATAACTTTTTATTGCCATGGGTGGTTATCTTCGGTGAAGTCTTTCACCCTATAGTACGCTTTAGCGATCAGTTGACTTTTAATTCTCTCTTTGAATTGTATATCCGTCAAAGTTAACAGTTCATCTGGTATTCTATTGTAAAACCTTATGCTATTCCCTACAAATGAATTACCTACTAGTCTTAGCAAGTCTGAGCTTTGGAACCACTAATTTATCTTTGTACCTAGTATTCAGATTCCTAATGTCACTTTTCTTTTTACATAATGCTCTCAAAAATGTAGAGAGATGGCAGCGTCAGAATACCTATGTCTCTGAATTTACCTCTCAAGGAAGCACAGCGCTTCATTTTATAAATAAATCGTACCGCCCATTTCTGCAATACAAAAATTTTATCTATATGTTCCGCTGTGGGGATCGGCACCGTACGACATGACGCTATGAAAATAGGCAAAATAAACCAATCTTGCAGTCACTTCATCTGTTAAGTTCCTAATTGTTTTCACCGCATATGCAGCTGAAAACAATCTATTTGCAAGAATATCTAAATGTGCCCTCCATTGTAGTTTTGTGTCTACGTTGATACCCAAAAATGTAGTACTGTTTCCTGGCTTTGCGATCAATCGAGTCAAGAGCGGCAAGTTGATATATGCTGAACCGTCCTAATTTCAGGATCAAGAACGATAAGTATTCAGCCGGGCTAAGATAAGCTCTGGCAAAAGTCAGAAGCAGTAGGTGTTATAGAGTGATCTTTTGCCTGTAATCATTCGATGGCGAGCAACAGGAATAAATTAGGTAGAGTTCATTACTTAAATATAATATAATATCACGGTAATGTTATAATACTGAAGTTTGTTAAATAAATATAAACTCAAACGTAGCGCAAACATTTCATGGCCAACAAACAACTTACAATAATATAAAGAAATTTTGTGTTCCAATATAGCACAAATGGGAAAACGAAAATGGAATAAAGCAAAGGTCAATAAATAGAATTATGTCGGCAAATCGAAATACATCACAACAATTTAAGGTGTATAATTAAATGTACACGTAAATCACTCCGCCCAAAGCTTTAATAAAACATTCGAGGAGAGTTGGACGAATGCTAAAAGGGTTGTGTTTTGTAATTATCATACAAATGCACCTTCCTTTTAAATTAAAAGGTAGGCCTGAGGTTTGTTTAGGTCACAAGTGTCATAATAAATAAACTTATGAAAGATGCATGAATTAGTATATAAAGTACCGGCATATTTTATGATACTTATACAGCAACGAATAATTTTAATTTAGCCGAATAGGCGGAAATATCTCACAATTAATATCTAGTAATACTTAATTTGTATAAGGCAAAGGAAAATCCGATACACATTGATAGTAATAGGTAATTTCATTGATAAAAATGTTTTTGGGAGATCTTTACATAAACGTTAATTAAAAAGAACTACCAGTCTATATATTCGTTTCAAATGAAAATTAAATAAATAGTTAGGTATCAATGCATGCATATATCTAGACAAAATATAAAAATTGCCCACTGGAAATTTTTATTAGAATAACATTTAAAAGATGCATCTTTCAAATCGAAAACAAAATATGCAAAAAGCAGTATTCTTTACTGCAATAAAGAATACTTCTTTGTTTATATTTTATGTTCAAATTATGTTCTCATGTAAGTGACTGTAATCCTGTCTTTTTTGAGAATAAAATTCAAAAATTTCAGCGAAAATAAATCGTAAAAAAAATATTTATACAGCATCCGTATCTCTTTTGTCGGCACATATAGTCCGGTACCGCTAGGTTTTGAGGTTTCAAAAATATTAAAGTTTTTGATTTTTTGCATACAGTTAGTGCACTGTTTAACCAACCCAAATCCAGATTTTGTGTCATTTTTGGTGGTTGCTAACGTCACAGTTTAGGTATTTGTCTTTTTAAGCATTTTTGCGTTGATAAGAATATTAGAGTTGAAAATTTATCTTCCATGATGATGATAAACTTAGTTAAGCCTTCTTGTTTTTATGTAAGTAATAAAATTATTTCTAAGATCGTATAACACGCCGTATTACAAAACAGCGCGGCAGATTGTAGTGTGTGAGTGATGAATGACATCAATTTCCACACACACAATTAACACCACAAGCTTGATCATAAAAAAACCCTCACTTACCAATAATAAGCGATCTCCATTCGATTAGATAGACTAATATTGATAGAACCTGTTACTGATTTATCAACAAACGGTTTTATTTGGTTAACAATTCTAACACACTACAATCCGCCGCGCCGTTTTGTAATACGGCGTGTTATATGATCAGCCTGCGACATGTAACATTTTTCTTTTTTTAAAACAAACTTCAATAACTACATAAACAACGATGACTCGTCAAGAAATACATAAACAACCATGACTCGTCAAAAAAGACCGCTTGATGTGTAGCTAGCTATACTGACCACTCCACCACGACGACGGCGTCAAACTGCTATCTTAGGTTTAGACCAAAGACTATATGTTTAGACCTTGTCCAGAAGGGTGAATTCGCCGCGAATCTCTACGCGTGAATACACAACGCGCATTGGCGAGGTACTGGGGCTCAATCACAGATATATCAATCTAAGGAGATCGGTCGAATCGCCGAGTTCATAGGAAGACCGAGTGTCGCAATCAGCGGCCGTACTACATAACATGGTTCTAGTTTAGCATGCCATAATATACACTATTCATTGCGCGCGTCTTAAGGACTGTGAAGCGATGAAAGTTAAGCACAGCCGCAAATGAGATCGGTCAAATCGCTGAGTGACGTATTCACTTGACTTTATCGGAAGGCGAAGTGGCGGAAATGTATGCCCACAGGGCATACACTTGTCACAAGTTAAACGCCGGCTTGACCTATATTACTAAATCTGTGGGCTCAATACATTGGGTCCACAAGCCTCGCGCGAGTATCTTATTCGCGAATTGAGCTTCAGTATGTGTTCGCGCGTAAAGATTCGCGGCGAATTCGCTCTTTTGGACAAGGTCTTAAATAGGCATTAGATTTTTGCGGCCGTGTGCTTGCCTGACCCCAACCCTCCTTGGAACGACTTCTCTCTTTCGACATCAACTGGGAGCACCAACTTTGTGTGACTTCCGAGCGCAGAAGAAAATCTAGTTGAAAATTTTCGGTAACCCATCCAAGTGCCGAGCGAGTAGCTTAGCTTTCATGATCGTTACGGCGGCGCCATCGACCTGTTAAAAAGGGTATGTGCATTTAAGTAATATTTATGACCAAATGACTAATAGAGAAGTCTTCAGGTATCACGAACGATGAACGTCACCCTATCTCCAATACAGGTTCATTTGAATATTATCTATTTTATTGCCCGACTCGCCCCCGGCATGCTACTATCCTTTATTCAAAGTAATTTAATCACGAAACGTATCTACTTACTGAAAAATATAAGTCATTCTTAACGATCGATAAAGTAAGAGTAAACAGGTTTCATATATTTTACGGGGTGTAAACATTATTTCTCAGAATAAGAAGGTAGGTACCTTTTTTTTCGGGGAGGTCAAATGCATTTACGCATCGTCCCTGCGGGGTAGTGCCAACCGCAGCGGATATGTGGGATTCGAGGTAAAGGCGTTCCCTCCATACCCACTAAACATCCTCCCCGGCTTGACCTCCAGTGCGCTATTCCGGGACGGCTCGGGATCTGCGCACGTGAGCGCAACTACACCGAGACCGTCCCAACGCTGCCCGTCTCGGCACTCCTTGTGCACCAATTGGTGGCCAGCAGCCTACAGGGGCTACTGACTAACGCCAGCCCCTGTGGGCCGCTGGCCGACGCCGGCCTTATAGGCCGCCTCCTCACCGACGGCAGCTCGATCTGGCGCGTCCTCCTGACGAGGACACCGGGAGCAGCCATCGGACCGCACCCGGGGGACGCCGGGCGCGGTCGTGGCCCTGGAAAGGGCCGTCCGGAACTAGCAGTGGAGGGAAAACAAAAACAACTCGACGATGGCATGTGACTTCGAATGCCAAGGAACACTTGACATCAAAAGCCACACACCCGCCGAGAAAGTTTCCCCACCACGTTACCAGGGTCCGCCACAAGGAGGCTTCCGGACGTGGACCCCAAGTAGGTAGGTACCCTACATAATATTTAAATTTGGAATTGACACAAATAAAAACAATGTAACCTAGTACTTTTTACGGGCCAATTCTAAAAACTTCAATGTTTTAGTGGTAGAGTTAGACGACTTAAAAGGAATTAGCAAAGTCCATCTTATTAAAGAAATTTGATGATTTTGACTTGATTTCGTAAATGAGAATGAATAGCAACTTAATCTTTCTATTATAAGGTATCACCCCATACATATAGGTAGTTACTCTAGTAAGGTATAAAATCGCAATATCCCCAAGCTTCCACTAGGTAATGGGAAGGTGTAACAGCTGCGAGAATCGAGAGGCGAAAGCACTGTCCAATAGTGATTATATGGTAATGCGATCATACTCCAAATGGGATTTTCTAGTCGCTTTTTGCGCGCATTCAGCGTCCAATTTAACTTAAAAAGGCTTTGAATGGATCTCGTACACATGTGCAGCTACTAATTTGGAGCTTAGTAATTTGAAGGAGCATAGACAAACCTCTCCCGGAAGATTTAATTACAGCCTCGGTTCGGTTTGCTAAAAAAGTTCCGGTTACGCAAAAAACACTCGTATGGATGCAAAAAAATTCGTCCCACTTTGGCATAGAACGTAGCGAAGTGGAATATACTTAAGTACGTTTGCGAATCCTTTCATAAGACTCGTGTTTTTAAAGTATAAATTTTGTACGAACATTAATAAACGAGGATTTATTTGAAAAGGACTTAATAGTTACTTAAAAGTACTTAAAGTACGTATAAGAGATAATTTTACTAATAAATTCTGATGGTATTAAGTGGATACACCATCCATCATTATATTAATTATTATCAATAATTGATACTATAACACTAGCTGTTCCGAGTCAATAAGTTTACGACAGATAAAATCGGAGAAATATTTTTCGACAGCTTAATTTTATTCAATATCATAGACTATTGTAAAAATAGTAAAAATATTACTGCCTGTATTAACTTATCTCATAGTCATATATACGAAATGACCTTAGATTATATACCTGTAGATGGAGCCATCGCGTGGCCACTCGTGAAACAGCTATATTTTTTTTTTTAAATGCCAGTGTTACTATTACGCAAGATTTTCCCAAATTATGGGTAAAACGGTATACACATTGTTGCATTGGTTGAATATTTTGCACTTCTTGTAAAATAATCTTAACCCTTTTTGTGGGAGGTGTCACTGGTTTTTGAACTTTCACCAGAGTCCTTGTGGACTCTGTCAATATATTTTCTTGGGTTAAACTCGAAAACTGCAAATTTTAAAAACCATTTAGACAAGGTAACCTACTTAACACGTACCTACTTACATAAGTTGTACTTTTTTTTTAATATGAATGAGTCCTTATCAAAATGTATTGAAGAAATCCTGGAGTATTTTGGTTGGTTCCCTATTTTATCATCCAGTACCATCCGCCCAATTCGTATTGACATTACTATTACTATTATTAGGAAATCTAAAATGTTTAAATAATAATCACCAAGGGTGCGTTCCAAAACCAGTGACGCCAGGGTAAAATTTACTTCGTGAATAAGAAAGAGTCAGAGCATGACGCTCGAAAGAGAAAAAACATTGTTTTAGAACGCTAACGAGGAAATCTCGAGTAAAAATATGAAAACATGACATGTCGCCATTTTAATTAGTTTATTATCATATATTGGACAACTCTGCGCACGAATTTAATAAATTAACTTTTTACTTTATGTAAATAAAATACTATTTTACAGTAACCATCGTTTTTTAATTATTATTTTTGTAATTACACTTACAAAAATAATAATTAAAAAATTTGATCATGAATATGAAAACGTAGATGATGCTCAACAGATTGACAGCTGTCAGGAAAATTTTCCCGGTCTCCAAACACCGATAAAAATCGCCCCAGCGGGGTAAATTTTACTCTCCCCAAAGTCGTTCCAAAATACTCGAGCAACTGTCAGAGTAAATGTTCGTTTACCTTCGGTTTCACTCGGGTTTGTTTTGGAACGGCTTAGAGTAAAATTCACTCTACCCCGAGTAAATTGAAATCGTTTTGGAACGCACCCCAAATTGCAAAATGGGGTAAATGAAATTCGCTATATGACAGCCCAAAATTCTTATCATCATCAAGCTATTTTTAAAATAATATGTAAAAACGCCCATTATTTAAGAATTTAATGAGCTAAATACGTTGGATCACACCTGGAAAAACTAAAAACTCATTGTTTTAAAGGGTTTTCTATCCAAATGAAAGAAAATTTTACATACTCACGCGTGAAATGTTATTCCGACAATATTTCGCTCACTTCGACTTTTACACCCCAAAATAGCACAGCCCACCATCGCACTTATATTTTTTATTTAATTGATCACCAAAAACACATATAAGTACACAAAAAAATGATAAAACTACTAACGTGAGAGATTGACTGACACAAACATTGCATTGTTTGTCACAATGTTGATTGTGACAAACAAAAAAACAGGCCACGGTGACAGGGACAAAAAATTTAATCTTCTCTCTTTATTCTTTGCATAGGTTTTATATCTAGCTATCTCACTTTAACAGTTTGATGACGTCATATGGCTCCATCTACAGGTATATAATCTAAGGAAATGACTATTAATTTGAAAGGAAAATGATATCTGTTATAGTCGAAATTTAATCATAAATTTGGGACTGAGTATCTTAGCAAACAAGTAAAGGCTTCATAAATTATCTGCAAATTACGACGTTAAAATACGACGCATTAAGCCTTTATGCGTCTTTCATATAGCAGAAAATTACGAATTAGGAGAGCTTCTTGCTTCTAGGTTTTTGTTTCTGACAATTCTACCCAAAATGGCTCACACCAAGCTCCAGTAACTTAAATGAAAACTAAAATGCTAACACAAAAACCGCCACTCCAGCAACTGCGACGAAGGACTACGTAAAAAAAATTTAAAAAAAAACGCTTTAATACATATTAAATCGGACTAAAAAATGAAAAATAACTTATTAGTCCAGAATCTAAAAATGATGAACGAAAAGTATAATTATTATTTAGAGAAAAGCGTGAGGCACCCCACGCTTTTCTCGGGTGCTCAATAACATTAGTTCTTCAAAATATTCGATCGGTACAATTAAATTGTAATTGTAATTGTAAGCACCCCACGCTTTTCTCTAAATAATAATTATACTTTTCGTTCATCATTTAGGTTCTAGACTTAAAAGTTATTTTTCACTTTTTAGTTCGATTTAATTATAAAAGCGTTTTTTTAGAACTATTATTTTAATATCCACTTTTTAATGCAAATTATAACCTCAGCAAAATATAAATTATTAAATAAAAATATTATTTTTAAATAAAAAAACTGCCTTCAAAACTAAAAGCGGAGAAATAAAAATTCTGTTTATAAAAATCTAATGTTGTTTTGAGGTCGGTGCCAACCTCAATATTGGGAATAAACGTTGTCACTTGTATTTGGGACCGACCTAAAAAAAACATTTAGATTTTTATAAACAGAATTTTTATTTCTCCGTTTTGAGTTTTGAAGGCGGTTTTTTTAGTATTAATAGGAAAACATTTGTCCATCTTCTCACCTGATCTTAAGTAAAGAGACGGATTACGATGTTACATGCTTACCTAGACTAGAAGAAGCCTATTCCTTTTCGTCTTGAAGGCACCCAGGCTTTTTTCTACCGAATCCAAAGCCGTGAGCTGTATTTCGTATAAAGTGATCAAAAATTAACCCTTTGCAGATCCATTAGCCATCTTCTACGACACCCATTGGTTGAGGATATGGGGTGATGCTATTCTACTGCGACGGTATCACACAGCTAACTCTTCTTAAAATAAATCTAAGAAGGATGAAGGACTTAGATATCATATGATGGTAAATAGTAGCCCATGGAATGGAAAACGATTCTTTAAATTAGTTAGTGCGATAAGTGAAGAAGGTATTAGTTATGGAATAATTTTATTTTTGCGTTTACAAACGCGTAAATATTAATACTAGAAAAATGCGCTGAAAAAAATCGACTCGAACCCGCATCTTCCGGCTGCGTTGACCAATTACGCCACCGAGACTGGTATTAGTTGATAATTTAACAACTACCTAAGATACACAATCCCGTGGGGTCGTGAAAGCCGACAGAGGGATTTTCTGAACCTTATGCAGAGCATCATACCAAGGGGTCACTCACACATTCCCAACGAGGGTTGATGTCAGGCAGGTGGTGGGCTATAGATAAAACTATGCTAAAACCTATACTCAGCAGTATGGTGACATAATGCCCAATTTTTTTGCCCAAAAAAAAGGAGATACATAATCCATACGTGAGTTCATTTGTTTCGTTTTATAAAGTGTATCGGATATTCTTGGAAAAGAAAGCAAGCCAAGGTTTTGGTAGTAAAATACATGAATTGCAAAAATCCATCCTTTCTTAGGAGTAATGTTAGACTCCAAATTGCAATGGGGTCCACAATTATTGTAAAACTTTCAGGTAAACTAAGTTCTGCGGCATACGCAGTTAAAACTATTAGTCGGCTAACCGATGTAGATATGGCTAATAGGATAGTTTATTTTACTTATTTTCACAGCATAATGTCATATGGAATTCTTCTCTGGGGGAGTGCTGCAGATATTAATACCATCTTTGTTCTGCAAAAACGGGCTGTTAGAGCCATTTATCAACTGGGTCCGCGTGACTCTCTCAGAGAATAGTTCAAGGAGATAAATATTCTGAATTTTTCGAAGAAATGTCATACGCACAATGTAAATACTAGGAAGAAACACGATTTGGTTGTATATAAAACTACAATTCATTTGTGGGCCAATGTATACGTATTTACAATAAACTTCCAAAAAATATTAGAGATTTGCCTATTAATAAATTTAAAAAAAAACGTAAAATTTGAATTGTATAAAAAAGCTTATTACAAGATCAATGCTTATTTAAATGATCCAAATGCGCGCGAGTAAAATCTGCCCAAAATTTACGCATTTAAAATTGTAATTTATTCATATTGATATATCTATTGACCTGTAATGATGGTTTTTAAATCATTACGAAATTGTAAGCTGTGGAGTTTCTTTCGCCATTTCTTCGTCTCTGCATACTAATAATTATTTAAGTAAAATAATTATTTCGTCCCGAAATGGGTGGTAGGGCTTTTGACGATTCAAAAGTACTTAGCAAAGTCCATTTAAATAAAGAGCTTTTTCATTAATCATTTCATTCCAACCTAAGATATTTTCTAAACAACTCATTATGGCCATATGAAGTCAAAGTAACATGTTAGTTTATTTAAAAATGTCTTAACTTACTAGTTTATGAAATCGTCTTTTGGTGACTATAGTTATTTTTGCTCGTTGTGTGTATGGGTTGTGTCGCGGTGTTTTCCATTATACATTATGTAAAAACATGATTTACTTTTACTTAAAGCTTTTAAATTCCCAATAGGTACACGAAAAAGACTGGGCTGAATCAATAAATACAAAACATCCATTTTCATCCACTTTTATGCCGTAAAAAACTGATACGTATTACGACCGTGTAGCACAGATGCGCGGGAATGGCGATCGGAAAAGCGGCCGGTGGACAAGGTAAATTCCCGACTGTTTGCTTTTAATTAACCCATGGTCAACAACCGTACCCCATACACTTTTCATGAAACGATTGAACATCACTCAATATATGTACCTGTGTTTACACAACGTAACTCGGTGACGAAAAGTATTGCAATGCGTTAAAATCTCATAAGCCAATGATGTCTACTTAGCAAGTATCTCATTGGCAATAAAATCAATCCTTCTGTTAAGTTTTGATTGGAATTACAATTAATTCTAATCAAAATGTAACAGAATGATAAATCTACTCTACACTGGGGATTTGCCCATTCTTAGCTTCCTAATGTAATTGCATAGATAATGTAGGTAGGTAACCTACTTTTAACTGATCCCACTAAATACAAGCAATTTAATATTTCCACATTAAGTACCTAGTTCGGAAATAATAGAGAAGCCGTTGTAATTTGCTTGAAGAATGATAATACATCGAACAACAATGACAATGATAATGTATTGTTATGTACCGCAAATTCGATTAAGTACAGAATGTGGAAGGCATTGTGTGTCTTCTGCATTTTTTAATTCACATTTCACTCTTTCCCCTTAAATTTTGTGTTTAATTTTTTTCACCAATTTCCCTAGTCACAGCAAAATGTGACGTGGTCGGTTCTCGTCAAAGTTATGTAGGGGATGTCAGAACGGATGCAATAGCAATATTTTAGTAGGTACCTCTGTACATAGTTGTAAGGTTTGATATTAGTTATCTGTTTCCGAACAAATTTATTATTGTTACTGGCAACACCGAAAGTTCGAATGAACGTAACTATGTATAGTAAGCTGAGTATAAATAAGAACACTTTTCCTTCGGCTGCCTTCGTGTACGGACCTACCAGTATTCTAACGTGTTTGTAGTGAGAAGAAATACAAGTTATCTTGGAGAACCATGTGAGTTTTAGTATATAGTGTTGCTAGAATCAAGTTAATTGTCTACCTACATATTAAATAATAATGGGTAGATAGATCAAACAACATGCGAGTCTCTGTAGTCTAGTGTCTAATTTCTAAGTGTGTAAAAAGTCTAAATTCAGACGAACCCGATTTAACAATACCGGTGGAACAATACAAATTGCTCGGTTTGGTTGGTTTTAGGCTTCTTTAAAATTCGCCTGGCAGCTACTAACATCATATTAAAGACTGTAGTATATAATAATAGAGTTAGGCCCTGTCCGCACAGCGGTAAAATATTCGCGCGGAAATAATATCGCGTTCAATTTGCATCAAACCACAGATTTTTTCGCGCGATTTTTTTTACCGCATGTGCGGATAGTCCTTTAGGCCCTGTCCGCACAGCGATATTTCACCGCGCGTTTTTTTCTCGCAAAATTCTATGACACATAGGATCTTATAGGACTATCCGCACATGCGGTAAAAAATCGCGCGAAAAAACATCTGTGGTTTGATACAAATTAAACGCGATATTATTTCCGCGCGAATATTTTATCGCTTACGTACCTTATGATCCTGTGTCACAGAATTTTGCGAGAAAAAAACGCGCGGTGAAATATCGCTGTGCGGACAGGGCCTTAACCAAAGATTATAATTATAATAGTGTTAATAGTATTGTTGTGTTCCGACCAGAGGCGTAGGCGACGCGGGCAATCGCCTACGGCCTCGCAGACCGAAGGGCCTCGCGCCGCGCTCCACCCGAGAGACGCCCACTGTTGGGCCCTTAAGGAACCCCAACCTAATTTTCGGCCTCACGCCGTATAGTACGTCGCCAATAGATCTTAGGGTCTCACACCTCGAATATAATAAATTACGTAGCACTCGAATATAATAAACTACGTAGCAATGCATTTCTAATTTTGAAAACACATCGTGTTGAAAATGTGTCCTCCTTTGTGGGCTTAATTTGCAGCTTTAATCACAATTAAAGTCCAGTCACAAAGTAGAAAAAAAATGTTTTTTTTTTTACTCTGTGTTCCGGTTAAATGTGAGTGATATTTTGCAGAATAAAAAAAATTTGAGTAGTTACTGTTTAGCTCAGACAAGATCCTTGAGGTCTCTGAGAGAAATTTTAATGTATCTATTGTAGACGACGTAGACGGAACCGGCGGTAAAAGCTACAGAGAAACTTCAAGAAAACCCAGGAACAAAACGCTGTATTCAGTAAAACGTAAAAATACAATCTGACAAGTATCAAAAACAAAACGATTATCAAAAAATATTAAAAAGTAAACAGAAAATATATCAAAAAGGATTAATACCCAAATCAGTCGGCAACATCTATATTAACTTTTGCAAATTACGTTTATACCACACCTGCTGACCAGGAGGTGACATAAAATGTTGTACTTACCTCGGGCGGTAAAAAAGAAAGCCACAGATCGAATATTAATCATATTAGGCAAATACCTACCGCATGATGAGGACAGAGAAGAATAGCATCACCCCAAATCCTCCTGGGGTCGTAGAAGGCGACTAGTGGATCAGCAAATGTGTATTGATCACCTTATACTCCGCGTCCACCAATCCGCATTGGGCAAGCGTGGTGGACTAATGTCTATACGTCCTTCGTTGAAAATCTCCTTTTCATTTTTTGTCCTAGGCCTTAGTGGGTCGAATCATAAAGGCTGTTATGATGATGATGAGTCAAACTCAAATACCTGCGATCTGAGACATTCGTTGTTTTACCGCCCTAATTTTAATGTAGGTAAATACCCAGCTACCTACTATTTCTTTAAAACTTTCATAAAATTTTATAGACGAGAACATAATTAATAAATTTCAATGATTTTAACCAAATATATGATCTGAGATTTTAACTTTATGTCAATTCAAAATTCTAGTCCAAAATAAAATACTATACAACCCGTCGTCGTTTTAAAGATTAAAGTGAAGCATAAGAAGCTGTAGCATAACTTGGGAAGTTTATTCTTGATGAAACTTTTAATACTTCTTTTCTTAAGAAGGAATACCTGTCCAAGTCGGTAGCTACTTAAACAATCGTAAACTTTTGTAAAATCTTTTTTCTATTTGCCTGTATCTTAATGGACAATTTGCAAAAATGTATGATATGTGGGAGGGGAAACCACACAGCGAATTCTGACATGCGGCTCCCTGACAATGAATGCATATAACAAGCGTTTAATTTAATATACACATTAAAATTATTAGAGGTGGGGTTTGGCCTATTTGACCGATTATCCTTTGAATGTGTATTTAAAATTTAACTAGGTACCTACATAATCGAGTAAGATGAAAATTAACACCAAAATTATGCACAAAGACGGTTAATGACTACGCACTCTCACCATAAATTCCGACTGCCTATCGGTTTTAAGTAATGTTTTTTTTGACGTGACAACGTCTTATAATTCGATAGAGCCGGCTGCACGCACGAAAAAACATGACGTCATGCGACGTTACCTCGCTCTGAATCTAATTCTCTAATTTGAATTTGGAATTATGTTCTTTAAAATTTAAACTTTCGATGATATCAAAACCAGCCAGATACAAATAGTATAGCCAAAGAGATTTTATTACAAGTTTATTCATACTATAATGCGAAATCTATTAAACAAATTAAATTAAATTTTTCTTTTGAAAAATGCTACCATTCCATCAGTATTTTCTTAAGACGTTGTCACGTTCAACTATCGTCAGTAAACCGACTTTACAGACAAGCAATTTTTTTCTATAAACTAGCTTTCATTATACATAAGAAACTAATTAAAAGAAGACAGCTAACGTCAATAGCCTAAATGGTTGTAATAGCACTCCGAATCATCATCATCAACAGCTCATATAATGTCCCCACCGAGGGGCTCAAGCCAACCCCACATTAGGGGCGATTAGGGCATAATTAACCACTGGCCAAGTACGGGTTGGTCGACTTCACACACAACCTAAGAATTTCTTCATAGGTGTGTGCAGGTTTCCTCACGATGTTTTTACTTCACCGTAAAAGCGTCGATTAAACGTATATATGAATTCAAAATTTGAAAACACATTGGTACGTGGCGGGGATCGAACCAGTGCCTTCCGGGTGGGAGACGACGCTCTTCCGCACTACGCCACCGACGCTCTGTGCACTCCGAATCCCAGAGCCTAAAATAAAATCGGATCTAACACTAGTTTTAATAACAAAGCGTGGAAAATACACAAAAACGTTTCTTACGGTTCAATAATGTATCTTTCCCATCTCAATTACCGTTCATTTAATATAGGACGCTAATCCCCCTGTGGACACCAACCGCGTAGTAGCCTCTGAACTCGATCGCACTCCGACCGCTTTCCAAGATTCAACTTTATACTGAAAAAGTTAAATGGCCCGGAATAAAACGCCGGTAATAGAAAATGGACGGCACTCTTCATTTCCTACTTGCGACATTCGAACCAAATACTTTCATGATATCGGCGACGTGACACGTTTAATATTCGAATTCAAAGTTTCGATATTGTAACTGTAATGTAACTTAGCAATTACCTACCTTACCTACTACTAAAATGGCTGTTAATTAGATATGATTGGATTAATTTAAATTAAAGTAGGAAACTCATGATCGCTTCAAGCCACATACATCATCACGCCAAGCCATCACTCTAAAAAAGCCAAAATTAGAAAAAATGCACTGAAAAAAAAATCGACTTGTCTCAGGCGGGAATCGAACCCGCATCTGCCGCAAGCCGCCCGGATTGCGGAAGATGCGAGTTTGATTCCCGCCTCAGGCAAGTCGATTTTTTTTTTCAGTGCATTTTTTTTTCTAGTATTAAAAATATTTACGCGTTTTTAAACGCAAAAATAATATTATTCCATAGGCCAAAATTGTTCCGTGTGTTCGGAGTCTCACGTGGCTTGAAAGGAGTGGCGAAAAATTTTGGATATCCAAATCCATTACTCCATCGCTCCAAACTCCAAATTTGCGCGCTCGTGTGTTGCTGATCCCTATTTGGTGACGTGTCAGAAGTCGCTGCGTAGAATGAAGTTAATAGGAGTGACGCGAATAGAGCGATCGTGTCAGTGGCGTAACTATAGGGTTGCATGGGTGGCAAAATGCCACGGGCCCCCGAGGAATAGGGGCCCCGGTAGTGTCACTGACATTTGAAAATTTCAAAACTAGGGGTGGGGGGGTATGAATTTGCCACATGGTATAGTTACAAATGTAAACAACGATTTTTTTTATGTTATGAGATGGCAAACAAGCTTGCGGCCCACCTGATGTTAAATGGTCACCGCCGCCTATGGACATTTGCAATATTAAGTGTAGGTAAATCACTTAACACCGCAAGTGCGTTTGCGATCCTGGGGACTAAGATGATATGCCCTTCATGCCCAGTAATTACACTGGCTACCTTTCCCTTCAATCCGACAGCGAACTGCTTCACGGCAGAAATAAGAAAGGCGGTGGTACCTACCCAGACGACCCTACATATGGGTCTACCACCTAGTAGATGGCGGATGATGAATTGATAAATCGGTGCACAACTCAAAGTTATCATTATTTTCACGATTCTAAAAAAACTACTGAACCGATTCATGAAAAAAATTTATGAGACCAAAATGGCAACTATTCCGCACCGAAAAAAAAAAGAATCACTTAAATCGGATCAGAAATCTCGGCGTAATAGGTGCCTGTACATACATAAAAAAGCATACCAATCGAATTGAGAACCTCCTCCTTTTTGAAGTCGGTTAAAAACTAATGCGTCTTTCGGTTTCTTTTCTTATCGTGAAAATCAACAATACCTACAACAATTTGAACCACACGCGCAAGAAATGGGAGTTTCAGTAAAGCAACGTAGGTACCTAATACGTATGCGAAAAACTAGCTAGATTTGCTTGCATGAATTTAACTGAAACTAGGTACGAGCCCCTAACGCCCACCGGAAATTAACATTTTCTAAAGCGCTTGCAAATGAAGGCGCACACATCAATGTAACTTGAAAGGCCATTGTTAGCATCAACTCCTTGCGACGAACAAAAATAATACACATTAATAAACCGTTCTCCGTTTCGCGCTATTTGCCTAACTCTCGGCTGGGCTCAATAAAAGCTGAAGATAAGGCGTTTGATAGATATTCATAATGCAAAGGAAGCACAATCAGATTTTCATTGCGACTTTCCGCCGCACGAGGGTGGCAAAATGAATACTTATTGCGAAAATGAAGCAAGCCATTAATGAACTGGCTTCTGTGAAGCGGCCGTCGTGGTTTAATTCCCATCGAAAAATATTCAATAAATGCCGAACCGGATCGTCTACAAACAGAACCAGGCAATTAAGTAATATGGCAGAGCGGAAAACGAGAATTTGAAGGAAGGAAGAACGCATAATTAGAAGACGAAAGATAGTGTTGGTATGTAGAACTCACGTAGAACCTATTAACTTTAGATACCTATACGGTACGGACGTAAACACTGATTTTCATCCTTAAACCTGACGTAACGTGCAGGATTGTTAAAGCAGTCTAATATCTTCTTGTTCTTCCTGTTGGTCCCAATGATATATCTTTTTATAGATATTATAATAATCATTGGTTGGTGCCAATTTGTATGTGGCCGATGCTTAAAAGTTACCGCACTGAGGTTTTGAGTTGACATAGTTTTACGGCCAGTCGCCTGCCTGGCATCGACCCTCCTTGGAAATGTTCGCCACTGCGCGAATGACCCCTTGATGCGGGTGGTCTGCACAGAGTTCAGAAACTTCCTTAGTAGGCTTGTATGGTTTACGTACATTGGGCAATCGATGACGCAAACAACACGCCGTAACGCGCTGTCAGCATTTTCACTTCAATTAGATATTTTATTTTAATAATTCAACCAGTACGTAATCGATCACCATACATATGGCGCGTGCTCCTTACCACCAACCATTACCATCTGACCATTATAGTTTGGTAGTTTTATAACAGTATAGTTTACATTCTATTTACCAGTGACTTTTATTTACCTACCAATTAATCTCTAAATGCGCGGACACTAACCGTACATTTAAGTGGTCCTTCGAGCCGGATATGAACCAGCGACCAATGGATGTTGGATGGAAGGCTTTTACCACACCCACCACGGGATGAGAATGGGTAGTCCTATCCGTGACGGGGTTCTACACCGGTACCGATGGTATATTAAATATTCAGTAGGTACCTCATCGACGATGGTTCAATACTTACATCGAATTCGGATTTATGTTGCTGCTTACAGCCAACTTGATTCTTATAACAATTTGTTAAAATGTGAAGTGCCTAATCTACACTAACAAAATGAACATTTTTCTTTGTATCATCGTATCATTTGCTCTTGTCTAGGCACCTGTGAGATGAATCTGAAAGAGCTGCCCTGAAGGTTAAAAAACTATAGGTAGGTAAGGTACCTATAGGCACCTACCTAATAGCGTAGGTACCTACCTACCTTTTTTTTGTCGGGTGGTAAAATGCATTTACGCATCGTCCCTGCGGGGTGGTACCAACCGCAGGGGTCTGACCTCCAGTTGCGCTATTGCGGGACGGCTCGGGATCTGCGCACGTGAGCGCAACTACACCGAGACCGTCCCAACGCTGCCCGTCTAGGCACTCCTTGTGCACCAATTGGTGGCCAGCAGCCTACAGGGGCTACCGACTAACGCCATCCCTGTGGGCCGCTAGCCAACGCCGGCCTTATAGGCCGCCTCCTCACCGACGGCAGCTCGACCTGGCGCGTCCTCCTGACGAGGACACCAGGAGCAGCCATCGGACCAGACGCGGGGGACGCCGGGCGCGGTCGTGGCCCTGAAAAGGGCCATCCGGAACTAGCCGTGGTGGGAAAACAAAAACAACTCGACGATGGCATATGTGACTTCGAATGCCATAGGACACTTGACATCAAAAGCCACACACCCGCCAAGAAAGTTTCCCCACCACGTTACCAGGGTCCGCCACAAGGAGGCTTCCGGACGTGGACACCAGGTACCTACCTTACCTACCTAATTCACTCGGTGATTATCACTTCTATCTATCTATCAAAGAAGTTAGCGAAAAGGCCGGCTATTCGGGGTTCGGTACTATAATATTTCCTTCGCATTCTAAGCCTATTAATTTTTCAAAACCGTATTGATATCTGCCCTTGCACCCGTGACTAGGTAGATCCTATCCATCGAAACCTATCGATTTTCGTCATTACTAAGTAGGTACCATATTGAAAACAGGAATCTTCTATTATGTTAAAACCCATTATCGTAAAAGGCCTTCAATAACCTTTCTTTGATGCTACATAAACCTTAAGAAAAACAATCTTGGATTTGCATGAAAAAATATAGGTAGGTTGGTAAGTATTCCTGGCGTAGCGTAGGCGTAGATAAGAAAGCTCTTAACGAAAAGAACAGTAGCTGCTTGCTAATCTGGACGTCTTTCGCAGATATATTCAAGGTGTGCTTCTAGTCTAATTTCTAATAGGTAACAATCTTTTAAGGCTTGTTGCAATGTCACGCTGCTCACGCTTACGCGGGCAGAAAATACGCGACAAAAATACAACGAGCATTCGTGAGGTTAGGTAGGTTTTACGTTTCGAGGAGATTTACTATGGAAGGAGGAACTATGGAAGTTTGCTACTTTGGCAACATGCCTTATTTAAAATACCCATTATAATGAGTAAGTATCTATGCTTAGTATTTGCTTACATCAGTGGTGTAACTATATGGTGGCATGGCTGGCAAGATGCCACGCACGGTTTACCCTTGTTTCGTATAACAACTTTTGCTCGAAAATCGTTTCGTCTAATTTTAGTTGCAATAAAGTCATTTCGCATAATTATTCATTTGACCGAATATTTAATATGTAGAATTTTATTTAGCATAATTATTTATTTGACATAATGTCATTTCACCGAATTTTCATTTGCACTAATTTTATTTAACCTAATGTTTGATTGGTAGAATTTTATTTAGCATAATTATTTATTTGACATAATGTCATTTCACCGAATTTTCAAATGCACTAATTTTATTTAACCTAATGTTTAACTAGACTAATAATGATTTGGTCTAAAGATAGTATCGAATATTCAGTTCAGTAATAATTCAGTGAAAACGCCCTAAAGTCGCTTCTGGCACTCGCCGGCCGCTGCCGCGGCACGCTCGCTTCGCTCGCTCGGCTCGTGCGCTTTGTTCATGTCAACCTAACTCGCTCGTCGCTTCGCTCCTCGCTAACCTATTGTTCGATTGAACATTCGATGAAATGAAAATTATACCACCTGAATAATACATCAAATGAACATTATACTTTTTGATCAATAGCGCAAATGTTGTTATCGCAAATGATCATTCGATGAAATGAAAATTATACCACCTGAACAATACATCAAATGAACATTATACTTTTTGATCAATAGCGCAAACGTTGTTATCGCAAATGAACATTCGATGAAATGAAAATTATGTCAATCGATATTATACAAAGTGATTATTTTCTTAAACGTTGTTCGAAGAAATGATTTTCGACTAAACGTTGTTATACCAAACAAGAGTGAACCGCCACGCACGGGCCCGAAAATACGATAAAAATTATCCCCGTGGAGGCAGGGCCGGATTTAAAGGTCTGGCCTCGGGGCAACAAAGGAGTGGAGGCCCCTTAGCCCCAAATTATTTTCCAAATAAAATGAACATTTTTTTTCAATCGAGTTTTCGGTTAAAAAATAGGCATACTTCTTTACGACCTTTAATCAACGAACAAAATAGAAAGATATTATTATTATTATAATTCATGTAATCATGTTTGTACAAAGTACCGTAGGTAAAGGTAAAACGCGAAATAAAATATGAAAGGAAAAGTTGTTTACTGGTGTTTACTAGTCTGAATTTGAAATTATTTTTTTCCGAAGTCTCTATTGTGGGGGCCCCTCTTTTGTGGAGGCCCTGGGCTGTAGCCCCGCTTGCCCTCCCCTAAATCTGGCCCTGCGTGGAGGTCATGGAAGGTGAATTTGTCACGGGCCGTAATAATTATATTCCTCTGTCCCTTCTGACCGAGAGAGAAAGGGGGGAAAGACAAGGAAGACAGACAAAGAATAACTTGTAGGAGAGATCAAGGTGCGCTGTGAAACCAGAGCCTCCGGCAACTAGTAGCACTCTCCCGTGATTCGGCCTGTATAACCGTAAGGTTGCGTCAGGCCATGGGAAGGGGGTGGGTTTATCCCTTCTGACCAAAGTGTGCGTTTATAGTGCCGCAATCGAGGAGTCTATGAATGGCAGCCAAAAATTCTTCATCTCTGGAATCACCATCAACTTATTCAGAAATCAGAAAATTTAGAAATATCGCTTCGGAAGGGGTACCTATCAAAATACAGATTTTATTGTCATCGAATTTCATTTCACCGAAAACTATTCCACGATTTTCAATATCTATTTTTCTTGATTGATCGACTAGCTAATGATCACCGTTTCATATTATCGAATAAACTTTCATAAAAAAAATGTTTCAAAGTTGTGATACTTACCAGAATAACGGTCTATCGAACTAACATTTCATATAAACTATTAAGTTATCGATAACACTATTTATAAAAACATGTTTCAATATTTAACGTTACACATTGTAATGTTTCGCTTAACAACTTTCCATCGCAGTAACGTTTCATCGAACGATACATTTGCCTGTTGACGTTTGCCGATAAAAAACTGTTGAGGTTAGTTCTTAATTTAAAAATTAATTCTTAATTTGCAAGTATGTACACACCATGCAAGCAAGCATACAGCATGCAAGCAAGCATGCAGCATGCAAGCAAGCATGCAGCATGCAAGCAAGCATGCAGCATGCAAACAAGCATGCAACATGCAAGCAAACATGCAGCAAGCAATGTAATGCTCCGCTCGCTTCGCTCGCTCCGCTATGCTTGGTCACAAGTCTAACCTAACCTAACCTAACCTAGGTTTATTTTCGTATTAATGTTTTTTCTTTATAGCGGGGGGCCTCAGGCCCCCCGACCCCCCCGAGCAGGGGGGCCAGCCCCCCTGCACCCCCCGGCAAGCACCTTGCAGGCATGCATACAGCATGCAATGCAAGCATGCATACATCATGCAATGCAAACATGCATACAGCATGCAATGCAAGCATGCATGTAGCATGTCAGAATACAACAAGCAATCTCCGTTAGCTTCGGTTGCACCGCTGCTGACTGCCTGTTGTTCTAAATCCAACCTAACTTAATCCATAGGTTTTCTTTACAGGGAAACAAAAATGATTACGAGTAATTACATAAAAAAAGTATTTTCGATGTACACTAACTTTAGTGTAGTAAAAATTGATGTTTCAACTATTCTGCAAACTGAAACTTACGTGGAAACAAAATTATGGGTAACAAAACATCGATTTAACATTATTTCGATAAAATAAATAAAATAGGAAAAGAATTTACGATGGAATGAGCTTGTAGATAACAACTATTCGAGGAAATGAAATTGCGATGTAACCTGATTCTAGGAGTTGCTAAGTATTATATAAAAAGATCTGCGAATAGTTTTATGGGAAATGAAAATCGATGAAGTTAATTGCGATAAAGTGATGGGTTCCCCTTCGGAAGACTAAAGTTTATGATGTTCCCGGTATAAGATGGAAAATGACATTTGTAGAAACGAGTGGTTATTCCACTTAAATCTCCATCGACTTGCCCCATCAATGGGTCGTCGAGTTTTCGGGGAGAATGAAGACCTAATGTTGCCTCTAAGGATTCGGACGATAGCTCAAGTGTGCCGCGACGTGGATTCCACACACCCACAGAACAAATAATAGAGGTTAGAAGTTGTAAGTAGGCGGGGCACGCGCGCTGCTGGTTATGAGTAAACACTCATATTCGAACCTTTTCGAAGAGGAAAAATATTTAAAAAATAAATTTAAAACACCGTCTTGTGCTATTTTAACTGGCATGAAGCAAAGTAAGACTCATAATCTTACTAATGGCGACATTTCTTTTCACCGGTAAGTACAGATATACTGTTACGATTGAAAAATAATATGTTTCGTGTGGCGACACTGGCTCAGATCGCTTGATAAGACTTCTAACCTGTTTTATCTATTGTGTGGTGGAACCATCAGAGTGCGACTTTTTAGCAGTGTAGTGTTAAGTGGTTGGCAGAAAAGTAGACGGCCTGCCTGGTGGTAAGTAGCCACCGTAGCCTATAGACGGTTGCAAAACTGACGTGAAATTCGCGCGCTGCCAATCCTAATCCCCTTCCCTACTCCGTGGAAGGTGGAGTTCTGATTTACGCAAACACAGCTCAGCTCACCTCAGCAAACAGTTTGCTCGAGGCTGAACTATTAAAACAGAATAGCTACGCTACTTATAACATTGTAGATATGAATTCTTGATCTACTTATTCTATATTAAACATCGAGAATTCCACAATAAATTAAATTAAAAAGAAAACGACCACTTATACAAGAATAAATTTAATTTATTTTTACATATCTTTTAAAGACTTAACAGCACAAATATTGTACAACAAGTGGTTCTGTAATTTCGCCCACGCGTTGGTCGCCGTTTCTTCTATGGACTCCAAAGTATTTCTCAATTCCTGGCTGTCAGAGATAGTTTTTGTGTGCGTCTTCAAAAACAAGCTCAAGTAAGACTGAGCCAATTCGAAATCTTTATTACTTTTCAACATAACTTCCACCATCAATAAGAAATGCTTCATTGCTTCAATGTTGCCGCCAACATCGGGAGACATACTAGAAACTTCTGCCTCTATAGCTGCTGGAGCCAATGTTTTCAATTTATCTATACACTCTCTATAATCCTCATCTTTCTCACTGTTAATCAATTTCTTTGCGAACACAGACAATGTTGAAAGGGAGTCTGGTATTAACAATTTAGTATCTTTATTTCCATCTTTTTCTTTGTCCAAATCAAACTCTAATTCTAAACTGGGAATTGTCGGTAAGAAGAACGGAGCAGACTTGGGTACTGTAAGTTGCGTTTTTGGCTTGTTTCTCTGTTTAACAATGTCTAAGTGGAGTAAATTCAGCCATCTGGACGTAGGTTCATTGGATAAAGTTATCAATTCTTGGCTAATTTGTTCAGGGGATTTATATTCAGGCTCTTCACCAATATCTATTAATCCTATATCATCTATATCTGGTTTCTCTGTTATTGTGCATGGTAATTCTGCAACAACAAAAAAAATGTAATTTTTATCACAGCAGCAGGCGCAGGAACGTCCTAGTTGCAAAACCGTCCAGTTTAGAAAAAATCACTTGTTTTTCGTAAGTAACCAAGTTTGATAACAATACAAGCAAAAATAATTCTTCGTAGTTAACCCAGTTATGAAATGGGTTTTCTATGAAGAAAAAGATTTTCTTGTAAAAAAAAGAACAATTTCTTCTTCTCAAAATAAAATCTGCTAAACCCATTTCTTCAATTTCTTCGTTATTTTAAAAACTAATAAAAATAACAGTTTTTTTTACAAGAAAAAATAAAATCCTATTTCATAACCGGGTTATCTATGAAGAATAATAATAATTGTTCCTTGTATACACGGCGATTTTTTTTTTCGGGTCAGTATAGGGAAATTCTAAACTATAAGAGACAACTAATAAATTGACTAAATTGTGCATTTAATAAATGACAGATATATACGTTATACAGGATAACCACGTTACACAGGAACCAAGAAGGCCTATACCTTATGAGAATTAGATGTTTTGGAAGACGACTTTCTGCGCTTAAACGGATTTTTTTACTTACTCAGTTTTGGTACTTCCACACTATTTCTGTCGATAGGTTTGAGAAATATCCTTTCATACAACAATTTATTTGCCCAAAGAAAAACTCCTACTTCGCGCACGTGTGTCGTCGCCAAGAAGTCTCCAGTAGGCGACATACTCAAAGATGTGCATGGTTTTTCCACCTAAAATTACAGTAACATAATAACGTAAAATTACTTGCAAATCATTTTGTTAAATTAAGAATTAAGTTGAAATTGCTTACCGAAAATATGTCCACTAACTGAGCACTCGGGATATCCCATGTGCATACAGTGCAATCCATTGAAGTACTAATTAGCCATCTGAAACAAACATTGGCTTTTAATAGATAAATACTTCTAACATAATTTTAACTACTTTTATCTCTATTCATACAGGGAGAGAGGAAAGACAATTTTTAAGGATATAGATTTATTTATTTTTTAATGTTAGGTGGTTGTCAAATAAACATACAGCTAGTAAATAGTTAACATAGTCTATAGGCGATTATAACACTGATTTGTCACTCCCATACTCCCTGTGGATCTTTGGCAATCTTACTAATCGACAGATACACAACAGTACGAAAAAGAGTTCTTCTTTTAATTTACTGGCGTTCGCGACACATAAAGATTACACATTTCGCCAATGTCAAGTGAAAATGTACTTATAGTAACAGACAATTGTACAACACCTGTTTTTACAACAAAAACTCGGAAAACGCACGAAAAAGAGTTATTTGACTGTGCACTTCTGTAAGGTGGAGTTAGGGCCGATTCACGGCGGGATGGCAGTGGAAACGACGCGGTCTTATAAGTACATGGATAAAGTTTAAAATTATTTCACACTGAAAGAGCACTCCGCGTCGCTGCCGGTCGCTTATTCCGGTATTAAATTAAGCGGCCCTTACTGCCTCAGTTCAAATGCTCCAAATTCGAACAACTAAATATCATTGGTCTGAGACTAAATCAGTGCGCCCAACTTCTCCCGTCATTACATTACAAGTTGTTAAAATTAAACCGCAATTAAACATAATAGAAAATTGTAACTGTATTGTGTTGAAAATTGTATTTATTAAAAATACAAACCTGCTTTGAGCATCAAAATCAATGCTATTTATTTTTCCACAATGCCCTTCAAATTTTCTAACCACATTCATGGTGTCAATATCAATAACGGTGATAGTGAAGTCCTCATTAGCTAGCGCAAGCAAACCACTGTCTCTATTCAATTTGCTCATTGTTACTGATTCTTCTAACCTCATTACGTGGTATGGAGTGGTGGCTAAAATAAAATAAATTGGGTTATCCAAAGGACTTTTTAAGCAATTAAGTACAAAGTTTGTTATTTTTATTCTATATTTATCGAAATAAAAGCATCCAACCATTTTTTATGGCCACAGCACCCTTATAGATATTTTGTTATACTTATTATGTTGTATATTATGTATATGTATTCTTTGTTGTGCTCTATTATAGTTCTTCTTCTTCTTAATTAATCTTCCACGGGATTACGCATTTAGCCAATATCAAGTGTAAAATTATTTATATGGTAGTTTTAGTTAAAAATGAAGTCTCTTAACATGTGTTATTATAACAAGAACTTGGTAGAAATTATTCTATTTCTGATATTTAATGAACTTCATTTATAAATTAAAAAGTATTGAATGCTTGTTACATACAAACATAATAGTTAATCTAGTGTAACAGCTATTCCCGCCAACATCACGGAACTCATACAAAATTTTTTCGATGTTGGTGGGGATGTGTGATAAGGAAAGAGGAATCACAAAGGATCCCATAGGGTCGAAGTGCTCTTAGACACAGCCTCAGCCCCTTGCATAAGAATAAGAATAAGTGTAACAGCTCAGGATATTGTAAAAAATCAAGTTTAAAAGTGGACGTACATTCAGCAGAGTCGAACGCGCCGCACGTGCCAACTGAGCAGAAATCGTTGCACTGTAATTATATATGAATAGAATAAATGCGAGCGTATCGGCCGTCTCGTCCGCATCACCCGAATCTGGTGACGTCATCGGAATTTCTGGGGTATAAAGAATTCTATGATTCGTTTCATTCAGCGCATTTACCTTGGCTAAATGTGCGTCCACCTTAAAGTAAAATCTATATAATTTACATATTTGTCAACATATTGGTAAGTGAAGAAAAAACTTTGTACTCTATTTTAAATGTAAAAGGAGTGTCAGATTTGACATGATTAAAGTTTATGTAAGGGCAAGGGCATAGAAGGGCAGAATAATATATTTTTTTTGTTTGAATAAATGGTCAATCATATCTATACCTGTTTTAAATCGCCAGAATTTCAGTTTGTCATCAGCACCAGCAGTAATAACCCTTTGGTTACAAATATCTGTTTCCACACCTCTCACAGCACCCTTATGAGCAAGTCTCTTTTCAAGACCATAAAAACCTCTATGCAAGCCTGACTGCATATTGAATTTGTGTACCTCTCCATTACTATAACCTGCAAATACAAAATATGTATGTTGTAGTTTCACATAATCAACTAAAGATTGAGGAGATTGATGTTGGTTGTAAGTACTTCATAACAATTGCATATGTTAAGCTACTAACTAAGTACGCATGGTACACGGATGAGTAACCAAAAATGTTAAATCTTTATTTTCTTTTGTGTTTCAGAAGGCACGTTAAGCTGTTGGTCCAGGCAGCTGTCTTAAAATAACGGTTGTAAAAAACGACATAACTGACACTAGGTTAACATATGCTAGGTAGGTACAGAATAAGAAAAACAAATTGTATGAACATTACAAAAATGCCTCTTATTACTTCAGTGATATATTGTTATGTTACTTGTGCATTTTAATTATTTTTAATAAGCACATACATATTTAACTTTCATCAATTCTATTCTATCTTCTATATTAATTAATGGACTAGCAACACATAAAGAATGTACAGTAATTATTTAATTTTAAAATAGAGTCTATCTCTCTCTCAATGCATGTTATTACAACAAGAACTTGGGAGAAACTTCAACTTTCTTCAATAATTTGTACCTTAATACACTGACTCACTCATCCCAATCTAATGCATTTTTGATCTAGTTATGATGTCCATGCCGAATAATAATACATTCACCAATGCTAATGACGTAACAACAAAATATTGAAAAAATTAAAGAAGTAGTAAATTTTATCAAAAAACATTTTTGGACATAATATGAAGATTGCTATGAAAAAATGCTTAGACAGTCTAACACATTAACAGCACTGACTTACCTATGACAACAAAGTTTCCACAATGTGTGACAGTGAGACAAGTAGCCTGAACACTTTTCTCAATATTGGGGGGAAACAACTTATGTTCTCCCATCCGAATCTTGTTGTATGACCATGTTGTTGCCAAATACTTTCCAGCATGTAGAGATGCAATGCTGTCCCATTGCTTGTCTCTTTGCATGCATGAGCTAAGTTGAATAATTTGGGGTAAAGCATTAGTGTCCTTTTCAAGTCGTTCTAAAAATAATAATAGAGTAATTTTACTTTAGTTAACACAATGTTCTTACATAATACCTTCTTCATTTTGCATATATATGTGAACAAAGAGCCTTCTGCCGCCAGTCAGTTCATGACAAATTTTGATAAATACGAAATTTTAACTAAATTACTGAATAAAAAAAAAAAACTTTAAAAGTCATCTTTTTACATTTTCAGTTTGTGTAATAATTCTAGTAAATATGCTAATTCTTTTGATCTAGTAAATATACATTTTTTTTCATTTAAACTAATAATTGAACAATAATAATAATTATAAACTGATATAACTTACTCTTTTTCTTTGATTGTTTTCTATTGTAAGAAGCTTTACCCATGCTCTTGTTAAATGTCTCAGTGACTGTATTCATAATGTGAAGACTCCTGTCACTCCCTGCCACTAAAAGATTACGGCCAGTGGGCTCACAGTGCCTTACTAGATTGGGAGGCAATGAGTGACCTTCTCTAGAACAGGAGAAAAGTTTGAGCAAATTTAATTTGTCTAAAAAACCAATTAGCAAATTATTTTATAACTTATATAAAATGAATACCTTTTTCTAAGCAGTCTAGCTCCTCCATCAGGCATGTCAAATATCCATAACTTTAGGGAATTGTCTTCTGAGTTTGTTACCATCAATGGTTCTGACATTAAACACTCCAGACCAGAAATGCGAGCTGAATGTGCCGACTGAACTTGTGACATCACCCTCCTCTCCTCCAAATCCCACATCACTATATGTCCTTTTGTACTTCCTGTCACCATTACTGGCGCTCCATCAAGTCTAAATGACAAACAACTTACTTGCCCCCAATCATGTACAAACTCTGTTATACTTTGGTCGTAGCGTAAATTATGCAATTTTATTTTTCCATCTTCTAAAGCAATAGCCACTACATCTACAGCAGGTGCTGGTTCTACAACATTTACTGCTGAATTCCAACCTTCAAATGTATACACCAATTTAGATGTACGGATATTCCACAACTGCAGTTGCCCTTGTTCACTGCCCAGTAATATTTTATTTAAGTAAGTTGGTGGATGACATAGAGTAGTTATCTTAAAATGATCTTCTTCAAACAACAGTTCCAAGAACTGGGATTCACTTTTGATGTCAAATACTTTCAGGACATTTTCTTCGTCAATAGAAATTAAATGTGCACCAAAATGCATCAATATAAAAACCGGTGCGTTATGACCTTTATAAACATGTTTCAACTCACAACCTCGTCGCCAGGCATAAATATCGTTTTCGCTGGCAGTGTAAACATGAAAGTTATCTCCGGTCATACATGTTATTGGCCCAGGGTGTTCACCGCTTACACTCAAAAGACGGAAGTGGTCACATCCATATGTATGAAACCATTTTCCAACACTCGTGCACAAAAGGTTTTCTCCGCGCCTTTTAATAAAACGAGCTACAAAAGGAACATGTGTACTAACATAACCTAAAACCCTGCAACCAGTAAATATACGACTGCTTGATCGCTCTGAATCTGACATTTTAACAGTTTAATTAATATCATTTAAATTTACTACACGCTTTTGAATTATCAAGTATTAAAATGTATTTATAAAATTATAAAAGCAAAACACGAACATAACACACTGTTCGCTGTTTTTGACCACAGATTAGAGAGTTTTTGACATTGACATATGGTACTGACAAGAAGGAAGACTGACCTGGCAAAGGGATCTAGCCCATACAGCCCATTCTTCAGTTTCATCTTCTTTCTTGATTTTGCATTAAAATGTGGGTGCCACACTTTTTAATGCATCTAGAGAGTGCTTGGCGTGAAATGCATGGTACAGACCTCATGATGGTGACTGATGAGAATTGTATAGTGGGATTTCCAACTACTATACAATTCTCAACGCCACATACACAAAACCTTTATTTCAATGATTCCTCATAACTGTTCGTCAACACGGATGCTTTTGCAAAGAAACGACACCACTTTCACTGCACAAAATCCACTCCGAAGCAATTTTGAATTATCGAAATAAAGATCGACATCCAGACGCCATGATTTCCCGCCAAACCTTTTTTATTTGTAAAAATAATAGTTTTAGGCCTCGCTCACGTACACACTCACGAGGCTTGGCCACGCGGCTTGGCTTCATGGAGCCGTGCGGCCCTAGTGGAGACGCTGCTTAAGGAGCCGTGCATTAAGATATTAGCTTCATGGAGCCGTGTTGATATGGGATATTATTTTTGTCTTTTTTATATGTAATTTTACTTTTTTGGTCCATGTGTCGCAAAGGGGGTGCAGGACTTAGGTTAGGTTTCCGATTTAGTTTAGAATGGAACTGGGACTGGTTGTAATGAAAAAACAATAATCGTTTCTGGCGCTTCGCCGGCCGCTGCCGCGGCATGCTCGCTACGTTTGCTCGGCTCAGGCGTATAGGTCGCAAGTCTAACCTAACCTGCACCCCCTTTGCGACACCCAAACCTCTTTTTTAATTAAGTTTCTATTATTTTTTTGCATAGATATAGATGAAGAGTCGGTGGCACAATGCGTAAGAGCGTTGTCTTCCACCCGGGAGGCAGCATTTCGAACCCCACCCGCTTTTACGGTGAAGGAAAACATCGTGAGTAAACCTGCACAGTGCACACACCTATGAAGAAATTCTTAGGTTGTGTGTGAAGTCGACCAATACCGCACTTGGACAGCATGGTTGAAAGGGAGGAGAAAGAGCAAACTAAAGCGTTTATTAGTGTGATAGATACGCGAGACCATTCCCATGGAGGGTTAGTTTCAGGCATACTGCACCGACCCCAAAAAAAATTAGGAACAGGGTAGGAAAATGATGAGATAGACGAGACCATTTTACGTACACGCAGGCGGTCTATCAGTCACGTAGAAAAGAGAGAAACTGTAAGGAACAGCGCATCACGCACGCGGCGCGGCGCGGATATCAACCGTTCCCGCACGATCCGATGTCTGTTGCTCTGTAGAAACGCGGAGCGGCGCAGTTTATCGGCAACGCTGACACTTCGTGGTGATGTTATAGTCCAGTCAACAAGTTCAAAAACGTGAAAAATAGAGATAAAGCTCCTAAAAATATGAGCAATAGCTCATTGGATTCGGAACGACCTCTAGAAAAATGAGTTTTGAGGATTTTACTGCACGTAAAAAATTGCAATTGTTATTAACAAAATAAGATGAAAAAATAGAGGTATTTACGTTTTTGTTAATAACTCATAAACTATTAATATTTACGATATTTGGAAAAAAGGTCCTTAAAGAGGAGGAAATTTCCGAAAAAAAAGTCCCAGCTCCCAGAACTCTACCTCTATTATTTATAACTTTAATTTAACGCTGAAAATAGGGCTCCGCGCAGCCATTACGGCATGGACGCACTGCCGTTAAAGACAGTTTCTTACATAAAATTATTTTTTATAGTAACAAATATGAATTTAAAAATTTAAATAAATTATGGTGTCATCCAGATACTTGAAAGAATATATTCCCGTTGGAATTTTTTTTTTAAATTAATTTTTCAAAAAGTTATGCAATTGTTAACTAACGAATTTTTTTCCTATCTCCGTTTTCATAAATGACGACATAAAAATTTAAATAATAAACCTATAATTTTTTGTCTCTGTGGAGCTCTTCTTATATATATACTTAACAAGATCCCGCGATAAAAGTTTATTAAAGTTAATTATTTTGTTTATAACAATTTTTTAAAGTTAACAAAAAATGAAAAGTCTAAGAAATGTTATTAAAAAAATTTTTTTAAACAAATGTTATATTATTGCTGCTTTCTTATCCAACAATGGCATTAAGTAACATCGGAAAAAAATTTTTTACATCATTTGTTAAGAAATTGTTTATAAACAAATAGACAAGTTTAATATTTAAAGAAATTTTTTTTTTACCATTATATTGTGTTGGCAAAATAATGATTTTTAAAAAAAAATTTTTTTCTTAAATAATTTTTTTTATTGTTTATAATCGTTTTTTTTATATTTCGATTGTTTAAATAATTAGTTAAGGAATGATTTTCTCTTTAAAAATCATAATTGGCATTTCTTCATAGGTAAATAGAAAAAAAAATTTTTTTTATCAATAATTTCATTGTTTGTTAACTTAACAATTTGTTATAAACAAATTATAACTACCGTTATATTTTTTTTCTAGAGCTAAAAAAAATAACAAAAACAGCCATATATATCAAAATACTAAAAATCGTGTAATATTTAAAAACGTTATAAAAAAAAGAAAAAATTTTTTTTTTAAAATATAACGTTAGTTAGAATTTGTTTATAACAAATTGTTAAGTTAACAAACAATGAAATTATTGATAAAAAAAAATTTTTTTTCTATTTACCTATGAAGAAATGCCAATTATGATTTTTAAAGAGAAAATCATTCCCTAACTAATTATTTAAACAATCGAAATATAAAAAAACGATTATAAACAATAAAAAAAATTATTTAAGAAAAATTTTTTTTTTGACAATATAATAATAAAAAAAAAATTTCTTTAAATATTAAACTTGTCTATTTGTTTATAAACAATTTCTTAACAAATGATGTAAAAATTTTTTTTCCGATGTTACTTAATGCCATTGTTGGATAAGAAAGCAGCAATAATATAACATTTGTTTAAAAAAAATTTTTTAATAACATTTCTTAGACTTTTCATTTTTTGTTAACTTTAAAAAATTGTTATAAACAAAATAATTAACTTTAATAAACTTTTATCGCGGGATCTTGTTAAGTATATATATAAGAAGAGCTCCACAGAGACAAAAAATTATAGGTTTATTATTTAAATTTTTATGTCGTCATTTATGAAAACGGAGATAGGAAAAAAATTCGTTAGTTAACAATTGCATAACTTTTTGAAAAATTAATTTAAAAAAAAAATTCCAACGGGAATATATTCTTTCAAGTATCTGGATGACACCATAATTTATTTAAATTTTTAAATTCATATTTGTTACTATAAAAAATAATTTTATGTAAGAAACTGTCTTTAACGGCAGTGCGCCCATGCCGTAATGGCTGCGCGGAGCCCTATTTTCAGCGTTAAATTAAAGTTATAAATAATAGAGGTAGAGTTCTGGGAGCTGGGACTTTTTTTTCGGAAATTTCCTCCTCTTTAAGGACCTTTTTTCCAAATATCGTAAATATTAATAGTTTATGAGTTATTAACAAAAACGTAAATACCTCTTTTTATTCATCTTATTTTGTTAATAACAATTTGTAGGAGTCCTTTTTGCATAGAGCGCTCCCTTACTTGTGTTAGATTTTAAATTATTTAATGAAGCTATTTTAATAAGTAATAAAGATTAGTAGCGTATGTGTGTATTACACCTAATATGTAGCGTCATGTACCGGCCCTTAGGAGGTTCGTGAAGTATATTTGTTAAAGTGTGAGGTGTGCGCGGGGCTGGCACGCCTTTTAGCGAAACGTATGACCATATTTGGTCCGAAAAAGGATATATATGAATGGGGGAGGTGCTAGGGACGACGCCTTTTAAAAAGACGATGCGCCCTGCTCTGGCGCATTCTGAAACCAATCGTTACGCGAATAACTTCTTGATTGTAAAATAGTAATAAAAATACTGAGTTAACAATTTATAATGTTACTGTAAAATAGTGGAATAATACAGTGATTAAATACTTACTGTAAAGAAATAGTGATTAAATATGCTGTTATCATTTATCTGACTTAAGTTTTACTTACTTACCCTTCTATCTCTTATATCAGAAGTGGTATACCTAAAGTAAAAACGCCCACCGGGATGCGTGGAAATGTAGAAGGACGAAAGAAAAAGCCTAAAGTTGGGCCATAGAAGCCGAGATTACGTCACGTCGAATCACCATGATAGCGAAGACAGGGTACAGCGGCGCGTTCACGACGGAGACACGAGAGCAGGCGGCGCACGAGAGCTGGTGACCAGCATATGAAGATGCAGAGCGACATGCGGACGCGAGCTGCGCGTTCGAGGACTCCGAGACGCGAGCTTCAAGAGACTGCGTTTCAAGGACAGGGGACCGTGTTTGAGCACGAAGGCGCAAGATGTTGCCTAGCAGCACGCAGACAGAAGCCTCATATTATAAAATGCTAAGCCGTAAGAGATCTCTTCTTGGAGAGACGTCTAAATTGCACAAAGATATATGAGGCGAGTATATTTCTTTCATATTTGGCTACGTAGATAGGTATTAGGTCTGTGACAATTTGGTTTAATGGTTTAATACTTTATCTTCTTTGATACGTAATAACCTATAGATTTTTTTTTTTTTTTCTCTTTTTGTTTACTTATTTTTTTTCTCGAAGCTTTTTAGTACAATATAGATATTTCGTAATAATTTCGTAATAAGTACTTACCTACCATTAGCATGAATGTATTTGTTGTATTTGTGTTTACTTATGTAGGTAGGTACTTACCTACTTGAAATATCCATTTATGTAAATAATTCATATAAGTACCTAGGTAGGTAAATTGTAATTTTTGTGTGTTGATACTTAGGTACAAATACATATATATATATATTTATATAATGTACTTAGTATATATTTGTATTGAGTAGTCGGGTTTGGTGACGCTTATGTTAGCGACAGCCTGGCAACCATCACTATTTTGGAGTACCTACTGTTCCCATACTGCCAGATGTGGCTTTGTGTGTAACCGAATGTTACCTAAACCTCTGCTTCACCCCTTTTGGGATTATGAGAGTTTTATAATATGTATTTATGTACTTGTACATCGCCCTCCATCTTCCCTCCAGCGGAATAACCTATATACCTTGCCTATCTTAAATTGCCCTTTTATGCAGATGATGCTAAGTGTCTATTTTTATACCTATAGGTAATTATATGGATGCTACGCAATAAAATAATATTCTAAACTACCTATTATAATTTCAATAAGATAAGAAGTGACTATTTATATTTTTTTTTATTTGTTTTTTTTTGTGTTTATTTATTTAGCAACAGCTTTAATAAATGCACAGTTTAGAGTTAGACTGGGTTGTTTTTAGATACCTATGTATCGAATATATAGGTATAGGTAGGTACTTAAACGCCCAAAGCCTATCAACTTAGTTGTTAATATAAATTGACACACCTAGGCACATTTTATGGTTAGGTATTATGACTAATGAAAGTAAATACTTACATAAATAATAAATAACATGTACCTACTTAATATATGATTAATAAAATATGTAAATGATAAAATAACTTAAAAATTATATACAAATAGAGCTATATTACTAGACGCCGTCGTGGTGGAGCGGGTAACGCTGCTTACGAATCGGCGGTCCGGGTTCGAGTCCTGGCAGCATCGAATGTTTGTGTGGTGAACACAAACCTTTGTTCACGAGTCGTGGTTGTACATTATATATTTGTTTAGGTTTGTTTATAAAATATCTAGATTATTTTATATTACTTATATAAATTTGTTCGTTATCTGATATCCATTTATTCATTAAATAAGATTTAAATTATATTAATTTAAATTTAGACAATTGATGTTTCTGGACATTTGAATTATATGTTGGTATCACAGCAATAATCGACGTACTTTATTAAATTTACTAAATATTTAAATTAAATCTATTAAAAAAGAAATGTTAAAAAAAGAGATAATGATACTCGAAAATGTGACAGTTTCAGATGAAGAAGTGGAGAATTCTGCGAGGGGCGAGCCAGGTGTACCATGGTAGCGGGGCGAGCCAGGTGTACCATGGGTGCGGGGCGAGCCAGGCGTACCATGGGTGCGGGGCGAGCCAGGTGTACCATGGGAGCGAGCGGGGCGAGCCAGGCGTACCATGGGTGCGGGGCGAGCCAGGCGTACCATGGGAGCGGGGCGGCTTGCAGAGCGCCACGCTGCGAGTCGCGTGTGGTGCTGGCTGATGCAGATACTATGCGGGGAGCCCGCGTAGGAGTGGACACGGATATAAACCGAAGTAGTATTTCTAATATTATGTTTAATTAAGTTACACCTATCTAATATATTGAAAACTATAATGAATGAAAATAATAAGTACGCTTTGACAAGAACATTATTCGCGATTTTAACCGTGCTCAGAGAAACTAAAGAATAGGGAGTTGGTAAATTAATGCGCTCAAATTTATAATTGAATAGATGAACAGACAAGACATTTTGCTTTACCAAAGTTAATTGGCCACGCAAAGAAGTGGTATAAGTAAAGGGTTAAATTCTATTTTGCTGTCGTGGGCTGACTGGCAGGAGCGTCTGATTAGAGCTTTTCCATCCGAACAAACTACTGAAACTATGGGGTCCGGGGAAATGATAGACCGTAATTATGATAAAATTACCTTATTGAATACTTACTATTTCAAAAGCACTGTTGACTGTCTCATTCATGGGATCGAAGATAGAATGATTAAGTCAGGTGCGTCTTTTATGAGATTTAATGATCCAGAAGAAATGCTGATATAAAAATAAAAAGTATGCAGAGACAGATATGCTTAGTACTCATAAACAGGGGCCTACAGTAACTTCAAACAATGACATAATATGTTTTTAATATAAGAAACCGGGTAATTATAGGGCTTAATGTCGCGCTGGGACTGCCATTAGGTATTTATATTAATTGCAGGGAGAAGAGACAATTATATCAAGTTTATGTCTCAAACCAATAGTTAAATGTGACAATTGGTATCGCTTTAAACTTAAAACAACCGATTGTATTAGTTGTTATAAATAATTTTCAAACTATTTTACCAGATTCACAAATTAATTTACCAGATTCAAAATTTCATAAACAAATAAATTAAACAATTAAAATAGATAGTTATTTTGATTTTGGAAATGACTGTACGCTTATTAGCCAGGATTTTGTAGGTCAACATTCTCTTCCGAAAATAACTAGCGAATACGAGGATTTGATGACAATGCATACACTCCTATAGCTAGAACGCGGATTGATTTATCCTTAGTAGAAGTGACTGCTGATATAGACACATAACATAGTAATGTCTTGTTTACTAGTTGGCCGTAATTACACAGAACTATCGCATTTACTCGTTATCAAAAACAATGATAAATAAGATATTTTGTAATTCAAGATACCTCAAATATAGGTTAGTTTTGAGAATATGATCTGATACAATTATTAAGATTAATTACGTCGAATGCGTCAACGACCATAGAACAAATTGTGACATTTTGATCATTAGTACGTATAGGAATTTTAACGGCGTGAATTATGCGATTAATGCGATACGAGAAGGAGTTTATAATATGTGTAAAGGGATTTGCAAAATAGTAACTTATAACAGGCCCTTGAATTTCAATGTTGGAACGACACTAGCACGTGGAGTAATTATAAAGACTTCTACCCTCCAAAAGGCCCATTGTATTGGCACAAGATGGATTCATACCGTTTACTAGAGAAGAAATAAAATTAATCCTAATCTTACTGAAGACCAGGAAGAACTAATTGTTAAATTCGTTAATAAATACCGTGAATGTTTCGTACAAAATTTAGTGAATTATGATGTACAAGTTTGGCAGAAATGACAATAGAACTTAAAGACTCCTCCTCGGTCGTATATCGGCCATGTCGCATGAGTTATAAAGATATACTGAAGAGATCGCTCTTTTTAGCGATAAGACCGCCCTTTGTAAATTTTATGTTTTATTGTTGTAATTGTTATAATTTTCTTTTCTGGAATAAAATAAAGTATATTCTATTCTACTGTAAGAGATATGGTAAAATAGTTGATGAACAATTACAGCGATTAGAAGAAGCATTTCGATTAAATCAAAAATATAACTTTTTACAAGAACAATTAGTAGGTTAGATCTGGTTGTGCAATTTCAGACTTAACAAAAAAAAAAAAAAAAGCTCATGGGTTTGTGGAAAGATGAGCAAGAAACCTCTTTTAGTCTGCTAAAACAAGCATTGTCCAGAGACCCTTATTAGGTCTATTAATTCTAATAACGAGACTCTTTTACATGCTGATGCAAGTAAATATGGCCTAGGCGGCATATTATTAAGATATTTCTTACTACAGAAAGACAATGTTTCAGGATTAACAAAGCCTATTGTATACTTTAGCAAAAAAGATCACCCTAGTTGTACAAAACTACCATACATACAAGCTTGAAACATTGGCTGTTATAGCTTCATACAACGCTTTCGAATAGACTTGTTAGGTAATAACATGGTATTGTATACTGATTTTGATGCATTGAGAGGAACTTTATTAACTCGTATTGCCCGATGGCGGATAGCAATGCTAAAGTATGATTTTGAAATTCAAAATACACCAGGTTCGACTAAGTCCCATGTAGATGCACTAATAAGCAGAAACTCATTACCTTGTGAATCGCATGAGGTGACCGATTCCCTACCCCATTAAGAATTACGCAAGAAGATTTGTTATTAAGTTAGAAACTAGTTGATTCCGAAACTCAACGCATAATCAAAAATTTTGGAAGACAAAGAATATTCAGATATAAATTAATTAGTTTCAAGAACAATAAATTATTTCGCAAAGTGGGCAAGTCCGGTCCATATTTGTAAACTTAATCATGACGATATCGGACATTTTGGTATAGATTTGACTTTAAATAAGGTTAGTAAAGACTTTTGGTTTACGAAAATAAAACGGTTTATAAAAAAAAAAGTATGTAAAATCTTCAACAGAATGTGCCTATAATCTAGGGCTAGGGAAGGACTACTGAATCCGATTCACAAGGTTGATAGGTCTTTTGATACAGTTCATATTGACCAGTTAGGACCATTTGTGAAAATACAAGAGGATATTCATACCTTCTTGTCTTAGTATGGTATTACGAAGTTTTGTATACTAAAACCTCGGCGAAATCCAAATACTACATTGACTGTATGGAATTAGAAGACGTTTTTGCCACATTTGGTTACCCTAATCAAATATCTGATAAGAGAGTTCTTTCTTTCTCTTCGAGAGAGAGCATGAAAGATTCTGTGGTCAATGCAAAGTCCATCACATATTGAATGCTGTTGCCTCTGCCCGTGCCAATGGACAAATGGAGAGGCAAATTAGTAAAAATCTTAGAACCAGAGGCAAGCCATGATGGAAAAAGTGAAAAGGCCCTTCCCAAATTTACAGGCCCATTCAAGATTATTAAGTTCTTGAAAATGATCAATATCAAATATATAGTATACAGTATTCAGTATTCTTTATTGCATTTTCATGTTGTACATTCAGATGTTACATTTTTAAAGACACAAACATGAACTCTGCAAGGGCACAGCAATCATAAAATTAAAATAATATTTCAAAATAATTAATTTTAGTAAGACATAACATTAAAGTAGCTAATTAAAGATTGGTATTGTTATACATTATCAAATTTATTAATAGTCGAAAATTAAGTGAATTTTATTAAAATTTAATTAACATAATCTTATTTTTTTTGTAATATATAACAATTTAACTGTATATTGATCATGGAAATAAAAGAGGCTTTATTATTATTATACATCATCCAAAAACTCCTGTAGCGAATAATAACATTTATCATTATCAGTGAGATATCTTTTTTTTTATAATAATACCGGATAGCAATTTATCTCAAAAGAGTTATTCTAGAGTCTGGGCGGCAGATAGAATGAAACCCTGGGTAACAGTTAGCAATGAGGTTAGTGCTGAATACTTAGTGAGTATAGTGATGTATAATGTGGTTTCTCTGTGCAGCGGTCTACACTTTACATGGATAATAATAACAATAGTGTCGTGTCGTACGTTACAAATAAGTAAATAGAAGCATAAATATTTCATGGATATAATTTAATCTGTGTACTGAAAATATTTTTATGTATTTAGATTTTGTAGTTTAAAGTTTTTAATGGAATCGATCAAGTTATTTTTATAAGAGAAGTCAACTATGTAAATATGCTAAAAGATAGGTTACAGCGGACTATATTGTGATTTGTTTTGATAAACTTTATCTAGAAAAGAGTGGTACTATGTAAGTCTGCTAAAAGAGAGGTTAAAGCAGACTATATTGTGATTTGTTTTTGATAAACTTTATCTAGAAGAGTGGAAAGTCTACTAAAAGAGAGGTTAAAGTAGACTGTTTTGATAAACTTTATCTAAAAAAGAGTGAAAGGTCTACTAAAAGAGAGGTTAAAGTAGACTGTGTTGATAAACTTTATCTAGAAAAGAGTGGAAAGTCTGCTAAAAGAGAGGTTAAAGTAGACAAGTCTACTAAAAGAGAGGAAGTAGACTGTGTTGATAAAGTTTGTCTAGAAAAGAGGGGAAGTCTGCTAAAAGAGAGGTAAAAGCAGACAGTATTGTGATTTGTTTGATAAAGTTTGTCAAGAAAATAGTGGAACTGTGTAAGGCTGCTAAAAGAGAGGTTGAAGCAGACTGCATTGTGATTTGTTTTGATAAAGTTTGTCAAGAAAAGAATTACGTACCTAAGCCTGCTAAAAGAGAGATTAAAATAGACTGTATTGTGATTTGTTTTGATAAAGTTTGTCAAGAAAAGAATTATGTAGGTACTTAAGTCTGCTAAAAGAGAGATTAAAATAGAATTGTATTCTGATTCCTTTTGCAGAGTATAGGAAATGTAGATTCATCAAATGTAAATGCTTCTAAAATTTTAGAATTGTAGAGAAGGAGTACGCAATTAAGTTTGAGGACAAACTTGTTGTCAGGAAAGGCCGAATGTTAGATTTTAAATTATTTAATGAAGCTATTTTAATAAGTAATAAAGATTAGTAGCGTATGTGTGTATTACACCTAATATGTAGCGTCATGTACCGGCCCTTAGGAGGTTCGTGAAGTATATTTGTTAAAGTGTGAGGTGTGCGCGGGGCTGGCACGCCTTTTAGCGAAACGTATGACCATATTTGGTCCGAAAAAGGATATCTATGAATGGGGGAGGTGCTAGGGACGACGCCTTTTAAAAAGACGATGCGCCCTGCTCTGGCGCATTCTGAAACCAATCGTTACGCGAATAACTTCTTGATTGTAAAATAGTAATAAAAATACTGAGTTAATAATTTATAATGTTACTGTAAAATAGTGGAATAATACAGTGATTAAATACTTACTGTAAAGAAATAGTGATTAAATATGCTGTTATCATTTATCTGACTTAAGTTTTACTTACTTACCCTTCTATCTCTTATACTTGCGTATAGACATATTCTTTCTAATCTGTGCTTGCGTATACGCGCGCGTTTACGTTACGTCCGCGCGGCTACTCAGAGTCGCCCGTGAACCGTGATATTGGAAGGACACGTCGTTTCCTTGCGCTCCGCGATCGCTCCCGCCTTTCCACACAAACTATTTTACTAATTAACATTACGTGTTAATACCTAAGTTAACTAAATAAGTGACCTATAAACTATGTGTGATAGTTAAGATACATTGGTGCCGATTCCGTTGGCACAAACTAGACTAAACTTAACTAAAATTAGGTTTAGTGCTGTCAGATTGCGATTCCTATTCTGTAACGGACTAAAATGACAGAAATAAACTAAATTTTAATCTGACAGGATTAAAGTTGATTTAGTTACTCAATTTAGCTATTCGCTATTCTGTTGTCTAAGTTTTATGTCAAAATATCTCTAAATTTAGAAATGTCAAGCTAAATTTAGACTACGTGTAAATTGATGTCGATTAAAATTAGTTTTTGAGAACACATGAATATTTCATCACCAACTTTGACGCCGCCGTGGTGGAGTGGTCAGTAACGCTGCCTACACATCGGGCAGTCCGGGTTCGAGTCCTTGTAGAGGCAAATGTTAGTGTGATGAACACGAGCATTTGTTCATGAGTCATGGTTGTTTATATATTTATTTAAGTTTATTTATAAAAATATCTAGATTATTAAGTAAGTATATTTGTCCGTTATCTAGTAGGTATCCATAACACAAATTCTTAAAGATACTTAATTTGGGCTAGATAATTGATGTGAGCGTAGAAATATATTATTATTATTATTAACTAAGTGATCTGTGTTCATCACGCATAATCAGAGAATCAGCTTTAGTGGGATTAATTAGATTTCGAAAATAAGTAGTAGGGTAGCCGTCTGAAAGATGGAGAATTTTGTATCAGCAGGTTTGATAAGTTCCGCAGAGAGGTATATGTAGGTCTTAGATTAAATAATCCAAGATGTAGGTAGACGGGCTTATAAAAGTAGAAAAGCTATCCACTTTTTTTTTGTTTTCCCTATCACGGGATGGAAAAGGGATATAGCCCATACAGCCATATCTTCAAGCGAGAAAGTAACATTTTATAACACGATGCAAAGCATTACTGAGGGCCTCAACAATATGCATTTCGACACTCGCTCTCGCTATCGCTAAATCAAAAAATGAATGGGATTGACATGAGCGATCGAAAAGTCACTTCGATTGCCTATGTCAATCCCATCCATTTTTTTATTTAGCAAGAGCGAATGTGGAAATGCATGTTGTCTAGGCCCTCTGGACCGTCCGGAAGCCTCCTCGTGGCGGACCCTGGTAACGTGATGGGGAAACTTTCTCGGCGGGTGTGTAGCTTTTGATGTCAAGTGTGTCCCCTTGATATTCAAATCACGTGCACAAAAATCTATATTTTAGTGTCAGTATTTTCCGCTAAACACTTCCAAAATTTTAATTCAAATATATTAGATAAAAATTAAAATAATAGTTTTTATGCTTTCGTTAAACTCACATACGTTGGTTAATACCTTTAACAACTTTCAAATTAATTTTAAAAAGTTTATTATTATAAATTTTCTTAAAAATACCCCTTTCATTCATTCTCCATTCGTTCTTTATTTTTATCAATCTACTAAACGGGTAACACTGTTCAATTCAACTAAGACGCGCTAGTCCTGTCAAAAAAGAAAGATTAAATTAGGTTAGACGTGACAACAGAATAGCAAATGATTAAAACTAAATTAAAATTAGAAATTTTTTAGGTTAGTTTAGTTTAGAGAGTGGCACAACAGAATTGGCACCATTGATTGTGATTAGTGTTTGATTTCATTAAAGTGACTGTGAATAAATATTTTCTAATTAACTTTGTAGTTTCTCTACAAACTGGCGCACCAAGCGGGCACGAACTAAAATTTTGTGTGTGTTTTATCGTGATAAATAACATTTTACGCGTACGTAAATAAATAAATATAATAAGGTTGGGAGCGAAGCGTAATAATATAGACTTTGTAGGTACCTATTTGTTGTGCGTCTCGGTCGCGTCGGCCCGCCCGCGGACCGTTCGTTTTCGCGCGGGATTCGGGGACACGAGCGGATTGACAAATATACCAGACGAACTTCCCGAGGTCTCGACTCGCGGCCGGCCGGCTTGGGTCGCGTCGCGTTGACCATATATGGTAGGGGACTCGCAAACGAAGGATTGTTTTGTGGAAGTTCGAATGTGTCGTCAAGCAAGAGAGCGTCATAGTGACCGGACTATTGAGTGCTAGTGTCGTGCGTGAATAGTATTGGAACCTCGTAACGTACCTACTCAATTCTAAGTGATTAACATAATAAAATTAATTATTTATCATGCCGCCCAAAAAGAACCCCGAGGCTGATGATTTACCAGACCGTCGCGAGGACTTTGCTGCTTTTTTGGAGCAGTTTGCAAGGGTACAGGCTGAATCAAACCGGCAGCTGATCGAGGGCCTGATGAGGTCGCCTCTTATCAGCGGTGCGAATGCTTCCCCGTCGCCTGTTCAAGTGCTTGCTGAACATGCCTACGGCAACTTCGCGCACTGTACGGCTCGATTTGATGGCACATCACACGACTCTGAAGCGTTGGAGGTATTTATAGACGCGATACAAATTTACAAAGAGTGTACCAGTGTGAGCGACGAGCACGCTCTTCGTCGATTACCCATGCTCCTCGAAGGAGAAGCTGCTATATGGTATCGAGGGATACGGTCCACGATTCTCACATGGGATGAGGCGTTAAACAGATTGCGCTCGATGTATGGAGTGCCGAGCCCCCCATACAAAATATTTCAAAATATTTTTGCAAATACGCAAACTACGGAGGAACGAACCGACGTGTTTATAGGTAGACGACGAGCTCTGCTGTCGCAATTGCCATACAACATTGATAGTTCAATGGCATTAGATATGATTTATGGCCTGCTCCACCACCGCATTCGTGAGCGCATTGCGCGCGAAAGTGTACATGATCTAGACCAGCTGATCGAGAGGGCCAGAGGTGTGGAAGATTCTCTGCGGGAAGTGTCGTCATCGGTGCGTCTTCAGAGGGACACGCGGCAGCGCACCGGTGTGCGTGATGCTGGCGAGGCCCACGGGTACCCTTCGGTGCAGTGTGCGCCTGAGCCTGGCGCGATCAGTGCGCGCTCGCTTGGGCCACGCGTGCCCGAGGCGTCACGCGCGCCCGAGGCGCGCTCAGCCGATGGCCGCGCGCGCTCAGCGCAGCCGCTGGCTACGTCGCGCGTGCAGCGCGCGCCCACACGACCCGAGGCGGTCAGTGTCAAGTCATCGAGCACCCCATCTTCGCACGCGCCCAGGGCGGTAAATAATACCGCGAATGGAGGTAAACTTTTTTGCTATTATTGCCGTAAAAGTGGTCATACTCGCAGTGAATGTGCGAAAAGCGAGTCTAGTGAAATTAAGTGTTACGGTTGCGGTACAAAAGGCGTCATACGGTCAAATTGCGAAAAATGTAAGCAGACCGAATCGTTCTATTCGTTGTGGACAGCTGATGATAACGCGTTTTCTTGGTTATTTGATGATAATGTTGTTGAAATCAAAAAGAGTGTTAACTGTAAAAAGAATAATAATTTGAATTTTGTAAACATGCAAAATAATCCTTGTCAAGATTCAGTTGTTAAAAATTGTCAGCGTGAAAGTTATTGTGTACATAACTGTAGAAACTGTAAAGTTTGTGTGGAAGGTCGTCCTATCTTAGATATTGTTATTTGTGGGTACCATGGTACAGGTCTCGTAGACACTGCTGCTAAACGCAGCGTCGCTGGTTGTAGCCTTTATAAATTATTGTGTCGATTGAACCACCCATTTATAGACAGCTTCCTTCAAGTTAAACTTGCTGATGGTTTCACACAAAATTGTCAGGTGAAAATAGCTAATGTAAACATTACGGTTGCGGATATGATAGTACCTATTAGTTTCGTGATTTTCCCTGATGCTGTAAATAATGATACGCTGTTAGGTGTCGATTTTTTACGTAAAACAAACATGGTATTGGATGTTTCTAACAATAGCTGGTTCACAGCTGATCGACCTCAGGTCATTCACCATTTGCGTTGTGAGACCTCACGTAACTTCGTAGGGTGTGCTTCCGCGGAGATATTACGTTCTGATGAGGGGATCATGCTGTCTGAAAGTGAGAAATCTGAAATTGCTATTCTTTTAGGGGAGTACGATGACATCTTTGGAGAAGGGGGAGAGCCGACTCCATTCGCAGAGCACCGCATTGAGACTGGGGAACACCCGCCGATCGCCGTGCCTCCATACCGCCTCACACCTGCAAAGAAAGCTGTGATGAAGTTGGAATTGGATAAGATGCTGCAGATGGACATCATCGAAGAGTGCGAGTCTCCATGGGCCGCACCTGCGCTCCTGGTACCTAAAAAGGATGGTACTCACCGGTTCTGCGTCGACTATCGAAAGTTAAACGCTGTAACCAAGAGTGACGCCTACCCGTTGCCAGTCATAGATGACTTGCTTCAGTATACTGGTAAGAGCTGTTTTATGAGTACTATTGACCTTAGATCAGGCTACTGGCAGGTGGCTGTTCGTGCTGAAGATAAGGACAAAACTGCCTTTGTTTCTCCTTTCGGAATTCACCGATTTAAGAGAATGCCATTTGGTGTTCGTAATGGTCCAGCAACCTTTCAAAGGCTAGTCGATAGATTTCGATCTGGAGCCTCTCTCCGGGATGTGACTATCCTAGGGTATATAGATGACCTGATCGTGATATCAGAATCATTCTGTCGCCATCTACAGGATCTGCGTGCAGTCTTAGATCGTCTCAGAATGTTTAAACTTTATGCCAACCGTGACAAGTGTGTCTTCGCCCGGGACAATGTAAAATACCTGGGTCATATCATCAGTGCTCAAGGAGTCTCACCTGACCCTGGCAAGATAAGTGCTATCTGTGATATGCGGGCACCGTCGACTGTAAAGCACCTGAAGTCTTTCATACAGTCTTGTTCGTGGTTTCGCAAGTTTATACCCAACTTCTCAAAAGTTGCTCAACCTTTAACTATACTTACAAGGAAAAATCAACCTTGGAAATGGGAAGGAGATCAAACCAAAGCCTTCGAGGAGCTGAAGAGTTTATTGACCTCTACCCCAATTTTAATATCACCCGATTATAATTTACCATTTGTTTTAAGGACTGACGCGAGTAACTACGCGCTGGGTGCTGCTCTGCTCCAGGGGGAGTCTCCACAGGATGAGCGCCCTATAGCCTACGCCAGCCGCTTGCTGACTGCGGCTGAGCGGAACTACTCTACCACGGAACGCGAAGCTTTGGCTGTCGTCTGGTCAGTAGACAAGTTCCGTGGGTACATTGATGGACACCCGGTGAAGGTTCGTAGCGACCATCAACCGTTGAAATGGCTGCTTACTGTCAAGTCACCATCAGGCAGATTGGTCAGATGGGCCATGAAGCTGCAAGCATACGATTTACATGTGGATTACACTCCTGGGAAGGCCAATGTGCTCGCCGATTCACTCAGTCGCCCTCCTTGTCAAGAAGACACTAACGAGTCATGTGGCGTGTGCTCGGTGGTGGTTGAAATGCCTCACTGGGAAGCTTCTTCTGTGCGTGAAGATCAACTCGCTGATCCTGAAGTATGCAAGTATAGATAAGACCCTCTATCGTGTCTCTGAAAGATTTTATTTTCCCGGTATGCGACGATATATAACGTCGTATCTTAAGACGTGTATAGAATGCCAAAGATATAAACCTGCTAACGAGAAACCTGCGGGATTATTACAGACGCCTGTTCCTGCTCAACGTTTCGAAGTGCTGGCCGTGGATTTGTTCGGGCCGCTGCCTAAAGGACAGAACGGTGAGAGATGGGTGTTGATTGTAGAAGACACTGCTAGCAAGTGGATAGAATTGTATGCTGTTATTGAAGCTACCGCTGAAGTCTGCGCGAAACTGCTCATTGAAGAGGTTTTCCTTCGTTTTGGAGTCCCTAGACGTATGGTATCAGATAATGGAGTACAATTCGTTGCTGACGTGATGCAACATGCCATGTTCATCTTAGGAGTGAAACAGAATTTGGTACCCCTCTATCACCCTGAGGCTAATCCGGTGGAGAGAAAAAACCGGGACCTAAAAACACAGCTGGCTATTTTGGTTGAAGGCCATCACCACCAGTGGCCAGAAATGCTACCATTCATACGTTTTGCCATGAATACTTCGATCACCAAGTCAACTCAACAGACTCCGGCTTATCTCACATTTGCACGAGAACTGCGGTCGCCGATAGCTACACAGAGCGACCTTCGTGCCATCATAGAAGCTGAAAATTATGTTCCACAGATCACTCCCTACCTTCTTAAACTTGCAGATACACTACGGGAGAGTAAGGAGTGCATAGAGCGTCAGCAGGATCTCCGTAAAGCTGCCAAGGACAAGAGCCGCAAGCCTGACGAGCTAATCGTTGGTGATCTGGTGTTGATGAAGACCCATGTCCTAAGTAATGCTGCAAAAGGGGTAAGTTCCAAACTTGTACCTAGAAGGGATGGTCTCTATGTCGTAACCAAAATAATTAGTCCAACGACTTACCTTTTGTCATTTCCGGATAAACGTGATGAGGTCGTAGGGAAATATCACATCTCTGATTTAAAGAGGTATCATGCACGAGATGGTGAATGTCTTGAGGTCCCTACGCCTGTAGTGCCAAAGCGTCGCCGAGGTCGGCCACGTAAAAGATTTTCATAATCTTTGTTTCTTATTGTAATGTGTTCTGTTTTATGATTATTTTTTTTGTCTGTGTTTGACCTGATGCGAGACGCTATATCTGGTCAAAAGGGGGAGTATGTAGGAGTCCTTTTTGCATAGAGCGCTCCCTTACTTGCGTATACGCGCGCGTTTACGTTACGTCCGCGCGGCTACTCAGAGAGTCGCCCGTGAACCGTGATATTGGAAGGACACGTCGTTTCCTTGCGCTCCGCGATCGCTCCCGCCTTTCCACACAAACTATTTTACTAATTAACATTACGTGTTAATACCTAAGTTAACTAAATAAGTGACCTATAAACTATGTGTGATAGTTAAGATACATTGATTGTGATTAGTGTTTGATTTCATTAAAGTGACTGTGAATAAATATTTTCTAATTAACTTTGTAGTTTCTCTACAAATTGCAATTTTTTACGTGCAGTAAAATCCTCAAAACTCATTTTTCTAGAGGTCGTTCCGAATCCAATGAGCTATTGCTCATATTTTTAGGAGCTTTATCTCTATTTTTCACGTTTTTGAACTTGTTGACTGGACTATTAGTACTACGACGAGACGCAGTGCGGGTGGCGACCGCTACTTGCCCGTGGTCCCCCAACCTCATAGATGTATCATTACTGACGTTTCACATCTATGCCCATAAGCCTATTCCCCAGTGGGATACCATGACCATTTTTTCCCCCATGGAACCCCCTGTATAATAATCTTCTTATTTAATATATTTTTTATGGCCCGTGGTACCACGTCTCAAAGAAACATTTGAAATATGGCGATTAGCGGGGGTACCATGGGCCAAATAACTTGCCCATGGTACACCATTGTCCAGCAAAAAAATTGGTCGTGGTACCCCACGTGGGACTAGGCTGGGGGACCACGGGCAAGTAGCGGCCACGACTGATGTGCGGTGCTTCAAATATTCAAAATTCGCTTGGTGCGATGTGCGTTGCTCCTAAGACTGCAGTCCTGTTTTCACGCACACTTACGCAAACTCACACATTGATGCATTTTTACTTTCTCGTATACGTAGCATGGAGGAAGTCATGTAATCGTAAAAAAATTCGACCTCGAGATTTTGACGGACATTTTAGACCTCCCTGAGACCAAAAATATATTTTTTTGGAATTATGTCTGTGTGTGTGTCTGTATGTCTGTGTGTGTGTGTCTATGTCTGTGCGTTAGCACGATAACTTGAGTATGCTTTAACTTATTGCAACCAAATTTAACATGCATGCATGATATTATATCAAAATAGAAGGTTTCTATCAACTTTTGAGTCGTCGATCACGAAAGTTAAGCAACCAAGTGCGCGGTCTTTACTCGGATGGGTGAGCAAAATTTAACATGCATGTTTGACATCAAATTATAAAGTTTCTATCAACTTTTTAGTCGTTTCCGGTATACGAGAAAGTCAAGGGGAGACCACTCCCGATTTTTGGTTCAGGAATCCCCATGACCTTCAAATCACTTTCCCGCTTTTAGGACTAGTCGAGTTTTCATTGGTGGAAAATAGAAACGTATCGAGGTGCCTACCCATACGCCTACCGAAGTGGTGCGTCGATAACTTATTAACTATTTACCCCCACCTTCCCTACTTCACTCCACAATAGTGTGCTGTGGAACTAAGGATACACCATTTATTGCGACCTTCTGAACTATATTGCTAAGATATGAGTGAAATGTCTGAAGCTATTTAGCCTCTTTGCTAATTCCGTAATGGTGTAATTCTGTGACTAGTGTTACTAGTAATCAAAAAAGTCGAAATCTTTGCTCATGAAACACCAAGAGGAACACGTGATTTTTCTTAAGCAGCAAATACCTTCCTCTTTTAAGAGCTGAACTCCCGATCACTAATATCAGTTAAAAACATTTAATAAAAAACATGTACACACATAAAATAAATAAAAATAAAATATACACAAAACCATTTATTATTATTACTCATTATACCATCTACAAAAGTCCTTGGCGTTTCAAATCTTCGTAAGTTTTACGATTTACGACATTCCCTTGTGAATCTTCATATTCTTCATCGTTTTCAGCGACAAACCTTTCATTTTCCTTCTGTAGTTTTATTTTCTCCCATACTAAAAAAATATAAATTAATCAAACAAAATAAAAAATTTCATATGTATAAATATGACAAACAAAATTGTAACATCTGATATACGTATAACGCATGACTTATTATATTTATTTTATCTTAGATATTTAGGAAATATCTCACAAGTCGGTCCTTTAACAAATGATGAAATTGTCAGACTAGTCCGAAACGATTTTTTCAAAATGAAAACGTCACAGTGAACATCATAACAGCCTTTATAATTCGACCCACTGCTGGGATACAAGGCCTGTCCTTCTCATCGAAGGAGGTTTAGGCAGTAGTCCACCACGCTTGCCCAATGCGGATTGGTGGACGGAGTAAAGGTGATCAATACCCCTTTGCTGATCCATTAGTCCCCTTCTACGACACCCATTGGAGGATATGGGGTGATGCTATTCTGCTCTGCCGGCATCACACGGCTTACGTCACGTTAAACAAACCATACAATGTAATACTCACAAGCAAGTGCGTCTTCTATTTGCGTAACGTTGGCAAAATGAGCTGTATTCGGTATACCAAGACAGCGCATACCGTGGGCATGTCGCCACTCGGCAAAGTGACGTTGGAATGCTTTGGGGCCTTTGTACGTGTAGTTGCCACAGATCTCACAAGTGTAACTGATATTTAGTCCGTGAAGTTTGTATAACCAGTACGGAATCGGCTGAAAACAGAAGATATGTTATGTTATTTTAACATAAATAAATATTAGAAAAGGAGCTATAGTGTAAATATATTTGTTTTAAAATTAGAGTTTGCAAAGATAAAAGTTTAAATTATTACCGAATTACTGTTTGTCGAAGATTCCATAGTCAGTTTTACAAATACCTGCTAAGCCGGCGCCAGACATGTCAATCAAAGTTTGATCACACATTTGAATGTCGGTCACATTTGAAACATTTATGTCTTTTTGACTTCAAATGTGTGTTCAATGAGGTTCAAACTTTGCACAAATACTCAAATGCCCGTGCCACACTTCGTAACTTTGTAGGTATTTGCGTATTTGAACACGTCTGGCGCCAGCTTTAGAAGACTCCATGACACATGCTCATAAATACAAAATTACCTGGGGGCTTAGACAAGTGGAAATCGTTTCGTAACGATAAGATATCGAAATTCGTCATCATAGGCTTGGTTATCTACAGCGTCTTTGCTTTCGCTACCAACTTACGTAGAGATGACGATTGTCCAATTTGTCCATGTGATTAACTACGGCTTAATTAAATTGAACTTTGTTATCATTTTAATTCGTTACTTTGTCTACGGGCCCTGAGCCTACCAACACTACTCTTCATGCAATTGTTCAGACTAATATTGATAGAATCGAACGGTGATTCGATTAATCATTTAGTACTGTCAGCATTTTAACTACTTTTTTGACTTAACAGTTTTCTTGTTAAACAACTGCAGTATTTATGATAATAGTTCTCCTCGATTGCTCCAGTATTACTCAGTCATCCGGTTCCAAGGACCATTCATGGTTAGAGTTATGAGCATAAAATCAAAATACTATTTGACAGATATTGATTAAAACTGTTGATTGTTAAAACTTATGCCAAAATGATAATTTAATGCAACCGGTCGCAGTAGCAATTTATTGCGCACCAATTGAAATAATTAACTAAACACGTGATTGAGACGTCACTCACGGGTTCAGTAAAAAGCACTGAACACAGTCAAAAGCAAGAAATTTATGGGTAAAACTGGTAGCCACACTACAAATAAAAACGTGAAGACAAAAAAAATCCTTGAAACCGCTTACTTCCTATTTGTCCCTTTCTAACCTCTAGAGCACACGTATTAGACAGTCACGTGACCGTCTAACATGTCATACGTACGTGCGTCATCATATTACTTGTGCGGAGAATTAGAAAGAGACAGGTAGGAAACCGAAACATTCAAACTTGGTGTCAAAAAAGTTGTCTTCACTTTCTTATTGGTAGTATGGCTTCCAGTTTTTTTGCTCCTCGATTGCAGCCCTTCCGATGCTTACCTTGCCGTCCCATCCCAAGGGTAAGTTCTTTGGGTTGTATGGCACCTCGTCATCATCAGAGTCAACGTCTGGTGCAGCAGAAACGTCACTCTCATCCCCGCTGTCATCGCGACGTTCCCCCGCAGCTCGAGCGGCGCGACGAGTCACATTCTCTATGGTAGCGCTGCGAGTACTGCTTACTATACCCGCGAATCTGTTATTTTTAACTATATAAATCACTGACCTCAGTTAGACAAGTACGCTGGACTGAATATGTCTACCACAATGATAGTTGGTTTTTGTGCCAATCCAAAGCGCCCCACCGTTTTTTTTTTTAATATACATTGCAACGAGATCTTTTAGCTGTGGTTCCATTACTTCCGTGGACGTTTACTACCTGCTATTAACGCCGTGAGGGCCAAAATGGCGGTAATCAAATGGCATCATTTGCTGGGCATCAACATTCAGTCCACCGCAGTTTTATACTAGAGATTGACGATAGCAATAAAAATGAATCGCCGAAACGATGTACGCGCATAGCACGACTGCACCAAGTTGGATATTTCTTTTTTTGTTGTGTTTGTTATTTCAATAGCCTCGCAAATCAAGAAACACCCAAATTTCAATAGAGAAGATGGTTGGGCCGTACCACCTGCTTTGGATCCAGTAATCAAAATTATTAAAACTCAAGCAAACCACCACACAGCAAGACGTAATGACACCGTGAGCTCCGTTTGCGTAAAACGGAACACTCCAAATTAATAATTAAAGTGACGGTAGATTTGAATATTTCATAAAATATGACAACCTACATCTTTAGTCATCCCGTGATCACGAACGCTGAAAAGTGTCGGGCAATAATAATAACATGCAAAATCTAATTACACGCGAGTTAAATCCGTAAAAGTTATGGATTTTTTTTTAGTTTAATGTCCGTAAAAGTTTTATTATTTACAATGTGTAGTGCTCGCGCAAATCTAAGAGAACATTAATATTTGTACCAAAAACATGCATGTATGACATCAAAATATAAGGTTTCTATCAACTTTTGAGTCGTCGATCGCGAAAGTTAAGCAACCAACAGTCGGTACTCGGATGGGTGACAAATATAAGGTTTCTTTCTATCAACTTTTAAATCGTTTCCGGCATACGAAAAATTCAAGGGAAGACCACTCCCGATTTTTAAATGATATACCTGTAAACTTGAGCTTCGATAGCAGCAATATCTTTGTGCCTCTGTTGTGTTGAAGCTTTCGCTTTGTTACCACCTTTCTTTGCTACCATAGATTTGTCTAAGGCTGTTCGGCCTTTTGTGCTGAATAACCTGTAATAATGAACGCATGATTAGAAACAATTAAGCTATATTAAAGAAAATCTTTGCAAAAAATAGATTAAGAGTTGTAATCTCTTTCGACAGTATTATCTAAAATATATATATTATGTTATGCGTCTGATAGCAAATTGACCCTTTCAGCACTTCAACGGGTGACATGCCGGCAATCTGTGACTATTTTGTGGCACTGCATGAGCCATAGTATTGCTTCATGTGTTATATAGCTCCTCTGAAACCATTTGTAGTATTGGAAAAATTTTGATTAACATGTTTCCTACCTCTGAGCTCTTTCTTCTAAAGTTCCACCGCATTTAAGTCCCAAAGCCATCAAGGCTGACTTCAATCTGTCAAGGCCAAGAGAAGCAAGCTCCTCCCACGAAGAAAAGGCTGACAAGTCCAAGTGGGCGCCAACATTTGTTAATGCACCACCAGTTTCTTTCTGTAACAAAAAAACGGAAATGTAAATTGTCAGCAATTACTTCCTTGTCGTCGAAATTTAAACAATTTAAAAAGGCGGTGAAACTAAGTGAATACTCTTGTCTTGCATGCTTAAAGATATATATAGGAGTTTCTCCCGCGTTCTTGTTGTAAAAACACGTGTTGAGCGGCTCATTTTTTTAACCCAAATCAACCGTACAATTTTTGTTACTTTAGTTACCTTTTCACTTGACATTGGCAAAATGAGTACATTTAATGCGTCGCAACGCTATTAATTAAGAATAGAATAGATATACTATATATATTTCCACGGTCGCACCAATTATCAAGCCCAAAGTAGTATAACGGACAGTTTTAAAATACATATTAATTTTAGATATTTTTATAAATAAACTTAAATAAATATATATTTATTTTAGTGTTTGTCACACAAACATTTGCTGCTACCAGGACTCGAACCCGGACCGCTTAATGTGTAAGCTACTGACCACTCCACCACAACGGCGTCAAGTGTCTGCCCACTACACCATATGATGTCACGACTGTACCCGTACTAGACATTGCAAAAATATATTATTCGTATGGATTAATATAAAACAGTCGCCGACCGTGCACGTAGCGTATCATTACTGGAGCCTCAACAAAAAGTCGACGAGAATATTTTGCTAATGCCGATACAATACGTGCACGTGGACAGTCGGTGACGGACCGGTCTAGTGATCATTGTTTCATATTATTCCATACAAAGAATACTTATTTTTGTGCATTCGTCGGTACGGTTACGGTCCGATACAGTATGGATACCTTCTAGTGGGCATAGTACTACATATCGTGTTAAGTAATGTGCCAAACACGTTCCTATTACGTTCATGGTATTTTTACTTTCTCGTAATCAAGGAAGTCTTGTAATCGTCAAAAAATTCGACCTTAAGATTTTGACGGATTTACACGTTTAGGACCTCCCTGAGTCCAAAACTATTTTTTTTTGGAATCATGTCTGTGTATGTGTCTGTGCGTTAGCACGATAACTCGAGTATGCTTTAACTTATTGCAACCAAACTTAACATGCATGTATAACATCAAAATATAAGGTTTCTGTCAACTTTTGAATCGTTGATCACGAAAGAGTGCATGGTCGGTACTCGGCTGGGTGACCAAAATTTAACAGGTTTCTATCAACTTTTGAGTCGCTTCCGGTATACGAGAAAGTCAAGGGGAGACCACTCCCGATTTTACGTTGTAATGGGCAGATATCTTTAGTTTGTTACCCCATTTACATCCCACTCCTCCCACACGAAATCTGAGCTTGCAAATATGGGTTTAAGATATTTCCCTGTAGTCATATGGCGAGATGGCGACAATTTTGTTCTGTCAATGTAAGCTGTATCTGCAATGTACAGTCAACAAAATCCCGGTATTCCATTCAGCAAACAGAATTCTTTAAACTGCTGCCCTGCACTAAGCCCCGCCTACTTTCTACTCCAGCCAATAGAATATTGACGTAATATGGCACAGCCATTAAGGCGCAGCGTCTTCACTCCGCTTCCACTAGGCGCCTCCCCTCCGTGCAGTCGCTCTAGCGTGCCCGACGACATAGTATGCTATTATTGGCTCAAACCGGTATTGGGGGGCGGCTGTTATTCGGTCACAAAAGTACACAGGGAACTTTTTTAATTGTATGTGCTTATGGTCGATAAGGGAACATTGTGATATAAATGTTTTATCTCTGGTGTATTACACATAACGCCTTAGCCAAGCACCTCATAGGCTTTTCAAATAAAAAAATAAAATTCTAAATTCATATTAATCAAATCAAATTTTACATACCGGCCATCCAGAAAACGTTCCAGTTTCCCATTGCTTCAGGAACTCTTGATGTGCAATTGCCATCTCTTGAGCTTGATCTAATAAAGGCTTCACTCGGTTTACATAATCTTTTAAATAAGTCAGCAGAGCTCTGATATAATTTCGGTATTCACTGTTCTTTCGTTCACGGGGGATATCAAAGAGGTGATCAAAAATACTTAAATAGGTGATGTAATCCACTTTCTGAAAGAAATATTTTCTTTGTGAATCTGAATTCAAATCATCCCAAATTTTATAATTTTAATATTTTACAGAGATGTGTTATAAAACAGAGAATTGATCATACATTGAGCACATAACCTACTTGATGTGATCAAATCATGGAGGATGTTAAAATATCAACACAATCCATAGTTCTATCAACATTAGTGCCAATATTCGAATTTAGATCACTTTTCATTATTAGGTTAAGGTTATTTTTTTTATGGCCAAGTGGAGTGGATTCTTTATAAGTAACAGATCTGTATTTGTATAAATTTTACATTTAATCAAATCACTTAGGGATTTGATCTCTGCTGTTTTTATATTATCCCTGCAACATATAATTTTGTACAAATGGCTGCTAGTCTCGATAAACTATGATGTAGAACAGAGATTATCAAACTTATTTCTTTTACCGCCCCCTTTGAAAATAAATAATTTTTCAGCGCCCCCTAGTTTTTATACACTCCTAAAACTTAAAAACCACCATTTCATTACTTTAATTAATTTAGTTATAGTGTTATATTATTCAGTCCTGATGTTTAAATTCTAAATTAGACATTTTTACCAGTGAGAACAATTAAAACGCAACTTTATAATATTAAGAATATATTTAAAAATCAAATTAAAAGAAACAATGTAGATAGGTAATCAATTTTAATTTTATAACGAATCTAATGAGATGGATGAATTTGATGATTTTTAACAAGTTTGTTGATATCAGGTTCGATTTTACTCAAAAACAGTCTTAAGTCGCCGCGTTCGGTAACATGCAAACGATTTCTCTTTTTAGTAAGCAGCGTTGTCACAGCGCTAAATCCACGTTCACACAAATATGACGATGGGAATGCTATTAAAAATCGTTGAACGATCGACCACAATCCAGGATATAACTGCGAGATTGATTTTTGTAGCCAAAATTCGTGGTAACCACTTTTGAATTTGATTTTTAATTCATCATCCGTTGTCAGTTCTATAAGTTCTTCTTCCAGTTGGGGTGATATACCTATGTTGACATTTGAAAAAGGATCTAACACCCAGTCTGGTATTTCCAATTTCAAAATATCCTGGAATCTTTCAATGAAATCGCTGTGAAGATTTTCCAAATGTTGGCAGTAGACAAGCAAGTCGTCGCTGTTGCAGGATACTGATAAATTGGGAAAATTATGGAACTCACGTCTGCCGATATTCTTCTTGTGTAAGAGCAACTTGGCTACGAAAGCAGCGACGACATTTTTTGTTTTTATTAAGTTCAAGTCATCGCCTTGAAGTTGGAGATTCATATCATTAAGCAATTTATAAAGGTCTGTCAGGTATGCGATATCATTCTTTGATGTGATGAGTTTGTCGCGCAATTCTGTGTCTTTGTTTTCCAAAAACTCAATGACAGAGTCAAACAGATTGTAAAATCGAGTCAGACAATTTCCTTTTGATAGCCAACGCACTTCTGTGTGAAAAATCAATCTGTTGAAATCTTCATCATTAGCAACACAAAGCTGATTAAATAATCTGTCATTTAAAGAATTGTTTCGGATTTTATTGACTGCTCTGATGACATATTGCAATGATTGAAACAGTCGTTCACTTAAATTTCTAGCAACTAAATGTTGTCGATGTATAACGCAATGTACAGCAAGCACATCTGGAATTTCGTTTTTTAAGTACGCTATGAAACCTTTTTGACTCCCCGTCATAGCTGGAGCACCATCTGTAGCAGCTGATATAATATTCTTCAAGGGAATTCCTTTTTCATCACAAAACTTTTCCAGTGTTTTAAATATGGTTTCTCCTTTTGTGTCTGTCTCTAAATTTCTAGCAAATAATAGTTCTTGACATATTTTTTCATCTTTAATAAACCTCACGTAAGACAGCAACAAAGCTTCATTAGTTGGTAAAGTGGACTCATCCAACTGAATTGAAAATTGACTAGTCTTCAGATGATTGCACAATGACTCTTCAATGTTATCAGCCATTTCATCAATTCGTCTTTGCACAGAACTATTGCTCAAAGGAATTTTTCGAATTATATCTGCAGCAGGTTTATGAAGCACAGTAGTTATAACTTCTTTTATTGCCGGCAAAATTAACGTTTCTCCTATGGTGTGTGGTTTACCTGTTTGAGCAATTAACAAAGAGATATTGTATGAAGCTCGAAGTCCGTCATCGTCTTGCTTAGTAGCCACCGAAAAAAGTTTCGATACACTTGGCTGAGCATTATGCTTCTTTTCCAGGTCTTGAAAATAGGCTACATTTTTGTCCTTCTTATCTGGATGCATTTTATTCAAATGATCTTGAAGTCTTGAAGGCTTCATCGCTTCGTTTGAAAATGTTTTTGAACAAAGAAGGCACATAGGCAAAGATGAATTTGTCGGATTTTCTATGAATCCATATTTAATATATTCTGCACTGTATTGCCGTTTCTTCTTTTTTGCTTCCGACATGACTTTGTTTTTACAAATATGTAAATAAAGTGTTGAACTTTTTAGGAAGTGTAGGTTGAAGATTACCACAGTCTTTCTTTATTGCGATCCACTCGGAGCTCCGTGCACTCGACGAGGTACTCTGTTTCAGAAGATCGATTAAAGATTGCGCACGAAACTACTAATGAAAATTTAAGAGATATTCCGAGCTTTTATATAGGATTTAAATACGGCACGCACCGACAGGAATAAAACAAACGCGCACAAACTCGTTTATCTCTTTCCACGCTTAATAGTACTGAGCAAGTTAGGACAAGTATCGATGCACCAGACGATTACTACCGGATTGCACCAATAGCGTTATTTAACAAAAACTTGTTACAACTTGATTGCGTACGGCATACGGGCTATTCTACGAAATCTATAATAAATATTTTTTAGTTTTTATACCATCATACAAGGCAAATATATAAACTAATTATTTGATATTGAGTAGTAGGTAGGTTTTAATTTTAGTGAATTATAAAGTAAATGAAATTACAAATTAATCATCTGATAACCCTAAACCACGCCTGATATTGAGTAATAGGTAGGTTTTAAGTTTAGTGAAATTTAAAATGTTAAGTAAATAAAATTACAAATCCACCATCGCCCCCCTGAACCACGCCAACGCCCCCCTTTTTTTTCTGGGTCCCTTAACGCCCCCCTCTAGGCCTCCAACGCCCACAGGGGGGCGTTATCGCCCACTTTGAGAAAGACTGATGTAGAACTCTATTTTGGAATACAAAATAACTTCATAATACAAAATTGGGTCTATTACATTCTTTCATTTCAATTTCTAGTCCAATACATGCCATATTAGTCAAAACTGTAGAACCATAACTTAAAATGAGTGTACATATTAATAAACATTTTTTAGATGTTACTTCTGAAGTAATGTAGGAAACAAGAAGTTTGTACTACCTAAAACGAATAATGTATATGGCACTCGAAAACTAAACTATGTAATTCCTAGTTATGTAAATGAACTTCCTGCGGACATTCAAAACTTATATGCAGAGGGAAAATGTAAATTTAAGAATGTGCTTAAAAACTATTTAATAGAGCGAGTCGTTGCGGACAGATAAACCATCACGGTTTGTGAGCCGCAGCTATATATAAATGTATAAAATTGTAAAAGTTTTGAGAAATAAAATAAAATAAAAAAAAATAAAAAAAATTGCTGATTATTTTTTAGTGTGAAATTCTAACAGACAATAGGAGGTATAATAAATCTATATTGAAAAAATAATCTTAACCCGGCCTCTATATGATAGAAAAAAGTAATGAGGACTGTAAGGTGGGTCAATATGACCTGGATATTGAATCATGTCTAGTTTCTATTGTTTAATTAAATAACAATTAAGAAAATATCTTCTAATCAGAGTTAATTATTAACTGTCTAATAATTAACTCTTGCTATTTTAGTGAATAACAATGATAATTCAAGTAGGATTAGGTACATATTTTTCAATATGACCCAACCTAACAGTCAACTGGTTAAAATACATAAAGAAAGCCCAATATTTATACACAATAAATAATTTCAGGTATTATCTAACACACTATTACTTTGATATATAATTTTTATACCAAAATTTATTATCAAAATTATTTTTATTAAAATTACATCTCTTACCTCAATACCCTTAAGGTTGATATATTTTTCATAGCATTCATGTAAATCCAAATACTTTCCATAACCTTCTTCATCAGTGAACTCAACTGGTGCTATAATATTAAATAATTTATTAGAGAATCAAATATCAATTAATAATAATACAAAAAAAGTTCATCAGATATGGCTGTCAGGATATATTTTCCTTGCCTTCGAAATGGATAATTGATTAAAAACAAGCAACAAGGGTTTCATAGTTTCTTGTGTTTCAGATCCTGTTATTTTTGTATTTGATTGATGCAAAAGCAATACTATGAATTAGGGAGAATCATTTAAACAATACTGTGCACTGAGATATTGTTTTCTCAAGCTAGTTGCCATCATGAAAATATGTGACCATAATATTTGTTGCTAAGCACTTAGCAGTAAGCACTTAGCATATGTGTGACCATACTGTTAATTCAAAAACTGAATTATCAAACATGGTTATCAGAGCAATATGATTGATGAGTATTTTCTCTATTTCCTTTCTTTCCTCTAATTTTTTTAAAAGGTCAAGCAAATTACTCCATCCCTCCTGAAGGTAAGCAAAACTGATCAGCTAGATAAAATCCATAAGTATGCTTACTGGTAAAGTCCTCAGCAGGATTTTCTCTGAGTTTAGCCAACTCTTCAAACTCCACAGACATAGGTACACATATCTGTTAATTAAAACAAAAGATGTAAATATTAACTTTTGACTTAATGACACAAGAATATATTCATGCCTATAGTAACATTTTGAAAATGTATAAAAATGGACATAATTTGTTAATAAATAACAAAATTTACCTCATTAGGATGTTTTCTATGAAATTCTTTTATTTGCTTAAGGCGTGCATAAAACTCCTGGAATTCATTTGGACCTGATAATGCTGCAATCTCTTCCTTTCTCAAGCCATCTTTGTCCTCATATAACTCTTTAAGTCTGATAGTTGATTCAATATATCTCTGAAAAGGTTAATGTGATAACATCAATGTGAAAATATGAAAAAATATCCGATTTTATGAAACTTTCTAAAAAATTCTTCGCATTTCTGTAGTATACTCTTGCTAACTTTACATATTCATATTGCTTAAGTATACTTTATTTTCAAATAATGGGCTACTTACGTCATGCAAATTTTTCAAACGATGGTCCCCATTAATTGTTTCTCGGTGCTGTAAGAAAATAAAGTTTTATTGGTCTATTCAAGTATTCATTACTCTAAATTACTAATCTACCAAAAAACTAAAATTTTTCTTCTGTGTTATTCACTCTAATGATAAATACATAAATATCTAAACTAAACACTTTTAGTAAAAACTTAGCGAAACCACTTGAGTTGATGTGATTGCGTGTGCCGCACCTGTGCAGTGCTAAACTCTCCACAACATGCAACGAGACATCTGATATTTGGCCATCGGGCCTTGCAGCACACCTGGTATTCGGTATCCAGCTAAACAACTATCCGTTTCATCTCTAGTTTTTATCTTGATAAGCAGTCTTCATTTTTTATTGCTAATTCAATGTTATAGGACAGTAATTACTACATCAACGTGTGGCTGGGACAGCTAGTACATATAATATGAATTATTAAAAATTTTACAACAGAAAAAAAAATATAATTATCAACTCTCACCACTCTTGCTAACTTCAAAGTTTGGTTAAAATTTAGTAACACAGCGCGCAAATTTAGGGATTTTGGGGAAAGGGGGGAGGTGGAGGGGAGGTATTAACACTTTAATAAAGGTGTAAACACTAAACATAAATTTTTAGGTTATAATAATGGATTTGAATCATTGAATGATGATTCATAACATAAAACAATTAGTATTTACTATTAATAATAAAGCTATATCAAAGTGCTCACTCCAGTCTTTTTGTGTAAAATTTCTTTGACCATAGCGTCCATCGTCCTTTCCCTTTCCTCATGATAACTTCTCTGTTGTTCTAATATAGTATCCATTTTCACACGTTTACCAGGATGTTAATTAGGAATTTCTTTTAAACTTATTTGACTTTAAAATACTTAAATATTAGATGTTATTCTTTGCTTTACTGCGAACCAAATCACAGATTAGAAAGAATATGTCTAAAGAAACCAAATCACAGATTAGAAAGAATATGTCTAAAGAACCAAATTGCTTGGAACAAACAAAAATTGGATTGGCTACTTGACATTTGATTTGACAAGAAAAGTAGAAAACATACACCGCGGTCCAAATTGCGCAATATGCGCTATCGCCACCGATAGCGCGCACACGGAGTGAATCAACAAGGGTGCGTTCCAAAACGATCCCAATTTACTCGGGGTAGAGTAAATGGTAGCTCACTATTGGTCGTTATTAAGAAGCGCTTTCACCATTGGTTAGTTTTGTTAAACTATAGTTAATTTACACCAATTAGAAAGCTTTCTTACGCTGTCTACTTGGCTTCAGGTTTTGAAACGACTCTAAGGGTGCGTTCCAAAACGATTTCAATTTACTCTGGGTAGAGTGAATTTTACTCTAAGCCGTTCCAAAACAAACCTGAGTGAAACCGAAGGTAAACGAACATTTACTCTGACAGTTGCTCGAGTATTTTGGAACGACTTCGGGGAGAGTAAAATTTACCCTGCTAGGGCGATTTTTATCGGTGTTTGGAGACCGGTAAAATTTACCTGACAGCTGTCAATCTGTTGAGCATTATCTACGTTTTCATAATCATGATCAAATTTTTTAATTAATTATTTTTGTAATTACACAAAAACAATGGTTACTGTAAAATAGTATTTTATTTACATAAAGTAAAAAGTTTCTTTATTAAATTCGTGCGCAGAGTTGTACAATATATGATAATAAACAAATTAAAATAGCGAAATGTGATGTATCATATTTTTACTCGAGATTTCCTCGTTAGCGTTCTAAAACAATGTTTTTTCTCTTTCGAGCGTTATGCTCTGACTCTTTCTTATTCACGAAGAAAATTTTACCCTGGCATCACTGGTTTTGGAACGCACCCTAAATTGAACGTATTCGTACCTAGTTGGCACCTAGGGATAGAGATCATTGACATAATTGTGAGTTTTCAAAACCAATGACGTAGGAATTCAATGGACGTGCCCTAACAACAAAAAAACCGTGCCGGTTGAGCGCATAAAATGGCGGACTGACAGCTGTTATAGTGCTGTTCGGTAGTATCTTGCTATATCGATAAAATTATTTTGTGAAATAAATTATTTTGTGAAATAATTTTATTGTGTCATAAAGTTAGCTTATCAATATCAAATGAATGCATAGATATAGGAAACTGTAGATGGGAAAAGTAAAAGAGAAAGAGTATACTAACACGTATATTAGAATGAGATAGACAGACAAGACCATTTCACGTATACGCAGGCGGCCTAGGTCGGCCTGTCAGTCACGTAGAAAAAACAACAACTTTCAGACTGCAGTACTATTTTTCAGGGACACGTGCGTATTTCTCACACATTGGTGCATTTTTTGGTCTCGCCTTTAACAAACACGATTTCTTGGCAAGCTATAAACATCAGTAACTATAAAGCTATCATTAAACCCTTAGATAGTTCAAATTGTATTAATGACTCATGGGGTTTATACACTCTCACGGAGGGGGTCGATAGTGCCGCGGTCGAGAGTTCTACGTAACGATGACAAAATATTAAAATAGAGCCTCACAACACCTGTTAGGGAGATATTATATAGAAAGCGCCGAGAGGATGACGATAAAATGTATGGCGCCCTAATTATGAAAGAAATATACTTTGCCTCACGTGCGCACGCCCACACGCCATATATTTTCACGGCGCCTGCCCGCCGCCCGGTGCGTTTTCTATAATATCTCCCTTATTGCTACAAGATATCGGGTGAAACTTCCTCTGTGCTTCGGAAGGCACGTAAAGCTGGTGGCTAGTTATAAGCTTGGGGAGCGAATATCTAAAACATAGGTTAAAGTTAAACACACCAAAGATATTTTGCTAAAATAATAAAACGAAATACTAGAACGTAAATCAATATGTTTATTATTTACATTATTAATTTGACTAAACAACCTCAAACTCAAATTTCTTTATTCATTTAGGTACAATTTTGATGCCAAAGTGAAGTTTGATGCCATCGGCTTAAGAGTCTACCAAGAGGCCTTGTTCTGGGAAGAACCGGCAATTAACTCAGCTTTGGAAAGAGCTTTTTCCACTCCTACTGCTTCCAACCACATTTTCTTCCTATATTCACTTCTTGGTAACCTAAAAAAAAACAAAAACCTATAAGATATACTGGAGATGAAAATTGGAATCTTAAATAATTTGGGTTGGGTATGGGATAGGCAATTTTATTTTCATTTATATTTATGTTCTTTAGCTTTATGAATCCATTACAATTGATAAGGTTAAAAGAAGACATAAATAATAATAAAAAATTAAACACTTTCCAAGTTGTAAGAGTAACCAACCTTATGGACACCAGTATTTTTTTATAAATCCTTTTTTTTAACTCGTATAAGAATAATGATCCGATATTATATAGATGCTATTTTGAAGGCATATGTACTCCATCTGCCCCTAAGGCCTCTCCAATATAATATTGTCATGATTATGTATTATCGTCAATTACTTTCGATAATTTGAGAACAACACTAGTTGTCAAATTCAACATTTTCTTAGCTTGAAAATATTCAAAATAAAGCCTAATCTTTAATTGAAATCCACATGAATGGAATCACATGGATGAATAAAAAATTTAAAACATTCAGAGTACCCATAAATGCTAAAACTATTTACTATTTACTTGTAAATTTTAAGACTTACCGGTGCAACGTTAATCTTTGTTGATTTTCGTCTTTCCTTGACCCACACCCTATTTCACTACACTTAGGCATTATGACGGTGTGATTTTTCACAACTTCGCGTAATTTCAATGAAGTAATCTCCAGAAAAAGAAAGATAAATATTAATTTTGATAATGTTTACAAATCGTTGACACATGAAGTACCAAACAGTAACTGACAGTTATGTCACACAATATGGCTGCCTGGCCGCAAAATATATATAAAAATAACTATAGCTACAGACAATAGGCCGGGTCCATTGAATTCCTATGTCATTGTTCAAAACTCACAAATATGTCAATGATCTCTATTTTACCGTTTGACCTGATCAAGAAAATAGATAAAGCTGGAAGCCAGATCCCCAACAAAAAAGTGAAGACCAAAAAAAAAATTTAAAATTCTTCTTATTTGTCTCTTTCTAACCTCAAGGACACGTGTCACGAGACCGTCTAATACAATGACGTAGGAATTCTATGGACCGGGCCTATTGTCTGTAGCTATAGTTATTTTTATATATATTTTGCGGCCAGGCAGCCATATTGTGTGACATAACTGTCAGTTACTGTTTGGTACTTCATGTGTCAACGATTTGTAAACATTATCAAAATTAATATTTATCTTTCTTTTCCTGGAGATTTCTTCATTGAAATTACGCGAAGTTGTGAAAGATCACACCGTCATAATGCCTAAGTGTAGTGTAATAGGGTGTGGGTCAAGGAAAGAAGAAAATCAACAAAGATTAACGTTGCACCGGTAAGTCTTAAAATTTACAAGTAAATAGTAAATAGTTTTAGCATTTATGGGTACTCTGAATGTTTTAAATTTTTTATTCATCCATGTGATTCTATTCATGTGGATTTCAATTAAAGATTAGGCTTTATTTTGAATATTTTCAAGCTAAGAAAATGTTGAATTTGACAACTAGTGTTGTTCTCAAATTATCGAAAGTAATTGACGATAATACATGACAATATTATATTGGAGAGGCCTTAGGGGCAGAGTACATATGCCTTCAAAATAGCATCTATATAATATTCTTATACGATTTAAAAAAGAGGATTTATAAAAAAATACTGGTGTCCATAAGGATGGTTACTCTTACAACTTGGAAAGTGTTTAATTTTTTATTATTATTTATGTCACTTTTAACCTTATCAATTGTAATGGATTCATACAGCTAAAGAACATAAATATAAATGAAAATAAAATTGCCTATCCCATACCCAACCCAAATTATTTAAGATTCCAATTTTCATCTCCAATATATCTTATAGGTTTTTGTTTTTTTTAGGTTACCAAGAAGTGAATATAGGAAGAAAATGTGGTTGGAAGCAGTAGGAGTGGAAAAAGCTCTTTCCAAAGCTGAGTTTATTGCCGGTTCTTCTCAGAACAAGGCCTCTTGGTAGACTCTTAAGCCGATGGCATCAAACTTCACTTTGGCATCAAAATTGTACCTAAATGAATAAAGAAATTTGAGTTTGAGTTTGTTTAGTCAAATTAATAATTGTACTACATGTAAATAATAAACATATTGATTTACGTTCTAGTATTTCGTTTTATTATTTTAGCAAAATATCTTTGGTGTGTTTAACTTTAACCTATGTTTTAGATATTTGCTCCCCCCAGCCAAGCTTACAACTAGCCACCAGCTTAACGTGCCTTCCGAAGCACAGAGGAAGTTTCACCCGATATCTTGTAGCAATAAGGGAGATATTATAGAAAGCGCACCGGGCGGCGGGCGGGCGCCGTGAAAATATATGGCGTGTGGGCGTGCGCACGCGAGGCAAAGTATATTTCGTTCATAATTAGGGCACACTACATTTTATCGTCATCCTCTCGGCGCTTTCTATATAATATCTCCCTAACAGGTGTTGTGAGGCTCTATTTTAATATTTTGTCATCGTTACGTAGAACTCTCGACCGCGGCACTATCGACCCCCTCCGTGAGAGTTGAGAGTGTATAAACCCCATGAGTCGTTAATACAATTTGAACTATCTAAGGGTATAATGATAGCTTTATAATTACTGATGTTTATAGCTTGGCAAGAAATCGTGTTTGGTATTAAAGGCGAGACAAAAAAATGCACCAATATGTGAGAAATGCGCACGTGTCCGTGAAAAATAGTACTGCAGTCTGAAAGTTGCTGTTTTTTCTACGTGACTGACAGGCCGAGCTAGGCCGCCTGCGTATACGTGAAATAGTCTCGTCTGTCTATCTCATTCTGATATACGTGTTAGTATACTCTTTCTCTTTTACTTTTCCCATCTACAGTTTCCTATATCTATGCATTCATTTCATATTGATAAGCTAACTATATGACACAATAAAATTATTTTACAAAATTATTTATTTCACAAAATTATTTATCGATATAGCAAGATACTACCGAACAGCACTATAACAGCTGTCAGTCCGCCATTTTGTGCGCTCAACCGGCACGGTTTTTTTGTTGTTAGGGCACGTCCATTGAATTCCTATGTCATTGGTCTAATACGAATACGTTATACAGACGTACGTCATCACATCATATTACATTGGAGGGAGAGTTAAAAAGAGACAGGTAGGAAACGAAAATATTCAAAGCTTACTAGAGTCAAAAACTTGTATTATGAAAATTACTCACAGTCTGCGAACACATGTGTATATGTGTTCGCAGCTTACAGTAAACAGTCTGTGAGTAAAATTATAATAACCATTCGACCAAAGAGTATTATAATATACAGGATGGAATTTTGTAATGCCACCTGAAGGGAAAATATTCTTAATACTGTAGACAGAAAATTTACTCATAGGAAACATTCTTTTATTTTTAAAAAGAAAGAAAACTGCATTCAAAATTTTTCGAAAATTCGCTTGCCACACCCGGGAATTGAACCAACTAAAATCTGTAAAAATTACACTATGTACTTTTATTGCATCGATCGTTAGCGTCATTTATAAAGACGAAATCTCTCCAACAAACTTGATAATTGAAATGAAAGGAAAGCCTTTGACTGTTCATGTCTTTTACACCCTGTATAATTATAAAGCAAAATAATAATAAACTTTCCAATTTTTTACTTTCTTAGTTTTAATGGTAAAACTGGAAGAGACAAGTTAAACAAAAAATTAAGACATAAATTTGACTTTTAAACTTCTTTTTTCCTATTTGTTTCTTTTTAAGCACCAGAGCACGTGTCACGTGACCGTCTAATGCGCATGCGCAACTAATACGGCATACCTACGTACATCATTATGTTACTTGTGGGGAGAGTTAGAAAGAGACAGTTAGGAAACGAAAACATTCAAAGCTTACTTGGGTTCAAAAAAGTTGTCTTCACTTTTTATTGGTAGGGTGGCTTCGAGTTTTACCTATTTTCAACCGACATCAAAAAGGAGTGCACTGTAACATGCAATCATTGCAGTGAATTAGTTATTTATCAAGTAATGGAATAACTTTTCACACGTAAGAACCAAAAAACTTAGATTTATATTTAAAAAACAATATTTAAACAAATAGTCCGACTTTTATTCATAAAAACACAATCGCTGTGTGATTCGCAGCGAACACATGTGATTCGGACATAAATATTTCTTAGTGGGAAACTCACGATCGCTCCAAGCCACATTATGCCAAGCCATCGCTCCAAAATAAGCCAAAATCGTCCCGTTTGTTCCGAATCTCACGTGGCGGCAATGGAGTGACGAAAATTTTTGGATATACAAAGCCATTACTCATCGCTACAAACTACAAATTCGTGCGCTCGTGTGTTGCAGAGCCCACGTCCATTTTGTGACATGATGGTGACGTGATGTGTCAGAAGGTCAGAAGTCGCTGCGTAGAAATTGGCGTGACGCGAATGGACCGATCGTGTATATGCTCTATTTTTGGACAATGACATAGGAATTCAATGGACGTGCCCTAACAACAAAAAAACCGTGCCGGTTGAGCGCATAAAATGGCGGACTGACAGCTGTTATAGTGCTGTTCGGTAGTATCTTGCTCTATCGATAAAATTATTTTGTGAAATAAATTATTTTGTGAAATGATTTTATTGTGTCATAAAGTTAGCTTATCAATATGAAATGAATGCATAGATATAGGAAACTGTAGATGGGCAAAGTAAAAGAGAAAGAGTATACTAACACGTATATTAGAATGAGATAGACAGACGAGACCATTTCACGTATACGCAGGCGGCCTAGGTCGGCCTGTCAGTCATGTAGAAAAAACAACAACTTTCAGAATGCAGTACTATTTTTCACGGACACGTACGCATTTCTCACACATTGGTGCATGTTTTGGTCTCGCCTTTAATACCAGACACGATTTCTTGGCAAGCTATAAACATCAGTAATTATAAAGCTATCATTACACCCTTAGATTTTCACGGCGCCTGCCCGCCGCCCGGTGCGTTTTCTATAATATCTCCCTTATTGCTACAAGATATCGGGTGAAACTTCCTGTGCTTCGGAAGGCACGTTAAGCTGGTGGCTAGTTATAAGCTTGGCTGGGGGGAGCGAATATCTAAAACATAAAGTTAAACACACCAAAGATATTTTGCTAAAATAATAAAACGAAATACTAGAACGTAAATCAATATGTTTATTATTTACATTATTAATTTGACTAAACAAACTCAAACTCAAATTTCTTTATTCATTTAGGTACAATTTTGATGCCAAAGTGAAGTTTGATGCCATCGGCTTAAAAGTCTACCAAGAGGCCTTGTTCTGAGAAGAACCGGCAATAAACTCAGCTTTGGAAAGAGCTTTTTCCACTCCTACTGCTTCCAACCACATTTTCTTCCTATATTCACTTCTTGGTAACCTAAAAAAAATAAAAACCTATAAGATATACTGGAGATGAAAATTGGAATCTTAAATAATTTGGGTTGGGTATGGGATAGGCAATTTTATTTTCATTTATATTTATGTTCTTTAGCTTTATGAATCCATTACAATTGATAAGGTTAAAAGAAGACATAAATAATAATAAAAAATTAAACACTTTCCAAGTTGTAAGAATAACCAACCTTATGGACACCAGTATTTTTTTTATAAATCCTCTTTTTTAACTCGTATAAGAATAATGATCCGATATTATATAGATGCTATTTTGAAGGCATATGTACTCCATCTGCCCCTAAGGCCTCTCCAATATAATATTGTCATGATTATGTATTATCGTCAATTACTTTCGATAATTTGAGAACAACACTAGTTGTCAAATTCAACATTTTCTTAGCTTGAAAATATTCAAAATAAAGCCTAATCTTTAATTGAAATCCACATGAATGGAATCACATGGATGAATAAAAAATTTAAGACATTCAGAGTACCCATTAATGCTAAAACTATTTACTATTTACTTGTAAATTTTAAGACTTACCGGTGCAACGTTAATCTTTGTTGATTTTCGTCTTTCCTTGACCCACACCCTATTACACTACACTTAGGCATTATGACGGTGTGATCTTTCACAACTTCGCGTAATTTCAATGAAGTAATCTCCAGAAAAAGAAAGATAAATATTAATTTTGATAATGTTTACAAATCGTTGACACATGAAGTACCAAACAGTAACTGACAGTTATGTCACACAATATGGCTGCCTGGCCGCAAAATATATATAAAAATAACTATAGCTACAGACAATAGGCCGGGTCCATAGAATTCCTATGTCATTGATTTTTGGACGACATCCATCGTACAGACTCGAATGATATAAATGGAGTGATAGTGAGTTTCCCACTTTACGCGGATTGGTAAACGTCATCGCTGTCAACTTGTCAGTTGTCACTCGATACCTATAAATATCTCGCTTGTAGTTATCATAATTTATCTTTGCTCTTGTTTTGTGACCGGTGTTCTCAAAAACGTTGTAGAATCATGATATATTCTTCATGGCCCAACAGGTTTCAATCATTTGTTTTATTAATAAGTTCCTTTATAATATACGTCCAATCTGACGTGCCAAGACCTCGCGGTGTGTCTTTAACCAAAGCATCCCTTTACTCGCCTACAAAAGATTTTACATGTTTCGACGGTACAGCTACGATTCCATTCAGCTACGTAAACGATGATTACTGTGACTGTTTCGACGGCAGTGACGAACCAGGAACACCAGCCTGCTTGAATGGTGTTTTTCACTGTACAAACGCCGGTCATCGAGCTGAGAATATTCCAAGTTCTCGTGTTAACGATGGTGTATGCGATTGCTGCGATGGTACCGATGAGTATTCTGAGCCTAATTTGTGCTACAATACCTGTGAAGAACTCGGCAGAGAAGCTAGAGCTGAAGCCCAAAGGTTGGCAGAGCTTCATAAAGCAGGAAGTCATTTAAGAATAGAGTTAATTGAGAATGGAAACAAAAAAAGGAATGAAATGGCTGAACAACTGTCACAATTAGAAAACAACAAATCGGAAGCAGAAAAAATTAAAGTAGAAAAAGAAGTTTTAAAAAATGAGTTGGAAGCTAAAGAAAATGATGCCTTAAAGGTATATAGAGAAGCTGAAGAAAAGGAGAGAGAGAGAAAAGCGGAACAAGAGAAAGAAAGTATGCTCAAAGAGTCGTCTGAACATTTTAGCAGGTTTGATTCTAACAATGATGGTATATTAACTTTAGAAGAAATTAAAGTTGTCAATGTCTTTGATAAGGACAAAGATGGGCAAGTTGATGAAGAAGAAATTAAGTACTTCTTTGGAGACAAAGATAGTGTTGATAAGGATGCATTTATAACTATTACTTGGCCTCTATTGAAACCATTGTTAATGATGGAACAAGGCATGTTCCGACCTGCTCAGGAGCAAGAAGATCTTGAAAAAGATGTTGACACAGAAGATGTTACTAGAGATCTGGACAGTGAGGACTTGGGCAATGAAGATGAAAATCTTGATGTAGACCTTCCAGAAGATAATGAAGAACATGAAGTAGAAGAAGATCAATCTAGGCAATATGACCCTGATACTCAAAAATTAGTAGATGAAGCTACAGAGGCTCGCCGACAGCTAACAGATGCTGAACGTGCTGTAAGAGAAATAGAAGCTAATATCAGGAATATCAAGGAAAATCTAGAGAAAGATTATGGTTTACACCACGAATTTGCAACATTAGAGGGTCAATGCTTTGAATACGAAGATAAGGAATATATTTACAAACTGTGCCTCTTCCAAAAGGTGACACAAAGATCAAAGAATGGTGGATCTGAGGTGGGCCTTGGAAATTGGGGAGAATGGGCTGGCACCGACAACAAATACTCGGCCATGAAATATACAAACGGAGTAGGTTGTTGGAATGGTCCCAACAGAATGACTACAGTCAATATACATTGTGGCTTAGAAACCAAACTATTATCGGTCACGGAACCATTCCGTTGTGAATACAAAATTGAACTTAGTACACCAGCTGCATGTGATGAAAATGCTCCACAACAATCAACACATGATGAACTGTAATTTACACCAGTGTCACAATATCAGTATGTGTTGCAATATGTTAATATGTAAGTTATAAGTAATGTTTCTACATGCATTATTTAAAATAATGTTTTTGTGGAGCAACCATTTTTATACTGTCATTTACATATTAATAGAATTTTAACATAATTTATATTTAAGTAGATAATTTGATAAGAGGAATTTAATCAAAACATGTCAGAATTCTAATGTGGCAGTTTATTTTCCTATATTTTGTGTTTACACATAAAAAATATTATTTTGTAACATTCAATGTATTTTGATGTGAAGACTGAAGATGAAATAATGGGTAATGTTCATTTCATACACATTCCTCTAATTGTGGTCATGGCTGTTATGTTGTTCAAGTAGACAAGTTGAATTAAAAGAACAAATCATTGCGAGTGATAAAATAAAAAATATTTGATTTCCAACATATGTTTTTACTAACAATCTATACCTATTTTATTTAATTGCATACTTCACAAATTCATAAAAGCAACAGATCACAGCTTTGCACTATTAATTAGCACGGTTCTCTAATGTTTCGCACACAATTGATTAGCAAATTACCATTTCGCAAGCAACATTTGTCAATGTTTCATTACGCAAACTAATGCTTTAACAAGGGCATCAAAACGCAAACATGCATATGATAAGCAGGCATTTCAAAAATGCATTGTTAAATAAATTTTTAAAAGACATACTGACATATCAACAAGTTACAAAAACCAAAAATGTTATTTAACAAATAATTTGTTTGACTAAATTTCAATTACAAACGTTTTGTTTACTACAATTTCAATTTGCTATTTTTCAAATTAACAAGTTACAAAAACCAAAAATGTTATTTTACAAATAATTTGTTTGACTAAATTTCAATTACAAACGTTTTGTTTACTAAAATTTCAATTTGCTATTTTTCAAATACAGTGAAAACGCCCTAAAATCGCTTCTGGCACTTGACGGCCGCTGCCGCGGCACTCTCGCTTCGCTCGCTCAGCTTGTGCGCTGTATTCATGTCAACCTAACCCAGAAAACTATTCCATCGATTTTTCTTGTAAGCAAGTATGCAGCATGCAGGCAAGCATGCAGCATGCAAGCAAGTATGCAGCATGCAAGCGAGCATGCAGCATGCAAGCAAGCATGCAGCATGCAAGCTAGCATGCAGCAAAGCAAGCATGCAGCAAGCAATACAATGCTCCGCTCGCTCCGCTATGCGTGGTCACAAGTCTAACCTAACCTAACCTAGGTTTATTTTCGTACTTATGGTTTTTCTTTATAGCGGGGGGCCTCAGGCCCCCCGACCCCCCCCCCCCCCCCCCCGAGCAGGGGGGCCAGCCCCCCTGCACGCCCCGGCAAGCATCTCGCAGGCAGGCATACAGCATGCAATCCAATTATTCATACAGCATGCAATGCAAGCATGCATACATCATGCAATGCAAGCATGCATACATCATGCAATGCAAACAAGCATACAGCATGCAATGCAAGCATCCATGTAGCAAGCAAGAATTCAAGAAGCAATCGCAAAATTTTTGGGCGAACCGAATGGCACTAATAAACTATGATTGAAGAATTTCTTTGTATTTTCAACCGACTTCAAAAAAGGAGGAGGTTCTCTATTCGACTGTATGTTTTTATAATTCTTATGTTTTTAGTATGAAAAGTTAAGAAATGATACGGTGCCATACCATAAATTGCCTAATGTCTTTAGACTAAGTAACCATATTATTAAAGAAAAATTGGTCAATAGATCTTTGTCGTTTAACATATTTATGTAAGGAAAAGTTTACTAATGTTCTTTTGCAAAATGACAATAAATGAAGAAATTACTTTATGAAATGTAAAGTTTGTGAAACATAAATAAATGGAACGTTGATTTGCGAAATGATAACTTTGCATTTCGTTGCTTGTTATCTGTAAATTTGTTTAATAACTGTTGGTCAACCAAAGGGGAACCAATTAGCACATTTTGACCAACATGTTGATTTTTCTACCCGGACTGCTTAGATGAAAATCATCTAAGCAGTCCGGGTAGAAAAATCAAGATGATTTGTAACATCTGTTGTGGTTGTTGGCTTATGCTTGTTTGTTTACTGAAGTATTGTTAGCAAATTTTTGGGTTAGGTCTCTCATTTGTGTAGGTGAAGAGTATTTGAGACACTGCATGGCCCATACTGCCAGATGTGGCTTTATGTGTAACATAATGTTACCTAAGGCTCTGCCCAACCCTCTTGGTGGGACCATGAACGTTATCGTAGGTAATAGCTCAGATTTATTGGTCTGAGACCTCTAGAAGCTATTTATTATGCCGCTATTATTACCTACTTGTAGGTTGAGTAGGGTTCCGTATGTGCTCTCATTAAACTATTATTCCTATTTTTTTCTGCTACTAACTCGGACCAAATAAAAAATATGAGACTACCAATTAGTAGGTAAGGTATGTACCTATTAATACTAGAAAAATGCACTGAAAAAAATCGACTTGCCTCAGGCGGGAGTTACACGTTTGTAAACGCAAAAATAAAATTATTATTCCATAAATTAATTTTTTTTCTGTAGCACTTCAAATGGCTTCACAAGTGTCTGCGCGCTAATTTTCAAAGCTGCATGCATGCGCCTGCCGTGACGTCATCCTCTCACTCACTTGAGCTTAATTTTTTTTATATAAATATACCCGCCGCCTGCCACGTCGGGGGACCGCCAATAAATAAAATGAAACCAGAAATACTAAAAATATAATGATAAAGTATGGTTTAGGTAATACCTATAAATGTGCGAATGCGGACGCAAACGGGCGGCAGGCGCTGTTGAGTCCACTGACGTCACACGGCCATTAGCCCCGCACCCGCCGCGCCCAGCGACTAGCGGTGTATAGTTTTGTTTTCATGTATGTACGGAAGACAGCAGATGACTACCCACAAATTTCTCCTAACGATTTTCAACCTTAAATGTGTGGCTTAAAGCGCAAAATCGATTGAGAAATTTGACAGTTTGTGGTAACCCAATGGTAATGAGATCTAAGTACAGATTCTTTGTCTAAGAAGTATAGTTAAATGAAATAAAAAAAAATCCCAACATCATAATTTTCTTGGCAATGGCATTAAGTGACTAGGTACCATTACTAAAAAAAAGTATCTGAACTCTTTATTATTGTTTTTTATAACGGGAATTATTCAAAATTAGATTTACATGAATTTGCCAAATTCCATGGGGGTGAATTTTATAATAACTACCAAATGGTGAATTACCTCTACGACGACGGAAGGCATCAGGTGATTGGATATGGAGGTGGAATGGGGCGACGGTGAATATGAACTCCACACAGAACTTTCGACCACTGACTTAAGGGACTGACTGACTGACTAACAGAATTACAATATTACGTTCGAGCAGTTGTAGTCGATAAGATTCCACTACAACTGCTCGAACGAAATATTGTAATTCTGCTATATTGTTCTCAGTTCTGTTTTAAACTCCTATCCATTTTCCAGAGAGAGAACAGTTATGCGCTTGTAAAGATGAAACTTATGTGATGAGGACCCGTCAGCAGTGCCGTAAATAGGGCGGTGCCAGCGGTGCCCAGGCACAGGGTGCAGACCCTGGAGGGGCGCAGAAATGACCAGACCACGTGTTTCAAGGACGCAGTTTTGAAAGCTCGCACCGGGCGCATAAAAGGCTAGTTACGGCACTGCCCGTCAGCACATAAATATAAATCTATGCGAGGACCTAATTTTAAGGTGTCGTGTTAGTCTCTCCATCTGAACTAGACAAGAATATATTCAGTATCATAGCGTGTTATTTTTAGAAGAGGAGAGGCCTTGTTCTGCAGTGGACACAATCATGATGATCGAAAAAGGATGTTAGGCTTCGATAATCTCTACGAAAATTAAAGTCCATACCATACTTTCCAATGTGAGCACCAAAGCACATCCTAAGCTAAGTTTTCTTCAAGGAACGACAATGGGATTTCCTCACGGGAAATAAATACTTCTCATCTTCTCACCTAGAAACCCTCTACGGGAAGTTTGCCCTAGAGCAGAGCATTATAAGTAAGTATGTGTATACATACCTACCTAAGGCTCATTAAGCAAACCCTTTTAAAAAAAATACGGCGATGTTCCAAAGAACATCTTCGTTCAACGTTAATACATTGGCACATAAATAAAATCATGCCACATAATCCCAAAATGGGTTGAGCAGAGCTCTAAGTAACATTTAGTTACACATAAAGCCACATTTGGCAGTATGGGCCATGTAGTTCCTCCGATAGTGACAGGTGGCCAGCCTGTCGCATACTAAGTCGATTTAAAAAATGAATTTTTGAGGAAAACTGCCGCAGGCGGTGTAAGGTATTAAACGCTTAAATTATTTTCCTGATTAAACGTGATGCGCAGTAATTAAAATTTGACCCAAAATACTTCCATCAATGGCCAGGCTAAGAAAAAAAAAACATTGTCATTAAAACGTCAATTACACGTGTTTATGTTTTGATTTGATGAGATTGCTTTTTTTATAGAAACTTAAAAGAAAAGACTTTTTTGTTATTTTTATTTAGACTGAGTATATTATGGATACGCATCAAATAGTGTCGAAATCTACATTTTCTATGTTAGAAGGCAAAATTAATGGTAAATTGTTGGAGGCGATAAAGTTAATGAACATTTCAAAACCAACAAGAATTCAAGCAGAAACTTTACCACATTTGTTGATGGGGAAAGACTTAATTGGAGCTGCAAAAACTGGAAGTGGAAAGACTCTGGCTTTTCTTATACCTATTATTGACAATTTATTACGATTTGGCTTTGATAGCAGACAAGGTAATTAAAATATAAACCAAAAAAAGAAACAGTGCTTTTGAGATTATTATTAATTGTTTTTAAAATAACTAACCATTTAGCTTCGTGTGTTATTCTGCAGATACAGGCTGTATAATTCTTTCACCGACGAGAGAGTTAGCATTACAGACATTTGAAATATTGAAGAAACTTCTTGTTGAAATTAAGCTATCATGCTCTCTAATCATAGGTGGAGAAAAGAAATCAAGAGATAGGTTATCATTGAAGGAAGGTAAATATGTTTATATATATTAAAATAAAAACAATATAGGAAGCTTACATGCTTTATTTGTTGTGATTTGTAAAGCTCTGCTCAACCATTAAGTTCAGTTGAAAAATATTAATTTATGTAATCGTAATTGAAATGTACTTATATTATTAAAATCATACAAATATTATAATAAAAGGAGATTGCCCAATTATTTATGGAATTTAGGCCCACATTAAAAATGCTTGTGCCTCAATGATCATCCTCATTTCAGTTGTAGTTTGCAGAAAAAGAACCACTCTAACAATATCAACTATTATTTTACACTTTGATACCTGGATATATTTGTTATTTTCAGTTTTATTCACAATAATATTGACATTATTTTTCTATAAATTGCAAGTTTCTTGGGTATTTTTCTTGAAAAGAAATTAAGAATTAATCATATTATTTTACCTATTTTATATATAATCACGCCAAAAGGGGTAGAGAAGAGCAGAGAGTTTATTTTTAACATTTTTTTCAAGGTGTGTTTGGCGCGCTATCATGGCGTCGGGAAGATTTTTGTTTCAGTAATTTAAAATGGATCGTATAAAACTAACTGCAGCAGATAAACCTAACCTAAGCCTATGCAAATATTATTTGGACAACAAAAAACATATTAATGGGTGACAAAAAAATCATTAGTCGCGCCCGTTTAATACTTTTAGTCACTCATTCTGGATTCTTTAGTTGCTCGGTTTATTATTTCCCATTTATATTGTTTCGGAGTGGGTTTTGTGCAGTGAATGTAATGTTGTTTATCAAAACATTTTATCATCAACACGTATTGATGATAAGTTATTGAAAATCATTGAAATAATGTATGGGCTAGATCCCTTTGCCTTCTCTTATTAGGGAGAATCAAGAAAAAAAACTTTTTTTCTATTTCAAGTTCATGGTCGGGCGGAAGTCAAAGTTTAAAATGGAGAAGTCTTATTAAATGTATTTTCAATCACCGGGTGTAGAAAGTGTATTGTTATACATCAAAATAATTAAAAATATACGTTATTATTTTTAGATAACATTTCAATAAAGCACAAGCACAAATTAAAGCGGGCCTGGATTTGGGCAATCTCCTTTAACATTATTGGGTAGATGGAAGTAAGTTGCAAACAACATAGAAAAAGATAAATAAATGTGTTATACATAGCAAATTCCACCAAAAGATTTTTTTTATTTTTTATTTTTAACTGCAACCATTACTGCAAATGTCAAGTGAAGGAAAAGATATAGTAGGTAATCTATAATATAATAATAATATATTTCTACGGTCACGCCAATTATCTAGCCCCAAATCTTTAAGAACTTGTGTTATGGATACTAGATAACAAGAGATATAAGATTACATCAACACCCAATCCACATTTAACAAAGCTGTCTTTTAATTTCTATTAATTAGGTTTTTACAATGTGTAAGAGTATTTTGAAGATAGGTAGATAGATATATTAAATTTTGTATTAATATAGTTTTTAGTTAATTTAAAGTAGAAGATAATAAGATGTTTTATTGTAGGTAGGTACCTACATAAGTAGTTATTTTCTGTTTTAATGTAAGTTCTTTCTCTTTTAATTTGTATAAAAGAAGTTTTATATGTGTAAAGGCTAGAATCTTAATGTATAATGTTGCGATACCCTAGCAGGGTCATGTTTTTTTTTATTGCAATAAACAATTTGAATTTGAACTAATGTTTAGTTAAATAAATGATCAGAATAAACCAAAACTATTACTATTTGGTTTATTCTGCTAAATTACTGTAACTGTAAGTACTAATGTTACAACCTTGTCTGATGCAGGTGTGTCAATATACTTAATTAACTTTTAAACATTAAGGGCTAATTTAGGAACAGCCAGAACAAATTAAATCTGTAAAATTTTTCGAAACACACATTTGATCGGTAAAGTCTGTCATAAAAGTACATACTTAGCAAAGTTCAAAACTAAGACCTATTTCATTTCTTAATAATTGGATTAAGTTGATATTTTTTGACTGATGAAAAAGGTGCCATTGGTATAATAATAATATAAGAAATTTAACTTTCAGGTATAAATATCATAGTTGGCACCCCAGGTCGGCTTCTCGATCACTTACAAAATACAGAAAACTTTAATTGCAAGAACCTCAAATTTCTTGTGGTTGACGAGGCAGACAAATTACTAGAATCTGGCTTTGAAAAACACATAACCGGCATTATACGTTTATTACCAAGTTAGTGCTCCGTACTTTGTTTACTAAGTAATAAGGTTAAATGTTTTATATCAACAGGGAAGCTCTAATCCTTCATCTCAACTGATGGTAGTGATGATAGAGCCAGTTTCATCTGGATCTTAGAAATCTATTACTTAGGCGCTTGGCAGACGATGGGGCAGGTCAAGTTGAGTAATTTTGTCACGAAGATACAACTAGCTTAAGGGAATTGGATACAGCTAACTCACAGAATCACACAAACCAGTTTATATACCATAAAGGGCTGTCCACGCATTTCCGTGTTGTCTGTTTCAGTGTTCCCGTCAGAGATGTGCCATCTGTCACCTGTGTTCACACATATCAGGGAAATCGGTAACAATGTCGTCTGTTTCCACAGTAATCGCCTTCATTCGAAAAATAATTTTAATAATGCATATAAAAATGAAATAAAACATTTCACACTTTGTATGCATTTTCAAAATTATATCTTCGCAGATGTGTGAAAATTATCATAAAAATGGTTGACTGTAGTTAAAAATCGGATATCACTGACAGTGTCCCCCTGAAGTGGAGATATGTTAATGACTTCATACAAATCGTATGTAACAGATTATTTCATCGTCCCTGTAGTGTTCGAACTCGGATATGTGTGGACAGCGCCTGAGGTGTGGTCCTAACTGGTAACGATCGATGATGAAACTACGCCTTTTATTCGGACTTTATAAGTAGTCGTGCGATGAATCAACAGGGGTGTCTTAGCCGATCGATTTAATAACGATTACGATCGTCACTTGTCCCCTGTACTGCTGTGCTCGCGCGATAACGTGTGACTAATTAGGACATCTAAAGCGATCTGTAGTTTTGTTTGCATGATCGCACAATCAAACCTATCGCTGTACGAGCAATATTGAGCATTCTCTGTACTTGCGAGCTTCAAAATTTTCACTGCAAAAATCCTGCAGGTAGGTATGTTGAATTCATTGTGCGATGAGAACGCATCCTGTCACCGTACGATCATTTGCCAATTAATATGACGCCTAACGCAGACATAGTGGTGGTGAGCAGCAGCAGCGGGCATTGACTGGCAGACGCAGTTATTCACGTAGACGCGGTCACGGACAAAAGGTCCGGCCCGCCCCGTTCTCTGTGGAGCGCCTTTCTGTCGGAATACAAGTTGGAACATTCTGTTAACGCCACTATTTTTTTTTTTTTTTTTTTTTTTTTTTTATTTATTGTTATCTCTACATCCTCCTTTTTATTTAAGGAGACTTTGTTTTTCAATACATTTCATTGGCTACATTTAATACACTACACCGTAGTAGACATTGCTATAGATACTTACTTCTATTTTCTTATTCTAGTGACTAGATACATTTAGAGAGCTACTTACATAGTGTCAGACAGTGATATTTGTTAATTGATGCGAGACATTTAAACGCGGTAACATACAATAATATTATAAATTACTTACTAAGTGGCTTGTATATAATTCATATTCTTATTATCTATTAATTTGTATTGTATAATCTTAATCTATCACATTTTATTTCAATTATCACAGTTTTGTTGTTATAGTATATAAGTATATTCATCATTCTATTATTGATACATGTAATTATATTATTTATTATTAATTATACATATGTATATATTGATTCTTTATTACTACTACTATGTGCTTGTATATGTACTAATATTTAATTTTTTTTTTTTTTTTCTATTGTTTTGTTCTGCCTATCATATCCGCTTGTTTATGGTTTTCAGAGTCGACATGTTTAGTTGTTCGCTACAATTATGGCTTTATACTAGTATATTGCTCATGATTGCCTATTCTCGTCGATCGTTTTATTACGTTTAATTACGGATTTTATTATGCTTAGGCAGTACAGGACGAATATATTTCTTTTCGTTTTATTCACCATGATGTGTTTTATATTTCCGGGGTTAATTTTGTCTTCTATTTTGCTTTCGCACTTCAATCTCTCGTATTCGCTAATACTGCATTCGCACAATACGTGGGCAACCGTTTCCTGTGATCCGGAGTCGCACGGACATAGCGGGTTCTCCCTGCACTTGAACCTGGTCAAGTACTGGGCGAGCCCGCCATGCCCAGTGAGAACCTGCGTCAGTTCTGCACTCATCTCTAATTTCCTTACGATCCTATACGCCAAGGCCGCGTTTGGGAAAAACATTTTCGTTACGGAAGCCGTCGTGCCCGCCGCGTATCGCTCGGCCCACTCGCCAATCGTTGTATCTCTGATGCAACGCTTGGCGAATGAGACGGGATAACGCCACTATTATGGCGATAGACTTAGCTTGGTAGCTTGTCAAGTGCACTTCAAACAGGCACTACCACCACCTTTGGAATGTGCACCCTCTGGGAATCCAACCCTGGATCTGATACCGATAGGTGAAGCACTAAGAGGCTGTTACTAGTTACACTTAAAATTTACCTAAATCATTAACACCCTTTTAACTGGTACAGAAAAATATATTTTTCATCGTGTTTCAACCTTATCATAAAGATAGAAAGTTCAAAATACGGTGGCAGGTAACATTACTGCCACGACCAAACAGAGTTAAATCGTAACAGTGAAATAATACATGTTTCTATATAATTTTAGGTAAGAGGCAAACAGTTTTATTTAGCGCAACTATAGATAGCAAAGTTGAAAATTTAGCTAAGCTTGCATTGAAAAACAATCCAATTCTCATATCTACAAACGATGAAAAACAATCCACAGTCTCTGGTCTTCAGCAAGGGTAAGCAATTTTTACGAACTATTATTAATTTTTTAAGCTAATTTAATACATGGGATCCACGTACGGAAGCCTACATTGTGAAGTAAGTTCTACTAACAGTTTAGATATCTTCTCAAAATCCCTCTATGTGAACTCGTACTTTACATACTTTGATATTATAATTAAGAGTAGGTACATCATTAGTTATAAAAGTATATTAATTACGTAGATTAAACATTTCAATTAAAAAGATGTTACTTCAAAACAAACTTATAGTAAACAAAATTATCTATATAAATAAACAAGTTATCATAGCAATAGATAACTAAGAAAATTTATCATTTACTCATTTAAGTTTTGTGCTCCAAGAATGAATCATCTGTTTTCTTTTCTAGATACTGCATCTGTCCTGTAGAGAATAGGATACCATGGCTATACAAAATGCTGAAAAAGGGGAAAAAATTGAAGACGATGGTATTTTTTTCCTCATGCAAATCTGTAGATTTTCACTATGCCTTCTTTTCACATTGTAAGGCGTCGATAATTAGCATTCATGTGAGTGAATTTCTAAATTATAAATTGGCCAACAAAATTCTTAATTCGATTACACGGAAATTGCCACATCATGTCGCAGACTTGACGCCGTCGCGGTGGAGTGGTCAGTAACGCTGCCTACATATCAAGCGGTCCGGGTTCGAGTCCTGGTAGGAGCAAATGTTTGTATGTTGAATACGAACATTTTCTTCAAGAGTTATGGTTGTTTATGTATTTATTTAAGTTTATTGGTAAAAAAATCTATACTATTATGTATATTAAAGTCGGTTATCTAGTATCCATAACACAAGTTCTTAATGATACTTAATTTGGGCTAGATAATTGGTGTGAGCGTGGAAAACTTAGAATATATGAATATTTAGGTACTAATTAGAAGAAACACGATTTAAATTTGAAACTTAAGGTCGTAGCGCACTTATCGACTCTGAAAGGGATCGTCATCGTATCACCTTTCGCTAGCCGTCCACCAGGCGTCAACACGAAACCAAATCGCATCAGCATGCCTTTCAATCAGTTTCAAACCTTGCGGATGAAAAGTTGCCTTGTGAATGTAACCACGTTAGGCAAACAATACCTAGGGTGCTGCAGGCAGGCCGAGGAGGGGTGAGAGGGGCAAGCGTGGACGAAGAGACGGAAAGACGTAAGCGATGGGACGACGAGTAATAAGCGCAGGAACTGCAAGTTGTCACGCGCCGTGCTGCGGTTTGTGAGCTTGTCCCGAGGCGAGGCGATGTCGTTACGTTGCTGATTAGTTTGCGTACGTGTGGAGTTTCATACAAAGAATACTAAACGGCTCGAGTTTGCCGCCTCTGTACGTTTTCGCCTCTTTTACACATAATGATGGCCAACGTGTAGAGGCGGCATTAAGCGATGCTGATCCGTTTCCGAGTTGAATGTGTGCTGTAACCTTCAAATCCGACAAAAAGTACATCGTCTGTGAAGGGGCCTTAGGCTGACGGAGTTATTTAGCGATCTAGTCTTTATTACCTATAATACGAAGTTAGACTGCCCCCCGATCGCGCTATCTACGAACGTTAAAACCAAAACCATATCGTTATAGTTTTCATATTTTGACAGCTGACAGCTGTAAAACTGTTGTCAAAATGTATGAAAACGATAATGATTTGGAGTTTCTCCAGAGTTCTTGTCTTAAAAATACGTGTTGAGAGACTCCATTTTTAACCTCAATCAACCGAACAATTATTTTTGTTACTTTAGTTACATTTTCACTTGACATTGGCAAAATGCGTACGCTTAATGCGACGCGAGAATAGAATAGAATAGATAAGATTTGGTTTTGGTAAAAACGTTGCAAATAGCGCGATAAGGCTCCTGGTCTGCTTATAACAATTACACGCATTTAATCTCTGCTTAATAAAAAATCCGCAAGAAGACCGTATGGAGAAAAATGTATGGGATTGACATAAGCAATCGAAAAGTGATCGATTGCTTATGTCAATCCCATACATTTTTTTTCTTAGCGATAGCGAGAGCGATTGTCGAAATGCATGTTGTCTAAAGCCACTGGTGGGCCGTGTCCTTGTTTGCACGTATTATGGTGAAAAATACAATTTTAGGGTAAACAAAGTCAATCAAGAAGGAAAAAAGCTTACCACAGTTTTGTGGAAGCGGAACATGGTACTCTATTTTGTACCGATGTGGCGGCAAGGGGCTTAGATATACCCAGCGTCGATTGGATTGTTCAGTATGATCCTCCATCAGATCCTAAGGTTGGTAAAATGTTTATGGAAGCTTGGTTGCATTTAGTGAAACTGCCTAATGGTAAACTGAATATTGTCACTTTTACCAATAGGTAGATAGTTTGTGTAAACTTTTTGTTGGTAGGTTGATATCATGGTTATTTTCTTTTATGGCGGGCGGAATGCAGTGATTGGTATTTGCAAAATCGATTAATCTCGGGTAAACTGTCTAATTTCGATCAGGTTACGGACGTTACATCGTCATGTGAAGCAGAGTAGGATAGCATCACCATATCCTCTAATGCAGAGATTATCAAACTTATTTGTTTTACCGCCCCCTATGAAAATGAATTATTTCTCACCGCCCCCAATTTTTTATACACCTAAAACTTAAAAACCACGATTTCATTGCTTTAATTACACAAACTTCTGCACCTCCCTTCCTCCTGAGGCTGCTTCCGATTCCGATAGCCTTACTAATAAAGGGGCGTTTAGTCAGTAAGAAGGAGTAAGGCACAAACTCGTTTATCTCTTTCGACGCTCAATCGTACTGAGAAATTTAGGACAAGTTTCGATGAACCCGCCAATTGCAACCGGATTGCACCAATAGCGTTATTTAACGAAAACTTGTTATAACTTGATTGTGTACGGCTATCCTATGAAATCTATGTTAAGTATTTTTAGTTTTTATATCATACCGGGCAGAAATATATACTAATTATTCGATATTGAGTAGTAGGTAAGGTAAGTTTTAATATCAGTGAATTTTACGATATAAAGTAAATGAAATTACAAATCAACCAACGCCCCCCTAAACTACGCCAACGCCCCCCATTTTTATCTGGATCACTTAACGCCCCCCGCTAGGTCTCCAACGCCCACAAGGGGGCGTTATCGCCCACTTTGAGAAAGACTGCTCTAATGGGTGTCGTAGAAGGCGACTAATGGATCAGTAAAGGGGCGTATTTGTTACCTTATACTTCGTCCACCAATCCGCATTGGGCAAGCGTGGTAGACTACTGCCTTAAACCTTCTTCGATGACAATAGCCTTGTGTCCCAGCAGTGGATCGAATCATAAAGGCTGTTATGATAACGGTCATATCTATTGAAACCTATACAACCATTTAAAACATTTGTGTAAACTGTTTTACTATTAAATATTTACTTACGTCATTATTGTGATTACTGGTCGACTTAAATAAAAAAGGTTTATTGAATGGAAACAAATTTTGTAAATAGTAAGCTATAATCAATACAATACTATCTACTATTAAATAATAGATTGATAAATATTGGCAAGGTACAAATCTAAATGTATACTGATGATTTAACATTATGACTAAATTTTGAAGTTTGTGCATATGGTTAATTTTAATTTCAATAAAAATTAAGCTAGAGAAAATAATTTTATTGATTAACAGTAATAATATTATATCAGAACTAAAACTAGGCATGCATATTGCATGCATAGCTGCGAACTTATGTCGGAAAATCCGTCCTCTTTCATTATACCATACGTTAGGGCTATCTTATTCACACTGCGTTTTTGTTTAATTGATGTAGTGTCCTCTTGGCATTTACCTCGCTGAAGGTAAGAGCGTACTTCACCCGGGTCCCTCGACGATGGAGTGACGGCTATCCTATCACTGCCGGAACACCATAAGCCTTTTAGTCATTCCAACTACCAAATCGTAAACAATTTTTTCCCATCGTATAGTTGGGCATAGATTTGTAATTACTCACGTCTATAGATTGGCACTGGACGACCTGGGTGGGCGGGACCTAAAAATGTGAGTACCTAATGCCCATGTGTGCGTTATAAATAGTTCTGCAGTCTGACAGTTGTCTTTTCTACGTGGCTGACAGGTCGATTTGGGCCGACTGCGTGTACGTGAAAAGCTGTTATCTCGCTCTAATATACGCGTTAGTATGTTCTTTCTCTTTCACATTGCCTATCTACAGTTTCCTATATCTGTACAGTTGGGTAGGTATATTATGAAAAGCTATACGATCGGACGACGACATATCGATAACTACAAATGCAAGCGCGAATAATGTGTAACAGTCAATATTCAACCATTTGTGTGTTTTAGGAATACATCCATAGAGTTGGAAGAACTGCCAGAGGTGTGAATAGTAAAGGCAATGCTGTGATATTACTAAGACCAGAAGAAGAAGGGTTTGTAGAGTTTTTGGAAAAGGAGAAAGTTTATTTAGACAAGTATAGTTTTGGTGACCCTCCGCAAGACGTGCAAGACATGGTACGATAAGATTTTCTATAAAGTAGACTTTGTTACCTATTATAAATGTTTATATAATATTGTTCCCTACTGTATAGACATAATTTGCTTGCTAGTCTCATTTTTTGGCAGTGGAATATCTGGCATTTATCATGTCAGCCAAGACATGCCCACTGTTGGACATAGGCCAGGATCTCCAACCCGAACGGTCCTGCGCTGCCCGCATCCAGAGGCTTCCCGCGACTTTTTCCAGATCGTCGGTGGGTCCACCTTGTTGGGGGCCTGCCAACGCTACGTTTTATGGTCTCTATATCTCCCATTGCAATCTTTTAACTGCAAAACTATAAACTCGAATTGAGCATATTAAAAATCTCTCTTGTTTACGCATTTATAATTGTAATTTATTCATATTTATATATCTATTGACCTGTAAAATGATGTCTTGAAATAATTACGAAATTGTAAGCTGTGGAGTTTCTTTCGCCATTTCAGCTCCATCTCAGTATAATAATTATTTAAGTAAAAAATTTCGTGCCGAAATAGTGTTAGGTGTAAGGGCTTTGGACAATTTAAAAGTACTTTGCAAAGTCCATTAAATATAGAGCTTTTTCATTTTCATTTGTTTTAAAGGGGCGATCTGTAACAATTTTTATATTTTATACATACCTACTAAAATATGAACATCTTACAGTGAATTAAGATTTCCCATAGATATTATATAATTATGGGAAAATAATATAATTACCTACCCAATTAAAATTACTTTGGCTTAATTTTAAGGAGCCCATTCGATTTAGCCAAATAAAGATCAAAATGGAGAGAAAATAATGGATCATGATATGATCCAAACTAATTTAATTAATATAAGGTTTGTTTGTTTTTCAGCTTGAAAACTTGATATCAAATAATGGAGTGATGAAAACTTTAGCGCGAAAAGCATTCTTGTCATATCTCAGATGCTACAAGACACATCCAATGAAGAAAATCTTTAATATCAAGACATTGAATTTGAAATTAGCTGCCAAGGCGTTTGGTTTTCTTGAACAGCCTCATGTAGATTTCAGTATCCTTTTCACATATAATAATCCTATCCTGTTTTTATTATTATTTATATATTTGGAACCTCACTTTGCGTTAGAGATACAACACGAGAAGGTAATAGTTATTTATTATACAAGAGTGGAAAGTTCCTTTTTAACCGCGTGCTCGATTTGGATGACCGAGCAAGCGAAGGATTCTAAAGTTGAATCACGAGCGCAGCGAGTGATTCTAAATTAGAATCCTGAGCGTCAGCGAGGGAAACAAACGAGCACAAGGTGAAAAATCTTTCCACTCGAGTGCAATACGTAACTTTTCATCCCACCTCAGCGAGGAAATGACAAAATGAAAAAGAATTTTTTCACAATTTAAAAAGTTCTAATCATAAATTTGGCACCATAGAGTAGGGTGTCCCAAGACATAAGGGGAAATTTTTTTTTCGTGAATTTAAATACGCATACCCTCTTATTTTTTTCCATTTGATCCCAATAGATCATATAATAAATATTATTGTGATTGGACACCGGCAACCCGTGCCGACTTGACGTCAAACATACGAAAAATTTTTTGTATGGAGTTTAATAGGAAAATATTTAAGACCTTGATATTTGTTGGATAAATAAAATTAAAACTACCCAAAAAATCTATTATGCACTTATTTATATTTAAAACGGTTCATTTATTAAATTTTCCCTTTAAAGTTTATTTTTTACAGTCAGAAAAATCTTCCGGTATTCGTAAAGACATTGTGACAAAACTTGTATATTGTTCCTTCTCGACTGTGATGGAAATCATGTATTATCTTAACTACTCTTTCAGTTGTATCGTTCACTACCCTCAGAGACGACGTCTACTTTCTAGCTTTTTGAAAATAGGCATTATTTGGCCACTCAGAGGACATTCGTTAAGAAAAGTGGCATAGTTTTTAGACGATCAAACAGAGACTTGCTGTTGACAGCAATGAAGTCGTAATTTTTTCCCTCTGAAAAAAAAAAACTCTAAAATAAGACACAATTATCATTGAAACAATCCATATTTGAACCTGTTGGTTGTCACAACACAGAATTTATAATTTATCTTCTAGATTTCAGTCTACAATCATATTCATAAAGCAGCCACTTGTTGTCTTCCTGAAGAGCTTTCCATTCATAGCCCCGCAATAATTTGTTCTTTATTCCCATAAGATATAACTATTGAAAATTGGAAGATATTCTTCTTTTGATTTCCGAGGATCTGAAGCAGGCAACAGTTTGCCGTTCCAGTGAAGACTCACAACATCGGGTACCTCGTTTTAAAAATAAACTTTTATGACGTTCGCGGGATTCTTCCGTTTCTCCTTTCAAATTCTTGGAATCGTAGCCTTACTTATTGGAAACTTAACAATATTTCATCCCAGCGCCTCAAAAGTAGCTTCAAGAATGAATACTGGGTCGTCTCATACTTAACTGGCACCTGTCTTTTAGTAGTCGCAGCGACTAACTTAAGAGTATTAAAGTCTTTTCGCATCAACGTTTTCTGGTGACTGGTTTCAGGTTGAGTACCTACTCCGTAGTGGTTCTGGAAAATCTTCTAAATTTGTAATCAGTCGTTTTGTAATGGTTTATAAGATAATCTCAAAGAAGGTGGCACAGAGAAATACGTTTTTGAGAAGTAATAGGTTTTTTTCCTACCCCAGCTAAGAGGCCACGACGACCTGGCTCTCTTGGCTACTGAAAGAAGATTAGGTCTTCATTTATTAATTCAAGGGTATTGGCATATGCAATATCAAATTAATTATCTTAGTTTTTGACAAACTTTTGATGACGTTCTAAAATCTTGTGTTTTATGAGCATTTTTTTGCTAGTCCCTCCAAACTTGTCATAAATTTACATGTTACTTCACAGAATTAGGCGAAGTTTTAGTATTTTTATGCGCTTTATACCATTGGAATAATATACTCGCAAAATTGTAAGATTTACACTTTAATTGACTGTTGAATTCACTTACCGAGGATATTGTAGAACATAACTTCCAGAACTTCCATTAAAGGACTGTTTAGAACCCGATATTTTTGTGTTATACGACTCCTATTACAAGTATACTCTTTCGATAACTGCGTGATACTAACGACCTCTTGATTGAATGAGAAATAATTGCATTTGCACGTTATTATATGCGTCTCAACACGTTAGCTCACTGACGTCTTTATAGATAAGTACTAACATGTTTCGATGCAAGTCGGCACGGGTTCCCGTGGTCCTATGTCAATGAAATTTTATTTTTAAGTGTTTTGTCATCATTGAAACAAAATTAGAGGGTATGCGTTAAAAAATAACTACTTTGATTTTTTTGGGACACCCTACCATAGAGGTTACATTAAATAGGTTTAATGACGTTTTGAATTTACAATTATATTGAGTACTCATTATATGTGATGTTCTAAATTCAAATCTACTTTGCCACTCAAGCGAATAAAATAGAATTTTCCAGCCAGATTTCGAAGCGCAAAATTACACTTTCCGAGGTGGTGGGATGAAAAATTATTTTTATGCGGTCTGATAAATACTTTCACAAGAAGAACGTTCAGTCTCCTTTTATTATTTCATAGACAATATTTAGACAGTAAAATCACGGTAATGTAAAATGTTCAGTACAATTGTACGCTAAAAGTCCAAGAAGAACTCCTTAGAACGGCCAGGGTCTGAAGTTTTCCAAATAGGAATTCTTCATTACTCTTAGATCGTATAGGTAAAGATATTAGGACTCTTCGCTCACAAATAGGTCATTGGTGCTGGCCACAAGCAGTGAACACGTTTTTTCATACATCTAGTATAGACGCTGTGCAGCAGTGTCGACCACCGGTGGCGGCCACTGGCCACTTTCGTTTGCACCGTACAAAGACCAAACGCGCGGCAGTCACCTGTGTCGGCTACTGACTTCGTTTGGGCAGTAAGTAGATAGCAAAAAACGTGGCGCGTAACCGCCACCGGTTGCCCATTTGCACAGTCTTCTTGTAATAACACGTTTTGAGACTCCATTTATTAACTCAATCTACCGTACAATTTATTATTACTTTAGATATATTTTCACTTGACTGGGCAAAATGTGTGATCTTTGTGTTGCGTCGCAATTAATTAAGAATAGAATTAGGTGTTCTATTTCTGTTGTTGAGTACCAGAACTTCTAGAGAAACCATAGTAATTATAAATCAATGAGAGAAACTGACTAAAGTTAGCAGCGCGCGAGTATCACTTCACCGTTGCGAGCGTATATACCATAATTTCTCAAACTTAATTTGCGCGCCGCCCACTTACAACATGAGTATATGGGGCCCTTAACACCTCAGGTTCTTTCGTTACTGCTATCTTCTAAATAAGCGATAATTGACGATAACCATAGCGTGTCTGCACTGAACCTGTCACTTTTATCTTAGATAAATTACATTTCCGTAACCAAACACAACAGTTACAACCACTAAGCCGAAGAAAAGAAAACACCAACCGCTTGGGACACAAGACATCACGTCTACTTGAAAACATCAACATCGTTGAAGATTTGAAGTTTTTATCAATAGTTATTTCGAGATTGTGTCCTCGCGATGATAAATCAGGTTAATGCAATTTATGTACTCTGCAATGAGTTTTCGATAATAACATTGTTACTGAGATAATTTATTTACGATAGTTAATAAAACGATTTGATAAAACAATTGTATTATTTATTTCATATAAGTTAGCTTATACTCTTCATATTTCCACCTTTTTGTCGGTAGATTTTCGTTTTCTCCGCTTTCATTTTGTGGCTTGTTGGTGCGTTGAGTGATTTGAAGTATCCATAACCCCCTCCACCTTTTCTCTTAGTCGGAGGGCCCTTATTAGGGGCTTTAAGTTCCACTGCTGGAGGAACAGTAAATCCGAATGATTTCGACACTTTAGCAAGGTCTATGGTGTCAATATCGAATATTGTTTTGAGGTGATGCGAGTCATACGCTCTCAAATAACTTTTGAATGCTTCTTTCGCGGATTGATTGAGGAAATAGTTTCTTGATATCAGTTTCTCGAGCTGAAACAACGTAAATAAACATTATAATTGCATCGTTAAATAGTTATTACGGTAAATTAGTGCTAAGGTTCAGTAATTAAGATAAAAGATGATATTTATCAGGAGGAACGGGGAATGCTCATTCATGATTATGTAAACTAAAATAGTGTCTCTAATCGCATTTGGCGGGATATACCTACCTACCTACTAAACGGTTTATTATTTCTTCGCCTTTTAGCTTCGTTTCACAACTATAGCTTACTAATTAGTACAATATGAATGCCAGTTGTCACTAACATTGAATTCCTATTTATACTCCGTTAATTTAGGTGCTTATAAGGTAAAAAAAATAAAAACAGGTTCCTTGTTAAGACAATTTTTGTCGTACGTTTTCTATTTTAAACTGTCACCTAAAACACCTAATTTGTCAGAGATTGGAAACGCAGGGTTACAAAATATAACGCTACTGAAGTAAAAAGTATCATCAATATTATTTCAAATACTTTCTTCTAAAGGATATAAGTAAAAAATATCCAGACTAAAGCAGAAGAAAAAATGAATGTAGTAGTCACATTGATGATTTAACATACTAGATTTAATTGCCTTTTATCCAAAAAGATATTTAATTTAAATTGCAATCGAAAATTACATTTAAAACTAAATATTTTCTTTTCAATTAATGAATACTTTATACGGTATTTAGAAGCTGATTTTGATAAAAGAAGCATTAATTAAAATTAATGGCTTAGATTTAGATCACCTTTGTCTATAACTTAAGATAACTCTGGTTTGTTTATATTTTATAAGCGTTTAAATGAACAGAGTATAGGTAATTCGTAATGGCAGTAAGTAGTAGCCTAATGCTGGGGTCGCACTTGCGCCTATCGTCCCGAAGTAATGCGTGGCGATACTTCGTACGATACACGCAAGTGCGGCCCGAGCAAAGTTATCGCGATAAAGCATGTGGCATTTCTTTATTTGCACGAACTATCGTGCAATAATCCAAGATGGCCGAAATCAGTTCCAGACGTGTAAATTGCGTAGTATTATTATCCTTCTTTGCGTTTAACTATGGATAATTACTTTCTTTACTTCTAAATTGTGTGCTAATAATTACGTGATGCATTTATTATAAAAAATAACTCAGCTGTATCGTATACTTAGTCACCCGTACGCGTCTGAACTAATGGAGAACAACCTTCGAAATGAACAACGCATGTCTGACCACGCAGCGCGGTAGGTTAGCGCGCTAAAACCCTGACGTACCGCCTCCCGGCCGATAACGCACAAGCAACCCGAATATTCGTGACGATAGCCGATAACGGCCGGTCACATCTGCGTGTATCGTGTCCTAGCACGAAGCTTCGTGACGATAGGCGCAAGTGCGGCCCCAGCATAAGTAGTAACTACATTTACTACAACTAAAATGATGTATCGCTAATATATTCTAGGTACAGAAAGCAGCTTGTCTACCAAAACTATAAAATCTATTAATTAAATCAATTTTCAATCTTAATTTCATAGATATAATGTTCAAAATCAATGGAGAAAATTGTAGTCGGTATATCAAATCTGATCTGGCTACATGTTCAATTTTATTCAGCACTTAGTCAGCATTTTGTGTTAACACACTTCATTTCGAGCGATATCTACCGAATGAAAGGCGAAAATGAACGAAAAATAAACCGTTTGATAGCACATTGTAAAAAGTATTTACAGGGTGTAAAAGACATGAACAGTCAAACGAGAACCATGTATTCTGGTCAACATCATAACATTTTTTTCCCTTTAGACTATAAGTATCTGGGAAAATGATAGTTACAATTTTATTGTAGGTCAAAGTCATATAGTATATATACTGGGTGTAAAAGACATGAGCAGTCAAACAAAAACCACGTATTCTATACATCAAAATAAGACATATTTCAAAAAAAATATTCCTGGGAAATGATTTTTATTTTTTGGTGTTACAAAAAATTGCAAATTGTACCGCGCAATGTAAAGAGCTCAACTCGCACGCAACTCGCAAAACCGCGTTAATTTTGCTTGACGGCGGCCCCGTTCGTTAGTGTCCGTGCGTATCGAGTGAGATACATTGAACGCTAACGTTTTGAAGCCATTTTTTGTTATGAAATACTAAAAAAAATGATGATGTTTCTTTGGACAATAATTAAGAAATAACGTATCGAATACGTTTTCATAAAAAAATGAGAAAAAAAATTATGACTTTGACCTTCAATAAAATCGTAACTATCAATTTCCCAGGTCTAGTCTAAAGGAAGAAAAATGTTATGACGGTGAGCAGAATACATGGTTCTCGTTTGACTGCTCATGTCTTTTACACCCTGTATTTTTTCATTTTTTTTAGAAAACATTCTAAAAATTATTTCTTAATTATTGTCAAAAGGAACATTTTTTAGTATTTCATAACAAAAAATGGCTTCAAAGCGTTATCGTTCAATGTAGCTCACTCGATGCGCACGGATACAAACGAACGGTGTTGCCATCAGGAATTATTTTATCGCTGGTTTGCGAATTGCGTGCGAGTTGAGCGCTTTACATCGCGCGGTACAATTTGAAATTTTTTTTTACACCAAAAAATAAAAATCATTTCCTAGTAATTATTTTATGAAATGTTTCTTATTTTGATGTACTTATAGACTACATGGTTCTCGTTTGACTGTTCATGTCTTATACTCTGTATAATACTAGCACTCACCTGTAGTTGGATATCGGCCACTTTATTCCAAGAGAATTCGAATTCATTTAGTGTTACTTTAGATTGTTTCAAATATCGCAGGAAACCGAGCTCTTCGGGACGAAGGAAAAGTAGGGCGTGACCGCTTGTGCCCAGTCCTCTGGCTGTTCGGCCCACTCTGTGTATATATTCCTGTGCAAAAATAATAAAGCATTACTACTCAACCATTTTGACCATATCATCATAGCTCGTAAGTGGAGACACTCCCTTCTAGACGTGCGGAACAAAAGAGGAGCGGATATTAATAGCGATCATCATCTTATTGTCGCTAAGATAATGCTCAAAGTTGCAAAAGTTCAGGAGAAAACCAACCGTGCCACCCGGAGATTTGACATCGACAAGCTGAAGGTCCCGCATGTTGAAAGTGCATTTGTAAAAGAACCGCGAAGAAGAGTCGAAAGCTCTAGTCCCGAAGGTCTGTCTTTGGAAAATCATTGGGACAGCATAAAGAATAACATCCAGGAGTGCTGCCAGACTGCCCTGGGGTACAAAACCATCTCGAGAAAAAATTGGATCTCAAGAACCACTTGGGATATGATCCAAAAAAGAAGTAGTATGAAGGCCCAGATCAACGCAGCACAAGTGCTCGAAGAAAAAGAAAGGTTGGCGTACGATTACTTCTTGTGTGAGTCTGACATCAAACGTAACCTCAAGGCAGATAAACGTATCTGGTCTGACAATATAGCACAGAGAGCGGAGTCTGCGGCGCTGGTTGGCAATGCACGAGATTTGTACATGGCAGCTAAGGAGCTGTGCAGTAAACCATTTCACGAGAGACCCCTGAAAGACCAGTCTGGAAACCTCTTGACAAGCACAGAACAACAGCTAGACCGATGGTACCAGCACTTCACTGAAGTCTTTAGAGCCCAACACCTTGACTCTGAGAGCACCATCCCTCTTACACAAATGCGGCTTAATATCGACGACGATCCCCCCAGTTTAACGGAAACGATCAAAGCTATATCTTCTCTAAAGAATGGCAAAGCCCCAGGGAACGATGGTATATCAGCAGAAGTTCTGAAGGCCAATGTGGATCTGTCGGCCCATTTGCTACAGCCACTACTCGCAAAGGCATGGGAAGAGGAACGAGTACCAACTTCGTGGAAAGAAGGGCTAATCGTTAAACTACCAAAAAAGGGTGACTTATCGAAATGCTCTAACTGGCGAGGTATAAATTTACTGCCATTGTGCCTGAAAGTATTGTGCAAGATTATACTAAAAAGAATGGCTACGGCGGTAGATAACGAACTGCGGGAAGAGCAAGGCGGATTTAGACCGGGGCGCTCGTGTGCAGACCAAATCAACCTGCTACGCATGGTGCTTGAGCAGTGCCGAGAAATGCAGAGCGAAGTTTTCGCACTTTTCGTGGACTTTGAGAAGGCATTCGACACAGTAAAGTGGTCTAGTATGTGGAGGATTATGTCGGAGAAGGGAGTACCCCCTAAGATTATAGGTATAATTAAGGCGATGTATGTGGGCTCAACATGCAGAGTTCTTCATAGGGGTCAACTGTCGGACCCTATTGAGGTTGCAGCCGGAGTCAAACAAGGTTGCCTGCTTTCCCCACTGCTGTTCCTGATGGTGCTGGATGACGTTATGTGCAAAGTAACGTGCAAATGTCGCAGAGGGCTGCCATGGACGCCTGAAGGGGATTTGGAGGACATTGATTTTGCTGACGATCTCTGTATCTTAGCCAAAACTCGTCAAGACCTACAATCCAAAACGACTGACCTTTGCACGGAAGCTGGAAAAGTAGGGATGCGCATAAACACCTTAAAGACGAAAGGTATGCGTCTCAACACCTCTGATTCAACGCCATTGGAAATTACGGGCGAAGTGGTGGAGACTGTTGATCGATTCTGTTACTTGGGTAGCATAGTGGACGCTAGTGGAGGTACAGAGGCAGATGTTGAGAATCGCATCAATAAAGCTAGAGCTGCATTTTGCCAATTAAAACCAGTTTGGAAATCGTGCACTATATCCAGGAGAACAAAACTGCGCATCTTCAACTCCAATGTCAAGTCGGTGTTGCTGTATGGTTGCGAGACATGGTTTGTCCGGAAAGACCTGACCAATAAGCTACAAGTGTTTGTGAACAAAAGTCTAAGGCATATATTGAAGATCTTTTGGCCTAAAACTATCACAAACAGTGAGCTCTGGAGGCTGTGTGGTCAGTCCAGTATAGAGGATGAAATTCGCATACGTAAATGGCGGTGGATTGGTCATGTCCTGAGGAGACCCGAGAATCATCCTTCACGACAAGCTCTCACCTGGTGTATCAGTGGTAAACGAAAGAGGGGACGTCCCAAGGAGACCTGGCGACGCTCAGTTAACTGTGAGCTACGAGCACTGGGAATGTCGTGGCAACAGGCGTGTACAGCTGCACAGGATCGGAAAACATGGAAAGCTGTCCTTCGAGCCCTACATCCCAGCGGGGGATAACAGGAATTTAAGAAGAAGAAGAAGACTCAACCATTTTTATGTCGCGACCCACAAGTCAGATAAGTTTGTCTTGCGACATACTAGGTGGTAGACCCATATGTAGGGTCGTCTGGGTAGGTACCACCGCCTTTCTTATTTCTGCCGTTCGCTGTTTCGGATTGAAGGGAAAGGTAGCCAGTGTAATTACTGGGCATGGAGGGCATATCATCTTAGTCCCCAGATGGCAAACGCACTTGCGGTGTTAAGTGATTTACACTTAATATTGCAAGTGTCTATAGGCCGCGGTGACCACTTAACATCAGGTGGGCCGCAAGCTTGTTTGCCATCTCGTAACAAAAAAAAAAAAATACGCCCCCCAAAATATCGTCTATAGGCTACGGTGACCGCTTACCACCAGACAGGCCGTATGCTTGTCTGCCAAACACTTGACGAAAAAAAAACATTTCGGACAATAATGAACTTTGACATTCATAAATAAGAAGGAGGAGATAGTACATAAGAAGGAGTTTGTGTTGTTGCCTAATTTAAGAAATAGTAGGTATGTGCCTCTCGTGTTTTTTAGACATTTGCAGAATACCAGCGTTGCGGGCTTCTGTTGTGACAAATGCTGAGCGGAGACCTTTTTGATATAGCTCACTTAATGTCACAACACCATTTTTTTAAATTATTTCACACTACATTTCGTTTTTCGTTCTTTTTTCCAAATACAAACCTTAGGATCATCTGGGGGGTCATACTGCACTATCCAATCAACCGCTGGAATGTCAAGTCCTCTAGCCGCGACATCAGTGCAGAGCAAGATGCCTGTCTCCGCATTGCAGAATTGGAAGAATGTGGTTGTACGTTTTGTTTGTTGCTGCTTGCCCTTTAACAAAATATTTGGATCGTTTCAGCTCAGAATGCCAACTTCTCGAAATACCAACTGCTCGCAAATAGCCAACTTCTCAAAATGCCAAATTCTTGAAATAACAACTTCTCATAAGAACAACTTAAAATTATAATGAATGAGAACCCCACATTTTTCTCTAAATAATAATTACACGTATCGTTCATCGTTTTGTTTCTTGTTAACTAACTTTACCTTCAATAACTTTTAATTTCCCAGGTATGGTCTAGAAGAAAAAAAAGTCCTAATGATGAGCGGAATACGTAGTTCTCGGCTTTGCCATAGGTCTTGTTACACCCGTTATGTCACATATTAAAATTCAATATTGTTATCTTTTCGAATGGCGTGACGTCCCGCGAATCATTTCGACCTATTCGTGTTAAAATGAATCGTGAGAAATATTCTTATACTTACATGTATGGACATAACAGGTAAGTCAATGTAGTTGAACAGTTCATGGTGATATTTGACAGACATACATGTTGAGAAGAAAACCATAACCTTCTTCTTTCTGTTCTTCTTTAGGAATGTGAATAACACCATCATACGCTTTTCTGATGGACACACAATATATCTGGAACAAGCAAAACGTGAAAAAAACTGTAACCAGTTATAGTTCGATTTTTGACCATTTCACATTCTTCGTTAGGACGGACGGCAGCATTGCTTAGCAACAACCACAAGATTTGGTGTACAAACTTCAAAGGAATTTAATTAAAATCGGTTACAAGGAAAAATTCTCAAACGTCGTTAAAGTCGGTTAAAATGTAGCCTTCCTTTTGGGTAAAGAGAAAAGAAGATTGTTAGATCAATCATACTTTTGTACGTCCGAAAATACCCAATGTATTTTCGATTTTTCCAATACAGTGAAATATTATGCTATCTTAAAATCTAAAGACGTGTTCTTATTTAAATGTATTTGTCCGTTAAAATTTTGGACCCACTATTTAAAAATATTGTATAAATAAAACTTACCCTTGTTCCAACGAGTCTACAGTTGCCTCTTCCTTGTGGTCATCAACACCTACATATATAGGCTCATGTTTTACAGCTAGCGCTGTGAGTGCTTCAGTTTTTTTAGTTTGCGTAGCACTGAACATCATGGTTTGACGGCGTTCTGTGGAAAAATAACAATATATTGTTTTAACAGTAACGGACTGTGTAGATAACTTGATTGATTGTATACTAATCTAAATATATACAACTCAAAAGTGACTTGACTGACTGACATAGTGATCTATCAACGGACAGCCCAAACCACTGGACGGATCGGGCTGAAATTTGGCATGCAGGAAGATGTTATGACGTAGGCATCCGCTAAGAAAGGATTTTTGGAAATTCCACCTCTAAGCGGGTAAAATGTCCACGCGGACGAAGTCGCGGGCGGAAGCTAGTAAACATATGAAATAGACTGTTTGGTTGGATTTTTACAGTCTTTGAACTTTATAAACAGATAGCCATTAGCTGCTATTACAAGACATAGGAGACAATGGAATCCAAATAATGGGAAGCCATGACAATTTCAAGTAAAGCAAATTATTCGCATATTATATAGCAAATTAATCACATATATAGCAAATTAATCACACAACTAAATTGCGGGTGCGAAAGGCTGTGTCTTTAATCTTAATAATTAATCCTTCACTTTTGGTAGGTAATTTTTGTTATTGAAACGAAATTATTTTATTTAGAGGTATATTTATTTCTATTTTATTAATCATGCTTACTGTTGGTAATATGAATTATACTTACTGGGTAATAATTTGATAATTTGCTTCACTTCTTCTTCAAAACCAATCTCTAATATTCTGTCCGCCTCATCAATGATGAGACATTGAAGATTTTTATACAAGAAGTCTGGAGTATTCTGCAAATGATCCAACAAACGACCTGGCGTTGCAACTAATATGTTTATACCTGAAATAATAACATAATTCATAAATAAATACAAGTGTGCACTTATTTGCTAAATCAAATTAATTATTAAAATGTCTGGCATGAATGGCATGAGACGTTTTAAGCATATAATCGTTTTGTTATTCGGGTAACTAGTGAGTGCTAATGCCCATTATAAGCTCTTATAAGCGTAAAACACTGTCCAGACCTGCGAGCTCATTGAACTGCTATTGGACGCGCTAAATGAAGCGTGCGCGTGATTCTAGGGAACGACGGTTCTCGTGTTCTTGCAATCTATTCGTGTGCAAGGAAGGATTACAAGAGCGGTAAAAACGCGTATAGGCGTTCCATTGACTGTAGCGTGAAGAGTAACGTACACATACCAACGAGCTTCATGCACAGAAACAAACGCGAGTCTGTAACTACCCTAAGAACTACCTGAATTACCCACCCTTTGACAATTTTTGTGCTTCTGTACTCCTATTGGCCCCACCCATCACCAGACCATATGTATGATGATGATGCTTCATTAACTCCATCAATACACCAAATGTTTGCATTGACAACTCTCTTGTTGGAGACAAAATGATGACACCAGTACCTAAAACATCATAAATTATTTCAGCATTGGCCATTATAAAATAAAAAAATAACAAGAAACCATAATGTGAATCAGATATCCATTCTGTGTTCATGAAACAACTCTTTACATAATCCTGCAGTGAAAGTTTCGAGTGAGTGAGAAATGTGCCATCAAACAGAATACTGGAGACTCTATTTCTCACTCACTCGTAACAGTTACTTTTAGATTTATGGAGATCAGTTTTCATATTCGCCTTTTTTTTCATCATTAAAACAATCATTATAGTTAACTCTTAAGCACAGTCAATATCATTTTATTTTAAGTTCACCCTAGTAAAATTGCACTTAGATTTACTTTTCGAAAAATTTCTATTTCAAAAACATTATTAAGGTTTTAGGATCGGTTCAAACCTTGCCTTAACATTGCAAGACAATATTATTAATACCTACCAAATCAATATTTGCCTTGTTCTTTCCACTCTCAAGATAATAAACACACTTACACAAGTGAGCTTATTAATAGAACCAGACTGTTCCCACTTAAATCATTATATATTATTATTATTACAGAGATCTTTCTTTTCACACCTTTCTTTGTGTATTTTTATGACTATTTTATGTGCGCAATAAAAGATTTATACATTCTGAGCTCAAAAGAAAATTAGGTACTTAATTAACATTTGACATTGACTATACTTGTATTTGGTAATAACTAAAATAATACTTATATCTATAAAACACTCACCATTCCTAGGTTTGAATTTCAGTTTATAAATCAGTTCAATGGCAGGTATAAGGAAAGCCAGAGTTTTCCCAGAGCCAGTTTTAGCAGCACCAACCAAGTCTCTCCCTTCCAATAATGGGGGAATGGCTTTTGCCTGAATTTCTGTCATGGTGGTGAATCCCATGTCTTTGATCCCCATCAGGGTGGCCTCACATACTTTTCCATCAAGTGAAGAGAATTTCTGATCCGAAAGGATGCCAAGACACAAACTTGAACCTGGCACTGAAAATAAAAAGTAAATATTGAAAAAAAAACTGCTTTTAAATAACTTTAATCCCAATTTATAACAATAAAATAAATAACAATATTATGTTGGACATTTATTTAAGTAATCTATTTAAGTAGATTTTACATTTCAATAAATAAGCAAAATAAAGCATTAAATGTGATAAGAACAATAAAAATTGTATTTTTGGTGTGATGATATCTAAAAGCTATTAAATTACATTTAATTTTGGAGTAAATGATGTGATGTGACTAGCACAACTATTACAGCAACATCTTCTATACCATAGTATTAATATTATAAAGCGGCAAAGTTTGTTTGGTTGAATCCTAAGATCTCAGGAACTACACTACTACTACTACAAAAAAGTTAAATTCACGCTAAAGAAGTTGCAGGCACAGTTAGTACATTATAATTGATATATGGTGTGTTTACTACATTTTATGTACAGACAACAGCACGTTGGGTTACCACAAACTGTCAAATTTCTCCAAAATTATTTTCAACCTAAGACTATTCAATATAAAGTGCATAATCGATTGGGAAAATTTGACAGTTTGTGGTAACCCAACGTGCTTTTGTCTGTACAATCATTTTATTTCAATAACACAATCTATATATCTATTAACGTGTTTATCATAATTTGTTAAAAATACTTACACTGAGTTTCTGAAGTGGTATTATCTTCTGTTTGAATTTCATCACTATCGGATCCACTGTCTTCCTTTTCTGTTTTTACTTGCACAGTCTTTTCTTTAACCTCCACTTTTGGCTTTTTCTGTTTTTCTATAATTATTTTATAATAAAATTAATATGTCATTTCATCATTTGCCAACTGTTAATGTTAATAACTAAGTACTGCATTTGAACAATACTTACTTTTTGATACTTTCTCATTATCATTACCATTCTCTAGGGACCTTTTCTTGGGTTTGTTTTCTGAAATAGGTAGGTATTTATAAAAATACATATCAACAAATTGAGAAAAACTAATTTTGGGGGAGGTTCTCACTATAATCCACTCACACACCTCTCATACTTTTGTTTGAAAGTACTAAAACAAAACATTCCTTTCTTCTGTCTTTTCAATGACCCAATAGTGTTCAGAGATTTAATAGTATTCTATTCAGAATGAGTGGGTACGGAGCATAGATTGCTATAATAGTTAATCCCTTCTGTACATCACCCATAGTATGAGTTTGTTAGTTTTTGAGCTCGATCAAAAGTATCGTCTTTTTTCATACATTGCTCACTAGCGCCTCTAGCGTAAACTATCAGAAACAGTGAGCAATGTATGAAAAGAGACGATCCGATTGATTGAGCTCGAATATATATTAAGGGTGCGTTCCAAAAGGATCTCAATTTACTCGGGGTAGAGTAAATGGTAGCTCACTATTGGTCGTTATTAAGAAGCACTTTCACCATTGGTTAGTTTTGTTAAACTATAGTTAATTTACACCAATTAGAAAGCTTTCTTACTCTGTCTACTTGGCTTCACCTGGTTTTGGAACGCACTCTAGGTTGGGGAAAAAGTCTATTCCATTATAGTATGTATAAACTTGTAATAAAATCTCTTTGGCTATACTATTTGTATCTGGCTGGTTTTGGTATCATTGAAAGTTTAAATTTTAAAGAACATAATTCCAAATTCAAATTAGGAAAATGTGTGATTTTCATTTGTTTTTCGTACCGCCAAGATGAGTGAATCTAATGAAGAAATTTGATACATTTTAAAATTTTACTACAAAAAAGGTAAAAATGCAACGCAAGCCGCGAAAAAAATTTGCGATGTTTATGGACCTAGTGCAGTGTCTGTGAGAGAGGCAGTGTCAGGTTAACATCACGAGAGGACTGCCAAAACCACTTGTCGCGGTATTTTGACCAGAAGTCCCAAAATTTCTATAGCAATGGGATCATGTCTAAATAAAATAAAAAATAAAAACACCCAAATAATATTTAGGAGTTCTTGTCAGTTCGTTGTCGATATAAAACTTGTCTCCACAGAGTAAACAATTCCTTTGCGGGCCAATGTATACGTTTTTACAATAAGCTTCTGAAGAATATTAGAGATTTGCCTGTAAACAAATTAAAAAAAAATGTAAAATCTAAATGAAAAAAAGCTTATTACAAAGTAAATGATTATTTAAAAGATCCAAATGATTGGGAGTAAAATCTGCCCAAAATTTACACATTTAAAATTGTAATTTTTTCAAATTGATATATCTATTGACTGTAACGATGTTTGGAATTCATTATGAAGTTGTTAGCTGTGAAGTTTATTTCACCATTTCTTCTACATCTCAGCATAATAATAATTATTTAGGTAAAATAATTATTTCGTCCTGAAATGATGGTAAGGCTTTTGACAATATAAAAGTACTAAGCAAAGACCATTTAAATAAAGAGTAATTTCATTCATTTCATCCATTTCATTATGTCATTCATTTCATTTCATTCTTTCACTCATTTAATTTCATTCGTATGGTAGAAGTAAACTGTCATACAATACAAGTTGTTATTAAATAAATATATTTTTTGGCTCAGCTTTAGAAAGAGGTACCTTATAGAATAGCTTCATACTTATTGTGTAGATAGACGCACTATAGACCAACACATTAATTGCAATTTCATTTATATAAATACTCAGATAAAATATTCCAAAATTGCATACAAATTTACTTCGAAAATATTTTATCAAATAGTTTGACAGTTGTTGTTGTTTTAAAATTATATCGATAATTGTAAAGCAAAGGACCTTATTTCATTCAGTCACAACAAAGCAATAATTAGGTAGGTATAACATTGGTTTAGGTTAGGTTAGACTTGCGACCTATACGCGCGAGCCGAGCGAGCGGAGCTCGAGTGCCACGGCAGCGGCCGGCGAAGCGCCAGAAACAACTTTTTCACATTTTACTAAAGGACTATTAGATGTCTTTTGGGTTTTTATAATGCAATTAGGATTTTTTTTAATTCTTTATCAATTTTGCAGAAGTTGGAAGGTAAAAACAGTTCTGTGTTTCTTGATGATATAATAGTATTTTGAATTTTCATAATTAGTTTTTTTTAATCTATACAATTTATATAAAAATTGTGTAGGAGGGGGTTAGCAGCCTCCCCCTCTTTTCCCCACCACCCCAAAAAAGCGATAAATTTAGTACTTCTTTCTAAAGTGCTTCTGTTTTTTTTTTATTTACTATACGAGTTCATGTTATATTAGAATTAGTACAAAACGTGTAACTGTTTGAAAACCAAAATAAAGAGAGATTTTTTTTTTTATCCTGTACAGAAAAGGTTAAACACATGATCAGATAAATGTCTGTCTTTTTGTATACTAAATATTTTTCGAGCTAAAAACATTAAAAAGGTATATGTATCACGGTATCTATTTCTGGAGCTGGATCCATAAAACTAGAAATGTAAGAACCACAAACTTATGGCAGACTTACTAGAAATACTTTAGGAATACATTAGAAAAAGGTAAATATGCTGTTGTGTGATATGGACTCAGACCAATAAAAAAGTCTAGACGTAGCTAACCGCGCTCAAAAGTGAGGCAAGTAATATGATGACGAACCGGCAATATGAAGACGGCCGCTCGTCAGTCTGCCGCGACGCACGACATGAGTAACACAATGTTGACAAATATTTTGAAATTAAAAAATGGCGTAATTATGCCTTCATGTGTCTTATACTGCTGCAAAACAACTCATGTATTTAAAATAAGTCATCAGAGACTACTTTCCACAAGTAACTAACCAATTTTCGTATTATTTCACAAAAATATTTATTACGTAATTTACGGAACGTATTTGGGGATTATCGGGCGCCATTGCATCAGTGTTGCCAATTAAGAAATTTATTTTTACCCAATAATTGAGTAGCTTCGATAGTGTTACCGATGTTGTATATATTTTAAAACAAATAAAGTGTAAGAGTTTTCCGTCACGACCTTTTTCACACTTTCTTTAGTGAAGATGGTTTTCAATATGGATATCATTTTCGTGGTTTTCTGGGGGCCCAATTACGAATAGAACATCTATTTCGAGACCAAAGATCGCGGATGCGACTTTTTAATAGAATATTAATATGGGTATTATTTTTGTGGTTTTGGGAGGATCCGATTTAAAATATAACGTCAGTTTTAAAATCTAAGATGGCGGACGCTACTTTTTAATAGAATATCAATAGAGGTATCGCTTTTTTTGGTTTTTGGTGGTCTCGATCACGAATCCAACAACTATTATGAGATACAAAATGGCGGACATGTCTTTTTAACTTAAAGTCAATATGGGTCTCGTTTTCAGGGTTTTCGGTGATCTCGATTACGAATAAAACATCTATTTTGAGATCCAAGATGGCAGACGCAACTTTTGAACAAAATGTCAAGAAGGGTATCGTTTTCGAGGTTTTCGGTGGTTCCCATTCCGAATACAACAACTATTTTGAGATCCAAGATGGCGGATGCGACTTTTTGACATATTATCAACATGGGTATAGTTATTGTGGTTTTCGGTGATCCTCATTAGGAATACAATATCTATTGTGCGATCAAAGTTGGTGGACACGACTTTTTAACATAATGTCAACATGGTTATCGTTTTCGTGGTTTTTGGTGGTACCGATTACAATTACAACATCTACTTTGAGATCCAAGATGGCGGATGCGACATTATTAACATAATGTCAATATGGGTATCGTTTTTGTGGTTTTCGATTTTGCGCTAAATTGAAATGCTTCTTATGTTGACACATATTTTTTTAGATCAAACAGTAAAAGAAAAAGATCCTTAACCTATAGATTAACAATATTATAGATAAACTAAATTAAATAAGTATCTATCTATCTATAGTAATAATTTTAAGCGACATGGGAGTCGTAGGTAGAATCACTAAAGTGTTGCTTAACTACTTTTTTAAATATATTAGGCCTTGGGTTGAAAACATACATATATACGAGGGTTCATAAGAGATATCTCGTTGTAAGACCCACACATTCTCGTTAGAGGATTATAAAATGAGGTGTTATTTTTATAAGTTTGCAGATAAAAAGTCTTACTGGTTGTCCGTGGATTGCGCTCTGTGTTAATATCCAATTGACTTGGCAGGTAGGGAGAAACAATTTTACTATATAACACATTATGCAAATATAAAAGATCTTGTTCTTTACGGCGAGTAAGCAAAGAAGTCTAGCAAGTGAGAAGAAGAATACAACATATTTTGAGATCCAAGATACTGGACGCGAATTCCGGAACGAAGTTCCTTATTGCACAGTACGGACTTGGCGGATGTTGAGTTTGTAGATACCGCGTATGGTATTGTCTGTGCCCAGTCATAACTTTATTCCGATCGAGTGTTCCGCGACACTCACGCATTTTTTGTATTATATTCTATTGAAGAATTATTATTTATAAAGCCATGTGATGCCGGCAGAGTAGAAAAGCATCACCCTATTCCTCCAATAGGTGTAGTAGAAGGCGACTAACGGATCAGCAAACGGGTATTGATTATCTTATACTCCGTCCACCAATCCGCATTGGGCAAGCGTTGTGGACTCCTGCCTAAACCTCCTTAGATGACAAGGCCTTTCCTTGTCATCGAAGAAGGTTTAGGCAGTAGCCTTGTGTCTCAGCAGTGGGTATAAAAGATAGAATTATTTTATATATAACTTTAGGTTCCCAAATGAAATAACGTGGAAACAAAACTGAATTGACGCATTTCGTAATAATAGAAATGAGGGTAATTGATTCCCTTCAAAATTAAGTATTATTTACTCTGCAGACTTCGAAGAAAGCGTTGAATAAAAAAAATACTGTTCCAAAAAAAAGTATTTTTGATCGTTCTTACGTTAATAGTTTTTACAGTTTTAAGTCTGACTTCTTCTTTTGACGTGAATTTAAGGTTGCATTTCAAATATCTAGTTTATGATGTTATTAGTCCTTTATTTACTATCCAGAATACAAGATCGTAATGGTACAGACAACGGCAATTTGGGTTACCACAAACTGTCAAATTTTCCTAATCGATTATGCACTTTACACTGAAAAGTCTTAGGTTGAAAATCGTTTGGAGAAATTTTACAGTTTTGTATAGCCTGACGTGCTGTTGACTGTACTTAATTTGCCCTAAATGAAAAATCACTGAAACGTTTTGTTTGTCTTTTTCACTGTTTTGTTACATTGGGTGAATTAATATAATAATTGTCTTCGCAATATTTTTTTAGAGATTGTAGATGTAAAATAAATATTGTACTGTCAAACAATAACTTGTTGTTTAACTTAATTATATACCCTATTTAGTAAAGCAGGGTAGTTACCTCACTAATTTCGGATATAATGCCATCTTGGATCTCAAAATAGATGTTGTACTCGTAATTGGGAACACTAAAAACCACGAAAACGATATCCATAATAACATTATATTGAAAAATGGCCCCCGCCATCTTGGATCTCAAAACAGATGATGTATTCGTAATCGGGACCACGTAAACGAGAGCGAAACCCATATTGAAATTTTGTCATAAAGTCGTGTCCGCCATCTTGGATCAGAAAATGATATTGTATTTGTAGACGGGACAACCGAAAACCATGAAAACAATACCTATATTGACATTATGTTAAAAAGTCGCGTCCGTTATCTTGGATCTCGAAACAGATTCTCTATTCGGAATCGGGATACCCGAAAACCACGACACTGATAGCGATATTGATATTATAATAAAAAGTCGGGTCCTCCATCTTGGATCTCGAAAAAGATGTGCTACTCGAGATGGAGACCCCCGAAAACCACGAAAATGATACAAATATTCATATTCTATTAAAAAGTCGCGTCCACCATCTTGGAACAAAAAATAGATGTTTGATCGGCACGATACCCATAATGATATTGTTTTTAAAAGTTGCGTCAGCCATCTTGAATCTCAAAATAGATGTTGTATTCGTAATCGAGACAACCGAAAACCACGAAAACGATAGCCATATTCACGTTATATTTGATTAAAAGTCGTGTCCGCCATCTTGGATCTCAAAACAGATGTTGTATTTGTAATCGGGACCACCAAAAACTATGAAAACGATACCCATATCACAGATAATATAATACTATACCCCATATTGACATTATGTTAAAAATTCGCGTCCGCCATCTTGGATCTTGAAATAGATTTTCTATTCAGAATCGGGACACCCGAAAACCACGAAAATGATAGCGATATTGATATTATATGAAAAAGTCGCGTCCTCCATCTAGGACACACGAAGACTTCAAAATTCAATCACATTCAAAAACAGGGTAATTTTATTTCAAAAAGTAATTTTTATGAGTTTTCATAAATAAAACTCCTCTCAATTATATGCATAGTTATAGAATACTGTAGATCGGCAACATAGAAGAGCATACTAACACGTATATTAGAGCGAGATAGATAGACGCGACCAGTACAGTACAGTATTTACAGGCGGCCTAGGTCGGCCTGTCAGTCACGTAGAAATGACAGCAACTGTCAGACTGCAATACTATCTTTCACGCACACGTATGCATTATTCACTCATTGGTGCATTTTTTGGTCTCGCCCTAGTCGATTCATTGCCAATCTATAAACGTCAGTAATTATTATAAATCTGTGGTTGTACGTTATATTATCAGCTACAATTGACATTTCGATTATTTTATAGCAGTCATTACCAATTAAAATATTGTACACTAGCTTGGTTTTATATTGTAATAACTTTTACATATTGGGTACTTGAGACATATGCTGGCAATATTATTCTCTAGCACGCTTATATTACGTCACACGTCTAGCACTCGATGTGTGTGTAAATCACGCACAAATAGCCGATTCTTGGCTTCACTTTTTTCGTCGCGGTTGCTTACGAATGCTCCGTCTTGACTTTTTTATTGGTCTGAGGATATGGACTACAACTTTCTTGCAAAAAAAGCGCAAGCAGAACATCTCTTTTGGCTTTAATTTACTGGGACAAAGAATTATGAGGTTACCTGCGACATTTTCTGTTTCTTCAGTGGATTTTTGCGCTACAAGTTTTATTTTCTTTTTCTCACGCTTCTTTATCTTTCTCATTAATATTTTATCTGGAGTAGGCATTGTGGGGATAGATTTATTTCACAAAATCACCAAACTAACTTCGTCTCGAAAACGAACACGTGAAGAAAATGTCAAATTGACAACAGACAGCAGCTATTTTCTTCCATAAATTTCTCTGTTACGGGACGGCAAAGGGATCTAGCCCATACGCCATATCTTCAGTTTTCTATAATTTTTTTATTTTCACATTAAAATGTTTTAATGTGAAAATAAAAAACATTTTTTGTGTTGCATAAGCATTTGTGTTGACGAACAGTTATGAGGAATCATTGAAATAAAGGTTTTGTGTATGTGGCGTTGAGAATTGTATAGTGGTTGGAAATCCCACTATACAATTCTCATTAGTCACAATCATGAGGTCTGTTGCCATGCATTTCTTTCCAAGCACTCCCTAAACGCATTAAAATATGTGACGCCCATATTTTAATGCAAACATCAAGAAAGAAGAAGATAATAAAACAGAGGCTTTAGACAACATGCATTTCGACAATCGCTCTCGCTATCGCTAAGTAAAAAAATGTATGGGATTGACATAAGCAATCGAAAAGTGATCGATTGCTTATGTCAATCCCATACATTTTTTTACTTAGCGATAGGGAGAGCGATTGTCGAAACGCATGTTGTCTAAAGCCTCAGAAGACTTGGCTGTATGGGCTAGATCCCTTTGCCGTCCCGTAATAGAGAAAATTTAGAAAAAAAAATTGACATTGACACTGACAGCAATATTTTTATCTAATTCTACTCCACGTGCTTTGTTTGTTTACATGGAAATTTAATTAGGTATTTCTTTATTTTGAAATAATGGAATCACATTATAAGATAAAATTCAAAAGTTTGAAAGATAAAATTTCCACAGAAACGTATAGAGCAGTAAAAGATATCGGTTTAAAGTATATGACTGATATTCAATCAGAGGTATTACCTAAAGCTTTAGATGGAGCAGATATAGTGGCAACAGCTAAAACTGGGTCTGGAAAAACGTTAGCATTCCTTATTCCGTTAGTAGAAACAGTAATGAAACTTAAACATAATTCAAACCAAGGTAACAACATTTAACATTGACATAAAAATTCAAGGAAAATGTACTGTAATTTATAAACAGTGGCTTTTATTTTACAGGAACATTAGGTGTAATTATATCTCCTACTAGAGAATTAGCAATGCAGACCTATACCGTCTTGCAAGATTTAATTGTTCATCATAATTCAATAACATCAACTTTAGTTATAGGTGGAGAAAACCGAAAAAAACAAAGCATGGAACTATCTCAAGGTTTGTTCTAAAATAAACATTTTAAATTTAGAAAAAACTGAACTTAAATAGCTGTTCTTTTGAGGTGAAAGATATCAATAAACTGAATTTATTATTCAATATACTCAACTATATATTTGAGATTTATTCAAGCTAATTATTTCAAATAAATGTTCTAGGGGTTGATATTGTTGTGGCTACACCGGGCAGGTTGTTTGATCACATGAGATCTAAAGAGTTTGATTACAGACTTGTCAAAAGCTTGGTGTTGGATGAAGCTGATAAAATATTCCAGTATGGATTTGAAGAAGACTTGAAACAGATTGTGAATAGGCTGCCAAGTAAGTGAGATAAAAATACTCTCCTTCTTAGTTGTTTACTGTTGGCAGAGGTAGTTATGGTCATGAGTATTTTTACTACCTTTCATCAGGCATTTTGCACTATCATTTAGGAGTGACACTGTGACAGCTTTCACTTGCTCAGTCCATTGCAGAGGGGAAGCATATGCTGGATTTTGCACACAAATACTAATTTAACATTTACTGAAATATTTTGCTTATACTTATACTCCATACCTTTACTTAATAATAAGTATTAAATATAGTTTTATAATAATTATTTCCTCTTTCCCTGTATTTTGATTTAAAATTCAGTAACACATCGTTGTTGATACTGCAATACTGTATAACCAACAGTAGCTTAAACTGAGTAACTTGCTAGCGACCAATTTTAAAGAAGAGTGAAAAAACTTAATATTTTTGTTATTAACACATTTGTGGGTGATTGAACTATAACATGTTTATGAATTTATGTACTTTAGCTTCTACTGAGCATATACATATACTGTTAAATTCACTACAATTAAAAAATCACTTTCACACTATTGCATGTTCAAAATTGGGTTGCTGTTGCACATTTTTAAACATGTATAAGTAATAAAAATACTACCAAAATTTTACAGACATCGTTCCTAAGTAATATAATAATTTTAAAATTGCTGATACTTTCAGAGAGTAACTAATTTATTTGTCATTAAAAAAATTACATTTACTTAGCTGCAAGTCCAATAATACTTCTAAAAAACCTTAATATTCACAAACAAAGCAACCATTTGTTCTGTGGCGTAGGCGCGGATACTCGGTATTGGTATTACAATCACTTCTTCCTGTAGAGCTGATTGCTAGCGGTTTTGATTTGTCTCGTTTCAAATGTTTTGATTGGTTAACGCGCTCAACTAGCCACACGGAGCGAAAGTTTCGTGGTATCGACCACTATTGGTTCCGTGGTATTGCAGTATAACCGATGATATTTCAAGATATGAATTTGTATCACTTGTTTTTATAATGTTACTCAAGACTTAGAAAGCTAATTCTAAGCTGTATGATTATATGGCACTAACAGAAATGTACATACTAATAATACCTGTGTAATGTCTGAACAAAATTGACACTATTGGAATGTTTAAATCATTTCAGAGGACAGGCAGACCATAATATTGAGTGCTACAACATCAGAAAGGACAGATGCATTAGTCAAATCAGCAATGAAAGATAATGTGTTGTCTATTAATACAAGTGAGGATAACTTAAAAGCAACTGTAGAGGGACTAAAGCAAGGGTAATGAAATATAAACAAAGGCCTCTAGGAAAGTTGTTTATAAATTAAAAATACATATGATTCTATATTTCACACAGGTATGCTGTTTGTGAGATAGAATATAGAATGTGGTGGTTGCACAAAATGTTGAAGAAAACTCAAAACCATAAAGTTATGGTTTTTTTCTCTAGCTGTAAATCTGTAGTTTTCCATCATAAATTCTTTACAGAATACTGTAATATGTCTGTTTTATGTATACATGTAAGTACTTGTTGTTGCTAAGAGGTAATTTTTAAATCTAACAAAATAAAGAATTATGTACAATTTGATTTGTTTTTTTTTCAGGGAAAAATGAATCAATTAGATAGAACAGCAACAATTTCCCAATTCTATAATGCTGAAAAAATGGCCTTATTTTGCACAGATTTGGCAGCAAGAGGTCTTGATATACCAGCAGTTGATTGGATAGTACAATACGATCCACCGTCAGATACTAATGTATGTATATTTCCTATATATTAAGCTTTAAAGACATTCTTAACAAGTTTTAGTAAGTTAGTTTTACTTTTATAGGAATATATTCACAGAGTGGGAAGAACAGCTAGAGGAATAGGCACTGTAGGGAATGCTGTACTGCTACTGACACCACAAGAAGAGGAATTTGTGACTTATTTGAAAGAAGCTAAAGTATATTTAGATAAGTTTGAAAGCTGGAATAATTTCTATAATTTGCAACCTAAGGTAGGTATATTTAAATATTGCCAACTGTATAATATTTATATGAAAGCTTTTATATGTGAATTTTTTTGAATTTGGCATGTTCTCAGGTAGATGCTGCACTTAAAAATTCTGATGTACAACAATTGGCTGTTGAAGCATTTGAAGGATATATAAGGGCATTAGAAGTTCGGAAATTGAAGCACATTTTTAACCTTCTAACTATGGACCTAGAAAAAGTTGCAAAGTCTTTTGGTTTGAAAGAAAAACCAGATATTGATATCCGTAAGTGGCTATATTCTTAAATATTCTTTTATTGTAATGCTAGTAAAGTTCATAGTTTAAAAAAAATATGACAAAGCGTAGATCACAGCTTATAACCAAATAATAACAAATTTTGTTTCCAGGTGTAGGATTCAGCAAAAAACACAGACCAAGAAAGAGGCAGGCTGCTATGTTAGCAGCTCAAAATGAAGACATTACTAAACACTTTCGAAGTAAATAACTGTTATTAAAATTTTAAGAAAATTTAAATACTGAGATGTAAATATGTACGTATTTATTGTATACAATTATACCTTAAAATAAAATATTTTTTATAATACCCCAGTTATATTCAATGAAATTCCACAGTGCACACATATCATACGATAAAGTAAAATAAGATCTTAATATCAAAAAGAACTACACAATGACTAGATAAATAAACTTTACGTAAAAATATTCTTGAGATTATAAATGTTAGTGTTATCCATTATAAATAAATATAGGAACTTTACAATTTTATAAATCTAAAAATACCTATGTACACTTTCATTTGGGGGAAACACTCATTTCATAAATGTTGTTTCTTACTAGTTTCTCATAGCAATCTTCATGATTATGTTGGTGATTAACAGCATATATCATAGCGTCAATAGTTTCCACGGTGGCTGGACATCGGTTTAGCGAGAAGTACTGAACACACCTCCATGAAGTCTTACCATGTGTGGTTGAGTGTTTAGTATATACAAAGTTCATATGAACTAATTGTTTGTGACCTTTTCTACTGTAAATATATTTATAGCGTATAGGTAACTGCTGGTTTTCACATGCGCCGTTCACGACGAGCGAAAGGGCACCTGCAATAAACATCAAAGTTTAGAAGTATAGTTGTTTGACTATCTGGAGTTCTAAGTCAGTCCTTAGCTAGTAAAGAATGATTTTACTAGCTAAGGACTGAGTTCTATAAGAGAATTATACTACTGAGTGTTGGTTACTTTTAATGTGTTATTTAATATAATAAAATAAATTCATTTACTTAATAATATTAATGTGAAAGATGAGAGTAAAACGATTTAACTACAGCACATAATTAAGACAGTCAAGGTGTTATTCAAAGAGTTATTTCATTTTGTATAGTTTTTAATTAAATACGTATTCATATAAAAATACAATCATTTATATTGATCAAAGCCACACTAATCACACAATTAAAAAAAACAAAATCATACATAAGTTTTAAAAGTTGCCATCAATAAGGATAACAGAATTAAAATAACATTGTAGAAAGACATATTACTTAAGTTTATGTACTTAATACCTACAGTACAAAGTTTAATTCATATGTTTCAAAAACTTCATTGGAAGCATATGGCAGATGACGGGGCGGCCCAGGCCGGCGGAAAATTCCGTCTCTTTGCCTGCATTATAAAATTCTCTTACGCCTCGTGTGTACGTACATTACACGTCGGACGACGGGTGTTGTAGTAGTGTACGCGCTTTATTACTTTTATATACGTTTGATTCGATCGGCCGAGGTTGGCCGATGACGATCGTTCGCGCGATATTGCCCCGACCGGCCCGCCCTGCTGTCTGTCAAGCGCCGGCTGATTTTAGAGTTTAGAGTCATGCCAACCGCTACTGAAACGTCTCGCGCTAATACACGCTGACCTGTCAACGCCGATGGTCAGCGTGCGGTCGGCAGGACTCTAACATTCTTCATTGATTAGGTGAACCTGCCACTCTGATGATTAGTTATTTCTCTGATGAAACCTCTGATGATAATAACCACCAAGTAATTATAAAAAAGGACACCAATAAATTACTGTCATCATGAAGTTTTTATTAGCTGTGACTTTAAACAGTAAACTGTACTTACATAAGGTCTATTCATATGGAGTTGTTCAAATGAGCAGACTACGATGACGACTTCGAGACTACTGCCCTGCGAGTTATATGCAAAGTCATGGCTCATGTTCACGATATAAGATAGTTGGACCAATTTATGCAAAAATGATCCAACCCACATCAACTACACTTTGAAATATTCAATGTCAAAGTATTTTTTTATCAATACGTATAGGTACTATCATTAATTATGCTTATGTATCCTTTACTTTAAAATTTAACGTAAAGGATACATACTTTGAATTTTAAAGTAAAGGATACATAAACATAATTAATGATAGTACCTATAGGTATTGATAAAATAATACTTTGACATTGAATATCTCAAAAGTGTAGTTCATGTGGATTGGATCATTTTTGCATAAATCGGTCCATGTACAAATGCAAGCACCGAATTTATTCAACGCGCTAGCAACGCGTCTTATTTGAGTTTGTATAGATACAAATACGCGTAGTCTGCTAGATAAAAAAAACTTTTAACCATGTTAAAAGCTGTGCAGATTGCAACTGATTGAACTAAATTATAAAGGCATAAACAGACCCCAAACTCCCCAATGTATATCTATTTCCCTGGACTGTGTGTTGATTTATACTTGTATAAACTGATAGTGTGATTAGAAAAATAATCTAAAATATAGAGAGATTTTTTGGGATCAGTAGCTGTCCAACGTTATTGACATGGGACTTGTGGTGATGTGATCTGAATAACATAATGTTCATTTAAACAATACTATTAGTCATGGTGGTCAGTTTTAAATTAATCACAAATAACCTAATGCTACCTTCCAGTCGTTACTCGAGTTTTAGTCAAATGCATAACAGTCTGCAAGTATTTCAAGCCACATGAGCAAATAAAGAAATTACACAAAGAGATCATTTCAACAGTATATTCTAGGGATGTTACGGAGGTTAGATTCCGACTCCGAAAGGTCCAAAATTCCTTTTGATTTAGAGTTCCGATCCCGATTTCGGTTCTGATTATATTGAACCGGAGGTTTTAATGAAGGACGGAATGTAATATGCGACCATGGCCAGGCCAATTGCCCTTAATGAACGTATAAAATATTTATACCATTCAAACATCATCATCAGCAGATGAAAACAAGAATATTTTTAAATTTATTTTGTAAAAAAGTCATCAATATTATGGTGAGTAGTGTTAATGTGGACGCGAAGATCACAATAGACATTAAACAGTGATAATTAAATATGAAACTCTCAATAAACACGGCAAAGAAAATCGGAAATAAAAATCTGGTTCAAGCTCCGACTCTGATTCCGATGAATTAAATATGAAAACTTCGGTTGCAACTCCGGTTCCAATAAAATCATATAAGTAACATCCCTAGTATATTAATAAAGAACACTACAGTGATGTTTTTAGTATAAATATTGATAACATAAACCTACAATATGTATTAATTTTGAATGAACAAAATGCACCTTTCACTATACAAGAGAGCTTAAAAATATTGTTTAAAAATAGGTAAGTATTAATCATAATAATTTTGTTCACAATTTGTAGGAAGAGTGGAAACTAAAAGTGTTGTACCACCTCATGAATCAAACGGGAATGTAATAGATCTTAATCCTAGACAAAGTTGGAGATCATTAAATATTAAGAAATTATTGTAAAATAAAGCATACTTCAAGCTTTCTGCACTGAGCATGTTAAACATGCAATTTTTTTGACGTGACAACGTCTTATAATTCGATAGAGCCGGCTGCACGCACGAAAAAACATGACGTCATGCGGCGTTACCTCGCTCTGAATCTAATTCTCTAATTTGAATTTGGAATTATGTTCTTTAAAATTTAAACTTTCAATGATACCAAAACCAGCCAGATACAAATAGTATAGCCAAAGAGATTTTATTACAAGTTTATTCATACTATAATGCGAAATCTATTAAACAAATTAAATTATATTTTTCTTTTGAAAAATGCTACCATTCCATCAGTATTTTCTTAAGACGTTGTCACGTTCAACTATCGTCAGTAAACCGACTTTACAGACAACCAATTTTTTTTTTTTTTCAAAATATGTCAATATTTTGATAATATAAAATAAGACTTTCTTGTGCTCAGTTTCATTTAGTAATCATAATATTTTCGTTTAAATACAAATTAATTGCTAATTTTAATTTCTCAGCAATCATGGATTGTCTTTTAATTTTGATAAAAAAACATTTTTTTAGATTTCAAAACACAAAACTTACACTAACACAAGTAATAATAATAGACTAGAATATGAGCAATGAAAAGTCTTGACAATAATTATGGTAAAAGTTTGATGGCACAGACCAAAACGAAATTCTATTTTGTTCTAGTTTTTTTTAAATTGGCACTTGAGAGCAGATTACCGCTATCACAGTTTATTTTCTTAATTATTATTGTGCTTTTTCATAGTAAAAGATTGTCTTACCAAACTACAGAGTATTTATACATTATTCTATTTCAACTACAGGTATTACATAGAATTTGAATCTTATAAGTAATAATTTTGGTCCCCATATTTTATTTGAATCTTGGATTCTTTGATACTTTTTTCTGAAAATTTATAAGTTTATTATAAAATATTAGTATTTGTAATATAAATATAATAGACCATTTATATCTTAATTACAGATCTATGGAATAAAAAATACATAATATATTATATCAAAATATAAATTCAAGTTGCATAGTAGTCGCCTTGTAGTTGAGAAACTTTGATCACATCATTGAAATGGATTTCAAAACATGGAGATTTACAGAAAGGCATTTCACATGCATTACACATAAACCTGGTATCCCGTCTTTTGCCTATTTTCCAGCATAAGCGGCAGGATCGCTGCGGGTATTTTTTCTTGCCATCTTCTTTTTGTGGGATTGTCACAAGGCGATGTTCCAGTGTGTGTCGAGGAATGTCTTCTTGAGTAGTACTTCTCATCATGTTGTTAGTCACTTTACCATTCACTAAGTTTTTAAGATCAAGAAATAGTGAACTTAGACTGGTACAATCTGAAATCACGATGGGCATTTTCACTGTAATATTCATTGTTTACAGTCACAAACTAGTTTACTAGATTCATGATGTTGAAAATGCCATCGTGTTTTCACAATGAAGGCTTTGCAAAAGAAAATAATATTTGATAAAATAAATGATTGCATTTTCAACACAATCTCTAGTTAAAACTTACATGGACATGAAAAAGCAGTAAGAAGCAAAGTATAAAAAAATAGGTAGAGGTATCAATATGCAGAAATAACTAAGAAGTTGAAGTTTCTATAATACTAAGACCAATTTTATTAAAATAATTAATAAAGCACTTAATTTTTAATTAGCATTATTATAAATTTCTTTAGATACACAAAACATTATAGGAAACTTCAACAAATTTTCTATCATAAATTTTAGAAAAGTCAGTGATAGAAGCATTATAGGTATCAAAAGTACTCACTGTCTTGTGGTGATTGGTATTCAAGAGGAATGTGCAAGTCTTTCTTTCCTTCCCTTGAACTATCAAAAGACTTAGGTGTGGTACATACTGCTGGGTCTGTTACTATAATATCCATGTCATCGCATTCCGTTTTCAAGTCTAGGTTGCTTTCAGCTGGAGACTTGTCTTTATTTTTATCATTTATGTCTTTATCCGTGTTCCCAATACCTTGTACATGTGTTTTGAATGATGATGAAATATCTATGGCTTTATCTTCATATAAATGTTTAAAATTTTCATAGTTTTGTAACACTGAGTTATTTTGTTTGCAGAATGTCTTTTCTTTTAATTTTGGTCTTTTTTCAGAATTTAAAATATCTGAATAATAACTTTTTTGAAGAAATTCATCTGATTTCCTTTTAAGATTGCTAAGTCGTTGAAGCTTTTCAATAAATTCTCTTTGCTTTAATATATCTGTATCATGGTTGTGCATATCTTCAACCATTGAGGAAGCTGTTTCAACTGCATCTGATACATTTGAATCTCCCTCATTTGAACCATTTTGATTTTCTATGCCTTGTTTTGATAAATCTTGCTCTTTTTCAGTTTCTTCGTCATCAGTCTATAAAATGAAACAAATAAATTTAATAATTTAAGGGAAAGTATAATTATTGTATTGATTCAAAATTTGAAGTTTATTTTACTGTTTTACTTTTAATATTTAGTAGACTTGCAACAAATATTCGGTTACTATTCGGTATTCGGCCTATTTGGCTGTTTTTATAATATCTACATATTATTCGGCCGAATACCGAATACTTAAATGATATATTTTGTCATAGAGAAATAATTGGTAAAATGAAAAATTAAAATTGATTGATTACATATTTATATTTTATATTTTCATTTCTGATAAATATAATCATTTAAGTAGTCATTGGTACATAACACAGGTACATAATCATCTTCTGAATTGGAAAAATGGAGGATCCTATGTATTTGAATTATTGTGGTAATCAAAATTTAGAAGGGTAAGGTTCTCATTTCTTTTATAATCATTTATTAAGTAGTATTTGGTACATAACATAGGTACATAATTTAATCATTTTCTGTATTAAACAAGTTAAGAATTTTTCTATGCATTTGAATTATTTTCATAGTTCTAATTCTCTTCAAGGTTATGGTGCATAAAGACTAAATTTTCTGCATTTTTAGGAAGTAGTTTACTTCTTTTTTTTTAAAAAAAATCGCACGCTAAAATCCAGCCAAATACTATTGCCTAATATTCGGCTATTCAATCAGGGGCGTCGCCGAATATTCGGTATATTGCCGAATATTCGATATATTGCCGAATATTCGGTATATTGCCGAATATACTATTCATTGCAAGTCTAATATTTAGCAAAGCTCACCTCTTTATTTGTTAATCCTTTGATTTGTAGAACTTCTGCAGTGCCTATGAAACTAGTGAGATCCTCTCTTTTGACGCTGACTTCACCATGATACATAAATTGAAGGAGATCCTTCATAGCTTTGTGTGACACATCTCTTAATACCACTGTAATATAACAAGCCAATAACATTATACCACTGTTATTAGAAGTTACTTGTGTGAAAGTTAAAAAAGTTAATAGGATTTCTAGATGGGACTCACCAATTGGATGTTGACATGGATTCAATTGGAACATTTTCTTGAAATATGGCGAACATATTGATAATATTACTTTGTGGGCTTGTATCAAATGGCCTTCAACTGCGATAGTTACATCGACAAATTCACCATTACCTAATAATCCAGCAAACCCTTTTGTTAAGTTCCCGTGGAAATTGTTCCAAGACAATGAGAATTGTTGATCCATTTCTACACTTTTAAGGATGACATCTGAAAGGAAAGTTTCGGAAGTTGTAGTAAAATACTTTTAAAATAAAATTAACGTAAAAGGATTTTCAAATACGCATTTACTTCGCAATATTTTGATAAAATTAAAAACCAAAATATGGTAAAGAAACGTGACAGATGCGAGCGGCGCGTCGTCATTAGTGTTGTGCAATTATTATTTTGATTGAATCAAACAAAAGTCGGACGGTCGGAACTATAATTTTCGGCTTTAATCATAATCGTTTTAAAATATAAATATAGAATACAACATTAACGTTTGACTATATTGTTAAAGAGTTATGTCATTAATTTACATATATTTTTCCAAGTCCATTTTTCTGAAATAAATGATGTGAACGCAACTATTAGCAGCAGACGGTTCCAAGAGACGGCTATTTAACCAAAGAGTATATAATACACTACTAATGTATGGGATTGACATAAGCAATCGATCACTTTTCGATTGCTTATGTCAATCCCATACATTTTTTTACTTAGCGATAGCGAGAGCGATTGTCGAAATGCATGTTGTCTAAAGCCTCAGTCAGAGGGAGTGCTTGAAAAGAAAATATGTTTGGCGGGAAACCACAGATTAGAAAGAATATGTTTAAACATGACGCCAGCCCCCGTAGCACGGGACGTGGACAAAATCTCTCTCCACCACTTGACACTATTTCTTCTTAGGATTTAGTGAGAGTTAGAGCGAGAGGAAAATATTTTGTTTTCCCCGAGGAGAATTTGTCCACGTCCCGTGCTAGGGGGGCTGAGGGCCTAGACTTAGTTGCCATGGATTTCTCTCCAATCCACAGATGCATTAAAATGTGTGACACCTACATTTTAATGAGAAAATCAAGAAAGAAGATAGAAAACTGAACACTTGGCTGTATGGGCTAGATCTCTTTGCCATCCCGTGATAGGGCAAATTTAAGGAAAAAAAGGTTAGTGTTTGGCGGGAAATCATGGCGTCTGGATGTCGATATTTATTTCGATAATTCAAAATTGCTTCGGAGTGGATTTTGTGCAGTGAAAGTGGTGTCGTTATGTTGCATAAGCATCCGTGTTGACGAACAGTTATGAGGAATCATTGAAATAAAGGTTTTGTGTATGTGGCGTTGAGAATTGTATAGTGGTTGGAAATCCCACTATACAATTCTCATCAGTCACCATCACAAGGTCTGTACCATGCATTTCTCGCCAAGCACTCCCTAGATGCATTACAAAGTGTGGCACCCACATTTTAATGCAAAAATCAAGAAAGAAGATGAAACTGAAGACTTGGCTGTATGGGCTAGATCCCTTTGCCGTCCCGTAACAGGGAAAATTTAACCAAAAAAAAAAGGAAAAAAAGGAGTGTTTGGCGGGAAACCATGACGTCTGGATGTCTATCTTTATATAGTTCGATAATTCAAAATTGCTTCGGAGTGGATTTTGTGCAGTGAAAGTGGTGTCGTTTCGTTGCATAAGCGTCCGTGTTGACGAACAGTTATGAGGAATCATTGAAATAAAGGTTTTGTGTATGTGGCGTTGAGAATTGTATAGTGGTTGGAAATCCCACTATACAATTCTTATCAGTCACAATCATGAGGTCTGTTGCCATAAATTTCTTTCCAAGCACTCCCTAGATGCATTAAAATGTGTGATGCCCATATTTTAATGCAAACATCAAGAAAGAAGACATAAATTCAGACAGGGCTGTATGGACTTGATATCCTTTGCCCGTCCCTTTAGGGACAAAAAAAAAAACAAAAAGGGGAGTGTTTGGCGGGAAACCATGGCGTCTGGATATCGATCTTTATTTCGATAATTCAAAATTGCTTCGGAGTGGATTTTGTGCAGTGAAAGTGGTGTCATTTCGTTGCATACGCATTCGTGTTGACGAACAGCTATGAGGAATCATTGAAATAAGGTTTTGTGTTTGTGGCGTTGAGAATTGTATAGTGGTTGGAAAATTTAACCAAAAAAAAAAAACAAAAAAAAGGAAAAAAATGCGGAGGGGTGGGGCAGGGCGGAAACAACAAACGCGCGATGTAAAAACCCGCGAAAAGGTTACAGTTATATTATTTATATGCCGATATCGGCGGCAATGCTAAAAAACTGTAGTAAGTACACATTTCGTAGCGTACCAGACGCTTCAAAATGTGTACTTACTACAGTTATTTAGCATTACTAATAAAATTCTTCAGTTGATTTGTAATGATATTGCTCATTCACACGCCGACAATTATGTAGTGTTTTTGACGAATTTTCTTATTTTAAAAGGATGCCAATGTCTTGCCAGTCCCAGATTTAAAAGTTCATTTTAAGCCTGCAATACATGTTGGTCGAGCTTAGGCCAACGCGAGCGTAGGCAAACTATTACAAGGCAAGTGCTACTGCCTACACGTTCGGCAAGTTTCTCAAAAACCAATGCAAATGGCCAATATAGACGAATATTGAAAAGATGCCCACACGTTGGGCTCCGTCAGTATGTATTGTGAATTGAAACAAGATGGATGACGGCGTGGAAGTTATTGCAGATGCTGCTATTTATTTAATGAGGGTTTAGTCGCTGAATACCAGATTCTCAAAATAACAGTTTCCCTAAATACCAGATTCACATTTTACCAGTAGTTCAGTTAAAAACAAAATCCTTGAATCTTTCAAATAAAAGTTACTATATTTTCTATAGTAGGTATAAAACGTCTCCTACGTAGTTATGGTTAGCGAGTTTGAATATTTTAATAGTCTTGTCTTTAGGGTTCCAGATAACCTTTTAATACTGGTAAATTTCCAAAAATTTGAAAACATCGTCGTTTGTTGCTAAGGTTGTGAGCAGGGTTGCCAGGTGTTCGGTATTATACCGAACCGTTCGGTATTTTAGCACTGTGTTCGGTATGACAAAAATACCGAAATATGGGAGGTTCGGTATTTTTTTTTCTGACGAATTTTTCTCCCTGTTAAATGAATCGTGGCCTCGTTATCAGGGCCCATCTAGCCATTTCACCGCTCTCTGGGCAAAAGCACCCCCCCTAGTAATAAAATCCGGAGATTCGACATAGTGAAGCTATTTTCATAAGCCAAAAGAGTCAAAGAATCGACAATACGGCAAGTGAGGACCTTTTTTTTTTGCTCACTGCATTTTGTACGCGTACAGACGACAAACGCCTACCAACGCCAACCGCGTAATGACGCGTTTGCCAAACATGTGGACACTATTAAGGCTGCAATACATGTTGGCCGAGCGTCGCCGAGTGAACGCCAATACCAACGTGTAGACAGTATATTTGCATTGTCTTGCCATCGCTCGGTGTCGCTCGCCTAGTTAGCCGAGTGAAGGCAAGCGCCAACGTGTATAGAACTCATTTGGCGTAGCTTGCCACAACTTGCGGTCGCTCGCGTCCACTTGCCGCACTTCGGAGCGCTGTCGGTTTTTCTGCACAAATCAAAGCCGCTCGCGCGCACTCGTCAATAGTGTCCACATGTTTAGCAAACGCGTCATTACGCGGTTGGCGTTGGTAGGCGTTGGTCGTCTGTACGCGTACAAAATGTCACTCTCAACAAACGACAATGTTTTCAAATTTTTGGAATTTTTACCAGAATTAAGAGGTTATCTGGAACCCTAAAGACAAGACTATTAAAATATTCAAAATCGCTAACCATAACTACGTAGGAGACGTTTTATACTATAGAAAATATAGTAACTTTTATTTGAAAGATTCAAGGATTTTGTTTTTAATTACTGGTAAAATGTGAATCTGGTATTTAGGGAAACTGTTATTTTGAGAATCTGGTATTCTGCGACTAAACCCTCAATAAATAAATAGCAGCAGCTGCAATAACTTCTACGCCGTCATCCATCTTGTTTCAATTCACAATACATACTGACGGAGCCCAACGTGTGGGCATCTTTTCAATATTCGTCTATATTGGCCATTTGCATTGGTTTTTGAGAAACTTGCCGAACGTGTAGGCACGCACTTGCCTTGTATTAGTTTGCCTACGCTCGCGTTGGCCTAAGCTCGACCAACATGTATTGCAGGCTTTAGCCGAGTGCGCGCGAGCGCCTTTGATTTGTGCAGAAAAACCGACAGCGCTCCGAAGTGCGGCAAGTGGACGCGAGCGACCGCAAGTTGTGGCAAGCTACGCCAAATGAGTCCTATACACGTTGGCGCTTGCCTTCACTCGGCTAACTAGGCGAGCGACACCGAGCGATGGCAAGACAATGCAAATATACTGTCTACACGTTGGTATTGGCGTTCCCTCGGCGTCGCTCGGCCAACATGTATTGCAGCCTTTAGAGTGCGTTCCACTCCACCACGACACGGCGTTGATAACTTTTATACTTTTAAAATCAAAATTATATAAAAAAGCTTATTACAAGATAAATGATTAATTGAATAGGTAATCCAAATGCGTGGGAGTAAAATCTGCCCGAAATTTACGAATTTTTTTTTTCTACGCCATATCAATTATCTAGCCCAAATTAAGTATCTATAAGAACTTGTGTTAAGGATACTAGATAACGGACAAATATACTTAATCTAGATATTTTTATAAATAAGCTTAAATAAATGTATAAACAACCATGACTCATGAACAAATGATCGTGTTCATCACACTAACATTTGATAACCGGCTCATTATTAAAAGTTTACAGCTTTATTTAATTCAAATAGTTCCGTTGAAAGTCTTACTAAACAATACACAATACTTTTGTTTTCATATCACTATTACCCTAAAATTTATTGGTCTGAGCTATGACTTACTAATAAGACACACAAAAATGTTGAGCTCATAATAATGGCTTTATGTAGGTACTTTAACGCATTGATATACTCTGCTATAACCAGGGTTGCCAGGTGTTCGGTATTAAACCGAACCGTTCGATATTTTAGCACTGTGTTCGGTGTTCGGTATGACAAAAATATCAAAGTATGGGAAGTTCGGTATTTTGTTCTGGTTAATTTTTCTCCCTGATAAACGAATCGACTGTCAAATTTTACGCAATCGGCAATCGATGTTGTGTAGTATCCCTACTACTTATGGGCCGGCCACACAGTACTGGGAAGTAGCGAGGAAAGGAAGCAGAGACGTAGTATGGCAACTGGCCTCGTTATGCTCCTCATCGCACCCTATTTTGTCGGTTTTTTGTGCGCGAGTCAAAGGATCGGCAATACGACAAGTGAGGAGCTTTTTTTGCTCACTGTTCGGTATTTTTTTGGAAAAGACCTGGCAACCCTGGCTATAACGTATCACGTTGGTTTATTTTTTCCACCTATCTACATATTAGGAAAAATTACTTCGATAAGTTAGGAACCTAACTGAATTCCTGAAGCCTGTAGGTATTCACCTAGGTTCGTTCTGTACATTTCTGTATTAGCAGTGCGTTCCGTGTGGTATTAGAACACAGCTTTGCTAAAACTTCTCACCAAAGTGGTCGAAGAGTAGTCAGGCTAAATTAAGTTTCAACAGAACTTTTAGGAGTTGGCAGCAGTGGAATCCAAACCAAGATGTTAGATAGTATATCTACCGACAGCTTTTGTTTGCTATTTGAGTTGGTCTTTCTAGTTATCTTAACTAAAAGCTATTTATGGTTATCCAATGTTAGGTGTGTTCCTGTTGTTGTCTTTCATTTGAGACTAGTTTGAGACTATATAAATTAATTCTACATCAACAATTTTGTTGTTCAATTTTATGACGTTTGTGCAGCGGGATTTTCATGTGCGTAAGAACTGAGGGACCACACTGGTATTTTGTGTTTTGACATCCTCTTGTAGAAGTCGCAGGCGTCATAAAAAATAACCTGAACCTACCAATAATAAGCGATCTCCATTCGATTATACAGACTTATATTGATAGAATCTATACAGATTTATTTGGTTAATAATTCTCACACACTTCAATCCGCCGCGCCGTTTTATGCGTCCGAATAGATACGGACACCACAGTCTATAGAAGTTCTTTACAACAGAGTAATTTAAACATTATCTACCAGGTGCATCTTAATAATTAATTTAGAGCCTAGTTTCTCACTCAATCAACCTTATTTCCTCCAGCCCAATTTGAGAATATGTTTTTTAGAACACCTCGGCTTAATTTTACTTACCATCTGTGGCGAATTTAAAAGTTATTTCCACGATTCTATCTATTATCTATTTAAACGTGATGTTACTTCTATTGCTCCCTGCATCTACCAATTTGTTTTCAAATTTTGAATTCATATGTACGTCTAATCGAAGCTTTTACGGTGACGGGAAACATCGTGAGGAAACCTATGAAGAAATTCTTAGGTTGTGTGTGAAGTCGACCAACCCGCACTTGCCAGCGTGGTTGATTAAGGCCTAATCGCCCCTAATGTGCCATTAGGCCTTAGTCAACCAGGTAGGCTCGAGTCGGTGGGGATATTATATGAGCTGTTGATGATGTGTGTGAGTATGAATCTTACAAAACAGGAGCAGGATTTGATCTGCCGTAAGAATGAGTAAGCGCAGCACACACTATTACACGAATAACCTTATGTTTAAGTTTAAAAGCTTTCTATGAAATCTGAACATGTAGGTACATAAATTGGAATTTAATGTAGGTGGTACCTATAGAGTTTACTTAAAAAAGTAGGTAGGTACATACATAGATCTTCTTTTTGTTTGTGTCCCCGCATAGATTATCTGTGTTGGCTGGATGATTCCTTTTTTAAAAGGTCTAGAAAATTACAGGACAGGTAGAAGATGACCCGATGCTAAACAGAAGTGAACTCCAAATGCAAATGTAGCTGCGAGAGTTACACAGCCGCGCTAGCCACCCTTGCCTTATCTTTTGTAAAGGTATCACATCCTTCGTTACTGTAAATTTGATTTTAGTAGATAACAGTATTTTTTAGATGGGTGTAAACGACCATAATGGTCCTGCTTATATTAACTTTAAGTTCCAATCAGGCGAGGAAATTCTTATCTTAGAGAAAGGATGTCTAAACTATCAAACTAGTCCAGCATATTGGACACGTCCAGTCTACAATTAATTAAGTCCCGCAGTCACCCTGGCAAGATAGCCAGAGCGTGACGTGGCACTTTTAATTTCACTGATGTCACTGGTTCGCGATAAAACCACCAGTCTGATATAACTGTCACTACGTTTAGATGTGTAGGTAGTTGAGAAAAAGTTTGTTAAAGTTTATACGATCGTGATTTGGGGTGGTGGTTCCCACATCGATCACTTGGATAGGATTAAAAAATATAGCAGATCGTGCAGCGTCATTTTGCTTCTTGAAACTAAAATGTTTATATATTTTAGTTTCGAGAAGCAAAATGACGCTGTAAGGCATTTGTGATAGAATGTAAAGTTTATTCTGGAGAAGAGTTCAGCGTATAGTATAACTCGACCCAGAATTACGTTTCGCTGAAAAACCCATAGTCGGTTCTATAAATATTAGTGTGAATAAGCGAATGGTGCTCTATCGACCTCTAAACGTTTTACTAAATAACTCTGCAATATTTAAAACTATCTTTGACGTTTCATGCGTTTTGTTTGCTAGTTGGACGATTAAAGTACCTACCTCGACTAATTAAATGCATTGTTAACAGGATCGTGGTGGATAGTTTCACCGTCGGACCGGAAATCAAACGGCCTTATGAACTCCACTAATTACTAGCTAGGACCGGAATTCATCGTAATGTTTGTTAATCAACTGATTGGCAGACAGGATTAATTTGGTAGCAGTCTTAGAAATTCATCTCGTAATTACGAAGGTAATCTTAAGCAAACATGGAATAAGTATATTATGTGGTTTATAAAATTAAAGCTTCGTATTTTCACAGCATTAATTGCTGTTAAATTTTAGTCTAAACAGCGTAGATTTTTTTAAAAACTAGTTAGAAACTTCACGTGCACAAATGCCAGGAGAAAAAAGGAATAGAAAATATTTCAGATATTGCGATTGAAGAATTTTTGCATATAGGTACCTATAAAAATATGCTATAAATATATGCCGTAGGACATTGAAAAGAAAATAAGAAGCTTTTCGTGATATATTTAAAAGTATTGAGTGTAAATCAAAAGTATAAGAATTTACATACTCTTCCAACTATGAGTTATTGTAGTTATACGGTATACTTAGACTTTTCTCAGTTTTCGAATAATATGTAGATACCAGGTAGATACCACATAATTTTCGATAGTAGCAATGTGAGATTACAACAACATTACTTTAGTTATTTTTATTTTATTTGTTTAGTGCAATCGAAAAGAAAAAAATATACATAAAAAAAATCGGGAGTGGTCTCTCCTTGACTTTATTGTATAGGTACCGGAAAAGACTCAAAAGTTGATAGAAATCTTATATTTTGATGTCATACATGCATGTTGAATTTGGTTGCAATAAGTTAAAGCATACTCGAGTTATCGTACTAACGATAACTCGAGTCTGCTTAACTTAATTCCAAAAACGGTATTTTTGGACTCGGGGTGGTCCAAACCGTGATAATCCGTCAAAATCTCGAGGTTGAAATTTTTTGACGATTAATAAGACTTCCTCTATACTACGTATTACGTATACGAGAAAGTAAACAAGAATGGTAACGTGCAAAAAGTACCTATCCAATATTCTCATAATTCGCAGTCTTGGAGGTCCGCCGCGGTCACTCGGCGAAGTTGGCTGCCACTGACAGATAATCGATGTGGTTTGCCAGTTTATTTGGCTATCGGTTCCGCTCTCGACATGTGTATCTACTCGATATAATCGATTCTGGGCCCGGCCTAATATGGTTATGAATCGGAGCACATTCGATTACAAACATCGATACTGTTGGGCCTCGAGCGTGAGAGTAGCATTTGTTTGTGATATGCGGGACATGAGAAAGGTAATTATATTTTATGTGGGTATTTGTGGGGTGTTTCTGGAACATTAATTGGGTAGGAGACTATCGGCGTTTTGTACCGATTATGTAGACACTAAACTTATTGAAATAAATAATTTTTATCTAAGAAAATTGTTGACCATGTCAAAAATAACGTTACAGGAGATCAAATCTCCTAGGAAAGGCGATTGATACCTACCCAGACGACCACCTAAGGAACAGAACCTATTCATACTTAGGTACATACATAAAATGAATATACAAAGTACTCTCACAGCTTGACAGCTTAATGTAAACCTGAAGTAAGAAGTTAGTAATTTACAAACTTGTTAAAAAGCTCCTTAATCCTTGCACTGTGCGATACTCATCACAATTAATGCAAAACTTTCTAAAAGTGACGCAAAACAGATACAAGCAGTACATTATCGCGTGTACCTCACAATACGTAACTTGTATTGCCGAAGTTCTCTGCGACCCATTTACTGCACTACGGGCCTCGTGCGCCGCGTAGTTGCTAGCAACTTCATCTTCCCTATCTGATGGTTTTAGACGGTATTACCTGGTAATCTTGGAAATGTCGATAAACAGCCGAAAAGGAAAATATCTTTCTTGGAACTATTTTAATGTCTGTTGTTCGGGTGACAGACAATTTATTGTGCTACGAATTCAGACGGTTGTACGGATAAACAAAGAGATCCAGTTTACATTTAAATATTTAATTTAATTCCATTATACTGAATAATAACCTATGTAAGTATATTAATATTATGTTAAGTAATCATGGTTTTGTTTTTATTTACATAACGGCATTCACTTTCTGCACCGCCTATTGATATTTCTGTACCCAGCTTTCCGGTTGACTGGTAGAGAATGCCTTACGGCATTAAGTCCGCCATTTGTATCCTTTTGTGTACAATAAAGTTTAAATAAATAAATAATTTAAAATGAAATTAATTTATTACATGTGGTATTTATGTACTAAATTTTCCATTAGTGTACAAATTGTACGTAAATGAATAAAGAAATTTGAGTTTATATTGGAAGAAAGCGCTTCTTATCTTTACAATTTCTTATGCGCTCTAATGATGTTTCATAATATTTTATAGAAAGCTAATAAGAATTGTTGGTTGTCCGGTCAAACATTTATATAATGAAATTGGAAGCTCTTGATTCGACCGCCTATATTAGTTCATGGTTTATGTTCCCGGTTTCAGTGCAAGATAAGGATTGGTTGATGATCAGCGTTTTACTGAAAGACAGACCAATTTCGTTTATTTTAAATATCTGTATTTTTTTTTCTATTATTTTTAGGTAAGAGATGTTTTTCTTTCTACATTTATCTGGTATTTATAACTCAAGCTCGATGTTTAATTTAGTAGATAAATACCGCATGTAATAAATTAATTTCATTTAAAAATTATTTAGTTAGAAATCCATATTGGACGGCATAGATGTTTATTACGGAAATAGTAAGTTGATTGACACAATTTTTCCTGAGTTTGAATCCACAAGCCAAGTATCCGCGCAACTCGGAAGTGCGGGGACGTGCTCCAGAGGTCTCTGGAGTTGCGGCTGATTGGCCCCATTGTGAGCCCTCAATAGTCCATCTCGAGCCGCTAACTGAACCGTTTCATGATTCCCATTCGACGCCCTTACCGTTTGCTCCATTTTTAGAATACGATTTACGCGGGAAATGTCGTTGTCGATCATGTCGATGAAGAAGTTTTTGTCTTGTTAATTGTAATTTAGAAGTTAGTTTTATGAATTTTATAGACATTAATTGGAAGACTAAAATACCCTAGATGCATTAATATGTCTGATGCCCATATTTTAATGTAAACTTCGAGAACGTGAGCGACAGCGGGAAAATATCAAAATTTAGTGTTTTTTCCAACTTTAGATTGGCATAAATGGTTGTTTCCAATAAAACGACTAATTGCCATAAAAGAACAAGAAAAATACGTTATCTAGTGGCTCGACCACCGGAATTAGAACCTTACATCCAAGATCGATTCCCAGGGAGTACAAATTTGCTCTTGGTTTGTTGGTAGGGCTTTCTTAAATCTGCATCGCTAGCTATCACCGTCTGAAAGTCTGTCCTTATAACAATAGCGTTAACATCATCGTTGTGCTACAATGTGTTCATTGGTTTCAATAGCTAGATATTGATAAGGTAGCTGGTCTCAAGTATATGAGGGTGTCCTTCGGTACATCATCACTTACTATCAGGTAAGATGAAGTCTTTGCAGTTCCCAGTTAGAGACAAGAAAGGAACTACTGTTCTAGTTCTGTCAGTGAGTAAGGTTTCTAGATTTCCATGAGGTAGATATGGTTAGGGTTAGCAGCACGCAACTTGGTGGTGCAAATATGACTGCTTGACGTCAGGTTTGTTATATGCCTTTTTGCACCCTTAACGGATAAAAAATGTAATAGTTCGATAATAACGTTTTTAATCAGTTGTCAAATGAAAGTGAACTTTCATCAGCTACCAATCCTATTTGAATAGAGCTCAATTAAGGTTCGCTGCCTAACCTAGAATAAATCTTTCTTCAAAAATTCTGTTTTTAGAATAACGGCGAAGATGACAATCGAAATGTAGATTACATCCTCCCCGGGATGGATTTTTGTGAATTATTTCTATAATCCAATCTGCGGCACTTCGAGTCACGTCTGGGCGTTCGAAGCGACTTGTTGGTTTTGCAGGATAGCTTTTACTATTTGTATGTTTGTAGATTTTGCTTTAATATACTTTATTCAAATAAGTTTTTCTTGCTCAGAATATTGAATATGCAGAAACATCGATATATGAAAACAGGGTCCATGCAATGCTTTTATTTAAAGAGTTTTCTTCGATCGATATACAATTTTAAATCATTTGCCTTCTTTCTATTTACTTTTTTTTGAAATCTCTTTTCTTATATAATGCGTACTGTAGGTAGTACCTTGATCCATCTTGTGAAGGTTGGAAGCTCTACCCTGGAAGCTGTCTACCATTATGTTCACCTGGTACAAATAGTACAACTTGCATACTTCAACTTCCAGAAAGAGGTCAATCGACGAATTCATGTCGACTGGGCAGCGTTCGGGAAGCTACGCGGCACGTTGTCGGCCCATCTACCGCAGTGTATCCATGACGAATGAGAGTGAGTGTTGCCAATGACGACCTACGGAACCGATATGTGGGCCTTATAAGAAGACTCACGGGCACTCAAAGGCCAATGGAGGGGGCTGCGCTCGGAGTTTCACGGCATGGTCATCAGAAATGAAGAGATCCGCAGGGGAACTAAGGTCACCGTCATAGCCCAAAAAATGCAGTGGGCATAGGCTACAGTGCGAGGAGGACTGACGGCCGTTGGTGCGGAAATGTCGTCGATTGAAATGTTGTCGTTTTTTTTGTTTTCTTTTGTGTTAAATTCTAACAACTAAAACTTGTTTATTGTAGTAATATCGAAATTATCACAGCAAAATACGTTACAACGTAAAACAATGATTGACAACATAACAAGTAAGGAAGTTTAGTAAGTAACTTGACAACTTTATGTATTTGGCAAGTTGGTGAACAAGAGTTGCCTAAACATTGGCATATGTATTACAAAACTTATTTGTGGACATGTAAAAGAGAAGATATATCAAAAAATAACTTTTGCTCTACGACTTCGGAAATAGTTTCATTGTTCTTTCATAGAGACTACTCCATTTGAAACTATATCATAAGACTACGTAAGACACGTATGTTTTCAAAACTTTCTAATATATTTTTAAACCTATGTTTGAGCAGTGTTGTGTGTCTTTTACTGTTATGGTACATTTGCAATTTTGCAGGTAACTATTAAAACTTTCATGACTTTTACAAGCTCATCTAGAAGCAAGTTTTCAAAAAAATATATTTTTTCATGTATTTATATTACTACCTAGAAGATGAAAAACCAGCTTGCTGCTAAGTAGGTTCCGTACCCTATGCAATACAAAGGTGTCACTCACGCTCTGCCAGTCCTAACCCTCCACATGGAACTTTAGAAACTTCAATAGAAAGCAATCAGTACAAGAAGGCAGACTTATTTGACTTTAGTCTTCTGTAAGATGGAGGTATCTTCTCTAGGGTGGCGCTGTAATTTCGAGTGACTATGGCCTACCTGTCTTGATACAACCTGACACCAACAAAAATTTTTCTTCAAAAATAGAAACATTGTCATTTGCAATAAAAAGAGCTACAGACAGACAAAACAAAGAAATACATTATCTGGGACACATTGAGAAGCAGCAGGTAAGAATTTATAGTTAGCTGTATGATTTTGCAGACGGCGGAAAAGTCGCTATTTTGTCTTTTGCCTTTGATTAAAAAGTATAAAAGTTTGTATATTTTTCAGTCCTCCTTTCAACGCACCATGCCATCAATGTCTAGTGGCTTTTTGTCTTCATATCGGTTGTTCCGAGTACCATTTGGGACAGATCCAAGAGACAATAGATAGCTCTTACGGAAATAACTGTTCCATACGCTCGCCATACGGTTTGATCATCAGAAAAGTAATGCTTTTTGTGAGTGCGGTACTCAAAAGCGAGTCTTATGGGTTTGATAGAAATTATTGTTTTCTATGCATAATGTGACATATGAGAATAATTGAAAAACATTGTAATATAGTTTGAAAATTAGGTACTAAACTTTCGATTACTAAAATGGTCTACGCCAATTTAAAACATGGCATCTATTAGTTATTAGTTTGTTATTTTGAAATTTTACCGAATTACATTATGAACTCGTCATTTACATAAAAAGCTTTTAAATTGAATTTTCAACATTGCAAAATTTAAATAGTGCTTGTCATGACAGTCAAAAGTATTTAATAGTGCTGTTAGCACTTTAGGGTATTACATTTTGTTAGGAATCTTGGTAGCTAGAACGATGGGCTTAAAACCAATCCTATCACCCGTGAATCCGGGACCCTTGGAGCCAGCTAAAAATGTGGTAAAAATCATTACAATATTGGTATTGCATTCTTAAATTATAAAGCTATATATTTTGTCCAAGAAATACCCGAGAATGTTCATGAGCCGAGTATTTTGTAAGTTCAAAGTTCCTTACGATCTTGTCTGATTTCTCCATCAACACGTCTGTTGCGGACGTTTCTAAAGAGGTTTAGGTAAAAAGGCTCTTGCGGAAAACCTTGTACCAAAGGTTGCCGGATGTAATGGGCGTGAAAGAGATGTTATCAAGTTGCTACGCTGTCGGGACACATCGGAACGTAACATCAATTAATGAATAAGAACCTTAGCATTTAATATTTATCATGATCATAATGTAATTTATTCTTTTTTTAATTGTAGATAATGTAATAAGTAGAAATATATCAATTTAGGATGTTTATTAATTATGCGCCAGGCTGACAACCTGTCACTATTTGGAGGCACTGCCAAGGCCCTTACTGTCGGATGTTACCTAAGGCTCTGCTCAATCTTTCTTGGCACTATGAGTGTTATCGTATGAAACATGATCGTATGTTTGTATGTAGGTATGTAGGTATGTAGAATATTTGTTAACACTCGACCCAATATGTCGGTGACATCCCAAACGAATGAACCGATATTGATTTTGTTTTTTTTTTGTTTGAAAGCTATTTAAATTACTAGCGTTCTTAGCTATATCTCTTAAGTTTCTAAGATCAGATTTTTTATAGTTAATGAAGGTATTTGAGTAACTTTCCAAATGTCTGATTGATTCACTGGTTGTTAATTCTATTATAGTAATTTTTAAAATTTTTGTCCTTTGACATTTAACGGGACTAGGTATACAGTTCAAGTACGACTAGGTATACGTAGATCACAATGCGAGCGACTGTCAGTCGGCGGTGGTCGCGGCGGCATAATGCCACTCCAGAGCGGATTATGCCGCAAAACGATTCCGCTTATCGTCGCCTGCCTTCTCTACAGCGGCTAGCATTCAGAGAAACAGTTGCTTGCCGCTGCATTATGTATAAATGCTTTAGGTTCTTATTAGTTCTCGAATATTCTAAAGTTCAATCTTCGTAGCCAAGCGAGAAATATCGTTTGATAGCAATAATAGGGATGCCCTTAATTTGATGAGGTCTTTACAGGGGTATTAGCTATTGCAATTTCATTTTGAACTTAAATGCTGGATATCTAAGTATAGTTTTAAATTCAGGGAATCTGATAACAAAATGCTATTCTATTTCACAAATAAGTACAAAAGGTGTTTAGATGAAACTTCAAAAGCCATTTCGTTTTCATTTATTTTGTGTGGGTTCATTTTAATATTCAAAGCGAATTCAATCATAGCACACTGTGCTGAGATGAAATCTAGATTTTTTGATTAATTTTTATCGATCTCTTGACCTTTGTAAAATCAAAATGGCACCAAGGAGTTAATTTTCTAACTGAGGTTCCATTATCCAGAGAAATTAAATATATTTTAATTGAAAATTACAAGTATTTATAAATAAATTCTTAACGGTCTGCCTTCTCTTTACTCTTAAGATGAGTATAGTTTATTATAACAAATATGCCATCACTTACATATAACTTATAAAGTAGGTACGTCTATTCTCATAATTCTGTTTTAATTAAGTCCTTTGTTGCATGATATAATTTTGTATTCAGTAACACACGAAATACATTCGGCAATCGTAGACATTGTCCTCAATTTCCCATTTAAATTCGGGAGAGCTTGTACTGCACACAACAATTTATATATACCTACCTTAGAGTGCCTATTTCCTAAGCGTTTAGCAGTACATCTATAAATAAATGGGCGGTAAACAATTGCAGGAAATAAGAGCAGGACAGTGTATTATGGCGGACGCCTAATGCTTCTTACGGGGGATTTCTTTATGGAGTGGTTCCGATAAGCACCCTCTTAGTATAAAAAGGCATTAAAGTTCCTGTAGTATTACGGGGCATTTAGTATTTTATTAATTCTTGGTTCCATGCACTATCTAACCCTGAATTCTGAGATGACTGAGAGTTATAACGTCCAGGTAACGTCTGTCCTGGTTGTTGCCTTGTGTTTTGATTCACTAAAGATTTGTTAGTTTTTTGGGTTTGATGCCCCTATTATATAGACTATAGGCTGGCAACATGTCACTATTTGAAGACTATTTGACCCATACCAATGTATGCCATATCGTATAACACGCCGTATTACAAAACAGCGCGGCGGATTGTAATGTATGCGAATTGTAAACCAAACAAAACCGTTCATTGATGAATCCGTAGTAGATCATCCTTTGGGTGGCACCCCCAAAACACCAAAATGGCGTTGAGTGGCGGGGGCCCCTCCGCGGGTACTATAAAAAATGCAATGATACCTATGTCTGCGTGCCACACGCGCGATATAAACTGTCAGACATATTATGTCTGCCTGCCACTTCAAGGGTAGCCCGTATATTCGAATGGAGATCGCTTGTTTGGATAGGTTTAGGTTATATTTTTATAACCAAGCGGAGTGAAATTATTGTCACTCGTCACTCTCACACACTACAATCTTTGTAATATGGCGTGAAGTTTTGTAATACGTCGTGATATACGATATGGCTGCGACATGTATAGTATAACCAGATGTTACATAAAGCTCTGCTTAACCATTTTAGGTTTATGAGCGTGATAGTATGTTGTATGTAGGTATGTATGGGAAGCATCCTTGCACTCCTATGCTACTCTAGCGATGAACTTAAAATGAACTGTGGCGACTTTTCTCACCTTATATTACAGACGAACGAAGGAGTAAATCTTGTGTAAAATGGAGTTAAAACTCAACCTTTAGTTTTGATTTCTGATAATTTATTGTCATGTCTTCACAAGTTCTTACAAGTTTCATAGGAATAGCTAGAAATACAGAAAAGACGAAAATTGCTGTGTAACATTATTGAAACAGTGGAACCTTAATTACTCGTACACTAGCTTTCTATCCATGGTTTCATTTGTGTAGAAGTCGTTATTCCAAAAAGCAGTGAATTCATCCCTCTGAAATATATTAACTATGTTAATCTACACTACGTATTAAATTTCATCCAAATCTGTTGAACGGTTTTTGCGTGTTTGACAGTCAAACATCCGCACATCTAAACTTACATAGAATACAAAATAATACCTATTCTATTCTATTCTATTCTTAATTAATGGCCTTCGCAAATCTTAATGATTATGCATTTTGCCAATGTCAAGTGAGAACTCAATTATAGTTTTATGAAAATTGTACGGTAGATTTTGGTTAAAAATGGAGTCTCTCAACACGTGTTTTTACAACAAGAACTCGGGAGAAACTCCAAAATAATACCTGATATAGGTTAAGGTTGACTGTCAAATACTAATTTCCAGTGTTAAAATCAACGATTAATGGGGCAGTAAAGTAACTTTGTTTGACAATGAGCACAATTAAAATTTAATTTAATAAGTGCATAATATTTTAAATTATCCATTTACATTATCATAGATATTAAGTCAAATTGTTACTAATCATAAATGGATCCATGTAAAATTATTAAATGAATTACTACAATATTATTGGGATTATAAAATACAAAATAAATTCAACCAACAGCTCTTGATTGGAGCAAACAATTATTCTGCCAAACTGGAACAGTTTGTTTGTAGGTATCTGTAATGGTATGTTACTAACATACTATTGACAAGTAAGTGCGGTCTATGTTGTTCTGATATTGGATAAAACCACAGAATTGTGTTAGAACTCTAATTAATTAAAACGTGGCTCTAAGTTTGCATATTTCGTGGAAACCTAGTACTGTCGATAATTAAATGATACAGAAAATCAGTTGTAATGTTACTCCTACCTACATTTTGTTATTAGATTAATCTATGCATTCTGTTGACGCGTTGTCAAATAATTGAAAGAATTTGTAAAGAAATTCAGATATTCTCTTATTCTAACACTTGAACAGGCGATTAATATATAACCGCTGGTTTTTGACATTTTATTTTATGGAAGAAATGCCAAAAACTGACGGCTAACATTTCATCGCGTGTTTTATGTGTTGGTGAACTCAAGCCTAAATGTTCAGACAGGTCAGAGTTGTGTGTTTAGAAGTTATTGACAAGCATCAGCTCAGATATTAATAGTAAACTTGCTTAATCGCACAGTCTAAGTAACGAACATAATGTTATTTTATACTGTTCACAAGTATTTAGTGACGTTTTCTGCTGCAATATATCTCATGGAGATTGCACCAATAACATTTTATACGTGAAAAGCATCAGTATAAAAGCCGTGAATGTTTTGGTATGGCACTTGTGTCTCTAATGCCCAACGCAGCAAGGATTACTTTATAGAGTTGTCCTTCCTATCGCCTCTTCCGACGTAAAAGCTGTCGGCTATCTGTTTACTGTAAGCAAAATCAAGAGGAGAGATCCGAGCCGATGAGTGCTCTCCAAGTACGGCACAGCTTAAAGTCTGTATCTACGAACTGATGTATATATGTTTCAAATAGTTATTGACGCAGTGTTGTCAGCAAACTTATGTAGGTAAAGTAGATATACTTATTAAGGAGTGTTTCCCAAGATTTAATCGGGTCAGTCAGATTTTCATTTCACTTCGAAACTTGTTTTGGAGAAGTGGTGTTATTTTGATGCATACGTGATGACGATGAATTGTCAGGAATCATTAAAATAAAGGTAAAATCGTGTGGTATGATGGTGAGATTTTTAGTAGTTTTCATCATCATTATTTTCATCAGTCGCCATCACGAAATCTCAAGTGAAATATTCCCAAGATGCATCAAAACACCAATATTTTAATGCAATATTTAAAAAAAAAAGAATAAATATAAAAGTAAAGGCAAGGTAACTGAAGGTTGAATTGCTGGTATGCAACACGGAACTGAAGGTTGAATTGCTGGTATGGTAAGAAGGTGGTACCTAGCCTAGTGGACCTAGCAAGCTCTACCAACAATCAAAACTAGTTTTGTTACCCCTCAGGAGTCAAACGGGTTTCGACGCCGTATGGTGAACCACTAGGGTAGTGATTTTATGTAGATAGTATAAAATAAAATAAAAAAAATAAAATGTACTTAAAATTGCATCTGTGATTTTTCCGAGTTCATAAATATTATCGCACCTCGCGGATTGTCGAACTCCAGTTGACAGTTGAGACAAAGTCGGGAATCAACTTTTTATTTTCGTCGCCTCCATTGGATCACTTCTGGAAACTTTCCCGGAGCGCCAATGGAAACCAACAGTTATTGATTTAAAACAGACTCAACTTTTTGACGTGTCAGTTTTATTTAAAAAGTTTGGACATTGAATCGTTTTTTCAATATGGAGCGCGTTTTAAGTTTCTCAATGAGCGTCTTTCTGAAAAGTTTTAAGCAAAGATATAGCACGTCAAACTTCTAATTTTTCTTTAACGAAGCTATAATGCGGTTTTATGTTATAAACTATAACGAGGGTAAAAGGGTAACTATAGGATATAATTAAAAATAACATTTACACTGTCTTTAGAATGTTAAGTTTATGTGAGCATACAAAGTTTATTTGATATCGCCATATTATTATGTTATATATTTAATACCTTTCATTAAAAACATACCTTAATTAGTACTGAAATTAAACGTGGTTTCAATCCGCAAACAAATTAATTTTATTGTTAAGATGTAAGGTGTTTTTATTTTAATTTTATTGTTTTGATTACTTAAAGTGGTAGTTTCATTGAATTTGTCATTATCAAACATTTACAGAAATGTATTTAGGATCTACATGCACACAAATTAAACATTTTATATCTTTGTTCATTAACTAGAATTTTAAATTGTTGAATCATTTAAACCTCACACACTGTCCCATATAATGTTATTTTAAGGAAGTTTCATTGAATTTGTCAATATCAAACATTTACAGAAATGTAATTAGGATCTACTAACATATATGCACACAAATTTAAATTTTAAATCTTGGTTTATTTTAAATTACTAGAATTTTAAATTGTTGAATCATCTAAACCTCACACCCCGTCCCATTATTGTTCTTTAATATTTTTTTAGCCTCTTTTCTAAAACATAAATATAATTATTTAAGTTACTACGTCAATTAAGTTATGACTTTAAATACAAAGTTTCGTTATTTCATATAATAAAACGAGATTTAACAACTACTTATAGTGTTCTAAAAACTTTTGGAACGTTTCTATTGTAGTACCGATGTTGTTTGTTTACCTAAAGATTCTTGCAAACTTTCTGACGGCTGTGAAAAAGGATCACTTTTCATGTTTTAATCCAGATTGACAGCTGCTTTATCTAGTTAGTTAGTTTAGAGTAGTTTATGAAGTGAAGGATAACGTAAATAATAGGCACCTAACTAGTTTTTATAGTTTTATTCACTCAAGCTAATTTTTTGTTCGAGTTTACGAACAAAAAATTAGCTTGATTGAATAATAAAAGCAATGTAGTATTAAAAAGTCTGTTTTTCATTGAAAGTTTAATTTGACTATTTCCATTGATATGTTAGAGCGATAACGATAACACAAGAGAATTATATTACTTAGAAATGTAAGACAGACAAGCAACGACGACGAACGCCGTGATACCTACGAAAATTGGCTTTGCGGAGCCCCTACTTAATTGTGTTTTAGCCCATAATCATATCAACATGTTTATTTAACAAACTGAGATCGAGCATTGTTCACAAAGAAAACAAAGAGAGCGTTTTATTAGATTTTTATTGCAATAAAACAAAAATTGTTTTGGAACCCCGTTCCAATCCTGGTATGGTTGGGAGGGACAAGTAGTTGTGTGTTAATACACGAACAATTTTGTTCACGAGTCATTATTTTATCTTATTTTTACTTTTAATACTAGAAAAAATACACTGTAAAAATCGACCTGCCTCAGGCGGGAATTATTATTTTACTATCGGTTATTTTTATTTATTGTAGACCAACAAATATTGAAATTACATAATAAAAGACATGCAAAATTTGGTACAATAAGCGGATTGTTATAATATTGCACACAATTACACATTTAGGTTTATTTATAAAAATATCTAAATTACTGTCATTTATTCATAACACAAGTTCTTAATGTAATGATGATTAATTTGGGCATGATATTAGTGTGAGCCTCAATACGAGAAAAAAATAAGTAGTCACTTACTTATACAGGGCGTTTGGTACATGGGGTATCAAGCTCTACCCATGCTAACATACACATATAAATACTATGGTGATATCAGTTATTTTGTGCTCCCAGTTTATTTGAAGTCGGTGCAATATGCCTTGATGTCGATAATACTGCTCAAGGATTTGGCTTTAGATTTTACGGTCGGCCGTCTGCCTGACACCAACCCTCCTTGGGAACGACTGCTATCTTTCAACAGCACCCTGGACCACCAGCTTAAAGTGCCTTCCGAAGCACGGAGGAAAATCGACTATTGAAAAAATTCCGGTCGCCCATCCGCGTACCGACCGCGCACTTTATTGCTTAACTTACGTGATCGTTTCTAAAAACGCACGACCGCAGCGCCGTCGACCTCCTCCTCTCTATTTATTTATCTATTTTTGCTCGTAAGTGTACAATATTATATTATTGTGAAATAAGATAAATTTTAAAAGTAGTATTAGGTAGTACTCTCTACTAGTAATCATATTCTTTCTCATCATAACGAAAATAGTTAAAGAGTTTTGTTTTGAAAGGCTTACTTATTCATCTAGCCGTTAGATTGCTGGGATGGCAGCGAAGCCTGGATTTGCTGATGCAATTACCTTTTGTTTCCAAGGGATTTTCTCACCAGCGCTGCGCTATGAAATATAAAACAATATCTAATGTTATCCTAGAAAAATATGTGTAAAAGTTTACTTATATAGAATAGGACTTCAGAATGATATTATTATAACGCAGTCTAGTAAATTTAGTTTGGATTGCCGTCGCATCGTATAAAAGAAAAACTAAATTATGCAATTATTCCAAAACGAACACATGTTTTTGTTTTAGGGACGAACAAAAGTTCTCAAATCTACTTTTTGTAACCCATAGAATTAAGGGACACACTCTTAATTTTTGTAATTGTTACTTAAAATATACCTTTTTTACGGAAAACGTTTTATACTTATTACCAGAGCGTTAATATGGCTACGCTCAGGTTATGTGGGAGTCACCCTTTGCAGGCCTACCCACTAAAAACTGTCAGTATTCCGAAAGCGTACACCATACAGCTTAATATATACACTACTTGAGCAACACGTAGACTTTCGATCACTTGATTCCAATTTAAATATGCATGCATGTATGAGCATGTGATAGTCAGTAAGACCCTATCCCGTACCCACGCTCTTTACTAAAGGCGGATTGAGTTGGGCATATTGCCGTCCCCTCCGGCCCAGTCGACATCTTCGGCACGGATCAGCGTTTACAGCGTTTTAACGCTCACGCTCCGTGGTCTCTTTGACGACCGCAACGTGCTTATAATATGCCGCCACAGCCGCCCATGACTTAGAATAGACCTACCTCATCTAGAGATATCTTAAAAGTATTGAATAAAAAATAAAAAAACCCTGGCAACTCTTACTCTCTCTATATTTATTTATAAAAACCATTCAATAAGACCGATGTAATGGACCCAAACATGATAACTTTCTTGTAACTTTACTGCACATTCCGAGTGAAGCAGTAATGTTATTAGCATACTTAACATATTTTGAATCGATCGGATCTGTGCAAGATATTCAGAACCCTTACTTCTGCAACTTTAAAAGCACTGATGATCTTCAAAGGGCATATCAGGTATTCTTGAATCATAGCTATAAGCACTCACAATCACCTTTCAAACAAATAATACTAAGTCAAAATAGGATCATCCATTTGGGAGCTACGGTGCCACAGACAGATACACAGATTAATATACACTAAGCAAACCTATAAAACTCATTTTTTAAAAATGTGAAACACCCAGAGCCAAACTCCACTAGTTCCTAAAGTAGTTACCTCTTTTTATTGATTTATTTAATACAATTGTTATTAAAGTATTTACGTAATAAACAAAGCTGAAAAGAAGATAAATTACAGTAAGGTTCGTCTAATTCTTTAACCTTCTATTTGCTTATCAGATTTATGTTTACAGAGTGCAAAATAGGAGTGTGTAAATAAAGAATATTATCTGCCCTACTAAAGCAGGAGAGATAAGCGCGAGCATCCAGTCACAGTTGTAAGCCCGTCGTTCGTCTTGAAACTCGAACCGCGGATCAAACTTTCCTCGCGAGACATGAAACTTGACTCAAATGATAAGATTAAAATATTACACCGACTTCAGAAACTCAGTGGGATATAGTGGATATTATTATACTTTTTATTTAAATTAGCATTAACTTCGAACGTTGCTAGTCAGTACAAGCGGTTAGATTTGTCTGAGTAACTTATGATATATCATAAAATCACTTTCTCATACAAAAGTTGAGTATTAGCTTCATATCTTCATTGCGAGAGGTAGGGCACATTGGATTCGCCGACAACAAACGCCTTGTTTGACCAAGACGATTCCATTACCTACTAACGCTAATGGGCAAGTTTCTTATCCTTTAAAAAATTACACTACAAACCCAAGCACTAGACAAACCTTTTTCATCACACCGTCAAAACCCGGCCAACTAGGGTGCGTGGACCCGATCTACACTCTTCACGCTATACGCGGTGACTAGGTATACCATCTCTCGGCAATACGGCATATCGATGTCTGAGGTGAGGCCTCAAAAACACTCTCAAGTGTACATTTCTGTTTTGGCTACGCCCTAGACCCTAGATAATCGGTAGAGAGAATCCTTTGACGGGAGAGTCTCGGAGACTAGAAATGCTGTTGAGTGATTGGCCTTACAGGTTTGAGGTCCAAGTTTTCGCCTTTTAAAAACCCAGTGACATAGTTCGCATTCTTAATTATTGATTGATGCCTCACTGTCTTCAAGCTTTTCTTCAACCTATTGACAACAATATGAAAACGCCACTAATATACTGATTATACCTACCAATACGTTTAGTATCAAACAGATTCTGTCATTTGCAGATACTGTGCGCAGGAGCGTGAAACCCCCGTGCATCGATGCATACGCCAAATTGATTATGGACCCTTCATCTATTTGGAGAGACATTATCAACCAAAGCCAAACCAAATATCTTGAAGTAGCTTTAGAATCTTGCAATTTTTGGAAAGTGTCCAAGTGAAGGAGAAATTAATCGCTCTTTTAATCATTCTTTTTGTCCTTGCGTTGCAGTGATGATCGGCTTATAATATGATTGAACATTTACACTTTTTATCTGGTTAAAATTAATATAATCAAGAAACGTGTATTGTTGTAAATGAACTACGTAAGATGGCATGACAACATGAAAATATGGTATATAAAACTAGCCAGACCGCAAAATTGTTGATGTTTTAGTACGTTTTTATAATTATATTTAAAAATAAAGATGTGATGTGATATGTCGCGACTCCGTCTTTTGGGGCTTAGAAAAGGTAAGTGAAAAAGATTGTAATCGTTTGCAGCGGTGATATACACTGAAAGGAAATCGTTTAGCTTTTTATGAGAGGGAAAGGGAACTCCCTGTTATTGATTGCTTACCAATAGCGGGGAAAAGAGGGAGAAGGCAGAAGATGTGAATGATTGCGTGAGGTAGGAAAAATAACACAAAGAACAATGGTCGATGTTCGGTTTCGTCACATAGTTAGTTGTCCAAAACAGAATAAAAATCTGGACATTATGCATTAAAAACAAAATATTCTGCTTAGTACTTTTAATGTATGAAGGTAATATTATTGAAAACTCGACGTATTTAGTTTATAATATTTCACTGAAGGTACTGAAATGTGTAGACTGTGATATGACATCACTAGCCAGCGGTGCAATGTGATTACCTTTCCCGTTATATAAAACGTGCGTTATTCCAGAAACGTTAGTACGGCAATTTCACCCTTTTGCTACCGGATAATCAATTAACCGTGGATCGGATGCATCCGGCTGCAGCGGAACTATGACGAGACACCGGATAAATGAACCGGAAATCTGCGACTCACTTAGTTGAGGCCATATTGAACGGTCCAAGTATTACCAAACTGCTGCATAGTATGCCATACCTGATGCTAATAATCATATAAGTTCTATATAATATATTCCCACACTCACACCATCTGGCCAAATGAAATATGATAAAGAATTTGTGTTATGAATAGGTTCTGGACAACGGAGAAAATAATAAATTAGATATGGTTATAAGTAGACATAAACAACCAGGAATCGTGTACAAATGTTCATATTTCATTGAACAAACATTTTGTATCTTTTCAACCGACTTCAAAAAGGAAGAGGTTATCAATTCGACTGTATGTTTTTTTTTTAATGTTTGTTACCTCATATCTTTTTACTGGGTCTACCGATTTTGAAGATTCTTTCGACCTTTTAATGCAAGTGCTTGTCATTTGGTCCCATTCAAATTTAATCGACATCTGACGAGTAGTTTTAAAATTATCCCTAATAATGCCTATTTAATTGACATCGATGATATCGCAATCTTATCACTTGTGTGTCTAAAAGATCTCTAGATCGTTTCCTGAAAATTTACATACTTAAAACACTAAAAAGCAAAAAATAAAATTATTTTTGATTAAAAAAAAACCGCCTTCAAAACTAAAAGCGAAGAAATAAAAATTCTGTTTATAAAAATCTAAATGTCTTTTTGAGGTCGGTCCCAAATACAAGTAACAAGGTTTAATCCAAATATAGAGGTTGGCACCGACCTCAAAAAAACATTTAGATTTTTATAAACAGAATTTTTATTTCTTCGCTTTTAGTTTTGAAGGCGGTTTTTTATGTCAAATTGATGGCAGACAAGCATACAACCTGCTGGTAGTAAGCAACCATCGTAGCCTATAGACGGTTGCAACACTGACGTGACACTCGCGCACTGCCAACCCTAGTCCCCTTCCCTGCCCCGTGGAGCACTGGCGACCTTCCTCACAAACAGAAATACAACACCAAAAAATGTTATTTGACTGTGGTCTTCCGTAAGGTGGTGGTACTACTCCAGTTCGGGCTGCTCCTGATTCAAGCGGCTAGTCCGCTGTGCCCTACCTCGACTTCTTCTAGCAGGATTCGAAGATTTGTAATCGTTCCAAGCAATTAGTTCTTCTATGAGATCCGTATTTGTATTAAAATTAGCAAACGTATTATTACATTGTTGTTCATTATTTCAAGAGGTAAGTATTATTTTTATACTAATGAACGAATTTCGGGGAAGATATAATACCATTTTACCATTAGAGTGCGGAATATTCTTGGTTCTATATAGAACAATAATATTTCCAAACTTTCTATTTGCTTATTTAAAACTCTTACGCCGCTCTTGTGAGTTTCTTCTGTTCCCACTTGACCAGTTTTAATATTTATAGCGGGCGTGCGTATTAATCAAGATAAAATATAATTGGTCCAATATTAACTACATTGTCAGTAATCTATTGACACAATAGTTCAGTGTGTGGCCTGCCTTTTGTTTCTTGGCCTTATTTATTAGCTAGTTATTCAGTGATCCGAACTAGAGGGCATATCTCGTGTTTATTTATGACCATAATTTCCTCGCTGTTTATCTTCTGATATTGAGGACATCACAGGGCTGTTCTACACAATCCAAATTCTGGACAAACTACAGCGATTTATTTAGGCAAATCAACAATATAAACACAAAAATTTAACAGTTTTGTACACGTTGTTGGGATTCAAATTAAATGAATCGATTGGATTTAGCAACTAATCTAACGTTTAGTCTAATCGCACCGAAGCAAATGTTAGTATTTGTGTTGTGTAAGTTAAATTTGTCTGGTTACTCTTTTACAAGGTCGACTCTCAACTGCCCCGATAAAGGATTCCAAGACATGACACCAACAAATCTGTTACCCCTTATCTTTCAATCCGTGCCCGAAGGAACTTAACCCGAATAATTTCCGAGTCATTAACCCACTCCCAACCGTCCTAAGCAAGATAGACAACATCTGACTTAGATCTGTATCGTGTGAATCCAGAGGCTTAGAGATTAACCGATCTAGAGCCGGTTGTTACACAGAATTGGAGTTATCAACCGCAGACTCGAAGAAATCGTGCTATCTCCCCGTAATGCGGGCTTAGCTGAGCTCCAATCAAACTAAACAAACCCTACTAATGGTATTTCTATTCTGTATCCAGATCAGAGTTTCGTGAGCTGTTGGATTATTCCGTATCCAGACAAGACGAAGTTATTGTCTCGTTACCTCAAACGACTGGAGCTAAAGTGTGGCTCTAGTTAAATTCGACGTCGTCCGCGTACTGGAGATAATTTGATTCCTACTGGATAGATACGGATTTCTGACTGTTCACTTCTTGTTTCTTTAATGGCTTGATGCCAGTCTGACAATAAATTATTACAAAGCTTTAATATGTACTGAGCACTATTGAAGTATTTTAATATCTGTGCCTTAGCGAAAACTTTTATTTTAAATACAAAAAATCATCCAATAATAATATAATAGCATTAACTATATATAAGAGTACCTACAAAGAGTCATAAAAATAGTAAGTATAGCCTAGCCCAAAGTAAGTATCGCCTCTCATGTATTATACATACAACTAGAAAACGTCAATCAAATGATAATAACTTATCATTGTTTTTTCCCTCCATGTATAATATTTCTAAACTTGGAAGAGTTGGAGACGGTAGCGTGCAATTCTTTGCCAGCATGCAAGCAGTTATAAGCCATAGTGACCTCTTCCATTAGGTGGACCTACTGAGCACTAAGTCACCCCATGCCGCAGGTTGTGTGACGCGACGAATCTGTATTTTGTGGGTGGGCCATATGCTCACTTAGCCCCTTTATATGTAGTATGACGAAATGTTCGAGTGCGCTGGTAGAGAATTGCATCTCCTAAATGTGCCAAAAAGTGTTCATGAAATCTGAGGCAGTCCGTATAAGTTGCTGTAGCGCGTGTGCGGAAGGTCCCATGCTGGAGTTGAGTGCGTCAAGTATGCGTTGCGCGAGCCTACGCCGTAAAATTAGTCGCTTCGGTCATACTCTGCTTCATCTCAGACAACCTGATTTCATATTTACGTAAAGACATTTACTTAAAGTAATTTATCTTGTGCAATAATAGTCGCCTTCTACGACAAACGTATCAATGGGTGTCGTAGAAGGCGACTAATGGATTAGCAAAGGTATTCATCATCTCATACTCCATCCACCATTGGGCAAGCGTGGTGGACTACTACCTAGACCTCCTTCGATGACAAGGAGAGGCCTTGTGTCCCGGCAGTGCGTCGAATTAAAAATACTGTTATGATGATGATGATGAATTTATCTCGTATCTCTTAACCAGCTACCATTTTGGGTCACTTATTTTGGGGTCGGTGGAATAGGTATGTCTTATCACAGTATACCAAGAACAGTAGTTCATCTGCGGGCTGTCGGCGAGTTATTAGCCTACTCTGCGTTGACGCTAGGGCTATCGTAAATGTGCCGGGCGGGAACGAGCGGCGAGCGAATGTGCAATGACATAAAAACGCGCGATCACACCGAGACGGCGAGACCACCTTATGCCCCCATATTTTTATGTCATGTGTGCGTCACAGTGCGTGCGTACACGGCGTCGAGTACGCACGCACACATTCTAATGGATAGCGGCCAGTTTGTATGAAGACGTATTACTGTTCTTGGTATACTGTGGTCTTATCGACTATGCTGCTATAGGTTTTGGCATTAGATTTTTACGATCGATGTTTATCATGATTAATTACCTATACTTACATCGTAATCGCAAGTATCTCGTCTGTGAATATTTAAAAACAAATAAATTTTATTGAAATTGCAATGTGGAGGCGACAAATAGATGGCAATCACAAACCGACTTGCTACGAAAAATTCAAGTTATTGTATTTATACATTTGACTCAAGATTTTACTCTGTACCCCAGCGTAAAGCTAATATAGAGAACGGCGTGTAGGAGACTATTTATCTTGCACGTACGTTATCACTGCTCAGCTGCAGCGGGCATTCCTTGGCTACAATTAATTTTACAAGCCACCGTCATTTATTTTGTCACTATTTGTTAGCTGCGATTTCGTTGGATTTATTGTAATGTTCTTTAATGTGTGGCTAATGCAGGGCTAAATATGCCATTTTACAATTGATTATTCCTTGAACAATTTTGGCTTACGGGACAGTTGCACAGTGGATTTTAGTGACTCAAGTTTGAATATTTCCTTCCGTCCAGTTCTCGTCCTAAAAACTTTAGTTTAACCTGCTTCCAAATTTAAGTTTTATTTTTGCCAGATCATTCACTGTGATTGCTACACCGTTAAGGGAGATTGGAGACAGTTCATCGGTTCCAACGAGAACAAAGAACTTTGGCAATTCATTTCTATGTCGCTTAATTGAGAAATCGTATTCTGTATTAGCACACGCATTATCTCCTCCTTACAATCTTGGGTCATTCGTCAGAGGCGGGAAGAAGAATCTTGCAGGTTGGCAATGCGAAGGTGGTGAACGCAGAGCACATATCTCTCGCAATAGTTATCTTTGTATTTGGAATCCACTTCCGTTAGCCATCAGGTGGGATGGAGTCAATTGCAGGACCTTTTTATACTCAGATCATATTATGATAATATACTACACAGTAGCTCGAAAGATTTCTGAGTAATAAATAGGTGCCTACAATCCCAATTCTTAGTATACATCTGAAGAGTTGTCGACTGAGTTAATCGTAATCTTTTAGCAACAGTTTACTTACAGTGTATTGAAGATATAAGTATAATCTTTCACAAAATTGATATCTTGTACAGTAAAGCTTTCTATATAAAATATCTTTTTTATGAGTGTGCTTCTATTTATATAGCGATCCATTGAATCAGAAGTAAATCAAGTCTGAAACGTATACGAATTCTTTTCAATATCATTTCATTCTTCGTAAATTTAAGACGCCCATTTAGTTTTATTATCATACAGTTTTTAATGTACCTACAAAATTGAAACTTCTAATAACTTTACTGTATTGTTGTAAAAAGCCTTAAAAAGTATTTTTGATTTTTATTTTTAAAAGGGTTGTAAATACCGCGTGTATAACGAGGCTCTCACGGAATGTTACCATGTATGGCTGGGCAGAGAGAGAGAGAGAGAGAGAGAAGCCAGAGAGTGAGAGTGGAAGTGAGTGTTTATAAAACATAAGGGAGCCGCATAAACCTCCACTTTGCTTACAACTTGGAATACCGCGCTGCTCCTGGTTCTGCAATACTAATGTATTGTACCTACACGCATGGTGAATCCATGTAATCTCGAAAAGCTTCATATCTACATATTTATGCCACACTTTGTATCGACGTTTTTAGTAAAAAGTAGCATTACAAAGCAGCGGGATAAGGGACGAGCCGTGCTATTCTGTAAAAAAATCACTTCTCACTCTGACACTCACTTCAAATTCACCTGTTAAACTTTATTAATAACTAGCGACCCGCCCCGGCTTCGCACGGGTGCAATGCTTATGTAAATATGCATGTATTATACATAAACCTTCCTTAAGAATCACTCTATCTATTAAAAAAAACCGCATCAAAATCCGTTGCGTAGTTTTAAAGATCTAAGCATACATAGGGGCAGACAGACGGCGGAAGCGACATTGTTTTATACGAGTACTATCGTACTATGTAGTGATTTTCAGTTTTTGTTATTGTTGTATTTTTATCTCACGACCTCGGGTAAGCCGAGCATATCTACACAGTCATGTCTGTGTGCGACATTGCGGGAGCACGTAGTGCCGGCCACGCACTGATGCACACAAATAATGTGCATGTATATAAAAGAAACAGTGATGGCTATACAGCTGACGCCACACCGCGGACGTCGACAAAACGTGAGTGTGATGCTGAGCGTTGTAAGTACCGCGACGACGACAACAGAAGCTGAAAGTCGCACAGTTTGTTTTTTATTGGTATTTAAAAGTGCAGCGTCATAATAAAGCTCCAATAAATATTTCAGTAAGTTGCAGACGATTTATCTTGCACCTACGTTATCACTGCCCGCTGCAGCTGCGCGCATTCCTTCACTGTAATTAATATTGCCGTCGACCTCCATTTATAATGTCATCTTGATCACAGCCTACATAATGGGCCTCTACAAAGTCAACAAATTTCATTGTAGCATCACAAACATTTACGTAAGTGAACAGGACAACAAGATAAATTCGAACCAAGAAACCTCTCAAAATGGGACGTGTCCTATTTCATGCGAGAATTCGATTATACGCCACCTAGTTTTTCATAGGAACTGTTTTGGTTTTATTGTTGCAATGAAACTATTTTTGTTATTCGTAGAATACTTTATTTTAAGTGGGATAACCAATAATAATAGGTCGATCATCATCATTACAGCCTTTATAACTCGACCCACTGCTGGGACACAAGGGGTTCTTCCAGTCCAGTCATTTGTTAGACGAGTGTCCACACACGGAAAGCGAAAATCGATGAGTGTATATTTAATAATTTATAGATTTCTGCAATTCTTTTTTTTTTCTAATTTATTCAAGAGCCCTGTTTTTTGTCAGCTATTTCTGCTGTTGAGTACAGTCAGTCAAGTACTATATTTATATAAAAATATTAACGATAAACGTATTACACAGACTAATTACTAATGAATTAGTCTATGTTATACTAATAGCCGTTGCCAAAATTATGCTAAGATTAACCGTGTAAACTTTAAACTCACCCTACAAATTGATATAACTTAAAGGAATTTCAACTTTGAAAATTTGATATAAAATTTGCAGGTAGCGATGCGGACCACCTAGAGCCGTTATACACGGGTTAATATCTCGTTTACGGGTAAGGGCGTTTAGTTTTATTCAATTAGAAGTTCGTTGGCTAAGAGGAGTTAGAGAGACTCTACACATTAATTATCTCGGGCTGGCATCTTGTAAAGCCGACACGGGCTTAACAATTATCGAAAGCGTTCGAATAGGGCTTCTTAGATATGGAGGTGGGAGGTTGCTTTGGTGAAACGAAACGATATCAAATATTATTAACAAAGGTTTTTAACGCGAAAATTATAATCAGATTTTCTTTTTACGCTTAGAATAACGTTTAGAACGCGGTAGCATATTAAAACGAGCAGATTGAAATTAAGCGTAACGTAAAAATGAGAAACGTGGGTTAGCGTAGTTAAAGAGATTTGAAGAATGAAATCCAAATTTCGCATCTGGACTCCACTTCTGCTTACGATTAGGTGGAAGGAAGTCATTTGTTTGACCTTTTAATAAAAAAAAGAGTCGATATTGTCAACAGCTTTTCGCTTTTCGATGTGAATATGAAAATAAAGCTTACAAAATATACATTGAAAATTTGTATGTCAAAGCTTATTTTGTATATAATGTCTCCTGAAATCTAGGTACGAGTTGATTCGACTTTTTGCACGCAAGTTTCATCATCATCATCAACAGCTCATATAATGTCCCCACCGAGGGGCTCGAGCCTACCCCACATTAGGGGCGATTAGGCTTTAGTCAACCACGCTGGCCAAGTGCGGGTTGGTCGACTTCACACATACCTAAGAATTTCTTCATAGGTGTGTGCAGGTTTCCTCACGATGTTTTCCTTCACCGTAAAAGCGTCGATTAAACGTACATATGAATTCAAAATTTGAAAACACATTGGTACGTGGCAGGGATCGAACCAGTGCCTCCCGGGCGGAAGACGACGCTCTTACGCACTACGCCACCGACGCTTTTGCACGCAAGTTTATTAAAACAAAATTTATTTATTCAAGAAAGTACTAACTTAGGCATAAATTGTATTAAATTCATCTACCGGTACTTAGTGACGTCACCCTCCGCTAGCGTATTTCTACGCCGGACATAAAGAGATTGAGTTATGTCTTGCCTTTTTTATTCGAGATACCTGTATTAATACGTGCACTCACTCGGGGGCAAATGGAAAACGCTATCAAGGTGAGAGTAACGTTTCTTACGATCACCCCTAAGCCGAGATTAGGCCGGATTGAGACGCCCGCCGCAGCCTGTATATTGGAGACGGCTGAAGCTGTAATGCCCATTAACTCGTAACGTTCATTTTGAATTTGAAGCCAATATAAGCAAATATAGTATGGGCGTCTTGTTCAGGATAATTATTTGGATGTACGTTGAAATGTGTGAAAATGTACCAAATTAAAGAAACATTAAAGAAAGAAAATTAAGAAGAGCAGTTGAATCTATCGCAATCCAAGTCTCCACACTCAATCATGACAGAATTTTTTCTTATGTTTTCGTTTCTATTTAATTTGGTATAGTTAACAGCAAAAGTATAAAATAATATGTTAAATGAATACTACCTCCACCGCCCAGAAGATGAATATACTTTTCCTATAAATTATTTTGCTATCAATGAATTTGGAGGTTTTGTTTGATCATCTACTTCTGGTGTTGACTAGTTACATGTTCAAACTTTTTCAAATCATGCCAAAAATGTAATTGGTAGTATTTCTATACTACATCTTTTATTAAATTACATTAGCATTTTGACATTATTTTACTACAATATTTGAAATTTTTAGCCATAAGCCAACTTATATGTTGTGTAAAAAATAAAAGACGTGACTAAATTCGTAGAGTTCTCCCAATTCCTTGGTAGCTGGTATATGTGGTCTAGCAAATTATTAGTTTATGGTAATTGAACGTGTGACCATTTCTAAGATAATATCTAGATGGAATTTTCACGATAGACTTCTTTTTGTCAAGATCAATAAGGTTGTTATATTTTTTGTAAGTCTAAGAGGCCTAAAATTGCCGGTCTTTTAAGTCAAGGGTAGACTGAATAGCGAGAGCACAGACTATTCCTGTAGCGAGAGTTGGCGAGAAAATGCGAATATTGACGTTAAATATGCGTCGTTAGGGTCTTGAATCTATTGTATCAATGTGATATATAAATCTGGATGGTAGATAAAAATATCTTTATGATATAAAGTACATATGTACTGTATTACGATGTTGATAATAAAGAGTAGTATTTTTTATTTATTCAGATCGTACTATATAAATACAGAAAAATAAATAACATCTTTTAAATTGGCAGTCTCTCTTTGTTATCTTATCCAACCAACCAATCAGTGCTGTTTATGGCTTTCGTAATTCTGATTTGGTGCGATATAAAAATGTTACAATTGAGGGTATATTTCTTTATTTGGCGACGCGATTGCTTGCCTTTCGGTCTGTTAATTTATACTCAATTTAAATTAACAATTTAATTAGCTGTTTAGGCTGAACTAGGTATTGTCATCTCAAATACGGCAAAACATATTTATTATGAAAAGCCTTGCACGGCGCCCGAGGCTGTCTCGGAATATAATAATCGTGGTGGGGCTCCGGCGTACCATCTCGGTACATTGTGAGGGCAGGATGCTCATTAGGGGCCGCCTCGGGCCGTCCCGCCATACCCGTCTCACTGTCACTGCACTCTCACACGAATTAGTTTTATTATACCTTTGAAATATTCACCTTGCCTAGTTTGCCCTCAAAGATCCTTGCTCAAACGAAAATGGGGTTGTAAGGTACTATATTTAAGGCCCGATCGATAGTACCTAGGTAGCAACTGTGAGTACATTATCTTTCATCCAAATACGATGTCTCAAAGACTGTTTATTAATAGGGACGTCCACGTTCCATGTGTTTTATTTGTAAATTTATTTATTACTAGCGTTACGTCCCGGCTTCGCAAGGGTGGATTTTTTTTACACTTTGGGATAAGCGTATAGTTTAACTTTGTGCAGGACTTAAGTAGTTTCTTTTTTCAAATTACTATTTATATTTTTACTCTTACAATATTTTATATTTTTACCCAAAATCCTGTGTCTACACATATATCCCAGCTTTTGCCCGCGATTTCGTTCGCGTTAAATCGTTATTTGGGGCAAATTTCAAAAACGCTAAAACGAATAGGTTTATTTTCAAAGTTTCATGGTTTTATCTTCGATAATGACGAACTCTCATACAAAATTTCACGAGAGAGAATATGCTGGATTCGATTCCCGCCTGGGGCAGGTCGATTTTTTCAGTGATTTTTTTCTAGTTTCAACCCCTTCGTGCCCATTTTTTTCCAAAAAAGGTAGCTTATGTCCTATCTATCTATGTCTAGCAAATTTTTTAAAAATATTAGTTTAGCTTTTCTGTAAATGGGACGTAATATTCGTACTGGCCACTTATAAAAATAATGTAATTGAATTTTGTAGATAATACTTGTTAGTAAAGGAATTAAAAACCGAAGTTTAAAATAATAAGTCAGTGCATACTTGAAAATGGGTCTCATTTTGAGCAATACATAAGTGAACTATTTTCTTTCTTTCTTTTTTTTAGATAGTGAGTAAGTTTTACAAAAGGAAAATATATGTCTTTCTTTAATTTAAGATACAATGTTGTTCAAAACAAATTAATCCTTATGAATGACTCTTTCAGTTGGTATCATAAAATACAGAATGTTTTATTCACATTTCACCAGTCTAATTCCCGGCTCAAGCAGGTGATTTTTCAAAATTCTTTAAATGCACTTTTTATAATATTTGGCATTCTCTAGTGTACCTGTCCCACAGTAAATAGTTGAGGTCCTGGGCTCGATCTCCAGAAGAGTACAAATATATGCTTGGTTTGGCTGATGCTAGTACTTGTTTTATTTCCACCTGGATAGCTACTATCTGGTCGCTATAATAAAAGTATTGAGAGCATTATTTAGTCCTGACAGTTAATGATAACATAACCAACCTTCAGTAGTTGTTGATTACAGGAATTTGTTTGCCCGTACACGTGTCACACTCACGATTGTAAGAAAGGACCCGTCCGACTATCCTGGGTCATTCTAAATAGGCGTGAAGAAGCATATTGCATATAGACAAGGTGACCCTCACCTTGTCGTCTATAAGAAGCATATTGCATATAGACAAGGTGACCCTCACCTTGTCTATATGCAATATGCTTCTTGTACGGCTAGTACGGCATATATTACCTACTATCTCTCGCTATTTTTGTATTTCGACTGCACTTTTCCCGTCAGATGGAATGGAAAAAGGTTCTAGACCTTTCTTAACATTAGTAAGTATCCTAAGCGCAGTTTTGATATTCGGCTTTAGAAATAATTTATTTATTTTAAATTCCTCTTATTTCACTAACTGGAGACAAATTCTAAAGAGAACAATATTCCGTCACCCGTTGTAATAAGGTGTTATCAAGCGTCTTCTTGACAGTAGGCCCTCGACCGCGAGGCGCCCTGATAATTGACGCGAGGGAAATTACATGTCGGCCCGTAGACAGTTGTTGATGACGTCACGGTTCTGATTATAAACGATTTATTTCGTAAATGATGCCGGCTGCTTCGAAGCGTGTGTTGCTTTTATACATTTTGCCGGGTCAGTAGGTCTGGATTGATTTGTCTAAGGAACGCAAGAGGTAACTTACTTTAGTGCGTAGTTGTTACAGTTTATTTTAGTTTGAGTGTTCGATTGAATTTATTTAATGTTTTGGGTTTGCTTCAGCAAGCAAATAATGCCCGAGAACATTATATGATTTTAAAGTTAAATATTTTATGGTTGTAGACCACGCGTTTTCATTAGTTTGTATTTTGCAAAGCTTTGTTTATCTTATTCGCTTCTGTGCTCTATAATGAGATGCAGATAACGCAATAGGTAGCACGTCTAAAATAAAATTAAAGTTTAATACAGACAGTGAATTTTCCCGGGATTTCCCGGATCACAATAGTTTTTATTTTTTATTTTATTTATTAGGTTTCACAAACAGCTTTCACAATCACACATAAATTGAACTATTACTAGAGTTACAAATATTGTGAACATAATGATATTTATTGTGAAGCCCACACCGTTATCCACAGATTGGTATAATGTTTACTCGATATAAAACTAACGTAGACGGAAACTAGAAAAAGGTAACGATAAAGATAGAAGCTGCTCCTACCGCCATGCAAGCAAACACATCAATCAACATAATTTTGATATAAGTGAATAGCTAATGTAATTATAGAAGTAATAGTGACGTTAATTGTTTCATTAATGTAGATAATCGTCATCCAAGTGCATGGCAGCAAGAGACGACAAACAGAAAAAAAATAACTAAATTGAACAGCGGTAATACATACTAAAATAAGGTTGTTGAATTATAACTTAATAACTACGTTATTTTCCCTATACGGAGTGGAACAATGATCATCTATCCATCTCAATATGTTGACCCTGTAAAATATCAATAACATGCCTTTTGAAATTAGACTCTGATTACTCATAAAGTGCCACTGTCGTTACTAACTACACAGGGTCGGTTAATTGAAGTTCTGTTTCTGTCGAAGAGTCGAGTTCCACGGGGTAAGGGTTTGGTTGGCAGCATGGGAGTGACATATAATGTTTCAATCGTCTATAGACTATAGGAACTCTTAATACCAGGGGGTCTATTGTTTCTAACCGTTAAGCATATTTTTTTACACTAGTCTGTTCTAACACTTAAAAACTAATTTGAAAGTCAATACAGAATCAGAACTGGAATGATTTTATACCTACAATTTGATTTGTAATTCTATTACGTGGGTATAAGGATTGCACAAAGATAGAAGTGTAAGGATGTCATTGTCTGTCAAACGTGTTTACTTTCCACAAGCACTGTATCAGCCACAAAAGCTACGTTTTACGCCCATCATTTTGTGGTAAATGGGAGCACAATGGCTTAACAGGGTAATTTAATTTAAATTAACATTCATTACAAATTGTATTATTTGTAAGGTTTGTCACTTCTTTTTAATAACTTCAATAATAGACAATAAATTAATGCACATTTTGCCAATGTCAACTGAAAGTGTATTAAAAGTAACAATAAATTGTACGCAAAATCCATACTAATATTATAAAGCTGAACAGTTTGTTTGGTTGAACGAACTACTGAATCAAATTGAAAAATTCCTTTTAGTTAGATAGTCCATTTATCGAGGAAGGCTGAAGGAGGAACCTATATATATAGGCTATATAATAACCGACCACTAGTTTACACACACATGTTGTTACAACAAGAACTCGGAAGAAACTATAATAAATAGGGCTACCATCACATATTACACACACATATATATAGGTACGTGGCACTACTTTACAGAAATAAAGCATCATTTACTCTGAAATAACTATTGACCTTCGGCGGCGGTTACCTACGGTAAGACAGTTTTCGAATATAATACAGTAGATTTTCTTAACCACATTTCCTTTGCCTTTTTAATATAAAGTACTTCTGTCCCTGTGCATATCACTGAACTCCTCCTAAACGTTTGTAGATTTCGATGAATATTTTTGTGTGTGTTTAAGTGGATTTGACGATGGGTTAGATTCACATTTCGATTCGACATAACCGAGCGATTGAACAAGAATATCTCTGTCGGGTTCCCTAGTAACAATGTAAAATAAAAATGCCACTGCAAAATATGCATTAACTAGTTAATTGACAAAAAACCTGTTAAATAATTTAACATATAATTTGTACGCCTAACAGATAACAAAAGCCAGTTTGTAGTGCACAGAGCAGTGAATGTTTGAGAGCCTGGCATAATGGACTCTCAGTAGAATGAATACCAATATTCGAAATTTAACTTTGTTTTTATCACTTAATTTAACGGTTATGTTAAAATTCTGCATTTACAAAAAGAAGATTCTAAAGGAAATACCTACTTACTATTATTAAAGTTTATGAACTCTATAATTTATTGCTTGAAACAAACATCCGCGTGAACCTTGAAACCGCGGCCACCCGTGATGCTCTGGCAGAAACACATCATCACGTAAAGTTTGAAGTTAACTAGGTATTTCAAGCGCAATTTTATTAACCATTGATATTTTATACTTTCGGCCAAGCGAGTTTTTGGGATTTTAGACGGACGAATAAACATTCGACGTAAAATATACGGTTTTTCATTCATAGCCCTTGTGAAATTCAGTCTTTTCAGCTCTGCCTTTATAATACGTACCCATCCGTTCGACTGCTCGTTTAACATAACTCAAGACTGAGTTTATTCGAATTTGTTCTAGTCTATGAATCTCTGTTGAGTTATCCACATACTGAACTCGAAAAATATCTCCTTTAATAAAGACAATTTTAAAGCGCAATAAACATAATTTACTGCGTGCTTTAAACAGATAATAAGAAGATAATAATTTATGTAAATAGAGAGAATATTTCCAGTGGCGCTATGTCCAGACGCCGATAATGGATGAGCAACGATCGGCTCGCCCATTTACGGCGAAGCGCTGCTCTTTTACGACATGCACGCACGTTTTTTATGAGGTCATCGTATTAAATGCATTTTTAATATTTAAGTATAAAAAGATGGATGGAATTTTCGGCAGATCATCATCATCGTCGCTTCAGCCGAGAGACGCCCACTGTTGGACATAGGCTGCAGCTATAGAGAGGGATTTGTTATACATGGTATAACAAATCCATGCGGACATAGTCGAATCTTCTGATGAACAGTCTTCTTTCTTCTGGACCAGGGTCCAAATTTATTTGGGGTTTTGTGAATGTTACTATCTATAATATAGAAATGAATCACTGAATGTGTTGCTAAGCGCAAATCTCGAGAGCAGGTGAACCGATTTCGCAATTTTTTTTTTATAATATTCCTTGAAGTACAAGCATGGTTTCTAACGGACAAACAAAAAATAAAAATTCGAGAATAAAAATACATAATGTAATTATTGACTTATTAACTTTCTTTTTTCTGCTATTCGGGACACCGGGTCTAGAATAGCAGAATAAGTATTACCTTTAACAGAGTGGAATCTGCTTACTCCCTAAACCGCTGGCTAGTGGACCAGCGGACCGTTGGCTAGAGGTGGGCCTGTGCAGGGGTCGCCCAGCGCCTGACACGGCACGGGGAATACCTGCTAAACCACTCCTGTTTCCCCCATGCCCTTACTGGAAACGACCCGGGGTTTGCCGAAGCATTTCACCGAGCCACCTCCGGGCAGCCCAACCCTAGAACCAACTGGAGTCAGCCCTAGAGTGAGGCACCAGGCCTCACCCCGGGCCGGTCGCGGCCGTAGCCGCGTCCGGTCCCGATGTGAGGCCAGAATAAGTATTACCTAATTAAAAATTAAAGAATCGACTCTTAAGCGGTACGAAGTTCACCGGGTCAGATAGTGTTGAATAAAAGTTCTAAAAACTACCATTAATCTATGAATATGTTTTAAGTTTGGCTTTAATATTTGATCTTGTTTCCATCTTTTCAACTGTCTTTTTATGCAGGCGCGTTTTTTTTTACTATGAACGCTACTAAATAGCGACTACGAAAACGCTACGGACCGTAGCGAATCGCCTCTGTTTCATAGTAAACACAGGCGATACGGTTCCGAGCTAATATCTGTGCTACGAGCATTACTCACTACCGCGTGAGTGACCCTTGGTGCGATGGTCTGCACGGGGATTAGAATCTCAGTTGGATTTTATGACGACTTTATTTATCGAAGACTTTCTATTCGATATCGGGAACTAGAAATAGGCCGGGAACTATACTGGTTCTAAAGGACAGTGCTTAAATATTAATAATCGAAGACCTTCAGCTCATACAACATCGAATGCTTGTTAACACGGAAACGAAATGGAAGTCAATGGAGGCGTGAGTAATAAACCGTGGCCTGTTGACAGCCGTCGGAGTATGGTCGCGGCTTCATTTCAGTTGGCAAATTTGTCGAGCGTCTGACCGAAATTGCGACTTTATTGCGTCCACGAGTTGTTTGTATGGTCGGTCAAAGCTTTGTAACTGCAAGGTGTGTTTAAAATCAAACAAATGAAATATAATGTCAACTAGCACCGGTCGCGCGAGTTCGCAGGAACGCAATGTTTGTCTCGGAGTTTATTTAGCGAGTAGTCAGCGCAGCGCTGGCTATATGCGATCCATAGAGGCAGTTGCAGTACTGGCCATTTTTTGTGTAAGAATCATTTGTTCATATAAAGCTGAAAGTGGAGTGGAGACTCATTCATAAAGTTTAATCACTGAGATATGCGTAATGTGACCATTTATATTTCGGCAACCCGACATAAGCCGCCTGCGTGTACGTGAAATGGTCTCGTCTATCTATCTCATTCTGATATTTTCACATTGCCCTACTACAGTTTTATATCTATGGGTAATATCACAAAGAGCGGATAAGAACTAGGAGTAAAACGTTTTCTCCGTTTGTATGGAGACGTACTCGCCGTACTTATTTTGATGAATTTTAGGATAGATATAGATAGATCCCTAGAGAAAATGAAACATTAAGCAAAAAAAAAACATTTAAAACGAGCGAAGCTGCGGACAAAAGCAGTATTCAGAATATTACGTACACCATCGCAATTTTTTGTATGCAGCAATGCCGATTAAATATTAAGCAATTTACTTTTATCAATATTTATTTTGACCCCCATTCCGAAGTGCCCCGAGCCCCATAAGAATGCGACCCTTAACATCGTGAACTGAAGCCATTTATCTGTAAATACTACCCTATTTTAATTTTGTCCGTTGTGAGTTTTTTCCTATAGCATTTGCCTGTTGATTTTGGACTCGATACCTATTTATATTACAATGTATTATTTATATATTAATTAATATGTTTTAAAAGACGCGTTAAAAAGTATCTTGCAGGTCGGCTAGTGTGGTGCTGACATTATGTCATGCACTAGCTATCTTTACTCTCCATTTATGCTTACTATCTGGTGGAAAGAGGTCATTTGCTAGACCTTTATCAATAAAAAAAGAACTTTGATTGTTTTCAAGTATTTGAGACGGGCCTCAAATACTCTTCTAAACATCTTCACGATACGTACGCCCGAGTTCTGAGATTATCAGAAAGTCAATTTGGTGACACTTGCATTTCTCTAAATTTTATAACAAATTCTATGCCGTGCAGACTCTCCGCTGTGCAATGTATTACCTGTCGAAATCAGACGAGCACAATCCTTGAGTACGATTGGGAAAATGGTTAAGAAACACTATTTATTTCTATTAATCAATATTATATGTATGTCGTTATTATATAATGCATAATTAAATGTAGTATGTAGTTTTCATGTTAACGGATATCTATTCGTAACATTCTAATCGGTTCGCCCAATCACAGAAGAGCTTTTAATTTTACGCTTTTTTAAAATACGGCAAATAACACACTGCTCTCTGATTGGTCGATGTTGACAGTGGCAATGCTTGTGTCCAGATACTTAGGTACAATCAGATTTGCAAAAAAAAACTATTTTCACAGTTTGTTGTAACTGTGTTAAAACTATTAACACAGTTACAACATTAAAAACTTTACAAAAACACAAGAGCAACCGGTTTGTTTTATGTTCCGTGGCGAACAATGCCGGTGGCGAGGAAGGAGAAGGAACAAGTGACTTATTCAACCAATCAGAGCGCACATGACGTTTGGTTATTGCTTTTATTATTTTACGTGTGAGTTCGCTAAGTTTAACAATTTGCGAAAATGTGGGCGTAAAATAATACAATTTATCTCTCGGTTAGAAGAATCCTACGAAAGTTTAGAAATTTCCTAGAAAATTTATAATTCTTTTTATTGCGGTTCTTGTTATTGTCCGGTGACATATATACATCTATACTAATAATAAAGCTGAAGAGTTTGTTTGTTTGTTTGTTTGTTTGTTTGTTTGTTTGTTTGTTTGTTTGTTTGTTTGGTTGAACCCTAAGATCTCAGCAACTACTGACTCAAATTGAAAAAATCTTTTTTCGTTGGATAGTCCATTTATCTAGGAAGGCTATAGGCTATATAACATCACGATACGTCTAATAGGAGCTGAGCATCAATGAAGAATGTTTCAAAAACGGGAGAAAAATATTTCTTTTCAAAGCTTTCACTGCGTGCGCTGCGTAAACGGTTAAAGTTACGTAAAAATTATGTATGACGGAATTATTCTCCATTAAAATTTCTAAAGAAAAGTCCGCGATAGCATATGTCTATCTTTTAAGGTTGGCTCACTATAACCTTTCTTTTTGGTAATAATTTTTTTTTCTAAAATAATGCATTATCTGCGATGGTGTTTTTGTATGTATGATATTATTCCTTATCAAAATAAATACATTATTTATCACAAGTATTTAATTTTGCACAAAATTGTTCACGACTTCATTTGATTTCAATGAATATCTTAAGAAATGTCATAGTTTGAAATAAACGGAAAATAATAAATTTTGATTTTCAGAGATTTCTTTGCGTGCGCTGCGTAAACGGTTAAAGTTATACAAAAATTATGTATGACGGAATTATTTTCCTTTAAAAGTTCTAAAGAAAAGTCACAGACAGCATTTATCTATCTCTTAAGGTTGACTCGCTATAACCTATTTTGGTTAATAAATTTTGTTCTAAAATAATGCTTTAGATGCGAAGGTATTTTTGTAAACATAATATTACTCCTTATCAAAATGAATACATTATTCATCACAAGTATTTAATTTTGTACAAAATTGTTCTTTACATCATTAGATTTGAATGAATATCTTCAGAGATATCACAGTTTTAACATAACTCCGCAGCTCAATAATGATCAAGTACTACGCACGCATCTATACGGAGTTGATTTTTTTTGATTGATCGCGCTTATCTTAAGAACTACTGATCCCGTCAGATTCAGACGCCTTAGAGACTCTAATAAGTTCAGAGACTCCTCCGAGGGAGATGCTCACCGGTCAGGAATCCTCTCTGGAGTGATTCGACCTTAAAGCTTGAGGACCCACCGAGGTCCTCTCCTTTACTAAAACCCCTGGTGACTCAAAGAAGGTCATCAGAGACATCCTGTAAAAACAGTAAAAAAAACCGCCTAGAAGGAGTCGGACGCGTAAACGAAGGGTTCCGTGCCATAGATTTTATCATAAGTGTCCGAAAATTATTTGAATTTTAAATTTAATATTTTGTTAATATTTCAAGTTTCTACCTGTTATCGTTATTGAGTCCGAGAAATAAATCACGTTTGTTATTGAACCCCCTTAAATATTAATTTTATTTTAATGTAATAATTAATTTTAAAGTGAATAATATAACTAAATATTCTGTAAATATTTCAAGCGTCTATCTATTGCCGTTATCAAAATCGACCAAAAAAAGTCACGTTTATTTTATGGGAGCAGCTTCAATATTTATTTTATTCTATTTATTAGTATTTTTTGTAATAGCGGCACCAGAACTACGTCATCTGAGAAAATTTCAACTGTCTAACTATAATGGTTAATGATATACAGCCTGGTGACAGATGGACAGACGGACGGCGGAGTCATAGTAATAGGATCCCGTTTTACCCTTTGGGTACAGAACCCTCAAAAGGGGAACTACTGATTCAAATTGAAAAAATCTTTGATTGTCTATTTAAAGTATAAACTATAGGCCAGGACTTCCCAAACTTATTTTCATAGTGACGCCCTTAGGAATTTTCCAATTTTTACGAGCCCTCCCCCCGTTATAGTAACAGCAAAGTTAAGTACATACCTACAAAAACAACAACAGCCCACACATTTGGACCTAGATAACTGAAATTTTGCATAGAGATTCCTTTTATGAAGTAGGCAAGGGATAATGCTAGATTTTTTGAAATTCAACCCTTAAGAGAGTAAAATGTTGGATGAAAGTTTGTATGGGGAAATAAGATTAGTTAGACTATTTTATTCGAAACTTCACAGGCGTACTGCTAATGATAATTGATTAAACACGTGTTTTCGGGGATTTTTCAAAAAACATCCCCTAATATGGGAAAAGGGGTGACTAAGTCTGAAAATCAACAAAGGTATTTTTTCTTAAAACTACTACTACTACTGTAATTAAAACCACGAGACTTTGAATTTAGACACTTGATAAAAATAAATAAGTAAGTATTTATCCTAGCCTCTCTGTAATTTCGACCGACACGGGAATGAATTAGGAGATGAAAGTCCAAACAAATCTATCTATCATAGTAACTATTTAACGGGGACGAAGTCGCGAGCAAAAGCGAGTATTTTATAAATGTACCACATTTGTGTCGTGTTCAAAGATAGTGATGGGGATGAATTTGGATGAATATTGAAGGAGAGGGAGACCAAAGAAAAGGTGGATAGATAGATAGAAGTGAAGGATGATAGGGCATAGTGTCACATTAAGAGTGTTAATGTTGATGTTGCCAATACAACCTTTTTTTAATATATTTTTGTTTTTTATAAGATTATTATTTTTAGTAGTTTTTGATTGTCTAGTTCGTTTTTGTTTGCTCTCTTGTCACTTGGATTTTTTACACGTTCTTGTATCGGTATTTTATTTTATGTGATTTTGCTTTACAAAACCCACAGAATCTGAGAACGTGTTTTCATTGCTATAACCAGCACCTCCTATTCTTCCTTTCTCTTACAATTGAGATGACGGCTGATTGAGATCGGAAGAAGAAAATATATTACGTTACGTTATTATTATATAAATAAAAGCAGGGCAGACTAATAATTTGTGTCGATGTTCAATATAGTTTATTTCTATTCTATACTATCCTCACAAATGTAAGTTGAAAAGAAAACAAGAAAGCAAATATTAAAACTCGCTAAATCACATAACAACAGCTTCTAAAAACTATAACAAATAGACACATTAAGAGCCAAGTATCAGGCCCAAGTTTTCGATAACGGTATACTTGGCTGAAGTTAAATGTAGTGTAAACAGAGGTAGTTAACGCAGCGTCCCACTAAATCTTAGGTTCCGCGGTTCGCCCGTTTATCATGTCACCGTCGCTCAGGTCTACGCTGTGTGCCGTCTAGTGTTGTTTTGTTGACCTACTTTAGGATTTGATAAACCGGCTTTCAAATAAAGGTGGTTGGAGGAAAATTATTTCAGTTCTTAGTTTTTAAGTGGCCGTCAGTTGAAACATAAACCTATAAAATTGAGATTTGTTATCGAATCGAATATGAGTTTATTTTATTGAAGGACCAGTGCCAATTTTTATATTTAAGGAATACTTATTATTATGTACACATATCAAAGTGTTTTAGCGCGTAGCTTAGCGATGTGCCTTAAGTGTAGCCAAAGCGCGTTTTTTGAAAGCTCGATTTACGTCGAAAATATCATATTTTGTGGATATTTCAGACCTAATTTTAAAGGGTTGTGAACAGACTTTGCAAACAAATTATATATTACAGGAAGATTAATTTTTGATTAAAACTGCTAGCAGATATGATATTTTAATTTACACTTATAGTTTTGTAAAGCTATACGGAAAGCAATAGCGGAGAATCTTATGGCGCAGTTTTAAGAAAATACAGTTCAGAGCTATATTATAGATGAAATACAAGCATTTAATGCCAAACAATACTTTGTAATAATTTATTTTCCATTAGAAAATATTCTATTATAAACCGTTACAGAGCCAAAATATGTAAAAAACCTAGATAACTTATAAAAAACGTGATACCAAAAAAATTATAAATTGTTAAATTTTAACGACCATTTTACAATGTTTTTGAAATGATACTCATTTAATATACTTATTATATTATAAATTTACACATAATTCTAGTCATAATAACGATATTATAACATTATTAATTGAAATTAGATATTTCTTCCATTAATTATTTGAAAAAAGGTCTAAATCCTCTAGATAGTGCACCTCGCTCTCCGAGAAATGTGTATGTGTGCATGGGATCACGTGGACATGATTGCATATCTAATACACGAAACAATATAGCGAAATAAATATTATTGGTAATTCGATGAATGCTCATAATGCGTTACGTAAAGTTTAACATTAACACAAAATGCAGGTGAAGCATTAGCATTAATTAGTCCCTTCCATTTAGAGAACTTATGCGGAGTTTTTTTATTAGTAATACCTATTATATTCTTCGAGATTTATTTTTATTTTCTTTTCTTGCCGTATTTCTAAGCGTGCAGTAGTTTAAGTTGTCAGAAACATGGCAAATAAACCAGAGATTCTGGATACGAAGTCTGGAGCAGCCATAAATCAACTTTTAAGTATTGTTTCGTCTATTCCTTTGGTTTAAAATAAAGTGCTTTTCAATTTCAATTTTAACAAATTAAAATTTACGTTTCAACCAAAATGAAAATCATGTCAATTTATTAATCACTAGCTGTGCTCGCAACTTCGTTCGCATGGATTTACCGTTTTTGCAACATTTTTCATTGATGCTCGCTCAGTTCCTATTAGTCTTAACGTGACGTTATGGAGGTTTAGTCTATATCAGAGTTTCCCAAACTGTGCGTTGCGACGCCCTGGGGTGTCACGGCACTATCCCAGGGACGTCGTGAGGCGATCCACATTGAATGGTTGTCTGTTTGATGTGAGCTAGTCGAGCGAAAATAAATGTAGACAAAGAGATGAAAGTTGAGATTTTAAAACTTGAGCCCGGTTTTAAGAGATGTTTTTATTTTTGTATAGCTATAACCGGGTTTAAGTGAGTCGCAAAAAATGGCGAATTCCTAATGGCGTCACAATGAACATAAGTTTGGGAAGCCCAGGCCTATAGTCTTCCTCGATAAATAGACTATCTATTTATCTAATACAAAAATAATTTTTCAAATTGAAATCAGTAGTTTCCCTTTTTTGACTAATGTTGTAGGATGTCCCTGATGTCCTTCTTTGCGTCACCGGGGTTTTTGGTGAAGGTTCTTGAGGTGATGGAGCTTTTTAGTCGAATCACCCCAAAGAACATTCCTTACCGGTGAGCATCTCGTTCAGAGGAGTCTCTGTACCTATTAGGGTCTCTAAGGCGTTCGAGTCGCATAGAGAATAGCGCGTTCAACCAAACAAACAAACATACTCTTCAGCTTTAAAATATTAATTACAGATGCGTGCGTGGTACTTGATCATTATTTTGTTGTGGAGTTATTTTAAAACTATGATATCTCTTAAGATATTCATTCAAATCTAATGATGTCAGGAACAAATTTGTTCAAAATTAAATACCTGTGATGAATAATGGTATTAATTTTGATAAGGAACAATTTACAAAAATGTTTACAAAAACACCTTCGCATTCTGATTGAATTTCAGCGCAAAAACTAATTTATTATCACGCGAAAATAGTAATAAAAATGAATAACGCGACCGTACAACGTTATTAAGCGCTACAGATTGGAAAACTCCAGCAATTCGGTCGATGTTGATTATCTTTTTGCAGATGCCGTTTCCCTGCAGTTAGGACCACTGAATCAACTTTTGTTCCAGCCACACTACAAAAGCCTGCTTTAAACTGGAATTTACCCATTAGCATCCTTTTTAAAACGGTCCAATTGCCTAATTTGCCTTTGTAAATCTTTTTAGGAGCAAAATTTTCGAAGCGTCGTTAAAGTATTATAAAGGTTTAGATTTTCCTTTAGCGCTCTTATTAATACTCGTCATAATCAGTTTAGCTCGCGAATTTCGTTTAAAAACTTTTCACAGCTGGTCTGTGTACGTTTCAGATTAAAGTACAGCTGCTTCTATGAGTATACTGTGCTGTTGCGACGAAATAGAGAATTAAAGAGTTTAAGACTAGGTACGTAAAATCTCTTTTACTTATTTTATTTTGTTTGGAAAGCTTACAGCCTTATTCATAATCTTATGACGTGGGCCAATTGTATAATTGGGTAGATCGTGATATTTACACAATGTACCGGCACATTGTGAAACGCTTCTAGACCATACAAATCTCAACCTAGTTTAATAACTCATTTTCTTAAAGTGGTCAGGGGATCAGTAGGTTCAGGGTTATTGTTATTATGACCAAGCGGGGTGGATTGGTTATGGGAGAGTCTATTGGTCTACGACATAATTGCGGCGTACCATACACGTATATATACAATACAGGTTGAATTTTTCAATTGGACCTTCAGGGTCAAATCCTAAATTATAAGGAATATCGAAAAATGCTCAAAGAAGTCGTGGCCCGATTTTGATGAAAACAAAAACTGCATCGTTGGATTTTTGAAAAATCAATAATCCTAGCCAAAAATCAAACCCCATGATTTTGAGAAATCAAAACACAGTCTGTATTATTACACCGTTCGATAGTGTTGTTAATAAGGATCGATTTCTGGGAAATAATGATATACGAGAAAGTAATGGAAAATGTTAAATTTTAATAAAATATTCCTTGTTACACAGTGGTTGACGTATAATCAAAGCCATGATCATTATTTTAGCAATCAATCCAATGATGCAGTTTTTGTTTTCATCAAAATCGTGCTCGCGACTCCTTTGAGCATTTTTCGATATTCCATATAGTTTGGAATTTGGCCCTGAAGGCCCACTTGAAAAATTCAGCCTGTATTTATATACAGAATGAAAAAAAAATCATAAAAATCGGATTTTTATGATTTTCCTTTTTTTGTGTATATTTGGTAGGCATAAGAATAGGTGGTAAAGTATATTTTCATACCGCTAAAAAGGAAAAATATATGGCCGAGCAACGTTTGCCGGTCAACAAGTATATTTATACGAGCAATGGCTTACTATAAGCTATTTGCAAGCTTTTATGCCTTGACATTGATTTTTCAATATGTTTCTTAAGTGAAGTTGTTTTCAACTAGTATATTTTCGTTAGAAAAGCAATAGCAAAGGGTCACGGGTTAGCCTCAAGAAAGGATTTTTATATATTTTTTCGATTCTATTATTGCTGTACAATGAGCATGACATTGTATGTGCTTGTTTTTCTCCTTTTTGTATTTTATACTTTTAATAGTGTACCAATAAAGCGTATACAATCCATCAATGATATTTATTTATAATAAGTTTTCGCAACCAAAACATAAAACTGAATCGTTTGAAATTTATTGTAAGTTACATCTACGAATTGTGATTTGTACACTTAATCTCATCATTACCAAGTCCACTGCTGGACGTAGGCCTCTCTCATGATACGCCACTGAACTCGATCTTCACCTCTCCTTTAATCCCTGCCCGTTGCCTTACGAGCTAACATCATTCATCCCAATTAGCTACAGGATATTTAAGCCAGTTGTACCAAGTAATACCTTTCAAAATTTTGCAAAATGTAACTTAAAAAATCAACGTCAGTTCATAAGAATGGGTCGTTCCATTTTTAAATCTAATTATGTTAATTTGTTACGAAATTGTATTTAGTATGACTTAGTGCAACCGGCCGTTATTCTAGCAATAGGAATTGTCTACGGAAGAAAGGCTATTTTTTTGCACGGAAAATAAAACGAGCACCACATTCATACTACGTAGATCCATATCGTTTAAAAGGGAGAAAATCCGTCAATTGTCTCCACATAGAGGCTGAGTGATAACTGGCAGTCGAATGAACTTTTGTTCGTTTCGCGCCTCGACAGAGAGCAGCTCTCACCGAGCGAAGTTGATCCGCGGGTAAACACGCCTCCTCCCGAGCCTCTTGAAATAGCGAGGGTCTCCGTTAAAGTCGCTTAATACGCACTTGGTAGGCGACAGCCCTTTAATAGCAATTTTGATGAAGAAAAATTACTCTCGCTTTTAATTGCTAATTAGAGTCAGCACTAGGATTTTATGAGGCATAAGATACTTTTTTGGAATATTGCTTTATGATTTACGCTTTATTGCACGTCACAGAGAATAATTAATAAACGCATGGTAACAAAGTATGCAAGGGAAAACTTATTCTTCTTCTGTTAATTAATGGATTCGCGGAAATTACCCAATGTCAAGTGAAAGTAATATTAACTATATCGATGATTTAGTTAATATTACTTTCACTTGACATTGGGTTAAAAAAATTGTGTGCGTGTAACCTTTACGCGCGATTGAAGTAAAACTTCTTTGACGTAGATCACTGAAATGATTAAATTTTAACTGAAAAAAAAAAATATGACAGATACTTACGACCAATCGAAATTACTATTTTTAAATAGCGGAAACTACACAGACTATAGAATACTGAGCGTTACTTCCGTTAGAAAAATCTGAGTTACCCCCTAGTCGCGCCTAAAGAAGTTTTACTTCAAAAATAAAAAAGCTACCTTCAAAACTAAAAACGGAAAATAAAAATTCGGTTTATAAAAATCTAAATGTTTTTTGAGGTCGGTCCCAGTGACAACGTTTATTCCAAATATTGAGGTTGGTGAGATTTCTACGTTTTTAGTTTTGAAGGCGGTTTTTTTTTATTTAAAAATAATATATTTTTTGCTTTTTAGTGTTTTACGTAAATAAATTTTCAGGAAACTATATCCAATCTTTTAGACAAAAAACGTGATAAGATTACGATATCATCGATGTCAATTAAATAGGTATTATTAGGGATAACTCTAAAACTACTCGTCAGATGTCGATCAAATTTAAATTGGACCACATGACAAGCACCAGCTTCCAAAGGTCGCAATAATCTTCAAAATTGGTAAACCCAGTAAAGAGTTATGAGGTAACAAATATTAAAAAAACATACAGTCGAATGATAACCTCCTCCTTTTTGAAGTCGGTTTGAAAAATGGAGTTTCACTCACGACACGTGTTTTTACAACAAGAACTCGGGTGAAACTGGCAAACTTATCTCTACAAAAGATCTCATGCCTAGATCTACGGTATTTGTCACCATCGCTTCTAGCTCTAGTAAAATTACTAATAGTGAGACTACTACTAATAATAATTTACTACTAATAATCATCTAATAATAATTAATTATTTAAGTAAAATAATTATTTCGTAGAAATGGTGGTAGGGCTTTTGACGATTTAAAAGTACTTAGCAAAGTCCATTTGAATAAAGAGCTTTTTCATTTTCATTTTCAATCAAGTGTGGAGCTACCACATGTTTAAATACAAATGAAGTTTTTGAAGGATTACCTTTTATTTCTTCATCACACATTATTTTAACTAAAGACCATGACATAAATGTGTTTTAACAGTGAGTTTAAGGAACGCTTATAAATAATTATGTGTGAGTTTTGCGCTTCCATGACCTGTTCCAAATTGCTCTGCAAAACCATCCCTATTATTTCATAGAGTTCCTGCTAGATGTCTTAACCATCCAATTCACATCAAATCAATTATACATCAAAGCTGAAATGCGTTTTGCTAGTAGAGTCACAACATCCGTATCACTCTAATTATGGAATAGATTTTGATTACATTGAATAATTTTGCCTAATAAATTTGATTCATTAATATGTATAGAAGATAATATTACATATATACGAACACGCTCGTAATCCTATGAGGGGTTATGCAGAGCCTTAGGTAACACTTTGTTACACATAAAGCCACATCCGGCAGTATGCGCCATGCAGCGCCTCCAAATAGTGACAGGTGACTACCAGCCTGTCGCTTAAATAACATAGTATTGGTTGTGCACAAATTAGTTGTTTCGCTATTGTCAAGTTTGGTGAAACATAAAGACGTATATACATAAATCCACGCCATTCTAAGGTTAGGGGTAGGCAGAGATTACTTCTTTCTACTTGCTTTGCTCCTTATATATTTGTTTGGTTCCATCTAGTCTTATCTTATCACATTCTTCATCACAAATGTTTCGGGTTCTTTTTACCTGGCCCTTCAAGACCAACGAAAAATGTACTAAAACATACATATTAGTTCTGAAAATATAAAACGGACAGAAGCGTACGCCAACGCAATCCGTCCCAAGAAAGTTATTTCAACACACGACACAGAGAAAATCTGGTTCTAAGCCCAGCTTGTTCCGATGGCTACTCTCACGCCGATGCAATATGAAAACATGGGAAATGCTCGAAGCGAAATGCAACAGTAAATTCAAAGATATGCCGGCTACATACGTGCCATTCAAAAGCATGTAAGCCTGTATCACAATAGATGTTAAAACCTCAATAGGGTAATATTTCCAATGCTGAGGAGTGTAGCGGCCGCACGTTCGTCGGAAAGGCTCGAGATTGGTACATAATATTGCAATCTCCGTTAGCAAACACCCTGTATGTGCGTTAGGAGGCAATACTTATTCGTCGGGCGCCCGCGGTTAAACTTTACTGGGAACAGGAATCTGCTCTTTCGTATTTAACCACCCGCGGTTGGATAGTCCTGTTTTCAATGTGAGATGTAATGCACTGCTTAAAGTTGTATTTAGAATCATTATAGCAGGACAGAGAAGAGAAAACATTTAAATTGCTCTCCTGAAAAGCTTCTGAAACGTTAATTTTGTTAAGATAAATAATAACATGAGCCCCGGACTTCGAATTCTATATTATAAAGTACTCATAACATTAGAGGCGCGTATAGATTAAATTGAGAAGTTAGGTAAATTAAATTGAGAAAATAAATTGAGTCCTTCTCAATTTAATTTTATATGGATGAAAATGTTTGCATTAAAAACTGTATGGCGGAGCTTAACAATGAAATGAAATGTTATTTATTTGTTAGTAGCACTTGCATATTACAAATATTGAACCGCTCTCGTATAAGGTTGCCCTGTGTTGCAGAGACTAGCTACAAATACTTGATGACCAGTTAGCCCTGACAACGTATTGACCCTGCTTACGTCATTTGAATTATATTATTAGCCACTCTTTTATTCCACCAAAGGTACAAACTGGACAAATTTATTTTTCATTCAATTCTTGTCTTCGCTTTATTCGGTGAGTCAGTTCAGTCATCATAGCGTAGGTATTAATTTTGGAAAATTAACCGGAGAGACACCGAGATTCTCTTCCATTTGTGATACCATAATACTTTATTTTTCTCCAAAAAGCGGCAACTCGATTCAACATTCCTGTACTTGCGAACGTTTTGCATTTCAGTTTTATATTGTTTTGACGTCACAATGCCCATGGCTATCCCAACGAGAATTGTTTCAAGTTTTATATTTCGCATCGAACGCCGGTGTCCGTGTTCAGAAAATGTTACTGCATAAAATGTCCTTTGCTCAGGGACTGTGTACTGTTTTGAACTGTCAAACAGACGATATCTGTGTAATATGTGACTGTAGCTCGACGCGAGAGAAGGGAAAAGTATCGTGAATAGATATGGGGGAGGGACGTTCGAGCCTGTAACTTTTCATAATTCTATTGTGTTAATGTAGAGAGTAGCATGTTTACGATTTTTTTGTGCTTGTGATCAATTAACATTGTTTTGCAAAATATCTTTATGCTTTTGTTTGCAATTAAAAAACAAAAACAAGAAATTTAACTTTAGTATATAAAATATTGGCTTCCGAACTCTTTTCTTTTATCGGACACATACTCGTAACTACAGATAGTTCCGAATATTATTTTTACTCTCTAATAGATTTTTTTACTATGAAATGTGAAAATTATGTTAAAAAAACAATTTTTATTATTTTCAGTCGTAGCTAAAACACCTTAATTAACTTCTGAACATCACGTCACTATTTTTTGCACAAACATAATTTATATATAAATTGAACATGTAATGCTAATGTTTAATTCCCATTTGCTTGTTTTATACAGAAGTCACACAAACAGTATCGCCGGAGCCGTAAAAGCGGTCCATGTAACCCATTATCTACTTAAAACGTCGCTTCACGATTACCAAAATGGAAAATACAGAAATTAAGGCAAAGTTTCGGCGGGTGCCTCTTTTATGACGTGTTCTTATCTTGCGGCACGGCGCGTGTGCCACAACTCGACTAGCTATGCTGTTGACAAAATAATTTATTTTCTGTATTGCTATTAACATAAGGTGGAAATTGTGTATTTGTTGAACGTAACGAATGCATAGATAAAGTGGTTTGTAGTTAGTACAAGTGGTGGTATTGTGGTACTACGCTTTGTTTGCGGAGTCGCCGATATATCTCTAAAGTTTTGCGTGCAGCGACGCACTGCAAGCTTGTATCTACTTTGTATCATGATGATGTAACTCTCTCTTTGTATTTATTCAGAACTATTGAATAAGTCATGACCAAAATTTACGAGGTGAGTTGAAACAATTTAAATTTTACAAGAAAAGATGAAAAGAAGAAAAGGCAATATCATTTTCGATGGAAGAATCGCTTTGTCACTGTACTTATTAGCCTACATAGTATGACCATGGATGGTATAGAAAGGAAGACTGAAAACAGATGGATATAATTTGATTCCATTGAGAGTATCGAAATATACGTTTTTTTACGGCATTAACGGCCGTATCTTTTTTTTGCACTAACTAAGAAGTTTGCTTCTTCACAGCTTCAAGAGACTGTAGACCCGAGTACTTGGTTTTAATTTCAACTCGATACCTCCAGTCGTTCCCGAGACAAAGGGTCTTGACAGAAAGACGGGCAACAAAGTGATCCTATAAGGGTTACGTTTTTTCCTTTTGAGATAATATGGAACCCTAAAAATGTCAATGTAACTTCTGAGCGAGAATATTTTTCTTATTCTTATGCACGGAGGCTGTGTCTCAGAGCACTTCGACCCTATGGGATCTTTTGTGCTTAAAAGCAAGAATAAATTATAGAAGAACAAAATGTTGTTCCCAATAGAACAAGATGAATGAATGATCAGCCTACATATTGCCTACTTTCTTATAAGGATTAAAAAAGTCTTATATACTAGTACAACATAACCTTCTATAGTGTTGGTATACATTACAAATTAATGTAATGAAAAATCTGTTGAAAATGCTAATATTTATTCAATGGTGTTAAAAGGTAATAATTTACTTAACAAAATACAAATTCAACTTCATAAAAGTACTTATTGTATGTTCGAAGTTAAAGCTCATAAACCTTGTATTTGTTTCCACTCGAACTCCTTAAAGTTTGCTCAACGGTAGCCAGGACGCTATTGCATCAGTAAACCGAAATTTGAAGAAATAACTGTAAATACTTATTACAATGGATTGTTAAATAATATTGGCATATAATGTAAAAAAACAAAGTTACATTATTGAATATCATATTCAAAAGAGTAGAATTAATACTGATCACTGCATAGTTTATCATGGGATTCACCTTTGATCTTTTGCAGTAATTACCAACAATCTCAGCCGATGTAGCAAAATTATTTATAGTACTTATAAATACCTAGCAATAGCCAAATGATTAATGTGATGTATATTATATTTAATCTGACAAAGAGTCGTAATTTCGCACATTTCTTTCAATACCAAATTATTGATATCATTCTCATCATCGATAGTTATGCATAAAATAAGAATTGTAATTATGAATAACTATTGTTTCTTATCAAAATATTACTTTAAATAAAACTAACAAATAAAGCTACTACTACTACTACTACCACTAGGTGGTAGACCCATATGTAGGGTCGTCTGGGTAGGTACCACCGCCTTTCTTATTTCTGCTGTGAAGCAGTTCGCTGTGTTTCGGATAGAAGGGAAAGGTAGCCAGTGTAATTACTGGGCATGGAGGGCATATCATCTTAGTCTCCAGGATGGCAAACGCACTTGCGGTGTTAAGTGATTTACACTTAATATTGCAAGTGTCTATAGGCGGCGGTGACCACTTAACATCAAGTGGGCCATTATGGCGAAAATATTAATACTAGAAAAATGCACTGAAAAAAATCTACTTGTCTCAGGTGGGACTCGAACCCGCATCTTCCACAATCCGGGCGGACGACCATTACGCCACCGAGACACTGCTTTTCGCTGTCGAAATTTGTCAGTGCTGTGCTTATGTTTTTACGGTAAACATTGTTTCATCAAATCTTTGAAATTTGCACTTCTAAGACCCGAACGAAATATTTTTGCAAATATTTGACGCTCAGTTAAGATGAAACTATTCTATAACTCGATTTTTTTCAGTGCATTTTTCTAGTATCAAGTGGGCCGTAAGCTTGTTTGCCATCTCGTAACATAAAAAAAGCTACCTACTTTCGAATGTTTCCTACCGATGCAACATTGACCAGACATTTCATTCTGAAAAGTAGAAGCGAAATAGCTTTCTGAAACTGATGTAGATACATTCGGGATTTCGCTAATACGTATTCAGTGGCTTTGCAATGTTTGTTTCAATTTCAGGCGCCCTATGATTCGTTTGGATTCCAGTTGCCGGAATTCTCGAGTCAACATTTTTGCAACGTGGATCCTACAAGGTTGCAAACAACCGCATTAGTCTAGTGGGCCACCACCAGAATCAGGTTCAGAGGTAATCATCATGATCCAGCGTTAATCCCGGTAGCGCCTATACGCCCAGCGGGGTCCGCTTTCCGATATTTTCTCCTCCAATTTGCACGATTTTCAGAGTCCCGGTTAGTTAGAGTATGGCGCACATATCCTTTCCTTATCATCATCACAAAAGCCTTTTTAATTTGACCCACTGCTGGAACACAAGGTCTCTCCTTTAGTTTAGGCAGTAGTCCACCACGCTTGCCCAATGCGGATTGGTGGACGGAGTATAAGGTGATCAATACTTCTTTGCTGATCCATTACTCGCCTTCTACGACACCCATTGGAGGATATGGGGCGATGCTATTCTACTCTGCCGGCATCACACGGCCATATCCGCCCCTATGACGTCTAAATTAAGCTATCGTGAACACTGCTTTTAAATATAATTTACCTAAAAAACTAAATAGATGTCAGGGAGTCCCACACACACCGCATTGCCTAGCCCGCGTGTGGTACGGTCCATAAATACACCTAGATACACACCGACAGGCAAGATTATTTCTACTGCATATCAACCCAAGGTTCTTTAAGAAATTACTACAGCTAAAAAGATACCAGTTACGTCTAATCACAAGCGCAATCTCGGGACATAGACTTTAACAAACATCTTTTCAATATATGTGTAACAGACAGTCCACTGTGCAGAACCATCATGGCGGAGGAAGAAACAGCCGCTCACGTTCTGCTGGAGTGCAGAGGAGTGGCAGAATACGGGGCCAGCTTCTCGGGTCGCCGAGGAGCGGCCAGGACATTCTGGTAGAGCTGGGATTGCTGAAGTGATCCGGCATAATAGGTGCTCCAGCCATCGAGTTGCGGAAACTGCCCATACGAAGAAGAAGATCAACTCGGAAAAGGAACGCTTCTTTTTTACTATGAATGCTACGAAATATTGGCTACGAAAGCACTACGGACGTATATAGTAAACAGAGGTGATTCGGTTCCGAGCTGTTAAATGACCTCACGGCTCCGCGCAAAAGGCGCAGAGTTTAAAAATTAAAAAGGCTTTTGGATAACCAGGTCGGATGTTAACCTAACATCAGTAAAGCATGAAATTCGGTCTTTCACTTTCAACAACATAATACGTAAGACGTAAACCAAATAATAATAATAATATATTTCCACGCTCACACCAACTATCCAGCCCTAAGTAAGTATCATTAGGAACTTGTGTTATGGATATTATTAGATAACGGACATTTTTAATATACATAATAATTTAAGATATTTTTATAAATAAACTTAAATAAACATATAAACAACCATGCCTCGCAAACAAATATTCGTGTTAGTCACACAAATATTTGCCGCTACCAGGATTCGAACCCGGACCGCTGATGTATAGGCCGCTATACTGACCCCTCCCACAAGACGTCTAATTAAAAAAATCTTTGGTATTTACTAACTAAGTACAGTCACGTAGAGCTGTGTTAAAAATTAAAATGAGGCACGAATGTTTGCCCCAAGCCGCGTATATGTTATTCACCAGCATTTCTAATAAAGCTTTTAAAAAAGCTTAGCAAAGAGTTAGTTGTAAAACTATTTCTTTTCATGTTCGTTTCAATTTCCTGCAAGCGTTGCTTCGTGAATCAGTCTGTGTTCTTGGTAATGGACAGGTTCGGTTTACATTCTAGCCCCGTGTGTCGGGTTGTGGCTAAGTGAATTAAGCGGAGTACAATTCCCTCATTCGTTAGTTTAGTTCCGTTTTGTTTTCTTTCTAAATAGCTCCTTTATTTGGGATCGAAGGTGAATCCTTGTTTGTGGCGTTGGTGGAATAACAATGGATAATTAAATTCAACTTTGTAGGTGTGCAGTAATTTTTTGACGTAAATTCGCGAGACATGGTTTAGATGTGTTGCTATCATTAATTTTAGGGTACCTAGCTTGTTCATAATAATGCTTTTTATTAACTCACTAGCTTTTGCCTGCAGCTCCGCTCGCGGTAGATTACGGGTGACCCCTGTTGCATCCCCTTAGGACGTGAATTTTGGAATATCCTTTCTGAGCGGCTGCCTACGTCATAATAATTATCTGCTTGCCGAAGTGTAGCATGATGCGTTCAGTGGTTTTACGTTATCCATAACATCTCAATGATCTTATCATAAACTGTCAAAAAAGCTGTTAATACTAATATTATGGCTACAGCCAGGCGGACTTATTCTAAAAGTTTCACGTAAAACTATTACACTAATAGTTTATTTCTAATTCAATTTTAATTTCTCCATTTGGTTTTTTTTTCATTACAGTCTGATTACAGTAAATTTGAAATTTTACAGTGTACGTCAAGGCTCTCACAAAAGGTTAATGGCGTTCTGCAGGAATGAAATTAAAAAGGAAAATATTGCTGAAGCATTTCCGTGTTACTAATATTCTTTACTCGTTCAAGTTAAATAGAAAGAAGAGGAAATTTTAAAATGCCTTCGCTCAGAAGCTGTAAATTTCGCCGATTTTATTTTAAACTTTTTTTATAAAGTTGTTGTCTCCTTGCAATGGTGCTTATATATATTTGAATCCTCAAAATTAGAATAATGTTTTTCATTATTGCCAGTAGTCTCTTTTGTCTCGATATTTAATTCAAAGAATTTGAGGCATATTCCAAATTCTCATTTCTCAACGTCAAATTTGACTGCCCAATAGAGTTGGCTTGATTAAGAATAAAATAACATAGTGATTTTGCTATTTGTTTTTTGTAAATACATAAAATAATACAGCGACAGTAATATAGAACAAAAGAAGAATTGTTTCTAAATATCACGAACGTAATTGCTTTGAAAGTAGTTGAAAACTAGCAAAGAACATTAGCCGCTACATGATTTAATGTTCGTTTAGGGGATTGGACAGACGATGAGGAAGAGTAAATAAGTTCTCTACAATTTTTATTTCCGCTGCCGGGCATTAAGCGATGCGCTACATTTGTTTCGCTTGTATATATTGGTGTACGTGGCCTTACACTATTTGCGTTTGCTATTAGATGTAGTATCTATGATAATGGGTAATGAATATGGGGAAGATAATGGGTAGGTAAATACATATTGCAACACTAAATAAAACAATTTTGATACATTATAGGTGTACCAACTGACACAAAGTTTTTGAATTGTTCATTGTTATAAAGAAATGTGTATTACTGGCTGCTGTTAGCAGTCGTTTAAGCAAGTTACGCCAGAAACCCGAAACGGCGATTTTAATACAAACATTTGTAGCTAGGTTAACCTGTACCAAGTTAACCAAACGTTAAAAGAAACGAATTCAAGGGATATAAAAATGTTTCCATGACGTGCCTATGTTCCTAATTGAAAACTTCTAAATATATTTATTAAACCTATTTTTTAAGTAATTGTATATTGCAATTTTCTAGCTGTAATTTTAATATTCTTTGTTTTTAATATCCTGTGGTTAATTTTGCAATTGATATACAAAGAGGCAAGATTAACTGGATTAACTTCTCTATGTATTGTATAGCTATAAGAACATAACGCATTATCGATTTCGTAAAACAGTATAGATTTCAGTTTATTTAAAAACTTCTTAAAATCTTATTTTTATCTTGACCAAGAAGTTCTTGACCTTCTTGTCACCTGATAGCAAGTGATGATATGGTCAAAGATGAAAGCCAGTTTCACCCAGAACCCTCAACCTAATGAACACATTGATACTTTAAACACTATTGTTATGGTCACAAATTTGATGAAATGGCAAAAAATAGGTGGTAGCCAGGCGGATTTAAAAAAAAGCCCTAACACCAACTTAACGGAACACAAATTCCATGTAAATCTCTTCAGAATGACTTGAACCCCTTCAGACCTGAATTAGTGTTTATCCATAAAAAAAATAATTCATTGATATTTTTCAACAAGGGGAGGTTATTTATATCAGTTTTGATAAAAAATAATATTTTGTTCCAAACTTTTCATATCTGATTTTTATTCATAGCTATTGTTTGATATACATAGAAATGGACTCCACGAAGGGATTAAAACCAAATAATAAATGTATAGCAAGGAAACTGAAAATTTAGTTATCAAGCGAAGCGAAGGATTTTGTTATTTACATTTAAAGAACATTTTGATATTAAGACAATGCATTAAGACAAAATTATGTTCTTACTTTTTTTTGTATCAAAGCTCTCTTAAACAGATAAGTTGTAAGAACATTTTGATACATTTTAAAATTGTTACAAACTTTTGTCTTGGATATTATAATCTCGTCTGAATTCAGGCTGAACAAAATTACAACAGTTACGTCTAATATTTTTCATTTTATAATTCAAAAGAGGTGACGCAATCATGAAAAGAAATACTCTTACATTGCCATAGAGCAATTTGTTGAAGCTATAAAATGTTTAATATAAAATTTTTATCCATTAAATTTTTCATTGTTGAATTCGCTCACAATTTGTTGTCGCTGTGAACCCAACTGCAGCGCACTTTCATTACAATAAGTTCTCATTTATTCTCCGAGTTGGCGTATGTTTTGAATAATGATGTACCGCTGTTCTCTTACCTATCATAAAGTTTATCGTGGAATTTCCCGCCTAAAATGGCGCCTCGAGAATATCTTGTATGGCAAGATTTACAGGTGAGATGCAGAAACTTAATATGAATGCGCGAGTTTGGGAGTTTCGTATTTCTTAATTATTAATGGTGGTATTATTCCAGTTTTGCTTTTTACCTTATGTGGTTTGCCAGTGATGTCAGCAGAGTAGTATACGTCGAACTTCATTCACCAATCCTCATTGGGCAAGCGTGGTGACAAGGAGAGGCCTTGGGTCCCAGCAGTGCGTCGAACTATAAAGGCTGTTATGATGATCATGATGATATATGTGGTTAGAAAACAAGCTCATGGTCCACCTAATAATATCAGCGGTCATCGCAGCCTAGATTATAGATGATTATAACCTGATGTATCTATCCTGCGCGTCCAACACTTTTTTGCAGTGGAACATTGGGTTACAATGCATGGCAAGAAATTGAACTCTGTTTTCTACTGAAACATAACTTAGCAAAGGACTCTTCACAATTAACTGGTACTACTGCAGTAATAGTACTGCAGTCTGACAGTTGCTGTCTTTTCTACGTGACTGACTTGCCGACCTAGGCTTTCTAATTTCCAGTTCAGTATTGAAAAGTTCCACACACTTCGGTATAGGCAATGAAGTGACTAACTGATGTAGGTACCTCCGACGTTTCCAAAGGAAAGTGTTCAACAGAACTGTCCATTTCGCCAGCGTGAGTTGGGAAATGTGGGTGACATCCAGCCCGAGTAAGCGCGGCACGTTAATGGCTCCCCGCCGATACCTGTCAGATGAGTGTCTGAGTGTGGCCCGCACTAGATTTGTGTTTGCAACTCCGCCGCTGAAATAGTACAATTTTCAAAGTGAAGTACCTACCAATGAACTTTGTGGACAGGTCGTTAGCGAATTCCTTTCTATAAAGCTTACACTTGTACGTAAGCTTCAAACTTTCGTACTACTTTTAGTTACATAAAAAATAGCGACGTTATGCCAGCAGAGTACAATAGCATCACCCCATATCCTCCGATGGGTGTCGTAGAATGCGACTAATGGATCAGCTAAGGGGTATTACCCTATACTCCGTCCACCAATCCGCATTGGGCAAGCGTGGTGGACTACTGCCTAAACCTCCTTCGATGACAAGGAGAGGCATTGTGTCGAATTATAAAGGCTGTTATGATTATATTAAAAAATATGTATGTTTTTAAATTTTATTTTATCCCATAACACCGCAGAAGTTCGTATTAAATGGATTAGGAGTGTAACACTGTCAAAACAAGACACCTTACATATATCTTGTACAAACAGCTAGGGACATATGGACAGGAAATGACTCTAAAATTGACTTTTGTAAGGGCTCAATGTGCGAGCACTCCTAATAATTTTTAACCCTTGTATAAAGGGTCATTGTAAAATATTTTTTTAGAAATAAATAAATTACATTTTATCCTAAAGAAGTGAGAAAAGGCTGAAGTTGGAAGCGATTTCCAATCAGAACCCTGAACCAATGAGAGACTGCCTGTCTTATCACTAAAAGTAGGAATATAATAATGCTGCTAACACTATTATTACAACTTTTTCTTGTTCTTAGATACAAAGATTTTTTTTTTCAAAACAAAAATATAATTTGAAATATACATATTTTATAGAATTCGCCAATACTGGAATATCAGTTGCGAAGAAGTTTAGTATTTTATTACTCTCACCGCGTGCAGCGCTACTCGCACTCTGATAATAAAATACACACTAAACTATTCTACGTCTACGGCTTCAAACTCAAATAGTGGAATTTAAAAACAAATCAGAAATGCGGCTCGAATGGAGTATTCCGAATCAGCAAGCAAAAAGGCATTTCCATCCAACTTTTCAGCTCGATTTCCACGAACCGCGCCGGTCCACAGTTCAATGGAATTCAGAATCCTATTCCGACGTAGTGTTAATGAATTCGCATAATGAAAACTCTACTTTTAAAACAAAGTTTGGAATCAAACGTTTGCTTTGGGCCCTTGTACTTGATTATGCAATCGGTTAAAAACGCTTGAACTCTTACGAAAAAGATCCTTTTTGACCAATAGTCAAATTGAAATACGCAAATCTGTTTTATATCACATCTATTCGGAAAGAGCTAGTTTGTTCTACTTTAATAGGGATTAAAATAGTTTGTTTTCAGCCGGAAGTTATTGACGCTGCCCCATTGCCTTATGCTTCTAATACGTTTTTGTTTATCAGATTAAAGTGTTAATTATAGTGGTTTCAAAATTTATTTTATGCCATCAGAAAGTGGCATTTTCCGTGCTTTACGCATACGGAAAATATTGTATTTATCTCGGGCGGTAAAAAGAAAGTCTTTTATCGCATATTAAGTCAAATACCTACGATCTGAGACATTCTTCGTTTTATAGCCCTAGTTAATAAATTAACTATTATTATTCCTATCACATTTTCTCGTAGGTATTAGTGAATGTCACTTATATCATTCACTATCTCAAAATAACGTGGGATCAAGACAGGCATTATTTTCTATACCTATTGAAATAGTACATTTTTAATTGATAGATCTTTTGACAGAAAAAGACGACCACAGCTTACCCTTATAAAATTTATATTATATTTATGGGTTTACTGGCATCGTTTTAACTGTGAGTTTTCTAAACACTTTTGATTTGCTCAGTGGCATTTTTTTTCTTTTCGATTAGACAGTCTCAATTCTATTTTGTTTCGCTACTACATGCACCCTTAACTTGAGTGGTCGTATTTCGTTTCTTATGTTAGAATATCTAAATAACAAAAGCATCTTTTAATCATTGTCACTGACAAGTATAATTCCACGGTCACACCAATAATGTAGTAAAAATTAAGTAGGTATCATTATGAATTTGTGGTATAGTTATTTTATCTCCTTCCTACGATCCTGGGTCATTCAAATAGGCGTTAAGAATCACCTTGCACGTCGGCAAGGCGAAGGTAGCTAGCGCGGCGGTTTATCTCTTTTAGCAGAAATGGAGTCCAAATGCACCCAAACATATACATGTTTTTATAGTTTAATTATTGAACATGAACAAAAATTCATGTTCATTAAATTAACTATCAACCTGAGCACTTTTTTCCCTTGAGATCGAACCACTAGACCACGGAGGCGGTTAATTAAAAATTGTAAATTCACTTCTTGTCCCGTTACCATTTTGACGCAATGAAAGCTACAACATTTACAAAAAATATTTAAATATGCAAAACACGTTTTGGGTGCAAAACTCACGTAATACATTTCATCTTTTTAACAATTGACATTTGGCGAAATTCCAAATCCGGCAATAGAGCTGTGTTACTAACTTGATCAAAATTTCTAAGAAAAGAATAAATCTTATATAACTAATTTCTCGCTCCGCAGCATATATTCACGGCATGCTCGCTCTATAACAATAAATTATCGAAGTAACACTTAATCTTTTGAGGAAGTCTCGCCTGAGGAGAGCTGTCCGAATCCAGAAGTTTCACTCGTGCGTTGTTGATTGAGGAACGTTTATTTTATTTTTCGCTTAAGAGTTCATACAGGGATATTTTGATATCTAATGTGTAGACAAAATTATTTTCCGATGACGTGTTTTTTTATTCTTCAGCTACAGAAAGTTTCCTCTTCCATCCAACAGTGTTGGATATTGGCATTCGGCATCTTTCACTCCCACTCTGAACGATAAATGAACAATCTGAACACTGAAGAACGTTCACTGGGATTCAGTCGATTTGTTTTGAGTCTTGTAGAAGAAAAATTCGCGGCAAAATGATCTTTTTACGACGACGTTCTGAAAGAAAAGAGGAGATGAATGTTATTTTCTGTTTCATTCCAGTTCGACCGTGTCAACATGGAATGAAATAAAAATGAAGCATTCGTTGGCGTGAACCGTCTGATATCACTTTCAGAGACAGTTCATCGGTCACTTCTTTCAAACATAAGTTGAAAGAGCACTACCTCAGAAACTTGTGCTAAGTACTTGTATATAATGTAGATATATTAAATTTATATATTTGTATGTACGTATTAGTAGTTGTAGGTAATAATGTATTTGTCAGATTTTATGTACCAGATTTTATGATAAACTCACCTTTGTACATGTTATTCTGTATTTTTTTTAACTGTTTTATGTGTGTACATGTACAATAAAGGAAATTATATAGTTTTGTGTTCCGCTGTCAGCTCAGGCAGACGGCCGAACACAAAACTATAAACGAAGGCCAGCAACCTTCCTTAGGAACACTGGTTGTGGGTGGGTTACTCGCCACCACGTGAGTAACTCGCAAGAGCAAGTGAAATTGAAAGACAAATAATTTCGTCCTATCTTTTTACTTCAATCGCAGTAATGATTACGCACTTGCCTTTGCTAATTGGTATATAGTTTTCATACATTAAATTTATTTTTACTTGACTGTGGCGAAACCGAAAGGAAGCGATGAATAGTTTGGAAAGCGCCTAAGCTATTCATCCTATTTTGATGAATAAGGTGTCGGTTGCTTCTTTATTATGGTCCGGGTAACATAAACTACATTTTAACTGATTTTAAAAATAGGAGGAGTAAATTTTATCTCTTAAACCCCGATTTTAACTGATATCATTCCTTTTTTGCGTAGTTGGGTTATTCTTATTAATTTTCATTGTTTTCTTGTCGAATAACATAAAAATTGACATATTAACAAGGATTTGTTTAATGTTATTCAGCCTATTCGTCACCACTAAGATTACGTTTCGCATTCATCAAACAGCGCTCTTGTGTCAATATACGTGCCAAAACTTGCGACCGCCGGGGGTTTATCTCAACCACGAAACTAACTTGGGAACTCGCTCAAACTTGCCAACCGCTTGCGCCTGAAGGTCAGACCGTTTATTACCAAAAATGAAATGTATTAAGAGTTTCTCTATCTCAAGAGTTCAGTTGTGGAATTGGTGTGAAATTATTAAGTTGTTAGTGATAATAAATATTTTTTTATTCGTCAGATATCGTACCACGCAGACAAATTAAAATAAGTTCTCAGTTGTCATTTCGTGTTTTTTATTGCAATTGATAATTGTTTATCTTAATAATTCTACTAATTGCAAAGATTTGAAAAATTAACCCCTAGGTAGATTTAAGTTGATGTTTAAGGCTGGAGTTCACCAACACGTAAAACAATTGATTAAAATTAACCATCACTTTTTTTACATTTCTTCCATAAAATAAAATGTCAAAAACCGACGTTAAATAAAAATCGCCTGTATAAGTATACACACACACACATACACACACACACACACACACACACACACACACACACACACACACACACACACACACACACACAGAGAGACATATATAAATACATTTAGATTTTGTAGTAGTTGCGGACTATACTATGTTATTTTAATTATAATTTTAATTTTAATTTTTAACTCTGGTGGCAATAAGATAATAAATTATAAATTAATGTTTTTTTTAATATGGATTTCTCAAAATGTTTTGATATGGACCTGGTCTGAAATAAATGTATTTTATTTTTTATTTATTTATTTATACTTTTAGACCATCTGTTCTATTTGTATAAGAACAGATGGTCTAAAAGTAATCTTATATTTTCTAAAATACAAAGCTTAAAGAAATTGAGACGTTCCTTGTATGTGGTCAAAACTTTAGCTATATGTTAGATATAGATATTTTCCACGGGGTAGGGAAGGGAACTAAGGATTGGCAGCGCGCGAGTGTCACGTCAGTGATGCTAGCGCCTATAAGCTACGGTGGCCGTTTACCACAAGGAAGGCCGTATGCTTGTCTGCCTATCACTTGCCATAAAAAAAGATATTGCGATTCCACTGCCAAGATGACTGTGTATGTTTCTTTGCGATTACTGTCCAATATGCACATTCCACGGACTTAAAAGTTCTTACCCTTTGCATTCGGAACGTAATTTGTCTCAGCTGTTGCTCTTTTAAGTTGTCGTCGTAATCAAAATATTTAAACGATATTTTAGCTGTACCTACCTGTAACACAATATAAAATAGAAAACTTACTTTATGTACTAGACTTTCCTGAGAAATGTAATCATTATAGTAATACTAGGAAAAACTTGTTCTACCTAATAATCGGTTGTTTTCTGAAGCTCAGACCTCCTGTGTATAAAAAGTCAAAGAAACAATCACTAATATATTTTTATATCTACTGTCTAGCCCAAATTGAATATCTCGGTAAGGATCAACATTTGATCTAGCATGGCTTCGCTACTGAACTGTGTAATTGACAATTTAACTCAACCAAAAGATACGTTATTGAAACTCATGGGTTGAATCTGTACGTAAAAATTAAAATTTTATCTTTAGTTTTATTGTAATTGACAACATTTAAAAAATAAGTTATGATAATTAAAAAACCATTTAGAGTTATAGTCATCTAGAGAACATTAGGTTTTTTTTTGTTGAATTTATTACTTGCTAAATTAAGAGATGTTTAAAAAATAAAAATCAAATGTGAACCTAAAATGGACAGGGTAGGATTACTAACACAAAATGTCTTTGCCGTCCATCTTTTTTTTTATTTACGGCCAACATAACCAGCCTTAACCTCAAAGATTATGATGTAATATTTTTTTTACTTTGTAGAGTCCATGACGTTAACCCAAAAAAAATCGTCGTTTCAAAATGAGTAAGTATTGAAATTTTAAATTAAAGTACTTAGAATAAAAATTGAAGAAAATAAAAAAATACATATTGAGTCTTTTAATGTCTATTTTCCATCCATATAATAAAAAAATTTTTATGTTGTGATTTGGAAGATTTAAAAGAATTAACTCAACAGTAATTTTAGTGTAACAACTGTCCAGGTTAGTGACTTTTTTTGTTGATGCACGGAAGGCTTTGGGGTTTTTCACCATTTACTGTATGGCCCATACTGCTAGATGTGGCTTTATGTGTAACAACATGTTAACTAAAGGTCTGCTCAGACCCTATTGTGATGTCCCAAATGGAGTGATTATTTATTATGTATGTAAAAGAATTAGGTACAGCTCTACATTTTTTTTGTGACGATGGGAAATCCATTTACGGACCATACCGCACTATGCGTGCGGCGTGTGCGGGACCCACCAGCGCGGAATAGCGCCGGTCCTACTCCGCTAAAACCCACCGGTACCCTCCTAAGCCCTTATGGGTGCGCGTTTTGGGTTCGGCGCACATAGTGTGCGCCATTACTCCAAATTAAACAGGTACCAGCTCTACCTGGATTTTTGAAGAAAAGAGAAGCAATGACTTCTTAAATTTAAAGCTATGTTTTGGCATTTCGAATTTAATGAAGCTGTAAGTTTTCTCTAAGAAAGTAACTTTACTTGTATATCACGTTACGTAACACTCAAACTGTATTAATAATCAGCAAACCATATTAGTTCTAATAGGTATGTAGCTCATTGAAGTTCACTTGGATCGCGATCGAAGTTTAATTAATTTTGGAATATTTTGTGTAGTTTGGGTAATAATTGCTATCTTATATACCTAGTTTGGTACACTATTTGCTAAAGGTTGTCATGTCAATATCTGAAACACTGTCTACCGATTTAGATGAATCACTTTATTTACTTGTTCAAATAAAGTGAGACATAGTTAGTATTAATATCTCACGAATGCGAGTGAGCAATGACTGTTTGTATACAACATACATATAATACTGGTGAATGCTAATACGATGCTACAAGATTGCGATGCACGACGCACGTAAGTTCAAAAAATCGTCATTGCGAATCCACTATACTTCGATGCACGTCACCGCAATAGATCTTTACTGCAATACTACTCAGTACTCAATGTTGAAAAAAACTATGTTGGTTGTCGGTTGTGGTATACGCATCCTCATTAGCCCTACTCTTCATAATATTGAATAGTAGCGTTTTTATAAAATAGATTAATAAATATTCTTATTATCATTTGCGGATGCCGATGCTTGGATTGTTTGATATTTGTTATTCTTTGATATTTTATTTGTTTGTGTAAGCGAATTGCTTGGCCATGGTTATGTATTTTGTTCTGATCTTCGTTATAAACTCCGATTGAATATTATCGGTCCCGAAATCGTAATCGTAAGTCTAAAATCGACCGGAACTTCTAACGTTTCGTAATCTGAATCGAAGTAACATCCCTAGTATCTACAAAAAATTCCTTATCGTATTTTATTCCATTACCGTATTAATTTCACGTAATATTCAAACAATTCAATTATTTTTCACCTCTCCAGCACTAAATCTTTTGCTTTGTAAAATGTCGTAGCAAAAATAGTTTTTGCTGCGAGCTCTAACTAAGACTCTAACGAATTTAAATAAATATTATTGCAGTAATTTAATTTTTAGTGATAATTTTTAGCGTAATAAACAAGTACTGTCATGTTGTTATTTTAACTGGAGTGGTGAAAAGTTGTATGTTTCACACGAGAGTATTTTTTTTTGTCTCATGCCTTTTTAATCACTCACTACGGTCAGTAGTCTATTTTAGACTACTTTACTGTTTACTGGTTTGTGACTTAATATTGGCACTCGCAGCAAAAAATAACTTTGCTCACTTGTTGAATAAATAACTATAGTAATACTGCAAACTAAGTGAGGAAGCGAGCCCATATCATATTTCAACCTCAAGCAAGTCTACAAAATATGTGTTTAATCGTAGTCACGCGATCGTTATCATGACGAGGGTGAGAAAGCAAACATTTGCAAGCGTCAAATAATTCGGTATCACCTTGCAAAACTTTTTCGTAGGAAATGAAAACAGGCAATGGTCTGTGAAGCAATTTTGCGCTATATCTGGGAGTTTTTTATGAGACCACAGGTGTCTTTTATAGAACATTGCTGTCCCATTTAATACTGCTAACACCTTTGATATTGTGTGTGTGAGCCGGGGCCGTTGAAGACTTGCATTAGTGTCGTAATAACTCAAATATCGTGTTGGCTTTATGGACACATTACGGGATTTATATGTAGTTATTGTTAGTTGCCTTTTACTACATAGGTATGCTGACTTGTTCATTTTGATATATTATAGGGTTCAATCACAGTGTGATGCGCATCTTCATGATTTGTTACTGCCACGAAATAATACGGTAAGTGTAATGAATGGTGGCAACATCCGCAACACGATCTATTGCTTCTCATTTACATACATAGACACAATCACGCTCATGACCCAAAAGGGGTTGAGCGGAGCTTTAGGTGACATTAAGACACACGTAAAGCTACGTCTGGAAGTATGGGCCATGTAGTGCCTAAAATGGTGACAGGTTCCCAGCCTGCCGCCGATTATGTAAGCACCAGCTTCCTAAGGTCGAAAGAATCTTCAAAATCGGTACACCCAGTAAAGAGCTATGAGGTAAAAAACATACAGTCGACTTGATAACCTCCTCCTTTTTGAAGTCGGTTGAAAAAAACAAGCCTTCAGTAAACCAACAAGGAAAAAAGCCAATAACTAGGACAGATGTTACACTCAAGGCCCGTATTACAGAATGACACTCAGAAATCAATCGTGTCTTGAGAATCGTTTGTCACTTTCTATCAAGTACAAAGTGATAGAGACGTACGACGCTCAAGTCGGCGTTGATTCTTGAGACTCATTCTATAATACTTGCCTAAATCTTCTTATGGCGGGTTTCAATAACACAACTTATTTATATCTACCGACAGTTTCCATGGCAAGTAGAATTTTGACATATTTTGTATAGAATATCTGTCAAAATCTTATCCCTCGTAAGCTAACGTGTAGATAAAGAAGTTATTGAAACCACCCATTAGCAGTCCAGGTTCTTATTTACGCATACAAACAATCGAGTATTAGTAGTTCTTAAATAATATGGCGCTTCAAAACAATATTTGATAGAAGTTTATAAACAAAACAGGGTTTATGAAGATTGCTGAGAGATATTAAAAATAGTTACACTCAATTTAATTTCGTAACTTAAACAAGCAATATTTAAATTTGATCCAATCTTCTGTCCTATTTTCAAATAATATTCGCTTGAATTTCAAATAGACTTCGTTTTTGCACAGTTACTGAAAGATTTATGTAAATACTGAGGTATTTAATCACAAAAAGCATTGTTTAAAAAACTAAGTTTTGTTGTCAGGATATAATATTTTTGAAATTTCGTATTGCTCTCGGAACTATGAGCATGAAACAATGGATTTTGTGCACATAACAATGTTAAATCGGATGACCATCACTTTCAACCTTTCAATTTTCGCGAATAAGTAATCGCCCTGTAGCCATTCGTGGCATTTCACTGTCGGGAATAAAACATTAACATGCAACAATAAAAATCTGGAAAAGATTTGTGATTTTTTTTTTGGTTGTACTGAAAATCCATTACCTACATATATACATATCTACATACTAGTGATCGGCCGAGTGTTATTCATTCAAGTTCTTTTTTCAACAATTTAGGATGTTCCAACGTACGTACGTTCCGAACACTCATAAATGACCCATTTTGAACATCCTGAATTGTATTTGATAAATTCACTAAAATGTATTCTCTCGGCGCATCACCAATACTGTCATGCTCATAATCTACAAATATTAGAATTCAGACGAAATTAATTTTAATTAGATTACGGTCTAATAATATTATTTGTATATCGTATATCGTCTCTAAGCAATATTATTTGCATGTAATGCTAAGATATTCGACTGTGTAACATCTGCGCTGGCTGTTGGCTTTTATGATTTGATTCAGTGAAGATAACGTTACTCTTTGCGTTTAGTGGTTTGTTGCCCCTTTTAGTAGCCAACAGGCGTACAACCTGTCACTATTTTGGGGTACTGCGTTTCGGTGACAAGGTGTACGTAAGTCCCACAAAGGGCTTAAATGTCAAGACGCCGGGGAGTGTGTGGGACTCCCCGGCGGCGTCTTGATATCGTCCAGCATACGCAGCAGTCCAGTTCGTGAATGGATTTTCCATCCCACCGACATAAAAAACGGTACCTACCTACCTACTTAATAACTCAAACATTTGACAACATCATTAGACTAACCTCACCACGTCACATTATTTTGATTAAATATCACCCGTGAATTAGTTCTTGAGATCTTGTTCATAGTTATTGATTGGTTGTCATAGAAACAGTCTCTTCTAGTTGCTTCCTTATCCTGGGTAGGCGCTGCTCGGTCACGTCCCGAAGTGCCGAGTGTTGTACCACGCAACCGCCACTCCCCAGTAAAAAGACCTGCCATCCTGAATTTGAATAATATATAGCAACTCTTTTTAATTCTTTACTCCGCACTGTAAAGATGCTACCGTTCGGCCATTTCATTATTCTCTTACGATTTGGATTGATTTGGAATAACAAAGTAAAAAAAAAACTTGTTAAAGCATTTCATTTACATAAACAAACATTGTTAGTTACTCGTTTCTGTGCACTTGTGAATGTCTCATTCACAAAAGAAGCCGACATTTTTGTGAAGACACATTCTCAACCCAGACGATATCAAAACAATCCAAACTAGGAATATCTTATCATTTTTAGATAGTGCCCAGCTAAAGAAGTACATGTAAGGCCTCAATAGGACTTACTCGGAGGCTAGTCACAATAGATCTTTATAGGTAGCAGTGACGCAAAAAGCCCCAAATTGTCTAAATAATAATAATAGTTACTCGTTTTATTTTAAGGCGCATGGTTTTCCTATCTCATTGTTGCGACAAAATTGTCTTTATGATATTCCAAATTTGCACAAATGCACTACTTGACCCGTCCAAGCGTTCTTTTAGTAATTCTATATGTACGTACTAATATAATAAACATTTAATTGCAATAAAACAAGAGTACTACTTATCAAGATAACAACTACCTCATAGTATCTACTTATAAGTTGGATCAAGTAAAACGCATTAATTTTTTTTCATAAAAATCGGTTCAATGACTTCAGAGGTACTTAGTGTGCACGTGTTCCTTCATGCCACGAAATTTTGATGTAAAGATTTTATATTTGCTTATTATCGATAATTTTTCAACACCGCTCCACAGAGTAACGAGTTGTTGTAACAAGTTTCTGATGACTACGGTGGGTGGTTACCATCTGTCAGAATCGTCAGAACCTAACGTCACTGCTGTATGTGGTATAAAAATAACACTCATTATTAATAATCGTTAAAAAACTTCTGAAAATTATTTGATCAATATCTACTTTGAACGTTTGTTGTTTAAGTCACTACTGATTTCTAGACATAATATCAACGAATTAGGATCATTCCTAATTCGTTGCATAATATCTAAATTGATTAACCACAAGATACTTCAGAACAAAAAGCAATCTAGAATTTAAATTGGAAATTCAATAACAGGCCAACTAAAGCAGACAATAAAAACGAAGCCGAAGATGTGAAAGGGCATCATAAATAAAAGGCTTGAGTATAAAAGTGTTCTTTATGAAGTGTCACCGCACTCGCCGGCCGCGCCGGCAGGCGTTGATACCTATTTGAGAGTCCTGTAATATTGGACTCGGCTTGTCTTCCTACGGTGGGATTATCGATATATCGAAAATCCGTAAATAGAAGATTTTTCTCGGGTTTTATTTTGGGTGTTTATAGTGTAGCTGTCATCAACATGTGTCCACAAATATTGAAATGGTAAATGGTTTTGGCTGTAAATTGTGTGTAGATGTAATATGTGAAGTAGGTAATCTCTTAGCGTAGTACCGACTTGAAAATGTTGGTCTCGTAATTTTAACTATTTAATATTTACCTATTTTTTATTTTAGTGTATTACTCATATTAATTGTCATGTAAAATGACTCCATCCTTTCTAAGTGGAGTGTAACTGCTGAGATAGTACAATCTGTGCAAGAGATAGCATACGCGGCGAACTACCCATACACCTGCATGGTGCTTCTTCACGCATCATTTGAAGGACCCAGGCACAGTAATGTAATCTATGCAGTATTGTGACTTGGCTCTGTCCTTGACATAACTACTTACGGCCGTGAGCTACGTAAAGACGCGAGAGGGCTGCATGTCTATATAGTATTTTAATTTTAGGTACAGACAACAGCACGTTGGGTTACCACAAACTGTCAAATTTTCCCAATCGATTATGCACTTTATATTGAATAGTCTTAGGTTGAAAATCGTTTGGAGAAATTTTACAGTTTTGTATAGCCCGACGTGCTGTTGACTGTACTTAATTGACTTTCTCTCTAGTTTTGTGATTGTAAATATTATATTATTTTGTAAAAAAAGAAATTATTTGTGAATTGTCTTTTCAGAAGATTTAATAAAAGTGTGTTATTGAAGAATTCAAGCAACCAAGAACAGCACAATACGGTCAACAATAATTGTAGAGCAATTATTGTTCTTTGACATATTAAGTACTTATTTCAATCGAATATTCACAAATCTCATGCTTACTACATAAAAAACAATCACACCGTTCGTTCGTCGCTGCGCAGTCGCGACCACGAGTGTATACTGCATTCGAGGCGCGTAGGTATGACGCGCGTTCCGACCGTTTGTATGGAGATAGAATACTCTAATATAACATTTCATTACCGTGATCCAGGGTTGCAAGGGCGCTTTTAAACCAGCGTGGTTTAGGCGCGTATAAGCTCGATTGCCAACTTGTACGAGCCTTGACGCGCTTATATGTTCCTATAATCCATGTTGTCAATTGATTCACTACCACCGGTTCGTGCAAACACGCCGGAATAAGCCCGAGTAGGTACGTGAGTCTGGTTTTTCGCGAAACTTGCGTGTAAGCGCGTATGTCAAAACGACCGTATACGCGCAGAAGAAAACACTAATGTGAAACCACCTAAGGAAGGAGAGAACAAAGGATCATGAATTTATGTCGTACAATTTTATTCCATGTGAATTCACTACAATACTAATAATAATACAATTCTGTTCTTTAAAAAGTTCTTTGTAGCCTGTTATAATTAATTATCATGCTCAATTTTAATTTAAATATGCAAACTATGTATTTGAAATATTTCATTAGTATTTAAATATTTGATACGAATTCACCAGTTTTCATTGAATTTACTGAGAATTTCAATTACGTAGGTACTTTGTTCTTTCCGCATATGAATGCAAAGAGGATTATAAACATAAAAATATCGATAAAGCTTCGACAAAAATTGACGTCACTAAATGCGAACGGTCCCGACCAACAGAGGGTCGGAGTCGGCTGGCTGGAGGAGTCTAATAAAATATGTAGATTTGATGACTTGTCACATTTTTTGCTACAAATCTGAGATTCAAAGTTTTTTAGTCGTTCCCGAGAGCTTCCAGTTCTTTTCATTAAGAACTCGATAATGTGTTGCGGTCTTCGGGTGAACTTTTTGCCAATTTTAAGGGGTTTGGTTAAATATTGGAAATAAAGATTATGCGTATTAATAATCCTACTATCGAAATCTACAAGATTTCGATAGTAGGATTATTAATACGCTGATTATAAAGACTAGAGATCAATATTGACCGGGCTCTAATTCTGGTAGAAAAAATGTATGTGTGATGAACAAGAGTACCTATTACTTTTATTTGAAGCTTACTTGTAAAAAAAAACACGTCCACGTCACCGCACTTGAGCTGAATTTTGAGCCTTCAGGGGCATCCTCAGCATAGTGTTCTGATATTTCTTTGTTGCCTTGATGGAAGCCACTTGAGACGCGAACGATAAGGTGTCATGTAATTTTTAATTTGGTCAGTATAATAAATACCCATTAATTATTTGATCGTCATTAGCTGCCATAATTAGTAGTCATTTTGAAATTTGTTATGGTAAAAACCACAGGTAAAAACTTAAAGTTCCTCGTTTGTATCCTTATTCTTATAAATATAGTGTATATTCATTTGGATATATATTTCTAATATTTATTTTTATTTTGGCACGGTAACTTAATACAAATCAAAATTGATGGTAAATACTTTGGATTATTAGACTCTATTACATACATGTACAGTATAGGTATTTGAATTTGTTTTTCTATAACAATCGAGCACAAGATTCAAGTATAATAAAATTTTAATTGACCATGACACGGTCAAATGAGTATTAAACTAGCAACCCGGTCCGGCTTAGCTATCAGTCCGCCTTAGCTTAGTGTCTTATTATTAACCGACTTCAAAAAAGGAGGAGGTTTTCTAATCGACTGTATTTTTTTTGGTAAACAATTATAACAAATGTTTATTCCATCCATGTGTTTGTTCATCTAATAATTTGGTTAATTTTTATTTTAACCACTGTCTTAAATTATTCAACACTATTATCATTAATGCCATATTGCTTCAATCTAAACGAAATATTGAGCTTTAAATCAGAAATTTTTGTGCAAAGCTCAAGACTAATCCGGGAGTTGAGTGTGAGGTATGTGTTTGTTATTCATGCTATCAGTCAAGCGCAATGGACATGTAAATGTGGTCGGTGGAGGGCAGGCTTGCGGTGTGCATTCTAGGGTCTCCCAGAAACGTCATAAATCGCCGCGATACGTCACAGCTTTGTTCGAGCCACTGGTCATTAACTTACAATCTTCATCAATTACAAATTGTACCCTATGTGTTACGTGCGAAAGATATTTTTCAACTGTTACGTCACGAAGCGGTCAAGCGTTCCCAGAACATCTAAATCAATTCCACTGATCAGAAGGGAATGCAACGATATTGAAATATGTTTGTCTCTTTTCCTCAAAAGTAAACCGTTGAGTTTTCAGGCTGATGGCAAACCCGAAACCCACGCTTGACTGCTCTTCCGAATTATTGAATTTGGAACCCACTATTCTCGTTTCAATAATGTGTAAAATTGTGTGAGCACATTGAACATTGGTGGAATCGTTCAAATACAATTGAAATGGAACATTTAACTGTGTTTTTAAGATTTGGTCGTTCAATTATATAGCTTCGTTGTAAGATATTTAACAAATAAAATTAACGCAATTATTATTATTCAAAAAAATACAACAATTCGTAATTGATTAATACAAATCCGTCATAATTTATTCATAATAATTATTATTCGCGACATTGTTTACGTGAATTGGACACTATCCCATGGGAACTCATTGACCGACGGATTTGTTGAATTGTCTGTGCAACTTTTGTCTAATTCAGCATAGTCTATGAATTCAGCGAATACTTTACGAGATACTTTCTGATTAATTATGACTGTATTGCTTATAATAGAAGCTTTATTGTTCGCAACTATTCAAATTTTTACTACTATAGTTCTTAAATGTTAGTAACAGGATAATCGGTAATTCGTGGGTAATTCCGTTAAAAAAAGATTATTATTTTCATAATTTTGTCTCGATAACCTATCCATCTAAAGCTTGAAATGGATCTAGTCTAGAATGCTCGAAATGCCTTTTCCTGATTGTTATTCGTTAGGTCAGAATGGTAATTAACTCCGTGTCCTCCTATCTTATCGGTTTTATTAAAAGGCTGCATTCTCAGTGGCTGCACGTATTAACTCAATTGTCATTATCACGGTAATAAAAATTGTATGTCTAAATAAGGTATAATTAAAAAACAGTATTATATCTATTGCTTAAAAAATAAAAGTACTTGAAAAAATATATATTTGCATTTGCTAAAGGTAAACCTGATAAAAATAAAGATAAGCCCGCTAAGATGTAAATGAAATGACCCTTTTCAGATATCAGACTTAAAATAAATGAAATGTTAAGGGAGATGATATAGAAATGCGCCCTGGGCGCGCGGTCAGGGCGCGTGAAAATGTATGGCAAGTGGGTGCCCGCCTGCGACGCAAAGTATATTTCGATCGTTGGGCGGCCATAAATATTATCTTCACTGCGCCTCGGCATTTATATATATTATGCTCTCATGAGAATGTTAAGTATTTAGATTTGCAATAATTATGTTAAGTACCGTGATATGTAATAAAACACAGAGAATTTGGACCACTTTGTATATTTTATAAAATGTTACGAGATGGCAGACAACCTTGCGGCCCACCTGATGTTAAGTAGTCACCGCCGCCTATAGACACTTGCAATATTAAGTGTAACTTAACACTGCAAGTGCGTTTGCCATCGTGGGGACTAAGATGATATGCCTTCCATGCCCAGTAATTACACTGGCTACCTTTCCCTTCACTCCGAAATACAGCGAACTGCTTCACGGCAGAAATAAGAAACGCGGTGGTACCTACCCAAACGACCCTACATATGGGTCTACCACCTAGTTAGTTTTATTATAATATATCAGTCATGTCGATAAAGGTTTTTACTATGTAAATGCATAATACACTTTTTATTACAACCAAAAAATAGATGTAAATAATAACACGACTTCACTTTTAATTTAACTACTTATAGTATATTTTTACTTTACACGGAAAATCGCAAAACCTGCATAGGGTATTTTCGGACAAAAAAATGTTTTGGGAAAAACAAAAAAATGATTACTCTGCAAAAAAATATTTGCACGTCGCTGTTATTTCACTGACAATTTTACATTTACTATGTTGAATAACTTACGACTTGTTAATTAGGTTAATTTGAAATGACAAATAATTTAATATTTACATGCAGTTCTACTTAAAGATATGTATTATAATAATCTGAGTCTTAATCAAGAAATTTACAAATAAAACTGGAGCCAGACTACCAATAAAAAAGTGAAGTCTAAATTTTTCCTACCAGTCTCTTTCTAACTCTCCGTACAAGTAATATGATGACGTACGTACATATGACGTATTAGACGGTCACGTGACCGTTTAATACGTGTGCTCTAGAGATTAGAAAGGGACAAATAGGAAGTAAGCAGTTTCAAGGACACATTTTTTGACTACGCTTTATTATTGGTAGTGTGGCTTCCAGATTTACCAATTTTCTTAGTCATAATATAAACGCGAGCTGTAGGGCCAAGTTTGTCAGATAAAAGAAAGATACGATAAATGAGTGGAGTAATCTGCTGGCTAATTCTATTACAAACCGTACCAACCGACGCTTATCTATCGCGCACGTAATCTGGGCTCCTTTCAAATAAGTGCCATAGAATGGAGCTTTTATGCTAAAAAAGATGTTGGAATAATATAATGAATTATGCCATTTATATCTCATTGTAATGAAAGCGCGTGTTTTCGTCGGTGCTTAAAATAGTTTAATTTATTTCTGTGTTTAAATGTATCAGCTACCAATGACGTAAAAAAACATAGACAGGTTATACACGAACATAATTTTATTTTAAAGTGGCGCAAGTGGTCCTTTATCTACGTACTGTTATTTATTAAGATACTTGTCGAAAAAAAAGTGATAAGTGATTAACCAAACCTGTTATTGAAAAAGAGATAAATATACCTCATGAGTTACGTATCAATTGCTGCTTAGCGCTAATTGGTGCGAGCGCGCACCAATACCGATAACAGAGGATGTTTGCACGCTTTTTGCCAACAACAGTCAAATTGAATAACTAAATGAAATTGACATTGTTTTAATAAAAAAACTGTACTTTCGAATGAAATGACACGTTTTTCTTGTCTCTAACAGTGGCAATGTAATTTGTACGCCACTTAAAGACTCAGCAAGGCATTTTTCGAGCGACAACTTAAAGCCTTGTAATGAAGTGAAGTCGACCAGCCGAGACGCTAGAGCGTTCCCGACAGAATGCAAATCCGGCAATTGCCTGACTTTTTCATTGCCATTCTCGAACGGGTGCGACGTATCTATACTTTTTAAATATCTCAGTCACCTACATCTTTTGTTGATATTAATAACCAGGGAAAATACGGAGTAGCCTAATTAGTATCACAGTTTAGATATATCTATAATATTACGCTCAAAATCCCAAGAGGATTGAACAGCGCTTGAGGTATATACCACTTAGTTACCCATAAAACCACACCTGGCAACATAGCCCATGCAGTGCCACAAGAGTGGGACCTCTACTTATATTTATTTATTCTGATAAATATAAATACAATATGATATTTGGTCCATTATTATTGTATAAAAGACTAGATTAAAGGAACTATTATAAACGTTAAAAGAATTAAAACAGAATTTTGTGATTTAATATGATGAATGAATTACATTTCCATAGGTATTTATGTTTGATGATTACGTTACAGTTTAATTAATTTGAATAGGATAGTGATTTTATGAGAAGATCGATGGCGCCGCGGTCGTGCATTCTTAATAATCATGAAAGTTAAGCTACCAAGTACGCGGTCGGTTCTCGAATGGGTGACCCAAAATTTTTCAACTCGATTTTCCTCTGTGCTTCGGAAGGCACGTTAAGCTGGTGGTCCCGGGTGCTGTCGAAAGATGGCAGTCTTTCCCAAGATGGGTTGGTGTCAGCCAGGCACAAGGCCGTAAAAATCTAATGAGAAATCCTTTAGCAGTATTGTCGATATCAAGACATACTGCACCAACCCCAAATAAATCTGGAGCAGGGTAAGAGAAAGAGGATATTGGGTCGTTATCTCGAAGTCGGGAGGCACCGGTTCGAACTCCGCCACTTACCAATTTGTTTTCAAATTTTGAATCCATATGTACGTTTAATCGACGCTTTTTCGGTAAAGGAACACATGGTGAGGAAACCTGCACACACCTATGAAGAAATTCTTAGGTTGTGTGTGAAGTCGACCAACCCGCACTTGGCCAGCGTAGTTGACTAAGGCCTAATCGCCCCTAATGTGGGGTAGGCTCGAGCCCCTCGGTGGGGACATTATATGAGCTGTTGGTGATGAACAGTCTTTTTTACAGATTGAGTGAAATTAAAAATTCACTTGTTCCCTCGTTCTTAAAACTCTAAGCCCTTCCAAAGAGGTCTGAAGAAGCACCTTGCAGGTCGTTAACGCGAGGTTGGCTAGTACAGCGCGGAACACATCCGAAGCTAGTTAGTGCAAGGGAGAGTACGCTTGCACTAGTTATCTTTGGATTTGGACTCCTCTTCGGCACCAACTGGTGGAGTCATTTGCTAAAGCTTCTTATTATAAAAAAATGTCAAGGAAATCAAAGAATATAAACTTAAAAATAACGAATCTCTCAAAAAAGTGGATGACAAAATATAATTGCATACGTACAATGTACAATAATATTACCCACACCATCCGTATTAGAAGGCCTACCAGCAAATCAATAGGATCGTTGGCAAGCGCGTACTCTATCAGCGATTAGTTTTGCTCTAGTGGACACGCGCCGTTCCTTGTCCGTTAGGAGCTCGTACGGATAAATTACTACACACTTACATTGCATTTTCATAATACATTTGAGGGTTGGTTAAACTTTCATAATCTATTTCCACAATCTTCTCGAGTTGGTAGGGTAAACGACCAAAAATGATTTGGTAAGTAGGTACATGATATATATGTCACAGTTAAAACCCGATTTTAGTCGAAACGCGTTTTCTCTACTTAAAACAGTTTTCCCTAAATGCGTTTGTTACAACTAAAATAACTGCTCTTCAAAAATGAATATCAGTGAAAACTAGTTGTAACTAGACAAAATTCGTTTTTTAAACGTTTCAGTAAAAACTGTTTCTACCGATTTTAAAGGTCGTGCTTTAGACTTTAATATTAGCATTGGAATAACAAACATTGTATTATGGGCTTGCATACGAGTAAAGTAATTGATTACCTATTTGTTTCTGTGTGTAATAGTAGGTTAGAGTTATTTTTTTAGTGACCAAAATGGAGTGCACTGTTTTTGGGAGAGTCTAGTGTTTTATATACCTACATGGCTGAGTGAGGTTAGGGTAATTTTTTTATGACCAGGCGGAGTGCACTCTTTTTGGGGAATCAACGTCAGTCTCAATTAAAAAAGCATACAGCAACTTATTTATCGTTTTTATCTAAAACTAGCTTTTGCCCGCGACTTCGTCCGCGTGGAATAGTTAAATCAAATCAAATATCTTTATTGCGTATCACTTGCTTTCTTGCGAATAGTTACTTTAGGCAGCATTTTATTTCTTTGTATACGTACTTATTTTGCAAAAAATACACATAAAAACTGCCGTGTACTATACTGTATATGGCATTTTTACAATCTATCATTTTATGTTTTCCCATCCTTTGCTAACTTACATGCAACCTTTCATCCCCACATGGGTCAATATTTCAAAAACGCTAGAACAAATATTTGCTTATTTCTTATCCCGTGCTATTAAAAATTTCATGATTTTATCTTTGGTAATGAGGAATCTCATAAAAAATTTCATCTCATATTTCAAGCCCTTCATTCCCTCTTTTACAAAAAATCTTTTATTCCATTTCGACGTTTAGTCTATTTTTGTACCAAACATCAAAATCGGTTCAGGTATGGGCGTGAAAGTCATTAAGTTAAAAAGTCGCGTCCGCCATCTTGGATCTCAAAATGGATAATCCGTACCCTATAAACCACGAAAATGATATCCTTTTTAATAATAAGTTAAAAAGTAGCGTCCGCAATCTTGGATCTAGAAATTGATGATGTATTTGGAATCGACTCCCGAAAACTATGAAAATGATACCCATTTCGATTTTATGTTAAAAAGTCGCATCTGCCATCTTGGATCTCGACATAGATGATGTATTTGGAATCAGGACCCCCAAAAACCACGAAAACGATACCCATATTGACATTATGTTAAAAAGTCGCGTCCGCCATTTTGGATCTAGAAAAAGATGTTTTATTCGTAATTCGGACCCCCAAAAACCACGAAAACGATACCCATATTGACATTATGTTAAAAAGTCACGTCCGCCATCTTGGATCTCAAAATGGATAATGTAATCGGAATTAGGACCCCCAAAAACCATGAAAACGATATCCATATTGACATTTTGTCAAAAAGTCGCGTCCGCCATCTTGGATCTAGAAAAAGATGTTTTATTCGTAATCCGGACCCCCAAAAACTACGAAAACGATACCCATATTGACATTATGTTAAAAAGTCGCATCCGCCATCTTGGATCTCAAAATGGATGGTGTATTAGTAATCGGGACCTCCAAAAACCAAGAAAATGATACCCATATCGATTTTATATTAAGAAGTCCCAACCGCCATCTTGGATCTCGAAATAGATGTCGTATTCGGAATCGGAACCCCCGAAAACCACGAAAATGATACCCATATTGACATTATGTTAAAAAGTCACGTCCGCCATCTTGGATCTCAAAATAGATGGTGTATTCGGAATCGGGACCCCCGATAACCACGAAAATGATACCCGTATTGACATTTTCTCAAAACGTCACGTCCGCCATCTTGGATCTCAAAATAGATGGTGTATTCGGAATCGGGACCCCCGATAACCACGAAAATGATACCCGTATTGACATTTTCTCAAAACGTCACGTCCGCCATCTCCAAGATGGCGGACGTGACGTCTCGATATAGATGTTTTATTTGTAATCCGGACCCCCAAAAACCACGAAAAAGATACCCATATTGACAATATGTTAAAAAGTCGCGTCCGCCATCTTGGATGTATTTTTGTACTGGGGGTTCTTACGACCTTTCATCCCCTATTTCATCCCCACGTGGGTCAATATTTCAAAAACGCTAGATAAAATATTTCTTTCTTTCTTATTAAGTCCCTAATTTCAAAGTATCATGGTTTTATCTTTAACAATGACGAAGTCCCATACAAACTTTCATCCACTATTTCACCCCCATACAGGTCTAAATTTCAAAAATCTTAGAACAAATCTTTCTTTCTGTCTTATTAAGTGCCTAAATTCAAAGTTTCATGGTTCTATCTTCAAAAATGACGAACTTCCATACAAACTTTCATCCCGTATTTCAACCCATACAACCTTTTTTTCGCGATAAAAAGTAGCCTATGTCCTTCCCCGAGATCTAATCTATACTTGTACCAATTTTCATCAAAATCAGTTCAGTGGTTTAGACGTGAAAGCTTAACAGACAGACAGACAGACAGACAGACAGACAGACAGAGTTACTTTCGCATTTATAATATTAGTAAGGATTTAAATATTTAAAGTAATAAAAACTAGTTTTAAATGAGAAAAATGCGTTTTAACAAAAGCATTTAGTAAAAACTAGTTTTAACTAGGGAAAACACGTTTTAACTAAAAACGGGATTTAACGGTAACATATACATGATTATTTTTCATGGAAAAGGGGACAAACGAGCAGATCGTTCACCTGACGGTAAGTGATCACCACCATCCATGGACAATTGGACATTTGCAACACCAGAGGAACGGAAATGTGTTACTGGCCTTTAAGGAAAGAATACGCTCTCTTTTGAAGATGTCCAGGTCATATCGGTTCGGGAACACCGCTGGCGAAAGTTGGTTCCGTCTTGTGGTCCGCGGTAGAAAAATGTCTTGTGGTCCACGGTTGAAATGCTTAGCTTATTATACTAAATTAAAGTTCTCATAAATTAAATACACATTCGAAAATTGTTACGAATCCTAAAATTCCGGTTTGCTTAGAATGAGAATTTCGTATCTCGTAGAAATTCAAAGTTGAATACCTTGTTGTCAGGAACAAGCTAAGCGAGCTTACAAGATTTCTCGAAAATTTTACATATTCGTTTCATTCCTTAAACGTACACGACATATTTTTTCCAAAGAATAGGTCAACATTTATTCTGTGTCAAACCTACACATATGTAGAAGCAATACGCATTATCGTATTTACGACGAGAGATATCACATGATATGATGTTCAAAGAAAAACCAGCCATGCATTGATATAAGGTAAACGAGGAATCGAATGACGGACCAACAAAAAAGCGAAAGAAATCCAGGGGGATTTGAAAAAAGGCGATCTTCTAGTAAAATGTCAGCGTGAATCCATCGTTGGCTTACCAACAAAGAATTGGACGAGGTCCATTATGATAATGAAAGTGACTCCCGTTTGTCTTAAAGTCGTAGCTCAATTTGCAAGGCGAGAGATAAACGCTGTTAAACTGTCGAAGTTCGTGACAAAGCCTGAATAATGCAGATTACACTGAGAAAAATACGGCCGCAGTCAAATCTGCATATTTTATTGGTCCCTTTTCAATGTTCTCGGCCACATTCAACGTGTATAATGAAATCTGCGCTTTTTGAATTCCATTTGAAACGTTTTAGCGATTTTCATTTCATACATCTCGTTTTAGTAGGCAATACGGAATGCCTATTAAAATGAAAGGTAATAAAAAGCTATTTATGTTCATATTGCGTTGATCATTTTCAATTGATGCATTTGAACTAATAATTTGAATATAAATTATATAGATTTAAGTAGTTCGATGTCCTTAAAAATTATTTAATTTTGCAATGGAATACAATGTTCAAAATTGATTTTCCATGGTGCGGTTAACATATCCTACTTGGTACGAATAGTATAACACTAATAGAAACTATAGGCAACAAACAAAGGATCCTTACAGAGTCAATATCATTTAATACGGTTCCGACGAACACGAGTCGCAAACCCGATGCTAAATTAATTTCTCAGCAGGGTTTAACTCGCTGAATCCAATTCCTAAAGTCAAAGTACAATTGCCGCGAGCAAAGGTGGGCCTGCGAACTCGTCTTTGCGCCCTGAGTGTCTGTACAGATCTAACTACATAAGTGGAGTCTACACTATTTCCTACGGCATTCCAGATTTCGAATGAGTTTACGTTTACGAGTTTCAATGCAGTATTCCTAAATTGTTCGCCGAAGGATCTACTGCTGAATATTTTTGGTACAGAACCGTCTGGATATTAGGATAATTTGCCTAAAACGTACACTAGAGAAAGGAATGCCCGCAACATTATTGGAAATGTAAGTACGTCCCTGCGGAGGTGCTACCTTCGGAGGATTAAGTAAATGGGTTTCGACCCAGCACTCATTTAGGTGTCTGCATTTGATTCTACACACCTGCGCTTGCTGACCCTTTTAATGTCTTTAGTTCGGTTCAGTTGCTTTATGTTTCCTGTAATAAATAAAATAAATTGAAATGTGTACGAGTAAAATATAAATAATTGTTACACAATAAACACATGAATAGAATAGAATAGAATAGAAAGATTCTTAAAAAACTAGAAGGGATTGATATAGAGTACCTACTTAAAAATGTATGTGAAATAATAACGTCACGACGTTAAAAAGTTCTGAAAATTATTTAAATCTCTCGTTATTTCTCAACAACAAATTCGTTAATTAGTTCTCAACAAATTTTATACTGTTTTTTATATTTAAAAATACAATGAAGGGAAAGCTAAAACATTTATTCAACACAAGAAAGTTAAAATACATAAAAATAATATTAGGAACAATGGGTAGTCATTATCTTGTGTTCAAAATGGTTCAGCCGATTATTTCAATAAAATGCCTATTATATTGTTAAAGAATGAAAATTTCTATGATATTGTTATTGGCAGTAAAACAATTTACTTACATATTCGTTCTGATCATTTTGTTTTTGAAATCTTCGTATAAGGGCCTGCGCCCACCGACAGCGCGGCACGGCACCACGACAAGGGATTTTTTTTAATGCTTTTAGACCTTCTTTAAATGGTATTAGCACCGAAATTCTTTTGTTTTACACAAATAGGTCGAAATATCAAGCATGTCAAGGCATCCCGTGGCGTCCTGCGGCACGTGAGATTCATACATTACTTTGTGTAAGTGAGTGCTAAGTAATCAAAATAAGGTTGAATCTAGCCCCACAGACCCACAGTCTACTAGAAGTGACGGCATGACATGCCAAAGGATATTTTTCGTAAACAAATGATTTTGGACCTTATTTAAGTGAATTTGCTCTTACATTGACAAAGAAATGAATACTTACCAATACAATGCAAGAACATAAGGCCGATTTCCATAGCAGCTTTTAGTCCAAAAAAAAAAAAACAAAAATACTGACTTAAAATAAATTGATTCTCAATTTTTAAAATACACTGAGAGCTTATGTAAGTTATTTAAATACTTTAGTATTTTAAACAAAAAATGATAACAACCTAATTTTGCCTAAAGTAATAGAATTTAAAATTGTTATTGCATTACTTTGACATAAAAATTCGGGGTAGCATTATTTAATTTACGATAGAAGCGTCTCTCTTTTAACTTTTTATATAGTTTCGTTAACAATGTTCGATATTTAAAAAATGTGTACTTTTTTAAATACCGTCTAGATCAATAAAATAATAATGGCAAGGGCGCTCAAGTGTCTGCTCGATTGACTTTTAGCTTGTCCGCTTTTGACGAAGGTTGAGCCTGTATAAAGCCCTAATTTTATTACGTAACGTAAAGCATGGGATTACGATAATTAAACTTGGTTAATTAGTCTTAAATATACGTATTTAAAGTTATTTCGAGTGGAAACTTCGGGAGTACTTTGTTTTATAAGCACATTAGGCTGTCACCTATCAATTTCTTTACAGGCTTTTATAGAGATTCACAGTCAAGTTTATTGCTTATCATAGTTTTGTGTCGTAGCGGCCGTTAAGAATACTATATTAAGCTCTAAAATATTCATGGGTGAACTTTGACCTAACGTGATATCATGTGTTGTCAAATGTCATCTCGTGGTGGCGGTAATCACTAAAAAATAGCAGGATAAAGAAGACTTGATGTCTGGTAGGCCGGTCGTAATACTCCCAGCCAAACATTTTTACTTCAATAAAAATTGAGAGCAGGACAGACAAAATCATCATCAGAGGTTTGTTACTAAGTAAGAGAGGAGAAGAGATTTTAAGGTATGTCGACAAAGCCACTTATGTCATTACATAAGTGGTAAGGAAAACCATTGTTTTCCTAAAATAGAACTCGCCAGACGATGGTCGCCAGCACTCTGTGCAGTCGTGAGGTTCTACGTTTATTAATTTTATGACGTTTTGATTGATATCAAGATCTCTTTTTAACCGACTTCAAAGAAGGAGGTTCTCAATTGCTATTTATATTTTTTAGGTATGTTCCCCGTTTACTCATGGACCGATTTGGTTCTTTTTTATTTGAGTAGGTAACTTTCTAAATAGTCCCATGAACAATTTACATGAGTAGTTTTTTTAGAATTGTGAAAATACGCAGTCGCGATATAGATTTTTAAGACCAAAGTCTTAATACTATAAATAGTTTTCTGAAAAATTCACAATGTTATGATTTGTAGTTATTTTATTATTCCGAAAAATAACAGCGAAAATCATCGATAACTTTGAGTTGACCGATTTTGATAACTATCCAACGTGTCTATACTTACCACTAAAAACATAACTTAAATTATGTTTAAATAAATAAAAATAAGCCAGATATGTTTTTTTGAGTTGGTGCCAACCTCAATATTTTGAACAAGCGTTGTCACTTGTATTTGGCACCGACCTCAACAATACTGTTGTAGATAGTGCCGCGATGGAGTGCAGGAAAGAGAGTAAAGGAAAAAAAGGTAGCGTAAAATGTGAAAAAATAAAAATTATATTACTGCAAAAAATACGTTACCAAGACAATCAAAAAACAATTAATTAATCACAAACAAATCTTTTCTTTTTTTTATAACTCAACTGACAAACATAAATTATACCTCTGAAGGAGGTCCAACTATCCCCAACATCCTCCCCCGGCAAAGAAAAGGAACATAAAATTAAACAAATTAATACATCAACCTGTTTGGTACTTTAACGCAACGGCCACTGCGTGTGACAACAACTGGTGGCGTCTCTGAAGTAGAAGGGATGGGATTGGTGTGTGTGGTTTTAACTAATTTGTCTGCACAAGAAACTTCTAGGCGGTAAAGTCGCTGCAAGGCTCTTACACGCTCCCCACTCACAGTTTTAATTTTGGCCACTCTCGATGCGCCATCAACTCCCTGGTAAATCTCTAAGATGATACCTAATGGCCAGTTAATACGTTTAATGTCATCCGAACCAATAAGAACCACATCTCCGACTTTAAAAGGCTCGTCTGGTTTACCCTTCTTACACTCGACTAGCAGGGATAAGTACTCGCTCCTAAAACGTTGCTTTAAGTCTAAACTTAGCTTATTTAAATAACGCCATCGAGATGTTAACACATGACCATCGACATGATCCATAAAACCAACATTGTGCTCATAACCACTAACGTTTAAAAACATTGACGGTGACAATGGAACCAAGTTCTCCGTACTATCAACTATGTAAGTTAAAGGCCTTGAATTGATAACCGCTTCAGCTTCACATATGACAGTTTCCAATTCACAAAAATGTAAACAAGCTTTACCTAATACACGTCGTAAAATTCCTTTCAGTGTCCTTACCATCCTTTCCCAGAATCCTCCCCACCAAGGCGCTGAAGGTGGAATAAAATGCCAAGCAATCTTCTGAACTGAAATCTTTCTTGCAACCTCTTCCCAATTAACGCTATCAAGAACATTACTAGCCCCGCGTAGATTAGTGCCGTTATCGCTATAAATAGCTCTGACTTTTCCTCTTCTGGCTAAAAATCTTCTTAGTGATAACATAAAATCTTCAGTAGACAAAGACGTGCAAAGTTCTAAATGTACAGCTCGAAATGTCGCACAGGTAAATAAAACAATCCAACATTTCGTACCGTTTTTCAAGAATAAGGGGCCCGCCAGATCTATCCCAGTGGCTTCGAAAGGAGAACTGCAGCTAATGCGATCATCGGGTAATGGTGCTACTGGAACACTACATGCTTTAGCTGTGAACCTCCTACAAATAATACACTCTCTAACAATTCTTTTGACTAATCTTCTTATCCCAATAATCCAGTAAGTTTCACGAAGATTACTGATTAATGTTTGGGAACCGGCATGTAGAAGATCTATATGTCTTTGACGGACGAGTCGTTCAACAATTATATTCTTTGCTGAAAGAAGAATAGGACTAATAAAATCTTCTGCATTACGGCTAACTGTAAGCCGAGTCTTCACACGAAGAAGATCATCTTTATCCTTAAAAGTATGCATATTAAAATTCAGTATAGATGTGTCTTCTTTCTGAAGAGCAAGCAATAACCGCTTCTCTGCTCCTATGTATTCTTCCGCTGTCAGATCGTGCCCTCGAGATTTCAAATTTCTATTAGCCAACCTCAGACACCAACCAATCATACGTACTATTTTTGAAAATTTGCTGAAGTAAGTCAGACGTTGTGAAAAAGGTGCCCCTGTCACGGTAATAGTCAAACAGCTCTTTTTCACCTCTCTTTCTACTTCAGCTTGATCTGGAACTTCAACTGACAGCGGCCATTCAGCAGGAGTTTTCCTAAGCCAATCAGGTCCATTCCACCATCTGTTCTGGCGAAGCTTCTCCGGATTACACCCTCGCGATGGTAGATCAGCGGGGTTCATGTTACCAGGTATGTGATGCCAATCCTCAGCATTAGTACGCAGTAGTATCTCAGATATACGATTATGAACGAACACATTCAAACCGCTCTTCCTCTTTATCCAAGCAAGTACAATACTTGAATCTGTCCAGTAAAACTCTTTACAGTTGAGCTGTAACCCTTCCTTAGCCTCTGAAGCTAATCTAGTACCCATTAAAGCCGCTAAGAGTTCAAGTCTTGGCATAGTGACTGACTTGGTAGGGGCTAGCCTTGATTTGGCTAATACTAGCTGAAGACACACACTGTCGTGACTTTCAGAGCGAAGAAATATGCAACACGCATACGCAGACTGACTAGCGTCACAGAAAATATGTAAGGAATTCACACAAGTATCTAAATCGAAGCTGCTAAACCTTCTTGTGATTCGACACAGCTCAATTGCTTCTACCTCACGTAACCATGAAACCATAACTCGTCTTAAAGTATCTGGAATCTGTTGATCCCAGTCTATATTCAAAATCCAACACTGTTGTACAACGAGCTTAAGAATTAAAATTGTTGGTGCCATAAAGCCAATTGGGTCAAAAATAGCCTGGGCTAACGATAAAACAGTTCTTTTGGTTAGATTATCCTCTAAATCATTTTTAAAATATGGTCTTTTACAGTAGATTTCATCTAGTCGCGGATTCCACATAAGTCCTAATACTGAAGTGGTTTCTATTTCTTCGTCAACCATCACAGGACCAGAAACCCAACAACGTAACTCAAACATACCCTCTTGCATAATGGCTTTAGCTTCAGATATAAATTTATTCATTTCGATTTCATTTTTTACACTGACGACAGAATTGTCGACGTAAAAGGATTTTGACAATAATGTAGCCGTGTCCGAATTAAATTTGTTAAGATGGTGAAGGATAGTTGCAGAAAGTAGGAAGGGGCTAGCAGTAATACCAAAAACCACCCGTCGATGTCTGAAAACCTTCAACACCTTATTTTTGTCCTTGACGTCGTGCCACCATAAAAATTTTAAATATTCACGATCATCAGGATGTAATGATATTTGCAGAAATGCTTTTTTAATATCTGAGGTTATACCTATTGCGTTCTTCCTAAAACCTATTAACAGACGTGGTATGAGCTCAATGAGATTTTTACCTTTCTCTAAACAAACATTAAGGGATAAGCCGTTTCGGTCCTTGGACGAAGCGTCGAAAACTGGCCTAATTTTGGTGGTAAGACTGCTTTCTTTTACCACTGCGTGGTGTGGAAGGTAAAAACCACTATCCGGGTCATCACATACTACTTCCTCGATGACACCGGTACTCAACCACTCTACAAAAACATCGTTATATTCATTAAGAATACCTAAGTGAGTTAAACGAGAAGTAGTTGACATTAAACGTTTTAGGGCCATGGCATAATTAGATTTAAGAGAAAATGACACATCTTTCCATGGTAACCTTACTTCGTATCTATTTTCACTATCGATTCTCACGGTCTTCTTAAAAAAATTCATAACTTCTAATTCTAAGTGTTTCGTATTTTTAACCTCACTTTCATCCCTAATACCAATTGTTTCAAGCTTCCAAAAATCTTCAATATTAAATGTACATGAAAATGTGCTAATGTTACTTACAGAGCAACACACACCAACCATAGGCCCTTGTATTGTCCAACCAAACAAAGTTTCGACTGCCAACAGATTATTGTCTACGCGCGTTGACCGCCCGGTGTACAAGGAACCTAAAAAGTCACAACCAATTAACATACTAATATCAGAAATATTATCAGTACAGTCAGAAATATCAATACCTAAAGATCTTAAACGTGTAGAAAGTTTACTATTTTGTTGTAGTCGAGGTAAGTTACCACATATAGTTTTATGCTCTAAGGCTTCAATATTACAAACTCGACTTCCATCTAAACTACAAACATTTAAGTTAAAAAGTCTATAAGTCTGTTTTTCTAATACAGTACCACCGAACAAATTATGGCTGAGTTCTCGTGAACCTATAGGTTGTAGTTTTAAATTCTTAACAACATCAGATCTAATAAATGAACATTGTGCACCCGAGTCTAAAAGAGCCCTAATCTTAAAAAGACCATTACTATGGATTAAATTTACCTTTATAGTTTGTAGTAATACAGTCTTATTACTAGACGGAGAAGCAGCTTGATTCACAACGTCCTTATTGTCATCTTGCCCTTTGGTAGCATTAACATTACTGCACATTATAGGAAAATGTCTCTTACCACAAATAATACAGACCGGATGCTTTCTACACTTTCTCCAAAAGTGACCGATATTTAAACAGATCGTACAAGCGTTCTTACTTTTTAAAAACTCTTTACGTTCATCCAATGATTTTTTAGTAGCAAGTACACATTCAGAGCTCGTGTGAAACGTCTTCTCGCACCATACACAGCTCTTCTCAGGCTTGACACTAGTCAAACTAGTTGTTTGTTTTTGTTTGTTATAGCTTTGCTTTTCCGTTGTAGTAAAACATGTCGCAGAAGCTGGAGCAGAAGAACAGTTTTCATACAATCCTGAACGTCCCAACCGAATCCTTTCTTCAGATTCCACCTCCTTTCTTAAAAATTTCAATAGCTCGGAGAGTGGATTAGTCTTACAGTCGGTATCATCACGAATTCTGTTCCATACACGTAATAAATCTTCGGACAAAGCTGATTCAATCAACGGATATAAAAAGGTAGAGCAATTCTCCTGAGGGACATTTAAAGTTTCCAAAGCAAGAAGCTGACATGATATCTTGTCGTATAGAGTTCTCATCGGAACCTTCTGCGATTCTTTTGATTGACGTATTGCTAGTTGAACTAACTCTCTTACATAATGCTGTATGATCAATTCGCTACGGCCATATCTTTGTGTCAGCTGTTCTACCACTACATGATAGTTTGAGCCAATAGGCGGAAAACTTTCGACAAATTCACGTGCACATGAACCCAATTCCATAGCTTGTAATAAGTAATGAAATTTGTCATCATCGTCGATCGTTTCATCTATGTGAATTTTACGGAATTGAGACCAAAAAGAAATCCACTTACTCACTTCTCCGTTAAACTTCGGTAATTCCAAGTACGGCAATCTATATCTACGGCGTTCCTTAACAGACTTCTCTCGCTGATACGAAACATTAGACCTCGTCAATTGAGACACGTTATCATCATCTTTACTTTTAGAACCAATACTTGACTTGTCTTTCATGTTACTTTTGACAGTGACTGTACTATGACTAGAGAGAGGTGATGTCGTCAATTCAAGAAAATCTTTTACCTGCTGTTTCAGTGTGAAAAATCTAATATCATACTCTTCCGATGCGTCTATATCCACCTCGTCTGAAGAGTCCTTTTGATCAGACAAATCGAGCCACAAACTGAAACACTTATTTTGAGCGACTGCGAGTTTTTCATATATCACTTTAAAGTGCTCAAACTCCGCCGATAAAGCTGTCCTTTCTTTACTCAAGAGATGACTCTCTAGGCGCTCCGCAGATCGCGCAAAGCGTCTGAAAAAGAGAGCCCTCTCTGCCTTGGCTTTCTCCATCACGTCCTGTCACGGTCGCCAGATGTTGTAGATAGTGCCGCGATGGAGTGCAGGAAAGAGAGTAAAGGAAAAAAAGGTAGCGTAAAATGTGAAAAAATAAAAATTATATTACTGCAAAAAATACGTTACCAAGACAATCAAAAAACAATTAATTAATCACAAACAAATCTTTTCTTTTTTTTATAACTCAACTGACAAACATAAATTATACCTCTGAAGGAGGTCCAACTATCCCCAACAAATACATACAAAGGTAAGTGACGATTTCAAGAGAAAATAATCGGTAAGTGGATTTTGAGTTTTACCTCTCAAATGATATTTTTGAAAGTGTACTTACGCGGGAAAATAATACGTAGCGGGAAATATGCACGAAGATAGATGTAAAATATAAACTTCTTGGAAATATGGCATAAGTTGCAGATTTTTTCCGCTAGTGTATTTTGATGTGATGATAACGATTATCAAAAAAATTAAAATTGGTAAAAATGCCGCTAAGTGAGTTTTACCTCTATATCAACGATATACTGGGTGTAAAAGACATGAACAGTCAAACGAGAACAATGTATTCTATACATCGAAATAAGACACATTTCAAAAAATAATTGCTGGGAAATGATTTTTATTTTTTGGTGTTAAAAATATTGCAAATTGTACTGCGCAACGTAAAGCGCTCAACTCGCACGCAACTCGCAGACGGCGGGCCCGTTCGTTTGTGTCCGTGCGCATCGAGTGAGCTACATTGAACGCTAACGTTTTGAAGTCATTTTTTGTTATGAAATACTAAAAAAATGATAATGTTTCTTTGGACAATAATTAAGAAATAATGTTTAGAATATGTTTTCATAAAAATACGAAAAAAAAAACATGACTTTGACCTTCAATAAAATCGTAACTATCAATTTCCCAGGTATAGTCTAAAGGCAGAAAAATGTTATGATGGTGAGCAGAATACATGGTTTTCGTTTGACTGTTCATGTCTTTTACACCCGTTATACTTATAGATTTAAAAAAAATATAAAACGTTTATTTTTCCTTTTTATAAGGTCCGTATTAATAGAAACACGTAGTCAAAGCAACTTCAGAGAACGACCGATGTTACTTTCTATACCTACCGAAACAGTATCTGTCTTGTTCTGTCCACTGTTAAGATGGCGCGCGCACTTAAGTGATACCCAAATGTTACCTGTAGTTCTGCTCAGTCCTTTTTAGGATTATGAGTATGATAGTGTGTATGTGTTTTTTATTGAAAATATTCTTACTAATATAATAAACGTGAAAGTTTGTATGGATGGATGCGTGTTTGTAACTCTTTCACGCAAAAACTACTGAATGGATTTTAATGAAACTTTACTATAATATAGCTCATATTTCAGAATAACATACAAAGTCTATAATTTATACTAATCCTGCGCAGACGAAGTCACATTAATAATAATACAAATATTAATACAAATCGATACACAACTTAGCGCCACTAAGTTGCTTAACTTTGCGATCGCTATCGTTATAAAAAAAACTTAAAATGGGTTCCGTTGGTCCGTTGAATTCATGCCGTTAGCCACGCCATAAATATCTGGTCACCGTATTTAAAGGATTTAGATACATCTTGTATGGCCCTGACGGAGGTTTAGTGGGCAAAAGTTGGACATACAGAGGATTTTGTGCATTTTAAATAGCCAGAATTAGTAAGCGTTGCCTTTACTTAACAAAATGAAATTGGTCACAGTGCCGTAAAAGTTTTATTGTACAGATTTAAAAGGGTGTAAGTGCTTGTGTGTTTTCCATTTTTTTATTGCCAGTAAGTAAATAATGTCAGTTTTTAAATAGTTTGTAAGAAGGGTAGTAAATGGATCGATGGAGGTCAATGTCCCCATGGTCATGCGTTCTTCGTAACGATCATGAAAGCAAAGCTACCAAGTGCGCGGTCAGTACTCGGATGGGTGATCGAAAAATTTACAAAACGATTTTCGGCACGGTAACATGGTGCTCCCTTTAATTGACGTTGGGAAAACTCTTGACCACCTGAAGGTAAGGGAAGATAAGGCCAGGTTCGACTACTACTAGGAGGTAGACCCATATGTAGGGTCATCTGGGTAGGTACCACCGCCATTTATTTCTGCTACGAAGCAGTTCGATGTGTTTCAGATTGAAGGGAAAGATAGACAGTGTAATTACTGGGCATGGAAGGCATATCATCTTAGTCCCCAGGATGGCGACGCACTTGCAGTGTTAAGTAATTTTCCCTTCAAATTGCAATGGTCTATAGGCGACGGTAACCACTTAACACCAGATGGGCCGCAAGCTTGTTTGCCATCTCGTAATATAAAAAAAACCTCCGTGCACACCATTGTACCCACCACGGGTCATTCGCGTGGTGGCGAGTAAACCTAGGTGGTTTTGCTACTGCATTCCCAAGGTGAGTAAGTGTCAGGCATAAAACTATGCAAAAACTAAAAAAATTTACCAACCCCAAATAAATCGAGACCAGTGTAGGAAGGTGAATTTAAAATAAGTCTTCACACAACCAAACAAAACACAAATTTGTACCGCCCCTGGCGATCACACTTGGACTTCAGGATTTCAAACCGGTGGTAGCCGAACCTATAGATCACAGAAAGAGCAATGCTTTGTTTTATGTCGGCTTACACGCAACAAAAAATCTATAACAAAAGGGAAATCCATTACGATTTGCATTACAAAGTAGTTAGCTATTAAAGCAAATATTTGTTTTTTGTTTATGAAATCAGATTCACGGTTTTGCACCGTAGCGTTGGCGGACGGTTACTTAAGCTGATTAACATTGAGTGAGAGACTTGTTGATGATTTTAATTAAGATTGGAGCGAAAATTGTCTTACTCCAAGATATATGAACCAGTGTATAGGAAAATATTTTAGTAGTGGATTAGAATTATAATAAATATGACGAATAGAAGACGACACTTCGGATTTGACTCATTTATCACCTCAGGCCTCTAGTATAGTCGTGAGTAAATATTAACGACATCGCTAATTAATCTTATCTGTATATAGAGGTATGGGTTTCTTTACTTCCATATCCTGGGATTGTTCATCAGCATGGACACATGAAAAGTTTCGCAAAAGACGGCCCTATGCCTATAGATGTAGTAAGTGCTACACGTGACTGGGTGGAGCATCATCACGTGCGACTCTCTCACGTGGGAGGAATGCTGGTTCTGAAGGCATTCGATTTCCCCAGTGTAGTAAGTAACAACTGCTTGTCCTCGATATACACACAGTGTTAAGTACCCTTTGTGGACCGAGAATGGGCCAAGCAACCAACTATGGTAGAGTCCTACATGTACACAGGAGGCCCCAATTCCCTGTCGTACGTATAAAGGATATTTTTCAGGAAAAAAAGTTCATTACATATCCATGCTGAGCCATTCCACATTGGGCCAGGGGGTAGTTAGAGCCAGGACTATTGACGTGCTTTCACAAGAAAGAATATTTCGTGATAATTTTTTTTTTTGTATTGCTAAATCGAAAAAGAACACTCTACAACTCTAAACTCTCTCTACCTCATTCTCTTTGAATACACGAGGCATCGTCATTACTTCATCTACTTTTAAAGTCTCTTGGTTAGATTCTTTCTAGTCTTAGCTATAGACTAGCAATAAAACAGCTAGCGTTGTATTGGCTTCCAGTTATTACTACTTTTTCTGAAAAATTAAACAAAATGTGTAATTACGATTCTTTTCGGTGAGCTGCTCTGGAGATCACGAAACTTTCTCATAAATGGTTTGAAGCAAGAAACGGGAGGAAGTTTCGGTGGAGCTTCGAGCGAGGAGATTTATCTGCAGCCAGGCACTCGCTGAGGCTAATCCACAGAGCTTTGACCACTGAGACCTATTTTGGAGAGAGTGCGGAGGTTCTTCATAATTTGATCCCCCCAGCCCCCTTCCACCACCGGACGACCAGGCGCGGTGAAAGCTTTCATCCTTCATCATAACAGCCTATATAATTCGACCCACTGCTGAAACACAAAGGCTCTACTTGTTATTGAAAGAGGTTTAGGCAGTAGTCCACCAGTCTTGCCCGATGTGAATTGGTGGACGGAGTATAAGGTGATCAATACGCCTTTGCTGATCCATTAGTCGCCTTCTACGACACCCTATGGAGGATATGGGGTTATGCTATTATTCTCTGCCAGCATCACATGGCTAGGTGATGCTATTCTAGTCTGCGGGCATCACATGGCTAACCCTTACGTTGTGAATATACATCCCATCCACACGAAGCGCTTTGCTTCCTCATTATGCGAATAGCTAAGGAGTGGAAGTCGTTGCTGAGGTCTGTTTTCCCGGTCCATATAATCTGGATATTTTTAAAGCCAGAGTGAACAAGCATCTTCTAGGCGAGCGTGTACATACCATCTTGCATCATCTTCGCTTTCCATCGTGAGTTTGTGATCAAACGCTCAGCCAATCAGACATAAAAAGTCCAACATTTTTACATAATAAATTTAGCGATAGAGAAAAAGAAGCGTCCCGTAACGGGCATTATATTAAGACAACAATGATGGTTATTTTATCTGCTCTTGTTGGTATTTTCTAAGTGTTTACTTCAGAAACTAGTTATTACCCGTATAAAATCAGAGTTAGTTGACGACATTCGCTTAGCTGATAGCAATTCCTCCTTAGGAATGCTAACGTTGTTGGTACCCGCTCCAAATGAACTGACCTAAGGCGCATCTGCCGCTCTAGGTCACCCGAATAGTAGCTGATTTGCATTGACGTCAATGTAACGAGATTCTTGGATGGATTTAATAATGTAAGAAAAGTGTGTTACCTTATCTGATTTGATCACTAAGCGAGCTACTAATAAAGCACTACGTTGTTCTCTCCTACGAGCAGGTTCAGATATGACATACTATCGAAACTATTACTAAGCAAGCAGGAATTAACAAACCATCAAGGAGAATCTATGGAACACTCGCTTTATGATTTAGACTCTACGGCCAGGAATGGAAGGAAAATTCTGGGAATGGCTTTTTTAAGCCATCAGGTACTTCAGGACCATAAATATATTCATTCAAAGTAACTAAAAAAGAGGTACTTCAGGACCATAAATATATTCATTCAAAGTAACTAAAAAAGAGGAGACACTAGAAACCCATATGGTTTAAGTTTAAAGTGCATTGTGAGATAACATAAGCAAGAACTTTACTTTTTAATAATGCTTCATTTGGATTATCAAGTCTAAGCAGCGACACAAACACAAGGTGAGCATCGTGATACCGAATGAAATCCCCGCTTATCCTTTAGGCACTTCTTTCTTTCATATCATAAAGCTGAATTTCAGGGAATATTTCTCAGACTACTCGGAGACGTCGCAAAATAAACTTACTTTACTCTGACTACATTCGAAACTGAGGAAATTGAATCTGATACCGTCTTTGAGTAGGTTACAGTTAGTTTTACCTAGAGATTAAAATTCTAAGGAGCTGGAGGAAACATTTTTTTCACTTTTTTCTAGATATCAAAAAACAACATTAAAAGAAAATGAGAATCTTTCTTGAGTTTTTGTCCGAGACATTTTCTTTGAAGAGTTTTTAAGAAGTTCATAATCTAAGAGCAGATCGCGATTCTGCGACGATTAAGCGTATTCATAGCGTTTGCATTTTGACGTAGCGCGGCCGTCAGAAGCAACAGGGCCACCATTGGATGGTGGCGGGCATGCGCGGAGGCGCGCGCGGGGGGCTCGGCTGGCAGCCTCCACGCTCCTTTAATGAATCGCCGGTACCCGCGGCTCGCGCTGCGCTCGTCCTAGCCAACCGCGCTAAAAACTTAAATTCCGTCTCCCTCGCGCCCTCTCGCTGCAACTAATACCAACTGCAACGGTAAGTAGATGCAATCGTCACTGTCACACTTTAACTTATCGTAAAGCTCTTTATAGACTAACTTTGACCGTTACTTTGACGTGTGACATCACCCATATAAACTTTTGTTGCTATAGCAACGTTTGTTGTTAATTTTCAACTTTGTTTTTGTGAATTTAAAAGTGGTTTCTAACAGTGAAATTTTGTGATGCTCACTTATTTTGTGATTCATATGTATGAACTTTGGTGCACAGTTTTGGATAACACAATAAAATAGACGCAGGAAAAATATTTGTTATTTTTAATAATACCTATAGTAATTATTAAAAATAAAGTATTTTATAAATCAAATAGTGTGTGTTTCGGTGTCGCAATGATTTATTTTTAAAGACAATTTTGCTACATCAATTAAAATATATTTAGTGTGTGTTGTTTAAATACTACTTATTTTTTTTAAGTGTTTAAGTGCTTCCGTTATTACAATATTTACCTAGTGTTTTGTAATAGTGGGTATTTTTTATATAAAAAAGTGAATAAATTAAGTGAGATTTCATAGTGAAACAGTTTTATTTGTGCATCTCTAAGAAGTTTTCTTAATTATATAGTTTTAATTTTGTGTTTACCTATTGTTTTTCTTTGAATATTTTAAAGTAAATATACTAATCAGTGAGACATTTATATCCATCAGTCCATTGTGTTTTTTATTTAAGAGAAAACAATTAACGCAGTGTAAATGTATGTAACTCCATTTGTCGTTTACAACCAAACAAAATAATTGTATTAACACCATCAAGTTCAACTTACGCTTGGAGTACAATCTGGTGGCCAAAGAAGATCGATCCACGATGTTATTATTTTTAATTTTTAATAGCATCTTATTGTTTTATTTATATCAAACCTTGTTTACTTTTCATAATTATGACAAGGAATTCAATTTTAGTGTCATAGTGTACGTTTTGTTTTGTGAAACAGAAACGTTGGTACATGTGTGTTGTATTATAATGTATTATATCACAGCTCGTCGTTGTACGCGGCACAGGTATATAAACATAGGATCACATGACACTATATATTGGTTATATATCATTGTTATACTGACTCTTTTTACTTATGTCTTCACTGTTCACAATATTAGATTTCGGCTGTACGTTATTGCCATTTCTATCAGTCAACTGTGTATGCTTCAAGTCATTGTCATTTCTAAAAAAAAGTTTGTTTTATAATAAGCAATATATTTGCTGCTTAGTCTATTCATACATATTGAAGGCAACTATTACTGCACAAAGGCTGCCGTTGATATGACATCGTACTAAAATGTTAATCTATTGCTGATGCTGACCGTACACACTTAACGTTTAACCCGTAGGTTAACCCTGTATCAGAATAACTCTCTCAGATCTGCAGCAGCATAAATAAAAAAAACTACTTTTACGAATTTGTTACTAGTACCTATGTATTTCGGTTTAACATTTTGTTATTTTTCTTCGAGATTGCGTAACACTTTTCATTCTTCGTGGTAAAGGGAAGACTAAAGCTGTACCTAAATTGTCTTAATCGAAATTGAACGTCGGGAAAACATCACAAAAGTTAAAACCAAATACTTGCGAGTTAAATCTGTGAGAGAGTTCCATTTAATCTGTGTCAGAATTTTCAAGTAGCCTCTATATGCCTCTGACGTGACGTGTTCTCTGCAACTATCACTACATAGTATAAAACAAAGTCGCTCCGCCGTCTGTATGTCCCTATGTATGCTTAGATCTTTAAAACTACGCAACGGATTTTGATGCGGTTTTGTTTTAATAGATAAAGTGATTCTTAAGGAAGGTTTATATGTATAATACATGCATATTTACATAAGCATTGCACCCGTGCGAAGCCGGGGCGGGTCGCTAGTTAGGTATTAGACAACAGTGGGAGCTATACAGGGTTACAGGAAAAGTCGACCTAGATCCGTTAAGGGCGTGTAGTACACATCATTTCTGAATGATTTCACTATGGAACCCCCCATCCTTAACTTAATCGTTTTCGAGATATTCGTGTTTTAATTTTTTTTATGAAAATGCCCAATTTTTCGGCTATTCAATTGAATATTTTGAATTTTTTTGATTGTAATGATTATTTTTTCGGTTTTTTACATGAAGAATGAGATGGTTAATGACCTCAATGACTAAAATTACACGTAAGTTAAGTAAATGGGTCATTGTAGACGATCGAAACTTAAGAAAATAAGTACAAATTATAAAAAAAAAAATTTCTTTTCTAGATATCTCAAAAATTTATCATGGCACTTGCTCTGCAGATGTGCTTAAAAACATCTACATTTTATCAGCTATCCAACGAGGTATAACAACCTAGGGTTGTATTTAAACTCATAGAAAAAAACATAGTTGAAAAGGTTCAGGTAGTAGGTCTAACGGTGAAACTTAGTTTCTAAGGCTACATGGGGCATTCAGAATAAATAGCACTTATTTAATCTAATTAATTTGACTTAAGTTCAGCATCATCATTTCAGCCTACTGGCTTCCACTACTGAACGGCCTCCCTCGGCTAGGTACAATCTTCATGCATCCATCGATGTCCCGCTATCCTGACCTAGGAGATCATTCAGTAATTCACCTAATGTTTTTGAATAAAATTTTATAGTTCATGTTCTACGTGTCCACCTCTATTTCGCACACATTTTCTAATTCTTTCACGTAGTCCACTTTTCACTACACCAGTGGTTAATGTTCTTCTTATGTCGTTAGCAGCATTAATTATCCTTTCTTTGAGAACTTCCACTGACGATATGGGGTTGAGCTCACTGTAAACGAGGCTCTTCATGTGCCCCCATACATAAAAATCCATGGGGGTCAGGTCGGGAGATCTGGCTGGCCAGGGTAAAGGCCCACCTCGTCCAATCCATTTGTTAGGATAGTTAGTGTCCAACCAATCCCTAACGCTTCTTCTGAAATGAGCAGGGCAGCCATCATGTTGAAACCACATGTCCCACAGTAATTGTAATGGGAGATCATCTAGTAGGTCACCTAAGTCACCTCTTAAGAAATTTTGATTTCGTTGTCTTGTTCCTCGTCGTCATCAATGACACGTGGTCTTCCTAAGTCCGTACGTCGTCGCAAAACAGAGCCAGTTTCACGAAGTCGTCGGTAAACTCCGTCGAAAACGCTCACATCAGGTACTCGACGGTCGGGATAGCGTCGTATGTACTCAGTCCGAGCTTGTGCGAACCTTTTCAACTATATTTTTTTCTATGAGTTTAAATACAACCCTAGATTGTTATACCTCGTTGGATAGCTGATAAAATGTAGATGTTTTTAAGCACATCTGCAGAGCAAGTGCCATAATAATTTTTGGAGATATCCAGAAAAGAAAAATATTTTTTTATAATTTGTACTTATTTTCTTAAGTTTCGATCGTCTGCAATGACCTATTTACTTAACTTACATGCAATTTTAGTCATTGAGGTCATTAACCATCTCATTCTTCATGTAAAAAACCAAAAAAATAATCATTAGAATAAAAAGAAATCAAAATATTCAATTAAATAGCCGAAAAATTGGGCATTTTCATAAAAAAATTAAAACTCGAATATCTCGAAAACGGTTAAGTTTAGGATGGGGGGTTCCATAGTGAAATCATTCAGAAATGATGTGTACTACACGCCCTTAATGGATCTAGGTCGACTTTTCCTGTAACCCTGTATATCATATTAGGTTAGTATTGATAAAACTCACAAGACTGATACTGTTTTACTAAGGATAATAATATTTGCCTCGTTCCCTCTCGTATTGTCTGAAGATTGCAAATGATTTGGACGAGGTTTTTAATAATGGACATTGATCTTAATATGAATACAACTGGGTTGAGAAATTCTTGATTTTCCATACCATTCGTTGACTAAGTTGTTTAACTTTCGCTCTCTTTACGAGCGACTGCAGAGCATTTATGTTCCTCAAATCCTGACGATCCTAGAATACCTAAATTCACCAAGATAGTTCATGCATCAAGTGATAAGGTCAACCATAAGGCATTTTGCTGTTGACATTCCTCAATTTACTTTTTTATGCTAGGCTTTATACCAAAATTTATCCTAGTATTTCTGTGTAATTGCGTAGAAAACATGAAAAAAATTACGGCAAGAAAATGTTCTAATGTAATTAGGTAGTTGTTAAAACGAGATTAGCATAAACTTTTTGCCAATAGATAACAGTATCAAGTAAACCACTGTAATCACTTTGGAAATTATGATAAGGGATTGGGAAGGCGTCGACTTCGTTTTAGTTCACCGATTGGAACTATTAATCAAATTAGTCTTAGCTTATCTATTGTTGGACAAAGGCGTATCTTAATGGAGGTAGCGGCTGTCGTGACCAATGCGCGTCAGATGACCACTTCCATGACAGGTCACTGGGGTACGGGTCAATTATGTTTTTTTGAAATGATTTATTATTATTGTATTCTCCATCTATAAAAAATAACATAAACCTTCTTCAACCTGTTTGATGGTTACTTAACCTTCTTTTAAGTAACAACAACAACTATCAAGAGTTGTGACAACTCCTTTAGGAGACATTACGAGAGTTATTTATCTCCCATCTTATAGTGATTCTTCTTCATTAAAGTTACAATTACATTGATGCGAGTGGAAGATACAAGTCCGACTTATTTCTTATTTATATAACACTGGTGGTTGCACGCGGCTTCGCTCGCGTCAATGTCGATTAAATTATAGCCTATATGTTATTCTGATGTATGAGCTATATTATTGTAAAGGTTCATTAAAATTTGATCAATAGGTTTAGTGTCATAAAGAGTAACAAACACACATCCATCCATACATCTATATATCCATACATATAATCCATCACGTTTATAATATCAGTAGGTGTTCGGTTTACAAACAATTTTGGGTGTGGACTGTAATAAAAAATAATTAATTAAGGAATCCTTACAAGGTTAATGAAATACCTACTAACCTGAACTAACATCCTCCGAGGGCTTACTTAGCACGTGTTGAAGGCGCGGCCTCTTAATTGGCCAATAGTTTCTACTTTCTTCGTATTTTAGGGAGTATTGGTGCACGGCACAGAATGTCTTCACAATTCCCAGTCTCCCAGAACGTCCAGAGACTGATAATAACCGGCAAAAGATGTAAAAACGTTTCACAAGATACGAGCGGAGAGAAGACACTGACTTTTCAATGTCACTCGCGGTGTTCCCATTGTAAAACCTCACGATTAGATGCGTGGAAAATTTTAGTAGGCAACATTTATTACCCTCTAAGGCAAGGATTCAACAGTAAGAGTAGCGCTCCACCCGCGACTTCGTCCGCGTAGAGTTTATGTCACTCAGGAATATTGTAGCATTTTTATGGTCAAAGCGTTTTTGAAATCGGTTCAGTATTTTTTAAGTAAGTCTATTCGTTACAAGCATACAAATATTAATATTAGTATAGTATGTTTTTTTTATACCATATTTGTGGCGAACAGGCATACGATCCGCCTGATGGTAAGTGGTCAGGTTTACCCTTGTTTGGTATAACAACGTTAAGTCGAATATCGTTTCGGCTTATTTTAGTTACAATAAAGTCATTTCGCATAATTATTCATTTGACCGAATATTTAATTGGTAGAATTTTATTTAGCATAATTATTTCTTTGACATAATGTCATTTTACCGAATTTTCAAATGCACTAATTTTATTTAACCTAATGTTTAACTAGACTATTAGTCGAAAGATCGTATCGAATATTCAGTTCAGTAATAATTCGGTGAAAACACCCTTAAGTCGCTTCCGCTGTGTTCATGTCAACCTAACTCGCTCGTCGCTTCGCTCCTCGCTAACCTATTGTTCAATTGAGCATTCGATGAAAAGAAAATTATGTTAATCGATATTATACAAAGTGATTATTTTCTTAAACGTTGTTCGAAGGAGTGATTTTCGACTAAATGTTGTTATACCAAACAAGGGTGAACCAAGAGTTCACCGCAGTCTATGGACACTTGCAATACCAGGGGTATCACACGTGCATTGCCAACCTAACAAAAACTTTTTCACACCTTTCTTGAAGACACCCATGTTGTAGTCCTTAGGGAAAACCTTGATAGGGAGTTCATTCCACAACCGAAGTGTACGCGAAAGAAAATTTCTTCTGAAACGCACAGTAGGGGACCAACTCGGTTCCAGTGTGTGAGGATGAATACCCTGTCGATGGCGAGCGGTGCGGTGATAGAATGAAGCTTTGGCATCATGTCAAATAGTTTACTGACTATTGCATGCACTATTGTTGCCCGTAGATGGGCTTCACAGCGTTACCGGGATTTTTAATAAGGCGAGAAACTTAGTTCTTCTTCCACCCAAGGTCGTTACCAAATAACCAAAAGACCCACTTAACTCGTAAGGCCTATTTTCCTAGAGGATTTTCAATCGGCATCTTTCGCGTAAGAGTGTCTTTACCGGTTACAGTCTCTACGGTGTTCGAACCGGGAGGGAGGAATCACAAGCACGTTTTCACCTTTACCTCATCGCACCACGTGATGTTTTGGAACTGTTACACACATATTTCTAAAAGGTGGCAATAACTACGTCAGAAGGCGATTTTCGAATTCAAGCGGTGTTTTTCTTTACCTCTGTCAAATTTTACGTATTTTAGTAAACACAATATACATTTAATAATGAAAAATGGTATGAAACAAGCTGGGGCAAGTAAGTGAGACAAAAGAAAAGTAGTTTTTTATTGAATCTTAACCAAGACTCGTGAAATGAGATTCCATTGTTGACTTGTAACATATTTATGACATAATTATAATATTTTTTTCGAAAAGTAATATCCGATTCTATCGAAATTCATTTTAATTTCACAATTTGTATACCGCAAAGGTACGACATGTTGATACCTACCAATTAAACCTAACACCTATGTACACATGCTTCGGACAAATAAATTATCTTTATCTTTATCTTTACCGATTTTGTAACGTTGAAAGTTTTAACTAAATAAATAGGTTTAGGCAATGATTTATATATTTTTTTTTTATGTTACGAGATCGCAAACAAGCTTGCGGTCCACCTGATGTTAAGTGGTCACCGCCGCCTATAGACACTTGCAATATTAAGTGTAAATCACTTAGCACCGCAAGTGCGTTTGACATCCTGGGGACTAAGATGATATGCCCTCCATGCCCAGTAATTACACTGGCTACCTTTCCCTTCAATCCGAAACACAGCGAACTGCTTCACGGCAGAAATAAGAAAGGCGGTGGTACCTACCCAGACGACCCTACATATGGGTCTACCACCTAGTATTTAATGTTAATGTGGAATGTTACGGTATTATTATCTTACATGACTGTGTGTAAATGTCACATGTAGAAGAAATAATGCAAACCCTGAAAGAAGAATCGCTTTTGTCTCTTTAACGAAAAAAAATTGGACTAACAATTGACCGAAAAATAATTAATATATCTTTACTTAATTAATTTGACTAAAATGAGTTTTTATACTAGAAAAAAACACTGAAAAAATTAGTCTGAGGCAGGTCGTTTTATTTTCAGTGATTTTTTTCTAGTACTTATTAAAAATATTTACGCGTTTGTAAACGCAAAAATAATTCCATCAAATGAGTTTTATGTGACGGTAATAAAGATTACTTTACAAAAACGGTAGGAACGATAAAATATAAACAAAAATCTGCACGGACATGACACAATGACTACTTTAAACATTGTCCTATGTGTATTAGAACAAAAGCACTCAATACTTGCGCTGACACACACAGAGGAAAATTGCATGTACTCGTATATCGTATTCATGATTTACTCGCGTTCATGAGTTAAATACTATACACAATGCTGCATGGAATCTTATGAACAGAGTACGTTGCCTCCCCACAAGAGGAGTTTATAACAACATTATGAGGGCGACGGCCTAATTCAGGTGGCATTAAAATAAATACAGAACTCCAAAACAAGCACCCTACATAATGCCACGATGCCAACGATTCACCAACACATTTAACGGAAAAACCGCCTCATTACAAATTAGGGCCCTGCCACCCATTGTCTCAGATAACAATGGATCTGTCAATGTTACACTGGAGATGAATGAACATTCGATGAGTAACAAAACATCCCCCATGTTTACGAGTAACACTCGAAAGATCTGTTTTAATGTTCCCCTTACTTTTTTCATTGTCTCATTAAATGATAAGATTTATGCGTATTTCTGTGACAGTTTCTAATTGTTTGTTCTCGAATGGCATATTATTGTTCTCGCAATCTTTTATGCACAGGAATGACAGGAATTGTATTGTTTTAAAGCGTAAAAAAGCTGCTAAATTTACGTCCCCAAAATTTTATAAATGAAGCTGTATTTCATTATATTCAATTTTATTTGCGTGGATATGTCGCAAAGCTATCGTGTAAATGACGGTAAATTAAAATATCCAAAACTGCTTTAATAAAATCTGTGCCACAAATACAAGAACACACTTAACGATTATGAGTTTTACTGCAAAAAGACTATAGTCTCTTAATTTTTTTGCTCAATAGTAGTTAGAAATGTGAGTGGTGGTCCTAATTACAAATACGAGAAGTAATTTTTACAGTTTATAACAAAATTAAGTTAGTACGCCTTCACATATTCAATAGCAGCTCCCGGTTGTAAATTAAGAGTTCTAAGAAAAGTCTTACAGATGTTACTTTCCTATTCTCTTGATAAGATAATTATGAGCATGTAGGTACTAAATATTAGGTTGGGGAAAAAGTCTTTTCGCATTATAGTATGTATAAACTTGTAATAAAATCTCTTTGGCTTTACTATTTGTATCTGGCTGGTTTTGGTATCATTGAAAGTTTAAATTTTAAAGAACATAATTCCAAACTCAAATTAGGAAAATGTGTTATTTTCATTTGTTTTTCGTACCGCCAAGATGAGTGAATCTAATGAAGAAATTCGATACATTTTAAAATTTTACTACAAAAAAGGTAAAAATGCAACACAAGCCGCGAAAAAAATTTGCGATGTTTATGGACCTAGTGCAGTGTCTGTGAGAGTAGCACAAATTTGGTTTAAGTGTTTTCAATCCGGAAATTTTGATGTCAAAGATGCACGTCGCTCTGGTCGCCCTATTACATATAAAATGGATGCCATTTTTGAAAAAGTGGAGCAAGATCGGCATGTCAGTAGTTACGACGTAGCTGAAGAACTGGAAATTGACCACAAAACAGTTTTGGCGCATTTGAAAAAAACTGGGTACACAAAAAAGCTCGACATTTGGGTACCTCACGAGCTCACTGAAAGAAACCTAATGAACCGTGTACTCATTTGTGATTCTTTATTACGACGTAATGAAACCGAACCATTTTTGAAGAAGCTGGTAACTGGTGATGAAAAGTGGATCACGTACGACAAGAACGTGCGAAAAAGGTCGTGGTCAAAGGCCGGTCAGGCTTCACAGACTGTGGCGAAACCCGGGTTAACTCGCAACAAGGTGATGCTGTGTGTGTGGTGGGATTGGAAGGGCATTATTCATTATGAGCTGTTACCACCAGGCAGGACCATCGATTCTGAACTCTACTGCGAACAACTAATGAGATTAAAGAAAGAAGTTGAGAGAAAGCGGCCGGAATTAATCAACAGAAGGGGTGTGGTTTTTCATCAAGATAACGCTAGACCTCACACATCTTTAGCCACTCAGCAAAAATTAAGAGAGTTTGGCTGGGAGGTGTTAATGCATCCGCCGTATAGTCCTGACCTTGCACCTTCAGATTTCCACCTGTTTCGGTCTCTTCAGAATTCTTTAGGCAGTGTCAGGTTAACATCACGAGAGGACTGCCAAAACCACCTGTCGCGGTATTTTGACCAGAAGTCCCAAAATTTCTATAGCAATGGGATCATGTCCCTACCTACAAGATGGCAAAAAGTTATCGAACAAAATGGTACCTACATACTTTAGTTAAATGTAAATAAACTATATTAAAAAATGTTTTGAATTTTCTTAAAAAATGCGAAGAAACTTTTTCCCCAACCTATTAAATAACTATGAAGTAAAAGTACGAGTACCTACTAAATTGAATTAAAGATGAAAAGACATGTATTAACTAGTATAAAAATATCTCTTCGAATCAACTAAAGGTACACTATCGGCACACTTATCAACTCGGAGGGAAAACGTCTCTTTTTACTTTCTCGTATACGTAGTAAAGAGGAAGTCTTGTAATCGTCAAAAAATTTTACCTCGTGATTTTGACGGATTTACACGTTTTGGACCTCCCTGATTCCAAAAATATATTTTTTATGCCTGTGTGTGTGTGTGTGTGTCTGTGCGTTAGCAAGATAACTCGAGTATGCTTTTAACTTATTGCAACCAAATTTAACATGCATGTATGACATCAAAATATAAGGTTTCTATCAACTTTTCAGTCGTTTCCGGTATACGAGAAAGTCAAGGGGTGACCACTCCCGATTTTTTTAATATGAACGTTAGGGAACGGCGGCTACGAAACGGCTACGGAACGCAGCACATTGCCTCTTTTTTATAGTATAAAGACGCAATATGGTTCTGACCCTATAACTGCACTACGACCTTCAATATCACCACAAGTATTGACAATGGTCAATACTTGTGGTGCCACCTATTGACGAAAAGGAAAACAGCACACAAAATGACTGCAAGTAACTCGGTTCATATCCTTATAGGCATACGACTCTCAACAATTATTAAATTTAGTACTATTATCCATTTAAACTTAATTAAGTTTTGTCTTTCATCCAAAACACTTCATCATTACGGATAGGAGCTGACCTGCTCCTAACTACACAATGTATCAGTCCATTTTTATGGTATCGTACGTAAAGTTTTTATCCGAAAAACGCATCCAAAACTGATATGTAAAATTCTTTTATCAAAAATGTCTTACTTTAATAACAAAGGATTTTTAATTTTTCAAGAAGCGATATTTAAAATACACCACAACGCACATTTAACTTGTTTTGAGACCTCATCAGCAGGTCTCAAAACAAGTTAAATGTGCGTTGTGAACTTCGATTTTATATCAATAATTAAATTCAGTCGGCCTTTGGTACGATGTGAAAAGCGGTTATTTACCTCTAGACTGTATTTACAAGTCACATGTATTCCTTCAAAGTTCTAGGCTTCAATTACGAAGCTTCCCAAATTCTGTTCCAAGTGTGTTCATTATTAAACACTGTTGGAAGAAGTCAATACATTGTTTCATATTAAATGGGCGACATTAAGGAATTTTCAATATGAGCAATACATAGCTCGTGAATATCATCAAGTTATTGGCATATGTTATGTGCTACCTTAGCTATACAACTTGTTATTTCTATAGCCTTTGTGTGAATTTGATTATGAATATTCTATAGAAGTATCTCCAACTTCATCACAAAGAGCTAATCGACAAAGAAAAGAGGTTACTCTGATTTTATTGAGTATCTATCCAAACTATCTTTTGACTATTATTGTAATAAAGACGTTAAAGACCGAAGATGGCTAGACAACTTGACTAACGTCTTGCAAGTTTTGTTTTGGAAACAATACACTTGATAATAGGGAAAATATTGGGAGAAGTTTGAGGATAATGACATAGAGGATAAAATGGTAGAAACTTATCAGAGATGGCGTGGACACGTGATGTGGTGCCCTGACGATGACGTAGGATAAAAGGAAGCGAAGGATTTGTCCCTTACAGTGTATGATACTAACCACCAAGCAGAGATAATGCCGCATGATTAAGAAAAGCGACTCCCTGCAACGAAAAATGGCGAGGATAAAGAAGAAGGAGACTCGTATAAATCAAGTATGAGAGCCAGTAGGAATAATGGAGCCAACAGGCTCTCTGAATCTCTTTATAGTATACTCTATTGGAAAGTGCAACATCATCAGCCGAGAGACGATACTGTTGGACATAGGTCTTTCCCAAGGACCTCAAACCCGATCGGTTCTGCGCTGCCCGCATCCAGCGACTTCCCGCGACCTTTATCAGAACGTCGGTCAACATTGAGGGGAGTCTACTAGCGCTGCATCTCCCGGGCGGGAGGCAGCTGCCATTCGAGGACTCTTAATAAGAATAGGGAAGTTAATACAAATATAAAGTAACAGTTATATATTACATTGGGTTTTTAATGCTATGTGGTTGGCAAGCATGCAGGCTTGCCTGATGGGAAGCAGTCACTATCGCCTATACTAGATGATTGCCAATAAGGGTAGCTCCTGCTAGCCTAACCTTATCCCTTACCCGATGAAGCATTGCAACCTTACTCACCGACAGAAATGCAATACTACGAAAATGTAATGATATTTCACTACTTTCTTCTTTATTATGTAAATTTACCAAGAATTCGATATAAAGTAACACACCGAAAAAGAAAATAGGAATGATATAAATTTAACAGACGTTCAAATCGAAAATTATGTTCTGCGAATTTTTTCGCAATCCATTTACGTTTGTTAATTTTCATCTCGGAATCTTTTAGAAATAAGTGGAGTTACCATTCTCAATTCGTTATTTTAATCTCGTAAATTTTATCAGCGTTCCAGTGGGCTGTATTTCAAGAGCATTAATGGATTTAATTCGGCTGTAATTTACGCGAAATGATTTTGGGAATCCAATAATTGCTATGTCGACAGCTTAATCTGTAGCACCGTTTATTGTTTACGCAAAAATTAAAAAACATAACCTAAAGGGCTGTTTAATTTAGGTACTAGTATAGTATTATATTATCTGTGATTTAGGTAATCTACACTTTTATGACGAACTGGTAAAATATTTATGACAGTAATAAAATTATTAGTAGAAAACCTTCCTTTGCCTACTAATAATTTAATTAATTAAACTTTATTTAAAAAACGGATATAAAAATAAGTTACACAGGTCTGTAAGCTGTAGTTTCTTTTTTCTCCGCCAACCTCTAAAAATAAACTTAATTAGTTTTTATGATTAGTAATTTATTACTACTTACTTATTATAAAAACACCCAAATTTCAAAGCGCACATGCTTACTAATCAGTCAGGCTGAGATTTAGACAATTTTGTTTAAAAACTGTGCTTAATATTTAAAGTTATTAACTTCGTTCATTTAACGGATTCAATGTTTACCAAAGAATCATTTTACCCCGGGTTTTCTTTATATTCGAGTTTATTTCTGAATGCTTATTACAATACATTAGACGATAATTAGGGTAGGTAAACCCAACTAAAAGGTTGTCTTGTCATTGCGTGTTATAATAGTGGGGACTATTCACACAACCAATATTAGGGGAAACATTTATAAAAGTAGAGAAGTTTCCTAATAAAGTAATTATTAATAAAGTTCAAGCTTTTAAATTTAATTATTACAGTACATTATTATAAGTCTCTATAGCACTAGAAAATCTTATGACTTGTAGTCCAGCTATGTGATGCCAGGAGAGTAGAATAGCATCACCACCTATCCTCCAATGGGTGCCGTAGAAGACGACTAATGGATCAGCAAAGGGGTATTGATCATTTTATAATTGGAGCAAGATAGAAGAAAGATAATAAAGAATGTTCCAATAGACTGTAATTGTGTGTTTGTAATCAATACGCGAAGCGTCGGTGGCGTAGTGCGTAAGGGCGTTGTCTCCCACCCGGGAGGCACCGGTTCGAATCAAGTCACGTACCAATGTGTCTTAAAATTTTGAACTTTTTAAAACATTGTGAGGAAACCTGCACACCTATGAAGAAATTCTTAGGTTGTGTGTGAAGTCGGGCAGCATGGTTGACTAAGGCCTAATCGCCCCAAACGTGGGGTAGGCTCGAGCCCATCGGTGGGGACATTATATGACCTGTTGATAATGATGATGATGAATGAATACGCTCAACGACTGGTCTGCAGAGGTTGCGAAAATAAATCTGTCTGTCTCTTACCTTTTCACACCTAAACCACTGACTCAACTTTGATGAATTTTTGCATAGAGATAGATACGATGTTAGAGAAGGACAAACACTATTTTTTGTAGCGAAATATTTGAGGTAATCCAAAAGGAGTACGCTATAATCGATGCACGGGGGAATTCTCATACCTCTCCTACCTTTCTAAAAATTATTATTTCACTGGAAGTAATAAGTATTACTTAGTTATTTTATACTTTCATATTATATATGCTCCGTCCTTCCGAATAACAAAAACAAAAATGACAAGAACTACAAATTTTATGTAATAGGTAGATAGCTAACTTGTTGATTTTTTCATTTTTCCCTAAATACGGTGAAAATATTTCTCCATGGCATTTCGTTCAGCACCATGTTTTTATGTTTACTCCACGATAATGCTGTTTCATTTAAACGCAATATCTGTTTCTAGTAATTAACATTAAAAGCTGGCTCATTATTAGACTGCGAGCTCATAACAGGGGCGATAAAGACAATTTCGTGGAATTTCTACGTTTCGCACGCACTTTATCGTAGTAGCTCAGAGGGTATTATTGCGCCACTATAAAAACTCAGCTATTTTACGCCCTTTGCAGGACTAACATCAGTGGTTATAATAAAGTGTTGTTGGTTATTTCCTAGTTAGATTCAATTGCTTTAATATGGATTGGATGGTAACGATAAATAAAGTTTTTATATAATGCTGTGAATAGTATTTTGCTTCTCGTGAATGCAGTTGAACTATAATTGTGTGTAGATATACATATACATTGTCTCTGTGTGCATCAGTAACTGATATCGACATACCTGTTCATACCTGACAACCCAGTAGTTCGCGCAGGTAAATAATAGACTACCCAATGCCTGCACATTATATACGGTTTCTACTATCAGTCAGGACAAAATTTTCTTATTATCTTGATGTTGCAATATTTTATTAATTTTTTTTTAAAAATCATTTTTCAAAAAATAATTAAAAATAGTCTGTCCAGGATTTTTTTAGACAACCCATTTTTAATATATTTTCTAATATACTAAATTAATAATAAAATATGTTTCATTCTATTATCAGCTCGGTGAAGGTCGATATAGGTTCGGATCTTCTACTACATTCTCAATTCGTTATTTTAATCTCGTAAATTTTATCAGCGTTCCAGTGGGCTGTATTTCAAGAGCATTAATGGATTTAATTCGGCTGTAATTTACGCGAAATGATTTTGGGAATCCAATAATTGCTGTGTCGACAGCTTAATCTGCAGCACCGTTTATTGTTTACGCAAAAAATAAAAAACATAACCTAAAGGGCTGCTTAATTTAGGTAATCTACACTTTTATGAAGAACTGGTAAAATCTTTATGACAGTAATGAAATTATTAGTAGAGAAGCTTCCTTTGTCTACTAATAATTTCATTACTTAAACTATATATAAAAAACGGATATAAAAATAAGTTACACAGGTTTGTAAGCTGTAGTTTCTTTTTTCTCCGCCAACCTCTAAAAATAAACTTAATAAGTTTTTATGATTAGGAATTTATTACTACTTACTTACTTATTATAAAAACACCCCAATTTCAAAGCGCACGTACTTACTTATCAGTCAGGCTGAGATTTAGACAATTTTGTTTAAAAACTGTGCTTAATATTTAAAGTTATTAACTTCGATCATTTAACGGTTTTAATGTTTACCAAAGAATCATTATACCCCGGGTTTTCTATATATTCGAGTTTATTTCTGAATGCTTATTACAATACATTAGACGATAATTAGGGTAGGTAAACCCAACTAAAAGGTTGTCTTGTCATTGCGTGTTATAATAGTGGGGACTATTCACACAACCAATATTAGGGGAAACATTTATAAAAGTAGAGAAGTTTCCTCATAAAGTAATTATTAATAACGTTCAAGCTTTTAAATTTAATGATTACAGTACATTATTAGAAGTCTCTATAGCACTAGAAAATCTTATGACTTGTAGTCCAGTTATGTGATGCCAGGAGAGTAGAATAGCATCACCACCTATCCTCCAATGGGTGCCGTAGAAAACGACTAATGGATCAGCAAAGGGGTATTGATTACCTTATAATTAAAGCAAGATAGAAGAAAGATAATAATGAATGTTCCAATAGACTGTATTACTGTGTTTGTAATCATTACGCGAAGCGTCGGTGGCGTAGTACGTAAGGGCGTTGTCTCCCACCCGGGAGGCACCGGTTCGAACCCCGCCATGTACTAATGTGTTTTCAAACTTTGAATTCTTAAGTACGTTTAATCGACGCTTTTACGGTGAAGAAAAACATCGTGAGGAAACCTGCACACACCTATGAAGGAATTCTTAGGTTGTGTGTGAAGTCGACGAACCCACACTTGGCCAGCGTGGTTGACTAAGGCCTAATCGCCCCTAATGTGTTGTAGGCTCGAGCTCCTCGGTGGGGACATTATATAAGCTGTTGATCATGATGATGAATGAATACGCTTAACGACTGGTCTGCAGAGGTTGCGAAAATAAATCTGTCTGTCTCTTACCTTTTCATACCTAAACCACTGACTCAACTATGAATAATGTTTGCATAGAGATAGATACAATCTTAGAGAAGGACAAACACTATTTTTTGTAGCGAAAAATTTGAGGTAATCCTAAAGGAGTACGCTATAATCGATGCACGGGGAAATTCTCGGACCTCTCATACCTTTCTAAAAATTATTATTTCACTGGAAGTAATAAATATTCCTTAGTTATTTTATACTCTCATTTTATATATGCTCCGTCCTTCCGAATAACAAAAACAAAAATGACAAGAACTACAAATTTTATGTAATAGGTAGATAGCTAACTTGTTGATTTTTTCATTTTTCCCTAAATACGGTGAAAATATTTCTCCATGGCATTTCGTTCAGCACCATGTTTTTATGTTTACTCCACGATAATGCTGTTTCATTTAAACGCAATATCTGTTTCTAGTAATTAACATTAAAAGCAGGCTCATTATTAGACTGCGAGCTCATAACAGGGGCGATAAAGACAATTTCGTGGAATTTCTACGTTTCGCACGCACTTTATCGTAGTAGCTCAGAGGGTATTATTGCGCCACTATAAAAACTCAGCTATTTTACGCCCTTTGCAGGACTAACATCAGTGGTTATAATAAAGTGTTGTAGGTTATTTCCTAGTTAGATTCAATTGCTTTAATATGGATTGGATGGTAACGATAAATAAAGTTTTTATATAATGCTGTGGATAGTATTTTGCTTCTCGTGAATGCAGTTGAACTATAATTGTGTGTAGATATACATATACATTGTCTCTGTGTGCATCAGTGCGAGCCGTTAATGCTTATCTACATAAGGGTTGCCAACTTTTTTTTTACAAGAAATAAAGTTTATTTAGGTTTTTTTTAATGTTTCTAAAACATATTTTAGTACTTCATCGTACATCTTATTAATTCAGTATTATTTTTAAAAGCCTCATTGGCGTCGCTACAATGAATGCTAGAAACAGTATTTTGTATGCTTTATTTTTGTTCAACACTAAAAGTATAATATAGTCAAAAACAGTATAATACTGTTTTTAACAATATAGTTGGGCACCCTACAACACAAATATGCGCAGCCATGGCTCACCCAAGCTGGTAAGATCAAAAATCTGTACACTATTTTATTTGGTTTGTTGTCAATCATATTATAAAAATAATAATAAAAGAGACATTACCTAAATAATGGTTAAGTGAAAATATTTACTAATAGATAAGTTAGACTTTTCAAATATAATAATTATCAGAAAGAATCAATGTTATGAAAGCAATTACGGAGATGAAAAATGAAATATTCGGTAAATATTTTTCTTCGTTAAATAACAGAGGTCAACGTAAGCGGAAGCAAATAATTGTAATTACATTACGGAACATTTTTATACGATCCTTTTACACTGTAATATTGTTAATTAATTTTCTTTTTATTTTACCATTTTTATGAAAGGAAGTTCTTAGAGTGGCTGTTCCGTACATGGTCGCACTAATCTCGAGAAATGCTGAACGAATTTGCATGTGGTTTTCATAATATTATGTCGTCTCAGCAAGATTTGAGCGCGTTTTAAAATTGTTCTAGCTAGTCCTTATGTCTATATGCTTAGCATAAAGCTTTTAGGAGGAAGATAGGATATGTTATTCAGAGAGTCGGAATCTCTTAGATCTTGGATTTAAAGTGCGTGTAATAGGTAATAGCACAGCGTAAAAACATACAGTGGATCTCGTCCGGCGTCTCCCTCGCGATTGCCTTGCGTAGACTTGCTTGTTGTCTGACTATAGTAACTTATATACATACACATAATCACGCTCACTATCCAAAAAGGGATCGAGCAGATCTTCAGGTAACATTCGTTTCCACACAAAGCCAAATCTGGCAATATGTGTTATATAGCACCCGAAAATATTGACAGTTTCCAGCCTGTCGCCTACAGAAAAAGGGGCACCAAAACCAAAAATTAACGCTTTTGCGGTGAAGGAAAACATCGTGAGGAAACCTGCACACATCTATGAAGGAATTCTTAGGTTGTGTGTGAAGTCGACCAACCCACACTTGGCCAGCGTGGTTGACTAAGGCCTAATCGCCCCCCTAATGTGGGGTAGGTTCGAACCCCTCGGTGGGGACAATATATGAACTGTTGATGATGATGAGAGAGGGGAGTTAGGAGCAGTGACTGGGACTTGAGGTGAAGGTTTGGGGCACCTTTCACTTCTGTCTCTGCCAAGCCTTCCTCTCTCCTACCCTGTTCCTAATTTACGTAGGGTCAGTCGGTGCAGTGTGCCTGCCTGACGACAATACTGCTATAAGATTTGGCATTTAATTTTTACGGCCGGCCGCTCGCCTGACACCAGCCCTCCTTGAAAACGACTGCTATCTTTCGACAGCAGACGTGACCACCAGCACAATGTGCAAGGAGGAAAATCAAGTTGAAAAATTTTCGGTTTCCATTCGCTATGCGCTGTGGTATGCTAGCTTTTGAGTTCTTGACTACAGCGCCATAGAGCTCTTCCTTCTCCTTCCTCTTGTTTCTGTTTCGGGTCTCTGCCCGGCCATTTGTGATAAGATTCCGCGTGGGCCATTTTAGGACAATACTTATGGACGTTCTAGACAAGCCGAGATCTTTTAGTAGGATTATATAGAAAGAACAATATTTTCATTTGTTTTCTTCACGTATAAGATAAATTACAAATAGCAACTTGTATATTAATATCGGTCTTCCAGTTAGAAACGGACGCATATAGAACTGAAAGACATTGTGCTGACAAAAGATGCTTCAAATGGACACTGCCCCACAAAACTTGCTCATAAATCTTCAAAGGATATTACGATAATATTTTTCGATTGTGGCCAGCTATAGGTCAAGTTTTATGATATAAATTTACATGTTCCAACTTTATAACAGAAATCATCGCTTGGTAAATGGTATGAATGTTCCCGCTTACTCCATTGAACGCCAACGTGAAATTCTAATTTACGCATATAACGTTGCGTCGTAAACCAGAGTAAAATTTTAGTGAAATGGTTTCATTTTGGATCGCTCTCTCTACATTTGGTCAACGAAACTAGATAACATTGTTCATAAAATGCCGCTACTATCGGAATAATTATCCTAGCTTATTCCATTATATTGTACTGAAAGCATTATATTCGAAGATCAGTATTTTGGAATGCAGCAGATATTTCTAAACATTCAAAACCTGCTCTAATCTATATATAAAAATATTAAGAAGGAGGATAATTTAAAACGTATTAGCAAATTAAATTGTTTAAGAAATATTACATTACGTATTTTTTAAAAAACACGAGATTGGCGACGGTAAGATCTAAGCGAACATTCATCGAGAATATTATAGGTCAGGTCTTGGTGAGGTCAAAAGTTCTCGGAATAGCTGAGCATAATCTGAGGACTGTGATAGGAGTAGTAGTTTTTATTGTTATTATTATTATGCAGCCTTAAATAATCATTGAATTAAGTATAATTTTGTCTCTAGTTTTACATTCACATTGCATTCTAATCAACTAGCTAAACAATGAAAAAATTATGTCAAAATAATATGTTATATTCAAGTACAGATAGTCCGTAAAACATACAAACATGGAAAAAGTTAAATAAATATTACACCACAGAATATTACACCATAGATTGCCGGAGAGAAACTCCGTTTGAAATGTTGAGTGGAACACAAACAAATAAAACGTTCCTAAGGAAACACCTAAAACAGAGGGGCGGCTTTTACCCATTATTTTAACATCTCACAAGCCGCTTAATAAAGCCATTTAAACAGAAATAAAACGTGTATTGCTTATGATATTTTTGTACCGTTAGGGAAGAAATTAAACATATTGACATGAAAATGACTGAATAATTGCTTATGACATTAACATATCGAATGGTGTAATGGGTTGTCTTACAGGACTATTTTTAATCTTTCCCTTTCGGTCAAAGCCGAATTGAACTTGTGACTCATAAGCTTGATTTCGTACTGATGAAGCTGGGCTGGAGGACTATCTTTTCTAATCAAAACCTTAGTAAAGACAGATCGAACAAGAACTCAAGTACTCAGTTTTAAGGTCATAGCACACTTATTAGCTTGGAAACGGAACGCCTCTTTTTTACAATGAATGCTACGGAACGGCAACGGATTGTAGCGCATCGCCTCTTTTTCGTAGTAAAAAAGGTGAGACGGTTCCGCGCTGATAAAGTGTCATAGCACAATATGCTACGACAACCTACGACATTTAAACGGCAAATATCGATCACAATCATACCGCTCATAGTTTGGAATAATGAACTAGTTCTGGTCTGGACTACTTAAAGGGAAATTCTTCCACAAGCCTTTAACCTTTAGGAATTCTCAGACGACGCGAACCACGTAATATTCGTCTACTCACACTAATAATCTAGCACAAATCAAGGATAACCATATTCTATTTAATTTGGTTTTCCAATTGTTTTTGTTTTTATAGCTTTATCTTTTCCGAAAATAATAAAATAAAAATAATATTAAATTAAATCTCTCAGTAATTTTACGTCGATAGTCATTCATGATCCATCTGCTCAGTTACAGCATACTAAATTTCAATTGATCGGGCCTGTGGAAGTTATTCGGATTCCTGCGTCTACGGCGAGCACCGCCTTCATACAAAGTAACACAAATGGAGAAAACGTTTTTCTACCCCTAATTCTAATACGATATTTATAATATTTCAGAATGTTTATAACATGCATGTCTGTACGTATTCCATTAATCAAAGTTCAATTTATTTCCAAAATAAAAAAAATAAAACGTACATAGATTGAGACTATCCCCTTAAGAACTCTACCAATCAACAAAGCCGTTCTGACAAAAACGAAAACTAAATCAAAATCGGTTTTCTGGTTGCGATGCTGCAAACATATACACTATACATGTCAAATTTATAACACCTATCTTTTTTGCGTCGATGCTTAAAAATAGGGTAGTCGTCACTCGATTAGCTAGTCATCAAAACCACAAACCGTTATCAAAAGCTTCTTCTTCTTTCTAATAGGTTGGTTATAGATTTTTATGGCCAGCTGCCGGTACCAGATGCTAGCTTAGCTTTTGTGATCTCTGCGAATAAGTCACGACTGCCATCGACCTCCTCAGTAAAATCTAAATTAAACAATCTCTATAAATAAAGAAATCTTTATCAAAAGATTACACTTACTAATTACAACACAGCTAACCCTAAGTAGCTCAGTGGCACTGAGTTGCGGCGCACAGATGCAAACATCGGTATCGCCGCGTGCGGTCGCCGTCGGAAGCGTTTTGATAAAACGCAGCACAATTTCCGTATGCCGTGCGCCAGTGGAACACTGATTGCGAAAGGTGTTTAATCTGCGAGTTTGTCATCTACTTTTAATTTATACCTGACAATAGGAAACCTAAATATAGTTCTTTTTACTGGTAAGTTGTTTTCTTGTACCTATAATATGACTATGCGATTTAAAAATGTTGTTAGAGCTAGGTGTAATCAGTTATTTGTATTAGTCTTGTTCCAACTGTTGGATTGTCTGTTCCACTTTCAGAAAAAGACTGCAGGCTAATATTGTTATTATTTTTATTCTTCTTTTTCAATTCAAAAAGAAGATTAATATGTTGCTCCATCATTGTATTTTTTTAGAATAAATATACAAAAAACAACGTGGAGTAAGCTCCATTTTTTTTCAGAACATACTAAGCGAAGATTACCCATATGATCGGCGTCGTTACTGCGAACATAATGACGCCACCGTACTTATAATAGTTCCGTTTATTATGTTACATAATAACCGTATGGCCGTAATACTGATCTTGCCATATGAGAAGATGGCGACCTTTCTAAAGGGCAATGTGTTTATTATTATTTCGAGAATCCTTGGCCGTGGACTACAGACTGTTAAATAGTCAAAATAAATGATTCAAGTAAATCAAATTATTATGGAGAGATTTTTAAATTTATTTCTGGTACGTGAAACGTACCACCGGTGGTTGTGTTTTTCCTAATGATTTGATAGGAAAGTTACAATAATCATATTACGGCCAATGTTTACATCCTGTATCAAATCTTCAGTTTGTAAAGCGTTGCAATCTTATTTTACCAGGTTATAGCCTAAAAACTTTAGCTTACCATTATTAATTGGGATTGTTAATTGGTATTAGCATTTTAAAGTCTAATGGATCAGTAAAGGGGTGTTGATCACCTTATACTCCGTCCACCAATCCGCATTGTGCAAGGGTGGTGGACTACTGCCTAAACCTCCTTCAATGACAAGGAGAGGCCTTGTGTCCCAGCAATGGGTCGAATAAGAACGGCTGTTGAAAGAACTATTCATCGGACAAACTGTGGCATCATTCACGAGAAGAAGTAAATTTGCCAGCTCATTTCTGTGTAGCACATGGAATTCTCAGGATTCAAAAGAGGTTGCATGTTGGTAAGGTGAGGATAGCTAGTGTAGCGTATATTATTATTAATCGCTCGCACTAGATATCTTTGCACTTGTATTCAAATTCCGCTTACCTTCATAATGGAACATAGCCATTTTAGAAACTTTTTTACAAAAAACGTTCTGGCCAAGAAGTCAATATTTTTTATAATTTTTCATTATTTGAATGTCGTCACTGATCTACTAGTGTAAGATTTCAATTTGTCCTTGAATATCTGTGTAATGTACGAGCGTTAGATTTCTATTTGTTCATGAATCTCAATATGATATTAGGTGAAATTTCTTTCCAAAAACAGTTTTTCGTAGCGTACTTATATGGTATACCTTTTTTACATTCTTCGAAGCTACGAATATTTCGTGTATTTCATAATACAATGAAAATCAACACATATTTTTGGGTCAACATATAAGATGGGCTTGGATTCGTCCTAATGCCAAGTCTGCCTTTGGGACTTCGTGTGATGTCGAAGCATCGCCTCCCAGAGACGCAAGTTAATTCCACGGAATGCGCCAGGACTATGTCCCGGGAATTGTATACGGAAATGTTTTAAATTACCTTTAATACAACATTACTGCTTTAAGTGATTGTACTAGTAATTGTTATTAATTGTCTGTTAGGCAATATAGTTCTATTTAAATATTTAATCCACTATCAAAGAAAAAATGTTAATTCTGGATTATAACAAAGTTACAAATCAGTAAATAAACTTAATCTTGGGTACAATGCTTATAGAGACCCATTTTGAATGAAACGGCATTTGCTGTATTCCTTTATCACAATGAATTAGAGAACGAATGATATTGTCAATAGAAAGAGAGAATCAGCTGCAATAATAACTTTTTAAGGGTTTTATTATTATTATAAAAATAAATATACTTTTTATTTATATTATTCACAACTAAATGTAATCTTCATTTGAACCACAAATACTGAGGTCTGAATTTATCTTACGGCGACGTTGCTTAAACCTGACCCTCCCTTATTATAAATCGTGGAGTTAGTCGTGTTTAAAACCGATGCTTACTTTGTCTCTTATTCAGCAAATAAAAGTGACAGCATCAGTTTTTAACCATGACTAACTTAAGTCCATGTTTTATAATAAGGGGGGACAGATTTAAATGTGTTCAGCGTGACACAGTAGCTACCGCTCTCTGACGGTGCAAGCTTGTCGGCGCTTAGGGTTCATGGGTTCGGTGTGAAGCAAATGAGCCGGTGTGCCTTGCTGTTGAGCTCATTGGCATGACCATCGGTCCATCGGTTCACGCTGAACATATCAAATTGCCGCGCCAATCCGCTCCCAGTCTCAGTGTGACGATTCTCAGACGATTGCATAGAAATCAACGCACGTGCGAATCTCCCGCCACGGAACACTCGCTCTTCGGCAAAGTGCAGGCTTCATGATGGTGGCGCGTACGGCCGTGGCCGGGTCGCGCGCGCCAACCAGTCAGCGTCTCTCAGAATCTTTTCATTCACAGGGTTGGGAAGATGATTACGGTTGGAAAGGCGCGATTGTGACGTCAGTGTTGCAAGCATCTATAGGCTGACTGCTCACCACCAGGCAGGTCGTATGCTTGTCTGCAAACCAATGAATTAATAAAAATTACATACACTATAGGTCCATAATCGTTTACGAACAGAGTGACTGTAAAATTAGCAAGACGACTAGAAGTCCTTTGACGCCGATGTCCGAAGGCCGGTCACAACACGTCCCTATACTATGGATTCAACTTGAAAAGAAACTGTGCTGTAGGCTTTCACTTAACTTTTACGCGATAACGGTCTATTAAAAAGAAAATACCAAAAAAGAAACAAGAAAGAGTTCTGGTTAAATCGTCATTGTGAGATTATCTAAGCAGCAGAAAAATTAATGCAAATTACGTATAAACGCTACCGACAAAATTATAACTAAGTCGATTAAGATGAAAATGTAACAGGTGGAGCGGCTTAGTATTTGATTTAGTAATTCCTGGCGAGACTTTCGAGTGTCGACAAAATTTTATCCCTTACAAAACAAACGTCATGTTCGAGTTGCAAAATAAGTTTACTTAGGTAAATCTATATATTTTTTGAAGGAACGTTAGCGTCAGCACTTTTGCCGACATTTTGTTTAACATGATTTATTTATATTGCAATAGGAGAATAAAAGTAGACTACAGCTAATAATAACAAAATAAAAACAATATATACTTTACGAATTCATATAGGCACATCCTCATTTTTAAATCGTTTTAATGCCAAAACCAACTTTATGTGCAATAGTAATAATTTTTAAAGTAATTTAGTGTCAATACAAATAATTTTTTACCTCTCCAGCACCAAAAGACCTCTTTTGCTTCGTAAAATCTCGAAGGAAAAACGATTTTTGCTGCGAGCTTTGAACAAGACTAACGTTCAATCTAAACTATTTTAGTAATCTTACTTTTAATTTTCAATAATTATTTTTAAGATTATAAACATGTATGAAAGTGTTGCCTTATTTTTCTCATATAAATGAATTTTCTTGCTGGAGAGGTGAAAAGTTGTATGTTTCACACGAGAGTAAATTTTTTTGTATCGTGCCTTTAAAACACTCACTGCGCTCAGTAGTCTATTTATGAATTACACTCGCTATGCTCGTGATTCAATTGTAGACTACTTCGCTGGTTCGTGATTTAATATCGGCACTCGCTAAAAATAACTTTGCTCACTTATTGAACAATCTATTTACTATGGCACAATTATCAAAATTGAGAAAAAAAAATCCGTTCCATTCATTTTAGTTACGTACCGTAACAGTTGTTTTTTTTTGCGATTTCGATGTTGGTCCCATAGCAAAAGTTATTTGCACTGACCGGCACACAAAGTTCGCCTAGGGAACACAATTTTATAAAGGCTATTGCTGTGTTTCGTCAGTTTGTGATCTTTTGTGGGTTTCGAGTACTCCGGGTGAAGCTTTCAATTTTGACCTCATCGTGATTTACTTCCAAGCGTTCAAAGGTTAACAGCTACTTTTTTCATCAACTTTTCAGTTATCAACTCCAAAATGACTGTATGTATGTATACCGAAAAATAATCAATAAAATACAAGCAGTTAGCTCTCACGTATAAGGAAAATATAAAACGAATGTGTTATACGAAAGATCGTCGTGCCCTAAGATATTGGTGCAAAGCGGAGGTCGATGTGACTGCCGTAATCCGGGTGAGTTTCCAATATATTGGACGGGAGCACACCCAGCCGTTATGTTGTTAGTAATAAAACAAATGAATGTAACGGAATGTTTAATATCACGGACAACGAGGCATCAAATCCACTTGTTTTAATAAATCTGATATGTGCACTTTTATTGTGCAATGCTTAACACAAATGGACGAGTTTATTCGGATTTTGCTGAATCCCGCGACCGGAAGCCAATTTCACGCGTACATGTGCATATCAACGTATCTACTTCGGCAGTTGAACGAGCTTGTTTACTTGAAAAGAATTGTTAATATTTTGGAAGAATTGTAATGTGACTGCGCTCTTATTTAGGTTATGTTTGATTCTAAATTTTACCTATACGGCGAGCACCGTCTTCATACAAAATAACACAAATAGAGAAAACTTTTTTCTACCGCTAATTCTTATCTGACCTTTATGATATTTTAAAATGTTTTTAACATACTAAAACAATGTCGGTACGTTTTTCTTGTTTCAAAATTTTCAAGACATTGTTTTCGAATGAAATACCATATTAATTAAAAAAATATTTACATAATCTTATAAAGTAATATTCAATCAACACAACAATAGCCAAAACATATGCACAAATCCTAATCCAACATATCTTTTAATCATAACAAAATTCTTTGGCCAAATTTCAATTAAAAAAATAACTCTAAAGAACAACTTGAAAAGAGTATGAACAAGTTGAATGTGTATATTATGTATTTTAGTTATATGTGTCTATGTAATATGTGTGTATTGTTTTATCTATGTAAATATTTATACTTTGTATATTCATAAAAAATCTTGACAATTTTTGCACTTACATCGCCTACTTTACGATCATTCTAACACATATTCATGGGTTGACTGGAAGAAATCTCTCAGACAAGTGCGCCCCTTCAAAAAAAATGTTGCAGACAACCTCTTTTATATATTTTATGTGCAATAGAGAGTATTTACATGTCTGTTCCCGCGACACACCCACTGCTCGTAGCTCGCAATCAACTGAGTGTCACCAGGTCTCCTCTTTCGTTTACCAGTGATACACCAAGTAAGAGCTAGTCGTGAAAGATGATTTTCGGGTCTCCATAGGATGTGACCAATCCACGGCTATTTACGGATGCGAATTTTATCCTGATAAGGTGATAACCACTATAAACTTCTTAACGTCATTAACATAAAAAAAAACCTTTATTTAAATGATTCCGCATCATAAAACGTCAACACTACTGACGCTTGTGCATTAAAATAGCACCGTTTTCACTACATACACACTAAAATCTACTAAAAACAATTTTTGAATTATTGAAGCAAAAATCTCAAAGACAACATTAAAGCGCCTCAGCTAGCTCTTTGTTAGAGCTTAAACGATTTTATTTAGGCATATGTTGCTTTAGGCAATCACTTCTCTGTAAGTGAATTACGTTTGACAGTGAACAAGAAACTCAATTGGAATTATAAAAAGAATTTAGCAATTGGTGTCGATCGGGTACTGAATAAGGTATCTGAAACTTCAAGTATTGAGTAGTGTTGGAAAATTATGACGATGGCGAGTGCTTCTATAATATGTTTTATATATGCTGTAGTGATTGAAAATTTTGCCCGTGGTTTGATTTTCACTGTGAGAATTATTTAAGAATCTCTTTTGATTTTTATGATTTTTCTGGAGTTAAATAACTTAATTGCAGCCAGCAGAGCAGAATAACACCACCGCATATTCTCCAATGGGTGTCGTAGAAGACGACTAATGGATCAGCAAAGGGGTATTGATCACCTTATACTCCGTCTACCAATCCGCATTGGGCAAGCGTGGTGGACTACTGCCTAAACCTCCTTAAATGACAAGGAGGGGCTTTGTTTCAGCAGTGGGTTGAATTATAAAGGCTGTTATGATGATGATGATGAAAAAACTTAAACTGTTTTAAATTTTTTAAAATATATGTTTAAACATTGCTTAAAAATAAAATGAATGAGCCTATATCATATTAGTTAAAAATCACATACTTTGAATCAACGTTTCTTCATTTACCCTCAAATCCATATTCCTGATTTTCAGTTTTACGTTAAAATATAACGTGCAATTCTATTTTTCTTGTGGTATTTATTATATTGAAATGGTAAAGCACATTTTATTAAATTACTAGCTGTCCTGGTCACGCATATCTCTCAATTTGGAACAAACTACACATTTTAAAAAAAGTTATAATCGGATTGTTATTTTCGGAGTTCATCCCGGACAAACATCGTGTTATATGGAATAGAGATTTTCATATGTATACAGAGGTAAAGTAATGTATTGTTATTTTAATTACAATAACGGGAAGATAATACGAACAAATCACTAAAGAAATAATTTGTATTTACAAGTAGACGCCACCGTTAGCATTAGACTTATTCTGGGATCTCAGTCACCTCCAGTCAGTAAACAGTTCGGTTCCGGTCCTTTGCCAAATTCCATGGATACCAGCTTCGCCTCACTCAAATTAACTCATTATTTTGCAACATAGTTTCGTTGTAAATATTTGTTTCTAAACGATTGGCTACTTTCAAACTGGTTATTAAAGTAGGTGGCAATTCTTAGCGTTCGGATCTTTAGAGGAAATTTCAGGAATGTTAACAATTTGTTGAGTAATGGTTAATGGATTCTTGTTTTACTTTGTTGTCTTCAATGCGGTTGATGACTAATTTCTTAAAAATGGAAAATGGTTCTTTGTGAATGTTTAATAAATTATATAATATATTATGTTGTGACTAAATTTTAACCGAGGTGTACTCAATTACAATTACGTTTATGAATATATGTATTTTACTATTGAATATTTTGCATAAACGTAATTGTAATAGAAAAGGGTTTTAAGCATGTTGGTTAGTGGTGAGAATTTCCCATCCAAACCTATAAAAACGCAATAAAAACTCCTTGAGCTTTGGCGATATTACTCACCAAAGAATTCTATCATTTCGAAGATCTTTACGTTATTTGGCATGGATCTTTTACCAGAAAGTATATTGTTTCTTCCATAAAATATAAGAATATGACATTAATTTATCTCTCAGAAGTTTATAAAAAAACTCAATATTTATAATTTGTTTGGAAAACAAATGTTATATTTGGTTGGTAATCTTTGTAACATTAGCACGTTATTCCTTTTATTAAAGTGTTATTTATGGGATATTCAAATAAAACACAGTTAAAATTTCAAAGGTTGGTCCGCATAAATCTGGTCCACAAAATCAGAGAATGATGACAGCGAGGGCAATGGCTTGAAAATGGCCGGGTTCGTTTCACATTGCTCACGGTAAAATTGTGATTTTGAAAAAGTGCAATTTTTGTGGGTGTGTTTTTAAGTTATTATTCATTCTAGTCCCCCTGTTGCCTTTTGGCACAATATGATTTTTAACCGACTTCAAAAAAAAAGGAGGAGGTTCGCTATTCGACTGTATGTTTTTTTTTCTTTGTATGTTCCGCGATTACTCCGTCAATTATGAATCGATTTTGATGATTCTCGTATAAATTATACCGAACACCGGCACCGACTGTTGTTTTTGGTGAACTACCCGCGTCAATACAGATGTCAATTTTTATTAATTCAACATTCAACCATGATGTGGGAGTTTCTCCTGAGTTCTTGTTGTAAAAACGTGTTGAAAGACTCCATTTTGAACTCAAATCAACCGTACAATTTTTGTTATTTTAGTTACATTTCCACTTGACATTGGGAAAATGCGTACGTTTAATGTATTGCGACCAAGGGCGGATCCAGCTTTGGCGCCAGGGGGGGGTCACATAGTCGTGGTCAAGTCCAGTGGCGTAACTATAGGGTGGCATGGGTGGCAAAATGCCACGGGCCCCGCAAAAATGTCAAACGAAACGAACGAAAAATTTCAAAACTAGGGGGGGGGGGGGGGGGTATATATGAATTTGCCACAGGCCCCACATGGTATAGTTACGCCACTGGTCAAGTCACAAGAAGTTGTAATTTAATTTTGATAATAATAGATACAGGTAAACGATTCAAAAACCGGATGATTTTAGAAAACCGGTTTTTCCGATTTTCATTTAAAAAAATCCGGCTATATCGGTTTTTTCAGGTTTAAGGTAAAAGTCAATAAAAATTGAAAAAAATAGGAATGTTTTTTCTTTTATATAAAATTCTAGATTTGCATGATAAACACTTTTTGATGTAAAGAAATAAGTGTTGAATGTCCACGCTCTCGCAATGACATTAGATGTCTTGCTTCCAGAGTTTAACTTCCACAAGAAGTACCATGGAACTGATTAAAAGGGTGGACTGGGCACAACACTGTTATAGTAATTCGGTAACCATAAGACTCAGACCAATAAAAAAAATTTTTGGTCTGAGCCGTAAGAGTGGGTCATCGGTAGCGAAAAGGTCAATAAGCTAGCAAGGCCTGGGACTCAAGGACTACAATTTGGCCCAGAACCTTTCTGTCGTATCCCAAAGAACCAGGCTATGAAATACTTAAAAACCCACCTCCTCTGAGAGGCAAAAGCGGACTGGCAAAGAACGCCTGGGTTAACACATTCAAAATCGAACCATACTCCCGTAAGCGCACTAACCAGCAATGATGGAAATCGCCCCGAAACAACGAAATAATATCAGTAAAACCAAAATGTTCTGAGCCGGTTCTCTCGACGGAGTGCTTGTATCAGTCTGCTCTGAATTCCGATACCTGGGCTATACATACAGCACAACGGTAATATAGACCGAGATGTCAATCATCGAGTAAGCTCAGGATGGATGAAATTGCGGCAGGTTACGGGGATAATATGGGACTCCCATTAAGGCCCCTCAATGGGAGTATGTAAGCGGCCTCAATGGGCCGCTTACAATGAGCCTCATAAGAAGGCTTAAGGTCACGAAAAGGGCAATGGAGGGGGCTATGCTTGGAGTTCCTCTGCGTGATCATTATCAGAAATGATGAGGCCCGCAGGAGAATCAAGGTCACCGACATAGCCCGATTGACGGCCGTTGGGCCGGAAAGGTCTTCGAGTAGCGACCACGTACCGGAAAACGCAGCATTGTAGGGTCCCCACAAGGTGGACCGTCGATCTGGTAAAGGTCGCGGGAAGCCGCTGAACACGAGCAGCGCAGGACCAACCGGTTTGGAGATCCTTGGGGGAGGCCTATGTCCAACAGTGGGCGTCTCTGGGCTGAAATGATGATGTCACTCCCCTTGATTACCTCAAAATCTATAAAAGCATCTTGAGATCTGTCGTCCTGCATGGATCAGAAAGTTTGGCATTAAAGCGAATGGATGAAAATAGATAACACGTGCATTTGTGGCAACAATTTTTAAGAACACTATTACAGATTGTAATTTTAAAATGTTTAACTTAGTACTTTATTACTAAAGTTTAGTCGTACCGGTTGAAGTTAGGTCTAGCTAGACGTTAGTCGAAACCTTGTCGAAACATGGCAAAAAACCCTCAGGAAAAACCTCAGATCAAGAAAAACACGAAGGTGCATGGCGGCCATGGCGCGGTAAATTCAAATTTTCCCGAATAATGCGTTTGCCGTCAAAGTATTATATTAAATTATTTAAATATTGAAAGTACTTAATTAATAAAAATAAAAAAAATATATAAAAACTGGACCCAGCCCAGGGGGGGGTCATGACCCCCATGACCCCCCCCCTGGATCCGCCCTTGATTGCGACGCCAATAATTAAGAATAGAATAGAAAGATTACTAAAATTGTAAATAAAACAACTTTTACGGATTTAACTCGCGTGTTATTAGATTTTACATGTTGTTATTATTGTAAAGTCTAATTACACGCGAGTTAAGTCCGTAAAAGTTGTTTTATTTACAATGTGTAGTGCACGCGCAAATCTAAGAGAACATTAGATTACTAAAATGTCATAGTGGTTACATATTATTCCTCATGACTGTACCAGATAATAAAGCAATAAAAAGATGAATTAAATTATCGCTTAGTAATCTAGCACAACTAGTTTTAGTTTCATTGCTTAGTAACTAGTATCGCTAAGAACATTTGATTGAAGTTGAAATTCAATGAAATTTGCGTATCCATTAGCTTTTCCCTTAAGCTTCTGCCCGCGAACTCAGTTGCGCAGGATTAGTATAAATCATAGCCTATATGTTATTCTTATGCAGGGGCTATATTATTGTAAGGTTTCATTAAAATACATGCATTAGTTTTTGCGTGAAAGAGTAACAAACATCCATACATATATCTATACAAACTTTCACGTTTATAATAGAAGTAGTATTTAAATTGTGTATATTCTTTCCATCCTTTTGGGGTCAGTGCTTGACATAAGGCAACATTATGGTGACATATTGTCACCATAATTTGGTGAAATGATGGTGACATATTCTCTCCATAATGTTATAAGTTTTGCTATTGTTTTATGGCCAGCCGCATTGATAGAACCCTCTATGGATCGTGTATTAGTGTGATCTTATGTTGATAGAACTTTTGGCATAGTTTTATAGCCGGCGGCCTGCCTAGGGTTGCCAGATACGGGCTTATCTTTTCCTGGACATTTCTGGGGCTACAAACGAAGTTAGAGCTTAGAGTGAAATCCAACTAAAAATGTTGGTTGTTGGACGGGCAATATAAAAAAATATTAAAAAAGTATTACCTACACAGGCTCTGTGAGTTTGTGTGACACGAACGACGACACATACCTACAGACCGCGGTAATATTTCCTTGTTGCGTCGCCCTGTGGTGCCATTTATGGAAAAAAACTAGTATTCAATAATTTCGGGACAGTAAGGTGAAATTACTGGACACGGGACAACACGCAGAATTCCGGGACTTTCCTGGAATTCCCGGCCATCTGGCAACCTTAGGCCTGCCTGATGTCAAGCCTCCTTGGGTATGCTATTGTGGATGCTTTACTCGCCATCGCGTGAGTAAACTCTTGGTGCTTGGCACTATATCTATTAAATAAATAAATACGTAGCTGAAAGTTAATTAGATGAAGGTATAAATTAATTGTTGAGTTATTTTGTTATTGAAATCATTTTGACAAAGTTACTTTAATCAAATTAAGACACAGACAATGAAGTTATTGAATAGCGTTTCAGAGAATAACTAACTATTAAGTTTAATATTGAAATAACAATTAACATGGAGAAAGGGATATTAAGTGTATACAGTAAGTAAGCACTTTAGTAACAATAATTTGGAGAATACCAAAATAGTGTTTCAATAGGTAACAAATCAAACTTCACATTTAATACTGTACATTGAGACGGTATCTCAAAGGAACGTATTTATGAAACAGTATCTGCCTTGTATTATTTTCGAAACAGTATCTGCCTTGCTTTTTAACCTATTTCAAAAAGGAGTTATAAATTTGACCCATATGTATGTTATACATATTATCAGAATTGCACAGTTTTTGTATCCGAGTATGTTAGTAGACTTAATTTTTTATTATTAGTTATTAAAATGTACCATGATGTAATACGTAAATAACATAAAGCTTCGTCTGTCGACGATATCGCAATAGGGTCAGTGTGAGCAAACTTCACGTGTGTCACCGATGTCGAGCTGAGTAATTTCACGAATTTAAAGTCATGTAGTTAGAGTACGTACGTATCACTCTTTTAACAGGATCGATTCCACTAAACAGAGTTTAGCACAGCACATCGCAGCATAGCTCAATGTTGTAGGTAACTTTAATACGGACAATTACAATAGAAATAAACACTAGTTTGATGTGGATACGCAGAGCTTCGCAGTGCTCTGATGAGATGCGATAGACAAAGTAGTAGGCATAGAAGGATTACGATAAAATCAAAGATTAAGATTTCTGTAAGTAAATGTAATCACATAAATCTACGCCGCCGAGACGAATCAGAAACTCATCAAGAATTCGTTTACAGTGCCACAAACTTATCTGCCCTGGTGGCAAAAATTAGAACGACTTCTTCTTCTTTGTAAATTAATGGCGATCGCGACACATAAAGATTACACATTGCGCTAATATCAATAGAAAATGTAATTAAAGTAACCAACAATTGTACATTAAATTAAGTTTAAAATGGAGTCTCTCAACACGTGTTCTTGCAACAAGACCTCGGGAGAAACTCTATTCTATTCTATTCTTAATGATGTTAAAACCTCATTATCTGAACTGTATTTTTTTAATTTTATGTTTTTTCTCGTTTTGACACTGTCATAAAAAATATACTCCACCGAATGTCTATAGAAATTGTTTACTTTTATTTTCGTAAAATATCCCACTTATCTAGTATTTTCCACATCTGGCGAGACGCGTCGCATTAAGCGTACGCATTTTGCCAATGTCAAGTGAAAATGTAACCAAAGTAACAAAAATTGTACGGTTGATTTAGGTTAAAAATGGAGTCTCTCAACACTTAAAACAAGAACTCGGGAGAAACTCGAATTATAACTACAATTTACCTACAGACATTTTGACATTTCTGTGACACATTTGTTTGTTCACTACTAGCGGCACTACTGTTGGGTGTGAATCTCAGAGGAAGGAGGTGTGAATAGCCTGGCAACATAAGTATTGGGGATAGATATATTTTATTATCTATCGGTCGGGGACGATTGCGGCTAGCTCGGTCTGGTCTAAGTCTAATTATTGTATTAAGTCGTAATAGTTATTAAAGTGATTTTATTCAAAAGCTGTGTTAACTTTATTTATGAAGAAACCAACAAAACAACCACCACCGAGTCAGACAAGTTTGTGGCACACACTTTAAGCGTTTCGTCAACGTTTTGTCTCGATACCTAAACGTTTATATAGAAAAGGTTACTACCTTTTCTGTATTGTTGAGAAAACTTAATAGTTTTTTGTTTTCTGTGTGTTTTCGGAGGCGCGGGCGTTTCACTCAGTATGGCCGAGGTTGAAAGAATAGATTAAGCTTTTTGTTTTTATATACGTGGTTGTCGATACGAAAGTTTTTGGATCTTAGCCACAGAATTAAAAATGATGAATTTTAATAAATCCGTACAAATATATCAGTTCCCAGCTTCGATGTCGCTGTACGTTTTAGGGAACTTTTGCTGTCGTCCTCCGAATATGGTGCGGACAGATAACAAAATGAGGGTTGCCCTCGAGGTCAACGGACCAAGTACGTATTTTATGAAATATGAAGTTAGTACTGCGATTTAAACAGTTGATTTCATTCCTTAACAAGAGTTAGTTACATATTGATATCATTTTAAAGATTAATCTTATATGAAATAAAATTAATAATTATAATTTATTTCCCATATAACAGTAGGTAATATTTTGTTATATTCTTGCTGTTCGATCCTTCCTGATTTGAACACATCCATATCATCATCATCATTTCTTTTGGGTGGCACCCACAAAACAGAAAAATGGCGTCGAGTGGCGGGCTCCTCCGCAAGTAGTACGAAAAATGCAGTTAACAAGCAGACATATACAAGGTGTTTGGTACATGGGGTATGAAGCCGGCACCTACCCATGCTAACATAGTCAATAAAAAAATTGAATTCGCCATACAAATAGTTTGATCAAAAAAACAAATTGTATGGAAAATTTAAAAAATATTTTTACTGTTTTGAATTTTTATTATCACCATAGTATTTATATGACTATGTTAGCATGGGTAGGTGCCAGCTTCATACCCCATGTACCAAAGTTGTATAAGCGCATCAAAATCATTGATGCTCATTTGACTATAGGAACTTATAAAGTCACGAGTTTTAATGATATTATACAAAAACTATAGGAATTAAATTTTGAACGCTATTAAAAATATCTGACTTGACAGACAGAAAAGAATAAAGAGTTTCACCCGATTTTTATTGTAATAACTCGTGTTGTGAGACTCCATTTTTAACCCAATCTACCGTACAAATGCGTAACCTTTATGTGTCGCGAAGCCATCAGTTAAGAAAAGAATAAAAATAAGTAGGGCTATCGTAAAATGAAATTTCATCAATATATTATGATTACAGTTGTGTTCAAATAAAATAAACAAGCTTAAATCATTACTCACAATTTTCTGATAAAATATTTGCCAATGTATTTAGCAATGGTTGCGTGAACGAGCCATACAAATAATTATCAGAGTTAAGTGGTTTATACAAAAGTTTTACAAGTATATGTTGATAGGTTCGTTTTATAGATTAATTCAACATATTTGTTTGGTTAAGCAAAAGTTGGTAGCAGTTATGTAAGCAAAGAATATTAATGTTTGTGAGCGAAATGTTCCAAAGTCAATCAGACATACTTATATTTATCGTGTGTTACTACCGTTAAAGTAAATAACAAAATAGTTTGGTTCAGGGTGAATTGAAGCACATTTAAACGAGTCTCCGAAGTAAAAAATAAATATTACTACGTGTTGCTTTCGTAAAGGTGAAATTAAATAGCGCTGTGTACATTACGTAAAGATCGCGAAAATTAAGCAAGTAAATGAGAGGTTAGTACTCGGTACGTATTACGTCGTACATTCATATGTAGGACGTCATACGTATGACGGTAGTTTCTTTATTTTTAAAATTGTAGAATGCTCCAAAATCAAAAATAAAATACGTAGGAAACGATGTCGAATAAATAACAAAAAATGCTAGCTAAAACAATAACTATGATTTTAACTTCCATCCATTATTAACTTTCCTAGATTTGTGGCACAAACATACTCGTGGAACCTGAATTTTTGTAGTTTTAATGCGCTTAAAACTCTCTATGTTCCATGATGAAACATATAGACAGGTATGCTTGAATATTATCAAATATTCAATTGTCATTATTTAACACAAGATTATAACGTAACATGGTAATGGAATTGTAGTTGTATAGTTGTCATTATGAAAAATTACGTTAAATAGCAGACTTGGGGCCCTGTTTCCGTTTAAACCCCCGCATTTGAAAACCAAATTGAATACCGGAAGCTAGAACATTTTTTTGTCTCTTTCACTCGAACATCGACTTCAGAGACAAGAATTGCAGTTACAAAGAAAAATATGTTATTTCGATTCGGTAGTAATCATTTACATGTGTCAGGCGAGGCAGTTTTATCGGAGCTGGATCACATTCCCCGGATCAAGTAGGAGTCCAATATTTGGGGAACACTTGCCCGAGTGATGGACTAGACTTTCAAATAAATGAAATTTGGTAATCCATTCTGCTGTCCCGGTGTGCTTCAACTGTGTTAGATTCATAATTATTTCGATACAACCAATGCCTTTCATGTTAAACACGATTTTAGAAATTATCTATATTTTGACTCGTACATTTATGTCTGCGTAAACTATTGTGATGTAGGTAGATTTTTAACAGACTTTTAAATAAAAAAGTGGTTGTTAATTTTATTAGACATGTATGTATTTAATATTATCAGAATTGCACAGTTTTCGTATATGTCAGTCTATAATAGCTTCTAAACACGGGTGACAAATTCCATGAGTGTATATGTATGTATTGCAAAAAATCTAGTGTAATGTTAGACTAGGTTTAGTCCAACTAAGGGATCTGTGAAAATTTCATCAAAATCGGTTTGGTACTTTTTTAGATAGAGAGTAAAATGTGTATCTGTCACTAAGAAAACGAGTCGTTGCCACAAACTATTTCTTAATTTTAAATTAATGGCGTTCGCGACACATTAGATTACGCATTTTGCCAATGTCAAGTGAAAATGTACTTAAATTAGCACAGAATTGTACGGTCGGTTGAGTTAAGTATAGAGTCTCTCAACACGTGTTTTTACAACGAAAACTCGCGAGAAACTCGCCACAAACATCTATTCTATTCTTAATTAATGGCATCGTGTCGCATTAAGCGTACGCATTTTGCCAATCTCAAGTGAAAATGTGAGAAACTCCCGCCACAAACTTATGTAGCCCGTTGGTGGTGTCACTGTGAACTGTCAAAATGACAAATCTAGGTATGGGTAAACTGTAGTTCTAATTTTTGCCACCGGCACTTAGCTTGTTGTTTTTAAAACCGAGAAATAATAAAATAGTTAAAAAAAATAAGATTAAGATTTCAAAACTGACGAAAAGAGACAATTAAAAGTTTTATCTTTTTAACGATCTAAAATCAATATGAAATAATTTTTGAGGTTAGTGTTAGCCTTAGCTTAAAAGAAATAAGTACACGAGTAACTACTGTATATTTACAGTAGGTATCAAAATAAAAAGAATTTTGGAATACCCAGAGGCTGGCATCAACCTCAAAAAATAGATTTCATATTGACTTTTAGATCGTTTAAAACATAAAACTTTTATCTTTCTCTTTTCATCAGTTTAGAAGTCGACTTAACTTTTTAAAATTATATTTTAATATGAGCTCAAGTTTTATAAATCGAAGGTATATTGAATCAATTACGCGTCAATTACATCTATATCCAAATTCCAATCTATAATATAGTAGCAATACCTACATATATTTTCAAATCGTAGCAGAAAAAGTTCTTAATTTTTTCTCCATAAATGAGCGGTTTGGGGTTTCCGTTATGGCATCTACATATATAGGAAACGTTTCGTAAACACAATATCCCCACTCGTGCCCTGATTTAACACACAATATCATCTTCGTATAACCGTTTCTAAAACGCTGCGAAACTCTAAACAGCGTCCCTTGTTAGCGGCACATCAATATTATCCCAGTCTTTATAATACAGAAGTGTCCCAATGAAGTATTTCTGCCCTCAAGGAGGGTTACTTTTATACTTTTTCCGGCTCAAGGATCTTTGGGTATTTTTTCATTAAATGCTTTCCATCCCACCCGATTCATTTTTGGAGCATGCCGTTGACAGATCAATAGTTCTTTTTAAAAGTTCCCAAAGGGATTTACTACTTAATTAAGTTTGAATGTAAGGGAATTGTTGGTAACGAGCAAAGTTTTGACCACAATGAATGTAATTAATCGAAAAGTTTTTAAACTCCGTCAAAGTATAATTCGAAATACATCATTTCTCATTTTCGCAATCTATAGCGTTGTAGATGCATCTATAATAAAAATGGTTACGGAACGACAAACCACGGGGTCCAATGGTGATTGAGCAGAAATCAGTGAAATTATTAATACGAAATTCTTACTCAGTTAAAAATTAACACGTTCTTCCATATTTTGTCTCAAGCCTATGGTTAAATCTCTTCATGGTCTATCTGTTACGAAAGGTTTGAGACCCTTATGGTGTAGATAATAATCAGAATAAGGTAGGATATTAAGGAAAGGATAATAAATGTTTTTAGAGGGTAAGGTATAGGATGTGAAACTCACTCCCCACCCCGACGGTCATTTTGATTGTCCCTGCCAACTTTTATGGAATATCATTGGTTTTCTTGAGTAAAAATGGACACGAAAACTATGTTGTTTGCACTGATATTATGAAGAGAAAAGAATGTTGTCTGTGTTTGTAGGGAATAAACTCAAAAATATGTCACCGATTTCAACTAATGTAACTAAGCAATTTTGATATTATATTTTTATATGCGCTGTTTGATTAGGTTTGTCTCATAGAAAATCATAAGATATAAAACTTACACTGATAATAAAGTTCGACGAAAAAAATGTAATGGATAAAATTACTATAGTCTGTTTTTTTAACAAACGAGTACTGAGTATGTCTCTCGCATATTTCCGATATTGACAGAGTGAGATGGGTCATGTTAGGGGCGGGGGCACTTCCGGAAGCCTCCTTGTGACGGACCCTGGTAACGTGGTGGAGAAACTTTCTCGGCGGGTGTGTGGCTTTTGATGTCAAGTGTGTCAGCTTGGCATTTGAAGTCACATGCCATCGTCGAGTTGATTTTGTTTTCCCACCACGGCTAGTTCCGGACGTTCCTTTTCAGGGCCACGACCGCGCCAGGTCGAGCAGCCGTCGGTGAGGAGGCGGCCTATAAGGCCGGCGTCGGCCAGCGGCCCACAGGGGCTGGCGTTAGTCGGTAGCCCCTGTAGGCTGCTGGCCACCAATTGGTGCACAAGGAGTGCCTAGACGGGCAGCGTTGGAAAGGTTTTGGTGTAATTGCGCTCACGTGCGCAGATCCCGAGCCGTCCCGCAATAGCGCACTGGAAGTCAGACCGGGGAAGATGTTTAGTGGGTATGGAGGCAACGCCTTAACCTCGAGTGCCACACATCCCCTGCGGTTGGCAACACCCCGCAGGGACGATGCGTAAATGCATTTTACCGTCAACAAAAAAAGGGCGGGGGCAACGCCTTTGTTCAAAACAATATTGGATATAGTATTAATATTTTATATACTAGAACTTATAAATCAAATAATTATTATATAATTCTTGTAATCTTAAAAGTATGGTCGTCACTTGCTCTGATGAACTTTTTGCAGACACGTGAATAATAAACTGCTCTAACAATATTTGTTCATTGCACATTTATCACACAAGCCTTTTTTTTGTGGCGTTGGACCAAAGCACCGCATACAAAATGTTCGGTACTCGTTTCTTAAAAAATAGACTTATAGGCTTTGTCAAACAGCTAACCGTGATTTGGTGCGTTAGCATTGATTTCTGTTCAATTTTATTGTTGTTTGTAACGTGGCCAGCAAAATAAGAAATCATTTATAAAAAAAAATGCTTTTATGGTAAATAATTGGCATGAAAATGTAACAATGGCATCATAATACTTTATTAGAATCATTCCTTGAACTATTATCACAATATCAGATTTTAAAAAAGAGACGACTAAAAATAATAAAAGAAAAAAAACAGGCTGATTAAGCTGTTATTCTAGTTAAATGGGCTGCAACTTCTTTAACATTACTTATCTCTTGCCAAGTTTACCGTTGATTGGACTTAACTAATTTGTTACATTGGTTCATCTTTTCCTTTATTAAGCAACATTAACACTTGGTAAGTGGAAGGCATCGACCCCTCTCTTGGCGCCGTGTGACGCCGACAGATAAGCTAATTAGTCATTGTTATTTGTCGACTTGTATTTTTGTTAATTTTCCGGTGCCAGAATAACATTTAATCTGTTACGATTAGTGAAAACGTGATAGTATAAGCTATTATATGAAGTTTAGTATAAAAATAGCGTTGATCATTGCTATAATTATTTTCTTTATAAAAACATGATAGCTAGAAATAAAAATATAAACAATATAAGTGTTTTAAATGTGTACACAAATTTATATTTTTTAAAGACACCGTAGAAGATATATTATCAGCTATTATCTTGTCAAAATGCTTCGATATATGTTACTAAACATAGCTTACAGAGTAAAGCTTATTTTTTTAAAATGTCTTTTGTGTGACTGCAAACTAAACAAGCGTGTTATGTTGCAGTTGAATCATCTTAAGATCTGTCGTCGTCTATGGATCAAAGACTACACGTGGCTGAGTAGAGAAGGCTACGATAGATGTGAGGAGTTGTGGAGTAACAACTTTTACTAAGTGGTAGACGTATATGTAGTCTGGGTAGGGTAGGTACCACCACCTTTCTTGTTTCTGCCGTGAAGCAGTTCCGCCGTGTTTGGGATTGAAGGGACAGGTAGACAATGTAATTACTGGGCATGGCAGTCATGTCATTTTAGTCCCCAGGATGGCAACGCACTTGCAGTGTTAAGTGATTTGCCCTTAATATTGTAAGTGTCTATAGGCGACGGTCACCCCTTATGGTACACCGCAAGCTATTTTTCCATCACGTAATATATAAAAAAAAACGAGAATGGACAAACTGAGGAATGAATACATTAGAAGAAGTTTAAAACTACACCAGTGGTAGAAAGACTGAGAAATAACTTATAAGAGAAGATGAGCATGTAACAAAGAAAGTAATAAAAATAAATGTGGATGGATATAGATGGAGAGGAAGACCGAAGAAAAGTTGGATAGACTCTATGAATGATGATATGGCAAAGAAACGTAATGTTGTTTAATTCTGAATAAAGCCCGAAATTAATGCAAGTCCTCATTTATTAGGTTAATAAATATTGCATGACTTAAAGTCGAGTGGTTCGTGAATCGCTCCTTACACAATTAACACACTACCCACGTAAAACTACTCGAAACACAGGACTGAAATTGGTCGGAGCATTAGAACAATTAGCAATAGTTGTTAGCTCATTCATCCGTCTTTATACCTGGTACTATAGGCGCACACTTGCTGACATCTTATTTTAGCTGATAGTACCTAATTCTAATAACAATTCATCAACATCATAATCAACAGCTCACATAACGTCCCCACCGAGGGGCTCGAACCTACCCCACATTAAGGCGATAAGGACTTAGCCACCGACGCTTTTTTAATAAGATAAATTAAATAAAATAATAATTCACTTATGCCTAAAGAGGTCTTTTGTATTATATTGATTAGGAAGTGTCATAAATAATAATTAGTGGACTTCAAGAGTCTGTTGAGTTTTGGGCTTGGATAAACCATTCAAACCATTAAAATCCTCATTCGCCTATCAAACATATATCCATATGTTTTCTTCTTCCACTCTCCTCGATCAGGCGTCATCTCAACATTAACACCCTTCTTTGCCATATCATCATTCACACAGTCTATCCATCTTTTCTTCGATCTTCCTCTTCCTCTATATTCATCCAAATACATTCTCATTACTTTCTCTGTTACACGCTCATCATCTCTTCTCCTTCTATGCCCATACCAAGATAATCTGGTACTTCTCAGCTTTTCTGCTTCTGGTGCTACTTTCAAACTTCCTCATATGTACTCATTCCTCACTCTGTCCATTTTTGTTACACCACACATCCCTCCATTCAAACCATTTATCATAATAAGATAAACCATTTAGGTACTTTATTTTTTTTAAATGGCATAGCAAAGCACTCTACAGCTAATGCCAAGCAGAAGTGGAGTCCAAATACAAAGTTAGCTAGTGGTAGATAGCGCCGCGCTAGCAACCCTTGCCTTATTTTAACGGAGTGGAATGCGCTTTCGGATGATACCATAAACCACTGGCTAGTGGACCAGCGGACCGTTGGCTAGACGTGGGCCTGTGCAGGGGTCGCCCAGCACCTAATCACCACGGCACTGGGAATACCTGCTAAACTCTGGTTTCCCCCGTGCCCTTATTGGAGACGACCCGGGGTTTGCCGATGCATTTGACCGAGCCACTTCCGGGGGCCACCCTTGCCTTAGTGACCTGCAAGGTGCTTCTTTACTCCTCTTCTAAATAACCCAGGATTAAGGAAGAAACACGAGCTGGCAGTGAGTTTAATTTCTTAATCGTGCGACGTATGTTTTTCTAAATTTCTAAGTTCGCGCTGTAAAGATAGGGTAGTTACTATCTTATAGTAAGTGGTAAATAATATCAAATTTACAGGAACTACAGCCTATGTATAAGACTCTTGTGAATGTTATGTGATACGCAATAAAGATATTTGATTTGATTTGGTTCCCGTTATCTTTTGTTTGACAGATAATCAGACAGTCCCCTAATTTAATTTAATCACACACACATTCATGTGTTGACTGGAAGAGATAAGTCCGCCCTTGCAAACATTATTTTTATTACTTTCTCGTATATATAACACTAGCTGTGCCCGCGACTTCGTCCGCGTGGATTTGCCATTTTTGCAACATTTTTCATTGATGCTCAATTCCTATTAGTCTTAGAGTGATGCTATGGAGGTATATAGGCCTATATCAGGGTTTCCCATACAGCGCGTCGCGATGCCCTGGCATCCCAGGGTTCGCGGTTCTATCCCGGGGGCGAGCGTAGTGAGACGATCCACATAGAATGGCTGTCTAGCTGCTATGCGAGCTAGTAGAACGAAAATAAATGTAGAGAAAGAAATGAAAGTCGCGATTTCAAAACTTGAGCCCGGATCGACTGTCTAGGGCGGGCGAAAAAATCGAACACAGCATCTTTCGCAATCCGGGCGGCTGCGTCCGTTTTTTTTTTGTTTTTGTAGGTATGTACTTAACTTTGCTGTTACTATAACGGGGGGAGGGCTCGTAAATATTGGAAAATTCCTAAGGGCGTCACTATGAAAATAAGTTTGGGAAGTCCTGGCCTATAGTCATCCTCGATAAATAGACAATGAAAGAATTTTTCAATTTGAATCAGTAGTTCCCCTTTGTAGGGTTATGTACCCAAAGGGTAAACGGGATCCTATTACTAAGACTCCGCCGTCCGTCTGTCCATCTGTCACCAGGCTGTATATCATTAACCATTATAGTTAGACAGTTGAAATTTTCTCAGATGACGTAGTTCTGGTGCCGCTATAACAACAAATACTAATAAATAGAATAAAATAAATATTGAAGCTGCTCCCATAAAATAAACGTGACTTATTTTGGTCGATTTTGATAACGGCAACAGATAGACGCTTAAAAAATTCACAGAATATTTAGTTATATTATTCACGTTAAAAATAAATAATTAAATTAAAATAAAATTAATATTTAAGGGGGCTCAACAACAAACGTGATTTATTTCTCGGTGTCAATAACAATAACATAGTTTTGATAAAATCTATGGCACGGAACCCTTCGTTCAAGCGTCCGACTCCTTCTAGGCGGTTTTTTTTACTATTTTTACAGGATGTCTCTGATGACCTTCTTTGAGTCACCAGGGGTTTTAGTAAAGGAGAGGACCTCGGTGGGTCCTCAAGCTTTAAGGTCGAATCACTCCAGAGTGGATTCCTGACCGGTGAGCATCTTCCTCGGAGGAGTCTCTGAACCTATTAGAGTCTCTAAGGCGTCTGAGTCTGACGGGATCAGTAGTTGCTGAGATAAGCGCGATCAACCAAAAAAAAAAACAAAGTATAGATGCGTGCGTAGTACTTGATCATTATTTAGCTGCGGAGTTAGGTTAAAACTATGATATCTCTGAAGATATTCATTGAAATCTAATGATGTAAAGAACAATTTTGTACAAAATTAAATACTTGTGATGAATAATGTATTCATTTTGATAAGGAATAATATTTTGTTTACAAAAACACCTTCGAGTCTAAAGCATTATTTTAGAACAAAATTTATTAACAAAAATAGGTTATAGCGAGTCAACCTTAAGAGATAGATAAATACTGTCTGTAACTTGTTTTTAGAACTTTTAAAAGAGAATAATTCCGTCATACATAATTTATGTGTAACTTTAACCGTTTACGCAGCGCACGCAAAGAAATCTCTGAAAATCAAAATTGATTATTCATTGAAATCAAATGAAGTCATGAACAATTTTGTGCAAAATTAAATACTTGTGATAAATAATGTATTTATTTTGATAAGGAATAATATCATGCATACAAAAACACCATCGCAGATAATGCATTATTTTAAAACAAATTTGATTACCAAAAAGAAAGGTTATAGTGAGCCAACCATAAAAGATAGACATATGCTATTGCGGACTTTTTTTTAGAAAATTTAATGGAGAACAATTCTTTGTTACATGATTTTTACGTAACTTTAACCGTTTACGCAGCGCACGCAGTGAAAGATTTGAAAAGAAATATTTTTCTCCCGTTTTTGCAACATTCTTCATTGATGATCAGCTCCTATTGGACGTATCGTGATATTATATAGCTTATAGCCTTCCTAAATAAATGGACTATCCAACGAAAAAAGAATTTTTCAATTAGAGTCAGTAGTTGCTGAGATCTTAGGGTTCAACCAAACAAACAAACAAACAAACTCTTCAGCTTTATTATTAGTATAGATAGAGGAAGTCTTTTAATCGTCAAAAAATTCGACCTTAAGATTTTGACGGATTTACACGTTTTGGACCTCCCTGAGTCCAAAATCACCGTTTTTGGAATTATGTTTGTGTGCCTGTGTGTCTGTGCGTTAGCACGATAACTCGAGTATGCTGTAACCATGTAACTTATTGCAACCAAATTTAATATGCGTGTTTGACATCAAAATATAAGGTTTCTATCAACTTTTGAGTCGTCAATCACGAAAGCTAAGCAACCAAGTGCGCGGTCGGTACTCGGATGGGTGACCAAAATTTAACATGCATGTATGACATCAAAATATAAGGTTTCCATCGACTTTTGAGTCGTTTCCGGTGTACTAGAAAGTCAAGGGGAGACCACTGCCGATTTTTTTTAATTATTGTAACTTTTTCATGTGTAATAAAATATATGTAAACTCTAGAAATTTTCAATATCTCCTAAGCAGCACCTGTGAAACAGATCCTAACGGTAAAGTCAGTACTATTTTTAACATAAAAAACCGGCCAAGTGCGAGTCGGACTCGCACACCGAGGGCTCCTCGGTATAAACTGTTGTATCTTTTGATCGCGTTAACTTAGAAGTTTCATTTTTTCACTGCTTAAAGGGACAATAGACCTAGGTATTTGGTATAAAATTCAATTTGATACCTTCATTCGTTCGTGAGAAATAAGGTAGTAAGTTTCATTTTATTAAAATATTTTTATTATATTATATAACTAAAAAAATGTGATTTTCGCAATTTTTTCTATATTTGCATTATATGACAATGCTTCATGCCAAATTTCAAGATTCTGAGTTTACGGGAAGTATCCTGTAGGTTTTGATTCCTTTGCGAGTGTCGGAAATTTGTTGAAAATATCGACATAATCGGCTGTATCTTTTGATTGGCTTGGCTTAGAAGTTTGATATTTTCACAGCTTAAAGAGACAATAGAGCTGAGTATTTCATGTGAATTTCAGCTTGATACGTCCACGCGTTCTTGATATAAAGGGTCTTGACAGACAGACAGACAGACGGACAACAAAGTGATCCTATAAGGGTTCCGTTTTTTCCTTTTGAGGTACGGAACCCTAAAAACCGGAACCCTTCTCCCTTCAGGTATACCGCAATAATACATCGTATTTCAATCCCTTAGTCCGTATGTGTCGCCAATACAACGACCTGGCTAAAAGCAATCAGGAAATTGATATTTTCAATGTAAGTCTAAATGTCTTCAAGCGTCTCCTTAGAAACTTACTCCAATAACATTTATATATTTTTTTAATTTTTATTTAACTTTTTAAATTTTAAATTTTGTATTTGATTTTGTATCTTTTATTAATGTATAAATTATATTTAATTAACATTTAGTCAACCTTACCTACTACTAACATGTTAGGGATACTTGTCCTTAGGTAATAGTTTAGTTTTTAAGTTTTACGCATAAATATAAATATCTATTATACATGTTCATGACTGTTACCTGTTAAGTATTCTTTGAAATAAATAAATAAATAAAAAAGAGTAAATAGACAATTCTCAATAAACACGTGCCATTTACTTGAGTGTATCGGATTAAATAAATTGTTCTCGCAAACTCTCTCCCACAGTGAAATTGAGCACGATATTTTTTCTCCATTTTCTTTGACTTCGTCAAACATGTGGCAATCAAAAATTTAATAAAGCTTAGGTCTGTCAAAGAGGTTTGAAATGCTTGTTGTACAAATTCATTAATTTCAGAGTTATTCTCAGATGAATAATGATGAATAGGGTGACTGTAATTTTATTTTAAAATTGTTCTACGAAGAAACGAAAAAAAGTATTACAAGTTTGTTTTAATATTAGATTAAAATTTCAAAGGATGTAATGAGTTTTATGTTTAGCTGATATTAAAAAAATTTAATTAACTGATCTAAATATACAGAAAGATTAACGTTGTTTTGATATAACGACTTAGTTTTGAAATTAAAGTTGGTGATTTCCTCCGGTGTTTCAGAAATTTAGAACAGTTATTGTTCCTAGCACCATATAGAATATGGCGGCAAAAAGAACATTATACTAAGCCTAAGTACAATGATAATAAAAAAAACTTTTAATTTGTGATATTCAATACGACTTTGATAACTTTGATACCTACATTAAGTTAAACAACTAAAATAAAATAAATAACTAGCGTAACTTTAGATTCATACTCTAATATAAAATCAGAAATATTTTCCCCCACATGCCAGTGTCATAGATCTACAGCGATTACCTGCCAAGCAATTTGTACTTTATTTACTAGAACACAAATACCGAGTTTAACCAATACAAAGATAAATACAGATTAATTAATATTATTTATAAGAAAAGCGTCGTTATCGCTAAGTGCAATTTATTCCAGTTAATTTCATCAACAGTTAAACAATTTAATGGTCACAAAATATGGGAAAGACTGCATTTTGATAAAACTGCATAGAAAATATATTGAAGCTAGTTAAATAAACGCAACAATTAGGTTGACTTGTTTCACTTCTTTCGTAACTTCGAAGTTCTTCGATTATGAAATGGTGGTAACCATGGAAACGCACCAAAATTTTCATTAAATCCTTAGAGTTATAGTGAATAATGGGCGGAGGACGTCCATCCACAATGGCTGCAATTAACCGAACAATTTAACTTTTTAATTGCGAATTAAGAAACAGGCTACTGCAAAGGTTGGCTACTTCCCACAAAATTAATTGTTGAGACAGATTTTTCTTTTGAATGCGACATTCTTTAAGTCTTCTTAATATCACGATAATATCTTTGGGGTGAAGTTATATAAAAAGGTTTGAAAATGAAATATTATTTTGCTTTTCTTTCTAAGTATAATTTAAATGTACTAAAATACGATCTTACGATCGATACGATCTTATCACACGAGTAACCCGCTAAATGTCCAAAATATTAAAGCTTATATTACATAATTTATCATTCATATTTTTTGTTCAATAATGCCTTTATAATGTTAATTATTGAATAATGAATTTCACTGCAATAATAAATTATATATCCCTCTCCCTTATTAATTCTCCTTAAATATGTCTCACATTTTCTTATGATAACTATTTATCATAAAATAATTATATTTAATTTTCATGTACTCTGACTTCTTAAATAGTTTTCACTATAATGAAACGCAAGTTTCTTAAGCTGCATATAAATTTAAAATGAATATTGAATACAAAGCAAAATTAAATTTTCTATTAATAAATATTTAATTAAAAAAATATTATTTAGCGTCAACTAAGATAAACAAGGCTTATTTGGTATTACACGAGAGACAGTTAAGATAAAAACCTTAATGAAAGGTGCCTTAGATAAATGTTGCCTTTGTGCAAACGACAAGCTTTTTTAACGTCTCACGTTGTGACAGGCACTCTAAAATACTGGATCTCTCTTATTTACACTTGTAAATCATTACTAAGAATTTGTCATACATAATTAAGATACCTCTCCTAATTATGTATATGTCGCTCGAATTTTGGGCATGTCACAGAAGACTGCGTGCAAATCAGGGCAAGCACATATACATATACAACTTTTAGTTGAGCAACTATTTATTTGTGTATCAAAGGTGTAAAGAAATATATGGTAATTCTAAATGTGCACATACTATCAACTCGATAGTTGTTGAACAAAAAATCAAAAAGCTATATCGATTAAAAAGTTGGACAACCATCGATCAAGGCGTCAAATTGTATTGCAGTGTATTAAAATTCGCATACCATCGATTAAGCAGTCGATCTGTGACTGTTTTCTCTTCACTAGCCTTTGAATCGGCACCGGCGGCAGTAATTATACAAATGGCGGACTTAATGCCATAAGGCATTCTCTACCAGTCAACCGGAAAGCTGGGCACAGAAATAATAGTAGGCGGTAAGGAAAGAGATTAACATTTCAATAAAGATACAAAACAAAAAAAAATTATAATGTTAACATACATACACACACACACATACATAATTACATATATATATATATATATATATATATATATATATATATATATATACATATATATATATATACATATATATATATATATACATACACGAAGGTAGTCATAATGATACATATACTTACTTGAACAATACATATTATATACACAATACTAATGTCAGATTATAATGAAATATGTGTAGGAGAGTCCAGATAGTGATTGCGAACCAGATGTTTAAACGCAAGTTTATTTTTTGCTCTTTGAATATGAGGTGGGAGTGCGTTCCAGAGTCGTATTGCATGAAGAGTGAAGGAGTTGGAAATAAAACCAGTACGGTGAAAAGGTGTTGAGAGAGTTAGTTTGCTGTCTGAACGAAGAATACGATTATGAGAAGCTTATGTTTTTAATGATTGGCAATAAATCAACTAGGGCGAGACCAAAAAAATGCACAAATGTGTGAGTAATGCGCATGTGTGCGTGAAAAATAGTACTGCAGTCTGATAGTTGCAGTTTTTTATACGTGACTGACAGACCGACCTAAGTCGTCATAAGTGTACGTGATATGGTCTCGTCTATCTATCTCGCTCTAATATACGCTTTAGTACGCTCTTTCTCTTTCACATTACCGATCTACTGTTTCCTATACAATACATATATCCTGTACAATATATATACAATTTTAAAGTTTCACCAATATTTTCACACGCCATTAGCAAAATGCGTCTTATATCGCAAAGCAATTAATTTTAAAAAATGAAGAAGACGAACGCCGAAAAGCCTGTCTCAAAACTTTAAAAATGTAACAAAAACATGAAACCTTCTAAACATAGAACGAGAGGGGAATATTTATTTTATTTGTACACAACACGTAGACAACGAGAAACTTTGTATAGCTAGATCTCGCTTACGTTAATCGGAATTCGGGAATAAGCATAGACAATGTAAATATGACAATAGGACTTGGCGTAGGGGCTGGTTGGGACTCATATCGTTTGCGTGCCACTCTTGAGATAACGGAAAGCGGCGTCTTTGTGAACGGATGTAAAATTATTAAGCAACGGAATGTCGTAAATGGGGTTTTGCCTCTACAATGCAAAAGGGTAAAGGCGAATCGGCTCGTCTGAGGCGCTTTTGCTCTGATTAAGTTCATCGGATTCCGTAATTACCGAGTCTCCATCAGTTTTCGTTATATACATACGTATCGAACTGTACTAGAAAAATGCGAACGCCGTAAAATTGGCGGAGTACATTTTAACTTCGAAAATATTGCCGTGAAGTTTCATTCGTTATTCGCCAGCACATTCTTTCCGTGCATTTTTAAGGGACATTAAATTGTTCCTGACTTTGGCGGGTGGCTGTCGAATTGTCGCGTCGTGTACTAAAATTTCACCGGCGAGGTCTAGAATAAAGTAGCCGCAAAGTAAATACCATTCGATTTTATTACGGCGAATAGACTCCCTTCGGAAATCCCGGGGCGGCAATCCCGTAAATCTCTATTTGTCGCAACTAAAACAGGTCACGGCGGAGGCTATTACGCTCCCTAAATGCTGCCGAACTCCCTGTAGAGCGCTCTAATCCACTCCCAACGGCTGGTGTCAAACGCAGGCCAGGGTTGTTTGTATTGTTTATTGTCGCGGCGCTCGTTCGTACGGCAAAGACGACGCCAACAGAGCATGTTTCAATTGATAGAGCCGAACGGTCCCCGGAGTGAACTATTATATCCCTGTTCGGCTATACTTATCCTCACTTAATGTCTTCTTACCTGGGTTAAGCCGTATTGACGTGATCTTCATTAGACTGGACGCTTTGTTAATCAGTTTTGCTATCAATATTTATTCCAATAACTTTTAAACCGTATTGTGAAATAACAGGGAAAACTATGATTTTTCCGGAAAGGAATAATCGTATTATTATTTAGTGTTCAAAGAATGTCGCAATTAAGAAAAACATTTTGTTTACTATAACGCCACCATAACGAGCTAAAAAAATGATGTAGTTTCCAGGCATCTGTAAATTGCAAGAGTTGGTAACATCCTATGAGCGAGACACCGCCGTGCAACAGTTACGGCAAACTATGACGAAACTACCCCAAACTGTATGTTTTGGTATTTTTGGGTCACTAAAAAGTTTGAGCACGGCTTTTGACACGGCTTCGTAACGAGTTGAAGCGGAATATAAAAATGTGCGAAGTGAAAATATTTTAAGTGAACTACGCTTGTATAATAACTGCTAAAGAGTGTTGTTTTAGTGTTATAAAAACACAAATCCGTGTTTAATACACATACTTTTTCCAATGTTCGTTATATAGAAGTACCTAAAAGGTGCAAATAGATAAGAAATAAAAATATGCAAATTACATAACAACAACAGTGAATAATAAATTACAAGCTTAAGGATTTTGATTAAATTTAGATAATTAATGATACCCAAAATAAAGTAAATCTATTTTTATATTGACTATATCTAGTTACACAATTATAAGCTCTTGGAGTTTGCTACGAAATTTCTTCTCCACCATCACAAAAGTACGAATTATTGTAAAAATAATAATTTAAAAGTAATACGTGAGAAAAAACTTTGTACCCCTTTTATTGATTTCATATATGGCGCAATTTCGTAGACTAGTTGAAATTGCAGAGCAATAAATGTAAATGAGAACAGTATTCTATCAAGTTATACGAGGAAGTACTGACTTGGGTTTTGCGATACGCTTGTGTAGATGAGTAAAAAGCGCGAGAATCGGAATGGAACAAAACACTTGAAACAATATCGCGACACAGCGGCAATCATTCGTGTTTTATCTGAGTTTGTGCACGCTGCAACGGAAACTGGTGCTATAAAAACTGCCATATGTATAACTAGTGTAGATACAGCTGGAGTAGTGCCGGACAATGTTACGTAGCTTATTACCTGCAGTTTCTTGTAAATAAAGTGACAATAATTCGGCTACAGTATTGTGCTGCAAGTGCCGTGTGCGGGGTGCGGGGTAAGCAGGTACGAAGAGACGTAGGCGTATGGAGATTATTTAGCTGGCACTCTTAAATTGTTGCTCATATACTCATGGAATTATGATTATTAATTTAGTCTCGACGGTAAAAATAATATATTTCTATGCCCATCCCAATTATCTAGCCTAATTGAAGTATCACTGAACATACACAATAGTTTATTATTAATCTTATATAAAATATAATATATAGCGCATATATACTAATATATAGCAACTGTAGCGGCTCTGCGTTGACCACTACGTGAAAATAGTTTTTGAGGTGAAGTTACTGGATGATATAAATAAAGATAATGCGTGTACTTGACAAACTATCTCGTGTTTAATCGAAGTGACATAAAATCGGTTACAAATATTAAAAAATTATGCTAAAAAAGGGGGAGAGGGGGTTTATGTCCAAAGACGTGGTAAATGGTAGACTTGATGTGGTGTTCACCCATTGACATGACGCTGCGACTACGCAGTGTCACGACGTGACGTTATTGGGACCCGATGCTACAAGACGACGTTGGGTTCCATTTATGCGTAATAGATGGCACCATGTGTCTCTCATCAAACACCAGCTTGAACAACAACCATGACTGGTAAAAAATGTTCATGTTCATCACACAAATATTTATCCATACCAAGATATGAATTCAGACCGCAGTATATGTAGCCAGCGTCATCCCACCACGATATCGGACTTATTTTGAAATTGCTTCATGTTTTTATTCAAATTAGTTCTTCCACTAGTATGTTTTGCACATTGGTATTAAGAGGTGTCATACATAGAACCATTGGCAATCCATGCTCATCTATTGTAATTGTGGATCATCTACGATGGCATTTTCTAGTAAAGATGACGTCAGCTCCACTGCGTTTTGGTAACAAACGATAAATAGCGCTCTTCTTTTTGTCGGAAGTTAAACTAATTTAATCTTTTGGCAAAAGAAATTATTGAAATTATCGACATCGAAAATTCATCGGTGATTTCACTGATAATTTTTAAATAAATTACACATTTAATGTATATTAGATCAGTAACAGAAATTTTAATATCGATGTGTATCATCTAACCAAGGACCATTATCGATCACGAACCTGTCGGACGCTCTAACAATATTGAGACTAGAAGATATTAAAATATTTGAAATAATATTGAAGTATCTCAAAATTTTTAGAACTATTTTGAGAATCAATAAATTTTATTTAGTCTTACAATTAAACCCTGCTGCAAAGAAGAATTTGTTGAATACTATGTAGACATATTAAATTTTGTAAATCTTAATATATATAAATTACGTGTTACGTTGTTTGTCCGCGATGGAGTCCTAAACTACTTAACCGATTTTAATAAAATTTGTACACCGTGTGCAGTTTGATCCAACTTGAGAGATAGGATAGTTTTTATCTTTTTTTTTTTTATTTATTTAGGAAACAAACAGTCATACATAAAAATAATTACGTAGCTTAATTAACAAACAGACCAGATAGTTCCATTAAAATCTTGATAAGTAGTCATATTTTTTTTTTGCTGCAGATACAATGTTACAGGTTAGTAGTATGAAATTATCACAGCAACGCGTGGCCGCGACAACTAGTATTAAATAAACTTTAATTTCATTAATGTCGTAACGGTTTATTATCCGTTCCTTAAGTTAATTTAAATTTAAAAGTCAAGCAAGAGGCGTTAAGAAAGAAGCACCTTGCACGTTGGCAAGGCGACTGTAGCTAGCGCGGTGGTTTATTTCTCGCGCTAGCTATTTTCGCATATGGACTCCGCTTATGCTTACAAAAAAACATTATATTTCAGTAACGTTGGATCAAATATTATGAATCCTCGGTCTTTTTGTCGTGAAAGGTAAATACTATATTATCACTAGCCACAGATTCAGCACAAAATGAAGTGTTATCCGTTGGGGAAAATGACTTAATCATATCGAAAGTCCTGGGTTTCTAAGTTAGTAGTAATAAATACCACTTTTCCCCAAGCGAAAACATTTGGAAACTACCAGATTGGTTTTGATTTAGTTAGAAAACAGAATTATTCCAAGTATTGCTCGTAGCTTTCGTCTCTAATAAAAGTACTCGTAGTCTGCTACGAATGCTACGATCGCTACGGCGTAGCTATTCTTGCTACAGATAATTGCTAAGATAAATATGGTTTATTTGTAAAAGTTTGTTTTCTATTGTATCTTTGAGTAGGTACCATATTGATTAATAAAGTTGATACTACAGTAACTGTAGATATGTATAGAGGATGAGACACTTTAGTAGAGGTAGGGCATAGCGGGCTAGTCGCTTGAATTTTGAGCAGCCTGAAGTTTATGTACAATAAAAATCGCCAATAGGTTAAGCTAAATACCTTAATGAACTATAAAATTTATATTATAGGTGTGTCTATTTTATTTGATTTTCATATTTTATGTAATTTACTCATTGTCCCGGCCACGCCTTGCTGTGGTAATTTCATACTACTATCCTATAACATTGAATTTATAGTAAAAAATTGGGACTGCTATCAAGATAAAAACTATCCTATATCTCAAGTTGGAACAAAACACACATTTAAAAAAAAGTTTAAATCAGATTGTTAGTTTCGGAGTTCATCCTGGACAAACATTGTGCCACGGGAATTATATATAGATTCGCCTAACCTTATATAATACCTTTATTTTGTTGACGGGGAGGTCAAATGCATTTACGCATCGTCCCTGCGGGATGGTGCCAACCACAGGGGATATGTGGGACTCGAGGTAAAGGCGTTCCCTCCATACCCACTAAACGTCCTCCCCAGCCTGACCTCCAGTGCGCTATGGCGGGACGGCTCGGGATCTGCGAACGTGAGCGCAACTACTCCGAGACCGTACCAACGCTGCCCGTCAAGGCACTCCTTGTGCAACAATTAGTGGCCAGCTACTAACTAACGCCAGCCCCTGTGGGCCGCTGGCCGACGCCGGCCTTAGAGGCCGCCTCCTCACCGACGGTTGATCGACCTGGCGCGTCTTCCTGACGAGGACACTGGGAGCAGCCATCGGACCGCACCCGAAGGACTTCGGGCGCGGTCGTGGCCCTGAAAAGGGCCGTCTGGAACTCGGGGTGGGAAAACAAAAAACAACTTGACGATGGCATGTGACTTCGAATGCCACGGCGACATACTTGACATCAAAAGCCACACAGCCGCTGAGAAAGTTTCCCCACCACGTTACCAGGGTCCGCCACGAGGAGGCTTCCGAACGTGGACCACATATATAGATTCGTCTAAGATTATATAATACCTTCGCCTTCGTCATATATGTACATGCCTTATACCTTATAATCCTTTTTACTCCGAGGCATTATTTCTTAGGATTTTGATTCGACTTGTTGACTTGAAAATTTATGAAATTATTACACGTAATAGGTACGTATAACGATATCTGGAATATTGTCAAGATATTAAAAAAAAGGGGAAGAAGTTTTATAAAAAAAATATAATACATTTGTAAAAGCCTTGTATTTCTACAAATAGTCAGGTATTTTTCTTTGTGCTTTGCAGTCATAGAACAAATTGGAGACAAAATGTCTTAGGGGAGAAGATTAATCATAGGCTCACAAACTCGAGGGGCTAAAGCTATTTTGTCTTCTATTAACTTGACCGTGGAAATACATTTAATCTTTGACCCGTACTGTATAAATGGTGCGACATATAACAGTAGGTAATTTCCTCGGTGAAACTGCAAGCGTGTGAGATGAAAACACCGATATGTCATTTCTTTCTCGTCTGTTCCAGTTTTCATACAAAATTGTGTAAACGAGACAGCTACGGTCAATAAACTAGAGCCCTCGAGGCTTTGTTGATTTTAAATAGAAAAGCAACGATTGAACGTATGAAATATGTGGTCCGTTTTTCCAAGCGAATTATTTTAGTATTTTAATAACCATATCGCGTTTCATACGGGCAGTAATTTTTAAAATGGAAGCTGAGGAAATGTTTATTCAATTTTAAACGTTTGTTTATCCGATAGCTGTAAATTTTCTTACAATAATAACGCTTTTTCCATTATTTAGTATATTTTTCTCATTGCCTATATACTTATAAAAAAAAATCGGGAGTGGTCTCCCCTTTACTTTCTCATATACCGGAAACGACTCAAAAGTTGATAAAAACCTTATATTTTGATGTCATACATGCACATTATTATTTCGGTCACCAATCCGAGTACCGACCGCGCACTTGATTGCTTAACTTTCGTGATCGAAAATTTGATAGAAACCTTATATTTTGATGTCATACATGGATGTTAAATTTGGTTGCAATAAGTTAAAGCATGCTCGAGTTATCATGCTAACACACGAGGGTGATTCTGAATCCCTTGCAGAACATGGGATTCAGAATCATCCTCAATGTCATCGCATCGCGATGCAACAAGGAGTCACCCACGCGGTGGCGAGTAAAGGTCATAACACACTTAAGCTCAGAAACTTATCACCACTTTTTCTATGATAAAGAAGCGATGATGAAAGGGAGCACCTCTTTATTACTATGAACGCTATGCATAGTAAAAAAAGAGGTGCTCCCTTTCCGAGCTGAGAAGTGTGGTACGAACATAAACTACCCAAACAGCATTCCTAAGGAGCGTTGGTGTCAGGTGGGCGGACTGCCTTATAAAACTATGCCAAAACCTTTAATAGTTTGGTGACATATAGTACAGACCTAAGGGACCAGGTTAAGATGAAGAGACGCACAGAGTACGCGCGTAGCAAAATGCTTGTCATCCGCTCATTTGAGAAAAGCTGTGAGAATAGCCCATTAGAAAGTCCTTTATGTACAGCTGAGACGTTTCAAGACTCAGAATACACCATTTGGAGCTTTTACACACTGCAACTGCGATGCAAACGCGATACAGTCGCGATACATACGCGATGCATTCGCTAAATGTCAAGTTTTATACTACGAGTGCAACGCGTGTGCAGCGATTTGACAGCCGCGCGTTTGTGTTGCTGCAAAAAATCGCAATGTGTAAGGGCCTTTAATTCTGATTCTAATACTTTCAAATGTTTTGTTTCAGATTGGTGATGGATTGAAGAGTTGACTGTGTGACAATAAATAGCTATATTATGATTTTGGAGACTGAAGACAATAATTTACATAGATGTATGACAATAAGGGAACTTGTTACGAGTGACGTGGTATCAGATGAGCTTTAACTCGATGATGGCTGACCAGCCAAGGAGATCGAGGGCAGTTACTATGGAGACGGGGGGGCTGCCACTGGTTTCGACTTTTGCATTACTCACCATCGTTGCAGGTAAATAAATTATGTAATTTGATTTTGATATTTATTTATTGAGAAACCAACAGTGTTTTAATAGCAGTAGCATGCATACGATATATACAAAAAACCGACCAAGTGCGAGTCAGACTCGCGCAAGAAGGGTTCCGTACCATTATCTACAAAAAATCACGTTTGTTGTAAGGGAGCCCCCTTAAATATTTATTTTATTCTGTTTATTATTATTTGTTGTTATATTGGCAACAGAAATACATCATCTATAAAAAAAATTAACTGTCTAACTTTCACGATTCATGAGATACAGCCTGGTGACAGACGGATGGACAGTGGAGTCTTTGTAATAGGGTCCCGTTTTAGCCTTTGGATATGGAACCCTAAAAAGCATCTACGAACGTAATAAGTATTACAAGTTATTAGTATAATTATCCCATATATATATGTATATTAGTCCCGCCTGAGGCAAGACGATTTTTTTCAGTGCATTTTTCTAGTATAATTTATTATCATTTAGAAATTCACACCAATTATCAATCAACCAAACAATAAATATCTTTAAGAAGTTGGTTGAAAAATATACATAATATAAATAATATTAAAAATAAATAAATAATATTAGAATTAACAATGGAGTCTCTCAACACGTGTTTTTACAACGATTACTCGGAAAAAACTCAAATGTGCATTCATATTAATTCCCATGACAGTACAATAATGCCATAAACATTATTATAGGTATTTTTTCTCTTGTTTACTCTACTTTATTTACTTCCTACAGTGGATATTAAACTCGCACTCTGTGCACCACGCTTTTACACTGTAATAACAGCAACTTAATGAAACGCGTAAAAGAATTCAGAGCGCTAAAATGCTGCTGCACTTTTTGCACCATTTACGTCGTAATTAAAGCCATTAGTATCAATATCCTTTACACGTTGCACTTTAACGGAGCTAGCAAATTGGGTGAGCTTGGCTTACAACTTTAAGCTTCTACACTGTCCGTACTAGTCCAACCCTAGCTAGTACTGATGAAAGCCATAATATCCTGTCTCTTTGCAGCTATTAATTTTCTCCGCTGTATAAACTAAAGCTAAAATGTCCCTCAAAGCCCATATTTTCGGTTGAGTCCGTCATTTGGATTGCGAAATTTGGTGCCAGAACTGATTGCGTCCATTGCTGGGTATTTACTTACTGCACAAGATTAACATTTATTTTTGACTTTTGTTACTATTTTTATTTTTTATTTTCTTTCTGACAATAGCTATAGCATTACGACTATATATGTATATACAGATAATTAAAACTAAAAGTTATTAACAAGGCTCTCACACGATTAAGGATTATAAATTAATTAATGTACACTTATTAATGATCATATAAATTTCTTCAGCAGATTTCCGTCAGTTTAATTATTACTAAGAAATTGTGATATTAATACTAGATAGCAGATAAATGAACTTAAACGTTTATACGTTAGCCATGTGATGCCGGCAGAGGAGAATAGCATCACCCCATATACTCCAATGGGTGCCGTAGAAGGCGACTAATGGATCAGCAAAGGGGTATTTATCACCTTATACTCCATCCACCAATCCGCATGGGGAATCGTGGTGGACTATTGCCTAAATCGCCTTCGAAGATAAGGAGATGCGTTGTGTCCCAGCAGTGCATCTAAGTTTAACTAACTGTGACCGGCTGCAACTAGTTCCAGTCGGATAGAACTGGTGTAACCGCACTCAGCTTTTAGTCTTAACATATATAAGCAACGTTGACTCTACCAAGGTTTGATCACGAGACCATTAGTGTAAACAGTGTTAGTGACTACGCTAGAATAGTCTTTCATTTTTGGAATAATTTTATTTTTGCGTTAACAAACGCGTAAATATTAATACTAGAAAAATGCACTGAAAAAAAAACGACTTGTAGTCCCGCCTGAGGCAAGTCGATTTTTTTCAGTGCATTTTTCTAGTCTTTCATTTTTTTTTACTCAAATTCAATAACTACTTTCGCAAATATTTGTATGACTATAGCGACGTCACAATAATATTACGAAGTATGAAAAAAGAAAACCGAAGCTTCTAAAGAAAAGCTGTGTTTATTAAACTTATCTTATTTTTAAATTTAATTTATCTTTTAACCTAAACTCTAAGTGAAACTGATTCTAACAATAAAAAGAAGGATTGCTACAACAACGCCGGGATTTCCATCCAAAACAGCATTCGACTTAATTTCATCACTCCTTTAGTCTCCGTAGCTGAAACTAAGCTGAGTGCGGCAGCGAATTGTTGCACTTTAACGACTGTCTGGCGAGTTGTAGTTTAGAAGCAATACCACCCTAGATTCCCTCACGTAGCGAGCTTGACGCAAAAGGCCCCACAGAGAGATGCCTCGCAGATTCCGAGTTTAATTGAAAACGCTTTATATAACCTTTTCTTTTAATTGTTTAAAGCCCCCACCTCATCTTTCCAGCATTCCAACAGCCGGCCCGTTTCATTAGCGCATCTAATGAAAACAGTTACCTTAATACACATAGGAATTTCGCTACAACTGTTATGCACAAAACCCACACTGGATTACTACTAATCATTGGATTAATTGTATGGAAATTAGTGATCGTACGCATGCTGAATTTAACGCAATTCTATCAGAATGTAATTATAAATGTCGATGAGCGTGAAATACTGATTAATTGGAATACGTAATCGAATATTCAACTTGTGGAATATCCAGAAATTTAATATTTCGATTTAACCTTATTGACGATCGAGTGCGGTGAATTGAAAAAGACAATATCAATGCATTTTTATGTTTGGTCTGTGTTGATGAAAGTAAATAGGATGATATACATATGAATTATAAAATAGATCAATAAAACTTAGTTAATAAAAGTGTGTGTATATATAGTTTAGGAATTAATTGAATATTACATAGTTGTTTTCATTGTTTGAATATAATACACTGATATTATAATTACTAACGTTTAGAGATTGGCATCGAATCGACTAGGGCGAGACCAAAAAATGCTCCAATGTGTGATTAATTTGCATGTGTGCGTGAAAAATAGTGCTGTAGCCTGACAGTTGCTGTCTTTTCTAGATGACCGACAGGCCTAGTTAGGCCGCCTGCGTGTACGTGAAATGGTCTAATCTATCTTTCTCGCTCTAATATACTAGTATGCTCTTTCTCTTTCACATTGCCAATCTACAGTTTCCTATATCTATGGAATATTAAGTCTTAGGAAGTGACCTAGGGCAACGTTTATTGATCAAATCGAAGACGTCTTGGGTATGTATGAGGACTGTGATGGAAGCAGATGAAGCGAAAGAAATATGTGAGGACAAACAAAACTGCAGTAATCTTGCTTTTATCTGCGGTTAGAATATTGAAACCAGGCGTTAGAAAAAATTGGTATCTTTCAGTATTAGCTGTCCTTTAGATAGTAGATGTGCTGCGAAGATAAACCGGGTCGCGTCGCCGAAGTTCGTCGCTAGCCCCGGTTATTAATTTTCATTTGACTCGGATAAAGGCTCTGTAGCTATGAATGCCTATAATTCCTTTTGTGACATTCCGGGTAATTGTTACTTATGGTCCGTTCAGGAACATTAATGTATGTCTGCTTTTGACATTTTTTTTCTTTGTAATAAAAGTTGGTGTGGTAATTAATAAAGTAATTTTAACAAGTTAACATTACTAATTAAACACTGGGTTTAATTAGTAATGTTAACTTGTTAAAATTGTTTTAATTTAAATTTTACGGGTAAAAATACAGTTGACCAACTTTAATTTAGATGAATTTATTTTATTTTAATGCAATCTTGGGCTATGAAATTATTCAAAAAGGTAAATTGAAATGTAATTTTGAAAGGAGATCGTATGAATTCACAGCATAATAACAAACGCTACTTAAATAATATTTAACATTTTAACATTTAAACAACCTACTATCACGCTCGTAATCCCAAAAAATCGGAAGTAGTCTCCCCTTGACTTTCTCGTATACCAGAAACGGCTCAAAAGTTGATAGAAACCTTATATTTTGATATCTTACAGTATTAGATCTGCATCAACCTTTTTACTTTCTCGTATACCTACGTAGTATAGAGGAAGTCTTGTAAACTCAGCTTGTAAACGTCAAAAAAATCGACCTCGATATTTTGACGGATTTACACGTTTTGGTCCTGCCTGAGTCCAAAAATACCGTTTTTGGAATTATGTGTCTGTGTGTCTGTGCGTTAGCACGATAACTCGAGTATGCTTTAACTTATTGCAACAAATTTAACATGCATGTATGACATCAAAATATAAGGTTTCTGTCAACTTTTGAGTAGTCGATCACGAAAGTTAAGCAACCAAGTGCGCGGTCGGATGGGTGACTAAAATTTAACATGCATGTATGACATCAAAATATAAGTTTTCTATCAACTTCTGAGTCGTTTCCGGTATACGAGAAAGTCAAGGGGAAACCACTCCCGATTTTTTTTATATATCATTTCATTGACAATCTATAACATAATACATTGCCTAGCGACACTCGACGTCATACAACGACACACCTTTCAAGGCGAGATAAAGGCCAATAATCTGCCAAAAGTATAAAACAAAAGTTTCTAGCTTATGAGAACGTTCAATAACATAGGAAAAGTATCCCTCTGAGACCAATTTTCCCATAAGTAAGGTTAAAGAAATAAAAAATTAGGTCGGCGGCAGTCAATCACAGCGGATGTTCCAGTGTCAGCTCTGTTATTAATTTTCATTTGACACAGGCGCGCGGCTGCGGCGCGGCTCGCAACAAAGGCACCGGTTTCCAAGACCTGTTCCGTTTAATGTTCACTCTGGACTGAGTGAAAGGCAGTTTACACACTTGTACGTAATTTTTTTTTATTTTTTTATTTTACGAGACGGCAAACAAGCTTGCGGCCCTCCTGGTGTTAAGTGGTCACCGCCGCCTATAGACACTTGCAATATAAAGTGTAAATTACTTAACACGGCAAGTGCGTTTGCCATCCTGACGATATGCCCTCCATGCCCAGTAATTACACTGGCTACCTTTCCCTTCAATACGAAACACAGCGAACTGCTTCACGGCAGAAAAAAGAAAGGCGGTGGTACCTACCCAGACAACCTTACATATGGGTCTACGACCCAGTAGTTATTAAACTATATAATTAATTGAACGTACAATTTAGGCTGGATTCCTCCTGCGCATCGATCGACGACTCTTCTTTCTCCTAGCGTGGTCCCGATTTATTTTGGGGTTTATTTATTTATTTAATAAACAATATTTCAACAGCATTAACAACACATAATAACAATAGTTGATGCAACTTAAACTAAAGCCAATTATAGAAACACATTATGATGACAAAGAATATTATACTTAAACACGGGTACGTAGGTTATTCAATTTTACAACTTCTTTCGTTTCGATGGCTTCTTGTTCTAATCTCCATTAAATATACCAATTTAGAATCATTAAACTAAATTTGTCGTGTCTTTTTGTGTGTGTGTGTGTCCATGTGCATGTGTGTTTGTTTGTTTATAGCATGAAAATTTATATATTCTATCAAGTAAATATCTGTCACGCTAAGCGTCTGTTTCACAATGTCCATGTAAGTTCCTACTAGGATGTACTTGACAGATAATCCATACAAAACTGTAAATTTAACTGGCAAATATCCCTTAATCACACATTGTGAAATAGGCCCTTAGAATAAGACAAGTACAGAACGGGTTTGACAGTATGTCTCGTTACGACAATAATGCTATAGGTGTGTTTGGCATTATATTTTCACGGCCGGTCGTATGCCTGATACCAACTGTTTTACGGGATAATTTATTAACATAAAATTACAAAAAGAAATAAAGTTTATTCTCCACTCATAACCAGAAAATATTTATTTTTCTACAAAATGTCAAAAATCAAAAATATATTCTTATGCACCCCAATATTGGATAGTAGGTATTCCTATTACTGGATATCCAATATTGTGTACATTACTCAATATTGGATATTGAAGTACCTAAGTAATTATATTTACGAGATTTTTTCTCGAAATCTTTACGATAAAAACGAATAAGCGTTAAATGCATACGAATAACTAGGTATTTAGTTAATTTGTATCCCTATAGTAACAAATAAAAATCGCAGAGTGTTTTGAACAACTTCTCGGTGTTCCAAATTCTTTGCAATGCAATCAAAAATAGTACGTAAAACGAAAATCACACATTGAATTTTGACGACTTATTGGAGCTAGATAGATGTATTATGTTTTGCTGGATACAACATTCAACAAGTAGTTTTAAAAGTGTTACGATATATGGCATTGGTTAAATATTGGTAATTGACGTATCTAGTATTGCGGACGTAACCAAAATTCAGTTCGCTTCCCTTAAAGGTAATAGGCCACTTATTAGCTCGGAAAGGGAACGCCAATCTTTTACTATGAGTTTACTATGTACTAAGGAACAGCGGCTATGAAACGGCTACGGACCGTAGCGCTTCGCTTCTTTTTGGTAGTAAGAAGAGGCGATACGGTTCCAAGCTGATAAGTGTGCTATGAACTTAAGGCTGAACCACTTATTGAATAGTGCTTAGACATTAGAGTCTAGAATAACCCTCCGTGAAAAGCGATTTACATAAATTTTATTATCTAAGTTGTTAAGCGTTCATGAACCTTTTAGTACTTCCACATTATAAATACAGAAGACGCGGGTGAAATAAAAGGAATTGCTTACACTCAAAGAAATTATTCCTAGGAAGATGCAGATTTTATAGAAACGTTAAAAACATTAACGTAAGTATCTATTTTGAAGTACAATGAAAAGTAATAATATAGAATGTTGGTCAGAATAATTACGCGGTTTAATTTGTTTTCATAAAAATACGTAATTTTCTAAAGATCTTTCGCAAACCAAGTGATATGTAGTGGGTATTACTAGGTGGTAAATCCATATGTAGGTTCGTCTGAGTAGGTACCACCGCCTTTCTTAGTCCTGCCGTGAAGCAGTTCGCTGTGTTTCGGATTAAAGGGAAAGGTAGCCAGTGTAATTACTGGGCAAGTAATGCATATCATCTTAGTCCTCAGGATGGCAACGTACTATGTGTTAAGTGATTTACCCTTAATATTGCATATGTATATAGGCGACGGTAACCATTTAACAAAAGGTGGGCCGCAAGCCTGTTTGCCATCTTGTCATGTATATAAAAAAATGTATGACATACTATACTATACATGTATAGTTCATCCGCTATATCTCCCAGTTACGAATATGTCTACCTTATCACGCGCTGTCGTAAAAGTTGACTCGAAAAGATTTTAAGCCCTGTGCAAGTGGTTAAGAGAAAAAAAAACTTTTGATTTGACAAATAATTTATATGCAATATGAATCTTTTACATGGTCTGATCAAAACCCTAAAGTTATGGTATATAAAAAAAAACACGGTGTATACATCATAACTACATTTGAGTCCAGAAAATGTTATTTGTAATCTGATATATTTATTTTCCCACAATAAACGGACCAAGTATAAATTCTGAAAAGAAACGGCCTTTGTAAGATTGATTTCAAGCTACGTTCGTATTGTATTGCACAGAATATTCAGTAGAGAAATAAAAAGCTGTTTTCTCACATATAAAGGGATAAAACAGTGTCGTTTTGTCTGTGCAGAGCCTTATACATTACAGTCGTTCGTTGCCGCTGATTTAGAAAATTGGACGGAACTGGAGTTAGTTGGGAGGATTTGAGAATTGATGGAAAGTGCTTCGACTATAAATAGTAAAAACGTTAAAAGGAATGAGATCAAAATATCTGTGTACTTCAGGAAATTACGATTTACCTTATCCACTTGTAACACGGTAAAATAAAGGAAATTATTGACAACGCTTTTATAATATATTTTATTTTTTTAGGTACGATATATTTTCTACAATTTCGAAAAGTTATTTCTCAGTCACGCAATCAAAAAATCGAATTCATGGCCAGCATACGTGTTCCGTCCTTCTTAAAATTCCTGAGTTATTCAAAAGAGTTGCGAAGAAGCACCTTGTAGGCCTTACCGCGCAATTTACAACCTTTTTCCCTAAGAGAGAAGAATATATGCTCCTTGCCTAAGAGCAACTTTTTCCAAATCCAAATCGTTATCTATATAGATGTTACGCATTTTGCCAACTCTTCTTCTTCTTCTTTAAATAAATGGCGTTCGTGAAATATAACGCATTTCGCCAATGTCAAGTTAAAATGTACTTATAGTAACAGACAATTGTACGGTAGTTTGAGGTTAAAAATAGAGGCTCTCAACATGTGTTTTTACAACCAAGACTCGGGAAAAACTCCGGGAGAAACTCCCAAACGGTTTGACAGCTGGCAGCTGTCAAAAGGCCCAATTAAGCCCATGTTGGCTAATGCTGCGCTTACATTATCTCTCGCATTAGCGATATTTGCGTTTAGATTACATCTGCTTACCATCAGGTGGAACAATTACCTAGAGCATTTCATAAAAAAATTACAATAAAATACTCCCGTAATTAATTATAATTTACGTAATAATTATATCTTTAAAAAAAATCTCATTTGTTTTATATATCACTATTATTTACTAAACATTGACGCGCATTGAACACGACTTAATATTAAGCTTTACAAACATTTACTTACATATATTCTGAGTAACAATAGATAAGGACTGTGGAATCTGTTATTTCCAAATTAGGCAATGATTCCGAAGCACACACCCGCATCTATTAATTCCGATTCTAACCCGACACGCACGTCTGTTTTGCATTCAGCTTGGTTTTGTCGAATGATTGGGCAAATAACAACTAAGAATAGAACACACTTTCTCAAATTGTTTCACTATCGGATTTTGAGAAGATACATACATGTTTTCGTATTCATGTATGTAATCCCATGAGAGTTTTTTTATATTACGAGGTGGCAAACAAGCTCGCGGCCCACCTGATGTTAAGTGGTTACCTTTGCCTATAGACACTTGCAATATTAAGGGTATTCACTTAACACTGCAAGTGCGTTTTCAATGTCCAGTAATTACACTGGCTACCTTTCCCTTCAATCCCAAACACACGAACTGCTTCACGGCAGAAATAACAAAGACGGTGGTACCTACACAGTCGACCCTACATATGGGTCTACCACCGAGTAAAGGGTTGAGCAGAGCCTTAGGTAACATTTTGCTACACATAAAGTTACATCTGGCTGTATGGATCAAGCCGTGCCACCAAACACAGCCTGTCGCCTTCATAAAAGGGGCACCAAACCCAAAAAGTGACAATCCTTCACTAAGCCATCAAACAAAAAAGCCAACTACCAGGACATAATATACTCAAAATCGTCTCTGCAAGAAGACTGCATAATTTTAAAGATGTAAAATTAAAAACTTTTGACGGTTGAAAGCCGATATTTTTTATCGGCTTAGAAAACATTCTGATTCTAGTTTTTTATGACAAAGCAAAGAGAAACTTACAATTACGTTAAAAAAAATTGAAGGTTGATGCTACAAATAATTCAATTGTTTAGGTGGTAATAAGTGTTGACTACAATCTTACTACAATAATCATTTAAATAAAGAATGGCTAGAACCTACAAGTAATTTACATTGCACACATAAAATGTATAGTTACCTAGGTCGTTTATAACTATGCTATGAAATAAAATTGTTAAAAAAGTAGCTACATCAAGTTGAACTTTTCCCAAAGGTTGAATTTGTGCCAAAGGAAAACTTTTCATAAAAGAAGCTTTTTTTGAAAAGCTGGGCTAAACGGACGTGCACTGAAAACCAAACCTTAGGACCTACGCATACGAAGCCGGCTAAACAACAATTGTATTCTTAATTTTAGGCACAACAATTATATTCATTAGAAGAGAGGAGGTGCCGTGTTGTAATGACCGTAAATAATACTTCTACTCGTGGGTATCGTAAAAGGAGACTATGAAAATGTTGTTCTGACGTAACACCATAAGAATCTGTCGTTAGCTCACCCAAGGTAGGTTTGCGTCTGGTAGGCGCCCGGTCTTAAAACTTCCAGCCACATCTTTCTCAGTAATGTGGACAGAAGAAAACATATTACGATGACCCTGAAAATCAGGATGAGATGGAGTCAGACCATAATAGAATTGGAACAGTACAGGCATGATGATCGTCAGAAAAAGGGCACATGTTTAAAAAACGAGGCGAAATCAAAATAAATTCCTATTCTTCAGTCATAATTAATAATAAAGTATTTTTTTTACTATTGGTTTACACTAAAGTCTAAATAAACAATTCAATAACAGCTATCATTTATCGCTAGTTCATCGAGCTATAAGGCCACGGATTCGAAGTCAGCGACAAGCGGGGCGACGGCGGCGCAAGAGCGGCGCGATTAAAGGCAAAAATTTAAATGGAACTGGCCTGGAAGGCAGCGGCGCGGGGAGCGACGCACGAGCGATGCGCTCCAGTCAAGCGATGCCCGCGCGTCTGTATTAAAAGCAAGTCCAGAAGAGCGAATTCGCCGCGAATCTTTACGCGCGAACTCATGACGCGCCGTACTAGGCACAACGAGCGAATTTGAAACTCGCGCGAGCTTGTGGACGCAATGTATTGACCCCCGTACCTCGCCAACGCGCGTTGTGTGATCGCGCGTAGAGATTCGCGGCGAATTCGCTCTTCTGGACAAGGTCTTAGTGCTATGCATTTAATTTAATGATTTTTATCGACCGACGTCTCAAAATGCCCGCCGATGAAGTCGTGCAGCAAATTATTTAATTTATTTTTGATAGGACAAAGACAGTAATTTCTTATATAACACAACACTACGCCACTCTAGTGCCGCGCTATATGCCCACTGTTTCAAAGCCGGGTAGTCCACCGCCTCCCCGCTCGTCGCTCGCGATTAAATTTTGCTTGTCATGGCAAAGCCTTACTCTTCCAATTTAATAAGCAGTTACTCTGTATTTTATTAATGCATTTTCGTAGAGTTTATAAGTGTTAGTAAATCAGACAGTCTTCAATTGTTTCAAGTTTGCTACTGTTTTGTTAATAGAGTAGGTATTACATTTAGTATTATTATTATGAAGATATGATGTTGCAGGTGCTTTAAAATATTTATATAATAGCTTAGGTTTTCTTTTTCTCGGTGCAATATTTCATCATACTGCTATAGAATTTGCCATTTGCCTGACACCAAATCTCCTTTGGAATGGTGTAGTGGGTGCGATAGCTTGCATGAGGCTCGAAATCTCCCTGTCGGCTTTTATGACAACTACGGGATGTAAAATGCGTAATCTTTTTGTATCGCGACGCCATAATTTAAGAATAGAATAGTGTATACTTTTGACATATAATATGCTTAGTCAAATAAAAAAAACTCGAACTTAATGTCACGATAGTATCATTTTCCTTTACATATTAAAATTTTAACTAGAGTTATTTTGTATGCTAGTAATTTTGGCAGCTACATTAAACATAATATAAAGTTTGAGAAGCTGTGGTTGTCTGAATCGTAGCCCGCCTAGAACAGCCGAATTACGTAATAACCTAGATACGAAGCTTGTCCCGGCATCTCTAGATATTGGCATTAACGGCGTAGAAGTTGCTAAGTACAGTTGGCCTAACTTTTTGTTTGGTAGTTTAGTTTGGAGGGTTCACGAATATGTTCGCAAAATATTCTGAAGTCCTCACCTTTCTGAAGATGAATAATTTTTGTTGCTACCTCAGTTTCGGGAAACTTGTTCACCGTGAATAGGTTTCTACGCTTATTAAGCTTCTGTGTTTATAAGTTGGTAACTATATGAACTGCCCTGCTATTATGTAAAGAGCTCGCATCAAATTTACCTCAAAATAGTTCTCCAAATTCTATTTAACATCGTAGTAGAATACCATGGGTTTTGCTTCCAATTAACTCGACAAAACTAGTGATTTTCTCTATAAGTCGAGCAATACCCCGTTGCTCATCCATTAGTCGCTTTCTACGACACCCAAAGGAGGATATGGGGTGATGCTATTCTACTCTACCGGCTATCAAATGGTTATATTTTATATTTCATATATTTGATATTTCAAACATGCCAAATAAAAATAAGAAATAAGAACAATACTGTGGCTTGATAACATTTACAAAGCTGGTACAGGTCGGATTCAGAAGTAGTACAATTTAGTACCTTGTCATAATATTTATTCATACGTGACAGTTGCAGATATTACTGTATAAGCACTGGCTTGCTATGACATGGGACCAAAATATTTTTCATCCCACCACCTCGGAAAGTGTAATTTTGCGCTTCGAAATCTGGCTGGAAAATTCTATTTTATTCGCTTGAGCGGCAAAGTAGATTTGAATTTAGAGCATCACATATAATGAGTACTCAATATAATTGTAAATTCAAAACGTCATTAAACCTATTTAATGTAACCTCTATGGTGCCAAATTTATGATTAGAATGAAGATTATTTTGTCATTTCCTCGCTGAGGTGGGATGAAAAGTTACGTATTGCACTCGAGTGGAAAGATTTTTCACCTTGTGCTCGTTTGTTTCCCTCGCTGACGCTCAGGATTCTAATTTAGAATCACTCGCTGCGCTCGTGATTCAACTTTAGAATCCTTCGCTTGCTCGGTCATCCAAATCGAGCACGCGGTTAAAAAGGAACTTTCCACTCTTGTATAATAAATAACTATTCCTAATCCTAAAAAATATGATAATATACTAATGGTCGTCCGCATCCAGTCCGGCTATCACGCCAAAATGTATGTACTTCCCAGAGTCTATTTCCATACTTACTTTCATCAAAATTGTTTTGGTAGTTTATGTGAAATGTAACAGACAGATTTACATTCGCATTTAAAACATTAGTAGGGATGTGTCAGCAACCTGAATTTCAAACGAAATTCACAGATTTATGTTGGTATCAATAAACACAAATCATTTCAACAATCGACATATCAATAGCATTATCGAAACCATAATATTTATAAATGGCGTTTAAATAATAATTATACAGCAATTGAACGTTAGTTATTAACACAAATAGCCCGATTGCATTAACCATTCAATGTGTGCTGTTATGGTGATTTGGAAGCACGACGAATGTTTGTCGCTATTTGATTCGATTTATCTGCGTAGTTGAACAACTCATTTGAGGTTTAAATAGAAATCAGTGATCGTCAACAATTTGTTCGTGGTCACTGAATGAGTATCGAATCTCGGGGACAAATATTTCTGTTTGTATTGTTCCCTGAAATAGATTTTTGTTAATATTTTTTTTTTCTTAATTTATTGAAGTTACATACCTAATTATATTTCTAAAGTTTTAATTTTTATGTCTCTTGAGATGTGTTAAGGATTATCTTTCTTATAGACACAGTTATATGTCGCCATTTCATACGTCTCATATGACTTGTTTGTTATAACTGCCATCTTATGAGGTTAAGACGAGTTAATTTTATAACTTCTAAATTCGATCAATTTCTAAAAATCTAAATTGATCGAGATTTCTATAATATGCTTGTTAAATTTATTAAATGACATTTCCCCATTTTTAATTTTTCCATGTCTTTTATTAAAATATTAGACGTATTCTATGATTGAGACTGTTTTAGATTCACGCAAGTTTTGAATGGAAGAAATTACTATGAAATATAGAAAGTCCTTTCCTCATTATGTTCATTACAGGTCACCAAATATTCATCGTAGATCTATCACCGATATCAGCGTTATGCGTATATTACGAACTTTGCCCCGTTAGGCTGGCAAATTATGACAATGGTTGTCGTTCTTTTTAGAACTAACAACGTGCAGCTTTTTGTCCTTAATTTACACAAATCACGTTATAATCCCAAAAGGATTTAACAGAACTTTACTTAACATTGACTACACTTTAAGTCACATCTAGTAGTATGGCCCCATAGATTTATAACACCTAGAAATCCACTACGCGTACGGAAAGTAAGGCACTTTAAACTAAGCCATATCGGCTTAGTTTGTATGAACGTTCCATCAGTCTTTAATTCGATTTTATGCAAGTGTAATTTTTCCACTTTCTGGGTAATCGATCCTTTACTATATACTCCACACATCAGACTCCTATTTGTGTGCATGTCATACCGTAAATTTTTAATGCTCAAACCTACATCAATCTGATTTTTGCCTTACTTTAGACGAAACGCTTGTATGAAGACTGTCGATCTAGGCATGATTTATCTGCTAAAAACTAACTAAACTGTATGGTTCATGCAGTTATATTAATTTTTAGCAGATAAATATAAATAAAATTTGAATGATTTGCAAGTTTTCTTTGTATAAATAAAACAATCAATCTAGAAGTTTAATATGGTTAACTTTTGCCTTATGGTCAAAAAATTTGACAAATAAAATTTGTAAAATCGAGCGTTATTCAAACAAAATGAATGAATGCCCAAATTTCAGTCCATGTATGTACGTGAAAAATTTATTAATCCAAGCTCCACATTAGCAGAATTGGACGAATATATTCGTACCAAATCCCGGTGCCATTAATCGTTTTGATGTCACAGTATGGGACGTTTAGTGTGACCCTTTTTATGCGCAGAACCTTTCCCGATTTACGCTCCTAATCACCGAATGCCGAATGTCGAAAACCGAGCCGAATCGGGGTGTTCATCGGTTCGCCGCATTTAAATGGCAGATACTAATCGCTGGCTGTTCATTGTAGAGGACGGTACAAATGATGCTTTAGAACATAATCGATTATACCCTGCATTCACGTCACTGTAAAATACCGACTGAATGTTCAGTGTCTTAGTGACTGAGCGTCGGAATATTGGTTCCATGTGATTTTAATTTTAAATGCTTCACAGCTCCTGTTGGCTTTTTAGGAGTCAATGTTTGTTTGTTTTTCTTTTATTTACCATGAGACTACCTTTTGTCAGAATAAATATTTACTTGCACTGCCAAAATAAATTATTGATTCACAGTTTTAAATGAAACCGAGGAGCTATCCGTGGATCTAAATGCCTGTTTGTAAGATTACGTTGATCTAGAGAATGTGTGTATTTGATTCACCATGAAGATGTACCTTTCTTCAGAAAGATTTGTATACTTAAATGCCCAAACTGATAATGAAGTTACAAATATTCCACATTTTTTGTAGTTAAAACTTTGATAATTTGAGTACTTTTTTCAGTCAAAAGTAGTTTTTACAATTCGAGGTAAGATGGCCGTGTGAAGTGTGTTTTCTTGTCGTACTTGACGCCAGATTAAATGAAAGTCCACTGCTTTTCGGTCTAGATAAAATAAACAGAACAAATTTATTCACGATGTATTTTTTACTGATAAAAAGTCATAATGATATCTTACGTTTCATTCCAATAAGTCCCGTTAAAACCATTTCTTAGGAATACAGTTATGAAAATGATTTTCGTGTTTTCCTGTTTCCGGTATCCCCAGAGCCATTCAAATTTATTTTCTAACTCACTGGCCACCAAAGGACGTTGAAATAACGGTTTATTTTATGTGATTGCTTGCAGTTGCAAGGATTTATTTAATAACAGCGGGAAGTATTGCGAAGTCAGCACTGTCAGTTATTTGCCACTTTTGTTTGCGCAAATCCGACCCAATTTAAACGAATCTCACAACCCAATTGAACCTGTATTCCTTTTGATTGTATTTGGCTATCGTTAAAGGTAAAGCTGATTCGAGTATTCAACGTCGATGACGTTGCGGCAGTAACAATTCTAATTAAAAACACAGAATTACAATAAAATACTTTACGCTGCTCCGTTTTTCACAATGCGGCACATAGTTTTGAAGTTATAAATGCTTTAAAAATATTTAACAATCACTTAACGCAGCGCAGTGAGATTGCAAATATTTTTCTAGGTTAAGTATTTGAAGTAAAGTTGAAATGAAATTCTTTCTGAAACATCGCTCAATAAGTTGAACTCGAGTGGTCTGTATCTGACAACGAAACGCTCAAAGAATTTACCGTTCTTTGTACTCGCGGCTTTACATAGACTATTTTATATTTGCAAATTTGCAAGAATAATTAGTTTTTTTTACAGTCTTCGTCTTTATTGTTATAAATTTGAAATACGCTTCAGCCAAGATAGCGACAGCTACCAGTTTTGAGGTATTTCTAGTTGTTGTTGGAAAAAGATTTGATGCAGCTAATGAAACTTTTGTTTCGAAATGTTGGAGATATAAATATTTCAGTTAAATGCTTATTAATTCCTCCATTTATTGATTTAACTTTGAAATGCAGATTTATAAATAATTTATTTTTATTTCTATACCAACATTTTTCACTCAACCAGACTATTCTTAACTACATTGTAATTTCAATAATAATTTTTTTTAAACAGGTCAGTTGCAAGGTTCAGGATATACTGAACAGGAACCAGAGTTCCTGTCTCCATTGGAGAACCTGACGGTAGCGCAAGGAAGAGACATCCACTTCACATGCACTGTCAATCATCTTGGGTCATATAAGGTATAGTACACAATGTTGCGAAAGTAAACAGTAAGGGTTTATATTGCACAAGCGTTACGCAACTGCAGCCATCGACGCGTCGGCAGCAGCCATCGACACGTCAGCGGCAGCCGTAGACATGTCAGCGTTGAAGCGGAATGAACGGAAGACGGACTCTGTGTGTGCACTACAACTGTAAGCGTTACATAGGTCGATGGAAGAACGCCGGCGGTAGCGGCGTTCTTCCATTTGTGGCTGCCACCGAAGTGTCGATGACTGGCGATGAGGGCTGTCGATGACTGCAGTTATCAGCTTGATTTACCTTAAGCAATATTAAAATAACTGCAAATTGGACTGCTCTTTTTTTCATATTAAGTTCTGCACTAGAATGTCAATCTTTTCGAGTACAGCTGTACTATCGACGATAAATAAAAATAAAACTTTGTAATAGTAGAAATATATACCGTCTCCTGAAGAGTGGTAAACTCAAGAGCAGGTATTGGTGTTAGATTTTAAAAATACTGGTCATAAACTTTGACTTTACAGAGTGAATTTTTCAAGTGGGCCATCAAAAAATGCTCATAGGAGTCGCGAGCCCGATTTTGATGAGAACAAAAACTCCATCATTGGATTGATTGTTAAAATAATGATCATCGCTTTGATTATTGCTTCAACCAAGGTGGAACAAGAAATACTTTATTAAAAATAACCTTTTTCCATTAGTTTCCCGTATATCATTACTTCGTAGAAATCGATCCTTATTAACAACACTATCGAATGGTGTAATAATACAGGCTGTGCTTTTTTTTAAATACATTGGGTTCGATTCCTGGCTAGGATGATTGATTTTTCAAAAATCCAATGATGCAGTTTTTGTTTTCAACAAAATCGGGCTCGCGTCTCCTTTGAACATTTTTCGATAGTCTTTACAGTATAGGATGTTGCCCTGAAGGCCTACTAGGAAAATTCTGTGACTTTGAGCAGCGTGATTTATGAACGCACGCTTGCATCACTGTATAAAGGTTGACATTTAGTGAGTGCATCACGTATGTATCGCGTTTGGATTGCAGCTAAAAGTCAATGTCGGAAAACTCTTATATTTACAAAGAAAATTGCATTTTTTCAGACTGTTCAAAGATTATTATTTGTTTCAAGGTTGCGTGGATAAAATCGGACACGAAGACAATACTAGCGATTCATACACACATGGTAACGCTGAATCCACGGCTGTCAGTGACTCACAATGGTCACAACACGTGGAAGCTGTACATCAGTAATGTGGAGCCGAAGGACTCTGGCACTTACATGTGTCAGATCAACACTGACCCCATGATGAGTCAGGTGAGTAGATATTTATAGTGTTATCGGACAGATAGCTGATCAGACTATCCAAATCTTTCCAATTCGAAAAATTTCACCCTTATGCTTTAAAGGGTATATATAATTGTTGGTAGTAGTTAGGTTTAGTCAGTCGTCTGTTGACATAACATAATTTTTGAAACAGCGTCTGATCACAAAGATAATAAGACGACGCGTTTCTTATGCGAGTGTAGGCAGTTAGCAAAGCATCATCTGATGTTGAAAAACGTCGTGTGAATAGGATAAATGGGATAGTTATAAATACGACAAGGCCATAAATATAAAAGAAATTTGGCGAACATTTTTCTAACAATAATAATGGACATACATAAAAATCTGTTGTCTAAAATGTACTCAGACATTTACATGCGTCAGCGTTTTGTGTAGTTTAATAATAATAAAACTCTTTATTGCACGCACGATTAGAAAACATGCAGTAAAAAATAAAAACAAAAATGTACAAGGTAGGCGGTCTTATTGCTATAAAGCAAAATCTTCCAGGCAACCTTGGGTGAAAGGATTATGTCGTAACTACAAGATAGGTAAGAAGTAGAAAGCTTTGAAAAATTAATATAGATAGGGCTTATGTGTAAATTGAATTGAAATTTAGTGTAATTAATCAATGTATTTATGAAATTGAAATTTAGATAGGGCTTATGTGTTAATTGAATTTGTAAATTGGAATTAAAAAATCGATACTACTGATGGTGCTTTATATGATAAAGTTGTTGCTGGTAAAATACACAAAATTCCCGGTAGAAGATATAAATAAAATGTCGACTGGCCGCCACATTGTCTATTCTTATATATTTCTGATTGATGTTCAGGGCCTAGTTACCTATGTTATTTGTCACGTTTTATATTATCTTGTAAATTGTTCCGAAGGTGTTACAAAATTTTCCGCGCCTTTTTCTTTCATCTGACAGTCCGCTTCTCGTCCCTTCCGTCAGTTCTATTGTCAAAAATTCTCAACTCAACTCAATAATATTCTAGATAATGTGGTGTTCGATACTGAAGTTTATGTTTAACTTTTGCAGAAAAATTGACATTGAAAAGTAAGAAAATTACATGGAAAAATCGTGCGAGGATCTTTACTTAACTACTTTTATAATAATACCTATTGGTGGTCTCGCACTACTACGGATAATAAGCACAGACACGCTGCAGTTACCGTGTATAGGTAATTTCCATAAAGGTAGAAAAAACTTACAGCGCTCCCTACATCGCAACAATAAAACTTAGAATAAACTCTCATTCGTGTGCTGTAGACAGACATTGCAATAACAAGACTAAAAAGACCCAGTGGCAACGAAACTTGTTATTGGAAACTGTTTTTTACGGCGAACGACTGAAGTCTTACATTCAAATGTTCGGTGTAAAGCTGTATCGTAACGCCAGTGAGCTACGACCTTGAGTGTTTGCATAAGGCCGTTGCGAAGGGACACATCCTAACAGCTACTATCATAGTAATAAATATTCTTTTCCCAAAAGTTTTATTGGTTATTTACGTGAAATAAAACTAAAGTTGCAAACAAGTACAAAGCTGTCATGTTGTCAAGCAACTGGGATTATATATCTTAGGCGTGATCTTAGGATTATATAGATGTTAAAAAGGATAGCGAAAATGACGTATTAACAAGAAGGTATTAACGACTCAATACTTCAATAGTATGAAGTATTAATTTATGTTACAACATATTTATACTCACTGGGAGTTACGCTAGAATGCTTGTTTTTTTATTGGAATAACAAACAATTACATAATAATGCTTAAGTTTTTTACAAATCTTCAAAACCATTACTAATTATGTAACCAATAACGTTATTCACAGAATAATACAAAAACAGCCAGAATCAGCTGTGCTGCAATTACGTTGAATATGTTATAAATAGACTATAGATCAAAAATTATATCCATTAATATGTTTACAAAGGGAGAAGACTAAGTCATGTAGTAACCTCAAATTAGTTGCTTATTTAGTTTTAAGTGTTTCAATTAAATTCGATCTGAGCTGTCCACGAGATAAGTTGAATAAATCTAAATCTATGTAAATATCATTATAAGAGTTTACTATGCGTCTTAGTGGAGCACGTTCGCCCGCTTTGGTCCTGCACAGTCTGGTTTCAAAAAGCTTATGAACATGAGTATTGCGAATTCGTTGTGACTTGTTTTAGTAATATGTGTTGTGAAGCTCCATTTTTATTGAATCTACCGTATACAGTACCGTATACGGTACAAATTTCAGTATCGAATTACTGTTTTCATTCAACATTGGCTAAATGCGTATCCGAAGTCTTTAATCTATACTTAATAGTGTAAAGCTAAAGAGTTTGATTGGTTGGTTACACATTAATCTCAGGAACTACTGCTTCAAATTGATAAATCCTTTTTATGTTAGATAGTTCATTTATCAAGGAAGGCTATAAGCTATATTTCTTAAAACAAAACCACTCGGAGGAAGTAGCTTCTCAACCATATTTTGTCGACGGCCACTTTAAAAAAATGTTCTTTTCTAGATTTCTTAAATTAAAAACTTTATTTCCCATCTTGAAGCCTCCTTATATTATCTGGATCTTCTTAAATACCGCCCATGCTGAGAAACTATGATTTAAATGATAAAAACCATGACGTTACTACTGATAAACCTGCCCATTTGTTCTTCCACAATAAAGCAGAACCAAACAACGCTAAATTATTCATTAACATCTAAATAAAATATGCCGCGTATGACATAATTAGTGGCTGCATTCGTACCGTACGATGCTCATAATATTTATGACAACACTGTACACGATATTACACCAGTATCTACAATAAAAGTAAGTGAGCATTATTTGTTTGTCTTTGCCTATCTTAAAGTCTGGAAAACGCAACATTTTATAATTATATAATTATATTACTTGATGAAAGCATAACATTCTACATAAAAAACCAAAAAGTAACTAAGCTTCAGTGATCCAACAAATGAAATCAACAATCAGGACATATATTACAGTTTTATACATCTCAACAATTTGGGTAATTAAGTATATTACCCGAATATGTAATATCCTAAACATGTTACATACAAACAAAAGCAGTACATCTTTTGGTTAGACATAATTAAGTCTTTAGTGAACCAAGAACCAAAAGCCACCAAGCTTTTGTTTTTTTTTTATTCTCTAAACAGTAGTATTTATTTAAGCAGATATAGTTGTGTGCATGTGCAAGGCATACTGAACCGACCCAAAGAAATTGGGAGCAGGGTAGGAGAAAAATGAGTATAGTTGAGTTTACTATATTTATATATGAAATTAATAGATACTAGTTATGCCCGCGACTTCGTCTGCGCAGGATTAGTACTTACTCAATAGCTTTATAAATTAAAACCTCCAATATTCTTATTCTGAATACGTTATACTTATATTATTGTAAAGTTTTATCAAATTCCATTCAATAGTTTTTGCGTGAAAGAGTAACAAACATAAATCCATCCAGACATCCATACAAATATTTGCGTTTTTAATATTTATTACTGGGCATTTCTTATAATATCCTGCCTACACTATGTTTCACTAACCATACTGATAAATGAAGTTTTGAAATAAATAATTGATAAAAAATTATTTTAGAAACAAAGAATGTATCTGGCCATCATTACATCTCCAATTATTTACCGTACTTTACAAGGCTAGCAATGCACAAAACGTAATGATAACGGTAAATGTTATGCCAACATTCGGTAATTCACATAACTCTGTCAGAATTATAACGGAGTGCGCAATTTACACTGCAGATCCATTTAATTAGTGTGACAATAGCTTATCAATAATTAACTGTAATTACTATCTATGTCTGCGTAGACGGGTATTGGAATGATACAATAAATACCCTAAAATTACTCACGTAATAAGTGCATAAAACTACAGTATATAGAGATTTAGGCGCTAGATATGCAACAGTATTTTTTGCTCAGAAAGGCAATCAATTACATGGCCAACTTGATGATAAATAGACACCAAGCCTATAGACGATTGTTACTATACTTATTAACTAAACTTTATTCCAGTAACTCTAGGCTTAATAATTACGGAATAATTTTATTTTTGCGTTTTCAAACGCGTAAATATTTTTTCTAGTATTAAAAATAATAATTGTTAGATACGTCTCGAAGCAGTGGTTTTTGGCGATTTAAAAGTATTTAGCAAAGCCCAATAGAAAGAGTTTTTCTATTTCGTTTGTTTGACCGTTGGTTTATGCATCGATAGTTTCACATGCAAGGCACGCGTGTGCGTAATGTCACAAGCATTTTTATGTTTGATTTTTTTGATAACTTTTGAATTCTGCGGTATGTTCAAATACGAATTCTTTTTCTTGTGCGTAATGTTCATGTGTGTTTGAACAACTCATTTGACTTTGAAAAGCAACTAATTAGTAAGTTCGTAATATTATTTCTTTCAACATAGGTAAAGTGTTTCATGTGAATTTACTGAACACTTAAGTATATAAGGCATATAAATGAAATCGACTTTCAGTCTTTCAGTAAACGCTTTTTAGAAGTGTATTTGATGTGAATGGGGAGTAAATATATTTTTACCTCCTTAAGTGACGTCCGATGTTATTATCAGCAGCGAATGTCTATTGGGAGTTTCTCACGAGTTCTTGTTGCAAAAACACGTGTTGAGAGACTCCATTTTCAACTCTCTACCGTACAATTGTCAGTTACTTTATTTAAGTACACTTTTAACTTGATATTGGCGCAATAAGTAATCTTTATATGTCGCGATCGCCATTTATTTAAAATAAGAAGAAGTAGAATGTCTATTGTCTATACGAATATTATAAAGCTGAAGAGTTTGTTTCTTTGTTAGGTAGAACTCGCTAATCTCAGGTTCTACTGATTCAATTTTAAAAAATATATAATACCGACATTAACGCGAGCGAAGCTGCGGGGGACCACTCATTATCATATCAGCCGGGAGACATCCACTGTTGGACATAAGCCTCCCCCAAGGAGGGTTGACCGAACGGTTCTGCGCTGCCCGCATCCAATGGCTTCTCGCGACCTTTACCAGATAGTCAGTCCATCTTGTGGGGGCCTACCAACGCTGCGTCTCCCTGTACGCGGCCGCTATTCAAGAACCTTTCCGCCCCAACGGCCGTCAGTTCTCCTAGCAATGTGCCCTGCCCACTGCCACTTAAGGTCGACCACAAGTCAATGATAAATGTCAAGTTTGCAAATAAATTTTAGGAAATACTAATTGCATACCTAGACTGCTGAGGTAATTTTGTATGTTGGTTCACTGAATGTTTTCCCCCTTATTATAAAACGTGGACTAAAGTTAGTCGTGGCTTAAAAGTGATTCTGTCACTTTTATTTGCCGAATGAAAGACAGAGTTAGCATCAATTTAAGTCACGACTAACTCTAGACCATGTTTTATAATAAGGGCAGTAATGTTTAATGACCCTTATAAGTAGGCAACAGGTTGAAAACTTGTCACTATTTTGAGGCACTACATGGCCAATAATGTTAAATATATTTTTGTGTATCCAAATATAGATAGTGATTTAATGCGTGATAGTTTGTAATAGAATCCTGATTAATCTGTAAATTGCTATGTGCCATTATCATTTCATCTCTCCAATTACGCCAGTAAATAATGATATCAATGACCGTTACAGGACTTTGGCATATGAAATTGGGACAGTGCATACAGATTTACACCGCAGTTTCATTCATGACGAACGATAGCCGGTAATTTATAGTCATTAAAAGTGACAAGCGATTTTTGATTTTCACGTAAGCCAATTGTATTCGACGATCAAATATTAACTGTAAAATTAAAATAAATTAACTAAGCGAAACATTAAAAACCTAGTAAGGGAAAAACTTTACCTATAGGAGTAGGGCAGTAATTGAACCTATTCAAATAGTATTTTTATAGCCAGAAGCCTCTGACGGTAAGCTTTTTCCGGGAAACTTCCATTTAGGTTAGGCGTAAACATGATTAAATGCTATTTGACAGTAAATCTTTAAGGATTGTTGGTCTAGTTAGGGACTACCTTCCGTATTTGGCGAATAGGAACTTTCGTTACAAAGATGATGATAACGTTACCTATACGGCCTCAGTATGGCCTCGATCTTTGCGTCCTATATAGAGTCGAGAGCGCACTCTCTAGAGTCATAATTGGTCATAATTTTTTCAGTCCGTTCATTTCATGACCATAGAATAGAATATTCTTTTTTTTTATGTTACGAGATGACAAACAAGTTTGCGGCCCACCTGATGTTAAGTGGTCACCGCCGCCTATAAACATTTGCAATATTAAGTGTAAATCACTTAACACCGCAAGTGCGTTTGCCATCCTGGGGACTAAGATGATATGTCCTCCATGCCCAGTAATTACACTGGCTACCTTTCCCTTCAATCCGAAACCCAGCGAACTGCTTCTCGGCAGAAATAAGAAAGGCGGTGGTACCTACCCAGACGACCCTACATACGGGTCTACCAATATAACTTTATTGTACGTCAACCAGTTTACATAATTAAAACAAAAACAGATTCGTACAAAGGGTGACCTTATCGCTAAGAGCGATCTCTTCCAGTTAACCTTAGGATGAACAGGATTAGAAGAAAAATACCTGAGGGAAGATGGCGATGTATTGTTCGACAGATATACACACATGACTCTAATTATAACTAAATACTTAAAAAATACTTTTGGTTCTTAATGTAAATTAAACAAAACTTAAAACTGTTGCCTTTAGATTTTTTATATTTTTTTATAGCACATTGCATTATATAATTTCTTATTCAAAATTTACCACCCTTATTCTTGAGTTCCCTTGCCAAATTACTAATCGATGAAGACTATTTTCCTCTTTGTAAATTGGAGGTTGACTTCATCAATTTCGATTGAACGGTGACAATTTGATTTCAATTTATTTGATTTGTGAGCATTGACGTGGAAGACGATCTTTCGGTGATATTACGATAACTAAGCGTGAGATCCCGAAATGATGGTAGAGGTACGTATGTTATTAATATGCAAGGGTAAAATTATAGATTCTTTCAAAAAATAAAGGAGATTGCATTATTTCTTAGTTCGTAGGGTCATGAGTACAATCAACGTGGCTACCATTCCAAAACAAACAAAGATACTTGGAAATCTATCTGTTGCATCGTAATTAATTAATAGAATCTCTCATTCTATGTCGTAATATCGAGAAAAAGAATCCTCTATGCCCGGTGGCGGTAACACACCACTCGTGGCCACCACCGGTGACAACTACTCGGCCACAAGCAGTGTACACGTTTTGTAAAGATTTTTGTATACATAGTGATTTTTTTTTCGGGTCAGTATGGGGAAATTCTAAACTATAAGAAATAGAGAAAAACTCTCTTAGAAACCGTGATCTTAATTTTAGATAAAATAAAATGGTATTTAATCTTTCTTAATATTAACAGCTTTGGAGATATCGGATTTTTTGAAAAAAGTTTTTTTTATTATTTTGATTGTATATCATTATACAAACCAAAAATTGTATGGAGACCATAGGTCTAAAAATGCTAGAAGTTGTTGAAATTGCTTGAAATTAACATTAATACATAAATGATATCCTATCAACAAATACATTTTTTCGGAATTTGACAACGATTCAGGCATTTTACTTATTTAATTCACCATTGAATTCACAACACAACTAATAAATTGCCTAAATTGTGCATTTAATAAATGACAGGTACACGAAAAACATTTAAAATTCGAATGCTTTTTATTTTCTTTACTTTTCATTTGAAAATCGGCCAGTTAGTTTCTACTATTAAAGAAAACTATTAAAGTTTAACTAATAAAGAAAACTAAAACGTTAATTTCAACAGCTTCTAGAAACTTTAGACCTATGGTTTCCATACAATTTTTAGTTTGTATAGTGATATACAATCGAAATAATAAAATTGTTTTTTTTTTTAAATCGGATGTCTCCAAATCTTGTACGATTTAAAAAAAAAACACCATTTTTATTTTATCTAAAATTAAGATCACGGTTCCCAAGAGAGTTTTCCTATATCTCTTATTGTTTAGAATTTTCATCGGTCCATACGGACCCGAAAAAAAACTCACCGTGTAGACTGCACACATTGATACTTTGTATAGACTGCACACACGTGTGGTCGGTGGCGGTCACGCGCTTCAGTGGCTGCCACTCGCCACTCGTGGCCGCCACCAGTGGTCGTGGTCGGTGGTCCAATTGAGCGGAGCCAATGTTTAAAACATTTTTTTAAAGGCTTTGAAATTTTAATATTATCTGTATTCTCTCCTACAATTAAAAGTATTTGTAACTGTAGATATATGTATACCTAAGCACTTACTGTCGCATATTTTTTTTTCTTCATAAGAAAGAAATTTATTCGAAATGTATTCGAGAGGAGTGTATTCTCCATATACATGACCCCATATGATAGTTTTTCAGCTTAATATAAACAAACTGTAAGGCCCCTAGATTAACTTGCCAATAACTTAGGCTATGTCACTAAGGTTGCGTGCAGACTCTTTTAAGTACACATAACACGAATACTGCATAAAAACCTAGAGCCACCTAAAATCACAAGAAGAACTTAATTAATTTCTACATTTAAATAGACGTCACTGCATAGTTCTACAGATTAAAATTTGATTTTAATTAAGGCAGCAATTGCTCATCAATAAATGAATAGCAATTAGGAAGAGCTTCCGTGCAGGAGTGGCCGCCCAATATTAAAATGTATGCAATCTATGCGACCGTCGGCTGCATCGGTCCTGCGTCACGTGCTGGCCGGAACGACAAATAAATTCTTGATCCTTATTCCGATTTCGTTGTGCACAATAAGAACATAGTTCAATATATTTGTAAGCAATATCAAATACTCTTTTATATTATTCTTTATTTAAATTGTATTTTACTAGCGCTCCTCCCGTGACTTTGTCCATGAATAACTTTTATTACACTAAAAAATATAACCTATGTTAATCAATGAAAAAGTGGCACATAACGATGAAATAACTTTTTATATTGGTCAAGTAGTTTTTGAGCCTATTCATTACAAACATACATATCTTTCCTCTTTATAATAATAGTATAGATGTAGTTAAAATAGGAATGACCGTAGCAGATAATGAAGCATAGTGTAACTTAAAATAAATAAACAGACAAAGCTTACAGTGTAAAATAGCCAGCCTCGATTGTTACAAGTAATCTTCAAGTTCAAGGCAAACTTGAAAGAACAAACAAACTTGGCAACGGAATGCAGGGTGCAGTATGAGGTCATTGTGTTTTACACTTATATAGACAGATGATATTGAATTAGGAACTAGAAACTTGACTGTTGTGACTAGTTAGGCAAGGTTAATATGGCACTAAGCGTCGGTGGCGTAGTGCGTAAGAGCGTTGTCTTCCATCCGGGAGGCACAGGTTCGGACCCCGCCACGTAAAAAAGTGTTTTCAAATTTTGAATTCATTATGTACATTTAATCGACGCTTTTACTATGAAGGAAAACATCGTAAGGAAACCTGCACACACCTATGAAGAAATTCTTAGGTTCTGTGTGAATTCGGCCAACTCGCACTTGGCCAGCGTGGTTGACCAAGGCCTAATCGCCCTTAATGTTGGGTAGGCTCGAGCCCCTCGGTGGAGATATTATATGAGCTGTTGATGATGAATATGGCACTAACATAAGCCAAGCTTTGTATGAAAACTGCGCATTTTTTCAGACTTCATTATAAAAGAAAAACGGAAACTATTTAATAGAAATAACGAATAATTCTCCCTTATACTTGAACTAGCTGTGCCCGCGACTTCGTCCGCGTGGATTTCCCATTTTTGCAGCATTTTTCATTGATGCTCAACTCCTATTAGTCATAGAGTGATGCTATGGAGGTATATAGGCCTATATCAGGGTTTCCCATACTGCGCGTCGCGATGCCCTGGCACCCCAGGATTCGCGGTTCTATCCCGGGGGCGGGCGTAGTGAGACGATCCACATAGAATGGCTGTCTAGCTGCTATGCGAGCTATTCGAACGAAAATAAATGTCGAGAAAGAAATGAAAGTCGCGATTTCAAAACTTGAGCCCGGATCGACTGTCTAGGGCGGGCGAAAAAATCGAACACAGCATCTTTCGCAATCCGGGCGGCTGCGTCCGTTTTTGTAGGTATGTACTTAACTTGGCTGTTACTATAACGGGGGGAGGGCTCGTAAAAATTTAAAAATTCCTAAGGGCGTCACTATGAAAATAAGTTTGGGAAGTCCTGGCCTATAGTCTTCCTCGATAAATAGACAATCAAAGATTTTTTTAATTTGAATCAGTAGTTCGCCTTTTTAGGCTTCTGTACCCAAAGGGTAAAACGGGATCCTATTACTAAGACTCCGCCATCCGTCCGTCCGTCTGTCCATGGTGCCGCTATAACAACAAATACTTATAAATAGAATAAAATAGATATTGAAGGGGCTCCCATAAAATAAATGTGACTTTTTTTTTGTCGATTTTGATAACGGCAACAGATAGACGCTTGAAATATTCACAGAATGATTAGTTATATTATTCACTTTAAAAATAAATAATTACATTACAATAAAATAAATGTGATTTATTTCTCGGTGTCAATAACGATAACAGGTAGAAACTTGAAATATTAACAAAATATTTAATTTAAAATTCAAATAATTTTCGGACAGTTTTGATAAAATCTATGGCACGGAACCCTTCGTTCACGCGTTCGACTCCTTCTAGGCGGTTTTTTTTAACTATTTTTACAGGATGTCTCTGATGACCTTCTTTGAGTCACCAGGGCTTTTAGTAAAGAAGAGGACCTCGGTGGCTCCTCAAGCTTTAAGGTCGAATCACTCCAGAGAGGATTCCTAACCGGTGAGCATCTCCCTCGGAGGAGTCTCTGAACCTATTAGAGTCTCAAAGGCGTCCGAATCTGACGGGATCAGTAGTTCCTAAGATAAGCGCGTTCAACCAAACAAAAATCAACTCAGTATAGATGCGTGCGTAGTACTTGATCATTATTTAGCGGCGGAGTTATGTTATAACTATGATATCCCTGAAGATATTCATTGAAATCTAATGATGTAAAGAACAATTTTGTACAGAATTAAATACTTGTGATGAATAATGTATTCATTTTGATAAGGAATAATATCATGTTTACAAAAATACCTTCGCATCTTAAGCATTATTTTAGAACAAAATTTATTAACAAAAATAGGTTATAGCGAGTCAACCTTAAGAGATAGATAAATGCTGTCTGTAACTTGTTTTTAGAACTTTTAAAGGAAAATAATTCCGTCATACATAATTTTTGTGTAACTTTAACCGTTTACGCAGCGCACGCAAAGAAATCTCTGAAAATAATTTTTTTTTATTTTCCGTTTATTTCAAACTATGATATTTCTTAAGATATTCATTGAAATCAAATGAAGTCATGAACAATTTTGTGCAAAATTAAATGTTTGTGATAAGTAATGTATTTATTTTGATACGAAATAATATCATGCATACAAAAACACCATCGCAGATAATGCATTATTTTAAAACAAATATGATTACCAAAAAGAAAGGTTATAGTGAGCCAACCATAAGAGATAGATATATTATATGCTGTCGCGGACTTTTTTTTAGAAAATTTAATGGAGAACAATTCCGCCACACATGATTTTAAAGCTTTGAAAAGAAATATTTTTCTCCCGTTTTTGCAACATTCTTCATTGATGCTCAGCTTCTATAGAACATATCGTGATGTTATATAGCCTATAGCCTTCCTAGGTAATTGGACTATCCAACGAAAAAAGAATTTTTCAATTTGAGCCTGTAGTTGCTGAAATCTTAGGGTTCAACCAAACAAACAAACAAACAAACTCTTCAGCTTTATTATTAGAATAGAGTATAGATAAGAATAAATGTTTTCTGAAAATCTTGATTTTATATAGTGAAAGTATTCAAACTTTTTGAGTGTGTTAAAGATCAAATGTTAATTAAAGAATAATTGCAACTTCAACTGAAGTTGTATAAAACTAGCTACTTTATCAGTCAAGTAGAAGCAAAGCAGAATTTCTAATGTACTTGAGACAGATCTTCAATTAGGTTTGCAATAAAACGTTAAATTAGACAATTTCAATTGTCAACCTTTAAGTACAAAATGCTACATCATTGACCTGCCCCAGTATTCATGTTGTATCTTGTATTATGTTTATGTTTAGTTCTTCTATAAAGTCAACTAGCATTGTTTTTACGAAGTCGTCATAGGGTTATGTATGTGAGTCTTCTAGGACAAACACGTTGAACATTAGCCATAAGTAATAGTTACTTTTGCTCCGACTTCATTCATTCGTCATTTCGAACTCTTAACTACCTACTTAATGTAGCTCATATTAGGAATCCTCATATTTAATTTAAAACCTAAACTTGTTGGTTTATGACACAGACGTGTTCTTTTGAAAGTTAAGACAAGCAAATAAATATATTTTTCAATAAATAAATACATTATATATTTATAACATAGTTTATTTATCTTTGATTGTAATTCATTTATAATTTATTAATCTATCGTTGTTTATCGGTTGTACCCTACATCGCATTATCTCTTTTAGAGATAAGCTCACCTTTGTAGAGGTCCATTATTGTTTATGTTATGGCTATTTAAAGAATAAATAGGTATGTGTAAATAAAATTACTATTCTAATAATTACCAAAAAATCTAGGTGTTAGAATTTGTTTATCTGTGTCATTCCGTTTAATTATCCATCTATAGAAATATATGCTGACGTTGGAGTAACCCTGCTACTGTTCTGTTGATGTATAGTGACCGATGGATTTGTTTCAAGCTGGAGGCACACTGAAAGTAGCAGACCGATCAATTAAATAAGATTCTAAAGTTCAATGCTGTTGAGTCATTATGGCGAGTAGAATCCGCATCATTAGCAGTATAATTTCTATTGGGTAGTCGATTTCTAATGTAAATTAGTTTTTTGGACGTACTTATTTGATCATATACCATTAAGGCACTATCTTATCTCTCTGTCTCTCTATCTCTCTCTGTGGGGGTGGCGTGAAATGCACTAGGCACTTTTTTGGTAGAGATAGAAAATAATTCATATATCTTGATGTATACACCCAACTCATTATAAATACGACGGATGTATTAACGTATTATCATACTGTTTCAACCTAGCTACCTATTGTATTTTAAGTTATCTGAAATGTAAATAATTCTAGTGCAACTAGTGGGGACTCCTCAGTTACTAGTGATATGTCTATTTAGTTGATAAGTATTGGTCTTCCTAAGATTTAAATAAATAAATGGAACACAATATATATATTTTTTTAATAACTTAAGATAGATGGTTGAAGGTTGATACAAAGAACGGTCGTGTGTTCTTTGTAACGATCATGTTAGTTAACCTAACAAGGTCGTGGTCGGTACTAGGATGGGTCATCGAGATCTTTTTCAACTCAATTTTCCTTCATGCTTCGGAAGGCACGTTAAGCTAGTGGTCTCGGGTGCTGTTGTAAGATAGCAGTCATTCCCAAGGAGGGGTTGGTGCCAGGCAGGTGGCCGGCCTTAAAAATCTAATTCCAAATACTTTATCAGTATTGATTAAGTCAAAACATGTTTCAACGACCCACAGTAGATTGAGAGCAGGGTCGGAGAAAGAAAGAAGATGGTCGTAGGGCACTACTCATACTTAAAATGGGTTTATTTTAAGTCTGTACAATAAAAATTCTTTAAATTACTAAAGCAAGCAAAAAATTTTTCACCTGTGTTGTGTGACTTAGCGTATACCACAAAGATAAATCGACTTATAAGATAGCTGGTTTGTTGAGGCTAGGAAAATGAGTTGATTATCCTATTAAATCTAAAATAAGAGCGATAATATATTTACAGTCGCTAACTTAAGGGTTACAAAAATTGGTGTGTAAAACCAAAAACAAACCCTTCGATAGGCCGTGGAAGCACAAGCGCTAGTTGGAAAACTCCGTTCGATTATCTCGTTATATTAAAAATTAAAGGCAACTGGATTATCTCGCCGTCCGTCCAGCATTTTCCCTATATTCGAGCCACCTTCACTTTCTCCTTCTTTTATATAATTGGTTCGAAATTGTCTCCTGGGAGTTAAAAATGAAAAATATTAGGAGTATTAATTCACGCGCACTGGCATATCGAGTGCGCGAATATTTAAAATAGTGGCATTGTCACGTTATAGGTACACAACAACATAGACTTTAGGCTACGATAAACACCGGATCGCGTACCTAATCATATTAAAATAACGAGGTCTATAAAATCAAAAGTTAGACATAAAGTGGCGCAACCAAGAATATTAATCGACCAAAAAACGTACACGCAGGTTTATGAATAACGCTCTACATTTTCTACGTCAAAAGGCAGTGTGTCGTCACCCGCGGCAAGTATTCAACAATCTTAGGGAATTTCTCTGAAACAAGCAGCGGTGTAACGCAGGTGCGAGCAGAAAATGTAAACAGTTGTCACTGGTAGCATTTGCAAAGTTGTCTGTGCCGCATGAAGATGTCGCGGTGACATTCCTCCCCTCGCTTTGGCAAGCGTGTGCATTCCGCGGAGAAGTTGACAAAATTCCAACGTCGACCTGCCCTCCACAAAGGTAAATAACTTAATAAGTGTCACTGCTCAGTATTTACGGGAATGTCTAAGAGCATACTCTGTTGGAATTTGCGAAATTATATTAGGAATTTTAAAGCCAAAGTGGGCGTGAGAGTGACTAGTTACTCGTGCAATTTCTGACTGATTTAAGAGATAGGTAGACATTTAGTTGCGGTATTTGGCGAGGCTGTGGCTATTTGCTGGAACCAATTTTTTTTGTTATTTTAAAAGAAATTATTTTAAATCAAATTGATTAAAGAATTAATTTAGATCTAACTTGAGAATCTTCTTGATATCGAGCTATGTATACGTGCTTCTGAAGCAAGGAACTAATCGACCTGATGCAATTTTGGCTATTCCAGTACCAGCCGCGTATTAAGTTACTTAATAGAAATAAAATGACCATGTATAGGTTGATTTCCATTTCTGTGTAGCTATTTTTTGAAGAAAAAATGATTGTATATGCAAATGGATCTAAAGTAAGCCATGATGGTACCTACTGTTAAAAATACACTCGTCATCAAAAATAAAGGGTCACCTCATTTTTTTCAAATAACTTTAAAACTACACATGCTATCTCTTTGAATTAAAAAGAATCTGCAACTAATTTTAATAACTCGTCTAATAAAGCACAGTTTATTAAAAATAACCTTTTATTTTATTAAAAATTTATTAAAAAGAAAAGAAATAATAATAAAAAGAAAAAAAAAAAAAAAAACTCATATAATTTTTTTTTTTTTTTTTAATTTATTTTACTACCTTTTTATAAGCTTATTAATAACATTAACATCGATTAAAGAATACATAAATATAACATTGCAAATATTATCAGTAAATCAATATAGGTACCTCATATTATAAACTCCATAATCGACCCGTGTGGACAGACGCACTGACTTGCTGGTATGGCGCGTTGGTCGGGTGGGGTTATTGTTAAATTGTTAAAGTTCGACTACCTTATATTATATTGTAAAATGAGTGTCGGTGGGTGATGATGCAGTGTACGGTAAAACCTAAAATGGTTTATGTGACACTGTGCATGATTGTTTATTTGTGTGTAATTAATGATTAATAAAATAAATAATAAAAATAATAAAAAAAAAAAAATTATTTAAAAATGAAAAAATAACTAAAATTAAGGAACTTCTTTCAAACAAAATAATTCACTTTTTAATTTTTTTTTATAAAATGACATGGTTACCTCATTATTTTAGTACCTTGTGTTTCCTCCACGGACTCTTCTGAAGGTTTGTATGCGATCAGGCATACTAAAAACCAAGTTCCTCAAGCGGTATTGAGGTATATTCTCCCACTCTTCAATAAGGGCCTGTTTTAAGGCTGCAAGTGTCAGAGGTGGTGGGTTTCCCTTCCTGACTAGCCTTCCGAGCTCGTCCCATGCATGCTCTATGGGATTCATGTCAGGACTCCTGGCTGGCCAGGCTATGAGATCTGTACTATTGTATTATATTGTATTGTAAAATAAACAAGAATAATGAGAAAAATGAGATGACCCTATATTTTAGCCGACGAGTGTATAAAAAAGAAAATTAACAGTAAAATAATCAAATTCTTAAAATAAACGTTTAAAGAATTATGTCAGTTGTAGCTTTCGAGATACGATTGGTATACTCTTTCTTCTATTGAGTTCGACTAAGTATTTACGCAATTGACTCATAAATTCGGATGTCCGCCGTAAATACTGCTTGAGTGAACTTACAGACTTTTTTATTTCCCGAATCCTCCCCGCTGCGATGAGACATTGTTAATGAGATTGTACTTGGCGTACCTACATTCTACTTCGAGTAACTTTTATAGGATCTTTAATATTTATTGGAAAAGTTTGATATCCACTTCGTGTTTAACTTAATTATTTTAAATTAATAACTACTTTATATAAGACGGGTTATAAATAAATTTGCGGTCACGTTCACGCGTATAATAATAACCAAACAAATTACACAATAATATAAGTATACAAATATAAAAATTTAAGTACCTAGAGGTTTTTTTTCAATTCTACTCTCAATGTTAGTTTGAAAACAAATGAAGAGAAATCTTAATTCATAAATTATATTAACTTGACACTGAAGATGACTTAAATGTTATTAATAAACATTTAATGACCTTGGGAAAAATAATAAAATAGTAATAATTTCTATCCCATTAAATATACTATAATATACAAAATTGTAATACATATGAGTTTGGTGAAAAACTGTAGGCTACTTATTCTTTTTTAATGTAAAAAAAATACTGTTCCCACCCTAAATGGAATATCTAAATATTATATTTTACAATTTACGAATTACATAATAGTGGACTGCGGATGGTAATAAATATGGACCTTTCTTACTAGGAAGGTCTATATTAAGCTAGCATAGTCGCGATCAACAATTTCATGCTGTAGCGAATGCATTTACTCGAAACGTGCGTGATCATGCGGAATAAACAGCAACTATTCTACCCCCATGCCACGTAGGAGACATTTAACCGAAATTGAGCTCTAATTATATAAGGAGCTATGTTCAAGTTTCTTTCACTCATGAAGCTTTGAATGCAAAAAGCGAAGAGTTTTTGAAACTAAGATAATTACTTGAAAGGTTTTAAGCTAAGAAAACTATAATAAGGTTAACCAGTGGGTTACCCATTAGCCATTTCAGCGATTTGCCTTATTTAAGAATATAAAGTAAAATATTACAGTTGATAATCAAAAATATTATCCTTAGCTTTTAAATAAACATGATTTTAACTAAAGCTTTATTTGAAATTTTAACTCAAATATAATAAAATAAAGATAAACTGTTAAGATGTATCATGATTTTAATGTAGGTAGCATAAAGTTTTTCCCACAATCGTAAATTCAAATACACAATGTAAGTAACGCATTATTTTCAACATTACATGACAAAGTATTTTACCTTTTGCCCGTAAAATGTACGAAAATAGAAAATGCATTTCATAACGTCAATTAGTCGTATATTGGGTAGATGAATCTATACGAAGCATCAGCTATCAGCAAAAACAAAAGCGGTGTCTGTTTGCACATGCAATTAGGTACATAATGGGCGGATGAATGTCAGGTATTTTAGTGAGATATGATTTTTAGCTGTACTTTTCATTACATAGAAATAAGCAGGCTTTTAATAGAATAGCAATACAGCTAGATGATATAATTATCAACTCGTTTTTTGTTTAAAAAATGTATTTTTAATTATATCTCATCGGAAACTATTGAAGATATTATAATTTCTTCAACATTGTTAAGGATACGTCAGCTTATGATTTAAAAGTAGTATATTGGAGGAAATTCGTATTCTCACAGTCGTGTGTAGCTCAGTTGAAAGAACAATCTCTTATATCTTAGATCACGTAAGGTCACGGGTTTAGTCTCAGCACTTGATCACAGCATCGACTAGTTTTTCGTTTCTATTTAATTTGGTACAGACAGATAAGTCCAGTGTAAGTTAGATTACCACAAAATGGCAAATTTCTCCAATCGATTTTCAATCTAAACTTAATTTGATAAAAAGTGCTAAAAACTATGACATATAAAAACCCGACGCGCTGTTGTCTGGACAAGTTTCAAATAAATCAGTATTTATTTTCCTAATTATTTACATTACAAAGAAAGAAAATATAATTTCATGATTATTTTGCATTTGGTTGTGAAGGTCTGATCTACAGGCAAAATTGTACACACAGCAAGTTATACGACATAATTCAAACGCTCGACGAGAATTAATGACAGTGCAGCCTATCTTTGTTCCACCAAATTATTTTATTTTATTCAAGCAAAAATAAATAGCGATAAAGGGGTCATCATTCACGCGGTTCGGTTTCGGCAATCAAATAAATATTGACCTACTAATTGTTTTTGCGGCATTGACGGCGGCCTCTGTTGACATGGGCCATGATTGACGATCTCATTTTTTGCCCCTCCAACCCTTTTTATCGCTTCAAGTTCACATTTCGATACATTAGATTATATCAAAAGCATTTTGGGGATCCTATCTTTGCCGCAATCATAATTTCTTAGGGCGTAAAGAAATTTCGTAGTCATTTTTCGATATATCTGGTCCGCCATGTGTAAATATTTGCTGTATAAGTTTTGGATGATTTTCTTTTGACTACATTATCAGATCCGTAGTCTAGAGGTTTACCCTTAGATTATATAAGTAATATATGATCTGAGGCTTTACTAATATTTTTTAGATCAATCCCGAGTTAGAAGGCGTGTGGTAGCTTGCTTAGAATTGCGAACCTTAAGTGGCGGCGAGCAGGGCAAGTTGCTAGGACTGACGGCCATAGGGGCGGAAAGACGGTTGCGTACCAGGAGACGCAGCGTTGGTAGGCCTCCTACAAGGTTGACCGACGATCTGGTGAAGGTCACGGGAAGCCGCTTGATGCGGGCAAGCTCAGGACCAGGGTTGAAGATTCTTGGGGAGGCCTAATGTCCAAAAGTGGACGTTTTTTGTCTGATATGATGATGAGGGCTTGTTTAAAGTCCACCTGCCACCACCATCCTATCAAAGTATGTCGAAATAACAAACATATTAACATCATTGTTTATATTATCTGAGATTGTAACCCATACTCCAGTGGTTGAGAGAGTGATCGGCTTTATTACTACGTACCTTAAGGTTAGATGAAGATCAAGAACTTCCAGAAAAGTTTTTCTGTGAAACAACTCTACATTTGTTCATGTTAATTACGTATACATACTTAAATGACAGACATGTAAAATAAAACAAAGCTACAAAGGACCTTTTAAAATACATGTTTTACTGTTTTAATATCATTGGTTGTTCTATGACAATAAAATTATTATCTTTGAAAGTGATGAATGAATCGTAATTTCTATGAAGCTCAAAAAGTTATCCTGTTGTACTTCTATTTGAACACGCCTTTCAGCCATATAAAGCTGAAAGTGACGTAAATTTTTATCTTCATTTTAAAAACCGTTTCAGCTATCGACACATGCACAAAACTCTTAAATTCTTATTAAATTTAATATTTCATGAGACGGCAATTTGTTATGTTGATCCTATCGTATACTATCATAAAATAGTGTTAGTAAAATTGCCTACATAGCCGGACTTCGCAGTGAAATACGTGTAGATATTTTTCTACAGGAACCCATACATACCATGGTTGGAGTTTATTTATATTTGTTGGTATGTAGGCAGGGACAGTAACCTATGGTTATATGGGTGTAAAATACGGGCACGTTTAAATAAGCCTTTAGTCGGCTGTTGGCGCCGAAGGGTATTTTCAATATGGGTAATTTCGCTTGGAACAAATACTTTAGCAGGTTTATTGCATACTTGGGGATTAACTCGATATGAGCGCTGAAAAACGAGCACGCTCGAGTAACACACAAAAAACTGGTGGTATTTTATCTTAATTACTTGAAAATCTTTGTGAGAGAGTAAATCCGTACCCTTATGTTGTCCATCGTCGCGTAAGTTTATGAGAGGATTACTTTTATGTCTGGGATTAAAGTCCCGTTTCCGAAATGTTTACAGCTAAGGACGCGCCATCTGCGACGGATCGTTGAGGTAGCCAGATTATTGTGCGGACACTAATTCAAATTGCAGATTAGATTAAGATATAAATACTATGGAATCAAGTTTTAAATATGTATATTGCTTTAATCACGGAGTCGGAATGGAAATCATTGAGAAAATCTCTCTCATAATCTGAAAGTATCATGTAACATTTGCTTTGCAAAAGCCACATCTCAAAGTAAAATATTTAACATGGAAAAAATTTGTAAACCCTACTAAAAATCACGAACAAACAAAAACGCGTAATGAGTATTTCACTCACACTCAATGAGATATTATGTTTTCATTCGCTGGAACGTTTTAAAATGATTTTTTTTAACATTTTCACTAAGCTTGGTGATGTAAAAATGTGATTATTATTTTTCACGTACTCGGGGTGAAAAAAGAGGTTACTCGCGCGAATAGCAAGCAGCTAATGTAAAACTTATCCTGTACCCCGAGAAATTATAGTGTTATTTGGTAGTGGTATTACCCAAGTACGAGCACTTCAAACTTAAGCGGCTAATACGCTGAGGTACAGGTATAACGAATGCCACAAAAAAATTGAATGCTAGATATTAGATTGATGACGAAATATTGATTATTCAATACATCGGTGGCTTACTTTTCCTTTCTCCTACCCCTAATTTTTTTGGGGCAGGTGCAGATGTCTTGATATTTACAATACTGCTAAAGCTGGTTTTAGAGTCGTGCTAATCTTCAGCGCTGGCAGCTCAGCGCGTAGCTCAGCAGCGCGTGGGTGTCGTGGGAACTCGTTTTAGTGTTATGTCGACCGCTGCGAAGTACAGACATGGCCAATCCCATATGTGTGTATTCATCGGCACGTGCGTTTCTCGTGACATAGTAATAATAACTGAGTTCAGTAGCGTGTCGGCGCTGACGGTAGTCAGCGCTGAGCAGTAGGCGTTATTCTAAAATGCTCCTTAGGCAACCATACATATTAGCTCAGCGCTGACGATCAGCTCGACTCTTAAACCAGCTTAAGGATTTGATATTAGATTTTTACGGTCTGCCGTCTGTCTGAAACTAACTCCTTGGGAACGACTGCTATCTTACGACATCAACCGTCAGCCGGGACCTTAACGTGCCTCCCGAAGCACGGAGGCAAATCGAGTTCAGTTATATTCGGTCACCCACCTGAATACCGACCGCACACTTGGTAGCTTAACTTTCGTGATCGTTACTAAAAATGCAGGACCGGGACGTTATCGACCTCCTCGATCGATGGCTTAATAAGATAATAGATTATAACCGTGACCAAAACAAACCGCGAGACAAGCGAGCGAAGCGAACTTGCCTCGGCAGTGGCCAGTGAAGAACCAGAAAACAATTTTGTTATTCTATGTAATGAACTGTCATTGACGTATTGAATATTCGGTATTTCGTGATCGATTAACATTTGATTTACTGGTGTTGGATATTGCGATTTACACCCAGTCCACTGTTCCCTGTCTTTAAAATGACGCACATTATTATTCGACACAAATCGTAGAAGATTACATTCAAAGTGATACAATATTTCGCAAGAACGTCTTAGATCGATATGAAGTGTCGAGTAAAAGTAGAGCTGGATTGAAACTTAGATGGGATTCGTACGTGATCTAGCATGGAATCTTGTTCCTTGCTCAGTGTATTACGTGGCTTTGTGAAACTAGTTGCACTGTTGTTCCTTGCTAGTTATCCTCAACTCTGAATATCTTATTCGTCAAGTTTGCATATCTTGTATACAGAGATATGAAGGATAAATATTGTGTTGGAGGTATCTAGTCATTATGCAAAGTTACAAACATTTATTGTGGATTAGCTATAAAATTAATCTGTTATCTTCAAGTTATTCAATCAAATTTTAGGCCATTATGTAGCTTTTTTATGACTGCCACTTTTATATAGCAGTTTGTTTTTTACAAGCGGTTGGTTAGGACGGACGGTTTAGAGTAATTATAGAGAGCTGATAGTAAATAAAGAGAAGTAAGATTAGTGCCAAGGCTTTTGTTTCATATTATTTTTAAAATTACTCAAAAATACGGTGGTTTAAAATAAAAAAAAAACGGTATATTGAAGACCCGTGGGAATCTCCTTTAAGATGTTCTACAGGCTTTGCCAGTCCTGACTCTTTCCTGTCTAGCTCAGAAAATATTCGCCAAAGAGAACCAATTATACGAAAAGGTTTGCTGATGTATAAATTGATTTGGTTTGTAGTCTTCCGATGTGGAAGTCACTTATTCCTAAAGCGCAGTAAATACTAGGCGGCGCGATACCTCGGTGTATCCATCCACCATCTTATTCTGTGGTAGTGGATGCGAACGCTGTCATCTAAGATCTTCGTAAAAGTACAAAAACATCTGTCACCCTTATGGGTTACCGCCTAAGGTCAGAGAGTGGGTAGGCGTCAGAGAAAAGCGACTAAATTTCATATTTATTTAGGAGATCGGAAGAAGCAAACATTGGCCCGAACTCAAAGTTAAATTAAGAAGAGAAGTTAGTGCAATCAAGATATTATCTTGTTATTTTAATACATTTGCATTTTATTTGGCATGTTTTGAAATGTTTCCTAGTTGTAGTACTTGGTAAATGACAAGAATGTGTTCTAGTTTTTTCGTTTAAAAATTTTATGACAATTAATTTTTCGAATATCAAATCATCATACCATCACATTCGGTCGATTATTTATTTGTAAAAAAGTTGAAAGGTAACACTGTCGGTCCAAACGTAAGCCGGTAGAGATATATTATTACATTTTTAACGGGAATAGCTACACATGTAATTGGCAAAGGTCATCTTACAAAATAGCGAATGGTTAATGTTAATTGGAACCAAAGGAGTGTCACTCTATATATTAACAACGGTGTGTTGTGCGATTTCATTTTTAACAGAATAGAATTGAAAACAAAGATTGACTGAATCTGAATAGAGTTATTCAATTTTGCAACAAATGGCACATGAATTAGAATTCCGCGTTATTAAGACAGTAAGTTCATTTTGAAAAGCAGTCAAAGTATATTGTATGTCCTCCTCGCTTGGTTCTTTTTTACAAATACCACAAAAATAATATCAAATGAAGTCAACATTTTTTGAATTCATTCTGTTAGGAAGTTGTGTGAGTAGGTATTCTAAGTACCACAGTATTTCAAACTGCTCCGCAAATTTATCAAAATTTGAATTACAATTGTGATCCGAAATTAAATTATAATGTGTCATAATTATTATATTTCCTAATAAAGAACTCGGAAATTTCACACATTTTCACAAAAGTTTCGACGCGAGCGACGTGACAACACGAAAACTGAATTTTCTGTCCGAAATTTCTTCGAAGATTTTTGGAATTCCGATTCCATTTAGTCGATAATTGGCTATTTATAAGTTGTGAAGGTATTATCAGACAATTTATTTTTGGATTCGTGTTCTACGGTAGTAGCTTTATTCAAGCAATTTGTTGAACATTCAAAACGTTTCAACCCCACTTATGGTTTTCTATGAACATTGTTAGAGTTATAACAGCTATGCCGTTTAAAAAACAGTTGTTCATAAACATTCCAAATGAAACAGTTTTCTAGCTCTCGCCGGCACCGTTAATACTAAGCGTTAAATAAAATTCTGTATAAAAGTTGCTGCGCTGAGTTATCTCTCATCTTGTTTATATAAAAGCATAAACTGTACGATAACATTGCAACGAGTTTTATAGATAATCCTTTGAGATCGTAAATCCGTATAGGAAGTTAAGCCACGATATTTAGGTGCCTTGAATAGGGCTTTAGTGGTTCCGGTGGCTTCGTGATATTAAATTAAGGGGAGTAATTATGTAAGACACCTAGGTTTGAGACAGAATTTATAAGCTTAACGTTCGAGAGAGTTTCATAATTTTTACTTAAAAGGGCGAAAACATTATTGTGCATGGGTGTTAAGTGATCATAATTAGATTTTTTTGTTGTTGTATTATATGTGTTTTTAAAAAATCACCGAATAGATAAAGATCTGAAAAAACAAGAATAAAACTCTCGGAGCCGCTTAAATTATGTAGGTATATGAACATAGACAAGATTTCTTTTTTGAATAATATCGTTTTATTCTTCATAATGCGTACTTAAGTTAGCCTGTTTTGAGAGCTGTACAAGCTGTTAATTCAAGTCTGTAATTATTACAGATTGTCATTTTAATAAAATGACAATCTGTAATAATTACAGCTACGTTTTTTATGTCCAGCTCAGTCCCATTGTGATTTCCGAGATATGGAGGAAAATACAATCAAATTTTTAATCAATCATTCATCAAAACGCGTAGCTGGAAGTTTTAATTTTTTATAACAACTTACTTTTTAATAAATAATAAAAATAAATAGCTTACAAGGGTTATCCGTAAAATAGATAACAATTTTATATTCTAAATAAAATAAACATTCAGCTGTCTCAGATAGCTTCATAAGCAATTCGTGCTGGTTAACCGAGAGATGGTTAGTCAGCGATAAGCGAGATAAAGTATACTACAGTAAAAGACATGGAAGCAGTTTAACATGAGGCTTATCGATTTAAACTTTGTATTGGATATAAGTATTTAGTCTTGAAAATTCTTTTGGAGGAGGTAATTTCGTAATCGTCAAAACAGCCAAACAATAATCTATTATAATAAAGCTTATGGGATTAAATAAAGCTTAGAACATTATTTTTGAAGAGCTCTCTAATACTCTTGAAGAGCAATATCAACAAGCAAAAAGTTTAAAAGACCGAAACCCGACTACGGTAAATAAAAGAAAGGAATGAATTCGGGTAAAATCGGGGTGTACAAGGTAAAACCGACTCCTATTGTTAAATTCGGTTGAAATGTAGCCTAAACGGACCATAATAACGAATCGATTTACACTTTATTCATCAAAATTGTAAGAATAGCTAAGACACTACGGAGGAACTTATTTAAATACAACCATACCTAGGTCTGAGTCAGAATTTATAAGCTTAACGTTCGAGAGAGTTCCATAATTTTAACTTAAAAGGGAGAAAACATTATTGTGCAAGGGTGTAATAGACATAGACTTCTAAAATCATAACCCTTCCTTTCGCTTCGCCGCAGTTGGGTAAAAGAAGAATTCGCCTAGTTGGGTAAAAGGTGAAATCTACACTTTCCTGAGAAGAAATAGATACGAACTATAATAGCTAATTTTATAACAGTTATGAGATGAAACCTCAAACTGAAAAAAATTGCACTAACAAACCTTTTTGGCTCGGTTACAATCATATCGGTAATTGTAACTGAGACTTAATTATAAATCGCTTTGTAAACTTGGCATAGAGTACACTTGATTTTTTTGTTTTTAGCTACAAACTTTGCAGGTGCTGTATTGACAAAGATGCTGGGTTATTTTCTACAGTATTTTATTTATTTTAACCCTTACGTTAGAATAGGCAGGATACTATTCTAACCTACGGAGCGCAAACATGGTCATTGACCGAAATTCAGAAATCCCAACTTAAGGTCTGCCAGAGAGCAATGGAACGTTCCATACCCCCTTGTGTATCGCACGGCCTCCTGGAGGTCGCTGTCAAAAACGCCTGTGTGTCGGTTGACCTCCTGGATGAGGTCGATCCCCCCCTCCACTGTTTTCCGATAATGAAAATTTTGTAGAATGCCTCCAGAAAAGTGGGCCCAAATCGGAACACACTGGGTACCCTTGGACGGCTGTCGCTGACGAGGCCGACCTAAGAAAAGATGGTGCGACGGTATAAAGAGGTTCAAAAGCGACTGGGAAACTCTGGTACAGAATAGGGATCAGTCGGGGTGCCCAGCAGTGGGATGATATAGGCTAATTAAAAAAAACCTCATGTTTTTTCAGTGCATAGTATCGGATTAGTCGTGCTAGTGCCGGGTCTATCGCGGGGACCAGGGACAGTGCCTTGGACTCGAGACACAAGTGTAGGTTTTAGGGCCGCCGTATGTTATACCAACACTCGCCTCACTACCCTGGCTTTTTACCCAGCCATGTTTGTTATGATTCCGCAAGAGTCACTTTAAATTAGTACGCGTTCCACATATCTTACAGAAGTTCAAGATAAACTGAGCTACTAGCATTTGCTCGTAGCTCCGCTCGTGTTGATGCAGATCTTGTCAAAAGTTTTTTTTCTAAGCCTTCGGAAACAATCCTCTTTTTCGAATGAAAGGTACCATCTTTTTTCTTTCTGCCGTGAAGCAGTTCGCTGTTTCGGATTGACGGGAAAGGTAGCCATATCATCTTAGTTCCCGGGATGGCAACGCACTTGTATAGTGTTAAGTGATTTACCTTTAATATTGCAAGTGTCTATAGGCGACGGTCACCACTTAACACCAGGTGGGCCGCAAGTTTGTTTGCCATCTCGTAGTATAAAAAAAACAGAATTATGTCCTTTTATGTACAGTCGGTTAAGTAGTTTAGACATCAAAGTGTAACTAACCTTTCTCATGCTGGCTGGTCTTCGTATTATTTTATGCTGTTAAATTCATTAATTAATAGATCTGTTATATACACACTAAGTAGAAATAGGTTTACGCTGATTATTGATAATTGTTTCAAAATATTGAACATGTAAGTACCTACTTAATTTATATTAATAGATAAAATAAATTAGTGTAATGAGGAATTTTAGACATTGTGGTAGCCTGATATGCAGTGGTCTTTATCTAAATTAAGCAAGTTTTTAAAATGTCGTTACTTCATAGTACTATAACACTATTTTATATTGCTCAAACACATTTTTAAATTTCATTAATTCAAAGTACTATAACAATTCAAAAATAACTACATAGTTGTAAGTTGTAATATTTTAACCATATTCCAAAGATAAACGTAAACAGTTTCTGTACCGAGAATATTTTGGAAATAAGGGACCTATTTTGTGTATGCCCCGAATTCCTAGAGCTTTGCTGATGGCAAACCTAGTTCAAAGCAGCCTGACAAATTCCGGAGACGCCCGAGCTGAATGTAACGGCGGTTGGGAGTTGCGACATCACAGCAACTATGTGTCGAAGAATGTGTTTATGGTGCCAAGAATGAGGCTTCTTAGAAGGGATTCCTGTTGTTCCTCTAAAGTTACGTGTTAATTCGGTTGTTGCAGCGTTATTGTGGAGAATTACGGAATGGAATATCTTCAAGTAAAGCTTATTCTAATCACGGTAGAGTTCACAATAGCTGCTATGGATGTTGATTGTATTATTAGGAACATTGTATCACTGGTTCAAGTGACAAAATGAGGAAATTGGAGTGTATAATAGACAAAATTAAAGATATGGATGGAGCAGAATTAAACCTCAAAAACAAAAGTGGCAAATCACTTACAATGTTAAGTTATAATATGTATGAATAGAGCACATTACACCTTAAAAACAAAAGTGACATTATGCAAAGACAATTATCTTTAAATGCCAAACTAAAGTTTAAGTTTTGCGGTTTTGTTGGTAACATTGAAATGAAAACAAAATTAAAGATTATAATACATTTTGTTCAGGAGTTCAATTACATAAAATTTAGTCATAAAATGATAGCTATACAGTTAATTTTATTTTCAAAGCGCAACATAAGAAGACATTTGAATAAAGAGCATTTATACAGGTAAATTTACATTGTTGTACTTTAATGGAAAGGCGAAAGCATAAAGCAGTTTTCTGGTCCACTAGACGAACAACTAAAATCTTATGAAGCCACATTATTTAATACCTTTTGGAAAAGTACCTCAAATATTCAAGATTGCAGATTTTACTCAAAGGAAATATTCCTTTATATTATGGCACCAATCGATAGCCATAACGATTGAACCTGTCTCATAGCTTTACTATATGAAATTTAAACATGGTTTTGAAAAGGTTTTGAAAGTGAGTAATAAGTTATGAATGTATTTATAACACAAAATCACCGCTGTAAAAGAATTTTGAGCAACGAATTAAAAGATAAAAATAAACTTTCGCAAACTAAAATATATTAAGTTAAATAAATCCAACCAGTTCTCACTAGCTTGCAAATAATATATTTTTGGCGAAAACATGTATAGATATGTATAAAATGATGATACCTATTTTTTAAATTTCATGTTATTTTTTATTTTGGTTTCAATGGTGATTTAAAGCATTTTATCTAACAAATAAGTTAATGAAGAAAACGAAAATTTATGCAAAAGAAACATTAATGCATTAAGCCAAGAAGTCACCGTAGCCCATAAAAGTTTTCAACACCCACGTTTCACCCGCTGTAACACTAACCTCACTACCCCGTAGAGCTCCCGCAATATTACCTACGCACATAACACTATAAAAAAATGAGTTTTTTAACTGCAGTCTCCTAAAAGGTAGAGGTGTGTATCCTACCTCTATATAATATGATATGAATGTTCTTATTAAATGACATAAAACTCCTTAACACCACGTCTGAAAAAATGTCTAAAAGAAATAAAAATAATACTCACAACATTAAAGAGAAAGTTTCAAAAGCGTATTTCTGTAACCCGTCAGAAGCACGATATCACCGAAGCGTCGTCTACCAAAGTCAACAGGATAACGTAACTAAAATAAATAATACATAAAAAGCACCGTAAGTGAAAAGGGGGAAGAATCAACAAGTGAATTATTTCTTAGTCGAAAAATCGGCAGGCATTACTCCAGGCCCTTTGTTGCCCGGCTACAGGTGCGGTAGTTATTTACTTTTCCATAAGAGTCGTTTCTGAGGTAAAAGCTCCGATGTATTGTTGGAGTGAGTGACGGTCTTTATTTGTTTGGATTTAATATGGCCCTTGACACACTATTTCTTTGTATTCCGTAGTTTCTGCACATACGCGTTTCTGCTCAGTTAACATGTGAATTCAAATTAGTGATAGCCATCCGGGCTGTGTGCAATATTTTATGGCATAAACAACTGTATACTGGTTGTTTGAAACTTTTTTGCCGGTAGACTAAACCTTAAAGATAGTGGCGGTAAGTCTTACTTTTCTCTAAAGAAAAAAAAGTTTCTTGGCATTTCACGCAGATCCATAAAAGTAATATTGCAATTGTTATTACTAAATTAACCAATATGATAAGACTACTGGTGAGACCAAGGGAGGGTCTTATATGATTCGGTTAAATTTTTCTCAATATTTTTTTTATGAATACTCAAGTTTTTCGCCTTACAAATAAACTACTTATTGTTGAGGTTGCCACATTATATAGAACTACACTTCTCCGATTTAGGACGTACGGTTGACTGTATTTTTCTGTAAAGTAGCGTTTTTTCTCCGAACTGGAGTTCTAAATCCGACTAGCTAATATGCTGTGGACCAACTTTCTTATAATATATCTAGTATCAACAATAAAATTCTTATTGCTTAATAGGTATAAATTATTTTTAGACTAGCACTCCACATGCGACTTCGTCCGCAAAGAGATTTTTAAAATCAAGTTTACCCTATATCTCTTAAGAATAATTAAATATGCTAATAGTGAAAGAAATTTTGAAATCGATCCTGTAATTTCTGAGTTTAATCGTTACAAACATACACATTTTTCCTCCCTATAATATTAGTTTAGATATGGATTTAGCTTGGAAATGGTTATTACTAAATTAAAAAAAAAAATACTTTTTGTTCATTAGATTTAACCGGTATGGTTCTCGGTAACGAATAGAACTTCTTCTGGAAGATTCTACAATAATTAACTACAGTAATACTATAATTGCTATTTACTCACTGACTGTGTTTAAAATAAGAATATGAATAAGTGAAAACTCTTTTTTAAACGAATGCTTCTTCGTCAAAAGGTCAAGCGTTAAGCGATAAAGAAGATTTAAAAGATCTTTTTACTGACGATGCAGTAATTTAGAAACATCCTCTCCCTCATTGTACCGCAACAATAAACTGAAGCTAGCTGTATGTGAATCGAAAGGATTTCACGTTTTCGCTTCATTATTTTTAAGCAAAAAGTTTGGCAATTGCGAGGAACTCATTTACGGGTAAACGCTTTTACGTTAGTGCCTATTTGGTTCTTACTGCGACCCACTTTAAGGGATACAGGAACTTTTATAATTTTCCTTAAATTGTATTTAATATTCAGCCTACGGCAACAATTTCCATTGTACACGCTCTTTCACTAGCCAATGTAGGAGATTTTAGTAACAAGACACGTAATTGTAGAAAACTTAGTTACGCTTTTTTCATGTTCTTTTTCTTTTAAAAAAAATAATTAATTGAAACTAATATCATACCTTACAGTATTTAAATGCAAAGGAACTTAATATTTTTATATTACTTAAAAGTCCCGGACTGCTGAGATAATGTTGAGTGTATCATTTGTCCTGGTCATTGGATTTAGTTGGTTTGTTTACTGAAGCATTGTTAATTTTTCGGTTTTGGGCCCCTAAGCGTGGGCTGGCAACCTATCATTATTTTGGGGTACTCTATGGCTCATACTACAAGATGTGGCTTTGTGTGTAACCAATTAACTGAAGCTCTGCTTTATCGCGTAAAGGCGATCTTTGAAAGCATTAAGTTTAATTTATTATTAGTGAACTTTATAACATCACAGAGTAATATTTATAGTATTCGTCCATAATATAAAACCGGAGTCGAACGATTAATGAATGAAGATAAAAAGCTAAAGCTAAAAGAGAAAAAGCTATCAGGTGTGAATTGCGAGCGACGCTATAAATTAAAATATTGTTTTTTTTTTATATTGCGTGGAAGCTTAGCGAATTTGTAAACCAATGATAATCTTAGTAATTGTATCTCATAAAACGTTGCACGACAATTACCAATAATTGACTTTAAATTTTTCCAAACGCTTAAAGATACAGTAATATTTATATTCCAAGTTAACGTTTATAAATAAAATAAAATAGTTTACGACAATTTTAGTTATGTTTAACATTATCCTTTATACTAGGCAATGTCACGTGTATTATATAATAATGTTCATAAAACAATTTTATATTATTTATTTTTTCCAAAGAAGTCACGTCTGTATTTATTGCAAGACGTAACACGAATATGAAAAAAGAATACCCATGAGAAATAGAAATAGACGGAAATAACCTTCTCATATATCAGGATAATTGTCAGCTCGCCGAATTTTAAGCCAGTAATAGATTGGCAACTAGGAAGCATTTTCTTTATGACATTACATGGTTTCTTTGGCAGTTTTTTAGTAATGTTCTCTAAAATTTCTGCGAGCACTACACATTGTGAATACCTAAAAGAACTTTAACGGATTTAACTCGTATGTAATTAGGTTTCACATTTTGTTATTACTGCCCACCGTTTCGTAACTTTGCATCGGTCAGGGGAAGACATTTTATAACATTCTTTACTTTTCCTTTATTTGAAATTATGAAAAGTATTTGTTTAATACTTTTCTACGTATCTGATAATTAAATACAGTTAAAAATTTGAGAATTTACAGATTAAAAATCACAAAATTTCTTCAATTGTGTAAACTAGAACAGTTTACACTCTGTTTATATTTTGATGACGATATATATATATGGAGATTTTGGATAAAATCTCCACAAAAACGAATACCGCTCTGGATTATAGACAAAAATGTACTGCCGCTTCGTGAGTTCCAGTCAACATCTCTGTCACACACAGCCCAAGGAGAATATTTCAAGCGGAAAACAAATGACTCACTTACCTGTTGATGCCTACACGTAAAATGAAGGTTTGACTAAAACGTGACTTGCTTGCTTCCCATGATTGCGTATTTTTATTATAATAAAGCGCGTCCGCCGTGACGGGAATGAAATTAACGCGGGTCGTGGTTAGAAAATTTCATATGAAACAGTAATGTTTTGGTTCATTTGTAAGCTTGTGAGGAATTTACACATAGCTGTATCGTATTAATAAATATATTAGTATTAATAAAGGTGTTGACTATGCAAAGCTGGCAAGATGTAATATATACTCTTTTATATTGTCTATTGTTTTATATGGTTTTTTACGAGTGTATTTTGTTACTTTTTCTTATTACATTGTCACTGAGAGCAAACAAGAAGAAAGTTTTATTTTTTAGCTTTTCACAATTTCCAACAAAGTGGTGTCAGAAGTGGGATTTTAACATGTTCACACATTCCAAAAAAGCTAAGGAGGCTCAGAATGCCGGTAAAAGCACAAATGGTAGTGGTAAGTCCTCAAATAAACTTTCTTCTTCGGTACGGCTTCAAATAGAAGCAGCGCATGCCGAGCGCACGGCTAAAGCGGAGCGGGAGCTAGCTGCCGCTGAGGTCGCCGCGGCTGTGGCTGAGGCCGACCGCGCTGCTCGCGTGGCTGAGGCCGACCGCGCTGCTCGCGTGGCTGAGGCTGACCGCGCCGCTCGCGTGGCTGAAGCCCAGCTAGCCGCCGCTGCCCGGGTGGTCGCAGCGGAGCGCGCCGCCGCTGAAGCGGAACGCGTCGCACAGCTAGCTAATTTAAGTTTTGGTAGCCGTACCGCCTCTCAGTGTTCATCCAGCAACGACAGCCGCCTACAGACGCGGGGTAATTCTCGCAGCAGCTCGCAGTCTGGTGCCTCTGCGCATGAAGCGCTACTAGAGGGCCCGTCCGCGGAACTCTCTGTGCACGCAGTGCCTATCGAGGGTCTTGTCGCGGAGCCCCTAGCGCACAGAGCGCTCATTGAGGGGCCCGTGTTCACCGCGTCGACTGCTGCGCAATCACCTTGCGCGTCATTTTCTACCGGCCATATGTTGGAAGCCTCACGCCACCACCTTGTGGCCACACGCCACCATCTTGTGGCCTCATGCCACCTACTTGTGGCCTCTTACAGTTCCGCGGAGCCCCTGTCGCATCCAGCGCTTTTCTGGGGGCCCGTGCTAACCCCGCTGGTCTCACGCTTTTCCGCTGTGGTGCAGCGCCGTGTGCCAGCGGACTGTAGTCTCATGACTACTTCGTTTCATCGCGTTCATTCAATTCATTTACATTATACATTAGGTACACGCACTCAAAATTATAACATTAATAAAAATAGTCTTTGTTCAAACACTTCACACATTACTAAGTTAACCGCTAGCGTGGCCGATACCGCCACTACTGCTACGGCTGTGAAGGTAAGACCTATTTCTCTGCCTATTTTCGGTGGGCGTCCAACCGATCCGTTCGTTTTTATGAGACCCTACAAAGTCACGAACCTTTCTTTCTGGGCCCCTGTCGATATTTTAAGAATTAGTGCTGCATTTCACAGGGTTGCTTGCGACTCCGCTGGGGTCATTCAAGCTCGCAAGGTTCCGTTTGCCCGTCCAGACCAAATGGGTTGGAAGGAGCGTTTGATGGTACGCGGTTTTTATAGGTTTTGTAACGTTGAGAGCTTGAAGGACTTCACCAGTATCCCTTGTACTATGTGTAGTGTACAGGCAGTTCGCCCGTTGAAGCAGTCGGAGTACTTAGTGACTTTGGTGTTGCGTCACGAGTTCTTAGGCGAGCTTACTCCGCTGCTACGAACTGGTTCAGCGGGCTTTATGTTTACATTTTATTATCGTTTTTTGAAGCTTTTATTATTCTTAGTTCATAAAAGATATCATCGCTTCATTTTCAAATACGTCGTGCCATCAGAATATTTTCATTTTATTTTCAATTTATTTGACAAGCGTAAGTCACTCAAATACGTGACATATTTTTTTGTCGCTTGTAAGGTAGTAAAAAAGTTCGTATCATTTTTATTTTTGAAAAATTCGTTTATCCTATTTTGTGTAGAACTCATCTCTCGCTACATTACTGTTTTCTGTGTACAGTCACTACCAGAGATTTCGGTTCACGCCGACAACAACTCGCTGGTTACCATGACAACTGGTATCACTTAGTTACTTAGTTTATTTCTCTTTTTCATACATCTACACAGTTTGAATGATTTTGTTGAGGTACTTAGAGGAATTGTTTTTAGGTTTTCAACGATTTGGCTAGTTTCGGTACAGTTCGTTCATTTCATTTTTGTTAGGTATTATTTAGTTGCATGAGCGTCATGCTTTGGCTTTCACCTTACATCGCTCATTAGATTATTGCCCTGATCAAAGTATGATGCTCTCGCTTATGCCCCGTCGCGTCGGTGAGCCCCACAACTCGCGCTGTTTTCCTTACGCTTTACCGCGGTTATCGCTAAATATTTTTGCAATTTAGGTACGTTACGTTTTGCAATAAGACAGAACAAGATTTCGATGTTTCGTTCTACTATCTTCTCGACTGTTCTTTGGTACAGCGTAGCGACGTCCGCTCATTTAAATTTGCTTTTTTCAATGATTGTATGTTCTTACTGTTGTGAGCGGCGACGCTATGCGTAGGTAGGTAGGTAATTATCAGAAATTTTCTTGGCGATTTTTGTGGTTCCTACTGCTTTCGCTTTTTTACACAAACGGTCACAAGAGTTGTCAAGCCTACTACCTACTACTTTTAAACCTTGAGTTCAGTTGTGAATTTGTTTTTTAATGTAGACAGATTGTTTCGTTTTGCATAACTAAAATTAATGTTGTTTTTTTTATATAATTTTGGTTTTTATTACTTTATAGAAGATTGTTTAGTTTGTAACTGGGCTCCTATGGGGACGAGTACGATTACCCAGCTTTACTAGATACATGCGGGAGAATTACTTACAAGAACTCATCGTGTTGAAGATGGCTACCTGCGAGGCTGTTGATGATACATCATGGATCGAGGGACTGTTGTGCGGTTCTCTTACTTCGGTGTGCAAGACGACGCCTACTTTGCCCACGACAAGGTCACCGGCTACATTTTTCTTCGGGGGTTTCCACTACGTTAGTCTTCGTCCGGCTACGAGGAAATGTCACAGTTCGCAACCGCCAGGCGTAATTAAGACGTCTGGCTTTCTACACACAAACTGCGACGGGACTACTTCGAGTCGTTCTTACTCTACGAATGACTGACGTCAGCCCATTAACACTGGACGTGGAGAACCTGCCGATGCCTGATGACTTACATTTGGACTTTCCATTAGTGGGTACGGCCTACCTGAGTCTGCGCGTCGAAGTTTTTCTACGAGTTTAAATATTTACCGCACAACCCGAAACACATTTTTCCTCCAAGCACTGGCACACGCACGATTTCGAATATCTGCGGTCAAGCTACGATCATGCACGCACAAATTTGGATGTCTTTAGCAAAGCTACAACTCTACAAGGACTACTACTGCCATCCTCCGGGTTCTATTCTTCCCCCGCCGTCCTCGCTCTGGGTTTTTCTTTCTCTTCTTTATACTCCCCTTCAACTCAAATTAAGGAGTCCAGTTGCACAGCTTTGTTACGTTTATTTTACCTATCTTAGGTAGGAATAGGCAGTTGCACAGCCATATTACGTTTAGTTTTCCCTACCAACTTAGCATAGTCACTCCTAAGTTTTTGTGTTGCCACACCGGGGGGACCATGTTGACTATGCAAAGCTGGCAAGATGTAATATATACTCTTTTATATTGTCTATTGTTTTATATGGTTTTTTACGAGTGTATTTTGTTACTTTTTCTTATTACATTGTCACTGAGAGCAAACAAGAAGAAAGTTTTATTTTTTAGCTTTTCACAATTTCCAACAAAAGGATTAATATAAAAAGCTACGGTTTGATATGAGTATTTGGTTTCGCAAAAATAATATTTACCGCTCTGTACACATATGTCCGTGGTTGGGAAAAAATACATATTCCGCAAGATATGTGTTCTTTACGTGCCGAAGCGGTCTTTGTCTAATACAGCCGTTACAAAAGGGAAGACAATATTTATACATTAGTAAAGCACGAGGTCATTGTAGCACTCTGTGGATGTAAATCTGCGATTCACTCGCCTGCACTACTTCCATAATTCATACGACATGAGAGTGTCGCTATAAGATTTATTGTGCAGAAAACAGGAACTGTTATTTATCATATTCCTTTGAAGCACAAACATGACGTCGAAACGAACGTCTGTGTTTGTTTATAATGTAAAATGTAATACTTGAGAGTTGAAATTATAACTCGTATATATTTGCATGAGGAATGCGACTCGTTTAGTGCCGGGCCGGGCACGCTCGCGCGGAATTTTGTCAAAGTTGCTCCGTGACGTGTATCAGCTGGGTTTCTTCGGAGCCCGACGGTAGCACAATACATTTGTTGGCTCCTTCGCATTCTAGCTCACAACGTACAATGTTTACTACGCTCAATGTTATCGAGAATTTGCATAATACTCATTCGAATGAATTTTTGAAACTAGCTCCTGAAAGCGAACTCCAATCTTATTATCATAGCTGTGCTGGATCAAAATTCAAAGGCACGATGTGGAAATTAGAGAGTTTTCAAAATCTGGTTGGGAAATAGAAAGTTGTTGTCTGTTAATTTAAGCACCGAAATTCTACACCTATGTAAATGTGATCTTTCAGAATTTGACCTTTTTATTTCAACGACATGGAATCTCATATTAATCAAGGGTAACTCTGAAGACGAAAGCGCACGGCTCTCGGAATCCTCAACAGATTGAGGAAGAACAGGCTAACTAACCAATAGATACCGAAAGTAGAAGTGAAGACGTTTCGTCTTGCAGCTGTAATATGCCACGTTTATGCGGCTGCGAAACATACGGAAAGAGCGGAAATATCAACACGATTTGATAAATACGCAGTACGCGCAACCTTCTTCAATGTCCTCCGCTTATCTCCAGTGGTGCCTTCCGTTCATATCGTATTGTTATTTTTTCTGCTCACCGCAAATGCACAACGCGTCGCGCCAGCGTGGCCAAGACCTTAGAATCATTATTATGGCGGAAGTTTTAGATAAGATAGTGTGTTATCTAGCCAGGCAGACTAGTTTCTAACAAGCCCTAGCACCAAAACAAACAAACTGTTAAGTCTGAGACAGTGGTATCAGAGAGCGGTTAAAACATTTAAATATAATACACGAAGTAATAAAAGCTCCTACAATTTTATCTTCATTTCTAATAACGTTTATTTTCATCATTCATTCTTAGCTTTACATCTGATGATCTTTATGATAGATGATTGGTATCCAAAATTTCAAGAAATTTATTTCTATTTTAAATGGTTAGCAGACAAGGATACGGCCTGCCTGGTGGAAAGCAGCCTCCGTAGCTTACAGACCAAGGCACGCTGTCAACTTTAGTCCCCTTCCCTACCCCGTGGAGCTCTGGCGACCTTACTCACCACCATGATTTATATGATGGTATGATTTAACTGTGCTCTTTTGTAAGGTTTCGAGTTCGGGCTGCTCCAAATTTGAGCTGCTACTCTATAATACTCTACTACTGCTATATATTTTATTAATTATTTTTATATATTATATTCATATATTTATATATCATTTTATTTTATATTATATATTAGGTTGGAAAAAAGTCTTTTCGCATTATACTATGTATAAACTTGTAATAAAATCTCTTTGGCTATACTATTTGTATCTGGCTGGTTTTGGTATCATACTAATTCCAAAACATAATTCCAAATTCAAATTAGGAAAATGTGTGATTTTCATTTGTTTTTCGTACCGCCAAGATGAGTGAATCTAATGAAGAAATTCGATACATTTTAAAATTTTACTACAAAAAAGGTAAAAATGCAACGCAAGCCGCGAAAAAGATTTGCGATGTTTATAGACCTAGTGCAGTGTCTGTGAGAGTAGCACAAATTTGGTTTAAGCGTTTTCAATCCGGAAATTTTGATGTCAAAGATGCACGTCGCTCTGGTCGCCCTATTACAGATAAAATGGATGCCATTTTTGAAAAAGTGGAGCAAGATCGGCATTTCAGTAGTTACGACGTAGCTGAAGAACTGGGAATTGACCACAAAACAGTTTTGGCGCATTTGAAAAAAACTGGGTACACAAAAAAGCTCGACATTTAGGTACCTCACGAGCTCACTGAAAGAAACCTAAAGAACCGTGTACTCATTTGTGATTCTTTATTACGACGTAATGAAACCGAACCATTTTTGAAGAAGCTGATAACTGTGTGATGGTGATGAAAAGTGGATCACGTACGACAAGAACGTGCGAAAAAGGTCGTGGTCAAAGGCCGGTCAGGCTTCACAGACTGTGGCGAAACCCGGGTTAACACGCAACAAGGTGATGCTGTGTATGTGGTGGGATTGGAAGGGCATTATTCATTATGAGCTGTTACCACCAGGCAGGACCATCGATTCTGAACTCTACTGCGAACAACTGATGAGATTAAAGCAAGAAGTTGAGAGAAAGCGGCCGGAATTAATCAACAGAAGGGGTGTGGTTTTTCATCATGATAACGCTAGATCTCACACATCTTTAGCCACTTAGCAAAAATTAAGAGAGTTTGGCTGGGAGGTGTTAATGCATCCGCCGTATAGTCCTGACCTTGCACCTTCAGATTTCCACCTGTTTCGGTCTCTTCAGAATTCTTTAGGCAGTGTCAGGTTAACATCACGAGAGGAGTGCCAAAACCACTTGTCGCGGTATTTTGACCAGAAGTCCCAAAATTTCTATAGCAATGGGATCATGTCCCTACCTACAAGATGGCAAAAAGTTATTGAACAAAATGGGACCTACATACTTTAGTTAAATGTAAATAAACTATATTAAAAATGTTTTGAATTTTCTTAAAAAATGCGAAAAAACTTTTTCCCCAACCTATTATATTTATTACGTATTTTATACATATATGAAATGTAGGTATTTTGTGTAGTTACATATTATTATTTTCGTCACCTTAAGCTATTATTGTAGCATCGCCATCGTCCCTCTGTTTATTTGTTTTAATACTGTCCATCCAAAGGTTGCCTGGAAGAGATCTCGCCTAGCGATAAGGCCGCCCATTGCGCATTGTACTGTAAACTTTTTATATTTATGTCGATGTGCAATAAAGATGATTTCTATTCTATTCTACTCTACTCTGCCTTATCTCGACTACGATCGTGTTTGTAATTGACTTTGCTTACATAAGCGCTCATACATTATATAGAAAGGACAAAATGGAATTACTTCGATAATGCTTAGTACATAAAACCCAACGGTGAGTTTACATCTTAATCATACGAAGGTCTGTGTGTGATATCCCATCATTCAGAGCTTTCTTGGAATTTTGACAATGTCAATCTACTAGCGGGCTACAAACAATACGTCTTCATAGTACATTCATCCCTCACATTATTAGATTGAGGGACAACCCACTTATATAAGCTATCAGATTCCAATCGAGTCCCTGATAAGGGTTAGCTAATCGATGTCGGTAAGAATATAATTGTTGCATGCGGATATCTCGATTGTAAGATGGCTGCGAACTATAAATTTTATGCTTAAGGGCATGCACTCGATTTACGTCAAAATTGTCACATTTTGTGAATTTTTCAGACCTGATTTTGAAGCGATGTGAACAGACTTTGCAAAGAAATTATACAGGAACATTAATTCTTAATTAAAACCACTATTGAGAGATATTTTAATTTACATTTATAGTTTTGCTCAACGAGGAGAATCTTTTAGCGCACTTTTACGGAAGTGCAGTTTGGAGCTATCTTTCAAATGATATACAAGCATTGTAATGGCAAAAAATACATTAAGAAAATGATTTTTCCAATAGGAAATATACTCTTATAAACCACTATAGAGCCTAAATAAGTAAAAAATTGAGATAACATATTAAAAAGGTATATCAAAAAACAAATATAAATTGGTAAATATTAATGAGGATTTTTATGGTGTTCTTGAAATAATAATAACTATGTTATAATACTGTTAAATGCAATCAGATATTTTTAATATATGGCTCGCGGCCATTTTTTAGTCGTACACGCCGGGTCTTCCCAGCATAGGGTCACATAGACATATGTACTCGTATCTTACAACAATACATCCAAAAAAATATTATTTGTACTTTGATGAATGCACGCTCTTAAGCTCATTACCAAGCGCGCTTGTAAATCATTCCCTTTATTTGCAAGCGTAAATTCATTTGTTCTGTTATAACTACCAAGTTCTCAGTTCAAGTTGTGTAATTTCAAAACTTTTTCAGGCCCCGCTTAGCTTTAGTCTTTTACTTCGTGGAGAGCTTAATCTGTTCTTGCAGACGTGTTATAAATATTTTAATGGATTTAACAACTTTTGAGCCGTGCATGCGACACGTGCCGATAGTCAGAAATGTACAAAAGCTTTCTTTACGAAAATGATTTTGAAGTAATGCCTATTCAATATAACATTCAATATAGGCTTAAACCAAATTATTTCTTTAATGATATATAACATATGATGGAGATTATGATGGCGTAGCTAAGGTATTTAGCATATATATTTAGCACAATATTTAAAATCTCCATACATAGAGACGTAACCCAAATAATTGGCATTAAGTCGTAATGTGTAACGATCCTTTAGTATGGCCCTGTGGAGTGAATTGGGGCGTATTTATCTTCAGGGATTTAGAACAGCTTGTAAAATTAGAAAAATATTGAAAATATAAAAAACAATTCTCTGTGATTTATAATCCCAACCCATTGGAAAATACTTTAAATCCTCTCGTATGCAAATGGAAATTAGCTGTTTTCATTTTCAATGGGATCAATTGCGACTCGATGTAAGATATCATTTAGCTTGATCTATTATTTCCTTGCAATAAAACAGTTTTGGATCCGGCGACATTAAGTTGTTTTCTCTGGGAGCGTTTGTAATGACTGTGTTTTCCTTTGTGCACGCCGTGTAGCCAGACCGTAATGCCCTCGATTAATATCGAAGGAATAGTGAAGGACCACTACCACCTTATACCGTGGACATAAAATTCATTTTCAAGCAGCAAGTTTAAATGGAAACTTCCTGACTTTATACCCATTGTGATGCCCCTGTTGCCGATTAGGAATGAAAAGTTGAAATAAAAGGAATAGTTGCATATCTTACGGTTTTTTTTGAGGCCATACAACGAGGTAATTTAAAAGGAGTTTAGCCGAAGACTGTATCGTAGCGATTGGCTTAGTTAAGTTTTTTTTAATAATAAAATATCATTTGTACGGCTTCGTCCCCTTAGAGTGAAGGAAAAATTCAAAAATCCTTTAAGAAGATTACGAAGTAATAACTGCTTTTCGCGGTTGTCTGTTTTGTGTTCGTGTTATTTCTCGAGACGATTTGTTTTATTGTTATTTTATAGACGTATGCGGTTGGTAAATTGTTCTGAAATATTAAAGATGTCAATATTTTAGTTAATGTTAGGTACACGTTAATTTATGATGAATAAGAAACGATAGACTTGAGCTATATCAATATATGCTCTGCCTCAATTTCTTCTGGTTCGGCATCGTAATGGTTGTTTATATATATATATATATATATATAAATATAAGTAAATAACAACTTATTAAGAAGGGTATAAATGTTATCTTTCATATAATAATCTCATTGTTTCGTTACTTTTGCTTTATTTATTGTTTAGTTTAGTTTTGTTTAGTTTAAGATTCTTATTGATCATATTTTGCCACATTATTTCAATTAACTCAGACACGTGCGTTATGATATATTAGTAAATCATGCTATGTACATTTATATTGGATTATTGTGTAGCGAAGATTGTTAATTTGCCTATATTTAATACTTTAGTGACTTTAACCCATTAACGCCCAAATGAAAACCACCTTTATTTTTTTTGTTTTAATGATGTTTGTTGTATTATTAGGGACAAAAGAAAAGGTATTTAAAGAAAAATAGAACAAAAAAGAAATATGTATTGAAATATAGGTATGTACTCGGCCGGGTACACTGGGCGGATTAATAGTGAAATTGTCCGAAGCAAGGTCTCTCTACACATAATGTTTTCACACATTTTTAGACACATTCACACATTTTTTAGTTCTATTTACTCGTATTTTGCCTGTAGCTCTGAAGCCTAAGGACCGGAGGTCAACGAATAACTGATATTTTGTGAAAAAATTGTCAAAATAAACGATATGTTCAATAGGAATTACGGACAATTTGTCCAGAAGAGATTTCACAACTATTGCGCCTAGAGGATTATCAGCTACTTCGTTAGTCTTGCCACAATACACATCGAACGCATAACAGTATCCATCTGAACTTGTGGCTGCCCAATTCCGATATCCGAATCGTACAGGTTTACCCATTATAAATTGTTTTTCGGGGTGACGGCCGATGGATCATATCGATATCATGGATTCATCTATACTGTATAAAGTTCTATAGATATATTCTCATGAAAAATTCCAAGGTCTTCATCCAAACTCCAATAAGCACATTCAGTTGGTAGTACAGGAGTGCAGGCTTTCAATTTTTCTACGACCACTTTTTGCATATACTGGCTTCATCTTCCTCCACATAGGTTTATTTGATTGAATATTTCTGGATCGTTTCGAAGGCCTTACATAATTTGGCAAAGGCTCATCGTCACTATCGGACCAGTCTGAAACATCATGATTGGGACAGCGTGGTATGACTTCTACAGTTCGTGGAACTTCTCTAGGAAGATTTAAAGAAACCAAATCATCATCGTTCCCTTCTTCTTCGTCACTTACAATAGCAGGTTCCGGAGGCCCCAGTAGGACATCATATTCCAAATCATCATTTTCATCTGCAAATATAGAATCGATGGCTTCCTCCAGCTTAGCATAGCTATTTTGGCTTGTGAAGACACGACGGTTCGCCATTGTCGAATTATGAAAATAGCTGATAAAAATATAAATTTGTTATACATATGTGACCATTGTACTCAGCCGAGTACAGTGGAATAAAGAGAATCAAAACGTAAAAATATCGAAATGAAATTCATCAAAAACAAGAGATAATAACAAAATAAAGAGTAACAAACTGTTTGTATCAAATTTCTGTTAAAAAAAGTTCTATTTTGTAATAAAAATTCATTGTTGAAACTTACCATATAAACTTTCTTTGCAATCCGTATTTGGCAGTGGCAAAAGTGACATTTATTTTCGCGCTACACTAAACTTTTTTATTTTATCAGACGGGTTAACCATCTGGTTATGAAATAATGAATTATTTGAATGACAACCATAGATTATAAAAACTAAATAATACTTTTTGTAGTTGTACTCGCGCGAGTACAGAGGGCGTTAATGGGTTAATCTGTTAATGTACCTACTTATAATTAATAAATATTCTCTTTTAGTTTTATTTATCAAGAATTCTTCTATCGCTTATCAAAATTTAAACAGTTATTTTAAACGGTATTTGTTATAGTCATGAGACTATTCAGGTATCATTTGTAAAATATGCGGAGTGCGTATGTTGTCGTTTTCATGATTCGTCTTAAGAATGCGATAGAACAAATCTGGAATTGATTGCCTATGCCTATTATAACAACAGGGGTCTCACTGACTGTAGACACTTTCTACCTATCCTGCGGTCTAAGCACCCATACTCATACATTCTTTTCAAAAGACATTGCACCATTCAAAGATTCTCATCTAAGCTGCGGCTTGCAAATTATGTCATTATCATACTTCCACCACAATTTACAGTAATAAAACAACCAAACGACTCCTTCATACGTTCAATAAATAAAATGATTAACGCCACTGTCTCGGAAAATGTGTTTTCCTTTGTCCGACGTGCAGCCAGTTGGTAATGCTGTCGATTAATATCGAACTACCGGACGCTGAAATATTTTATCTCTATGTTGTAGATTGACCGATTTACTGGTTAGTTTATCGCATTATTTTTTGTTCTGTTAATAATATCCAATATTTTTCGTATTTGGTTGGACTTGAGAGTATTTAGTTGAGGTAAGGCACAACGGACTGGGGATGTATATTCTCGGCGCATCTACCGCAGTGTCTCAAGACGACGTCTCTTTAATTCGTGTGTGTGCCAGTGATGCTGATGACCTATGGCACCGAAACGTGGCCGCTTACAATGGGCCTCATAAGAAGGCTCAAAGTCACCCAAAGGACAATGGAGAGGAGAAGTTATGCTCGTAGTTTCTCTGCGTGATCATGAAGTGAACTATTCATAAATAATTTTTCAAATTAATTCTGTGTATCCTGTGATTAGCACGTTCAACCAAACAAACAAACTCTCTAGCTTTATAATATAAGTATAAATAAAAATACATATTTGCCTGTCACTTTATTTAAATCACAAGTAAAGTGCGTAAAATTAAATAGGTCTTGTATGAAAATAAAGATGTTACACTTGTGTGAGCCGCACTGCTTTGTGAATAACGTTCTGAATAACTGCGTCGAAATAAGTTTTCATTTTACTAGTAAGAGCTGCTGAAAACTACATGTTGGATGTGAGAATTTCAAACTTATTTATAGAACACCGCGAAAGTAGCACAGTAATTTAGGTAATAGTAACACGTAGTACAACTTTACTTTGTGCATGGAGATGTCTCCACAAGTTTTGTGCATGGAGATGTCTCTTCAAGTTTATACATAAAGTAGCTGATATTTGAATCACGTGAACTTCCATAAGAGTTCATAAAGGCACATGTTAAATGTTTAATTTAATATTTTAATCTTGACATTTTCAAACGACGATACTACTTTGGTCGATGGTCAATTAAAACTTAGACTCAAACTCAAATATCTTTATTAATTTAGGTACAATTATACGTTCACTGGGTGCAATTCGTACACTTATGAAAGTCAAGTTTGATGCTATCGGCTCAAGAGTCAACAGGAGCCCTTGTTCTGAGAAGAACCGGCAAGAAACTAAACAAGTTTTATCATCCTTTTATAGTTTTCATAGTATTGATTTAGAAAGTGTCATAAGTCAGATTGTCTTTAATAATTAATCATTCATACCTATTATATCATAAAATCCCGTTTATTATGCTAAAAGGGGTGCAAGTAGTTTTACGTAACCTTTGGTTACACATAAAACCACACCTGGTTCTAGATCATGCAGAGCCTCAAAACTGTAACAGGTTGCCAACCTTTCGCCAAAACACCTGCCATAAATTTTTATATTTATGGCAGGTTTTTTTATCTCAAATAAACACACACAGGCATTAGTATTGTTTTTTAGGATTATTGTGCGTTACGATCTGAGTTAACGGAACGACAGAGTATGTTTTCGACTAATGTCCTCTGCTTCTAAATGCAAACGAGAAAACAGAAACTTTACACTCGTTAGAAAACCATCAGAAGTCAATGTGTTGATTTTATATTTTTCGCTCTTTGTGTTTGCTTCTCTACAAACCGTTAAGTTAATACATGATTTCTTCTACAGATGGGTTTCCTCTCAGTAGTGATCCCTCCTGAAATTGCTGACGGTGACGGTGCAGATGCCAGCGCTTCCGAAGGCGGGTCAGTGGAATTGAGGTGTACTGCCAGCGGAGTGCCCGAACCCGTTATATACTGGAGGAGGACTGAGGGGAAAAATATCATGTTCCGGGATGAAATGGGAAAGGAGCCAAGAAGTAAGTAGTAATATGATAAACAAAGCTTTTTACGATAGACACAGGAAATAATAGTGCTCGCTGTACATCTTGTCGCATAGTTGATTAGCACATTCTCCTTTTACGATCTGGTGTAAATATACTTTCTACTGGTCTCTTGCCTTAATTGTGGCTTAAAAAACAATAGGGCATAGTGATTTGCCACTAATTAGAACACGTGCCGCAGGTAGTGAATAGGGGATATGCAGGGCTTACCCCATTAATCCAGTAAAACTGACGCAGGTGCACACTCGTATTTGGTATTAATAAAAATAGTATGAGCAGAGCTGACTAGTAGTAACTCGTGAACAGAGAGCTAAGAAAAAGCAAATAGGATTTTTAAGCTGACCTTTTTTTTTGCAAAATAGTTTTTTTAAGTAGCAAAAAATCCATGGCAGTCTATTCGATACACCTTTCAAGGCCAGAAGTTTACTGGCGATGCCGTATGAAGGGCAGGGCACATGTTTTAGCGTATGGCCCGTGACAAACTCAGACCAATAAAAATGGGGAGTGGTCTCCCTACGACTTTCTCGTATACCGGAAACGACTCAAGTTGATAGAAATTTTATGTTTTGATGTCATACATTTAAGTTAAATTTGGTTGAAATAACTCGAGTTTGTTACAGCATAGTCGAGTATGCTGTAACATATTCGAGTTATCGTACGGTATTTTTGGACTCAGGGAGGCTTCAGAATTTAACTCAATGCATAAGATAATATTATGTAGATAGAACAAATATTTCCGAGTTAATTAACTAGCCGTACTTAAATTTGAATTGCGAATAAGCAGCATAAATCTCCTTACTATTTTATTTCTTAGAGCAAATAGTTTAGTAACTGGAAGCCGATTGTTACTAAACGAGATTATCCGAATAAGAATCAATTACGAACGGATCTGATATGTCAGCTTATAACGACGACCTTTACTCAGACTAGTAGCAACTAAAGTTTTTAAAATAAAATATATAATTTCTGATATAGTTTACTTAGGTATATTTATTATGATTCATCGTCATCATCATTTTGCTCCCAATTTCTTTGGAGTCGGTGCAGTATGCCTTGATATCGACAATACTGCTTAAGGATTTCGTATAACATTTTTAGAGCCGGCTGCCTACCTGACACCAATCCTCCTTAGGGATGACTGGTATCTTTCGACAGCATCCGGATTTTTGAAGTTTTTAAAAATTTATGTTTATTATATTAACTTTTAAGGACCATTATGATCATCATTTGCAATCCATTTTTATTTGTGGTCGGCGTAATATGTTTTTCTCTTCCATACATCTCGGTTAGCCGTCATCTAAGCGTTAACTCCTTTCTTTGCCATATCGTCTCTCTCTTTTCTTCGATCTTCTTCTCCCTCTATAACCATCCACATTTATATTCATCACCTTCTTTATCACATGATTATCATCTCGCCTCTGTTTAGGTAGTCCTATATCTCACAACCTTTCAGCAACTAGTGCTACTTTCAGACTCAATTTCATGTATTCATTCTTCAGTTTGTCCATTCTTGTTATTCCACACATTCATCTTAGATCTTTAAATAAATTAACACCTGAAAGCAGAATTTTAAGTAGAATAGCTAAATAAAGGAGATCCTCAGCTTAGCACGATCTTCACTTAAGAAATAAACTCCAAAGTAAAGCTTAGGTCAACAGCTTAGCATAACCCATTGTTGGTTCTGGAGAAATTTTTTAAATTAACTACGTTGAGGCGAAAAGAAGCAGAATTATTAAATATTTGACGATACCGTAATATCGCCCAACAGTTTCTTAAGTAATCAATTTTATGTACCACGCGAATTTATTACGGTCCCCCGCTGGCGTGCTAAATTAAAGAGAACAATCGACTCTGAAAGCACATAAAAAGCAGGACATAAAATGTCAATTTTCCTTTGAATTTCATTCGCATCGGTGAGACTCAACTAAGTGGTAGAAAAGAAACAAGACTAATTTTGCATTCAAAGCCCGCCCCGCCCCGGGCGCAGGTGGCCGCGTGGTTAAAACATTGGAGTTTTATAGGATTTAATAAGATATGGCGGTAAGGTATTGGAAACAGATATCTGTGTATACCGTGATGAGGGCGACGTGATGTGTGGCTGGATGATAAAGAAACTTTTCATTATTTACTAGAGAACTGTAGATTAGCCACTTGAGATTGGTGTGCCAGTGCTGGTCAAGTAGATTCAACAACCCATCAGATTATACTCCAATAAATTTTCTACTTCTACTGTTTTGATATAAAGTGAAAAATTGTTTAGGAAATTTGGACAATTTGTGATAACTTAACGTGCTGTTGTATGTACCTAACAAAAGTTCTTTAAGGCTTCACCACACAGCGAGAGTGGCGCACATACATAAATTGAAGAAGATTTCTGGTAACATAAGCCCCGATGACTGGACTGCAACACCATGCAGGCTGTATGTTTGTCTGCCAAGAAATTACATTAAAAATAGCCAGGAGGACTTACAAGAAGTCCTGAACTTAAAACCTTTGATTCTACGAGTAATTTCGGAGGACGAACCACGAAGCCACAGAGTTAGTTTTTATAATTATCTACTTTAATGAAGGAAAATTATGTTTGCGTAATACAAATTCCTTAATGTAATCTAAACGTATCAATATTATCTGTAATCTTTTCAGCCGATGTCCATTAATGGTCGGGCGGTACACCATATCTCAATAATTGTATATCTGATAATATTATCCCGATTCAGCTTGACTGGGCAGTTAAGCATCTATTTTTCTTTATGTCCCGGATTTTCACCCGAATAGGCAGTCGACATTTTTACATTACAAAAGTAAGTAGATCCCGGTGCTATGGTTGGAATTCATTTCCTTGGAAAAAACGTGTTCAAAGAACTCAATTACTACTTAAACAAAATGATGTTGCTATCCTGGTTTTGGCAGGAAATTAAAGGAGCGACTTAGTGAAAATCAACAAAACAAAAGCTTGTTACCGCTCCTAGTTATAATTGTTCACCCTTTAGAAGCAAACAGAAGGTGAAAAGATACGAATATAAAGTAATTATCCTCCTAACACATACGAAAGGCGTTGTCCATTTATTAGGCGCTAATTCTATGTACTAATTTATATCTTAATGTTAAGGTATTAAGGGCGACTTTGCTGGCCCGGCTGGCTATTTAAACCTTTTCAGGATGGTGTTTTACGAATTTGACCCGTTTTATTTAAGCCATTAAGCGTAAACAAAAGACTAGCGAGCTTCTGTAAACGGAGGAAGGCTGTAATAGTTAACAGAGCGCCGCTGGCTTTGTATTAATTGGATGTGTTATACACGCTCTGCTAAATAAGAAAGATTTAGCTACCCATTGAACGTTTTATTTCACATGCAATTAACAACAAATGGAAGTATTTCTATTGTTGCGTGAAATCAATCACCGATTCAATTATGGGAGGCAATGTCATGTAACTCAATTATGATGTTTGATTAACCTTGGTTTGTAATGAAAGTCATGTAGAACCGTCTTACTACGCTTGGGCACTTGTGCTTGAAACGAGTTTACGAGACGTTTTAAACAATCTCCATTTCAATAATATATTGTGTGAGAGGCACTAACATTATTTATACATAATATTTATTTGCGATGGTTAGACTTACAGATTATGATGTGGTTAACGATATAGTTCCCGGTTATGAATAGGACATAGGATCACTTATAGTGAGAGAGATTCTATACCCCGTACCTACCGTCACACCAAGCGGTCACTCGCAGGGTGTCCAGTAAAGGTCGCAGCACACTCATCAGTTCGGAACCGTATTACCTGTTTTTTCTATGAATAAGAGGCGATGCGCTTCGGTTCATAGCTGTTTCGTAGCCGCTGTTCCGTAGCGTTCATAGTAAAAAAGCGGTGTTCCCTTTTCGAGCTGAAGATGTGCTAGACCTTTAACACCCAGACTAGTATTCTCAAGGAGAGTTGATGGCAGGCAGGTCATAAAATTATGCCAAAATATAGAAGTACCTATGGTGATATGTTGGCCCGACTCCGTATAAGTCGGTACTAGGGTAGGTAAAATAGGAAGATACTAATAGACGAAGGAGTTTGAAAAATAACTTGAATATGACGCTGGAGTGGTGGAGTCGTCAGTATAGCTGCCTACACATCAAGTGGTCCGGGTGCGAATTCCGGTATCGGCAAATATTTGTTTGCGAGTCATAGTTGTTTATAGTATATTTATTTAAGTTTATTTATAAAAATATCTGTAATTAAATTATTATGTAATGTATGTATATTAAAAATGTCCATAACAAGTTCTTAATGATACTTACTTTGGGCTAGATAATTGGTGTGAGCGTGGAAATATATTATATTATTATTATTACTATATAGATACCCCACCCCGCAGTCTAAACAAAAGAAGTTCGAAGTGCCGAAAGTACAAAATAGTAGTCTCACCAGGAGATGGATTAATACAACAATACATAACCAATTACAAAATAGGCAACTTATTATGTAAATTCCAAAAATCACATGAAAGATATTCTCAAAAAACTCTACCTGGCATTGTGTCTACAGCAAACCTTAATTACCTACACAAAATAGGTACGAAGTTGCCTAGCCTTTCATCCCTGGAAGAGTTTGAACTGTCAGATGAGTGATTGATGTCAATACAGTGGTGGCGGATTTCAGCCACATCACAGGCAAGGGTTTTTTATGGTTCGGATTTTAAAAAAACTGTAATAACTCCAGTTCGGCCACGTTTTGGTTCCGTAAGTCATCACTGGCAACACACACGAATTAAAGACTTTCGTCTTGAGACACTGCGGTAGATGGGCCGAGAATATGCCGCGTAGCTTCCCGAACGCTGCCCAGCCGAGTTGGATTCGTCGATTGACCTCTTTCTGGAGGTTGGACTTACCCAGTTGGACTGTTTGTCCCAGGTAAACATAATCGTCGACAACTTCCAGTGTAGAGCTTCCAACCTTTACAGGAGTGGGTGCAACATGGATATTAGACACGATTTTCGTCTTATCCATGTTCATTTTAAGACCCACTTGTTGGGAGAATCTACAGAGATCGTCGAGCATTGCGCCCAGGTCTTCCAAGGTCTCAGCCATAACCACGATATCATCTGCAAAGCGAAGGTGAGTCATGTACTCGCCATTTATGTTGATGCCAAGCCCTCTCCAGTCCAGAAGCTTAAACGCGTCCTCCAACGCAGCTGTGAACAGTTTCGGCGATATAACATCACCCTGTCTCACGCCTCGCTGGAGCTGTATGGGTTTTGAATTCTGGTCCTGAAGGCGAACTGACATAGTGGCGTTTTCGTACAGTGACCGCAACACTTGGATGTATCGGTAGTCTATGTGGCACCTCTGGAGTGACTGGAGCACTGCCCAGGTCTCGACAGAATCGAAGGCTTTCTCATAGTCTACGAACGCTAAGCATAATGGCAGGTTATACTCTTCGGTCTTCTGTATAACCTGCCGCAGCGTATGTATGTGATCTATGGTACTGAAGCCTTTTCGGAATCCGGCTTGTTCGGGAGGCTGGAAGTCGTCAAACCTGCGCGCGAGACGATTCGTTATAACTCTTGAAAACAGCTTGTAAACATGACTCAGCAGCGTGATGGGTCTATAGTTCTTCAATTGGGCCCTGTCGCCCTTTTTGAAGAAGAGTCTCACCACGCCGCCATGCCATGCCTCTGGCGTTTTGCCCTCGAGTATAACGGAGTTAAATAGCCTCTGAAGAGCTTTCAGGACCGGTCGTCCACCTGCTTTCAGAAGCTCCGCTGTCACTCCGTCATCACCCGGCGCCTTGTTATTCTTAAGCTGTTTAAGAGCTACACTAATCTCGTACAGGCTGACGTCCGGGATATCTTCGGTATAGTGTCGGGTTAATTTGGCTCTTGGATCGGTGGCCTGAATGACAGGTGGGTGTGATGTCGCGTAAAGCTGTCCATAAAAGTTTTCAATCTCGGCCAAAAGCTCAGGTCGTGATGTGATGGTTCTGCCGTCCTCTGTCTTCATCTTCGTCAGCAAGCTCTCTCCAAGCGACAAATCTCTAGCGAACACTTTGGAGCCTTTGTTCCGCTCGATGGCCTCTTTAATACGTTCTGTATTAAATTGGCGTATGTCGCGAGTTAAGCACTTGGAGATATGTTTGTTGAGCTGCCGACGCCTACGAGCATCTTCAGAAGACTGCAGAACCATCCCTCGTCTTTCCTCCATCAGCTTTAATGTGGGCTCTGAGATTTTCTTCGCTTTTTTTGTACGGCTGGGTTTGAAAAGTTTTGAACCCACCGTAAGAACAGCTTCCACGAACCTGTCATTGTAAGTTAGTTAAATAATAAGTAGCATTTAATTTCATCATCATAACATAATGTAACAAGTCTGTTACAAACAATAAATATAAATATAATAAATAAAAAACGCGATAACTTCAAAATACCCTCACTTTTGAACGCAAATTTTAACCATAGATTGTTTGTTTTTTTTTCTCTAAACACTGTTGCAATGAATGTGTATCATACATCCAAGTTCTTAATAAACACATTCCCGACCTTATCGCATTAACAAAGCTAATGAATTGTTTGAGATAAGCCACGTAATACGACACCTCTTAAGTGGCGGAAATCCGCCATCTCACAGATAGGGTTAGGAGGTGGCGTTAAGCGCCACTTCACGGAAGAGCGGCTAGATAAGTCTGTATGCTAATACAAACTATTGTTAACAAGTAATGGTTGCTAATATACATATTTAAGTTTATTTACAAAATATGTACATAATAATCTAGTTATGTACATTTGTCCGTTATCTAGATTCTTAACAAGTTCTTACCGATACTTAATTTAGGCTAGATAATTGGTGTAATTATGGAGATGCATTATTATTATTAGTTGTATAAATAAGATAAAAAGTACAAGTATAAGGGCGAGAACCACTGCCGACAAACTGTTACACAGTTTGGCAGATGTAATCTTTTTTTTGCATTATTTCAGTTTTGTCGGTTAATTGATACACAACAAATATTGGTGAAAAATAGCTTTGACAAGTTCTGAGTTTTGACTGTAACATGTAGATCATACTCTAACTTTAATTGTATATAAAGAGCTGGCAAGGGCATTATTTGTTAATTACTTAGCTTGACAGAGGCGTCAGCGGGCGTCACGGTTGCCGTAATTAACTCGCTTAATTCATATAAAACAGTGCAAAATTTAACAGTTTAACGACTTTAATTCTGCTTACACGGTTTATGTGTCATTAATTAAAGTAAGATATTTAACAATTTGTAATTGATAAAGAGAGAGTGTGAGTCCTATCACTGGTAGTTTAATACTAATAACCCAAATCTACCCATAATCACCTTAAAAGTAAAACAAATACTCCATTTCACCTGATGGTAAGAGGAAGTTGAGTCCGAATGCAAAGAGAGCTAGTACGAGAGTTAGTTATCCTCGCCTCGCTGACCTACAAGGTGCTTATTCACGTCACTTATAAATGACAGAGGATTGTGAGAAGGAGGAAATACCTATACTGGCAGTGAATTCCATTTCTTGATTGTGCTACAGAAATGAGCTGGGAAACTTAGTTCGCCTTGGAATAGTAGCCTCTTGGACGAGTAGTTTTTTTTTTGTTTTTCTTCTTTCTGTAGCAGTTCTGACCTGATGAAACTCTGACTGTTGTCGTAGATCACCTTGTGTAGGAAATCACCCATAATAGTATTCCGGAGAAGAGATGACGTCAAGTAAAGCCGCCTCAGATCATATTAAATAATCTGTAAAAGCCGCCTACGTGAGGCTTCACAAGCCAAACTTCACAAAGCCACATCTGGCAGTAAGGGCGATGTAGTGCCTCCAAATAGTGACAAGTTCCAGCCTGTTGCCTACTAGGACAGATATTATACTTAAAATCATCTTAGCAGTCCGTTCAAGCGTGGTTTAAGCAAATATTGATGACAGAAAATGCGTGACAAAATTCACGTAGGTCTACTAAAATTACAAGCATAAAGTTTAAGAAACTAAAAAAGGGGAAAGAATGAAATCTGTTAAAACCGAGGCTTACAAGGTAAAATTGACCTCTCCTATAGTTGAAGTCAGCTAAAATGTAGCCTATGTTACCTGGTGCAGAATTAGAGTGCTTCGGTGCTCGTATTCTGTGGATCTCAATAACACTACAAATATCACAATATCTACACAATAGCGTGTAAGCACTTTGGTGCTTAGTAAATTTGAACTAGAATTAATATATACACAAATAATTTATTACTAATTAGATATTATTAATTAGTGTATAAAATTATTCGGTTTTTATCAACTTAAGCGTCTACCTCCAACTCAGAAACTATGCCTTAAAATTGTTAACAGTGTATAAAAGGTTTTAATAAGCTTGTCTAATGTTACTTGTCTTGATTAGAAGGACTTTTGAACTATTCACAATTGTTGGTTTATGAAATCTAATAACACAGGCATAAGGTTCACTTGTTGTAAGCAGTTAGCGTAGCCTATGAATGCTTATCGCATTACTCGCACCTTGCACACTTGGAGCTTATGAACAAGAAGTTTTGTGAATTCATAAATGTATCTAATGCGAACAAGATGAGTCAGTACGTACTCCAGAACTATGGGACGTAGAGAAAATAATAATAATAAAACTCTTGCATCGCACACAAGCAATGAAACACATACAATATTAATAACAGCAGTGGTGTACAAACTAGCAGCCTTATAGCTAATAAGTAATCTCTGCCTACTCTACTACTCTGGGCTAAAGAAGAATACTTAGAGTGAATACAGGCGATGGATGTAAGAATAGAGAATTTACTCAGGTAAATAATTACACTGATAAATAATTATCAAAAAAGCAATAGACTTATGAGCCTATTTTTAAAACGGAGTATTTTAAATGGCACAACTAGGAATGAAACACTGTTAACTTAATATTTCTTATTACGTCGTAGAACCATTAGTAAATCTAAATAAAATCCTACTTTTTCTATTTCTTGTCGAATTGCGTTATTCGTTAATGTTAATGAAGTGTCGTTGATCCGTACCCCACCCGGGAGACACTGGTTCGATCCCCGCCACGTACCAATGTGTTTTCAATTTTTAAATTCATATGTACGTTTAATCGACGCTTTTACGGTGAAGGAAAACTTCGTGAGGAAACCTGCACATATCTATTAAGAAATTCTTAAGTTGTGTGTGAAGTCGACAAACCCGCACTTGGCCAGCGTGGTTGACTAAGGCCTAACCACCCCTAATGTGGGGTAGGATCGAGCCTCTCGGTGGAGACATTATATGAGCCGTTGATGTTGATGTTAATTTACATTATTTTTTTCCATCGAAACTATTATCTTAAAACGAAACATCTTGAAAAATAAGATATCCATTTATTTAAGACATACATTTGTAATTAGTATTTTAGAAGTAAACAAAATTAAGATAAAACAAGTTCAAAAAGTTAATCGGAACACTTCGGATTTGACTCCTGTGGTAACATCAAACCAGATTTTCAGATGAGATATAACGTACGAAACAACATAGGTACATAATATCACGTTTATACCAAAAGAGTGAAACACTTTACTTGTTTTTTTTTGAGAAAAATATAATAATGATAATTTGTTTATAGGCATTAACATTCAAAAATTAAATTACATTTATTTTAAAACGCTCGGCGGAGCTATTCCAAAGGAATACGACACGACATTTGTGCCGTGTCATAACATTGGTGAAAGTGAGTGAAACTAATGTTTGTTTAGGTTCCGCCAGGCCGGTTGAACCTTCCTGGTTTCAGATTTCCATAACAAGGGTTTGTGTTACTTGATGTTCTGATTTCTGTGTCAATGGAAATTTATAGTAATAGACAAATGGACAAAATAGCAATGGTACAAATTGCTACAGACTATTCTGCGAAATAACTCCAGCTCGGCATTCAAATACTTAGTATGAGTGGAACGAAAGAAAGAAAATATTTTATTCATTGCCAAATATCACAACTTACATGTTTATTTTAGGTACAACCAACCTGTGTTGATTTTTATTTAATGTGAAACAACAGTCATTAACGAATGGAGTAACTCATGCACTCATTAGGAGTTTCACCCGAAATCTTATTTATTCATTTCTTTATTTATTTATTAGTTTATTAAACACGACAATTACAAAAAAGGAAAAAAACACTAGATTATTAACAGTACAAAATGTGTGGCTTATTTCTAAAAGAAATCTCTTCCAACCCGCCTGTAATAAGAGACACGCTTTAGATACGTGGATGTCGCGTGTACTAAATAAACTTACATAAATATTATTAAAAGAATACTAAATATATAAATTATAAATCATATTATAGTAACACGTCTTTCGAGACTAAATTTTGAACTTTTTTTTATAATATATATAATCTTAATAAATATAAATTACGTGTGACGTTCTTTGTCCGCGATGGACTCCTAAACTACTTAACCGATTTTAATCAAATTTGTACACCGTGTGTAGTTTGATCCAACTTGAGAGATAGGATAGTTTTTATCTTGATAAGTACCTAGTCATATTTTTTTACTGCAGATACAATGTTATAGGTCAGTAGTATGAAATTACCACAGCAACGCGTGGCCGGGACAGCTAGTAATCATATATTTTCACGCTCACACCAATTATCTAGCCCGAAGTAAGTATCATTAAGAACTTGTGTTACGGATACTAGATAACGGACTTTTTTATATACATAATGTTTTTGAGATATTTTTATAAATAAATATATAAACAACCATGACTCGCGAACAAATATTCGTGTTCGTCACACAAATATTTGCCGCTACCAGGGTTCGAACCCGGACTGCTTGATGTGTGGGCAGCTATACTGACCACTCTGCCATGACAGCGTCAAATAGAACTCTATCCATCGTACAATTTTAAGTTTATTGCTAAGATAAAATACTTCACCTGGACTGCTGAGACGATTTTGAGTGTAACATCTGTTCAGGTCGTTGTCCTGGTTTGTTTACTGAAAGATTGAATTTTTAGGTTTAGTGACCCTTTTGTGTAGGCGACAGACTGGAAACCTGTCACTATTTTCGGGGGTACTCTATGATCTATACTGATGTGGTTTTGTGTGTAACCTAATGTTACCTAAAGCTCTGCACGACCCCTTTCGGGATAATGAGCATGAATGTATGTATGTATGTAAAATACTTTCAATTGATATTGGCTATTACGTAAGCTGTCGCAAAGCCATTACTGAGTTCACATATGAATAACTAGCTTTTGCCCGCGACTTCGTCCGCGTAGAATAGTTACTTCGGGCAGCATTTAAATTTTCTTATTATTTCTTCTAACCCAAGCGCCATATACCAATTTTCATGGAATTTGCTTTAAAAATGACGGATTCAACTTACATCCCTTATTATACCCCCTTAGGAATTAAATTTTCAAAAATCTTAAAATACCTCTTTCTTAATATCTAACTGAAAGGCCAAGTACCAACTTTTATGGATTTTACTTTAAAAATGACGGATTTCCATACAAATTTTTCACCCTCTTTTCACCACCTTAAAGGGTGAATTTCCAAAAATTCTTTGGAAATTCACCCTCTAATACCCTCCCTAGACCTCATAAGGAACCTACGTACCAAATTTGAAATCTCTAGACCCAGCGGTTTGGGCTGTGCGTTGATATATCAGTCAGTCAGTATTAATCTAATATATAAAATTCTCGTGTCGCGGTGTTTGTGGTTAAACTCCTCCGAAACGGCTTTCCCGATTCTCATGAAATTTTGTGTGCATATTGGGTAGGTCTGAGAATCGAACAACATCTATTTTTTATCCCCCTAAATGTTAAGGGTAATCCACCCCTAAATTATTTTTTAAATTTTTGGCCGAAATTTTTTGTTTTTATTTTTTTAATATGTGGCATTAAAAATACATACAACCCTAAATTTTTACTTTTTTTTATCACCAACCCCTATTTTTTATAGCCATTTTAGTAATTTAATCATTTTTGTAAGGCAAAATAACGTTTGCCGGGTCAGCTAGTTTTTATATAAATAGATAGTGCTGTTATTTTACACAGGCTTCATTTATCTGTGAGAGACATAGAAAATAATAATATTGTATCAATGCTTTGGTATGGATGTAGGAACTGGAACTTTTGTGTAGTTCTAACAGTCTTGTAAGTTTTATATGTGTCTTAGTAGCCAATTTGAATTTACTTACGATTTTTACAGCGCAAAGGGATAAACTGTGTCTTAGCTTTAACTTTATACATTTTCTTCGTTGCCGCATTTACTGTTTAGTAGAAATGGAAGGATGGTCGACTTTTTTTTACCTACAAAGGTACAGCAAATGACTCTATCCCACCTCCTAATGAACAGAAGTGGAGTAAAAAGAGAAAAAAAGCTAGTTCGAGAGATAATAATTATGTGCCACGATAAACCCAGGATTGCTATAAATGAATAATAAATTATCTATTTGGATAAAACATAAAAGTCGGATCTACAAGTTTTTGCGAATAGCTCTGCCTCTCTACACAATTGCAAAAATACATTTTTCACCTCTCCAGCACGAAAAGACCTCGTTTGCTTCGTAAAATCTCAAAGCAAAAACGCTTTTTGCTGCGAGCTCCAAACAGGACTGCATCGTTCAACCTACACAATGACAGTAATTTTACTTTTATTTTTATAACTAAATTGTAGCGTAATATACATGTATAATATTTTCTTGATTTTCTCACATACAACAATTTTCTCACTGGAGAGGTGAAAAGTTGTATGATTCGCACGAGAGCAAATTTTTTTTGTATCGTGCCTTTAAATCACTCTCTGTGCTCAGTACTCTATTTATGAAATCAATTCTATATTTAATATTGGAACTCGCAGCAAAAAACAACTTTGCTCACTTGTTGAATAAATAACTATTATAAAATTTTAAGCTTTTATTTAGTCTCTCACTTGTCGCATTAACGAATACTTCATGTGTAGTCAGTGCTAATAGTTATATTGTGTCGGCAAATGCCAGCGTTTTTCTCATAATGAGAGAAGCTTTACACGAGTTAATTACTTATCTGAAGCGAAAGCTCTGCCGTCAAAGATCGTTTAATTAACTACACGTATAAAACAGTCGAAACGTTTTAATCAATTTAACGAAACCTATTAACATTAATGCGATTAAAAATATTAGGTTGGGGAAAAAGTCTTTTCGCATTATAGTTTGTATAAACTTGTAATAAAATCTCTTTGGCTATACTATTTGTATCTGGCTGGTTTTGGTATCATTGAAAGTTTAGATTTTAAAGAACATAATTCCAAATTCAAATTAGGAAAATGTGTGATTTTCATTTGTTTTTCGTACCGCCAAGATGAGTGAATCTAATGAAGAAATTCGATACATTTTAAAATTTTACTACAAAAAAGGTAAAAATGCAACGCAAGCCGCGAAAAAAATTTGCGATGTTTATGGACCTAGTGCAGTGTCTGTGAGAGTAGCACAAATTTGGTTTAAGCGTTTTCAATTCGGAAATTTTGATGTCAAAGATGCACGTCGCTCTGGTCGCCCTATGACAGATAAAATGAATGCCATTTTTGAAAAAGTGGAGCAAGATCGGCATGTCAGAAGTTACGACGTAGCTGAAGAACTGGGAATTGACCACAAAACAGTTTTGGCGCATTTGAAAAAAACTGGGTACACAAAAAAGCTCGACATTTGGGTTCCTCACGAGCTCACTGAAAGAAACCTAATGAACCGTGTACTCATTTGTGATTCTTTATTACGACGTAATGAAACCGAACCATTTTTGAAGAAGCTGATAACTGGTGATGAGAAGTGGATCACGTACGACAAGAACGTGCGAAAAAGGTCGTGGTCAAAGGCCGGTCAGGCTTCACAGACTGTGGCGAAACCCGGGTTAACTCGCAACAAGGTGATGCTGTGTGTGTGGTGGGATTGGAAGGGCATTATTCATTATGAGCTGTTACCACCAGGCAGGACCATCGATTCTGAACTCTACTGCGAATAACTGATGAGATTAAAGCAAGAAGTTGAGAGAAAGCGGCCGGAATTAATCAACAGAAGGGGTGTGGTTTTTCATCATGATAACGCTAGACCTCACACATCTTTAGCCACTCAGCAAAAATTAAGAGAGTTTGGCTGGGAGGTGTTAATGCATCTGCCGTATAGTCCTGACCTTGCACCTTCAGATTTCCACCTGTTTCGGTCTCTTCAGAATTCTTTAGGCAGTGTCAGGTTAACATCACGAGAGGACTGCCAAAACCACTTGTCGCGGTATTTTGACCAGAAGTCCCAAAATTTCTATAGCAATGGGATCATGTCCCTACCTACAAGATGGCAAAAAGTTATCGAACAAAATGATACCTACATACTTTAGTTAAATGTAAATAAACTATATTAAAAAATGTTTTGAATTTTCTTAAAAAATGCGAAGAAACTAATATGTTAAATTATTACTAAAAACCCCAAACTATTATGTTAAATTATTACTAAAAAATACGTAAAATGTTTTGGGAAGGTTTTCGGTAAATGTCACGGTGGTATTACCTAAACATTGTGTAGTATGTTTTTGTATAAGCTTCGCGATTGATAATAGGGTACCTTATATAACGAAATATACAAATATTTTTGGCAGCTAAAAAACTGCGCCACATACCACATGCAACTTTTGGTTTCGAGATTTCTTCAATTTCTAGTTCAAGAACTGCGATTACGAGTATATTCGGGAATGAAAGATTAGTATTGCTAGACAGCCCATTAAATTAAGTTTCTAATAAGTGATACACAATTATGTGTACATAAGTACATATAACGAGTTGTAAAATTCAAAGAAATCCGCGAAACCAACTATCGTAGAAGACCCAGTTTTTTTAGTCTGCTGTTTGGAGAGTCGAACGATAGTAATCAGGTCTAAGCAGCTGGTACGAAAAGGCTGTGTTCTACTTACTAGTTAATTGATCGGTGTCAGTTTTAGACCTCGCGAAGTGGCCAAAGCAGGTGTCTTTATAACTCGGTACGTACCCTATATTGAGATCTTGGATATGAGTTTGCTGCGGCGTGCAAATGTTCTCTGAGAAGATCCAAGACCCATGGTTGGGCGTTGAATCTTCTCAGAAAGGTTAAGAACGGTTATTCTTATTCTATTAGCAGTACCGTATATTATAGACCATTTTGCAAATACATTCGTACTTTGGCACGCATGTATTTAAAAATAACTTGTATTTTTAGCAGTTACCTATTTATCTTTCTAGTTCCTTTTTAGATACGTTTCATTCATATTTTTCGACGCTACCATTCCAACGAAAAGTTTTGAAAGTATTATTTCTTATATTTTTTAGAAGTAATGTAAGCGATTGTTGCAGAACTAAGATTCAACGCTAACCCCATATCTCATTGTTTCTAAGTAATTCTAAAAGTCGTTTGTAAAGTGTTTATGGCGGGAGATTGTTGAGCCGGAGTTAAATCGGAAAACAATTAGTCTGCGAGCAATAATAACGGAATTGCTGAATCAGAGCCGTCGTCTAGGCGAACAAGTTGCCAACGACATGTCGCGACCCAACTTTATAACCCGTTAATAAAACACAATTTCATACAGGGCCGCTTTTGATATTACGCGCTACGTAGTGGAGCAGTATTTTATGTCCGTGCCGGAGATTTAAGGCACGTTGTGTAATATAGCGGTTACAGCGGAGCGGATGCACTGATGCGAACTATTGAGCGGTGACTGGATAAAAAAACGCGACATAATAATACCCGTAGTTATAAAACAAGGAATTTCAATGCAAGGAATTTCTCATTGCTAAATATTTTCCAAAAAGTCATTTTTACAGTCATATCAAGGACTAATATGTTACAAAAGAGCTCTGTAAAAAACTATAACGATAGGATATTGGATCTTGTGTTGAGTACTCCAAGCTTGTCTTGTAGTGTGGTAGAATCACAGTCTTTAAGTCATCTCGACAAGCATCATCCTCCACTTGACATCGAAATTGCAGTGAATATCGAGCGTGCTCTTAAAAATAATAAAGTTAGTAGATTTAATTATCGTAAAACCAATTTTGAGGCATGTATTGCAGAACTAAATGACATTGATTGGTATGAATGTCAAAATGTTTCTTGCAATGAATATATTGAATCCTTTTATAGCAATCTTAATACTATAATAGAAAGAAATACTCCTAAGACTAAATCAAACAGATCTAAATACCCGTCATGGTTTAGTAAGGAACTAATCGGTATCGTCAGGGAAAAGGAGAAATATCACATAAAGTTTAAAAAGTTTAAAAATCCAAGGGATGAAGACACTTTCTCGCTTTTGAGGAGAAGAGCGAAGAATGTTTTTTATAAGTGCTTCAATGCTTATATCAGCAATATAGAGAAAAACCTTAAAACTGATATTAAAGCATTCTGGCGATATACCAAAAGTAAAAAGTCAACTAACTATATTCCAGAGGTTATGTGCTTGGGTGGCAATTCAGCAAGTAATGGCAAAAGTATTGCGGACATGTTTGCTAGGTACTTTTCCTCGGTGTACGGTACGGCTGGGGCCCCTAATTACATTCCTGATTTTCCTGAAGTTAGTCAATCTATATCTAACGTAGTAATATCCGAAAAAGAGGTGCAATCTGCATTATTAGCGTTGAATGTGAATAAGGGTGCGGGTCCTGATGGTGTGGCGCCGGCGTTCGTTCGTCTTTGTGCCCGAGGTCTAACAAAACCATTAACGATAATTTTTAACATGAGTATTTCTCAGGGTTGTTTTCCAGACCTCTGGAAACATGCTAAAATTGTACCAATTTTTAAGTCCGGTAACAGAATGGATGTCGCAAATTACAGAGGAGTCTGTGTTCTTAACTGCTTTGCCAAGGTCTTCGAGGGTTTGCTGTATACGCACATTTACAGCCATGTAAAACATCTTATAAGTTACAGACAACATGGTTTCATTAAGAGTCGATCAACATCTTCTAACTTGCTGACATATGTTAATTTTGTTAATGTAGCCCTTGAAGACGGAAAACAGGTTGACTCATTGTATACAGATTTCACAAAGGCGTTTGATCGCGTTGATAATAGTATACTGTGTCGGAAGATGTATCACTTGGGAATCCATGGTAATTTGTTGCGTTGGCTAGAATCCTATCTAATGAACAGAACTCAGTTAGTGACAGTATACGGATATAATTCATTTAGTTTTGTCCCTTCTTCAGGTGTTCCACAGGGATCTAATCTGGGTCCATTACTGTTCATTATATTTATTAACGATCTTTTGGTAAGGATAAAGTGTCAGTGTCTTGCGTATGCTGATGACATTAAATTTTTCAGTAAAATTTCAGGTTATGGGGATTGCTTAAAACTACAAGATGACATTAATATGCTATCAGATTGGTGTCACAATAATAACATGGCACTTAATGTCAACAAATGCTATCTTTTAACTTTCAGTAGAAATAAGTTCCCAATCTGTTACTCTTATAATATAAATGGAATTGAACTCAAACGTGAAACTGCAGTTAAAGATCTGGGTATATGGATAGATTCTAAGCTATCTTTTAGACAACATTATGACTACATAATGTCCAGATGCAATAAAACATTAGGCTTTCTATTTAGGTCAGCACGTCCATTTAGAGATCCATGTAGCATTATTTTACTGTACAATGCTTTGATTCGTAGTATACTGGAATATTGTTCAGTTATATGGTCCCCGTACTATGATGTTCACAAAAACAGAATTGAGTCAATCCAAAAACGATTCTTAAGATATCTCAGCTCAAAAATGGGCTTAAGACGAAAGCTACCTTCTTATGAGGATCGATTGAGGTACTTCAAAATGGACACGTTGCAAGATAGACGTACGATAAACAGCCTTACAGTTCTTTACAAAGTATTAAATTCGGTATGGGATGCTGGCGAGTTGCTGGGTTCAGTATCACTCACTTCTGGAAGAGGTCGTGCTCAGAAATTGTTCAGTATACCAGTCGCAACGTACAATGTGTCTTACAACGATCCATTAGTTCGCATGTGTAGAAATTATAATAGGATTAGCACACACGTAGATATATTCCACCAAAGTCTCAGAGCCTTTAAGTCTAGTTTATCGATACATTGCCAGAGTCAAGGTCCCTTGTCCGATTGTTGAATTTCACATTCTATTTGTAGTTTTAATTTTTGTAGTTTTAATTTTTTTTATTTTTTATTAAATTATATTTCATTATTTTATATTAAATTGAAAAATTATTTATTTGTCATTCAAAATTTGTAAATTAATCACAATTATTATGTAGAATTTTGTATTTTTATTGTTGTTATTATTGGATAGGTATCTGAATTGTTAATTTCACAAAATATTTATAATTTTATTTCATATTATGAAAAGTAGTTCAATTTAATTTATATGGTGTAATCTTATATTTTATTGAATGTTGTGCACAATTGTTATCGGTTGCAAATTTGATTGTAATTTAATTTAACATTGATATTTTCGATTGTGATGGTTTGTAAACTGTAATTGTGTCATAAATAAATAAATAAAATATAAATTGTTCTTTGAGTACGTACTTCAACGCAAGTAAATACTTTTATTCGTCTTTAAATACGAGTGTTAGTGTTTGTGTAAAAATAGTACCCGTAGTTATAAATAAGGAATTTTGCATTGCTAAATAATTTCCAAAAAGTCATTTTTAAAGTCATAAAAATTGTTCTTTGAGTACTTACTTCAACTCAAGTAAATACTTTTATTCGTCTTTAATTATGAGTGTTAGTATTTATGTGAACGTCAATTTCTTCTTATCTTATTTTATAGTTCTTAAAGTATTCTTTACTCAGGAACCTGCTTGAACCATGACTATTTGTGGAATTATGCATGCACGTTATATCGGAGTCAGCGATCCAGCATTTAGTGTCATCAATTACTTTGTATTATGACTCACCCGTATTCTTAACATAAAGCCAGTATCAAGACAGTTAAGGGGGTAACACTTGAGAAGCACGCAAACCCGTTGTTATAGCATAGAAAAAAAAAACCTCAACATCTTGGTGAATACATACTATATTTTCACGCTTGCACCATTTTATCTAGTCCAAACTAAGTATCATTTAAAACGTATGCTTTGGATGCTAGATGTCGTAGAATATATATTTGAAAATTTAATATTTTTATAAAATAAACTTTTATAAATATTTAAAAAACATGACTCGTGTTCATATTCGTGACACATTTTTCTCAATAGGTTTCGAACACGTACTGCTTGATTTGTGGGTAGCGTACTGACCACCTTACCATTCTTTACTGCAGTGGCGTCGGCAATCGTCCGATATCATGCTTGCCGATATAAAGGAGATTGGCAAACTTAAATAGGACCTTAGGCCAAATCATTACATTGGTAATTTTTGTGCAGTTTTGTATATGAATGTATACAAATTTCATCGGTGTTAAAATTATAGAATTATTCAACGAAATTGATGAAATATTGATAGTTATTTCAAACTACTGCATTGGGTCTCAATATCGTTAAAACACTTATTTCTTATTCCATGGAATTAAATTTTGATATTATACGATAAATTAAAAAAAAAAATACACAACAAGTTTTGGTCATAACCCCATTCTTGTAACGGTTAGGCCCATTTTTGGCCATTTTTCTCCTTTAGTTACAATTTATTTTTATTATTCTAAAGTAATTATAAAGACTGCAATAAATGTCCAAGTGTAGCTATATCCGATCGAGATTCACATTTTTCAAAGAGTATTATATTTTCAGATAAACGAGTACTATTAAAATTTGAGTTACTTTTACTTTTTTCCATAAAGAAACGATAAACATTAAATTAAAGCAGTTACAGTTTATGATTGCGAGCATTATAAAATGCTATGCTTTATGCCCCTACATTTATTACTATCTAACGTTTTATATGTTTTGTAGGCTTTTTAATTTTAAACTTTAAGTTATTCTTATTTTAAAAACCCTTCTATTGCTTGTATTGCAATACACGCAAAAGCAGAACATACATTATCCTTATCTAAGAAAGACGATTAGAATTAATCTACTGTATTAGTAGAGAAGCTTCATTGGTAGTTCATGTAAAAAAATAAATAAGTATTTAATATTTTTTATTTAGAAAAAAAAGGCTTGTAGCATAAATATATTTTTCATTACACCTGTACTGCCTCCCAGCTGTACTCATAACCGCAGCCCTAGCGAGGGCTGTATATAATAAGGCAATAAATTATTTCAATTTAAATTTAATTTGACAGCAACCGTTAAATGCCGGATTGTGCAATGTTTTCATTAAAGTGTAACGCTGAGATTAGCGATGGCGGTTCATATAATTAAGACGAGGTGGAAGCGTGAGGGAGCGATCTTGGCTGTGATATACAGGCTTAACGTTTAGCTTTGAAATACGCTTTCAGCTTGACATCACTGAAGTTGTCTCCCTCAGGGTATTTGAGTAAGGAATAGGCTTTGTCACCGGTAGACTGCAAACTTCTCAAAGTACTTGCTTAGGCTATGGCAGTAGTAGAAGAGTAGTGCTTAATTCATAAATGGAAGAGGTTTCGCTGAAAAGTGTAATGATTATTATTAAGCACTTTGTGTGCTTAATAAACGCGGGTGAGCTACTAATACCTACTTACGTCTAGATAGACATTCATATTTTCCAGTACCAGCACTGACCACTCCCTCACTGATACAATTCAAACAAGCAAAACGTGTAAAATACTGTAACTCGACTACGCTATTATCACAATTCTAAAACGGCACTCGATTTTAATAGAAATCGTCTTTCAATATATATTATTCTCACTTCATCTTAAATATCGAAATACAGCAAAAAATATTATTTTTGCGTTATATCACGTTTGTGACATAACAACAACGTTTATGAAAGGTACACGCGTTCCGTGACCCCAACTATTATTCATTCTGCTTCATACAACCCTTTTAGCTTACGTGTAAAGCAAACTGCGGGATGTAAATACTCGAAACAGATTTCACTCGGTTGTTTCTAAATATTAAACGAAAAGTCAGGAGTTACGATTTTCAGTAACAACAGTTATCAATTACACTTTTGTAGCTAGACGTTTGACAATTTTGTCTCTATGATAATCATTTCAACCAATCCTTGCTCAGTTTCACAGTTTATTCAATATCGTGCGATACTATTGCTCAGTGAAATACAAAAATTGTATTTGTGCTTACTGTAGTTAAGATACTCGTACTTAAGTACTGTATCTATGAGACACGAAGTCTTTCGTGATAAGTCTCGGGTAGTATTTTATGGGTTTTTATAACAGTATATAAAAAATGTTCTGCTTAAAAAGTAGGCGTCTATGTGAGTCACAAGGTGTTCCTAATATAACTGATGTTTTTATTATATATATAAATTATATTTACTCTAACCCCTTTTCGCTCCTTGCCGCATTCCCTGTTTTCAATCCCCTATTTCACTATCGAAGTTTTAATGGCGAACTACTTCGGATAACAAATCTTTGAGTGTAGTTGGAAAGTTCAAAAGCAAATTAAGCAATTATTGAAAATCCATTGCCACCTTATTGGCTTGATTTTACTTTTGCAATTTGGAGCTGACGCTGTTATGGGTTTACGAAATCAATACTTTTGTTGGGCAAGACCATTTGTATTATTTGAGATAAATTACGCTGCCAGTTTCTTTATTTAACGAGTAATTCGTACTATATTCGTTAATAATTGTCGGTAATATTCACAGTTAATAGTAGAAGATCCGAACCTATATCGACCTTCACCGAGCTGATAATAGAATGAAACATATTTTATTATTAATTTAGTATATTAGAAAATATATTAAAAATGGGTTGTCTAAAAAAATCCTGGACAGACTATTTTTAATTATTTTTTGAAAAATGATTTTTAAAAAAAATGAATAAAATATTGCAACATCAAGATAATAAGAAAATTTTGTCCTGACTGATAGTAGAAACCGTATAGAATGTGCAGGCATTGGGTTGTCTATTATTTACCTGCGCGAACTACTGGGTTGTCAGGTATGAACAGGTATGTCGATATCAGTTACTTTCACTCGATTGGATAATAGAAAAATTTTATATCATCATAAGCGCGCAACAAAATTTTCTTATTATCTTGATGTTGCAATATTTTACTAAAAATCATTTTTCAAAAAATAATTAAAAATAGTCTGTCCAGGATTTTTTTAGACAACCTATTTTTAATATATTTTCTAATATACTAAATTAATAATAAAATATGTTTCATTCTATTATCAGCTCGGTGAAGGTCGATTTAGGTTCGGATCTTAGACTATAATGAAAAACTTAGATATCCTTACTCTAATTTTAGTTTTGTGGATATTTTTATGACTAAACGGAGAGCTGAATATGTCAAGTTTCTAAACATAGCCACAAAACTACTGTTGCTACTCATAAAAAAGTACCACCGCCTTTCTTATTTCTGCCGTGAAGCAGATCGCTGTGTTTCGGATTGAAAAGAAAGGTAGCCAGTGTAATTACTGGGCATGGAGGGCATATCATCTTAGTCCCCAGAATGGGATACGCACTTGCGGTGTTAAGTTACACTTAATATTGCAAGTGTATATAGGCGGCGGTGACTACTTAACATCAGGTGGGCCGCAAGCCATCTCGTAACATAAAAAAAAATGTATAGTGGCAGAGTCGTCAGTGACGCGAGACGCAAGATAAAAGTCAATATACTAGCTAACGACCGACTCCGTAAATTACTACAATATTATTTAAAAAAAAATATAGTCATCGTCATTTTCCTACACTGCTCCCAATTTATTTGGAGTCGGTGCAATATGACTTGATATCAACAATACTGCTTAAGGATTTGGCATTAGATTTTACGGCCGGCCGCACCTGCCTGGCACCCGTCCTTGGGAACGACTGCATGAATCTTTCAATAGCGTCCGGGACCACCAGCAATTTTCTAGTAGTGTAATTAAAAAAATAATTTTGTATTCCAACTAACAACTCCTTTTGTTAAGCACACATTTTCCAATCCATATTGAAAATATGAAGGTTTCGCATAAAAATATTAAAACCCTTTCGTCGTACACAACGTCAACTACAATTGATCAGCATAGCTAAGGATTTAATTCCGAATAGAAATTTCATCCTGCCAACCTTTTGTGTGCTGGCGATGAAACGTAAAAAAAAAGAAAAATGGTAATGAATGTGAGTGAAACAAAAGGAGATCGTTTAATAGGGTGAAATGAAAAAAGAATGGTATAATAAAGTAGCATAAATCAGGATGACAATTTATGGGACGGCAAGTTATTAACGTGCCTAGGTACGATTTTTATAACGTTCGGCTAACGCTCTTCGTTTCATGTAGGTTAATTTCCGTATCAGTTAGAGCCAAACAAAGCTTCATCTCGTGTTTACGTTAAATGTTACTTGGCTAACACTTATTTTGAATAGTTCTCGAAAGCGAAAGTTGATTATTATGTCCTTTTTTCCAAATAAAAACATTTCAACTTGAAATATGACATTTAAACTTTATCTGTAGCACTTCAACCTAAACTTTTAAAGATTCGTACAAATGTCTGCGACTTTAAAGCTGAATGCGCGTGACGTGACGTCATCGTACACACACTCGCTCGAGCGTCGTCGTACGGAAAGGACGTTTAGCGCGCGTAGTATCTTAATATTCGAGACTTTAGTTATAGATAACGTATAACTTTAATAATATTGGATATTTTTTATAAATAAATAAATATTTTTAAAACGAGTGTCGCTGCATCTGGAGACCACTAATAAATAAAATTAAACCAGAATACAAATTAAAATATAATTATGAAATATGGATTAGGTGTTAATGTTGTGCGGACGCGAGCGGGAGGAAAGCGCTATTGAGTTTTCTGAGGTCACACGCCCATTAGCCCCGCGCTACTCGCTAGCGAATAGAAGCGGTGTTAGTTTTATACCAAACTTTAATGTATTATAACTTTGTAAATACGCATCGTATCGACGTGAAATATAAACTGTTGAGATCTATAATTTTATGAAATATTTTGTTTTTTATTTTTCCCAAGCTTATTGAAACAAGCCCTGCCACCAACTAAACCGTAGATCTAATTCAAGACCTCTGGTTCTGTTTTCGGTGGGCGAACCATTATACCAAGGAGACGCTTTTTTCATATTAAATATTTCTAAGGCCTTAGAAAGTATCTGACATGTAAATCAATATTATAATAATGATAACTAATAATTTTATTATGTTTTTAATTTAGTATTAGACAGCTACGTGGGGTCCACGCTGTCACTGCGCAATCTACAGAGGCTGGATATGGGGACGTACTTATGCATCGCTGCCAACGGTATCCCGCCCACGAAGAGTCGGAGATACGAAGTATCAGTTCATTGTAAGTATTATTCTATTCTATTAGGTTACTACTGGTGTTTTTTTAGCTCTATGACTGGATTGAGAGCATGGCATAGGAAAGAATTCACGATATAACACTCTGATAACTGTTTAGTAACTATGTGTTTATTAAAAATGAGTCACAACATCATTATATACAGAGGTGTTTGGTAAATGGTACAACAAGCGACCAACCAAGCACATACCACGTAGAGATCGTCTAATCTAAAACTGAACGCCCTTCCATTGTTTTACTCTTACATGCACAATTGCACAATCAGTGTACAGATGCAACACATTGAAATTAGCTATAGTCATTGGACATTCAGTTGATTCAGTCGCCGGCTAGACACGAGCGTGGCAGCACGCTTCGAAAACTCATAAAAGTACTGTTAGCATCAAGTTTTAAGTTCAGTTTTAGATAAGATGATCTCTACCAAAGAACCTGTAAAAAATGTCTTGTCACGATGTTCGTCCACGTTTATTCCCGAAACCATTGAAACTAAGTACTTTAATGAAATTTTGTAAATGTGTTTTGTTTGGTCCAACTTCGACTTGTATTGCCATCTAGTCTCAATTTTTTATTGCAAATTAAATGTTTAATATTAGTGTGGAATTGCTACAGCATCGTGTGGTAATTTCAGTTTGTAACAACATGATATCGTGGCTTAATATTTTCCTAAGCAACTAGTAGTAGTATGCTTATTTGATCTTTATTTAAAAAGCATGTTTCCTGAGTATATGAATGAGGTTAACTGAAACCTCGTTATTACTAAGCCTGTCCACGACAAACGTGTTTCAGCTCTTTGCAATCTTACTTTTCCATACAAAGTCCTAGCCTACACTTTTGTTTCGCCAACAACTTTTTGGACAATTAACAAGCAAATTTAGTGCTTAAATTTGTCCGCACAAAACTGCACTTTAGGGCGATTTTCGTGCATCTTGCTGAACCGGTGCCGCATTGCACATGATAAAGCACGACCCACACGCCCCGTCTGTCATAGTTGTAATAAATAGCATTCGCGATAGAGCAAATGTAAATACTTACGTTGACTTTGTAAATCATATGTGTAGTCATTTTGTTCGATATTTCCATTCTGTGGAAGTCCCTAGTTTCATATTAATTTTTGTCGATATTTAAATTTGTAACTACTTTTGGACTTCAACTTTCCCACATTTTTACTACTTACATTATATTTTAAGCCTGGACTGCTGATAGATCTTAGAATGTAATTTCAGTTTTTGTTGTGGAATTTTGTTTACTAGTTCAATGGAGGTTTAGTTCGTTTTTGAATTTCATATTTACAGCCAGATGTGTCGATAATACCCGTAATCTTGGCTAAATATTTTTTTTATCTGCAGATTAACCCTTACAATAGAAGCTGTTAATTCATAAAACGAAAATGGAGACTTTTTAAACTTATTCTAATAATAAGTAATTTACTATTTTTATGTTTTTAATCTAAAAATTGTGTTACCTTCACATTTAAAATTGAAATATTCATAGAATCATGGGAGTTATTAACTTAATCGTGTGTTGAAAATCGGTATTTTCGAGGTTTGGACCTAATATACGAAGGATTTGATAGCGAAAAATATTAAGCACAGGAAAAAGGTCCATATGTAATTAACATGAGGTATTCTATCCTATATAAACAGAGTGGATTTTATATATTTAGCTTAGCTACACATTTCAATAAATATAAACAAACCCTCACATACGGTACCTTAAATAAATTTAAGTAAGCAGTTAGCTTAACTCGAATTTATTCGGAGGAAAATTTTGTGAAGCCTTGCAAAATAAAGTACCTATCTAACTTCGATCCTTAACGAAACTTTTGGACAGGCTTGTGTTAACTTAATTTTGCCGGCTTAATTTATAGTTAACCTTTTTGCTATTAATGTATTTTGTTTATATTTGCGATAGAGATTAGCATTCTTTTTCGTATTTTTTTTAAGGAAGTACACTTACTTCTTCGACTACGTTTAAATTGTTGCACAAATTGCACATTGTTAATAAAATAACATGAATAAAAATTAAACTTCTATTTACCATTAAAACTGTTGAAGAATTGGGGTAGATCGCCCGGGTAGACAGCTCGCCCTAATGTTCGTCTAGAGATTTGTCAAAAATAGAAAAGTAAATAATTTCACACTTTTTTTTGTAAAGTTTTCCCTATTTCGGAACTGCAAAGGGATCTTGCCCATACCGTTGCCCATAGCCATGTCTTCAGTTTTATATCTTCTTTCTTGAGTTTTGCACATGTGCGTCACACATTTTAATGCATCCAGGGAGTGCATTGCAAGAAATGCTTCGCTACATACCTCGCAATGAGACTGATGAGCTGAAAATCCACTATAAAATTCTCAAAGACTTACACACCACAAAATCTTTATTTCAATTATTCCTCTTAACTGCACGTCAACACGGATGCTTGTGCATCTAAATAACACTACTTTCACTACACAAAATCCACTGCGAAGCATTTTCAATTATCGAAACAAAGATCTACCTGCAGACGCCGTGGTTTCTCGCCAAACATTCCTTATGTCACTTTCCTTAATATTACTTCAAATATCGTAAACAAAAAACCAGACAGCTAGGTTGATGGTATGTGACCACCTATGTCTATAAGCTTGGAACACAAGGTTGTCACTCGTGCCCTTTTTTATGTCAGAAAACTTTTGAGCGTACCATAGGCGTGAATAGAGCCCTGCCAGGGTTATGTGGGGCTACGGCTGGCCACTTAAGATTAGCTGTTCTCTTCTTATATCGACGACTGCGCGGGAGCTTTTATATTCACCCGCATGTACCATCTTGCTGATGTCACTGGCTAACGCGAAAATAACACAAGTTTTGAAAACTTTACTTATTGACAGGAATATTAATCCTTCTAAATTTGGCGATCTTCTGTAAAACGGAGATCCTTGCCAAGTCTGTGAAGAAGTAAAAAAATCTTCGTCGCTAATGTTTCTCAAAATGCTTGCTAAGTATAGATCTACACGCGATTTTATCTCCTGATTATTAGAAGCACATAGTGTAGAGTATTATATATAATTCCAAAGGTGTATTAATGTTAAGGTTTACTCGCTACGGTCCCATTTCAACAAACTTTGACAGTTTAATTAGAAACAGTATGTCAGGCGATAGATGATAGTTGAACGGGCTGATATGAACTGTGTAGAGATGATAATAGTACGAAGTATTGTTGAAATTAATCACGGAATATATTGAAGTAATGAAATGGTGCTTATACAAACTGAAAGGAGGTTTTGTTTTATTGGATATTTCATAATCACAACAACCTTTATAATCGACCCACTGTTAAGCTACAAGGCCTCTCCTTGTCATCGAAGGAGGTTTAGGTAGTAGTCCACCACGCTTGCCAAATGCGGATTGGTAAGTGGAGTATAAGGCGATCAATACCCCTTTGCTGATCCATTAGTCGCCTTTTACGACACCCATTGGACGATATGGGGTGATCTATTCTACTCTGCCGGCATCACATGGCTAATCAAATGTTAAGACATACCCACTACTTATAATATTTCCGTATTGAGAAAGCGTACTGGGCTACTGCCTAAACCTCCTTCGATGACAAGGAGAGGCATTGTGTCTTGTGTGTTGAATTATAAAGGCTGTTATGATGATTAGTACGTAGGCAAATTATTTTAAAATTACCATTATTATTACATTTACTTAACAAATAATCCTTAGGGAATGGTTTGCAATAATAATAATAATTTCAATATTCGTTATAGCCTTATGGAACAATAATGAATTATACAAATTAAATATCATTAATACAGTTCCACCAGCGATACGAGTCGAGAGTCCAGTGGTGCTCCGCTCCGTCGACATGCAAGTTACTCTCCATTGCCACATCGAAGCTTCACCCAAGTCTCTCACTACTTGGCAACGAGGGAAATCGCTTGCAGGTATGTGAAAACGTGTATTTACCACTTCTGTTACTGTAAAAACCCGTAAATTAGGTTTTACTAGTGAATCTTAGGATATACAATACAGAACATATCTGTCTCTTTTTTATAAAATCCCTATATTTATTAAATACATAAAATTAAAAAATAAATAAAAGAAAGAGACGGTTTTTCAGGATTGTCCGGTTAACGTCGGGGGCATGCCAACTTTTACCAATGACGGTTGGTAAATGTTGTTTTTGGCATAAAAAAGGCTAATTTGTTAACTGACTACATGGCTGAGAGAAAGGTCGGTTCAGAATTATTTTTTTCTGACCATGCGGAGAGTACTTGTTTTTGGGAGAGTCTAGAGTAGTACCTACATGGCTGATTGATAGGTAGGTTCAGGATATTATTTATGACCATACGAAGACTACTGTTCTTGGGAGAGTCTAATGTGTTATAACAGTTTCCAGTTGTCTATTTTTATCGTGTCTCTTAGGTTGTTCGTTCAAAGTTAATAAATTTGAGGATTTCCTGGAAAATGTTAAGATTACCATAGTACGGGCTTTTGCAGTAACAGAAATAACACCAAAGCATAGTGAATCTAACATTACAGTATAATTATGTTCTTTTTCTTATTTCTACCCGGTATCAATTTATTTTGTGTCGATTCAATATGTTATCATACTAAGAAGAAAGAAAGAAGAAAGATAAATTTTCAAATTGCTTTAAAAAAAAAACAAAAGATATGTAACTGTCCTTGTAATAAAATATTTCCGAGGAGTATTTGTATGTAATTTTGGAAAATTTAATCTCAAAATCTAGTGAACATTTAAAGAAGTGAATTTTCAGTAAATGTTTCTATCTATAGTGCACAAAAAAGAGTAAACTTGATAAATAAGGTACCTCTTTTAAAAGACGAGCCAAGATATTTATGTTCCGTCACCAAGAAGCTTATATTTTACCTTAATCTATCTTGAGTCGATTCGTGTCCGTCACCATAGAAATTCCAGAGCTGATTAATGTCAATTTATTTTTAATATTTATTTATTTATTGTCACAGGAGGCAAGCTGCTCAACAGCTCAAAATACGTGATCACTGAACAAATAATGAACGAGTATTCAGTGCGGATGAACCTAACCATTAACCGCTTAAAGAAGAGCGACTTCGGTGAATACACGTGCAGCAGCGTCAATGGATACGGGAAGGCCGAAGGCATTGTTACATTGAAAGGTTTGTAGTCTTATTTTCAGTTCTAAAAATTTTAATGTTATCTTAAAATTTAGGTTTAATTTTAATAAAATTGTACCTTATAACTATTCTATTCTTAATTAATGGCATCGCGTCGCATTAAGCATGCATTTTGCCAATGTCAAGTGGAAACCAAGTAAAGCAACAAAAATTGTACGGTTGATTGAGGTTATTAAAGATGGAGTCTCTCAACACGTGTTTTTACGACAAGAACTCGGGAGAAACTCCTACCTTATAACAACAACAACATAATCTGTCGCCATAACGATAGTACAACCTTATAAGTTACGACAGTTGGTGATATAATTGCCAGTCCCGCATTGGCTGAGGGTTTCTTAAACTTCATTCTACCTTAGGCCTTATTATTACTTACCATTAAGTGAGATGAAAGCTCTTTTCACGCGAATTTGTATGCGAGATCGTTTTATAAACCCCAGAAGTTATACCGGAGGATGAAGCTGTGGATTGTGTATTTTTGTTTGTCTCGTCATCATCTTGAAAAAAATTGTCCTTATAGGCATGCCACGTGGGTGTCTACTGGCTCCAATTTCTGTAAATACAAAATCATTTCGCCATCCAATTTAAAAAGAAAATACTGCACTGCACAAAGATGTATAAATACATATTGATCTTATTTCGTGGTCAACTTGATTTTTATTATAAAAGCATATACAACGATGTTATTGATCGCGCATTTATTTTGTTACAAGGATATGTACTGTATAAAATTTTAAAAAGTTTGTAGCTAGAGTTAAAGACTTACGGCTAGTTGCACCAAGTTCTACGTTTTACAATTTTGCAAAAAATAACTTAATTCGTAGAAATAATATGTTCAATTTTAAAAAAAGGTGTTTATTTTTTTGAAACTGTTAAAAGTATAAGTTGGTGCAACTGGTCGTTAGTAAGATAGTTCTTCAAGCGAAGTACCTTCAAAATAAGAATGGAGCGTTCTTGGAATCAGAGTTTTACTATTCAAAACTAATATAAAACAGGCCAGCTCCAAATAAAATTGGAAGCAGGGCAAGCAAATAATGATGATATGTTTAAATATGGATTTTTTCTTTTTTGTGTTTGGCAAGTTTGGTTATGATTGAAATTGATACCAAATCAAATAGAAAACGAAAAACATGGAACAAATTCCTGTCATCGATAAGTGCTGAGACGGGACTTCAAACCGCGACCTTTCGCTATCCGGGCGACTGCTCTTCCAACTGAGCTACACAGGACTGTTTGACCACGACGATACGTTACGTTGATACGTCAGCTTGATGACGTAATAAAAAAATGAAAGACATGGCTAAATTCGTCGTGGTCAAACAGTCCTGTGTAGCTCAGTTGGAAGAGCAGTCGCCCGGATAGCGAAAGGTCGCGGGTTTAAGTCCCGTCTCAGCACTTATCCATAACAGGATTTTTTTCCACGTTTTTCGTTTTCTATTTAATTTGCTATCAATTTCAATCATAAATGATACGTCAAATTTTATAGGAACTGCAATAATATGCATAAAGTATATAGTAATACGTTTGTAATTAATTCACAAAACTAAATACCCTGACTGCTGGCAATGTTTTTCGCAGTTAAATTCTGATTCCCCATAATTATCCTATGAACGCATATTGTCGCTGTGATAATCCGTTTGAAATATCCATTATGTTAATTTATTGTGGAAGTTATTTCTATAAATATATTTAACAAGTGTTATCGTTTAAACTAATAATATTATTTACGGTATTGAAAATATTAATGATACGTAAATGAGCGCGTGATATTAAAGCATATTAATATAAACTAGTCACCGTTTAGTCAGCAAAAAATTATGACTGTTTAATTATATCATAATTATTGTAACACATATTATCTATATTTTTATTTGTCTGCACTCATTTTTTATGAACTTTAAATAAGCCAAGTCTCCGTGCGCGCAAATTACTTAAAAAAGATACATAGTTTTTTTTACATGTGCGTAAATTGATGTCAATGTTTTATAAATATAAGCTTTTATTTTATACGTTGATACTTTTAAATTGGAAAATATTTACAAGGCATTTCAATTCAGGGGCCCATTTACGATTATTTATTATTATGTTCGCCTTTTTCGACCCCATACTTTCATGGCCTATAACTTAACGGAAAAATAGACGATGCCTCTAAAATCTGACAAAGCTATTCTGTTCGAGCTGCTTTAAAGAAAAGGTTTATTAGAGGATCAGAATGAACTTTGACTTATTATCGATATTGCATAATATACACTTAGCTATCACGATAAATATCTTGATTTCAGTTTTTTCTAGTACAATAATTAGGCCTTTTAAAATATTTTCATGCATCTGAGATGAGATAAGAGTAACAAAACAATATAATCCCAAGAAAGAGCAGTTAGGACACAGCGAATAAGGAGTTCGTATGGGAATTGCTTTATTCTATCTTAGAAAATACCATAAATAAATAATACTTCCTTTTTTTCGTATTTGCTTCTTGTCAATTAAGTAGTAAAGTTTCAGCCTGATAGAGTCACAGTCAAGGCAGGTTGCCAAAATATTAAACAAGTATAAAGATGCAGAAGCAACGTTTATTTATTTATTAAGAAACTCTAAAATGTGTAGATCAACATATTAGGTTGGGGAAAAAGTCTTTTCGCATTATAGTATGTATAAACTTGTAATAAAATCTCTTTGGCTATACTATTTGTATCTGGCTGGTTTTGGTATCATTGAAAGTTTAAATTTTAAAGAACATAATTCCAAATTCAAATTAGGAAAAAAGGTGATTTTCATTTGTTTTTCGTACCGCCAAGATGAGTGAATCTAATGAAAAAATTCGATACATTTTAAAATTTTACTACAAAAAATGTAAAAATGCAACGCAAGCCGCGAAAAAAATTTGCGATGTTTATGGACCTAGTGCAGTGTCTGTGAGAGTAGCACAAATTTGGTTTAAGCGTTTTCAATGCGGAAATTTTGATGTCAAAGATGCACGTCGCTCTGGTCGCCCTATTACAGATAAAATGGATGCCATTTTTGAAAAAGTGGAGCAAGATCGGCATGTCAGTAGTTACGACGTAGCTGAAGAACTGGGAATTGACCACAAAACAGTTTTGGCGCATTTGAAAAAAACTGGGTACACAAAAAAGCTCGACATTTGGGTACCTCACGAGCTCACTGAAAGAAACCTAATGAACCGTGTACTCATTTGTGATTCTTTATTACGACGTAATGAAACCGAACCATTTTTGAAGAAGCTGATAACTGGCGATGAAAAGTGGATCACGTACGACAAGAACGTGCGAAAAAGGTCGTGGTCAAAGGCCGGTCAGGCTTCACAGACTGTGGCGAAACCCGGGTTAACTCGCAACAAGGTGATGCTGTGTGTGTGGTGGGATTGGAAGGGCATTATTCATTATGAGCTGTTACCACCAGGCAGGACCATCGATTCTGAACTCTACTGCGAACAACTGATGAGATTAAAGCAAGAAGTTGAGAGAAAGCGGCCGGAATTAATCAACAGAAGGGGTGTGGTTTTTCATCATGATAACGCTAGACCTCACACATCTTTAGCCACTCAGCAAAAATTAAGAGAGTTTGGCTGGGAGGTGTTAATGCATCCGCCGTATAGTCCTGACCTTGCACCTTCAGATTTCCACCTGTTTTGGTCTCTTCAGAATTCTTTAGGCAGTGTCAGGTTAACATCACGAGAGGACTGCCAAAACCACTTGTCGCGTTATTTTGACCAGAAGTCCCAAAATTTCTATAGCAATGGGATCATGTCCCTACCTACAAGATGGCAAAAAGTTATCGAACAAAATGGTACCTACATACTTTAGTTAAATGTAAATAAACTATATTAAAAAATGTTTTGAATTTTCTTAAAAAATGCGAAGAAACTTTTTCCCCAACCTATTATATCAACACTTAGGCCATTTACGAAGTTTACTAGCATGTTTATATAAATATTAGCTTTTGCCCGCGACTTCGTCCGCATGGAATAGTTACTTCGGGCAACATTTTAATTTTTTTATGGTATTTATTTCTTATCGCCTTAGGGGTGAGGTGAGAGTGCCCAAGAGGCAAAAATCCCCATCCCCAGACTTTATAATGTCACCCCATTTTCCCCCTTGAGGGGCTGAACTCTGAAAAAAACATGAAACACGTGTTTACTTATTTATCGATAGGACTACTCCTGTGAAGTTTCGACTATAATAGTCTAACTAATCTCGTTTCCCCATTCAAACTTTCCACCCCCCTTTCACCACCTTAGAGGGTGAATTTCCAAAAATCATTTCTTAGTGCACCCCAGGACCTCATAAGGAACCTACGTACCAAATTTGAAAACTAAGACCCAGGGGTTTGGGCTGTGCGTTGATATGTCTGTCAGTCAATCAGTCAGTCAGTATTCATTTTTGTATATATAGATAGATGGCGACATTTATCCAGTTTGTTCTGATCAATGAGTTACGTGTTAAATTAAACATTTTATATTGAACTAAATCTTTATTTTATGCTATCAACAGAAACACCACAGCGCACGACAACCACCACCACGACGACCACGACAACGACCACGACAACACCACGACCAACAACAACAGTCGCGACGACAACACGACAACCGAAGCGGACACCGAAGAAGCTGGAGCGAGGCAGCCAGAACTCGCTCGATCCCGACCTCCGGCACCCCGAACTCAACAACGCGTTAAACTTTTACAACGCGTACGGGCTGCCGAACAACACGCATAACGAATACGCCCAGCGGACCGAAAAACAAAAAGTACGCCCGTCTGGACCGCCCCGTCATTACGTTGTTTACAACGATGCTAGCGGCGCGTGTACAACCGTATTCAGTATTTCACTTGTCATTCTAAAAACTCTCGTATAAAAATAATTAAGTTTTTGAGTTTGCAGATCTGGAATAATTATTTCTGGAACATTGAATGCATTGAAAGTTGATGTACCGAATTTGTATGTAGGCTGGTAGTCGGCCGATGAAATGAGATGAAGGAGTATATTTTTAAAAATATCATCGGGCAAAAACTATAATTCAAAAGCCCTGCAGCATTTAATTATTTTAGTCTGGTTCAAAAAATCATTATCCAAAGATATAAAATTCAATTTAATAAAATAACACGTGTCAGTAATGACAGCTGATCTGTCATAGTTATGTCTTGTCAAAATGTTTATTTTATTAGAACTAGGCGTGGGTTCGGTTTGGTTCAGCCTACGATCATTTTTTTTTATAAAAATTAATGCTATAATAACACGTAAATTATATAATTTATCACGAGGGATTTTCAACTACCAATATCATACATCTCATTTACGGCGCATTCGGTTCGGCAAACAATGCGTCAAACGAATTTGCTGAGGTCATATGCAATTCAAAACAATGCAGTCGACCGCTTCGTAGAATGCCGATTTAATTGCCAAACTAAATATGATCTGCTAAATAATAAATAGATTTGCTAATTTATGCTTAGAAACAACTATTACGTAGTGATAAATCAATGGCTGTTGAATTTTTAAGAGTACGTATTTTGAGGTTGTTGTAAGTATTTTGTACGACCTAATGTTGAAATGTTGTTAGACACAATTAACAATTTCAGCCTTAATTTGTAAAGGTGACAATAAAAAATCTTTTCTTGTAATGATCGATTTTTGTACTGGGAATATTGATTCAATATTATCTACGATAAAAGTAATTTTCTCATAAAAAATATTACATTGAGGTTTTGTTCAAACTAAATAAAAACAAATCGTTCGTAATCAAAATTTAAAAATCATTCGTAATCGCATATTAGACTTATAAATTGTTAAAATATCAATATCGTCATATCAATGTGAAATAATTTTTATAAATCAATAATTAACCGTTTTTAATAGCTACTGAATGATTTTTTTCTTACATTATAATATAACTATACAAATTCACGAAGTTTCTATACATAATTTTTGAAATTGTAAAAATATATTTATTATAATGATTAGAGTAATATTTAAGTACATATGTAAGTGATAACTTCTGTATGACAATACAATTGTAAAGACAATAGCTCGTAGTATTAAGATATCTAGACCAATATAATTACCATTAGGCCGATGACATTTTGCATGTATAGAAAACATTTAGATTTGAACAAGAGATAACGAGAATATTATTATAAATATACAACGAAAATCATGACCAATTAACGGTCTGAAATCCATACTTAAAAATCTGAATATTTAATTTCTGCTAATTCGTATGTACTAAACCAAAAATAATATTCAAATAAAACTATATTTTCCGTATATTGTAATTAGTAGGACTGATACCGCATTAAAGAGAGATATAAATAAATACTTTACATTGTGAAATGTTCAATAATAATAAATGAGAATGAATAAAATACACCCAAAAAATGAATATGACAATACTAAAATAAAAAAATGACAATAATACCATATTTATGGTTAACTAATGTAAAATTAATACCGTATTGACAAAGTACTATATTTCAAACTTTGTTAAGTCTCTCCTTAAGGTAAGCCTCTAACGGTCTCCATAAACTAGAGTTCATAAATAATAAAGTTTTTTATGAATTATCAATAGATATTTCGGCCGTAATAATTTGGGTACTAAAAAGTGCTAGTGTAAAATTTGATACTTGTATTAATAAATTTGTCTTCCGAATAGTATATTAAAATAATGTATTCGGCTCATTCAACTTTATATACATATGAGTTATTAAATGTAGCTTGTGAAGTTCCTTTTGGGCTTCATGTAAAACGTAGTGTATGTAAGTAAAATGATGAATTTACAGTAGAAATAGTGTTACGAAGATAAAATTGGATTTTGATAAGAAACGATTCTGTAAAAATATTCTATATTTGTGTATTCGAAAAATAATCCATAGTAGGTCTACGTATGTATTCATTGTAATAAATTATACTTAACATAATACGTTTTCCATAAATATTGACATTAAATGCACATTTATTAAATTTAAATTTATTGTTAAGTTAATGAAACTAAAATCACTCTTATTAATTTTACCTTTATTAGTTTTAAACCGCTTACAATTGTTTGGTACTTAAATTTACTATTGTACTAAGTAATTGAGTTTTGTAATAATGACAATAAAATATAACATCAGTATTTGTAAATAAATAAAATAAAGTTAAATCCAAGTAATAGTATGAGGCGATTCTATTTATCAATGTTAACATTAAGATGTTGATATCATTTTATGACATTTTAAAATAAAAATATAACCAAAAGTGTAGTAGTATTATTTTTATTTTATAATACGCCTTGCTTTAAGGTTCATAGCCGCGGATCCGTAGCGTTCATAGTAAAAAAAGATTTTCCCTTTCTGAGCTGTCAAGTGCGTTACGACCTTTAAGATTTAATCGAACCTTTGATGAAGCTTATAAAAGAAATAATCAGGAAATCGTGTTAAAAAAAGTTGTATTCATGTTTTGATAAACCAAATGTAATAATTTTTAGAAGAAAGCTTATTATCAAAGGCACTGTTTAAAGTACATAAAAATATATTGAAATACGCTTTTTTCATTATGTTTCAGTTTAGTTTATCACTTTATATTTTAAGAAAAATGAAATAAAGTCATTCAGATAAAGTTTTATTTGGCAGTGTCTCTCCTAAAAAACTCCCTAAAGAGAAGTGTAAACAACATAACAAAACTATTTTATGTATTATACACTTAGCAATGTTTAAAAGTGCAATATTTGTGTGATGTTGTATTTATAATACTTACAAGAACAGATAAATCCGTTGACACTGGATCAGTCTTTAAAATTTCCTAAATTATTGTAATGCTATAAAATATGCAAGTTTTTTTAATTAGGTTTTTCCCTTATCCAATCCCACTAGAATTAGTTAGCCCATGATCGACGTTCTGAGGTTCTTTTTCCAGTCACTGTGATCGAAAAAACGAGCAGTGAAAGATATTGTCCTAGCTTGTTTCAGTACGTGAAAATAAAGATAAGCTGCACTTGCTGTGGCCAGAACTGCAGACAACAATGTTGCCGTCCTACTAAACAATGCAGTAAAGTTAGACACAATCTTCTCCGAGTAGTTCATTCTGCCCCATATTGCATCATCTGGTGGAGATAATATCAGAATGGAATAGGCTAACAAACAAAACTACACATTCTCTAGGTTCGTTGATGTAGATCAAACCATACAATTGGCAATTTCCTTACTGCATAATAGGTTTGGACGATAGAATGCATGCATATTGGGATTTGTTAGATTTTTTAATGTGTGGTTGGCAAACAAGCGGCCCGCCTGATGCAAAGTAGTTACCGTAGCTGCCGTGTGATGCCGGCAGAGTAGAATAGCATCACCCCATATCCTCCAATGGGTGCCGTAGAAGGCGAGTAATGGATCAGCAAGGGTATTGATCATAGTCTGTCCGCCAATCTGCATTGGGCAAGCGTGGTTGACTCCAACCTAAACCTGCTTCGATGACAAGGAGAGGCCTTGTACCCAGCGTGGGTCCAATTATAGAGGCTGTTATGATGAAAGACAACTGCAACGTTGACGTGTAATTGCCGCGCTGCCAATACTAGCAACATTTACTCCGTAGAGCTCTGGAAACTTTGCTCACTAACAGAAACACAACACTGCGAACTTTGAGTAATTTAACTGCGGTTTGTGTAAGGAAGTACTGCCTTAACTCTCAGCATTTTAAGGGCGTTTCTTCATTGGCCGGACCCGGCCTGGTACTTGCACCGATTCCAGTATTGGTGGATGCATAATTCTAAGAAATTGTATGGTACACTGTCTCATTGGCATGACATGCTAATGATGCATAATTATTATTCTATGAAATCCAGCTGCAACAGTACCACATGAATAGTTACTCAATTCCGGCGCCGGTATTTCATAGAATTATGCGTCCATCGATGTCGTGTGTGTGTCGGTGTCGATGAGGGCTAGGACAGCCAATGAAGATTCACCATGCAAGTCCATAGGGGAGACTTGGAGAGTTTCGAGAAGTGGCTGGGAATGTAGCCCAAGTAGCCATATTTGGTAAGATTCCGCGAGAACCGCCTTAAGCGTTTCAGTACAGAACTTACGGAATATGTCATTAAAAAACACAATGCAATTAAATGGAGCTAAAGTTGTTCTTTTAAATACTTTAAACAATATCAGCACAAGCAAAATATTTTGTTATTTATAACAGTCTACGTAATACAGTATAAGCTACACAAACAATACTAAAACATACGCTCATAGATGGCGCTATGTTTGACAAAGCGAGCAGCAGTTTTAGGGGTTTAAGTATGAAATTGCCATTTTGTATGGAGAATTTAACGAAAATTATTTTTTCCATACAAATATATTTACGATTTTTTAAGAAACCACAAATCTAAATTTTGTGGATATGTTTAGACGACATTAAGCTATAGAATACTTAAAGAAAAAATTTGATAGTTGACAACTGTAAAAAAATATTTATATTTTTAAAACGGATACGGAGTGTCCGTACTTACGACGAGAAAAAAAAAATTAGAATAAAATTTTGTACGTAAACATAAGTCCTTGTAATGAAGTTTATATTAAAAAAAATAATATTGGGCATAGCTATTGTATTATAGGAATTATACACTAATGAATAATGAGGAAAAAATCGGCAATTTCATACTTTAATCCCTATTATTATGTTATTTCAATGTCTACTTTAGTGAGTATATAAGTCTTATTATCATGCAAACTTTTATTATTTTCTAACTTTCAGTCATATATGTTATTCATAACGATATTCAATATTGAGAAAAAAACAGCTCTATAATTTCAGGTAGACAATCGAAAATTTTCTATGCGGCTTTGTGCCTATTAGAGAGCTTATCACAGCATAGCGTCAGATTGGCCGTATGCTTGCTTGCAACCCTTATAGCAGTAGAATAAAAACATATACTTATATCGAACGGCATAAAAACGCTTCAGGACACTCACACACAAACTTGAGAGACCAAATCTATATGTATCAAAATCTTTACATTAGAATCCTGTTAATGCAAATTTTACCTGGAATATATCGCTATTAGCGATAAGAACGCCAACTGTACCACTATTATTGTAGCAGTAACACACTAATAGTGGCAGTGTTAAGTTCATTTTGTTTGTGTATCTTTGGTGTACAATAAAGAGTATACAGGTCTATCTATATTCCCTGAGATAAAAGTTATTTTGTTTCGTCATAAAAACACTCGTTCACGTTGAATACTAAACACAGATAAATATACTTAAGGATATACAATTAATGACTGAATGATTATTATCGTACAGAACAGGGGAAAATACATAAATATTAAGCAGTCGTCTATAATCCTACATTATGCACGCGCTGTACTCACACATTCATATTATCATGATTTATTGGTGTGTTGCAGATTGTTTGCTGGTAAATAAAATATATTTTTTGTTATGTGGTTGGCAAGCACGCATCCTGTCTGGTTAACAGTCACCGTAGCCTATAGACGCTTGCATCACTGACGTGACACTCGCGCGTTGCCAACCCTAGTACCCTTCCCTACCCAGTGGAGTTCTGGTAATCTTACTCACCAACCAACAGAAACATAACACCGCAGAAATGTAGAATCTGTATTGTCTTTTGTTAGTATATTACTTATAGGAATAGAGTAGTTGCGAAATAGCTCGAAATGTGACAAAGCTGAAATACGTTCTTTTATGTTAGCAAAGGATTGATCTGTAAAAATTTGTCCTTCAACCTTCCGAGATGACATAAAGATTTTGTGATAATTATACTCAGTCGTTTAAAACTGCGATGTTTTTAAAATTAATAATAAAACTGTTAATTTTTGAGAAGTAGCATAATACATTTTAAAGCTGTACGTACAGTTTATAGTGTTTACTATTAGGTAGGTATATTATTATAGTCACTTCTTAAATAATCTGTATTATTTTACTTAGCACAATACTATTGAGAAAATTTGAAAAAATGCATCAATAAATATTAACAAAAGACAGTAGAATAAAATAGCCCTGTATCAATGTTATTATAAAAATAATTAATTAGCGCACACCTACTTTCGCGTTAATAATGCTCGCATTTATTTTGAAGCTGTTACATCATTGTAGCAAGCCGAGCAGATTTATTTGAAAGTAATTTCCAGAGAGCATCTGGCGTTGCGGTATGAGAGATTCAGCTGATCAATATTCTGGAAGTCGCCCGAAGAACTCTGAAATATGTCAGTCTCTCACTCAATCCGACTGCGAGTTATTTGTAAGCGAACCGTGTTATAGAACAGGACAAGTTTCATGGTAATCGCTTATTTGAGCTTTACACGCTTTCCTTGAAATGGAAAAAGAGTTTGGAACTAATCGAACATTAACGTTATTGCTCATATTGTATAAATAAAAAGTTTTGTGTTTCAAGATCGTTATTCGGGAGTGACTGAGTTGATTGGGTGCTATGTTCCCAAGGTGCACCCTGGGCAACGTCTGGTGGCGGAACGATGGCTGACGTCGGGGGAAGGTCCATTTCAGGGCTAGCGGGCCTTGGTTCGTGGGTTCGTCGGCCAAAAGGCTGCTGGGCTGCCTTGAACGGAACTGTGAGTCGGTGCTCCTGACACGCATCTGCTCGAGAGTTGGGGGATTGATGCGATGTCTGGTTTGGTTTTCCGTGGTGGTGTCACGCGGCGCAGCGCCGCCCTGTCAAAGCTAGCACCTGGTGCCTACACGCCACAGCCGGTCCCACTGAGTCAGACCGGTGTTCCGGATAGAGATAGGGGGACAAATGGCTTAGACACATGGTTTAAACTGCACTGAGTCTCATCCAAGCTGCCCTTAGCACCACTGTGAGTGGGCCAGGATAAGGCCCTTTTCAGGGTCAAGATCGGCCATCCGCTGTCCAGCATAAATACTGCGATGGAACTCTGTACTGGTTGGGCCCGAAAGGGTGGGCATCGATGACTTTCCTATGAAAGTGCCGAAAGTTCGCAATCCCAGGGTCGCTGTTTTAGTGCGCCTTGGCAGGATGCCTGGAGAGGAGGTTTAGTGAGTAGTGGGGAGAAAGTATTTACTTCGGAGTTCCACATAACCCTGAATGATGCGTAAGTGCATTACATCTGTCCAAAAATATAAAGGAATAACATAGGATACTTTTTGGCAATATAACTGACATCCACCTGCGGCCACTAGTTTTGTATCAATATAAATAGTTCATCAGTACAGCCTTTGTAATTCGATTCACTGCTGGGACATAAGGCCTCTCCTTGTAATCAAAGAATGTTTAGGTAGGTTTGGGTTTTAGTAGTCCACCACGCTTGCTCAATGCGGATTGGTGGATGGAGTAAAAGGTGATCAATAAGTAATACCCCTTTGCTGATCCATTAATCACCCCATTAGAGGATATGAGGTGATGCTATTCTACTCTTCTTTTGACGCCGTCGTGGTGGAGTGGTCAACATAGCTGTCTACACATCAAGCGGTCCTTGTCCGAATCCTGGTAGCGGCAAATATTTGTTTGACGAACACGGATATTTGTTTGTGAGTTATGGTTGTTTATATATAGATTTAAGTTTATTTATTAAAATATCTAAAATTATTACATATTAAAATTGTCCGTTATATAGAATCCATAACACAATTTCTTAATGATACTTACTTTGGGCTAGATAATTGGTGTGAACGTGGAAATATATTATATTAATATACTCTGCTGGCATCACATGGCTAATAATTAATTATATGTATGGTTATTTTAAGAGTGAAGAGGTATCAATACCTATGGTGGCCGAGATTTGATGCCATAAAACGTCTTTATAAGCTATGATCAAATGTAAAATAATATAACATAACTTACATTCATAAGACATAACATCGAGAAAGGTCTTTCTGAAAATTCTGGACCTACTTGCAAAGTTATAAAATAAGCTCAATGCACACTTATGAATTTATCTTGGTTAAATTGTTGTCACCATTAAAAAAGAAATTACTTAACAACATTCAAAAGGTTTTCTATGGGAGCTGAATATGTCACAGGACGGAATTCCACGAAAAAATTACTCTACCTAATATATCAATCAGGAGTTGTCAATGTTCTTTTCTTTTTAGAAAAATTGCTATCCCGTTTTTTGTTCATCAGCCGAAAGAATTTAGGGGAAAAATATGGTATTTCACAAAGTATTTTGCGACATTATATCGTTAAATATTTAGTAGGTTACGTATAAAGTGATTTGCTTAATTAGATTGTGTATAAAAACATTTTGGGTTAAATCACTTTAGGCTAGTACGGTCAGTGAGAAATATTAGGTTACGGGATGGTTTTCAATTCATACCATAATTATTATGTTTAGAAATCTTGGTTATAAAGGTTGTCAACCTTTATTAAGCAAGTTATACTTTGACAATTTCGTAAAATATGAACATAATATATTTAAAATTTATTTTTTAATAAAGTTACTTTACCTGAATAGTAATTGAACGACACAGCACACTTTACGCAACACAGCCGTAAAGCGAAAAGAACAAAATGTTTTTAGTATGGAGTTTTCTATGAATTAGTAAGTGGTTTTCAAGTAAAATTCCCCCAACTCTGAAAGAAATCAAACATGTTATTGAGTAATTGTAATTGTTAATTTCAGTCATGCTATCATCATAACAACTTTTATAATACTACCCACTACTGGGACACAAGGCCTCTCCTTGTCATCGAAAGAGGTTTCGGCAGTAGTCCACCACGCTTGCCCAATGCGGATTGGTGGATGGAGTATAAGGTGAAAAAGTATACCTTTGATGATCCATTAGTCGGCCCAATGGAGGATATAGGGTGATGTTAATCTACTCTACCGGCATCACATGGCTACCACATGACTTATCTTTTAATTATTTAAAAATCTATAAAATAACAATTACAAAATGTGATTGGCGACATTTTGTAATTGTTATTTCATAGATAATTTCATTATATCCAACACTGGTTAAATATGTGCCCTAACTTTCTTAGAATGTTTAAAACAGCAGCAACTCATAGTGCTACTCACTTGAAAAATTTAATTTACCCACTTGACAAAGACCAGTTTTAGGTAACAATGTTGATAAATCGAATGAGATAAGAAATGTTTCATTTAAGTGGAAATCGAACTCCTTCGGGATTCAAGACTTTACCACCACTGGGAAGTACAGGAAGAGTAATGTATCTTATTAATAGTTAATATAAAAAATGCCAGCTTAAAAGTTGTCTCTCACTGCTGCAGACGGATATTGAGCACAAGTTTCAAACTCAAAATGTCTTTATTCATCTAGGTACAATTTGTACACATATGAAAGTCAAATTCTAAACCGCCCGCTCGTAAGTCTACAAAAAGGCCTTGTTTCGAAAAGAAAAGGCAAAAAAAGATCCAAATGGCTTCGTCAACTTGGGTCTGAAGCTGACGAAACTAATTCTGGTATCATATTTATAATGGACGTATTAACTTAGTCCATATTAAGCATTGGTCCCTTTTGACACAGATTTGCGTGTATACCCCCAAAACCCATTGGCCGTGAAAACACATGCTACACCATCTTTAAGAGATGCCTGGACGATAGCGATATTTCCAGCTATGGCCATCATACGGCCAAATTAAAACTTAATATTTGATTCCTAAGAAGCTTTATGTACTTAGATGTGAAGGGACTTGTTTCGTGGATATGGCAAAAAGTATTATCATATTTTTCAACTAACTTCCGCTCCATAATGGCGCCCATTATGTATTTAGGCGGTAATGACAATTACCGCACTTGTGTTTTGATTTTACAGAAAACTCAATTTTCATGTGTGTTCAGTAGATAATCCAAAACTTTCTGAGTGATCATTGTCGTTTTAAACTAATAAATGTGTTGAATATAAGTAATTGTACTTAACGTATTAATAGTTTTCTGTTATTGCAGTATTTTATAGAAATAACCTCTTTTCTCATCTGCTAAACTAAGCCGCTTGGGACCGAAGACCTATAAAGTGGTATTTTTGAAAAGGATTAAATCATTCAGAAAGATTATATCGACTAAATCATAAATCGATTATAAATGTTTTCGTTGAATAATACTCGTATTAGTTAAATCAGGTATTTAAAGCGTTTGTTATAAAAAAGGTAGTGTATTTATTGATATTGGTGTTTGACGAAGTGAAAATCGATAACTTGACTATCGAATTTACGTAGATGATCCTTAGTGAATAGTATGTTGTCTCAAGCGTTTATTATAAAATTTTAAAGAAGAATCTAAGCTAAACTAGGTATTTAACTGAGCACATTAATACTCTTATCTAAATCTTCACCCGCCGGCTTGTCACTGAAAATACAGCCTTAATAGTTTCAAAGACGCACCGTACCATGCGCATATGAAAATTTATGGCTCTCCGTATTAATTAAAGGTCGTAACTTGGGTGAAGTTTCTTAAACAATTAATAGTGTTCCTCTGTAAATATTATGTTGAAGCTCACATGGATAACTAGCTATGATTTTGAATTATTTCAGTGTTTGCTTTTTTAATTTATGGCTTTTGTTTCTTTATGTAAGGACTCCATATACTAATTATTCGAACGATAATATTATGAATCTTCATTATATTGTGAAAATCCTTATAATAGAGTATAATTAAGATAGTACCTACTTCATCTGTTATTTATCTCTACTTATCTTCTGCTTTTAATATAATAAATATTTATGATATATAAGCACTATGTCTTGCGAGAATGATAAAGCAAATATTTGTTACTCGCCTCATTATGTCACTCCCTCACGTCTGATTCGTGACACTTGTTGGGGTTTATCTGATCTGCCCATTTTGATGTCCTTCGCAATTAACCTTCTTCATTGTGATCAGAATCACCCAGTTAAAAGTGAAAAATAATTTGAATACTAAACATGTTATGTTCTACTAGAGATTTTATATCCTGGGGTTGCTTTTGCCCAGAGCGGCGAAATGACTAGATCGGGCCCTGGCAACACCATTCCTATTTCCTTTCCTTACCTCGTAGAAGTCTGGCTGCCTTACTCACCAACACAAACACAATGTTACAAAAATGTTGAGTTATTTAACTGTGATTTTCTGTAAGGTGGAGGTACTACCCTAACACGGTTGCTTCAAATTTGAGAGGCTACTTCGCTGTGCCTTACCTCGACTTATTATAATATTCTGTTATTACTCAATATTAATATTGAATTACTATACTATATAGTTAGATGTTGTAATCCACCTTTAAGTCTACAAATCGCTTTTCAATACCTAACCTTGAATTTGTTCTTTCCATTCGTGCAAAGATTAGAAATAACAGAATCCGTTTCTAAGTAAAGAGAGAACATTCCATCATTCTTAATTTACTAGCAATTGTTTAAACTCAGCTTTATTCAGTAAATTATTTGTAGCTCTTGCGATATACAATCGACAACTGTAAACTATTCTTCAACCAAAAGTGTGAGTGTATTTAATTATATGACCTAAGATTCAACTTTCCTTTTCAAGAAACTCCCATTTCGTTGCCTCGCTAAGTCAAGTTCATCGCTTTATCAGCGATGAAGTTAATAAAGCAGTCTCGAATGATCAACTTTCCCTGTAACGACAATATCTTAGTAAGTGAAATAATTGTATTAACATAGTTGATTGAGAAAATCAGCATATAAACTTACATGTAGAGAATCTGCCTGGAAACTTAATAAGTTTTATTGTAATAGTAAGAAGTGCTGCAATTGTCTACCCTATTTCTAATTTTTTTTGGGGTCGGCGTAATAGGTTTCATTCTTCTTAGATTTTTGTCAGCTGTTATATCAGCATTAAATCCTTTCTTTGCCATATCATCTTTCATACAATCTATCCATCTTTTCTTAGGTCTTCCTCTCCCTCTTTACCCTCTTTATCCAGATACATGTTCATGACTTACTTTATCACGTGATTTTCATCTCTTTTCATTACATGTAGTACCATGCTAATCGTTTGCCTCTGATTTTTTTTGCCACTGACGCTAACTTCATACTCCCTCTAATAAATTAATTCTTCACTTTGTCCATTCGTGGGACTTGATATGCTGTAACATTGGAAGATTTTAAATGAGGAAACGTCTGGAAAGATCCAACGCCGTCTGTACTTATCTACTGTGGTATTATCAAGAAGTTGGTTCGCGGTCGCAGACATGAAATATGCGGCACTTACCGCACCTCGTAATATTGCGTTCTCTTGCAATATGAAAATTTATTGCAATGTGTGTGTACGTAGGAATTGTCGAATAACTTAGAAAAATGTTTATCGCCCTAATAATTCATATGGGTTAGACGTTTCGAGAACGCTGTGCTTAATGAACATGTAACATTATTATGAGGTAGGCAGTGGAAAATTTTATGAATCTGCAGGTAAAATGTGTACGTTCTTTATACAACGTGTTCTTTATGAATTCCTATAGCGTTAGACATGCCCCACGTTGCATATTTTCGGAGCTACGAGTATTTTACAAACTTTACTTACACTTTTAAATAAAGCTACACTTACTTTTTATTCTACAAAATGGTAAGCTAAATTATAGTGTCTGACATGAAATATCGTTAAGTTTTTGGTGGCATCACTCATGTTGATTTGAATTTAAGTTTTATGTTGTGTAATATGTTTCTCATACCTTTTTCTAATTTTATGGTACACCTAAATAACGTGCGCTTTAGAGACAATTTGCGCGCTTCTCATTGCCTCGCGTTTGACATTGCGCTAGTGTGAACTGAAGACGCAGCGACGCGTCCGACACCCAAGCAACAGTCTCAGCTCAAAAAGATCTTCACCCGCTGTCGCGTGTGACACTCAAAATCGTCTACGGAGTACCCGCGCCACCTCTTCAATAAGAAGAGAATAAAGGTAGGTGTGCTCTCCCTTATTTTCTAAGATTTAGAAATATTTGCCATTTTCCATTAAGTAAGTAATAAGACGCCTTTAGGCACCACCAGGTTTATTTAACTGTAAGATTACACATCTAAAAGTATTTTACTAGTTTTATTATATGAGATGTAAAAAATTCTGTCCCGAAAATATGCAAAGAAAAATTCTAAAAATAAAAATATAACCTACATTACCATAAATTCTATTGATTTATGGCCTGTTTCAATAACTTATCTATAAACACATTTGCTTACTAGGGAAAAGATTTACTATAAAAAATGTGTCAAAATTCCACCTGTAGAAACAGTCGGTAGTTATTAGTTAGTTATGTCATTGAAACCCGCCATTAGTCGGTCTTTATTAAACCTAAAAGTAACAGGATTTCAAAAAGAACACGCTGTAGTAGATACCTACTATTAAGTCTATAAATTATCCAAAACTCTATCTATGGAGACATATTTTGCAGATGGCTAAATAAATTATGGTGATATCCAAAATAAAATTAAAAAGTAAATTTAAAATTTCTCGTCAATAAAACAAAATTTAGGTGAAAATTCAAAGTTAATTTTACAATTATAATTGTATATTCTAGTTTAGGCTACTAATATTAATCATCTTCTCTTCTCTTAATAGCTATTCCAGCTCTACGTATTACGGTTTCTTGAACTACATTGCATATTTAATTTATACAGTCCTCAAACTTCAACATGAATAGAACAATTAAAATTTAAAATATATTTCTAAATATAAAAAAGCAATATTATATTTTTTTCTATTGCTCTTAGCGACCATGCAGAAACACCCACGTATGATTTGCTCTCAAATATTAATTTTATATTAACTAATACATACATATACAATAAATTTAGTAGCACACTTTGTTTGTAGACGCTTTAAGTTTCATGAGGAAATTATTAATATCCTGATTATAGCGTCAGGAACTAGAGACTGCTTAAAGCTGTCTTAAGAGTTTAAAGGTAACTTCTGTGGCCATCTGCAGCATTAAGTTTGATACTTTGCTTTCAAAAACGAATAGTTTTAACAGTTTTCATCAAAGTTTCGTTAATATTTTGTGATAAATCGAAACAATCCCTGATTTTTTTCTTACAATATTAATTTTAGTTAAGCCAGTTCAATCTAGCCTGGCGTCAGAATCTAATAATTAATTTCAGATCTCTAACGTGATTAATCACATATGCATCGACTAATGCATCTTCCAACAACAACCGGAACTGAAATCAGTACAGGCGCGTAAATAGGCGCCTTCTGAAACACTGAAGAAAAAATAAAACAAAATAAAAAAAATTGTCACCCATCTGATCACTGACAGTCTATATCCTACCCTGCTGACAATTTTTGCGGGGTCGGTGCACTAAGTCTTCATATCAACGATACTTCTATTGGTTTTGGCATTACCTTCAGCCAGCGGCTTGCCTAACTCCAACGCTGCCAGAATACAAGCGCCACATTGTAGTTTGTCGCTATGGCATTACGCTGGGGCAGTGACCTAGTTGGCCTGTTATTTTATTTTTTTTACACATATTTGTCTTTATTTATTGGCCAATAAACGCTATCTTTCTTTCCTTCTCTTTTTCTTTCTTTGCGAATGACTGCTATACAGTAGTATCACCAGCTTAAAGTGCCTTCCGAAGCACGGAGGTAAATCGAGATGAAAAAGTTTCGGTCACCCATCCGAGTAACGACCGCCTATTTAGCATCTTAGATTTCGTGACTGTTACGAAAAACACACGACAGCGGCGCCATTAACCTGATCACTGACCGTTCACTTAATTATTTATATATTTAAATTATTAAAATCATCACGAATACTTATTTCGTATTCAAATTCAATCTTATATCTAAGTTTCATAGAGCAAATGAAATTTATACATATTAGTAAAAAATTGAGTCTGCATGAAAGAGTAAATATTTAAATGTCTCTCAGCTCGTCTCTGTCAACGGCAAAGTATTCAAGCTTAATGAGTACTTTTGGAGAAGCGCGAATATTTAATGGAAACTTTGTACTTGATACATTATGAAACATTACGGTCTCGATTTTGTATTAAACAGATTAACTTGGGAAATTTAGATTCTAAAATATGAATACAAAGAAAAGGTAAACGTTGCTCGAGTTTATAGAGGATTTGTATTTGTTTATGTTTGTTAATTTAAGTGTAATTCGATTTTAAAATACTAACAAGATCAGAGGAATTTGCTGTAATTGAAAGGTATTTTAGTAACAATTTTCGGTTAACGAAAACAAAACAGTATTAAATTTAATCAGCTTATTCATTGATTTGAATAAAACTAAGTTGATTATAAATTTTGTTTAGTGTTAGCAATATATTTTAGAGACTTTGTTAAGCTTATAGACACGTTTTTAAAGAACATTCATCATCATCATCAACAGCTCATATAATGTCCCCATCGAGGCGCTTGAGCCTACCCCATATTAGGGGCGATTAGGTCTTAGTCAACTACGCTGGCCAAGTGAGGATTGGTCGACTTCACACACAACCTAAGAATTTCTTCATGGGTGTGTGCAGGTTTCCTCACGATGTTTTCCTTCCCCGTAAAATCGTCAATTAAACGTACATATGAATTCATTGTACGTTTTGGTACGTGGTGGGGTTCGAACCGGTGGTTCCCGGATGGAAGACAAAGTATTTAAAACTTTCGTCTTAAGACACTGGTAGATGTAGATGGGTCGAGAACATGCCGCGTAGCTTACGGAATGCTGCCCAGCCGGGATTCATTTCTCTTTCTGGAACTTGAGTTACTAAGTAAGCAATAGAAATCTGTACTTTAATCTTAGGGTGATAAATCAATTTCCTATTTGAGCTTACGTATACTGAAATAAATGTGTAAAACACTAAGCCAAAACTACATAAATTTAAAGTTACCTATGCAACTTTAGAAGAAAATGGAAAATATCTTATTTGTATACATACATCAACCAATTGAAATATAAATACAGACAAAAAAAAATTATGAAAATGGGCGATCTTATAGCGATCTCCTACAGGTAGTCACTTTACTAATTTTAAACGTTATTTTTTGGACCTAGGAACGGTGAAAAAGATGTGGGTCTTTTTCACAAACGCATGGATTCGACATAGTCTTAGAATGTTTCGTTCTTTTTCACTTTTGATAAAAATCTATTTTGACTGCGTGCAGAGAGTTGTGAGCTGGTTAATTCGAATTAAAACAATTCGTATCGCACGATTATATAGTATAAAAAATAACCTCGATAGTCGTGATACTGAATCGAGGTTATGTAAGTCGAAGGTACCCAAACAGCAATAGCATCGCGGCTGTTAATGCATGTGATGACTATTTTACATAATATACATCACTACCAAAAGTCGTGTTAGCAGCTTTAAGATTTGATAAAATTACCGAACTTGTGAGACTGTCGCTTTAATCTATCCAGCTAGAGTGCAGTTAAAAGGAAAGATGTACGCGATTTTTTATTGTGACTCAGCTCTCAGTTCCCCAGGGATGAACATAAAACGAATTCCGCCCGGCCAAAGCCACAATCTTTCGCTACCGTAATATGGTACCCTTTTATATGTGAGTTCCTTATCTGTATCAAATATACAGATTACATTGAAATTTTGTAGCAGTCAATACTTTATATCGTTTTCCTTTACACGGTAAAAAGGGTTGCCTTATGGCCTACAACCGAAGCAATTGGATTGTGTTTACTTTTGACGCAGTTCAAGACGCAATAAGAGAGTTTGGTTTTGAAACACTGGCATGATATGGACATGCAATGAGAAAATATAATGATTAAGTTTCAAAAAAGTGACAAGTACAAGTTTCAGTAAAACATACACAATTATGTATGTTCGAACAATCTACCACGACATCGTTAAAATGTTAAAGGCTTTGAGACTCTCTGATGGGTGGCTTTTGAAACGGGATGAAGCTACAAAGGAACAAAGTTACTGATATTAGCTCACCGTATAAGCAAGCTGAAGCAGCAGTGCCACGTTTGCTGGAGAACCAATAACCACTGGATTAAACGTGTTCTAGAACGGAGACCGCGAATCGTCAAAGGTGACGTACCTACTCGTAGTTGGCGACGTTCTGCGCTTAGCGGAAGCATAGAGATGGGTGAAATTATCTGGAAACCGTACTCATGGTATTAAAGAGGCGTTACCCAGTAGTGAACTGGTGATGAATGGAGTGGATTGTCAACTCTCTAGAGTCGCTTACTAAATAGTAGGTAAGTTAATTTCATAAATATTTTTTCGGCTGTTATGTTAGTAAGGTGTCCAGGTTATAGTGTCAATAGATTACTGGATCTGTGTGATAGACTGATGCAATTCTTGCTTAAAAGGAGGCTTCAACAATTATCGTTAAATTGTTAGAAACTGAATAAAATAATTATTAACATTTCCACTGTAAGCTTTCGGTAGGTATAGGAATATTTGTTTATGCACTAGATACTATCCAAAGTTGAAGCTAGACTTTGAACATCCGGACATAGTTATTAGTAAACGCAACTCAACACCGCCAAATAAACTCACTCCGGAAGGTTTCCCCTCAAAGCAATTCACTTGTGCGTCTCTTGGGTATGAAACTCTGGCATAACGGTATGGAGTTAATTACGTGTTCCCTAACGAAATGTCAAGTGTGTGGTTTTTGTGATTCCTTTAAGTATATCTGAATGTAGACCTTGGGTAATAGAGAACTGTAATAAGTGGAACAAAATAATTTAAGTAATAAAATGAATTCTGATATAACTTTCTTGATGTGGCTGTGTTTAGCTCATTGTGTTTCGGTACAGTTTAAGTTACTCGTAGTAATACAATGGAAGCAATACTGTCCGTGTTTTTGCAGATTATTATCGAGGTGTTTTCATGTTTGAGCAATACATTTTACAGTTGGTACATATTATTTTAACCTTCGTGATCATTAGGCGACCATTAGTGACTGTGGCAGAACTGAGACCATTACCTATCGTAATGGACATTTAATTTCAAATTAACTTGTAACAAGCTTTGTGGTACATTGCAAGTGTTATGTATTTTGGAATTGGGATTAAAAATAGCCCAAATATATTTAGAAAAAATCTCTTTTTATTAATATTTACAAGAATTTGTGTTTGTTGATTGACGTTCTTCTTTTAAATGAATGGCGATAGCGACACATAAAGATTACGCATTGCGCCAATATCAAGTGAAAATGTACTTCAGTAACCGACAATTGTACGGTAGATTGAGTTTAAAATGGCGTCTCTCAACACGTGTTCTTGCAACAAGAACTCGGGAGAAACTTGTTGATTGACGTTATAAAAGGTAAAGAATAAAACACAAACAGGAAACTATCTCGAGATATTTTAGAGAAACAAGTAATATAATGGGATTGATATCATCGATGTCAATGAAATACGCATTATTAGGAATAATTAAAAAACTACTCGTCAAATGTGGTTCAAATTTAAATGGGACTTCATGACAAGCACCAGCTTCGCAATTTAAAAGAATCATCAAAATCTGTACAACTAGTTAAAAGATATGAGGAAACACACAAAAAAATATACAGTTGAATTGAGAACCTCCTTTTTTTGAATTCGATTAAAAACACCATGGCGACCGTTCGAGTCAGAGGTTAGAGTTGGCGTTGTTATTCGCAGAATCGCTTTGTAGAGTTTGCCACTTGTCTGGGCACTAAGTCGCATTTGAATTGGATGCGAGTTATGACTTTCAATCGTAAGCTAGTATCATGCAACCTTAAATGAGCCACTGAGCGAAATGAGCAACCTTGCCGATTTGAAGAAAGTATATATTTTTTGTTTGCTATAGTATTTCGTCAATTAATCAATTCTTTATTACCAAACTGTGTATAAACATGTAGGTGTTTGTAAACAAGAACAGATGACCGTAAGGTACAACAATTTTGAACCTTATAAAGAAAGTCAAAATTAAATTTGACTTATTTGATAAGAATTTAAAAGATCTACTTTAAAAGGTCTCCTTCCATACTATTTACAATAATTCTCATTAAAAACACGTTAAGTAAGCGTTAGCAAGCACGTTCCTTCCTCCTTTATGTACGTAACTGAAAACTTACAAAGGAGTAACTAACGGTATTTGTGGGGCTTGTACACCTGTCAAGAACAAAATTATTTACGCACAAAACAAGGGAAACTCAAAGTTCACGACAAAAGTTAATTCTAAGCTCAGTTGCTACTGCCGACGACTTTTAAGTGCAGAATTACCATTTGTTAACTCTAATTCCATTTGCAATTGACTATGTTTTGTGAGTCACTTTACATAAATAATATACCTTAATTTTATTAAACTCGTGTCTAGAGTTCTGTTGAATCCCTTTTTGGATACAAACACTCTGTGTACTTTCTCCTATAGGTACGTAGTATAGAGGAAGTCTTGTAATCGTCAAAAAATTCGACCTCGAGATTTTGACGGATTTATACGTTATGGACCGCCCTGAGTTTAAAAATACTGTAATAGTTATAAATTCTAATCGTACCACAACATTAAATAAGGACTTGTTATCTTTTAAGTTTCTTCAAAGTATTTTTTTTTCAGAGTCGTTATCTTAGCTTCTGATAAAGCAAGTATTTTCGCTTTTGTTGCATCTTTGATGCATGTCAGGTTTACAGGTAAGGAGGAATCCCGGAAACTTAGCTCCCTACGTGTGTATTCTTACCAGTTCGAATGCGGATAATTCTGGTTCTATAACGGGTACCTACCACAGATTTATAATTACTGACTTTCCCGGTATATACGGGTTTGTTTTGTTAGTAATTTAGGTTATTATATTTTTGTGAATTACAATAATGATTTTAATATAACAAACAGAGAGAAGATCTTTTTATTATAGTATTTGTGGAAATATATGAATTGTTTATATGTTGTCCTGATATGGAAAAGCCACTCTTAAGTCTGATCTGACGGAAGTACTTCCTTTACCAATTACCGCAATAAAATAACATTATAATTTCTTGTGTTGTAGATGTCTATAGTCTACGGTGATTTCTTATAGTGATGCAAGTCGTACCTATAGCTGTTTGCCAACTCTATCATATGAAGAAAAACTGTTTATTCTTTTAGTTATGTACAGTAGCATAGTAATGTCATTATAATATAATATAAAAGATATTACGACCATATTCCCGCATACACACATGAAATTATGAGCTAAATCGACACTTGTTAATGTGAAACATTTAAAACTGACTAATTAAATTTTCAGTATTTTAAAGTAAAAACACAATATATGTGTAGTACTTTAGGTAGTTGTGTTAGCAGAGTGTACCTGTTAAAATTAAAATCGGCCTTACGGACAGGCACTATAAGTATTAAATGTTTTACCTTAAAAAACTGGTAACATCAGCTTCTAAAAGGCGAGCTCTGTGTATATTTGTTATCTTGAGTTTAGTTTTGAGAAATCCCTATATTATACTTTAGTTTTCGTCCTCGAGATTGGCATATGACTTGTAGTACCGCGCAGGATTCGCCACTTCTGCACTGAATTGAGAGGGTAAGTAAAAAATGATTTTCATTTTTGTAATGTAGTTTGACAATTCTCCATGTCAGCCGAGAGACGCTCACTGCTGGACATAGGCTTCCCCCATTCTCCAACGTCATTTCAACGTCAATCTCCAACAATCTCTCCCCAAATCTCCAACCCGATAGTTCCTGCGCCGCCTGTATGCTGTGACTTCCCGCGACCTTTACTAGATCGTCGCTTGTTGGGAGTTAATTACAATACCTTAATTAAAATAAATAAACTATAGAGATAACTATTAATAGTACCCTCGTGTTTATATTACAAAAGGCATTTTGCCCACCTTGTGAACTTCAAAAGACAGCGTTGTGATAACGATATACGTAACACGTTTCCCCGTCTCAGATATGTAATATGAAAACGCAATTAATAATAGCATGAACACTAAGGCCAGAATCAGATCAGTCGCTGGTAATGCAGAGCATTAGATAATGTTTCCTTGGGGGATCCAGGGGACTTGAGATAAGACTGCCTTCGACCTCGGATTAGTCCCGCTTGTTACCCCCTATTATAATATTATTATGACACAGCCGTTTAGACCTTTGTTTCCACGTTGTTGGCTCTTGTCGTTTTAATTTTGTCCCTATCTCCTCCGCAACTTTGTACCGTAACTATTTTAAGTTTTGTCTAAGGGACAAATATTTTTCATGAAAGTGTGGGTTTTGCTTGCCACTGTCAGGTGAACTCCTGAATATGTATTGTTTGAAACTAAAGTGGTGAAAAACATTAGAAAGTGGGAACTTGTATTTATACCATGTACTTTCGTTTTTTCATTATTCCGATGTAACAACGGAAAATTGAAATTTGGTTTTCATTTTTACTATAAATATTTTGATGCCTAGTATTAAGCAAACATAAAGTTTAAATCATCACAAATTTAAATCATTGACTCAGTTAGGATAATTTTATTTTATTTTCTGTTTCTTTAAATTCAATAAGTATGGGAAAATGAAACTAAAAAGAGACTCCTCTTATTTAGTACTAGCGGACCCGACACACTTCGTCCCGTCCTGTCATAAAGAAATTATTCGAATTTTTCTCGCCGTAAAAACCATCTTTAAACTTCAACGAACATTTTAAAAAAAGAATTGGCCAAATTGGTCTAGGCGTTGTTGAGGTATGCGCTTACCAACACATTTTGCGATTCATTTTTATATTATAGATTATAGTTTGTCGAATATGTCTCTATACATTTCCGATGGTCATAAAACATAAATTAAGGGTTTTGTATAACGCAAGATGGCGTCTACAGAGTGAATGGCAGCATCGATTGAAGGTTTAGACCACCCGATAACTCTAACCGCGGCCAAATCGAATTAATGGATGCGATATCCGGCCCATACTTCTCTGAACACAAAATTGCGATGTGATAATAGAGCAAGTCGGTCACATGAATCACAGGACTCTTTGCAGGCGAGACTTTGTATTCAGTTTGGCGGATGACGATAACCTTAATGTAAGCGGCGTCACGGCTGGCGGTCCGTAGAAGGATCGCTATTGTCGCGGTCCCTTCCGCGCGCTCCATTCTTTTCTCTTTATACATTTTCTCACTCGAGTAATTTGAGGACAATAAACATTTATTGTACCCGTTTATTTGACAGACGATGAAGAAGTATCGAATGAGTGAGCTCGTTATATTTGGCCTCTGGGCTCTCTTGTTTATAACGAGCTCCACACAAAAGGAAGTTGACAGAGCCAACGGTTTACCTAAATCGCGAAGGATAAAATGATTCGGTCACCTTACAACCCGAACGTGAATTTGCGAAATGTCTCAAAAGGCGGGTAACTCCCGAGGGGCCGCTCTCAACGGAGACATCCGCATTCGTTTTTTGCGTCTCATTTTCCAACAAAGAATGAATTTTTACGACTTCCTTTTTTAATAATAAACCTTTGCGAGGCTCTTTTCAACTTGTGTGCTTCCTAAAACATTTCATCGAATATAAGAATAACATTGAGATAAATACTTTTATCCTTACTGTGTCAATGGGTATACATAACAGAAAAATCAATCTTAAAGTATTTGTAGAGGGAAGCTCAATGAAACAAAATGCACAATAATCAAACAAAAAAGGATGAAAATTTCAATTTAGATAATTCAAATACAAGTCAAAGTCATAGAGCTAAAGTAAGGTCATATAGAACATTATTTTTTTATCTTCTTATAATTTTGAAGGGCACCGGAGTTATACTGCGTTTGCAAATTTGTCTTAAGGTCAGTCCAGATAACATGTTGTATAATTTATTCTATGTAACACGTCCACATTATTTAACATTGCATAAAAAAAGACACATATTATGTAGAATATCGCCCACACCAATAAAAAATGTTATATAACTATGTTTTGTAAAATATTTTGTTAGATAGTCTGGACTCACCTGAGTTTGGTTTGTTTGAATTATAAAATATTATGTCGATTACAATGGTAATTCTTGTATGTAACATGTTGACAGTTTTATCAGAAATCTTGATTAAGTGGTATTACGAGTATACTTTTGTTAGTTTTATTCTAGATGGCACCTATCGATTATTTTAAAAACTCACTGGGTAAATTGTATCTATTTTGAGAGTAACTGTAATATTTCTTTTGTGGTCACTCTATAGCACCTCGTTTTAGGTTATGTTAATTATTATTCGCAATTATATAATATCGTATTTATGAATTTTAAGAACGCCTTCTCCATTTAATAACACACCTACACAAATACCAAAGCTTAAAAACATAATTATCATAGGATCTTTAGTTATTATACTATAAATTTTTAACTCGGTCGCCTTGTGTAATTCACCTTGGTTGATCTAAAATAGGTTACCTATAATACCGTGCTTAAAAAGGTAAACATATCCCGGTTCTTACTAAGCAAGCATGGTGTTACTGTCCGTTAAACTTCATGTCCCCAAATGTGTCCATACCATGTCGAAGATCAGAAAACAATCAATAAATGTAGGCTGGGTCTACCATTCTAACGTAGGTAGGTATATACGCTGACGATAAACACAAGGCACTTGGTAACTACTAACATTTAAAGTCCTATAACCAAAAGTGAAAGAAATATTAAAGTACTGTATTGTTTACAGTGACACTCCCTAGTCACTCTTTGAGCCTACTACTGAAACTAGGTGCTTTCGCGACCAATCAGCATTTGTATTCTGTTGGGTTAGGCACGATAACCTTAATCCGGGCACATAGTGTCACCTTGAGTGGCTCACACCGAAAGAACCTTTGTCCCGGACACCGTAATTTGACCTCTTTATTTTTTCATCGGGATTCCCCATTGTCAAGAAGGTAATGTAAAATTCAGCACTTAAAAGGCAAGCTTTACGTCGATTTCTGCGAACCTAGGCTGTCTCTGCGAATGGCAAGTCTACGTGATGGATGGAGATCGAAAGGCTCATTGATCATATGTTTCGTTTGGTCATTTAATATTGCGATAAATAAGTAGTGGTCACGTAATTGAAAAATGTATTTTATTTACTGTACAAAACAAAATCTTTTTTTCGTTAGCACTTCGATCGTACAGATTAAGGGATTAATTTTGTTGAAAGTTTAACAAAAGGTGACGAAATGATACGATCCCTTTGTAAAACTTGCAATGTACGTGACAAATCTTCCAGTTTCGAATTGGGGATTGAAAACTGCGATGGAGTCGGCCCCAACGTGCCTCGAATCTCTTATTAGTTTCCCATTTAGAAATAGGTGCACAGACTTTATCGGTGTTATGTTACGAATGTAGCAGAAGTAAAGTTACTTCACTCAATGTTCAAGTGTGGTCACGTACGGTACACTTCATCTTACGCAGCCTTATTATAATGCAGTTTCTAAGCGAATATAATGGCGACCTATATGGATTAAAGCGATTAATTGAACCATTCGGCTCTTAATCGAAGAGCAGAACGAATAGAATTGGATTCATAATCGATTCTTCTTTGTTAAGTGTTCGTAATGAGAAAACTGTTGAAAAATCTTTTACATTATTTGGCTTTTAATGCGTATGTCTATAGAGTTGCTTTTATTTAGCAGCGAAGTTACTTTTGTAATAATGTGCTTTGCATTGATGCGCACGCTGGGGCACGAATAAAAGGGATTTTGCGCTACTGATGCGAGGAGGTACGCCAAACACAGAAAACCTTTGAAAAAATGTAAGCTGATTTACCGTGGCTGGCCAGGGGCCTCTCGTGCTCGCTCAGCCGGCAAATAAAGGCGACCAGACAAATGCTCGCAAATTGACTCGACGTTTTTCACTGTATTCCATATTTTTTACGCAAGGAGTAGCCTGTTTGCTGAGACGTCAAAATTAAGGACGTAACCAACCTGTTTTATTAGCTGAAACTCGTTTATGTGGTCCTATTTTCTATCTTGAAATGTAAAAAAATCCTCCCACGCTTACTGAATTTAGCATTCGTTTTTTTCCATCTTCAGATTAGAGCTCCTTAATCAGAAAGGGTAGATAGAAACCCAAAAATATTTTTACAATTTTAACGCAAATTGTTAAATTGCCTTCGTCGGTGTTTCTTTCGAAAAATAAAACATTATAATGTTCTGAAGATTTCATTTCAGCCATCTGGAACATTGTACAAAATACTCTTAATAGAAAATTCTCGTTTGTTTGATACGAACCGTTTGAAATGAATGGGCTATAAGGCGGCGACAACAATGATGGAAACGGAATAAGAAAAGGTCTTCTTATAAACCCTTCATTACAGAGCTTGGAGGAATTAAGTCTGTATAACGACCAAATAAAGCTAAGATTACAAGTTAACCTCATGTTAGTCGGGAAACCCAATGATAAAGCATCTCAGGAAGATCGGGCTCGAGAAGGGTACAATAATCCCTCTTTAGCAAAAACGCTGCGTTCCAAAAAGTGATGGGTGGCTCACGAAGGAAGGATCTTCATTATCCAACTGTGTTGTCAGTTAAGCCTAAGGGTCTGAGGATTACTCACCGCTTAATAAAACTTAAAAAGTGGAGGTGATACCTCATGTGTATATGGCTTAAGCGAGACGGGGGTGCTCAAGAAAAATAATGTAGGGACTTTGAAGGGACCACGTCACTTAGTCCCCGTTCGTTATCGGAATAAAATTAATACAAAGAATTAGCTATCCACTTAAAACCTTTTAACCTTAATGAAAATATAAAATTTGAAATTTATACCAGCAAATCGTTTGAACAACATGGTTATGTTGAACGATCAAGTTAATAAAATTATGATTATTGAAATTTTAATTTTACTCGTGCCTTCCCGTGGTCCTCGCGGAATAGTTAGTTTGAGCAGCGTTTTAATTTTTGGTGCTTATTTTTTACTAATCATACACACATTTCCAATATACTTATAGTAAACATAGATAGATTTGTCTGGTCTTTCATCTCCTATTTCAATCCCGCGTCGGTCGGAATTTCAAAAACGCTAGAACAAATGTATTTCTTAACAAGTCCCTAAATTCAAGGTTTCCTATGTTCATCTCCGAAAATGACGTTTTAACCATGTTGATTTTTGCACCCCAGGTTTTTGAAAATTTAACCGGACCTTAGGGGTTGAATTTTCACAAACACGTGTTACTCATTTATCTATAAGAGTACTCCTGTGAAATTATGAATAAAATAGTCTTACAAACTAATCTTGTTTCCCCATACAAACTTTCACCCCCTATTTTAGCCTTCCGAGAAATTCCAGAAATCTCTTTTTCTATTTTTGACCGAAAGACTGCATTTTGTGAAGAAGTCTCAACCAACTTACCAGATTGTCGGATAGGAAAAATGAATCTCAAAATCTAGGTTGTTGGTTAAGAAAAAAAATTACTAACCGTCCAACCAGGTGGACAGAGTGGTTTGTCGGTTAGTAATAGAACGTAGTATTTTGCCATTTTTTTCTCATTATCTCAAGTCTATTATAATTTTGATTTTTTTATTATTATTAATAATAATAACCTCAAAGAGGAAGTTATTAGAATTTGGAAACAGGATAAAGTGCACATTGTGCCCATTGTATTATCTACCACAGGCATAATTCCAATACATCTTCACCAGAGTTTAAAATCTCTTGATCTGAATCCCAATATATATGTCCAATTACAAAAAGCGGCTATTTTGAATACCTGCCGCATAGTCAGAAAATTTTTACAAATAGACGAACAAAATATTGGAAGTAACCAACAGACAACTGTTTCTCATAATCTATAACATATATGCTATTGACTTGGCTTAGCCCGTCAATAACATAAAAGCCAGCGCAAGCTGAGAGTTTTAAACAAAAATAAAAATAATAATAATAATCTTTATTTTCTCATCACAAACATAGACAATGAACATTCCTGTTACAATTTAGGGAGAGACATGTTTGTGTGAGACTGGTGCCTATGCTAGGTAGAATACCTGTGTTACAGGTCACCAGCCTCTCACTACTTCGAACAGCCACAGGCTTGATAACATGAACAGTGACGATTACAAAATTAAAAATATATATTAGTAATAATGAAAAATTACATTACAACGAACTTACAATATTACAAATCTAAAACACCTTCAGTTAAGTTTTAGGTATGTGTGTGTGTGTGTGTGTGTGTATGTGTGTGTGTGTATGTGTGTGTGTGTGTGTATGCGCGCGCGTGTGTGTGTGGGCGCGTGTGTGTGTGCGTGCGTGTGTGGCGTGTGTTGCTTTATTTCATTGTTGTAATGAGACTTTCAGTGTCATCATAATTTAGGTCTAGCAACCACCGAGTTATTGTAGTCTTGCAGGTGTGTTTTGTTAGGGGGTATATCTCAAGTACTTTGTTGAGTTTATTATATAAGTAATCCCCCAGGAAGCAGAAGAACCTATGCGAAAATCCTGTATTAAATGGAAGGGTAGTACAGACGGCTTTCGTCGTCGGTTGGTCATTCGGTGACGATCAAACGTGAGGAAAGAGTGTTTACGGAGTGCTACTGACAATACAAACAATTGTCAAACTGTAAGTACCTTCCAATAGTTGTAGACATCTGTGGTTGGGGTTAAGAAAGGAAAAAAGGCAGCAACTTTCAGTACTGCTCTTTGGGCTCTTTCAACTCTCAATAAATGAGTCTTTGATGCGCCTCCCCACGAACCGATGCAATAGCCCAAAATAGATTGACATAGGGACTGGTAGACCATTTTAAGTGTTTTTAGATCAGCTACGTGTCGCAGAGTTTTGAACATGTAAATCAACTTCCTGACTCTACCCGACACGACGTCAAGGTGAGCCTGAAAGTTGAGATTGGAGTCCAACATTACGCCCAAGTATTTCACGATGTCTGCAATTAATGCAAATCTGAAATAAATATTTCAATATTATTTGCATCTCAGATGGAACACGTGATCCATTTATTTGCTTTAATGTGAGATTATTCAGGAATTGTTAAATAAAAATAGTTGTTACCTTAAATGTTTCGAATTTCAAACAAATATTATTACAGTCACTGTAATACTAAATGCATTAGTACGGCTTATTAATTTTGAATCGTATTAAATGTGGTTACAGTTCATCTCTTTTGTAAATCAAGCGCTAATACGGTACTAATTAAATGTGAAAGCGCACCAACTGAATTCTGTTTAATATTATTTTAGGACAAAGCGACTGATAGACGTATATCGGATTAACCCGATGATCATTTAAATTCATTGTTAGTGGATAATAATACATTAAACGGATTTATGCGGGAAACGGTGAATAACGTTTTTGATATGACATAACTCTTACTACGAAGAAAATAAGGATGATATAATACTAATCGTGGCCACTTCATTAGCTTTATGATTAGCGCAATTCTATCAAATATTTGTAGGTAATCCTAAAAAACGTCATTCGTATATGTTTTACATAAAGTCTGCGGACCATTAATGAACTTTTTGGTACACAATTTTATATTAATCAGAGTTAAATAATGTAGATTACAGACATTTAGTTGTGCCTTTAATTTGTAAATTTTAAAGGGACGATTTTATATGAAATAAAAATCCTGTTTTCGAACAGTATATTTTAATAGAATGGTATCATAAAGAGATTCGAGGGTGTGCTTTATGTATTTACCTTTAAAAATTTATATTCCCCTTGGGCCGTACAGCGAGACCGACCGCATATTATACACAACGGGCAATCGAATTATCATATCGTTATTTATTGTAAGGTGAAGGAAACTTTCCTCACTACGGGCGTAACTCCGTTTTATCAAAATACAATATAAAAAATCACCTTCTCCTTCGCAGTATCTAGTAAAAGGCACAAGGATCGATCTTCAATAATAAGTTTACTGTCGCCTGTTATAATGGGTAAAGTAAGAACACTGAATTGAATATTTTTAAAAAAGATGATACAAACTTATGACCCCATAAACGATAACTGGTAATACTTTCTTATACGTGGAAACCACAGCGGGCTTGAATATGAAATACGATTTAAACGTGATTTAAACACGCTGCTTTATGCCTAAGAAATCTTTATTTAACTCTTAACACAGGTACAAGACTACCAGCATCACACCAGCATAATAGAAAACCATGAGGATTTTTAGGTCGTAGCTTAAAACGTTTTCGCTCAAATCAATGTAAGTAGAATGATAAGAAGGGTAAAGTGGTCTGCAATAGGGCAAACTCATTGAGAGAACTTATTACCGTATAAACGGTATTTCATAAGACTTTCATAAACGATATTATGTTTTGCCTTGGTCCAGTATGGTAGGCCAATACTTTTGATATGCCAAAACATACGGAGCCAACTGTTTTTCTGGTAATCTTTGGACCAACCACGGTAAAGGTTGCATTATATTTGAAATCGAAACCGATGTGTTTCATTCCTTACGGAGTTCCTAATCTGTGTGAATTCTTGATTGCATTCTGACAATATGATTGAAATTGATACCAAATTAAATAGAAACAAAAAAAGGGAAAAATATCCTGTCATGGATAAGTGCTGAGACGGAACTTGAACCCGCGACCTTTCGGTTTCCGGGCGACTGCTCTTCCAACTGATCTACACATGACTTTTTGACCACGACAAATTTAGCTATGTCTTTCGTTTTTTGATTACGTCATCAAGCTGACGTATGCCTAACAATGTTGCAGATTTACATCTTTAACACCCGATGAGATATTTTTATAAATACCGTCGATAAAATAGGTGAGACATTATTGCTTTTTTTGAAATACTGTTTTTTTACTGATACTGACATTAGTGTAATTAACTACTAGTTTAATAATAAAAAATAAACAATTAATGTTATCTTATGTAGGTTTAATCAGCAATGGGTTCTTGACAGATAAACAGGAAAGATCTAAATAGCTTTAACTTCAACCGTTCGTCCCTCATCTTAAGATGAAACGGCTAATATCAGAAAAAGTAAATAAAATGCGTTGAGCAGAATAAAATACGGTAAGTGGTTAGGATACACGTTCGCTCGGCTGATCAAAACTGTTCACTCTGTCAGTCCCAGATTGCTCACGAAAAGGAGTTAGACAGGCGAGCAATATCCGTTACTAACCGTGAAATGGTACCATCTAAGTTTGTTCAGCAGATAATAAGTGGATATATTAGTTCTTGATATGAATATTCTTATAATATATTTCTCGCTTTATCTCTTTATTTGTGTCTTTCAACAAAAACAAGTATGATTTATTGAAGAGTTAGATGGCGAAGATATTGAAACGGTCTAACGTTAAATTTGAGTTTAAAACAGAGTAATTTCGACGTGTTTGGTTTAAAAATTAGCGAACAAAAACAACAATCTCGAGCTTCGCCGTGCCTTGAAAGACATGGTAACACATTGCTGGAGGTTACTTTATTCTTAGCATTACGTTCCTAACTCATCAGCCGTTTCTTAAAAGCATGACCTGGACCATGGAGCGTTACTAATGCTCGTAAGGAACATTTAGATTTTTTTATTACGCATAAAGATTATAAACACTGTGAATTTAGTACAGGGTTACATAATGCTCAAAGTCTATTGTAGCATTAGCACAAATAAAATAATGCTATACTAGTATAGTATTATATTATCTGTGGCTATACTAGGCATTTGGTCGGTACATTTATCACATAAAGCTAAAGAACACTTTAAAACTTAGCAAGCGTGCGTTGCCGCATTGCTGCAACTTGTAAGTCACATTTTTAAAGCCATGAAATGGTTTAACATGCTGGGTCTAGGCGAGACCCAGTAGATGTTCGCTATTAAGCGTGCAGATGACGCGTGTTTGTATCGATACAAACAAATTAAACACGCCAGCGTACGATTTAAGTATTGACTGTTATTATAGAATGCGTCCCGGGCGCGCGGACGGAACGCGGGCTGTGAAAATGTATGGCGAGTGGGCGCGCGCCCGCGACGCTAAGTATATTTCATCCGCTGGGCGGCCTTACATTTTATTCTACAGGGTGTCCCAGAAGCCGACGTCAAGCCGAAAGCAGGTGGTATACTAACTGTTATATGTTATCAGAAAAATATAAAAAAAAATCTAAGTTAGCTATTTAAAAAAAAATCTAGCATTAAAAAAAATCGATAAAATTTACACCCTGTGACCGTTTTTTCACTGTTGTTGCTACAATTCTTGACTTTTCTAAACATATTCTTTTGTTTTGTAATACTGAATAGTGTTTCTTTATACTCTAATCCTAAATTTAAAGCCAGCTGCTGCAAATTAGAAGAATATGCCGATTTTATCGATTTTTTTTAAATGCTAGATTTTTTTTAAATAGCTAACTTAGATTTTTTTTTATATTTTTCTGATAACATATAACAGTTAGTCTACCACCTGCTTTCGGCTTGACGTCGGCTTCTGGGACACCCTGTATAATAACAGCCTAAGTAAACAAGTACATTCCAGATTTTTAAATTAGTGTATTTATATATAAAACATGTTATGCTAACTACAGTGAACCAATTATTGGTGAATAACTTAAAAATATATTTACAAAATATTGTATTCAGATTTATTTTCATTTTAAAAGCGCTATTTTCTTTGTAAAGTTATGTATTCGCAAAATAGCTTTTACTTGATGCGTCAGATAAAAAATTTCTCTTACTAAAAATTTTAATACTCCGACATTTTATATTGAAAAAAATTACTTATGAAAGGTCGTGGCTTTTAAGGTGTTAATGTTTAATTGAAGACCCTTTAAAAGCTTGTGCCGTTTTATTCGGTGGAGACGAAAGTCATAATTTACCGCTACATTAAACATAAAATCTCGTAGTTGCTGTGACGGGAAGGTAATTGCTAAGATTTTTCTTATTTGATTCGAGATGGATTCGAGTAACTTGATGTTTTAATTCCACAATAAATTGTAGTGTCGAATTACTTAATAAAGGAAAATAGTTTTCATTTTGCTGACCTGACGCTATTTTAAGGAAGATTGTGTTGGTGGAGACGAGGGCGCCAATTAGTGATCAAGTGGTTAATTATTATTATGTGTATGTGTAACCTAACCTAGACCACGGTTATCATCATACACAACATTTGACAAAAGGAACATAATTAGATTAGCTTGACAGATATTCATTAACAGGTTTGTTTAACTTCATGCTTGCACTACTGCTGTAGTATGCGCACCAAAAAAAGTTGATGGCTTTCTTTTATCTATTTAATCTATTAGATCATGAGATCTACGTTAATTGCTATTTGAAGGTTCACAAATTGATATAGGCACCAACAATACAATGCACGCACGTACCTTGGATTGCTGCTGCACACGAACTTTCATCACGAGCAGACGATGAATGAATAAGTATGAGTAACTGATCATACGCGACGATGGTTTAGATTTAGTGTAGGTGTTAACACGATCAAGACGCAATTGCAAGTACGTGTATGTTCGACACAGTGGCGACGGGGGCGAAGCTCCTACCCACAAAGCAATAGCTTCGAAGTTTCAAAAGTACCGCGCACATGACAGCCGTTAATTTTGGCTGTTTGTGTTGCTACATTGAATTTGAAAAAAGAATGAAACTTCGATTAAGAATTACGGTAACGTAACAACTGTTGTTATTGTATGTAGTACGCAAATAACGCGGCTAAAGAACAATGCCAAAAAATACACGTGGCCTACGTTGATTGATGTATAAAAATTGCAAAGATATTTATTTACAAATACGGAACGCGTCGTGTCGCGGACTCACATGAGTAGCTATTGGCTAATAACTGTCTAGTTATTCGTGTGGCGGAATAGCACTTTCGTCAGCGCTGCATATCGGAATTGAGGGGACATCCTAAAGAAGCACCCAAGCATGATCTCCAGCTTGTAAGTTTGGGTCTAATGAAGTTATGAAATGTTATAAAATGAGAGACGAGAAAGGTACGGGGGGTTCAGACCAAAGAAAATAATATGGATATATTATAATATCTTCTTCTTCGTTTCGCTCTTGACAGAGCAGTCGTGGTCGTCATGAGGGAATGCCATGGGCTGTTGTCACTCGCCTCACTATATTTCGCCAACGTGTCCGATTTGTAGCACTTCTTGTGCATACATGCAACGGTCCGCCCACGGCAGATTTTATCTGGTCGGTCCATCGCATGGGTGATCTGCCTCTCGGTCTAGTGCCATCCACTCTACCCTAATATAATATGGCAAAGAAAAATTAATATCCAAATGACGACTGGCCGAGAAATATGAAAGAAAAAACATATTTCAACATCATATAAATTTGGTAACCAGAAAGAAAATTCATTATTATGATTGACAATTAATTAGGCATTACATAATTTAGGATAATCTTTTATAGCGTATATACTTGTTACTTTTAAATAGTCTCAATTTTCAATCAATAAAGTTTATATTTCTTTAGTTTTTTTTTACCTATATTGCGATTATATGTAAATTTTCTTTTGATCTTTATTTAAATTATGTGCATCTGTTCGAAGTTATAGGTATTGCTTTTTGTGACAAACCTCAGTGGGTTTCTTAAAGCATTGTAATTGAAACCGTTACAAATGTATGTTTTATAATTGGTAAATATATAATTAAAATCCGGCAAACATTGTTGATAATACATATAAAATAATAAAAATCGGCCAAGCCGTTTCGGAGGAGTGCGGCCAACATTGTGACAGTACATTTTGGTATATATTTTTATTATCTATTTCTGCTGTTTTCTGTGCAAACACCCAAAATATTCCAGAAAGTACTAGAATATTATAAATAAAACACACTTCATGTGATAAATTCAAAATATGTTATGTATACCCAATCTAAAACAGGAAGGTTACAGGAGACGTTAATTTGGTACTTGAACTTCAAGCGAACATCCCACGGAATAGCTCTCACCTTAAAGAAAATGGTATATAAACAACATAACCTTTTCATAATTTTGTTTTTAACGGTAAGTTACAATAGAGTCGGATTACTGGTGACGTAATTGACAGCTTGATGTAGTAAACATCTACGATGAACGATTACCAATAGGCGATCATGCCTTCTTTACTTCACACCGCCGAAATTACATAGCCGGAGGTGTCAAATGGATTTTTTTCCATTTGGCACGGCGTAAACTTTAAAGTGAAATACTCAGTCAGTGGTGTCAAAAGGAATAGATACTCTAGATGACACCACCGGCTGTGTAGTTTTAGTACTGTGAAGTGGAAGAAATGCGATCAGTATTATTTGTGACTATTTAGACATGATCTTTAGAACAATACTGTTGCCAATCGGGCCTTTTTTATATGATGGTTTGTTTTTGATATAATATGTTTTTTTGACGTTGATGTATTTTTGAAAGTATTATATTGGATTTTTCTTGTTGTTAGTAAGTCGCCTTTTCTTTCTCCCGTTTTGCTCCCTTTGATTCCCGTTAAAAGAGCTATCGATAACACATACCAAATCTCGATGAAAACAGGTGCAACAATAACATATACGAGTTTATATACCGTATTCTTCGATCATTGATCGAAGACCGTATTGTAAAAAATAGCTGACTTTCCAGTTTCCCCGTCAACTTCAACAAGACAGTATGCTAAGCTCGATAAGTATTTGACCTTCGTCACATATCACGACGGAATTAAATGAAATAAGCCTCGAATTTTCAATAGCGACATTTCATGTGTCCCACAGTCATTGTCAGGCCGCGTTTCTACTGTAATTGAATAAGACGATTGCCATCTACGAGGAAAAGAATTTAATAACATGGCGTATAACTGTGCCGAATACGCGCCCGCCTTTTAAACGACGCGTCTGGGGTGAAAAATCCGCTTGAACTTTCCAGTCATGTCCGATAGTTTTTATTTAAATAAAATGCCGATAATTTTCGGTTACCGCGAAGTGTAGTGAGCTCAAGCGACTTGTGAAGCGATGCGTTTTGTATAATGGCAAAGTGATATTCGCATTTTGTGAACGTTAGAAGATTTTTGATGTAGGTATAATCAGTATCAGAAGATTAACACTTTAGTGCCATATCATAGCAACGCGAGCATTTGTTTAGTACTAGCAACCATAGTTTTTCATAAATAATTAATATGACAAGGTACTTAAGTGCTAATCTTCTTCTGATGCTGACCGTACGTTGCTACGTAACAGATCAACAGTAGCAATATAAATAGATAGTGATATTTTTCTTAAATTTGTAAAGCCTGTAACGAGAGCGCTGAATTTGACAGACATGTTTTTAGAAATAAGAAAGAATTTGGAGAAATCACAAATGAAAGCGAGATTGCGAGAAAATCTCTTAAATCGTTTGAAGCTACTTCAGCGTGATAATAATAGAAAATATCAGTGTAAGAATAAACTTATAATATATAATATGTTACTTGCAAAACATTATTTGGCAACTCCAAGCCTTATTTATTGTTGTGTTCGATTAACAATTTTTAAGTGGTTGACGAAATCGTGCACCTTTGTGGAGTGTTAGTCAGTAATACTGCCAATATTCAGCGGTTCGTGTTCGAACCCCGGCAGGGACAAATATTTACTTTGTATGATGGACACGAACTTTTTGTTCATGAGCCATGGTAGGTTCTATTTTTATACATATACATTACATAAATAATTCAAATCTGATCAAGTAAGTAGGTGAATATAGTTCATAGCCCAAAATCTCAATTATACTTTTACTTCGGGTTAAAAAATTAATATTGGCATATAGGTACAATAATGAGGGCATCAAATACCAAATTTAATCCATAAAAACTATATTGGAAGTCAAGTCTCACTCTTTTTGGATTAGCCACCTTTCAAATCTTTTTTGTTTTGTTTTCGACACCTCTGCTAAATACCGATTTCTTTGGACGTAAAGGTCTTGTGGATACGAAAACAAGTTACTTGAAAGGTAATGACATCAAATTTTGATTAAAAAAGGACAAATGTATAAATTTAAATGTACGAAAATTCATAAAAAAAATTAAATCTCGGTTTTAGTTAAAAAAATGCCTACTTTTTTAAGTATTCCTAAAAAAAACTAGCATTTGCAATGTAAGGCAAAACAAGGATATTAACTACAAAACGATATCAAAACAGTTGCCCTAACATAATATAACTCTTGAGTTATTGTTGTGAGCAAGGCTCTTACGACGGCGTTAAATGCTGATTTTCTGAAATTGAAAAAAAAAACATATTTTGAGAATCTGGTATCTATACTAGGCTTGCACAGACTTTGTATGACGGATCACCGGCCCCTAAATCCCAAGGTCTTCAATTTATAATTATTCTAAATAAATTTTGCGTCAAAGCATTCATGAATAATATAATAAAATATATAAATAATAAATAAAAATAAAGTAGGTATAACATACGTACACACAGTCTACTAACCATCACAAACCCAATGAAGCAAAGTCAATCAAAAAACCAAAAATCTTAGCAAAGTGTTCTAAAATCATAGAATGAAAAGAAAAATTAAAAATGCACGCTTTTTGTTGGCTGACTAGCCAACAAAAAGCGTGCATTTTTCATTCACATCATATGAACTTGTGAAGTTGTGACCGAGGCTATGATTTACGCGAAATATGAAATCAACTTTGCCACGCTTGTATCGTACATCGCAAAATGGCTGGGACGATAAATTCGACAGAAATGACAGAGGAGCGATAACGGGCGATCGTTGGCGTGTGCGTTTGATAACGCTTGGTCAACGACTGACATTTAGGAGGGTACCTACCGCAGTAACGTAAGCCGTAGAAGGTTCTCTCTAATATATTTTAATTGCAAAGTGTTTTTGTTTGTCAAGGTGGCAAAATAAATAATAGGAGTTAAAGTATGAAATTGCCGATATTTTCCTCATTATTCATTAGTGTACAATTCCTTTAATACAACAGCTATGTCCATTATTATTTTTTTTATTTTAAACTTCATTACAAGGACTTATATTTATCTATAAAATATGATTCTTATTTTGATTTTTTCACTAGAAATCGTCAAAAACAGCTCGTCCTAAGAGGTGTCCGTCTCCGTTATAAAAATATGAATATTTTTTATATAGCTTAATGTTGTTTAAATATATCCACAGAATTACACAAAATTTAGGCATGTGGTTCCTTAAAAAATCGCGAATATATTTGTATGGAAAAATTAAATTATATTAAATTCTCCATACAAAACAGCAATTTTATACTTAAACCCCTAATATGTATAATAGAGAACAAAATTATAGGTGTCTCAAGATACTTTTTCAGATCGAACGCTTTAAACTTCAATATTATAATCCTTTACGTCTCTATTCTAAAAGGTTAGGAACTGTATTTCTAGGACCAGTAACTACAATTTGGAGCATGTAATGGGTTAGTGAGGTCTATGTTAAGTCGCAGCCCTATTAGGATGGTCAACCAAATCTGCACGATTCTCCGCCCTTTTTCTAGTTGCGAAAGCTTTTAGGGTACATTTTCATGAGATATGGTCCACTGGCAAGGTTATGTAGAACTAGAACTCTGAAGGTAATACCTACTAAAATGTGTACTCTTTCCGCTTTTTGACTGCAGCCGCGTGAGGCACTACACCCGTAGTTCGAACCACCCTCTTCATGACTTTAAGATACTCAACAGAGCCGGTCATTGGCTTGAATAAAACAATTCCGGGATAGAATCGCCACCCTGAGTAATGAGGAGTATGACGCGAGGAGAAGGATAAATTAAGGGTCGCCAGAACTCATTATGGGAGGATTTTCTTAGAATTAGGATGTTACTCTCCCATCCTATTAACAAGACCCAAGATCTTGATAGGGTTGGCAACCCGTGAGTAGTCTTTATACACACCATTCTAACTCTACTAACATTTACGTTATATGAAAGTGCGCATCGCTTGGACACTCTTGTTGTCCTACGTCAGTGATGGAATGCGGAATTTTTAAAGGCATTTTGATATTGTCGTGTCACATTGCCGTGTATTACGAGAACAACACTCTAGTTCACAAATGCTTAATAAAACATGGTTTCGTAAAGTCTCATTAAATACAATATTTTTTCAAAGTTCATGTATGTCGAGGCATACATTACCAAATTAAGGGTTAACTCTGGCGTAACGTGATAAAAAGTGATAGCTATAGAGTTTTCGTTATTAAATTGCTTTCCAACAGTATTGTTAATATTCCAATTAATTGGTTTTAAGTGTGAAGGCTAGGGTTACCATTTACCATTACGTAGGCAAACCGTACGGCTGTACCCTTAGTATGAGTTTTGACAGCTTTCGAGCTCGATTAAACGTATCGTCTCTTTTCATACATTGCCCACTATTTCTGATAGTTTACGCTAGAGGCGAGGCGCTAGTGGGCAATGTATGAAAAGAGACGATACGTTTGATCGAGTTCGAAAACTAACAAACTCATACTAGGGGTACTGATAGCCACACGTATTTATAAAAAGTTAATTTTGTACGAATTGTTTTGTGAATTAGTACTTTTACACCTATTAATGTTAAACTACCAATATTTTCCTTATTACCCATGCACCCATTGCATCAAGGTAGGAATCAATTTTGAAAATTTAGCGTGTCTTAGTTTAATTATTTTGAAGCATAAAATAAATACAGCTCCGAAGTTATCCACGCTACTTTTATATGTTTTCATGTAAACTAGGAACCCACAAAATTAAATGGACAATAATTTCTCGGTGCAGCCAGTCGGCTCGCACTTGCACAGCTCTTTAGCTCACAACTGCAGATGGGAAAATTATTTTTCATTTACGCTCCACCGCGTCCAACGTGCTGGCCGGAAGAATTAAAATCAATTACTATCTTTAGTACAGAACAAACTGCGAGGGAATTCAGATTGAATCTGTTACTGCTACAGTTGAGAGCGATTAGATTGGAGTAGTTTAGTAGTACAATATTTAGCCGGATTATTGATTTAGGTATCTGACTTTTGTAGTTTGTAGGTACCTAATTAAGATATTGGCAATATAACATTAATTAATGTTTTTTCCTGTAAAAGCTCAGTTTAGTCTTTTTGTGGGATAGATTTTGAATTGTATTCTATCATTTAATTTATCAAATGTTATTATAATAAAGAATTTACATGGGCATCTCTGTTTCAAAAAAAGTAATTAGGTTCCGGATTAAAGATTATTCTCAAAAAAAGACAAAGTAAACACATTTCGTTTTCCGTTCAATAGAGGTTATTGGCAAACAAATTTGCACAAAAGCACAGGCTTCACACTTTACTAATTAAAATAAAACAGGCTGACGATGACGATAATTTTTTTTAATACTAGTTTCTGACCGCGACTTCGTCTGCGCAGCATTAGCATTTTTTGCCTTTATGTTATTCTGATGTATGAACTATATTATTGTAAACATACATTAAATCCAAAGTCGTTGCGTAAAATAGTAACAAACATCCACACAAACTTTGACGTTTATAATATTAGCAAAATAAAAATTTAAAATAAGCTCTTCTGTATTCTGTTTTGTATGTTGACGTATTATTAGCTACTAAAGCGCAACTTCAAAAAAATTATGTGTTGAAATTGTAGAGCTACAATTCTTTTGACCGTAACTTTTTAGCTGCTTTGCGCAGTCATTTCCCAGAAAATTTCGACGTTGAAAATATCTTTTGTACAATCAGACGGCCCACATGATAGAACAAAGCAAATTTTGTACTCTGCATTTTCATTTAAGGTTTTTATGAGTAAATATTTCGGACTTTATTAATAAATCAAAGCGCATTATTATTATTTGTATCTTTTTCGTCCCTGCACCTCATTTTAACTTTTCTTTTCTTAACATGTATTTATAATTATAACTTATATGTTTATTTTATCTAGGAATATATATCAAACCATATATATAAAAATGAATACTGACTGACTGAGTGACATATCAACGCATAGCCTAAACCGCTGGGTCTAGAGATTCTAAATTTGGTACGTAGGTTTCTTAAGAAGTCCAAGGGTGCACTAAGAAAGGATTTTTGAAAATTCACCCTCTAAGGTGGTGAAAAGGGGGTGCAAAGTTTGTATGGAAATCCGTCATTTTTAAAGTAAAATCCATAAAATTGGTGTATGGCCTTTCAGCTAGAAATTAAGTAAGGGGTATTTACGATTTTTGAAAATTCAATCCCTAAGGGGGTAAAATAAGGGATGGAAGTGTGTATGGATATCCGTCATTTTTTAAAGTAAAATCGATGAAAATTGGTATCTGGCGCTTAGGTTAGAAGAAATAATAAGACAATTAAATGCTGCCCGAATTAACTATTCTACGCAGACGAAGTCGCGGGCAAAAGCTAGTTAATTATAAAAAATCACAATAGAAACTCGATAGTTACAATGATAAGATTGCTACATTTTATTTACAAAATAATCACAGTCCAGTTTTATACATCAAGCTTCAATTCCCTCACGAATATTTTATGTAATTTTGTTGCATAGAATACCGAATGGAACTCAAACCGTTCACTATGTGGTCTATCATCAATCTCAATGAATTGTAATTAAGGTTTTATTATGATTATTAATCGCGAGTACATACAATCAAATTAATTGTCCACCGGGTGATCTAGAAATAATGTAGATAATATATGTCCTGATTTTTCAATATACTCAGTTATAAGTAACTGAATTTATGATAGTGCTAGGTTTTTGTCTGTACAATTCTGTAACATATCTGTTGCTTCTTCGTATAAAAGTGTAACCAATGAGGGCTTCGATTCTTTTTAATTTTATTAAGCCTTGTATGTTTTAGTTGACCTCTATAATCATTTAAGATTACGCAACCCTATTAAAGACTTCTGTCAGTTTGGTTTTTGATTCCGCATAGAATTTAGATGCTTTAATAATTTTGGTTTTTAATAAGTGGCCGTGATCTTTTGATTCTTTGGTTAAGAGGGCTATGAAATAACCCTTATATAAAAAAAATGGAGCCAAATAAATTACTAACTTCATACATAATAGTTCAAAGTATTGAGATCCAAGTAGAAATATTACTCTCAAAGGTAGACACTAAGTTAAAACGAATAAGAGGTGAAATCGATTGAGCGACTTAGACAAAAAGCCTGCATTACCCTTTCAAGTGGCTCGATCCAGCCTATCTGAATCCCCATCACTATTATAAGACGCGACGATTTTTCACGAGACCCCCTATCGTGTAAAGCAGTCACGTATTTTTAGTGTCAGTGGCTTCGAGCCTAGCGTCTTAACAATATCATAACCAACGGAAAACTAGGCGAGGTCGATGTAGTTGCTTATTGAATTTCTTCGTGAAAAGGGTTCGGTGACTGTAAATTCTCAGTTTCCGCCCATTTCGTCGTGTGCCGCATTGGCGACGTACGACGTATTGTGTCCTCGCTAACTGGCAAGTTAACGAGTTTAATTATGTTTGTAAGCTTGAACTGACGTCATGGAAGTATCTTCCTTAAATTTCTGTGAATAATTTATTCGTTGCGTTGTGTATTAGAAGATAGCCGCATCTTCAGTAGAACACGGGGACATTTGATACGTTTATGCAAAAATGATTTAAATTAAAAATTATCAAAACCTTTAATTTTGAGTCTCCTGTAAAATTGCAAAAACTGCATTTGTTCCCTAGGTGAATTAAAGTGCGTACGTAGATTTAGGAAAACCATTGAACGTGATCGTAATATTACTCAAAGTCATAACCTCAAATTCAAGTTATGTACTTTTAAACGATTCTAGAATGGATACATTCTTAATCATTCGACTCGTAAATCTACCAAGAGCTGCTCTGAGCAGAGCAAGTAGATTTGCGGCTTTATTGTCACTTACCATGAGGTGATATGAAGACTAAGAGCTTCGCAGTGAAGTTAACGTAAAAGTGACAACATAAAGCAGTAACGTAAATACGCGTGGTTGTAAGAAGGATGGGATAAGGTGGGAGAATATGGGAGAGGTGGGATTAACAAAAGACGCTCCTCAGAATATACTCGACGTAGTTTCTGAGGAGCGTTACTTGTATAGACGATCAAGTACAGAACAAGAGATTATCTTTGCTTTGTTGTAGTATAAAGTTTCCGGTGCTTCACACCAGAATATACAGTCACATTTGACATTATAAGTGTCGTTATGCCAGCTATTATGTTACCTACTTATTATTACTATTCTGAATCCGGTGCAGGCCGTCGCACCAAGAAATTACTCGCACGGTGGTGAGTAAATCACGTAAGTTGAATTATCAAGGAATCAAATATATGCTTACGTAACCTGACAGGCGGGCAGGCGGTTATTTTTATATTACGAGATGGCAATAACAACGTTTCGGCCCAACTGATGTAAAGTGGCTACCGTCGCATATACAACATGTAAATTAAATAACCAACACCCTGAATACAGGTGGTTTGGGATTGGCTTCTGAGTTGATTCCAAAAATATTTAAAAAAAAGATTTAAAGAATAAATAAATAAATAAAACAAAAGTACCCAGAAAATGTTGTACAATATGTTCTGGGTACTTTCTGTTTTTTTTTAATTCGACTCAGGAGCCGATCCCAAACCACCTGTATTTAGGGTGTTGGTTATTTAATTTACATGTTGTATACACTTGCAATATGAAGGGTAAATCACTTAACACTGCAAATGGCTTGCCATCCTGGAGACTAAGATGATATGCCTTCCATGCCCAGTAATTACACTGGCTACCTTTCCCTTCAATTCGAAACACAGCGAACTGCTTTACGGCAGAAATAAGAATGGCGTTGGTACCTACCCTGATGACCAAAGTGTTTTAAACACACTAATGTGGGAGGCATGACTGTAGTGCGCGTTACTGCAGAAGCGCTCAGTGCCAGCCAACCAGTCGATTGCCCATATATGTCACTACTTCAATTGTGGCTCACGGGCGTTTGTGGATAACAATACTATCTATATCAATCATAAATTTACATGTTACAGAAAGAGATATAATATAATATATTTCCACGCTCACACCAATTATCTAGCGGCTAGAGGCTAGATTCTAGTCCAAAGTAAGTATCATTAAGAACTTGTATTATGGATAGATCCTTGCAAACTATGTATTATACAATCAGAATGTTATTTTCAAGCGCAATAAAAAGTATTGTAACGGACAAGCCTCTATGAGTAGTTATAATCATATTAATAGTAGGTATAATCAAATTAATCAATTAGACAATACTGTATGCATATAAAAATCATAATATTAAGTAAATTAACAAGTACCTATAAGGAAAATAATATTTTAAATTCATTTCGATAGTGTAGTAGGCTACAGAATAATATCTGGAAGATTCCACAAAAAAAAACGGACAATAGAATAGATCGCAGTTTATGGCTCTGTTCCCATGGAATTCAGTCTCAGGCCAGATTAAATAGAAATGAACCTTAAATTGTTGAACGTAAGGAACGAATGTGCAATGGTTAATATTTTTTTGGGAAAAACCCCGCGTGGTAATTTTTTGTGTGTTTGTTTGAGGTAAGTAGGAATGTGATTAGCAAATTTCTCTCGTTTTAACAAGAATTAAGGTTTATAATTGTAGATCATGATGTATGCATACGCTCATAAATGAGGCAAGGGGTGAGGGGGGTTAGGACGATGTGAAAGCGAGAGCCGCGTGCGCTGGGACAGTCTTGGAAGAAATTTTGAGTGTAGTGGTCGGTGCCGAGGTTGCGGCCAGCATCGGTAAGTCATTTTTTTACTTTTCACTTTTCTGTTTGTTTCTTGCATAAATTATTAAATGTGTTTTTATTTTGCGGAGAATTAAATATCTTGGTTTCTTTAGTATATTTTAATGTTGAGTAAAATTTCTTGCAATTAATGATTAACTTAAATTTAATTTATTTAAATAGTTCATTAGAAAATTTAGAGAATTACTTTAATTTGATACAAACACGGTTCTTTAAAATTATAGTTTTCATTAAATTAAAATATACTTTTGTAAATTCTTTTCAGTTAAATAATATATCTCGTTTAAATAATTTATCACAAATTTTAGAGGATTATTTTAAAGGTTTTATTTGCACATCAGAAACTTTTTTAAAAATAGTTTTCTTCAAATTTAAATATTCTTTTATTAATTCTTGTTCAATTAAATATTTTTTTTTTTTTTTTATTTTGTTTGTTTTTTTTTTAATATTTGCTTGTTAGTGACTGATCTATTTTCAATTTGGTTACGAAATTCAACTAAATTTGAAATGGATCAATTATTGACATTTTATTTCAATTTTTCTTTCTTTTCTTGTATTTGTTGTTTATTGTGTTTTATGTTCTGTGTTATTCCAAATATAATACTCATTTATCATTGGGCTTAGATTTAAGGGTGGCGGTATATTTGTTCAGTCCGCGAAATTACTTTGCCTATTCTTTTATTTCAAAGCCACCACGGTTCAAATCTCGTGGAAATTAATATTATTTTGTTTTGTTAGGTTTTCATTAGCAAGTCATTTGACATAAATTAGTTTATTGTAATTATTTTTACTTAAATTGTGTAAGAGTAGTGGATTGAACTTCGTATATTTTATAGATATTAAGGCTAGGTATAAATTAATGATTTATTACTCAAAAGGAGGATAACGTAAATCATTACACCAAGGAAAGAACCCATTAGTTATAGTTAATTAGATATTAAGTTATATTATATATATATTGGGGTATATAACACATACATGACACTGTAAATTTTGTAGCATTTGGATTTATTCAATAGTTCCGAGATGAAATTGTAGAGTAATCTCAAGATTTTAGTTTTAAGTGTTAGGAGAATCTATCCAAATAGCTGAGGTTTTAACCTCTTAGTCACCTTTGCAAAACACATAGGCAACACATTAGTATTAAGATAAAAATGAGTATTATATTGGAAATAAGTTAGTTAATATTGGGAACACTCAAAAATTAGGTGCTGTACTTTGAAGCGTAGTTTAATTTAAAAAAAAATATATATATTAAATAGTAATAATAATAAAACTGTAAAAAAAAAAAAACATTGCAAGTTACAAAAATGTAACTATGGGCTAACAGAGACAGGATTATAAATTTATAAAATAATACTATCTCTGCAAGAAAGATGGCACTTCTTAAATGTTAAGGCTGTTTTTTGTGTTGGAAGCCTATTTTAGTATTTATTTCATTTTATTAAACTTTTCTTTGAAAAGTACAGTTCGCGATTTGCCATTTTGGTTTATTTCGATTTTAAAATTTTGCTCGAAACTATTAAAACACATTTAATGAAGGCTACTTTAGTTTAGCGAAAGGCAAAACTCAAGGGGAATTGAGGGATAGTCTATTTTAAAATATATATGTATATACCGTCAAGTAGCGGCTAAGTAGTCCTTTATTTATTTGTGTGAATAAAAATGGCATGGACAAAAAAAGATAAATCAATTGTGGTTGGGATAGCGTGCCGCGGATAGTTTGGTGTAGATTTAAGTACTAAAAAAAACTAATTTCATTTTCTTTCAGCTCTACGTGTAATTTTAAATATTAACTTAGGTTAAGGAAAATTTAGTAATTAGAAGCACCATTCATTAGTGATCCGGTAATCCTTAATACCACTTCATACCATTTCGCGATTAGACTTAGTTATAAGTAAATTTAATCGTAAACGTTAGGAAAGGTGTTGGGAAATAATTATGCTTCTTACAGATTCAAGGAAATGTTCCCGATGATCCAGATAGATCTGGGGTCTCCATGCTTGTGGGTTATTAGGTAGTTAAATTGGGGGGGTGTATTTATCTAGCTATTTTCTTTCAGACGTAGCTGGAGACCCAAGATCGAGAAGACTACGTAGGTTTGTGCCTTTTATTTAGACTAGTTTGGTCTGAAACATTGCAGTTCTATTATTTCATAATTGTAATGACAATTTTGATTGTCATTTGAAAATATACAGTAATATAAAATATATATTCGGAACCAAGCAAGTCAGGTCATTTCATAATTGAGTGATTTTGAGTTTTATTTTATGACATAGTAAATATATAATTACTCAATTTAAAATGACTATTTAATTTATTTTCTTTCTGCTTTCATTTGTATTGATGTCTTCTGTTGCATGTATTATGTGTTTCTTTTTCGTCTTGTTAGTCCGGATTATTCGTTAAATTTCGTAATATGTGATGTTTTGTAGTTTTATGGGCGTATGTGTACCGTCGTGATAAACCAACAAAAGGTTATTCGGTTCAGTTGGTTCACGTTTTGAGTTTATTTCATACCGAACTTTAATATTAATATTTGATTTGGTTTAGGGTGTAGGTAGATAGTATTCGTTACGCGTAAAAGGACAATATTAGGTTAGGATAAATCTAAACGAAATTAAATATAATAAAATATTAATTGTGAATACATTAACCCTGTCATAAAACAAAGTAGAACTTATTAACTTGAATTTTACACCAAAACTTTTATTGAATCTTTACTATTATAATATTGAAATAATCTAAACTATAATTTTAACTCTATACTTGAACCTTTATATCTCAATTTACCTACTGTGAATTCCAGATTATTCTAAAAACTATACTTCAACCTTTATAACTCAATTTACCTACTGTCAATTCCAGATTATTCTAAAAACTATACTTAAACTATTATTACCCAATTTACCTACTATGAATTTCAGATCATTCGAGAATTTGTTTTATGACTGTGCTTCATGATAGTTAGTTATAAATTCTTTAATATTCTTATGAAGAACAACTTTCAAATAAACTCATATTTCAAGAAATTATAACTATCGAAATTAAACTATGTAATTTTATATTTTCTTTAATAACATTGTAAGTATGGGGACAGTTTGGAGACATTTCGTTATGGATATACACCTGGTTTTAGTTTGGGCATAGGTTAAATAAGTCAGTTTAAATGAACGACTTTGCGTACCAAAATAAAACCAATACTCTACACGCAGCTGAGACTATGACTAAATACACTCCACATGCTCCAAAATTAAGCGAGTGATTGTTTTGTGCGAGTTCTCTGAACGATACATTACGGTGATCGCGACACGATCAGAATGGATCTAATTCAAACAAAAAAAACGGAACTATTTAGATTAAGGAAGGGATGTATTGCAACACAAACAATACATTGCGAATAGCGCTGACTGAATTCACAACTCAGTTCCTTTTCAGAATTTAAATATTCTTGGTTGGAATAATTTTCATTCAAACTTAGGATGTCAGAAGTTTGGTGAACTCAATCTTAATCAATTGCAACCTTACATTTTGGTTTAAAATCACACCACATTCACAATCCATGGCAAAGTGTTGGCAAGCGTTTCTATATTTATAATTTAGGTTTTCTTAATGAGGAACTTCCTGTGGTTTTGGAAGGGGGGAGTGGATTGACATTGGCCTTGTCACTCACCGATTGAAGCGAGGGTGGAGCTTCAACTTCCTTATTTATATTTTTTATGCAATTACTAAAGAACGTTACTAAATTTCGACGTTATAAGTTCTCTTATGCTGTCCATATTTCATTCTCTATATTCTAAAAGAATTTTGGTTACTACTTCACAACATGGGTACTAGACGATATTGGCCTTAGGAAATTCTAATTCCTGAAAACAAATTACTTATATTCTGTCTTGTATAATTTATATGAGTATTCATATATTCATATAGTAGAATATTAATTATACATTAAGGGGGGTTCAGTTACAATTTGGTGCCGTGACCAGGATGAATATAATAATAAAAAAATTAGTAAAGACAGAATATAATAATATATTAACACAGTAGGCTTGAATGGCCTACAATTTGTTGTCCGTGAAATGGAGAGAATTTGGGAGAATGAATTTAATTGGGCGGCTAAGAGAATCGGGGGTGAGGTTTATGATTAAATTAGTAGAAAAAAATGAGTGATAGGAAGTTCTAAAATTCTGAAATATGTTCTTTTAACTTACTAAATACATATTTTTATAATTAAATAAAGTTGAATTGTCATTGTCAGTAAAACGACTTTTACAGATTTAACTCGCGTGTTTGACATATTGTTATTTTTGCTCAACGTTGCAATCGAAATGATCGAATCATCATATTCAGTATTATATTTGTCATGTCTCCTTGGAGGTGGGCAGCTGTTTAGGAAAAAAACAAATAACGTTAATTCATATAAAATGTAGTAATTAGTAATTAGGTTCGCTGTGAGTTTAAGAATACTTTGTATTCTATATAGTTTATTCAAATTTTTCCATGGCATGTATAAGTGAACGATGATATATTTTCTCTCTTAACATATATATTCTTGGATCAGTAAGACCATTATTTTCTTTTACTGTTATATTTTACTTGTAACGATGTATATAAGGAAAAATTTTATTTGGCTGAAATCATTCGCTTTCACCAAACAAAAATTTTGGGGGTGATTGTAACGGACAAGCCTCTATGAGTAGTTATAATCATATTAATAGTAGGTATAATCAAATTAATCAATTAGACAATACTGTATGCATATAAAAATCATAATATTAAGTAAATTAACAAGTACCTATAAGGAAAATAATATTTTAAATTCATTTCGATAGTGTAGTAGGCTACAGAATAATATCTGGAAGATTCCACAAAAAAAAACGGACAATAGAATAGATCGCAGTTTATGGCTCTGTTCCCATGGAATTCAGTCTCAGGCCAGATTAAATAGAAATGAACCTTAAATTGTTGAACGTAAGGAACGAATGTGCAATGGTTAATATTTTTTTGGGAAAAACCCCGCGTGGTAATTTTTTGTGTGTTTGTTTGAGGTAAGTAGGAATGTGATTAGCAAATTTCTCTCGTTTTAACAAGAATTAAGGTTTATAATTGTAGATCATGATGTATGCATACGCTCATAAATGAGGCAAGGGGTGAGGGGGGTTAGGACGATGTGAAAGCGAGAGCCGCGTGCGCTGGGACAGTCTTGGAAGAAATTTTGAGTGTAGTGGTCGGTGTCGAGGTTGCGGCCAGCATCGGTAAGTCATTTTATTTTTTTTTCACTTTTCTGTTTGTTTCTTGCATAAATTATTAAATGTGTTTTTATTTTGCGGAGAATTAAATATCTTGGTTTCTTTAGTATATTTTAATGTTGAGTAAAATTTCTTGCAATTAATGATTAACTTAAATTTAATTTATTTAAATAGTTCATTAGAAAATTTAGAGAATTACTTTAATTTGATACAAACACGGTTCTTTAAAATTATAGTTTTCATTAAATTAAAATATACTTTTGTAAATTCTTTTCAGTTAAATAATATATCTCGTTTAAATAATTTATCACAAATTTTAGAGGATTATTTTAAAGGTTTTATTTGCACATCAGAAACTTTTTTAAAAATAGTTTTCTTCAAATTTAAATATTCTTTTATTAATTCTTGTTCAATTAAATATTTTTTTTTTTTTTTATTTTGTTTGTTTTTTTTTTAATATTTGCTTGTTAGTGACTGATCTATTTTCAATTTGGTTACGAAATTCAACTAAATTTGAAATGGATCAATTATTGACATTTTATTTCAATTTTTCTTTCTTTTCTTGTATTTGTTGTTTATTGTGTTTTATGTTCTGTGTTATTCCAAATATAATACTCATTTATCATTGGGCTTAGATTTAAGGGTGGCGGTATATTTGTTCAGTCCGCGAAATTACTTTGCCTATTCTTTTATTTCAAAGCCACCACGGTTCAAATCTCGTGGAAATTAATATTATTTTGTTTTGTTAGGTTTTCATTAGCAAGTCATTTGACATAAATTAGTTTATTGTAATTATTTTTACTTAAATTGTGTAAGAGTAGTGGATTGAACTTCGTATATTTTATAGATATTAAGGCTAGGTATAAATTAATGATTTATTACTCAAAAGGAGGATAACGTAAATCATTACACCAAGGAAAGAACCCATTAGTTATAGTTAATTAGATATTAAGTTATATTATATATATATTGGGGTATATAACACATACATGACACTGTAAATTTTGTAGCATTTGGATTTATTCAATAGTTCCGAGATGAAATTGTAGAGTAATCTCAAGATTTTAGTTTTAAGTGTTAGGAGAATCTATCCAAATAGCTGAGGTTTTAACCTCTTAGTCACCTTTGCAAAACACATAGGCAACACATTAGTATTAAGATAAAAATGAGTATTATATTGGAAATAAGTTAGTTAATATTGGGAACACTCAAAAATTAGGTGCTGTACTTTGAAGCGTAGTTTAATTTAAAAAAAAATATATATATTAAATAGTAATAATAATAAAACTGTAAAAAAAAAAAACATTGCAAGTTACAAAAATGTAACTATGGGCTAACAGAGACAGGATTATAAATTTATAAAATAATACTATCTCTGCAAGAAAGATGGCACTTCTTAAATGTTAAGGCTGTTTTTTGTGTTGGAAGCCTATTTTAGTATTTATTTCATTTTATTAAACTTTTCTTTGAAAAGTACAGTTCGCGATTTGCCATTTTGGTTTATTTCGATTTTAAAATTTTGCTCGAAACTATTAAAACACATTTAATGAAGGCTACTTTAGTTTAGCGAAAGGCAAAACTCAAGGGGAATTGAGGGATAGTCTATTTTAAAATATATATGTATATACCGTCAAGTAGCGGCTAAGTAGTCCTTTATTTATTTGTGTGAATAAAAATGGCATGGACAAAAAAAGATAAATCAATTGTGGTTGGGATAGCGTGCCGCGGATAGTTTGGTGTAGATTTAAGTACTAAAAAAAACTAATTTCATTTTCTTTCAGCTCTACGTGTAATTTTAAATATTAACTTAGGTTAAGGAAAATTTAGTAATTAGAAGCACCATTCATTAGTGATCCGGTAATCCTTAATACCACTTCATACCATTTCGCGATTAGACTTAGTTATAAGTAAATTTAATCGTAAACGTTAGGAAAGGTGTTGGGAAATAATTATGCTTCTTACAGATTCAAGGAAATGTTCCCGATGATCCAGATAGATCTGGGGTCTCCATGCTTGTGGGTTATTAGGTAGTTAAATTGGGGGGGTGTATTTATCTAGCTATTTTCTTTCAGACGTAGCTGGAGACCCAAGATCGAGAAGACTACGTAGGTTTGTGCCTTTTATTTAGACTAGTTTGGTCTGAAACATTGCAGTTCTATTATTTCATAATTGTAATGACAATTTTGATTGTCATTTGAAAATATACAGTAATATAAAATATATATTCGGAACCAAGCAAGTCAGGTCATTTCATAATTGAGTGATTTTGAGTTTTATTTTATGACATAGTAAATATATAATTACTCAATTTAAAATGACTATTTAATTTATTTTCTTTCTGCTTTCATTTGTATTGATGTCTTCTGTTGCATGTATTATGTGTTTCTTTTTCGTCTTGTTAGTCCGGATTATTCGTTAAATTTCGTAATATGTGATGTTTTGTAGTTTTATGGGCGTATGTGTACCGTCGTGATAAACCAACAAAAGGTTATTCGGTTCAGTTGGTTCACGTTTTGAGTTTATTTCATACCGAACTTTAATATTAATATTTGATTTGGTTTAGGGTGTAGGTAGATAGTATTCGTTACGCGTAAAAGGACAATATTAGGTTAGGATAAATCTAAACGAAATTAAATATAATAAAATATTAATTGTGAATACATTAACCCTGTCATAAAACAAAGTAGAACTTATTAACTTGAATTTTACACCAAAACTTTTATTGAATCTTTACTATTATAATATTGAAATAATCTAAACTATAATTTTAACTCTATACTTGAACCTTTATATCTCAATTTACCTACTGTGAATTCCAGATTATTCTAAAAACTATACTTCAACCTTTATAACTCAATTTACCTACTGTCAATTCCAGATTATTCTAAAAACTATACTTAAACTATTATTACCCAATTTACCTACTATGAATTTCAGATCATTCGAGAATTTGTTTTATGACTGTGCTTCATGATAGTTAGTTATAAATTCTTTAATATTCTTATGAAGAACAACTTTCAAATAAACTCATATTTCAAGAAATTATAACTATCGAAATTAAACTATGTAATTTTATATTTTCTTTAATAACATTGTAAGTATGGGGACAGTTTGGAGACATTTCGTTATGGATATACACCTGGTTTTAGTTTGGGCATAGGTTAAATAAGTCAGTTTAAATGAACGACTTTGCGTACCAAAATAAAACCAATACTCTACACGCAGCTGAGACTATGACTAAATACACTCCACATGCTCCAAAATTAAGCGAGTGATTGTTTTGTGCGAGTTCTCTGAACGATACATTACGGTGATCGCGACACGATCAGAATGGATCTAATTCAAACAAAAAAAACGGAACTATTTAGATTAAGGAAGGGATGTATTGCAACACAAACAATACATTGCGAATAGCGCTGACTGAATTCACAACTCAGTTCCTTTTCAGAATTTAAATATTCTTGGTTGGAATAATTTTCATTCAAACTTAGGATGTCAGAAGTTTGGTGAACTCAATCTTAATCAATTGCAACCTTACATTTTGGTTTAAAATCACACCACATTCACAATCCATGGCAAAGTGTTGGCAAGCGTTTCTATATTTATAATTTAGGTTTTCTTAATGAGGAACTTCCTGTGGTTTTGGAAGGGGGGAGTGGATTGACATTGGCCTTGTCACTCACCGATTGAAGCGAGGGTGGAGCTTCAACTTCCTTATTTATATTTTTTATGCAATTACTAAAGAACGTTACTAAATTTCGACGTTATAAGTTCTCTTATGCTGTCCATATTTCATTCTCTATATTCTAAAAGAATTTTGGTTACTACTTCACAACATGGGTACTAGACGATATTGGCCTTAGGAAATTCTAATTCCTGAAAACAAATTACTTATATTCTGTCTTGTATAATTTATATGAGTATTCATATATTCATATAGTAGAATATTAATTATACATTAAGGGGGGTTCAGTTACAGTATAAAGCATTATTGCATATTATGTTTTCTGTGTTAACAGACCGAATTTTAGCAAATGCGGCCATTATCTATTATTCCATGAAATGATGCGCCTCTGAGGTCAATGAATGAAACGAGTTCGAGATAAATGACGATCGGAACGCTCTGTTAATTCATGATCTGGCCAAACACTGAATGAGTTTACCGTAAAATAATTACATTATCCAAATACCTAGAGGTGCTGACAATGCTTTGTTTTATTGCGTTGCAACATGGCGGTAACGGTAAACATCGTTAATCTCGGGTTTTAAGCGTGATTAAAGTGCTAATTGAAATAAAAGTGCAATGAGACTTCGCTTTAATAAAATGTTATGAAGTATTTAGTTATCTGAACCTGGTGCTCAATTTGTCGATATGTGGCAAGTGACGTTTATTAGGGTTATCCTTTTACCGGGGATGTGTTTTTTTTAACATAGCAGTATCCGTGTTGTAACGCAGCGCAGTGTTCAAAAACATTTAATTACATATTAAAGAATTGACGCCGTCGTGGTGGAGTGGTCAGTATAGCTGCCTACACATCAAGCGGTCCGGGTTCGCATCCTGGTAGCAGCAAATATTTGTGTGACGAACACGAATATTTGTTTGCGAAACGTTTATACTTAAAAGAAAACAGAAGAAACAAGGAGCACAAAGATGCTGGACTGGAGGCCTAGGACCGTTTTCAGAAGCGTTGGCCAGATGGTGGGCGGGTTACATCAACAATCAACAACTTCAACTCGCAGTGAAGAAGTGAGTAGGCCTACACTTAGCAGTGGGTGACTATAATAATAATAATAAATTTATTTATTAAGCAACCATTGGGTCATTTTTGTTAGTTTACATAATGCCTTATATATCTATGTTAGTACAATTTCATTTTTACTACATTATTTAATGCCATGTGAAATGGGCTTTAGCTCATTGTCGTCCACTGCTAAGTTTAGGCCTAATAAAGACAAAACTTTAAGTGAACTAATCTTAATATTCATGATTTATAGGAGTTTATAGGTAAATTAGTGATTGGTCACCAATATTGTGCTTTAATTAAAATACTATTTTTAGTCTCAGACTAGTAATTTTATTCATAAAGAATAAAGTCTCAACCTGTCTCAACAGTATTATGTAGACTAAAATTAAAAGCTGGTTATTAAGGGTTCTCGGTGAATGATTGGTTAATAACATAAAATTATGTCTACAGCGCTTTCGAAACTTTAAGTGATCTTAAAATTACTTAAAATTTTCTCTGGAGTAATTACGTGATCCAAAACAAAACAACAACTACTCGCCTACGAAAAGTAACATTTCTGCTTTTGGTAGACGAATACTCTATTTCTGTTTATATACAACTGAGATGTACAGCCAGCATCAAAAGTTGATTAAACACTTTAAGAGCGTGCCTTCATTGAAGTATCAAAAATATTTTTGCGTAGTGTTGTTGTTAGACACACATGTCTATGTGACCCCATGCACACATAAACATTGCTCGCAGAGCGATAGGTCCACTAGCTGGGAAGATCAGGGGTGTACGGTCGAAAAATGGCCGCGAGCTCGAAGCAAATAAATATCAAAAATATCTGATTGGATATAACATTGTTATAATATCGTTATTATATCAAGCATTATATTATGTTAATATAATAAATACATTAAATGAGTTTAATTTCAAATACATTGTAGAAATCCTCATCAAAATTTACCAATTTATAAATATTTTTGGTATACCTTTTTAGTATGTTATCTCAATTTTTTACTTATTTGGGCTCTATAGTGGTTTAGAATAGTATATTTTCTATTGGAAAAACAATTTTCGAAAGGTATTGTTTGCCATTATAATGCTGGTATTTCATCTGAAAGATAGCTTCAAACTGCATTTTCGTAAAACTGCGCTATAAGGTTCTCCTCGCTTTTTAAAACTATAAGTGTAAATTAAAATATCTCTCTATAGTGGTTTCAATCAAGAATTAATCTTCGTATAATATATAATTTCTTTGCAAAGTCTGTTCACATCGCTTCAAAATCGGGTCTGAAAACACCACAAAATGTGACAATTTTGACATAAATCGAGTGCACGCCCTTAATACCATGCCATATCAACGCCAGCGCTCGTGCAAATTATAATGATGGCGACTTTTAAGTCGCAACAATTATAACCTTTATCTTAATTATGGCTTCGAATTAAGTATAGAGCCATTGCATACATACAATAATCATGCTCACAATCTCAAAAGGGATCAAGCAGAGCTTCAGGTAGCATTCGATTACATGGGTGAATTTCCCGGGACCAAAAATTGCGTGGCATCGATGAAATCGGTATTAAAAAACAAAGCTATAACGTTTACATTTTTTTTCTAGATAAATGAAATAGTTATCTATGTGGGGCACTAAATATTTTAATAATAGGAATAATAGGTACTTCAAAAAAAATTATTAAACCTCGAAATCTTTCATTGCCGTGTTTGTCCACACGTCACCTTGATGTATATTATACCTCATTGCTAAAAAACTATTGATTATTTATATTGAAATTTAGTTTTATTTGATGCGTGAATAGTTAAAGTATTGTTACGGAATACATTTATTCAAATTATTAAACAATACAACGAATGGTTATTCTAAATGCATTTGTCCCAGAACAAACTTTCATCGCCATGTCCTAAACATTTTTAAGAATATTGTTTTATCTAACAACTTGCGGCCCCCTCCTTGTGCACTAAGCGTTGCATATTAGTGTCGCCTAAGTACTCGACGCGGAAGGACGCACACAAGTGCATGCGTTTTTGCGCTATAAATAAAAGTATTCCATTTTTTATGTTGTCGTCATTTTTTCTTTCATCGCCGTGGATAGGTATAACTTCTATATGAATAAGTTTGTCCTCATGATTGAGTTTTCAATAGAATGCCATTTCTCATATGTTTATTTGTGAAGTGTTTATTACCTCGAATAACTAATAGTTTTTTTGTTATTTTATATTTTTGCCTTGATTTTCATCGCCATGCTTTCATTGCCGTGGTTTCCGTGGCCAAAATTTGCTATGGCAATGAAAAAAAAGACACGGAAATGAAAAAAATTTCATTGCCATGCCTTGTAACACAATTTAGTTTCATTGCCGTGGCCAGGTGTTTCATTTCCGTGGCCACGTGTTTCATTTCCGTGACTTATGTTTTTATTGCCATGATAAGATAAGGCAAAAAATACATCTTTACCTGTAATACAGGTAGTGCCGAGTATTGACCGCAACAATATACATATTAGGTTGGGGAAAAAGTCTTTTCGCATTATAGTATGTATAAACTTGTAATAAAATCTCTTTGGCTATACTATTTGTATCTGGCTGTTTTTGGTATCATTGAAAGTTTAAATTTTAAAGAACATAATTCCAAATTCAAATAGGAAAATGTGTGATTTTCATTTGTTTTTCGTACCGCCAAGATGAGTGAATCTAATGAAGAAATTCGATACATTTTAAAATTTTACAACAAAAAAGGTAAAAATGCAACGCAAGCCGCGAAAAAAATTTGCGATGTTTATGGACCCAGTGCAGTGTCTGTGAGAGTAGCACAAATTTGGTTTAAGCGTTTTCAATCCGGAAATTTTGATGTCAAAGATGCACGTCGCTCTGGTCGCCCTATTACAGATAAAATGGATGCCATTTTTGAAAAAGTGGAGCAAGATCGGCATGTCAGTAGTTACGACGTAGCTGAAGAACTGGGAATTGACCACAAAACAGTTTTGGCGCATTTGAAAAAAACTGGGTACACAAAAAAAGCTCGACATTTGGGTACCTCACGAGCTCACTGAAAGAAACCTAATGAACCGTGTACTCATTTGTGATTCTTTATTACGACGTAATGAAACCGAACCATTTTTGAAGAAGCTGATAACTGGTGATGAAAAGTGGATCACGTACGACAAGAACGTGCGAAAAAGGTCGTGATCAAAGGCCGGTCAGGCTTCACAGACTGTGGCGAAACCCGGGTTAACTCGCAACAAGGTGATGCTGTGTGTGTGGTGGGATTGGAAGGGCATTATTCATTATGAGCTGTTACCACCAGGCAGGACCATCGATTCTGAACTCTACTGCGAACAACTGATGAGATTAAAGCAAGAAGTTGAGAGAAAGCGGCCGGAATTAATCAACAGAAGGGGTGTGGTTTTTCATCATGATAACGCTAGACCTCACACATCTTTAGCCACTCAGCAAAAATTAAGGGAGTTTGGCTGGGAAGTGTTAATGCATCCGCCGTATAGTCCTGACCTTGCACCTTCAGATTTCCACCTGTTTCGGTCTCTTCAGAATTCTTTAGGCAGTGTCAGGTTAACATCACGAGAGGACTGCCAAAACCACTTGTCGCGGTATTTTGACCAGAAGTCCCAAAATTTCTATAGCAATGGGATCATGTCCCTACCTACAAGATGGCAAAAAGTTATCGAACAAAATGGTACCTACATACTTTAGTTAAATGTAAATAAACTATATTAAAAAATGTTTTGAATTTTCTTAAAAAATGCGAAGAAACTTTTTCCCCAACCTATTATATGAAAATAAACTCAAAATTGAAATTATACGCCTCTGCCCCACATACAATGTTGATAAAAATATATAACCATATCCCAAAAAAAAAATTAAAAATACTGAAAAATTAATCAGTTTTGAGAATCACCAAAACAGTTTTCAATTACAAAAAGTTATTATGGCATTAAATAATTTTTTGATAATGAAACTAAATACCAAATGCTGGCTTTTCTCCTGCAGCTGCGCTTGCGTGGGTCGGTGTAAGGGATAACCTATATTTCTTAAAGTCTAATCCATGTATATTCCAAATTTTATCAAAATAGGTTGGGTGATTTAAGCGTGAAAGCATAACAGACATATAGGAGTTACTTTCAAAATGATGACGATAATACTCAAGTAAGTAAATATATAAAACTAGCTTTTGCCCGCGTGCTAGACTTCGTCCGCGTGGAATAGTTACTTTGGGTAGCATTTTTATTTTTTTGGGCACTTATTTTGCAAAAGATACCCATACAAACTGCTGTGCATTACTGTAAGTAGATTATTTTAATACATTTTTACAAACTACCTTTTTTGTTTTCCCATCCTTTGCTAACTTTCATGCGACCTTCCATCCCCTATTTCATCCCCACATGGGTCAATATTTCAAAAAACGCTAAAACAAATATCTGCATATTTTTTGCGTGCTATTTAAAATTTCATGGTCTTATCTTTGGTAATGAGGAATCTCATAAAAATATTTAATCTCTTATTTCAACCCTTCATTCCCTTTTTTACAAAAAAAGTAGCTTTTATTCAATTTCGAGGTTTAGTCTATTTTTGTACCAAATTTCATCAGAGTCGGTTCGGGAGCATGGCGTAAAAGCGATTAAGTTAATAAGTCGCGTCCAACATCTTGCATCTCAAAATGGATGTTGTGTTCGGAATCAGGACCCCCGAAAACTAAGAAATTGATCGATTTTATATCCAAAAGGCGTATCCGCCATCTTGGATCTCGAAATAAAAGTTGTATTCGGAATCAAGACCGCCGAAAACCTCAAAAATTATACTTATATTGCTTTTAAGTAAAAAGTCACGTCCGCCATCTTGGATATCAAAATAGATGTTGTATTCGGAGTCAGAACCTCCAAAAACCACCAAAATGATACCCATATTGATATTAAATTAAAAAGTCGCGTCCGCCATCTTGGTTCTCAGAATGGATGTTGTATTGGGAATCGGGACCCCGAAAACCATAAAAATAATACCCATTTCGATTTTATATCAAAAAGTCGCAACCGCCATCTTAGATCTCGAAATAGATGTCGTATTCGGAATCGGGACCCCCGAAAACCACGAAAATGATACCCATATTGACATTTTGTCAAAAAGTCGCGTCCGCCATCTTGGATCTCGAAATAGATGTTTTATTCGTAAACCGGACCCACAAAAACCACGAAAACGATACCAATATTGACATTATGTTAAAAAGTCGCGTCCGCCATCTTGGGTCTCAAAATGGATGTTGTATTGGGAATCGGGACCCCCGAATACCATAAAAATGATACCTATATTGATCTTATATTTAAAAGTCTAGGTGGTAGACCCATATGTAGGGTCGTCTGGGTAGGTACCACCGCCTTTCTTATTTCTGCCGTGAAGCAGTTCGCTGTGTTTCGGATTGAAGGGAAAGGTAGCCAGTGTAATTACTGGGCATGGAGGGCATATCATCTTAGTCCCCAGGATGGCAAACGCACTTGCGGTGTTAAGTGATTTACACTAAATATTGCAAGTGTCAATAGGCGGCGGTGACCGCTTAACATCAGGTGGGCCGCAAGCTTGTTTGCCATCTCGTAACATAAAAAAAAAGTCGCAACCGCCATCTTGGATTTCGAAATAGATTTCGTATTCGGAATCAGGTCCCCCGAAAATCACGAAAATGATACCCATATTGACATTTTGTCAAAAAGTTGCGTCCGCCATCTTAGATCTCGAAATAGATGCTTTTTTCGTAATCCGGACCCACAGAAGCCACGAAAACAATACCAATATTGACATTGTTTAAAAGTCGCGCCCGCCATCTTGGATCTCAAATGGGTGTTGTATTGGGAATCGGGACCCCCAAAAACCATTAAAATTATACCCATATCGATCTTATATTAAAAAGTCGCAACCGCCATCTTATATCTCGAAATACATTTATTCGTAATCCGGACCCACAGTAACCACGAAACCGATACCCATATTGACAATGTTTAGTGTGTGGTGTGTTAGACGTGAATGTGTGACTTTGTTTTTATTTCCTTACGAACTTTCATCCCCTATTTCATCCCCACATGGGTAAATATATCAAAAACGCTAGAACAAATATTTATTTATTTCTTATCAAGTGCCTACATGCAAAGTTTCATGGTTCTATCTTCAAAAATGACGAACTGCCATACAAACTTTCATCCCCTATTTCAACCCCTTCAAGCCTTTTTTTTGCAAAATAAAAGATGTGCCTAAATTCAAAGTTTTATGGTTCTATCTTCGAAAATGACGAACTGCCATACAAACTTTGATCCCCTATTTCAACCCCTTCAAGCCAAAGTAGCCTATGTTCTTCCCCGAGCTCTAGTCTATATGTGTAACAAATTTCATCAAAATCGGTTCAGTGGTTTAGATGTAAAAGCTATAATATTAGTAGGGATTTTTTGTTGAATATAGATTTTCATTTCCGTGGATGCGTTCATTCCCGTGGCATAGTTCTTTCATTGCCGTGGAGGCTTGTTTCATTGCCGAGCACGCATGTTTCATCGCCGTGGCACGAAATTTTTAATCTTGTATATCTCGTTTGTTTTTTATGTTATCTGCTAGATATTGAGCAAGAATACATACATTATCAAAAACTTTAAAACCCGCGATTTAGTTTTTAAAAAAACTTTAAGATAAAAAAGTCCACGGAAATGAGAATTTTTTTGGACCTGTTGAAATTCACCCACATATAAAGTCACATCTAGCAGTATGAGCCATGCAGTAACCAAAAATAGTGACAGACTGTCGCCTACAAAAAAAAATGATAGTTTAAAAAAAAACTAAAACAAACGCTTGCATATTAAATCGAGGGTCAAAATCAAGCCCAAACGAGTCAGTTACAAACAAACATACAGGAGTTACAAACATACAGGTGAAACTAATATAAGCGAGTTGAAAAAATTTAAAATTAAAACTAAAGCCAAGCCAAAATCATCACAGCAGTACGGGTATAACTTTAGCCAATGTCGAGTGAAAAAAAGTTATTTTACACTAAAATTGTATGGTAGATTGAATTTAAAATGGAGTCTCTCAACACGTGTTATCACAACATGAACTCTTGAGAAACTCGCCATCATGAGTTATTTCGAAAAGGTATTAAAATATTAATCGACTTCTGATGCTGACCGTACTTGGCAAAATTAGTCTAGAGCTTTACAACTACGGGTATACTATACCTAAATACTTGTGCAACAAAACTGTGATGAGTACGGATTTCTCGGTAAGGATAACGAAATTTAATAATGAGATTTCAGTTTGTGAATTTCACCTCCCGATAACTTTATCGAGAAAATACCCCCGCGAGCATTGAAATAACTAATTGTTTTTTCCGTAATAATCACAGAGTATAATTGTATATATTGGTAATAATCGCTTAACAACATGATTTTCATTCATTGTAAAAAAAAAAATGTCTGTCATCAATAGCATAATATCTAAGCAAGCATACACACATGATTCTGGACAATGATTTGCCTGACAGTTTTGCCTGGCGGACAGAACTGCTCGTGAATGGTGGGAACTGGCGCAGATTTGCCTGCCAATCTGTTCCTGTATTTATTCAGTGGTCATTAGTATTTAGAATAAGGCATATCTAAGTATTATTGGGTTCAAGAAAGATTTCTAAAGTTATAATACTTTGGTAGACTTCACATTTGTACACCGTGTGCAGTTTGATCCAACTTAAGAGATAGGATAGTTTTTTTTCTTGATAAGTACCTAGTCATATTTTTTTTTACTGTAGATACAATGTTAAAGGTCAGTAGTATAAAATTACCACAGCAACGCCTGGCCGGGACAGCTAGTAAAAAAGCGCGACTGAGATTCTGCCAACTTAACGAAGAATTTGGTATCGCTTAGTCAAGCTCTATGTATTTGAGTTCGAACCCAACGAATTAGGAATTGTTAGAACCCCGTAAAGTCAAAACTTACGGTAAATAGTTTTTTTTTTAAATTCAGAATGTAATAATTACTTGGAGAGAGTATGATTGTTTCAGTGATGCCGGCAGAGCAGAATAGCATCATCCCATATCCTCCAATACGTAGAAGGCAACTAATGGTTCAGTAAAGGGGTTTTGTTCTCCTTATACTCCGTCCGCCAATCCGCATTGGGCAAGCGTGGTGAACTACTGCCTAAACCTCCTTCGATGACAAGGAGAGGCCTTGTGTCCCAACAATGGGTCGAAATATAAAGACGATGATGATGATGATTGTTCGAGTTCACCGACTTTGAACTACCTTACTGTATTAATTAGGCCAGCAAATTTCAAAGTATCAGTATTAATTTTCGGGGAATATATAAGTGTGGGTCGTAATTAAAGTGTAGGCGTATGGGTACGTGATACTTCGAACGCTGATTTGATATTCTAAACATCCAGACGAAAATCTATTCCTGGAACCTGCTACAGTACATACGTCCCGTCCGTAACAGCCAGTCATTAAAATATCCCATTAGGTCTTTAGATCTCAATAGATTGATGGGTCGTGCCGACGTCGTCATTAGGTTCCCGGGGAGTTTTTACCGTAGCCGGCCTCCCCAGATAATTGGACCGAATGTTTTCGTCCGCGTTGTCTAATGACTGGCATTTCTGTTTACCGACGGGACAACCGACCTTTATTGAGCCGTTTGCGTTTAACTCCCGCATTGAGTCGCCATTTTTAGGATTTTTTCCAAGTTGCCGAACGAACCCTTTTTAAATCGGTACGCGTGGTGACGCAGAATTAAACATTCAATGGATGTGTAATTTGGATATCCGTAACATTTAAATTTACGTATCTCTCGTAGGATTAGAAAGGAGTTCTAAATAAAATCGTACCATTTCTGAATACTGAAAAGGTCGCAATAATAACTGGGTGACTTAAGCGGGCTGTTCTTTTTTGGCAGATTTGTTTTTAGTCGAAGCCAAATATTTTGTTTGCTGTTGAAGTGAGAAACCTATTATTTTTCTTTTGGAATTAATTTTTAGAAAGGAAATATTTTAGGTGTGGTCAACTTTAGATCACGGTTTTTATTACTTCTCAAATTCAAATCTCTTCTTCAAAATAAAGACGGTATGAAGTCCAGCGTCCAGTTTGATCAGCACGTGCAGTAAAAGGTAAAGGTAAACTTTTAAGTTTATTATTGGTTGAATAGAGGTTAATACTTATAGTTGAGTCAAACTCGATAAATGACGGCAAACGACTGCAGCTTTTGCGTGAGTGACAAGGGAGAAAGGTAGCGAATGAAAAGTTCAAACCTATACGAAGTGAAATTTGGATTGTTTACATTTATTATTTATGGAATTTGGTACAAGTATAGTAAAATCTCGCCATGAAAGTAGCCGGTAGAGTAGAATAGCATTAACCCATAACCTCCAATGGGTGTCGTAGAAGGCGACTCAAATGGGCAAAGGGGTATTGATCACCTTATACTCCATCCACCAACCCACATTGGGCAAGCGTGATGGACTAATGCCTAAACCTCTTTAGATTAGAAGGAGAGGCCTTGAATCCCAGCAGTGAGTCGAATTATAAAGGCTGTCATGATGATGATTATAGTAAGATTATATAACTTAAATATTAATGAATTGACTATTTTAAACACTTTGTTGTATTATTTGATAATCGAGGGTTAATTTTACATGTCAATATAAGTTATCAACCCATAAAACTACCCAGGGGTATTATGGGTATATAATCCCCCAGGCGTTCATAATAGATTAAGATTTTTTCAATATTTATCGTTGACTTGCTTGCTTGTAATACCTCTTCGTATTACAAGCACGCCAAGCTTGTAATACGGAGACAGCGGCGGTATTTTATAACTTACGTGTAATTGTAAAATATGAATCTGTTCTTTGTTGTTTCTTATTTTCATCGTAAAATCAGTTTTATTTTAAAAATCGTTCCTAAATTAACATTTAAAGAATGCTCTCGGTGTTACAACTAGGTATAAATATACATGACACTTAACTTAAATTGGGCACTTTTTTCAACAATGATTCTCTCTGATACCCAAGGAGGGTACCTAGGGTCTAGTAGGGGGCCGGTCGTAGAAATTTCAGCCAAATCTTTTTAGTAAAGGATGTCTTGGTCCAATAACAGAGTCACTACGCCGAAGTAAAATAAAATTGATGGCAGGGCAGACGTGATGATGATGTTTTTGCTCATAGTATAACATAGTTTTAAGACGACAATTAAATATGCTTCATCGCCTTTTTACATAGCTTATTAAAAACGCTGGAATTGACAACAGACGCAGCATTTTATGTAAATCAGCTATTCAGTGGTGAATAGGTTTGCTTGAACATGATTAACTTGAACATGATCCAAAGCTCTCCTCGTTCAATATGACCAAGCAAAGGCTTCCATATTGTATGCGGAACTAATATTAATAATCAAGAGTATCCTGCTTCTGAGCTCGTAGCAAACTTTACATCTAGTAACCGTATTGCCTCGTTTTATTGTGAAAATAATATTTAAAAAAAAAACAAAAAAACAAGTTTTTATTTTAAATCGGAAAAAAGTATAAAATAACTTTTTAGTACCTATAAGTAACTAAATATTGAACCAAAAGTATAATTAAGCCAACTGGACACAAATCTGTATTCTCCTGCAGACCGAGCCCAAAAATGGTTCTGATTCCGGTGGGCCCACCCTTAGGCCCCAACCCCTAGGCGATGGAGGCAGTATATACCATAGATATAGGAAACTGTAGATCGGCAATGTAAAAGAGAAAGAGCATACTAACTCGTATATTAGAGCGAGATAGACAGACGAGACCATTTCACGTACACACAGGGGGCCTGAGTCAGCCTGTCAGTCACGTAGAAAAGACAGCAACTGTCAGACTGCAGTACTATTTTTCACGCACACATGCCCATTACTCACATATTCATTGCCAATATTTAAACGTACAGTAATTATAAATCTACGGTATATACCTATATCACGTACACATCACGTGATCATAAATTCTTAAAACTAAACTAAATATGGGAAGCTGTCGACCTCTATTTTATTAATTGTAAAACAGGTTGAGCCCTCTCTATACGATTCAGTAGTTTCCAAGCCGCAAACGCAGACAGATACCCGTGTGCTATAGAGTTTAAAATCCTTGTTTTTATGCCTTACATTCCATTTATATTTCTTTATTCCTTTATGGTCATCAGGGCACTCTTCTACATTTCATACGGGAACGTCTAATTATGAAACTAAGTACTTAACAAAAAGCTATTGAGCTAAGGCAATAAATAGATAAAATTTTACTAGGATATGCCCTAAGACTTAACAGTCCTTCTGTTATCACTTAAAAGGCAATATTGACGCCATATTTTTAATTACGAAGCTTTTTGGTCACAAATAATTGCTCTTTAATTTTCCTCGGAATAATTTAGTTCAGGAACTAAGAACTACTACAATTAGTTTTACTAGTTAATTAGATTCGAAGCTAGTTAATACTTTCTTTTTATACAGGACTAACATTGGGAATGCTGTGTTAATTTAGTATACATTATTTTCGAGATGATGTTAGTGTGCAACTATTGTAGAAGTACTAAATTTTCCTTCATGATTCGTAAGCTTCAGCACCTAAAATGTTTTATTGCGCTTGACATTTAAAGTATCAGGTAAAATAAGTGAAATGAGATAAGATTTTATTTTTATTTATATTAGTTATGCTCAAGAATTATGTAAAGTGTATGGGTTAGGTATAGTTTAGTAATAAGTCTTTATTTCTGCATGCTGTATTCATCTTTAATAATTGTTACATTTAGCATAATTATTAACACTTAATTTTTATATTTCAATGTATGCACTCGCTGGTGAATCTTTTTAAATAAATAAATAAACTTACAATCGAATTTGGTCCATGAAACAATAAAAAAAAATTCATTTTATAGCCGTAGTCCTGTCGGCCGACAACCATGAATGTGTGGAGTTGAATTGGTAATTGTTGTAACAATCCCTGATTATGTCGTGATGAATATATAAAATTGAATAGGATTTTTTTTTATTTCCCAGGATTTCCTGTATTGGGCAATACACAAGACATAAGAAGACCTGTGCAAAGTGGCGCTTGTATTCAAAATGGAAATGCCGCAGACTGGCGAAGATGATGTAACGCCATTTGGAAATTGATTCGAAATGAGTTAGACGAGACGAAGAGAATCTAACGGTTTTATATCTCTCAAAACATCTTAGGAAATATAATATTCTGTATTGATAATTAAGCACCAACCCTTTTACACAGTAGTTGATTGATAGATAAATAGCATATTCTCAGCCTATTGTACTAGTCCCAGGAATAGCTTCCAATCTCCTCCAACACACCTTACGTCAGAACTAATAGACTAAGCTATGGGTAACTTTCGTGTCTTCATTAAACCGTGAATATAACAAAGATACTAATGAATTTACTCGCAATATTAAGCGAACGAGACGATATAAATAATGTAAATAATCTTGATAGGATGTCAACATTAATAATTTTTCATATTGCATACGTATATACATTCACGCTAATAATCCTAAAAGGGATTGAACTGATAATTAAGTAACATCTGGTTTTTTTATACTACGCGATGGCAAATAACCTTGCGGCCCAAGAGGTTACCATCGCCTATACACACTTGCAATATTAAAGTTAAAACAAGTGGTTACCGTCGTCTAAATGTGGTAATTAACAGACCAATTATCCAAATAAATACTTTTATTTACCAGACCAATCATCAAAAAATGGCTATATCGTTATTTTTTATGCGGTAGGGGTAGGCGCGAGGGGTATACCATCTAAATACCTATATACATTCAAAGACCTCGGTTCGTTTACTTTACTAGATGGTAGACCCATATGTAGTGTCATCTGATTAGGGGTCCATGTCCGGAAGCCTCCTCGTGGCGGACCCTGGTAACGTGGTGGGGAAACGTTCTCGGCGGGTGTGTGGCTTTTGATGTCTAGTGTGTCCCCTTGGCATTCGAAGTCTGTGCAACTGTGTAACTGTACATAGTAAAACAACAGCATAGAAATTATATTTTTAACCAACTTCAATAAAGGAGGAGGTCCTCAATTCGACTATGTTTTTTTATGTGTGTTACCTTATAACTCTTTACTGGGTGTACATACCTACATCGGAAAATCGTTTAAAGAATATTTTAATGTGTACATTGGAAAATCGTTTGAAGATACTTTTAATGTTTGGAAGCTGGTTCTAGTCATGACTGTGGTCACATTTAAATTTAATCGACGTCTGACGAGTAGTTTTTGAGTTATCCCTTATAATAACTATTTAATTAACATCGATGATATCGTTATAATTTTATTACTTGTTTGAATCGGGATCAATTATCCCAAGATAGTTTCCTGAAAATTTGTATACTGACAACACTAAAAAACAAAAATAAATTATTTTTAAATAAAAAAGACACCTTCAAAACTAAAAACGGAGAAATACAACGAAACTCTTTAATGTTTTTTGAGGTCGATCCCAAAGACAAGTGACTACGTATAATTCAAATACTGTGGTCAGTAGTGAAGGCGGTTTTTTTATTTAAAAATAATTTTGCGTTAATAATTCATAATAAATCAACTCAAATTGTAGATGCAGTGATCGTATTTTATATGTGTTCCCTGTGTAGATGCCTAAAATAAAAATACTGTTCTGATTGTAAAACATATAAATTGAGTATACTATACATAATTTAATGGCAGGTTTTTCGTTTCGAGGACATTCAGGCTATTCTATCAGTTAGTAAAAGTAAGCTTACTGAAGTTTGGTTCGTAGCAATTATTGTAAAATTACTAAAAATAACAGCAGTCCCTTAGCAACCAAACCTTGGTAGGACGATCTTTAACAGAGAATTGAATATTGAAACCGCCATTAGTAACAGCTAACAGCTATTCCCAATCGTTTAAAAACATAAAGTTTATTATACAAAAGCCATCTCGCGTCTATGTTATTTTCATTTTTATTTGCGGTGACGCCCGTCTGCCATCTATCCGGATTTACAGATTATTTTTAATGTTTATTTTGTGATTCCCACATTGCTGGTGACAAAGAGATTTGCTCTCGAAAAGAAAGATTTACGAAAAGGAACGTGGCGTCTAAAAAAAGATTTATGTTGTACTTATTGTTTTACAGACACGTTTACACACCAAGAGAGCGCTTTATATTACATTTCAGAAACAGATGCCTAAGATGTAAGCTAACTTTTACAGGGCAGACTTTGAAGTTGAAGTGGGCTTTGTCAGATACAAGCGTAGTCGATAAGTAGAGAAAATCTAGACCAATAGTTGTATAAATTATTCACGAATTTTACTCTGAGCACTGTAGTTTTTTATTAACGTGTATTTTTTTTTCAATTTCATCTCTTTCAAAACATCACTCACATTTGCAACCCGATCGGGCCTTTTTTTTTGTTGACGGGGAGGTCAAATGCATTTACGCATCGTCCCTGCGGGGTGATATGTGGGACTCGAGGTAAAGGCGTTCTCTCCATACCCACTAAACATCCTCCATGGCGTGAATTCCAGTGCGCTATTGCGGGACGGCTCGGGATCTCGGGATCTGCGCACGTGTGCGCAACTACACCGAGACCGTCCCAACGCTGCCCGTCTAGGCACTCTTTGTGCACTAATTGGTGGCCAGCAGCCCACAGGGGCTACCGACTAACGCCAGCCCCTGTGGGCCGCTGGCCAACCTTATAGGCCGCACTCTCCCCGACGGCTGCTTGACCTGGCGCGTCCTCCTGACGAGGACACCGGGAGCAGCCATCGGACCGCACCCGGGGGACCCCGGGCGCGGTCGTGGCCCTGAAAAGGGCCGTCCGGAACTAGCCGTGGTGGGAAAAAAAATCAACTCGACGATGGCATGTGACTTCAAATGCCAAGCGGACACACTTGATATCAAAAGCTACACGCCCGCCGAGAAAGTTTCCCCACCACGTTACCAGGGTCCGCCACGAGGAGGCTTCCGGACGTGGACCCCAACCCGATCGGGCCTGCGCTGCCCACATTCAGCAGCGTTAGTCCCCCTTATTGGGGCATATCAACGCTTCGTTCTCCGGTACGTGGCCGCCACTCGAGGACATTTGCGCCACAACGGCTGTCACTACTCCTCGCAATGTGCCCTCTCCACTGCCACTTAAGGTTCTAAGTTCTTTGGGCTATTTCGGCGAACTTAATTCTACTGATCTAATGATTTCTAACATGATCACGCAGAGAAACTCTGAACATCTCTCCATTGCACTTTGAGTGACCTTGCTACTTCTTAGTTAAAATTGTTCGCTCATAAAAATTACTCTGACTTAATTATTTTACTAATTAAGATCCGATTCTAAGGTGTAGTGGTTTAGCCCCCAGTACAAATTTCAGGGTTTGGAGTGCAAGCTATCTACTGGTGGCTACAAATTTGTGTTCGGTTTGCTGGTGGCTTAAGTAGGTATGGATGACTACCAGCATCTTATCAAAGTCTGTCGCCATAACCAATATTTTAATAGTATTGTCGGGGAGAAAGTTTCTCTTCGACTACGGCGATGCCAAAAAGAAGGGTAGGGTAACTTTAACAGTCTATATCGCAGCTTTCCTACTATAGGGGCACGATTCGAAAAACACGATTGTTGGGAAAACGCGTTTAAAGAGCGTTTTTTAAATGTGAAAGAGACACAAATAGTTTTCGCGGCTCCATAGTACGTTCTGACTCTTTCTGTCAAGAGCATTATGTAGGCGCGTTGTTTATGTGCCCATATATAATAAATTCTCGAAATCATTAAATTTTGAGATACGACGCCACCGACGCGTCGGTGGCGTAGTGCGTAAGAGCGTTGTCTTCCACGCAGGAGGCACCGGTTCGAACCCCGCTACGTACCAATATGTTTTCAAATTTTTAATTCATCAGTGAAGAAAAAAAACATCGTGAGGAAACCTGCACACACCTATGAAGAAATTCTTAGGTTGTGTGTGAAGTCGACCAACCCGTACTTGGCCAGCGTGGTTGACAAAGGCCTAATCGCCCCTAATGTGGGGTAGGCTTGAGCCCCTCGGTGGGGACATTATATGAGCTGATGATGATATTCTTATTCTTATGCAAGGGGCTGAGGCCGTGTCTCAGAGCACTTCGACCCTATGGGATCTTTTGTGCTTCCCCCTTACTTATCACCCATCCCCGCCAACATCGAAAACATTTTGTATGAGTTTCACGATGTTTGCGGGAATAAGGTCTATAAAGTCCTCTGGTTAAGGGTAACCTAAACCCAGGACCTTAAGTCGCCTGTTGGCTAGCATCGCAATCACATAGTATGTGCTCCATGTTTTCCTCCTTCTCACCACACATTGTACACAGATGTCTTTTAGTTGCAAAATGGCCAGTGAAGGCACCTATGAGGAGGTGGATTTGCGTCCCGCTGATTCTTTCCACTATTTTAAGGTAGCCTATGTGTGAGGATCCTAAACAAACCTAAAAAGATCCTAAAACAGTCTACATATGTATTTACGTATGTTTCTTCGTACCTCCTAAGCTATTCATCCAATTTTAATGAATAATTGTCGATCAATTTGTCATTATGGTCAGGATAATTTAGGATATATGTACTTTAACTGACTTTAACAATAGCAGCAGTAGATTTAACCTTGTAAACACCGATTTTAACTGATTTCATTCCTTTCCAAAGTTTGTTCTCACTTTTTGAATTAGTCTCTCAGTAGTTGAGGGTTCCAGGTTAAAGAAAAGATAATGAATCACGATAAGGATTGGATAGCTCAAAAAGACGCCATAATATAAAAGACGTAACAATTTACCACTTGTATCCGATTCTTATTTTTATTTTCTTAAAGAACTATGAAGAGTCGTTGCTGAAGTTAAGTAAGCCATTTTCTGACTGTACCGTAAAGACCTACGACATCGAAAGTCAGAGTTCGATTTTTTATTTAAGTTAATATAGAAACTGAAATTATATTTTTTTTATGGAAACTTTTAATTTATTTTTTAATATTAAAACAATAACAGATATTAAATAAAATAATAGATACTAAGTATGAAATTAAAAATACAGGGTGTAAAAGACATGAACAGTCAAACGAGAACCATATATTCTGCTCACCATCATAACATTTTTTTCCCTTTAGACTATACCTGGCAAATTGATAGTAACGATTTTATTGAAAGTCAAAGTCATATATTTTTTTATGAAAACGTATTCTATACGTTATTTCTTAATTATTGTACAAAGAAACATTATCATTTTTTTTAGTATTTCATAACAAAAAATGGCTTCAAAACGTTAGCGTTCAATGTAGCTCACTCGATGCGCACGGACACTAACGAACGGGGCCGCCGTCTGGCAAAATTATCGCGGTTTTGCGAGTTACGTGCGAGTTGAGCCCTTTACATTGCGCGGTACAATTTGCAATTTTTTTTAACACCAAAAAATAAAAATCATTTCCCAGCAATAATTGTTTTTGAAATATGTCTTATTTTGATGTATAGAATACATGGTTCTCGTTTGACTGTTCATGTCTTTTACACCCAGTATAAGACTTCGTTTATTGGGTTAGGGAAAAATTTTTTTTTTTTGAAAATTCTATGATTCAAGAGCAAGACGTTTTCAATATCAGTTTAAATAAATAAACATCTTATTTAACATTATTATTATTATCAAATTTAATCTGGTTTTAATTATTGGTTAGATGACCGATCACTGTTTGGCTATTCGATCCAACAAACTGGGTTTGAAGGTGCGTTCTGTCAACACAGCTCTCGGACTTTTATGAAAAGTTCGTTTCAACCAGTGACATTTGGTATGACATAGTAAATCCTATTCCAGTGCACAGCCATCGCCCGCGGCAAAACTGTCAGCGGCGATTTCAAAAAGAATTTATCGTTGTATAGGAAGCCCATAATAAACCAGCGAAAAAACAGGACTCTTGTTGAAACAGTTGTTAATGTTGCGTCATTTTCATAATATAGAACCTGAGGGCCTAGCCAAGTGACCAGTCGATGGCGTTTTACGGGCGTTGAACGTTTAACGAAAATAATATTAATGTATGAAACTGACGTTTCATACACGACGACGAAACTGAAAGCTCTATGGGGACCGTTAGTCAAAAATTAGCCTCCCATCCACTAGCACAACACTAGGGATAAATAAAACCGTTGAGGCCACTAACTAAATGTCATCTCTACATGTTTTCCTGCGATTTTATCATTCCTCCTCAGTTCGACAGGAAAAACAATCCATTTGTAATCAGACACACGAACTGATACTAGTAGATGGGGGGCTATTATCATTTCGTTCGATTGAAACGTTGTATCGTTTGCCACTTGTCTAGGCCCAGTTATGTGGTCATTATTTGTTTTATTAGAGTTAATACTAAATTAAATGCCTAGTTATGTATAAGTGCAATTCTTCAGTACTAAAACGGTGTCATTCACGACATTGTCGCGTCACGACACAGTCGCTGTATTGAAATCACCTATGGATGACCGATGGTTTATTGAATTTACAGTACCTACACTATATCGATAGTAGGTACTTCAAAGTCGGATAGGTAATATTCGATAAGGTGAGATTAGAGCTGTGATTAAAACAATGCGCGCCCACGGCACCAGATGGCGAACGGGTAGACATCATCCAAAAATAAAACGAAACATTCAAAAGACTCACTCCAAATCTTGATCTACTTACGATGAAAAGTGTTCGACGCAGAGTAATTCGTCAATATAGTGAACTAGATATATTTTATACTAGCAGCACGTCCCGGCTTCGCACTGCTAGACAATTTTATTTTATCGTTTTACATTCATTCATTTTACATGGAATGATTTGTATATTTGTAGCAAATAAACTCATAAGCTACTGGACCGATTTTTATAAGATTTCGTCCAAATATTTATTATACGTTGAGAACGGATATACGCTACCCTTTATTGCGTGAAGATCGTGTGGAATTTTGTTTGTTTCTAATACTCATGAATGTATATCCTATTAATAAATGACCATTGTCCATTAGAAACAGGATGTATGGAATGCGTACAGTTGCATGGCGGCATCAGGCCAGACGAATGTAACGAAATGCCCCAAATCACAATAGCGCGTTAGCTTTCACCACGCGATTTATTGGGCGGTGTACAAACGGCCATGCCGCTCGTGACTCCGAGCAGTTCCACCAATATTTATTCATTCTTTGTACGGTATGCATAGATAGTATTAGTAATGCAAGCACTCGTGATTTTCTAAGCTGTAGTTAGAATAAAATCGCGTGAAATTCTGCAAAAATATGGGTCTTCTGTGTTGTAATTTCGTTTAAACTTTTTATTTTCTTTTAAAGTGTAGTTCTATGAAGCTCGATAAGAATAAGTATGCTATGAAAATATTCTAAGTAAGAAATTATTTAGTGACAGTGATACACTGTTACATTCTGAACCACCTGTTGTACTTACGAGGAAGTATTATTTTGTTTTTTCCAACGATATTACTGGTATCTTTAAGTCATTAAGCAATCGTAGTGTTTTCTCCACTAGAGTAATAATAAGTTTATTACAATAATTATTGTTTCATCCACGTTTCGTCCAAAACGGAAGTAGGGTTTAAGCAAAGTTCGTTTAAAAACGGAACTTTTTGATTTTTAATTAGTTCAATTCAACAGCGCCTACTGATAGAAATACACAATAAATGAGAGATACTACCAACAGGTGGATCTGCAAACTATGTGTTGTTGAGTAAAGCAAAGAAAATTGAGTGCTTGAAAAAAGGATTTTCTAAAATAGTACTCGCACTGTGTATGTTCCCTCAAGTGTTTATTCATAAATCCTTATTTGTCAATTTTAGAACGTTTACGGGAATTTCGTCTGGGTTTTAACACTTTTCCACAGCGAGTAAAGAACGAGTCGAAGAGTTGTGCAGAGTTGTCCAAAAGCGCTACTTGAATTTTTGTGTATTTAGGTACAAAGGCGTGATTTCTAAAAAAAATATTGCGATTCTATCTTTTCATTTCCGATAGCTGTAATACAAAATATCCACGCAAACATCACGTTGCCAACGCCATCCATATGTAGGAGCGCGAGCAGCCTATGACATTATTAAAACTCCGGCGCATCTCGTCTGACGCTAAAAAACTACGTGACTGCGTTGCACAATCGACGTCCGCCTCTGAAAAATCGCCCGGCCCCGAATTTGGAGCGGATTCTGAACGAATAAAGAAAAAAATAACGGTCTCCTTCGCATGGGCCACTTCGCCGAGTGGCCCGCATAAATTATGTTGATGAAACTTTTAGTTCGAGAGTGCGATGCGCACTTATTCTTTTTAATGCTGACTTGATATAAATGCATTAGGGTCGCGTTATAAAAGTTTTCCTACGTTATGATTCGCTCTTTTATAGTGTTTTATCTTTTATAGTATAATCAAACTCAAAACTCAAACTCAAACTTCTTTATTCATTTAGGTACAATTTGTATGTACACTTATTTATGAAAGTAAATTTTCGATTACATCGGTCTACCAGGAGGTCTTGTTCTGAGAAGAACCGGCAAGAAACTCGGCAAGTTTTACCCTCCATTTAACCTGAAGCCACACCGCGGACGAGACGGGCCCGTCGACGTCGACGTGTGCGTGGCCAATGTAACGTGTGGTGTGACGTCGTTGACGTTTCCTATATAACAAAGCTCAGCGTCCTTTGTCTAAGTCAGCGTCACACACACGTAGACGTTGACGGCCCGTCCCGTCTGCGGTGTGGCGTCAGCTTTACATTTTCCATAGTATTTAAGGAGGGTTGGTGTCAAGCATGCGGCCGGCATCTTAGAATATAAAACTGATGCCAAATCTTTTACCAGCATTGTCGATATCAAGACATACTACACCGACTCACAAATAAATTAGTAGCAGGATAGGAGAAGGAAAGATGTAGAAAAATTAAGTCTATAGCTAACCAACCTGTATCTACTTATTAATGCTTCTCACATATTGTTATGAGCATTTAATAGCACTTTAATTTTGGATCTTGTCTCAGCCATTTCTTTTCCTATGTCCTACACGATACAAAGAAAGTTTCTTCGAGAAAAAATAGCGCAAAAACTAATTTAAAGCACCAAAATAACGGAACGAGAAAAAGTTCCGGTCTTGATGAACTAGTTACGAAATTTAAACTTAAAAATTTTATCCTGTGCACAATTTATTGCAACCGCGTAAGTACGGTAGCGACCACTGACCTAGGTGGCTTTCAGTAGATTTTTTACTTCATGAGTACCTAATTTGTTTCTTAATTTTTAGCTGCAAGCTACCCAAATTTTAAACAAAGTATTACAGAATTCCCACCTCCTAAAACTGGCAAAGTCAAGTCTTATTGAAGAGAAATAGCTTGTTAACTTATCGACGTTATTATTAAGTTCTAAAGCACAAGCTGAAGGACTTTCGATTTAAGTTTTGGGTACCTATCAACAGATTAAAGGTTCTAGAACAATTTGTGTAAGTAGTTCTCGACAATTAATAAACAATGATTGAATAATCATTATTAAACCTACCAACGGCAATTTCGTCTACCCAATTCTCTTATGAACGGTTCCATTGTAGAGGTAAATGGTTTTCGATTACTTTTAGCAGGCTATTTTAATATTCCCTTAGTCAATGGATGAATTTGGAAAAATAAGTCGTTATCAACGCGTATTCGGCTAACTGAAAATGAGAATAAAAATGATATAGCAAATGACGATTAATTTTCTTTGATAATATTTTTTCTCTGTTAAGCTTCATTTCGTTTCCTTTTTTCTAACTTATAGAAGACCTGTCCTTGTCTCCTACTTTTGTGAGATGAAACTACCTTATATTGTGAAATAATTTTTGCGCTTACAAACGCGTAAATATTTTAAAACCTAGAAAAAATACACTGAAAAAGATCGACCTGCTCCAGGAGGGACTCGAACCCAGCATCGTCCGCGATCCGGGTGGCTGCGTTAACCACTATGCTACCAGGGCACTGCTTTCGCCGTCGAAATTCGTCATTAAACGTAAACATTGTTTCATCAAATCTTTGGAATTTGCACTTCTAAGATCCGAACGAAATGTTTTTGCAAATATTTGACGTCCAGTTAAGATGAAACTACTATAAATTATGGAATAATTGACCTACCTAATTGGCAGGAATCAGACCAAGCATACCGCAGCCCAGCAGACCAACCGGGGCAGGTCGATTTTTTTCAGTATATTTTTTCTAGTTTTAAAAATATTTACGCGTTTGTAAACGCAAAAGTTATGCCAGAAATTATACCTCTTGATAAGTAACAACTTTGTTATAAAAAGCAAATTCTTATTTCTGTTTTTATGTTGTTGAAATAGCTTTAATATTTATCATACAATTACCTAATTCATAAAGCTAATCTTTCAAACTTTGTAATCGACGTCAATATTACATTTCGATAACATCATAGAACGTGTCACAATCGCTCTATTTCTGAATTTGACAGTTCAATAAAAGGCTAGAACGTTTTAAATGGATGTCTACAACTTAACCTTTTTACGGTTATTAAGCGGCTTTAGGGCGTAAGTGGGCCTGAAGACACATTAATTCAAGTGCAACACGAAAAATGCATTAGCGGAGTTTGGTCATTCGTCAGTGTCCTAAGAACTTGGGTAGCCTAGACGTTTTGCTAATAAAAATCTTTATTTCTGTATTCAACATAAAACTTATTGAAAGGGACTCACAAATGAAACTGTTCCGATGTATTTTTGAATGGAATACGTTAATTCACTGTAATTAGCATGTTCTTATGCATATTATATCTGCATCTGAAAGCGTCGGTGGTGCAGTGCGTAAGAGCGTCGTCTCCCACCCGGGAGGCACTGGTTCGATCCCCGCCACGTACCTATGTGTTTTCAAATTTTGAATATGTACGTTTAATCGATGTGTGTGAAGTCGACCAACCCGCACTTGGCCAGTGTGGTTGACTAAGGCCTAATCGCCCCGCTCGCGTCATGTAGGGTAGGCTCGAGACCCGTGGTGTGGACATTATATGAGCTGATGATGATGATGATGATGCATATATCTGGACTGCTGCAGCGCATAACTCGATCCATAATTATGTTTGCCGATGAACGTTTCACCGAAAAACTATAAATATTAATTAAGTAAGGGAATGGTGATAACTAATTATTGGTTAGGTAAAATTATTTTTTTATGACGCGGAAGCGAGATTTTATAACGGATATTTGTAAAATCGACCATGGACTTTTCGGTGAGCCGGAATTCTGAATAGAATTGTAACCTGTTTACTGTGGTAAACACATTTCAACGTGTGCACGTAGCTGCTGATCAGCTGAATGAGTTTTATTGATAGTGGGTCCAATTATAAAGGCTGTTATGACGATCATGATAAAAATAACTCTCGTTAGGCAATAACATTATTAATGTTGAACTCGTGAACTTTAACGTAGGAAAAACACTTCTTTGTTCCATCGGCTGTCCTTTCCATGACCTTGACATAAGTAGCTTAACTTTTCCGATCATTAAACTCGTTACAATAGAACTTTCTATGGCTTTTTATAGGAAAACCTTTTAAGTAATTACAATAGAATAATGTACTACACTAATATTACTAATTGTTGTGCAATCAATAATACAATCAACAAGCAATAATTTATGTATTCGTTGCTGACAGTCTATGTCTAAGTATATTACTTATACAATAAGAGTCACAAGCTGTTAAAAATTATTGATTGCACAATTGTTTGATTGTGTATCATAGCCATGTTAGACAGTTAAATCACATATGAAATACCTCTTTCTCCTGTCCTGATCCCATTTTATTTGGGGTCGGTTCAGTATGTCTTGATATCGACAATACTGCTACAGGATTTGGGATTTGATTTTCACGGTCTATTACTAATCGACAATCCACTCTGTCCACCTGGTTGGACGGTTATTAACTTTTTTTCTTAACCAACAACCTAGGTGGTTGGTTGAGATTTCTTTTTCCTAACCGACAATCTGGTTGGTTGGTTGACATTTTCTTTCTATCTGACAATCCAACTAGATTGTCAGTTGATATTATTTTTTAAAATTACTAACCATCCAACCATGTGGACAGAGTGGTTTGTCGGTTAGTAATAGACCACCAGCTTAACGTGCTTACCGATGCACGGAAGAAAATCGATTCGAAAAAATTTCGGTCACCTATCCAAGTACTAACCACGCACTTGGTTGCTTAACTTTCGTGATCGTTACTAAGAACCTCCTCACTCGTGGTGAAACCTTATCTTAGGAAATGAAATGAAAAAACTTTACTGTCTTTTGTCAAGTCAATTAAACTTAACAGCTTGATTTGATTCAGTCGATTTTCCTCCGTACTGACGAGACCCTTCCCAAGATGCAGCATCTTGGGAAGGGTCTCGTCAGTGGTAGCACAGGACGTCTGTGGCGGTGTGCTGGTATCCGTCGCGAGGCGGTAACTTCAAAGGTGCGGTATGAAAGCGTAGGCATGTCCGAAACAGTGCGTTGCGTTGTATCCGCCGCGAGTCGGCACGTCCGCAGAATCACGCACCGTGGGAAGCCAGCTTTAAGCTGATGGTCCCGACTATTATCTGCAGCAGCCGAGACCAGCCTAATGTGCCTTCCGAAGCACGGAGGAAAATCGACTGAATCAAATCAAGCTGTTAATTTTAATTGACTTGACAAAATACAGTAAAGTTTTTTCATTTCATTTCCTAAGATAAGGTTTCACCATGAGTGAGGAGGTTCTTAGTAACCATCACGAAAATTAAGCAACCAAGTGCATAAAATAATATCAACTGACCAACTAGATTGTCAGATAGAAAGAAAATGTCAACCAACCAACCAGATTGTCGGTTAGGAAAAATAAATCTCAACCGACCACCTAGGTTGTTGTCTAAGAAAAAAAGTTACTAACCGTCTAACCAGGTGGACAGAGTGGATTGTCGATTAGTAATAGACCGTGATAATCAAATCCCAAATCCTGTAGCAGTATTGTCGATATCAAGACATACTGAACCGACCCCAAATAAAATGGTATCAGGACAGGAGAAAGAGATATTTCATATGTGATTTAACTGTGTAACATGGCTATGATACACAATCAATCAATTGTGCAATCAATAATACTTAACAGCTTGTGACTCTTATTGTATAGGTAATATACTTAGACTTAGACTGTCAGCAACGAATACATAAATTATTGCTTGTTGATTGTATTATTGATTGCACAACAATTAGTAATATTTGTGTAGTACATTACTCTATTGTAATTACTTAAAAGGTTTTCCTATAAAAAGCCATAGAAAGTTCTATTGTAACGAGTTTAATGATCGGAAAAGTTAAGCTACTTATGTCAAGGTCATGGAAAGGACAGCCGATGAAACAAAGAAGTGTTTTTCCTACGTTAAAGTTCACGAGTTCAACATTAATAATGTTATTGCCTAACGAGAGTTATTTTTATCATCATCGTCATAACAGCCTTTATAATTGGACCCATTGCTGGGACACAGGGCCTCTCCTTGTCATCGATGGTTTAGGCAGTAATCCACCACGCTCGCCCAATGCGAATTGTTGGACGGAATATAAGGTGATCAATATCCCTTTGCAAATCCATTAGTCACCTTTTACGACACCATTGCTATAAATCAAGATTCAAAAAAAATTATCCTTTTTAGGGAAGGTCATATACTTCATACAGTCTTTAGTGTCCGTGTCTTCAGTGAATATTTAACTTCTCCTTCTTTTGCATTTTGAACACTTAGTGAATATAGTGTCAAAAATTATACTGCTGATCACGATGATAATACAATATGACTAAATATTTTCCTCTTCATGAAAACAAGTAAAAAAACGTATCTATAACTGCGTGTCTCCAGTCGGCGTAGCATTACTGTAGCAATATTCAAGTCATAGCAAATACTACGGCGTAGTATGTACTACGCCGTAGTATTTGCTATAAAGTATGATTAGCTGTGTCTACTAGATTTAACAGTATTATGATTTGAAGTATGTTGTTATGAAATGGCACTACAGTAAAACCTTATCATTGTAAAGTATTGACTTAAATAATTTAGAAAATCTTCAAATGCAATTAGTCCTGTAACATGACTTGGCTGCAGATCAAGCTACCGAAAATTATAATTAATTTATTCAACCTTATTCGTAATCCTAATTAATGGCTGCGCGGAATTACGCATTTAGCCAATGTAAAGCGTAAATAGATATTTTAAACTTAAATTTGTACGGTAGATTAAATTTAAAATGGAGTATCACAACACGCGTTATTATATTAACAACTCAGGTGAAACTACTTAATCTCTCATCACATGACAACATCCATTATAATTGCACTGCTGGGACACAAGGCCTCTCCTTTTCATCAAAGGATGTTTAGGCAGTAGTCCACCACGCTTGCCCAATGTAGATCGATGGACGGGGTGATGAATACCCCTTTGCTGATCCAGTAGTCGCCTTCTACGACACCCATTGAAAGATGTCGGGTGATACTATTCTACTCTGCCGGCATCATACAGCCAAATTTTACTCCATGATAATTTATGTTCAAAGTACACCGAGGACATTATTATGTCAGATTTTGACGTGCAGACAACAGAAACAGCCAATATTTCTATTGAGTTTCACCCGAGTTCCTGTAATAATCACATGTGTTATTCGAGACGTTAATAAATTAACCGAGCCATTAATTAAGAAATATATATCTGAAAAATGAGCAAGGATCTGTGGTCACTGTGCTTAAAACGATATTTGGTCATCTTTTGTTATCGAGTGTCGATGTTCTTATAATTTCCACATAGCAAATCACGCCAAAAGCGAAAAAGAGTGATGTCCTCTGTATAATTCTAAAGGTTTAATCGTTTTCAAGAAGAAACTCTCCAACCAAACTCTGATTGTTCCTTTTTATCAACTTTACAAAATGCAAAATAGTTACTCACGCAACAGGCGAGCGTGGTGCTCGTATTTTTACTGCCTTTTCCCCAATAATTAGCTAAATAATTGTCTTTAGATGCCATTCCCAGGTGACATAAATAAAATCTCTTTCCAATCGTAGTAAAAAATAGCCTGAGACCTTAAGGTAAACGCAAATTTGTCTGCATCGTACGTGCCGAACGCGCCGCATAGCCGCATTTACTGATGACTTCGCACATATTATTTCCATAGGTACAAACCCTACGCGCTGTAAGCAAAACGTTTTGTATTACTTTTGTAGTAAGTATTTTAAGTATATCAGCACCACATTAAATGGACTCAGTTTACGTCTTTCAATGGCGTATCTTTTAAATTCATCGCGTATTTTTCATAATGTAATTTCATACAACGAATCTCAAAATGCGGCGCGTACTGACAAATCTACGTTAACATTTATCGCGCTATTTAAAACGTTTTAACCAAATCTATACTCTATACCTGAGCACTATACCGTTTCTGTTTTCATAAATTTTTACAACAGCTTGACATCTGTCAGACGTCTAGACATATGTGAACGTTAACGAATTGGTTTTGGTTTCTACGATCATTATACGTAAATAATGCGATAAAGGCGCGATTCCATTATAGTCTAAGATCCCGGTATAAAACGACCTTCACCGAGATGTTTATTTGATGAAACGTATTTAATATGTCAATAAATGTATTGCATATGGGTTGCCTAACAAATTTTAGTCCAGGGTATGATTAATTAATAATTAATTTTTTTTTACAACCTTTCACCGGTTTTATTATTAGACAAATTCTATACCAATCGAAACTATGAAGCTCATAGAATATGCAAACGTTATGCTGTGTCCTCTTCTATCGCATGGGATGTTTGGTTGGGACTTCTCAGTCGCGCACATTCACTCGCAGCAATAGGTATTTTACGTTTCAAAATTCGACAACCGGAATTCGGGTCTGATTTTTCGCAGGCAACCCTATACCACCGTGTTCATAATGAAATAATCTTTAATTTCATTTAATTTGAATTCAATAATCAGACCGATGCAAAATGCTAGTACCTATCGATTTACCTGTTTATACCTGGCAACCCGAGAGTTGTGACTGGAAAAGAATAGGCAACCAAACGTTTGCATATTCTATGGGCTTCATACTTTCGATTGGTATAATCAAACCGGTGAAAAGTTATTGTTTTTTTTAAATTATTATATAATCATACCCTGGACTAAAATTTGTTAGGCAACCCATTTGCAAAATATTTATTGACATTTAAATATAAAATACGTTTCATCAAATAAACATCTCGGTGAAGGTCGTTTTATATCGGGATCCTATACTATTAGGCAAGTCTTGCTGGCAAGTATGACGTCACATATGTATGCAGCTTGCATTGCAAACATGATTTCGAGAGTGTGCAAAATGCATGCAGGTTTTACTTGCACACAAGTGGAGTAGAACTGACGTGGTCGCCACTGAGGTCCTCGAGTAGCGACCACGTACCGGGAAACGCAGCTTTGATAGGCCCCCACAATGTGGACTTACGATCTGGTAAAGGTCGGAAGGAAGGAAGCCGCTGGACTGACCGGTTTGGAGATCCTTGGGGGAGGCGTATGTCCAACAGGGGGCGTCTCTCGGCTGAAATGCAAACTACCTCATGCAAGATGTAGCGTGTATGCAAGTTTGTTCAAGTTTTATGCAATTTGTAACTTGACGTCGTAATTGCAGTTAAGACTTGCCTATTGGAGGCAAGTTATCAGCCCGGGGAAACCATAACAACTTCAAGGGTTAAAGAAAAGTCATATTTCGTAAGGACATTTATTCATATTTTTCAGTTATTCGTAAATTACACATTTATTGTCAAAGTCAACGTAACATATTAGCACAAGATTTCGAGTTATATACACATGCGTACAAAATATGCTGCGGTATTATTACTGGATGATAGACTCATGTGTAGGGTTGTATGCTAGGTGCCATCACCTTTCTTATTCCTGCCGTGAAGCAGTCCGCTGTGTTTCGAAAAGTAGTCAGTGTAACTACTGGACATGGAAGGCATATCATCTTTGTCCCCAGGATAGCAACGCACTTGCAGTGTTAAGTGATTATTTAGCCTTAATATTGCAAGTGTCTGTAGGCCACGGTAACCACTTAACACCAGGTGGTCCGCAAGCATGTTTGCCATCTCATAGTATAAAAAAATAACATTCAATCAAAGAATAGTAACTAAAACGCAGGATAAACAGGTAGCAAATCTTTTTGCACACAAGTGTAAAGTAAAATAACAAGGAGATGCTATCTGACACTTTCATACTATTTATCTCTAAATTCTTAGTATCTTAACGTAATCAGTTAAATATCCTTGATACTAAATTTAACACTATTTTTGTCGTAATGTATAAACTTTTATAATTTGAAATTCAGTTAGTTTAATAGACTCCATTTAAATACTTAATTTATTAGCTATAAATACAACATCGTTACTTATTATATTAAACATTACATTTGATTTACATTAACATTATTTTAATTATACAAAAAATATCACAATATACATGAAAATTACTTTACCATAAATTTAACGTAATAATAAGGGTATAACGAGGAATAAGATGAATTTAGATTAGTATTTATATTTTAATTACATATTCGTTTATGGCTTTTTCTAACGAAATACTTAGTAAATTAATTGCCATTAAATAAGTTATAATAAATTAATATTACATGAAATTATTGATAATATTAAGAAAGATCAAATAAGTGTCTCACTCAACATAAATTTAATGTTTTGAAATGAAATATTTACAATTCCCTGAAAGTTACTGTTAATGGAAACAATTAAGATCTCATTTCTTCATAAGAGACGTTTGTTTTATGTTTTACTCCTTCTATACGTTATTGAGTAGGAAGATATCATAACTTTCTCGAGACGGTATACAAGTTGATGTTCTTAACTTTGTTTTGACGTAAAAGTCTTTGAAAACAATTGACGTATGTTTAACAGACTTTCGACTTTTAATTTAAATAATCGATAAATTAAAATTTTGTCTATGTTAATATAAGAATTTTTATTTTTTATTTATTTTAAGCGGTTTTAGGAGTAATTTGACAAGATTTTCATACTTATAACTCTTGTCAAGTGAATAATGCCTATGTTAACATAGACAAGAAAATAAGTTGTGAAAAGTCAATTTAATATATCTAAATAAAATTTAAACACACAGAAAACGGTTTATTAAATTTGATTTTATTACTTCAAAATTGAATTCTGCGATCTTGCTGGATAAGTTCTATTTCTTGAGTTGATATGTCGAACACATGTTTCAATCTAATTTCATTCATGAAAGTATGCTTAATTCAATATGTTTAATAAATGAAAATTATCAAAACATTTTTAAATTTACCAACGTCGCGTCAATAAGTCTTACTTGATGACTTCTGCAAACCATTACCTTTACCATTTACCTTTCGTTGTATTAAAATGTATATACGTAACGTAGTGTAGTCAACAGTAAGGCGTATAGCTGTGGTGGTAGGTGCTGTGTCAGGAAGTATTGGTGGGCGTGCGAGGCTGCGGGGCGCGCTCTCGCGGAGGGGAGGTTGCGAGCACGCTGCCACGCCGCGCCTGACACCATCGGCTCTTCGGCGCCGAAGCCGTTCATGCTTAGTTCTAATCCTGAAGACAAGAAATTTTGTGAATACTTCAAGACGTTTAATTAAGACTTCAGACAGTTCAGACGATATTCAGACAGTTTAGAACAATAAAAAATCAAGACTTCCTCTATACTACGTATACGAGAAAGTAAAAAGCGATCACCCTCCTTCGCTAACATAATTATTCATATCTTCTTATTCTTTTAAAATAAAGGCGTTGATGGACTTACGTACGTGTACCGGCCAACATTTACACGTATGCCCATCAATGCCTCTTTTTTTTCCCTCTGCAGTAATGTACAGACGACAGCAGATCAGACTACCGAATACTGTCAAATTTCTCTAATTTATTTTCAACCTTAACGTATGCATTATAAAGCGCAAAAATGCATTAGGAAAATTTATATACAGACACACTTTCAGGCCAGTTTTAATATATTTAATTGTTCACATATTCCCTTGATTTTACTTATGTTAATAAAGGAACGTGATATTCAAATAATACGATATTTCATTACATTGATAAAGCGTATGCTTCTGGAACGAAAGAGAAATGAGATATCCCGATCATTCGAAATAATTATATACGTAGTATAAAATATTCATTCGAATCTAATTGGTGTCTATTACTGTGCGCTAATAATGTGCATTGTCAATGTATTTTCAGCCAAGGCTTCCTGTCTACGATTTCGTATGTACAGACTAGCTTCCACCCGCGACTTCGTCCGCGTGGACATTCGATAAAATCCTTAGACCTGTCCAGAAGAGCAAAATCGCCGCGAATCTCTACGCGCGAACATACAACGCACGTTGGCGAAGTCTGGGGATCAAGGATCAATACGTTGCGCCCACAAGCTTCGCGCGAATTTCAAAAGTTGAGCTTCAGTATGTGTTCGCGCGTAATGATGTAACTGAACCCCCCTTCCAACGAAATATTTTAATATATGAATACTCATATAAAATATACAAGACAGAATATAAGTAATTTGTTTTCAGGAATTAAGAATTTCCTAAGGCCAATATCGTCTAGTACCCATGTTGTGAAGTAGTAACCAAAATTCTTTTAGAATATAGAGAATGAAATATGGACAGCATAAGAGAACTTATAACGTCGAAATTTAATAACGTTCTTTAGTAATTGCATAAAAAAAAAAAATAAGGAAGTTGAAGCTCCGCCCTCGCTTCAATCGGTGAGTGACAAGGCCAATGTCAATCCACTCCCCCCTTCCAAAACCACAGGAAGTCCCTCATTAAGAAAACCTAAATTATAAATATAGAAACGCTTGCCAACACTTTGCCATGGATTGTGAATGTGGTGTGATTTTAAACCAAAATGTAAGGTTGCAATTGATTAAGATTGAGTTCACCAAACTTCTGACATCCTAAGTTTGAATGAAAATTATTCCAACCAAGAATATTTAAATTCTGAAAAGGAACTGAGTTGTGAATTCAGTCAGCGCTATTCGCAATGTATTGTTTGTGTTGCAATACATCCCTTCCTTAATCTAAATAGTTCCGTTTTTTTGTTTGAATTAGATCCATTCTGATCGTGTCGCGATCACCGTAATGTATCGTTCAGAGAACTCGCACAAAACAATCACTCGCTTAATTTTGGAGCATGTGGAGTGTATTTAGTCATAGTCTCAGCTGCGTGTAGAGTATTGGTTTTATTTTGGTACGCAAAGTCGTTCATTTAAACTGACTTATTTAACCTATGCCCAAACTAAAACCAGGTGTATATCCATAACGAAATGTTTCCAAACTGTCCCATACTTACAATGTTATTAAAGAAAATATAAAATTACATAGTTTAATTTCGTCAGTTATAATTTCTTGAAATATGAGTTTATTTGAAAGTTGTTCTTCATAAGAATATTAAAGAATTTATAACTAATTATCATGAAGCAGTCATAAAGCAAATTCTCAAATGATCTGAAATTTATAGTAGATAAATTGGGTAATAGTAGTTTAAGTATAGTTTTTAGAATAATCTGGAATTCACAGTAGGTAAATTGAGTTATAAGGGTTGAAGTATAGTTTTTAGAATAATCTGGAATTGACAGTAGGTAAATTGAGTTATAAAGGTTGAAGTATAGTTTTTAGAATAATCTGGAATTCACAGTAGGTAAATTGAGATATAAAGGTTTAAGTATAGAGTTAAAATTATAGTTTAGATTATTTCAATATTATAATAGTAAAGATTCAATAAAAGTTTTGGTGTAAAATTCAAGTTAATAAGTTCTACTTTATTTTGTTACAGGGTTAATGTAATCACAATTAATATCTAATTATATTTTATGTCGTTTAGATTTATCCTAACCATATTGTCCTTTTACGCGTAACGAATACTATCTTCCTACAACCTAAACCAAATAAAATATTGATATTAAAGTTCGGTATGAAATAAACTCAAAACGTGAACCAACTGAACCGAATAACTTTTTGTTGGTTTATCACGACGGTACACATACGCCCATAAAACTACAAAACATCACATATTACGAAATTTATCGAATAATCCGGAATAAAAAGACAAAAAAAGAAACACATAATACATTCAAGAAAAAGACACGTCGAAACAAACAAAGCAAAGAAAAGCAATTAAAGTAAAAAGAAAAATAAAAACAAATAGTCATTTTAAATTGAGTAATTATATATTTACTATGTCATAAAACGAAACTTAAAATCACTCAATTTTGAAATGACCTGACTTGCTTGGTTCCGAATATATATTTTTATTTATGTATATTTTCAAATGACAATCATAATTGTCAATATAATTATAAAATAATAGAACTGCAATGTTTCAGACCAAACTAGTCTAAATAAAAGGCACAAACCTACGTAGTCTTCTCGATCTTGGGTCTCCAGCTATGTCTGAAAGAAAATAGCTAGATAAATACACCCCCCCAATTTAACTACCTAATAACCCATAAGCATGGAGACCCCAGATCTATCTGGATCATCGGGAACATTTCCTTGAATCTGTAAGAAGCATAATCATTTCCCGCCACCTTACCTAACGTTTACGATTAAATTTACTTATAACTAAGTCTAATCGCGAAATGGTATGAAGTGGTATTAAGGGTTACCGGATCACAAGTGATTGGTGCTTCTAATGACTAAATTTTCCTTAACCTAAGTTAATACTTAAAATTACACGTAGAGCTGAAAGAAAATAAAATTAGTTTTTTTTTTTAGTACTTAAAATTACACCAATCTCACCAGGCACGCCACCCCAACCACAATTGATTTATCTTTTTTTGTCCATACCATTTTTATTCACACAAATAAATAAAGGACTACTTAGCCGCTACTTGACGGTATATACATATATATTTTAAAATAGACTATCCCTCAATTCCCCTTGAGTTTTGCCTTTCGCTAAACTAAAGTAGCCTTCATTAAATGTGTTTTAATAGTTTCGAGCAAAGTTTTAAATTCGAAATAAACCAAAATGGCAAGTCGCGAACTGTACTTTTCAAAGAAAAGTTTAATAAAATGAAATAAATACTAAAATAGGCTTCCAACACAAAAAACAGCCTTAACATTTAAGAAGTGCCATCTTTCTTGCAGAGATAGTATTATTTTATAAATTTATAATCCTGTCTCTGTTAGCCCATAGTTACATTTTTGTAACTTGCAATGTTTTTTTTTTTTACAGTTTTATTATTATTACTATTTAATATATATATTTTTTTAAATTAAACTACGCTTCAAAGTACAGCACCTAATTTTTGAGTGTTCCCAATTTTAACTAACTTATTTCCAATATAATACTCATTTTTATCTTAATACTAATGTGTTGCCTATGTGTTTTGCAAAGGTGACTAAGAGGTTAAAACCTCAGCTATTTGGATAGATTCTCCTAACACTTAAAACTAAAATCTTGAGATTACTCTACAATTTCATCTCGGAACTATTGAATAAATCCAAATGCTACAAAATTTACAGTGTCATGTATGTGTTATATACCCCAATATATATATAATATAACTTAATATCTAATTAACTATAACTAATGGGTTCTTTCCTTGGTGTAATGATTTACGTTATCCTCTTTTTGAGTAATAAATCATTAATTTATACCTAGCCTTAATATCTATAAAATATACGAATTTCAATCCACTACTCTTACACAATTTAAGTGAAATAAATTACAATAAACTAATTTATGTCAAATGACTTGCTAATAAATCCCTAACAAGACAAAATAGTATTAATTTCCACGAGATTTGAACCGTGGTGGCTTTGAAATAAAAGAATAAGCAAAGTAATTTCGTGGACTGAACAAATATACCGCCACCCTTAAATCTAAGCCCAATGATAAATGAGTATTATATTTGGAATAACGCAGAACATAAAACACAATAAACAACAAATACAAGAAAAGAAAGAAAAATTGAAATAAAATGTCAATAATTGATCCATTTCAAATTTAGTTGAATTTCGTAACCAAATTGAAAATAGATCAGTCACTAACAAGCAAATATTAAAAAAAAAAACAAAACAAAAAAAAAATTAAAAAAATATTTAATTGAAAAATAATTAATAAAAGAATATTTAAATTTGAAGAAAACTATTTTTTTAAAAAAGTTACTGATGTGCAAATAAAACCTTTAAAATAATCCACTAAAATTTGTGATAAATTATTTAAACGAGATATATTATTTAACTGAAAAGAATTTATAAAAGTATATTTTAATTCAATGAAAACTATAATTTTAAAGAACCGTGTTTATATCAAATTAAAGTAATTCTCTAAATTTTCTAATGAACTATTTAAATAAATTAAATTTAAGTTAATCATTAATTGCAAGAAATTTTACTCAACATTAAAATATACTAAAGAAACCAAGATATTTAATTCTCCGCAAAATAAAAACACATTTAATAATTTATGCAAGAAACAAACAGAAAAGTGAAAAAAAAATAAAATGACTTACCGATGCTGGCCGCAACCTTGACACCGACCACTACACTCAAAATTTCTTCCAAGACTGTCCCAGCGCACGCGGCTCTCGCTTTCACATCGTCCTAACCCCCCTCACCCCTTGCCTCATTTATGAGCGTATGCATACATCATGATCTACAATTATAAACCTTAATGCTTGTTAACACGAGAGAAATTTGCTAATCACATTCCTACTTACCTCAAACAAACACACAAAAAATTACCACGCGGGGTTTTTCCCAAAAAAATATTAACCATTGCACATTCGTCCCTTACGTTCAACAATTTAAGGTTCATTTCTATTTAATCTGGCCTGAGACTGAATTCCATGGGAACAGAGCAATAAACTGCGATCTACTATTGTCCGTTTTTTTTGTGGAATCTTCCAGATATTATTCTGTAGCCTACTACACTATCGAAATGAATTTAAAATATTATTTTCCTTATACTTGTTAATTTACTTAATATTATGATTTTTATATGCATACAGTATTGTCTAATTGATTAATTTGATTATACCTACTATTAATATGATTATAACTACTCATAGAGGCTTGTCCGTTACAATGATTCACGGCGAATTCGCTCTTCTGGACAAGGTCTTAGGGGACCGTTAGGCTGGGGTCCACGTCCGGAAGCCTCCTCGTGGCGGACCCTGGTAACGTGGTGGGGAAACTTTCTCGGCCGGGTGTGGCTTTTGATGTCAAGTCCCCTCGGCATTCGAAGTCACATGCCATCGTCGAGTTGTTTTTGTTTTCCCACCACGGCTAGTTCCGGACAGCCCTTTTCAGGGCCACGACCGTGCCCGAAGTCCCTCGGGTGCGGTCCGATGGCTGCTCCCGGTGTCCTCGTCAGGAGGGCGCGCCAGGTTGAGCAGCCGTCGGTGAGAAGGCGGCCTATAAGGCCGGCGTGGGCCAGCGGCCCACAGGGGCTGGCGTTAGTCGGTAGCCTCTGTGGGCTGCTGGCCACCAATTGGTGCACAAGGAGTGCCTAGACTGGCAGCGTTGGGACGGGCTCGGTGTACTTGCGCTCACGTGCGTAGATCCCGAGCCGTCCCGCAATAGCGCACTGGGGGTCAGGCCGGGGAGGATGTTTAGTGGGTATGGAGGGAACGCCTTTACCTCGAGTCCCACATATCCCCTGCGGTTGGCACCACCCCGCAGAGACGATGCGTAAATGCATTTGACCTCCCCGACAACAAAAAAAGGTACAATAAATACTTACTATGTAAGCTAACTTGACTCTCCATCTTCCCTAAAGCATTGACCGAAGCGCAAACATAGGTGCCGTAGTCTCCCAACGACAAAGATTTTATAGTGAGATTCATCCACCGTGAATAATCATTCACTATGATTTCGTCTATACGGAGCTTCGGGTTTTCCAGAATTTTATCGCTTACGAGAGCTGTAAATAAAATTAAACGGTTAGGTGTCGATAAAATGTGACGATTTCAGAGCGCTTTAATACAAGAATTTTCTTGGAATAGTATGGCCATCAAACCTTTTAGTCTTGCTAATATTTCATGCCGTAGGTAATAATCTAGACGACGGCTAAAGTAAGGCTTATCTCTAATACCATCTGATAATTTTAAATATTCGCGTGGTTTTGATAATGTATGAGACCCAGTAAAAAATGTAATAATATGTAAATGTAATATGACCTTTGACAATGACCCTTTCCTTGTTTTTTGTTTCTATCAATAAATACATATTTAAGTATTTAGAGCACAAAATAGGCTTAAAACTGGGGCGCTTAGCACCTTAGTGTTAGAAGCATTTATATGGTGAGCCTTGCAAATAATTTAAATTTCTGTGTTTTCACTTACATTTACCATCTTCGCGGTACCAGGAGTTCATGGCCTTAGGAGAGGCTTCGATATAGCATTGCAACTCAACGTCACTGCCGAGAGGGGCACCAACCAGTTGATTTGTCACTTTCACTTGTGGGATGACTGGTAACAAAATAAAATATACACTTAATTTGAGTTAATTTAGAGTACTCGATACTTAACTGTGATTTGATGACTGTGTGTGTGTTGTGAGCCTTCGGCAACAAATTCTATATTCACATTTCCGTCGCTCTGTGTAGAGAGAAAAGACATATTCCTAATTTGCGTCCCCTGGGATTTTTTCCAGCGAGACAAGAGTTATCTGGTAACCTCGGGCATCGTACTGTAGACTATACAAATCCAAGTAAATAATATCTTTGAATTTTAACACGGTATGTTATCCTTCATATGATATTGTAATATTAAAAGTGAACCACTAAGAAATTATTTGAGAAGTTTTAATATATTTGACGGGAGTTTTCTTGGTCTTCAACTCACTTGGTAGGTGATGATAAAGGCAGAAGTTGGAAGCGAGATTCATCCGAAACCCTCGAATGATGGACGAGCTATCCTATCATTATTGTCAGAAGATAAAAGTGCTCTTAGTTAACACTATTGTCTTGGCGACAGACTTTGATAATATACCGACTAAACTTGGACTAAACCAAATTTTGCATCTCTGAAAAACCTCTGGATCTAATTTCGGTGAGCGAACCACTAGACCACGGAGGCGTTTAAGTTACTTTAGTATATTATTCCTAACATTATCCACAGCTATTTTTGTTTCGTGGTGATTTAAAGTTGTCGTCCAAAATATACACATCAATAATAATTGCGTTCACTTGACAAACAAGAGTTTAATGAGTGGTTTTATAAGTATCTAATTACTTTATTCCGTGTTATTTTATTTATTTAAGCTATACAAGAATTCCTTCAGTTAAAATTTTCTGTCAAGCTTAGATTTGGAAAATGTTTGTGATTTTATTACTCATTAACGAAATTGATTGGATCTAGTGGGTAAAGGTTAAAGGTACTTTCGAAACTTTTGTTTTGGAATCTCAATTGTTCGAAAATTGTATGACACAGTTTTAAATACCGGGTCGGTTGTTTCAACAGTTAGAATAAAACCAAATCAGAAGATAAGATAATTTTACGTTGGTATTTTTAATTTTTTTTTAATTGAGCTACGACGGACAACGAGGTGGTCCTTTAACGGTTCACATAGAGAACGAAGTGATCAAACGGACCACAAAGTTAAACCTCGAATTTGTATTTGATCTAAAACAAACAAAAAATTATGATATAAGGGTTCACATGGAGAAGGTAGTGTTCCTTTAAGTGTTCACACAGACAAGGAAGTGCTAAGTGGTCCGATAAGGGTAGCGATACATAATGGAAGTGATCCTATGAGGATTCAAATGGGCAACAAAGCGATTCTACAATGGTTGCTTTTTTTTGAGCTAACACGGACAACGTGGTGATCATATAAATTCGGATGACAAGATATTATAATGTTTTTTTTTTAATGAACAGCCGGCAGAATGAGGTCCGTGTGATGCCGGCAGAGTAGAATAGAAATGTGTGTCGTAGAAAGACTAATGGATCAGCAAAGGGGAAATGATCACCTTATATTCCGTCCACCAAAACGCATTGGGCAAGCGTGGTGCACTACTGCCTAAACCTCCTTTGATAATAAGGATAGGCCAGCAGCAGGTCGAATCAAAAAGGCTATTATGATGATGATGAAATTGAACAGCAAAGCCATCCTATAAGAATTTAAACGGACAATAAAGTGATCATTTTAGGGATCACACGGAGACCGAAGTGATCCTTTAAAGTTCCATTTAAGGTACGGCATCTTTATTCTCTAACTAAGTCAAGAGTATAGATATTAAATACCAACTTGTGTCTATTCACATTAATTACCTGACAAGATGATTTGTATTACATTACTTTTGTAGTGAACGAAAACTTACAATGAACTTCGACGTGGTAGCGACGACTGACCGTTGGTGGTACTCCATTGCTGGCGATGCAGTAGTAAGCACCCATGTCTGTCCTCTGGACGTGGAGCATTTCGAGAGTTTCACCTTTGAAACTGCTCACCACTGAGGAAAAAAAAAAATATTTACTTTTGCTTCTATCGTGAGATTAATCTACACCAAGGTTTCTTAATGCGGGATCCACGGACGCCTTATGGTTACGTATCACGTGCACCATGAGTATGTAGCAGCTCAGTTAACCCTAAACCTATGAACCTACAAGAATGACATGACAATTCTAACTTCAAGAAACTTTGATCTACATGTAATTCTGGTGTCAAAGATTCACAAGTCCACATTCCCGACGTGACTTGTGTTTTATGCTTACCATAATGTGTTTTCTATAGCACGATGAAAAAAACAAAGACTACATTTTTGTCACCCATCCTATTTAGTTGCTCAACTTTTACGATTGTAACGTACAACGTATGACCATAACTGTTTAGTTCCTCATAGTTGTAAAGTAACTGACATGCTATTTGATTTAACCTGCCATTACTTGAACAAATCAATTAAATTATACCAATTGAGTAGATTAATTGGCCATGTGATGACGGCAGAGTGGAATAGCATCACCCCATATTCTCCAATGGGTGTCGTAGAAGGCGACTAATAGATCAGCAAAGAGGTATTGATCAACTTATACTCCGTCCATATTGAGCAAGTGTGGTGGACTACCTAAACCTCCTTAGATGACAAGGAGAGGCTTAGCCCAGTAGGGGTCGAATTATAAAGGCTGTTATGATGATGACGATGACGAATTGAGTACACGTGTGTACTAGTCGCTAAAATAAACCGTTAGAGATTTTTTTATCATTCCAATGGAAAAGACTGCTACATGAAATACCATTTAGATTACATTTATTTATTTATACATGTTTTACTTTTTACAGACGGTATTTAGATTAGATATGTTAAGGATTGAGTTAGTTTAAGAATACAGGCCAAACTATTTACGGCGTATATTTTTTTAGGTTCGGAATGGTCCCTATTCATTATTAAAATTAAATCAATTTAAGACAAAATCTTTGTTCGATATTTTTGTCCATTATGAAATTCGCAATACACACTAGATATGATATATCTACAAATAACAGATGCAACTCAAACTCTGCGCCAAAATGGAAAACAGTTGTGCTAATCTAACAATAACAACAAAAAACAAAAAAAGTAATTTGGAACCATTTATAAACAAATCATCCATTTCCGATACTTTTTTGACTGAATGTTGTATTACACAATTATGGGTCACCTGCGTTTGTGAGATAAAAATAATACAACAGGGTGTCACTGTCAACCTTAACTGAGCTTTTAAAACCTTAGGACCGTTTTAATAAATGTAACTCAAGTCAATATACGTGGGAACGAGATATATATTATTTTCTAGACCTTCCGAAACAGTGTCTGTCTAGCTCTTTCTACTCTTAAGATGGCGCATGCACTTAAGTGAGCTTATTTGATACTAACCTTACCCATCGTAAAGTCAGCTTCATGGGGTAAGGAAAGGTTGGCAGCGCGTGAGTGTCACGAGCGTGTACGTAGAGGCTACGGTGACTGTTACCACTAGGCAAGCCTTATGCTTCTCTGCCAACCAATGTTATTTGACTGCCGACCAAATAAAAGTGATGGATCCTCACGATAGAGACTTAATGAATTGCGTTCGTTCTTACCAACTTCATTAAAATGAACTGATAAAGAAAACCCGTTCAAACTAAATCGAGTATTGGTGTAGTAAAAACTAAATATGATTTATTCAATACGTCTGCGTTGAGAGCGGAACACAAAAAGCCGGTAGGAAATTCCATTACGGTTTAATGAAAATGCAGTAACATTTTCTGTTTTATTAATTTTAAATAAGCCTCATGAATATGAAAGAGCGCAGCGTAGGTGAATTTAACATGTCAATAAATGCAAAACGCTACGCAGTAAGAGGACTTTAAATAAATTACGTGGAAAAGTGGCTTCGGTTTTCCGGAGCGTTTAAGTAATCTTAGTGCTATTTGCGTGTAGGGCTTTCCAAACTTTCTGACGCGCTCGGTAGTCGCTGGAGCGTAGAAAAAAATATTCAGAGGAGACGAAGCGATGAGAGCATTTCTCATTTTACGGAAATATCGTCCGTTCTCAAATCGCTTTTGAGTATAAAATCTTTTATTATGCGAACACGGTTCATTTAACGCGACATTAAGTGAATTTGTCGAACAACGTATTTTTTAAAATGAACGGGTAAAAGCTTCGGAACATTGAGGACGAAGCAATGGGAGATGGCTTGGAAACTATTGCATTTACGTCCACTTTTATAAATGTATATTGACAACAATGTAATTAACGATATTTAAAATACACTGAAATATTACTTTACGAATTGTTCAATTATAGCAATTCCATTGCGTAGGTAATCAAATTGCCTTACAGTTGTTTGTGTAGTGAAAATATTGAAGTTTCGTGACGGATATATTTAATTATAGACATTTATGTTGATTGGAAAATGTTTGTTGGTTATACGTCATTAAAATGTCAAACCACTCTTAACTACTTTTTAATTTGCTTGTGGATATTATGATCTTATCATGTTAGCCGCGTAAATATAACGTAAAGATATATTTGGTTATAAGCACATCTATTATTACGCTCTACGATGTCTGACGTCAATGAACGCTCGCCTACGCTTATCCTATTCACTAACCCCCCATCCACGAGCGTTTAGTCCTGCCGGAATATCCAATCTACAAGGAATGAATTTTAGTTAGTGGGCAAAGCGCGAAAGAACGACAGGGTAAAAATCTATTTGTCGCTTCCGTCGCGCCTGCACAACTTCTACTTAACTATTTATTATTAGTATTTTAAGATCATAAGCAGATATTTTTGGAACTATTGTATTAAATAAATAAATACTATACTACCCTCATTAGTTTTCGGTTAGTACTTATATAGTAGAAAAAAAAGTTAAAATGGGGGGTAGGATCAAAAATATTTATATTTCATCAAAATATTCTTATTCCTTTCATAACTTAAACAAAAATAAATAGACTGGATAATGTTATGTAGATTTTATTGAGTAGCAATTTGTACTATTCTTGATGTATTTATAATATTAAACTATTATTATCGGCTCCTTCGTGCACCGCGTTCGTCAGGTCCGCCACAGATTATCCTCCTCACAAACGTCACTTCTCTATTCCACCACAGTGCGCAAAGGAGACGACAGCCATACATCCGACGTACACTACATCTCTTCCTTGTTTTAATAAGTTATTTTTAACCAGTAAGTAGTTTTCAAATATAACAATTTATTTTACACAACTTCATTGGTATTTTAAACTTCCGTCTCTTATCAACAACAATAACTACAAACTAAAATCAGTTCTTACTTCGCTTCCCTATTTTCAACCTTTTATTAATATTTTACGCTTCCTTCTATAATCAACAATAACAACAACAATAATTACAAATTTAAATCAATACATCTTTATTTTCAATTTATACTTTTACCTTATTAAAAACCGTCATTAAACTTTCATCACTTCACTAACAATATTATCCTATTTGTTAAATTTTACAACACAGAAATATTTGGGATAAACTCTATTAACTATTTCCCATAATATCTTTTCCGTCCAATACTTCTTATTAATTTTCTAAATCATCCTTCATTACTTGCCATTCCCTTTCTACTTTTTTAAAACGTATAATATTACGTCGCAGATTTTATCTAGTTTCGTCATTCTATATTGTAATGACTCCCCTTGAAAGTTAATTTAACTTATAAGTTCAAAAATCAAAATACCTATTATTTAGTTAGCTTTGGTCTCTCGTCAAATTAAAACTTGCTACTCCCTTTCTCTTGTACGTATATTCACTATTTTTTCTTTATACTTTCTTTTTGTACTGCAGACTTTTACTGTTTTACTGACGATCATAAGAATCTTATCCCTAACTTCCTTTGCAAGATTTTCCAGATTTTCTTCACGTTTTATTTAGACCACCGAACCTTAGATCTCATAGATCCTTTTATACCAACCGCTAACGCATGAACAGGATCTAGCTAAGGCTTCAAATTCAAATCATTTATTGCATTTCACATGTCATGTAAGTAACATCTTTTTAAGTTTTCAGGAATTAATGTTTATCCTCGTGATTTGGTCTATGCCCAATGAGTGAAACATCCCCACCAAAATATTTGTATATTTAACTTTCATAGAAACAACTTTTTACTTCCTGAATATCATGATCCTGTAGAGAATTTTCTTCAATATCCTTCAGTGGCGCTGTAATCTTTACTATATCTATCTGCTATAGGTACATAAAATCAAAAGGGGCCGGTCGGTAAGAGCCTCAAGTAACACTTGGTCACACACAAAACCACATCTGGCGGCATGAGCCATACAGCAGTTAAAAAATATCTTCACCATACCAAAGTTAAAATGCGGCGCATTTTAACTAACCCACCTACTAAATTCTAATACTTCTTTTTTTATTGGTTACAGTAATGGCGCTCACATTCCGATAGTTATGTTTTCAAACACAGTTTTTTTTTTTTTTTTTTTTTTTACAATGAATTTAAACTAAGACATCATCTAAGGCAGACTTGGATCCGCAAAACATTTTCTTTAATGTTCTCATCACAAACGCCTATTAAATAATTAAAGGCATTTTTTATTGAAGGAAAAATTTTCCTAACTTTCACTCTACAATTAAGAGATGTTACAACAAAATTTCCAACGAAGCCATTCTTTTATATGAACATAATGTTACATTTTAGATAATGTATCTCATTGTAGGTGTACAATAAAGTGTAAATAAATAATTCCCCACATTCTTGCAGTACTGACATGAATGGTGGCGCCCAATCAGAAGCCTTTTATTATTTTATTTTGCCATTATTTTATTTTTAAACTCCTTTATTTGGCCTTAGCAGCCATAAGAATCCTTTCAAATTGAACAACATTGTTTACAAATTTCATTCATCTATAGCTATGTAACAAACCATCGGGATCTAGAATGTCATCGATATCTATCTAGATTTTTTTTTTAATTTTGGGAATGTCCTTACATTAAGGATTTTCGCCGTTTCCAATTTGATTAGAAAAGCCCTGAAAGCCACAGCTATGGTGATTTTGCCTAATAAATGCCTCGTACCACCGTCCACTACCTACATATAATCGCCAGGGATTTCTCTCTAGCTTATTCTATATAAAAAGGTCAAATAAATTACTCCATTCCGCCGCCAGCTTGTTTTGTGTACAATTAAGCCATACTTTGTCAAATATTTAATAGATATTTGCAACACTAATCATTAAACGTTTTCACTTCGTCTTACAAAGCAAATTACCAAAATCTAATCACTATCTAGGTTGAAAAACATAGGTAATAAATATCAATATCAGTACGCTGTTCATTAATGTTCCTTATCAATATTTTCTTAAACAATGCGCAACATTCTTCCTTCCTAAATTCTGCTATTAGAAATAACCTGCTTGTCCGCAAATATACACGTCGTCTCTTTTGGAGAATAATTCTTATTGACTTATGTCCTTTAGATCTGCCATCTATATCATTAACTTATTCGTTCTTCTTTTGCGTATTTTTTTTTTTTTTTTTTTTTTTTACTATTATTGTAGTTCTAAGTATTTGCCTTTGCAATACTATCATCAAATTCTTCTATTTGGTCGAGCAGGTATTTGACTCTCGACTTACACAAATTTACTAAATGAGCTTACTGCCTTTAGACGCAGTAGAAACCTTTGAAACTTTTCTTATCTTAATGTCCTAAAAATATGTCCTTCGTCCTTCCACTTTCTTACCTTGCTTAGGAGCGGAATAATAACCTATCTTATACAGAGCTATTTTAAAACCATCCTTTCGTCAGTAGAAACATCTGAATAAAAACCTACTTCTTGCAGTTCGGGTCCACCCCAATGCAATAAACTAGAACGCTTCTGACAAATACCCATATAAACTGCTTCTGAATATATGGGGTTCCAACTTCATTTCCAACGTTCTCGCCTGGTAACTACATAAGTATTGAATTAACATTTTTGCTACACGTCAAATGTGTCATTATTTAGCCTGTTCACCTGTTCACAGAAGGATGATATTTAAATACAAGCCAATAAATAGGCGCCACCTATTTATGACCCATATCATCCAACAAACTTTCCATTCGCCATGCTTCTCATATCCTATTTTAACATTAGCTTCCAATTTACAATTTTAACATCATTAGAAGTCATCAACTTCCAATCAAGCCAATAAATAGGCGTCACCTATTTATGACTCATATCGTCCAACCACCTTTTCGTCCTTCATCCTTCCCATATTCTTTTTGACATCATTAACTTCCAATTTACAATTTTAAAGTCATTAGAAGTCATCAGCTTCCAATCAAGCCAATAAATAGGCGTCACCTATTTATGACTCTTATCGTCTAACCACCTTTTCGTCCGTCATCCTTCCCATATTCTTTTTAACATCATTAACTTCCAATTTACAATTTTAACGTCATTAGAAGTCATCAACTTCCAATCAAGCCAATAAATAGGCGTCACTTATTTATGCCACCTTTTCGTCCGTCAACCTTCCCATATTCTGTTTTAACATCATTAGCTTCCAATTTACAATTTTAACATCATTAGAAGTCATCAACTTCCAATCAAGCCAATAAATAGGCGTCACCTATTTATGACTTTTATCGTCTAGCCACATTTTCGTCCGTCATCCTTCCCATATTCTGTTTTAACATCATTAGCTTCCAATTTACAATTTTAACATCATTAGAAGTCATCCACTTCCAATCAAGCCAATAAATAGGCGTCACCTATTTATGACTTTTATCGTCTAGCCACATTTTCGTCCGTCATCCTTCTCATATTCTGTTTTAACATCATTAGCTTCCAATTAACAATTTTAACATCATTAGAAGTCAACAATTTCCAATCAAGGCAATAAATAGGCGTCACCTATTTATGACTTATCGTCTAACCACAACATCATTACTTCACTTACCTACTTTTTATTTTACTTACTTAATCATTCATTTCTTCATCATAAAGCCAAATTTAATGGAAATAACAAGTCTGTACAAATATGATATTGTAAAAAACAATAATTTTAAAACCGCGCTTATTTATTACTAGCGAGGCAGTGGCTAGTATCTCATTTTTACTTTCTTGTATACGCAGTATGGATAGAGGAAGTCTTGCAAACGCCAAAAAAATCGACCTCGAGACACCGACCGATTCACACGTCCTGCACCTCCCCGAGCCCAAAAACACCGATCCCGGAACCATGTCCGCGCGTGCGTCCGCGTGCCCGTGCGTCTGCGCGACAGCACGACAAGCCGAGCACGCCTCAACCCACCGCAACCAAACTCAACACGCACGCATGACACATAAATACAAGGTCTCCATCAACCCCCGAGCAATCGACCACGAAAGCCAACAATCAAGCGCGCGGTTGGCACTCGGATGGGTGACCAAAACCCAACATGCATGCACGACACCAAAACACAAGCCCTCCATCAAGCCCCGAGTCGTCTCCGGCACACGAGAAAGTCAAGGGGAGACCACTTCCGATTTTTACAGTTTAAATTAATATAGGTAGTAAAATCTTTTTAGTATTTTTTATTATATTATGCTACTTTTTAGATTATAATCTACTAACTGATCAATTTATTAATTGTCTTTGGACTTTAGCAAAACATATTCAAATACCAATTTCACAATCAACAATCAGGACACAACCGGGAATTGAACACAGGACCCAGGCTTTACCATAGCTTATAAGCGTTATATTTTTCTTTTTGCAATAGATAACAATTATACATGACATTAATTAAAAGGTCCAATTAAATACCATCAAAATGTAAACAAAATTGTGAAAAACGTCACTATGATAAATAGTAACGAAAAATCTATTAGATACTAAATATCATATTTTAACTTTGTATATAAATTATTTCCAACTTCATTATTAACTGTTGTTAAATATTGTGTTATTCCTGTAGCCTGATACAAATTAATCATGATGAAAAATTACAAACTTCTCTTTCTAGGTAGGTACACTAAAAAAATTGTTGGTAAGTATGTAATTTTGTTGGACACTTCATATTACCCTGACAAAAAAATATTTTCAAGCTGTTACAGATTTGACTTCTGCAACTAAGAAAATCCATTGAATTTGTATCTATATTTAATCATTACTACTGATATTTGCGAATAGTACTTACAGTCTCGTCGCCAAAATGTACTATTCTTGATGTATTTATAATATTAAACTATTATTATCGGCTCCTTCGTGCACCGCGTTCGTCAGGTCCGCCACAGATTATCCTCCTCACAAACGTCACTTCTCTATTCCACCACAGTGCGCAAAGGAGACGACAGCCATACATCCGACGTACACTACACAATTTATCTTCGCTACGCGAAAAATTTGCCTTAGTTGTATAGAAAGTCGCAGGAAAGCATATAGAGATGATATTGGTTAGTGGCCTCAACAGCTTTATTTATCCCTGTGATGATTCTCTACAGATTATCCACGAGGACAAGACATACGAAATGAACGCTAGTGGATGGGGGGCTACTAATAATCAACTGGTCGATGCTCACAATGAAATCAGTGTTAAAGCACACAAATTAGCAAACACTCGACCAGCCGTCAAACAGTCGAGTCGTGGCAATTAAGATATTTGAAAAGCGGGAATTGATGTTAACTAGTGGCACATTATGCTTAGTACCCGGTTGATTCGAATTAGTAACTAGCAGACCGTGAAGCACATTCGAATGTAGGTACTTAATGGTCCATGCATAAATTGGAAATCAGAACACAACGAAAGTTTTCTGCGTTTAAGATTTAAATTAACCTGATAATGCTCTTCACTGTTGTATTGGAACGCTTGCATTTGGTAAAATCAATGGTGCAACCGTTTTTTAAAATTAATTCCACTAATATGCAAGCACAGATTGTATTTTCGGATTGCGTTTACTAATCAGGTAACCTACTGATAATATACTTTACTCCCGGACCTCAGGATCAAAGTGATTCGAGCATTAATCAAATAGATAAACCAATAATGGTATGTGTAGGTATTTAATAAATATTCGAATCACTTCATTAAACAAAATAATTTGTTTAATAATTTTTTCTATTGGATGTCTTTTATAACGTCAAAGAATATCTTTAGAAGTCGTGGTCGTTTTTGTGCCTTACATTATGTAGGGCGAATATTGCAATTGCTTGGAAATAAACATTTTGTTTTTGGTTTATAGTAATAAACTTTTTAAGAGCTCAACCTAATCTAATATACTTATTTATATCTAAATAAAAAACTGGTTTAAAAATTGCGACCCAAAAAGATATCCGTTTATTAATTGGTTTTCGATTGCTTATTTTTGAATACGGAAATTGAGTTTTCCTTTATAAAATACTTTTTACTTGAAAAATACATTAAATCCATCTGCTCCAAACGTAGCCCGCATTCAGCCCCGTCTTTAATTAGAGGACATTTAAAGCTAACCTGAAAACACTTGTTAAGCTGATTAATGTAACTTTAACACCCAACATTATGTTCCACTTGATCCTACAGTATAGTATATCTGTTTGGAGTACTAACACAATTAAGGAAACATCACACACAGACGGGCCGCTCTATATTGGAACACGCGCCGTGGTTTAGTGTTTTCTGATTTTTTTGTAATGTGTTTAAGTACAAATAATAAAACAATTTTTTACTCGTTATTTTCTTAATTTAAGTATTACTAATAGAAAGATGAATTCGTAAATTTTAAATTTTTCAACTACAAAAATGGCGTGAACAGAATTGTTTTGTTAGTATGCTTCTCAAACGAGAAGATAATACGCGTTTTTGATACATAGAACCATGCTACTAATCCCGAAAGGGGTGTAGGTATATATACTCTTTATTGCATTTAAAAATATAAAGGATAAATTGTCAGTTACATAATACTAGAAAAATGCACTGAATAAAATCGACTTGCCTCAGGCGGGACTCGAACCCGCACCTTCCACAATCCGGATGGATGCGTTAACCAATTTCGCCACCGAGGCACTGCTTTTCGCTGTCGAAATTTGTCAGTGCTTGGTTTTCTACAGCGAAAAGCAGTGCCTCGGTGGCGAAATTGGTTAACGCATCCACCCGGATTGTGGAAGGTGCGGGTTTGAGTCCCGCCTGAGGCAAGTCGATTTTTTTCAGTGCATTTTTCTAGTATTATATTTACGCGTTTGTAAACGCAAAAATAAAATTATTCCATAATGTCAGTTACATAGTTTGCAAGGGCGAACTTATCTCTAAAAGGATCTCTTCCAATAAACCCATGAATATGTGTAATAAATGAATACGGTAGGCGAGGTTTAGGCAGTAAACCACCACACTTTGTCAGATATTACCTCAGATTGGTGGATGAAGTATAGGTGATCAATTACCCCTTTGCTGATCAATTAGTCACCTTCTACGACACCAATTGGAGGATATGAGGTGATGCTATTTTACTGTATCAGCATCACATGGCTAGCTAGGCCCTAATCAATACGGTATAATACTTCAATTAAGTGCATTTTATCTTGTATTATTTATATTAACTAAAACAAACTAATTACCACAGTTTGTTAGATCTAATTATTTCAGTAAAAAGTAATTTATTCCCTTCTTTTTACTACTCTGTTTTCTTCTAAGCTAGCCCATTACGTCTTTGTTCAAATTCATCTGTAGCAGACATTTTAATCCGAAAAGGCCGCGTCTACTGACTATTAATTCGTACGTGACCAAAATAAAAATATCACATTAAATGACTAAAGTAATTTTTTGGGGAATCAAATGTCATGACAAAGCGAAACAAATTTTTTAGCGTTAGAACTTTTCTGACATTTCGTTTGTGGTACTTGACGTTTTTCAGATATATTTCTTGGTAACTTATCTGGGACGTGATACTTTTTATAAGAAATATAGATAGTAATAGGGGTTAAATAATGTAATTGCCGATTTTTTCCCTCATTATTCATTAGTGTATAATTCCTTTAATACAATAGCTATGTCCATTATTCTTTTTTTTATTTTAAACTTCATTACAAGGACTTATAAATATGTATAAATTTTATTCTTATTTTAATTTTATTTACTAGAAATACATCTTCAAAAACAGCTCGTCCAAAGAGGTGTCCGTCTCCGTTATAAAAATATGAATATTTTTACATATATCAATTCACAACATTTTTCTCTATGTATCCTATAACTTAATGTTGTCTTAATATATCCACAAAATTACACACAATTTAGATTTGGGGTTTCTTAAAAAATCGCAAATATATTTGTATGGAAAAATATTTTTTCGTTAAATTCTCCATACAAAACGGCAATTTCATACTTAAACCCCTAATATTTATTATTAATATGTATTATGTGCTAGAAACTCGATGGTAAAGACAGCAAAAAATAAAACATTAACATGTGTAAACTCACGTAAATGAGGTCGCGTAATCAAAACGGTTTTATGGCATGATATCGTGCCGTCCACAGGTGCCGTCCGAGTAATAAATGAAAAATGTGTATCTGTATTACAATCTAAAGTTGATTCACATAGTTTGAAATAATCTTTAGTTCAATTTCGTTGTTTAATTTTTATTTAGTTTAATTTAATTAATTTAAGTTATAAATTTTACCCTGGCAGTTAGCCTACTCCTATATTGTATATATGCCGTACTTTTCAAAATCGGTAAGAAAAGAGCCAACGCTGTTTTTGTATGAATATTCAACATCTTAATACCTTTCGCCATAATTTAAACTCAAGGATTTGACAAATGCGCACTAATGGAAAGAATGGAATACTAAAACCATAAGTCTTCTATTATTACCGTTTTAGCTCACTCAACCCCAAAAACTAACGTATTTCCAATACTAAATTAAGACTTGGCCATAACCGGCGGCTTAGAACAGAGGTCGAATCCCGAATTTATGTTTAACTTCATCTAATAAGAGCAGTGATCTCGAAGACGATATTACAATACAAGAATTAATTGTCTCATTCCTACTTACTTTAAACATTGGAAGTACCATTGAAAAGTTACCCCAGCGGAGCAAATGTTTGCCGATGAAGCCGATTCCCGGTTCTAGTGAAACATCTGACGATCCCAAAGGTATATTTGTAAAGGCATTATTGCTTTTGTTCTTACATTATTGCTTATAACTGTATCTTGTAAGTCATTAAACGAAGTTCTTGGTTACTTTGGTCAGAATGTTTGTCTGATTAACAGTTGTTTCCCAGTAACTAATGGTTGTAATGTAAATAACGACTAAAAATATGAAATTTAATATGCATGTGTGTGTATCTTATCTATACCTCCTAGTATACGTTATAAGTATTATGTTATTTGAGTTTTGAAATATTTAAATCGATTGGTTTCCATTTTTCTGTTATCAATAATTTTAAGAACCTTATTATTATTTTGTTTTTATAATTTGTTTCCACATTCTATGTCATTTCTTTCATATTGTAGTATTCGAATATCTATTGCCATATAATACACACAAAACCGCACAGTTTCAATGTATCCCGAATAAAATTATCAACAGCCTTAGAACAGGAGTAAACAATCGTCTGCTTCCCTTTTTTCCATTTCTAGACGATTAAGCAATTCCGTCGGGTAGACTAGATAATCTAACTACCTATAGGTACGATTTCATTGTTCACTCGTTTCGATTTATTTAATGTCGCAGTAGAAACCGGGCTTAATTACTTTTTTGTTTGAACTTCAGCAGAAAAGTAAGTCTTATTAGGAGAAGCCAGGAGGGCAAATTGAAAGAGTACCCCCAGTTTGTCAAATAGAAGCAGTTTAAGACTGACTTAGGGACTTGTGAAAATTAGTTTCTTTCAAACCACAACTAAGATGAGTTGTCATCGAATAACATTCATGACATTCGTTTAGGTTTGGAAATTATTTAGTAGCCGTTAGCCGGATTCGTTGGCGTATTCTTTTAAAATTTTCAATTTATTGGCATTTATTGACCGTCGTAAATCAAGAAAATTTTACGCGAGAGCTGAATTGCTCTTTTCTCCAAGATATCAATATGAAAAATTTAACTTTGTCGAACTTCTTTCACTTTTTGTACTGTTCAACTTATTGAATTCTGGTCTAAATTTTAGGCGCTGCAGCTAGCTTCTTTGCAAAAAATGAATTTTCTTCGCATGAAAGGTAATTTTTCTATCATTGTTTGACTTATGATAGCTAACGGATCTTGGACTTTGATCAGCAATGTAATTAGTTATAGACTATTAGCAGATTTTTGACGAAAGATTTCACGTAGAGCGTTATTAGTCCCCAGTGTTTAACAAGATATTACTCTTCAAGATTATCGGTTAGGAAAAATAAATCGCAACCAACAAATTAGGTTGTTGGTTATGAAAAAAAAAATACTAACCGTCCAACCAGGTGGACAGAGTGGTTTGTCGGCTAGTAATAGACCTATAAATCTAGTTTCATGCTTTACTGTGATAATTTTAGGTTCTTATACAGTTTTGATTAGTGCTTTAAAATAAAATTTTGAGTTATTTGTGTCGTCATTATGGGTTAAGTTGCAAGTTGAACCCCGCGAAAGATACCGTAGGTCCATACGAGAGTACTTAAGATCAGAAGATTATGATAACTACTTAATAATAATATAATGTATTTCCACGCTTACACCAATTATGATGCCGTCGTGGTGGAGTGGTCAGTATAGCTACTTACACATCAAGCGATCCGTGTTCGAATCCTGGTAGCGGCATAGATTTGTGTGACGAACACGAATATTTGTTTGCGAGTCGTGGTTGTTTATATATTAATTTAAGTTTATTTATGTATTTTAAAAATGTCCGTTATCTAGTATCCATAAGACAAGTTCTTAATGATACTTACTTTGGGCTATTGGTGTGAGCGTGGAAATATATTATTATTATTATTATTACAGATATATATACATAAATAATAACGATCATAATTCCAAAAGGGGTTAATCAGAGCTTTAATTAGCATTTGGTAAACCAAAGCCATATCTGGCGGTATACAGTACCACAAAATAGTGAAAGATTGCCAATTAATCAACCACTAAAAGGCATCACACCAAAAAAGTAACACTCCTTCAGTAAACCAACAAACAATAATCCAACAACCAAGACAGATGGTACACTCTAAATTGCTTAGCAGTCCGGGTTTAATATTAAGCTGTAATTACTCCATAGGGATAAAAATTAATACTTTTGAAAACTTAGCGGTTATAATTCGCACTAAAAAGTAGATAAAATAATAGTTGAAAAAAACCTAAAAAAAAAACACGCTTTTATATTAAATCGAGCTAAAAAGTGTAAAATAACTTTTTTGTATAGAAACTAAATGATGAACGAAAAGTATTAATATTATTTAGAGAAAAGCGTGGTGTGCTCAATTTAACGCATTTCTTAACATATACAAGCGTGATTTTTAGTTTTTTTAAAATAATATTTTAATATCCACTTTTTAGTGCGAATTTTAACCGCCGATGAACAAACGAGTCAGTTACATACAAACATACAGGTGAAACTAGTATTAGCGTGTTAAAAATATTGGGCTTTGTCAGTGGTTAGAAAAATACAAACTTCAGAAATTTCTCCATGATGTTTGAAATACTAGTAAAGTATGATAAGAATATAGAAAGGTGGAAAAAGGTGAATGATGCATTTCATATCCGTCAAACGGAACTCCTTATTCTTCTGCAACATACACTGAATGACAAGTGGTACATAAAAAAGGTTTCTTCAAAATTAAATTAAGTAACGTAGCTATGGGGAGGACAGTTTTACCCCACTTTTTCCGACGATCGTATTTGGCATATAAATAGGCTTCCAATCCCTTGGGGGGTAATAACCTAGATACTAGACGTATTTTTGAGTACTGCAAATTGGCTTTATCTAATGCCTTTGAGATTTTTATCGCAAATAAACGAAAGCGATACAAATGGAAAAGATTTTTACTAAAAAGACTGAGTACAAGTATTTCTTCGTGGTTCGGTAATTTTAACTGCCAATACGCTAAGCTGACGATTGTAAAAACTAAGCGACCCTTATCGAGGTTTGGCATTGTATGGGTGACCAAATAAACTATTCGAATTTACGCCATACGGTGGAAGTCTTTCGTTGTAGCTTCAACCTTAATTTAATTAATAATAGTAATAAAAACATCTGACCCCGCCAGGACTCGTAGTCAAGTACTTTGTTTTATAAATAAAAGTTAAAAAGTTATAATTAAAATTTATTTTTGATCGAATTCAAGGGTTGGCCTTTTAACTTTCTCGTATACGGAGTATAGACGTTTTAGACCTTCCTGAGTCCAAAAATACCATTTAAGTATATAATTGTCTCTGTGTGTTTTTGCGTTAGCACGATAACTCGAGTATGCTTTAACTTATTGCAACCAAATTTAACATGCATGTATGACATAAAAATAAAAGGTTTCTATCAACTTTTGAGTCGTCGATCACGAAAGTTAAGCAACCAAGTGCGCTGTCGGTACTCGGATGGGTGACCGAAAATTTAACATGCATGTATGACATCAAAATATAAGGTTTCAATCAACTTTTGAGTCGTTTCCGGTATACGAGAAAGTCAAGAAGAGACCACTCCCAATTTTTTGATGTTTAAATGCAGCCTTGTATGAGGCATAAAATTAACTAAGGTAAAAGAATATTAACAATTCTTAATTTATTATTAAAAAATCGTGTAATATGCATAGAACTTGTGTTTAATAATTTATTTAGCAAAAAAGCAAAAATGAAATCTCCAAAATCGTGTTTTTTTTTTCTAAATGAGAAACGTTTTGTGTGTACATAGAAAAAAATATTACTAAAAAATCTTAGAGAAATTACTGGCAGTTGTTACTAACTTGAATGTATGACAAAGTTTCGAACAACAAGTACCTACTTCCATATAGACTTAATAGAACCCCAGTAGACAATTCACAATAAAATTTCCATAATCTCAAAATTTCAACTACTCAAATAGATTATGCAAATATATTCGAAGAACTGACAGAAGATTTTCATTAAATATGTTAATAAATAGAACTTTCTAAAGTGCTTCTATTTTACAGACCAATTTAATAGACTGTTAAAGAAAAAAAAAATACACAAATAAAACAAATTGAAGTTTAAATTAAAACCTTCAATTAAAATTTAAAAAAAAGTATACATACTTGTGACGAAGGAGATTATAGAAAACTTACAACACTTTCGTCAATTCGAATACTTTTTTTCATATTTTCAATCATAATTAATAATTATGTAAGTATTCATAAAGCATCCACGATTTACAAGAAATGTACACCATCAGGCAAAACTTTACTCGTGTTATTTCGTATTTTAAGGACAACGATCTTAGCTATATTTCTACTTCTATAGGTACTAATATTATAAAGTGGAAAGATTTGTATGTTTGTATTGAATATGCTCAAAAACTACTAGACCAATATTAAAAATTATTTTACCGTTAGAATGCTACTTTTTCACTAAATAACATAGGCTATGTATTATTGCAAAAAAACACGCTTAGAGTCGCGGGTTGAGCGCTAGTATTTTATATTTCGCTAATATTTTCCTGATGCGTTGCCTCAGGCCGTAAAAAAAATATAATTCATGCCCCTGACCAATCGCTGTCTTCACAGCAAGTTTATTTATTATAAGAGAGTCTCGTAAATAAAAATAGAATTTTCAAATTCATTCGGCAGGTGCTGCATAAAACATTCGCGTAACCGAGGCCTTTCGCATAAAATAAATTATCGTAGGAAATCGGAGCGAGACGTTACCAAGGCGATATTGGGTTCGCTGCTTATGACGTTATCAAACCGAGCTAATAAATAAACCAATCGTGGAGTTTGTAAGGGCAACTTAAAATTACTTATTACTAAAAATTCATTACTGTGTGTATGTATTTTATGCCCCAAGAAGTTGTTTACACGTTGTCAACGCTGTGAAAATAAGGAGGAGACAATAGGCTAACCAGAAATGAGATCTACACCCTCATATATGGACCCTGATAATCTTATTAACTGCAGGAATACAATAGGTATTACGAGGCCGTTGCAATCATGTAAGGAATCCCATAAGACTACTACTAGGTGGTAGACCCATATGTAGGGTCGTCTGGGTAGGTACTACCGCCTTTCTTATTTCTGCCGTGAAGCAGTTCGTTGTGTTTCGGATTGAAGGGAAAGGTAGCCAGTGTAATTACTGGGCATGGAGGGCATATCATCTTAGTCCCCAGGATGGCAAACGCACTTGCGGTGTTAAGTGATTTACACATAGGCGGCGGTGACCATTTAACATTAGGTGGACCGCAAGCTTGTTTGCCATCTCGTAACATAAAAAAACCCAAATTCAAAAAATAAATATCACTTCCATTGATAATTAGTCAAATGCCGTTGTAGGGCACTTTGGAATACTCTAACTGGCGTAATACGTCCACCTTAAGGAAGACCAGAATAACGCTACGTTTTTGTGCTGTTCTATTATTATAGGTGAGTGAGGTTCCCAGAGATATTTTGATTATTGAGGTCGAGTATCACTCCCGGAGCTTCCACGGGCTAGGGAAGGGGACTAGAGTTGACAACGCGCAAGTGTCACGTCAGTTATGCGTGTGTCTATAGGCTCTGGTGACTGTTTACCATCAGGCAGGAACCACACAACATAAAAAAAATTATATAATTATAAACGTGATTAATGTAAATCACCACGAAAATCTTAGTGCGATATTAGGCCGTGACATTTTTACGCAAAATAATTGCAGGCATGGTTTATCTCTACCACATTATTGTTCAACCCGAGTAGAGCATAGGTAACCTGATGTAACTCTGAAAAATACGTGACCATTTTACACAATTTTCCGCGTTGAAAAACAGCCCTCCACAAATTTAAGAGAGATACTGACAGCCGCGAATAAATTATGTTAATGAACACTTTGGAAGCACATCGGTTGATTCGCGATTGGAGGCCGGGTTTTTTGCGAATTTGCATAATATACCGAGAGGTGCAACGGCGTGAGTGAGCATTGAGAACTGTAATACTAAATTCCAAAGCCATAATTCTGAATGTAATGGTTAGCCCCGAACAGTCATTCAACGTGCTCAATCTAGCCGATAAATTGCATCGTTTGACGCATTCTGATCTATGACTAAACGCATGGTGTCCGGTTTCTAAGTAGGTATAATTTCTAGTGTACTCAGGAGTACTGGTTAGGTTAGGTATCCTTGGTCTTAAAGGCTTATTTTTACTAGCCTTTAATTACAAAATTTTATAAAGATTTTAAGCAACAAAGAGACTTTCACTGAAGAGATACTATTAGAAATCCTACAGCATTTTTTCTTTAAGAATAGAGGAACATGATCATCGCTTCTCTGTGAGATAATATTAATATTGTTTCGAATGATGTTACGAAGTTATACTACTACATACTAAGACATTTTCCTTCACTGTACACAGATAACTTGAAATCTAAACTGTCCAATTTATTCTAGTTTAAACCTTTTACTAAAAGAACTCGCGTTAAGAATTTCATTATGTATTATTTTGTTGTGTAATTTAAAATATTTTATGTCATAATTAATAACAGTCATACAACATCATCTTCCTGCTTGCCCTGTCCCCAATTACATTTGTGATCGGACTAATATGTTTTTCTCTCCCATGCATCTCTGACAGTCGTTATCTCACCTCTAACTCCTTTTTAAGTTATTTGGTTCGCAGACAAGCATACGGCCTACCTTGAGGAGTACCGCACATAGCACGCGGTCCAGCACGGTGCGGTGACCGCGGCTGGTGAATTCGGTATGCGTGTAAATGAAGCACCACACATCGGATGCCGCCCCGTCGGTAGTACTAACATCAACACAAAGTGTCAGCAAGCATTGCCGATGAATCGCGCCGCACCGCGTCTCTGTAGACCAACGCACATCGGCCGCGGCGCCGCGTGCGTTGTGGGGTGCTCTTAACGCTCGCAATACTGACGTTGAAGTCGCGCGCTGCCAACGTTATTCCCTTTCTCTACCCCGCGGAGTTCTGGTAACCTTATCCGCCAACAGAAACAGAAAACTACAAACAATTTTGTAGTAGTAGTGTTATTTGATCTGTGGAGGATGAGGACTACCTCAATTCGGATGCTCCAAATTCGAGCGTCTAGTCCGCTGTACCCCATCTCGACTACCTAACATTCTATTACAGTAATATATATAGAATGTTGGTACATCAATAACATTTAATAGAATTGCTAATGGAAATTTTACAGAAAAAAATAGAATATAACCGAATTATCTTTCAAACTTTCAAAGGACCTTTTAGCATTTACGAACGAGTATCAAGACCTCTTTGTAGAGATTTTCTTCCCCTTTTATTATCATAATGCATTTTTTAAGTTACGTCGAAATAAATATTACGAGTAGCGCCAGCTTCACTGTATACCACTTCATAAAAGTCCCTCAAATGCAACATACAAGCTTAGTCCATTAGCTTAAATCATAGGGGTGTTCAGAAAAAGGCTTTATTTATTAAAAGAATTTAATCTGAGCAACGTCTAGGAAATGCACAAATTGTACTATTGTTATTTTTTATGGTTGACACGATAATACTGATAACAATATTGTTTTCACCTCTCCAGCACTAAAAGACCTCTTTTGCTTCGTAAAGTCTCGAAGCAAAAACGCTTTTTGCTGCGAGCTCCGAACAAGACTGTAACGTTCAACCTAAGTGTTTGTAGTAATGTTACTTTTAATTTTTATAATTAATTTAACGATATTTAACATATATTAAAGTATAGTCTTGTTTTTTTTCACCTAAAACAATTTTCTCGCTCGAGAGGTGAAAAGTTGTATGTTTCACAGGAGAGCAAATATTTTTTGTCTCGTGTCTTTAAATCACTCACTGTGCTCAGTAGTCTATTGCTATGCTCGTTATTCAATTCTAGACTACTTCGCCGGTTCGTGATTTAATATCGGCACTCGCAGCAAAAAGTAACTTTGCTCGCTTGTTGAATAAATAACTATGTCAGCATTATTGTGTTCCAACAATTAGTAATAACATAGCTAGTCTCTTAAGTGACTTAAGCTTCCAGGAAGTCATTTCCACTTTTCACTTCATGATCACTAACGACCACCTGTTATGGTGACAGATGTGGATAAAATGGTGTAGCTAGCAAATTGGTATTACCGCGATATTGGACTCTCATCATTTCAGCTGTAGGACATAGGCCTACGACTACCCTTGGCCCCCTCCGGGCCTTGGTGAAATGGCGCACACTATGTGCGCCGATCCCAAAAACGCCCCCCATAAGGGCTTAGGAGGGTACTGGTGGGTTTTAGCGGGATATGACCGGCGCTGTTCCGCGCCGGCGAGTCCCACACACGCCGTACGCCCAGCCAGCGTGCGGTATGGTCCGTAAATGGATTTCCCATCGTCACAAAAAAAACCTACAACTACCCAAAACGCAAACCACCGAAATACCGAAGGATCTGAGACGGATGAGATTACTAAATTAGATACTAAATTAATCTCCAAAACATTGTTATTATGAGCTTAAACGAAACAAAATACACAAATGCATCGCTTACTTCGAACAATGTTAACCTGATGTTAACGCTAACGTTATCTATTAATCAGTTGGATTGAGCCTCGAACTAAAAGCATATCTAACAGTAATTGGGATTATTCGGAAGTTCGCAATGATTGGCTACTTGCATAAAGAGCTTAAATTTATGCCGGTTGGGAATTAAGCCATTAGATTTATTTGGCCTGTAGGTACATTTTTTCAAAAAGAAGTTATAATTCTTTCGTTTTTCTGCTGCACTGTTTATTTTAATTATCAATTACGATTATGAACAACATACTATCATCATAACTAAATAATACTTATGCGATTTTAGCTATGAGGTGAAGTTAACGTACAAATTATTTTTCGACCCTTCTCTATAAAAACAAAAAAATATGAGAATATGACTATATGAGATGATGGCTTGCTGACGCTTCGCCGGCCACTTGCGTCGCTCGGAAAATTCAGTTCAAAATCATCCTAATGCCAATCACGCAATTAGTTGCTAAAATTTCGCGATCTTTACGAAGAAAAGACGATCGCGTGCAGAACATGCCTTCGACCTCCTCACTCAAAGCCTGATGGTCGATAGTCACAATAGAGCCGGCAACTCCAAAAAGTCACTCCCCACGGTAGGGGGATAATATGTGTAGGGTATCCTACACATATTATCCCCCTACCGTGGGGAGCTCATCGACAGCATTACAATTTTATCAAAATTACAGAGCATTATAAATAAAACAACTTTTACGGATTTAACTCGCGTGTAATAAGATTTTACATGTTGTTATTATCGTCCGACGTTTCGTATCACTTTGCAGCGTTACAATAAGTAGTGTTCGCGAAAATCTAAGAGAACATTACAGAGCATTATACAGTATGACCTTTTTATAACGATGGAAATCCATTGATGGGCCATACCGCACGTTTGCCAGATGTAAGGCTTGCACTGTGGTGACTTTACAATTGTCTAGATGTAGGGATGGAATTTGAGTTTATGACGGGTGGTGCGGTGGAGGAAATCAGCAGCTGAAATTTATCTTACAATTCTTCTGAATATTCCCTCTCTAGTGTCTCTGTCCAACCATTGACTACAATTTTAATGCTACGCTTTAAATCTAACCCAAGTACAAAAATTTTGTGTGCGGTATGGTCCGTAAGTGGATTTCCCATCGTCGAAAAAAAAGGAATTAGGGTCTAAGGCAGAAAAATGTGAATACCGGAAAATACGTGACAAAACCGGTGATACACTATACTCATTAAATATTATTAGTTTTCAGCGAAGGTATCAAACTTTGTTGTCCTGTAAATCACTTGCTGATAACGGTTTCAAGTAGACCCATTATTACATAAATATTTTTTTATAACTAAATGTACTTAAATGTATAGATAGTACCTAACTGGTGTAACGTCTTGTAAAACCCGTGTATACAGACATATTACATAGTATTACGCTCATAATGAGAGTTGAACAGGAGTTTATGTAACATAAAGTTACATAAATTCAGTCAAAAAAGTATCGGGAGTGGATGATTTGTTTATGGTTCCAAATTATTATTTTTTTGTTTTTTTTTTTGTTGTTAGATTGGCATAACTATTTTGCATTTTGGCGCGAAGTTTGGGTTGCATCTGCTATTTATCTGTACTAATATTATAAAGCTGAAGAGTTTGTTTTTTTGTTTACACGCGCTAATCTCAGGAACTACTAATTTTAAATTGAAAAAATATTTTTATTTTCATGTCCATTTATCGAGGAAGGCTATTTTAAGCCGGATCCAGATATATTATGTCATTTACCCGATCCGATCAGCGTATACGTATCGCCGACGCGTATCATGATCGCATATGTGGACACGTGATGATACGCGTATCATGATACGCGATCTTGATACGCCGTTATGACACGGGCCGTCCCATGTCATGTCGGTATCAAAATTACAGAGCATTATAAATAAAACAACTTTTACGGATTTAACTCGCGTGTAATAAGATTTTACATGTTGTTATTATCGCCCGACGTTTCGTATCACTTTGCAGCGTTACAATAAGTAGTGTTCGCGAAAATCTAAGAGAACATTACAGAGCATTATACAGTATGACCTTTTTATAACGATGGAAAATCCATTGATGGGCCATACCGCACGTTTGCCAGTACACAAGCCTTACATCTGTACGGCTTGTGTGGGACTCACCCGGCAAAAAAGAACGCCAGTCCTACCCGCTGAAACCACTGGTACCGTCCTAAGCTCTTTTAGGGGCGTTTTGAACTCGGCGTACTTTACGCGCGCCATTTCACCAAAACAGGCCAGCCAAGGTAGGGCTGGCCCGTCCCAACAGTGATGTCGGGCGACGCCACTGAGGGATTATGCTAGGGTACTACTGGGTAAACTCTAGACGGGGGGCTTGTGCACTACACTAGGGCACATGGAAGCCAACCCGTGTGCAGACCACCTTAGGGCCGGACAAGACGCTTGAGCATAGCCGCTTCCCTTCTCTGGCTATAGTATGACCTACCTACCATTACTCCACTATGACCCACCTACCATTATTGGTACTTATGATTGATAAGAGACATTGGATTAGATAAATTAAATAAAGTATACTATGTTTCGACTGTTCAAAAATACAGCTTGCCAGTTGATTAAGCAGTAATGTTCTTGGGGATACAAAAACTGTCCACAAATAATCAAACTTTAAGTCTAATTGTTATGGAATAATTTTATTTTTGCGTTTACAAACGCGTAAATATAATACTAGAAAAATGCACTGAAAAAAATCGACTTGCCTCAGGCGGGACTCGAACCCGAATTTTTCTAGTATTATATTTACGCGTTTGTAAACGCAAAAATAAAATTATTCCATAATGTAAGGTAGTTTCATCTTAGCTGGGCGTCAAATATTTGCAAAAATATTTCGTTCGGGTCTTGGAAATGCAAATTTCAAAGATTTGATGAAACGATGTTTACCATAAAAACATAAGCACCAAGCACTGACAAATTTCGACAGCGAAAAGCAGTGCCTCGGTGGCGAAATTGGTTAACGCGTCCACCCGGATTGTGGAAGGTGCGGGTTCGAGTCCCGCCTGAGGCAAGTCGATTTTTTTCAGTGCATTTTTCTAGTACTCTAATTGTTATTTTTTATATTTAACTACAACTTTGCAATTGGTATTGAAACATAATTGATTTGTTGACATCAAAAATATAACCTACTTTTTCAGTTGAACCGAACGCATATTTAACACCTTAAGACGACCTTAAAACGCATGTTTAAGTTAAGAATTTAATAGATTAAACGCTATCCAGTCGGAAGGCAATAGCAACAAAGGAATTAAATTCATCAAGACAGCATTGCTTGTGGTGGCTTGATTTTCACAAGGGAATCCTATTGTTTCTCGTTTGAATTGCGCTCGCATTCTATGCAATGAATGGGTTGTGTACTTCAGCTTTTATTCTCTAATCACTAATTATGGTATAAATTCTACGAAGGGTAAGAGGCTGTGCGGTAGTGGTGGTAAATATACCACCACCCACAACTACGTCGCGAAAGGCGACAAAAAAAATTCCGACCTCGTACTGTTGTTTGGTCTACTTTACTAGGTGGTAGACCCATATGTAGAGTCACCTGGGTAGGTACCACCGCCTTTCTTATTTCTGCCGTGAAGCAGTTCGCTGTATTTCGGATTGAAGGGAAAGCTAGCCAGTGTAATTACTGGGCATGGAAGGCATATCTTCTTAGTCCCCAGGATGGCAACGCACTTGCAGTGTTAAGTGATTTACCCTTAATAGGACAGCAAGCTTGTTTGCCATCTGTTCAAATAAAAAAAAAATGGTCACCTTTTTTATAAAAAGATCAAGCAAATTCATTCCACCTGATGATAAGCAGAAGTAGAGGCCAAATGCAAAAACAACTAGTGCGAGTAATACAACTCAACACTCGCCACCCTCACCTTGCCGACCTACAAGGTCGCTTCTTCCCGCCTCTTTTGAATGACCCAGGCTTGAAAAAAGGAGGGAACACATAGGCAATTACCAACAATAGCATACCTAAGGACTGTTCACATCAGGTTGGCGACAGGTCATGAAACCTACTAAGCTAACCCAGTACGCCTAAGAAATTTGGGAATAGGCAAGCCAAATTATGATGTACATCCTAAAATAGTCTGCAAAAGGGCACCCAATCTCAAAGTAAATTCGTTTGATATTACGAATCCTGTTAAAGCTAGTAAAAGTCAACCGTGTCATTATAATAACAAATACGATGCCTGACAGACACTACCAAATATTAAACGTTGGGTGATTGACACACATTATACATTATTACATTCCTGGTGCCTGGGGGCTTCGAATAATGTGTACGATACATTCGTAAGCGTCACGCAATTTGAGCAATTTGGACGTAAAAAGACCCCACTATTATTTGACAGCCCATTTATAATTGGAATAGTTTCTATTTGTAGTTAGCAGCCAATTAGACGAACGTATATTGATATACATGCAAGATTTCTATGAGAATATGGTTCGCTGTGTTAGAACTTACATAAAGTTATAGCAATTGCGATTTGACTTTTTTATGATAAAGAGCAAATGGCATACGAGTCACCTAGTATTAAGTGATCAACGTCGCCCATCATCATGAAACCCCCAACATTGTATCAACTTCAATTTTAAGAAAGGAATAGGCTCATTCCTCATAGGCATTTCCACAAGCTGATTCCATAACTTGATTGTGCGCGACACAAAGTGCACTGTGGTGACGTCTAGATGGAAGGGATGGAATTTGAGTTTATTACGGCTGGTGCGGTGGAGGAAATCAGCAGCTGAAATTTATCTTACAATTCTTCTGAACATTCCCCATGATATAAACGGTAGAACATGCAAAGAGAAACCACATCAGGGCTTAGGAGGGTACCGGTGGGTTTTAGCGGAGTAGGACCGGCGCTATTCTGCGCCAGTGAGTCTAGCATGTTGGAGATTGAACTAAAGAGTCCGTATATGTAAGTAAGCGTTACTGTCCGTCAACGTGTTAATCAAAAACTAGTGGTACAAAGCGTTCAAAAGCGGTCGAAATGGGATGGAAGATTTGCCTCACTCTGGTAGGAAATCAACGGCTGCAACTGTTGTAAACATCCCAAAAGGGAAAGAAATTGTGACAGAAAATCCTCATTCCACTTTGAGAGATATAGCTGCCGAACTTTCTGTATTTCACGAGTCAAAAAAGGCCAGATTTATGAAAAAAAAAATCTAGGATTTTGCACCACTTTAATGCGCCTTCGCAAAACGCCATCATTGTGAACGAGTTTTTGACCAAACACTCAACGAATACCATCGACCAACCACCATATTCATCAGATATGGCTCCACCTTCCAGCCGACTTCTTCCTTTTTCGTAAACTCAAATTTCCCCTTCGTGGCACCCGTTTTCGTACGGTAGAAGCCAGACAGGAGAATTCGCGGCGAGAGCTGAACTCAATTCCGGAAACAGTGTTTAAAAAATATTTTGACCATTGGATTATTCGTTGGCGTAAGTGTATCGTTTCAGAAGGAGCCATACTTTGAAGTTGAAAAAATTAATTTGGATGAATATCTAACATTTTGTGTATTATTGATCTTTTCCCGGTACTTTCTTGGCAGAGTAGTAAAATATATATAATTCTGCGTATTTTATGTATTTTTATTTGTCAAATATATGTTTGAGAGCTCGTCACTTTGAAATATTTAAATTTATAAATAAGTTAACTGTGAAGTTGGGTTCAATCCCCGAGGACTAATAAATACCAACTTGTAATGAATGGTCTAGTCTAGACTGTTTATTTCAATATTGAAAAATAATTTCTATTTACGTTTATTAAATAGCGTTAAGGTTTTCTCAAAACGACTTAAGTTGCTTCTATTCGACTTTATCTCCTAATTATTTCTAAATTATTACTGTTAGTTTGAGACATTTTAATTTAAAAAAGAGGTTTAAACGATTCTTTTATTAAGGTGATAACAATATTCAATCTGCTCGACTGTTTTTTTCGATTTTGGAAGGTATGAGAAAAGGCCGTAAAGGATATTTCTTACCGCTAAAAAAATATGGTAGAACAAAGCTTACCGGGATAGATAGGAGACAATATAGTTCTACAAATGTTTACTTAATAATTCTAAATAACTTACTTAGATACTGACTCTCTCATTCCAATGCTTATTGTCATATAAATAAAATAGCAGCACGCAAAAAACTGTTCACGTCCAAAATAAAAAATGCATTTGCATTCACTGAACGAAAGACTTAAAGTAATTAAGTAACTGATTTAAAAAGTCACATCTAGTTATTCTCTGAGCAGTTAGAGCTACAAACTTGCAGAATAAGAGAATTAGGTATACATCGAGCTAAATAAAAAATAGCATTAAACATTTTAAAGTCAACAGCTTAGGGCTCGGAGCGGATATTTCAGTTAATTCGTAAACTTCATACTGCTTCGCTCGCCAGCTTCGAGTTAAGACGTTAATTAAAACACTTTGCCTAACTTTCAGTACTGAATTTCGAAAGTACAGCAATCAAGTTAATGACTCAATCAAAGATCAAAACAACCCTATCACAATAAATATATAATTGCGCTGGTTTATTGAAGCCAGATGGTTGGAATTGTATTGGCAGTTTTGAATGTTCAATTGTTTTCTGTGTTTAAATCTTACGAACACTGAGTGATTATAGCCCCAATGATTAAATTACTTGGTTTTGTTTTATTATTGGTAGTCTTATTTTTATTAACACTAATATTATATGCGAAAGTATCTCTGTCTGTCTGTCTGTTATTCTTTCACGCCTTTAAACCAATGAACCGATTATGATGAAAGCTACAAATATTGACTAGACGTTGGGAAAGGACAGAGGCTACATTTTATTGCGAAAAACCGCCTTCAAAACTAAAAACGGAGAAAAAAAACGTTTATAAAATTCTAAATGTTTTTTGAGGTCGATCCCAAATACAAGTGACAACGTTTATTCCAAATATTGAGGTTGAAACTGACCTCAAAAAAACATTTAGATTTTTATTAACAAATTTTTTATTTCTCCTGTTTTACTTTAGAAGGCGGTTTTTTACTTAAAAATAATTGATTTTTGGCTTTTTAGTGTTCTAAGTATAGACATTTTCAGGAAAATATCTCGAGATCTTTTAGTCAAACAAAGAATAGAACTACACTCACTGGCACTATGATATTATATTATCGACATTAATTAAATGGGCATTATTAGGGATAACTCAAAAACTAATTGTCAGATGTCGATCAAAATTAGATGGGACCACAATGACAAGCACCAGCTGGATCGTTAAAAGAATCTTCAAAATCGATACAGCCAGTAAAGAGTTATGAGGTAACAAACATAAAAATTACAGTCGAATTTAGAACCTCCCTTTTTTGAAGTCGGTTAAAAAAGGCTGGGAGGGGTGGAAATAAGGGACGAAAGTTACAATGGAAGTTCGTCATTGTTGAAGATAAATCCATAAATCTTTCCAGCGTTTTTGAAATTTTGATCTGTGTGGGGATGAAATAGGGGCTGAAAGGTCGTAAGGAAATCTAAACAAAATCCCAAAAATGCTACCTAAAATAACTATTCCACGCAGACGAAGTCGCAAACAAAAGCTAGTTAAACATATATTTTGTCGGATTTTAAATGTGTATATTCTTTGTATATTCTTTGTATATTCTTTTTATAACTTTGTTTTTATTTTAAAGTTTTTATCATTTGTATTCCGAAGATCAGGGTAGAGCGATATATTACCTTATAAAATTAATTTTATAAAAACAATTTTAAGAAAACATAAAAATCATAATGTCGACAGCAAAAATACGAATACTTAAATCGCTTGATACTAAACTGACTTACTGGACATTCTTCTCTGACCTCATTTGATAAAGAAGTTATTATTTTTACGCTTTACTCTTGACGGCGTTGCCAAACAGCGGGTGTAGCGTGTATTGGCGTTAGCGCGTTAGAGTTGTATTCGTATGAGAGAGTAGTCGCACAGAGACTGCGAGAGACTTAGCGCGGCCAGTTAATAATTCACACTGTAAAAGCCATGCCACAAAAGCTCTTTGAAGAACCCTTAAAATAAAAGTACTCTGTAATGAGAATATCAGAATATCTTTTACATAAAAACTCTATTCACGATGTTTGTAATTATACTCCTCCAAAACGGCTAGACCGATTTTTATTAATTTGCATATACTTGGTAAGTATGAAATAGGTCGCAAAGTTAATTTCGCTTAAATGAAAAATAAATTATATAGCAAAATAACGCTTCCCGGGTCAGCTAGTAAACTGTATTAATGATACGTATTTGTATCGACTGCAAATACTGCAACCAACACAAACGTAATGTGAAATAAATTGCTCTACCTCACACAAGAGACGTATGAAAGAGATAAGTGAAGCGATAATCGAGTACATAATAACACCGCACACGTGCTCCTTTTAATATAAATTTAACGCTTCGCCAGTAGTAGTTACGCTCCCGTTATTAGTACTGTAACCACTATTCTCTATTTGTAGCCTGTGAGGCTTATAGTGCTGGCCATGCGGAGGGATGGGCTGCTTTGTAAGTTGAAAATATCGATGTTTGCTTTTTCGACACGATAATAAAATGTGTTTGTTCTTTCCTACGAAAAGTGATTTTCCATCATCATCATAACAATTTGACCCACTGCTGGGACACAAGGCCTCTCCTTGTCATCGAAGGAGGTTTAGGCAGTAGTTCACCACGCTTGCCTAATGCGGATTGGTGGACGGAGTATAAGGTGATCAATACCCCTTTAGTCACCTTCTACGACACCCATTGGAGGATATGGGATGATGTTATTCTACTCTGACGGCATCACATAGCTACTATGTGACATCAGCACATGACTACAAGTGATTTTTACTCACACACAATTAAGTTGATAGCTTCTATGGTTCAACCAATATTGAAATTCTATTAATTATATTTCATCAAGACTTTTCCTTTAGTAGTCATATATTAAATTTTATAATCCTTACTTTGAAACACCGTATTTATTTAATATGAGTGGAAATATAAATTAAGATAAGTTTCGATGAAAATTAAGAAACTTTTAACTACCGCCAAAATATTATATACATTTTTTACAAGATACTTGTATCCAAAAAATATTTCAGTTTTTGATATTATTTTCTAAGTTTATTTCCTATGTGTTTCATAAAATCAAACTCAGATTTCTTTATTTGTTTAGATACAATTTGTACACTTATGAAAGTCAAAATTCAATTATTTTACATCGATACAGGATATGTTATCCGCATCCCATCTCTTTCCACACTTTAAATGCTCCAGCTATCTTTAATAAATAGTGATATTTTCTGCTGGACGCGATAGAAACCGCAGTTGGATATTTTTTGTACTTTCCTTTACTTAAGCGAAGATTTCATTTACTTTACTTTAATACGACTTTATCGCATTGAGTTTTGAATATTTTCTTTTTTGTCTCGATTATGAAAAGGTAGTCTTAACCTTACGGATTGTTTTTTTTAGTCTTATGGTGTTTTTAAGCCTACGTGTCTAAGAAAAATTCTTTCATGTAAGTATCATTCAGAAAAGCAGCAACACCTACAATTTCTTCGTTTTACATAAAAAATGCGTGAATCTTAACGTTTGTTTTCCTTAGTGCTTACGTATACAATCAGGATAGTAATAAAGCCATTTCAACTGCCTTAAAACACTTTCTCGTATAACCGAAAAATATAAGCTATAGGAATTACGTCACTTTAATAATGTTAGGCAAATCTATAATTTAAATACATACACGCATATACGAAATGCTTATTTTTCTAAAATAACTGCAAATGCATATGGACTGTGCGAACGCACCATCGTAAGACATAATTTTTTAAAAAAAATCATATAAAACTCACTAACCCACGTATGTCTAGTGCTTAACATACGCTTTTAATAATTATTTCTCCTACCCTGATCCCAAGTTACTTAGTGCAGTAATATCTTACTATCGACATACATACTACTATAGGATTTGGCATTTGATTTTTACGGGTGACTGCCCGCCTAACACCAACCCGCCTTGGGAATAGTTTGTGTACGACTGATATCTTACGACAGTAGCTAGGACCACCAGTTTAACGTGCCTTCCGAAGCACTAAAGACAATAGTGTTGAAAAAATGTTGGGTAACCATCCAAGTGTTGATCGCGCATTTAGAAGCCAAGCTTTTAATAAATAACTTTATTAAATTAACCATTCTATTATTACAATTACTTCCTAAATGTCCCGTTTTACAATACCACTTACAGAACCCAAAATCACTTCGTATAAAAACTCGGGGACTTCTTATCTGCTTTCTGAGGCTGTTCTTACTTCGGAAACATGGCGTCGTTATCTCTAATTTGCATTTGTAAGGTAAATGAATCCTTGTGCCCTTAAATGTAGTAGGCCTATTTGTTAAGCAACTCCGCTTAACAGATATACTTTAACGATGCTGGCGAACGTCTAAAATAAGATCTAATGATTGTCGTTTTTTACTTAGTACATTAAATTAAAAGCGTTTTGATATAAAGGGGATGACTCGTATAGTGATGTCTGGTTCCTGGACGTTTATAAAAACTTTCCGACAAGTGTATTTTTACCTCTCTTGGTTGACAGTGAAGAAGAATAGGCAAGCATTTGAGCTTAATCAAAAATACGGAGGCATGATCAAATTTACGTAGACAAAAGGTGAAACTTTTATAGATATTTTGAAAGCCATCAAGTTTATTTAGTTGCTCTTCTGTAAATACAGGATTAATGGAGAACCGGCATATTAAAGGATAGGTAAGAAAAAGGATTGAGCTAACGCAATTTTAGTAGCAGTGGCAAGGAACTAATACTAACAAAGTAACATTTTCAAAGCTGTATGGGGTTGGAGAGTGCAAGGGCCATATGTCTATTTTGCCATTCTTGTTGTGTGAAAGAAAGTTACGCAAAATTACATCATCTATTTTATTGCGCTACATCAATCTTTACTAAGCCCTATTGCAAGGTAATAGTCCATATTTTTCTTCAAAGAAAGGCTATTGAAGCGAAACCCACATACTATATCAACATTAGAATGGAGAATTAAGACAGTCGGTAGTTTCCGCAGCAAATTGCTATTAGCGTTATTGCTGTAATTTGGAAGCTTGGGCCTCGCTACGTTTGCAATGCCACGGAACGCCCCACACCGGCGAAATGCCCAGCCGTATTGTGTACCTAATACTTAGCATTTACAATTTGAATTTACACTTAATGTACCGTTTGCCACACAATGCTTTTCACAACGAAAGAAGCTTCACATGCAATATTACAAATAACCAAAATATTAAAAGCAGTTAATGCAAAAAGGTTAGCGTCTTCTGCTTATAAAATTGTGTTTGACTTTTTAATATTGCATTAGAAACTTATTCCTACAAGTTCTACTTTTTAATTAACTACTAAGTTTTAATGCACATCTCCAATTGATAATAAATAATTATTCAGTCTATAATCACACTAAAATTGTTTAGTATGTGTTAAGACATGGATATTCAGATTTGTTATTCTTGGTTTTAAGGTTATCACTTTAAATTAAAACAAAGTTTTTTTTAATAAAAAGGTGAAGCTATATAACTGCATTCCATTTAGCCATCAAGTGATGGTAAGCAGAAGTGGAGTCCAAATGCGAGAGATAAAGTTTGGCACTAGCTTCTTCACGTCTCTTTTGAATGACCCAGGATTGTCAGAAGGAGGAAACTTAAAGGCAATCACCAAGAATACCATTCCTTCTTCTAATCCGTCAATTACAAACCATTACGACATTATTATTGTGCGACATTATATTAAATTGTATTACACAGGAATTGCGATGTGATGCTGTTGTTGGCAACCCAACATAAAAAATAATAAAATTCTTGTATTTTTTTGTAATGGCAACTTGTGCTTCTTCTTGTTTGTGACCGCAATAAAAAAGCACGCACCTCGTCTCTGATTTTTAATTTCCAGCCCTAAATTACAGTCTACGCAGTTATTTACATGGTCCTTCGAGCCGGATGTGAACTAGCGACCTATGGGTAGTGGTTAGCCATGTGATGCCGGCAGAGTGGAATAGCATCACCCCATATCCTCCAATGGGTGTCGTAGAAGGCGGGTAATGTATCAGCAGAGTGGTATTGATCACCTTATACTCCGTCCACCAATTTGCATTGGGCAATCGTGGTGGACTACCGCCTAAATTTCCTTTGATGATAAGGAAAGGCCTTGTGTCCCAGCAATGGGTCGAATTATATAGGCTGTTATAATGGCACAGGGATTCATAATAGTTATGTATTCAATAGGGTGAAAGGTGAAAATGGTTTCTCAGTTACACGTTCTAAATTCAAAGTATACCATTAGAATAAAAAAGTACCTAGAATCAGAAATCAGAAACATTCAATGAAATATTGTACTATGTGTATTAAAATCTTGCCTTAACATAATTGTTTTCTTCAAACATTATTTGCTTACGCGACCCCCTGATGCTTAAAATTTAATGATCAGCCCTCAAAGATCCTATCTTCACATACCTTCGTATATGCGCATCAAATTTATTATGTAATAAAATATTGTGTGATACTAGAAAAATGCACTGAAAAAAATCGACTTGCCTCAGGCGGGACAAGTCGAGTCCCGCCTGAGGCAAGTCGATGTTTTTCAGTGCATTTTTCTAGTATTATATTTACGCGTTTGTAAACGCAAAAATAAAATTATTCCAAAATATTGTGTGGTCGTTATACGAAGTTGATAATAATTAATATCTCTGTATATTGTACTAAATATGCTCTAGGTAGTCTTTGTACATATTATATTATATTGATAGGACATTTTAATTAATATAAACTAGCACGCCCCGGATCATACGGGTGGGCAATTTTATTTTTAATCATTTTGGAATAAGCGAAGAAGGATCTTTCATTTTTATAATTGGGAAGATCTGTATGTTTGTAACGAGTAAACTCAAAAAGTACTGGACCGCTTTTGATCGCATTTCTGGTACAAATATTTATTAAAAGTTAGGGAAGGACATAGGCCACCTTCTATTGTGAATGAAAAGACTTGAAGTGGTTGAAATAATGGATGAAAGTTTGTATGGAAGTTCGTCATTTTTTGAACATAAAACCATGAAACTTAGAATTTAGGTCCTTATTAAGAAATACATAAATAAGGGATGAGAGATAGCTATGGTTTCTCAACATCTAACATATATTTGAACTAAATTTCATCAAAATCGGTTTACTTTTTGAGTTTATTCGTTACAAACATACAAATCTTTCCTCTTTTTAATACTAGTATAGATTAATATAGATAACTCTTGCTCGCACTTGTGTTGGAAATTGGTTACAGAGTAACTTTATCTAACATTTTGAAATCTATTGAGAAATCTAAACCAAATTCATTTCATAGTAATTTCATACAAATATTTATTACTTCTTCTTCAACGATTTTCACTGTAAAAACGTAAGAGTAATAATTTAACTTAAGTAATAACTGTGGCCTTTATCATCCTCCACATTTTTATATCAGTCATGTCGCATAAGGTAACGCATTTTATATCATAAAAATCTGAGATATGGGGTGACACTTACCCTAGCAGATTTAACTATTCACCCTATTAAGGTAATAGGCAACCATACAATAAAAAAAATATAAGTATTATATATAACAAAAACTTTAAATAAAGGTAATCTCCTCGTCTCGTGAGCTGCTCATATCTGTGAAAATATGGTAGGTACGGACTACATTTGATCAAACTACCCAAAACTGTCAAATTTCTCCAATAGATTTTCAACCTTAAATGTGTCATAAAGCGCAACATTGATTGAGAAAATTTAACACTTTGTGGTAATCTGATGTGCTATAGATTGTGTTTACCGCATGCATACAATCATCCCGTTATAGGATGGACTGATGATGAAGTTGGTATAAGATGCATGCATGCGCATGCGGCATATAATGATATAGCAATACGAATACGATGCAAGCGCCTATGAGACTTAGGTTACTATGGTTAAATTAATGACTATTACTGCTACTGCCATCCCGAAATTTGGTGCTGTATAGAGGATTTATACAAATCAGCCACTCCTAAATAGCTCATCAACCAGTCACCAGCTAGGGATTAGACTTAATATTTGACTCGCTCCACTGCTGGATTATATGTTCTGCACTACTCAAGTGAATAAAGTACCATGTAACAGAGCAAAAGAAGGAAGGCCAAGTTATTGATAACTCACCTACCACTTTCTCGTAGCTTATGCCAGTTAGTGGAATTATGCAAACCAGCCACTCCTAGATAACTCAACTCTACCAGCAGGGCATTAGAGTCGTACTAAACTAACGCCACCAGCGGATCACATGTTCTGTACCGCTCAAGTGAATAAAGTAAGCAACTCAGGAAAAGAGTAAGGGCCATGTTATGAACAACTCATGTACCGCTAGTTTCTGTACTTAGAGTCGACTGTTCCAGTCACAGAACAAAACCTGGCTAACCAGGAAATGAACTGGCATGAGAAAACCTGTGGACGAGGTCACTTGTACTGACCCAATAACTTGAAAAGAGACCGGGCCTGTCCAAAATACTCTTTAGCGGTTATAGAAGGATATATCAACGCCGTCGTGGTGGAGTGGTTAGTATAGCTGGCTTCACATCAAGCGGTCCGGGTTCGAATCCTGGTAGCGGCAAATGTTTGTGTGACGAACACGAATGTTTGATTGCGAGTCATGGTTGTTTATATATTTATTTAAGTTTATTTATAAAAATAGCTTCAACGTCTTCGTGTTTACCGGGGGAGTACTATTTCATAATTAATTACAATAACCAACACTATCTAAGTCTCCAACAATATATATTAAATAAATTATAAATTCAAATTTTTCACCAGAACATATCCAACTGTCAAATTTGAAAATTTACTTGCTTACATTTTAATACCATCCATTACATTTTCATTGCATTGTGTTAGTAATTACATACCAGAATAGATAGTGTTTGTACTAAGTAGTTCTTAATGCTACTGATTTCTAAATTAAATAAAATTTACACTTAAGTAGTAGGTACCAAATAATTACTCCACATAGTTACCTACCTCAACTACATCAATTCACAAACATTTGGCATAGTACTATTTTCTATCTTAACTTGACATTTTATGAATATTAAGAATTTTGACTATAGTAGCTACAGTCTCATAGCTACTGACAATTTACAACAAATTAGTACAGCATAGCCAAGTGTAGCCAACAAATAAGTACATTTTTTGTTACAACAATTAAGGCCATTGTAGTTTTATTAAATTTTAAATTCTAACTTTGATTTTTAATATTTTCAGTGTGCCTTTTGAGTGAGGAACATAGAAGCTAATTCTTCACCCAATATGATGACCCGTAAAGCAACTGCAAAGGATACAGAGATGAAGCTGAAGCAGGCCCTTCTGGATTTGCGGGCCTCTCGTGACCTCTGTGACCGGCTGATGCAGGAACGGGATGACAGTGAAGTGGAAATCGTTAAGATCTTGGATAAAAACAAGCAACTGAAGTTTGAACTTACAGAGCTTCACAATAAATATGAAGATGTGTTGACACAGTGTAACCAAATGCAGGACACTATAAATAATTTCACGGAATGCAGTAATATGCATGAGCAGGCTTTGAGTAGAATTAATGAATTGGAAGTAAGCTTGTGTCTTGCTAATAGAAATATGAATAACTTAGAAACAATTAATAAAAAATTGTCTATAGATAAAACATCTCAAAGCTTATTCGATGAGTTGACTGTCTGTAGCCCTGACTTCATCGAGGAGCAATCAGTATTAGTTAATTGTTCTAAAAATAATTCTAGCAATAATAGTTTCTCTAGTGTGAGAAAGCTGAAAAAGTACATTAGAATTAATAAATTCATAAAAAAAACTAAAAAAGTAATTAATAGGTATCACAAAAATAAGATACAAAATTCAGGTAGAATGGAACGTTTGAAATTAATTGAAAAGTTAAATAGCATAAATAACAGTGCTAACTTAAGCAAAAATAGCTACATTGATTATAGTAAAAACTTAGAATTGAAAATTGAAAATCTAGAACATACATTAAAAAACATGTTGACAAATATTCAAAATTTATCACAAAAACAATTAAATTACCAGATTGTAGCGTCAAATGACATGGTGGACTTATGCAATTATAATGCAGAGCGCTTTGAGTCATTGAATAAAAAGCGTTCATGTAGGTGTTCATTTAGTTTAAATGACAATAAAGAACAACCTACTAGTTCACTTTTGGATAAACAGATAGACCCTGAAACTTGCACTAAGGCCAAACTATGTACAATAACACCTGTTCACAAAAACCTCGATGAAGTTAGGAGCAAGACGACTACTAACAAAGAAAATATAATTATGTATTCCGATGAGATAGGCAAAAATATGGGGCACATAATGGAACAGTATACAGGGCAACTGGTGACTAATTTTTGTATGCCTGGTGCCAGTTATTCTCTAATATTTGACAAAATTAAATGTAATAATTACTCTCCTAACACTACAATCATCGTTTTTATTGGTAGGAGGGGAAACACAAATATAAATAATTTGAGACAATTATTTGAATGCCTGTGTGACCTAAATGTAAAAAAAATTATTCTTCTTGCTTTACCGTACAGTGAGTCATTGACAAAAGGTGAAAATTACTACAGGCACAAGTTTAATATGAAATTACAAAGTATGACATATTATAACAGTAAATTTGATTTTATTGACACTAATGTATTCATTAGGAAATTTTATTTGACCAAAGATAATTATTATCTATCGTTTATTTCCAAAAAACAGATAGCAACCTCGCTATCATATTTTATTTCAAACATAGCCAATTCTTTGGCTAATAATTATACTGTCTTTATTGGGCAGGAAAATAATTTGACATGTGGTGACCATTTGGAATGTGAACCAATGCATTTAAATTAAAACTTAAGACAAAAGAGACACTCTCTGGCAACCAAATTGCTACATCTTCTATTGTAAGTTATGCTGGACACTCACCTCAATTTACAAATGATGATTATGTAATAAATCAGAAAACTATAAATTATAAAGGTATTAACCTGGTCCATCAAAATATTCAAGGATTGTTGGGTAAAGACTTAGAACTGGAATTATTTATGAATTGTAACAGTATTGACATTTTATGTATTACTGAACATTGGCTGAAAAATCATCAACTAATGTTCAACTTTAATAATCACCAGGTTGTCAGCTCGTTCTGCAGATCAAACTTGAATCATGGCGGCTCTTTAATAATAACTAAGAAAAATATAAAGTCCAAAGAAAGAATTGACCTTGTGAGCCTATCTGTTGAGCGAGTTACGGAAATTGCATGTATCGAGTTTGAGCATTTCATTGTTATGAGTGTGTACAAACCTCCATGTGCGGCTTACGAGAATTTCCAAAACATTATGGAGGATGCTTTACTTAAAATTAGTGGTAGCCATAAAACAATTCTTATCTGTGGAGATTTTAATATTAATATTTTAGAGAAGAATTCATTAACCAACAACTTTTTAAACTTATTTAAGTCTTATGATTTACACAATTGTTTCTACGAACCTACAAGAATTACTGCCACAAGTGCTACCTGCATTGATAATATTTTTTCTAATATGAAGCCTAATCAGAAATCCATAATTAATTTACTACATTCTGATCACTGCGGTCAATTAATTTCATTTTCTAGGAAAAAAGCTGCTCCTCAGAAAACTAAAATCAATTTTATTCCCATGAGTGTAAGCAGACTAGAAAAGTTTAAATTAAATTTGAGTCAGAAACTGCCACAGTTACCTTATCATGACTGTACTGAATACCTATATAATGCTCTTTTTAATCTTATTAGCAATGAATTTAATACACACTTCAAAACTAAAACAGTAACAATCAGTGACCGTCTATCTTTTAGTGAGTGGGCCACCGCTGGCATTTACAAAAGTCGGAACAAATTGTATGAACTATATGGTGAAAAATCCTGTAATTTTAACCCCGCATTCATCAATTATGTTAAAAATTACTCAAAAATCTTTAAACGAGCTTGTTCCACTGCAAAATCTATTTATTTAAAAAATAAGATAACTAGATCTCAGAATAAAATTAAAGAAACGTGGAATATTATTAATAGTGAAACTGGTAGAGCTCGAGCACGCGCACGTGATTTCGTCTTGAATGTAAATAATGTAGATATCAAAGATGAGTTAAAAATTGCATCCGAATTCGAAAGATTTTTTACAGATATTCCTTTCATGACAACTAAAACGCTTGATTCATCTTCGATATCAGCTGAAATGATTCTTAAGGAAAGTGTTTCTGAATGCGATGTTAGTTTTGAATTCTCAACGGTTAACTCCAGAGATATCGTAAATACATTTAAAACTATTGATGTTAAAAAAACTATGGACCTCTGGGGACTTTCTGTAAATACTATTTCATCTATAATACACGTAATTGCCCCTTACTTGGCCATCGTGTTTAATAGCTGTATAGCTTCGGGTGTGTTTCCTGACTTGATGAAACATAGCAAAGTAATACCTTTATTTAAGTCTGGAGATACTTCTGACCCCACGAATTTTCGACCGATATCTATATTACCAACGCTAAGTAAAATCTTTGAAAAGGTAATGCTTAATCAACTCCTCGTTCACTTTCAAAAATATAGTTTATTACATAAAAACCAATTCGGTTTTACGAAGGGCCGTTCAACCACAGATGCAGGAGTTGAATTACTAAAAAATATATATTCAGCCTGGGAGAATTCACGAGATGCTTTGGGAGTATTTTGTGATTTATCCAAGGCTTTCGACTGTGTAAATCATGATACTCTTGTCAGGAAATTACATCACTATGGCGTTAGGAATAAAGCTCTCAACCTTTTGACTTCTTACTTGACTAATAGAATACAAAAGGTTGATATACATGGTCAAAGATCTTCTGGAGCTGCGGTCACAATAGGGGTTCCGCAGGGTTCAATCCTTGGTCCTTTTCTATTTTTAATATATATTAATGATCTACCTTACTGTATAAAGGACAGTCATGACATAGTGTTGTTTGCAGATGATACATCTCTGATTTTTAAAATAAATAGACAAATGACTAATTATGACGAAGTAAACAATGCACTATCTAAAGTAGTAGATTGGTTTAACATTAATAATTTGCTATTAAATGAAAATAAAACCAAACTAATTAAGTTTTGCACACCCAATGTCAAACGGGTTGAAACAATGGTACAAATAAATGGGATTGGATTGGAACCTGTTGAATCTACTATTTTCTTGGGCATAGTGTTGGATGCTAAATTGCAATGGGGTCCACACATTGAGAGAATATCTGGTAAGTTAAGTTCAGCTGCATATGCAGTTAAAACTATCAGACGACTTACCGATGTAGACACAGCCAGAATTGTGTACTTTAGTTATTTCCATAGTATTATGTCTTATGGAATTCTTCTCTGGGGTAATGCTGCGGATATTAACACCATATTTGTTTTGCAAAAACGAGCAGTACGAGCTATTTACCAATTAGGTCCTCGGGTTTCACTTAGGGAAAAGTTCAAAGAAATAAATATTCTAACAGTGGCATCACAATATATATTTGAAAATTTAATGTACGTACGAAAAAACATAACAAATTTTTCTGAAAAGTGTGACATTCATAATGTTAATACGAGGAACAAACATAATCTTGTGGTACATGCTACTCGTCTCCACAGAATAAGCAATTCTTTTATGGGACAATGTATACGCTTCTATAACAAACTCCCAAATAATATTCGAAGCCTACCTATTAATAAATTCAAAACTGCTATTAAAAATAAACTGTATACTAAAGCATACTATAAGGTGTCTGATTACATAAATGATTCTAACGCATGGGGGTGAATTTGCTCGAGGTCCATGCATTTTAAATATGTTTATTAATTATGCATATAATCTATAATGTGTCTTATAGTTGACTCGGAAGCATAACTTTAGTTTAAATTTGTTTTAGTTAATAATCAAGAAGCATGTGTATGTCATTCTCACTAAAAAGGTCTTGTGGCGGTGTCGTCTTGCGTCGGGTCGTTACGTTCCCTAAAATATGGTTGAGCGAAGCGATGGCTGATTCTTGCGTCATGCCTGTGAACAGGTGCCGCCAGCGGGGCCTGGTCATCTCATGTTTTCTTGATTGATGTAAACGTAGGTCTTATAATTAGTTGTTATCTTTAGATGGACAATTGTATGACACATGCAATAATAATATGTAATAATTGTTTTTTTTTTTGTACAATGTGTGGACATTGTATTCTTATAACATTGTTAACCGGATCTTAAATGTATGCTTACCACTTATATTGAAAGGAATATCTGTAAGTACCTAACTAACAATAACATAAAATGGTGGTGGGTATCAAAATTTAAATTGCTTAGTTCAATAATAATTATGATTAATTAAATTATATAGAAAAGCTTTTCACAAGATAAATAATCCAAATGCGTGGGAGTAATGACTACCCAAACTTTACGCATGTTAAAATGTAACTTAAATTATATTGATAATTATTTATTGACTTGTATTGATGTTTTGAAATCATTACGAAATTGTAAGCTGTGGAGTTTCTTTCGCCATTTCTTCTCCATATCAGCATAATAATAATTATTCGTCCCGAAATGGTGGTAGGGTTTTGACGATTTAAAAGTACTTAGCAAAGTCCATTTAAATAAAGAGCTTTTTCATTTCATTTTCATTTCATTTTCATTTTCATTTCATTTTCATATAAATTATTATGTATATTAAAAAAAAAAAAATGTCCGTTATCTAGTATCCGTAACACAAGTTCTTAATGATACTTACTTCGGGCTAGATAATTGGTGTGAGCGTGAAAAATATATTATATTATTATTATTATCAATGTGGCTGTTATATAATGCTGCCTTGTTCAGTTTTGAAGTATACGGGTTCTATCTGAAAGCATGATACAAACCACTTAATTTTTCGTTTCATTTAATATAATAGTCATATATGTTATCGAAAGCCCAATAACATAATTTTATTTATCGTAAAAGTTTCTTAAAATTAAATAACCTCAATTTGATATTTAAAATTACGTGCAAAAACTTATTAAAAATACTAATATGATCATGGTAAGGGCAATTCTTTGTCATGATATATCTACATACTTACATTATCTTTTTGTAACTTATAAGTCTATTTATTTTTCATTCTATATAAATCTTCAAATGATAAACATTATAATTGTTCACATTTGCAAAACTGTAATAAATTAATTGAAAACAAACTCAAAATTAAGATAAAATATAAAACTGCAGAAGTGCCGTGCAAGTATTTGTAATAATTAAATCCGTCTCATGAAATTGTGTTTTACGCCAAGAGAGTAATGGGTGAAGTTTCATTGCGAGCTTTATCTAATTTATTTTTATTGTTATATGAGCCAGTTTATGTTCCATTTTACACTCTCAGCAGTAGTTACAATCAGGGGATTCTGAATGCGGCACGCTTTATAAAGTGGAGTAAAAACATATAACATTCTATCATTGAGTACTTACATTAGCGAATTGTTTTATTTCTAATATTATTAGCTCTTGCTAGCGAATTCTAAGTACGAATAAAAAAATTGTTCTAAGTATGTTGAGCTATATCAACTATTAGTTATTATGTGGCTATAACATAGCAATCAACTTGTTGGCGTAGTGTTCTGAGTGCTCTGGTTCGATTACGAAAAAAAGCAAACTTTCTACACGGTTGGACTCTGGATGGTTTCAATCTCGATTTATAATCTTGAACTAATCCGCGCTTCTAAAAACACGTTAAGTCGTTAGTCCTGTTTATTAATACAACCGTTTTCAGCCACCAACCCGCATTGGGCCAGCGTGGTGGTGTGCCCAGCAATGGGACGTGTATACTGTTGATGATTAAATAAAGTAATAGAGCTACTTAAACTCGTACTTCCAAGTGCACCCAAAGAACCTACATTACATGAAGCGTAAACATTCTTCCGTCTCTAATAACGTAATTGTAGTGCTGTTTAAAATTAGAAATTCCTTCGTTCCCCTTCTAGTTTCTAGCTGAAGAAAAACGATATTGCGTTTTTATTAAAAATACTGGTGTTCCAACGAGGGGTTAACTGGTGCTAAAATGTTATGGATATTGCGGTGACATTCGCAAGGATATCTAACTTATAAAATTGGTAATACTATGGCCTCTTTGGATGACCGATAAACTATATAGCCTAGGAACAAATTAAGGATGACTTTGTCCTGCGACCTTATTGATTAAAATAAAATGATAACTTATAGTGTATATAGTCTAGAATATAGCGTTCAATAAAATTAATAAAAAACAATTAAAAAATAATGGATAATTTTGAAATGATTTGTAGTGAAGAACAGAATGCTTTGCGCTCTAAGCTGCTTCAAAAAATTTGAGCGTTGTACCAAAACGATGTATGAAACAAGAAAACGTCTCAGAACTTTAGTTGAGATAGGGCGCAGTGGACTAGCCGCTTGAATTTGGAGTCCCCGAACTGGGGTAGTATCTCAACCTTACAAAAGACCACAGTGAAATTACCCTACATTTTTGAGGTGTTGGTGTTTCTGTTGGTGATAATGTTTCCAGAGCTCCTCGGAGTAGGGAAGTGGAATAGGGTTGGCAGCGCGAGTGTTACGTCAGTTTTGCAAGCGTCTATAGGGTACCGCGACTGCTTACCATCAGACAGGTGGTATAAGCATACTAACAAATAAAATAAAAAAAAAAATAAAAAAACCGCCTTCAAAACTAAAAACGGGAAAATAAAAATTTTGTTTATAAAAATCTAAACGTTTTTGAGGTCAGTCCCAAATACAAGTGACAACGTTTATTACAAATATTGAAGTAGGCACCAACCTCAAAAAACATTTAGATTTTTATAAACAAAATTTTTATTTCTCCCGTTATTAGTTTGAAGGCGGTTTTATTTTAAATTTTTTTTCTGCTTTTTAGTGTTTTAAGTAGGTATAGAAATTTTCAGGAAACTACCTCAAGATCTTTTAGACACATAAGTGATAAAATTACAATATCATCTGTGTCAATTAAACATGCATTATTGGGGATAACTCAAAAACTACTTGTCAGATGTCGATAAAATTTAAATGAGATCCCATGACAAGCACTAGCTTCCAAAGGTCAAAAGAATCTTAAAAATCAGTCCACCCAGTAACGAATATTGAGGTAACAAACATTAAAAAAAACATACAGTCGAATTGATAACCTCCTCCTTTTTTGAAGTCGGTTAAAAATAAACTTGATTTTTTCTTGGATCTTGAAGTGCTAAGTGACTAATAAAATTGCTAAGGTGACTGTATTTTGTCAACTTCTTTACCACTCGTATTTACAATCATTACCATAAAGTTTCACAGTATGTGTGGACGCATAGGGTCGTAAAAGTGCATTTCAGTTTCAGTTACAGTGCATTTTTCTAGTATTAACATTTACGCGTTTTTAAACGCAAAAAAAAATCATTCCATAATAATATATTTCTACGCTCACACCAATTATGTAGCCCAAATTAAGTATCTTTAAGAACTTGTGTTATGGATACTAGATAACGGACAAATGTACTTAATAAACTGTGTTCATCACACTAACGTTTGCCACTACCAGGGCCCCGATCGCGGTAAATAATTTCAAGTCGAACGCAGATGAAACACAAACGCTGTCAAAGTTACGTTTCTGTTAAGCCCTGTCCGCACAGCGATAAATAATATCGCGTTCAAATTGTACGCGATATTATTTCCGCGCGAATATTTTATTGCTGTGCGGACAGGGCTTAACAGAAACGTAACTTTGACAGCGTCTGTGTTTCATCTGCGTTCGACTTGAAATTATTTACCGCGATCGGGGCCCAGGACTCGAACCCGGACCGCCCAATGTGTAGGCAGCGTTACTGACCACTCCACCACGGCGGCGTCTTAATGAGTTAAAGTATCACAAGCATTAATATGTTCTAGTATCACAAACATGTTTATACATTAAACTATTGAATGCAATGTTTATACATTAAACTATTGAATGAACACTACTAACGGCCACGAAATCTCTCAATTCAAATACACATAATAAAGTAAATCAACACAACAGGAGGACTTTATAAGGATTCTGAACTTTGTTCAAATACTATAACAAAGAGAAAGGCTTTGTTGGTTGTTCTTTAAAAGGTTTAAGCGCAATTTAGTTTCAAATAAAACACTTTCAAAATGATAAATATACGTCCTCCCTTAAAAATAACAGAAACATGTAAACAGAAACTGCTATCAATTATATTAGCCACTAGCGCTCCACACGTGACATTGTCCGCGTGGAGTTTTTAAAAATTCCAATATGTTTAACCTATGTCACTGAAGACTAATGTAGAAATATATGGAAAAGATTTTTTTAAATTGATCTAGTAATTTTTGAGTTTATAACAAACATACAAATATTACCTCTTTATAATTTTTTTTTCCCCTCCCGGTGTTTGCACGGACCGGACGTGTTTTTGTAGTTACGAATAATTTTAGTATTTAAATTTAATTAAATAACATCGTGGGGCGCAGTCCTACGCCTGCTGGTCGGCGAAGCCCTAGAAGCCGGTGACCTATAAAAAGCCGTCAAGAAAAAGCCGCCGCGCCCGGTGATTTCGAACCTGCATCGCTTGGCGTGATACCGAGAGCATCGATATACAAGACCAACGTAGCGGTGACGTCAGGTGACGAAATTGTGTGTCTGTTTCTACGCTCGCTTCATCACATACAATCGCTACGGCCCGCAGACTACGGAGGTGCTACGAATTTGCTGTATACTACGACGTGCTACGCTACGCCGCCATCGCAACGCATGAGTTATAGGACTTCTACTGCGACGCTCAGCGATAAACGGGCTACACCACTACTGTCGGCCTTCGCCCCAAGGTAAAACTTTGCCTCTTTTTATCTTGAAATGGCGAACAACGCAAATGTATGTGCTGGCTGCTTTGGTGTCATAGATGGTCACCATTTTCTGAAGTGTAGACTATGCTGTGAGATATATGATCTTAGCTGCGCTGGCGTCCCTGAATGCCGTTTTCAAAACACTATGACTTCAGACCACAAAAAATCTTGGAAGTGTCAAACTTGCCGATGCAAAGAACCTAAGGGAGATAACTCCAACACTCCTATTCGGGTGGCTGCTTCCCCTTTGGGAGACATTAACGATACTTTTCCAATTCGGGATAGTCTGGATAATGTTAATACTCGTCGGCGGGGACATTTTGGACAGGCGCAGTCTTGCAACATATCATACAACGAAGACCTTATATACCTTGATCACATCAGAGACATTGTACGTGAGGAGTTTCAATTTGCGATGCGTGAACAATTGACAGATTTCGTGGCGAAGGCTGTTTCCGACCGTTTCTCATCAATTCTGAGTAGCTCAATGGCACAGTTTAATGCAAGATTGACAGCATTGGAAGGTAGGATCGTTGACCTTGAGAATCACCACCTACTTAAAAAAGAGTTTGCCAGCAACATTTCAGTGGAAAGTGTGGCCAGCTCTATAACAGCTCCTGAGGTAACAACGTTTGCAGCTCCTGAAGTACCAACTTTTGCGGAAAAGATTGCTAAATCTAATACAGCTTCAGAAGTGATAAATTCTTTGGAAAAATCGAGGGCTGAAGCGATTCCTGTAGTGACGTCAGAGACCACATTGGTAGATATCTCTGGGTGTGATGTGGCTAAAGCTCCTCGGGGACGCGTTAGTCCAGTAAATCTGCTCCGAGGTACCGCTGCTCCTGGAAAAACCAATTTACAAGCGTCTGAGCGGCAGCGTAGTTTTCACCTTTTCTACGTGAAATTGGGTACCACGAGTGAGCAGGTTAGTGAACACTTGAAGTCAATAACAGGAAATGCCAGTTGTAAAGTTGAAAGCTTGAAAGCCCGAGGTCCATACGCTTCGTTCAAAATATCATTGTCTCACAATCTGTCCAGTCTCATACTTGCACCCGAAAACTGGCCTCAGGATGTCTGCATTAAGCCTTGGCGACGTCTGCCCTTTCGTCAGGAAGAACAGCGGCGAAATGACAAGTCGATATCGGGCTTTGACACCAGTTAGTGAGTCCGCTGATGGAACGACTGCAGAGACCAGAAGCAGAGTATCATATAAACCGGGTACCACTCTCAACATCATGTACCAAAACGTTAGAGGCCTTAAAACAAAACTGAGGACTTGGAATATGAACTTATTACTACTGCATCATGACCTGGTTGCTGCTACAGAAACATTCCTTGACTCATCTGTCAATGATGCTGAACTGACAGCCTCGAACTGGAGCGTCATTAGGCGTGATCGTGGATCTCGTGGTGGAGGTGTGCTTCTCGCTGCGCGACCTGGCCTTGTTTTGGCTCGTCGAAACGAGCTTGAGACTCTGTCTGGAGAGGATCTTTGGGTGTCCTTAACAATTAACAGTCGTGTTATCTACGTGTGCGTGGTGTACATAAGCCCAAGTGCCACTGACAGTGCTTACTTCGATTGGTTTACTAAAATAGAATCCTTTCTGGTGGATATTAGTGGGTCAGTTTATATAATCGGTGACATTAACCTCAATAGTGCTTCAGTCAATGTATGTAATTATTTTTACTATTTTATGTCTTTCTGTAATTTGTGTGATAACAATGTAATATGTAATGTATATGGCGGAAGATTGGATGTTGTTTTAAGTCGGGAGTGCGTTGATACCGTGGTTGTTGCGAATGCTGAGTGTGGTGGTATAGTTAATGTTGACCCATACCACCCCCCTCTAGATATATTGGTACGTTTTGCGACATTTGAACGTATGCCTACACTGCGTCCTAGCAACATCAACGTCGCTAAGGATTGGAATTTCAACAAAGCCAATCATTCTCTCATTTCTTGCGCGTTGCGCGATGCTGATTGGACCCCGGTAACGGGCGCCAGCGACGTTGATGCAGCTACTGATTTGTTTTATGGTATTATTTACAATATTTAATATTTACTGCGCTGAAGTTTTTGCTTACTATTTTGCAAGTGCTTATACATCTAACACATCTCGATCTCAAGGCGTGCATCAGCCTCGTGACCTAGGTTCACTGGTGAGTGTTAGTACATATTCTTTGTCTGACATCAAGCAGGCAATTAGAAGGCTTAAACCAAGTTTATCTGTGGGTCCCGATGGGGTACCTGCAAGTGTTATTAAGCAATACGGGGAGTTTTTGTGTGTGCCACTATGTCACATTGTAAATCTCATTATCACAACGACTGTTTATCCTGTCGAGTGGAAAACATCAAAGGTCATACCGATTCCTAAGTCACAAAATAAGTCGATAATCGAGGAATACCGTCCTATCGCTATCCTGTCGTCATTTGCTAAAATCTTTGAAATACTCTTGTACAAAAGTATATATAGGCAGGTTCAATGTCATCTATCTGAAGAGCAACATGGGTTTCGAGCGCAAAGATCGGTTAACACCAATCTGCTTACCTTGACCGATTTTGTCTCAACTTGTCTTGACGGGGGAAGGCAGGTGGACGTCTTGTATTTTGACTACCGTAAGGCATTTGATAGAGTGCACAATGGAATCTTGTTGACAAAGCTTGAGGCTTTTGGATTTACGCCACACTTATTGAAACTCCTTTCAAACTATCTTTGCGACAGACAGCAATACGTTCGATTTGGATGCTATGTTTCTGGCACTTATAGCACCCCCTCTGGTGTCAATCAAGGGTCAATATTGGGTCCCCTACTCTTTCTTTTAATGGTAAATGACGTAGTACAGGAGTTTCGATTCGTCAAATGTCTTCTTTATGCCGACGATTTAAAAATTTACATGGAGGTCAAAAGTGTTAGTGACTGCAGGCAAATACAACAGGACATCAATGCCTTACTTCTGTGGAGCGATCGTAACCACATGGAATTCAATTTCAAAAAGTGTTCGGTTATGACTTTCAGCAGGCGGCGTCAACCGATTTGGTATAATTACCATATGGGTAGCGAAAATGTCTCTCGTGCGGAAGCAATAAAAGATCTAGGCGTCACTTTTGATCCAGCTCTAACCTTTAATAGGCACATATCCGAGTTGGCAAAGGAGTCATTTCGCCGCTTGGGTTTTGTTCTTCGGAATATGCGAGATATTCACAACCCACATGTAATGAAACTCCTGTTCTCCACCTTAGTTCGAAGTAAGATGGAGACGAGTGCATGTGTCTGGAACCCACACGAAGCTTCGTACAAATTGATGCTGGAGAAGGTCCAAAAAGCATTTCTCAGGTACTTGTATAAAAGAATTTACGGTTACTACCCGTTTTTATACCCTACGAAGTTCTTGCTAGGCATGCTAGGTATGCATTCTCTAGAAGTTAGAAGACAGTGTGATCAAGTCCAGACTGCATTAAAAATTCTGCGTGGGGACATTGAATGTTCCGAACTACTTGGGAAGTTGTCGCGGCTCTACGTGCCTGACAATTACACCCGACACCACGCAAACCGTCGGCACTTGTTATTTGCGCGACCTGCAAGCCGTACAGTGGCACACGCACAGTCCCCAGTGTGCAGCATGCATGCGGCGCTCAACGCACTCCTGAGGAACTACCCCGATTTAGATGTGTTTGTCGATAGCCGTAATTATGTTTATTGTGCAATATTATTGTTTTGTGAAAATTATTATTCTTGTTAATTTTATTTAAGTAGATATGTTGTTGGGTATTTTATTGTTAATTAATTGACATATTATTGTAATTAGATAATTTTTTAAATGATTTAATTATGTAATTGGGTATACTCCCGTATAATTAAATAATAATAATAAAATAAATAAATAAATAAATAATAGGTATCAGTATTGATTAACAAAACCGTGGAGACTCAAGTAGGTACTTTTTTATGCACATGTAGCTAGCTGATGACATACTAGCATACGTTCAGTTTCATAAAAATAAGTCAACGTAGCTGTAGATGATTGTAACACAGTAATTGACTGTATTCATCAAAATAGTGCTATTGGTTTGTTATCATAGTGCAATAAGAAATTAACAATAATTAACACTTAAGGACTCGCTACTGGGTCCAATGGACCCAGTCCCTCGTATTTGGCTTTATACCTTTTTGAATTTGATTTCTACACAGTTGCCGACCTTAGTACCTTTCAACGATAGTTTAACACAGCAAATTATGTCGTTGGTTGCCAATCAGCGCGCTAATAAAAAGAACTACGGTCATAAAAGGCAATTATGGGTCCAGTGGACCCGGTAGCGACTAACTACGTAACTGATTTTTTGATGCTTTCGTTACTGTTTATTTACTTTATTATTGTCTTTTTTATCAGAAATGGCCACTAATAAGCTTTTGAAGTGTAAGTATTTCAATAAACTGAAGGAACTGCTTTGCAACTGAAAGTTATAATATTTTTTGTAGTGGGTTCCCTAATATGGGGACGAAATGTATATTGTGGTCTATGTCAATGGAAAACGATAGAACATCCATTTTTTTTGCATAAAGTGCAAAGTTTTGATTTGAGGACCGCATGTGAAGTATAATATTGTTTGAAATGTTTTATTTATTTTTATATAATTATGGTTATAGGTTATATTTTTTTTGTACTTTTCAAAGTCGATTTATGTGATATTTTATGATAATTGATCTTTCATTGTTATTATATTTAGATAGGTTTATTATGTTTCTTTAAAGAAATATTTAAAAAAATGCATTAAATATGTTATTATAGCAAATAATACGATTACTCTCCATCTTACTATAAAACTGAGGAGAAATTTAGTTTATTTTTGTAATGCCTTTTTTTATAAATAAATATCATAAAAAAGTATTTTATTCTATATTATATTTCTTCTAATATAATGTTAATAATATTAAGAAACTAAATATTTACTCTTATAATGCATATTTATAATAAACTTACGATATTTTACTGGGTCCAATGGACCCGGTAGCGAGTATGAGTGTTACGAATTGGGAGCGAGTCCTCAAGTGTTAACTTCTGTATTTTCTTATGATTCATACACTTTGATACTAAATATTTGAGGCAGTACAAGCCAATCGAAGCAAACTGGCGAATAATATCGATCAATATCGACTTTTTTTTTCACTGAAATGCACTATGACATATAGCGGATATAAAAATAATTGGCAACGCTAACTTATTTATTTACACAAAGGAAATTACACCTGTATGCAATATTTGGCAGACAATATAATAGGGCAAAGGTACTGCTTATTTCTTTAATTTTATTATATGCCCTGCAAATGAGAAAGACTTTAGAACGGTAGATCAATAAATTTTATCCAAGTCTAGTTTTTAATTGTCAGATTTTTTATTACTGTAGTGTATATAACTAACGTAGTGGCAGAATTCAAAATCAAATCGAGGCAAATTTTAATTAAGGATTGTATTAAAGTAGTTGTAAGATTCATATTCCAATACAAGCTGTACTCAAAGTTCACACTGAGGAATAATTTTCCTAAAAATGTAAGGAGTATATTTCGCCGGTGTTTTGTTTTCGTCTTTGCAAGTCATGAGCAAGCCTGTTTACACATTCTAGACTAGTCTTTATCTGGCGACTCCTAGCACCTGCTTGTGTTTACGCTCACACTTAAGCATGCTTTATCCTCACCCCAGGAACTTACTATTCTATTTTTACACTGAGAGAAATTTGGGTGTATAAAATAAAAAGGGCTTACAGCAGGCATTTTTATCGTCTACGTTTTGCTTCGTGTATGAGTTTTTGCACTAAGTTTTTTTAGTATTTGAAAATTTTGCCTTTACGTATCGATGTTATAATATATGTTTAGCAATACTAATTATGAAAGAAATAATTACATTATAGTATACTATCTACATACCGATCTAATATGTGAAAATAGTATTAAATAATTAGATAAACAAGGAATTAACTAAGGAGAACGTGTTGGAGTGGTCATTAGTGCCTACACATCAAGCGGCTTAAATGCTAGAACAAACACATTTAATGTTTGTGTGATGAGCACGAATATTTGTTCTTAATTCAATGCAACTTACGTATTTATTTACGTTTATTTTTAAAGATATCAAATTTAATATGTAAATTTGTCCGTTATCTAGTATCCAGAACACAAGTTCTTGCTGGAATTTTTGGGCTAAATAAATTGGTGTGAGTATACATACTATCGTCTTATCCGATTCAACAATTCTGAACATTATTAAATAAGTAATTAGAGTCAATGTTTCACCTACATGTATCACCAAATTTGACATACATGTACCTTCTCAATAAATTCTCAAGGCTTCATCGTAAAAATATTTGAAATCGGGGAGCATGTATGCAGACTATGTTCAGAGTAGACGAAGCCAAATAAATATGTAAATACCTTAGAAAATTGTAAGAAGTATGCCTTCCCACAGCCTATGGGAGAAAGGCGTGAGTCTATGTATGTAGTACCAGCCTGTAACCATAATCAGATAATCTTATGTTCATTAACAATCAGTACGTGAGACCTTCGGAAAATTACCTACAGAGGTGACAAATACTGTTAATTGCACACAACAACGATATATATGAAACCATGTGCAACGTGCGAACATTATGAATCCAACTTTTGTTTTAACGGTAAAGTTTTGCTCATACAAATTTTGGTCACGGCAGAGTTTACTTGCGTGGAAAGCCGACTCTGCCGCGAAGTGTTCTCATTGTGTGCTCGAACTTATGAGTTTTCAGCTAAATAAGATTAAGTATTAACTTACTTGGAAATTATGGCTGACTTTATTATTTCTATCAATAGATTTAATCTTATCCCGACTATTAAAATTATATGTGACTATGTTTTTCATTATGTTTTAATAACTTAACTACTCTATAGATTATCAAGAAATTTAGGTATCAGAGATACATAACAGAAAAAGACATTGAGCACCTTTCATCTAGAAAAAATGACGATTCCCGAGCGATAGACTAATATTGAAATTATATAATTTCATACGTAAGTTCTCGATGGCCGAAGTTTTCAAATACCTTTTTAACTTTTTTTAGTTTTGAATGTTATACCTAAAAATTAACTAAACCTTTCATCAAACAATTCAACATCTCGCCATTTCTCGCATGACATAAATCAACAAATTATAAGCTAAGAGTTATGTCAATTATTTATTATATCTGACCCAAAAATGTAACAGGGGCAGTGTTTGACGAAACAATAGATTTGTAATTACTGACGTTTTTAGATTGGCAATGAATCGACTTCGGCAAGACCAAGAAAAATTACGAATGTGTGAGTAATGCACATGTATGCGTGAACAATAGTACTGTTGCTGTCTTTTCTATGTGACTGACAGGCCGACTTGGGCCGCCTGCGTGTACATGAAATGGTCACGTCTATCTATCTCGCTCCAATATACGTCACATTGCTAATCTACAGTTACCTGTAACTATAGGCGAAATCATGGCACCGGATAGATTTTTCTTTGGATAATTCAAAATTGTTTCGGAGTGGTTTTTGTCTATTTCATCAGTCGCTATCATGGGGTATGTTGCCATACACCCGCATTTTAATACTAACATCAAATAAGAAATACTGAAGATATGGTTGTATGGGCTATCCTTATGCGATCCCTGAATAGGGAGCACTTACAGCAAAAAAAGTGTGCAATGAGTCGACCAAATAAACCAACAACAAGACCGTATTATGACAAGTAATGTCAAATTCACAAGAGCATTTTCCTTATCTGTAATTTCCGTGTCATTAGTGGAGGATGGAAGTACATACTATTTCTACGATGAAGAAATACTGTTATTTATTACGTGTACATTTGATCTATATTTATTCATCCATGCTTAATGGTTTTATTTATTCTAAAATTTTGGTTGGCGCGCGGCGTAAAATAGTCATAACCTGTTCATCTATATTTATATAAATGAATCCCTTTTTCTCTTGATCACACCATAACTTCAGATTCAGATTATTAAATTATTAGAAAGCGAAATGTAAAAATTAAATGACTTATTAAGCATTTTTAATTTTTTTGCAAATTAACCACAACAACGTGCGGCGAGTCAGCTAGTAACATTATAAGTTTTAATTTTTTCAAGAAAAATAAATGGAGCATATTAGGTATATCATAGATACATACATGCTGTCACGCTAACAATGGGTTGAGCAAAGTTTTAGTTAATATTTTGTTGACCATGCACCACCTTAAGATAACGAAGGTCATCCGCCTGTCGCCTAGATAAAGAACAATAAAAGCAAAAAAATAGCTTCATATTAATTAACCTTTAATTTAATTTAATGTATCATGATCACATTTTATAAGCCGAATAAATATTTCTCTCTTTCTATCTTTCTTTCTTTCCTTATTTCCGTCTTTCCTTCTTTCTTTCTTTTCTTCTTTCCTTACTTCCGTCTTTCCTTCTTTCTTTCTTCAGAAAACCGACACTAAAATGCGACAACCAGGACAGATGCTACACTTTATAAAGCTATCATAGACAAACTATAACCACTAAATTATGAATGAAAAAGGCAATAAAAACAAATTTGACACTAAAATAATAATTATCCTGAAGGTATTATCCAACGAAAGATAGTACATAACAGGAAAACAAATTATCTATCTCTACAACCCAGATAACACAAATGTTACTAACAGCGAAAAGTTCGTCCATTACACAGAACTCGTCACAAAGTCATTGCAAAACATTAACCAATATCTAAAATAATCCCAACACCGCGCTCTGGAATTTGCATATAGTACCCCATCATCGAACAACACATTTACATTAGAGAACCAATGGGAGTGTTACGCGAAATTTCCATTTGGTATGTAGCAGTTTGCGGAGCGAAATTATTAGCCGATTGTTTGCATTGCGCGCTATTGTATAAGCAATACTGTTATATGCTGGGGCAAGATAACGACTTTTGCAAGGGACTTTAATATCAAGCATCTTGTATTGTTGGCAAATATGGTTTCATAATTAAATGGGCACATTGGAATTTAACTGAATTGAAACGATGATCATTTTGGGAACAACGACAAATATAACGTGAATTCTACGTGAGTTGCTGAGATTTACGATTGGTTGAGTTTAGTTAATGATTGTGAAAAAATTGATTTTGGAATATAAAATCGTTTGTATGAATGGATGTCTAGATGTATGTTTGTTACTATTTCACGCAGAAACTACCAAACGGATTTTAGTGAAACTTTACAATAATATAGCTCATACGTCAGAGTAACGTATAGTCTATAATTAAATCGACATAGACGCGAAAAAAGCCGCAGGCGATCACTAGTTGTACAATAAAGAAAGAAGAATTGATTGAATGTACAAGCAAGATAAAAGAAGGGATGTGTCATATCATAACGTCTTTGTTAGCAGTAATTTATTGTGATGAGCCAAACACTTAAACACGTAAAGTGGTTATTTTATACAAGTAAATATTTAATACTGGCTTCTGCCCGCGACTTCGTCTACGCAGGATTAGTACGAGTATAATAAATTATTTGTTATTCTGATGTATGAGCTATATTATGGTAAAGTTTTATTAAAATCCATATAACAAAATTTCAAGTTTATAATATTAGTAATAAGCAAGTATTCGATATTTATACAGATTATTAGATAACTCTTAAGTTTTACATAAGCTTGTACTAATTAATTCACAGAATATTTGTGACAAATAATACTGCTTTAGTTACTCATGTCATACAAAAAAGTTTTCTACATCTTCGTCATTGTCGAATTGACTACCATGTCAGTCGCAAAAGGTTATAAGGCTACATCTAGTTGTATTTTATTTTTATTTTTACTTTATTTAGGAAACAAACAATTATTATACAACTTAAACAATTATAAACAATAAAATGTAGTACAGAAATCAGTAAAGTTTCCACAGTTATATAACAAATAATAAGTAATACTTAACGGACACAATAAGAATATTACACATAACATAAATTAGACCAAATAAAAAGTACAGACAGAGCGTTGCGAAGAAAACAACTGAGGCCGGTAAAAGAAAACTATGTCTCGCCCGTCACCCCTGTACGTGCATAGTTACACGCACACGCAAGTAACGAAACTATGCCTAGTCTTATATACTAAAAAAAGCCGGCTCATGCAGTACATAGTTAAAAAACCGGCCTCAGTTTTTTCCAGGGCTGTATTATGTTTTCAATAAGAGGAAATATATGAGTTAAGTTACAGGCGCACATTTATACGTACCCGTATCATATTGAAATGTAAAATTTAAAGTAACGAAGTATTTGATGGGCTCCAAAGTTTTCGGTAAAATATTACCTCACCAAGTTAAACTTAGTTTGAAATTTAAAATGTTTAGGGGTTTCCCATTTAATTTCAAAACGGAAAGCGTCGTCTGATAGCCTGTCTTCAAAAGAAAACTCAAAATATGCAGTTTCAAAAGGAATTTCATTCGCAGTTTTCTTAAAGTTGCAACGCCTTTTCAGGACCCCGCGCCTGCGGAGTTGTAACTTTATATTTCGCTTTAAAAAGGCAAACAAAAAAGTTCATAAAAATTCAGTCCAAAGCGGGCCGCTTGTCCTTTTTCGTCGTCTATCTACAAACGAGCCGATGTATAAAAGTCGGGTGGAATCTTGTTTGGGCAAGTCGATTTAAGTTACAGGGATGATCGCATCGAAAATTACGTTTAATATATTCTACTCGTATCAATACAGGCTTTCTCCCTTAGACCCTTATATCCTAGGCAGAGATCACTTATTTCTTACACATTTCTTTCATTTTATCCGCTCTCATCACACTAGACAGGCCCCTTCCCCATCCTAAACTCACTGCCGGTTCATATTGCATCCTTTCCGTCACGTACCATCTTCGTGACCAAACCGTCTACTTTCTTAATTCTTGTCAGTTTGTCTTCTTTGACACTACAACTCTCTCCCTTGTACCGTAACCGTCATTGTATAACCTAAAATTCTATTTCACACCAGACATGCTCACGAGGCTCGCATTTCTATCGAATTCAATCTACTTTCTTTTTCCATACGCAGCTTATACTTCCATACATCATTTACTTTTCACATGTTTGAAATTAATTTAATAGCTTTTTCCTCATAAATTGGGTAATTTTTTTGGTAAATTTCAATAACATTAACAACTAAAAGTCTCTCAATTCTAAGCTAGTGAAAATTAGGTAGAAAAAATTAAAATATAATAAAAACTAATGAGTTACATGCAATTTATAATTATAGGCAATATAATTTAATGTTATGGTTTGTCTATTTTTACTTTCTCGTATACGCAGTATAGAGGAAGTCTTGTATTCGTCAAAAAATTGGACCTCGAGATTTTGACGTTTTTGGAATTATGTCTGTGTGTGAGTCTGTATGTGTGTCTGTGCGTTAGCACGATAACTCGAGCATGCTTTAACTTATTGCAACCAAATTTGACATACGTGTATGACATCAAAATTTAAGGTTTCTATCAAATTTTGAGCCGTCAATCACGAAAGTTAGGCAACCAAGTGCGCGGTCGGTATTCAGATGGGTGACCAAAATTTATATTTATTTACCATTACTTAAAGGTACATCAAATGGTACAGCTTATCTCATTTGCAAAAAAAAAACATTCTAGCGTCAATAATGTAACTTCATTCTTCTCTATCTTTTCTTTTTATCTGAAATATTACTGTTTTCGCAACACCTACGCACTGTTACTAACTACATCTACTCGACGAGAAAATATGAACTTACATAAAAAAGGACAGAGCACATCAGGCAACGTAAATTACGAGTCGTGATTTTGGGAGTAATCAGATAGCGTGAGGAAGTACTGCGGTGTTAGCGTGCGTAGAATAATGAACGTATTAATGAAACGAAACTCACTACGGTATACAAAGGCGAAATATTGCGGTAATCAAATATGATAAAACATCAAGTCTCTTCGGAAGCACAAAATAGAGGACTGGACTTTTCCATTAGCATAAACAACGCAAGCGATGGTTACGAGACATCGTTATCGGAGCAACAAATACTCGGCTTGTCCGGAAACGTTCATCATTATTTACACACCCTTAACAAAGCATTCGCATATAAAAACCCGTTTATAAGCATAAACTGTGCGAATTATTCGATTCATTTCAAAGGAATCCTACTAAAAGGAACGCGAGACTAACTCAAAGCTTTTATATCTCGCACCGAGGCGTCTCATTGTCTTCAGCGGTATATGTATTAGAGCTTGCTTTCGCTTGCGTAAATAAAATCCATTGGAAAGAGAAGTGCTGTGAAGCAAGTGCAGGGGGCAGGGGGGTCTAGGTGTAATGCCTCATGCGAGTGTTGAGGACAATGCAAAGTAGATTGAATTGGAAAAAAGACTCGAGTAAAATAGCGGCTTTCGGCACCCGCGGGAAAGGGTACGTTCGGTTCTAAAGGGGTAACAATGAGAATACTGTCCATAGAGTGAAGCTACTATGTAGCATTGTTAAACTTGGCTTTCGTTTTGACGAGGGCGCTTTCTTCCCAATTTTATAGGCAATCCTTTAGTGGATTACCAAACGACCAGCTCTTTCGACGCATGCAATTTTGTGACTAAGATGAGGAGTAGTTTAGAATTCATTGCCAATATTCGGAATACTATGGAATAGTAAGCGGTTTTTATAATTTACGTTTTTTTTTATTAACGCCGTCATGGAGTGGTCAGTATAGCTGCTTACCCATCAGGCGGTCCGGGTTCGAATCCTGGTACCGGCAAATATTTGTGTGACGAACAAGAATATTTGTTTGCGAGTCATGGTTGTTTATATATTTATTTAAGTTTATTTATAAAGATATCTAAAATTATTATGTATATAAAAAAAATTCGTTATCTCGTATCCGTAACACAAGTTTTTAATGATACTTACTTCGGGATAGATAATTGGTGTGAGCGTGAAAACATAATATAATAATAATAATATAATATAAGCGATAACTCTAGTCCATCTCTCTTCTATTCACTATCACACATTTTTATTTTATGAGGCTGTCAATGACATTCTGCTTACTAATCCCTGTTCCCCGTGGAACTCTGCAAACCTTAGCCGGCATTAAAATTCATATCAATCAACATTATTAAGAAAAATAAGGTAGCATCACGACCTTTCATCGTTTGCTTGCCATGATCCCCATTTTCTTTGTTTCGGTCTAATATGTTTGCTCCTCCATACATCGAGACCAGCCTTCAATTGCATCACTACCTATAGCTAGTGCGTAGGTATTGTAAATGAGCTGCATTAAAACCTTAGTAACAGTAGTCGCCCAGCCTGATTCAAAATTATCAAGGAGTTTCTTGCAATCGATAATTTTAGCTGTTACGCTTATAAAGTTAAAGTTGAACACTAATGTACGACTGCTGGATTTGCTGGTGTCGCCTGGTACCAGTAATGATTATAGCAACCAACAAACACGACGATTAAAAGCATTTTTACTTTTTAATATTAGCGATTGAAGAAGTAGATACAACTTATAAAGTTATGATAAGAAATGATTTTGCGATTCATCAACGACTAGTCAAAAAATTATCACTGCAATTATAAAAGTAGACATTGGACTTTCGTTTAAATTAATCTGTGGAGTTTTACTTTCCAGGTTTGAGGACCACCGACGTCTTCTGAATATCCCAGTGAAGATGTACAAGTTAACTGCAACCAATAATAAATAATAATAAAGAAGGCAGATGGCAGTACTTCTAGACACGGCCCGTATAGTGAGAAGGTTCCTGTCTCTCGATCCTTAACTACCGGTAGCCGGGACCCTGATCTTGCTACCGATAGGGAACTGCATTTTTATTGAATGTTATTTTTTTGTGTTGTAAAAATGTAATGTAAATATGAATTTGTTTGTATTTTAAGTGTATTAAAAGAGATAATAATATTGATTTTTAATTTATCCCCATAGTTGTCGTCAAGAATACTATAGCGAAAGATGGCAAAAAGACTGACGTTTGGCTGAATTCATTTGTTCTTCCCTTAGAGGTCCCACACGTGAGAGAACACAAAAAATGTTATTGTTTTGTTTCTGATAGCTAACAATATATCAGAATCTGACATAATATGACTCGCAATACCGTATATAATCTTGTACATCAGTCTTGAAACGTTTATTAAATAACAAAAATAGAAATATTATTAGTTCATAGAAAGGTAAACTATTACGTAAAAAAGAAATCTGCTATATTTCTAACAAAGTTAAGTAACTTTGATTATACATGTATATATGTATATATTTGATTATACATTAGACGCCGTCGTGGTGGAGTGTTCAGTAACGCTGCCTACACATCAAGCGGTCCGGGATCGAGTCCTGGTGGGAGCCAATGTTTGTGTGATGAATGTGTGATGATTTATTAAAATGATTTATTTAAGTTTATTTTTAAAAAGATCTATACTATTATGTATATTAAACCAGTATCCATTACACAAGTTCTTAATGTTATTTAATTTGGGCTAGATGATTGGTGTAAGCGTGGAAATATATTATATTATAATTATATAATCAAACATGAGTAAATAGAGTTTCATGTTAATACTAATGACACCCTGATATACATGTAAACCTATCAATTAAACGGCGTCCGCTTCTTTGCCAATCTCATTGAAAATTTATTTTAAATAGGTGTATATCTGGATGGCCACAATCGCTTCGTGAACCTTGACGTGTTATACTGAACGGAACTATTCCAGACGTGCTGTAATTTATGTTTTACTTAGTTTCGTTGTAAAGCGTGCACTTGGATATGATTAAATATTTAAACACTCCTGGGATAGGTACTTTATTCGACTCTACTCTGATTTAAAACAAATTAATTCATCATTGTGTTTTAAATCCTGTTTACAGGCATTAGGTTACATTCTTGTAAATAAGGGGTAGAGCATAAAGCGATATTCTATTTGACGAAGTACCTTTGGCTCTGGTTGTAGTAGTGACGTGTACAGATAAGCGCGCGAGTGTGTGTAAAAGGTCGTCACAGAGCGCTCCCGAAGTTAGGCACACTAACACGATGTGCATGCACGCCTCACAAGTTTACGAGCTTGCCACATTATATAGAACTACACTTCTCCGGTATAATTGTAAATAGTAATGACTGTTCGCCGAACGGACTTCGCGAGATAAATTATTTGTTTAGTACGATCGAATTTCTATCGGTGAGTATGTTTGCTATAGCTCCGAGTAGAAAAACGACTAGAATAATCTATTATTTGATACGGGAATCTCGCAATCCGGTATTATTATGACTACAAAAATAAGTACACCAATATTTCGTTATGCGACGGATGACGACGACATGGCGACACGATGACATGACGATCCTCCATCTTGAGTTTCAGTTTTGTAACTTAGTTTGACGCAGTTATAACGCATAAATGGCAGAGTTGATTTACCTTTTCTTTTGGGTAATATTTCATTATTACTTGGCTTCAATAACTCATTTATCTAAACAAAATATTTATTTTAGAAATTATACCTGATATTTGAATCGTGTAAACACGAAAAACTGTTATAATTACAGATTTAATGGAAACAATAAAAGTAATTAAATCCAGGAAAATCTTAAGGTATTATTACCGTAAAGGGTAAAATTTAAAGACATCACTGAAAACACAATTCTGTTAATAAGACCGAAAATTGACAAGTATTCTGTTGAAGGAGGATCGAATAAAGCCTGTAAGACTTAACACGTGTAAGGAAAATCGTGAAATATTATCCTCAATAATGTTAAATAAATCTGTTCATTGAGGTCGATGTTTTTTTTTTATGTTATTTAATTGGCAGACAAGCATACGGACTGCCTGGTTGTAAGCAGTTACTATAGTCTACAGACAATGTGTTCGAACTATATAGGGGACACCACTAAAGCTATGCGCACAATAAAAGAAACTTATTTGGCTATCATCGATATTGTTGACAGTATAATAAGTTACGTTTATTAATTTTAATACTATTCTATTATTATTTAAACGAAAGTATTTCATCTCAATTATATTCTTATTATGATAAAAATTATAAAATATGCGTTCTGTTAAAATATTAATAACCCAGATCGTGGCCAAATTTCGCACTGACGAAATTTTTCAATGTTTACGTCGTCAAAATAACTGTAAGTGAAGAAACCTAGTACGTGAAGCATGTGTATTTATACTGTCGGGAAACATACAGTATCACATAAAACATTACCACTAAATAACTTGACATTTACTTTGTGTAGTTTTAATCTACTATAACAGATAGTATAATACTATGCTAATGAAGAATAGATTATAAATTTGCACACCACACATAAAATATGGAGGTAGAAGCTTGATTCATAAATATGACCCTTATTATTCATGCAAATAAATTCATTTAATTTGATTCATATTGAATTACAGTACAGATCAAAAGTAAGGAATAAACTGAGTATCAGAAACGTGTTTTTTATACTCTTCGACAGCTTCTTCTCGTTGACCGGTTCCTAATTTTTGGGAACAGAAAAAAGTCACATGGTTCTACGTTTTTCACCTTCCAAAATATATGTGGAATTATAAGTGGAAACTTGTAATTGGCCTTTTTTAGTTTATAAGTTGGTTTATTTCTATAACTAGCTGTAAGATTCCCAAATATTATAAAATAAAATAAAATTCGTTTGTTTGTATGGCCGTGTGGGAACTAACTAGCATTGTCGTGGTGCAAGATAATACGGCATTTACGGATATTTTTACGGAGTTCGTCAATAATTTCTGGCAAACAAATGGTCATGTACCAGTCATTATTCACGATACGACGATTCTTTAAAACAACAGTAGCCACGTGCCCAGTTTTAATTAAAAAAGAAGCATTCATCTGCTTAGATTAGCACTTTTCACGCGCGCTGCTTTGGTTGGTTTCGGCTCATCTTGAAAGACCCATACGCTCGATTGCTGCTTTTTTTTGGGATCGTAGCAATAAATCCATGTTTTGTCACCTGTTACTATGTCCCACACCAAATTTGACGCACCTTCGTTGAATCTGATAAGCATGGCACTACACCAACTCATCTCATGCCTATGTCTAAGGATGCGCGAATCTCATGGTAGGGCACATGCTTGTTTGTTTCAATAATACGCATAGCTTCGATGTTTTGTTGTTCACAGTGGTGGACGGGCGACCATAGCGAGATTAGTCGCTGAGATTGACACGACCGCGCTTGAAATCTGCAAACCAGCTATAAGTAGTCGTCTTGCATGGTGCTTCATCGCCAAAAGCAGATTGAAGCCGAGCGATACTCTGTGGAGCTGTCAAATTACACATAAAATCGTAGAAAATCATACTACGGCACCACAACGTAAAAACAATTGATAGTCAGATGAAACAAACTGCATTCTACAGCCAAGAAATTCCATTATAAAATGTTGTAATTACTTTTTAAATATTGTTTATGTAAGTAGCCAGTTCCGGAAACTTTTAGTGTGACCTATGTATATGTAAATATAAAAAAAATCTAACCATTTTCTTTTAAATACACCAGCAGGAATGTAAAAGGCAGGGGACAATATTACTTGGGGTCCACGTCCGGAAGCCTCGTCGTGGCGGACCCTGGTAACGTGGTGGGAAAACTTTCTCGGCGGGTGTGTGGCTTTTGATGTCAAGTTTGTTGCCTTGGCATTCGAAGTCACATGCTATGGTCAAGTTGTTTTTGTTTTCCCACCACGACTAGTTCCGGACGGCCTTTTTCAGGGCCACGACCGCGCCCGAAGTCCCCCGGGTGTGGTCCGATGGCTGATCCCGGTGTCCTCGTCAGGAGGACGCATCAGGTCGAGCAGCCGTCGGTGAGGAGGCGGCCTATAAGGCCGGCGTCGGCCAGCGGGGCACAGGGCTGGCGTTAGTTGGTTGCTCCTGTGGGTTGCTGGCCACCATTAGGTGCACAAGGAGTGCCTAGACAGGCAGCGTTGGGACGGTCTCGGTGTAGTTGCGCTCACGTGCGCAGATCCCGAGCCGTCCCGTAATAGCGCACGCCAGGCCGGGGAGGATATTTAGTGGGTATGGAGGTCATTCCTAGGCCACACACTGCCCACCATATCCGTCTTCGACCGACCGGTACCCCTGGTCAAAAAGATCAAATACTTGGGGGTCACCCTTGACCGGCAACTAACGTTTGCACCCCATATCAAGGAAGTCCGAGATAGGGCCTACTTCGTCCTAGGTCCCCTATACCACCTTATAGGAAAGCGGAGTAGAATGTCTCTTAGAAATAAGAGGACGCTTTACAAAGCTTGTGTACGACCTATCATGACATATGCTAGCGTTGTCTTTGCACACGCGGCTCCCACCAACATCAAAAAACTCTAAATTATCCAGAACCGTTTCCTGCGCATGGCATCAGGCTGCCCCTGATACATACGCAATGTCTATCTCCATAGAGATTTCGATCTCCCAACCATATCCTCGTTCATGAAGGAAGCGTCTAGGCGCTACTTCGACAAAGCTCCTCACCATCCAAACCCACTCGTAGTCCAAGCCTCTAGTTACCGTACTAATAGAGATGCCGCGCGCACCTCGCGCCGTCCAAAAAACGTCCAATTGGACCCCGACGACTCAATCACGAGCGCAAATGCCTCGCTACCGACTCCAAACAACACTTCACATTCAAGCACTAGTGTCACACTTTTTAATCACCGCACTCGTCGAACAAGGGTGCGTCGACCCGGTCTACACACGATGCGCTATACCCGGTACAGACATGTGCCGGGGCGCTTCTCGCCGTGTCCTCCACAACCCGATGTGCCCGAGCCGAGGTCCGAGCCTTTAGAGGCACCCTCGGGCGTGTCACTCCCTTCCGATCCGGATGACCTTGGGACGCTTAGGCGGTCGAGAGACTTCCCATGGGGGAGATGCTCGGTCGCCCATTAATCCCCTAGGAACGTCCGCCCTATAGGCTTGAGGACCCTCCAAGGTTTTTGCCTTCTTAAAAAACCGGTGGAGCAGTAAATGCCATCAGCGGCAAACTGCAGTAGTCTTACAAGGGTATGGAGGGCACGCCTTTACCTCGAGTCCCACAAATTTCCCGGCGGTTGGCACCACCCCGCAGGGACGATGCGTAAATGCATTTGACCTCCCCGACAAAAAAAAGGGGGACAATATTACTTGCCAAATTTCATAGTTCTAGGTCAACGAGAAATACCTACCCTATGAACTTTGATTCCCTTGAGAGTGTCGAAATCTACGTTTTGCGGCATAAGCGGCCGTGTCTTTTCTTTGAACTAAGAAGTTTAATTTTTCACAACTTCAAGGGACCGTAGACTTGAGTATATGGTTTTAATTTCAACTCGATACCTCCACTCATTCCCGAGATAAAGGGTTTGACAGACAGACGGACAGAGGGATAACAAAGTGATCCTATAAGGGTTCCGTTTTTACCTTTTGAGGTATGGAACAATAAAAATGAATTATGCATAGTTATTTACTGCAAGATCGGAATAAAACTAAGAGTATTAGTTTTCCAAAACAAAAGAAGTATTGTTGTTTTAGGAATGTATAGAGTTCTTTGAAAAAACTCATATAAAATAGTAAATATTAGACTTTATTAAACAAACGCTTTCCTTCAACAAATACCGAGTGAAGATAAAGGAAGCAAATGTTGCTACATACTTCGTCATAACCATAACATTTAAGTATATGAAGACTTGAGATCTCAGTAAGTAAGAAAACAAGTTGCATGGCGCGTTCAATATTTTCCGAGCCATCGCCTCCTTTAACCGGATAAACTAAAAGCCGACGAATCATATTCTTACTAAAAGACAGCTAAAATATCAATTTGCGTTACACGCAATTTTGTTTTGAATTTATTACCTAATAAAGTTTGAATTAGAATTTCTCTTTTAACTTTCATTTACTAAATTTTGTTTCTTCTTTGTTATTATTAACCACATTTATCCTGGCTTTTGTATATTAGTTCACTACAACACGGTAATGTTTTATATCCAGTATTGTATCTTCATACGAAAGTCGTGCACACGGGACCTGAGTTCGGCACACACTCGGTAACATTCGCGACCGGTCGTCGTACTAAGTGTGTACCCGGTGTGTACGGAACTCGGGTCACGTGGGCGTAGCTCGCATTCCGACCGTTTGTATGAAGATACAATACTGGATTGTAATATTACCATGACTGAAGACTTAGTTATTATTTGGGTTCGTCGTCTCTTTCCTCTTTTCTTATGTGAAGTCAAATGTTACCAAAAGTTCTGCTCAACCCGTTTTAGAATATGAGCGTGCTAGCATATATGTAATTACTTTCGAATTATCATCATCATATTCATATCAGCAGAGACGTCCATTGTTGGACATAAGCCTCCCCGAAGGATCTGCCTGACCGGACCCACGTTGCCCGGATCCAGCGGCTATCGCGAGCTTTACCAGATCATAGGTCCACATTGTGAGGGCCCTACCTACTTTCGAATACTACAAGATTATTGATAATACAATATTCTTTAAGCCTTAATGAGATATAAATAAAAATCCAATCGACTGTTTCGTAAAACGAGGTAATAGTGAATTCGAAAAAACTTTATTACACGTGGGTGAAAATGCACGGAAGAAGCGAAATTAGAAATTCTTCGCTTCTAATTGCTTCAATTTCAGTAACATACGAGTGCATCTCTGTCCGATTGAAAATGAATTTAATTATTGCGATTTTGTTGATGTTATTCTTGTTGTCTTTCTATACTTCGTCATGGACTAGATTTAAGCTTCCAAAATTTTGTACAGTAAATTAATTTAAGTCGAATATAAAATCTTTGTGGACAAGTCATTAACGATTCAAAATGTTTTTCAATCGATCGACGGTCCTTCTTATTCTTATTCTTAAATAAGGGGCTGAGGCTGTATCTCAGAGCACTTCGACCCTATGGGATCTTTTGTGCTTCCCCTTTCCTTATCACCCATCCCTGCCAACATCGAAAACACTCTGTATGAGTTTCATCGACGGTCCTTAATAGTCGTTAGTAATAGTAAAAATTAAGATCGACAAATTTGAAAAATCGATGAACATATTTAAAACTGCGGGAACATAGAACGTCGATAATTTAATTGAAATGTCAATTTTATAAGATATCATCGAGGATTTTCACTTAATTCGTTGGCAGGAGGTTGGCAGAGATGGAAACTGACATCTTTGACATTGAGATCGATTGAGTACAGTCAAAAAATCCTTAACAACAGTTTGGTAGTGGGAGCATGAAGCTATCGATAGGCATTATATCCATCGATAAACTGTCCTTTTCTTTCTTTAACAATATCTGTTAAATTGTTTATCAATTTTTTCGATTAGGTATATGTCTTATTTGCTGTAAAATTTTGCTATCGAAATAGATCGGCAAAAACACCGAGACCTTCAACACAACTGTTCAATTTTTGCACTAAATTTTGAAGTTTTTTAGATGATCACACAGCTTAAAATCTATCGAGAAAATCCTACAGTTTGTAGTATTGTGACAAATATAAGTACTTTTGTCTTGTCTTACTCGCAGCTTTCACATTAAGCTGTTATTAGATTGTGAGAGTCAACTTTGATGTCTTTGTTTCTGTCACTATCACGTTTCCCTTTACGGTAGTTATAATAAATAACATGTGACACACTTCCGCATGTCCTCATCATTTCTTAGAACGGCATATTGGTATTTTACGGTGTTTTCCGTTGCAGTGTCGCGCTGAGATTGAATAATGTCTTCCTATTTATAACATAACTTCTGATGCAACTGTTCTTAAGTGAAACATAATATACGTCGTAGGATGATTTGATAAATCGTATTTTCGAAAATCCTAAACCATTGCTTTTTTAAAATAAATTTTAGGCTTTTTGAAGATTTTTTTGTACTAATAAAGTCGCTCCGCAAATCGCAACGTACTTTTTTCCAATAATGTGGATTTCATAATTACCCTATGACATTACCCCACTTACGAAATTCTTTTATATTATACATTTAGTAATCTATATCTTCCATACTAATATTATAAAGCGGAAAGATTGGTATGTTTGTAACGAATAAACTCAAAAATACTAGACTGATTTTAATGAAATTTGATAAAAATATAGACAAGATGATGGAAAGTCATATAGGCTACCTTTCATTACCTATTTTAATAATAATAATGCAACACTGACGTAACACTCGTACGCTGCCATACCTACACCCCTTCCCTGTCCCGTGGAGCACTAGCAACCTTTTTGAACAACAGAAAGACAAGAGAGTTTTTGGCGGGAAACCATGGCGTCTGGATGTGGATCTTAATTTCGATAATTCAAAATTGCTTCGGAGTGGATTTTGTGCAGTGAAAGTGATGTCGTTTCGTTGCATAAGCATCCGTGTTGACGAACAGTTATGAGGAATCATTGAAATAAAGGTTTTGTGTATGTGGTGTTGAGAATTGTATAGTGGTTGGAAATCCCGCTATACAATTCTCATCAGTCACAATCATGAGGTCTGTTGCCATGCATTTCTTTCCAAGCACTCCCTAGATGCATTAAAATGTGTGACGCCCATATTTTAATGCAAACATCAAGAAAGAAGATAATGAAACTGAAGACTTGGCTGTATGGGCTAGATCCCTTTGCCGTCTCGTAACAGGGAAAATTTACCAAAAAAAAATCAGAGAGATAAAACCATAAATGAAGTGTTTTTTATCGTGTTTCTTCTGTAAGGTGGAGGTACTACCCCTGTTAGGGTGCTCCAAATTCGAGCGGCTAGTGCTGTGCCTCACCTAGACTACTGACCAGTGTTCTCTCAACAAACTACAGATTTCTTCTAAATTTCGACATCATCATCCTTATTATATTATAGCGAACGGGAAGGCTGTAACCCTGTTTATAGCAAAGGGGAAACTAAGTGAACATTATGCCCAAAGGAAAGTAAATAACTAACTTAACACGCCCACCTAAATCTTTAGCTTTATAATAAATTTAGCTCAAGGTAACGAGTAGTCTCTGCACAGTGAGTGAGTTCAGGGTAAGTTCAGTGATTTGCTAGTGGCTCGGTGATTTGAAGCAGTTTCTTACCACACAACTGAGAAACCGTTTCTTGGAAGTAGGAAGTAATATACACATACCGGCAAAATTAGGGTAACATACAATATAATACATGTATTTTTATTGTTAGACTCCACCATTATTTTGTTGTTCTAAAAACATACTAAAATAAACATTAACGTAGCATAACAGATAATTGAGTAACAAAAAAGCGAAAAGAAATATGTTTATTACAAAAATCCACCTTTTTATGTTCCCCTAATTTTGATGGTGTGTATATTGGCTTAAATATAAAATGTTTAATTGAAAGATTCAACTAAGTACCTCGCTCTGCATATTGCTAGGTAAGTGACTTTAAATACGTCTGAGTTTATGAAAAATATTCGGAAGATAACTTTAACGCTGTTGTCGAACATTAAGCTAACTTAAAAAGTATAAACTTTAGAATGTTGCCGCTAGAAAATAAAAATGCAAAATAATAAAATTACATTTTCAAAAACCAGGATTGTTTCCAATAATGTAAAATAACGGAAACCGCATATAAGTCAGTTTTCTACACGGTGCTTATTAAAACCTCCATAAACAACCACAGTTTAGATAATTTAGTTCTCGCAAATGATTATTTCTGATTTATACATATAATAAACACAGGCGCAGGCCTTTTTTGGTAGTTGAATTATCACATGAGAAGTTAAGAACCCGTAGTATCAGTACTGTGATGATTGATCGTAGCAGTACGCTACCTAAGGTAGGGTACAACTATATGTTTCATTTTTTAAATGAATTAATGATAGAATATTCTCTTATTTATTTACAGAATCAGATCCTGATAACTTTGAAGATGTGGACTATGATGTTACGTGCTTACCTATAGAAGACATGGATTCGCTCTAGCATGGATAAAAATAAATCATATTGTTCAGACAATAACTTAACCTATAATAATTTTGAGTCTCAAAAACATGAAATATCAATCGAATCGTTTCGTCCTCGCTTCTAAAATTGTAACAAAATTACGTCACGTATTATTCGATCATCCGCCTTGAAGTGTAACATAATTTACACCTACCTTTCCTTTCCCTCCCACCGTCGTGTCTAAATACAATAGGCTTGTTGTGTTCGCGCCGCCACAAGACCGTCGGGGGCGGCTCGCCAGTCGCTGTGCAGGTTAGACGCACGCTGCCCCCTTCTTGTGCAGTGCTGCCTTCCGCTACTGTGTCTACGATGTCTGGTGGTATTACCACTGAGAGGTAGCCCATCTGTCAACAACATACATACAAGTACAATTTCCCATCCCGAAAAAAGACTTACTTAACTAGTTGTCAATTGCCAAAAATTGGCGTCGATTTCCCTCGTACCTTTAGATGACAATATCACTTTTTAACTTTATTGAAAACAGCAAAACAAAAATGCCATACAAATGCGAGTGGCAAACAACTAGCGAAGTTGAGAGCGCCTTTTATTTTTGCATTTATTCCGTCAGTCATTACCGGCCATTACGGTTGTGCATAGACAATACGTTGTATTGTCTTGTCTGTGCGGTTGTGTTATCACACGCCGAAAACAAATTGTATTACGAAACACAGGAAAAAGTACAGCTTTTACAATTAGAAAATACACTGAACAAATCGATTGTCCAGGGCGGGAATCGAGCCCAGCATCTTCCGCAATCTGGGCGGCTGCGTCAACCAGTACGCTACCGGGAAATTGCTTTCGCCGTTAAAATTTGTCAGTGCTTAGTACTCATGTTTTTATGGTCACATTGTGTCATCAAATCTTTCAAGTTTGCATTTCTAAGATCCGAACGAAATATTTTGCAAATATTTGACGTCCCGTTGAGATGATGCTGGATTCAATTCCTGCCCTGGACAGTAGATTTTTTTCAGTTTATTTTCTAATTGTAAAAATATTTGTGTTTCTTAACGTAAAAATAATTCAAAAATAAAGTATAACCTTTCTAATTTAGAGCCTTCTGTGAAATTATTTCTATTCATGCTTATCTTACCACCAGTCAATATTAAATCAACAGCTAGACATCGTCCTACCAGAGTTTCATTGCTAAGTAACCGCTAATATTTTTAGTAGTTTAACGACAATTGTTAGGTAATACAACTTCAGTAAGCTTACTTTTATCTGGGGATAGAATATTGAAACCGGCCATTAGTGAATACTGGAGTTAAATAGCACTATATGGTGTTATGTTTTTTTCGGTTGATAGTTTCCAGAGTTCCACGGGATAGTGGAAAAGTTTGGATAGTAGTGACTACTTACTATTTACTAGGGCCGTGAATTTCTTTATCACCATTGTAGGATACAAAAAACAGATGCGATCTCCTTTTAGGAGGTCCTTATGCACAGTATATCTAGATATATTTGACCGTTATCTAGTAGCCATAACACAAATTTTTAATGATACTTAATTTGGGCTAGATAATCGGTGTGAGCGTGGATAATATTACTATTTTTTACTCGCGCGGGCGCGTGGAATAGTTATTTCGGGCAGCAATTAATTTTTTTTAGGCTATTTATTCCTTATCAAATGCCTAAATTCAAAGTTCATGGTTTTGTGTTCGATAGTGACGAAAAATGTCGCTGTCAGGATATAAATATAGAGACAACTTGTATCATATTAAAGGCATACCCTGCGAGTAGTGTGTTACTAATATGAAAATTAATAAATTTTAGTCATTTTTATTTTGAAATAGACCGCTTTGTGATGTAACGTCCGTGTACATTTTTTTATATCGTACCGTTTTTTGTTAAGTAATCTTGCCACTACATAAAACTAAATTATAGTTGTCAAATTGTTTAAGGTGTGGTAGGTAGGTAGTTTGTTAATATTTTAATTATTTTATAACGATTCGAAACAATCTACTTTCAAGGATTGCATTATTTCTATGACCTCGTATACTCTTAAAAATATAACAGTAACTGCTTGGTACTATAGAACCTTTTACGAACATAAAAGTGTAATGCTTACGAAAGTATTTATTTATACATTATCTAGATAGTAATAAAAAAAATAGTGAATAGAAAGACGGCGAGGCAGACATAGGAAGCGATGGAGGAAAGAGTTGAATTTGTGAGACATTAACTAGCAGGAAAAAGCTCTGAAGAGCTACGTAAAAAGGGGAGGAGATGACGGGGTGCGATAGTGCAGATAATGATAATGATGGTATCATTTTTAGCAAATATTACTGTATAACACCTTGGGCGGGTGTACTACTATGTATTTGAATTCATTTTGTAAATGACTAGTGGAGTTTCTTTGCTTATAGCTGCAAAATTTAAGCGACTCTATATTACTAATAATAAAGCTGAAGAGTTTGTTTGTTTGGTTAAACCCTAAGATCTCATCAACTATTAATTCAAATTGAGAAAATCTTTTTGTGTTAGATAGTCCATTTATCGAGAAAGGTTATAGGCTATATAACATCACGCTATGACCGGGAGAATAGGAGCTGAGCAACAATGAAAAATATTGCAAGTTTTTGCAATATTTTTTTTAGCAATATTTTCCCGTTTGGGAAAAAATAATCCTTTTCAAAGCTAACGCTGCGTGCACTGCGTAAACGGTTAAAGTTACGGAAAAATAATGCATGACGGAATTGTATCCTTTAAAGTTTCTAAAAAAAATCGTAGTAGGTAACACGTTCGGTGTAATTTAATCGCGTTATTTCCCGTTTTTACTTATGTTAATCATGCAACGAGAATTTTTGAAAGTGATTATGGGTTGGATTCCTTGGTACAATATAATTTAATGTTTGTATGTACCTATTAGCATTAGGTTGTGGTAAAACGCTGAAAATTTTAAAATAGGAAAATATTACCAAAACTACGCCAGTGAAATCTGTTTTAAGTTTTTAACATAATCTTAATAATATACTTTCACCAAGTTCATAATCATGTAAGGCGCACTCTGTATTTTATGTAGACATAACTTCGTATCATAATAATTTATGCACGTTACTACTTTGTCGCGTTTAGATGTCTACAAAGTTATTGAGAGCAGCGAAATGATACAACGTCTTGATATAGCGACACGGTCCTAAGAGTTTTCGTGTTATGTATATAATAAACCAAGTCCATACCAAACTGCTATGAAATATCTTTCTGCTAGTAGTATACTTTCCTTTTGTTCTTTTTCACTGTTAGGTATAATAATGATTTTATACCTCAGTATACATTAGATCGTAGCTGCAATAAATTCTATAAAGTGTGTCAAAAATCTCTTGCTGTATAACTAGCTAACATTGTCGTTGTAGTAATGGGATTTTACAATAAAATAAATATTAAAAATAGCAATTTATTGGACTTTGTTAAGTACTTTCTTTATAATGTCAAAACCCTACCACGGCTTCGAACGAAATAATTATATTTGTATAATTATTATAGATATATACAGAGTAAATTATTCAAGTGAACCTTCAGGGCCAAATCCTAAACTATAAAGAATATCGAAAAATGCTCACTATCAATATCGGAAAGGCCCACTTGAAAAATTCACGCTGTATATTTGGCCAACAGTGTCGTTGTTGTGAGTGGTTTAATAATAAAATAAATAATATCAAAAAGTGTTTTATTTAAGTGGATTTTGCTAAGTACTTTCCAATTATCGAAACCACTGCATCGGACGAAATAATAATACGTGATTTATATTTGAATAATTATTACGCTGCTGGAGAAAAAACTGCGCAACAAACTCCTACAGCTCATAACATTTGGTTATCACTAATATAAATAGAAAATGAACAAGAGTTTCTCCTGCAACTTCATGTATACTAGCATTTAAAAAAATATATTCTTGGGGGCGATATGAGTAGGCGACCTTTGTTATACTAATTGGAGCGTCCCACGCGTGCGTTAAACACCCAGAAAACACACAAATAAAAAACTGTTGGTTTTACTTAACATGCTTATGTTACTTTTCTCATATGAATAAGAAGATAATCAAAATATCTTCAACACGAATAAGTTTTATGAAAAAAGTTCTTATGCACGTTACCCCATATCGTCGCCTGAAATATAAAAATCCTTTTCATCTCGAACCGGTGAAAGTATTTTTGATGATCTAAAAATTGTGACAATGCCTATTTAAATAAAGATTTTCAATATTTACTTCAGAGTAGTGATCGCATTATGCAACCGACCTCCACATAACTTATTCTAATTAAATTAAGAAAATTCCCAAAATTTCCTAAAAATTTCCAAATTTCCTACCGCGGACCACAAGACTGTGGAACCAACTTTCGCCAGCAGTGTTCCCGAACCAATACGACAGAGACATCTTCAAAAAATCAGGAGTGGTGACCCCTTGACTTTCTCGTATACCGGAAATGACTCTAAAGTCGATAGATACCTTATATTTTGATGTCATACATCATGTTATATTTTGGTCACCCATCCGAGTACCGACCGCGCACTTGGTTGCTTAACTTTCGTAATCGAGGACTCAAAAGTTGATAGAAACCTTATATTTTGATGTCATACACGCATGTTAAATTTGGTTGCAATAAGTTAAAGGATACTCGAGTTACACAGAAACACATACATACAGACACACAGACATACTTAATTCCAAAAACGGCTTTTTTGGACTCGGGGAGGTCCAAAACGTGTAAATCCGTCAAAATCTCGAGGTCGAATTTTTTGACGTTTACAAGACTTCCTCTATACTTACTACGTATACGAGAAAGTAAAAAAGATCGTATTCTTTCCTTAAAGGCCGGAAAAGCATTTGCGATTCCCCTTGTGTTGCAGAAGTTCTTAGGCGGCAGTGATCACTTACCATCAGGAAAACTGTTTGCTCGTTTGTTACCTTTCCATAAAAAATGGTTTTCGTCGTAAGTCGATTGTATAACTCAATAAAAGTTCTGCTCACCTGGCTCTTCATCGGGTCCGTGTTGACCTGACACATGTAAGTTCCAGAATCATTGGCTTGCACGTTACTAACGTGTAATTTCCACGTGTTGTGGTTGTTGTACGTGACCGACAGTCGAGGGTTCAACGCGACCATGTTCGTGTGAATAGCGAGGATCGCCTTCGAGTCTGATTTTATCCACGCCACCTGGGAACAAAGGCACAATTAAGCAGTGGTAAGGCAATATTGAAACTATTACTTTTTATTAGTTACGTTTTATGTGTTCTTAGAAAGCCTATCTCAGTAACTGTTGCGTAAGGTTTTTTCGAGAAGTTTGCTTTAAGTACGGTCGCGTCTGGTTATGTTTATCAGGTTTTAAATTAGATTTTTTATGACACAGCACATAAAGTATAGGTATAAGATACGTTTCAAAAGTCTTGAAGTCACTTAAAAGCTTATAACTGTATTCATTCCTTGAGTATTAAAAGTCATTAATAAGTTTTAGGTGATTACTTAATGCGCTTCGTTGTTGCTACAGATTTAAATATTTTATGTAAATAAATTAGTTTGTATAGACGCCTGGTCCAAAACACTAAAAAGTCGACGAGGCGCGGGATCATCATCAACAGCTCATATAATGTCCCCACTGAGCCTACCCCACATTAGGGGCGATTAGGCCTTGTTCTAGTAGGGGGGTAGAGGTTGCTCGCGTCCGTAGGACTTACCACCTTCTCCTAAAAAATCTATACCCTCTGCCGGGCCTAGTTACAAGCTGAATATTGAAATCTGCGTCTATTTAGTCAACAGCTATGGAACAACCGAAATTTCACGAATCAGCGTGTAATTACGTGCACAGTCGATAACTTAAAAAATAATAACCACCGTTTTTAAATCTCACTATCTCGCCGCTATACTGTCTGCCGGGATTGCTCCCTGGGGCAGTCCCTGTCACAATCCTTGCTCTCCTGGTTTACATCCTGACACAGCACATACAGACAAACCTTTTCCAGGTTTTTGATAGAAACAGCGCCTTACAATCGCTGTAACTTACTCGTACTTAATGGTCCTTCAAACAATGTTCAGCTTGTAGCTCAAAAAATATCTAATCATGTCACACGTCCTTGTAATACTGATATTTGCATTAAATTGTATGTATCAATACAGTTAACTAATGATATCTAATTTTCCGTTGCATAAACTACTTACTGCATAAACATATCTTTGTTAAAACTACACGCAAAACTTACATTTTCTGCATGATATTCATAAGCTTAATTTACAACAGTAACTAGCAGCATGTGAAAACCAGAAAGCTTATAGTACAGAAAAATGTGCTACATTTCACTTTAATTGCCGTACTACGTATACCTAAAGAACTTAGCATCTTTACGCTGTTAGTCGCATATCATTAATAATAATATTTCTACGACTCGCCTGACTGTAAATAGTTAACCAGTATTTAACTTTTGTTTTTTTTTATTTTGCAATTTAGTGGAGAGTACCCAAATTTAGGCGTTTGCATGTACAGTCGACCAAATTGAATCATGACCCACCTTAAGATCATTTTCCTACAGTCACTCAATACAAAGTAGGTTGAAATTCGCTTGAACATACATTTCTTAAGTAACGAACCTGATATCAATTTATTAAACACTGACAGTGTCTAATAAATATGGCCTTTTAAATTTTTTTCAAGCACTACTTGACATCTGACACATAACGTAATTTTATTTTTAAAAATATACTAGTTATTCGTTTTTCTCAGTAGTGAAAAGAGGTTAGATTATGAACGCCGTCTTATTTGAAATTCCAATTGAGACTTTAGTGCAGTGATGACAAAGATTAAAATTGCATAGATCTCTGACCCGTAATGACACATTTTTATTCATATTTAAAACGTACTAAGTGCAACACGCATGATAGCGAAGAAAACGTAACTAAATTTATGATTGTAAAGGAATGATCGGCCAAGTGGGTCATGATTCAGTTGGTTCGACTGTACCTTAATACCTTGTAATAAGAATCAATTAAGAAGTAACTTATTTAATTAGCTTGCAGCTGATTGCTGGATTGTTATTGATTGCTGACACAAACACAAAGTAGCGGTGTCAATTTAAAGATTTATATAGCAAATTAACCCTTATGTCAGAAATAAAATGGCATATTCATACGAATTCTATTCAAATTCTATGTCAAAAGATATGTGTGCATATAGGTTCGCTGTGGAGACAAGAGTCAATTTTAAGCATTGACACTGCGTCAGTGTGGTTTGAACCTTAGAGAAAGAAGAATGGCTAACAAAATATATTAGTAATTATTAATACTGCCTAAACAGAGGGGCTTGAATTCTATTAGGGAAAAATTGTTTATGTATTGAATATGAACATTTATTCGTATTCGAGGAGATAGATGGCACCGCGGTCGTGGGTTATCCTATTGATCACGAAATCTAAGCAATCAAGTGCGCGGTCGGAACTCTGATGGGTGACCAAAATTTTCAACTCGATATTCCTGCATTCTCCGGCAAGCACGTTAAGCTGATGGTCCCGACTGCTGTCACAAGTAAGTAATCTATCCCAAGGAGATTTGGCGTCATGTAGGCGACCGGCCGTAAAAAACTAATAAACCAAAACCTATAACGGTATTGTCGATATCAAAACACTACACCGATCTCAAACAAAGTGGGAGCAGCGTAGAAGAAAACGAACATTTGTTGAAGACTCAAGACAAGAAGTCTTGTTATCTAGGACTGATAACAAAACTTCTTAATTGGGGCTTCATAAACCAATGTGAGCGTAGAAATGACGGATCTGCATCGAATCTGTTATCAGTTGGATGCAGAACATTCGGTGGAGCACCGAACGTGGGGACTCATCGTCAGTGAGGCATTCGCTAAGGCTAATCTCCAGAGCCTTGACTACCGAATGCGTGTAGCTTGCCTCTCTGTCTTTTATTGGCTGCACTTCGGAGTGTGTGCGGAGATTCTTCTCAATTTGATCCCTCTAGCACCTTTCCGCCACCGGGCGACCAGGCGCGGCGAAGGCTTTTACCCTTACGTTATGAATATGTCTTCCATCCGCACGAAGTGCTTTGCTTCCTCTTTTATTATGCGAAGAGCTGTTTTACCGGATCCATCAAATCTGGATATCTTTAAGGCCAGAATGAACAAGCATCTTCTAGGCGAGCGTGTACCATCTAAGGCCTTACCTTCACTTTCTATTAGGTGAGATTGTGTTCAAACGCTCAGCCTATCAAACATTAAAAAAACACGTGATCTCTACCTAACCCTATGGGAAAAGTATGTATGTAAGCATTAGGTCTAACCAATCTTAATTTTATCGTCATACTGATTAATATTTTTAACAACTTGTTGGCAATTAGTGTAACGAGGTAATGTAATTTAAAACTCTTATAATTTGCTTCCTTCCTATAGATTTTACTCATATTTTAATGCTTTACCTACTTACAACTTAGAGTGCCTGCAAAATCCTACATACACAGTTTGCAACAGCATTCACTGTGCATTAAGGCGCGATTCCATCAGGCAAGTCTTGCATGCAAGTATGGCGTAACATTTGCGTACTAGTCGCTTGCATTGGAAACATGTTTTCTAGAGCTTGCAAATTGTATGCAGGTTTTGTTGCGTAAAAGGGAGATGTTCAACAAATGCGTACGACCTCACGGTTGGAAGACGAAAGGAATAGGAAGAAGAAAATTATTATATTTAAAACTTGCAGACAAGTAACTTGGCTAATGGAATCGTGCCATAAAAGGAGTTTCACTCGAGATCGTTATTTTATGCGCGTGTGTTGCGAGGGTCTATTTTTAACTCAATAAAAATATTTAGATTAATATATATTTTATTTAAGTACTTTCTCTTGATAAAAGCGAATTTACGCGAAGCATTTGAAATAAGACGAAAAGTCATAAACGGAATATACATTAAAATATATTTGTTATATATTTTGATTTATATTCCATTTATGACCGGTGGCGATGGCCAGCATGTTCTGCCAAAAAGGGCATGCCACATTACGCCAATGCTCATTAGAGAAACTTTTAATACATCTATATTAATTAGCATACTTCAACTTCGACAATGGGAACTACAGCTCCACATCAGACAGAGTAAAGATCTAATAAAATTTTAACTTTACGAAGGTGAAACATTGTTGTACTAATAAAATAATTGCCGTCTGCAGCCTTAATAGCCCTCCCGTACAGCATACAAAGAAATTAAGCACTAAAAAATAGCTCAGTTGCAACGCTACAGTCGGCCATTTTGAAAGATCTCTTAAATTGCTACGTTATACCTGAGGAATGCACAAAGTCCCATCCACGCTGCTCGCTCGCATTTTTCATGTGACATTCCGCTTTGTTGCGGTAGGAAAATAAATTAGTAACAATTTCATTGTTTGTCGGAATTATTTCCGTCTGTTCTGTAGCGAGCGTTCGTGCCAAGGAGTTCGAATACAAGGACGGAACTGCCTTTTTTTAGTTTTCACTTCTTCTAAGACAGATTGTTTTATAAATGTTTTTTTAATTTAAGTACGCTGGATTTAACTAAGTTGCATGTTACACCGGTATAATTAAGTGACCTTGAATTTTTAAATATATATCTATATGTATAAAAATCAATACTGACTGAATGAATGACTGACTGACTGACTGACATATCAACGCACCAAACCTATAGATTTCAAATTTGGTACGTAGGTTCCTTAAGAGGTCCAGCACTAAGAATGGATTTTTAGAAATTCACCCTTGAAAGTGGTGAAAAGGGGGTGAAAAGTTTGTATGTAAATCCGTAATTTTTAAAGTGAAATGCCTTTCAGTTAGAAATTAAGAAAGAGGTATTTTTGGAAATTCAATCCCTAAGGGGATACAATTTTGTATGGAAATCTGTCATTTTTTTAAGTAAAATCCATGAACCTTGGGTATATGGCGCTTTGGTTAGAAGAAAAATAAGAAGAAAATTTAAACGCTGCCCTAAATAACTATTCTACGCGGATGAAGTCGCGGGCAAAAGCTAGTTATGTATAAAGTTTTAAATAAAGGGTAAACTCTTGTTGTTAATATTTTTTTATTTCAAAAGTCCAATTAATTATTCTATCCCACCGATGGTAAACCACTGATATAGAAAACCTTTTCCAAAATAAAGTATTTTACCGTCTTCTAAATATCAGATAAATGTCAGTTAAATAAAGTTAAAGAATCCTAGAAAAGGATAATAATTCCCTTTCATTGCAAAACGTGATTAGCCTTCGAGCAAATGCAACCAGCTAACAAAAGCTGGCTTATTCTGAATAGGCCGAAATTGGTGTGTGACTGATCTATGGGCAACGTTACTGTAAATAGACGTTGCGAATTAGGGGAATCAAAGGGCGAAATTGAATCACCTATTTCCCTGACAGTCACCTGTTTCGCTCAGGGAAATGATTGCTCGTGCTATTTTCATGTACACTATAAACCTACTATGGGAAGTTTTGTGCTGTTATGGCCCATTTTTAACGGACCGTTCGGGTGATAATTACATTTTACACAGAAAAGTGTTTCTCATATATAAAATGGTTATGATAAATGGTACAACCTCCGAGCAATTCTGATGACTACTAGAACACGATGGCGACGATTTGCTTCTTAATACCTACCTACCTCTACGATACAATCTGTTATTTGTTTCAGATTACAAGAGTGGTTTCCGCTTAAAACCGTACGTGAGGCGAATTGTTTCCAAATTTGACAATCTCACTAACTTTGAAGTTTAAACTTCAACTATCAAGCGATACCCTACAAGATATCACGTACAGAATATGTAACATTAAATTTAGTGTCAGTGCAAAACTGGCATCTATTACAAGCAGCATAAAGACGTCATATGTTCTGTTTTAATTATCTCAATGATCGCAGTACTTCCGTTTGATTGGTGGCTATTATTTTGTATCCAAATGAAGTTTGGCCAGAACTAGTAGACTACCCAACCGTTTAGGGTAGGGACGGTAACTTAATAGTTGAAAAGGCAACAAGTTTGCCCAAATATTTGAGGTATTTTCGGTCTTGTTTAAAAGAGGTAACCCATCGGCATTTGAGGGTGAACGTTGAAATGAGAGACCAAATATAATGTTACCTAAGTAACATGAAACTTTTACAACGTTTTAAACAAAGGTAAAGAACACGCATTGTATTATGTAACGTACGCTAAGTCGTTCATTATATTTTCCAAAAAGTTTACCTTTTGTTGATAATAAACTTACTGGGCGAAAATATGTGAGAATATTTTTTTATGTCTTTTAACTTCGGGAAAATTTTCAATCAATAGCGTTAACCGTTTGAATTTTATAGCGTTCATTCTTGTGAGACCTAATTTTAGTGTCTATAAAAGATACCGCCTTTCTCTGGATTATGTAAATGATTCAGGAAAGAGACGAAACTCGTTTTCCGAATACCAATAGTTTTAAGTTTATATTCGGTTGTTCCGAAATCAAAATGTCACTGCGTACTACGATTCTTCAATATTATTATCACACAGACCATAATAAAAATAGATCGGTAAAAACGGAACACTTGAAGTCATGCATAGAAAAGTTTTCGTCAATATCTATAAGTACCTACCTTCAGAGAATTTACTTATTTATTATAATAAAACAATATTATAAAGCCAGGTAAAAAGTGTTTGCGATACACCAAAACTACGTATATTTATCTGTTTATATGAAAATGAATCCCTTTTCCCTTGGCCACGCAAAACTTCAGAACCACTGTACCTAATTGATTCATCATTCTTTCTTAAGTTTTCTAATATTTTGTAGAAGGTTCCTTTGGAAAGAACAATTAAGACTTTTGCCCAGAAAATTTGAAAATTTGAGATAAAGTAAAGACTTTGATGAGTATGAAATTTGGCGTGTAGATTCCTTATGAGGTCTAGGGGTACACTTAGAAAGCAGTTTTCAATATTCGTCCCCTAAGGTCAGGGTCCAAAGCTTGTAAGGGGAAACAAGACTATTTTATTCGAAACTTAACAAGAGTACTCCTATCGAAAATGAGTAAACACGTATTTCAGGTTTTTTTTTTAAATAAAACCCCTAGAAGGGAGAATTGGGGTGTCAAGGTCTAAAAATCAACACGAGTATTTTTTTTAAATAATAATATAGTATTTGTTCTTGCGTTTTTGAAATTTTGATAAATTTAACATGGAAAAGAAAGTTCGTAATAAAAAATAAAATAAATGTTTATTTATTAGACAACAAAAATCCATATTGTGTTAGTAACATTAAATCTTAATAACTAATGTAATATTTATTGGGAAAAAATTAAGTTTTCAAAAAATAAAAATCCTGACCATAATAAACTATTCCACTCGGACGAAGTCGGGGGAAAAGCAAGTTATCTATAAAACATTTTACAATTTCAAATGTTCTGCTCATTAATTAAAATTATTTTCCTTCAATAAATTGTCGAACAATTACAATAATTCGTTCTCTTTATAATGTCAACGCACACGGCGGCATTTACTCATTAATTTATATAATGGTGACTACACACTAACGGTTTGACGACTTATATCAGTGTAAAAAGGTGTTCTTCTTTATTAACATATCAATTTTCTAAATTGACACTAATGAGCATTCTTGTTCACATTTTTGAAAGTGAAATAAACATTGGATTTAAGCGTATAACATCATGTCATTTAGTTGATAACATAACAACATAATTTTGATATTTCACGTAAAATCCACAGAAAAGTAGTAACTTGACCTAAAAAAATAATAAAATCTTCTGCTTATTTAGATTGTTTCCAATAATTATTGATTATTTACTTATTAAACCTAGTTACATCTATAAAAAATAGTGTAAAGCCCAGAGATGAGTAGCCCTAGACAAACCCGATTAATCAGGTTTATTTAATTCAGCTTTACACGATTTTTGTGACACTCCGAAACCACTTTGTTAATGTGTGTTTTGTTCCAGCTTGAGAGATAGGATAGTTTTTATCTTGAAAAGTAGTCCTCAATTTTTTTTAATGCAAATTCACTTTTTAGGGCAGTAGTATGAAATTACTAAAGCAACGCGTGACCGGGACAGCTAGTCTTTATATATAAGTCTCGACTTACGATGTTCGTCCACGCTAATCGAAACTACTCAACCGATTTTAATGAAATTTTGTAAACGTGTTTTGCTGTGTCCAACTTAGAATATAAAATAGCTTTTTTATATCGATTATTGATCTCAGTATTTTTTTATTTGTAATTCATTATTTATTATTCGTATACATTAGTATGACATTACCACAGTAACGTGTGGCCGGGTCAGTTAGTCCGAATATAAAAAAATACCTAAAATTTACAAAGATCTAGTTCTGTCTTAGATCTAGTATCTAGGAAATTTTGCCCGTATGAACGTTATTTTAATGGCAAGCAGTGATCCCTGATAATGTTAACCATATTATATACATATTTTGCATTAAATGTCCAACGATATAATCCGCTCATCGAATCCACCGGGTCATGTCGCTGCCTCAACAACCCAAGTGTGTAGAGTCCTTTACAATTTCCTTTCCCCAAAATGAACCTTTAGATAAATTTTACTTACCCTGTAATTTGAAAGATGATTCACTACACAAGTGAAGTGTACATCCCGACCCTGTGTCACTGTGTGGTTTTCTAATGCTTGTAGAAATTCCGGCTCGACTTCAGCTTGTATTGGCATCTCACCTGATATAAAGGTTAATAATATTAATATTATGGCAATTCTTAGGTTAGAATCTATTATTTTCTCCTATGAATACAACATTCTACAAATATAAAACACAAATACAAAATACTACTTAATATACATCTATTATTAAAATGGAAGACTAAAACTAATTGCTTTTTGTAAAACAAATATACAAATTACGAATCCGATCCTTATCTTTAAATAATCTCAAAATAACTCAAAATTCAAAAACTCATGTTTAATGATTAAATGTATCTACTTCATGATTTTTAAAGTGAAAAAGAATACCTTAATCTTATCATTCGTAAGAGATAATAAGGCATTGATTTCTTTAAACAGTTACTTTTAACATAGTCAGCCAGTCACTTAGTGAACGATGAAGCTCGTTCCCAACCTTTGCGAGATGAAGGCCTTTCCATCAAGTATAAAATAGTAAAAATAAATTTCGAACCATTACGATTTTCAGATTAACTCATTAAAAAAAATGTGTGCGTGTACTAGTGTACACACGTAAGAAGTGAAACTAGAAAAAGATGGCGCGTAACGGAAAAATGTGACGCGTAACCGAAAAATGTGACGGTAAATTTTTTTCCAACGCCGATAAAGAAGTTTCACTTCAATAAAACCTTAACAAATAGTGTATTTTAAAATCAATTTACCTGTAACAAAGACACTGAAAAACGTAGCCAGCCACCAGGCCGCTTTTGTTGGCGGCGGAAACATGTGTTTCTGGATGTTCCGTCTGTAACAGAATAATAATACAAATTGAAACATAATAGTGAATCTGTTTTATCGACGTCAGAACAGCCCTCATCAAAATGAACACAACGAATTGTATTCCAGATATAATATTTCAGTCATCGTAACATTTGTATCATAATATATCAGTAATCCAAGGTAATTTGTCTCATTAAATTTATCAAAGTTAGTATTTGCGATTTGCACAGTCGGATTAAATTGTATTATAACATTACACATGGGTAGAGGTAGGTACGAAGGGCATACCAGCGATTCCTATATTATGTTATTTAAAGACCAGAGACAAACCGAGTCTAGAACTTACATAAGTTCTGTACTGGAACGCGTATCTAAAGCGGCTCCCGCGGAATCGTATCAAATATGGCTAATCAGGCAGAGAGGGGCCGAGGTAGTGGATAGGGAGTGCCGGTGCACCACAAGGAAGCGTTCTAACCCTACGCCTGCGGTCATAAGTCTGGGCACTGCTTCTAGCTCCCGTCTCTGCAACGCGGTCCATGGAATGCTAAGAGCTTTTGTCTCTTATAGGTAAGTTTGATAGAATGGTGTCAACAGCATTTTTGTTTTTTTTTTATCTGTTTTTTTGGAAATATTTTATTATCTCCTTTATTACATTTAAAATACATACAAAATTATATTTCTAAATATTAAGTTTTCACAATGTATAACACTAAAAAAGAAAGATTTAAAAATACAAAAATGCAATTCCCCATCGGTAGCAAGAACAGGGGCTGTACTGTTGGTTAAGGGGCCAGATGCAGGAACCTTCTCACTTTACTGGCCGTGTCTAGAAGTCTTCTGCATCTGACTCTTGATCCAACCGCCTAGCGCGGCTCGCGTTATGGTGTCTTGAGGTGTTTATCGAGGCTCTTGACTGTCAGACCATGGGCAGATAGGAATATCGGAACAATAATTGCTGAACCGATGTCCCACATGTCAACAATCTCATGAGCTAAATCAAGATATTTGTTTTCTTTATCTTTTTCAGCTTTCACAAGGTTTTCCTCATGGATTATTATTATATTCTGACAGTTAATGCTAAGACAACGTTTCTCAGTGGTTGAGGGTTCGAATGAAGGTCGCTTTCACATTCGGCCTTATCAGCTCACCATCTGTAGAATAAGAAGTAATCTTCCAGAATAAGACAAAAAAGAAAAAAAAAGGTTTAATTCCGTAAAAGTACTTATGTGCCTTGCCACTCTTAGGCAAAGCGTGAATGTATAAAAAATGGAAGCTCAGAAACGTGTAAATAGTCCCTCATTACAAAAAATACGTCAAAGCTTCTAATATGGAGACCATAACAATATCTGTTAGTAAAAGAGACAGATCTAAAAAGACTTTTCTGAGAGGAAATGAGGGTAGATGTTGGTGGTGATAATAATTCGAGTAATGGAATTGAATTGAAAATATATTAACTTGTTGTGATAGCTACGTGGTTATTAGAAATAGACGTATAAAGTACACTAATACTTTGAGAGGTATTTATATCTGTTTTTGAGTTTTATGTGTGACTGACAATGAAAGTTAAAAATTATATATTATTTTTTATTCGTAATTATTTATACGTTGATTATTGCACGTACCTATTTCAGAAAATTATGTGTGGTTTGAAAGAAGATAGTGACGTGAATTGTAAAAGGGATGCTCAAATGGTTCTGTCATGTAGTAAGGTTGTGTAAAAATAGATTGACGAAAAGGATATATAAATCGGAAGTGACCTTAGAAGCGGAGTAAGGTAAACCTAGGCGATCGTTTATCGATCGAATCGAAGACGACTTCAAAAAGGGCTAGGAGACGCATTTTTAAATCATTAGAATTCCAAATTTTGTATGAAATCACAAGATTCGTATGCGAATCCCTAAAATCACTATCTTTGAACACTCATACTCGAGAATTTTGCAACGAGTGGTTCAACCCACTCGTTTCCGATATTCTACCAGTAGAAAATCTAATGACTGACAGTGACATTATAAATTTAATTTACGTTCCGTTTCCTCGTAACTCATTACCGGTTTCTAAAATCAACGAAATAATGGCTTTCCTGTTTTTATTTTTTCTGCATGAAATGAAAAATGTTACAAGATTCGAGTTTTAGGGCAACACTCATTTTTAATGTTTCAAAAATACGTAAAATTGGGAGCAATCGAAACTAATTTCGTATACGTTTTGCTTTCGTGCATGGATTTAAGATTCACTTCGAATGATTCAAAAATGCGTCTCTAGGTTTAAAGTACTCGAAATCGAGCATGTATGAAGACTCTGATGAAAGTAGATGAAGCGGAAGATATATGTAAGTATCGAAACAAGTGCAAACAGGGCCTACTCTTATGGGAAAATGTATTATGTATGAAGTAAAAGTAATGAGTCGAAAATTTATTTCCGTCTTATTTTTTTAGTATAAACGTATTAATAATTATATGCTCCTTTTGCTTCTTATTATGTTATCATCATCATAAGAGCCTTCCTAATTCGACCCACTGCAGGAACACAAGGCCTCTACTTGTCATGGAAAAAGGTTTAGGCAGTAGTCCACCACGCTTGCCCAATGCGGATTGGCGGCCGGAGTATCAGGTGATCAATACCCCTTTGCAGATCCATTAGTCGCCTTCTACGACACCTATTGGAGGTTATGGGGTGATGCTATTCTGCCTTGCCGGCATCATCATCATCTTATTATAGGTACAGGCTAAATGACCCACCAAGGTCCTCGGCTTGTTAAAAACCCGGTGATGATGAGAATGCCATCTGCATGCGGCTACCAGCAGTTAAGATATTATAAAAGTGTTCTCCATTCGATTCACCGACTGATATTGACAGAATCGACTATGGAATAATTTCATTTTTGCGTTTACAAACGCAACTCAACGCAACGTTAGCAAACGCATTTCTAGTATTAATATTTACGCGTTTCTAAACGCAAAAATAAAATTATTCCATAATGAAAGGTAGTTTCATCTTAACTGAGCGTCAAATATTTGCAAAAATATTTCGTTCGGGTCTTAGAAGTGCAAATTTCAAAGATTTGATGAAACAATGTTTACCATAAAAACATAAGCACCAAGCACTGACAAATTTCGATAGCGAAAAGCAGTGTCTTGGTGGCGTAATTGGTCAACGCATCCGCCCGGATTGTGGAAGATGCGGGTTCGAGTCCCGCCTGAGGCAAGTCGATTTTTTTCAGTGCATTTTTCTAGAATCGACTATGGTTTTTTCAACAAAACGTTCATTGATGAATGGTTATTCTGCGCTAGACGTGCAGCCGGTATACATAAGATTTGTTGATTTTAAATGGAGCAATGTCTAAAATAATCCCGGCACGAGCCCTCGTCTAAACTTCGGCTTCGTACTACCGCAACTGTGCATTGCACGTGAAAATAACTACGTGACTGTATTTAACTTCAACAAGGGTTCAGCTTAACCGAATTAATTCCGTTTTTCGGTGTTCCTTCCCAAAGTTTTGTTGAGCAATTGCAATGGTTGGGGATTTGACTTCTCGTACTAATAAGGTAAGTCATTATTGAGAACATTTTAAGTGTAATTATTATTAAGTACTTTTTAATTCTTATCTTCGTATTATTTTATAGTATAAAGTACAAAATTAGTTTTTTAATAATAATAATACTAATAATTCCACACTCACACCAATTATCTAGCCCAATTTAAATAGGTATGATTAAGAACTTGTGTTATGGATACTAGATAAGGGACAAGTTTAATACACATAATAGTACAGATATTTTTATAAATAAACTAGCTGCCCGGCCACGCGTTGCTGTAGTAATTTCATACTACTGACCTGTAACATTGTATCTGCAGTAAAAAAAAATGACTACTTATCAAGATAAAAACTATCCTATCTCTCAAGTTGGATCAAACTGCATACGGTGTATAAATTTGATTGAAATCGGTTAAGTGGTTTAGGAGTCCATTGAGGACAAACATTGTGACACGAGATTTATATATATTAAGATATATAAACAACCATGACTCGTCAACAAATATTCGTGTTCGTCACACAAACATTTGCCGCTACCAGGAACCCGGACCGCTTGATGTGTAGGCAGCTATACTGACCACTCCACCAAGACGGCGTCTAAATTTAGTTTCAAAAAACATTTATTTGTTTCGTTTGTGTTCGTGTGTTGTTTTTGAACCTGGACTGCTGAGATGATTTTGAGTGGAAAATCTGTCATGAGCGTTGGCTTTAGTTGGTTTGTTTACTAAAGGATTATTATTTTTTTTTTTCTCGTATACGTAGTAGGAAGTCTTGTAATCGTCGAAAAAACTCTACCTCGAGATTTTGACGGATTTACACGTTTTGGAGCTCCCTGATTCCAAAAAACCCGTTTTTAGAATTATGTCTGTGTGCGTGTCTTTGTGTCTGTGTGCCTATTTGTGTGTGTGTCTGTGCGTTAGCACGATAACTCGAGTATGCTTTAACTTATTGCAACCAAATTTAACATGCGTGTATTACATCAAAATATAAGGTTTCTATCGACTTTTGAGCCGTTTCCGATATACGAGAAAGTCAAGGGGAGACCACTCCCGATTTTTAGGTTTGGTATTCCTTATGTGTACCTAGGCGACAGGCTGACAACCTGCCACTATTTTGGGGGTACTGTATGGCCCATACTGCCAGATGTGGCTTTGTGTGTAAACGAATATTACCTGAAGCTCTGCTCGACCCCTTTTGGGATTGTGAGTGTGATTATATGTCTGTGTGTATGTATGTGCACTTGCAACATCACAACATAGTGTTTTAGTAGTATCACACTTAGCATCACACGTAAGTCTAAAAATGTAACGTCATTTTGATATTTTAGACGTGATACAATGAAAACGTTGTATAGGTTTTGAAGAGGGTTTTGAACGACCCTCAACCTGGGCTATATTTACTCAACACAATGCTCAATAATGTCAGTTGTTTTTCGTAGCCTCAAAGAACTTCTAAGACTTTATGAAAAATCAGTATAAGTTATTTTGGTGCCATTGACAAAAAGTGATCTAGGCAGACTTCCAAAATTACAATATAGTATTTTTCCAGTATTCTTTAGAATAATATTTTATTTTCGATTCTTGTGGGTACTATATATATTTTTCGTGCTTCTCAATTGAATGAAATAATCACCTGTTTATGTAGCCTTTAAGCAGCTCCTCGTTTGAACTAGAACGTATAAATGCGATCCAAAATTATGATTCTCCGAAAACTATATCTTAACCTACCAGACAGCTACCAATAAATTATTGGTTGCTGTTTGGTAGGTTAAGGTTATTTTTATGACCAAACGGAAACGAGTTTTTAACCGATTTCAAAAAAGAAAGAGATGAATTCGACTTCATGTTTGTTGCCTCATAACTTTTTACTAGGTGCACCGATTTTGAAGATTCTTTCGACCATTGGAATCTGGTGCTTGTCATATCCATATCCCATTTAAAGGAGATTGCTCAAATTGGCCTAAGAACCAATAAAATATTGGGCTATTTGATAATTCTTGTTATAATTTATGCTATAATTAACGGTCATTAGATTCTAACGGACACTTCTGCATATTATATTCATTTTAAAAAGGACTTTATCATTCTACCGTTTTAGAAACCATAAGATCACCTTTTTAAAGGCTTTGGTGTTCTAACATACAGCCAAAGATTTATCGAAGTTGTTTAATTTACAAAAATACAATCTCTTTGGTAGAGATAGATTAAAATGTAATTACTTTTTATTAATCAATCAATAACAATATTATTATTTTCAACATTATTTACGCTAAATGCAAACATGCAAAGCCAAAAATAAAGATGGTAGTCGCCACCATGAAGTTTATTGTCATACATTTTTTGCCAAGCACTACCTAGATACGTTAAAAGGTGTAACACGATAAAAATGTTTTAATACAAACCTAAAAAAGAAATAAAACTATTGAAGGCATGGCTGTATGACCTAGATCCCTTTACCTTCCCCTAATAGGGAGAATTTTAAAAATATAAGGTGCTTGTGTTTGTTGTTTGTGTTTGTTTACGGTGTTCGATGCGATTTTTTATTTCTAACTTTACTTGGCCTTTCGGACAATGGACTTGATATCTTTTTGAACTACGGACTTTGTAAATAAGTTTTTGCATGATTTCCCTAGTTTACTTACTAGTTTCTTTTATTATTATTTTACATTTGTTTGGAAACATAACCTCAATATCAGTAAGTAGTATGCTAATAATTAAGTTCTCAGAAGTGTCCGTCAATAATCAATGTTTATACAGTCATTTACTTATGATTTCGAACCTAGAAAATATTTTTTCATGATTGTTGGTTCTAGGGCAAAACATGTATGGGATCTGAGCAATCTCCTTTGATTGACATCTGATCATTAGTTTTTGAGTTATACCTAAGAATGCCTATTTAATTGACATCGATGATATCGTAATTTTATCACTAGTGTGTCGAAAAGATCTCGAGATAGTTTCCTAAAAATTTCTATACTTAAAACAATTAAAAAAAATAAGAATATTATTTTTACATTAAAAAAAACTGCCTTCAAAACTAAAAACGGGAGAAATATCTATAATAATAAAAATCTAAATGTTTTTTTTGGAGCCAACCTCAATATTTGGAATAAACGTTGTCACTTGTATTTGGAGCCGACCTTAAAAAGCATTTAGATTTTCATAAACTAAACTTTTATTTCTCCCTTTTTTAGCTTTGAAGACGGTTTTTATTTATTTCAAAATATTTTTTGTAACGGGTATTTGTAATACCGTCTATGGACCTTTGCGGTGAAAGGTGATTCTAAATCGAGTTACACAGTCTTTGAACTATGAATCGATCTTAACCAAGTTAGTACTAAGAAACGAGTGTATCTCGACGTATGGTAGAAGCAACAAACTATCTGGAACTATTGGAAAACCTTAAACCAGTTTCAAATTTAAATTTACTTCACCTGACTGTTTTTACGGTTCTCGGTCTGAAAACAAATATTTTGCATAATTTACCAGGATCCAACTAAACTCAACACAAACTTTCAATACCCGCTCCAAGCGCGTACTTTAAATTTCAATAAAAGTTTATGAACTTATCGTTGTAACATTTTTAATATGATGAGCATTTTTATGTTAAGAGCATTATCGTTATTAATAATGAAAATCTCAGGCGCAACGAAATATTACGAACATAGCAACTGGCGATATGAGCTCTCTCCAGCAATCCACAAGGAAGAACGATTTGAAAGTATTTTCGCAGCCATTTTAAGCTGATATAAAAAAAAAACAAACACATAGTACGACTTATTGAAATAAAAAAATTATTTTGAAATTTAGAGAACATATCTTATCTTCAATTACATTATTTTTTTTTCTAAGAATAAGCGATATTCATTTAAAATTCGAAATAACAATTTCCTAAGCCATAATTTCATAACATTTTCTGTTTGTTTTAATTTTATTGACAAGTAATTGTAAAATTTCTCTTAAAACTATTTAATAATGGATATTGTCAATACACTATATTTTTATTTGATTATTGTGAGCCATATCGGAAATGTACAGCGTCGAAATTAATCTGATCTTAAAATTTTCAATATTTTGCTGAAATAAAATTCAGTATTTTCTTTAACAACTATTTACATAAGAATATTTTCTAGAAGTTTTTGTAATGTTTACAGTTGTCGAATAAGAGTTCATAGAAATCGAGAAGCTAAGTGGCGATTTTAATAAAAACGCGTAAATGGACTGCGACTGCAGAGATATTATAGAGTAATCTGTCTTGGTTATCTGTCTTCATTAGCCAGTTCACTGAAGGCTTAGTTACTTTTTGTGTAAGACTCTTTTGAGTAGGTGACAAGAAGCTTTACCATTTGTATTCTAAAAACTGATGTTCTCCAAGTTCTGTATTCATCAACACCAACAAACGGAGCAAACTTTGAGGACGAAGAATCTCTCCCAACTAACAGTCCCACTTAGTTACGCGGCATTAGAGAATTATATTAATACGCTGCTCACGTTCTGGTGAAACTCACCGCAAACCAATAAGGATGTTCGCAAAACTGAACTCTGATACAATCGACCCAACGTTGTGTGTAATTACAGATATGATTGATCTTTAGCACAAACCCAATCGAATTGAGATTTGAGATAGTTGTAATTAGTCTGTCAGGTAATTGTGAGTCGCGATGATACTCTCGCCTTTATCCTTCACATTCACAGAAAATTATATCTATCAAATTGATAACTGTTACTCGAAATCTGAAATTCATTTTGAATATTTGACAACAACCTAAATGATAAAATTATTGTGTTTTTATAGAACACAAATAAGAACATTATTGTTTATCCAAGATAACATTTTAACATTCCTGATAAGGAACCAAGCATGAGCGTTTAGACTCGAGCCGCAAGAAGTAGAGTAGTCTCCTCTGAATGAGACTATATAACTATTGTTTGATTTCTTTAAAAGTGAAAACGCACATAAGTTTGGTCAAAGTTATAGGTCGCGCACCCTTATGAGCGTATCGCCACTGTTTACTATGAACAAGAGGCAATGCGCTACGGTCCAAAGCCGTCTCATAGCACTCTAAGGCCCTTTTGTTTACTATGAACGCCACAGAAACAAGGCGTTCCCTGTCCGAGCTAATGTGTGCTACGATGATAAATGTGCTTCTAAAGACATGATCTTAGTAAAAAGAGGTATCGACTACACTTCATAGGGTTAAATGCTTAGAAAGACTCAGATAATGAGGCTACATGAGTTCCAGAAGCAACTGGTTGAGTCTCCAAACAGGACTAAATTTTAATTGAGTATTTTATTGACATAAAATCCCGCTCATAATTCCAAGAAGAGTAGAGAAGAGCCTTTGGCGACTTTTGGCAATATGGGCCATACAGCACCTCAAAAGGTGACAAGAACATGAAAGGAGCATCCAACCCAAAAAAGTAACAAACCTTAAATGAACCAATATATATAAATGTTACACTCTCAAAGATCTCAGAAGCCTAGGTGATATTTTTTGACTTCAATATTTTTTGTTATATTACATAATTCGTATTCCGATAAAAAGAAACCATTATATACATTCAATTTGAAATCCAAGCACTGACTCGCTTTGGAAAGCCAATTTAATACTGAAATATTAGAAGACTGTTAACTTAGCTACCGTATTATTCTCAGAAAAGACAATATTTGCGAATAATATACTAATTATTATTTGAATAGGAATTACAGTCTCTTGATATTTCGATTAAAGATATGATGATAAATTTTTAAAATATTTTATTACAATATTCCTACTTCCAGGTCTCACAAAACGTTGGTAAGACCTTATACTTACTTTCATTTGAAAAATAAGTAAAAGCCAGCAGTTTTCACAAGCAATTGTCCGTCAGGACGGTCAAAAGGGCGTCTTATTAGGGTTGTCCAAGATGATAAAAAAAATATTTAGTGTAAGCTGTAGCGAAAGCATGACAATATTTGCTGCTTACTGTATTAGTAACTATTATCTGACTTAAAAGTGCTATAAACAACGTAATTTTAATAGCAAACACCACATTATAAAATATCCCATTAAAAATAGTAATGGGAACATGGGAGTTCAACACCTACTAAAAATATGTGTGGCTGTCGACTTTCAAGCAAAAAATCGGGAGTGTTCTCCCCTTGACTTTCTCATATACCGGAAACGACTCAAAAGTTGAAACCTTATATTTCGATGTCATGTTTGCATGTTAAAGGAGATTGCTCAAATTGGCCTAAGAACCAATAAAATATTGGGCTATTTGATAATTCTTGTTATAATTTATGCTATAATTAACGGTCATTAGATTCTAACGGACACTTCTGCATATTATATTCATTTTAAAAAGGACTTTATCATTCTACCGTTTTAGAAACCATAAGATCACCTTTTTAAAGGCTTTGGTGTTCTAACATACAGCCAAAGATTTATCGAAGTTGTTTAATTTACAAAAATACAATCTCTTTGGTAGAGATAGATTAAAATGTAATTACTTTTTATTAATCAATCAATAACAATATTATTATTTTCAACATTATTTACGCTAAATGCAAACATGCAAAGCCAAAAATAAAGATGGTAGTCGCCACCATGAAGTTTATTGTCATACATTTTTTGCCAAGCACTACCTAGATACGTTAAAAGGTGTTACACGATAAAAATGTTTTAATACAAACCTAAAAAAGAAATAAAACTATTGAAGGCATGGCTGTATGACCTAGATCCCTTTACCTTCCCCTAATAGGGAGAATTTTAAAAATATAAGGTGCTTGTGTTTGTTGTTTGTGTTTGTTTACGGTGTTCGATGCGATTTTTTATTTCTAACTTTACTTGGCCTTTCGGACAATGGACTTGATATCTTTTTGAACTACGGACTTTGTAAATAAGTTTTTGCATGATTTCCCTAGTTTACTTACTAGTTTCTTTTATTATTATTTTACATTTGTTTGGAAACATAACCTCAATATCAGTAAGTAGTATGCTAATAATTAAGTTCTCAGAAGTGTCCGTCAATAATCAATGTTTATACAGTCATTTACTTATGATTTCGAACCTAGAAAATATTTTTTCATGATTGTTGGTTCTAGGGCAAAACATGTATGGGATCTGAGCAATCTCCTTTGGTTGCAATAAGTTAAAGCATACTCGAGTTATCGTGCTAACGCACAGACACACACACACACACACATAATTCCAAAAACAGTATTTTTGGACTCGGGGAGGTCAAAAACGTGTAAATCCGTCAAAATCTCGAGGTCAAATTTTTTGATGATTACAAGACTTCCTCTATACTACGTATACGAGAAAGTGAAAATTGATATTTTATTGGATGCTAAGTTCTGTAGATAATCCTGAAATTTCCTTGTACTTGACTTGACACGCTGCCACCTGTTTAGATTTTCCTGATACATGCTACTAATGTCATAAATGTGAAAGCTTTGTTTTGAATTTATGTAGGATGAATTCACTATTTTAAGAGAAAATAATTCTTATTTGGGCAGGCTAGCATCTAGGATATTCGAAACCACGAGCAAAACTAGTATTTTATCTGTGACACTAATTAATCATAAACAAGCTAAAATCGTTTTGTATACACGTGAATTACCAAAAAGAATCCACTGTCATTCAATTTTATCAAAAACGGTTCAGTAGTTCGGCGTGAAAGTGCGACAGACATACAGATTTACTTTCGCATTTATAATATTAGTAGGGAAGTAATGGCATAGATTTATAATTACTGACGTTTATAGATTGGCAATGAATCGACTAGGGCGAGACCAAAAAAATTGCTATCTTTTCTACGTGACTGACAGGCCGACATAGGCCGCCTGCGTGTACGTGAAATGGTCTCGTTTATACATCTCTAATATGCGCGTTATGCTCTTTCTCTTTCATATTGCCGATCTACAGTTTCCTATATCTATAAGTAAGGGTATTATTTTGCAGAAAATTTCCTTCGTGACTGTCAATTATGTCTATGACAAAACTGAGCAGGAGTTTTATTTGTGACGTGTCGACTGGTCACAACCCTGAATCAGACCCACAAGATTCAATTACAGGCCAGCTGACGTGGCCTCACAACTTTAACCAACGGTCTGTCTACGCCTGCAGATCTTACGAGTAATATGTATTCACACATATATCATGATAACTGATAATTTTGTGAAGCAAAATATTTGTCTGAAATTTGCTGATCGGAATTTTCCAAATTCCAAATTAGCTCATTTGGTTTTTAGCTATTTTTTATTGGCGCACCTTTGTTACTGTACTTAGTACTAGACATCTAGAGTATTAATTGAGTGTTCAAATTATCGCGGAGATGTTATCGCCGTGTCATTAAATTCTGTATGAAGTATTATGTGAGTGTCTCCACACAGCAATATTATCGCCGCGTTTTTCCGTACAGATCGTCGCGATTCACTCGCTCGAGGAGGTGACGCCTTAAGGCCGAAGCACACCGGATTTGCACACGCAGACATTCACGCAGACGTGCCCATACCACTGGAATGTGATTTCTGGAACTGTATGAGACGTGCAAGTGCACGTAGACTTAATGCGTACCGCTACGCATTTCAGCTCTCATGAGATAAACAGAGACGGCTTACCTACGCAGAGGAGAACGTCACTGTCACATTGATGTGTGCTCATGTTATTGACCGTCACACCGAAAAAGCTGAGACACGTCGTGAGATTTCGCACGTGACTAGCCACGGATTCAAGTGAGATCGCGATGCCGATCGCGCGATCGTTAAGGACACCCCTGTTGGACCATCGCACGGCTACTTTAATTGTGCGATGAGAATGCAACATCGAAAATGATAGATGCCAATTAGGACGTTGCCTTACTATTGCTTGAATAAGAATTGTTATTGTTTTTTCTTTCATGACACTCTTAAATTATTTTGATTTACATTCACGCGCCTTTAATTCCACCAGGAATTACATCACCATTCTCCACATCACAAGTACGTTTCGAGCAGCAACAAGTGATGTTTTGGATTTTTAATATAACTGTTGACTGGATGAGCTTAATGAATAAATTATATTTATGACCTTAGTTGTCATAATTTAAAATATTATAACACTTTAGTGCTAATTATAATAATACGAACATTAATTTGAACACGAAAATTTTATCAAATTGAAACATCGACGTAATTCTACAAAAACTGTTATTATTTAGTGCGCATGAATGCTGTTTAAAGCACTCAGTATCTTTTATTAAAATAATTTTCTCACAACCTAATTCATTAAAATTTTGAACTATTTTAAATAAATCGTGTAATATTACACAGCACAAATAAGTACCAAGTTATTCTAAATGAAACATATAACGCTTAGTTAGAGCGTTCGTGAAAATCTAAGAATACATACCTGTACGCATGTATTCTTAGAAATTATTTTCGGGATTTAATAAAATATTTGCACCCAATTATTAACATAACTTTCTTGTGCCGAAATATAATTATACCTATCTACATTTGCAAGAAAAATACGATTGTAAAATTGATTTGTAATTTTACCTTTAATTTTTACTTGCTAAAAATACTTATTATTTCTTGCATTAGCAATTATTTCAGACTTAACTTTTAAAATTTAGAATGCAAAGTTAATAACATTTTAAAATGACAGTATTGAAAATTTTTGATAAAAATTAATATCAAACCTAGAAATACCTTGAATCCACTTCACATGGGGTATCTGGGATTCATTCATCATTACCCTCACAACATCACAATTATTTTTATATGTTACATCTGCACTAGGTGTGGGCTATGGGCAAATGGACTGTATAAAATATATAGGCGAAATTAATATTAGAAATGAAAAGAAAAGGTGGTAGTCAAGGCAAACAGCAAACTTATAATCCCTTTCAAAACATAAGAAAAACATCCATCAAAAATATAAAATCCATAAACAAAGGTAAAAAAGGTGTGCTATCCGGCACATGGTCCCCTTTCAAACGGGCAGGCGAACAATCTTTTTCAACGGTCGGCGTAAAATACCAGCACCAGTTGTTACATCAGCCACCCGTATCACTCCGTCCCCGAGATATAGAGCCGTCACTCAGTCTTTGGGCCACGACCGTCTTGGTAAAGACCCCTCTGCCACTATAAACTACGTCTCCTACAGCAAGCGAAGGTGCATCCCCAACCACTCTCCTAGGGCCAAGGGTTAGCAGGTACCCTTTCAGCCACCGCCGCCAGAAGACATCTGCCATTAGGACCGCCCGACGCCATCATTCTCAGCTACAGAATAATTCGAGATCGCTTCACCGTAAAGTGCCCTCAGCAGTCTGCTTGCGCCCACAAAGGCAGTGCCGTCGTCAGAATAGATCTCTGTTGGAGTTCCACGGCGTGCGATAAATCTTCTTAGAGATATAATAGCAGCATCCGTCGTAAGAGAGTGAACTATCTCTAAGTGAATTGCTCGGACTGTCAGGCAGGAGTATAGGGCCACATATCTTTTCTCCCTTCTTCGGCCAACGGCAACAGTAATTGGGCCGAAATAATCTAGTCCAACGAAGGAAAAGGGACGACAATGATGTGCATGTGCATGCCTTGCTTCTGGCAAATTCCGGTTGCAAAGGCGAAGCACGAAGAACTCGACATATCTCTGATATGCGCTACTGTTCGGACTGTGTTTCTCAAGCTCAAAATCCAATATAACTGACGTAACTCATTAACGACCGTCTCGTGGTTGGCATGAGCGAATCTCTGGTGGAGATGTAGCACGAGCAGACGAACAGCATGGTGTTCTCCATCAAGTAAAATTGGGGCCTTCATTCCATCTTCTAATCCTGATACTACAGTGATTCTAGACGACAGAAGCAGCAATTGATTCTCGTCCATAATACATGGAAGTTTCGATAAACGGCTACGGGCTGATACGGGTTGGTTATTTCTAATGCATCTAATTTCTTCAGAAAATGAGTCTCTTACGGAGAATATGCATCTCAGCTAGTCGTAGGTCATCAGCTGTGAGAGAGTTCTGAGGGTACTGATGTCGTGAAGCGACCAAGACGCGAGGCCTAAAAGTGAAGATGGAATTTTCTACTCTATCTGAATATTCTACAGGCACGCCTCTCCTTTGTAAAGCTTTAAGCCGTAATAATGAAAAGTACCGATGAGCCTGTGCTGTGGAATGAAGTAAGCGTGACCAAGTACTAAAACGAGTTGGATCTGCGCAGAGTGATTTGAAATGATCTGTTTCTAAGATGAGGTAACTACGATCCCTTGTTGATGGCTTCAGTTCTAAAATTGGTGGGAGCGTAGTCGGCTCAGTGGGCCAGTCACAACCTAGTAAGAATTCTAGACCTTTAACCCAACGCGAATCATGTCTAAGGGTTCCTCGCTTAAGGCGAGTTGCGTCGTCGGCTACATTTAAATGAGTAGGGACCCATCGCCACTCGTGAACATTTGTAAGTTCCACGATCTCACCAATTCTATGCCCAACAAAGGGCTTATAACGCCGTGCGTCGTTGCGAAGCCAACCCAAAACGTTCATAGAATCGCTCCAAAAATACCGTTTTGCGATTTTATACCTACTTGCTTCTACAACAGTACCAGCCAGACGGGCTGCTATTAAAGCCGCCTGAAACTCTAGTCTAAGGAATACTAGACGGCTTTAAGGGAGCTACACGAGATTTACTACATACTAAAGAGAGCTGCACATGTTCGTTGGGGTAAATAAAACGATAGTTCACGACTGCAGTATAAGCCTGCTCACTGGCATCCGCGAACGTATGCAACTCAATTGTAACTGGATCTAAAACGCACAAGTTTTAACAGCGTGGAACTTTAAGTTGTGAAGCGGTCATGAGGTCTTCTAACCACAAGTTCCAAGTTGTCACTTCTGACTGAGGGAGTACCGCGTCCCAACCTAAAATCATCCGCCAGACATTCTGGAACATAATACGTCCACTAATAACTACAGGTGCCAAAATGCCCAGGGGATCGAAAACGCGCATTATAAAAGACAAGATTACACGTTTGGTAAGCTTAGCTGGTAAGGGTTGATTAAAAGGTATATTAAAATGTATACTAATAACCGTACTAATAACCGATAGTATCACTTGAAGGTTCCCAAATCAAGCCTAGGACTCTAGTGGCTGCTGGCTTATTAGATGTCCCACCCTGGTCTATGACATCTACTGGCAATAATTTTAATGCTGCTGGGTCATTTGATACCCAGCCACGCATCTCTAGACCAGCGCGAGAAAGTATCTTGACTATATCAGAAGCCAATTGTGCAGTTGTATCAGCTGAATCGACGGACGCGATATAAAACGTATTTTCTAAGCTATGATTATCCGCATCAAATAAGTCCGAATTTTGTGAAAAGTTTATTAATTCAACCGGGTTAGTCCGACTGCTGCTGCATCCGAAAAGCACCCAACCGAGAGCGGTCTTAATAGCAACCGGTTCATGTTTGGTACCTTTCCGAACAGCTTGAGGAAATGTTATGTCCCAATTGTCGATACCTAAAATAATTTTCGGTTGTATATCATCGTAACACAAAATTGGAGCTAAATCTACTAAATACGGAAATTTGGAAATGCTATCGTAACAAACAGTCTGACGTCCTAATTCTAAAGATTTTGTACAGCGTGCCTTTCGTACCGCGTGAACAACGTTATTATGACGACCCTTTATATTAAAGTTGACATATTCAACCTGGGTGTCTTTAGAAAGACCGCCTACACACGTAAGTTTAATTTGCGATATAGGCCCTTTAGCTCCTATTATGGACGCAAGATCAGCGTCAATAAAAGTAGCCGTCGACCCGTCATCAAGCAGTGCGTATGTGTCCACACTGCCTGATGGGCCCGATACTGTAACGGCTATCATTTTTAATAAAAGCCGCAAATTAGACTTAGAACGGCTAACAGTGTGTGCTACGATATCCGATGGTTGTTTGTGTGAGTTCTCTGAAGAAGTTTGAGACCCTGGACCTGAAGATTCAGCTACAACTTGCTCGCTTTCTTCAGAAATGTGAGTTACTAAAATAGCCGGGTCATGTAAAAGAGAATTGTGTCTTGAAAAACAACTTTTTATTTTACAAACCTCTTTAGACAATTTACAATGTTTATAAATGTGTGAACCTTTTTTCAAACATTTATGGCAAAGTTTTTTCTCTCTGACAAATTGCCATCTGTCAGTGACTGACAATGACTTGAAACCGTCACAACCATTCAAGAGATGATTTTTATCGCAAAATGGACAAAATTTATTATTGGAAAGACTAGTATTTAATGAATTTTCATGTTTTACAGGCTTATTTAAAGTTGGTAAAATGTTGTCAGAATTAACCGTGTGAACTTTATCAAATTTTCTTACCGGTGTTGATGTATCAGAAATAATTCCAAACTGAAGCTGAAGATCGACTTCACGTGCGAGAAAATGGGCCAACAGTTCTAGCTTAGTAGTTGTGCCCGCACACAAATAGTTGGCATGTCCATAATCTGACCACCGGGTCCGCAACAGAGGCGTTAATTTATATAAAATAGATTGGTAAAGTTCAGGTGATTCGAGATATGGTTTCTGATCAAGTAGCTTCATGACCTCTACGCAGTTGCGGACTCGGCAGGCAAACTTGTTAAGATCGCTACCATCATGACTAATCCGCGGTAGAGCACGAATCGAAGCGGTTTCCTGTAAAACAATTAGCTCAGGTCTACCAAACCTCCGTTCCAACGCTTGAATAACGTCAGCAGGGTCACGGGCAGAAACAAGAAGTACAGCCACTAGCTCGTGAGCTGCTCCCCGCAGTGCCATACCAATGCGCGACAGGTTATCAGAGGGCGAATAATACATTTTAGTGTCTTCGAAGACACGCTTAAAAGCTAACCAATCTATGGGCTTTCCATCAAATATAGGTAGGCGACCGTCTCCGACTTTAGGCCTGGAAGCGCTGTTACTAGCCAATGACGTTATCGCTTCAGCAAGTAACTGTATATCAGATAATTTATTATTATTATTATAAGCAGAATCAGAAGTAAAAGGAATATTATTAGTAGTTACACAGGGAATATTATGTCCAGAAGGACTTGTATAACTAACAGGGTTTACTACGTTACTAGTTGATGTAATAGGATGAAACGCTGGCTCTCTGCTTACCATCTTATGGTTATTGGAATTACCCATAGAAGTAGACTGAATATTAGTGGGAACACATTTACTACTAAGCGCATACGGCCTCGTGTTGTCCAACAAAGTATTAGACGTAGTGGGATTATTTATAGCCACACGATATGAACTAGACACCATTGGCCTTGTGTTGACTACAACTTGACCCCTACCACGTACGTCACCCGCCTCAGAACGCTGAAAAACTAAAGAATCGAGCTGGGATGGCTCCATTCTATTTACGTTTAGAGGTGGGTTATCTACTTCTACGTTAGGAGGTATAACAGAATTAAAACATTCATCTAACCAGTTGTGAACATCCTTACTACATAACGTACTTCCTTTTTTACTGCTACGTTTGCTACGCACACTTCTACGTTCCTCAAGAATAGCGATCTCTGCCTGCATCTGCAGTTGTAATGCAGCACGCTCTCGTTCCATTACTTCACGTTCCATTTCGGCGACCTTTTTGGCATAGTTTGCTTCAAGAGTTAAGATCGCACTGGTTACTGACCTAGAAGTACCTGAAAGAGAACTTGAGGAAACATTGCCTTCAACAAGATCCTGAATGGTGTGAGGGTTTCCGTGAATAACGGCTGTACTAGTTTGACCCTCCATCATATCAACCAATCTTTTTTTGCACTGAGATCTCGTTTCTACCACCATTTAGTTCTGTAAAATAAGGTAGAAGGACCACAATGTGGGCTATGGGCAAATGGACTGTATAAAATATATAGGCGAAATTAATATTAGAAATGAAAAGAAAAGGTGGTAGTCAAGGCAAACAGCAAACTTATAATCCCTTTCAAAACATAAGAAAAACATCCATCAAAAATATAAAATCCATAAACAAAGGTAAAAAAGGTGTGCTATCCGGCACACTAGGACTTTTATCGATGATGCTAAACTGGCAACCTTAGAACTGGCAACTTACTTTAACTCTTTTTATATTATTCTCTAACATAGTTTATTTTTATTATTATATTTATTATAGGCGATTGTGTTTTGGTACCTTCTCTCATTACACGACATTTGGCAGCAAGGAAAAGCGGTTTTTCAGATATATTTTATTTCCTATAACTTTCAATAAACTGGTATTAAGGTACATTAAACCACACCAATCATTATCAGTCACATCTGGACCTTTCTAGGAACACGTCAGTTTAGAGCAGTAACGTTGGGAATTGGTTAGAAAAACAGTTACAGTAACAACTGGAGCGTTCCGAAATACAAAGCTCGTGGTTACAATTTTTTTACTTCCATCTTAGAACGACCAAAGCGAAATTTGCTATGTTTTCCAAATTCAAATTCTAACATGAAACTAACGCCACGTAACTCCTCCCTGCACTCACTATTTTAAATTTAAAACTATTTTAGAACACAGATGAAAAGCAAAGTCCCTCCGTATGACAGAACCATGACACAACTATTGCTATATAGTGTAATGATTTATTTTCGTTTCTAAATTTAAATGTTGTCGATCGACACTATACATGATTATTTGTAATACACCACCAACGTCAAACCATTTGAAGATCTCATCAACACATACAACTTTCACTACAGTAGAAATTTTGAAATCGCCAAAATTATTTAAGGGCGTGCACTGACGTCAAAATTGTCACATTTGTTGTATTTTTCAGACCTAATTTTGAACCGACTTTGCAAAGAAATTATACATTAGGAAGATTAATTATTGATTAAAACCGCTCTAGAGAGATATTTTAATTTACACTTATAGTTTTGTAAAGCGAGGAGAATCTTATGGCGCAGTTCTACGAAAATGCAGTATGAAGCGGTCTTTCAGATGAAATACAAGCATTATAATGGCAAACAATACTTTGTGAACATTTATTTTCCAAAAGAAAATATACTATTATAAACCACTATAGAGCCTAAATAAGTAAAAAAATGACTCTAACATATTAAAGAGGGATACCAAAAAAATATATAAATTGGTAAATTTTACGACGATTTTTACAATGTATTTAAAATTAAACTCATTTATTATATTAAAATACATATAATTTTAGGCATAATAATGATATGATAACATTATTAAATACACTCTGATATTTTAATAATTATTTAAAAATAGGTCATAATTCTCTCGTCGTGGCCATTTTTCGATCGCACACACCGGGTCTTCACAGCTAGTGGACCTATCGGTCTGCGAGCAATGTCTATTAGGTGCGTATGAGGTCACACAGATATGTGTATCTGACAACAATACAGCAAAAAAAAAATACTATCGTTACTTCGATAAATGTTAAATGTTAATTCTTAAGCTGTTCCACACAAATTTACAAACAAACTCGTCATAAATGTATGTAGCGGTCTTAGAATAAGAACATACTAGAAGGTTATGCTTTTAAATCTTGGTAAGACTTCTATCAAGATTTTTTTAAAATACAGTTTACCCCATATCGTCGGCTGAAATATAAAAATCGCTTTCATCTCGAATCGGTGAAAGTATTTTCGATGATGTAAAAATAGTGACAATGCCTATTTAAATAAAGATTTTCAATATTTACTTCAGAGTAGTGATCGCAATATGCAACCAAGCTACACATAATACAATCTCCTTATGCGGTAAATTTTCGCTTCGCGATTCCAGATTTGCTTCCATAGAAGTTGTTGTTATTAACGAGATCTTCAAATGGCTTGAAGGTTGTTGATGTATTACAAATAAGCTGTATAACAACATTAACAACATACTAGTTAATATAGAATAACCAAACCTATTTGCTGTAGCTGACCAAGGGTCAAACAGTCGTACAGAGGTCAATGCACCATTATGTCTTTTGAAGACGTTAGATTCCGATACAGATATATTGTTGTTTGCCGCAACCCCGCGGATAGTTTCATTTAATCTGAACAGCAATCAGTATACATGGGCTAAGAAATAAATATCCAAGCGGGTCTCCCCGGAACTAATTGCTGACCCAGCCGTATTGATGGCACAGTACCGACACAGGGATCAATGTAAATTATCTACCCACCGTCCGCAGGGGCGATTATCGTATATCACTCTTCTGTTTTATGTACGTTGCGACTCGTCGACTTTATGAATCGTAAACTAGGATATGAATACTTTCCGCGGTTGCTAAATAACATTGATCGATGTTCTCGATTAACGGTTCCAAATTCGGTTGCCATTTAACGTGTATTTTCATTAGCAATGTTTCATTCATTTATGCTGGATGAGCGCCAGAGTTAGTATTTTTATTTTCCCGTATACGTAGCAAGAGGAAGCCTTGTAATCGTCAAAAATTCGACCTCAAGATTTTGACGGATTTACACGTTTTGGACCGCCCTGAGCCCAAAAATACCGTTTTTGGAATTGTGTTTGTGTGTGTGTGACTGTGTGTCTGTGCGTTAGCACGATACCTCGAGTATGCTTTAACTTATTGCAACATCAAAATATAAAGTTTCTATCAACTTTTGAGCCGTCGATCACGAAAGTTAGGCTACTAAGTGCGCGGTCGGTACTCGGATGGGTGACCGAAAATTTAATATGCCTGTATGACATCAAAATATAAGGTTTCTATCAACTTTTGGGTCGTTTCCGGTATACGAGAAAGTCAAGAGGAGACCACTCCCGATTTTTGGAATTATGTCTGTGTGTGTGTCTGTGCGTTAGCGCGATAACTCGAATATGCTTTAACTTATTGCAAACAAATTTAACATGCATATTTGACATCAAAATATAAGGTTTCTATCAATTTTGAGTCGTCGATCACGAAAGTTAAGCAACCAAGTGCGCGGTCGGTACACGGATGGGAGACCGAAAATTTTTCAAAATCGATTTTCCCCCGTGCTTTGTTGGCACGTTAAGGCTATACGAGAAAGTCAAGGGGAGACCACTCACGTTTTTTTTACAGTAGTAGGGAAGTATTTGTAATTTCAGTAGGTCGATTTCGCTGCAGTCGTGCGTGCTTCGTAACGGTTAAAAAAGCTAAGCTACCAACTATGCGGTCGGTACTAAGATGGATTACCGAAAATATTAACTCGCTTGTCTTTCGTGCGCGTTAATATGGTGGTTCCGGCGAAACTTTGTTGGCAATCTGTAATGTTTACTATGTTTAATCCGTATGTACAATTGTATTGCTGTGTGCTTCCCTCAAAAAAGAAAATAAAAATAAAAAAATAAAATACTGCACTGACTCCAAATAAATTTAGAGTAGGACAGGAAAAAAAGGCAAGCGTTTGTATACTCTCTCATCTGATCGGAAGGTCTACGATGTTACATGAATACCGAGAAGTAGCCTATTCATTTTTCACTTTGAAAGTATACATGCTATAATATTCAGGGAACTCCATCACCAGTTCCACTCCTCATCTACTCGCATATGAAAGTTTGCAAAGTCTATTAGAGTTTATTTACATGTTTCTACTACAAATTATTATCTCATTCTTGGCTAAAATTAGTGATTTTTCTATTGTAAAGATATCAATTAAGCCTGCAGTTAATACAAATAATGTAATTTTAACAATAAAATAAAATATGTATTTTTTTTAATTAATTTATAATTTCATTGCCATTAACATCGCACAACTGTAACCTGAATAGTGGTATTAAAAACATAAAATTGAATAGTTTTATGTTGTAAAGATGTCTATTCAGCCTACAATTGTGCGATGTGCCTTAAAGACTCAGATCCTTGCAGAATAGTGGACAGAAACTGTACCGTAACATTGTGAACCTCTCATCCAAATAAAAAACAATATTTGGGGAGATTTTTTTTCGGACCCGTGTGACATTAAAACAAACCAAACTGGGAAAGTCCAATTAGAAAGTGCCCAGCTGAAAGAACATAATTAAATATAGCATTACTTGGTGGTTAATCACAATCAGCCCCTAAATTCACATGTAAAATTATTTTATCCCAAACACGAAGGAGTACACTGCCACCTACGCGGTACAAAACGCAATAAGAGTTAACGTAAGCTAGGGTTAATCGTTCTCAGTCGTATAGATTCATATCTTTCAATCCAATCCACAATATCAAACCCCGGCAAAGATCGCAACGGGCGGACAGTAATTAAAACTTTCCGCCATAAACTATGATTAAAAACTGGAACAGAAAGAACTGTCATACAACTTACAAATTTTTTCCAAGTTCGCAAGCGCTGACTCTTGGAGTAAATCGATGTTGAAATGCAAGTAAAGCTTACCATCTGCTGTTATATCTGACTGTTTGTCAACTTTTCAAACTAACAGAAAGGAAATATTTAAATTTGCACGAAAGTTTAATTTGTGGTTTAAAAATTGACCTAACTTTGAAATTACAAGTACTCATAAAAATTTTATTCATCTTGTTGATACTTAATTTCAATCAATAGTTTTTTCGTTTTCTGGCTTTCTGTTTTTTTATGGACTAGATCACCAGCTCTTATCTTCGCCTAAATATGTGCATTAGAACCTTTTAATCAAGTTAATATATCAAATTTGTTAACCAGATAAATAATATTTTAAAAAATTGGCCATTTATTTTACTTTCAGATTTAAATACGTAACATTTTAACAAACACTGCCGGATGCTCCATCCGGTCGCCATCACCATCACGACTATGAAGTTGTGTTGAAAACCATCGGAATTCATCAAAGATATTGTGAACTCTTTACTATTTCATATTGAACTGCATTGAATTATTTTTTTTTATCACAGGCAGTTTGTTTCCCTATTTTTATCTGAACGTGTTGGAGTCAATTCTCAACCGCAAAAATACATCCATTCTGATATTTACTCAGAAACGCCACAATGCTGTAACAGAAAATTTAGTTCCATATTCGAAATTCTTTGAAAAAACAATATTATTATTATTATATGCAAACCTAGAAATCGAATTCACAAATGTAAAATAAACACAGCTTCGGAATCTGATCACATTTAAAGCTCAGTACGAATCCTATCGAATACAAACACCGAATAGGATTCCTTTTACAATCAAACACGCAATCCGTAGCGCGAATGCCGTCAAACCATTCCTAGGAAAATGTGGAGCTTATTTCGCGATTTATCTTATTCGTTTGTCAAACACTATCTCTTTTGGAAAATAAGTGTTATATTCAAAATTTAACAAACCCGCGACTGGCTCTTAGTACTCTCTGCTCCATTAAGAAGCTCTGATCACTGTCTATTTATAAACCACACATTGAGACCAATCCTGACAACATCTCCTGTAATTTGGTTAGGATTTGGTTTTTCTGCAGATTCCATGTGATGTTGCGCATCAGAAATATAATTTAAGTTACAGCAAATAAAATTTCGATTTGATCAGACCTGTGGAAGTTGTATCCATTCATAAATTATAAAATAGCTGATGAACTTCACACGGCTGAACAGATATTCTTAAAGCATAGGTAAGAACACTCCTGCTCATAAAACCTTTTCAACAAACAAAAATTAATTCAAAATCGGGCCGATTCTGACATCCGATGTAACCAGAGCGTTAAACTTATAACACCTTTCTTTTTTGTCGGGTGTTAATTATGAAGCATCGTACGCCCGTTAACAAGTTCATAACATTCATCAACCACGTTTTCTTTAACTCGATGTTTAGAATGTAACGGTCTAATAAATTCCTGCGAAGCTTACCTTAATAAATCCATTCGAGTCAGATTCTCGAGCATCCATAAATTGTTAAATAAATCGTTTGAACAACGTCTACCGGATCTTTCGTGAATACCGGTGTCGTATTATAATAAGGGAACAAGCTGTACGATGCTAATTAAGGTAGATTCAGTTTTGGATTCGTAGAAATACGACTAGTTACTGCAAACAGATTGAGAATACAAACTTTCGATTAACTATTGACAGATTTACAAAAGAATAATTTAACTTTTTGAAGTTAGATGGATTTAATCGAAATAAATTATTTGGTACCAGACTCTGATTATTCGTTTAAAGGCCTAGATGCAACGACTAAGATGATATATATTTATTTTCAAAATCAAAACTATATTGTTCAATCTGTTTGAAGGCTCCTTGAAAGAATCTGTTTGAAGGCTCCTTGAAAGAACAAACTCTTGTTATGGCGTCAGCCTTTGATAAGAGGTGGTAGCTCGGAGCCTTTAAACAGATCTTATCACCAAACAAATGAAGATTTGCTTGGCAAATCCGGGACCTCTGTCTGGTTATTACTCCAGTAGACTTTCCAGTAAATCTTTACTAAATCACTTTAGCGCGAGTAATAGTTACCTCAATTGGCCCGAAAATTCCCTTGTGCTATTTTGGTTACATTTTCTACAATAAATATATACATAATATGATTTATAGTACTTGAACTTTGTACATAATAATGTTTTTGATCATATCTTATTATTAAATATCAGATGCTAATTAGACGTTTATTAGAACATTAATTACAAAACAGCAAATGGTTTTATTTTGGCTAGAAACGCTATGAGGTAATTAAATACTCGTAAAACGTTTCATAGCTTTCAGGAAATTGAAGATGATTCTTCAAAACGCAATTAAGTATTTATTTGATGGCAATTACTTTAGTAAAAATTGATCATTTCTATAAAATGTAAATTGTTAAAAATGTTGATAGAAGAAGTAAGTGTTTATTTTACCCTAGTAACCGATTAGTCAAAAAGTGCTGGTTCTTTAATTCAATCACATTTATTGTAACATATTACGTATCAAACATATTTTTTTTTACACTTCTTCTCTATTATAATATGTACTATAATTGTCCTGAAACTCACACTCCAACGCGCGACGAAGTGTGAGTGCTTAAAAAAGGTACAAAGTTTTATTCATGTTATAATTTAAAGATTATTAGTTGCTTCATCACCTATAAAATTTCACACAAGTTTACATAAATATTAAAATTCTATTAATGAAATTAAATCAAGACCTCATTCTTATCAATATGCTTATTAGTATATAAATTGATTTACCATTTAAAAAAATACGCTAAATAGTTGTTATTATTTTTATATAAAGCACTAGTTGTGTCATTAAACTTGGTATCGCTGTAAAGATTCTCGATTAGGCTATCCTTGGAATCTCGTTAAAAAATGGTACGTAACGACCACATTCGTCACCGAACGAAAGTTCTCGACATAACCCAAAGAATAAGTACGCTGAAGTGGAAGGCGGTAATGTCTGCTGAAGAACAGACAACTGTTAGAGCAGACGAATCCTGGAGTGGAGACCACGTATAGTCAAGTGTAGTGTAGGGTGCCCTGCGAAACCGTTGGTCTGATGACCTGAAGAGGACTACTGGCAGTGGCTGGATGCAGGAAGCCCAGGATAGAAAATGGTGGCGAGACATTAAGGAGGCCAACATCCAACAGTTGATGGACACAGGCTGTTGACTTGACATGCACATTACTTCTGTGTCCATTGAGCGATCCCACACTGACGCACACATCATCACTCTTGTCTTTAGGTTATTTTAATAAAATGTGTCATTATTTTTAATGGATTTATTTATGTTCACAATAGTTATTTGCCTATTTCTACTTGCACTTTCATAATTTCACAATGGCTGGTTGACATTAATGGACAGAATGCCGTACTAACAAGTCGATCTTAGACCAACTCAAAGTGTGGACTCGTCTCTCCAAAATTTGCATCCAGCGCGTCCTTCAATTCTTTGGACACATGGCCAGACGAAATGAGAATTTAAAAATACTGGTGATGCTACGTTACGTGGAGGGAAGGAGAAGTAGAGGTAGAGCACCTTTTAGGCGGATAGACCTTGTTAAGGCACAATCTAAAATGAACGTCCAAACCTGCCTGAGGAGAGCACAGGATAGAACCACCTAGAGAGAATTAGTGAGGAATATCTTTGGTGAACATCCCTCAGTAATGAGGTATCGACTTAGGAGAGGTTGACATTATGCCTGGCAGTTCAAGTGATGTCACTCCAACTGATACATCTATCTATAGGGATGTGACATCTCACATGCATCTATAATTTGCATGTATATCTACAGAACTGCAATGGCTCATACGCCTTTGTGACATAAAAATACTATAAAAACTGAAACACTTTTCCTAAAAAAATCACAAAACTAAATGATAGTAGTCTGCAAAGCAAAATGTCCAACCAAACAGCCTTTTCAAAGAAAAATATTACTTTGACTTGATATACAGAACAACATTAACTCCCTTGTCAACCTTTCGATTATTTGGGCGTAAGATTTTACCAACAAAGCAGTGTTTGTCATTTACGGTTGGCTGTCAGGGACACGTGGAAAATTATGGACGTGAGTAATGGGTGCCTGTGACAAGTAGCCAATTGCAATGAATTTATGTCACTAACGTTTGACAATAGTTCTTACATACGGCATTTGCGATCCAATTTTAATTCAACATTTTTTTATCTAAATGTAATGATATTGGTCATGATTTGCCCAAATAAACAATAATAGAGGAGTTCACGAGAGATGATAGGTCACAAAGGATTTTAGCCACTTGAATTTCGAGCGTAACAATAGATTACAATACGTCTATTATATAAATACGTCATCGAAATACTATTGTTTATTTCCTATTATTGCGTCTACAATAAAAATTGCAGGATAACATGTATATATTGTCCGCTATAAAAAAAAATCCGTAGTCAATATATTACCGAACAATCGGGGCGACCGTAAGTTATAGAGATGAGGTTATGAGAAACGATTTCGATTTGTCATGCACCTACGCGATTTTATTTAGCTTCGGGAATTATTACGGCAATTTTAGAACTCTACGTTTCTATATTTCACGCCGTACGAAGCGTTTGGTAACAAAACTCCGGTAACATCTCTATTGAAAATTTTCTGCCACACGACCAGGTGTGTTATTACGCGCTCCGAAAATTGCACATCATGTGTTGCGTCAAAGAGTGAGCTACGAGTAAATCAACGAAACACGAGATTGCGGAGCTGAGAAGTATTATTTTATTCTATGCAACAAACTACTATGATTTATAGGTACAATATTTTCATTTTACGAATGCGTGTGAGTCATGACTGTTCTGTAAATTGTAATACGCATATCGTCTGTGGGTGTGTCAATAGCTCATCATCATCATCATCATGAACAGCTCATATAATGTCCCCACCGAGGGGCTCGAGCCTACCCCACATAAGGCGTGATTAGGCCTTAGTAAACCACGCTGGCCAAGTGCGGGTTGGTCGACTTCACACACAACCTACGAATTTCTTCATAGGTGTGTGCATGTTTCCTCACGATGTTGTCCTTCTCCGTAAAAGCGTGGATTTCGAAATTTGAAAACACATTAGTACGTGGCGGGGATCGAACCAGTGCCTCCCGGGTGGGAGACGACGCTCTTACGCACTACGCCACCGACGCTTCGCTGTCAATAGTCAATAGCTAATCCGCATAAAAATAACAAATACAGAAAGTATATAAAACTAATTATGGCCAGATGTGTTAATCGTAAAGCATTAAATACATGGCGTGAATTTTTAATCCATCTGTAATACTAACTAGAAAAACGTTCATCTAGGCGTAACTTCTCAAAGTGGGTATAGCGTCCTCTAGTGGGCGTTGGAGACTTTCAAGGGTGCAGTAGAAGACCCAGTTAAAGTTAAATTGAGATAGCATATAAACGTGGTAATAACCATTTTGAATTCGCGACAGATGGTAAGTAAAATTGAAAATACATATTAACCTAAGTGAGTGGGCGCAAAATCAATTTGAGAAACTCTCAATAACACCTGTGATAACGAATTTCGATATCTTTTTGTTATGAAACGATTACCACTTTTCTAAGCCCCCTGACTCTGTTATCTCCATGTGGTGATCTAGGTCATAGATCTTCTTAACTATGGAAATACAACACTGCTAAGGAGTAGCTATTTGTCATATAACGCCGAAATATTTAACTTCAAATTCGAGTAGTTAATCCGCTGTAAATTCCCATCTCAATTTTACGATATACTTAGCTGTAATAGCGAGTGTAGCAATGTCTATGAGGAGTATTAGGTTGAACATTAGATGTACTAATTGACGTTGTAACATCCCAAAGATTACGCGCCATCATCACTTGTGGTCGTTAATTGAAGTCGCTTATTTCAAGATACGAAAGAAAAAATCGGGAGTGGTCTTCCCTTGACTTTCTCGTTGGAAACAACTCAAAAGTTGATAGAAACCTTATATTTTGATGTCATACATGCCTGTTAAATTTGGTTGCAATAAGTTATAGCATACTCGAGTTGTCGTGCTAACGCACAGACACACAGACATAATCCAAAAATCGGTATTTTTGAACTCAGGGAGGTCCAAAACGTGTTAATCCGTCAAAATCTCGAGGTAGAATTTTTGACGATTACAAGACATCCTCTATACTACGTATACGAGAAAGTAAAAATGCGAACAAAATAAAGTTTTGAATAAAATTGAATATCATATTAGGTTGGGGAAAAAGTCTTTTCGCATTATAGTATGTATAAACTTGTTATAAAATCTCTTTGGCTATACTATTTGTATCTGGCTGGTTTTGGTATCATTGAAAGTTTAAATTTTAAAGAACATAATTCCAAATTCAAATTAGGAAAATGTGTGATTTTCGTTTGTTTTTCGTACCGCCAAGATGAGTGAATCTAATGAAGAAATTCGATACATTTTAAAATTTTACTACAAAAAGGTAAAATGCAACGCAAGCCGCGAAAAAAATTTGTGATGTTTATGGACCTAGTGCAGTGTCTGTGAGAGTAGCACAAATTTGGTTTAAGCGTTTTCAATCCGGAAATTTTGATGTCAAAGATGCACGTCGCTCTGGTCGCCCTATTACAGATAAAATGGATGCCATTTTTGAAAAAGTGGAGCAACATCGGCATGTCAGTAGTTACGACGTAGCTGAAGAACTGGGAATTGACCACAAAACAGTTTTAGCGCATTTGAAAAAAACTGGGTACACAAAAAAGCTCGACATTTGGGTACCTCACGAGCTCACTGAAAGAAACCTAATGAACCGTGTACTCATTTGTGATTCTTTATTACGACGTAATGAAACCGAACCATTTTTGAAGAAGCTGATAACTGGTGATGAAAAGTGGATCACGTACGACAAGAACGTGCGAAAAAGGTCGTGGTCAAAGACCGGTCAGGCTTCACAGACTGTGGCGAAACCCGGGTTAACTCGCAACAAGGTGATGCTGTGTGTGTGGTGGGATTGGAAGGGCATTATTCATTATGAGCTGTTACCACCAGGCAGGACCATCGATTCTGAACTCTACTGCGAACAACTGATGAGATTAAAGCAAGAAGTTGAGAGAAAGCGGCCGGAATTAATCAACAGAAGGGGTGTGGTTTTTCATCATGATAACGCTAGACCTCACACATCTTTAGCCACTCAGCAAAAATTAAGAGAGTTTGGCTGGGAGGTGTTAATGCATCCGCCGTATAGTCCTGACCTTGCACCTTCAGATTTCCACCTGTTTCGGTCTCTTCAGAATTCTTTAGGCAGTGTCAGGTTAACATCACGAGAGGACTGCCAAAACCACTTGTCGCGGTATTTTGACCAGAAGTCCCAAAATTTCTATAGCAATGGGATCATGTCCCTACCTACAAGATGGCAAAAAGTTATCGAACAAAATGGTACCTACATACTTTAGTTAAATGTAAATAAACTATATTAAAAAATGTTTTGAATTTTCTTAAAAAATGCGAAGAAACTTTTTCCCCAACCTATTATAATATTTATCGACTTAAATCCACTTAATCGGCTCCAGTTCAAACCAACTGCTGATCGACACAATTGATGCTCGATTCTGCTTTTATGTTTTCTACCGAGTTAATTTCACTGTTTACAAGTCTGATGCTTTGACTGCGATTTTCTGTAATAAAAAGATTCAAGTTCTTGCTCTTCGAATATAAACGGCAAATTTTATTCCAATCTGAACAATTGTTTAAAATTTTACCTAATGTTTTGAAAGCGTATTCACTAATTCGTTTTAAAACAGGATAAATATTAATACACTTGAAACTCCGTGTTTTCACTTGTTTTAATATTCCATTGAATTCCAAGTTCACTTCATTCTCCAAGTCCAATGTTGCAAACGACAACTAAAACTGTTTGTATCATTTCAGGAACAAGAACTCTCTCATTGAAAGCGTTGTTACTTTATTACAAAGTTTCGACATGGATTCGAGATTACTTAACAACTTTTAATACTTTGTAAGGAAGCCCAGAAATGAATTTAAAACTTCATTCTTTCTGCGCCCAATATGACTTTCTTGGACACTTTTACATCCAAACTTCAACTCTTAGAACTTACCAATTTTTATTAAAGTATGTGATTTGTCTTTGCCGATAAAGCAATTATTGAGACATTTGATTTTTTTCATTGGAATTTTTCTTTTACATAAATGACTATCCAAGAATCACTCCACTGGAGACGGTTTGTCTCAAGTGGAGTTGTGTGTTGCGCCATTCCGCCGTCATCGTCGCGGATATCTTACATATACCTACCACAGGGTTTTAAAGTAAAGTCATGCAGTCAAGATCATCATCATCATCATCATCATTTCAGCCACATGACGTCCACTGCTGAACATAGGCCTTCCCGACAGAACGCCACAACGACCGATCCTGTGCTCCTCGCATCCAGGCGTGACCAGCAGCCTTAATCAGGTCGTCAGTCCTCCTTGTGGGCGACCTACCCACACTGCGTCGTCCGGTGCGCGGTCGCCACTCGAGAACTGTTCGGCCCCATCGGCCATCCGCTCTCCGAGCAATGTGCCCAACAGCCACTTAAGTATTGCAATTCTTTGGGCTATGTCGTCAAGATAATTGGATAAAATTAACTGCGTCGAAGAAAGTGAATGTTTATCATTTATGAAAACGAAACGTCTCCAGAAAACAAAAACATTATCTGTAGTGATAAGTGCAACGCGCAGACGAAACGCGTACTTTGCGCGTCATTTGTTCTATGTACGGTGGTGGACTTCCGTGCATAAGCAATTCAAAATAAGTTTTCTTATTAAGGTCGTTCGTTACAAGAAGCATCTTATGGTTACTCGAGCACGTGTGTCCGCAGTAGTACGTTAGTATTAATTTTGTTCTCTGTGGTAATAATATTAATGCATGCGTCAATCATAGGTGTTCTTTTATCGATACAAACACGCGTAATCTTCCCTTTTAAAAAGCTTGGAGACTATTATTCACAGTCTCTAAATTGTTATATTCTTTCATTAATCTTTCGAAAATGTCGATGGTGTGCCTAGTCTTAGATTAATAGACTTTATTCTAGACTCGGCTTTAATATTTTATCAAAGCACTGTTATGCATAGTTTAGTACCTTTATGATTAGTGGAATGTTACCAAGTGGAGGATATTACGTTTTATCAAAATTAAAAACAAATATATTTAAGTGGAAGAGCTTGATACATTTTTTATGTTTCAAGGAGATAAACGGGCCTGCGTGTCACCTGGTGTTAAGTAATCAACTTCGCCTATGATCAAACATAACACTGTATCAATTGCAGTTGCGTTGTCTACCGTAAATAAGAAAAGAATAGGATCTTTTCTTGAAGGTACGCAGAGAAGAACTAAGGTTAAATAGTACACCCTCTGAAAGAATGTTGTTGGTATAAGCTGATTTCACAACATGGTTGCTCGCGTAAGAAACGCATAGTGTTCAGGAATATATCAAGAGCTACAAGTTAAAGTTGTCAAAGGGCGTTTAAAAATCCTCTTTTACGCTTGAGCAATCATCATTTCAATGTATGTAAATTCCAGACCTTCCTTTTTAATCGAATGGCCTAAAAACTCTTTTAAGCTAGCAAAGTAAACGCATAGAATCTGAGAAGGCAGCCGTAGTAATCGTAAAACCCGTCATAAATTTGTATTTCTTTTTCATTGACTGCTGATCATAAACGTGTGAGGTTGAGGTAGGTGTATCGGCTTATGTAACTCCATAAAATTTGGACTATCTTTGTAATAAATTTACATGTTATATGACTCGGGTAGATGGTGTGAAAAAGAATTACGTTATATTACATTAGATTAGTTTAATTATTAGATTTAAAGACTGCAAATAATTTTCGAAGGAAACTCAATACAGTCGTACCTAAATACCGTAGTGTTAAATTGAAGACAACAATTTAAGTTAAAAATTAAGTGACGTGTGTAAGTGACTAATCTATTGAAGTCTAAATAATTTCATAAAGCGAAGATATTAAAGCTCACATTTTGTTTGATAAACAATACTACCATCCGTTTTATATACACGAAGTACTTGATAGTAAAATTTGGCGCATCCCGCTGAATATTTTAGAACTTATTATCTAGGATCTGTCATCGCCCGTTTTCTCAATCTTTAAATAAAAATCCTGAGATAAAAATACAATGTCACATGTAATCAATATTATGTATCGGTGCAGTTTTAGCGCATGCAATTACATACTCAACATAATATATACCCGACGTACTCCTATCTTGGGTTCAATAAGATAACGGCAAAACGTAGGGAATGTACCTACATATATACACTTTGCGTGGATTCCCGAGAATGCGCGAGAGTTCCGGGGGAAACTCGCGACCTTTTTTATGCAAACTAGATGCAAGTTGATACAAAATGTATTCTTGTGTGTATTTATACGTTTTAACTTTCAGTGAAAACTTTAAAGAGACGAGCCTGGAGATTGGCGACATGAATTCACACGTACAACGCGTTTGTGATTAATATTAATTAATGTTAAATTCATTTTTATCATTTTAAAGTGATAGAGCACAGCTAAAAGTACAAGAAGGTAGTAATTTGTTCAAAGAGGATTAGTCAATTTGTCGAAAATGAACAAATCAACAACGAAATTACGACACCTCTGTGGGAGGACTTAATTAACCGAACAGCAAATAAGATAAATGAACTGTCAGAGTCGCTAATGCGCCCTCTGGATAGCAGCGAACATACGGGATTTGTGGCTTGACAATTTTATGTAATAATTCTGCAACACACAAGAGATTTCTTTTTTATAAATCAAGCTTGTGGCAAAATTATTATCACATATATCTGACGATCGTTTTGGTGACCAGAGAATCATAGATCGATGGCCTTTCGCCTAATGCCATATTATAAAACATATGCTATTATGCATTATGGTGGTTAGAGAACACCCATCTCAATTTGAAATTTGGTTGTGAATTTCCAACATAATAATTTTATGGGTACACAGAAACTGGTACCCAACTTAGAATTTTATATCTTTTTATGTTCGAATTTTAAAAAGCTTACACGCCGATTTTTCATAAAAGAAATATAGATTATCTTTTTCATGCTTAATTTTATGCACAGGTAATATCTATTGAATAGATACGGCGAATTTTGATCGTATTATTATTAATCGGATCAAATAATGTCACCATTTTATGATTTGACCAGTCATTATCGTCACCTATGTATCGCTAATATATATGTCTAATGGAAAATGAGGCCGATCGACGAGAGCATACAATTCTTCGGGTGCCACACACATACGTGCCTTTTACTGTGCAGTCAGCTGTGTTTATTATGTGCAGAATGTCGACGTTTTATAAAAATTAAGGTTGTGCAGTTATACTAGTATATAACATAGAATAATAATCATCAATGAACATTTGTAGCATTGCGTCAGTTCATTCGTTTCAATAAGGTTAGCATTTTTAATGTTGTGTGTTTTAATTTTTCTTCATCATCATCATCAACAGCTCATATAATGTCCCCACCGAGGGGCTTGAGCCTACCCCACATTAGGGGCGATTAGGCCTTAGTCAACCACGCTGGCCAAGTGCGGGTTGGTCGACTTCACACATAACCTAAGAATTTCTTCATAGGTGTGTGCAGGTTTCCTCACGATGTTTTCCTTCACCGTCAAAGCGTCCACTAAACGTACATATGAATTCAAAATTTGAAAACACATTGGTACGTGGCGGAGATCGAACCAGTGCCTCCCGGGTGGGAGACGACGGTCTTCCGCACTACGCCACCAACGCTTCCTTTTTTCTTATTATATAAATAATATAGGTAATCTATAATGTTGCACCAGTTCATGGTCTGTATGTCATATAACATGTGTTAGTCGCGTCACGTGACGATGACGAACGTTAACTTATCCCATCGGTTGCTAGTGTTGCTGGTTTGAGATTTCGTAAAAGTAGCACCCATATTATATTATTTATTTTTTTATATTGACATGGAGATTTCAATAATCATCGGCTGAATGTGATTCTATAAATTTTTAATATTTAATGCAAAAGGATGAATGTTAAAAGACATAAAATCATAATAAGATAAGACCAATACATTTAATATGTCTTATTTACATTTCATGTCTACAATGGAGTATGAATACATAAATAAAGACAGTTCAAAAGAATGATATTATCGAACATGATTCTTACTAATATATACCGAATGTTTAATTTGAATTGAAATACACCTACGCCGTAAAGTGGACGGTGGTTGTTAATTAAGATGGTCATTAAATCAGCTTCCAAGACAAGTAGAATGGTACAAGCAGTTTGTAGTTCACGTAAGTAGCTTTATTAGACGGAACATGACTCCAGTGAACTATATACTAGAGTCACGACGGCTCGTACGTTATTATATAACTACACACATTTGACAGTTCTAGACTCTTATTGCTAAGACCATAAAGCTACTGACCCGGCGCAGTTTCGTCGAAGCTCAGTGCAGTGTACTTTTGAGTCAATATTGCTTGCGTTGATATAAAATTGAAGAATTGAGAATGCAACGAACTTGGGCATGGATGCGCTGAACAAATTTTAATTTTATTTCAACGCTGAGAATGGTTTCACCTTAATAATACACTGCGCAGGGCTTGGCCAAATGTGACCCAGCCCTGAAATGCCAATTAGGTGCTCATATTGAAGATTGTGACTGTGGATTACAATTCATTATATATCGTCATTTATTCAGAACAAGACTTTAGATGATATATGTTAAGAATCTTATAATCATTTCAATTTATCATATAATATTTCCTAAAAGTCTCCGTAAGCATGATAACAGCTGAAACCTAAATTTTGCCAATAGACATTACTAACAAGTGTAATTACACTACAAACCCTTTCCAAAAAAAAAGTGGCTTGATTCCCATTTATGTTGGTCGCAATAACTGACCGGGGTGATAGGTATTTAGAGATTATAGCTTTTTACTTTATTTATTGGAACATCTTTGTAAAGAAAAATTTTACATTACAGTGTCAAAAAAGTGACGCTGTTACTCAGCTCCTAAATTATAAGCTTAATATAGATTTTATTTACTATTTGAAATCGAAGAAACATTAATATGGGTTAGAAAGTTAACTCTTTTTCATGACTTAATAAAGAATACAATATCAGTTTAACAACACAAGTTACATTTAAAAGGCCTTGTTTTACTTTTAGCAAATCTGGTCGTCAATCCTAATAAAAGCGTAAAAATACGTATGAATAAGTAGACGTGCCTCAGTTACTAAGTAAATTTTGATTTTTGTTTTGCTTTTAGCTGATACTAAAATTATAGTATTTTAAGCATTAGGACAAAAACTTTCGCAAAAATTTGACTCTATTGAGATTTCTCTTGTTACCTAGAATACTACAATCTTGCTAATAATAATAGTTATTTGTTCAACAAGTGAGCAAAGTTAGTTTTTGCTGCGAGTACCGATAATTAATCACGAACCAGCGAAGTAGTCTAGAATTGAATCACGAGCATAGCGAGTGATTCATAAATAGACTAGATGAGCGCAGTAAGCGATTTAAAGGCACGAGACAAAAAAAAATGCTCTCGTGTGAAACATACAACTTTTCACCTCTCCAGCGAGGAAATTTTTATAGGTGAGAAAAACAAGGCAATACTTTATAATACATGTTTATTATCCTATATTTTAGGATTGAAAATACTAAAATAATTTGGATTGAATGTTAGAGTCTTGTTCAGAGCTCGCAGCAAAAATCGCCATTCCTTCGAGACTTTACGAAGCAAAAGAGGTCTTTTGATGCTGGAAACGTGAAAAATATATGTAGTTTTTAGCAAAAAACTCGGCTCTATTGATAGTTATTTTGTAATCTAGAATCGTAAACTGCTGTTTTCAGACATTTGCTTTAAAGCAGACGGGATAACTATCGAAAGAAGACTGGATAGTGAGCATATTTGAGCTAATTAAATTCGCTCTTAAGTACTTTGTGTTAAGGTACACATTAAATGTAAAATGGGCTAAGTTTATGCTAAGCTTCATATCACGCATAATCTGTATCGCCAAGGCTGAAATATAAAGAAAATTTTTCCAGTGTCCGTAGCGGTTTCCTTTGATGCATTAATAAAAAAAGAAATACGTTTATTGTGATTTACATTTTAGCACGAGATGTAATATACATAAAGTGTTTTCATCTAACCTAACCACTTTTTACCTTTACATACCCAGACTACTGAGTAATTAAGAATCTGTTGTGGTTGATTAGTATTTAAGTTGTGTTTAATTTATAGTTTTTACAGTAATAAATTCAAGAGAAGATGAAAAACGTTGATTACGGCCGTTGTAATGTAAAAGGAACATCCTGGGGTTAATACTCAGTTTTTGTAAAATAAATTTAGTAGGAAAAAACATTTTATTTGATAAAATTTGAGGGCGTTGCTTAGGATCGAATTTAAAATTAAAATATCTATTTTTCTTTTAAGCTGTAATATTCAATAGTTTCGCAGAATTTATAACATTGCGTATGGGAATTAATTTCATATTTAGTTTTTGCAGATGAAATCGAATAAATCAAATGTTACACGCTACAAGCAAATTTATCAGGCCAAACAAAGCAATAACTATTTAGTCGCATGATTTAAACTTACAAATGCCATAATTATGCCGATGGCAAGCAACAGTAAATAAAGCGCTATCCTCACCGATTAATAAATCTAGCACTCCATTAGCATTTCGCATTTCCCTAGAAAGGTTGGGTATTAAACAATTTTTATTCGCATTCCGGGAAACAAAGTTAAATCCTTTCACTTTTGAGCTCGCTTATCGCCGTTTATTTAAAACTACCTCAGTTTCATTTCATGACATGTTTTAAAATCCAAGGGATGAAAGAATTACACTAATTCATTCTAGGAATGTCAATGCTTTGAAAATTAACGAACGATTTAAAATAAACCTTAGACACGAGACAAATTAATTAGAATGTTAAGTGAAATTATTCGGAATTCTACGGATTAAATTCATGGGTTTACTTAAGTTTACAAAGTTACTGCGTGTTGTTGGCTTCATAGAAACTTCAGAGAGGCAAGCAACGAAGATAACTTTGTTGCAATTAATTTAGCTTGAACCTTATCACGAGACAGATTTAGTTGCTTCTGGGATGCTGCCGTTTCGCTTCTAATATAAGGAGTCAATTGCTTCATTTATTATTAGTATTTTTCATTTAAATCATTTAGTGTTTTACTGGGAATTAGGGCTGGCAATACGAGTAATAGCTTGGCGTTTTAAACCAAACAGAGTATTTGGTAGTTTCGACAGCACATCGGGTATCGGGCTATCAGAAGCTGTCATATTTTTCTAACTGATTTAAAGCTTTTTATTACACCCGTTTAAGTTTGAAAATCAATTGGAGAAATTTGACAATTTTGGGTAGTCTGCTGTCGTCCTCTGCTATTTTTCGACAGGAGCAGAGACAACCACAAATTCTCCCTAATATGACCAAGGTATCTCTTTCCTCTGCTATTTTTCGACAGGAGCAGAGACAACCACAAATTCTCCCTAATATGACCAAGGTATCTCTTTATTTAAATGCATCCTAACCATTTTTCATACTAAACACTATTAAAAACGGGAATTACCGCTATTAAGTATTTTAACCTTTTAAATGCCTATTGTTTCAGCCGGGTTGCACCGACCGTGGTCATAGGCGGACTGGAGAACAGGTACAGCGATGTCTTCACTCCTTATGTAAGGTAGATCCATACTCGTCTACCCACAGGTTTCTTCTGCTACAGTCACACACCACTCTTACTATCTCCCTAGTAGTGTTAATCATGCAAGGCGACAGTTTAAAAGTGATTTTTTTATAATAATTAAAAAGTCTGATAATGTCCAATGCAATATAATTAAATATAATTGTTAAAGATGTAATTACTGTCGACCATGCGCAGGCACATATCAGCTTATTTTGCATCTCAAGAAGAACGAACTCCTCACATTATTACAAGTTGCAAAATTTTTAAATTACTTTCGATTTAGTCTCGATTTAGACTTTCGATTCACGCTCGCCCCGCTCGCTCGGCTCGCGAGTATAGGTCGCAAGTCTAACCTAACCTAAACCAATGTTATACCTACCTAATTATTGCTTAGTTGTGGCTGAATGAAATAAGTTCCTTTGCTTTACCATTATCGATTTAATTTTAAAACAAAAACGACTGTCAAACTATTTGATAAATTATTTTCGTAGTGTAATTTGTATGTAATTTTGGAATATTTTATCTGAACATTTATATACATGAAATTGCAATTAATATGTCAGTCTACAGTGCGTCTATCTACACAAAAAGTATGAGCCTATTCTATAAGGTACCTCTTTCTAAAGCTGAGCCCAAATTCATCGTAACCTCGGGTCCTGTATAGCTTAGCAGGAGCACATTAGAATCGAAGAAGTTCACAGATTTGACTCCCGTCTTCATACTTTATTACGACGGACTTAGTTTTTTGTTTCATTAATTTAATACCATTAAATTTGGTAGACTTTTCTCGTAAGTATATTAATATATTATCCTCCTTCTTATATTTACACTTATTTAGGTTCATGGTCAAGCTATTCCCGGAATGGTTATCGTAAGGTTTCTTGTTATTATGAAAAGGGCGGTATACGAGGCGAAGTTTATTACGAAATATTTTATGAAAACCACAACGGCCTTTAGTAATTTTTAATACAAGAACTATTTAAGTATACTTGTAATTATGTTTATAATGAAAAGTAAATGTTAATATGCCGTACTTATTTTATTATTATGAAGTAAGTACGGCATATTAAAATTTACGGCATATTAAATTAGAGAGAGTAGTTATGGCGACAATATGGGGTAACGGGCAATATTCGGACGTTGATCACGCGTTAACAATAAAAGTGTAATTTTTTTTAAATATACCTATAAAACTACTTAATATAAAACTTTTTACGCAGGTGAAACTATACTACTAGGTGGTATACCCATATATAGAGTCATATCGGTAGGTACCAACACCTTTCTTATTCCTGCCGTGAAGCAGTTCGATGTTTCGGATTGAAGGGAAAAGTAGCCAATTACTGGATATAACCGCAAACTTGAAATTTTATTGAAACTGCGAACATGTATAAGGCTTATACTTGTTCGTAGTTTCGATAAAATTTCAAGATGGTGGTTATGTAGTGATGTATGATGTTTAGTGATGTAAGTTGTCCTATTTTCTATACACGTGTAGCCTCAGTAAGTACTTGTGTATCTGTATTTATAATGTGTATCATGACAATATAGTCCAGTATTATTCAAGCAGTCGTTGGGTTTCATTTCGAACCTTATCCGCACCTCACATGGCGACCCTGCCTAAGGAGTCTGCCCGGTCGTCGCCGCGAATCTGAGACGCATCCATTTTTGTCAACCCGTGACTATCTCTAAGTGCGAACAATGGAGTTAGTGCAATTATATCGTGACTTTAAATTACACGTGTATAATCATAACGTAGAATTTATTAACAATGGGAAAATCACAGTCTAAAGAAGACACCATAATTGTCCAGAATGCGGCCGCTGGAAATAACAACTCTACCCTAGAGGAATTTCGTTTTCATCTATCCACGACGACCATTATCCTGACCGTTATCCTGTTGATTTTACTGCTTGGGATGCTGTATTTCACATTACGTCTCTATAAAAAATGCCATAAGAAATGGATAACTAGAGAAATTAGCAGCAGCAACCGGGGGCTCCAGAGGTTTCCAAAGTATATCCCGATATAGTGTGAAAGTGAAGTGCAAGTGTAAAATAAAAAATAAAAAAAAGTATAACCGCATTTATCCTCATTCGTAAACTATATTACCGCCGTAATTTCTCGTGAGTCGCGTCGTGACCATGAACTATACGTAATGAAAAATATGCAGAGCGTTACCATATACGGACAGTGCAAAGATTGAACTTGAGACCTAAGTCTATAATTAGATTCTTAATCAATAGATTTCATGTATTAATAGAAAATTTCAGGTATTTACGTGTATAACTCCTTTTATTCATTATGTTGGTAAGTTATGGATATTTTTTTAACTTTGTATGATGACTTAAAAAAGATAAAGGTTTATTTAATAAAGATTGGTCATAGTAGACGAACAGGAAAAGTAATAGAGAGTAAATTATATGAAGTAAATATTATTTATCAGCAATACGAAACTTCTTTATTACAATTTAAAGAGAAAGTAAATAAAAAATATTTTAGTAGTGAAGATATTTTTTTGACAGAAAGTTACTGTCGGAAATTTATGCAATTGTATGAAGAGATTTTATTGTTGTGTCAAAGTGGTAGTTCATTATTAGTCACAAAAATGAATTCCTTTGATTTAAAAACTGCCATAAGCCTTTTGCCAATTATGACCAACGAAGAGTCTGTCACAAAACAATTAATAGATAATATCCAATATTATGACTCATTATTAAAAGAAAAAACTTGTAAACAGAATTTAATTAATTTTGTTCTTATGAGTAGATTATCTCAAGAGGCAAAGTTAAGATTAAAATCGGAATATGAGACAGTCAAAGATTTAACTGACGATATGCAAAATGTTTTATTAAGTAAGAAAGGTGCAACCGCTATTTCGGATAAATTAAATAGAATCAGACAAAATGACTTGTCAATTATGGATTACGGGAAAGAGATTTCAGATTTATTTGTTAGTCTTACGGTTTCTCAAGCCAGTGGTAATGATCAGGCATATGCGGTACTAAAACCAATCAATGAAAAAACTGCAATTAAACGTTTTACTGATGGCCTGCGGAACCGTAGACTCAGTACCATTTTAGCAGCAAGGAAATACGACTCTTTGAAGGACGCTATACAAGACGCCCAAGATGAGGAGGTGTCTTCAGCGACAACGTCTGGAGAAATCATGGGTATGTACAAAAAAACAAATTATTATTCCCATGACAGAAATAGATCCATTAATTATAGAGGTATGCGTGGAGGCCGTAAAAATTTTTTTTCATTCAGAGGACGAGCAAGGGGACTAGGATATGGGAGAGCTAACAGTGGCTCAAGACAACAAAGAGGTAATTTTTATCGTTCAAATAGAGGAAATCAAAGGATAAGAAATGAGCGTAACATTAATGCGATGCACCATGTTGCAGAAAATATTAGAGAACCGGAAGTGACGTCTAATAATTTTTTTCGTGACTAACAGAGAAAATGTTATTCTATCTAGCGATAGTAATTGTTATATTTCTTTACATTCATCAATAAGTAGTCATAAAAAATATTCTTTTCTTTTAGATTCTGGGGCATCTTTGTCAGCCTACAAATATAGACATGTATTAGAACAAAAGATTCCAATCCATAAAGATAGTGTAACAGTAGACGGGTTAGGAGGCAAAGTCCAAGCAATTGGATACATTTATTTACCTTTGCTTTTAGGAGATGAGACAATTAGTCACAAGTTTTATGTTTTTAATAACTTGCCCGTTAAATCAAATGGTATTTTAGGTCGTGATTTTCTTAATCAATATAAAGCTAAATTGGACTTTGACAAAAATAATGTAACTTTTCATACACCCATGACAAGTTGTCAATTACCAATCGTTAACAAATGTGATATTATTTTTGAAATTCCTGCTAGAAGTGAATCAATTCATTTTATTGAAACAGACTTTAAAGTGGATTGTGTAGTTTTAACAAAGGAAATAAATAACGGTGTTTTTGTAGCGAGCTCTATTGCCACTCCTGTAAATGGACTCATACCTATTAGAATACTAAATGTTACTGAAAATAAGGTGTCATTAGCTACAATTAACCCAATTATTGAACCATTAAGTGACTATTCCCTTTGTATATTTGACAAAACTAATAAAAATGCTGATCGAGTGAAATCATTATTTTCTTTATTGCAACTTCAACATTTAAATGACGAAGAACAAAACACTGTTGAGAGTATGTGTGCTAAATATGCCGATATATTTTATCTACCAGGTGATAAATTAAGTACAACAGATGTGTATACACATACGATCAATTTAAAACAGAATACAAGCCCAGTGTTTTCGAAACAATATAGGTTACCAATTTCTCAAAAAACGGAAGTTAAAAGTCAAATAGATAAAATGTTAGCAGAAGGTATAATAGAGCCTAGCAAAAGTGACTGGTCTAGTCCTATTTTATTAGTGCCCAAAAAGTCTAGTTCAACAACAGATAAAAAATGGCGATTAGTAATAGACTATAGAAAACTTAATAACTGTATAGAAGATGATAAGTTCCCTTTACCAGATATTACTGAAATTTTAGAATCGTTAACTGGAAGCATTTATTTTACCCATTTAGATTTGTACCAAGGGTACTATAATATTAATTTAGATAAAAATAGTAGAAAATATACAGCATTTTATTCAGGTCAGTATCAAATGACTCGTATGCCAATGGGCTTAAAAACAAGTCCAAGCTCATTTTCTAGAATGATTACAATAGCTATGGCAGGTCTGAATTATGAAAAATGTCTCATATACCTTGATGATTTGATTGTTTTCGGGAGAAATCTGGAAATTCACAATAAGAACCTACAAGATGTGTTTGAGAGACTCCGGTCAGTAAACTTAAAATTGAACCCATCAAAGTGCGAGTTTCTTAGAAAAGAAATTCTATATTTAGGTCATATTATATCTAAAGACGGTATCTCTCCAGATCCTGACAAAATTAATGTAGTTAAAAACTACCCTTGTCCTAAAAATCCAGATGAAGTGAAACGATTCGTAGCTTTTACAAATTATTATAGAAAATTCATACCGAAATTCGCTGAAATCGCGTATCCATTGATCAGGTTGAATAGAAAAAATGTAGCATTTGAATGGAGTAGTGATTGTCAGAAAGCTTTTGATAAGTTAAAGCAATGTTTAATATCACATCGGATATTACAATATCCAGATTTCTCACCAGAAAATCAATTCATTGTTCAAACTGATGCATCAAATTACGCAATTGGCGCAATTTTATCTAATGCTAATGGTAGACCCGTAGCATTTGCTAGTAGGACCTTGAATAAAGGAGAAAAGAATTATCCAGTTATCGAGAAAGAGTTACTTGCTATAGTATGGGCTCTTAAATATTTCCGACCATATTTGTACGGACGACCATTTAAAATAATAACTGATCACAAGCCTCTTGTATACTTATTCAATATGAAAGATCCTTCAAGTAGACTCATGAAGTTTAGGCTTGCATTAGAAGAGTATAATTTTGAAGTTCACTATATTAAAGGTTCTGACAATGTCGCTGCAGATGCTTTGTCTAGAATCACAGTAGAAGACTTAAAAGATATGCATAAAAACGTAGTTAACGTAATGACAAGAGCACAAACGAAAATAAAGAATAATTCGGATACTTCGGTTGAAATGGTAGACACTGATTTGAGGCCTGCGCAACCAAAAATCGTGAATACTCATATCAAACCGAAAGAATCAGTCGAATTAAAATTCTTAAATGAAAAGGAATTAGATAAATTAAGAAAAAGTAGAGTTATTACCCAAGAGAATAAAGTATTTTGCTATGTTAGTGATAAAATAATAATCTACGTAAAATTTCTAAACTCTCAATCACAAATGACGCGAGACGAATTTGTGAGAGAACTAGATAATTTTAGTAATAATTTAAAAATAGAAGAGATATACGTTGTGAAAGATAAAAATAATGAAATATTTATTAAGAAATTATTAGAAGAATTAAAAAGACATAAGAATAGGTCCGGGCCGCGAATTTGTATTTTAAATAATATTAAAAGAATTGATGATAAGGATGACAGACGTGTTATCATAAACGACTTCCATCTTTTACCCAGTAGTGGCCATGCTGGTATTAGACGGATGTCGAACAATATAAAGAAATATTATTATTGGCCTGGTATTGAAAAGGATGTAAAAGAATTTGTCAAGCGTTGTGATAAATGCCAAAAACAAAAACATTCATTACCAACAAGAGAACCAATGGTAATAACCAGTACAGCAAATAGTGCTTTTGAAAAGATTTATTTGGACTTAGTTGGTCCATTAGACGTGGATAATAATAATAATTCGTACATCTTAACTTTGCAGTGCGAACTTACGAAATATGTTGAGGCTTATCCTTTGATGTCCAAAAAGTCTGAGGAAGTAGCGAGTAGTTTTGTAAATAACTTTATCCTTAGATACGGTGTTCCCAGAGAAATTGCAACAGATAGAGGGAAGGAGTTTCTATCGGAAGTGTTTCAAAAGGTATGTAAATTATTAAATATTAAGCAACTTAATTCCACAGCATACCACCACCAGTCTATTGGGGCATTGGAGGTCACACATAAAAATCTTAATGCGTTCTTACGTATACAAACTGAGAACCATCCTGAAATGTGGAGTAAGTGGCTTCCCTTTTGGAGTTTTGCGTTTAATACAACAGTACATACGGAGACTCAATTCACACCGTACGAGTTAGTATTTGGTAAGAAGTGTTCTCTTCCTAGTAATCTTGAAAACAACTTAGAACCACTGTATAATTATGACGATTATCCATGCGAGTTAAGGTATCGGTTGCAACTTTCTCAAAGAGAAGCAAAAAATAATTTAATAAAAAGTAAGCTTAATAGAAAAACTACATATGATAAAAGTGTAAACCCAATAGAATATAAGGAAAATGATCTAATTTTAGTAAAGAATGAAGCATGTAATAACAAGTTAGATAATGTATACTTAGGTCCTTTCAAAGTTGTTAGAGATGAGTCACCAAATGTAAGAATAATAAATGATAAAGGTAAAATAGATATTGTTCATAAAAATCGCACAAAGTTGTATCACGAAGCTTTGTAATATTATATTAAAAAAAAAATGTATACTTAGTATACTTACCTACCATAAACATTTTTTTTTTCATTAAGTGCGGTGATGTAGTGATGTATGATGTTTAGTGATGTAAGTTGTCCTATTTTCTATACACGTGTAGCCTCAGTAAGTACTTGTGTATCTGTATTTATAATGTGTATCATGACAATATAGTCCAGTATTATTCAAGCAGTCGTTGGGTTTCATTTCGAACCTTATCCGCACCTCACAGTTATATCCAATGATTTTTGACAGTTCAAAGCGATAAATGGCTATATCATATCGTGTTTCGGTGGTCATACCAGGCGGGATGGAAGGCATATCATCTTAGTCCCCAGGATGGCAACGCACTTGCAGTATTAAGTGATAATAATAGCAGCCTTTATAATTTGACTCACCGCTGGGACACAAGGCCTCTCCTCGTCATTGATGGAGATCTAGGCAGTAGTCCACCACGCTTGCCCAATGTGGATTGGTGGACGAAGTATAAGGTGATCAATACCCCTTTGATCCAATTGTCGCCTTCTACGAAACACATTGGAGGATATGGGATGATGCTATTATACTCTGCCAGCATCACATCATTAACTATCGAAATACAATTAATCCTGTTAACGTTGGTTTACCAATGTTTTACTAAAATATTGTCTTATTTTTGGTTACAATTCACAGTATTCATTTCAAAAACAACTTGTTTAGCAAAATAATACTTTACAAAAATATATTTGGCAAACCCTCCCCTTTACAAAATATACTCATACATAGGTACTAAGCTATTTTATAAATTGGAAAGTCACTGTCTGTCACCTTTTCACGCTTAAGGTCATAGTACATTTATCAGTTCGAAAAGGAAACGGAACCGTATCGTCTCATTTTATATATTTTATGAAAACTTACAAAAAGGGGCGATGTGCCGTAGCTTTAGTAGCAGTCATAGTAAAAAAGAGCCATTCACTTTCCGTTCTGATAAGTGCCCTTCTACCTTTTAACTGTTGAACCGATTCAATTTGGTGCTGAACATGCCTGCAGAAGCACCGATACAAATACAGTGAAACATTTTTGACCACCCATAAAAGTACTAACCGCGTAATTAATTGCTTCTCCTTAGCTATTGTTGAGAGCGCACCGCCACCTCATAAATCCTCAATACGTGATTATCTTATTACCAACTTTTGGAACATAAAAATGCTGTTACCTACCACTAATAAAACGTAGGACATCTAGATCTGAGGCTACTGGTCCATAGCAGCAGTATCGAAGATTAATACCGTATTATAATAACTACAATAATTTATAAGAATGATTGCGAGAAAAGCTTTAGTTCCCATTATAAACCACATATATTTCAATGTCCCGATTGCTATTCTTGCATTTTTCAAAACGCCACTCCTGCGTCTGCGTTAAACCGTCAGTTAGTATGAAAAATTGAACAGTCTCTGCTGGAAAATAGATACCAAAAATCCAGAGCGCATTCAATTTATGCCCTAGTTACGTCTGACATAAAGCGCACATTTAGCACGGCACTGCGAGTCGGACGCTCCTCTAATAGCGTTAACTTGACCCTTGTTTCTGTGAACTGAATTCTTTAGAATAGTAAGAAAAATCTAGGTACGCATTTCCTCAATATTGAATAGTACCTAAATAACATTATCAACCTTTATTAAAGTTAAATAGAGCGTAGTGGAAGTTAATTTACTTTAACCAAGAATAACAAGTAAATGGAAACCATGGTAACAAAAATATACCTACATATTAAATTACAAGATGCGATTGCAATTGCACATCTGAGTGTGCAATCTAGCTAGATGTGCCATCTTAACAATCTTTTTTCATCGTTCCTGTCATATATATCTAATATATAAAAATGAATATTGACTGACTGACATATCAACGCACAGCCTAAACCACTGGGTCTAGAGATTCCAAATTTGGTGCGTAGGTTCCTTAAGAGGTCCAAGGGTGCACTAAGAAAAGATTTTTGGAAATTCACCCTCTAATCTAAGGTGGTGAAAAGGGGGTGCAAAGTTTGTATGGAAATCCGTCATTTTTAAAGTAGTAAAAATTGGTGTATGGCCTTTCAGCGAGAAATTAAGTGAGGGGTTTGGATATCTGTCATGTTTAAAGTGAAAATTTGGTATATGGCGCTTAGGTTAGAAGAAATAATAAGAAAAATTAAATGCTGCCCGAAATAACTATTCTACGCGGACGTAGTCGCGGGCAAAAGCTAGTCAAATATAACACTCAACTTATGGTAAACGCTCATTACAGCCTATGAAGACCATATGCACGATGCTGACCCGGTAGAAACTTATTCCTCGACGAGACCTCTCATTGAACCAAATTGTGTGGGAAAGGTTCTAAAAGAATGACTAGGTGATCGCTCATATTAAAACATCATCCCAAGTAACATTTTATTCGGGCCTAGGTTGTAAAAAATGCCTTTAGGTTTTACAAGCGTCGTAAAAAGGTTAACGCTTTGCTATATTGTCACACTGAGTACTTGAGAATGATTAATAAGTCCTAAAACTTATTGTTTATTATTACAACCTTGAAACCGCTGACAGGAGTTTAAATTAACGTTATTTTGACTTGTGCTTAAAGAGCATATAGTCCTAGGATCTAATAGTTGTCGTAGACTCCTGATTTAGTTTTGGAAAGGCTAGCAATATGCTAAATTGAGATCTAAAAGTTTAATTTTTAACTTTCGTAGAACCATAACGTTATGGAATGTTGAAATGACTTATTAGTATTTTCTAAAACCTACGTAAAACCTTCATGCTATATTAGAGTTATCTTGGCAAACTAATTAGGACTGTGTGGTGAAAACCCAAACTAATAAGTTGTATTTATGACCATATGGCATTATTAAAGTCCTACAAGAAAATTTTAAAGCTTTAGAGGCATCCTCAAGTGTCAGTTGTCTCCGCGACTTCATAGTATCACAACAGTCTTGCATGATGAACCGAAACAGGGTGTTAAAAAAACGGAGTGGAAATTTTAAACGTAAAGTTCGCAATTTTTTTTACGTATCTATAGTAATAATAAATCTGAAGAGTTTGTTTGTTTGGTTGATACCTAAGGTCTCAGCAACTACTGACTCACATCGAAAAATTCTTTTTGCGTTGGATAGTCCATTTATCGAGGAATGCTATAGGCTATATAACATCACGGTACGTCCAATAGGAGCTGAGCATCACTGAAGAATGTTGCAAAAACGGGAGAAAAAGAGTTCTTTTCAAAGCTTTCACTGCGTGCGCTGCGTAAACGGTTAAAGTTACGGAAAAGTCATGTATGACGGAATTGTTCTTCATTAAAATTTCTAAAGAAAAGTCCGTGTATAAGCATATGTCTATCTTTTAAGGTTGGCTCACTATAACCTTTCTTTTTGGTAATCAAATTTGTTTTAAAATAATGGATTATCTACGATGGTGGTTTTGTATGATATTATTACGTATCAAAATAAATACATTATTTATCACAAGTATTTAATTTTGTACAAAATTGTTCTTGACTTCATTTGATTTCAATGAATATCTTAAGAGATATCATAGTTTGAAATAAACGGAATATAATAAATTTTGATTTGCAGAGCTTTCGTTACATGCGCTGCGTAAACGGTTAAAGTAACGCAAAAATCATGTATGACGGAATTATTCTCCTTTAAAAGTTCTAAAAACAAATTACAGACAGCATTTATCTATCTCTTATGGTTGACTCGCTATAACCTATTTTTAGTAATAAAACTAGCTGTCCCGGCCACGCGTTGCTGTGGTAATTTCATATTTCTGTCCTATAACATTGAATTTGCAGTTTAAAAAAAATGAGGAATACTTATCAAGATAAAAACTGTCCTATTCTCAAGTTGGAACAAAACACACATTTAAAAACAAAAAAAGATTAAATCAGGTTGCTATAGTTTCGGAGTTTATACCGGACAAACATCGTGAGACGGGAATTATATACAACATGTAAATTAAATAACCAACACCCTGAATACAGGTGGTTTGGGATCGGCTTCTGAGTTGATTTCAATAATTTAAAAAAAAAACGATTTTCTTTTGAAAAAAAGAATCGTTTTTAAAATAAAAATTATTGAAATCAACTCAGAAGCCGATCCCAAACCACCTGTATTCAGGGTGTTGGTTATTTAATTTACATGTTGTTTAAATTAAAGATAGTGTAGCAGTAGCCAGTAGCACGATCAAGGCAATAATATTGCAAATAGAATTACTTAAATTTGTATTTGGATTTAGTTATAATAGTATATTCATAAACATACATGTTCTGTAGGTTATTAGGTGCTGTATGCAAGCATGTGCTTGTAATACATGTCGTATGCCTGCCGGTATTTTAAGTGCTAAAGAAAAGAAAACTACCTCAGCGCCAAAATAAATGATAGCTCCTAGGAAACTGAAGAGAATACAATCAATGCAAACCAAAATTGGTTTTTGTTACACCGTTTATGGAAACATTTTCGTAAATATTTTCTGTAAATTTATAAATTAAAAATTTTACAAAAATAAATTTTTAGTTCTATTTGGTGTTTTGTGTTTGATTTGCTCTTGAAAACTCCAATAAATTAGAATAGCAAAATACTTATACAGTTATCTATACTCAAATGATTATTATACATTATTCACATCCCTACGTCAATCGCAATGACGCAATCGAGAAATGTCAAATAACAGAAAACGGCACGCTTCAAAATGCTAAGGCGGAGTCTATTATAATCATTGGTCTGAGGTTTATAAGGGTTTATACCTTTGAAGGTTTATACCTTAGACAAAGAATCTTTGTCTAAGGTTTATACGAATCCATACGTCATTACATAGCTGTCATTATACGTCAATTACATAGCTGTCATTTGCGTTTTGTTATTCCAAGTCTGATTCTTTTTTGTTATACCACGTTTTATAGTGACTGACGTTTCATGTCAAGTCACACGGGAATGCTGTCGAACGGGATAAAAAGTATCCTATGTCCTTCTCCTGGCTCTAAAGTACCTCCCTGACAATTTTCAGCTAAATCGGTTCAGCCGTTCTTGAGTTATAAGTGGAGTAACTAACACGACTTTCTTTTATATATATAGTAATAAAATTTGTTCTAAAATAATGCATTAGATGCGAAGGTATTTTTGTAAACATAATATTATTCCTTATCAAAATGAATACATAATGCATCACAAGTTTGTACAAAATTGTTCTTTACGTCATTAGATTTCAATGAATATCTTCAGAGATATCATAGTTTTAACATAACGCCGCAGCTACATAATGATCAAGTACTACGCACGCATCTATACTGAGTTGTTTTTTTGTTTGGTTGAACGCGCTTATCTATCTTAGGAGTCTCTGAACCTATAAGTCTCTAAGGCGTCCGAATCTGACGGGATCAGTAACTACTGATCCCGTCAGATTCGGACGCTAATTGGTTACTAATTGGTTCAGAGACTCCTCCGAGGGAGATGCTCACCGGTCAGGAATCCTCTCTAGAGTGATTCGACCTTAAAGCTTGAGGACCCACCAAGGTCCTCTCCTTAACTAAAAGCCCTGGTGACTCAAAGAAGGTCATCAGAGACATCCTACAAAAATAGTAAAAAAAAGTGCCATAGATTTTATCAAACCTGTCCGAAAATTATTTGAATTTTAAATTAAATATTTTGTTAATATTTCAAGTTTCTACCTGTTATCGTCATTATGACCGAGAAATACGTTTGTTGTTGAGCCCCTTAAATATAATTTAATTTTAATTTAATTATTTCTATTTAAAGTGAATAATATAACCAAATATTCTGTGAATATTTCAAGCGTCTATCTATTGCCGTTATGAAAATCGACCAAAAAAACGTCAGATTTATTTTATGGGAGCCCCTGCAATATTTTTTTTATTCTATTTATTAGTATCTGTTGTTATAGCGGCACCAGAACTACATCATCTGAGAAAATTTACACTGTCTAACTACCATGGTTCATGAGATACAGCCTGGTTACAGATGGACAGACGGACGGACGGACAGCGGAGTCTTAGTAATAGGATCCCGTTTTACCCTTTGGGTACAGAATTCTAAAAAGGGGAACTACTGATTCAAATTGAAAAATTCTTTGATTGTCTATTTATCGAGGAACACTATAGGCCAGGGCATTTATCGAGGAACACTATAGGCCAGGGCTTCCCAAAGTTATTTTCATAGTGTCGCCCTTAGGAATTTTCCAATTTTCCTCCCCCCGTTATAGTAACAGCCAAGTTAAGTACCTACAAAAACAAAAACATAGCTTTTTGGAATTATTTAGGCGTTAACGAATGCGCAAATATTTTAAAATTAGAAAGTAGTCTGAAAAAATGTTACCATAAAAAGGAGTTGAGCATCAATGAAAAATGATGCAAAAACGGGAAATATTTGTATATACCTACCCTTAAGTTTATAACTGCTGAAATTGCCCAGGAAAAACAGCTCATCTTGACATTGGGTTTTAATTTGACAACTAGCCTTAACTATTTTACAGATCACTGATACCGTTGAAGATTCACGACCTCCCAAAACCCTTTCTGTTTTAACCAAAGATGACACGACGTCATTAGAAACTTCTGAGGAATCACAGGTTGTCAAAATAATGCTCACATTTCCAAACATGTTTGAGAAAAAAAAAATTAATGTTGTTCATGATTGGTTTGGCGGCGCATACCTCGCATACAGAGGAATGGCCACTGTCTTTTATACATGATAAAGAGCACAAGTCCGATGCTCTGCCATCACAGATTAGAGAGATTGTTTTAAACTTAATTAAAAAAAAAGAAATAGGAACTAACTTGGACTAATAAGAGCCGCCTGTAGATATTAAGCACTCTGGTCGAACCATCGAGTTGTGTCGAACGCACGTCCAATCAAACAATCAAAACTTAGAAGTAACTATTTGTGCTAATAGGTTGTTTACGCGACTGACAAGTCTTGAATTACTCCTGGCGATAACCTTTAAGTTGCGGAAACAACTTTTTAGTTTTTAATACCTCCGCGAGAAGACCTTTAGCTCTTATTTAGGTAAAAATTAGGAGCTTTTAGCTGAGACAGTCCTGAAAAGGTTAATTTTAATGTTTTCTGGTAATTTCCTAACGGCCGCCATATTTTTTAACAGAAATTTAAAAAAAAAAGAAATAAAAAACAATATTTCAACTAAATGAAGCAAAATTAAATAACGTGTTCTATACGATTTAAAATTATGATTTTTCTATGATTTATTTTTTTATTAATAATGCGATTTACCACCAACCCCCTAATATTATAATTTTTAATTTACTAAAATATCTTCTAAATTTTGAAGCTACGAAAGGCCCGTTTATTATATAGCAAAATTATCCTTAAGTTTCACGACAAAGTGCCAATCGCACTATTTTTTTCATTTCGTGAATATAGCAACCTGCTTATATTTTTCATGAATACGGCACATAGTTATCCAGCCATTTTGAATCTTGGTATAGTGACAGGCAATGGCGCCATTATATTTAAAGTCCATGATTGGTATTTCTGTGTAAATAAATCTTACACAGAAACATTTTATAACCTAAGAGTCCTGGAAAAGCATTCAATCACGTCTATCAAAAAGGTTTTAAGTTGTCATAGAGTTACATCCAAGACTATTTTAGAACTTAGAAGCTGTCTTGCAGGGTTATATTAACGTTAATATAAAGTGGTGAAAGTTATATTTGGGTTCTATGTAAGTAGTTCGAAAGGTTCTGACTTTGAGCAATAGGTTTTTCTGTAGCTCTCAAAAAGGTTCTAAAACGTGGGCCCTTTTTGCACACAGGAGGTTATTATAAGGTTAACATAGCGTTTTTCGGCCTATTGAGACTTACCATCCGATTTCCATACAAAGGTTCTAGAACCTTTTCAAATCCTTTCTAAAACCTAAAATGTTACTTGGGATTAGCTATGTCACTTGAACGCTGGAATCATCGCCTTTGAGCTATGGTAACTTTTTATTTGATTCTAGTCATATGTGAGGCAGGTGTATTTCTTGAGGATGAATGCTCCAATTACGAGCGACTACTCCAAAGTGGTTTAACTTAGTAAGATACTTCAAGTAGAATGTTAAATTAAAACATGACTTCATTTCATTTATTCTAAATTGCATCTTAAGAAAAATTAAGGAACGTAACACTGATTTGGCTCAATACAGTTTGATAGATAAAACCAGACGTACAAAAAAACATACAACCGTATTGAGAACCTCCTCTTTTTTGAATTCGGTTAAAAAAAGCTATCAATTGCTCAACTGTTGTCAGAGCAGGTGGATTCCGTTTCGGACGCCCTAGAGACTTTAACCGGTAGACTATAAAGAGGTTCGCCTTACAAACAAGAGGAGCAATCAACGGCCTTTCCTTCTTAAAAATACTGGTGGTGCTGTGCAGGCCATCTGGGACCAACAGAGTCAGTCATAATATTTTTTGTGATTTGGATCTTGGACAATGGTACTTTGTGTTCGAAATTCAAATTAGGCCACGATGCTCGCCGCCACTGAGCTCGCTCTTCGGTCGAACTAATACAACAGCATGTTACTAAATTAGTCAAGTTACACACTATCGTTACCAATACATTAGCGCATAGCTATTGTCATGTCATAAGCGAAATTTGAATTATTTATTATTATTGCGTTAACATTTGATTGTAATGTGAGTCTGTGCTATAGTTTGAGAATGAACAAGTCACATTACAAATTATTCAAGTATAGAAGATCAGTTGTGAGTCTGTACTATAGTTAGAGAATGAACAAGTCACATTACAAATTATTCAAATATAGCAGATCAGCTTCCTTAAACAAATATATACAGACGCACGTACCACATTGGGCTCTTACGGACGGCATACTCGTATCATATTACTACTAGTATAGTATTAAATGTGAGAAAACGGGATTTATACCACGTACCTCTGTTTTTTGAATTATCCGATATTTCGGCGCAGTTTCATGCGCCATGGTCACGGATGAACTTCGTTTTCTCACATTTAATTGATAGTGACCACGTAAGTTTAAAACAATACATAGTATAGTATTATATTATCTGTGATATTACCTACCTTTTTAGAACGATGTGTGCGTCTGTATTTGACTTTGTATATATGGAGCAGAGTGCATGTGGCCCACAGAACAAATAAAAGAGGTTAGAAGACGTAAGAAGGCGGGGCGCGCGCGCTGCTGGTTATGAGTAAACACTCATATTCGATCCTTTTCGATGAGGAAAAATATTTAAAACACCGTCTTTTGCTATTTTAACTGGCAGGAAGCAAAGTAAGACTCATAATCTTACTAATGGAGACATTTCTTTTCACCGGTAAGTACAAATATACTGTTAAATTGAAAAAATATTATGTCGCGTGTGGCGACATTGGCTCTGGTATTAACATCGCTTGATACGACTTCTAACCTCTTTTATCTGTTCTGTGATGTGGCCAATTTAGTATATCGGACGTTTTATGGATAAAATATAAAATAATACATGAAACTGGCATAATATTGGCAAAGCATCATAGCTGCTTAATGTCTATATTCTGAATTCAAATGTTAGTGAAAGAGTTTTTACTCGCAGTACGCTTTGTAGGGTTTGTCGCTTGTGTAAATATACAGGCATTCCATGCTTTTCGACTTTGGGTCGAATATGTTGGGGTCATGCGCAAAGAAGGGTGTTAATATTGAGATAACGGCTGACCGAGGAGAGTGGAAGAAGTAAAAATATTGCACCACCCAAAAATAATATCGAGAGCAGGACAGTTGAATGATGATGTTTTATTACGTAATAAATGCAGTGCAATCAGATAATGAATAATGCCATGTGATGCTGGCAGTAGCAACAACCAATGGGTGAGAAAGATCCATTGAACAAATCATGATGTATAGTGGTTGTTGTCATAAGAACTGAGACTTATTGAATTTCCTGTAAAAAGAAGTTGTGCTGATAAGCATTGTAATGAATCTAGTCACAAAGATGTTCTGAATAATTTGTATAGGGACATAGTATCTGCCCTTAGTGAAGCTGCTGTGGAAGGTCGAGAAAGCAAAAAACATGATTCAAGTAAACCAAAATGTAACCTAAAATAGGTTGGAAATCGTAGAAGGGGACTAATGGATAAAGAAATGGGTAATGATCATCTTATACTCCGTCCACCAATCTGCAATGGATAAGCGTCATGAACCTTTGCCTAAACATCCTTTGATGACAACGAGAGGCTTTGTATCCCAGCAGTGGGTCGAATTATAAAGGCTGTATGTATGATTGAATAATGAGCTGTCTGAACATCGAAATTACATACTTACTTTTTGTTAGTATACAATAGTTTTTAAATTATGTTTGAGATAAATATTTGCTTATTTCTAAACCGCCTCAAACTTTGATGCAAAACTGGAACAGTTGTTTCAAATTTATTTCTACAGTACTCCTGTTAATCTTCTTTCAAATATCAGTAGCTCTGTATTGACGAATTACAGCTAAAATTCACAGTCGGGCAAGAACAATGTCTATTTTCCTTTATTGAATTTTGATTTATAATCTGGATCAAGTTCCGGGAAGAATTTTGTATTTGAATATTTGTATGTAATACTTTGTTTACCATGCCAGTGAATTGTTCCAGGATATAAAGCCAACCTTTCAATGGTTTTGTGTGATTTCAATAAATCAATTGAAATGTAAGCTTTAAATTGATTCACAATTTAACTATGTTTAGATTTATTTCCTGTATTTTTTTAAGAATGAAGAATAAAAAGAAATACACAATATTTGAGGCAGGTAATAGAAGAAATTCTGTAACTATAACACAAATTTTAATATAAATTCACATTGCTCATTTATATTAAAATTTCATTGCTCATTGCTATAATAATCAAAACTAAATTTAGTATTAAAATGTTTCAAGTTCAATTATTTACAACAGAATTCCTTAGTAGTTCTTAAATAGAAGTTACAAAAAGTTCTTTAACGGTTATCAAAACCTTTAGAAATAACAAAGAAATAATTGAAATTGAAACATTTTAATACTAAATTCCATAATTCTAATAGAGACACGCCAAAGGCTAAAACAAATAATAGCAAGTTAGCTACTTACACCGTTTTTGCATCTATGTTAAAATGTCGCGCCAAAATATGTCGTGACATAGCACTCCTTAGACTAGGAGTACAATATGCGCAATCTATTTGAATTTCACTAGTCGCCGTGAAGAGCGCTCAACCGCGGCGCCTGACGAGAAGTCAATATTGACCTTTCGTTGTTCACTTCCCAGCCTTTCATGTTACCTGAATTTTCGAATATCTTCGACTGGAAATTTGTTTTTATTTTTGGCGACATATCTAACTTTGGTTCCTTTTTTATATTTAATACTGCGTTGGTTATCACTGATTTGAATGTCATGTATGTCAGGATCATCTTAAAACATTTTTTAGATTTCTTGATGAAAATTGTAGTTCTTTGGAAAAGTCTCAACAGGTGTTCATGTTTCAAGGAATTCGAGTAACCCGTAGAGTCTTTTGCAAGGTCTTTGTTGTAGTTAATGTTACCAATGATTTAAGCAATGTCAAAACTATGATTTTAAAAATTATATATTTATATTCCACGTCTGCTTATATTACTACCTACACCTATTTCTCTCTGTAACGCTATCCTCCTCTTAAACTTTTTTATTTATGTCCTATACAGTTGCATAACTCGGGCACGCTATCAGGCAGGATTTGTATACTCTTGTGGCTAATAACAATGAGTATAATCGAAGGAAAGAGGTCCGAAGGTCGAAGAAAGAATTCTTGGCTACGAAATATCCATGGGCCGACAGAAAATTTGCGTGCTGCATAACTGTTTCGCCTCGTAACAATTAGAATGGAGTATGCGTAGCTAACCGCTAAACTCTGCAAGTCGGATATCGAACCACAGGAAGATAGTCCTTATGAAGCTAAAAAATATTTTTGGTGACTTATGTGAAAGTTGGTTTATCTATGTTCACACTACCGTACTTCGCACTGTCGTCAGTCGGACGCGCGTAGTCAACCCGTTTACCAAATAGGTAGAATTTGATGGCAATTTGACAGTCTTATGTTTGTATTATAGAATTAGTCTCAAGAATCAACGCCGTACTGAGCGTCGTACTTATCTATCTATTTGTGCTTGATAGAAAGTGACAAACGATTCTCAAGACATGATTGGTTTCTGAGTGTCATTCTGTAATGCGGGCCCTCGAGCTTTTTTTGAGTCTCTAGCATGACTACTGCTTAACACTTCTCAACAGCAGCCATACGTAGAGATCGTCTTATCCAAAACTGAACTTTAAACTTGATGCTGGCGGTCCTTTTATGAGTGATCGGGGCAGCATGCTTATGCTGCCCCGTTTTAGTCTAGCCGGCGACTGAATCAACTGAATCACTAATGACTACAGCTAATTTAAGTAGGTTACATTTGTACTGTACACTGATTGTGCATGTAAGAGTAAAAAAATAGAGGGGCGTTCAGTTTTAGATGAGACGATCTCTACCGTCACGCATGAAGTACATTCAAAATGAAAAAAAGGGATAACGCACCCGAAAACTGCTGCACATTTAGTAGAATCTTTGCAAGTATTATCAAGAAGAAAAGAGTTAGAATGCGTCTGCGTGAAACGTCGTCAGTAGCCGAATCCTCAGCCAAGTGGACTCGGTTTCTGTGCGAACGGAGATCGATTCCGGCTGTTACCGTTAGACTCACAACATGAACCCAATCCTAGCAAAAGCACATTCGCTTAGTTGGAGAGGTTAACAGGATTAATATTAATGGACATTGGCCTTATAATTTAATATAATCGCGACTATGCATTGTTTTAGCATAATCACGACCGTATTAAATTTTGTTTGTCAAAGCAAAGAGTATTGTTGTACGAGTTGGTAAGATCAAATAGTTGCGGTAACTACATTGTCACGTAGAACCAGCAGATGAACAAACCTGTCCAGCATATTGATGCTGGACAGGTTTGTCGCAGCCGCAATTTTATGCAATGATTGCATTGCATAAAATTGCGGCTTACCTAAAACCAAAGGTCAGCAATCAATGCAGTCATGCGTAAGCTACGCTGGATGCATATCATCTGCTTGATTGGTATTATGCCGGTTTATCAGTCGTGCTGATCGTCAGCGCTGATATGCTAATATGAATGGTTGCCTAAGGAGCGGTTTAGAATAACCGTCGGCGATGAGCCATATGAGACCGTACGCGCCGCGCGTAGCGCCGCTAAGCGCGCGGCGCCGACGCGCTACTGAGTTCAGTTATCGTAACAGTGTAACGAAAAACGCACGCGCCGATGACTCATGGAATCGACCATGTCTGTACTTCGCAGCGGTCAGCATAACACTAAAACGATTCCCACTACAGATACGCGCTGCCGAGCTACGCGCTGAGCTGCCAAGTCTGACGATCAGCGCGACTCTAAAACCAGCCTCAGTACTCTAGTAAATCATCAGTATTAGGTATCTGACACTCATATACAATTCCGACAGTCGCCTTTCAACCTTCACGTCTACGGTGCATGAATGAGCTCGATATTTTGACAAAATACACGCGATCTGTTTGTACTCCACTAGCCGGCGTCAAGAGCCCTCCGCGGCGTTTGACGAGAAGCAAATATTGACTTCCCTGTTCACTTGCCTGCCGGTGTGCCTCTTTGGATTTAAAAATATAATATATTTTGAAACGTTTACAAATACAACTTAGGTTTTGAATTTGGAATTTACTTTTTATATATAGATATTTTTGAAGGTCCATTACTACAAGGTTGCAGTTGGTAATATGAAAATTAATTCACTTCTCAAAATAAATAGGAAGTCATTATTCTTAAATGAACTTAGCTACTATTTATTGGTTTTGAATTTGGAATTATGTTTTGTAGATATTTTTGAAGGTCCGTTATTATCTGGTTATCACAAGGTCACTGTTTGTCGTGTGAAATCCGCATTAAAAATAAATAGAAATAAATTATTATTAAACCCTTGCCGTAAAAAAGGCCAGAACACACTCAATGATACAACATCGCGTCGTAATTGAAGAGGATTAATATTTGTCACATTGGTCGCGCGAAGCAGCATCCTATCCAAATCATCGAGTAAGTATTTGGCGGAGCTATTCCACAGGTACGAACAATACTCTACGACGGGCCGTGCTTGCGTTAAGTATAACAAAGTTTTATAAAAAAAACAACAAGAAAAATGCATTTAAGAAATACAAGTTCTCTCTTCAAAAAGCTACTATTATTTTCAACACTCCCACAAACACCAAGGTGCTCTCTTCTCGACTTAGACATAACTTCATTAGTCAAAAGTAGCATACTATTAAAATTGATTCAAAAAGGCTGCAATGTTTGACTATACCGTGAAACATTAAAGCCTATGTCGAAAGCATAATAAAAATCCAATGTTCAATCTAAAAAATCTGTATAAATACATACTACATAATTTACGCCTTTGTATATATGAATAAATTAAATGTAGGTACCTATCATGCATATTCAAACACGATACAGTATTAAATTAATGTTTCTTTATCTCGTCTTTAAAACGAACCGCTATATTGCATTTGGACCCTAGCTATTAATTTTCTCCGGCGACTAATTACCACATTACCTACCCTTTACGCTAAACAGACGCGACACAAAACGCATTATAAGGTCAGACATACCTAACGGAAGGTTTATTCAAAGCATGCGACATTTTTCATTTTAAAATTATTACTGGCTGGTGTCCAATAGAAAATGAACCGGTCTGAAATACATTCTTTTCAAAAAGTGAATTCAGTTGCCCTGGTATCACGAGTCATCCCACTCATGATAAGTGGAATTCCTGAACTCTGGCGTGTGAGATGTTGGACTAGCATTTTTCAACAGCAGCTGGGACCAAAATAATATCCCTGTTGAAACTTGGTCACTTTTTCACACTATTTCACTTTTTATCACTTTTACCTTTTCACTTTTTTCTTTGTTTTATTGGTCACTCATTCGAGTAACGACCACGCACATAGTCGCTTACCTCTAACTATTATTATGTAGAATGAGCTATCCGGGTTTCTAATTTAAACTGATTATTCATGTTATAAATATTCCTGCAGTTTTATGCTTATGCAACTAACGACGTTCATTTATAATATTAAATATTTAATTATACTTACACTCTACGAATATTATTCACCGCCAAGACCTGCAGCTGAGACTTCAACGGCAATTATTTAATACTAGTTATCTCCCGCAGATTCGCTAGTGTTAATGTTGGTTAATATATAGCCTACAGTCTTCCTCGATAAATGGATTATCCAATACAAAAAGAATTTTTCAATTTGTACTTCCTGAGATTATCGATCAAACAAAAAAACCGGCCAAGTGCGAGTCGGACTCGCACACCGAGGGTTCCGCCGTACAAACGTAGCGATTTACAATTTATGACGTATTAAATCAAATTCTGAGTTCACGGGAAGTACCTTATAGGTTTTGATTCCCTAGCGAGTGTCGAAAATTTGTTGAAAATATCGACATAATCGGCTGTATCTTTTGATTGGCTTGGCTTAGAAGTTTGATATTTTCACAGCTTAAAGGGACAATAAACCTGAGTATTTCATGTGAATTTCAGCTTGATACGTCCACGCGTTCTTGAGATAAAGGGTCTTGACAGACAGACAGACAGACGGACGACAAAGCGATCCTATAAGGGTTCCGTTTTTTTCCTTTTGATGTACGGAACCCTAAAAACCAACTCGTCAGCTTTATAATATTAGTATAGATATTATTATATCAAATTAAAATTGTTTATTTGCAATTCATGTGGTTTCAAAGGTGGTATAACAAGGAAACTGGTAACAAAACGTGAACCCTGCTAGGGTATCGCTACATTATACTTTAGAATTACATTAAGATTCCAGCCTTTACACAAATGAAATTTCTTTCATATAAATTAAAAGAGAAAGAACTTACATTAAAACAGAAACTATGTACCTACCTACAATAAACATTGCTTATTAAACATCTTTTTATTCTGTAGATAAAATATTGTAAGCAAAGCATGATTCATAAGTTTTATTTTAATGTTTATTATGATTGCGATTTGCGTTTTTTTTGCGAATTGTGAATTCTTCCCGTATTGCTATTATGAAACAAAATTGCTGAGTTTCTTTTCAGTTTTTCTCAGAACAAGACCTCCTGGTAGTCTCGTGAATAGGTGGCATCAAATTTGATTTTCATAACCGTACAAATTGTACCTAAATGAATAAAGAAACTTTAAGTTTAAGTTTTGATATTTCATCTCAGTCCCGCATTTAAAATTGCGCTAACTTTGAATCTCGCTGCATGCATAGCCAAACATATCTACTTACATAAAAAACATACCACAATTTACAAACTCAGTTGTAAGCTCAACCATAATGTAAAGATATGTCGCGCCTGGTCACAAGTTAATGACGTCACTAGGCAATATCAGAATGATTGATGACGTCCAGTTGGTACCATAATCCCGGATGGCACCAGCTTTGTGTTTCCATATGATACACAGTTTTAGGAATTAGTTGGCTTGGAAGGGATCCTTAATTTCTCATTCACGCTATTCATTTTCTTGTAGTAAAATTTTACTCATTAGCTTTATATAACCAATGGAAATTTATGTTAACATAAATGTGGATTTAAGCTATTAATAATAAACTGTTTTAAAGCGCAACTAATTAATCTCTCTTAGCAGTCCTTGAAGCAAAGCCTTAGAGCTGGCGTACATTTGGCGAAACTCAGTGCAACGAATTTTTTTCATTATGAAGGTATTACCAGCGTTACGTATATTAAAATATTATTAAAAAATTAAGAGTTGGGAATGCGCGAATATGCGCAAGTACACGCGAACATGCACGCGGATACGCCATTATACGCCTGAAATTTTCAATATTATTTTATCATAAATAATATTGGTAATGGCTTAACACTGTACAATATGCTGTCTAAAGTCCCCCGGCCCTTACAGCCACTGCGTCCTACATTTAATATTTATCACGTCAATGATTCTCGTATATTAACGATGGCGTAATATTCAATCCATTCCAATAAGGCTGTCTGTGTTTACTATGCCTTACAAACTAATAACTAAACAAATTCACAGCAAGACTCCACCGCGGGATAGCTAGTCAACTAGAAATCATCAAGAACCCACCGAGGACCTCACATTCTTAAAAAATCTGGTGCCGCAGCGAATGCCATCTGCGACGGTCGAGCAATACCACAGGTTAGCACATCCTCGAACTTCTTCTCTACTTGAAGACGAAGCAAATCCAGGCGTCGAGATTAGCAAGAAACAGGTGGTCCGGATCTTGCCTTGATGAAATGAATAGTGTTGTGCTTATGTGGAGCGTGCACACCTGCTGGTCTAGTGATTTAATAGAACTGCCGTGAAGCAGTTCGCTGTGTTTCGGATTGAAGGGAGAGGTTGCCAGTGTAATTATTGGACATTGAAGGCATATCATCTTAGTCCCTGGATGGCAACGCACTTGCAGTGTTAAGTGAATTACCCGTAATATTGCAAGTGTCTATATGCGACGGTAACCACCTAACACCAGGTGGGCCGCCATCTTATTTGCCATATCGTAGTATAAAAAAGTACTCCCTAGTAAAGAGTGCAACTCTCGTCACCATTGATGGCTTTGATAGAAGTTATGTCGCTTGACCTACCAGAAGAGATGGTTTCAGGTATGGCCCGACTTGAAGAACTTGCTAGGAGTATTTACTGAATGTGAAAGTATTTCAATTATGAAAAAGAGACATCCTTTTCAAATTAAAAATCTGCCCTAGTGGTCGATTACCCATTCACAATTACATATTATAATATTACACTAAGGAGCAACCAGTTAGGCTATCTCTTAATTTTTAATTTTAAGATTCTGTCTTAAAATGTTAAAATAAATAGTTCTTTTTTACTCTCTCGCATACGTAGTACAGAGGAAGTCTTCGTAATCTTAAAAAAATTCGACCTCGAGATTTTGACGGATTTACACGCTTTGGACCTCTCCGAGTCCAAAAATATATTTTTTTTTAGATTGTGTGTGTCCGTGTGTCTGTGCTAACGCACGTCAACGATAGCATGCTTTAACTTATTGCAACCAAATTTAACATGCGTGTATGACACCAAAATATAAGGTTTCTATCAACTTTTGAGCCGTCGATCACGAAAGTTAAGCAACCAAGTGCGCGGTCGGTACTCGGATGGGTGACCAAAATTTAACACGCATGTATTCATCAAAATAAAAGGTTTCTATTAACCTTTGAGTTGTTTCCGGTATACGAGAAAGTCAAGGGGAGACCATTCCCGATTTTTTAATTCAATAAACAGTTTATATTTTAAACAACAAAAAAACAAAAAATTGTATTTAGCATACTTTGTCTTCAAAACGACGATATTTTAAACGCATAAATACTTTCATATAGCAATATTCAGAAGCGTATCTACCTACATTACATATTTGTTTTATTTCTGCACCGTTGACACTGAAACTTAAATATGAACTTTATTCAGTAGTCATGCAACTAACTGCCAACTCTCGAAATTAAACTCTTAGTTCAGGCGCCCCTTTGCAAAGATACGATACAGCAAAAGGAAAACGCATTATGATATTTTCCTAGCGAGTAATAAATTATTTTTATAGACATTCTGTTTCATATCTTCATGGTGAAGCTCAATGAGTACCTGTTTGAATAATATAAGAGGTGACTTTAATGATAATATATAATTTAACTTCGCTATTTGTGTAGAATCAGGGAATTTATTATTTAATTATTTATTATTCAAATATTGTAGTCGGTATCTTTGCTTAAGATCAGGTGGGAGAGCAGTCAAATGCTAGACTATTAATTCCAATAAAAAATTCTTAATCTTAAAATAGTGTACTAGTGTATAGGCAATAATCAGCAGTTTCAGTAAGAACCTAAAATATACAAAACAATAGCGCATACTCCAAAGTACCCGAACTAATATTTAATCGGTAAGCCGCACGAGTCACAAAAACACGGCCATGACGCATATGCACATATTAAAAAAACTGATGGTACGTTTGATCTGTCACGCAATATCAGGATGATAGATGGGCTAACGCTTCCATATTTCGAGGCGGACGTCGAGGTTCGACGATACTCGTATGTTTTATTTTAATCGGAAAGGTTTTTTTATGTTTTCGTTTCTGTATTTCTACTGTTTTCAATTTTATGTTTTTGGCACGAATAATCCTAGCTGCGTTTGGCAAACGTTTTTTCATTGAGCTCTTTCTTTTGAAGTGTTCATTTTATTTCATGTTTTACTTAATACAAATTGTAAATTATTCAATAAATAATGGTAGCGATTTTTGAATTTGTTTATGTACGTCTTAAGGTAAAATGAATAGTGGAGAAAACATCCACCGTCCCCTGAAAAGGAATGCTATACCCGGTTTACTGATGGGTCCAAAATAAACTCTGGTACCTACTGGAGAAGGTATTGGTGGTAATAATTTCGAAATTAATTAAGGCATGGGGAAACTTATCATGGTCTTCCAAACGGAGATCTATGCAATATCAATGATGACTATAGAACAACGTGGTAAAAACAAGGTTGTCTATATCCTAAGCGACGGTCAAGCAGCTCAAAAAGGCCCTCTCAAACCCTCGTGTCAACTCGGATCTAGTTCTTAATGCTGTCAACACCCTAAATAGGGTCTTCAAGGACAATAAAGTAGAGCTGATCCGGGTCCCAGGTCACGTAGGAATTAGAGGCAATGAGAAAGCCGACGAACTGTCAAGGAAAGATTCAGAAAACCCATTCATAGGCCCTAAACCTTTTAACCCAATTTTCAAATGCTACATCTCCAGAGCCATCAAAAAATATATCCATAAAAGACATCTTATGGAATGGAAACTGTCGCCTGGTATGAAACACTCTCCATCCTTCATAGGAGACTGTCCTAAAGGATGGAGTAAATTCACATAGGCAGCATACAATTAGGCCCGCTTATTGCCCAACAAAATGCAAATTTCGACAACTGCGAATTGCAGAGCATGTGGGCACGACCGGTAATCCATGGAACACCTGATAAGATCCAGGATTAGAATAAATATCCTGGCAATGGCCTACTCAAGGCCAGAGCACTACAGACTCATCAAACCCATGGACATAGTAAAGCTGATGGCCTACATGAGACAAGAGTAATACGAAAGGGAGACAAAGGATCCCACTGGGTCGAAGCACACTTTGATAAAACTCACGGCCACATCATAAGAAAATCGGGAGTGGTCTCCCCTTGATTTTCTCGTATACCGCAAACGACTCAGAGGTTGATAAAAACCTTATATAATATTTTGATGTCTAACATGCATGTTAAATTTAGCCATCCGAGTACCGACCGCGCACTTGGTTGCTTAACTTTTGTGATCGACAGCTCAAAAGTTGATAGAAACCTTATATTTTGTTGTCATAGAAGAATGTTAAAATTGGTAGCAATAAGTTAAAGCATGCTCGAGTTATCGTGCTAACGCACAGACACACACGCAGATGTAATTGCAAAAACGGTATTTGTGGACTCAGGGAGGTTCAAAACGTGTAAATCCGTCCAAATCTCGAGGTCGAATATTTTGACGACTACAAGACTTCCTTTAAACTACGTCCGAGAAAGTAATAAAGTAAAGGTAAGCAGAATCAGATCAATTTTTAACAATTGGGGACTAGGTCGTCTCGGAAACCCCCAAAAATAATTCAATAATTTTAAAGTGTCTTCTCTTCTATAGTTTACTCGCAAAACGGGCTACCGCCAAAAGTGACGGTCTAGAAAACCCCTTTCCCTACCCGTGAACCCCTTGACTGTGATCTTCTGTAAGGTGTCCGTACAACCCCAGTTCAGGCTGCTCCAGATTAGAGCGGCTATATAGTTCGCTGTGCCCTTCCTCAACTTTACTTCGTTTGTTCTCTGAAGAGCAAAACACAAATGTTATTTTTCAAACAAACGCAACAAAAGCTTGCTAATATTCGGTACATATGAACGAGAAAGGGAAAGCTGTCGCGTTGTAGTGGAAAATAAATGAAACGGGACAATAGGGTGCAATACAATTGCACTGAAAAGACGCGCGGAGCGGCCGTGTGTTCTAGTTCCAAACAAGAGGAATGAACGTCGCAGGTGCACTCGGTAACAATGCGCGATGCGCGCAGCGGTAACAATGCGCGACGCGATTGTTGGGACGCCAGTGCGATTGGCGACGTTGACAGCCCCGATTGAAGTTTTGGCCGAGACGAGCTCTCGATTTCATTGTTTTTAAAACAACACTCGCAGTGTTTATTTGTTAAATTAGATTTTAAAATTGTGATATATGTTATGTGAATAAGTAGAAACCAAACACAGACGGACAATTTTAATTACTAATTTGAAGATTAATTGACTAATTCTTGATATTTGTGTTTTTCAGATTATAAAAACAAATCACACATCCAATGATGCAAATTTGCAGCTGAAAGCCTTAGGTCTGGTATTTCATTTCATAAATTAAGGTACAAGGAGACGGGCGTGTAAAAGTTTTTATATAGAATAAAAAAGAAGAAAAAAAATGACACGTAACCCTGTTAAAGGGACGGTTACTCATTTAAATGTATAATTATTAACATGTAGTATTGTGCCCGGACTGCCGAGATTGTTTTACAGTTTATTCTTTATCTGTCCTGATTGTCTGCTACAGAGTGTTTACAACCAACTAAAAATGAATGGTGTTTGTAAACTTATTTTAATCCAGAGTCCGGCTGACCCTCTGTGAGAAGTTAGTGTCTCTTCACACTGGCGTTTGTACAGCGCCGACGTTCGATATTCCTTGGCGCGGCGTTTCTTCTGCAGTGATTGAACGCTGTACTAGCGCAGTTAGTAATGCGCAGCAGTAAATGACGCCGCAGCATTCAATTTGCTGCAACGAAAATCCCGATACAACGCGACGCAAGACGCTGCAATAATGTTCATCGAACGACGATGCTGGACTAACGCTAGTGTGAAGTGCCTCTTAGTGAGCTTACATTTAACTATTTGTCTACGGTTTAATAGTTTTATAAATAGAAAGATTAGCTTTTGCCAGCTGAAACTTACATATTTATTTATTTTTAGAGGGGGCTAACTTAATGCACACTCACGGTTTATAGGTAGGTTCACTAAGCGTTTAGTATAATTTTTGCTTTGATGCCACATTTATAATAAGCGATAGGCTATCAACCAGTCATTATTTTGAGTCACTGCATGACCCATATTGCCAAGTGTGGCTTTATGAGTAGGTAACGAAATGTTACCTACAGCTCTATTCAATCTCTTTTTGAGATTATGAGCGTGATTCTGTGTGTTTATACCTATATATCTGTATGTTACATGTATGTAATATGCATACACTATGGACTAACAAACGGATCGCTTTAAGACCGTTTGACGTTGTGATTTTCTTTCTGGCTTTTAGACGTACTCAATGCACACGATGCGATAGTCAGTTCCCCACATCCTTTCCTTTTACATCTGGGTTACCTACCAGTATTTTGAATTCTTGTGTTCTATACAATTGAACCGAAAAAAACACCATTTTTTTTGCGTTTGCTCTACAGATTAAAATTAATTATTATATGTTTTAAAGAAAATCTTTTAATTTTTGACGCCGTCGTAGTGGAGTGGTCAGTATAGCTGCCTACACAGCAAGCGGTCCAGGTTCGAATGCTGGTAGCGGCAAATATTTGTGTGACGAACACGAATATTTGTTTGCGAGTAATGGTTGTTTATATATTTATTTAAGTTTATTTATAAAACGTATCTAAAATTATTATGTATTAAAATGTCCGTTGTCTGGTATCCATAACACGAGTTCATAATGATACTCACTTTGGGCTAGATGTGAACGTAGACATATACAGGGTGTAAAAGACATGAACAGTCAAACGAGAACCATGTATTCTGCTCACCATCATAACATTATTTTTCCTTTAAACTATACCTGAGAAATTGATAGTTACGATTTTATTGAAGGTCAAAGTCATATTTTAATTTTTATTTTTTTATGAAAACGTATTCTATACGTTATTTCTTAATTATTGTCCAAAGAAACATTATCATTTTTTTTAGTATTTCATAACAAAAAATGGCTTCAAAACGTTAGCCTTCAATGTAGCTCACTCGATGCGCACGGACACTAACGAACGGGGCCGCCGTCTGTCAAAATTATCGCGGTTTTACGAGTTGAGCCCTTTACATTGCGCGGTACAATTTTCAATTATTTTTAACACCAAAAAATAAAAATCATTTCCCAGCAATATTTTTTTTGAAATATGTCTTATTTTGATGTATAGAATACATGGTTCACGTTTGACTGTTCATGTCTTTTACACCCAGTATTATTATAATTAATAATCGAGAGCTCTAGATTAAAATAATTATGATACTTAAAAAAGAAATTATTAATCAAAAAAGGATAAGTAGAAATTGCTTGTGAAAATATAAAAAGTGTAATTAATTATAACGAAACAAGGTAATTTAGAATTTCATGAGCGTTTATAAGAAGATCATAGTTTTATAATCCCTTAAAAAAAATCCCTTTTTGAAACAAATAAATGCAATATTTAGAGTCCATTGTTAGGTACATAATGGTTTATTGAGTTAATAATGAATATATCGATTATTATTATTGATAAATGACATTATATAAATCTCTATACCTCGCAAGGTGAAAAGTCAAAACTAGATTTGCCAAGACGTGTTTCAATGTAACCAGAATTTCTGGTTAATATTTTGAGAATTTACAGTTGAAATAATTAATGAAACATTTCGGCTAGCTTTGAAAGCTGCAGAATAATTAATTTGCTCTCGGCATGAAGGTAATGTTATTGTTGTCGCTTCGGTGCAGTATTTGCTAGGAGCGGTTGCTTCCAATCCAGGAGTTTAGCGGCAAAGGTGTTGCATAAATAGGGCTAAATTGCAATGGCCCGAAATTCTACCACACACTACTGGACGTTTGGTGTCCCAAGAGGGGGCGAGACGAGGGGGGAAGTTACAAACTTCAGAGTTAGCATTGTCGGTCTCGACCGCTCGGTCCGAATTCACAACGGGATTAAATTGGACATAATGTCGGGTTCCATATATGAATTAAATTGGTGCCATCTACGAACGTGCAGAATTTTAATAGTGAGTATTATAGATTTCTAATTTATTGACTTTTATAGATTGGCAATGAATCGACTAGGGCGAGATCAAAAAATAACCAATGTGTGAGTAATGCGCATGTATGCGTGAAAAATAGGACTGGAATCTGACAATTGCTGTCTTTGCTACGTGACTGACAGTGAGGTGTTGTTTTTATAGCATCGAATATTAAATGTTTTATTAGGTATATATATATATAGGGTTTGGTATGAAATGATTAAATTCGCCCTAAGAAAAAAAAGAACTGAAACAATTTTTATGGTTCCAGTAAATATAAAATATTTTTTATATAAATAAAACTCTTTTTTAAATATGAACGTTATGGAACGGCGACTACGAACGGCTACGGAACGTGGCACATCGTCTCTTTTCAACCGACTTCAAAAAGGAGGAGGTTATCAATTCGACTGTATGTTTTTTTATGTTTGTTACCTCATAACTCTTTACTGGATGCACCGATTTTGAAGATTCTTTCGGCGTTTGGAAGCTTGTCATTTGCTTGTCATATTGTTTTATTTAAATTTGATCGACATCTGAAAAGTAGTTTTTGAGTTATCCCTAATAATGCCTATTTAATTGACATTGATGATATATCACTTGTATGTCTAAAAGATCTCGAGATAGTTTTCTGAAAAATTATTTGCTTAAAACACTAAAAAGCAAAAAATTTATTATTTTTTAATAAAAAAACCGCCTTCTAAACTAAAAACGGAGAAATAAAAATTTGTTTACAAAACTCTAAATGTTTTTTGAGGTCGGTGCCAACCTCAATATTTGGAATGAACACTTATATTTGGGACCAACCTCTAAAAAAAAATATTTTTATAAACAGAATTTAAATTTCTCCGTTTTTTTTTCATAGTAAAAAGAGGCGATGAGCTATGTCACGTTACATTTCCGAGCTGATAAGTGTGCTACTTTATTGAAGTAATCTGCAGATTAAATAGTTAATGTGTACATTAAAGCATTATGTATTCTGCATTCTAACGGTAACATAACATAATTTATACATTACATTAACAGAAATCCAGTGCTGCAAGTCAATTTAGGCACCTACGTAAGTGCTAAATTTCTGTAAAAGCTATTGTAAGCACTGAAAGACTTCTATGGGATGGACACTCAATATAAATCGTAGCTATTGGAGCGCTATATTTACGTTTTCATAAAGTTGGCAATTCACTCATGCGAGCACTCCAATGGCCGATTGCCGGGAATAGAAGTCAGTCTCATTTCAAATTCAAATCTGTGTTCTCGCGGAAGTCCAAATGGGTCCATGTATGGTGCTAGAAAACTCATATTGATTACGTTTATGCGTATTTTATGGTGAACAGAATTTATGGCGAGAGAATTGATAAGGCGAATGTGTTTTTTTTATTTATGTGCGCCTGTAACAATGGAATATAAGTGTTCAGCCGTGGTTTCTTTTTAAAGTGTATATGCTTAATCTTCAAATATTCACCATTGCCGATAGCCGATTGCTTTATCACTAACCGTACTCGTCATTAAAATAAGAAAGCTTTTGGAAATTGCTTAATTAAGTAGAGTTCTTTAAAAAAAACTACGGAAGTAATAAAAAATATAGTCTATGTTACTTAGTGGAAATGTAGCATTATACCGGCATTTTCCAGTTATTATAGTGACAGTATTCCTTAAGTAAATGAGAGAAAAAATTAAGAAATCATTGAAAAAAGGCACGCTAACACTGACGCGACACGACATACGTCACGTCGTCGAACTCACCTGTAAAGTCATGCGACCTGTCTGCTCGTCTCCGTTACACACGCGTCAAGGGCAACTAGAAAACTACCAAAAAGGAAGAAATTACATTCCCAAGCAAAATTTTATCATGGAGATATAAAAATAACCGTTTAGGTGTTGTACCACATATTATTACGTACGCCAGTCTTTTTTTTTCATTATTGATGCATTGCATGTATGCATTGTTCAATGATTAAACATGTTGTCATCTATACTAATATTATACAGCTGAAGAGTTTGTTTGTTTGTTTGAACGCGCTAGCTTCAGGAACTACTGATTCAAATTGAAAAAAATCTTCTCGTGTTGGATAATCCATTTATCGAGGAAGGCTGTTGGCTTTATAACATTACAACACGCGTACAAAGTCGCACAGCTAGTTAGTTATATAAGTCCATAATGTTGATGGACTATAAAGTACATTCTTTTCTATTCTACTCTAAACTCGAAACGGAGAACACATTACTAGAATCAGAGTTGGAATCGGAGCCAAGAAAGCAAATAAGTATTCGAAAATCGAATAAATCAAGGAGCAACGGATTCAAGTAAAATTATATTCTATAAAAATAAGTAGAACGCATTCTCAGAAGGAACGTCAACTATCTAATACGGAGATACGTGAATATTTTAAAGTTCACCCTCTCAGTAAAACAGGTGGGTACACTTTTAAAACTGTTCCCTGCAATTCTAGTTTCAACGCTTCGCCAAGTCTAACTTCGTCTAACAGCTGATTGCGAGTCTTTCTAGAAAAGTATCGTCAGGCTCTTTTCTTTGCTATTCTTGACTGCAGCAACTTATTTCTCAGTAAAAATATAACTTGCTTAAGTTGAAGTTGCAGTTATTGGTTTTGTGTCAATAAAATACTAGATAGGCCTTGAAGTGTTACCGACACCCGTATGAGTACTTACTAAAATAAAAGTAATTACTCCAAGATCAATTTTTGTACCATTGCTATGAGTTCGAAAAGTATATACTCCTTTATAACTACACATCAACAGCGTATATAATGTCCCCACCTAAGGGCTCGAGCCTACCCTCGAGGCCTTAGTCAACCACGTTGGCCAAGTGCGGGTTGGTCGACTTCACATAAAACCTAAAAATTTCGTCATAGGTGTGTGCAGGTTTCCTCACGATGATTTCCTTCACCGAAAAGGCGTCGATTAAACGTACATATGAATTCAAAATTTGAAAACACATTGGTACGTGGCGGGGATCCTCAGTGCCTCCCGGGTGGGAGACGACGCTCTCACCCACTACGCCACCGACGTTTGTTTATAACTACGGGTGCAAGTATTGCAAGGATTATAGTATTGGAGAGATGGGAGCAATAAGCAGTGCCTGGGACTTGACACAGGTTCCTTAATTACCGTGACTTGTCTCTCTGCCCAGCCATACTTGATATGATTCCGCGAGAGCCACTCACTATAATTTTTACTATCATCCTTACTATAATCCTAACTATCATCTTTACTATCGCCTTACCTTACTATCATGTTTACTGTAATCATTACTTTCATCTTTACTGTGATCCTTAGTCTCATCCTTATTATCATCTTTACTATTATCCTTACTATCTTGAAAGCGTGGGTAGAGCTTTAGGTAACACTTGGTTAGAGATAAAGCTACATCCGAAAGTTGGCAAGCCTACATAAGAATCAGGTACGTCAAACCCAAAAGGTAACCTAAGTAACTTCAGTGAACCAACAAACAAAAACCGACAACCAAGTTGGATTAATGAAATGATTTTTTTTATTTAATATGAGTTTTGCTCAGGTCAAAGTAATTTGATGTGAATTAACTTTAAGATTTTTGGAATATCACGCAATCATTTACCACAACCATGATTCGAACCCGGACCGCCCGATGTGTATACAGAGTTACTTACTGCATCACCACGACGGGCGTGACGCTAAAAACTAAATAAAAGTGATGCTTAGAAAATTGAATTGTTACTGATTAAGAAAGATTAATTCTGAAGTATGATTAATGATGCTGGGGTATAGCCTGAATTCTAATATTTGTACGTATTATTTTAGTTGTAGGCGCTGAAAATATTTGGTAAAGTTTACATTAAAAACAGGGTTAGATTAAGTATATCTTTCATCTTACAGAAGTCTACAGTCAAGTTACACTAGATTTTTGTTGTGAACTTATGTTCGCATTATTGAATGAGTCTCAAGAATCAACGCCGTACGGAGTATCGTACGTCTCTATCTATTTGTGCTTGATAGAAAGAGACAAGCGGTTATCAAGACATGATTGATTTCTGAGTGTCATTCTGTAAAACGAGCCTAAAAGTGGCTTCCCACGGTGCGTGATTCTGCGGATCTACACGGACAGCTGACGACTATGGACAGCCACGCACCGCGCACCAAAGCTCTTCCAACGGTGCGTGATTCTGCGGACGTGCCGACTCGCGGCGGATACAGAGCACCGCCCTATTTCGGACATGCCTTCGCTTTCACACCGCACCTTTAAAGTTACCGCCTCGCGATGGATATCGGCGCACCGCTACAGACGTCCTGTGCTACCACGGACGAGACCCTTCCCACGATGTGTCGTGCGAGCTGGTTCGCGTCCGTCCGCGATATCACGGACTGTGGGAAGCTAGCTTAAGACGGGCAACGCGCAATTGTCACGTCAGTGTTGCAAACGTGTATAGGCTAATGCGACTGCTTTCCACCAAACAGGTCGTATGCCTGTCTGCCAACCAATTCCTAATTCGTTGCTGCCCACCAAATATAATAAAAATACATCTAGATACACATAATAAATTATGAAAACAAAGTGTGTTATATTTTCGGTCCTAATTCTGTATGTTAATAAAGTATGCTAATAGAGGGTTTGCTTTTAAGAGAAAAAAAGAATATTTTATAATGACAGTAAATTAAATGTAGGCTTACAAACAAAATAAGCTACTTTTTTTCCTTTAAAAACCTAATTAAATATATACATAAATCCTTTAATTTAATACAGAGTTTCGTTCATTCTCGGTGCCATTGTTCAACGAGCAGACAAAGGGGTTCATTGTTAAAACAAGTTTCAAACGCACGAAATGCAGGTGACATTTAGTTCAAGTTAAGTTAGAACCATTCTCAAGTTGCATTTTTAAGACATGGGTATGCGACATTTGAGCACGAATATATGCTTTTGTCCTCAGAAATATACATTGTTTTCAACGATATCATAACATTGTCTAATGAATTATACAAGTACAGCTTCTTACAAGAGGACATGTAAGTCAGCCATTGAGCATGTCTAGACGGAGCAATCGCAAAGGGGACGAGAAACGAGAGCGGCGCGGTGGCGCTACCAAACCGCCATACACTCGTTTGGTAGACGCTGGCCCACTGTATAACTACTGCACGCTGGTAGACAAAGGCGGCATTTTCCCAACTTTAAAGGCGTGGAACCGCTGTATGTTTTGCTAGAAAATCTTCGCTTCAAATCATACACCAACTTTGATTTTTAAGCGTATCAATATCATTAATATTCAGTCAGTTGATTATAGGAAACTATGACGTCAAAAGTTCTTAATGCTATGCAATAGGAATAAAAAAATTGTGTTGACACCTAATAAAAAGTGTCTCCACTGATTTGAGAGGCAAATTGCTTATTGAGGTAACGAAAAGGGTTGGCAGTGCGTGAGTTACACCTTACTTTTGCGTCTATAAGCTATGCACAAAAATTTTGCAGCCTTATAGTGTAAAATACATAATACACACACACCAAGTTAAACTTTAAACTCGCTTACAGATTTCCTTGGAGCTTTAACCGTCGTGGTGTGATGGTTCGGAAACGGTTCCGATTGTAGCTCATTTTATGATATGTAAATTAGGATATGTACCTAAGGAGCACCGCGCAACGCACGCGGCGCGCCGCGTACGACGTGCGTTGCTCAAAGAGACGCGGTGCGGCGCAGTTTGTCGGCAATGCTTGCTAACACTTCGTGTTGACGTTATTAGTACTACAGACGCGGCGCGGTGCGGGTGGCAACCGCCCCGCGCCGCGTCCGACGAGTGGTGCTTCATATACACGCATATAAAATTCGCCAGCCGCGGTCGCGGCACCGCGTGCAATGTGCGGTGCTCCTTAAACATGACATTACGTTAACCCTTACCAGGCCAAATGCATGTTAAAAATAAGATCAATGAAAAAGAATAACCGTAGATTTCGGTTTAACCTGATAAAAAATATTATTATATTCTCGTATTTAGTATAATCTACGGCAGAAGTTAAGAAACAATATCTAAATATATATATATATATAATTCAAAGGTCTGACTGACAGTGATCTATCAACGCACAGCCCAAACCACTGGACGGATCGGGCTGAAATTTGTCATGCAGGTAGATGTTATGACGAAGGCATCCGCTAAGAAATGATTTTTGGAAATTCCACCCCTAAGGGGGGAAAATGTCCACGCGGACGAAGTCGCGGGCGGAAGCTAGTTTTCATATAAAGGAATTATTTCCCGTTGAATATAAATTTGAGGTAAACTCAGAGTGAAAAATGAATAATGGATTATACGTTGACTGTTATTTCCGATCCTTATTTATTTTTATGTAAAGTTATCAATTTATAATTATTATTAATAAGTAGATATTTATGGGATATTGAAATAATCCCTCTGATCTACTCGTATTTCTAAATACCTCAAGCTTCTTATCTGATATCAAGAGACTAACAAATTTAAGCAGATTTCATTTCGGGTAGTACGTCCACCTTACAAAAGACCACTGTCAAACAATACTACATTTTTGTGGTGTTATTTTTTAGGCTGCCAGAGCTCTACTGCGTTAAGGGGATAAGGGATTAGGGGATAGGGGATAGGGTCAGCAGTGCGCTAGTGTCATGTCAATGTTGCAAACGTCTATTAGGCCTGCGGTGACTGCTTACCCCCAGGCAGGCCGCATACTTGTCTGCCAACAAATTCTCACAGAAAACATCATTCCCCATCGTATAAACCGCGCAAATTTTCGGAAATACCGCTATAGTAAAAACTGCCTATATTTCTAAGATATTTTGACTGAGATACATTTTAAATCTGCGTTTCCACGCATTGTCCTCTTCGCAGTATTCCTTTTCTGTGGTTGAGTAAGATTTCTAGAACTCGACGGGATAAGGTATGGAGTCACGGATGTCAGCGTACGATTGAGATGTTATGTTGCTAGGGTCTATAGGCTAAAGTAACCGACAACTATCAAGCGAACCATAGGCTTGTTTACCATACTTTATTTACCAGGTAAGGATGCAAAACCCGGGCCAAAAGCTTTCTATTCGAAGGTAGCGTTACCAATCTCTGTACCACAACGTTAGTCAATTACAAAAGAAAAACGTTGAATAAATGAATTGAAAACTGTTTAATTTTAAAATACGTTTGTAAATCAAAAGGCAATTTCTGAGTTCTGTCATCCATTGATATCACTTGAAACACAAACCCATTGCTATTTCAATCCAATATAGAAAAGTTTGAGATTACATTTATTCGGTCCCCATCCAATACTAATCGCTTGACAGCATAAATATTATATGATTGTTGGTTTAAACCTATTTAAATATGAATCAAATTTTATAGTTCCAATAATTGAAAAGGGTCTATAAATTGAAATATTTGAAATTTTATCCCACGCAATACCTGAATAATAAAACATAATACTAGTCCTCATTGTTCTTTCTAACTCTCATAAGGCATCAAAGAAAAAGTTTTTATTACTAAATGCGGCGGAACAAAACCTTACAACTGTATAAAAACACAAAGTAATTCAATCAAATGTACAACATAAATCACGAATACAAACAGGAATGCCAGCAACAATCGACTGGTTTAAGCAACTCCTTATTTACGTAGAACGGAGGGAACATTATTATGATATTTATTTGACATCTGCTCGCTGCGGTATCACGTCTCCAGACAACGAAATATGAGATTCTGCGGTATGTATTTATTATACCATACACGTACACATAATAGCGTAGCGTAAAAACATTGCATAGAGTTACAAGTAGTTATTGTACAATACATGTGTTTTTCGTCTTAAAGTGAGCCCAGATTAAGTAACATGTTGCATAACTTATGATTTACTAAATTCAACTAACTTAAACAAAACCTTGACAAATTATATACCTCTACCTTCCTCTTAAATCACTCTATCTATTGTTGAAAACATCATGATAATCCGTTTAGTAGTTTTTGAGTTTTTCGCGAACAGACAGATAGACGTGGCGGAGGAACTTTTTTATATACTATCTAGTGATGACACGTCCACATTATTTAACATTGCAAAATAAAATGAAACACGTATAGGCAATATTGTCCACATTAATAAAACATGTTATATGTATAACTATGTATTATAACATGTTTGTTATATAGTCTGGACTCGCCTTTATGACCTTATTGCAATGACGGATGGAAGAATTTATTATTAATATTACATATTATCTGACAGACAGTTGTAGACAACTGATAGGTACCTATATTCTATTTTTTTATTAGGTTTTTCTTTTATTTATATTAAATAAAATCTTATTTATTGCTGTTTAGGTAATTTCTTTTTTTTTATCCATAATTATTGGATAAAAAAAAGATATTACCTAATCGTATAAACGTTATAAGTTTTTAATTACATATAAAAATGACGCCATCTTTCATCACCAGTTTAGAAAAAATATTTGGAACGTAATGACGTCAGCAAGGCTTATGTACCTAACTAGAATTTTTGTTGATTTTTTTTTATTTTTACCATAAGTTGTAGTTACAAGGTCCTTCATTGACGCCGCCGATATGAAAAAATAAAATATAATGACTTTGGTAATGATGTTTTAATAAAGATGGCGCATATACATGTTTGTATTATAAATCATTGGACTTGAGTATATTTCATTCTATCTGATGAATTAGTCCAACATGTACCCGAGCTCCTATTTCCGAAGTATTCGATGAAAAAAACTAATAAAATATATTAAGTTTAAATATACCATAATTTAAAATATTATATTTAAAAAAATAAAGGTTATGGTTGGTAAAAAAACATAATGGTAATAATCTATTATATAAGTTTTGATTTGTTAAGGAATAATTTTTAAATGTTTTCTAGCAACAATTATGTTATTTAGTATAAAGGGGCAGGTTATAGTATATTTGATATAATATAATATTTCCAAACTCACACCAATTATCTAACCCAAATTAAGTATCATTAAGAACTTGTGTTACGCGTACTAGATAGTGGACAAATATACATAATAAAAGAGATAAATACACACTCTTGAACAAATGTTAGCGTTCATCACACAGACATTTGCCACTACCAGGATTCGAACCCGAACCGCCAGGAATGTAGGCAACGTTACTGACGTCACCACTCCACCACGACGGCTTATATAAACATTAATAAGTTGTATAAAGTTATAACAGAATCCATGTGATGCCGGCAGAGTAGAATAGCATCACCCCATATCCTCCAACGGGTGTCGTAGAAGGCACGTAGAAGGCGACTAATGGATCAGCAAAGGGGTATTGATCACCTTATACGTCCACCAATCCGCATTGGGCAAGCGTGGTGGACTACTGCCTAAGCCTCCTTCGATGACAAGGATAGGCCTTTTGTCCCAGCAGTGGGTCGAATTATAAAGGCTGCTATGATGATGATAAAGTTATAAATCGGCTAAGGCTAAACAGGATTTATTACTTTTAATCTCAAATATGTGTAAGATTCATTGTGCACTTACTCGTATCTCGTAGTATTATTGACCAACAAATATAAAATAATATTACATTTACATAATATACGCAAGAACAATTCCAATGTATCCGTATATGATCGGTAAAATGAAAATATGTATTTTGTGGAAGTGCTTGTAGCGTTTCCAAATATCGAAATGTAAATTCGAGTTTTACGGAATGATAACTTTCAACGAGTAATGAAAGAACAAATTTATTTTATCGAGGATCTTGTTATTTTACCCTGAACACTCGTTCAAATCTAGTATTTTTAAATAAAATTGTTTGTTCTAAACTTTGATAAAATTATAAATAGATTTGATACAAAAGTTGTTGCTACAATTGTGCTACGTCGTAGCTCGTAGCAGCTACGACTGCACTACGAAATTTATTTCATACATTTTCTTGAAAGCGAGGTACTTAGTACTTAGAAGTTGCGATTGTTCTTTCAAATAAAATAATGTGGAAATTCTGTTTTAAGAAAAGATACTTTTAGTTAGTTTTGTAGTATCAACTTCAGTTTACGCGACAAAACACAGTGAGAATTATATTAAAGACTCCTATTGAAACGTACCTTAGTATATAAATAGACTTATAATAAACATTTAACAATAAATCATAACTTTATAATTGAATGTGTTTAAAATTTAACTTATTTCTTTACCTTTTATAATCATTTTTCTTACTCTTTTATCTTTCTTATCGCAGCATCAAAGTGTTTCATTAATTTAAGGTAAGAATTTTATAGTTAATAGTTATATTTACATAATGACCAGTTTTTACAGTATATACGCAGATTTTTTCAAATTACAGTGCGATAAGGTAAGACTAATTAATAACATCGTGTTTATAATTGTGAATATAAGCAGGGGTTGGTGGTTATACCACAGATAAAGCGTAATTATATTGATTAGAAAAGAAAAAAAAATATGACGGTCTTGGCAAAACTTTTGAGTAAGTTCTGTGTAATTACAAATCTGTTTTAACTAAACATTCTTAGTAACTTTAAATAAATTCAAGCTTATTTTTTTTTAATACTGTCAAAAATCCATCTAAATCAGTGGCTAAAAAATAATCAAAGTAAATACGTTACTTACTTTCTCATACCATTGAAGAAATAAGTGGCACACCACGATCATAAGTTTACAATAACTTTTTCCGTACAAAGAAACTGAGTCATATTCTCACAGGTAACTCTTAAGTCCTTAGCATTACTTTCCATTACAGTTCGACGCTAATAATTGTTGAGCAACACGTGGGAGCGCGATCGTAAATTTACCGCCAAAATTCAACGGGCGGAGACCACCATCCCTCCCAGCGTTCGACAGTACACTGGAAACTGTCAGTGAGCGCGCGGCCGACGACCGGTTTTACTCGGTGTACTACAACCGCTTTTCCTCTTTGCCCTATCTAGCTTTAACGAAAATTTATATACACACAAGTGTATTTACCACACATGCAAGGCGTGTGGTCCGAGTTCCATTTTTGTGCGGGTGTGCCACAGCGTGCATATGTGCTATCCACTGAGGAGACGCATCTTCGTGATAACGTGCCACTGCGTTATTGCACACAATAAAACCTTTAATAACTAGTAATCGACTCTAAATTCATGAGACTAGGTCGGTTTTACGTTGACACCACACCAACTCAAGTTCATTCAGAGAGCGCGCTTAACCGGCTATGCGCATGTCTGTTATCAATCTTATGCTCGGGCAACTACGAAAACTATTGCTGTCCTTATTTTTCTTCAAGTTTTGATGTAAATGTTTCAAGTCTGTACGAAAGTCGTAGTAATATCTTATCCTTGCCACGGAGTGCTCTAATATAATTAATCTAATTGTTCGATAACTTAGTTTAACGCTTTAATAAACCCCTGGTGGCGATAAAAACGGATTATCTCTAATTTGAGAAAATTGAAACTTATCCGTGCTTGCCTCTGTCGATTTTATTAAAGTTAAATACTCCAAGTACTTTAGCTTTAGTCAAATTAAACTTTTGAAAAGTTTGCATTTAATGGAATTTCACTCTTTTATTTATTTATTTTATAAACTTTCAAATTCACTTGTAATTAAATAAAAACGACAACACTTATTTAAAACAAAACCTCACGAGTAATATTTCGAATAAAACGATCAAATACTCTTTCTGCAAACATGAACATGAATAAACGCCTCGCTCGAACAAATCACCCGCTCAAGTTGCCCGTAACTACTTAGAAACAAATAAGCACAGAGGAAAAATAATTTCCTTAAAACTAGAGATGATATTAACCGAGAGATAAGATGAGTGAAGTACTCTTTCGGGCAGGAGGCGTTTATACAGCTATGAATAACAATTTTCCGAAGAGCCGGGAGCGCAAACACTCGAGCAAACTTTGTTCAGAAGTGCCCAAAACTCTGGAACAATACAGTCACGCCGAGCTAAGAAAATCGAGCGATATACGCAGATGGAGTATTAGAGAACTACTTTGCTAGACAATGTAGCTGTGTACAAGGAAATTGTTTTCAACTTTAAGTGAATTTTATATCTACGATACAGCCGTCTAGTAATGTATTTTATAGATACTTTGTTTCATGTTGCTTGTATTTGATATCCAAACTAAATAACTGAACAACTTTTACGTGGATTTAATAATATACTTCATTCTATTTCAAATATTTTGTGTAGCTATCTATTGTCATGTGTTAAAATTATATTCGAAATTCAAATACTTATGAATAGTCAAGTCTTGAAATAATACCTATAACACCTGTATAACGCTCACTCTTGTATTTATGAAAAATAAAAGTACATATTTGACTAAAAGCAATTAATTGCCTGGATATTGGCACCGGTCCTACCTACTAAACACCATCGGTACCCTCGTAAGCCCTTTGTCGGTGCACTTACGTACCCCTTGTTGTCACTGTAGCATCTGCGGTGCATAGCATCCTAGCACCACCACGCCTAGGCCCAATGTGAAATGGTAGATTGACAATCAGTAGCCCGCCTGAGGCAAGTCGATTTTTTTCAGTGCATTTTTCTAGTAATCAGTAGCATTTGACATCAATTGCTCAACGTTCTTAATAGTCAGCTTAATCTATACTCTTTACTTTATTTACTTTTATTTATATTTATTTAAAATATAAAGAGGAAAGATTTTTACGTTTGTAACGAATCAACTCAAAAACTACTCTACCGATTTTGATGTTTGGTACAAATATTGATTAAACGTTACTCTACGGTTATACCAAAATGTTAAAATTTTCCATGCTGAAGCTGGAGTTTGCCGCTGTTGTCACATATAATATTTAGTGACTCCTCTTGCACCGATTAAGATTTTGGAGTTCCAAATAATAACACACTACATCACCGAATTCCGTAATAAATGATCAGAACATTTCAAAGAAATAGTCCTAATGAACACATATTACACACTTCTTTCAAACCGATATCTAACACGGGAAATTATTAAGTAACAGTAATTTAACAACTGTGGGGACTCCTGAACTATAAACAAACAACTAAATATTGATTGCTACGAAGCAAGGCACATAATTTACATTCAAGTAAACAGTATAAGTTACTGTGACAATAACAATGGTTAAATGTGTTTGATATCAGAATTGACATTGTGTTTTTATTATTGTGCTAATGGGGCGTGATTGGGTCGCTTTCTAACTTTATTGAATGCTAAGAAATCAGTTCTTTTATATAACGAATTAGAGGCAAATAAGCATTCAGTCCGCGTGATGGCGTAACCTCTAGATGCTGGCAATATTATTGTCACCCACATGCTCCCTTGCACTATGGTATCATTGATCTCCGTCTTCTTCTAATTATTGGATAAAAAAAAGTATATTATTAATGTGCTGCTAACACGATCCGCGATACATAATTAAAAACGCATTTAGCCAATGTTATTTGAGAATATTTTCAACAATAAAGTTCAATGATGCGTGATATTGAGTTAATAATGTGTAGGACTCCATTATTAACTAAATAGCGTATCATTTAACTTTATTGTTGAAAATATTTTCAAATTATTACAACAATAACTCGAAGGTAACTTCATCGTTGATCTTACATAGAAAACCTTACTGACAGATATATGGATGGTAGTGTTAATTTATAGGTAGCATCTAGTTTCTATAATGTTAAGGTACTTGTTTTCGGACGGGAACTCCGACTTTTCTCTATTCTTTTTCTTCTTTTAGTGCATATTCTGGTTACTCTATCCATTGCTCCTAAAGTATTCCCCCAAGAATAACACATATTTAACTACTAGTACAATCCAACATGCTTTATTACCAACTACTAAGGTTGCTTTTGTAATGTAATAGTAGAAATACCTATATATCTATTGCCCCTGTGGGAAATAGCTTATGAGCAATAGGTGGACTAACCGCCCTTCAAACCTGAAGGTTGGCTGTCACTTTCTTGTACTCCTCTCTATCAGTTGCAAGCCGATTCAGTTGTTCAACACTCTGAAATGTTTAGGAGCCACGGTTTCCTTCGTTTTTGCCTAATATATCTCTTGCCTTCTATCCTACCCAGCGCTATTAAACAAAGCAGCCTTGAACTGCCTTATTTTACTTATTTAACTAAGGAACTGTACAGTTTATCATAAATTCGAAGGTCCGAATTGAGGAAGACTGCGGAAAAGTATTTTGTAATTTTTTGATTCTGGCTAAGAAACTGTGTAATCATTAAATTTTTACATTACCATAACTGGTATTTTAACAAACATTTTTTCATGAAGATCCCAGCAATATTATAAGCTCATTTAACTTGCATTTCAAATGTGTAATTTTAATGCAAGCAAGCAAAACTCTTTGCTCGGAGCGATTACCATAATAATATGAAACAAAACTACACGTGCAGAGACAAAGATCCTCTGAAATTAATGTGAAGTTACGCTTGGAATATAATTCTTGACTCTGCGGGGCAAATATTCAAGTATTTTGTCGGTTGAAACGTCTTTATAGGTGCCACTTTGTCACACCCGCGAGTTGAAGCCAGATAACGACTTTGTACACAGCCCTAAATATTTTGTGAATTGTTTGCGTTATATTATATTGTTTACGTTTTTGTTTGTTAAGCGTCGCGATTCGTGGTTAAGTTTTTCCGTACAATTCTCTTCTCTATTATAGCAATGAAAACAAGTCCATAACAAGTCCTTAGTTTTAATTATTAAATAAACACGTCACAATAAAACCTCCGTGAATTGCCATAAAACTCTATGAAGAAAAATACGTTATTTCAGGTTATTTCGATATTCTTTTTGCTGGTGGTTCGTTCATTGCGAAAGAGTACCCTTGCACAAGTAGTAGTACACGCACACAAAACTTAGAAAATATTAAGACATTTATTAAAAAGGAAGTTTACAAAATTAAAGTTATTAAGTTACCGGAAAATTAAATGGCAAGGTCACTTATATAAATTTTAAAAACACAACAATTAAAAGAATTTTCAAATTATTACAACAATAACTCGAAAGTAACTTCATCGTTGATCTTACATAGAAAACCTTACTGACAGAAATATGGATGGTAGTGTTGATACTTTTGTTTTTTTCTCCTTTATATTTGTGTGTGGAAATTAAATCACGACTCGCAACTACATTAAAACTTTAATTTAAATAATTAATTACGTTGATGTAGGTATAACGAGCTTCTACCTTCTTGTGGACATTACTTGGTGCTATTGCTTGAGCTTTGCTCGGCGCTATTCAGTTTGGGCGGAGATACTGCTGGTGAATTTTGCGAGAGCTTCGGCATATGATGAGTGATTTCCCTAGGCTTTGTGGACTCAGAATGGCTGAATTCAAGTGACTGTTTCTTCTCCTTATACATATTTGTATTTAGTGGGATTAACATAAACTGTAGCAGGCTTTGATAGTTTAAGGACACTATACTACTTTACATTAATGTTCGCAGCTTCTGTTGATTTTAAATTTGGAAGTGCAATCCTTTTAAAATACTTTTTAATATAAACGACCCATCTTAACAGCTTGGGGTGCTCTTCAATAACTTATGTTAGTTCATCCCAGTGTATATAATAGACATTTGGTTAGCGAAAAATCAAGATTTGCCTGATGGTATAATAAGCAGCCACCGTGCCCTCAATACGAATTTAACACTAATGTATCACTCTTGCGCTACCAACCTTAACCCCACCCTCCACGACATGGAGCTCTGGCAACCTCACTCACCGACAGAAATAAAACACTACGAAAATGTAGAGTTATTTGATTGCGGTCTTCTATAAGGTGGAGGTCCACATTGAAACGGCAAATTCACTGTGTCCTAACTCTCGGTAGTGCCTATAAAAATCCACTAATATTATATTTGGAATGGAAACACCGAACCGTTAGCATTATTCTTAACGTGACTAAAAGCTACGGCTTAAAGGCTGTTGTGTCAGCAAAAAACTTGCTGAACTCCTCCCGGCAAAGAAAGAGTTATGAAAACGCTAACTTCGGTATTCAAGAAAAAAGGCGCCCTACCAACTTTCGTCTTCAACAGGATTTTATAAATATTAAAATCTAAGCGGGACACTTTGAAACCGGAAACTAATTCCTTAGCCTTTGTTTGCGTATTCATAGCTTTTTAAAATTGTTTTCCCCACTTTATAGCTTCGCGGACGCGAAAGATAAAAGTGGAAATATATCACGTTGGTTTGGAACACGCAGTGTAATAAAAATAAATGGACGTTTATAAATGCCTGGAAGCGAAACAAATTTGACTCGCTGGTCAAAGAGATCTGTACTCTTCAATTTTTCAAGATTACTCTAACGTTTATCTAAGCGTTATTATACATCTTTTGCCATTTTTTTATTTTAGTAATATTAATCGTATTTTAAAAAGTTTACGGACCACCTTATTTGTGTTCACACCCCTTTCATGTAAAAGGTACAGAAAAGGACAATAGTATTTTAATACAATCTTTAAGAAATAAGAAACATAACTCGTTTTTGTTAATATATTCTATTCTTTTCGGAAAATAGACAGCCATACAACAAAAACAATTATTATAAAAGTAAATTAGAGACAAGTAGCTAATTAGAGGTTTTCACATATAGCGATAACAAAGTCAAAAGATAGTTAGCGTGGAAGTATTTAAATGCGAAGATGTGCGTTAAAGTGCTTTCTCCTTAAACTCTGCCAACCGAAGCGGTGGCTCTATAGACTATAAGTTTATAACTATGTTTAAGACTTATTACGGTATTCTAACCCAAAAATTCGAGAAAAGACATACAAATTAAAGTCGTGAGAGACCCGTGTCTAGATATTAATTATCGCACCGAAATAGGAAAGCTCACGATAATATTCTCAAGTAGGATACTAATTCTCCTTCAGATATCAGGTAAGACTGTCAGTTACTCCTCTTAAATTTAAGGATCAGCTAAATGAAATTTTCATAAATTAAGAAACTGAATAAAGTAGAAAAAGTGACATTAAATATTTATATTGAATTTATTAAACATTTCATCAGGTGCATTAAAAGTAATGTAAAGATTAATTTAATGGAAAAATACTTTTTATAAGGCTCAGCTGTTACCATCTCTATAATTATGCTGTCTACGAATTAGGTAATGACAAGACGCAACTTCTGTGAGACACTCGTAAATGTGAACTTCTTAAATTATCAAATAATTCGCATAAAAAGAATAATTATCCACCATCATCGTCACTCGAAACGTTTCACTACGCTACTCGCAATGGAATCACTGCACTACCCTTCTGGTTGACGTCATTGTACAAACTTTTACGTGAAGGACGCTTTGGCAAGTCCACGAGATGGTGGGAGTAAGTCCTTGCCTTGTACGTATTTAAGTATTTGACATCTTGCTCGACTAACATTTACGTCAGTTTGTGACGTAATAAGAGACTTCCTTCAGACTACTTCAGAGAGAGTGGAAAAACTCTTTTTCTAGTCCGCTGTAGCTCCGTTTTAAGAAGCAATGATGCAGAGATAGCGAAAGAGTTCTGGTTAAAATACTGTCTCGTGTCAGGATTATTTCTAGTTTTCGATCTCTAATGACTTTTTTGTTTAACTCTCAAGTACACAACAGTGTTCATTATTCTCCAGAATCCATTTGAGTAACTTTCTGTAATACGAGCCGAAGTGACGACATATCACGGCTAACACGTATTTACTCTACGAACTCACCAAGGCACTCCATTACCTTACGGAACTTTTAATAAACGAACAAAGAACGTAAATCATTTTGTAAGTAGGTAGTTACCTTCCGTGCCGTCTTTGGCCCAAACCGCAAACAACCCGTCTTTATTCACAGACTTTAATTGGGAGGGAAGCGGGCAATTATTATGCATAACTTTACAAGAGCCATCGTCTTCCAATAGTGCTCTATTAAGAGACTACAATTGATTTCAAATTACACTCCTTTCGGTAATTACTCGGAAGATTGTTAGGATTGTATTTGTAGCTCTATTAATTAGATAGTAACGTCTTTAAAGTAATATTTCTAAGCTCTCGACTCAAATGGAATGGCTAGTTTGACGTGTAAATAGTGTGTTGTCTGAATATGGTATCGTAACTACCAAACGATGATGCGATTTTATTTTGTTTTATTTTATTTTATTTGAAAAGTAATTTGACCGAGAGCGCTATCAGCTATCAGTTCAAGAATATCTGTTTGGTATTTGAAGTTAATAAGTTATTTTATAGTTGATAAAGGGAATAGAGTAATTTCCACGGGTTTGATCTATATAAACTATAATATATAGTATAGATGATATTGGTGTTGCTTCAGCACCTAGAATCTAAACCTACAATCTTCAGTAAACCCAACTCTTCACGAAATTACAGGAAACCGGCTTGAACCCAATGAATGGTTTATAGATAGTGATCAGAGCCTCGTAATAGCACAGGAGAGAGTATTGAGGATCAATTAGTAAGGGATTTTTAAAAATCGAGAGTTTCCTTTTTAGCATGTAAACAAGCATACAGCATGCAAGCAAACATGCAGCAAAGCCAGCATGCAAATAAGCAATTTTATGCTCCGCTCGCTCTGCTAGCTCCGCTGCGCATGGTCAAATGCATTTACGCATCGTCCCTGCGGAGTGGTGCCAACCGCAGGGGATATGTTGAACTGGATGTAAAAGCGTTCCCTCCATACCCACTAAACATCCTCCCCGGCCTGACCTTCAGTGAGCTATTATATATTCGGGATCTGCGCATCGTGACAGCAGCCACTCCTCCACGGACGGCTGCTCGACCTGGCACGTCCTCCTGACGAGGACACCGGTAGCAGCCATCGGACCGCACCCGTGGGTCTTCGGGTCTTTCGAAAAGGGCCGTCCGGAAATAGCCGTGGTGGAAAAACAAAAACAACTCGACGATGGCATGTTTCTTTGAATTCCAAGGGAACACACTTGACATCAAAAGCCACACACCCGCCGAGAAAGTGTCCCCACCACGTTACCAGGGTCCGCCACGAGGAAGCTTCCGGACGTGGACCCCGAGTCTAACCTAACCTAGACAAAACAATAATCTTTACAATAAACGACTAATACACTTTCTTTATAACCAGTTAATTTTACAACAGTTCTCCAAAATTTTAAGCCTTTGGTTTTAGAGTACTTCAGGTAATACATGGGGCTAATGGGTCCTCTGAGATTTAGTCACTGTAATCTGTTTTGCACTTAGTTGTTGTTTTTAGGACGTAGTTAAGCGCAAGTGTTTTGTATGCCGTTATATTGGTGCATATCAGGAATTCTTTTTCATAGTATAGACGAATTATTATAGAATTGTTTAAATGCCATGTGGCCTGTAATTAAATAAATAAATCAATGAATTGGCTTACAACCTATATTGTGTTGCTTGCGTATGTTTGGGCGTAGCCAAACAACAAGCTTCATAACTAAAGATTTTTTTGGCAGCTATGATATACTTGCTAATTCAACCACTTATGACCTCTGTAACAATTTCTCATCATCTTGTTCTTTCTACGTGTCATAGAAAGCGACCAACTAATCAGCAAAGGGGTATTGATCGCCTTATACCTCGTCCACTAATCTGCATTGGGCAAGCGTGGTGGACTACTGCCTAAACCTCCTTCGATGATAACGAGAGGCCTTGTGTCCCAGCAGTGGGTCGAATTATAAAGGCTGTTATGATTAGATTTTTACGGCCGGCCGCCTGCTTGACACTAAACATTCATGGGAACGACTACTACCTTTCGACAGCAACTGGAACCAACAGCTTAACGTGCCTTCCGAAGCGCGGAAGAAAATCGAGTTGAAAAAGCTCGGATGAGTGTTCGAGTACACACACATTTGGTAGCGTAGCTTTCGTGATTGTTCAGTACGCAGCCGGTCGCATGTAGGGCAGAAACCACGTTGCCCTAATCACAAGCAAACACGTCAGAGCGTACTTAGGTCCGCGTTGACACGGCTCTTAGGATGGCACATTGAATATGCCTAAGCCTACCAAAAATATGAAGTTTAAAGACTTACTGGTAAGTGTCCCATCAGCAGCTACTGGACCACGGTGACGGGAGAAGCGCTCCCCCGTTATATAGACTACGCCGGTCAAAGCCAAGCAATTTCGCTTTGGTTTTCCTGGGTTTTTGGGAACACTTACACAGACTACCACCCTAAATAACCACATACACAGGGGCCCTCATAGGCTACCAACAACACCCAATTTAAAGTTAAGTACTATAGCCATGACACTTTCTGTGTGATCTAGCCCGTGACATGATCTTTATTGCTAAGCCCGTAAAGTTGAAGTTGTCCGCTTATAAAAATGACACGACCTTATTCTCTTATGCTAGGGCCGCACCTGCGTGTATCGTGAAGAAGCTTCGTGCTAAGACACGATACGCGCAGATATGACCAGCCATTATCGGCTATCGTCGCGAACATTCGGACTGCGTGTACGTTATCGGCCGGGAGGCGGTACGTCAAAGGGTTTTAGCGGTTTTAGCGCGGGACAGACAAAAAGTCCGTCATCTGCGATCGGCCTAGCAGTGATTTATACGAAAAACGCACGAACGCGATGCCGTCGACCTCTTCCTAGAACAATGTCTCATATGCTCACTCATTGACTTATTTAATTGTGAGTGGAAAATAATAACGAATAAGATACGTATTAATAAGAGGTTACGTACACAAAACAGTTTTTCTAATAACTGAATGGTAACATAGATAGTCCGCAAGACATAATCTAAATTCCATTGTCCCTCTTAAGCTGCCTCGTTCATCTAAATACACCCTTTTTTCGACTCAACTATGTAAGTCTAACTCGAACCAATTTTGAACTCTAAATAGATTACAGAAACAATACAATACCTTATATAAAGGTAACCAGATTGATTTATTCTCCAGCAAGGTGCATTCGTTGAAACGATTGATACTCGAGATTTTTCAAAGTAGAACATAGTGAATGAAATAAACTTTTTTCTTGGTCGCGTTGCGATTTCACAGGTTTAAATTCAATAAAATGCCTGTTTATGTATATGTGTGTGTGTGCGTGCGTGCGTGCGTCAGTTCGTGCGTGCGTGCTTGCGTGCGTGCGTGCATGCGTGCGTGAGTGCGTGCGTGCGTGCGTGTGTGTGTGTGTGTGTGTGTGTGTGTGTGTGCGTCCGTGTGAATAAAAAGATATCGTTATATCATACTGTTGTCAATGCATGCCGTGGCTACCTATAAGTAAAACAACACTTAGATACAACTTTTTGTATCTAATTTTTTGTAAGAATTAGTGTATGTTTTGTTAGTTGCCCTTAAATAAACAAAATAATAACGCAAATTTACTTTTGTTTAACTGCGTTTTAATTTGAGCTCTGTACGTCTGAGTTTAAAACTTAATATGTTTTCTATCTATAAATGCAGACTAAGTTTATAGATACAAATAATCTCTCTAGATAGCTTTATTAATAACAGCGAAACAGAGCTGCCAGTGAATACACGCCCAAACCACAGCCCGGAAAGCGTTTGGGTCGTGCGAGTAAAATTGCTGTACGATATACCACTTGGTAATTAAACTTGGCTTAGGCTATTTTCATGGTTATAATTAAGGATAAAAATTTCAAGAAAAATGATTTTTGTATCTAAAGAACTTAGAGTCGGATTTGGTATAGCAATAACTTTGGAATTTATTTATGTTGCCTGAACCTAAAACACTCGGTTCTAATCATTTAAATATGATACATTATATCAATTAAGGGCAAGTGTTCTTTTGCTATTAATCAAATGCGATTGCGATTAATATACAGTTTACCAACTCCATAAATACATATACCTATTCATCTTATGGGTGTCTGAACTCTGAGTTGATCATAAAACCCACTGTTCACTCGCGCGATGACGAAGTAAACCACCTACAGCATTCCCAAGAGATCAAAGTAAACTACACTGAATAATTTGGGAGCACGTACGAGGGAGAAGAAGAAAATAAGGATTACCTAGAACTAAAAATTAAACTAAAGAGGACCTTAAAAGAATTAAACTAGAGAGGAGGGGTTTGGAGATAAAGGTCTGATAAGAAGAGAGACGTCCACTGTTGTACATGGGCCTCTAAAGAGGAGACAGTGAAATTCTCTAGACACATATGACGATGATGATAAAAACTAAACGAATAGTCATAACTACCATTAAGCAATCGTCAAAAAAATGATTTCCTAGGATGATTCAAATCTTCCATCAATTCTTACGTAACTATTCAAAACCATTGGATTTAAACATGTTTTAATAATTATAAAGTCGTATAATAGATATTTTAATTACCTATGAATCACTTGCCACCAAAAAGACTCCTGTGTACAATAGGCAAAGCTGATGACCCCATCCGTAGAGATTGTGATGAGGATGAAGAAAGCATGGAGCGCATACTATGTGACTGTGATGCACTAGCCAACAGACGACTAGAGGTCCTGGGTTTAGGTTACCCTAAACTAGAGGACTTTATGGACCTTACTCCCGCTAACATCGTGAAACTCATACAAAACGTTTTCGATGTTGGCGGGGATAAGTGATAAGACTGATAAGGAAAGGGGAAGCACAAAAGATCCCAAAGAGTCGAAGTATTCTGAGACACGGCCTTTAGCCCCTTGCATAAGAATAAGAATAAGGGTACCCATGATATAGCCGTTGTATATGAAAATTTGTAAATGGATGAATAATATTTTGAAAATCGTAGGTAAATGAAAATAGAATTACCATAGTAACGTTTTATTCAATATCTCAGCGACTCCAACTGCATATCACAGAATTTTTAAGTCAGTAACGTTCTTGGCTAATTACAACAACAGATATGGAAAAAATAAAATAAATAAATAGATGTATAGGGAATAATAATTCAGATAGCGGTAAATGGAACGGTTATGCGTTCTTTGTAAGATCACGAAAGTTAAGCTACCTAGTGTGTGGTCGGTACTCGGATGGGTGACCGAGAACTTTTTCACCTCGATTTTCCTCTGTGCTTCGGAAGGTACGTTATGCTGTCGGTCCTGGGTGCTGTCGAAAGATAGCAGGCGGCCAGCTGTAAAAATCTAATGCCAAATCTTTTAGCAGTATTATCGATATCATAAGATAAACTGCACCGGATGAGACCGTAGCCCTGAATAAATTGGAAGCAGGGATATGAGGAAGAATAATTCAGATTGCAAAACGAATCGATTTCATGATTTTTTTTAGCGTGAACTTTTTTGCAATTCTGTAATGCAACTTTAAGGCTAACTATGGGTACCAACAAAGTTTAAAGAAAAAAACGGAAGTGGTCTCCCCTCGACTTTCTCGAACACCGGAAACGACTCAAAGGTTGATAGAAATCTTATATTTTGATGTCATACATGCATGTTAAATTTTGGTCACCTATCCGAGTACCGACCACGCACTTGGTTCCTTAACTTTCGTGATCGACGGCTCAAAATTTGATAGAAACCTTATATTTTGACGTCATACACGTATGTTAAATTTGGTTGCAATATGTTAAAGAATGCTCGAGTTATCGTGCTAACGCACAGACACACACACACACACAGACATAATTACATATATTACAAGACTTCCTCTATACTACGTATACGAGAAAGTAAAAATAGGCTTGTAATATGCCACGTATAGTTCAAAGAGTCAATTCAAGATTATAGAACAATTACAAAAAAGTTTTATTTAGAAATAATTACTTTACCATAATAATAATTCTACAATATAGTGTTTATATGAAATTATTTATTGATGAAAGTATTTAGCTAAATAGTGTGTTTAACAGTAATTTCTTAGGTTAGCTTAGTACATTTTGAATCAAATTTTATAAAATTTTGTTCAAATTCAAGGCACACCGAAAACCTATCATATACAAGAGACCGCTTCCTTGAATAGCTAATTACAGTGGAACGGCTGAATGTGAACGAAGCATTGTGTGGTCGAGGGTTTAATTTGTAAATCGATAGAAAAAAATCAACAGGATGCTAAGTGGCGTCAGTTAAAATATTATATTGGTCACATAAGAACTTAAAACCTTAACAGTTTTTTTTTCCTACGCATTTTCGCGTGACTCCCTTTTGGCGCATCCACTCACACCACTTTCGTTTTCATGAAACACACATGAAATTTCCGCTACACAAACGTTATAAAAATTGAGAAATTAAAATATTGACAAATGAAATATGATAATAATTGTCATTAAACTTTCAAAGAAAAACAGAGTGCCTCGACAAAAAAACATAGACTTTTGAGTTAACTAATATAATAATAGGAAAGGATAAGTGATTGAAAAGATCAACTTCTGTCATATCAGGAAGCTATGATTCCACAGAGACATTAAGTAAGTAAGTTATATAGTTACGGTCAATGATATTACTGGGTGTAAAAGACATGAACAGTCAAACGAGAACCATGTATTCTCTACATCAAAATAAGACATATTTCAAAAAAAATATTGCTGGGAAATGATTTTTATTTTTTGGTGTCAAAAAGAATTCCAAATTGTACCGAGCAATGTAAAGGGCTCAACTCGCACGCAACTCGCAAAACCGCGATAATTTTGCCAGACGGCGGCCCCGTTCGTTAGTGTCCGTGCGCATCGAGTGAGCTACATTGAACGCTAACAATTTGAAGCCATTTTTTGTTATGAAATCCTAAAAAAATTAGAATGTTAGAATGTATTAATGTTTCTTTATACAATAATTAAGAAATAACGTACAGAATACGTTTTCATAAAAAAATGAAAAAAAAATTATGACTTTGACCTTCAATAAAATCGTAGCTATCAATTTCCCAGGTATAGTCTAAAGGAAAAAAAATGTTATGATGGTGAGCAGAATACATGGTTCTCGTTTGACTGTTCATGTCTTTTACACCCTGTATAGTATATACTATATAATATCATTGGTTACTGTCACAACATTCACAACATCAAAAAAAAATACTAATTCCAATTGGGGAAAAAATAAATCTACCAAGGCTCACGTTTTAGACCTTGCGATAAAATTTCTATAATCCATTTAATTTTATAACTCCACATCAGATCAATTTTGAAAAATCTGAATCAGCTATACAATCTTCTTAAACACAAGCTAAATTGATTAAATGACATGCCACAAAGTTTAGTTTAAACCTTTTGATCCCTGTTCGGTAGATATCTACCGCGAGACAATTACAATCAATTGTGTCTGTGTATTATTAATCATCTACAAATTATAATGGGTTTTTGCGATAAGTGGGCACTTTTGACATAATATTACAACTTATATTATTACAATGGAATAGTTTAAACGAGTGTACATGTAGTTCAATAAATATTAGCCGAGTACTATGTGATCTTGGCCGTTTTACATTTTTAAAAGTTTATCTGGTTTACAAGTAATAAAATTAAATGTAATGGTGGTGCTAGTTGGCTCATTGCAATCGATTCCCCACTTATCGTGCTACAGCATACAAGCAATGTTCAATAAAACAAACATTAAATATTTCAAAGAAAACAGAATAACCTAACTAGTAATTTTGAAATACTTTATGGATTCAAGAATATTCCGCATTACCCGCGTCTTTGTTTCCCAGAGAATGTCACTAAATCTTTGGCATTTTATGATGTAAGCACTTAAATAACACTTTGGAGGTTGCATCACAAAATGGCTTCTGTATTACTATAAAGAACATTGTATTATATACCTACGTGATACTGGTTTACTGCTTTAGGGGTAGTAGAAAGCTTGTTCTCTAACGGTGATAACTTTCCTATAAATTATTATTAAGCATTTTATTGCATGGTAAAATATGGATGCACTGTACCTTGCTATTACAATTTTTTGCTATGACTATTACCACAGTATATATAAGATCTTACAGTTAGCCAACGGGTAAGTCTGGACAGGGCAATCGTGATAAGTTCGCAGGACGAGAGGGGACCGAACGACTGAACTGCCATATACTCGTTTGGTAGTCGCTAGTCCATTGCATCTACACTGTCTCTGCCATTTTCCTCAAATTCAAAAAGCGTCTAACTATAGTTTGTTTTTACGCTGTGCTGTTACTGTTTGCCGCAGACGACCTTCATAGCGTCACTGGAGATTTGAGAAGACGAGGACCTTAGTCGTCTTCTAGCCTGTAATGATTTCAAATCGGACAGCATGTTCCACGGGGGAGACTCGAGACCGGCTACAGTTTTTAGGGCATTCGAATCTGAAGGGAGCGGAACCCCTTAAGAAGCATCTAATGCTCTGTTCAGACCTACATACGTGCACGAACCGTGCACACTACGCACCTCGAAAGTGTCAAATTAAGCGCGCGCGTGCTCTTCGTGAACTGTTCGCGCGCTTCTCGCGTGCAAGGAACGCGCAGTTCGCGTGCCAGGAAGGATCATAGGAGCGGCAACCTGTCTCTTGCAGGCGGACTACTCGCTAGCAGCGCGTGAACACGTCCAAAAGTGTCTAAACTATGTTCCTAAGAGGCATGCGACCCCCTTCCCTCACCCTGGTACATGCCTCTTCCAGGTATATCGCGACGAATGTAGACCCCTCCCCACCATTGCCAAGTTCATGACGGAAGCGTCTAAGCGCTACTACAACAAGACTCCTTAACACCCCAATCCGCTTGTAGCTAGAGCTTCTGCGTACAAACCGACTGGGGATATCGGCCAACACAAACTTCACCAAAAACCCCGGTGACACACAGAAGGTCATCAGAGACATCCTGCAAAATTATAGTCCAAAAAGAGTTTAGACCGGATCTGCGTACCTTTGTTCGACGACTGCAGTGTGAAGCAAAAGTGTGACAGTGCCTGAGTGTGTAGTGTTGTTTCGTGAAGGACGTGGTAGAAGTTGCGCATTACCGCTAGTAAAAGAATCAGCGAAAATGATTTCACACACCACGTGCACTAAATTTGTAGGAGGAGAGTTGGTATAGCTTTTTTACTAAAAACTTTTGTATATAGGTACATTTTACACTACTTTAAACTACATTATCGCCTAGTTTTTCCAACGTATAAGTCACAGGAAACATTGCGACAAACTTTTTACGGAAATATTCTACCGTTTCGTGTATAAGTAGCTTGCGGTATGGTAGCATTATGAGGAGTTATTTGCTCGCATCTCGTTACCGTCGCGACATTTTGTATGTGATGATGCCCCTGATTATTAAGTTTTACAGCGTTTTACATTTACGACCATCTCGTACTGAAAATTCTAATGAACTTAAAGCATTTATACTTATTAGAGGTTGTAGAATATTCAAGAAGAAAGCTGGATTAATTGTCTCAAACCAAAAAGAGTTCAGTGCCCCTGTACATAAATCAAATGTGTCTAAAATACTTGGACCCAATATTTATAAAAAAGGTATATATATTTTTTATACATACATGTTTGAACTCCGCAACAGAATGCACCGTCAGCGTATGTAGCAAGGCAATTTTGCATGTTGTAACAGGCTATGTAGGACAAAAACATCTCTAGAAAAATGCACTGAAAAAAATCAAACATAAGCACCAAGCACTGACAAATTTCGACAGCGAAAAGCAGTGTCTTGGTGGCGTAATTGGTCAACGCATCCGCCCGGATTGTGGAAGATGCGGGTTCGAGTCCCGCCTGAGGCAAATCGATTTTTTTCAGTGCATTTTTCTAGTATTAATATTTACGCGTTTGTAAACGCAAAAATAAAATTATTCCATAAAAACATCTCTTTAAATATGTACAAACTATCAATGTAGGATTTATACCAATAAACAATAGCCTGTTTTGAGTTTGATATAATAACTGATTTTGAAAAAAGTCAGGCTTAGTATAATTCAATAACTTATCAATGATGATAGTTTGTATACCTCTCTTGTTATTTATATTGTTCGTTTTTATATTACTTTTGTGCAATTAATAGTTTTATTATTAAAGTTGTTCTTTTTTTTCTAAGCTTAAGCTGGTGACTAACATTATTATTATGAATGACAATTATTCGACAGCCGATTCTCGCGCAAAGATACACTGCGTTTGGCATAATAAAAATAAACATGGACTTACCAATGATAAAGAATTTCACCAACTTTTAGTTCAACTCTTCAAATGATTTGACTACACAAAAATACACTGGTCCAACCATTTAACTAATCGGTTGTACTAGTAAGAACGTGTCGAAATTCTCGCACATTGATTGAAGATTAAAAAACTCAATCACGTAACCATTGTTTTGATTGGCTCACGAACTTTCTCAATCATTGGTCGATCAAATTATTTAACATTGTTTGATTCGATAACAGTACTGAGTTACTGACGGCAATTTTATATCAATTATATTTTAAATGAGATTCTATTAAATTAATATTTTGCTAATTTTGGTTTGGAAAACGAAGAACAGTTTAAAATAAACCATGTCTGGTGAATTAATGTTGGTAATCAAACATTGTTCTACAGGGATTCAAATATTAGACTTCTGGTGTACAGTGTCTATCAATGTTACAAATTGTTCCAATAAAATTATCGTCAACGTTGATATTTATAAACACACGAAAACGGCTCGTCTTATGGAAAACGGTATATCATCAAGGTTGCCTAACCCTATATCTTACTCAAAAACTGGAAATCATTCTCATCACTTTATTCTGTTTTTTTTAGGGTTCCGTACCTCAAAAGGAAAAAACGGAACCCTATAAGGATCACTTTGTTGTCCGTCTGTCCGTCTATACGTCTGTCCGTCTGTCAAGACCCTTTATCTCTGGAACGAGTAAAGGTATCGAGTTAAATTAAAACCATATACTTAGGTCTACGGTCCCATGAAGCTGTGAAAAAAATCAAACTTCTTGGTTAACGCAAAAAAAAGATACGACCGTTTATGTCGCAAAAAACGTATATTTCGACACTCTCAAGGGAATCAAAATTCATGGGGTACTTCCCGTTGACCTAGGACTATGAAATTTGGCAAGTAATATTGTCTTATACTACAAATACAGGGAAAACTCGGAAAACTATACATTTGTAATTAAATCTTGGGAAAAGCTCGGAAAAAACTGCGAGACTCGATTCCTGAACTAATATATTTATAATATTATTATTATGTTGTAACTACACATTTCTACGGAACCCTCGGTGGGCGAGTCCAACTCGCACTTGTCCGGTTTTTTAACAAATGAGTACTGAGTATGTCTCTCGCATATTCCCGATATTGACAGAGTGAGATGGGTCATGTTAAGGGCAGGGCCAATGCCTTTGTTCAAATCAATATTGAATATATATTATGCACTAGAACTTATAAATCAAATAATTATTATATAATTCTTGTAATCTTAAAAAGTTTCGTCGTCACTTACTTGTGATAACTCTCTGCAGACACGTGAATAATAAACTGCTCTTACAATATTTCTTCATGGCACATTTATCATAAAAGCCGGTCTTTTGTGGCGTTTGTGTGAAACGGGCATTATGTGGATTACGTGGACCAATACGCATTCAAAATTTTCGGTACCAGTTCTTTAAAAAATAGACTATCTACCTAAGGTTTGTGTTATATTCTTACAATCTTCTGTAAGGTGTGAAGTATTTTCCCAAAGTGGCTGCTTCAATTTCCTGTGGCTCATCTGGTGATTATGCTAGCCCTTCTGTCTGGTTGCGAATCTGCCCGGATGCTCCAGAGCCAATTAGCTGCTCCAACAAATTAGCTTGGTTCAAAATCTTATGGTATGAAGCTAACACTGTTTTGAAAGGCTTTTGATATTCATTTGTTGAACTTCTCTTTCAAACGTTTCCAGTGTAATTTAAAGATTATAAGACATTGTCATTTCGTAGCTATGAAACGGTTTTTGCATTAGATGTTCCGCAGAAAAGCACTTTAGGAACAAAGAGATGGTTTATTTTATTATTTACGTAAATTGATAATTTCCCTTTTCTTTTTTTAGGTACATGATTGAGTTATTAAAAATACGCTTAGAGGAATGTAAGTTAGGTACGGTGGAAAGCATACTAAGTATAATGATATAATAATAATAATAATATCTACATAACCTATTACATGACTTTTTATTATATTAAGACCAGTCTGGATTAAATATAAAATTTTGATTGTGTAAAAAAAAGTTATTACATCAAGTCTACGAATGGGATTGTCTGAGAAATGATTTGAAAGAAAAAGGAGAATATGATAACGTAACTGAAAAAAAAGAATAGAAAGACAAAACCATATTGCACCGAACCCAAACAAATTGGAATCAGGCGTCCTAGCCTAACATGTAAGCTTTGTTTTTCTTGAAAAGTAATTGACGAATGGACATGTGAATTTATTCACAGACCAGTCCTTTATGAGAATGCACCAATGTTGGTGCAGTGAGGAAAGCTGCCAATTAGTCCTTCTCGTCTTTAACTTGGTTGAATTAATTGGGAGGATCTTCCTACTGAATGATATTTTAACTTTGATAAAAAATAATGTATTTGAAAAGTTACATATATAGGGCGTCAGTGGTGTGCTGTGCCGTGGTTCCCGTTCGCCCTCCCGCACCTCGGTCTTCCACCCCTCGCGTTCCATCATAATGTTTGGATGAAAGCACGATAGATGACGCGACTTCACCAACATGCCCTGCCCCCGGGCTGATAATCACAGAACAATATACAGAAGTTTTATAAGGGTAGTTATGTGTAAACCCTTATGCATTTTATTAAAAAGGGTAGAGTAGCCAATATTGGACAGACTCCTAAATTACAACAACTCTGACCGAAAAGTTGGGCATTAAAGTGGATATATGAAAGTCGACTATACGTTGCTAAGATGAGAATGCTACTACTATCTGTGGAGTAACAATAATGGATAAAGCGAGGAATGAGTAGAATGACATTAGAGGTAGTTTCAAAGTAGCAGCAGTGGCAGAAAGACTGAGAGGTAACAGATGTGCATGGAATGAGCATAATAATGAGAAGAGATGCTGGGGATGTAACAAAGAAAGTAATGAGAATGAATATGGATGGATATAGAGAGAGGAAGACTGAAGAAAATATGGATAGACTGTGTAAACAATGATATTATGGCAAAGAAAGGTATTAATATTGAGATTACGGTTGATCCAGGAGAGTGGAAGAAGGAAATATATTACGCCGAACACGAATAAAATTGGAAGCAGCGTAGGCAAATCAAAAACTCAAAATCAAATTTCCTTATACATTGAGGTACAATTTGTACACTTGTGAAAGTCAAATTTGATGCCATCGGTACAAGAGAATGATGGTAATGTATTTTTCTATCAAATAATATTAACAATCATTACTGTCTAAGTAAATATAGCGAGTCGACTACGCTACCAAGGAGTAGGTAAACCCAAGTGGGAGCCTCGCTGTCGTCTAGTCTCTGCAGGGTTCGAGTAGAAATGGAGCAGCGGAGGGTGCATCTAAAGGCTCCTCAGATCTCCGCTCAGGAGTGCCGTGATGTGGATCACTTGAGGCTAAGCGGTTACCTTAGCCTGTAGGCAAAATAGTTTGACAAATTTCGTATGAATTGTTGCTTAGGGAACTGTAATGAATATATGTCAAATAAATAATATATTTGTCAAAAGAATTCTTGCAATACGTTGTTGATTAAGTTACTTTTTATTAAAATAATTTGCCGACATTACATATAATAATAAATGATCACGTAAAGCTTTTTTGTTAGTTTATTGCTTATTAATCTTTCAGTAACGAGTTCTCATTAAAACACCCAATCTCCTCTCACATTGTTACTCAGCACAACGCACGTTGCAATTAAAGCAACTGTTGACATTGAAAATTAAATTTTAAAGATGAACATTGCAACTCGCTCATTCGAATAGAGAGTGGCGTAATAATCCGCTTTTGTTTGCGTTCGTACGTTTTCCGAAATTCAATTTAAATATGATGGTGCGGGCACAAACATGAGATCGGCAGAATTAAATGACGTGCACCATTTGTCGAGGTTTCACGGGAGCGTCGAGCCCGTAGCTGGCCAATTCCCAAATTAATTGCTTTCCGATAGTATTTTTTACGCAAAATCCGGTCTCTGGCTCCATAATCGTACGGTATTTAAAGATCAATTACAACTTGCCCTTCAATCAAATTGCTTTGCAATGCGGAATTTGATTAAAAACTAAATTGATTCTGCCATTTCAGATTGAGCTCTTTATTTCTCCTACCTTGCTCCCGATTTATTTGGGGTCGGTGCAGTATCCTGCTATCGACATAACGTTAAAGATTTTGGCATAAGATTTTATGGTTGACCAATCCAATATGGCGGGTAGCCCAAGATGGCGGACTAGTTATTTTGTGTGCACTCCCATGATATGGGTATCAAATGAAATGGTTTGCTGAGAAGAATACGAATAAACATCAGTAATAATACATCTATAGAATAAACTGACTAAAAATAATTTTCTATAAAAAACATTAAAAAAAAGCTTTTATTGAAATGCTCTAAAAAGAAGAAAATAACACAACTTAAATGTTAGAAAAGCTGTCACTATTTTGGAGTACTGTATGACCCATACTGCCAGATGTTGCTTTTTAGGCAACCTTTAAGGCAACAATTTACAATACTGTCTATATACTAAAGTTCAATATAACAAATGAGCCTATTCAGAATATACCACTTTACATTATCTCCGCAAGATCTCCTCGATTAAAAATGACATGCACCGTTTGTCGGAGCTTACGAGTTGCCGCCGAACCGTATTTCGCAAATCCCCAAATTAATTGTTTTCCAATAGTATTTTTTTCACAACATTCGATTCCAAGTCGTACATTTAATGTAGTCTGTTTTTTTGCTTTCAAACTTAATGTGGAAGCGATTGAGAATGAAATTGGAAATGAAATGAAATGAAATGAAATGAAATGAAATGAAATGAAAAATATCTTTATTTAAATGGACTTTGCTAAGTACTTTTAAATCGTCAAAAGCCCTACCACCATTTCGGGACGAATATTTATATGCTGAAATGGAGAAGAAATGGCGAAAGAAACTCCACAGCTTACAATTTCGTAATGATTTCAAAACATCATTACAGGTCAATAGATATATCAATACAAATAAATTACAATTTGAATGCATTTTTGGGCAATTTCACTCCCACGCATTTGTATCATTTAAATAATCATTTATCTTGTAATAAGCTTTTTTATATAGTTTAGTTTTTACAGTTTTTTTAAATTTGTTAACAGGCAAATCTCTAATATTCATCGGAAGCTTATTGTAAAAACGTATACATTGGCCCGCAAAAGAATTGTTTATTCTGTGGAGACGAGTTTTATATACAACCAGATCGTGTTTCTTCCTAGTATTTACATTATGCGTATGGCATTTCTCAGAAAAATGCATAATGTTTTTCTTTACATATAGTAAGTTTTCCAGTATATATTGTGAAGACACAGTTAGAATATTTATCTCCTTAAACTTTTCTCTGAGGGAGTCACGCGGACCTAGTTGGTAGATTGCTCTAACAGCCCGTTTTTGCAAAACAAAGATGGTATTTATATCTGCAGCACTCCCCCAGAGAAGAATCCCATACGACATTATGCTGTGAAAATAACTGAAATAAACCATTCTAGCGGTATCGACATCAGTTAGCCGCCTAATAGTTTTAACTGCATATGCCGCAGAACTTAGTTTACCCGAAAGTTTTACAATATGTGGACCCCATTGCAATTTGGAGTCTAACATTACTCCTAAGAAAGTTGTTGTTTCCACAGGTTTCAATTCAACCCCATTTATTTGTACATTCGTTTCTACACGTCGCACATTCGGTGTAGTAAACTTAACTAATTTGGTTTTTTTTTCATTAAGCAACAAATTATTAATATTAAACCAATAAACTACTTTTGCGAGTGCATTGTTAACTTCGTCATAATTATCTAATTTTCTATTTATTTTGAAAATCAAAGAAGTGTCATCAGCAAACAACACAATATCATGATTGTCTCTTATGTAGTAAGGCAAGTCATTTATGTACACTAGAAAGAGAAATGGACCAAGAATTGAGCCCTGCGGAACACCTATTGTGACTAGAGAACCTGGAGATCTTTTACCATTTATATCAACTTTCTGTATTCTATTGCTCAGGTATGAGGTCATTAGGTTGAGAGCCTTGTTCCTAATGCCGTAATGGTGTAATTTCCTGACCAGAGTATCATGATTAACACAGTCGAAAGCTTTAGATAAATCACAGAAAACCCCAAGAGCGTCACGTGATTCTTCCCAAGCAGCAAATACCTCCTTTAACAACTCAACTCCCGCGTCAATGGTGGAGCGACCCCGAGTGAACCCGAATTGCTTTTGATGAAATATGTTAAATTTATTGAAATGCTTTAATATTTGATTGAGCATTAGTCTTTCAAAGATTTTACTTAAAGTTGGTAAAATAGAAACAGGCCGAAAATTGGTGGGATCTGAGGTTTCGCCAGATTTAAATAACGGTATAATTTTACTATGTTTCATCAAGTCAGGAAATACACCAGAGTCAATACAGCTGTTAAATACGACTACTAAATAAGGAGCTATTATACTTATAATGGATGAGATAGTTCTGACTGACAGTCCCCAAAGATCCATAGATTTCTTCAGGTCTAGAGTTTTAAACGTATTTATAATATCTTTATAATTAACAGCTGTAAATTCAAAGTTACTGTCACATGATGATACATTTTGTTTAAGCAGCTGTTCAGCAGAGGTGGAAGATGACTGAAGTGATTTAGTTGTCTGTATGGGAACATCTGAGAAAAACCTTTCGAATTCCATGGCTACATCCAAATCAGCTTTAACATTTACATTATTAATCTTTAAGTTAATATTACGGAAACGTGTTTGACTCCTACCAGTTTCACTGTTAATAATATTCCAAGTTTCTTTAATCTTATTTGTAGAATTCTTAATTTTGTTTTTTAAGTAAACCGACTTGGCAGTGGAACAGGCTCTTTTGAAAACTTTAGAATAGTCCCTTACATAATTAACAAATACTGGGTCAAAATTATATGATTTTTGACTATACAAATCGTACAACTTATTTCTGCTATTGTATATACCAGGCGTTGCCCATTCACTAAAAGTTAGATGATCACAGATCGTCTTTGTTTTTGGCACAAAAGTGTTGGTAAATTCAACATTTATCAAATTAAATAACGAACTGTATAGCTTATCCGGACAATCATTATAAGGCAAACATGGTAGCTTCACAATTAATTTTGATTTAAATTTTTCAATTCGGTTTGCATTTATAGGAATAAAACTTATTTTTGTTCTTTGCACTTTTACTTTTTTCCTAGGAAACGATGCTAATTGACCACAATGATCAGAGTGCAACATATTAATAATTGACTTTTGGCTAGGTTTTCGGTTAGTAAAAATGTTGTCAATGCAGGTTGCACTTGTTTCAGTAATTCTTGTGGGTTCATAAAAAACGTAGTCCAAATCATAGGACTTAAATAAATTTAAAAAGTTACAAGTGATTGAATTTGTATCTAATATGTTAATATTAAAGTCTCCACAGATAACAATTACTTTACGACATTTACTGATTTTAAATAGGACATCTTCCATAATTTTTAAAAAATGTTCAAAGGGGGCACATGGAGGTTTGTATACACTAATAACAATGAATTGTTCAAACTCTATACAAGCTATTTCAGTAACTCGCTCAACTGACATACTTACGAGGTCATTTCTTTCCTTACATTTAATATTCTTTTTAGTAATTATTAATGAACCACCATGTAATATGTTTTTTCTGCTGTATGAGCTGACAACATGGTGATTACTAAAATTAAACATGAGCTGATGGCTTTTTAGCCAGTGTTCTGTAACACACAATATATCAATATTATTACAATTCATAAATAACTCCAATTCTAGATCTTTGCCTGATATCCCTTGAATATTTTGGTGGAAAAGGTTGATAAAATTATTTTTAGAATTTTTATTCATTACAAGTGGGGAGGATAATTTATTTGAAACCTTAAAATTTGAGTCTAATTTTTCATTATAGTTAGTACTGCCAGAGTTAGTCTCTTTTGTCTCGAAATTTAATTTAAAGAATATGATGCATATTCCAAATTGTCATTGTTTAATGTCATATTTGACTGCCCAATAGAGGCAGAAGTTAAAGCCAATGAATTGGCTTGTTTAAAAATAAAATAACATAGCGATTTTGCTATTTGTTTTTTGTAATTATTACAAAGAAAATATTTATCTTTTGTCAAAAAAAAATTCTTAATGAAACTATTAAAATCAATAATGTCAAATTTTTTATCATAATTTGCCATTAAATGCAATTTCATATTGTATTTATATCTATAGTCATTTTCTGCATGAGTCAATGATCTACTGTAAGGCAAGGTAAATAAAATTATTTTTTTTACATTTAATTTAGAGAGGCAATCAAAATGTTTTTCTATAATCTTGGAATTAGTATTTCCTCGTCTACCAATAAAAATAATTATTGTACTGTTAGGGCTGTAAGTACCACAGATTACCTTTTGCAATATTTGAATATAGTTAGCACCTGGCACACAGAAATTAGTTACATTTTGTGACATGTACTGACACATTATGTGACCCATATTTTTGCCTATCTCATCACTAAACATAATTACATTGTTTTGATGTTTATTGTAATTTACGTTGTTTTCGTATTTACTTACATTTGCTTGTGTCCCACCTTCATCAAGGTTATTAAGAGAACAATTATTATTATCTGTGAGTGATACAACTTCTGGATAAACTTCTACTATTGAATCTTGTTGATCATATAATATGTTAGAAGTAAGTGCTTCCTTGTTCTGAATGTCCTTAACTAGGCATGAACATGTTCGTTTTTTATTTAAAGATTCGAAACGCTCTGCATTGTAATTACACATATCTTCCATGTCATTTGATGCCATTATTTGGTAACTTAATTGCTTTTGCGACATGGTTTGTATGTTTTTTAGCATACTTTTTAATGTCACTTCAAGACTGTCTATTTTTAACTCTAATTGTTTATTATAATCTATGTAATCAGTACTTATTGTAACAGCATTGCTCTTAATATCATTTAATTTTTCTACTAATTTTATGCGTTTCAAATGTTGCGTCTGATGTTTTTTATAAGAATTATGTTGATTTATAATTCTTTTAGTCTTATTGATAAACTTATTAATTCGTATGTATTTCTTTAGCTTCTTGACACTACTAAAATACTGTTTAGAATTACAAGTGTTAGGACTATTTCCTATGAATGACTGATCCTTGATGAAGCCGGGACTACAAACCGTTAGCTCATCGAACAAGCTTTGAGAATGATTATCTGTGGACAATTCTTTGTTTTGCATTTCCAAATGTTTAACACTATTATTTGCCATGCACAAGCTATGTTCTAACTCATTTATTTTTGTTAGTGCCTTTTCATGTGTATTGCTACATTCCGCAAATGATTTTATAGTATGCTGCATTTGGTGACATTGCTCAACAACATCCTCATATTTAATGTGCAGCTCAGACAACTCATTCTTTAGTTGTTTGTTTTTTTCCAATATGTTGAAAATTTCCAATTCACTATCCTCACGTTCCTGCATTAGACGCTCACACAGCCCCCGCGATGCTCTCAAATCAACCAATGCCTGTTTTAATTTCATGTCTGTGTCCTTAGCAGTGGCCTTACGGGTCATCATTTTGGGTGTAGTTGAGCGTACAGTTATCAATTAATACACTGAAAAGTATAATAACTATGTAAGAAACAAAAGGAACACAATAATATCACAGTTATATACTTGTTGTCAACACTTAGATATTATTATTAAATGGAAGTGTATGTAGGTGTATGTCTGGGGTCAAAGTTGTCACCGTCAACTTTACTTCCACTATAAGTCAAGCAAAGAGAGATTACAGTAACCCAAATGTATGTGAATTGACGATTCTCACAGTAGCTGTGAGTTTTGTGGAGTATCTTTGTATAATGTGATTAGTTATGATTTACAAAATAATTAATTTAAGACAAATATTATCTTTTTCTAGTAAGTATATTTTATACTCCTTCAAGTATCGCATTAAGTGGCCTATAAAACATGGAATAGTACATAACATGGAAATGTAGATAACATTTCCAATGTAGGTAGCGTTTGTATAAAATTTACTAAGTATTATATTTCTAAGTAATTAGGCACTTGGAGTAATAGATAATATTGTTAATTGTTTTAAGTTAAGAAAACAATACTCCCCGGTTTAAATTCGAAGCTGTTGCAATATTTTTATACTTATTTTTATCTTTCTTTGTGTTTGACAGTTAGCCCGTACCGGCCGACGGGATTTTGTTTCCGTGTTTTTGTGAGATTTAGACTTGTCACTGTACCACTAATATTTCCACGGAAGATTATTCACGTATACATTTAGATTTAGTCATTTATTATGTAAAAAGAGATAATTAAATAATTTTATTTTAATAAACTTCTATCAGCTGTTTCAAAGACATCTAGCTACCAGTGTTGCCAGAGCAAAAAAAAAAGTTTAAGATATGTATGAAATACATGAAGAAAAATTTTATTGTCAGATTAATTTTATCGCCACTATGGGAAACGCATTCAAATAAAAAACCACAGTGCGATAAACAATAAACTTCAAAAATCGTTTAACCAGTTTTGTATAATCACAAATTGAACTTTTGCTGTTGCCAAATGTGTCGAAGCAGAGAGGGAAACAAAAATTTAAACTAGTAAGTCTTTATGTTCATTTAAAAGGGACTTCTACGTAAGTCCCAGGTCGGATTAGTATCTCAGTCACATGATGGACCTGGTTTTCGAGAGCTAAAACCATGAATTTTAATGATATACAATGATACAAAATGAGTTAGTTGTTTCTTTAAAAGACATTGACGATTGACTTGAATTCAATGTTATTTTATTTTACCCTACTACTCGTCACCAATTTAATGATTATAAATCATCATCCTCATCAAAACAGCCTTTATAATTCGTGCCACTGCTGGGCCTTTCCTTGCCATTATAGGAGGTTTAGGCAGTAGTCCACCACGCTTGCCCAATGAGGATTGATGGACGGAGTATACCTAAGGTAACCAATACCCATTTGCTGATCTATTAGTCGCATTCTACGACACCCATTAGAGGATATGGGGTGATGCTATTCTACTATTTCGGCATCACATGGCTAAGCTATGATTATTAATAATTGAATTGATTAAATTAATTGTTTTCTATAGTTACCTTACCATACCTTATTTAACATACCGTATATCGAAGGTTTTACATCAGCAAATCCCAAACGTTCGCCTTAAATCTAGTTTCGGCAGCCTTACGAGAACTATAAATATATTCTCTGACAGGCAATACACATTACTCACTTTAACAACATATATCTATGCGGTGCATGACTTTACTGCATATGTAAGCCACTCTCATGCAGCTATATAAATTGATAAAGTCGTAGATTATGCACTGTGACAAGCTCTGAGTATTATACAATGTCTTTTATTATCAGATGAAAATAAAATCGATTTGAAAACGTTATTCGTCGTCGTCGTTTTCAACGTCAGTCCACTTTGTACAGGTGTGTAAAAAAGTCACTATAGTTACTTTATAAACTCAGTTTGTTTTGGAAAACGTAATCAGCTAAGACTTTCCAAAACCAGATTTGTATTTGCGTAATTACAGAATCTTTTTAAATATCGGTTTTTAATATTATAAATATTTTTGAAAAAAGTTGAGTTAAAGAAAACTAAAGGTTGGTTGACTTTTAAATGAGTTTCTATTCTACAATCAGGGTATTTCTATGTGTGGAATAATTTTATTTTTGCGTTTTTTTTTCTAGTATTTCTATGTGTATTTGTAATAAAGCTAAAATTTCTAACGTAATATTTACTATAAGTCAACAATATCAAAGATTGTCTGTTTGTTTTTGATATTTAAATAGATACCTATCAATGATAGAGACTCTACCAATTTTAATGTAAAATAATAATCAAAAAGTCTATTGAAAAATTCGAACAACTTTTAAAATCCCAGTTCATTTTAGCGACATTTTTATTCAGAAGCCCTCAATGGTTCCAGTTCCGTAACAGCGTGACGCCCCCAAGCTATGTAATTAGTAAAACGCCGCGCGGGTTCGTTTGTGTAAAATAATAATTATGGGTTCGACTTCAGTTGATAGATTGGGGCAGACGAACACTAAATTTAAAGAAAGAAATCGCTTTGTACGAAATACGATTTTTTCTCATTTCGGCATTATTGAGACATGTTTAGACGACGTTTAAATAAAGTAGGTATTTGGCGCGTTAGAAGTCAGAATTTTATTACAATTATTAAAAAAATGTTTCCGAGTTGATTTAACATAGTAAAAGTGCTGTTATTTATAAATTCCGAATGCTTGTTGACGTTCAATAATTCGTAGTCATTGGAATAACGATTTTTTGTGTATTTGACGTTCAGAATTTTATAGTTCATCCATCTCAGCAATCGCCAACATGGCGTCTGGTGCAATATATTCGATAATTACTGAAAATATGACTGTAGGGGCTAGATTCCTTTGCCGTCCCTTTTTTAAAAACAACAATAACAAACATTTATTTAATTTCTTTATTGCCATATATAATCGAGCACCAATCTATTTACAGATAGATAGTTAAAAAAGCTCTTTCACCAATCAATCCAAATTTGTCCTCTCCTAGGGATGAACATTAGATCTAATTCCAGTGGGCGAACCACTAGACCGCTAATCGGTAAAAGCTTTTTCACTAAAAATAGGAAAAAATACATAATACACTCACGCTCACTTACTCCCAAAAGGAATAGAGCAGAGCCTTAGGTGACACTTGGTAACACTTAATGTTATATCCAGCAGTATGATCCATGGAGTGCGTCAAAATAGTGAGAGGTTGTTGGCCTATCACCTGAATAAAAAACAAAACGAAACCCAAAAAAATATCGAACCCTCAGTTCACCAACAAACAAAAACCAACAACGCACTATACATATCCCTTATAGAGTATGCGAATGAAAACCTCCCCATTTGGCCTAATTAATTGATGAGATTGGGAGATTGAAGAAAACATGTTTAGCTTCCGATTCCAAATTGACTACAACAAAGTCCAATAGATTGAAACAAATAAAAAGCCAGTCCGCATTACAGCGGCGTATCTCCTCGGATCTCGACAAAGTTCTCCAAAATCCCAAGACAAATATATGCAATGAAAAAGTATTTGCTTTTAAATTACTCCCTTGGCCCATTGAAGACAAGAAAGATTTCAGAACAATAGGCAAGAGCGACACCCAACACCTGAGACTTTGCTATTAATCCTCGTGCAACTGAATCCACTCAAACTTTATTCATTGTTTCAGTTTCAGTGCAGTATTCTTGAATGTTTCCCCAAATTGGATTTGTCTACGCAAGACTAATTTTTAGTTCTCTTTATTTAATTAACGCAAAGTCGTATGCTCAGTTCCGTGTTATAATTGGAAAGTTCTCTCATGGTAAATTCTGAGGAAAGAATAGTTATGATAACGCAGTTTATTAAAACTTTAGACAGACATGCACAGTGAATAAGTTCGCCATATGAAGATGCGATTATATTTAATTCAATGCCTTAGATACTAGTTTTACGTTTCTCTGCCTCTTGAAAAATAATATGTCTCAATCTTAGCTTCGCATGAAGCATTTGTTATATGTTCGTTTATCTTTTTAGTAGTATGATATAAAATCGTTTTAAACGTTTCGTAGGAGTGAACGAATTACTTTCTTTAACTATAAAAAAATCTTAATCTTAAATAGGCATTTTATTAACAATTCTTTGATAAATTTAATTACATATACCTACTGTGTTAAATTCTTTTAAATAAAAATAAAAAATCTTTCATACCTGATGAAAATAAATATGTTTTCGGTTGTTTAGTTTATGAACGGTTTTCGTGACCTTCTTTTAATTAATAATTTAATTATGTAATTTTGCAATCACAAGAATATAACTACAATTAAACTAATGTTACGTTTTAGGGTGTACTGAGTAAAACTACTACCCTTCAGTAAACAAAATTTATTAGGGCGTGGTCCAGAAGCCGGTTACAAAAAAAACTACTACTAACTTTGAAAGTAACGTTTTACGTTACACTAATCATCATTAATGAAACCACTCTTCCCTCAAGTAACTACTTGTTTTTCATATAACAGGTAAATATTTTTCGTACACTAATAAATAAAGTACAGACTACTTTCTTGGGCAAAATAACAGGTTACAACCTAGTATTTTTAATTATAACTAAATACGCAGTACCAACTGCCTAATAATATACTGGCCTTAAGGTATTATGGCCATCACTAATACTCGGGTGTGCCATGGGAAATATCGATTCTCCATCGTGTAGTGTAATGAGGAATGTACGTCAATTAAGAACGTGGGTAGAACATAATATACATACCAAGAAAACTTACAGGTTTGCGCGTTTACATCGAAAGCGTGATAAAAACAGCTGCACGGAAATTCCGAGTCCTGAACAAGGTGCGCGTTTCATCACGCCTGATCAACTGTGCTTGCTATACAAGACGCAGGTACGATCCTGCGTGGAGTATTGCTCACACCTGTAGGATATCTCCGCCGGGCTTCACGTCCGGAAGCCTCCTTGTGGCGGACCCTGGGTAACGTGGTGGGGAAACTTTCTCGGCGGGTGTGCGGCTTTTGATATCAAGTGTGTCCCCTTGGTATTCAAAGTCACATGCCATCGTTGAGTTGTTTTTGTTTACCTACCACGGCTAGTTCCAGACGGCCATTTTCAGGGCCACGACTGCGCCCGAAGTGCACCGGGTGCGGTCCGATGGCTGCTCCCGGTGTCCTCGTCAGGAGGACCCGCCAGGTCGAGCAGCCGTCGGTGAGGAGGTGGCCTATAAGGCCGGCGTCCGGCAAGCGGCCCACCGGGGCTGGCGTTAGTCGGTAGCCTTGTGGGCTTCTGGCCACCAATTGGTGCACAAGGAGAGCCTAGACGGGCAGCGTTGGGACGGTCTCGGTGTAGTTGCGCTCACGTGCGCAGATCCCGAGCCGTCCCGCAATAGCGCACTGAAGGTCAGGCCGGGGAGGATTTTTAGTGGGTATGGAGGGCCTGTACCTCGAATCCCATATATCCCCTGCGGTTGGCACCACCCCGCAGGGACGGTGCGTAAATGGATTTGACCTCCCCGACAAAAAAAAGGAAGGTACAGAGATCGGCCGCGGGTAGTGGATGGGAAGTGCCGGTGCACCACAAGGACTACCTCCCCCTACCCTTGCGGTCATAAGTCCAGGCACTGCTTATAGCTTCCCTCTCCGAAAAATGGTTAAACCTGGTATATGTTAGCCTGATGTCATAGTTTTTTTTTTACCAGTGGCCATTGTCTGGCCTCGGACGTTACATGTTTTATAAACTATCAACTTTTGACAGTAATCGTGACCACCATTTCGACATGTTTTCTGAAGCGCGGGAGTTAAATAGAGTTGAAAATGTTTCGATCACCCATCCCGTACAGTACGATCGTTACACAGAACGCACTACCGCGACCAACTCATAAGTACCTAAACCTCCTCATAACAACATGAGTATAGTAAATCCCTATACCCTGCCACGCTTCGCAGTGGCACATTGTGATTGAATGGTTGAGAAATGAGAAACAAAACAAAGAATACATTTTCATATAAGTTTAATTTTGCAATACTTGTGGATATACTTAAAAAAAACTGTTTTCTCGCGGTCGCAGATATGTGACTGCAAAAAATAGATAAAAACAATCCTTGATGCGGATTTTACATGTTGGCGACTGGCCACCACATTGTCTATAGTTTTTTGATTGACGTTGATGGCGGTTGCCTAGTTACGGTTGTTATTTTTTTATTACTATTGCGGTTGTCAGCGAGTGTTTTCCTCGCTTCTGGCAGATGGCGCGGTCACTGATACACAGCTGATCGTTAAAAAAACTGTTTTCTCGCGGTCGCAGATATGTGACTGATGCAAAAAATAGATAAAAACAATCCTTGATGCGGATTTTATATTATATCATGTTAAAATTTCAACTCAATCGGTGCAGAACTTTTTGAGTTTTTGAAGCGTACACAAACCAACATAACATTTTTATACATATAGATAGTAGGTAATAGACAACAACTATTTGTATCTAATCAATATTTCTAAGAATATGACGTAACCCGTGAACTTCCTAAATATGTAATATCATCAAATACATAGCTTAATAACAAAATTTCGTAGGAAGCACTTTATTTAATGTCTATCTTAATGGGTGCTTAACGGAGTGTTGAAGTATTAATCCTTCTAAGAAAACGTTATGTTTACTTTTCAGTCACTTAGTATACCTACTGATAATCACTATTTAGATATTATTTTATTTATTTGTATTTTATTTTAAACAATGTTTTGAAAACTTTAAGCTTAGATACTTAGGTACCTATAATAAAAGAATATAATAAATAAAGCTTATTACAAGTTTTCGCATATATACTTAAAGAAACAAAGTCCACAAATACGACCACAACATAACCTTTGTATTAATTATAAAAGCAGTAGACCATTGTGTTGTGCTGTTATGTGTATTTGTTTTAGTTCTCGGATTAATGTTTATTAATGTTTTCTTCCATTTCAAAAGTATCGTGTCTCTAGCATAAGCACCCTCTATTTCAAATACAGCCCGCTTCACAGTTGTTATCAGTGGCAATTAGAACTGGCTTGCTTGACCGAAAATTGTTTCGTTGCCTTCAATATAAGAGCAATTAATAGAGACACCGCCAGTGCGTTAAACCAAGCGACTGTACGGGCGTCTTCGTCGGAATGTGTAATGGATGCGACGTCACACAGTGTCCGGTGACCGCCAACTTGTCCGCAGCATTGTACCAACGCCTGGAGGGCCTAAATGGGAATGCGGTTATGTACGAAGGTACACTAGATTACTATCATTACGTTCCGTAGGCTGACCTAGATAAAATGATACATTATGATTTTCTCGATTTTCAACGGGAGCTTACCCTAGGTAAGCTCGATGACATAGAGTATTGGACGCTCTGGTATTCATTACGAAATATTATTTTTGTTAATATTTTTCTTTGGTATGATTTTTTTGCGGACGTTCGGATATCTGCAACAGTAGAGGATTCGGAAATGCGTTGCCGACGTTTGATAGGAAAAACGCTCTTTTTTTAAGATATCAAGAACACATCGTTGGGAATACAGGCAACAGTTGGTGCCACAGTCTTGTGGTTCGCAGCAGAAAACTGGGCGAAAAATTCACCGTTGTGGACAAACAGGCATCCAGACTTGGGGATAGATTTGAAAATAGGCGACAGGCTGGCAACCTGTCCAAACCATACGCTACCTCAAGCTTTGCCCAACCCTTTTGGGTTGTGAGCGTGATATGTATATAATATAATTGGATATAATAATGTTTTTTTTGAAAAATATACAAAATCTATGTAGCAGCGCCCAGCCTCCATAAGTATATAAAGTAATAAGTATATGGCTAGTGTTTTGGACAAGGGACTGACGGACAGAAAAAAAATAGAAGAAAACTGACTAGATGAAAGGCGAATACTGATATCTGAAATCAGAGAAAAAATGTTTTTTATTTTCTATTCATAATTTCCAAAAAAATCTAAAAAAAACGTCGGTGGCGTAGTGTGTAAGGGCGTTGTCTCCCATCCGGGACGCACCGGTTCGAACCCCGCCACGTACCAATGTGTTTTTAAATTTTGAATTCATATGTACGTTTATTCGACGTTTTTACGGTGAAGGAAAACATCGTGAGGAAACCTGCACACGCCTATGAAGAAATTCTTAGGTTGTGTGTGAAGTCGACCAAGCCGCACTTGGCCAGCGTGGTTGCCTAAGGCCTAATCGTCCCTAATGTGAGATAGGCTCAAACCTCTTGATGGGGACATTATATGAGCTGTTGATGATGGTGGAGATTCATAATTTCCACAAACTTCGAAATAATCTCATTTTCAACTATTTTTGTTGTGTTTGGTATAAGACTATTAAATCTGAAAATTCACATCTGAGATCCTTTGGAATTTTATTTAAAATACATCAGAGAAAATTTGATAATTTTTAGTTAGTTTTCTTTGTCGTTTAACTCATTACAGCACCTTTCAAAAAACAGCATAATAGTGGTGTATGTGATGCTGAATAAATTGTGTTCTAATTAATCTTAGGTATTTGTCAATGTTTATAATAAAATAAACTTCTTCTTACGTTGAGGTAGGGATTAGATCTGTCGTTACCTGTAATCGATGTAAATGTTTCTTACCTTTTTCTATTTTTAAATATATACCATCGAAATAAACTGGAATAACTCAATTATATAGCTATTATACTCAATAGAATAGCTATTATATCAACAAGCGCCAGCAACCGATACGAAACAGATCTACAATTACCCAAATAGTGACAAACTACCTATTTCAGTGAATTTGTAGCCCTTCAAAATAACAAACAATTCTAGCCGCGTCCATTTATATAGTTGCGGCACAAGTCTACCCAAATTTACGCAAGAGAACTATTCATTCACCCATGAGGCTAAGTGTGTAGTGACAGTCCTTCACAATCCCGACGGGACGAACATCTGCTTGGGACATATTTAATTAATTTGAAAGTGCTTTCTTGTTGGCACTCAAAACTAAATCATTACGGCGCTATGCAGACAAAGCAAGTTTGATCTCCGTTGCGGCAAAAGGCAACTCGCGACTAGCTGTTTACATAAAACCTAAAGAAATTGACCAGGCATAGCAACTATAGTTGTGAGTTTCTATGATCCACGCCAGTCTTTAGTAGCTGCACTCGAAGACAGAATTCAAGATGATGATTTCCCCAATCGGCAATCATGCAAGTCGAGCGATTTCGCTCCCTCCCACGCAGCGCCTAACATCGCTGACCATGGATTGAAAAGTTTATTGACATCAACTAAGTAGATAGTTTCTTCGATTTTTTCCACGCACCAATATCTAGCGCAAGGTAAGTATCATCAAGAACTTGTATTAAGGATACTAGAAAATGAGCACTCTTAATAAACAATAATTTTAGATAATTTTAACTACAATGACTCGCATACAAATATTCATGTTCGTAACACAAATATTTGCCGCTACCAAGATCGAACCTGGACCACATTATATGCAAACAGCTATACTAACAACTGCACCACGACGGCGTCGACTTAAGTTGCTCTGTCTGCATAGCCCCTTAATTGCTTCAAGGGTAGTCGTTTGAGCAAAATAAATATCAATGCCGAGAATTCCTTTTTAAAATAATATTTTACATACACACACATAATAATTACGCTCATTATCCCAAAAAGGGTTGAGTAGAGCTTCAGGTAACATTCGGTTACACATAAAGCCACATCTGCAAGTATGAGTTATATGCAGTACCTACCCCAAAATAGTAACAAGTTGCTAACCTGTCGCTTGTCTACACAAAAAGGGGCACCAAACCCAAAAATTACCAATCCTTCAGTTAGCAAACCAACTAAATCCAACGACCAGTACAGATGTTACAATCAAAATCATTTCAGCAGTCCGGGTAAATAATATTTAAATTAAAATATATCACTGGTAAAATCGATACATTCATTTTAAATAAGACTTCTTTGTTCGAATTTAACTCGTGTGTACATTTTGCTACGTTGACAATTTTCACGGTTTTCTGAATTCACGTTTTGTTATTTTTTTTCAGTGTAATACTTAAAAATATCGATAGTTTAATCACAATTTTAATTATTCTGGTTTACAATAAGCTTCCTTACAAAAGTGAGTGAGACCGAGTTTATTATACTCAGTACCAGTACATGTCTATGCAGATATATTCTTCATCGACATTTTTAACAAAAAAATTATAAGACCATCCCCAATGCATCAACAGTACTTTCTCTTACATTGGCGGATGGAAGAATCAAATGTAGTTAATATGATTATGACCAATTCGAAAGACAGGCTTTTATAGTATGGCGGCAGCTAGCCAGGCGATGTCGGAGTTCCACCCGAATTCTTGTTTTAAAAATACTTGTTGTGAGATTATATTTTTATCTCAATCTCCTGTACAATTTATTGTTACTTTAAATAAACCTTCACTTGACATTGGCTAAATACGTAGGTAATATTTAAGTTTGAATTTTGTGAAAACGATATTTGTATCACGTAACGTACCTCAGTTTTGTTATTATTCCGATATTTCGTTCATCCGTGACCATGGCGCATGCAATTGCGCCGAAATATCGGAATAATAACAAAACCGAGTACAAATACCGTTTTCACACAATTTAATGTTAGTGGCCACGGAAGTTTAAAACAATACTTAAATTGTCACAAAGCCATTAATCTATAATATAAAAATGAATCGCAAAATGTGTTGGTAAGCGCATAACTCAACAACCAAATCTTTTTTAGGCCAATTCTTTTTTTAAAATGTTCGTTGAAGTTCAAGGATGGTTTTTACGGCGAGAAAAATTCGAATAATTTCTTTATGACTAGTCTGACAAAGTCTGTCGGGTCCGCTAGTTAAGAATAGAATAGTAATCCTCTGTCAACTGTATGTATATGATTTATACATATTTTTACTTAGTACCTTTGACGCCGTCGTGGTGGAGTGGTCAGTATAGCTGTCTACACATCAAGCGGTTCGGGTTCGAGTCCTGGTAGTGGCAAATGTTTGTGTGGCGAACACGAATATTTGTTGACGAGTCATGGTTGTTTATATATTTATTTAAGTTTATTTATAAAAATATCTAAAAATTATTATGTATATTAAAATTTGTCCGTTATCCAGTGTCCATAACACAAGTTCACTTTGGGCTAGATAATTGTTGTGAGCGTGGAAATATATTATATTAATAATATAATACCTTCTATCGGGGATGGAATCTGTCTCCTTATTTGGTTCGAACACCGGTCGAAAAACCACTTAACCGCAGAAGCAGTTGAAAGATTTTATAAAAGATACTTTTTTAATAAACTTACGTTTTAAATAAAATATATATACCATAGTAGATTAGTGGCGATTAGCGAGTGACAAAAGTATAGTAGGTACAGACGTAAATACAGACACGTGATCGTCCCTGAAGTTTCAGATTTTACTTTGGACAGTTCCAAACACGGCATAGGAACTTCATTGAAACTTTTAACTTCTCTGTTGTTTGTATTAACTTCAGAATTCAGGTGTTAATTCGAGTGTGACATCTCTGTGTCAAACCCAACGGCGTTTTTGGTGTTAACTTTGTTTAAAGCCAGCAAACATGTCCTAAAATAGCAGGTCGAATGGGAGCAGCCAAGTAAAAGGGTCGTGTAATTATCCCGGCACAGAATAAGCCGATAATAATGAATGTTTCGCGCAATACTTTTCATTTGATAATGGGAAATGTGTTTCTTCACAGAAGCAATTTCGAAGCAGCTATCTACTGTAATAATATTAAGTTTCGATGTCTTTTACTGTGAAATAAACAGGTTGCATCTGTGAATTAGCCACTCGAATTTGACTAGACACAAACGTATACTATTTGTCGCTGCTGCGAACTATACAAAGCATCGAGTCAAAGTCAAAGTCAAAATTTCTTTATTCATTTAGGTACAATTTGTACACTTATGAAAGTCAATTTTGATGCCATCGGTTCAAGAGTCCAGGAAGCCTTGTTCTGAGAAGAACCGGCAAGAAACTCAACAAGTTTTTACAGTTTCATAGTATTGATTTGGAATGAGTCATAATTGACATTGTCAAGTCTTTAATAATTATAGAGTTAATTGATAGAGTAAGTACTTATCAGAACCATTTAAGAGGCGTTAGAACATCTTGCGTGAAAATCGTCACAATAAGTGACATACATATCACGTTCCTCCGATCATAGGAACGATTGTAAAAAAGCCTATATTAATTATTATAATATTTTGGTCTAATGATTCGCCCTCGGGAATCAGATGTGGAGGTCCAGGGTTCAATCCCCAGGGGAATGCAACTTTCTTTTCGGGTTGGTCGAAGATAGGGCTTGTTGAACCCCACTTGCTTAGCTACCACTAACTAATAAAAGTCTGCTGCCATAACTAACAGCATTAAGGTCGTAGCACACCTATCAGCTCGGAAAGGGAACGAAACTTTATCGCCTCTTTTTACCATGAATGCTACGGAAGGGCGGATGGCTACGGAACGTAGCGCATCCCCTCTTTTTACCGTGAATGCTATGGAAAGGCAAGTGGCTACGTAAGGTAGCATATCGCCACCTTTTACCATGAATGCTATGGAAGGGCGGGCGGCTACGGAACGTAGCGTATCGCCTCTTTTTACTATGAATGCTATGGAAGGGAAGGCGGCTACGGATCGCAGCGTATCGACTCTTCTTCATATGAGCGACGATATGGGCACGTTCCCTTTCTGAGCTAATAAGTATGCTATGACCTTTACTGTGTTCCAGAAATTGATGCTAACCGCTAGTGTTTTATAAAAGAGCCAGCCCCTCATTGGTAAGTATTCTAGATGAAGCTTCCTTCCAATATTAATAATAATTTAAGTAACATAATTCTTTCGTCCCGAAATGGTAGTAGGACTTTTGACGATTTAAATATACTTAGCAAAGTCCATTTAAATAAAGAGCTTTTTCATTTCATTTTACCTTCGCCCTTATCATCACTCACATCAGACGCACGCCATATATAGATGTTAGTGTGTTTGCCAGCACACATACATTTACAATTTTACATAAGTTCCCACTGTGGTTCCCACAAAACACCAACGTGGCAGGTGTTGTGCTTGCTGCAACATATGCTAAGTGGCGGCGTTTTTGGTGTCACTGTATCTTGATGTATGTACACTGTGTGTATTTTTTTTAATGTTTGTGACACTAAAGAAAATTCATATATTTTAAGATGAAGGTCAGCTTGAAGGCAAATGAAGAGAGCTTCATAGCAAAGCGTAAAAAATATTTATTTCATGTGACACATACCTCTGTTTTGTGAATTATCCGATATTTCGGCGCAGTTTCATGCGGCATGGTCTCGGATGAACTTTCATCCGACATGAGACTGACATTGTAATTAATAAAGTTGTTATTGTAGTTTAAAACAATACATAAAAAATCGGGAGTAGTCTCCCCTTGACTTTCTCGTATATCGGAAACGACTCAAAAGTTGATAGAAACCTTATATTTTGATATCATACATGCATGTTAAATTTGGTTTTAATAAGTTAAAGCATACTCGAGTTATCGTGCTAACGCACAGACACACACACACAGACATAATTCCAAAAAAATATTTTTTTGGTCTCAGGGGGTCCAAAATGTGAAATCCGTCAAAATTCCGGGTTCTAATTTGACGATTACAAGACTTCCTCTGTACTACGTATACGAGAAAGTAAATATATTATAACGAATGCAAAGGACTTTATAGCATTTTTGTATTTCTTTCATTAGCATGTTAGTTGCGAGATAACACCAAACTAGTAGCCAACATCAGCTGCTATTGTTCTAAATCAGAACTAATGTTCGCTAAGCTAGCTCAGTACTAGTATAAATTGAGGTGCGACAAAAGATAACGCTACGAACAATTCCTTCGCTGTGAAAATGAGATAGATATACTTGTATTAATTAAGAAACTTTGCTACTGGAATGAAAATCACTTAAACGTATTTTTTAAATTAAATTAAGACTAATTACCTACTTATAAATAACATTTCTTACCATTTCGTGAGAAATTGATTGCAAATAAAAATGTTATCGAGAATAAGTTAAAATGCGACTTTAAGTCATCAATAAAATATAGCTATGTTTTAATTAATAACTTTCATAATAAGACGTAAACCAATAAGCAGCTAAGATGTGATCATATGTTCAAATGTATAAGAAAGGAAATATTATTTATAGAATCAACTCATATAAATAGATTAGTGTCATTTCACAATCACAACAGTTCATCTAATAGTAAGTGATCACTGCTGTGGACATCTGCACCACCCGAAAGATCGTAAATGCGTTGCCAGCCTAAGGAACGAATACGCTCTTTTTTTTAAAATTTCGAGGTCGTAGAATGTGACACGAGCGACGATAATACATTAGCATTTTTTCTTTTAATGCAACAGTAAGATAATCTCATTGTACCCGGGAAAGGCATGCTATCGAAAAATTAATTCTTAGAAAATTTTACTCGTGTTCTCCGAGATATGAGTATTCGTATTCCTGGATAATGCAATAGCAATTTATAATGCAAGATTTTGCTAGGATGCAAATAGGTTCCCTCAGAAATTGTCGAGAGAAATGTCGGTAATATTTTAAAGAAGAAAATATATTATCAGAAACATTATAACGTAACGATATTACCAACATTTTACTTTGAAAAATTAGATAGCATGGAAAATAAAATTAAAATCCATAAAAAAAACAGTTGTAAGTTTCTAATATCGGAAAATGGTTGTGTAACTATTAATCACAAAGCTACGAATACTAATATTGATTTTAAAACTAATATTTAGCAGCAGGGATGTATATTGATACCTTGTAAACCTACAAGATGTCAATATTAAATAGCTACTGTTTAGCGAAGCGGCGCCGGCGGGTATTACTTCCGTATTGACTGTAGTGGTGATTAATTTCATTAGCAGCTCAAAATCTAGGTTATATTTATTAAGACCGGTACGTTTAATGTGAAAAGAAATGCTTTTAAAGTAAGTTATTAAAGCAGAAAACTATATGTATTTGACTAACTGATGATGACGATTGATGGCACGGTTTTAGCCTTTTGCATTGGATTTGACGTCAACATTGACATCAGAATTTTGCATGTCTAGAGACTGGCCTCTTACATAACTTATTTACGACTGCCATCTTTCTACAGCAGCCGAGACCACCGGATTAACGTCTCTTCCGAATCACGGAGGAAATATAGTTCAAAATTCGGTCATCAATCCAATTACCGACCGTGCAATTGGTCTTTGCGCCATCGACCATCGAAGTTATAGAATAGTTACATTAATAAAATATTTTTAGCAAAAAAATAGGACAACCGACTTCAATGCGTACAAATTTAAACTAAAAAGTAAGAAATAAATAATATTTTTATGAATTAGTTGAAAAGAGCGTAATAGAAAACCAAGGAAAGTATTGATACACATTTATAATTCTTTATTTATAATTCATACTCCGATATATTTGGAGCCGGTGCCAGCTAGCCAAGGAGGATAGTGTTTGCAATTTTCGAACTTCACGGAGCGGCGGATTATTTCTTATCTTCATCATTCATTATTATGTATAGTAAATGGATTAATCAAGTTCGTATCTATTAGGTATGTTTATTTTGCTTAGGCTGGCACCGACTCCAAATATATCGGAGTATGAATTATAAATAAAGAATTATAAATGTGTATCAATACTTTCCTTGGTTTTCTATTACGCTCTTTTCAACTAATTCATAAAAATATTATTTATTTCTTACTTTTTAGTTTAAATTTGTACGCATTGAAGTCGGTTGTCCTATTTTTTTGCTAAAAATATTTTATTTTATTATTTTTAGTGGAAATAAAGTATATTTGATTGAAAACGGATAGGCCTACTAGGCGCTCATTAAAACTTAATTGAAACTTTAACTAAAACGTTTTTTTTGCTATTACTGATTTGTTCAAAAAGGGTCGAATTTATATAGATAAAATTTATACGGGCCATCTCTCATCTTGACGTACCTAAAAAAGAATCATTAAAATCGTGTCGTAATACTCATAATTGACGAAGTAATCAGGTAACAAACACAAAAAAACAGTCGGATAGAGAACTTCCTCTTTTTTTTAAGTCGGTTAACAAATAATATCACGTCTCAGACCTATATCTCATTACAAATGCCTGCTATTCATTCAAAATGAATGGTAAGTTAATGAACTATGAACCTTGTTATTTAACTTAAGTTCATAAAATAAGTTGTCATAGTTTATGTGTTGACTATTGGACCTACTAACCAAAATTTCACTATTGCATATTAGGTAATGGCTAGTTCAAAAAAAAAATTGACATCATTTTTGTGTTCGTGGACGATATTATTATATCATCCCCAATGAAATTATTATTTTAACAAAAAAGTACTGAACCAATTTCGGTATAATTTATACGGGACCACCTTTGGAGTATGTCCTTCCTAACGAAAAAAGAATCTTCAAAATCGATTCATAATTGACGGAGTAATCGCGGAACATACATACAAAAAAAAAAAAAAAAAAAAAAAAAAAACATACAGTCGAATAGAGAACCTCCTCCTTTTTTGAAGTCGGTTGAAAAGACTTTGAATGTTTGGATTTTAATTAAATAAAAGTGATAAATCCGACATATTTAAAGTCCATTTAACTCACACCACGAGTCGCTTGTCATGTACAAAATCAAACCTTTGCCCTGATGTAGAACCTGACTCGGTCGACAAACTGTATTACGCATTACAAGTCGAGATCGTACGGCCAATACGTCTCAAACAAACAAAGAAAACTTCGATGACGAAAAAATACAACGAAACACTGTATTTATCCATTATATAAGTTCTTAATGAGGCATAATTGGAGCTAGATAATTAATCTGAGCGTGGATTTATTATTAAGAATCCAGCGCGAAGCGACAAGCTCTCCCGACGAGTCCCTATGTTAGTTAGAGTACCTATCCAGAACGTTCGTGTCGATAAAATTTCCAACGTTTCTTACCATACTATAACTAGGGCTACAAAATTTCTGATTAAATATTTGATATTGAAGTGAACACAATTAGTTGGTATTTAATCTTACGATAAAAGACAAGGTGTGCCTGATCTTCTGAACAAGTGAGTTTCTTTACTACTTTAATATGATTATTACTGCTACACTAATATAAGAAAGGTTAAAGAAATATATCTATTATCTACTATATCCTGGAACAGATAACACTTAAAATTTTATAAAAATGTACTTTTATTATGTCGATGTGCAATAAAGTTTATTTCTATTCTATGTTTGTAATCAAAGGTCTGAAAACCACTAGATCGAGTTGATAAAATTTTCACTGCTAGAATGATAGAATAATTTTCACCGAGTAAGATAAACTAAATTATATATCCAAAAAATTCATGCGTTCATCCGACCGGTTCGGTAGTACCTAGGTACCTATACATACCTACAATATGGGGTAGTGACGATATGGATTTATGTTGTATCTGAGAGGATAATGAAAACATTAGTCGGGGGTATGTACTAGATTTGAAATAATTACTTCCAATTACTAATTAGACAGGTAATTAATATGTTAGGTATTTATGTTCGCAGGTTCGGATTACATATTGATTTGGAAATGTCTATGAAAATTTTAACAAACTAAATTTCTAGTGCTGCTGTTCTTAATAGCTATACCACACGTACTAGTATTATCATACATAGTTAATTTTTTATGCAATTGATTGGTATTAAAGCAATAGATAGTTAAAAAATTGTTAGTAATCCCTAAAAGAGTTATTTAAATAAATAAATTTGAAAGACAATTTTCAACATCAGTATTAAAACCACGATTACTTTACGAATATTGCGTGACAACGTTGTATTTATTAAAGGTGGAACTGCGAACGGAAAACTTGTTAGTAATTTACTTTAGGAGACTGGAATTAAAATTATTTATTGCGCATCTAATTTGAAGTTTTTGATTAGCATTTACATTGCTGTCGTGAAAGATATGTTTTGCATTATCCATGGTTATTATTTTGCTACCTATAAATGAAATGCTTGAAAAATTAATCAAAATAAGGCCCATCGCAGATAACGGACATTTTGTTTGTCCCAGTCCGTGACATGATATCTATCAGTAAGAGAATAAGGTCGTGTTATTTTTATAAGCGCACATGTTCAACTTTACGAGCTTAGTAATAAAGATGTCGCGGACTTCACTTCAACAGCTCATATAATGTCCCCACCGAGGGGCTCGAGCCTACCCCACATTGGGGTGATTAGGCCTTAGTCAACCACGCTGGTCAAGTGCGGGTTGGTCGACTTCACTCACAACCTAAGAATTTCTTCATAGGTGTGTGCAGGTTTCCTAACGATGTTGTCCTTCACCGTAAAATCGTCGATTAAACGTACAGTCGACCAAATTGAATTATGATCCACCTTAAGATCATTTTCCTACAGTCACTCAATACAAAGTAGGTGGAAATTCGCTTGAACATACATTTCTTAAGTAACGAACCTGTTATCAATTTATTAGACACTGACAGTGTCTTATAAATATGGCCTTTTAAAAAATTTTCAACTACTTCTTGACAACTGACACATAACGTAATTTTATTTTTAAAAATATAATAGTTAATCGTTTTTCTCAGTAGTGAAAAGAGTTTAGATTATGAACGGCATCTTATTTGAAATTCCAATTGAGACTTTAGTGCAGTGATAACAAAGAGTAAAATTGCATAGATCTCTGACCCATAATGACACATTTTTATTCATATTTAAAACGTACTAAGTGCAACACGCATGATAGCGAAGCAAACCTAACTAAATTTATGATTGTAAAGGAATGATCGGCCAAGTGGGTCATGATTCAGTTGGTTCGACTGTACATATGCATTCAAAATTTGAAAACACATTGGTACGTGGCGGGGATCGAACCAGTGCCTCCCGGGTAGGAGACGACGCTCTTACTCACTACGCCACCGACGCTTCACCGACCATTTGTCGCGGACTAGACCCCACAGAAAGTCCGCCGTCTGCTATGGGCATAATTAAGATTCATTGAGGAATAATTTTATTTTTGCGTTTACAAACGCGTAAATATTAATACTAGAAAAATGCACTGAAAAAAATCGACTCCGCCCGGATTGTGGAAGATGCGGGTTCGTGTCCCGCCTGAGACAAGTCGATTTTTTTCAGTGCATTTTTCTAAGATTCATTGATGTTATAGGTACAATACTCAAGCTCAGAATTGGCAATGGGTTAAGCTGAGCTTTAAGCAGTTTAGTTACACATAAAGCGACATTTAGCATAATAATAATAATATATTGCCACGCTCACACCAATTATCTAGCCCAAAGTAAGTATCATTAAGAACTTATGTTCTGGATACCAGACCACAGACATTTTAATACGTAGATATTTTTATAAATAATCTTAAATTAATATGTAAGCAACCATGACTCGCAAACAAATATTTGTCTTCGTCACGCAAATATTTGCCGCTGCCAGGATTAGAACCCGGACCGCTTGATGTGTAGACAGCTATACTGACCACTCCACCACGACGCCGTCGTGGAATGTCGAAACTCGAATGAAAGAATGTCGAGCCAATCTATTCTATTTTTCTATGCTACTATTTCTGGTGACAGCTTACCAAAACGCAAGTCGTGTGCTTATCTGGCAACCAACTGACATAAAAATGAGCATGCTACACTTAAAGGCGGGTCCAGATATGTATCATGTGCCCGATCCGATCAGTGTATCCATATCGCCGACGCGTATCATGTTCGCATATGTGGACGGGTGATGATACTTGTATCATGATACGCGATCTCGATACGCCGTTATGATACGGCCTGTCCCATGTCATGTCGGTTTCATACGGTTGTCATACGGAGCAAATCGAGGCGTCCACAACTTGATACGGGGCTTGATACGTGATACGCTGATACGGATACGCTGATCGGATCGGGCAAATGAAAATATCTGGCCTTAACACCTTCAGTGGCATCAGGAACAAAGAGGTATCAAACCCATAGAGTAAATAAACTCAACAAACAAAACAACGAGTGGTACACACTGGCACCTTCCTGACCGGCTTGTTTGGTGCCGAATATGCACAGATTCGCTACAGATTCTTAACCGAGTGCATGCAATTACTAATAGATTCGGTACGGAAACGAAAACGCGCCGTAACGGTCAGAGAGGCGCCTACGTTATCACAGCACTCCGGGAAATTAATGTTATAGCATAATAAACAATTATAATTTAGTTATATTATAACAACATATACATAATATAACTGTTATTTACCAGAAACTAGAAAATGGAATAATTTTATTTTTGCGTTTACAAACGCGTAAATATAATACTAGAAAAATGCACTGAAAAAAAAATCGACTTGCCTCAGGCGGTGTTATTTACCATTTATATTATGCATAACTTAAATTATATTTAACATACACTGTAGTAACATTATTTGTAGACTGCGTATACCCACGTAAATGCAGCCTACAATTATTAATATTCCGCTTTTTCCTTTTTATAAAAGGAAAATGATACCATACGAACATACGAAGATAGCTAGTGCAAGAGATAAATCCTCCTCCCTTCACAGTTTTCATAGTATCCATCAATACTATGAAAACTGTAAAGGGAGGATAAATTGTCGGTGACACCGTAGACCAGCACGCGTAGTCCTTAAAAGAAAGGGAGATGGTGGGATTAGTGAGAAAAGCTCCTCATGGCCCACACAAAAGAGGCATCAAACCAAAAGATCATTATCATAATCATTGCAGCCTTTATAATTCGACCCACTGCTGGGTTACAAGGCCACTCCTTGTCATCGAAGGAGATTTAGACAGTAGTCCGCCCCGCTTGCCCAATGCGGGTTGGTGGACGGAGTATAAGCTTTTGCTGATCCATTGGTTGCCTTCTACGACACCCATTGGAGGATATATGGTGATTCTACTCTGCCGGCGTCATATGGCAGGCTACCAAAAGATCCAACAAACAACAGCCAACAACTAGTACAGATGTTATAGTCTAAATTAGTCAGCAGTCCGAGTTTGTAAAGCGTTGGTGGATTTTTATATGCTCGCGTGGGATAGTTAACACGATAACTCGAGAAAATATCATTTGAAGACGCTGAATACAAAATCCACGTTGATATTTAATCTGTGTTTTTTTTTTTCAGTAGGCTTTTCGTGAAAATTTAATCTTCGAAAAACTATTTTACCACTCATTCATTACGCAATCGAGTAAGAATCATTTATATCGATTCGATCGATCAAACACCAGTGCATTGCGATGTTATGTATGCCATGCTCTAGCTATTTGTAGATAACATTAAGGCGAGACCCGATATCATGGGGTGCAAAATGGTCCATTTGCATTTTCATATTTGCTAGTGCGTGTGTTAATTTGCGATAGCAAGGGTAAGCGTTGTACCACTGAATACATATTGGGGGCTTTTATTAATATTTTTGTATTCTGTGACATGTTTCGTGGTATAATAATCACCCTACCGAGTTTGGTAAAGGTATTTAATATACAGATACTAATATTACATTAGGGGACTAAGAACGAGTTCTAATAGCGTAAGAGCATGATTTCGTGAATAATGTATATATATTTCACCGGTAATCTGTATAATACTATATTCTGTACAATATCTAGGCAATGTATGAAATACACAAAACGATATTTTATTTATATAACTTAAAAGAAAACAAGAACTTCTTTTGAGTCCTCTTGTCTAGCTCAGTCTGTCGCCCTAACAATAATGTCAGTACTATTGCAGTATTGGACTCTAGAGTAAGCAGCCCGGAGACGTTTCGAAGAGGAGGCGTACACTGTGCGCCCGAAACGTCCCCTAAAGTGCTCTGAGGGTTCCGTTCTTTTTTTGGTTTGTCTTCATATAAAGCCTTGGTTTTATTCTCATTTCCTATCAGGTGAGTGGTTCAACATCATTTATTATGCGCACCGCTAAAGAGTGGACTTCCCTGCCGGCCTCCATATTCCCAAATAGTTATAACCCTGCTCTATTTAAAGTTAGAGTGAATAGGCATCTTCTGGGTAAACTCGCTCCATCTTCGGCTTCCTCTTAGCTCTCCTGCACAGAGTGTTGCCAAGAGTGAACCCATTCTAAGTAAAAAAAAAAAGTTGAAGACCAAGTTTCCCAAAAAAAGTCAAGTAAAAAAATCATAAATGTATCATCTTGTCTTTGGCTTTGTCTTAAGAAATTTTCGTGATAAAATTTTAATTTAAATTTTCTTTCAATTAATACTATAATTACAATTAAATGACAGATATCGTTCATACTTCAATCAGAATCGGGAAATGGATTGATAAATTGTCCGATTTCGATTAATAACACAAATTGTCCCCGATAAATGGAATCAAAATTAAACAAGGGTTATAGAGTTAAAATATTCTTGTCACGCAAATTGGGTATCCTAAGTCAACTGATTTAATTTCAAATGGTTATTTGCTTGGTTACGGATCCAATTACGTATTCGGTAATTATTTTTCTTTCGGCTGCATACAGAAATGGAATTATTTTTACGAAAACCTTAAATATTATTGACTGGAAACCACACTATTACCTGCTGGTTGCCTACTGGTAAGAACATTTTTTGTGATGATATAAAAAAGTTTTTTTATTTTGATTGGAAAAAAATGTATTATTGGATGTTATTTATTGTACAGATGACTGCAAATCAGTAGAAACTAATCTGTTAAACTTCTTTAATAAATGTTGAACCTAGTAAAATTGTTCCAATCAGGCATACTTTTGTTTTTCAAATTGTCTTTTGCTATATTTAACCTACAATATAATTATACTACAGATTCAATACAAGTTTCGTGACACTAACAGTTGCCGTCGTTGAAATATGGAAATATCATCAGTATGGAAAATGATTTTTTAAAAACCTGCATACTAAACTGTAATATCATAGTACGGATAATTCAAACAAAATATATAAATTTTTAATCAGCAAACAAATTAAAAACACTAATTTTAATACCGGAGATTTAATATTTTTCTTTCATGTTATAAGTCAAACGACAGTCAAAGAACTTTTTTGAATTCTAAAGCTAATGTTAAGGAAAACATTGAAACGAATAAATATTCAGGTATTTTTGTTAATTTTCCTCACTTCAAAAGCTAATTGTTCCATGACTATATAAAAATAGACTTGTTAAAAATAGGAAAGCAATATTATATGTAATCAAAATATTTACAACTAGCGTTTGCTTGACTTCGTCACGGTGGAAAAGTTACTTTGAGCAGGATTTTAATTTTTGATACTTACTTTTTTACTAATCATAGGTACTTACACAGATTTCCAATACACGTATAGTAAAAACATACAGACAGATTTTTTGGGCTTGCATCTCATATTTCTTTATCGTGTCAGCCGGAAATTAAAAAATGCTAGATCAAAATACTAATTTATTTCTTGTTCTTCTTCGAAAATGATGAAAAACCATTTTGATTTTTTTTATTGGAAAATGTGAGATCCTAAAATACATTTTTCTTAATTTTTAACGGAAAAGCTAACCAAATTTTATTGATTTTAGGTACTATAAAATAACGGAATTCCCATACAAACTTTTAATCCCTATTTCATCCCCTTAAGAGTTGAATTTCAAGAAATCCTAAAGCATAACTAATAAGCAATATACCATTTTTTATGGATTTTACTATAATAATTGCGAATTTCCCATACAAACTTTCATCCCATATTTTACCCTCTTATGGGTTGTATTTCTGAAAATCCTAACATATATCATTCTTAATTATTAACCAAAAAGCCATATACTAACTTTTATGGATTTTACTATAAAATAACGGAATTCCCATACAAAATTCAACCCCTAAGCGGTTAAATATAGGATGACCATATTTAACCGCTTAAGGGATGAATTTTGATATATTCTAAAATACTCTTTCTTAATTTTTAACTTTAAAAATAAATGTTAATGGATTTAACTTTAAAAATTACGGATTTCTATAAAACCTTTCATACCCTATTTTACCTTCTTAGGGGTTGAATTTCGAAATATCCGGCCCTTGCCTACATTATAAAAGGCGATGTGATATACGAAATTTCAGCTATCTAGGTCCAAAAGTTGGGCTTGGCGTTGTAGCATTGTTTATTTATCAATTTTTCAAAGTCAACATCGTCATCTGACATTACGTTCCGTTTCGCATTAAGTTTGACATTTAGGCAAAGTGATATTAAATTCTATACCCAGAGACTTATAAAAAAAAAAAAAAAAAAAAAAAAAGAAATAGTTCAGACGAAAGTTTCTTGTCTTGGTAAGTTGTATCATGTTCCAGTTCGATATTAGACCTTGGGGGTCTCTGTATAGAATTTTTACACTTTGTTTTTGAATTGGGGCGCGTTAGAGAGTTTTCTATAGTCTCGTCATTATTTAGGTGACGTTAGGCTTACGGGGATCATATTAGTTGTTCAAAATTCATTCAAAGTAGTTATTCGCAAAAATTCGTATTGACAAGAATTCTTCGTTCATTCGGATGTATGGACTCACTTTCCTTTGCCTCAGACGTTAAAAAACCATAAGTAGGCCGACCAATCAGGGACGTTTGTTTTTGCTTGTCAGATTATTCATTCGCATTTCGAATTTCAAATTCAAGGCTGAATTTATTTTGGAGAGACATTATTATAAACCTTCGTGATATTAACATATGCCAGGATTATATTAACGAAGGAGAACTATTTTCTAATTTGGAAGGAAGATAATTCCGTATTTACATAATATCCTGGAACGGATAAATAACCGTTAAAGAGTTAATAATTCACCCGAAAGGTAACTATAAAACTCTTATTGTTTTTCAATTATTCTGAAAGTTAAAAGTAAATTCTGTGATTGCCTTGATTTTGTGTTACAGTAAATTAGTAAATTCGGTTGTAAAAAACCGCCTCATCTTGTAAAAATTGCCTGACTACCTACTAAGGTAATTATATTTTGTCAGGTTCGAAATTTTAGGCAATGAATGATCTATTTGTTTAAATTATGAATAATTCACATCTCGAGATATCATATTCTAAGTACTGTTGGTCGGGTTTCGTAATTGCTCAAAGATTTGCCGTTGTTTTATATTAGTTTTTGGACAAGTTGTGGTTCCAACTCCCTCTTGGGGTTTTATAATGAGTAGTGTAACATTTATTGATGTTGTTTTATTATGACACATCTTCAGGGTCGTCGGTACGGGTTTAGAGACCCAAATTTCCATTACAAATATAGTCGGCGGGTAGAGAAACCTGCGCAGAACCAGAGTTTGGAGTTGTGAGATCAATTTGGAAAAGTGACCGGTGAACTACAATATATAGAGAGAGCTAACTAGTGGCTGATCTATCAGAGCCAAGACACAACGCTCTGATCCAGGTACACTACACTAACCAAACGGTAGCGGCTGACTGTCGAAGAGTTCTACAAGTACTCTGCAGAAGGTTGTCTCATAACGCGTTTACTAATAATTTATACATAATAATACCCAAATTCCACTCGTTAACGATCAGAGCAGACTCCAGGACCCTACCTTTCATTATTTTTATGGTTGTATTTTACTATTAGATATATAAGTTAGAAGGTCTAAATTGTGTAAAATCTAACTTGTGTAAACTAGGTATTTTCAAGGAACAGAATTCTCACAAAGGTATATTATTTGGAATATGTAAATTGTAAGCAAATAACTTTTCTAGTGCAACAAACAGAATATTGTCCACCCTAAATAAACATTGTACTGCCAAACCATCAAATTGTTGTTTCACTTCATATATACCCATTTAGGAAAGGAAAATACAACCAGTTGAAATCGAGTATTACAGCGTTGATCAGTCAGTCAGTCAGGACTTTTCTTTTTATATAATAGATTGAAAATTGTAAAAATATGGCTGTTATGATGACGATGAATCAAAATTATTGCGCTTTGCAGCTGCTGTTGAGGTGAACCGCTTGTCTTAGATAATGAAGAAACAAACAAACCTAGGTGCGGTGTGCTTTGTGCGGCTGCTCTTTGCTTAAAGCTGCGTTTCCAAAGAAGTGGAGCTGCGTGGAGCTTAGCAGAGCCTTACAAAAATTGACCAAATGATATTGCTTAAATCACACGTCTCATCTCCGCTCCACTTCAGTGGAAACATTATAAGCTGAGTTGAGAAGAATGACATTAAAATGTATAGCATGATCTGCAGAGCAAGTGCATGCGGAGTTGAGCTCTGTAGTGTGCTAGTTGGGCGGGGCTAGACGCTGCTGAGCGGGTCTGTGCGGGGCGGCAGGACCCGATATAAGAGGGAACAAGCCGGACATTTCTCCAGAGCGGCAAAAATAAAGGGCGGCAATAATGAGAATTGAGCCTGCCGCGAACAAGATTAATATTTTTTTATGAAAGTAGCTTCAGTAGTTTCCGAGCGATTTCACTGTCTAATGTAAAAAAATCTCATACTAATTTGTTGTGTTAGTAGTTTAGTTTCGAATCTCCTGATTTTATCTCTCGGGGGGGAGGGGGTGCTTTTGCCCAGAGCGGCGTAATGGCTACATCGGGCCCTCCGGGGCGGTGCGGGGTGACGCGATGCCACATACAGTAGTTCGTTGCAGTATGCCTTATTAATTTTAGTTCTGATAAAAAATTTTCTTCTCGTAATTCAAACTCTTCATCATTTAGAAGCGAAAGATTTAAAAGCGCTTTCTTTTTGTTTAGCGAACAGATTGCATCCTCACTATCATACAGACACTGTATAATTGACTGCAAACAAAATATATTCACAGTCCCGCTCAGTTTAACTTGATCCAGCTATACAGGTTATCTCAGCCTCGCCCGGCCCAACTTCAGCCAGCTACACAGCTTAGCTCTTACTACTCATCTCTCTTACTCTCCACTCTTTTCGCAGCCTCAATGGACACACTTACCTCCTTACACTGTCGCTTCTGTAGAAACGCAGCCTTAGGCGACGTAAGGGCTGGCGACCTTGGCCCTACTGAGTGGAACATCCCGCACATTTGAGCCGGTCTCAAATACACATCAAGCTGTCCGGGTTCGAATCATGGTAGCGTCAAATATTTGTGTGACGAGCACGAATATTTGTTTGCGAGTCATGGTTGCTTATTTATTTATTTAAGTTCATTTATAAAAGAATCTAAAATTATCATGTACATTAAAAATGTTAGTTCTAGTATCCATAACACAAGTTCTTAATCATACTTACTTTGGGCTAGATAATATTAGTGTTAGTGTGGAAATAATAACTTATTTATTTTAACTTATACTAGACAGGGATAGCTTGCTAATTATATACGTATCTCTCTAGCGACATGTTTGTATCTAATACATCATTTTTTTTTTCATTATAATATATGTCTACACGCTATGCCATACATTATATCACCTACATTGGAATATAGAGAACAAATTTCTAATAAAACCATTGCGTGTGAAAAACATTAAAATCTGAAAACGTTGTCCAAAAACATTAAAATCTAATCAGTTATTTCCTTGTACGAAGGAAACACAAAATATGGCGTCCAACGCTTCCGGCAATAAGCCTATACTGAGCAAACAAACGAAATATATGCCGCGATACGACATTTTAGAACACTTCGCATATTTTTATCCACTTTTATCTTGTGAACGAAAAGGCAGACATACATTTAACATTTCTTTCTGAATAAATACGTCGCTTTATACGCCACACTGAATATTCATGCGTGTAATTGCGGTCTTGTTTCAGTGACGTCACGGTAAATTAAAACAAACGCTACAAAAAGTTTTTAAATGTGATTTGATTATGCGTCTCAAGTACCTATACACAAGTCTGACAGTTTTAATTATGCATTGAATTAATCAAAAAATAAACTCTGAAATCTAAATGGGAAACATAATTAGTAATGGATTTAAGAAACATTTTAGTCTGAATTTACATCTTATTTAGAAAGATGCTTATAATGTATAAACAGACTACTCTGATGTTATGCAGTCATGGTTATTGGATGGCTTTTTTAGATAATTGGAAAACTGACTACAAGTCAGCATAGTTAGTTTTTGCTGCGAGTGCCGACTTAATGCGAAGTAGCTTAGATTCATATATAGACTACTGAACCCTCCAGCGAGAAAATTATTGTAGATGAGAAAAACAAGACAATATTTAAGTAGATAACATGTTTATTACGCTAAAATTACCTACTATTAAAAACCGTAAGTAAAAATTACTGCAATTATTTAAATTGAATCTTACGGTCTTGTTTGAACCTCCCATCAAAAAGCGTTTTGCTTTGAGACTTTACAAAGCAAAACAGCTCTTTTGGTGCTAGACAGGTGAAAAGGTTTTTGTACCCCAACTGTAATGCATTGAAGGTGAATGCAAAACGAAAGAAAATTTTCATTTACAAAACAATGAATTTCCCTTTCCACCTATCAATATTACACGCACGACAAACCGGAGGCAAGATCAAGAGCCACGTTTGCGGTTCTACCACTTGTCCAACAGTTATCCAATTAAGGCAAATTCATTATCTGCCATAGGAACGTGTTCCGTGGAATAGTGATCCATTGAAAGAACCCTCTAGATCTCCCGGAGAGGCTCTCGTGCCCGATTAGTACTGGAGTACCCTTAACCTCCCTTCTGCGGGTGCCGGTAGTATTCCCCTCTTTGTGCGTGTGTAGCCCTTAAAGTTCTTATTGGCTAATAGCGGGAATTATTACAAGGATTCCAATGGAGGTATTATTTATAAGCTAATCGTATTTAGCTCTTTTATTTGTTTCTGAATTTCGTCGAAGTGCGTCGATTTGTTTTGCTCTTTATGAGAACTTTATGACAGGGACTGAATTCGAAGAGGGATCCATATAATAATTATAGTTGCTTAAATAGATGTGCTTTCTTCCATAAGCAGTGCTAAGGAATTAAATGACGACTTTTTAATTTTGATTGTTTAGTAACGGTGAGCTGAACAGCTTCCAGCCAACCCTAGCTTAAGTGAAACCAATTTTTGTTTTATCTTCTTTGATATATACAAAAATCTAGCTTCTATTGCCTTTTGTTGAATATATATTTACCAACTTAAGTCTGTTAAATAGTGCAAAGTATCATAATATAGCAACTGTCATGTATAAAACTTTACAGGGATACTTTAAGTTACTACTGAAAGCAAAGTGCCAAGTGGCCGTCTGTTATTGCTTCAAGCTCATTGGCATTTCATTTTAATTAAAAATCAATTAAGCCTTCATATGCACAACACCAACATTATCCATCAGAGCTTTAAAATGAAACTTCCATTTTCGGGCCAATATTGCTGACGCTCTCAACAAGTTATTTTGTTACACTTATTTACGTGCTAGTTTTTTTTTCAATACGTAAAATGTACAGTCAACCGCACGTCGGGCTCTACAAAACTGTCAAATTTCTCCAAACGATTTTCAACCTAAAATTATTCAAAATAAAGGACATAATCGATTGGGAAATTTTGACTGCTGCCTTTTGAGCTGTTGTCTGTACAAAAGATGCAATATTCATAAAATTACTTCACAGCGGCAAGGCCCTTTTTAAGCCGCGACTTTAAGCAATCGCCATTTTTGAACGCGTGCTTGCATCGGTCTACACTTTACGTTATACTAGAATTTATTACACAAAGGTTGGCATACAGCAAGTGCATTATGATATTATCGCGTATGCATCGCTAAAAAAAGTAACATTGAGCAAACCAGACGCTCTCAAGACCCACACTTGTTGAGTGATTAGTTTTATGTTTTAAACAGCGCAGTCGCACAAAGCGCAGCATACTTACTAAAGATATTATTGATTCCCATATAAACTTTCAACCTCCCTTAAAGGGAGAAAGACCACCGTATGTTGTTTCTAAGGTCGTTTTTAAGGTCATGGCAAACTTATTAGCTCGGAAAAGGATGTATCGCATCTTTTTTACCAACTTCAAAAAGGAGGAGCTTCTCAATTCGGTTGGTATGTTTTTTTTACTATGAACGTTCCGTAGCGTTCATAGTAAAAAAACATACCAATATGTGGCGCATCACCTCTTTTTCATATAGAGCAAGGCTTCCCAAACTTTTTTCATTGTGACTCCCTTAGAAAACAAAAACATAGCTTCTCAAAACCGAGCTCAAGTTTTGAAACAGCGACTCTCATCTCTTTCTCTACGTTTATTTCCGCTCGACTAGGCCACATCGAATAGACAGGCATTCTTTATATAATGCCGCGACACCCCAGGGCGTCCCGACGCACAGTTTGGGAAACTCTGCTATAAAGGCTTTGCCTTCCGAGCGGGTGTGCTATGACCTTTAAAGGTGAAAAACCAACAGACAGAATTTCTAATATTACTTACTAGCTTTTACTCGCGACTTCGTCCCCGTGGAATAGTTACTTTGAGCAGCATTTAAATTTTTGGTACTTATTTTTACTAATCATACATATTATGTCCAATATAACATTTACTTTTATTCCCTCTTTCAAAACCCTAATGGCAGGATTTCGAGAAATCTTATACCTTATTTTGAACCGAAAGGCCAAATACCAATTTTTATAGATTTTACTTCAAAAATGACGAATTTACCTTACAAACTTTCATCCCCTATTTTATGCCCTTAGGAGTAGAATTTCGAGAAATCCTAAAATGGGTCATTCTTAATTTTTAACAGAAAAGCCATTATACCAAATTGTATGAATTTTACTATAAAATGACGGATTTCCTATACAAACTTTCATCCCCTATTTCATTCCCTTATGGGTAGAATTTCGATAAACCTAAAAGAACTTTTTTTTTTAATTTTTAATCGTTAGGTCATAATTATACATTTTTTTATGAATTTTACTTTAAAAATGACGGATTTCCATACAAACTGTCATATCCTTCATATTTTAGCCCCATATGGGTTGGATTTCAAAAATTCCGGCATTATTTCTTGCCTACATCATAAAAAGAGCATGTATGCAAAATTTCTCCTATATAGGTCAGTCAGTCAGTGGGTCAGGACTTATCATTTATATAATAGATTATTGATTTATAATTAATATTTTTAATTATAACAGCTATCTTTCACCAAGGCCAACACCAGACACGATGCGTGGATGCTCCTAAGGTATTCTTAACGTGTCGCTCCTTGAGATATGCAAAATTACAAGTGAACAAGTAATTCGAATGCAGCTCACGGCTTCCAAGCATAATGGGGCAATTTCCTTGTCATTTCCTCGCGACTGCAAGCAATCCGACATCTTGTGGTGCTTTTTGATGCTCCGCGGAGAGAGGCGTCGCGTCAAAGGCCTATTTCTTTGTAACCGTATCGCAGAACCGTTTTACGAAAGACGCGCTGCGAAACAATTGAAGACATGAGTGGATGAAGGAGCTATGTTACATTTATAAGAATTTTTATTTTTTGCCTTAAATGAAGGTGTTATGTACTTACAAATGATATTAGATCTTAAAACAACTAAGTTTAAACCCAAACTTAGTTGTTTTAAGATCTAATATCATTTGTAAGTACATAACACCTTCATTTAAGGCAAAAAATAAAAATTCTTAAAAGTGCTTAGACAAAGAATAAAAATGTAACATAGCTCCTTCATCCACTCATGTCTTCAATTGTGTTTCGTTTTGTTTTATTGATGACAAGCGAAAATGTATCTTGTGTTCATAGGTAACTTATGTAATCTTTGTTTGACTGATAAACTTTCATTTACCAAAATGTACAATATTACGAATATGTAAAAACGTGTTTAGAGATTAATGGACTAACTATTTTATTTATTCAGCTCAGGCCCCTTCCAGAGCAGCTTGAAGTGTTTTCGTCTACTGCTTTCAGCACTGTATGCGGCTTTGCAGCTCCTCGGTAACAAGTTAGGCTGTACCTATTTTTTTTTCTTGTACTAATTACTACTGTTGTCCACCAAAGGCGTTCCTTCTTCTTCTTCTTCGTACGGGCAGTTACCGCAACTCGACGGCTGGTGCACCTATTTTGCGTCGGAGGGTGTGAGCCGAATCACTCCAGCCATTCCAGCTCTACCAGGGTCGCCTAGCGCCTTGAGGTTGCCAAGCAACTCCAAGGCCGCTCCTCGGCGACCCGAGGAAGCGAGCCCCGTATTCTGCCACTCCTCTGCACTCCAGCAGGACGTGAGCGGCTGTTTCTTCCTCCGCCATGCAGGCTCTGCACAGTGGGCTGTCTGTTACACCTAAATTTAAAAGATGTTTGTTAAAGTTGCTATGTCCCGAAATTGCGCCTGTGATTAGACGTAAATGGTATCTTTTTAGCTGAAGTAATTTCTTAGAGAACCTTGGGATATGCGGTAAAAAGACGTTTCCTGCGTCACCGGGTTCTTAAGAAGGTGAAGGCTGGGTGGGTCCTCTAGCCTGTAATGCCAACCAACCAAAGGAGGATTTCCAACCTCCTTTGGTTAGTTTGGTTTTCTTTTATAGTATGTATTATTGTATTTTTGATATAACTATTATCTAAGTAACTATATTTAATGTAACTACAATTTATTATAATTAAAATATTAAATCAAAAAGGTCGCAGCACAGGTTCCATGTAAAGGTCGCAGTACACTTCTCGGTTCGGAAAGGGAATGCCTCATTTTTTTCTATGAACGCTACGGAACGACAGCTACGAAACGGCTACGGACCGCACACATCGCCTGTTGCACACATTGCCATAAGTTGATAAGTGAGCCCAGACCCTAAAACCCTCTGCCACCTTCCATCTTACCTATATAAAAACATACTCAGCGATAGAAACACAATGATGCGAAGAGGTAGTCTTCTGATTGCGATCTTCTGTAAGGCGGAGATACTCTAGGACGGGAACTCCAATTTCTAACCGCTACCCTAACTCGCTTAATTATTCATCATCAACAGCTCATTTAATGTCCCCACCGAGGGGCTCGAGCCTACCCCACATTAGGGGCAATTAGGCCTTAGTCAACCACGCTGGCCAAGTGCGGGTTGGTCGACTTCACACACAACCTAAGAATTTCTTTATAGGTGTGTGCAGGTTTCCTCACGATGTTTTCCTTCACCGTAAAAGCGTCGATTAAAAGTACATATGATTTCAAAATTTGAAAACACATTGGTACGTGGCGGGGATCGAACCAGTGCCTCCCGGGTGGGAGACGACGCTCTTACGCACTACGCCACCGACGCTTTTATTTTTAATTAATTATTATTTCATGTATATTATCAAATATATATAGATGAACAAATAACAAAATTATTCGATACTACCAGCAGTCAGAGTTCATAAAACTCAACTAAACTAACAAGGAAGTCGAAACTAAGTTATATTGAGAAAGTTGTACCGCCCCGTTGCATCGTTAGACGAATCTGGATCTTCTATGTAAAACTGGTTAAATCCGTCTGTAACAAAGATGGATTGCTCTTACAAGTCCATCTAATAGAAGATCGTGGCTATTAACCCTTCCTTTGCTTTAACGGTCCTTTGTTACCTATTATATTCTAGCACCCAGATCTCTCTGACGTTGAGTGTTTTTCATTTCATAAATAAAAATACATACATATATACATACGACATATAGACGTCGCTGTGGTGGAGTAGTCAGTATCGCTGCCTGCACGTCAATCATTTATATAAATTGGTCTTTGAATGTATATTTTTTTGTGTTTAGTATATTTTTAAGTAAGAGAACTTATGGTTTCAAAATACTATATTGTGGTCATAATAATTTTGTTCCGTTTAATGGACCTACCAAAATTGAGTTCATACCAAACTTAAATACAAGTTCGGTTACCAGAAGCACTTGTAAAACTTCATAACAAATACCACCGATCGATTTAATAGAAAGATCAGAATTTATTCGCCAGCACCTACAATAACTTCCCAGGAACATTGTTGCCGGGAACATTGAAAAGTTTTCTTGTTAAAAGTTCTCTATTGCAGAATGAGAATAATAATTCTTGAAATCACTTCCTTATTAACAGTCGTAGAACTACATCTTTTGAGTATCTCAGTTTTAATTTTGGAGCCGTCTTTAAAATTTAAGGACTTTGTGTATTGAATAAAGTTTTCAGGATTTAGTACTGCCGCAAGCTATGCTGTCTTTGATTGAGTGCTTAATCAATGTTTCAACAGCTCAATATTACTAAGGTTTTTTTAATAAATTGGAGGTAATCAAGGATAAGACCCACCTGGTGGTTAGCGCTAATCAATGGTTGTTTAACCTCACCTATCGGGATTTTTTGGGTCTTAAATTATATATTTGAACACCACTTGGTGGACTAATCGATAAAGCTGTCTACATACCAAAGATGTCCGAGTCGGATTCTTTGTAGCGACAAATAAATCAAATAAAAAATAAATAAAAATAAAAATTTGGAACAAAAAAATTCTACAAGATATTGTGCACGTTAATGTCTGCATTAGTAATATAACCATGACCACCGGACATCCGAAGATTGTTTACAAAGCGTTCCATCTATACATGCATGTGGCTCAGTGTGTGTGTGTTTATGTGTGTGTGTGTGTGTGAGTAAAATGTTATAGGTAAATGTTTCAGTTATAATTACGGCCATTTCTGCACGAGTCGTGGTTGTGTTATTTAAGTTTATATGTTAACATATTGGAATTATTATGTATATATTTGTCTGTTGCCTTGCATCCATAGCACAAGTTTTCAATAACACTTAGTGGTTTATTAGAACGTTAATAATTTTGTAAACTCAGTCTCAAGCAGCGCTAAATCATTTCAGCCGAGAGACGCCCACTGTTGGACATAGGCATCCCCCAAAGATCTCCAACCCTCCTGCCGGCATCCAGCAGCTTCCTGCGACTTCTACCAAATTGTCTTTCCACCATGTAGAGGGTCTACCAACGCTGCTTGTCCCGGTAAGCGGCCCGAGAACCTTTTCGCCCCAAAAACCATCAATTCGCTTCGCATTTTTTGTGGCCGCTTACAATGGCCCTCATTAGAAGGCTCAAGGTTACTCAAAGGGCAATGGAGAGAGCTGTCTTCTGATTTTCTCTGCGTGATTATCTCAGAAATTATGAGATCCGCAGAACTAAGGTCACCGAGGTAGCCTAAATAATTGCAAACCTTAGGTTGCAGTGGGCAGGCAACAGCGCTGAATAGTTTTGAAATATTGCGCTAAAACACCAATATGAAAAACCAAAATACACGCGATTTAAACTCGTCAAGTTAGTTTTAATAAACAAATGTTTGCTTAAACATAAACGTGCGCATATGAAAGCATTGGCGAAGTAATAAAACGTTAAACCGAATATTTTTATCAATAAAACGTTAAGCAATGTGTTATGAAGAAACCGCCTAACCACTTTGTACAATTGTTCCCAATTCAGTGAGCTTTATACATGGAACTCGAATAAACCGATAATGACTGCCGTAAAGTGTACGTAAAAACCGGAATACAAATTGTCGAAGTCTTTTTTTGTTCACACAACTTTGAAGGACCGTTCACGAGTTTTGATTAAGCGTAACTTAAAATTACCAAAAATACTTTTTTGTCTTTTGGAGGGCTGATCTGGACCTTAATCTCACCGTACTTCTGGAACACTCGACCAAAGAGGGAGAAGCTATCGTATCACAAACTGTCGGAGCACAATAATGATATTAACACTTTTATTACATAAAAAAATTCAAAACTTAAAAATATATCCACAAACTTTGCAAAGAACCAGTCCCAGTAGGTTGAGAATTTTGAGTGAAGTTTTGAACGCCTCTTTTTTACTATGAACGCTATGGATCTGAGGCTACGGAACGGCTACGAAATGTAGTGCAATAGCTTGACCTGCTTTTTTTAGGTCAAATTTTGTAATTGAAAATTTTGCCCCCTTACAATTGAAAGATTGATCTGATATTTGGTACACACCTTTAGTTCTGATGACAATGCAATATTATATATTCAGTATCATTGTAAATCCAAGATGACCGCCGATACGAAATGGCTGATTACTTTTTTTTACATCCCCCTCAATATGAGTATTAAATGAAAGGGCTTGATTAATTGATTATAGTACGCTATGAAAAAATATACAAATCCAATATGGCCGCCAACAAAAAGGCGGATTACATAATTTATCACAACCCCCTCAATATGGGTATCAAATGAAAGGGATTGACTAGTAGAATACAGTACACTATGACAAAAAACTAGAAAATAAAATAAGTAAAAAAAATAGGGTATAATCGTGGGGCGCGTGAAATGTCTATCAGCCATTAGTTATGCTACGCCCAACGATTTTATTTTTTTGTCTGATCAACGCCCTATCTAGATTAATGAGGAGAGTGGTGTGATGACTGGTAGCTAGGACCTACAAAAATAAGTATTTTTTAGCTTTTAGTATATTTTTTTATATAGTTTAACTTAAAAAAAATTACTTATTTTATTTTCATAGTTAAAAAAGACGTTACCTTTAGTAACTTAACATTTAATGATAAATTATATTTAATACACGCAGAAATATTTATTTGCCTTAAATTACTTTGAATCTTGACATATAAGACCTAGAAACATGCTGCCTGATTGATAATCGCAGCATCAAATTGCGAGGAAAGCTAAAAATCACTGTCTGTTCCATCTATTTTTTCACGGCTAAAGAGTCAAAACATATGTATTTTATATTTCTTATTAAGCCCAATTAGCGCCAACAAGACATGGTCAACAAGAATTAACAAGCCAACGAAAGTAAATAGTAAAAATGTAGAAGCGAAAAATATATTATTTTATCTTGGTAGTAAGACGTAATCCTCTTACGGATTTCGACATATAACAACGACTAGCATAATATTTTACTTTTAATTACGTCATTCACGAGACGTATCCTTATCAATTGCTAATGCTTCCGAAGGACCGATAATAAGCAATTTATATGAACCATTAGAGATTCAGCACGCCATTAAGATAAATGCAAAGGATAGTCTTAATTGCACTCTTGAAACAAAGTAGCGAAATATTCGAAGGAAACTTGTACAGTAAGAAATCAAAATTCAAAATAAAACAATTATTTATTGAAATGAACTTTGTCAACTGATTTTAAATCGTAAAAAATATTATAATCTTCTATTATTATAAACGCGAAAGTTTATGTGTGTTTGTTACTCTTTCACGCAAAAACTATTGAATGGATTTTAATGAAACCGTAAAATAATATAGCTCATACATCAAAATAACATAGAAGCTATAATTTATACTGAAACTGCGCAGGCAAACTCGCGGGCAGAAGCTAGTTTATAAAGTGGGCTTACGTATCAAATTCGTATTCGAACATTAATAGTTCAGGCTGGCAACCTGTCACTATTGTGGAGGGGTGCTGTATGATCCATACTGCCAGATTTGGCTTTGTGTGTAACCGAATGTTACCTGAAATCTCGAACCCTTTTGGAGTTGTGAGCGTGATTATAAGTATGTATAAATTTCAAAGTTACAATTGTTCTTACGATTAAAAACGTAACAGCAAAATTCTTCATTCACATTAAATTTTACTTGAGCTCTCACCATCTATCAGTAGAATTTTGTATTAGGTTCCCGTGACACATATAACATACCAGCGTCGCCCCGTCTTCCCGCTTCCAACCTCGAGAAGACAACCGGAAAATTAGAAAGTAAACACACTCCATACTGAATTTAACACAAGAGATTTACGATGGCGATGAAAAAGTACAATAAATTCTGTTTCACTTCTGTATGCAGAATAATGATTTATTATTTAAAAACATTTAATTACAAGCAATAAAGACATGCCTTCCAATGATATTGGTTCAAAACTGTTTTCAAGAACCTAATCATAACTCAAGTTAGTTAAGTTTACTCGCTAAGTCTAAGCCCACTCCGCTGTTACCTGGTCACAGTGGACTAGCAGCTAAAATTTGGAGCGCCCTAACTAAGGTGGTTACCCGCCTTACAGGAAATCACACTCAAATAATAATAATCATTTGGAATATTTTTTCCTGCCCGCCTATTTTTTAAATCCCCCTCAATATGGGTACTAAATGGAAGGGATTGATTAATTGATTACATTATGCTATGAAAAAAATTACAAATCCAATATGGCCGCCAACAAAAAGGCGGATCACATAATTTATCACAACCCCCTCAATATGGGTATCAAATGAAAGGGATTGACTAGTAGAATAGAGTACACTATGACAAAAAACTATTTTTTTAGTCCCGCCTGAGGCAAGTCAATTTTTTTTCAGTGCATTTTTCTAGTAATAATCATTTGTTTCAGATTCATCTTACGATTACATCATTATTTGTTAGAACAATTAATTGAGAGCTTACAAACTAGTGGCAGTAGTAATTAACTATATTATATACAATAATAATTTAATAAATAATTTTAAAAAAATTAAGAGGCTCGCGTTAGGTAGTTGGATCAAGAGTCAGATGCAGAAGGCAGTACTTCTAGACACGGCCCGTATAGTGAGAAGGTTCCTGTCTCTGGATCCTTAACCACCGGTAGCCGGGACCCTGATATTGCTACCGATGTCGAACTGTGTTTTTGTATTTTTAAATGTTATGTTTTTTAGTGTTATACATTGTCAAAATTTAATATTTAGAAATATAATTTTGTATGTATTTTAAATATAATAAAGGTAAATAAAGGTATAGTAAAATCAATATGATAATTGAATTAATAGTATACAATAATTATAACAATTTTATTCTAATTAATAAACAATTAACCAGTACCTAAGTAGTAAGGCAGTACTGGGAATAACTAAGGAATAACTCTATTTTTTGTGATGTTGTGTGTCGACCAACTCGCACTTAACCAGCGTGGTTCACTTAGGCCTAATCACCCCTAATGTGGGGTAGGCTTGAGCCCCTCGGTAGGGACATTAAATGAGCTGTTGATGTTGATGATGATGGTCGAAATAAATGAATATATTTTTCATCACAAGTTTTCATATAAATAAAGTTCATCTCCCTTCATTAAATTTGAATGTGCAGGCATAATATGCTCTACTACCCGAGATTTATGATCAAACAAATTTTACGAATGTAAGTCGCCTTATTTGGGTTTCACATTTTGCTTTTTTCGACATTACAATGACAAATAACAGCATGTGAAACCCGAGTAAAATATGTGAAATACACGCAGTCGCCGTGAGGGGCTTAAGTACACTGAACTAGCGTTGGGCAAGGACGCGGCGCGGACATCATTCTCTTTCATTCATAAACCGTACCAAACACACGGCAATAAGGTCATTAATTGAACAAATTTAACGGCCCTCATCGGCCGCGCTACAGCACGCCATTTCAGCGATGAATTTGTTCAATTAATGACCTTATTGCAGTGTGTTTGGTGCGGTATTTGAATTAAATAGAATGATGTCCGCTCCGTATCCTCGCCAGATGCCAGATCAGTGTGCTTCGCGCTTTAGACAAGTGGTCATTGTTTCATAACAAAAAGATATCGAAATTCGTCATAATAGGCCATATTGTTTGGTTATCTACAGCGCCTTAGCTTGCGCTACCAACTTACGTAGAATGGCTTAAGTCAATCCTATACATTATGTTCTAATCCAACATTATTATTGTTTTAATTTGATACTTTTTCCATGGACCCAGGGCCCCGTAGACAAAGTAACAAATTTAACGATGCGAGTACGTGTAGACTATGATGACAGTAGGTGAAGGGAAAAAAATATGTAAGGATCGTAACAAGTGAAAACAAGTGATCTTTACCTACTTATACTACTATAGAAGGCGTGACTTTATGTATGCATTTAAATTAAGTATGTAAATTCGTAAAAGTAATTTTATTTCATGTGAGTGCTCGCGCAAATCCAACAGAACGATACAATTTATTATAATTAATTATGTCACCCACTGTCCTACATCAGACTCGAGATTGCACATGAAATTTACACAGTTTGCAAACAACTTTTCCTAAAGTTTCAAAGAGTCGAAGATTGAGAAGGCCATGAGTTTAAAACAAACCGCTCCAAACAAAACACCATACATAATTACACAAAGAGAACAGAATAAAGTCTTTATTCAATTAAAAGAGACGGAGCACCGCAAGCGTTCCCAGGATATACCCGGGAGGCTTAGGAGACAAATTTGTCTGGAAACAAATGCGATTCAAATTCAGACAAATAGTCCCGCCGCGGAAGGAGCCGTTTACCACGAAATTTGTCCATCATTCTTGGGCCGGGCAGAATTCGTTTTTCCTCCATTTTACTAGCCCTTACAAGGTACGCACGCAAAAATAATCCACTTGCTTAATAATAGCATTAAAATTGACAAATCACTTACGTATATAACAAGGTCAGAAGAAACGTAGTACGTAATTCTTTTTAAGCTACATAAGATAGCTAATAATAAAGTTTAAAGATTATTAATAAAACCTCTTTAGACGGAGATTGATTGGAAATGGTTTTCGGTTACTTTTGCCGGCTTTTGTAGAGATTAAATTCTAAGGAAAGTCATTTTTTCTTAAGACTTATTTTCCCATGGTAGCGTGTGAGGAAGTTTTAAATTACGGGTAAATAATAAATTTGCGAGAAGAGCACATCAATAGTACTTCTCAAATAGGATTACTCTTAAGAGATAATGTCTTAGAAAAGACTTTGTTTAAGGTAAACCTTCTAGAACAAAGAACACTAGGATGTCAGTTTTCACTGAATAGAATTATAAAGCTTTAGTCCTTGGTACAGTTAGCAATTTACAGCTTCGTTTCGTTATTAACTGCCTAATCTTCCAAATGTAGGCTTAGCAAATCTTATTTTAATTTTCTGAGAAATGCAACCTAAGAAAATTAGGACTATGTGAAATTTAGTGAAAATACCAAATTCTTATAATTTTTGTAGTATATAATTGTAACAATACTAATTAAATGAATCGATCTTGAATTTCATGTGCGTTGCATTATACTCTGTTGAGAGTCATGTTAGTGTTAAAAGTTATAAATATCTGTTCTAACTATCGGCTTATATATTTGACGGTTCATCGAATATTTGGTTAATTTTGAGTTTCATGTCCCTTTTGCATAAGCGACAGGCTAGTAAACTGGGAATATTTTGCGCAATACATAATCCATACGGCCAGATGTGGTTTTATGTGAACTTAACCAATACACGAAGCTCTGCTCATCCCTTTTGAGATTGTGAACGTGATAGCACAGTCCATAGAAGTTATGGTGATAGTATGTATGTACGCATTATTGTATAATCAAAATACAAAATATACCTACAATTATTAACATACTTATATGCTGTAGTAGCTATGAATATTAACGAAAACACTGAAAAAGCTACTAACGCTAGTTAGTTATTTTTTGTGATCTCTGCCTCCTCCAGTATAATTTGGGACTTTTTGTCTCTTTGTACTATTTTATCTGTACCATATAACGTCTCATCATTGTCTATTACTATTACGCATTTTTTTTACATTTTCTTGTGCTTTTTCTATTATTCCTTATATAATACAAACAGTTTTTACTATGAGCTAATTCTTATTCTAATATATTACATATTACCGCCTTTCTTATTTCTGCCGTGAAGCAGTTCGCAGTGTTTCGGATTGAAGGGAAAGGTAACCAGTGTAATTACTGAGCATAGAAGGCATATCATCTTAGTCCCCAAGATGGTAACGCACTTGCGGTGTTAAGTCATTTACCATTAATATTGCAAGTGTCAATAGGCGACGGTAACCACTTAACACAAGGTGGGCCCCAAGGTTGTTTTTAGTATAATAAAAAAATCTCTTAAATCTTCACTTTGCTGTATTTATTGTAGTTGCTATTTCCTACTTATATACAATACTATGTCTATTTCTGCTTGCATTTGCTTATATGTGCTAGTGAGCTTAATATAAGAGCACCTTTGAAGCCGTAACATGATAATGCAAACAACGATGTGCTCCATTCGACCCTACAGTAATTCGTTTAGGAAGGACTTGTTAAAAGTAAAAAGAGTCTGCTTCCTTCCTTCAGGATCGTTTAAATGGCAAAATGCTTGAATACTTCTGATAGTGGTGTAAGTAGATTTAAGGGATCCATTTTTTGAATGACTATAGCCCTTGTGCGCAGGTAGCCACTACAGCGACGCCCGACATTTCTAAGGCTCAGCGCAGAACAAAAAGAATAATCCTCATGCTATCTCGGACATTCTCTTCACAACTTACGGATGCTCTAGCTTGCGCCAGCGTCAGAGTTCTGACGCTACGCTAGAAATAGTGAACTGGGATATGATTATTATTGCGCTTTTGGTAGAAGAAGAAGAAATGTAAGGATAAACTAATAAATATAAATGAAATACTAAAAGCAAGGCTTAGTGCAGACCAAGAGGAATCCTAGCGTGGTCTCGGACAATCTTTACGACTCGCCACTGATGGTAGCCACGGGCCACGCAAGACTCTGGCACTCCTAGTTACGGTCGGCGTTACTCGGCCCTCCTCTAGCTTCGTCTGCTTATTGACAATAAGCTCGATCAAACTTTCTGTCGGAGTCTATCGACGACTATGTAGATGATAGTGGGTTATTAGAAGAAGCCACCCGGTGATTGACTTCCGATTACCGTTAGCTGTCGCCCGCTTCAGCCCCTGCTGTAAATATAGCGGTAGCGCGTAACAGCCACCAGTGGCTGTGGTCGGTCTAAGCCTTATAGTACTATCATAATATACCTACTACCTACTCATAATATTATCATCTTTTTACTAATCCGAATTTTTGTACTACTCAATCTAATTTAACAAACATGTGTTATGAAATAACACATGTCATGTTTGTTAATTTAGATGTTTTGTTAATACGAAGCTTATTTATTTTATAATTATCTAATTTACAGCTTATTTATTTTACAATTAATTCGATGCTTATTTATTTTACAATTATCATTTGGTAAACAAAATAATGGCGTCACAATTCGCTTTTCTATGAAGATTTAGGGCATGAATTTTTAATAAAAATTACCATCAAAGAAATCAGCGGGCATAACTCGAAAGATCTAACAAAAGCAACATTGTAAAACTTGTAAAAGGGAAGGAAGTCATTGTTACTAAATGTCCAGAAACAATGGTTTCTTTTGGAAGTTTTAAGAATTTTTCGGTCGCACTCGATGTTCCCTTGTTTACGAAGTTATCCGAAATCAGAACAAGTATTGTTCTCACATCACTGGGCTTGATATTGCTCGGAGGCGGGCAAGCAATAACGATTGAGGGCATGCCCAATGAAAGGGTTCGACGCCACTTCGACAAAACTGACAATTGCCTGGTTATTCGTATGCGCCGTACCGAGGTGTAATGGTTCCAACACACTCGCCTTTGAGGCTGTTAAAAAACAGCCAAGTGGTAGAAGTGAGTTTTGTTTTAAATCGGTCAAATGAACATTAATAATTATTTTCTGGATAGCAAGAAACTTTCCTATTTAATTCTTGCTACATATTTCTACATAACATACATTTTTTTTCTAAATTCGAAACCAAAATCATATTTTAATTATATATAAAATTTCATTACTGACTAGGTAATTGTGAATCTGTGCCCGACTGTGATATACAAACATAGTTTAATTTTATAAATATTTTCCGCCCTACGGAGGAAGGAAACGTTTTCTACTAGCTGCCCGGGTTATAAAGTCTACATTCTGCATTTTTTTTAAATTATTAAAGTCTCCTAATAATCCTTACATCACTATATACATTAGGTATATATTGTTGTTTAAAGTTACTATTTATTTAGGAGTATTGACTTTTTGCATGAAAATTGTGATTTCTATTTTAAATAATCTGAAGAGTTTTTTAACATAAATTTTGGTTGTCACCTATTTAATATATTCACAAAACTTCATAGGTTAGCTGCAAAAGCCTTGTTTTAGAGACAAGCGCGCTTTTGCTACTACGTACAACTGCGTACTACATATTTTGTATTCTGTGGTTTTGTAAATTATTATGAATTATCAAGGGCAATAATGAATATAACGGACTGATGAGTTGATTTTGAGTGTAACTCTTTAACTTTAACGCATTTTTTATTATACACTCATACGAGAGTATGTAATAAAAAAATGCGTTAAAATCTACACTGACTTATCATTTTACGCGTCCAATAAAACGTGTCAGACGCAAAATTGAACTTATGGACCTCATATTTCTGTAACAGTGAAGATATACTATTAAAATAAAAATTGCATTCTAAATAAAAGTCACGTGCGCTGGCTATTGTAAAGTATGTACCTAAAATAAAAACAAATGAAACTCACGTAATTTAAAGAGCGTACGAACGTACGGTGCTTATTACCTTGTGGTAAGCAAATACCGTAGCCTATAGAATATTTAAACACTGTTGTCTTACTCTCGCGTTGCTTACAAATTGTACTTTTAGAGCTTTTGCCAACTAGAGTCACACTTTTTTCTCTCTGTCTAAAAATTTTCCGTCATCTCCTTCCGAGGAAAAGAGGACTATACCGAGTCCTGGAGACTTACCACAATTTTGATGATATTTGCACATATCCTTAAGTTAAAATAAAACTAGTCTAACAAAGAAATACTTTTCGCAATCCGATTTAAAGTTTTTGATTAACAAACATACAGACATACATTAACTCATGAAATTTGGCACCCGTGTTTAGAAAGAAGCTGGTATAGCTTAACATAATTAGAAAAAGTGTACAATTCTGACAATATTACATACATACAGGTCAAATTGATTTTAAGACGCCGTCGTGGTGGAGTGGTCAGTATAGCTGGCTTCACATCAAGCGGTCCGGGTTCGAATCCTGGTAGCCGCAAATGTTGTGTGACGAACACGAACGTTTGTTTGCGAGTCATTGTTGTTTATATATTTATTTAAGTTTATTTAGAAAAAATATCTAAAAATTTTAATGTATATTAAAAAAAAAATGTCCGTTATCTAGTATCCATAACACAAGTTATTAATGATACTTACTTCGGGCTAGATAATTGGTGTGAGCGTGAAAATATATATAAAAAAACCTTTGTTTGGTTTTGTAGTCGGCTAGTTATGTTCCTAACCAAGTTGTTCCAACTTAACAAACAGCCAATTACTGGAAATGTTCTTGTTGTCCAATCCTAAAAAACTGCAAACTTAATTATTCCAATGCCAATTGTAATAATAAATATAACTTCAGTTGTGACAATAATTAAATAAGTCGCAAATGGCTGCAAGCATTAATAACGTGTTTAGATGGAGTTCGACTAATGAATGCAGTGTGCGGTTTAAATAAGACCGCTTTCATATTACGAACTCTATTGGGATCATTTCGATCGATATTTATATAAATAAATAAACAGGGATATTATCGCTAATCCTTACTAACATTATAAATGGGAAAATGAGTTTGTTTGTTACGCTTAGACGCCTACACGACTAAATAGATTCTGATGAAATTTAGTATTGAGATAGCTTAAGACTTTGGGAAGGATATAGAATACTTTTTGGTGCGATAACCGACATTGACGCAAGCGAAGCCGCGGGCGACTGCTAGCAATAAAATAAATGCGAAAGTAACTCTGTCTGTCTGTCTGGTCAGCTTTCACGCCTAAACGATAGTTTAAGACCTTGGGTCATAGGTACCTTTTGACGTGATGACCGACAGTGACATTAGTGAAGCAGCGGGACGACCACTAGTAGTAAATAAAGTAGAGCAGCGTTGCCATTTTGTAAATAAATCACTTCTAACCATGACATTCACTTCGATTCCACCTTCAAATTTTAAAGGAAATCCGTAGTTTTCAACCGACTTCAAAAAGGAGGAGCTTATCAATTCGACGGTATGTTTTTTTATGTTTGTTACCTCATAACTCTTTACTGGGTTTACCGATTTTGAAGATTCTTTTGACCTTTGGAAGCTGGTGCTGGTCATTTGGTCCCATTTAAATTTGATCGACATCTGACGAGTATTTGGTCCCATTTAAATTTGATCGACATCTGATGAGTAGTTTTTGAGTTATCCATTAATAATGCCTATTTAATTGACATCGATGATATCGTAATTTTATCACTTGTGTATCTGAAAGATCTCGAGATAGTTTCCTGAAAATTTATATACTTATGACACTAAAAAGAAACAAAAAAATATTTATTAAAAACCGCCTTCAAAACTAAAAACGGAAAAATAAAAATTCGGGAGGTCGGTGCTAACCTCAATATTTGGAATAAACGTTGTCACTTTATTTGGGACCGACCTCAAAAAAAAATTAGATTTTTATAAACAGAATTTTTATTTCTTCTTTTTTGCCTTGAAGGCAGTTTTTTTTAACTTATGTCTGATAAACTAGAAATGAAGTTAGCCATAGTATTGTATAACGATAAGATCTTATTAGGACAATCATATTGATTAAAACATATTTTTAAATAAAAAAACACCTTCAGAACTAAAAATGGAGAAGTAAAAGGTTATGAGGTAACAAACACAAAAAAAACATACAGGCGAATTGATAACCTCATCTTTTTTGAAGTCGGTTGAAAATATACTTTTTCGTGAAATATTTCGCCAACGTCCGAAGTGCAATCTTTATAGAATAGCAAGACTAGCTGGAGCCCTAAGACACTAGGGTATTAGCATAGTATTAAGAATCACCATAAAACAGGTTCTGTACCTTTTGTAACAATCTCAAAAACTTATATAAACAGAGCCATTAAAGAATAAATCCACAAAAGGCTTCGTATAGAATAGAAACTGTCGCCAGTTATAAAACACTATATTCTTAATAGGCGACTAGAGGATGGAATAAATTTGTATTGAGGCAACAGTCAACATAGGCGCCTTAACTTCGAAGGGGTAACAGGACAGTATGCTACAAACTACATGCCCTAAAAAATTAAACTTTCTACATCATCAAAGAAACTATTTAATCAAAGCCGTTGAAGGACAATTTACTAATTTTATTTATAATTTCTTATCTATGGACGTATAGGTATCTGCTATAGCTTCTGCCCGTGACTTCTTTTAGCAGGATTAGTATAAATTATAGCCTGTATGCTATTCTGATTTATCAACTAAATTATTGTAAAGTTTCGTTAAAATCCAGACGTGATCCAGACATCCATACAAACTTTAGCATTTATAATATTATGTAGTAGGATTTTGCTGAAGACATTTCCAAGATATCGTTATTTCAGAACTAAAGAGGCTAATTTTTATTGTGTAAGAATATAAGTCAGACAAAAAGCGTCATCAGTCAAACGTCAGTGGAAGCGAGTACATAACATTTTCCGACTGCCTGCCTTCTGCTCCAAACAAATAGATCAGGATTCTTGATGTCTATTCAAGCGAACGAAATGCAAAATGGGACAACACGTCTGATTTTAGAAGTAGGAATTGATATTAGATTTATTTTTATTGCTACACAGCAATAAAAATAAATCTAATATCAGCTTGAGTCAGAAATGGTGTCAAAGTAAGTAGGTAGATGTAGAAACTGATATAAGATTATTTTATTAAATTGTGCTAGTGTTATGGGAAATGTATTTTTTAATGTTCGAAAACGGTTTATTTAGTCATATTGATGTGGAAACTCTACATCAGATTGATTTTTGAAACACTATATCAAATTGATAGGCAATGAACTATTTGCATATTATTAGGTATGTTTTATTTTTTAAACGGATAGTATGATAATGATCCATTTAATAATTAAACTCGGGAGAGTCTCGCAAGGAAACAGGATATTACTGGTAATAAAAATGTAATAGATAATGTGTGACTTCGTCAGAAATTGTTTCAAAGTAGAAGTGGAATTAGATTTTTTAATGTGTGCTTTTGTCATAAATGGTGATATCTCAGACGAATAATTCGTCTGAGGGTGATTTAATCAAAAGAGTAGTGTCACTCTTGGATGCGAATAAAGTTATGGGTAAGTACTTATGACTAAAGTTCGTCTGGTTACCTGCTACCGTTTTAAGCTGGCTTCCTACGGTGCGTGATTCTGCGGATCTACTCGCACAGCCGAAGACTACGGACAGCCACGCACCGCGCACCAAAGCTCTTCCCACGGTGCGTGATTCTGCGGATCTACACGCACAGCCTACGACTACGGACAGCCACGCACCGCGCACCAAAGCTCGTTGCAGATAGCGTTAAGATAGTGAGTTCCACGATTGAGGGTTCCCGGTAATGCTCACTTCAACTTTTGCCCTTGTCGTCACTTTAATCAGGTGACTTAAGTCCCAGATCCTGTATAACAGAGAGAACTGAAATGTGACACAATCACAGAAAAACAGAGAAACATCAAGGTGACAAAGAGCCATTTTTTGAAGCTTTTTCGCCGATCGGCTTGGGCCGTATCTCGGAGAAATGTACGTTAGCAATTATATTAATCTATGGAGAAAAGAGACGTCAATTGATTTTCATTTAGCTGTATGGTTGTATAGAACAGATTTTATTTCAACAGCGCGCTGCAGGCCGTCTGGTGTTGCATATATCTACATCTCAGATCTATATGTAGGATACGGTAATCATTTACTCGTAGTTAGATACTGACTTACGCAATCGAAGCCCACATTTGTTTGCTGCTGAAATGTCCTCAACTCATAACAAACATGAACAGTCAACAAATTACAGCAATATCACACTAATGAATTATTAATAGACAACCGTTGTCTCGCCCCTACGCGCATTCGGACAAGCTCCGAGGATTATCCAAGCTTGTTTGAACTGGCTCACTATCGGCAATGTCAGCCCTAATATTCAATTAAATATGTGCTAAGTGCTAACAAATATAAGTTTAGTTACTATCAAAGAAATAATTTCAATCTTTTGATTAATAAATGGTGGTCGATGGCGCCGGGGTTGTACGTTCTTTGTAACGATTACTAACAAGTTAGCTATTGAAGTCTACTCGGAACGGTGACTGAAAAATTTTCAACTCGATTTCCGTCCGTGCTTTGGAAGACACGTTAAGCTGGACTTATGAAATGCGAAAACATAGAGCATTATGTCAATAGAAAGAGATAAGTACTGTACCGATCCCAAATAAATTGGGATCAAAAGATCAAGAGAAATAATCATTTTAATTAATTTAAATTAACATTTATTTGATATCCCTTTTAATTAATTTAAATTATAGTTTATTTGTTAACTATTTTAATTTAATTTATTTTACATTTATTTACTAACAACATTATAAATTTAATTTTATTTATTAATGTAAGAAATAAAAATTAAATTGTAATGTAACGTAATTTACAAAGTAATCTTGTTAAATTGCAATGCCCTTGCAGGGCGTCCATGTAGACCTAGCTTATACCGTCCACTGTATTATATTATATACCATGTAATGTGACAAGCAATAAACGATATTGAATTTGAATTTGAAGAAGAATTAATAAATCCTGTGGTCAGCAGTGGGAATAGACTGATAATAATAGACCATACATCAGGAGATTGATTGTATCAACCAACTTATGCGAGTTTTGATATCGCTATAGAAATTAGCTTAAAATTGTTCATGATAGGTCTTTATACTTATTCCTATGAGGTTACGGTATACTTAAATTTCGTATAGATAAACTACATTGACATTTTAGTCTGAGTTAAGTCGTAAAACTTACTTGTTCGTTCCTAGTCATTAGGTGTGTTTGTTCCCACATCAGTGAATACAAATAGCATTTAGTAAACTACGATTTCAACGTTAAAATACTCACTACAAAACTCTGCCAAAACATCAAAATTCGGTTACCCATTTCATTTCAAACGCCAGTAACATTTCCCATGTAAAATAAAATCGGAATAAGTTTGTTCAAAGTTGACATTTATAAAATGACTGTACAGCGTTTTGATTGATAGTCTGCGGCTTGTTGTTTGCGAATAAGTCAGTGGCAAAGGTACATACCAGAATCACCAATAAAACGACCTCATTAAAGTAAACATGACGAAGGTAACGGAAAGGACGCAAGTTTCCGAACTTCGGATATTGCTGTCATCGCCGTTGAAGGGCAAAACATGGTATTTGTTATTAATAGAATTTTCCAACGTTAGTTTAGTCCTGTATAGAAACTATTCAGAGTTTCGGGGAAATCTTTGCGATTCAATTGTAGTTTTTCTTTAATATATTGAAGAGAAAAAATTAAATACCACAATAATAAGCTAAAATTAACACATTACTCAATAAAAGCAACTCTACCAGTATATCACCGTAGTTCAATAGCACTGATAATTATCTATATATATAAAAATGAATTGCTGTTCGTTAGTCTCGCTAGAACTCGAGAAAGGCTGAACGGATTTATCTTATCTTGGTCTTGAAATGTTCGTGGAGGTCTAGGGAAGGTTTAAACGGTGAGAAAATATGGAGAAATTGCGAGGAAGATAGTAAAATAAAATAATTAAATTTTCCCATATAAACTGTTCTTAATGGCCGCCCCGTCGGTCATCTGTCATTATTTAGACAACAACAACGTGTGGCGGGTCAGCTAGTTGTGAATAAAAAAGCCACTTTGTATTTTATTAGAAGCTCTTATTTAGCTTGAAAATTTTGTGTGTATGTAAAAAGTTAAATTTTTCGAGTCTAATCTTGTAAGTGAATTTTAAAGCAGTTATCCTCAACCGATTGTGATGATTTTTTTTGGATGTCAATGCATATTATTCGAAGTCCAATATGACGGACGGCCCAAGATGCCAGGTTAGTTATGTGCACTACCATAATATGGGTTACAAATGAAAACGTTTGTTGAGGAGAATACGAAAGTTTTTTTACCAAAAAATAAAAAATAAATAATTATTAAAAAAAAACATTTTCACAAAAATGCTGGAAGAAATTAAACTTTTAATTGAATCAAATCCATCAATATATTGCATCTCACGATTTAAATAATATAAAAGCTTTTCCTGATATTTGCATAAAGAGGTATTTAAACTTTACTTCTGAGAGTTTAAAAGGTAATTCAAAGTAAATCTCGCGACAAGCTTTAAATATCAATTGAGTGATGTAATAATTTGATTAAATGTAATGTTTATTTTCTTCTTTTTAGATCACTTAAATAAAAGCTTGTTTTTAAAAAAAAATTGAAGAGGATGAAGACCTGCAGTTAGAGTTTACAGCAAACAGAGAGGAAAAAAGTGTCCTTAATAATGGGAAATGCGTTTTCTTCAAAAGCGATAGAGGGTTACTGAGTAGCAGCTTGATCAAAGTAACCGCTTTCCTTCAGGTTTACCCTGGGTTTCTGCTGCTATTATTTATCAACAAACATACATACATACATAGAGACATATAACCTACAATCACGCTTAAAAGGGTTGAACAGAGTTTAAAGAAACATTTGGTGACAATTAAAGCCACATCTGGCAACATTCAGTACCTCAAAATAGTGACAAATTGTCTGTCACCTAACAACTATCTTCTTTATGGCCAGAGCACTACAGGCTCTTCAAGCCCATGGACATAGTTCGACTGATGGCCTACATATTCAAGAAATAAAATGAGTAAAAGTAAAGTGGAAATACAAAAGATGTCATTGGGTCGAACTGCATTCTCACTGCCCCGTCATAAGCAAAGATAACATCATCATTCATCATTTCAGCCGAGAGACGCCCACTGTTGGACATAGGCCTCCCCCTAGGATCTCCAAATCGGTCGGTCCTGCGCTGCCTGTATTCAGCGGCTTCCCGCGACCTTTACTAGATCGTCAGTCCACCTTGTGGGAGGCCTACCAACGCTGCCTTTCTCGGTACGTGGTCGCCACTCGAGAACCATTCCGCCCCAACGGCCGTCAGTCCTCCTTGCAATGTGCCCTGCCCACTGCTACTTAAGGTTCGCAATTCTTTGGCTCTCCCAAAGAATAAGATAACAACTACTTACTTATTCCGGCTTAGTCACCCAACGTATGTCTTGTCTTTCGGTACGAGAATTCGCCACTTTTCTCGATCCTGTGCGGCCGCGCGCCAGTCACCGCAGTCAGCAATGGTCAGTCTCTACGACATTGCTCCAGTGGTAGCTACGTCCGTCAAACGGCCTTCGACATATTTCACTGACGAACAACTGACGCTTAGCTTTAATAGAAATCTCATATAAAGCCAACAAAATGACCAAGTCTCACAATAACAAAATCTTTCTTCCTTCCTCCAGTGTCTCAACATTTTCCTACTCTGCTACTAATTTATTTGAGGTCGGTGCAGTATGCCTTGATAAAAAAAAACTATGTTACGAGAAAGTAAACAAGCTTGTGGCCCACCGGTGTTAATTGGTTACTATCGCCTATAGACACTTATAATATTAAGAGTAAATCACCTAACACTGCAATTGCGTTGTCATCCTGGGGACTAAGATGATATGCCTTCCATGCGCAGTAATTACACTGGCTACCTTTCCCTTCAATCCGAAATACAGCGAACTGATTCACGGCAGAAATAAGAAAGGCGATGGTACCTACCAAGACGACCCTACATATGGGTCTACTTCTAGTGAATAAATATCGACAATAGTATACTGCTCAAGGATTTGGCATTAGATTTTTACAGCTAGCCGCCTGCTTGAGACCATCCCTCCTTCCTTCGGTGTCTATGACTACATAAATTATGTATTGACGTAGCGCTCGGACACATTAATAGTTGAGTCTGCGTGAACAGAGCCCTATCTGTAGTTACGTGTTTCGATAAAATTGATTTATGTAATTCAATCCGTTTGTATAGAGCGCCATTCATCAGCTAATTGGATATTGTTAGACACACTTCGTTGGACTATTTGTGTATGCCCTTTGTTTTAGGATAACGAGATCATGTTAGGAGATATGTTTGAACACACATGAGTAAAGATCCACCTATTTCAGACGGTCTTCATTATTTGTAATATTAGCACGGTAAACCACCGCTCCAGACTACCGACCACCACCCAATATCAACCATAACCAAACAATGCAATTATTTATTACGATCGTGAAAGTCGTTTTCTTAAAAAGAAACCTAACTATGAATCTACTGACAATAAGCTTCATTGATACTTATTTATTAAAAAAATGACGAACATAACTATTCGTGAGCACTATCATGGATATTAGGTTAATTTTTAGCAGAAGCGTAGGTTGACAGTTGCAGTATAAATAACTCCAGGACAACTACCGCCTGAACGTGCCTTCCAAAAATAAAGTAAATCATAATCATACAAATTATCAGCGACCTATCCTTTTTGACAGTTCAATGCCAAAGTTGCTTTGTTTGTTTTTAGAAACGAAAACGTTAAATAAATATTTATTGAAAGTTTACGATTTAAGAACCTGCAGTTTGGTGGAATAATATGCTATTATATGAATTGAAACAATGAAATGAAAAAGCTCTTTATTTAAATGGAATTGGCTAAGTACTTTTAAATCGTCAAAAGCCCTACCACCATTTCGGGACGAAATAATTATTTAATTAAATAATTATTAACATGCTGAGACGGAGAAGAAATGGCGAAAGAAACTCCACAGCTAACAATTTCGTAATGATTTCAAAACATCATTACAGGTCAATAGATATATCAATATGAATGAATAACAATTTTAAATGCGTAAATTTTGGGCAGATTTTACTCTCACACATTTGGATCATTTAAATCAGGGGTCGGCAACCTTTTGCTATAGCAGGGCCACAAATGTTGCCAGAGTATCAGTGCGGGCCGCACGTATTTTTTTTATATGTACGGACATGTACGGTATGTACGGACAATATGCAGTGGTTGTGAATTGAAAATTCGGCTTACACAAATATGTACTACCAAACATGGCGATTATCTGTTGAGATTATACATTTATAATTTAATAGAGCATATTTTTATTTTCGGTAGAAATAATACATAACATCACAGCACAGTCTTGATATAAATAGGTACAATTTTAATTAATCCGCGTGGGAGCGAGCTTTGGCCCAGCAGCATGCACTTTGTCACTTATAAGCATAAGCGGTATTTTTTTCTTGGAGACCTCAGACTTGCGGGCCGTACCGAGACTGACCACGGGCCGCATGCGGCCCGCGTGCCGCCGGTTGCCGATCCCTGATTTAAATAATCATTAATCTTGTAATAAGCTTTTATATACAATTTAAATTTTACAGTTTTTTATATCTAACTAAACACTCTTAGCTGCACCAATCATATATATTTATAAGACCATAAGACATGACATATAATAAAGAAACAAATATAAAAACGCCATACAAAGGTAAAGACAATAATCCTAAAAAGTGTGTGTTCCTACACATACAGCAACAAGTTCTTTATAAAAAAAACCTAAATATTTTCTGAAACCGCGATCAGTATCAGTTACATAAAGTAATAAAATTATAATTTATACGATGTTTTAAATCGACAACTATTTAAACTAAACCTTTGGCAAATTACGTGTTGTTCAATCGAGTAATTAGCTGCGTTGTTGAAATTATAAATTCGGGTAGGCTGCGCCAGCAAAATCATTATTGGGCAATTTATCCCACTCGCGTATTAATGCATTCCCTGATTAATTTATTAAAGGGACCGCAGTGTTGCGAAATTGATGGTTTAAGCTCGATGGGCGCTGTTTTATCATATTTTACGGTAATGCAAATGAATATCGGTACCGGCTTACGATTTATTATGCCAAAATAAAGATTGGTCATTACGCCGTTCGTAGTTCATGGTGTTGAAATTCTTCCTTTTTTAAGTTCGTGCTGATAATTTGCTTTTGTTGAGTTTTCTTTTTGTCATTTCAATATTTAAAATAAAATTATATGTTTGTTACGACGAGTTTGAAAACGGAACTTACACATTTTATTAGATTATGGAAATTATATTTCCCGCTGTTCTGGGTACAATCGAAGATCGTCCACTAATCACGTGAGGCTCGAAAGGGCGGAGGGGTGAAGAGAGTTCAGGAAAAATCGCGTAAGGCGTTTTCCTAATTGGCAAACGATCGAATGATACGATGCGCTCTCATCGCACAAAAAAATTAAAGTCTCTTGTCTGAGCTTGCTAGTCATCGCGACAGCACAGTAACATTACTTTCATCACGCGACGAAAACGCATCGTGTCATTGTAAGATCGATGCCAAAATTCCTGGTGTGGCCTTGGGTTGGTTTCAGGATTAAAGTTAAGTTAAATAACTAAATTTTGCTGGGAGGGCTTGCATGAAAGTTGGCGCCGAACAGCGAAGTCTTCGTGAGGTAGATCTATACTCGTCTACTCACAGGCTGTTTCGTGTTTTACAGCATGCAACGCGAAAGTTTAAAAGTGATTAATATATGACATTTCACGGATGAAAATAAATATAAATGTCATGCATGAGACATCTAATAGTGGCTACAAAATATAATGTTCTCTCAGAGTTTTGCGAGCACTACATTTCTTACATAAAACTTATTTTACGGATTGAACTCAAAAACAAAATGTGTCTAAATAAACGCAAGTTATATCCATAAAACTTATTTCATATGGCTACATAATTATATTTCATCTCCTCATGACCTCAAATGTTAAAAACCTTTGTGAAATGTCGATTTAAAAAAAAACAATAATCAACAAAAATATAAACGAGAAATCCCTTAAAAGCTCTATCTAAAAAGTGTAACGCTCTGGTGAAATAAATGATAAATATATACAAATATGGTATTAAAATTACTGGCGGATCAAAATTATACACTCTACCCTCGTAAATCTCTAATACCTCTCAACGCGATTAGGAGACTACATTCATATGAAAGATCACGTAAATAGATGAATATTTTTTGTATCATTGACTTGATCAGCGGACTCAACCTCCATAAATAAATAAGTTCTTATCCACCATGCGTCCTGGCCTCAATAAGAAACACGCAGATCTTTTATTCATCGTCAAACGTGTATACTTTTTCCCTCCGAAATAAGTGGTCTGTGAGAAAGCGATCGAGTTATAACAAAATCTCTCAGTTTTTTATACCAAAAGGGCCTACGATCCGTCTTTGTGTCGATAGTAATGAATTCTACGTTTTATCCTGTCGGTAATCGCTGGGGATCAGACTTTAGAAATGTCGCCAAAGGTTAGGTGGACTAATCGTTCACAAGGAGGGTTGGTGTCTGTAAAAAAATCTAAAGGCAAAATCTATAGCAGTATTGTCGATATCAAGGCATACTGCACCGACTACAAATAAACTGGGAGCAGGGTAGGAGTAAGAAGAAAGGGGTCCACGTTCGGAAGCCTCCTCGTGGCGGACCCTGGTAACGTGGTGGGAAAACTTTCTCGGCAGGTGTGTGGCTTTTGATGTCAAGTGGCATTCGAAGTCACATGACATCGTTGAGTTATTTTTATTTTCCCACCACGGCTAGTTCCGGACGGCCCTTTTTGAGGCCGCGACTGCGCCCGAAGTCCCCCAGGTACGGTCCGATGGCTGCTCCCGGTGTCTTCGTCAGGAGGACGCGCAAAGTCGAGAAGCCGTCGGTGTGAAGGCGGCCTATAAGGCCGGTGTCGGCCAGTGGCCCACAGGGGCTGGCGTTAGTTGGTAGCCCCTGTGGGCTGCTGGCCACCAATTAGTGCACAAGGAGTGCCTAGACGGGCAATGTTGGGACGGTCTCGGTGTAGTTGCGCTAACGTGCGCAGATCCCGAGCCATCGCGTAATAGCGCACTGAAGGTCAGGCCGGGGCGGATGTTTAGTGGGTATGGAGGGAACGCCTTTACCTCGAGTCCCACATATCCCCTGTGGTGGGCACCACCCCGCAGGGACGATGCATAAATGCATTTGACCTCCCCAACAACAACAAAAAAAGGAGTAAGAAGAATAGGATATTACACCATTTCAAAAAGCATATCAAAACTGTCGAGGTCAGTTCTTAACTTTTTAATTTTTTATAAATTTTACCTTACTTACAACATAATAATTGTTACGTCACGATCTATTGTGCATGTAAGCATGCATCGTCCAAGCAAGTAAACAGCATGCAAGCAAGCATGCAGCATGCAAACAAGGATGCAGCATGCAAAGAAGCATGCAGCATGCAACATAACAAGCAAACATGCAGAAAAGCAAGCATGCAGCAAGCAATATGATGCGCCGCTCGCTTCGCTCGCTCCGCTATGCATGGTCACAAGTCTAACCTAACCTAACCTAGGTTTATTTTCGTATTAATGGTTTTTCTTTAAAGCGGGGGGCCTCAGGCCCCCTGACACCACCGAGCAGGGGGGCCAGCCCCCTGCACCCCCCGGCAAGCATCTTGCAGGCAGGCATACAGCATGCAATGCAAGCAGGCATATAGTATACAATTCAAGCATGCATACAGCATGCAGTGCAAGCATGCATACAGCATGCATGTAGCATGCCAGAATACAACAAGCAATCTCCGTTAGCTTCGGTTGCATTGCTGCGTGTGGTTCTAAATCTATCCTAACTTAATCCATTTATAGGTTTTCTTTACAGGGAAACAAAAATGACTAGGAGTATTTACATGAAAAACAAAATTATGGGTAACAAAACATTGATTTAACATTATTTCGATAAAATAAAATAAATAGGAAAGAAATAACGATGGAATGAACTTGTAGATAACAACTATTCGAGGAAATGAAATTGCGATGTAACCTGATTCTAGGAGTTGTTAAATATTGTATAAAAAGATCTGCGAATAGTTTTATGGGAAATGAAAATGGTTGAAGTTAATTGCTATAAAGTGATGGGCTCCCCTGCCTCTGAGGTCTAGTAGTTCACATTATTAGAATTGGATCCCGGGTTAGAACACCAGGGATGTACAAATTTGTGCCCGTTTTAATTGTTATGGTTTGTTTTAAGTATGCCTGGCAGCTACCACCGTCTTATGTAAAACGGTAGCCATAACAAAAGGGTATTTTACACCATAAAAGAAAAAATATAAAATTGCATATTTATAATAGATATTGCAAAAAGTAAACGAGAAACATCTATATTTATTCATAAATATGCAACTTAAATTTTGTATTTCAATTTTCGACTTTTGTAATCTGTAAAACGCCATTTGCCATAGGTATTGGAATGCGACTGAGGTCACTCCGTTAGTAAACAAAGTAGATTTGTATCGTGTTTTGTGTTGATTTTAAAATCGCAGTTGTTTTGTTTACTAACGGAGTGACGTCACGGGCCGAAAAAGCATGGCGGCTAGCGTTTCCGCGCGAAAATATTATTGTGTTTCATAGTTAATGATAAAATAGCTTGTGGTTGAGGGTTCCTGGTGAAGCTAGCTTCCATCAGGTCACGTCAGGTGAGATGAAGGCCAGTTAGAGCTTTCCCATCTAGGAAGTAAAAAATGCTTGTGTGATGAATACAAACATTTTGTTTACGAGTCATGGATGTGTATAAATTTATTCATTTGTATTTAAGAAAAAATATGTAAAGTATAATAAGTTTATTTGTACCATACCAAGTAACCGTAACACAAGTCATAATATTAATTTATGTGACCGTAGAATTGTTACAATTATTATGGTTCTAATTTAGGAGCCGGTCGGAAACTGGGCACTCTCCCCAAACAGTTTATTTAAGTGATATTAAAGAAAAAAGAAATATGGTGTCCTTTCTTTAATTTCATGAATCAATTTATTTACCTGCGCTTAACATAGACCACGTCAAAGGCTAACTATATTTTATGCACTAATCAGGCCCACATTTAAGCCCATGGTAGGTAGTAAATCAATTTGCTTGTAGTAAGACCTACCCTGTACAACTTAATTGATTTACTTTGCAAGGGGATAGCTGCCTCAATTAAAAAGTGTATCCTTTAATTGACTATAAACCGTTGCCGGCTTGTACAAACAGCTGACGCGACGCTAGTTTGCTTACAAAAGTGTTGACATTGCTTTTGTGTTTAATTAGTTATATGATCGCTATTAATTTTGATTAAATTATGACGCTTAAGGTCGGACAAAGACTTTCAGCAATCGTTCACTCTGGGATCTTGAGCTACAGTGCCACAAACTTATCTGACCCGGTGGTGGCGTCGCTAGTGGTGAACAAATGTGTCATAGAAATGTCAAAATATCTATGGGGTGAATTATAGTTCTTATTTCTACCACCGGGTCAGATAAGGTTGTGGCACTGTACTTTATGACTTTGGCCACGTTAAGCGCAAGAATACTGACGCTATGGAGGGACTCGTTGTCCAGGGTAGAGTGAATGACTCAAGATCCAGAGGGCTGTTCCCTGCGACGGATTGACCAATTGAAAGATCTCACAGGGTCGCCCCTAAATATGTGTGTGCGAAGATCGTCGGATAGATAGAGATGGCGGGAAACAGTGAAGAAGGCCGTGCTGCGACCTCCGTGACCACGACTACTCTGCCAAAAGTAAACGATTAAGAAGATGAAGATGACGCCTAATTAAAGCAAAATTACATAGGCACGGTTTTTTAAAATAGGTGGATTTGGTGGAGGATTCATTTTTAAACTTTATTAATATTACTCTTGAGTGGAGGAAGAAAGAAATCATTGACCGTGTATAATTTTGTTCTCCTTCTTTTTTCTGGTAGTCAATTGCTTTATCAGAGTCTCCAGTGCTAAATGAAGAGTAAATCACAGCACAAAAATTTGAAAAGACAAGAGGAAGAAGAGCCAAATAAGGAAAGTGTTTTTTTTTTCAATTTCCTTTTATATTTGCAATTTCTTAGGTATATTATTTGTTATGCCTACGGTACCTTCCAACCACAATTTTGCAGTGTAAGAAAGGAAAGGGTAAAACAATGAAATGTAGAAACTTGTAAAAGTTATTGCACTCCTGGAGATCCAATAGAGACTATTAACTGACGGTAAAAAAAAGTAAAACTGGATTTTTTGTCTGTCTTTGCCACAGCCATGTTAAGAACAATGGCACGTGACTCAATAATCGGTTTTCGTGCCTGTACAAACATCACAGATAAAAACTAACGCTTTAACATAGCTGGTGATAGTATTCCAGTCTGCTTTCGTTTTGTGTTCGAAATGGAACTTTAACCTCTGAAATATAGCACTGGTTTTCGTTAATCTTTTTATGATCAAAGCCCTCATTTATCCCAAGTGACAAAGAAAACGATAATAGTGTCTAGGGAGCTGAAAACTCGACTTTTATTTATCTCTATATTTTTTATTACTACTCACTGAAATATTTAGCAAATAAAATTTTGAATTCAGTTAGTTTTGGGAATATCATATTTAAATATGTATGATTTGCATAAAATTTTATTTCACGTCATTTATAAAATTAGATTTTAAAAAACTGGAGAAAATATAGCAAAAGGTTGCGAGTTCAAATGCCGTATAAAACCCAATGATCATTTTCAATTCTTAAATTATGAATAAGTAATTATAGAAAATTATATTGAATTAATGATAAGAAAAAAGTTAAAAAGGCTAGCTAGTCGAATAATAAGTCTTGATCGTCAAATATTTTTAAGCATATTTGATATAACGCCGTCGTAACGGAGTGGTCAGTGACACTACTGGTAGAGAAAAATGTTTGTATACAACATCAACAGCTCATAATTATAATGTCCCCACCGAGGATCTCGAGCCTACCCTCATTAGGGGCTATTAGGCCTTAGTCAACCACGCTGGCCAAGTGCGGGTTGGTCGACTTCACACACAACCTAAGAATTTCTTCACAGGTGTGTGTAGGTTTCCTCACGATGTTTTCCTTCACCGTAAAAGTGTCTATTAAACGTACATATGAATTCAAAATTTGAAAACACATTGTTACGTGGCGGGGTTCGAACTGGTGCCCCCCGGATGGAAGACAATACGCACTACGCCACCGACGCTTATCTACGCCACTGACGCTTATCTACGCCACCGACGCTTATGACAATGTTTGTATGATGAACACGAATATTATTTTATTCATAAGTATGCTATTCATAAGATATGCTTGTTAATATAGTAGTTTAACAAGTTTTGTTTTACGTTTATTTATAGATGTATATTTTTTTGTGTTTATGTTTATACGTTATGTAGTATCCAAAAGCTCTCAAGAGGATAAGTACGGCGAGCATCGTCTTCATACAAAATAACACAAACGGAGAAAAACTTTTCCTATCCCTAATTCTTTTCCGAACTTTATGATATTTTTGAATGATTTTAATAAACTAAAAACTATATCTGTAGGTTTTCATTTTATCAAATATCGTTTTTTTTTTCTTGAAAATATTTACCTATGTCGAATTTTGCGAAAAGAAAATCGTACAGACATGGGTTTCTGTATTAAAATCATTTTGTTTGTGAAAACAAACAAAATGATTAAACATTCTTATACATCACTAGCTATCCCGGCCACGCGTTGTTGTGGTAATTTCATACTACTGACCTATAACATTGTATCTGCAGTAAAAAAAATATGACTTATCAAGATAAAAACTATCCATCCTATCTCTTAAGTTGGATCAAACTGCACACGGTGTACAAATTTGATTAAAATCGCTTAAGCAGTTTAGGAGTCCATCGCGGACAAACAACGTGACACGTAATTTATATATAATTAAGATAAAGACCGGATAAGAAACAGGGGTAGGAAAACATTATCCGTTTGTATGGAAACGTGAGCGCCGAACTATCCTCATAATGATACCTAGGTAATTTGATCTTGAAACGTAAGTATAAACTTAAGAAAACATTAATATAATTATGCTGACGTGATGTAAAAGCGGATCGAGTAAAACGTTTTTATAGGACGATTCGAGTAGGTGTTTATGACATGAAATAATTATATTCTTTTTGAGGAAAGATTCTAGTTTTTAAGAACAATTTGCTTGAACTTCATTACGTTTATTTTATATGAAAAATTACAATAGTAGCTTATCACACGTCTACATACATACATATAATCACGCTCACATTCCTAAAAGGGGTCGAGCAGAGCTCCAAGTAACATTCCGTTACACACAAAGCGACATCTGGTATTATAGTATGGGCCATAGAGGACCCCTAAATAGTGACGGGTTGCTTGCCAGCCTATCGCCTATACAAAAAGGGCACCAAACCCAAAAAATCGTCGTAGCATAATTATAGAATATAGTGGCGATGCAGGGAGGCGCGTCAACTGAAACAACAAGAGATGTAAATATCAGCCTGGATCATGCGATGGTCACAAGATGGCGTTCACATGGTCGAAATCTGTACTATGCAATATCCATAAACCGAACGATAATCTTTCTCTTACCCTGCTTCCAATATATCTGGTGTCGGTGAAGTATGTCTTTTTATTGATATACGGTATAAGTTTTGGTATTGGATTTTACTAGTGTTGCCCAAATGCAAGAACAAGACGAGACTTGGCTAGTCTTGGTCTTGGTCTTGCGCCAATACACCTGGTCTTGGTCTTGGTCTTGGTCTTGCGCTCCCAGTCTTGGTCTTGGTCTTGGTCTTGCAGCAAGAGTCTTGCAAGTCTTGCAATTACCTATTAGACTATTGCTATTTATTACAGTTTACTTTAGATCTTAGGAATTAACATAGCCATAGTAAAGACCAATCAGATTAATAAATGTCTGAAGATTTGATAAGAAATTCGATAACTGCCACATGGTTATCAACTGAGCTATATGCCGTTTTCCATGGGAGTAACTGTTTCTTAATAAACATTTTCGCTTTATAAGCTTACATGTGCTAAAACATGTTAATTACAATTAATTAATTAACAAATTAATTACAATTAATTGACTGTATTTTAAAGAACAATATCTCTCTAGAAAGAGATTGAAACCTCAACTTATATGAAATTTAATAAAAGAGTTTTACGATTTATCATTTATTTCAATAAAAAATAAAATACAATAATGTATTCGTTTGCATTTTAAGCACACTAAAACCTATTTATTCTTTGGAACACCTGTGCTCTTAAAACTATACCTAGGCCCTGTGGCGGCAATCAACTAGTGTCAAATGTTGTGATATGGGCGCGGCGGCACCGATTGTTGTATGTGATTTCAAAAGAAGCCGCCAGCGCGTGTATCATCACCATGTACTTCCGAAAAGCGGCAAATTTCTTTGAGAAGTCAGTACAAAACCTTTGATGCCGCGTTATCAAAGTGCCGATGGTTAAAACAAAACTATGCATGCACTCTGTTTGATTTTAATGGATATTTTTTTATTCGCTATGTATGTTTATGGTAGGTATTGATCGTAATGCCAGTTTTTCATATTCTTTGATACAGATTTTTGCGTCTCATAGAATTCCTAAGCGTACCTATACACAGAACTGTTATACCTCACTACTCCGTGAAATAGCGCTAAGTCCTAGCTGCAAGACGCAAGAGTCTTGCGGGATTAGTCTTGTTCTTGCTCAAGTCTTGCACGGTCAGTCTTGGTCTTGGTCTTGCTAAAAATACGCGGTCTTGTTCTTGGTCTTGGTCTTGCCTTTTTGCAAGACCAAGACCAAGACTGCAAGACCAAGACTGAATTTGGGCAACACTAGATTTTACAGCTAGCCGCTTTTCTGACACCTAGCCCTCCTAGGGTATACCTTAGGAAGGCTGGTGTCAGACAAGCGGCTGGCGAGTAAACCTTATAAAGTTTACTCGCCATCTCGCGAGTTCCATCTTAAGTGATTATCTGCAGTGCATAGTGTCAGAAATGCCCTAAGTGGCCTTTTACAATGAAGAAAAACCCTATTAAACACTTGGAATTATACAGAAAAAACCAATGAGGGTATAAAAACAGATCCAAAATTTTATTTACTAGGTAATTATATGTGTTATATGTTAGTACTTTATAGTACTAGCCAAAACCATTTAAAGTATCTTTGCGTCTGTATTTATTTAACCGTATTTTATACTCAACAATGTTATAATTTAAAGAGAGATATCTGCCTTACATAACAATATTAAGCTGTGACACTAAAATTCAAACCGCAAGATAGTTTGGATGTTGGATGGCAATGACACGGAAATTACAACGGGGCCCTGGTTCTGATAAGCTTATAATATCCTTGACTAAGCCGTTATTTATTTAGGAATAAATGGCATTTGAAATTATTGTCTTCTACAATGTCTATGTTCTGATTAACTATTCTGATCTAAATGCAAATTTAAAGTCTACATCCTAAATTTAAGTCAACCAAGTGCAGTTTTTCAGTTGTTTTTAAAATATTAATAATTATTATAATAATTTATTCAAAAATATAAAGTATATTGATACTGAATACACTGTCGAAGAAGCGTAGGTGGCGTAGTGCGTAAAAGCGTCGTCTCCAACCCAAAAGGCACTGGTTCGATCCCCGCCACGTACCAATATGTTTTCAAATTTTCAATTCATATATACGTTTAATCGACGCTTTTACGGTGAAGGAAAACATCGTGAGGAAACCTGCACACACCTATGAAGAAATTCTTAGGTTGTGTGTGAAGTCGACCAACCCGCACTTGACCAGCGGGGTCGACTAATGCCTAATCGCCCATAATGTGGGGTAGGCTCGAGTCCCTCGGTGGGGACATTATATGAACTGTTGATGATGATGATGAAAGACACCGTAGGTCGCCCAAAAATAATAGGTACAATACTCCCAAGTAAATTCAATTCAATTTATATGTAGATATGCATGTCATGTTAAAGTACTATAAGTATACAGAAGAGAACCTACTTGTTGAATTACGTGGTGTGTGTCAACAACACACATACAACATAGTTTAACAACAGTGTGCGAGAGTGAATGTGACGACAAAGATATATACTTCAGTATGATTATCTAAATCAACATTTTAATCTTGGATGATACAGAATTTGGCAACTAGACTGTATTTGAACTCACAAGGCATATTCGTTAGAACAGCTGTTTTTATAAAGCTCTTTCCTAAAGGCACTAGATAAACTAGTTTATTATGTTACCTACCTGATGTTATTTATTTTTAATTTTTAATAGTGACACATGTATGAATCAATTTAACTAGGGTAATTCTTCTTGATATTATCGTTAAGTAGCAAGAAGAATATTTTGGTGACTAATTACCTTAGTGAAATTTTTACTAGGTGGTAGACCCATATGTAGGGTCGTCTGGGTAGGTACCACCGCCTTTCTTATTTCTGCCGTGAAGCAGTTCGCCGTGTTTCGGATTTAAGGGAAATGTAGCCAGTGTAATTACTGGGCATAGAGGGCATATCATCTTAGTCCCCAGGATGGCAAACGCACTTGCGGTGTTAAGTGACTTACAGTTAATATTGCAAGTATAGGCGGGGCGGTAGCCACTTAACATCAGGTAGGCCGCAAGCTTGTTTGCCATCTCGTAACATAAAAAAAAATACTGATTTCTTTATAACTATCTTTTAAGGAACCAAGATGCTTGATCATAATTATCATAATTCCGTTTGAAGCTATTAAAATATTTGTAGAGTGTATCAAGAAAATTCAAAGGTAGGTACATATAATCTTTAGAAATCAATGCTACAACTAACATATTATATATGAATGTAGTAATCGACTTTTATTACATAGGTACTCGTACCTACCTAAATTCTAAGCTAAAGCCTGAAAAATGAATCTCAGTTTCTCAACGGTTAGCTGTAATCAAACGAGATAGCTTATAACCTGAGCTGAATCTAGAACAACCGCGCCTTTCTCAACCGGTATTTGTTGGAATGGAAGGCGTTTTAAGTAAAACAAATTACCTGTTACAAGATGAGAAGCAGTGACCGGGCGAGGATAAAGTACGAGGAAATGAGAAAAGAATTGTGGCGAAACGCTTTGAGTAAAGGCCACTAATAAATTTGATGTTTTTATAAAAGTGTAGCCAAGTCGATAACATTAATTATTAGACGCTCGAAGTTAACGCCCCAAATGGGCAGTTCCTCGATCTAATAGAAGACCGCAGTGAAATGACACTTCATCTACGTAGAGTTCTGTTTCTCTCGGTGATTAAGTTGCTAAGCTTTAGCAATCACGGGGTAAGGCGTAGGGTTAGAGTAAGTAGCGCGCTACTGACACATCAGTATCTACGTATTGCAAGCATGTGAAGGGCATTGTGACTGGAGCGTATGCTAGTTGTCTAACCACATACCATAAAAAATAGGCCTTGTCAAAACCTAAATGACAATATTGCCAGCGCAAGCCGGACTCTTTTAGAAGTTGGTTGTTTGGCACTTTGCTGTTTGTTTTGGTAGATCTGTAACCGATATTAATACGGCATATCATTATATGAATATAGTATATTAAATATTATACTTAAAATCCTAAAAGTTCGTAAAAGTTTTAATAAATTACATCATCATCAACAGCTCATATAATGTCACCACCGAGAGGCTCGAGCCTACCCCACATTAGGGGCGATTAGGCCTTAGTCAATCACGCTGGCCAAGTGCGGGTTGGTCGACTTCACAAACAACCTAAGAATTTCTTCATAGGTGTGTGCAGGTTTCCTCACGATGTTTTCCTTCACCGTAAATGCGTCGATTAAACGTAATATGAATTCAAAATTTGAAAACACATTGGTACGTGGCGGGGTTCGAACCAGTGCCTCCCGGGTGGAAGACGGCGCTCTTACGCACTACGCCACCGACGCTTTTCCTTAAAGGTAGTTAAATTTTGTCGTGTTGTGTTCAACGTCTTCTGCAAAAAAAGGATATGCATAAGGGTTTCTAAAGCGAACTTCGACCCGAAAAAATAATTAAGACAAACCACATTTCCTTGTCACTAAACAAAGAAGAGAAAAATTATTGTTGAAACTTTCTTTCGGCGCGAAAAAATACAGTTCCCAAAGTCAAATAAATTCCGAAGTGAGAGTTAGATTGATTTTTCTGTGGCTCCTTCATTTATTATTTATGGACTCGCAATAATATTAAGTAATGATATTTTCTTTCGTATACCCTGTAAGGCCTAAATAAGCTTGTCATTTTTAATAAAGTCCTTTGAGATTTGTTGAAAGTATGTGTGTTGTTTCAATTGATTTATAACCAAAATGAAAGTTATCAGAGTTTGTGTATTAATATTGTTTACCTATAGTTTATATGCTTAATAGCAGATAACGTGCTATTTAATTACAAATTGAAGATCGTGATGATAACGTTAAAAGGTTAAATTGACGACAACCGGTGGTATTTGCCGTTGCAATTTAAATCACTGGGAAAGGGGAAGAACCTCCGTCTAACAAGTTCTGAAACAACATAGTAATGTTGTGTTCGCGCAATGAATAATACGTCACCAGAGGGAGGAGGTCGATTGCGCTGCGGTCGGGCGTTCTCTATATCTTATTGCAGAATTTAAGCTGCTAAGTGCGCGGTTGATACACGGATGGCTGACCAAAAATGTTTGAACTCATATGCTTTGGACCGAAGCTGATGGTTCCAGCGTTGAAAAGTAACAGTTGTAAAAACCTGTCATCAATTTTAAAGTCATAACTCACCTATAACTTTGCCATATTTTTCTATTATAGGCTTCGCCAGCATGGTAAAACAAGTTTAATAATTATGTCAAGCGAGCTATCAAGCGTCTTTCATTAGCCTTATAAGAATTTCCTCCAAAGAATGCAATTATCTTGAACTTGCCTTGAGAACTCAGGACGAGTGTGTATAAAGAAACACATTTAATACGATGAAAACGAATTTTATACTCCATGCAAGGAAAAATAAAAAATATTCAAAAAGGTGACGTAATTTCCTTCCGCGTACGTTTAGGTTGTAGGTACTTTCTTTTGAAGGAAGTGTTCTTAACGAAAAGTGTTAAATAGGCAATGTTTTCTATAAGACCCTGTTAACATGAGCATTATTTATCCTTGCTTAGATTTTAAATAAATATTTCATTATAACCCATTAATTATTATTGTGTTAGTACCATTTATGCTTAGCATACTTATTACAATTTAACACCATCTTAGTGATGTCATCTATAAAACCCGAGATCCAAACCTGACTTAATATGGCCCAGATAATTAAAGCGAGCCTGGAAATATTATTATTATAGATATTAAATTAATATTTTAGTCCCAAGTCTATGACAACCGGTAGCTAGAAAAACACAAAACTGAAAATAAGAACCCACGGCCGAGCAAATAGGCGTGCGTCACCCATGGTGACCTGGACTCACAGTGTAAGTTGTTTAGTACTTATAAAAAAATGTTACTTATTACAGTTGCGTTAAGAGCTCAATTTGTATAGGAACCGAGAATAGCGCCCCTAACGGAAAGAAGCGGAAATCATGTGTCCCATACAAATTGAGCTTTTAACGTAACTACAATAGTAACGCGTTTTATATATATATAAAAATTATACTTCGGGTACTGAACCCTGTCTTAGTCAAACTAACTTACTTTGATAAAGACTGTTAATAGTGTCAATTCCTTTACTTTGGTAAGGTTGAACCATGGGTCAATTCCATTTGCTCGATAGTACCTAGTAATAACAATCATCATCATCATCAGCTCATATAATGTCCCCACGAGGGGCTCGAGCCTACCCCACATTAGGGGCGATTAGGCCTTAGTGAACCACACTGGCCAAGTGCGGGTTGTTCGACTTCACACACAACCTAAGAATTTCTTCATGGTGTGTGCAGGTTTCCTCACGATGTTTTCCTTCACCGTAAAAGAAACGAAACAAACAAACAAACGAACATATGAATCCAAAATTTGAAAACACATTGGTACGTGGCGGGGATCGAACCAGTGCCTCCCGGGTGGGAGAAGACGTTCTTACGCACTACGCCACCGACGCTTTTCGTATTCTTTTTCTTTTCGTAGTAATAACAATAAAGAAAACCAATCACGCCACTTAAAGGTAAGCAGTATTAACAGAAAACTCATCGAAAATTACTTAGCTCATTACAACATGCTGTCAGAGATCGATTTTATAAGAGCATAAATTGGCGTCCAGCCACTGTGCGGTTCAAAAACGACTACAATTGGCGCTGCCATAATTTAATTCTGCTAACGTTGTGTTTGAGCTGTTGCCAACCAAACTCGATAAAAATCCGAGCCAGCAACCGTTTGTAGCCATCAACTCCGTTCAGGTTGTGTTTGTGACGCTGCACCAATCAATTTATCAATCACTGATAGCTGCTATAGAGAATATGGCAATAACGGTAGAAAGAAACTAAACCTTTTTTTGTTATTTGTTCCCAATTACTTTGCATAGCTATTCCTCTATAGAACTAATGGGGCTTCTTTCCCAGTAGTTCCACGATATAAATGTCACAGAATAGTGGTACCCACTAGTCCATCTGTTCTACTGTTCTAAGTTTCATGTTTCACTGAAACGTCGGTGGCGTAGTGCTTAAAAGCGTTTTCTCCCACCCGGAATGCACCGGTCCGGACCCCCCCACGTACCAATGTGTTTTCAAATTTTGAAATATATGTCCAATCGACTCTTTTACGGTGAAGGAAAACACCGTGAGGAAACCTGCACACACTTATGAAGAAATTCTTAGGTTGTGTGTGAACTTGTGAAGTCGACCAACCCGCACTTGACCAGCGTGGTTGACTAAGGCGTAATCGCCCCTAATGTGAAGCAGGCTCGAGCCCTTCGGTGGGGACCTTATATGAGCTGTTTTTTCGACGATATTAATCATTTTGCATGTTTTGCCGTACCTAGTATCCATAACACAAGTTTCATCATACTTAATTTATACCAAACAAGTAATGTAAACCTTTATAATATATTAATATTTTATACGAGCTCAAGCTATCACACTGATTATGTAATTATTATATGTATAACAAAGCTAAAAAGATATTTAACAGAGACATCACAAAATTATTTATTCAAGTAGGTACCTTATTAATATTTAACTAAAATCTACAAAGAGTGGGCAATTAATTTTGTTCTGATGATATGAAAGTAGGTTCCATGGAAGCTTTTATATTTTCAGAGCTTTTATCAAATTTTCCCGGTATCAAAAGAGGCCTATTAAAAATATTGACAAACAAAACACGCTAAGGGAAATGTCAAAGATCAGAGGGTGTCAAAAATAATACTCAAAGCACTTCCACTTCTGTGACATTTATCCGTACCACAATAGACGATTTCTTGTAAATAAGTGGCTTTTGCAGGGTGTATCTAAAACACAGGGTAATAGATCACAAAGCTGAAAAGCATACTAAATAAATAGAAAATTTTAAAGTTAGTTGACACAGCGTTGAGCTAGTATCGTTTTGGGTAGGGCAGTAGTTCCCGATTGTATGTAGTTGGTATACCGACTCCTGCCTCTTTTAGCTTTCTTTAACACCGCTCAGCCCAATGTTTTATACGCATCCGTTTTTGAACAATTGCACAGGCAGATAGCCTAGATTGAAACAGTATAGTATTAATTGCGGCAATATCCAGTGAGATAATATCACTGAAGACGACGAAAGCTAGTTTCATAAAAAATGGTATCAAAAATGGGGAATTTGGGAATTGCTGAATTAGTCGATGGATTGATCAACACAGTCTGAAATATTGAATTGGATAATTTTATCGAAAATTACATAAGTGTACTACAATTAAGTAAATAACGGAAAGCCAGAAAGTATTTTGTTAATGTTATGCAAATTAATCAATTTCAGTTTTTTTTATTTTAAAAGGGGTGAATGTGTGATTTCCGTCTAGATATTTGTTAATATCGTAGCATTTTTGTAAAGTAAACTTAATCACCATTACATTAAATTCAATCATAGCCTTAGAAAATGCCCCCATAAGGGCTTAGGAGGGCACCGGTGGGTTTTAGCTGCAGAAATAATAATTAAGAATCAATCGAACTTACCTGGTGAAGTTTGATTCCAATTATGCGAGGGTCTCAACCGAAGACGATTACTTCTATTACACTACATGAGATGGTGCTTGGTGGTTACTTGCATTACATGAGATGGTGCTATCTTCTTCACACTTTTAGACCTAAATATTAAACTAGATACAAAAAATAAAAATAAAAAAGTAAAAGCACAAACTTTTTTTTTATATATTATTTTTTGTTTCGCTACCATCTTGCACTGGCAACCCCGTACGCCATTGACTCATTATTTCAGAGTAGATTTTTGTGTTATATCATTGCCTATTATTATTGGGTTGGGAGGGGCAGGGTAGTAATCGTCTTCGGTTGAGACCCTCGCATAATTGGAATCAAACTTCACCAGGTAAGTTCGTTTGATTCTTAATTATACTTCGGGTCTCAACCGAAGACGATTACTTCTATTACATGCAGATGTTTAGAGCCTTGCAATATTACAGATGAAAGAAAATAAAAAGGCAGTTTAGTGTATGACACATAACAAGATTTAATTAAATTTCCAAAAAAAAAAACATAACGATCAAAGTACATTTATCGTTCTCTTAACAAGGCTTTAGCATGTTAATTATATAAATGCAATTAATCCTCGACATTACGAACCAAATATAGAATTGACAAAGGTGGTGTCGTTCGATTCTACCACATCTCTAAAATAATATTTAAGGAAGATGTTTGAGCAATTACTCCAGCCCGCGGCCTTGCGAACCACTTCCAGACTGACCCCAGATCTGTGTGCGGCAGATGTGGACGCCGAGCGAGTACTATGAGCACCGAATATGGAAATGTCTATACCGCTGTCTTTCAATACCCTTTTCACCCAATGTGCTAACGTTTGAGGGCCTACGTTTTTATGGGGTTTGCGTACACCGATAAAAAGATTTCCTTCAGGATAGTCATTTCGCAAGGACCTAGTTTTGTCTATGTAGGTTTCAATAGCAAATGCTGGGCAAATACTGGGATTTTCGCGAATGTAGAGTAATCTGATAAGTGGTTGGTATGCCCCGGGCCTCGATGTTTTAATTAAATCACTAATTTTAATTACAATCTCATTATCTTGTATCGATGTATTTTTTAACTTTATTAAACTAATAGTCTGCATTCTTTGGGCAGAAGCGATAGCCAATAATGTACAAGTTTTATACGACAAATCAACCAAAGATATATTATCATAAGGGCATAAATCGGAAAGGTATTTCAATACTACATTTGTATCCCACGTTGCATTATATTTTGGTTTCGGGGGAGTGAGTCTATAGATACCCTTTAGGAAGCGATTGATACAGTCATTTACAGCAATGTTATGGCCTACAATAACTGAAAGTGCCGACCTATGCGTATTCAAACTACTGTAGCTAGAACCCCTCCTCATTTTTTTAGTTAAAAATGATATAATTTTGGCATTGTCCGTCTCGTAAACATCAAAGTTATTATCTTTACAATAAAGCCACCAAGATTGTATCGAACTATTGTACTGCTTTAAAGTTGTATTTGCAAAGGAGGCCATCATTATATGTAATGACGTTCGTGGTACACCACGCTTGATCAGCGCTTCCCTGATAATTTGGCTGCCACCAGGATAAGCGTTGCATGAAGCGGATGGCGGACTCTGAAAGGAGATTTTAAAAGTGATTCATCAGGACCAAAGAATATCCTTTCAGATTTAACAAGCCTGGACCATAAAGGGTACCATGGTTGAGATGGCCAGTAAGGTACTACTAAAATACCTAATGCATTGTCTAAGATAATTTTTTCTAGGACTTTAGTAATTAGACAGAAAGGGGGGAAAGCATAAAAGAAAATATTACGCCAAGAAAAGGTAAATGCATCAATAACTTCGGAATACGGATCCAGTTTCCAAGATGCATATCTACTGCATTTGGAATTTTGAGCACTCGCAAAAAGGTCAAATTCTGGTTTTTCCAAACAATTTACTGATATGTGAACAAACGGAATTTGAAATTTCCCACTCCGTATCTATATTAATTCGCCGGGATTTCCGATCTGCTATTACGTTATCGCCAGATTTGATATATGATGCAAATACAAATAAATTTCTTGTTTCACACCACTGCCAAATCTTTCGAGCAATGCCATTTAAACGTGGATGCTGAACACCACCAATGCGGTACATATAACATATGGCAGTGGTGTTATCAATCCTTAACAAAATATTAAGATTTTTTACGTCTTTAGTAAAAATCTTCAAGCCATAGAATGCGGCCTTTAGTTCGAGTATATTTATATGTAAGGACATTTCTGTTTCTGACCAATTTCTATTTGCACTTTGACCACTGCATGTTGCACCCCAGCCGGTGTTCGAAGTGTCACTAAAAATCTCCAAACAATAATCGTTATTTTTTCCTGATAGGACAAGATGACATTAAGATGTTATTGATCCACCATGAAAGATCTTTATTAAGGTAAGTTTCTATTTTCATGTGTTTATTATAATTTTTAGAATTATTTCAAGCTAAGAATTTCTCGCGCTCAAGCAATTTTGTGTACATCCAACCGTAACTGACCGCTGGACATGCGGAGGTCAATAGTCCTATTATTTGAGCAAAATATTTAATAGTGCATTGATTTTTGGACATCAACTCAGTAACTTTATTTTTTATTCGATGTTTCATGTCATCTGGTAAAGTAACAATCATACTTGAGGTATGAAATATAAAGCCTAAAAACTTGCAAACCCTATTTGGTGACATAACACTTTTATTAGTGTTTATTACAAAACCTAATGACTCTAGGACGGCAACTATAGTTTTAACATTTAATAAACACTCGTCATACGAGCTACTTATGCACAAGAAATCATCGAGGTAATTTACTGATATAAATCCTACAGTACGTAAGTATTTTAGAACGGGTTTGAGTAATTTTGTAAATACAAATGGTGCAGTGCAAAGGCCGAACGGAAGAACATTGAATTCATATAACTGAGACCTCCATCTAAACCGTAACTTTTTCCGGTCGCCCTCAGTTATAGAAATTAAAAAATGAGAATCCTTCATATCTATTGTTGCCATGAAGTAATTATGATTTAAGTCCTCAATCTTAAAATGCGACATCATAACAAATTTATTAAGTTTTTTCAATTTTAAAATAAGCTTGTGGGTTCCATTCGACTTGGGCACTGTAAATATTGGTGAAATAAATTGTCCTTCGCAAGGTATACATGTTGATATGAATCCAGAATGCCTCTTTTTTACAAACACTATGGAAAGGCAGCTACGAAACGGCTACGGACCGTATCGCATCGCCTCTTTTTCATAGTAAAAAAAATCGGGAGTGGCCTCCCCTTGACTTTCTCGTATACCAGAAACGACTCAAAAGTTGATAGAAACCTTATATTTTTATGTCATACATACATGTTAAATTTGGTTGCAATAAGTTAAAGCATACTCGAGTTGTCGTGCTAACGCACAGACACACACGCAAACATTATTCCAAAAACGGTTTATATGGACTCAGTAAGGTCCAAAACGTGTAAATCCGTCAAAATCTCTTACTAGTTTTTCAATTACTAGACTCCCATAGACTACGTATACGAGAAAGTAAAAAGACGATACGGTACGATATATCCCAGTAGATAACCTTCAGTGAACCAACAAAAAAAAATCTACAACCAGAGATAGAAATTATTCCGATATTAGTCCGATCAGGAAATTGAAATAGAATGTCAAATTATGATTTTCAAGAGATCCTTTGTCGTAGCACTGGTTTTATATGACCACCTCAGGTGAAGACTCCGGAAACTGCAGATGACGACTTTAGACATAAATGGTTCCATCTCATTTCCGTCGAGACGAAGTTTTCCCCTCTTGGATTGTATGTGCTTCAAAGGATTTCGGTCTAGATTTTATTTCATAAATCAAAAATGACGTCACTTTGAAGTTGGGTGCAGCGAAATTGGTAATATTTTGTTGATAAAGCATCCTGAATATGAATTGTGTGGAATACTTAAATAAAGATGATGGTTTGAAAAATTTTGAGAATTTTATATTATCTTATTTATAGCTCCTTCTTCAAAGCATCATTATAAACACTGCCGTTTTAATGCGAAACTTAAAGAATGCATAGAAATTGAGAATTTTAATATTACGTAATTGACAAATGGATTATTGAAATGGAAAATAATTTAAATTATTTGCTTAGCCAAAAACGCTTACATGAAAATCCAGAAAAAAAAGACAATAAATGAATACGGACAGCTCCCCTTCGATTATTGAACAAAATAAATAAAATATTCCACATACGAAAAACACGTTAAAAAGAAAATACGCAAGGCCTCTTGTCACAGGCAGTGAAACAAATTTGTGTCGCAAAAGGAACTTACGTACATAAAGTTAAATTCAAATGGGAGCTGCAGTTTCGGTGAATGTAAGTATAAGTCGTGCAGAGAAATTACATTCCGTAGGTTTCGGCTAAGAACGAAATGAATTGTAGTGAAGGCGACGTTATTTACTTTTACGCTGTTTCAAGGGACATTATGCCAGATTCAACGATATTTTCTTGTGGAAGGAAACTGGTTTTAATATTTAGTCTATTATTAAATTATTAAGTGAGTCAACATCATCAGCTCATATAATGTCCTCACCGAGGGGCACGAGCCTACCCCACATCAGGGGCGATTAGGCCTTGTTAACCACGCTGGCCAAGTGCGGGTTGGTCGACTTCACACACAACCTAAGAATTTCTTATAGATGTGTGCAGATTTTTCTCGCGATGTTTTCCTTCACCGTAAAATTTTAATCGACGCTAAACGTACATATTAATTAAAAATTTGAAAACACATTGGTACGTTGCGGAGTTCGAACCGGTGCCTCCCGGGTGGGAGACAACGCTCTTACGTATTACGCCACCGACGCTTCATAAACCTGTCATTATTCCTACAACCAGCAGTCCTCGGTAGACTGTCAGCCCATCGGGTCATAGGGTTACCAACGCTTGCCAAATCGCGATGTCCACTTCAGATCTTACTAGCTACTGCATTAAATAGGATGAAGTTAATATTAATGGTATTAAATCAATATTATAGATATGAAAGTAATCATATTTCATGCCGTAGCTATCCAAAGTAATTAGTTTATTATTAAACTTTTAATTTCAGACCTGATACTACTCTCACTCCCCCTCTATGAACGCAAGAAATATGAGTATCATTCAAATATAAACACTGAAGTAAGTTACAGTACCGTTAAATCTATTAATTTATTGCAGTGGCTGACCCATAGAATGACATCAAATTATGCAACTCCGAACTCCGAAGTCGCACCTATCATATTTCGCGATTGCTAAAAAGTAATTTAAATATTGTTGACTCTTAGCTAATACTCTAGTTCACCAAGTCAAAAGAGTGTAACGACAATGTCTCAATACAGAAATAAACAGAAACTTTGTATGGAACTTTTGGTGTACCTTGTCTCGAAAATTTCCTCTATCGTTAATCAAATGAAGTGTTAAATGACCCAGAGAACCGTGACAGGCGTAACACAGCTCCTACTACAAGTTTTAGTTCTGGTCCTGGCTAAATCATATTTTTACACATACACGCAATTATTGTAAAATCAGTCCTCATAGAAATAGAAATAAAGTCAACTATGTTTTGTCGTTAGAAACAACCTTTGTTGAATAAACAGGAGAGAGGGAATAAGAAAATATTAAATAGTTGCATAACTTATCCAATCAATAGTTCGTAAGAAATGTCACTCACTGCCTACATAAAACAAAGCATGATATAAATTATTCATCGGGATAAACCTGCAAGTCTTTGAAACCTAGATATAATGAAATAGCTTAATTTTATTTGTATGTACAGACAACAGCACGTTGGGTTACCACAAACTGTCAAATATTCCCAATCGATTATGCACTTTATATTGAATAGTCTTAGGTTGAAAATCGTTTGGAGAAATTTGACAGTTTTGTATAGCCCGACATGCTGTTGACTGTACAATAAGGACTTTAAGGAAGTTACTCCAAATTAGTCTTAAGATACGACGGCAGACGACATTACCATACACTACTGCAATTGCCGCTCGACAGTATTATTAATCTGTCGAAGCTGTATGTCACAGAAGTTGGGACACCTTTATGCCAAATGCATAAAGGCAACCTTGACCCCAGAGTTGGTGAAGATAATTACGGGTACGATATGAAAAAATGAATTACTGGAAGTATTTCATCTTTGGTAAACAAGGGTGATAGTACAGCTCAATATGAGTGTTCCACTCAAGCAGCTTTTTGCGACACTGTAAGAGACCCGGGAAAAGGCCCTTTTCTAGGCCAACAGAGCCTTGAGCTTGCTGGTTGAGCCTGAAAGGGCGGGCATAAATGACTTCTCGGTGAAAACAAAAACTTCGATCCCGAGAATGCCCGGAAAGGATGTTTAGTTGGTAGCGGGGGGAACGCCTTTACCTCTGAGTTCCACATACTCCTGCAGTTGCATCGTAATGCAAGGTTCGTGTATAAATATATACACCATCTGTATAATTTGTAGGTATTTATATTAATAAATGTTGTGTCTCACAATAATACCAAGGTGACCTGTAGTAGGGGCGCCGATTCCGACAGTAAGATATTTCTGGTACTTACCAACTTTCTGATGATTTTACCAAGCAATATTTTTTCTTTGGGAATCAATGAACTCGCTAACAGAGACAATTTGTTTTCGGTATATGCTGTTTATTTGTATTTAGACCATTTGGCCCTGCATAAACGATTTCGGTATTACTACTATTAGAGTAATAAGTGAGTATAATTGTCTTTGGTACATATATATATATATATATATATATATATTATTAAACTGAAATGCTGATTCAGAAAGTTAATAACGTTAATCTGAAATATAATTTCGTATCGCAAATTATATTGACTTGTTACGAAAATAGTTTACTTTGTAGCTATTCCCGTAGGTTGAATTTACACAAAATGAGTTCCTCATAAGCTCAGGAATTCTACGAAGAGCTCATCTTCGGGGTTAAACAAAGTACTTTAAATTTACCGTCCCTATCCAAATCACACAAGGGTATATCGTCCTTAGGCACTTGTGAGAATGTCTGCATTAGCTTAGCAGATTCTGGGACGCGGAGGTGTTGCGTACCAAGGTTGGATCCAACGAATAGTTGGCTGCATAACCTGAAGCGGATTCCCTCTACACGACCGCAGAATGTCTGATGACAATGTTAGTCTTATGCCGATATTCAGACTATGTGAAGTATCTTTAGAATAGGCGACGAGGTATAAATTATTGACACCGCCGGCATAAGAGGTATTCCGTAGATAACGTCTGTAGACAACAAACTGGGAATAATTCTATGTAAATTATTATAATGTGAAAATTTATACTACCTAACTATAAGAATGGTTTTAAAGAGAGTTACTTCAAAAGTTTGTTAAATTGAAAAAAAAATAAACTGAAAATAATTGATGATAACATGTAACATAAAGTTTTAACATATTTATATTCACAAAATATTTCAATTGATTGAATTAGAGTACCTATTAATTTTAATTGGGCCGATTAAATTTCGTAGGATTATATTTATTGTACTCGGCAGAGTTTAGATCACTCTCATAGTGGTGACCTCTTCCTTTTTTTTAACCTAGGGAAATGCTCATAGCACACTCGTCTGCTCCGGGGGGTGTGTGACGACGCCCCGTAACGACCCCTCAGCGCGAGGGAGAGTTTTGTTTTCCCACTCCCCGTTGCGTCGTAGTCCGCTCGGAGGCCCCAGAGGGACACTCGTTCAGCGTGTGCTGCAGAGTCTAAGACACTTTCACAGTGCTGACCTTTTCCGAACATGACCCAACGTATCTCTCCTACTATAATAATATACCTACTCGTATAACCTACGGACCCATACAGATATGCCATACCAGTAGAGTCAGGTTAGGAAACATAACCCTCACGTTCAGAACAATATTTTTTTTTTCAAGTTCCTAACTAGGGAGCAGGAAGTCTGTTTATTGCATACCTACATACATAAAAATCACACTAATAATGCAAAAAAAGGGTTGAGTAGAATAAGAACAAAAATTTACCTTGGGCCAACCAACACAAGTCAGGGCAGATGTTAGGTACATTTTAATCACTTCACCAGGGTATTACATTGTTTAGTTATAATAGACTGACACCCGTATTCACAAACATTACTATGAGATCTCTCGACTCTTAGATAAGAAACGAACCAATCACAGAGCTCTATTCAACGCAATGGCATTGATCTGCACTGTGATTGGTTCGTTTCTTATCCAAGAGTCGAGAGATCTCATAGTAATGTTTGTGAATACGGGTTTAATTCTTGCAATGCGACGCATATAGCCTGGAAGAGAATGCTTCTTAGGATTAAAGCCGCCTTTTGTACTGTCCTATGTGTATTATATGTTCTGAATGTTTTTTTTTTTGCTTGTGCAATAAAGTGTATTTGATTTGAAGAAACAAATTGAAAACCATAAATCGATCTCTTAGAAGTCTGTTAAAAATCACAACCTATTTACTTCCAATCCGGGAATCCATTTAAAATTGCGACAGGCACATAAATGCATTTCATTACCTCATCGTAATGGGCAAAACTATAAATCGGCAGGTCACGGCGGCTTTAATCGCGTATGGCCAACTTTTATTGAACTCGCTCAATATATTTTGGCATTGGCGCAACTACGATCGTTGTTGAATTAAATAATGAAAAGGCCGTTCCCCGCAGGTTTAAAATGGCTAAATGGCAGTGTGCCAAAGTTTGTGTACCACCTACTCTTAATAAATTTTTAGTCACCAACAGTTATTATTGTTTTGGCTCGGTGTTTTCACTTACGAAATTGTTAACACGGCATTTTTACTGTGCACACAAACTGTCGTGAGTGTTAGTTTGGTTTATGGATGAATGGTTAGCATTGAAACGTTAAAAAGTTTTTGTTTGCGGAGTTTATAGATACCTATACTCGTACAAAGCTGCCATGTTTTGGTATAACATAGCTGTCTTGGTCATCACCTTTATTTGTTAATTGACTGAAGGTATAAATATCGTCGGCTGATCGTATAGTTGGGCAGTTCGTGATATGCCTGGGCACATCGTGTACGTAGGCCAATAGACTCTCCCGCAAAAAGTCCACCACGCTTGGTCAAAAAAATTACCCTAAACCCCCTGGTCACTCTTCATACCGTTTATAGAAAATGTGTTACTAAACCAGCAGTCGAGAATTTTATGGTTCAGCACAGTTTCAGTACAACAAATACCTAACTACCAATAATTAGGTACTTTTAATTTTCCTAATAATTACTTTTGGGGCTTTATAACTCATTTTTATGTAACACGATCGTGATGTGCTTATCTTAAAGTAAGAAGTATTAAAGTTGTAAGTGTAAGTAATAAAATTTTGCACTATTGGCTGCAAAATAAAAGAGTAAAGCTGAACAAAAAAAGAAATTTTCACCTCTCCAGCACCAAAATAGCTCTTTTGCTTCGTAAAATCTCGAAGGAAAAACGCAATTTGTTGCGAGCTCGGAACAAGACGTAACGTTCAATTTTCATTATTTTAGTAATCTTAATTTAATTTTCAATCATTATTTTTAAGATGATAAACGTGTATTAAAGTATTGCCTTGTTTTTTTCATCTATAACAATTATCTCGCTGGAGAGGTGAAAAGTTGTATGTTTCACATGAGAGCAAATTTTTTTTCTGTCGTGCCTTTAAATCACTCACTGCGCTTAGTAGTCTATTTATGAACCAACTCGCAGCAAAAAATGACTTTGATCACTTGTTAAACAAATAACTATTGTTAACAAATTTCTCTGTAAAACGAGCCGTCTTACAATCTTTTACAAGAGGTATGTAGCACATTCTGCTACAAAAGCACTTCAGGCAGAGGGAGCAGGTACTCTTTGCTGAGCCAGCAAAGACAAGCTATCTTCGCATTTGGACTCCACTTACACTGACATCAAGGCACATTCATAATTCCTTTATAAATAAGTTACAATGTAGATATGTACATCAGCTATTGGTTTTGATTTGATGAGTCAAATCTGTCCTATGAGAACCGTAAATTATTCCAGGATAAATGTACCCTTTTCTTAGTAGTAAGAATCTCCATGCAATTACTATTCTAAATAGGTACGCGTGAAAATTCGTTTCATCGTCATCATCATCATGTCAACCGAGACACGTCCATTGTTGAACATAGGCCTATCTCATCTCAACCCGAACGGTTATGCGCTACTCACATCCAGTAGATAGCAATTTTCGTTTATGTTCTTAAAATTAATTTGTTCAACAAAAATGTTATTACCTACCCTACTTAACGTTAATGTTTTCAGTAAATGCATAACATACTTAGTGCTTGTGTTTTTAGTAAATGCATTCATCGATCGATTGTAATGGTTTATGCAAAGCAAACAAGTGAGCAGACAGTAACTATCTCCACTAAAATATGGAGCATTTATTGGCTATCATAAATCGCTCGCACGGCTTCCTCAGACCCAATTAAATTGAACAACAGGCTATGACGGTGCAACGTCACGACTGAACTGACCTAGCAGAACATGGAAAACATTAGCTAACGTATCAGAATTTGCTGGGACAAATAATAGGGTAAAGTATCCTTTATTGGTTGTATAACTTCTCACCTCTTCGTATAGTATACTTACAGGTTGGAAAAAAAAGAACAAAAGTATACTTAATTTTTGATGATGGCAAATCTTAGAATAGAATAGAATATGACTTTATTGTACATACATCAACCAGATTAATAATAGTATATAATAATACTTATTACTTATTTTACTGATAGAAAACATTCCTTTATTTTCAAAAATAATTAAAACAGCATTTAAAGATTTTTTGAAAAATCACCTGCTTGAGCCGGGAGTCGAACCGGTGAAATGTGGAAAGAAACATGTATTTTTGTATTTTATGATACTAACCGAAAGAATCATTCATAAGGACTCGTGCCTTTAAATCACTCACTGCGCTCAGTATTATATTTATAAATCACTCGCTATGCTCGTGAATGTGAAGAAAGTGCTCGTTCAATTCTTGACTACTTCGCTGGTTCGTGATTTAATATCGGCACTCGCAGCAAAAAATAACTTTGCTCACTTGTTGAACAAATAACTATTTCTTGATCTTTCTTTAATTAAAGATACTATGTTGTTTAAAAGAAATGATCCGTATGATGAACTCTTTTGGTAGGTATCATAAAATACAGGATGTTTTTTTACACATTTCACCGGATCGATTAGCGGCTCAAGCAACTGATTTTTTAAATGTTTAAAGGTTTTTGAAAATAAAGGAATGTTTCCATTTAGTAAAATCTGGGTTGGAGAAATATTCCCTTTGGTTGGAGAAACTTTCCCTATTTCTTTTTTTTGATAATATGTTACGGGCGACTGAAATGAATAATGACCAGTCTGTATATGTAATGCCCGTATCAAGTGGGCAATGTCATGGTAATGGCAAACACTCTATGATGCCTTCATCGGACTCTCCCTCAAATTTAGAAGCGCTTGGTTATAAAAAAACGACAATGAACCTACCGATGCTCCAAGTGATCTATAAAACTTCATAATAATACAATACCTATGAGTATAATAGGATGAGAGAATTATTTTGAGAAAATTTAAACTGATTATCTAATGCACAATAAAATAATAAGGGTAGTATTTAACTGCAAATGAAAAATCTTCCTTTTGTATATCAAAAATACCGATTGCATATCAAAATAATGCTTATCAAAAATACTGATATTACAGCAAATAAATAACCCTAACCTACACATCACTCAGCCATCTAGGTAGGTACAGACAACAGCACGCTGGGTTACCACAAACTATCAAATTTTCCCAATCGATTATGCACTTTATATTGAATAGCCTTAAGTTGAAAATCGTTTGGAGAAATTTTACAGTTTTGTATAGCCCGACGTGCTGTTGACTGTACATAAGATATTGGACTCTCCCAGAAACAGTGCACTCTGCCTGGTCATAAAAAAATAACGCTAACCTACCTTTTTATTGTACGCCCGTGTAAATTTGATGTGCAATCAGCATATTTGATGAATATAAATTGATGGATGATAATATCTACCGAAATGAAATAATAATAATTACTTAAAAGGACGAAAGTAGTAAAGACGAAGAAGTAGTGCAGTAGTCGATATTAGACACACTTCAATGAATGAAGTTAATTTTACTATAGAACAATGGACGGATAGAATAAATCGCAGAATATACTGTCCTGATTCCTTGTGTTAAATCCTGCCATGGCTATTAACCCCACACACCCTTCGATGCCATTACAGCAGAGTACACAACAGCAGACACATCATATTTCATGTGACACCATTTATTAGCCATCATAAATTGTTCATACGGGTTTACTCACTTCCAATTATCCAAACATCGGGTTATGACGACGCGTCACCGGAGAGGAGACTGCTATTATCAAAGGAAACATTGCTGTTGTTGTTTGTCTCCTGACAATTAGTTTCCCCTTTCAACAAATGGAATATGCATGGTTGTTGTGACACAACTATTTACTCACACTAAGTATGACTAATTCGTTAATTTAGGTGTGAAGTTAAAAGCCTTGTGTAAAGTAAACACAAATTTAAATTCACTAAACATTTCGAAACTTTGTAATTTTACAACTTTCAGTCAGAGCCAATATAATTTATAATTTACTAAGTACCCTTAAAACTAGATTAAGAAAAATTAAAGATAATACTGCTAAATACCTATGTATAGTTAATTAACAAGCATTTCCCGATCACGAATAGAACTACGCTTCCTCATTCCGTGAAGCACTCACGTAAATGCTGAGTAAAGGAGTTTCTGAACTCCTTGGAGACATTCGCACCAAGGTCACTACCGCGGTGCAGACCACCCATAAGAGCATTTTTTAATAATAATAATGTATTGTGTATAAAGGAGAATGCCCAATTTAGTATGGGAATTGTGTCATGACTGCGCTTTAATGAAATGAATGCCAAAAACTGGGAAACATATATATATATTTATGTGGGGAAAATATCATTAAATTATTTTTCGACCAATTCCTTAGGAAGAACCTTGCTTCGAATATAATTATGAAACCTTTACACATGCGTCCATCTCGACTTCCCAAAATCTAGTAACTGTAATAAATACCTCGAACACAATATAAACAACATACCTACATTTAAATGAGAGAAAACTGGATTCAAACCTCTGTTTTTGATTTATTCGATATTTCGTCGCAGTTGCATGTGTGTTGCATGTGCATGCAATTGCGCCGAAATAACGGTCAGCATCAGAATTAGATCAATATAGTACCTTGTAATAAAAATCATTCATACATAATGGTGGCAACTACTATTGCACATGTGTTGTGATAGATAATATGGCAAGGTACTAAAGTTTATTTACTTCTGATGCTAACTGTAAGGGGGTTGTATCCCGTTTTCTCTCATTTAAATGATAGTGGCCACGTATTTTTTAAACAAAACATACCTACCGATTTTAAATTGAACATCTTAACAACTAAACGATGGGAATTTTCCGGGAACAGCGAATGAAACAAAAACATTAGATCAGTCTGAACCAGCGCGCAAAGAGTACACGAAAAAGGCTAAAGAAAAACTAAACAAGCTAAGTAAACATCCTCTGGCATGGCTGGCTGAGCTAAGTTAATACCTAAGCAAAAGTTGATCCAGGAACTTTAGTCGATTCAGGAACAAGTATCCAGTGATTGAGGTGAATACGTCAATTTGAAATTGTTAACGAACATAATTTTCAGCTGTTTCAGCTTCTGCAAATATTAGAATGATATTTTAACGTATTGCGAAAGAAAACAATATGATACTCGTAACACAAAAACTTAAATTATCGTATTAACGTTTTTTGACTAAAAACTTTATAAAATTGTTTTATATAAATTAACGACTGAGAAGTATTTTAATACCTTTTTCCTTGCAAAATTAGTTAACAAATTAATTCATTTTCAAATCATACCAATGACAACATTATCACATCATATACTAATACTAAGGGGTTATTAAAAATCTCCATCATAAAATTAATGTTTCGCATATATTTCGATTTATGACCGAATTATAATGGAGAATTTTCAAAATTGTTTTATAAGTAACTTGCTCTAAATAAGTACTTTACGACTACATAAGCATGGGTAGGTACCCACTTATTATTTAAGTAATGAATTACTTAGATTAAATGGGGGTAAATTTATTATATTAAAGTTTTATTTTTATTTGTCAAGAGCACCTCAATATCACAAAAGAAACCTCTTGTAGCATCTCATGTTAAAAACGTAAGGTAAGCAACGTTAAATGTCTTCGAAAGATCTTGTCCAAATAAATCGAATCTTCATTACTATGCTAGGAGCAAAAAAGTTAATAAATACGGGGTATCTATATCCTGAAAAAGCTTCTTTAACAGAAACAACCGACGGATCTTTTTGACCCGGGAAACTAGCTCCGTAGCAGAGACAAATGTTTAACGAAACAAAATTTGGTTAAGAAAAAACTAGCTAAACTGAGCTTAACGAGTAATCGATGGGAGCTGCGGATCCCGTCGGTGCCGAAAGAAACTAACTACAAATTAATATTGCAGTTTGGGATCGACTGAAACTGCGGCTTTTGGCGGCCTTTTTTGTTGCGTTTATTTTACAATAAAGTTTGGATGTATCGAACACCTGTTTGGGTTGTACTACACATCTATTACATACATAGATATTGTAGTTAAGTAAAGATAACATTTTGTTGCCCAAGAATTGCTTCAAATTAATGACAAATCCCTGTCACCTTTAAAACGGGCATAAAACTTTAAATATAACCTTCACTGAACCAATAAGTAAAAGCCTGGGCTGGGGAGCTTTTCGCTAACTTTTTTTGACAGAGGAAAGTGATGATCACCGATTGAATTACACATCCATTGCTGTTTTTACACGACAAGTGCCATAATAGCATGTCGTGTAAACAATGGATATGTAATTCACTCAGTGATGATCACTTTCAACTGTCAAAAAAGTTAGCTTAGTTAGGCCTACATGACAAAGCTGCTCAGCTCAGCACTCCGGGTATTGGTTGCATGATGGATGATGACTACAACGGGTACACAAAGCAGCTTATTTCTACTGCACCGCTCGAGCACGACAGAAAGCGTACATTCAAATAAGAGCTTAATGACGTACACTGTAGATACACTTGACAGAATAAAATAGCAAACAATTTATTATAAATGAGTTTGTCGTAAGTGAACTTGTCGCCATCTAGCTACAAGCTCACTTACGACACGTATTAGGCTGTGCACAAGATCCAAGTTGCTCAGAGAGCCATGGAGCGAGCAATCGTCATCAAATTACAAGATAGTGTGAGGAATTTTGAAATCCGACGTCACATGAAGGCGAGGATACGTAGGAAAAGCCTGCTAATAATTTGGAATTGGGCCGGACATGTTGCCAGGCAGAGTGTAGCCCGCTACAGGCAAAAGAAGGGGATTGAGGAGATTTGGAAAACCGCGGGCCACTCATGGAAAATGCAGCACAGGATCAGGACAAGTGAGGGTGATAACGGGCTGAAAATGATAATAATAATAAAAAATGATTATTTTTTTCATCACAATACGTACTCTGATTATGATGATGATAAACTTTAAATGGTCATATCGAAGTTTTCAATAGAAGAGATTGATGACTCGTTATCCAAGAGGATACATTTAACACTAAAATTAAAAAGTTGCTAACTACGCTGTGTTAAGCCGGAAGAGTTGCTTCTTCCAATTAAAGACGCTAAGTACTTTCATAATTTTCCTGTACAAATCCTAGGAGAGATCACTTTTTCTACAATGTTTTTAGTTTTTATCTTGTATTTTTAAGAATCAGGGTGTCCAATTACTATGTTCAGCTGTGTTATGCTGTACTATTTAATCAAATCGATCTTACATTGTTATGAAGAAACAAAAAACCTTTGCTGTGCTGCCCTTTGTGCGGCTGCGTTAAATTTAAAACATAAAACTTAGCTGAGCACAGCGCAGCGCAGCATAGCTCAATAATGATTGATCACCCCCGGATCATCATCATTTGCATGTCCTGATTCCAATTTTATTTGGGGTCGGCGTAATTCGTTTTTCTCTTCTATACATCTCTGTCAGCCGTCATCTCAGCATTAACTCCTTCCTTTTCCATATCATCTCTCACACAGTCTATCCATCTTTTCTTCAGTCTTCCTCTCGCTCCATACCCGTCCACATTCATGTTCATCACGTTCGTTATTACATGATTATCATCCCTTCTCATTAAATACCCATACCATGCTAGTCGTTTACCTCAATTTTTTCTGTCACTGGTGCTTCTTTTAGACTGCCTCTATATACTTACCCTTCATCTTGTCCATTCTTGTTACTCCACACATCCATCGTAGCATAAGCATCTCAGTCACGTCCAACCGACTCTCATCCATCCGTTTTACCGCCCAACTGATCCGTACAAGGCAACAGGTCTTATTATGGTCTTGTATATTTATTATTGATCACCCTCAGATATTTACATAAAATTTAAAAACTCCGTGGTTCAGTAGTCCGCTAACGAATCCGAATTCGATCCAGATATCCCGAGTGATCCCGTTCAAATTTGTACTCTTTTTGGTTGATGATAGGACTTTTTTCAAGTACGCCTGGCTTGCTAAATTTCTTCGCATGAAAAAATTCACTGCGGAACGAAATAATCAAGACTTACAGGATACTTAAGGACCAAATGCTCCGCATGTTGATGTCCATCAAAGATGACCCTCGCTCCGACCAACCCACAACGGTAGTCACCCAAAGAACAGATAAAAGAGGTAAAAGTCTTATCAAACGATGTTAATACCAAAGCCAGTGTCGCCACACTCGACATAATTTTTTTTTTTTAATTTAACAGCATATTTGTACTTTCCGGTGAAAAGAAATGTCTCCATTAGTAAGATTATGAGTCTTACTTTGCTTTCTGCCAGTTAAAATAGCACAAGACGGTCTTTTAAAATATTTTTCCTCTTCGAAAAGGATCGAATATGAGTGTTTATACTCATAACCAGCAGCGCGCGCGCCCCGCCTACTTACGACTTCTAACCTCTTTTATTTGTTCTGTGGTAGTGACCTCTCTTTTCTGGGATAGTAAAAGGGGCGTTCTTGAGGGAATATCTCAACCATGGAGCTACCGTTAATGCACGAGAAACGGCGAGGCAAACGAACAAAAATTTTTTTTCGGCAAGATAATGCCCCAGGTTATAGGTCTGCCGTTACTATGGATGCAATTCCAAATGAAGGCTTCGAAATAGTTGTCCTTATTCACCCGCCCCTAGTGATTCCTGTCTATTCCCAAGGTTGATGGAGTGTTTGAGAGGACAGTGATTCGGATATTTTGAAACAGTAGTCGTTGCAGTACAGGATTTTTAGGTGCTCGGGCTGAAAAGTTTTTAAGGCAAGAATTTTTCAGCTTAGAAAAAAGATATTATAAAGCGACTATATCAAAAAATAAAATAACATTTAATAAAAGTTACCGGCAACATACTCACTCTCTTTATTGAACGCCCCTTAAGTCTGTCCAAAATAAAAATAAAACACAACAGTTTTTTTCTTCTATCTAATAGTCAATTTTTCTTTTCATCAGAGACTTCAAGTTAAATAATTTAACTTAAATTTTCCTTCATAGTGTAGTTTTTGCTAACTAGTTATTTCCTGTACAGCTATTTTAATTTCCTATTTGCTCCTGTTCCAATTAACATTGACTGGTAGACCACAGTTTTAATAGCAATCCCGTGCAACCATTATTCTTAACTGAAAGTTCGTAAAGCCACAGTTAAATTTTAAAGCTAGAGAGCTTTTCTTGAAATAGCCTGCACATAATTGCGTCTTGTACGATTTTCCGTTGTGAAATTTAGTTGTTATCACATGAATTATTATTAGATTCGAAAATGAAAGTGTTAATTTTAATTTGAATGTTTGCTTTGGAAGTTGAAGCTCAGGCAACAGCTGTAAAATAAGATTTACATAAGAATTGTAAACATTAGTAGGATGTGGCTTTGTTCGCCACATCTTCAGCGAAAAGGGAAGATCTTCCGCCGAGCTAGGTGTTCGCTCGGGGACCGAGGCCCGACTGTACATCGTTGGTTGTTGTATATATACTGTTGTACCTCGGAAACTTCGTAAGCGCGATTTAGGCTTGCATTACGTATTGTGACGTTTCTGTATCGTATCTTGGCTCCGTGTTTACATTTGTACTTTTCACTGATCAACCATTTCTCGGTTACTCAATATTAACTGTCTATATAGCGCTGTGACGTAGCCGCTACTCACATAAAGTTTTTAGATAGATATTAACATTGTATTGTATGTACAATTTTTATTGCTGCTGCTGATATTGTCACTAGCTATTTATTAAATTAATTTTTTAAAATAAATAATTTAACTTAACAATCAAAATTCACGTACAGTTAAAAATCTTAGGGTGAAAATCGATCGCTTGATCCTGTTGTAACGGGTGATCACATCTCTTAATTATTAATTAAGCCATAGGGTACTATTTTTAAAAATGAATCAGGCGGAACTTTTATTGGATTATAATTTAAAGGAAAATATAATCTAGGTACATTCTCTTCAACATTCTGCATTTGTAATCTTTACCTCATCATTGTTCGATCCAAAAATAGTAAGACCCGATTTTTGGCTTTTTCGTAAGAAGGGTAGTGCTATTTTGCATGGCCAGTGCCATCGCAGCAAAACATATACCATTGAAGCGTCTCCACAGTATCCTTTACGTCTTTTGCAATATGTGACTGAGCATCATTATACTGAAAGATCACTTTATTTTAATAGTTACTTAGCGTTTGACTCAATCTCATCAATTATTTTTGGTAATATGATCAACATCTATATGATGGTGCATATCTGGTGGGATCAGCTGGGAGGAATATTACTCCGAGCTGACCTCACCAGATGTGCAGCACTACCTTCATAGCATGAATGTTCGTTTAGCCGTTGAAGTAGCTGGGCTTACTAGACGATTTTCTGCGCTTCGGGTTGTCGCAGTGGATCAACTTTTCATCGCTCGTCTCGATTCTCTGCAAAAATACCTTTCGATTTTACCTTTGGCGCAGTGATTCGCATGTGTAAAAAAGCATTTCACGTAAATAATGCTTTTGGCACAAAGGTTGACATGGTTATGGAACAAAGAAAATACCTACATAGTGTACACTACAATGAAATGGCATTTTTATGTTTTATAACATGAATAAAGGTTTTTGTAAATCCTAGAAAACTTGTTTTTATTCTTAACAAGTTAGGCAATATCTTAACATTTTTTATATTATAATACATTATTGGTAATGTTTCCGCAGTAATATGCATTATTTAAATGTTTAAAAAAACAAGAAGTGTTTACAAATTGAATCTACTCGAATGTTAATTTAAAATAATTCGAAATAAACATTTTAATCAACAGACTAAATTTGTGGCAAATTAGACTTAAGCAATGAGTATTCAGAGTCTATCTGCTTCTAAAGTTCCAAACCAATCTGAAACTTATGTCTGTGAATGGTGAGGATTAACCATTCAATCTCTTTGGTTCACTTCGAAATGTACTCATTAATACGAATTAGTAATTCGTCGTGTTTATACTCCCTGATTTTGGACTGAAATTACAATCCCATTTACTATAAATTCGTGTCGACACAACCAAAAGTACAATAAGTCTTTGGATTTTGGGTAGCTTGATAACAATAAGACCGATTTTACAATGAATCGTTGATACGTATTTTTTATTAGACAATTATTAACTTTTCCCAGTCTTGAGTCGCCATTAAAGAGATACTTACCCAATTTAAATAAGGTCTAAATATGGTGATGCGAGTCAGCCTTTTTTATATTTTCTGCATTATTGACAACCTACCAAATATACATTAAAAATTTCATAGAAACGGTCGAGCCGCTTCAGAGGATTGCGACTGCAAACGCCGGTCACACAAATTTTTTATATGTTTCCTGATTTTATGTCGATTGTTTCTCGTTGTCAGTGAAGTATATCTTTTCCTTTCTTTTGTTTTCCTCCCTTTAATTCCCGTAACGTTCTATCGAAATCAGATAGTCTGGAGGACAATATTAGTCCATTTCACTGTGGGTTGTACTATCCAAAAGCGAACCGTTTCTGAAATAATAATTATTTTAGAATTTTATATTTAATAGCAACTAGAAGTGTTAGCGAGCGCGCTATAACAAGAGTTAGCAGAAACGAGGGGCTGGCAAACCCTCTCAGACCGCTCCTGCAATTTATTGCATTCGGGTGTTTTTCGGATTTTTAATAAAATTATAAAATAATTATTAACTCAAAAACGGTTCGCTTTCGGATAGTACATTGTACATCCCATAGTGAAATCGACTAGTATTGTCCTCTTCTATCTCTCCTTAACGGCTCCGCCACTAATTACTAATCACACTTTGTATAATTCCCGTGTCAAGATGTTGTCCGACGAGCTCCAAAACTAACAATCCGATTACTGCTTTTTTTTTAAATCTGTGGTTTGTTCCAACTTGAGAGAGCATAGTTTTTATTCCGACGGGATTATCTTTATAAGTAGTTCCCAATTTTTTTCCAAATTAACCACAATAACGTGTGGAGGGTTTAGCTAAATACCTATAATATAACATAAGTTTTTCTGTTTTTCAAAATACAAGCAATAACGGAAACTTTTTCATTATCATCATCAACCCATATTCGTCCACTGCTGGACATAGGTCTCCCCTAATGCACGCCACGGCTCCCGATTTTCGGCCACTCTCATCCAGCCAGCCTACGCATATCATCATCCCATCTTGTCGCAGGTCGTCCTATACTACGTTTACCTAGTCGCGGTCTCCACTCAAGACTCCAACGGCCGTCAGTTCTGCCGCTAATGTGACCAGCCCACTGCCACTTCAGTTTGCTAATTCGGTGTTCTATGTTGGTGACTCTGGTTCTCTGTCGGATGACATCATTTCTGATGCGGTCCTTCAGAGAGACTTTTTGACCTATGATAGATAATTGCTACGAATGTGCAGCAATGTGCATGAAAGTTGAGATGTACAGCCTAAAGGCCTAAACTGAAATAGAGGACACGATAGGACTGGCACACGTGGAATCTATGGAAAGCTAAGAGTTTTGTCTCGCTATGGCAGAATAATGTGGTGTTATTTAATGACCAAAACCAGGACAAAAGCTAAATTAATCCTGAATAAAAAAATCAATAAAACAATTCCATTGTTTGAGTGAAGAAAAAACGTAATCCAATTTAATGTCCCCACCGTACTCAGCCATGAAAACTTTTATTATAAAAGTAATTAATTTTCAAAGAATGCTAATTTTTCTTTTAATCGCTTCTTTAGCGTCTCAACTTTTATCTACTTACTTTGTTTGAATTACTTTGCCCAAGCGTTTTGCGACCAAGTTTAGCAAAAATTCCTTCACACTTACCTGCTTAAAATGTATCTAACAATTAATTTTTACGGTCCAGTTTTACAATGGTTGATGCCATTTTCTTTCTTATTTCGATTTAATCCACAAATCATTTTTACATTTCATAAAATCCTAGATAAGATGTTTCAAAATGTTGCCTGTGTATGCCATGCTTTGTGAGACTTTGTATCATAGTGTCTTTAAATAAATAGTTTGTCAGAGAGTTAGTATAGGAAAGTAACAATTTATATAATACAGAGGCAAGTGCGCGATTTTCATAAGCAGCGTTAAGTTCGTAGCACACTAATCACTAATCAGCTAGGAACCTTCAAAAAAGGAGGAGGTTCTCAATTCGACTGTATTTTTTTACACTCACAACTCTTTACTGGGTGTGCCGATTTTAAGATTCTTTCAACCTTCGGAAGATGGTGCTTGGCATGTGGTCCTCTTTAAAAAATCTAAAAAGCAAAAACTAAGTTATTTTTAAATAAAAAAAAACGCACTAAAAACTAAAAACGGAGAAATAAAAATTTTGTTTATAAAGATCTAAATGTTTTTATGAGGTCGGTGCCAACCTCAATATATGAAATAAACGTTGTCACTTGTATTTGGCACCGACCTCAAAAAATATTTAGATTTTTTAAACAAAATTTTTATCTCTCCGTTTTTAGTGATGAAGGCAGTTTTTGTTATTTAAAAATAATTACTATGTCTCGACGTCAATCTTTATTTCGATAATTCAAAATTGCTTGAGAGTGGATTTAGTGCAGTGAAGGTGGTGTCGTTTCGTTGCATAAGCAAGCATTGTAAGGAATCATTCGAATAAAGGTTTTGTGGTGTGACTGCCATGCACTTCTTTCACAGCACTCCCTAAATGCATTAAAATGTTGACGCCCATATTTTAATGCAAACATCAAGAAATAAGACATTATGACAAAAATGGAGAGGTTTTTTCCTAACTTGAGATTGGCGGAAATGGTTGTTACCCTAATAAAACGACTAAAAAACTGCCATTAAATAAATAAAAGAAAAAGAAACGTGAAAATGGCCTTGACCCTGTTATTTTATTCTTATTATTTTAATAAACGGCGAATTTACGTGACCACGCTGTGTTTTGCGTAAACATTTGCTACATTCGCCATCTTCGTGCGCTACAGCGCAGATTCTAAGCTAGAGCCCACAGATTTAATAATACAAGGAGATAGGCCAAGCAGGCGTTTAACTTGTGACAAGTGGGCATACATTACCGCCACTTCGCCTTTCACGTCACTCGGACTTCCTATGAACTCAGCGATTTGACCGAACTCCTTTGCGGCTGTGCCTAAATTTCATTGCTTCGCAGTCCTTATGACGCGCGCAATAAATAGTGTTACGGCATGCTCAACTAGAACCATGTTATGTAGTACAGCCGGTGATCGCGACACTCGGTCTTCCTATGAACTCGGCGATTCGTCCGATCTCCTTAGATTGATATATCTGTGCTAGAGCCCCTTCAAATTAGAGGCAAAATTAAGCGCTTCAGTGGCGCTACCACAGAGAGTCGCTGGAATGGTTCAACTGTGCCGTAGTAGGCGTGCGTCTGTAACGCTTCAGTAAATTTTAGTAATATTAGAAAAATGCACTGAAAAAAATCGACTTGCCTCAGGCGGGACTCGAACCCGCATCTTCCGCAATCCGGGCGGCTGCGTTGACCAATTACGCCACCGAGGCATATATTTGGTATTATAATTAGTATGTATATATTTATATTATAATTAATATTATAATTAGCATTTTACTTTCCTATACAAATATGACTTGCGCGAGTCACGATACTGATGCCAATAGTAATACATAGATAATATTACCGTGGTAATACCCCGTAAGAAGTTCCGCAAGCACTGCGATTCCATTCTCTTTTCGGTGTTTACACAGCTATGTGTTAGATCGAAATGAAAAGTATAAAACCTACAATAATAGCGCTAAGACTTCTATAGACTGTGGCACTACCCTCATATTATTTAAAAAAAAAACTCATTTGGTACAGAACATAAGGCCAAACTAGTTATAGGTATAATATTATTACTACGCAAAATTAAAAATAATTCCGACTTCAAAAGAAACATTTAAAAAATATCAAAACTTCAGAACAAACTTTTCACTAACATTTTTTTCTATTTTGAGAACATATGTACGTACTACTACGATTGAAACAGAATCGGTGATGTATTGGATTGCTATCCCGAACTAAGTACTCAGTGCAAGTCAAATATGAACCAAATTGAATCACTGCTCACTCACCGAATGTCCGAATACTTTTCTGTTGGAATTTAAAGCCGATGTAAAAAAAATTGTAAAATATTTAGAAATTATAAACATACTTCAAGTAAGACAGCGCAAATATATTTTCGAGTTTTATTTTTGAATCACAATAGTTGTTTTGATTTTGAAAATAATATATAGAAATCACGATCATCTTAATAATCAAATAAATTTATTGAGGGTGTGGTAGCTAAATTTGACAAACTATATATATTCAATAAACAGCTTTTGAAAATTAGGTTAATTACACCTTTTAGAATTTGTACTTAATGCAAATTGAAACAAATCGACACCGCATATCGGCTGCCAGAACAAGTATTCGAATTCGGTTAGAATCCTGAAAATGACATATACTTCATTTGTTCATAATTCATTGTAGTTTTACAAAAATATCTAACTTGTTTTTGCCTGTTTTTTTTTTCCTTGATGAAAATAGTACGGCGTATTAGAATGTTTTTGATAAAACCTACAAAACTGAAGTGAAAGAATATCAGAAGCTGACAGCCAACCTTCAGGATTGAAGAGGCACTAGAAGAAGAAGAAGAAGACAAAATTGAAAATTGTATGTAACCCCCGACATAAATTTATAGCTAAGAACCATCTCGATCACGTTAGCTTTCAAATAAAAAAACCGCATCAAAATTGGTCCATTCGTTTACAAGCTACGATGCCACAGACACACAGATAATCAGACAGGTCAAACTTATAACACCCCTCTTTTTGCGTCGGGGGTTAAAAAAAATGAAAATGTAAATGCATAGTTTTTTAGTATAATAGGTTGGGGAAAAAATTTCTTCGCATTTTTTAAGAAAATTCAAAACATTTTTTAATATAGTTTATTTACATTTAACTAAAGTATGTAGGTACCATTTTGTTCGATAACTTTTTGCCATCTTGTAGGTAGGGACATGATCCCATTGCTATAGAAATTTTGGGACTTCTGGTCAAAATACCGCGACAAGTGGTTTTGGCAGTCCTCTCGTGATGTTAACCTGACACTGCCTAAAGAATTCTGAAGAGACCGAAACAGGTGGAAATCTGAAGGTGCAAGGTCAGGGCTATACGACGGATGCATTAACACCTCCCAGCCAAACTCTCTTAATTTTTGCTGAGTGGCTAAAGATGTGTGAGGTCTAGCGTTATCATGATGAAAAACCACACCCCTTCTGTTGATTAATTTCGGCCGCTTTCTCTCAACTTCTTCCGGCCTTTGACCACGACCTTTTTCGCACGTTCTTGTCGTACGTGATCCACTTTTCATCACCAGTTATCAGCTTCTTCAAAAATGGTTCGCTTTCATTACGTCGTAATAAAGAATCACAAATGAGTACACGGTTCATTAGGTTTCTTTCAGTGAGCTCGTGAGGTACCCAAATGTCGAGCTTTTTTGTGTACCCAGTTTTTTTCAAATGCGCCAAAACTGTTTTGTGGTCAATTCCCAGTTCTTCAGCTACGTCGTAACTACTGACATGCCGATCTTGCTCCACTTTTTCAAAAATGGCATCCATTTTATCTGTAATAGGGCGACCAGAGCGACGTGCATCTTTGACATCAAAATTTCCGGATTGAAAACGCTTAAACCAAATTTGTGCTACTCTCACAGACACTGCACTAGGTCCATAAACACCGCAAATTTTTTTCGCGGCTTGCGTTGCATTTTTACCTTTTTTGTAGTAAAATTTTAAAATGTATCGAATTTCTTCATTAGATTCACTCATCTTGGCGGTACGAAAAACAAATGAAAATCACACATTTTCCTAATTTGAATTTGGAATTATGTTCTTTCAAATTTAAACTTTCAATGATACCAAAACCAGCCAGATACAAATAGTATAGCCAAAGAGATTTTATTACAAGTTTATACATACTATAATGCGAAAAGACTTTTTCCCCAACCTAATATTAAAAACATTCTAAAATATCATAAAGATCGTATAAGAATTAGGGGTAGGAAAACGTTTTTTCTATTTGTGTTATTTTATATGAAGACGGTGCTCGCCGTACTATCCTCTTAATAGTCTCCCCAACAAGGGTTCTTTATGCACTTAATTTGGACTACATTTAATAATCGATGTATGTAAAGGATGTACCTATTATTACTATCAAAATATTCCATTAATTGTCTTTATCACCTCGAGTTTAAAACACTGCGAAAATGTTGTGATACACCACCGCACTGAGGTCAAATGTAATTCCCGAGAATAGACGATAATTTGTTGTTAATGTCTTTATCATAAAGTAAGATCAATAAAGTTATCTTGCAAGGAAAAAGCTCAACCTATTTACTTTTTTATTTTTTAAAGATAATGTCTAATTATTGCAAACACCTATTGGCTTATCTTTACTGTTGTTTCTTATTCACTGGAGTTCCCCTTTTGTCAATAACTACAACTAACTTCCTCGTAAGGAACTATATAAGAGCCATATTTGAGGAATTATTCATCAGTAATCTTTAAACATTTAAACATGAGTCGTCCAGTGACAATATTTTTGGTACTATTTGTAATGTTTGTGGCGCAGACATTGGGACAATGGCCATATCCAACGTACGCACCACCCCCTTTACCAGTACCAGAACCAGTCATTAGAACAGCTCGAGAAGTGGGCCATGGTGCTCCATAATGGATCAAAAGCGATGAAGAACAAACACCATCTGTTATGTATTACTTCCCAGTACCGGAATACGTCGACGAAGCTAATCTAGACAATAATAAAAGATACATCGAAGATATAAAAAGGTATTAAGCAGCAACTGACGCATCTAAAGGATTTCGTTCTTCATTCTTCGATGCCTTTGTATTACTGCAGCAAATAATTATGAGGAAATTAATCAAGAAGATAAGGGGATAAATAAGGTTCCAATACATGTACTGATTCAATTTAATGGTATTTTTTTTTATTAATAGTCTACTCAATCTGTCGACCTATGTGATTGGTTAGGGATTTCATTTCCATCAGACCTAAAGTTTAGAAACAAATATACCTAACATATCATCTAGATGGTTGGCTTGATAGGTATCTACATTAATAACAAATAAAGGATTTAGCTCCTACTTTTTTTGTGTCTGCGGTCACCATCGTTGTCTTTGTTTACATCTTACAAAAATAATTGCGCCTCTTTTATTTAATATTGAATCTGTGATGTTTCTGGTACCTGTATAATTAGTCTAAGTTTAATAAAGTAATTCTGAACTGTGATAAAGCTTATTATGTTATCCTCAATAATTTTCGTCGGTTAATCAATATAAGTTGTGTGAACTGTTATTTGCTTGTTGTTGATGGCCCTTGTGACTAAAATTTAATATTTAGATTGAAGTTTGCGTGTCATAATGTGACATACAATTAAACGCCGTAGATGTCTTCAGAAATATTTCACTAACAATCACAAAGTTACTTGTTGGAATTCCAAGTCAAATCCCTGGATGACGAGAGCGTTATACACCTCAAAATTTAATACTTGTAAATTGTCAAAGTTGTCGAAATGTGGTCCATTAAAAGTTTCGGTCAAATTCGAAACCTAGGCAGAAATATGGCTGTGATTAAATCGCTGAGAGCACAAAATGTCGTTTACATCTCCAAGTGCACGGTATTCATTAATTGACGTAACTGCAGTGGCACAATAATATTGCTTCCCGTTGCATAAGCTTAATAAATTGAATTTTCCTTCATAGATGATGGTTTAATTTATTTTAAAGTTGTAAGCTGTATAGTCAACAGGAAAACCAGAAGAATAAATCACCCAAAGTTGTTTGAGATCAGCAGAATAGACGGTAAATGAAAATAGCACAAATGATAACGAATAGAAAATGTTTTGTGAATAGGCTGTTTAATTTGAGATGACGGCTGATCGAGAAAGAAGGAAACATAATTAAGCCGATCCCAAATAAAATTAGGAGCAGGGCAGGCAAATGATGTTGATTACGAATAGATTTTTTATATAAATAGGTACATTTAAATATCAAATTCGATTGTAACAGTAATAAAAATCAATTTATTCAAACTTATTTATGAGTCGAAAGCAATAGGTAACATTAATAAGATTTATATATTGTCCCTTAAATTTTTCCGTTAATGCTGTTAAGGGAAAAGTTTTACGTACTATTATTTAGTTAAAAATGTCTGCAAAAAGTATTTTAATGAATTTAAGAAATCTGTACTGATGAACTACCACCTACTAATTGGAGACCTTACCTAGAAGGCAAATATATAAAAGTGTGCTTTCACTTGTAGCTAAAACATTTTGATATTGATGCAGTAATAATATCCATTTTGAAATTACATAAAACGTTCTCAAATTTCAGATCATTTTATATCGTAGCCAAAGTTGTATATTCGACTTACCCGAGATCCAAATAAAAGCGCTCAAATCTTAACTCAAACGAACTCCTATTGTAAGTATACCTACTTAAAAAGAATCTGATATTTAGAAAAGCTCGAATATAGAGTAAGCATCTTATTTCGCTTACATAAAGCCACACATGGCTTAAATTTCCCAGACTGGCCCACTCAGCAACCGAGTGACTTCATATTTCCGTGGTGAGCAAGAAAGTTTTCTTTTTTCCGACGCTGTGTAATCATCCAGCGTTGGAAGCGGTAAACTTTAACTACTATTTGGCACACTTTCAAACTCCTGCCGTGTCTGCCATGGGCCATGTCGATTTTTCCTCTTTTTGCAGTTCGATTAAAACATGCAGTCGCTCTTTGCGCTCTATTCGTGTATGCGCAGCTCTTGAATGAATTTTCAGAAAGGTGGCAAATAGTAGGTATGCTAGCGGTGCACGCCCTTCTAAAATCAGAAGCGAAAAATATATATCGTAAATAACGCTTCAGAAGCTGCGTTCGATAAAAATAATACACGCGGGTACAACCAGAAAATAATGAAACTATAAAACTGAATTTTACTGCTCGAACCATACTTTCGGCTCTGTGGCTTTGCGGAAATGAAATTCTTTGACTGCGCTGCTGTCGAAACGGCTTTTAAAGTGGTATAAAATATTTAAAGATTGTCTCCGGCATTAAATGCACGCTCTAATGTTTGTATAAATCGCTCTTACCTGACCTGCTCCTCACACTGAACGTTGGGTGTTTTGAATGCGGGGCCAAATTGACTCCATTAAAAGTTTTGAAAGCGCTCGTAGCTTAGATAATTTACGGAGCGAGTTATGCTTTCTATAAAAGCATGCATGGGCACCGAAAACTAATGAATTTATGTTCATGTTTATCTTTTCGGCTTTATCTTTGTTGACTAGGAAAAGTTCTCATACAAAAACATTTATAACTACCCAATTTAGCGCGTATAGTACTAAACTTTATGGTTTAACTTAACAAAAATACGCGCACTAAAATCCATGGATAATTAATATATTTACTCAATAAAGACAGCATAGTTACTTTATATTTCTAAATAATGTAAGGTCGTAGTTAGTGTTAACAAGTAATCTCGTCCTACCCCTATGGAAAAAGTCGTGACTGTATGTATACATTATTAATTGGGGTAATAAATACAAAGCAATAGTTATTAGATAGTGATGATGTGGCAAAATCACCTCCAATTTGCTCTTTAAGTAACATTTTGTTAGACATAAATTCATATCTCGCAGTATGGGCCATACAGTGCCTCAAAATAGACAGGTCGCCTACATAAAAGAGGCATAACCCCAAAAAGTAAAGACACCATTAGTGACCCAACAAACAAAGGACAGTTATTACAAACTAAAGTCATCTCAGCATTACGTATAAATTGACGTAAGTTGAAAATAGTTCTCTTCTAGGTACCAGCACCACACCCATTTTATCTCTAGAGCAATTTAAGGTAGCAACAAGAATTGATGTCGAAAACATCAAGATCATTTTTTTAGTCTTAGTCCCATTTTCAAACTGAAGAGAAAACCATGTACAGAGATAGTTAACAAAAAAAGTAATTCATTTCTTTAACGCAGCTGAAGTCGTACAACGACGATCCTTACAGACTTACAAATGACAAATGGTAGCACGTAAAAATATAAAATGTACACATATAAAACAAACTTATATTTGTATCCACGTGGGAAACGAGCCCTAAAGATCTGAAACAGTTGGGTGAACTAAACCACTCATAGGAGACGTAAATTTTTCAAAAGCTTTTATTTCAATGCTCTAAAAAGAAGAAAATAAAGTTTAAATTTAATCAAACCACACATATTTTGTATAGTTTTTTGTCTAAGCTTTAAGAACTTGTGACGTCATAAGTTCTCTAGAGATAATTCGTAAAGAACGAAATTTCTGGCGCAAATCCCCACTCCCCTTTACGTTTACGCATTAAGGTGGGTATATATATATATATATATATATATATATATATATATATATATATTTATTTGTTAGTTAATAGCGTCAATATCCTTATCATTCCACGCTTTGCAAAACTTATAGCATTGCAGTATGATTCACTGAATTCTTTCAGTCATACGCAAAATTTTGACAACTTTATGATGATAAGTTCCAAACGGCGTTCCCCGAATGCAGCCGCATCGACACAATAATCGTATACAAAGTTTGCCTTAGAATAGGTGGTCCCTGGTCCCAGCGGGGCTAGCTCCCATAATTGATAAGAGAAGAGCGGTACACAGGACGTAGTAATTAGGGAACGGGGAAGCAATTACGACTTTAATAGGACTGCGATGCCTGCGGCCGAGTACTTTTGCTTTCCTTAACAATATTACCTTGTTTTCTAATAGGGAAATTCGATCAGGTAATTTTTATTAGTAACTAAAATACTAGGGAATATAATTTAATCTGGATTGCTATAACAATTAATGTAAACAACATAACTACCTATGTGAGCTATATGTAGGCTGGCCATAATATTTTAAAGTGAAGTCCGAACGTATAAAAAGAAGACGCGTGGGCGAAATTCAAAAATTATGGAAAGGTAAAAAGTGGCGGTTATGACGCCCTATTTGCACATGAGTTATTTGTATCCTGTAGCAGCGCCCCTTTATATGTTCAAAAGTCCTGCTACTACCACCCGTATGCGACTGTGATCTGGTGTCCACAAATGTTTCATGAGAGAAAAAGTTCTCAGTTCTCGCGGGCGCTCGCACCGTCAATGAGTTATCACAGCGCGCTGACAAGAACATATTAAAAAACAAAAAATCCGGACGTAACAGCTAGTCCGGACATAGTTAAATTGCTTAGTTCAATAATATGATTAATTAAATTATATAGAAAAGCTTTTCACAAGATAAATAATCCAAATGCGTGGGAGTAATAACTACCCAAACTTTACGCATGTTAAAATGTAACTTAAATTATATTGATAAATATTTATTGACTTGTATTGATGTTTTAAAATCATTACAAAATTGTAAGCTGTGGAGTTTCTTTCGCCATTTCTTCTCCATCTCAGCATAATAATAATTATTCGTCCCGAAATGGTGGTAGGGTTTTGACGATTTATAAGTACTTAGCAAAGTCCATTTAAACAAAGAGCTTTTTCATTCATTCATTCAGTTTTCATTTCTGGACAATCCGGACTAAATCCGGACGTATGGCAAGCCTAGCTATATGTAGCGTAACGGTCGTCAGAGTTTCTTAACGCCAAATCGAAGCGAAAAAATTGTATCTTCCGTAATTTTATGTCTTTGACGGGGAAGGGAAGTTTTTATAGAGCCTTCATCTCGCCTGAAGGTATATACCTTATATCACTTATACATTATTATGGCATGCCGGACACCAACCCACTACAACAGTCGACAATAAGTCGAGGTAGAGACTAGCCGCTCGAATTTGGAGCAGCTCGAACTGGGGTAGTACCTACCTCCACCTTACAGAAGACCAGATGTCAAATAGCACTACATTTTTGTGGTGTTGTGTTTCTGTTGGTAAGTAAAGTCGCCAGAGCTACACGGGGTGGGATCCACGTCCGGAAGCCTCCTCCTCAAAGTCACATGCCATCGACGAGTTGTTTTTGTTTTCCCACCACGGCTAGTTCCGGACGGCCCTTTCCAGGGCCACAACCGCACCCGAAGTCCCCGGGTGTGGTCCGATGGCTGCTCCCGGTGTCCTCGTCAGGAGGACGCGCTAGGTCAAGCAGCCGTCGGCGGAGGAGTTGCTGCTGGCCACCAATTGGTGCAAGGAGAGCCTAGACGGTCAGCGTTGGGACGGTCTCGGTGTAGTTGCGCTCACGTGCGCAAATCCCGAGCCGTCCCGCAATAGCGCACTGGAGGTCAGGCTGAGGAGGATGTTTAGTGGGTATGTAGGGAACGCTTTTACGTCGAGTCCCACATATCCCCTGCGGTTGGCATCACCCCGCAGGGACGATGCGTAAATGCATTCTCGTGACGAGGACTCCGGGAGCAGACATCGGACCGCACCCGGGAGACTTTGGGCATGGTCGTGACCCTGAAAAGAGCCGTCCGGAACTAGCTGTGGTGGGAAAACAAAAACAACTCAATGATGGCATGTGACTTCGAATGCCAAGGGGACACACTTGACATCAAAAGCCACACACCCGCCGAGAAAGTTTCCCCACCACGTTACCAGGGTCCACCACAAGGAGACTTCCGGACGTGGACCCCAAATAACAAAAGGCCTACATATGTGTACCACCTAGTCAAATAGTCAAATCTGAGAACTATTATCGAAAACGCCTTGACATTGGCGAAATGCGTAATCTTTATGTGTCGCGAACTCCATCCAGTTAAAAGAAGACGAAGAACTATAACCCATGAAGCTATAGAGTTCTCTAGCTTCGAGAGTTCTCTATGGTTTCATGCTCTAACCTTTCACTACCTCTAACTAGTCTGTGCTCTTACTAGTCCTCAGATCTCTAACTAGTCTGTGTCCTCAGTTGTCTGTCATCAAGGAGCTTATACTAAGAATGGAGTCATTAGACAAAGTAACAAAGTGAGGGCAAAAATTTTGACAATACTTGACATTTCTTGACATTTCAAATTTCGCATTTCTCTTTCTAGAAATTGTCGTCATCTCTTTCTAAACACGACTACATAGAAACAAGATTTCCCCAGTATTTCGCCATCTTTCTAAAACAAAAGTAGAAAAGTAGCTAAAAACTTAATATATTGTATTCAATTATCAGTATTTATTATCAATGAAAGAAATAAATATAATATATTTACTTTTAATGTTTAGGTTTGTATTTAATTTTGAAAATCATCATTGTGATTCTTTCTATAACTTATGGGAAATGAAAGGATTTATGTAATGGCAGCACTATCTTCATGTGTCAATGTCCCGAAATCTCAACATGACATAAATTGTCGTAATTGACGGCTTTTTACTTTAAAATAAGGATAAATAGTGCAAAATGGTGATAAGAATCAAATAAGATCGTTATTTCGTGCTGGTAGAAGTGAGTAGTATTGAGGATGCAGTGTGAATTTCACTTGTAAGTATCATAATTGCATATAATATTGTTCAATCTATAAATTTCATTTTTCACCCGTAATTCCAGATTATTAGCGTTATTTTGCAAAACTCCATAAGAGGGAGAAATTTCTGATACTCGCATTTAATCCTATCTTAGAATTTAATAAATTTTTGTACATAATTTACTTATTCAAATATTTGTAAACAAATGACTAGGGTGACTAGGATTTCCGGATTTATAAGGAAATAATATCCCTTTCTATACATTCCTTTTATAAATGGCAATCAAAATTGATAGATTATTTTATTTAATTCTTTGAAATAACTGTTACATAGATAAAATACATAAATAGTTTTACCCATTTTTAGTTCGAAATGTTTATTTACAAATAAAATATGTAATTTGTGTAATGTAAATTATTTTATTTGAGAAAAAGATAATGAGAGTATTGATTGGATTGTACTAGTGTAATAATGTTTATCATTCACATTTGCATGTACTAACATGCAACGCAGATACATTGCACACAGACAGACAGTATTAATAAAATTGTGGCTGCGCTCTTCTGCACTTGTAATCAAATAGCATATTAAAATCTATCAAATGATAGTTTTTAATATGCTATTTGATTACAAGTTTTAAGTGTACATAAATATATATATACACTTTTAACTTGTATACATAAAATTTTCTTTTCTTTTTAGATTTCCGAAGCGACGGACTATATGGTTGTCTATTGTGCCTTCTATGCTATGTGCGCGTGTGCTATCTATCAATATAAAGAAAGTCTGGTAGTAAGTTGGTAAGTTGCGCATCATTATGGCCCTATTGTCATTACTCAAGAAAGGCTAGATCGGTATATCACACAATGTATTTTTATAGCATTGCTAACCGGAAAACCTTAAATGTAGCACCTAAAAAAAAAGAATATTTTAATGTCTATGAGTTGACGTGACATGAGATAAGCTATATAATAAACTGTAACGTGCCTCTTAAAATCAAGAGTCACAGAAGCGAGAAATCCTCATATTTCGGTTGCTGATTTTTTTCCTGGGAGCCGAAAATAGATAACATTACCGTGCTAAAAGGCACTCAGGAAAAAAAGTTTAAAGTAATTATTATAAATTTTAATTCTTTGTCATGGAAAACTCAAAACTCAAATTATTTTCAACTTGTGGTTTTATTAACGTAACGAAGTTCAAGTGTAACGTTACACATACATATTTTACCGACCTACATACATGATTTTTTTTTAATTAAATCAGATTACACTATTTATAAATATTACATAAATTAAGATATAAAGGAAGCTCATCTAATTGAAATATTTCTTTAGAGTTAGCCTCCTAAATTTATCAACAGGTTTTAGCGCTCCATATCAACGTTAATAAGCTACATTTTAGTGACCGTACGACTGTTGCGGGCAATCTCCGATAGATTGCGCCTGCGTCGCCGGGCAGCCTCGATCTTGTCAGGAATCGCATACAAAGGCTTGGTGATTCGGTCTTGCGCTTGCGTGGTTCGGTAAGTAAATTGAGCACCGACAAGACCTACCTAATACTAATTAACTAATTTGATAATCATGTGCAATAATAGTTATTTATTTAATGTGTTTAACCCCTAATTGGGGTCCAAGATTAGGCTAAGGTAGCCGCTGTCGCCTCCGCTACTTCACTTCCGCCCAGGGCTGGACTTACAGTGAGCAGCAGTACAAGCCGCCCTAACTCGTCCCACCGAGCGACCCTCACCGAGACCATCTCCGGCTACCACCAGGGGAGTACACGCTATTGGGCATTATACCACCATTTAATAAATTGTTCTGCACGGATCTCTCGTGTCTCATTTAACTCCCTATATCTTAGGACCGTGGGAGCACGTGAGACCTTACCCGTGGCACAAGACTGTCCGTGATTAATTTGTGCTACAGGCACCCTACTAGAAAGAGACAGAGCCTCTCTAGCAATGTCAAGAAATGTCAAGTGTTGTCAAAACTTTTGCCCTCACTTTGTTCATTTGTCTAATGACTCCATTCTATAGGTAAAATATAAGCTCCTTGTCTGTCATGCACAGATTAGAGAGTATTGTCAATGTCAAACAAAAAACGGTCCCCGAGTGTTTGGCGGGTAATCATGGCGTCTGGATGTCGGTCTTTATTTCGATAATTCAAAATTGCTTCGGAGTGGATTTTGTGCAGTGAAAGTGGTGTCGTTTTGTTGCATAAGCATCCGTGTTGACGAACAGTTATGAGGAATCATTGAAATAAAGGTTTTGTGTATGTGGCGTTGAGAATTGTATAGTGGTTGGAAATCCCACTATACAATTCTCATCAGTCACCATCATGAGGTCTGTACCATGCATTTTTCGCCAAGCACTCCCTAGATGCATTAAAAAGTGTGGCACCCACATTTTAATGCAAAAATCAAGAAAGAAGATGAAACTAAAGACTTGGCTGTATGGGCTAGATCCCTTTGCCGTCCCGTAACAGGGAAAATTTTACAAAAAAAAAAAAAAAAAAAAACGGTCCCCCGCAAATTTTTGGATTAATTTTTAAAGTTTTGTTTTGTGTTTTGTTTAATAACGTAGTGTTTAATTGTATAACAATGATTTATGGCAAAATTCATAGATTCCTTTTACGATCTATAGCCAGTCGTGGTGTAATGAACTTAACAGAAGTGGAACAAATTATGTCAAACTTTGAAGGTATCCTTAATTTCATTCATAATTATTTTCATCATTATCAACAACAAAGAAGTTTAAAATACAATTTGCATACACAATAACTAAGTAGGTACTTCGATAAATTGTGTCATTTGCTTTATTAATTTAAATGGTAATTGTTTATGTTTAGGTGTAATACCTTTACAATTTGTATTGTTTACAGGTGAAGAGCTACCTTCTCTCCATGACTTGATTAAAGAAATTAACGACGAGATAAGACCATACCAACAAGCTATCAAAACAGCCAACAATGAAGTTACAAATGAAGAAATATTGATATTTCTGTCTTTAGGATTTGATGATGCAACAAAATCGCAAAATGTTTTCAATAGCACAGAATTAGAGTACTTCAGAGTGTTGATTGAGCAGATCATGACTACTGAAGCAAGACAGATTACTGGCATACATGCCATTAATTTAGTTAGTGGTATGAAATCTTCATTCACTAAGACTGATGCACAAGTAAGTATTTTAAGTTTCTGAAACTCAATATTGAAAAGACAGTTTTCAGTTTTAAATTATGAAGTAATATTGTTAGTTAAGGTAATAACTATTATGGTTAATTATTAATATGTGAAATAATTAACATTGTATATTTAACATGATTAAAATATTTTAATTTAGTATCACATGTTACTTGTGAAACAACTATTTCTTAAAATATTACAGAAACTCTTAAACATTTGGTGTCGGATGTATTACCTTGAAAAAGATCAAAGTAACTATGCACTAGGTGTACGTGCCATACATGAGTTTGAAGGATATCTCCGTCAGAACATGCCTGACACAATAGAAGAATGCTGCCTCTGCAAACAAATTGTGTTTAGAGTAAGTTCCTTTTGTGTATATTGTACTCATAATCCCAAAAAGGTTGAACAGAGCTTTAAGATAGCATTTGGTTTTACACAGCCCCATCTGGCACCCTGGCAGTTTGGTCCATACATGCATCATTACATGTTAACAGTTGGTTGACAACTAAATGTACAAACAAAAGATGTAACCAGGACAAATGTTAGATCCTTAGACATCTCAGCAGTTCGAGTATCACAGTTCCTTCTGGTTCATCTGTCATAATCGAACTCAAAATTGTAAAGAATAGAATAGAATATAATAAACTTTATTTCAGAGTTCGTAAAAAAACCATAACTTATTAGTATCCAATAGTAACAATTGTACTTAAATTCTGTATTAGTATTATTAGTATATGACTTAAATTTTTAAATAAAATTAAAATTATTTTTCCCCATGGCTATTTCAATCCAATGTCTTTGTATAAGACAGTCTGTTCTGGCAGCAATCGTCTTCAGGATGCTGTAAAACTTCAGGTTTCTATGCTTGTTTGGATCATCCACGTTTTCATCTTGTTTGTAGGGATGAAACGATACGAGTAAATACGAGTACTTACTCGATACTTTTCTTTCGATACTGAGTACTTTTGGTATCGATACTTTACAATTAAATACCGAGTAGGTATCGGTCAGAAATACTCGTATCGTATCGTTTACTTATACTAGTTTTTGAACGTATTTTTCTATGTGTTTCTAAGTGTTTGTTATGTTGGCAACCTTTCTTGCTAGTCATTCTTCGTCATTGAAATAATGGGTGGGTAACCTTTCTTGTCGTGCTGTTGGCAGTCTTGTTTTCTTGTCATTCTGTGATTGGACTCTATTACATTGACACCCTTATTCACAAACATTACTATAGGATCACTCGACTCTTGGATAAGAAACGAACCAATCACAAGGCTCTATTCAATGCCATTGCGTTGAATAGAGCTCTGTGATTGGTTCACAGTAGTTAAAATATGGATAATACGAGGTTTTTTAACAAGTTCAAACCTCGAACACGTGTTAAATTCAAACAACTTAATTACTTGTATTGTTATAAGAATAAATAATATTAATGTTAATAACTGCATTTATTTGATTTTTCGAAATTTTACTAAAATGTATCGATATGAGTAAGTATCGATACTTTTCACCGTTTTCCAGTAAGTATCGATACTTCACGACCGATACTGTATCGAGTAAAAGTATCGATACGTCGGAGGTATCGTTTTAACCCTACTTGTTTGGGAATTCCACTCCATTGCCTGTTTAAAGTATTCAGGACACGTGTGGAGTATGTGTCCTATCGAGTACTTGCAGTAGATGATCTTAACTTGACAGTTTTTGTATGGATTATATGTTTCATAGTAACATTTACTACTTATGACCTACACAATTGATATCTAAATGGAAATAATGTAAGTTTTATTTTTCAATATGACTGGATTTGATTCCTAAACTGAGTACATTTTTTTTAAATCTATGTCAAGCAGTTTTTCTTTTCATTAAAATCGATGACATGGTTCCTAAGAATAGATCTTTGTATGTCTTATAGTTACCAGACTTGCCCATAGTGAAAAATCTAAATGTGACATTCTGTATACTTAACATTATACACATCTCTTATATTCTTTTATTGGGTATTGTGTCTATGTGTGTCAATGCCAGCAACTAAACACTCTCACTGATAGATAATGTGCATATCCTACACACAGTCATGGCTCACATACATTCATGAAATAAAAATACCATAATATTCATTCGATTCCAAGATTTGACATTGAATATCAATGAGTAGTGTGTAAAAAGCATTATAGTTAATGTTTTTTTTATTATAAACACTCCAGGGTTGCAACTGTCCATCATGTGGGCTCGCTATTCATACAAGGTGCCTCAACAAGTACTTAGAAAAGGTGGAGAAATGGCCATGCTGTAAAGCAGATTTCAGTGCATCACAGTTAGAAAGGATGCACAGTGGAGAAAAGTAAGTAATGCTTAATAGCAATAAAAGCTTATCGCGAGATTTACTTCGATCTGTTGTTTATCTTAATCACAAGTAAATCTCGCGACAAGCTTTTATTGCTATGTAAAGTTCATTTTTATCATGTTAATTCTGTTTAAAAAATGTATTTGAATGCTGTGCAGTAAACATGAAACGTGAGAATCTCACTGTTGTTTGTATATACAGACCCCCTAGTGCTGACATTGAATTGTTTATGACTAAGTTGGATTTGGTACTGAATAAGCTATATAATAGTAACAACAAAAATAATTAATTAGTGGCGATTTCAATATTAATATGTTAAAGAAAAATAAATCATCTTCATATTTTAAAAATTTGCTGTTAAACTATAATTGTAAATTGTAAATCAGACAACCAACTAGAATAAGTAGTGGGACTTGTATGGACAACTTTGCTGTAAATTTTCGTGGCTGTAAAGCTAGTGTGTCTGAGCTCGCGTTGTCTGATCACACAGCCCAAATATTACAATGCCTGTGACATATTACAATGAACGTGACTTCCCGTGGCCGGCAAACCGTGCCGCGCGGATGTTCGCCCCGCTCTTCGCCTCGTCGTTCGCACCGCCCATCCCCGTGGCCAGGCCGTAACACCCTCTATAATTCCACCCACTGCTGGGACACAAGGTTTTGTCATCGAAGGAGAAGAAGGTTTAGGCAGTAGTCCACCATGCTTGTCCAATGCAGATTGGTGGATGGAGTATAAGGTTATCAACAACCTTTGCTGATCCATTAGTCGCCTTCTACGACACCCACTGGAGAATATGGGGTGATGCTAATCTACTCTGCCGGCTGAACTGGATGGAAAAATGAAATGATGCAGCCTTATTGTTGTAAAATCATTAGTTTTTAAAATAGTTTTATTTCAAAAATATTAATTAACTATTTCTCAGTTCCAGGCTATTATCACAGACGCAGCTATTGGAGACAACAAACCGATCTGAAGAGGAAAGTACTGAAATTGAACCCACTCAACATTCCATTGAATACACACAGGAAGTTATTCCAGAAATATCCCAAAGAGTTACCAAGAAAAGGAAGAGACAGAGCGACTGAATGTGGTATTATTTATCTCTCTTTATAGTATGTAGTTAGAAATTCTTACTCGTGCCTGAATTAAGATAACACTGTGATGTCATTACTTAATTTTCCTTAGTGTTTTTCTTTGTAATGGCAAGCAGTTACCGTAGCCCAGTGATTTACAATCTGTGGGTGCAAAAAAAGCAAAAGAACAAAAAATGTTGACTAATAGCTAGACTAGTTTCCTTTTCTTATTTCAGAATAGGTTAACTCGATCCTGCATACTTATGCAGTAAGTACCATAAAAATCGAGGTTGACTGTTTTTCTGATATTGATGTTATTTTTGTATTCTTAATAAGTAAATGTTATTTTAAATTGTTAGTAATTATTACTATTAAAACAATAAACAATTGGAATAATCAAGTAGTTTATTATTAATATTTAAACTTAAAGACAAAGTAATTTTGTCTGTACCATAACCTAAACACTTTTTTTCTCATCTTATTGGGCATGAAAGGGAAAATAAATTATTCATATAGCTAAATAAACGTTTTCGACCTTTCTTCTAACAACTTTAGCAGACTTGGGATAAAAGTCAAGTAAATATTTCCAATCTTCTAGCTTGAGGTACACAATATCGACAACAGTTCTCGCTCGAAATGAGAAATGATGAGAAACTCCCACATAAAGCCCCTGAAATTTAATTTTAAATACATGTTAGTTGATGATTTTATATTTTTAAAAACTTAAAAATACCTTTGTCTTGCGCAGACTTAGATTGAGACTAAAACTAAATCTTATTATAGAAAAGTTCGCCACACACAGAATACAGGGACATGAATCCAGGACCCGAAAAAATGTCTAAAATCATATATGGTACCTGAGCCACTCCAAAACTGTCTTCGGGACCAAGAATGTCGTAAATTGATTCCGTTAAATTTGGGTGTACTGTCAAGACTTCTACCTGTGTTGAAAAACAGTTTTAGTTCTAGTCTAATCTATGCTAATATTATAAAATGAAAAAATTTGATTGTTTGTCTGCATTGAATAGGCTCCTAAACTACTGGATTGAACAAAATATAAAATGATACATTTAGAATCCAACATACTGATTGATGAACATAGGCTATTTGATTTAAAAAACTCCACCCGGTCGAAGTCGCGAGCGGAGTGCTAGTATGATAAAGAAGGTACATCAAGACTGTCTATTACCCAACCAACAACGTCCAGCAAAACGTATTAGTCTGAGAGCTAGTGGACATATTTGAGTACGTACTTGAGGCAAGCTGAAAACCTGTCATATAAATGTCCTATAATACCCTAACACAGAGCTGTAGACCTAGTTGGCAAGTAGTGGGGCTAAGTCAGCCCTTATATCTCCAAAGCTGCAATATTTTTTTTTGCAAAAATTGTCCTTGAGGCAATCTAAATTAGCATTCTATACGCAATGCTGCAAGATAGCAACATTGCTACCATTTAAAGAAGGCGTTCAAGAAAAAGTTTTGCAGGCCTCTGGTAAAGTTAACCACTTCATCTTGAATTGTATATACCAGAGAGTCAATAGAATTTATTTGGCAATCATAGAAAATTTAAATGCTTTAATAACTGACACTCACTTCACCACGATGTATAAAGTAAATACATTGGTCGGAATCCCCACATTGGACGATGTAATTTCCCGGAAAAAACACGCAATGCTTCATCCACATAGCGAGCATCCGTTTGAAGTCGTCATCAGCTTTGCTGAAGATCATAGACTCTCTTATATGCGAGCCATACACCGCCTGCATCATTTGGCAACGGAGCCGAAACGGCAAGGCATAAACTAACTCTGGCATCTGCAAAACATTCAAAAGCTCATTCGGGTATTAGCATCGAAATAAATTTGCCTGTGACCGTTTTATATTCGATAGAAGAGTTATCCATAAAAACCATAAACATTTAGAAAATTAAAGGAAGTAATATATGGTGCGGTGGTTTTTGAACGTACGTGTAGACCGAATTAAATAGATCTCGACAATTTTCTTTTGATTGAATAAATCTGATATTTGTACATTTTCTTTGTTTATTTTGAACTAAACAACAATTCAAATATCATCCGAATCCAAAATTTTGTTAACGCTTTATTTGTCAAAAATCCTAATTTACCCGTAGGTAAACTCCAATAAACTCCGGTAAACTCCGTAATCGATGCTTTTACGGTGAAGGAAAACATCGTGACGAAACCTGCACACACCTATGAAGAAATTCTTAGGTTGTGTGTGAAGTCGACCAACCCGCACTTGGCCAGCGTGGTTGACTAAGGCCTAATCGCTCCTAATGTGGGTAGGCTCGAACCCCTCGGTGGGGACATTATATGAGCTGTTGATGATGAAACTCCGACAAGGTTGGAAGTACCCAACCTTGTAAGACTGGATGCACGGAGTTAAAAACAGCTCCGATAGAAAAATTAGGGTCACGTGACTACATGGTAATGTGTTTTCATAGCGTAGCTACTGCATTATTATTTATGATATCATGCCAATTTATAATATTTAATTGCTCCTCTACCTGTCGTCCTTGTTGTCTATTCCACAGTTCGCGAACGTAATCCCACATTTTGTTCATCTGATGATCACTCAAATCCATGTCCCTCAGACCATCTCTTAATTCATTGATGCCGTAGTCATAGGCTATTCGCGAAGACGAATGTGCTGTGATCATGGCAGACATCTCTGATATCAATAGGCCTGAAAATAAATGCTTTATTTCTGAGGAGCTCGGTTGTTCAATATTGTAGTTTTGGTTTCGAAAACAAAGCTATGTACACAGTGGTTGATCCACCATGATACCAAATATAGTTTATTTTTTATTTTAGAAGTGAAAATTAAAAAGTTTTTTATTAAATGGCTTCGCTAAGTAAGTACAGACAAAAGCACGTTGGGTTACCACAAACTGTCAAATTTTCCCAATCGATTATGCACTTTATATTGAATAGCCTTAGGTTGAAAATCGTTTGGAAAAATTTGACAGTTTTGTATAGCCCGACGTGCTGTTGACTGTACTTTTAATGCGTGTCACGGAAACCTACAGTCGGGTTAAGTAAAGTTCAAGAGTAGGTACAATACTCACCTGTACAAAATTTTATAACTATAATGACAATAATTGTTTCTATGACTTCAAAATTGTTTTGCGATGTAACGTCTCCTGTCCCGGTTATTGTAAGCAAGTTTATCATGTACCATAAAGCTGCTATGTAGATAGAGAAGTAGTCGGCCTAAAAAAATGCTTTGGTTGATTTTGCGGTAGTATTTTTATGCCACAAATACGGGTGAGCCATGATACATGCATATTGTCATTGCGGGAGTGATCACTGCCGGCACACAGAAACAATGTGCATGTTGTCCACACGAATATGGCATCCGTCGCCTCTGTGGTCTAGCTGGTCGTCCACCGGAATTAGATCCAGGGGCCCCGAGTCTGGTCCCAGAGGAGTAAAAAATTTGTTCGCCTTTTATTCAAGTCCGCCTGGCTAGCTAACACCATCTTATCAAAATGTATTGTTGCTGGTTATTTCTTCTCTAATCCTCAGATCCGATTACCTACACTTAACAAAAAACGACTATTTTTATTTTATTACATCAAGCGCATAGGTAACCTTAATTTTTTTAATAGAAAAAATTCAAGCAAATGGCTGCATTCCACCTGATGGTGAGCAAAAGTGGAGTCCAAAGACAGCTAGCGCGATAGATACTCAAACGCTAGCCAACCTCGTCTAACCGACCTGGCAGGTGTTTCTTCAAGCCTCTTTTCAATGACTCAGGATTTTAGGAAGGAGGGAACACGTGTGCTGGCAGTCAATCCTATTTCTCGATTGTACGGCAAAGAAACGAGTTGCCTTCTGCTTAATTCCCACTAGAACCACCAATTTGTGCAACAGTTGAGTATCTTTTTGTCCGACCACTTAAACTACTTATAATGTGATTGGTTGATGGAACTTTTTACCGTCGGTTGGTTTATGGTTATTTTTTATGACCATGCAAGTCATGACTCTCGCAATAATAAGTTTATGATTTTTTGTTACACGTAATTGAATACTGGGATTAAAAGATGCGCTAGTTCAACCGTACAATGGTTGGACTAGTAGGAATGAGAATTCAAAGTTAAGGTAAGGTGGAAGGGTAGGTACTTCACCCGGAATCCTCACCTCAACAGCCAACAACAATTAGAATTGTTTTTATTGCGATAGATTTCGGGAAGATCTAGCCAGGTCGACTGAATACTTAGATACCCTATACCAACACCTCCGTCCTGAAACTGGTGGGCGAACTACTAGACCCATAGATATAGGGAACTAGATCGGCAATGTGAAAGAGAAAGAGCATACTAACTCTTATATTAGAGCGAGATAGATAGACGAGACCATTTCACGTACAACCAGGCCTGTCAGTGACGTAGAAAAGACAGCCACTGTTAGACTGCAGTACTATTTTTCATTCACACATGCGCAATTACTCACACATTGGTGCATTTTTTTGGTCTCGCCTTACTCGTTCATTGCCAGTCTATAAACGTCAGTAATTATAAATCTATGACTAGACCATAGAAGAAAATTAGTGTCATATGCTGTGTGCAAGTTGTACAAAAAAATGGTTCCGTAAAGTTCATCAATTAAAAATAACACTTACTTTAATATATTTTGCTTTCAAATTGAGTTCCCTTTTTGACATCCAGTTTGCTGAAGTGCATTGCACTGGGGTCAGGCAAGATAGCTTGAAGAATATGCAAGCGTTCACATGCGAAAGTATCGTGGCCCATATTCCAATGGATCTGAAGAATAGATACCGCAGTGAGATAATAATAAGTAGTACCTACTTACTTCTTATTCCATAGTTCCAACAAACAGAAAACTATATCCATTTTGGTTTGACTTCTAATTTACTGCACTAATTATAAATACCAAGACTGAACCACTGTAAAGCGTAGCTGTTTTATTCAGGTAGTCGTGTGCTAGCGGCTGTAAATAATATACTCGTAGATATTTGTAAAAGAAAATTATGATCTGACCTTCTTATTATAGGTCACATTCCGAGAACTGGTAGACATTAATAGCATTTATAGTAACAACAGTTTTGCAACATTAAAGCGACGTTAAAGACCCTTAATAAACTGGTTTATTTATTTTTTACTCTTTACGCATGCAATTAAAAGGTATACAATTTTTAGATTGCCTCAAGGACATTTTTTTGCAAAAAAATATGCAACTTTGGAGATAACTGACAATGGTTGATGTAGCCCCAGTACTTCCCAAACAGAACTGCAACTTTTTTAGGGTATTATGACAGGTTTTCAGCTTGCCTCAAATACCTACCCAAAAATGTCTACCAGCTCTAGGACTATCACCCCCACAGAAATAAAATTTATTATTATACCCGTATGGTGGACGGTATCCACCAATAATAGCATGCGCAAGGATGATTGACGACGCTTTTACGATGAAGAAAAACATCGTGAGGAAACCTACACACACCCATGAAGAAATTCTTAGGTTGTGTGTATGAAGTCAACCAACCCGCACTTGGCCAGCGTGGTTGACTAAGGCCTAATCGCCCCTAATGCGGGGTAAGCTTGAGCCCCTCGGTGGGGCATTATATGAGCTGTTTATGATGATGATGAAACAAAATGTTCACTTAATAATATAACGATAACGCCGATCTCAAATAAAATTGGGAGCAGGGCAGCACATAATGGTGTAGGTATATTTCTATATAGTAATCTGTGGTCTAAAGACAGTATTTCTTTAAATCCTTTTTTTTCAGATACTAAATACCTATCTAGGTTAAAAAGCGACTTTTTTGAACGATTCTATCAATGAAAAATACTTACGCCAATTTAAATATCAAATTCGTAGATCCCATATTAACTTTCCGATGCGTTTTAAACGTCAGTAAGTAAGTAATTCTAAACAATTGTGGGGAACGCAGATAGCAGAAGAACGCTAGTTGCATCGCCGGCAGCAGCGGTAGACCAAGAGCTAGGTAACAGATTGGCACATTTGCTAAGAAATCGCGCCTGCTAAGATATACTTTGGAAAAATACCTGGAATAATAGTTATTTGTTCAACAAGTGAGCAAAGTTATGTTTTGCTGCGAGTGCCTTCAAATCATGAACCAGCGAAGTAGTCAAATAGACTACCGAGTGATAGTGAGTGTAGTGAGTGATTGATTCATAAAGGAAACAAAAGTCCCTACCACAAAAATAATACATTGCTCACCAAAATGGATACTTTGCTCACCAAGAACAACTTTTGGTGAGACTTTACACTTTTTTGGTGAGCATTTATATTTTTTTATAGACTAGGTTAGGTTAGTATGGTGTTCATTTAAATACAAGCCATTCATAAATGGACTACTAAGCACAGTGAGTGACTTTAAGGCACGAGACAAAAAAAAATTCTCTCGTGTGAAACATACAACTTTTCACCTCTCCAGCGAGAAAATTGTTCTAGGTGAAAAAACACACAAATACATTAATAGGACATGTTTATTATCTTAAAAATAAAAATAATACAGTCTAGTTCGGACCTCGCAGCAAAAAGCGTTTTTACTTCGAGGTTTTACGAAGCAAAATATGTCTTTTGGTGCTGTAGAGGTGAAAATACATTACCTACGTATTGCGGGATACTTAAAGGCTTGGGAATAATTTTTAAGGCTAAGAATAAACATTACTTACACGCCACCAATAGGGATGATGACTGAAAAATTATGTTTAGTCCCTCAGATAGTTTACGAAAAAATATTTAACACGTATTTTTTCTTTTATCACGTAAACAAATAATCACGGCAATACAGTGCGTTGAAATATCATGTGACGTCACAAGCCCCAACGCTTGAACTTAGATGTTCTACATCTTTTTAAAAATATTTACTGATTCGATTAAGTAGAAAATATGTACGAGTCTAATAGATACTCAAATAGACTTGACTCCACGATTGCTTTTATTTTTATTAACATATTTCAAACTGAAAACATTATGACTTCTTTGCAAACAGAAAAATCGGGAGTGGTCTCCCCTTGACTTTCTCGCTTACCGGAAACGACTCAAAAATTTATATATTTTTGGACTCAAGGAGGTCCGAAACGTGTAAATCCGTCAAAATCTCGAGGTCGAATTTTTTTACGATTACAAGACTTCCTTTAAACCTACTACGTACTTATACTAGAAAGTAAAAAGAGCATTACGGCAACTTACATTTTACGAACTTTCCTTGGTTTCAATACGTAATCTCCATATCTGTTCATATAACCGCTGTGAATGTCCAGGAACAACTTATACCAGAATATAATGTCACATGTTACACATATGTAAAAATAGTAAGGCACCGAGAGAAATGCCATTTGATAGATAAGCAACATGAAATCCATATAAGAAAGGAATAGGATAAATTGATCTGAAATAGCAAATACGACATATGGAGATTTGTAATTAGTATAGAACTTTCTATTTATTGTTACCTACTTAGTTATAGTGATTATTGACACTGTAAATCTTCCTAAACATTATAAAATTAAATAGCTAGATAATACAGGTTTTTGGTAAGGATGGTATAAAGCTGTTACCACACCCATGTTAACATCGTCATATACCTAAATACAATGGTGTTAATCATCAAAAAGACATTGAAGAATTTGTGACATTGAAATACAAAAAATAATATTAAAGGCGTTACCAACCTGTATATATACAGTATATATATACAGGTTGGTAACGCCTTCAATAAATTAGATTAAAGCAATTAATCTAAGTATATACCTACTTAAGTAGGTATGATAGCAGTTTAGAATGGGTTTATGCCTTTTTACTTTAGAAATTTTTTTTTTTTACCAAAGTCCACCTTGGCTAAGGATATTTGGAATAGTTTGGTACCTATCGGTACGAGGCATGTCCTGGCAGTTTATTTACTAGGTCGACACCCGCCGTCACAAGCACGGTATTTTTTTATGTTGGTCGCACTGCTTTGTTTCTTCCATTGCCATTTCTATTCCAACCAGCTCAAGCTCAACAACGCTACAGTACGATCATAATTGTGGTCACAAGGTTTCCCATAAAAGGGAAAGAAATCTTTACCTACCCGTAGTATATGAATTTTCATGGAATAAACGTAACTATTTTAGTTGCGTTAAGAGCTCAATTTGTATGGGAAACGTGATTAGCGCCCCTAGCGGAAAAAGCAATTCACGTTTCCTTACAAACTTAGCTCATAGACAACTAAAAGACCTACGTTTTTTACACTAAAAATATTACACTACGGCTACTGCTGCCATGTGCGAGATTCGTGGCGTCGTTCATTAACTTATCTCTACTTTATTCACACAACATTCATGTGAAATAGCTTTGGAGCTTGGGCAAATGACGATGAGTTCTTTGAGCTCGTTGGAAACTATACTACTGAGTTACAGAGTAGGTAATAATCTCTGTGGCTGTAGAACCATAAGAAACTAAAGACCAAAACACCGAGAGAACTCTTAGGTACGCTTAGGTCCATAATAAACCTCTCTCGAATGTGGGAGTTTTCTTCTATCAAGATCAATAGGTACCTACTAGTATAATACAAAGACTATGCATTACATTACTTACCCATAAACGTGACTAGTTTACTATCTGGTAGGACGCTGCTCCGGAACCATCTGGTAAAGATGATACCTAATTATTATTGTTAGCTACCAAGTAGGTACTTATCTTATGCTTGTATTTGTATAACTCTAGCATTATTATGTTAGCAAAGTTACAAGTCAAAGTCAATCTACTATGTATATAAAAATTCATAGTACCTATAGGTATAATAATAATTAAATTATGACTTTCTAAAACATATGATTGAAATAGAAAACGAAAAACGTGGAAATATTGCATTGTTAAAAAGTTCTGCGTAGCTCAGTTGGAAGAGCAGTCGCCCGTATTGCGAGCTTAAGGTCGCAGGTTTAAGTCCCGTGACATGACAGGAAGTTTTTCGTTTTCTCTAAAAACAATATGTCTAATAAAAATTGGGAACAAAATCACGTTAGTTACCTATGAGGCAGCAAAATCAGAAATGATGCCGGAACATAATCCATATTACCAACTGATGTGATAGATTTCGAGCCATGTGATTCAGCGACACTTTTTTGAGGACTCTGTGAAATAAAAACGTTCAAGTCTGTTCTGTGACCACCAGTCCTGCGATACCCTAATTATACACATGAAAGATTTATGAATGACAAGACAGCTGGACCACATTCAAATGTTTCCTGGTTTTATACACTCATACAGTGAACTTATATGCGTTCACTGCACTCATATGAAAATTTGTGCTGTGCTGTAGGTATCTACTTATATCTTTTCTCCTTACCCCTCTCAATTTATTTTGGGGTCGTTTACTGCGTTTTAGCATTACATTTTTATGGCCGGCGCCTGCCTGACACCAACCTTCCTAGGGAATAGTCTGCTGTCAGAGTTTTGCAAGTCTCCATTTCTGGCGTCTGACGTAACTGTTTACCTGTTACTGCTGTCTTTCGACCGACATAAGCCGAGACCACTAGCTTAACGTCCCTTCCGAAGCACGTAGGAAAATTTAGATGAATCGGTCATTGGATTTAGAAGCTGATATCCCGCCACCAGCCCACCATCTTGATATTCATTTTCTCACTACAGTAGCCTTAGTATGAGTTTTGATAGTTTTCGAGCTCGATGTAAGGTATCGCCTCTTTTCAAACATTGCCCACTGTTTCTGATAGTTTACGCTAGAGGCGAGGCGCTAGTGAGCAATGTATGAAAAGAGACGATACGTTTAATCGAGCTCGAAAACTAACAAACAGGGGTACAGGTAACTAGATACGAGGTTACCAATAGGTAAGTAGGTAGGTACATTATTTTTTGTAAATAATTAAAGGGCTCCTACTTCGAGCTGATTAATGAATTAATTTTTACCTCGAGATATAAATCTACTTCTATATCATTATCGTTTTCGTCTTCATCTCCTGCTTCATATGACAAAGGATAGTTTTCCACCTGTTTACATAACATTGACTACAGTAATGTAAAGATCATAGATAGGTAATGCATGTATGTTTTGATAGGTTAGGTATAGGTAAACTACGAGTACTTACATCAAAACTAGCTCTTTCCGAGGTAACTGTTGGTAGAACGTAATCTTTTGCGGCTGAGTCTACTGAATGTTTTACTTTTCTTAAAACTGATGGGTAGCTCTGAAATCGTAGTAATTAATAGATACTAATTCCAAAATAAGCCAAGATTCTGGAATAGAACAGTAGCCGTAGTGTAAGATTTTTGTTTAAAATGCGCAACTATTATAGTTGCGTTAAGGCTCGATTTGTATAGGAAATATGAATAGCGCCCCTAGCTGAAAGAAGCGTAAATAATGTGTCCCATTCAAATGGAGCTCTTATTGCAACTACAATAGTAACATTTTTCAAACGAAAAAACTTACACTGCGGGCACTGCTTTAATAAAAACCAAATATAAACATTATTATTATTGATGGTTAACGGGCTTAAGATTTACATCAACCTCTAAAATCTTAAAATTGGCAACGGGTCGGGCCAAGGAGCTTATTTCGGTCGGGCACAGTGCGAGGAGAACTGCTATTTACGAATGTTAAAACGAAAACCAAATCGTTATCGTTTTCATACGTTTATACCCCTGCGGTCCAAAATGCGCAAACATTACAAACTTTACCAACAGTGCAAACGCCTTGGACTGAATTGAATACCGTGCTATGTGCGGTTCACCCTTGTTTCGTATAACAACGTTTAGTCGAAAATCATTTCTTCGAACAACGTTTAAGAAAATAATCACTTTGTATAATATCGATTGACATAATTTTCATTTCATCGAATGTTCATTTGCGATAACAACGTTTGCGCTATTGATCAAAAAGTATAATGTTCATTTGATGTATTGTTCAGGTGGTATAATTTTCATTTCATCGAATGTTCATTTGCGATAACAACATTTGCGCTATTGATCAAAAAGTATAATGTTCATTTGATGTATTATTCAGGTGGTATAATTTTCATTTCATCGAATGTTCAATTGAACAATAGGTTAGCGAGGAGCGAAGCGACGAGCGAGTTAGGTCGACATGAACAAAGCGCACGAGCCGAGCGAGCGAAGCGAGCGTGCCGCGGCAGCGGCCGGCGAGTGCCAGAAGCGACTTTAGGGCGTTTTCACTGAATTATTACTGAACTGAACTATATTCGATTCGATCTTTCGACCAAATCATTATTAGTCTAGTTAAACATTAGGTTAAATAAAATTAGTGCAAATGAAAATTCGGTGAACTGACATTATGTCAAATAAATAATTATGCTAAATAAAATTCTACCAATTAAACATTAGGTTAAATAAAATTAGTGCAAATGAAAATTCGGTGAAATGACATTATGTCAAATAAATAATTATGCTAAATAAAATTCTACCAATTGAATATTCGGTCAAATGAATAATTATGCGAAATGACTTTATTGCAACTGAAATTAGACGAAACGATTTTCGAGCAAACGTTGTTATACCAAACAAGGGTAAACCGCTATGTGCACTATTTACGTGCAATCAATTTGATCCACGCTTTGTGTGTAAATGTCAAACGTCTAAGAAGAGGTTATGTAAAAACCATTAAAACACTAAAATATCACTCTAGGATTATTAATAGAGTAAAATAAAATTATTTTCGTAAATAAAGTAGCTATAACGAGTCGTTATTAATTCAAAACTCAAATGTTTGCTCTAATAATTCACACACTTAAACGTCAAACTCGAGTTTGACATTTGCGCACACACTGCACTACCTCTTTTTCGTGTGCACTGTTAGCACTGCTTAATGACGTCACTCATGACGTCACATATTTTATTTGGTACGAATACGTTCAATTTGATTCACTCCGTGTGCGCGCTATCGGTGCCGATAGCGCACATATGCGCAATTTGGACCGCGGTGTACGTCAAAATGTATGAAAACGATAACGATTTGGTTTTGGTAAAGACGTAAATAGCGCGATAAGGCTTCTGCCCTCCAATCGCGCTATTTACAAAGTTTTTACCAAAACCAAATCGTTATCGTTTTCAATACGTTTTGACAGCTGACAGCCGTCAAACTGTTGTAAAAAGGTATGGAAACGATCCTTAGGAGAGGCCTATATCCTGTGGGCGTCTCTCAACTGATATGTGATAAGATCCTGTAATTTTATAACTAAAGGCCTTTTTACTTTCTCGTGCGTAGTATAGAGGAAGTCTTGTAATCGTCAAAAAATTCAACTTCGAAATTTTGACGGATTTATACTCAGGGAGGTCCCCTGAGTCTAAAAATACCGTTTTTGGAATTATTATGTCTGTGTGCGTGTCTGTGCGTTAGCACGATAACTCGAGCATGCTTTAACTTATTGCAACCAAATTTAACGTGCGTGTATGACATCAAAATATAAGTTTTCTATCAATTTTTGAGCCGTCGATCACTGACTGGGAGTTTGTTGTAGGTCTTACCCGGATAATTATGTTATATGCCCTGAGGTATGTCGAAATATAATGTGGACCGGTGCTCCAGATGGCTGCGGCCTTAGGTAGGGGGACAGATTGCTTAGACATATGGCTTATATTGCGCTGAGTCTCATCGAAATCTCAATCCACTGTTGGGACCCAGGAAAAGGCCTTTTTCAGGGCCAGCGGAGCCTGTGCTCGGTAGAGGCCGGCCTCCAAGACCAGCGGTCCGCTGTCCAGTATTTAGACAACGGGCGCGATTGACCGATGCGCCGGTTGGTCCCGACAGGGCGGACATTGAAAGCTTCCCGAGTTCGCAATCACGGGTCACTGTCATAGTGTTCCTTGGCAGGATGCCCGGAGGGAATGTTTAGTGGATAGTGAGGGGAATGCGTTTACCTCTGAGTTCCACATACCCCTGCAGTAGTATCGTAGATACCTACTGCAGGGATGATGCGTGAATGCATTTGACCTCTCCGAAAAAAAAATGTCATGATATTGTCTACCCTTGTGAAGGATATACAGTCGCTAAAGTGATTCAGGGTTATATGTCAAGGCACAGAATCAGCTGTCTCTAAAAAAATACTACTTAATTACCTTTAAAAGTGCATAAAACTCTCGCCCTGGTATGCATAACAAGTCGATGTTCCTTGAAGCTACCACATTTGACATGGTTAAGTATTTGGATGCACCTCTGATGTTCCCAAATATGCCGCCCGGTCCCATACATGCCTCCACTTCGTTTATGTCAGATATTATATCCACCTAGGAAATATTGCTGCTATCACAAAAACATTCTCATCTTAAGATCCTACCCCAATTGGATTGGTCCCAGTTGTTATTGCAAATGGTTTCATCCCACACTACCTTAGTTAGATTACCTTATAAAGAGGCAGGAGCACGATAGGTGAGATGACCCTAAACTCCCACTTTTCATTTAGGTAGTTAGGTCTAGCCTGCGCTCTGTAGTGGAAAGATATCTGTTGCTGAATATACTGGCAGATAGAAAGTAAACTTTAAAAATTACACATACCAGATGGGATATACATACATAGGACCTAAATACTTTCCCACTCCAAATCCCAAACTCGTTGAGTAGCGCTTTATGTAAGTACCTATCACTAACACCCGTATTCACAAACATTACTATGAGATCTCTCGACACTTGGATAAGAAACGAACCAATCACAGAGCTCTATTCAAGGCCATTGCGTTGAATAGATCTCTGTAATTGGTTGGTTTCATAACCAAGTGTCGAGTGATCTCATAGTAATGTTTGTGAATACGGGCGTAAGTAACGCTCCACTCACGAATTCGTCCACGTGGTATAGCTTATAGTCTTCCTCGATAAATTGACTATCCAACACAAAGAATGTTTCAATCTGAATCAGTAGTTCCTGAGATTAGCGCGTTTGACCAAACATACTCTTCAAGTTTATAATATTAGAATAGGTGCCTAGATTTGGTTACACGTAAAGCTACATCTCGTAGCTTATCTCGTAAGTTCCTACCTACCGAAATAGTGACAGGTTGCCAGCATGTCGCTAGTGTCTTCGATGAAAGGCCCAAAAACAACTAAAGCTTCAATGAACTAATAGGTAAACAAAAGCATGTAAAACTTCAATAAATAAAGACTGTTGTGAAGTTTCATTTACCCCTAATAATTATAAATAGGTATGTAGAGTAGGAACGATGGTAAGGATAAGCAAATAGTAAGAAAGGGATGAATGAAAGAAAGACAAAGTATGTAGCATGAAAATAGGTACGAGCATTAGCAACAGCGAGAACTGGTATGGATGAATCGATAGACAAAGACTCCTTAAATATAAAGGAGGGACCAGAAAAAAGAAAAAACAACAAAAGCAGCCAACCAAGACTGATACAACACTCAACATCTTAGTAGTCCGCGTAATGGCTAGGTGGTGGAACCTTGCAAGTCGGCAAAGCGAGCGATTATTCATCTCTCGCCTCGGCCCAAATGTCTTCTGCTAGGTGGAATGGGGTCATTTACGAGACCTTTTTTATAAAAAAAAAATTGGTTGTCTGTAAAGTCGTTTTACTGACGATAGTTGAACGTGAGACAACGTCTTAAGAAAATACTGATGGAATGGTAGCATTTTTCAAAAGAAAAATTTAATTTCATTTGTTTTGCCGGCCTTACATGGAACGCCTCAGAGCGAGGTAACGCCGCATGCGTCATGTTTTTTCGTGCGTGCAGCCGGCTCTATCGAATTATAAGACGTTGTCACGTCAAAAGATGCAAGAAGATGAGACAATGAATACCTAGTATGACCTTAACCTTTAGGCTGATCGATCATGGGGTAACTAATGATAGACGTACCTTCCCTCGATAAATAATATACATCATGCTTATAACTTCATTAGTTCTTGTTACCATGTATCCCTTCTGGAAATATACCTCCTTAAGTTTCTTTGCAAACGCTCGGAAGAATGAATATTCCACATTTTCAAACAAAGGTATTTCCCTCAACGTTTTCTCATACATATAAAGTACAGCATCTTCGTTTAAATTTGCATGCAATTTACCAAGTATGGATTGGTGCTAAACAAGGATAATTAAACAATTAAAATACCAAATATGTAAAGTCGTTATTTGATAACATTTAGAAGTAAACAGGCCGATTAACATAGCCGTTTGCGACTAGGTATTATATCTACCTCGAGTCTACATAGTAATTACAATTATGCGACAGGAATAGGTAGATATTAGATTATTATTTGCCTACGTAGGTATGTCATAGGTGGGCAATTGGACATAAATGCTTTTAATGTCCGCGCCAAGACCCGGCATCTTTGCAACTTCATCATCACCATAGACTTAACCTGCCATCTTCTTCTTTTAAATTAATGGCGATCGCGACACATTAAAGATTAGGCATTGCGCCAATTTTAAGTGAAAATGTAGGTACTTAAAGTCAGTTAAAGTAATAGACAATTGTACGGTAGATTGGGTTAACAATGGAGTCTCTTAACACGTGTTTTTACAACAAGAACTCGGGAGAAATTCTACCCTGCCGTTCTATTCTATATAGATATCACATCTTACTTCGCATCTCACTTCTTTAGCTGTCAAACACGAACGAATATTTCACAATAAATCCGTTTACGACTCGACGCCAACGCTTCTCGATCAGCCATTATCTCAAAATTATCACCCTTCTTTGCCATCTTATCATCTTTCACGCAGGCTATCCATATTTTTATCAGTCTACCTCTCAATTTAGGTATAGCCATTCCCATCCATTCTCCTTGCATCCATAAGCATATTACTACGAAGATTTTTCTGCAGATTCACTACCGGTCGTCTACCAGACATCAACCCTGCATGGGTATCTATACCTTTGCTATTGTTGGTAAATACTAAAAGTTTAAAAGGCAGTCACTGCAGAAGTCAGAAACTTTTAAAATTATGACACCAGGCTGACCTGTACCAGATTAACCATCTTATAAGGCACATTGCAGAAAACTGAGTTTTTGTCTGTTCCCGTCCGCGGATGCTCTTTACTTATCAGTAAGAGAATGAGGTCGTGTCATTTTATAAGCGGACAATTTTAACTTTAAGAGGTTCGTGATTAGTAGTAATACCTAAAGATAGTCTCGCAGATGAGACTAGATCGCACAGAAAGTCCGCCGTCTGCTATGGGCCTAAGAAGAAGATGGAGGACAAATGAACGCCAAGAGCTTCCGCCCGTTCATAAATAAAATATAGAAAAGTTTTCAGTGTAAAAAAATGTTAACTATCTAAGTTGCATAAAGAGCTCAATTTATATAGGAAACGTGTAGAGTGCACACGGGCGCTACATGGGTTACTATTATAGAGAGTAGAGACACCTCTGCCCATAACGCAACCAAAATAAATAATTACGTTTTTGACACCTAAAAGCTCATAAAAGATTTACGTAGGTACACTATGGGTACAGACAGAACTATTAAGTAGGTACCTACTAGCTTCTGCCCGCGACTTCTTCTGCGCAGTAAGTATCAGAAATAATAATTATTATTTCTGTGACCCATACAAACTTTCGCGTTTATAATATTAGTAGGACTGTTACGAACAATACAATACTACTAATATTATAAACGCAAAAGTTTGACAAACAATTGACAAAAGCAAAAATTTTACATTAAATTCATATGCAGATTTCTTCTTTAATCTAAGAGCAGATTGCGTGTTATTAATTTATACTGCATCTTCTATATTTTATTCAATGTTACCTTCTGATAATTTTCCACTTATTGTTCTGCACCACCTGGCGACTCAATGCTAAACAATAGCATTTTAAAATAAATTAATTGCGGACTAAACAATTTATTGTTATTTGTTGGGCCCACGTAAGACGGAGTAGAAGTATTGTTTCTAGTAATTATTTTGAACGTCACTTGTGAGTTGTGAGACGTGGGTTATTAATAGACATTGCGACTTATTGGTCTGAGTTGCGACTTAGTTCAACGCACAGTTACATAAAGGTAGGTACCACAGAACATAGATATAAGAGGTATCTATGTTCTGTGGTAGGTACTATTACTCACCTAATTCATATTAAGCTTTTTATGTTTTACGGAAAAACCTTCATTTCACCTGATGTTAATAGATGATAGAAGACCGAAGGTGGAAGCGAGGTTGTTCAGGAACCCTCAACCACTGCTGGGGACTGCTGGACTGCCTATCTTTTCTTATAATTAACTTTCGGAACACAAAGTATTACTTTATGTAACAGCATGTGATGCTGGCAGAGTAGAATAGCATCATTCCATATCCTCCAATGAGTGTCGTAGAAGGCGTCTAATGGATCAGCAAAGAGGTATTGATCACCTTATACTCCGTTAACTCCGTCCACCAATCCGAATTGGGCAAGCCTGGTGGGATACTGTTTACACCTCCTTCGACGACAAGGAGAGGCCTTAATTGTGTCCCAGCAGTGGGTCGAATTATAAAGGCTGCTATGATGATGATGAGGTAACACTTTGCTGTACGGTACGGTTATGGCGACAGAATTTGATTTTTGAAGATGGTGGTAGCGAACCAAGGGACTTAATGTCAACGGTAAGGCAATGTAACCAAATCTCCTCCATCCATATGTTACCTACGGTTACGTTCCCTTTCAGAAATGATAAGTGTACTGACTGCTGCAGCATTTAAAACCAGTTCTACTACCAACCCGACCGAGCATATATTTGTACTCCCCTAGGGATTGAAACTGGACATGAATCCTATGAATCTAATCCTGGTGGAGCGACACAGTATACCACAAAGGTATTGATAGTAATTAATAACATTGCTTCATCGACCATTTCAACTAACCGACCACCCGCCAGTTCTTTTCCATTGATATTTCCAAAATTCCATCACATTCTTTTTCAATGCCAACGGGACTTTCTCTCTGCTCATAAACAACTCTAAATGATTTAAGTTCTCTTGAAATTTTGTCACAACTTGATCTGCCACGGCTTTTAAGGAAGCTATTATTGCGTAAACATATCTGAAAGTTGAAAGTAAAGATGTTAGTCTTTTCGAGTAAGCAAAAGCTATGTTTAACGAAACGCGTCGTAAACAATCATCCAAAATAGTTTCGCAACGAATTAAAAATAGCATTGCTTCATTGTTTTAAACCAAAAATTCATCTACAATTGAAACGACTGGAGTATAATCTATAAACGTATAAATGATCTAAACAGTAATCTAACCTACACTATTCCCGTAGATATACCTATAAGACCTATATGGGTATGTGTGTACCTTACATTTGCAAAGTTACAAAATGTTTCTATATGTTTTATTAAATATCTACTAAATTAGTACCCAACAATAACAAGCGTTTTGGTACCTATTTGTAATTACATTTCCGGGGGTAGGCAGAGTATGCTTATAGATCATCATCAACAGCTCATATAATGTCCCCACCGATGGGCTCGAGCCTAGCCCACATTAGGGGCGATTAGGCCTTAGTCAACCACGCTGGCCAAGTGCGGGTTGGTCGACTTCACACACAACCTAAGAATTTCTTCATAGGTGTGTGCAGGTTTCCTCACGATGTTTTCCTTCACCGTAAAAGCGTCGATTAAACGTACATTTGAATTCAAAATTTGAAAACACATTAGTACGTGGCGGGGTTCGAAGCAGTGCGTCCCGGGAGGAAGACGACGCTCTTACGCACTACGCCACCAACGCTTCTGGCGCTTCTAGATCCTTAAAGAAAATCATTCCGTTATCCATAATGTGAATAAGGCTGTAGGTAAATTTCCTATATAAATTATTCATCATAATTTAAAGGCCCCACATCGGCGCAAAATGTTTTCTTTCACCCTTCTCAATTTGCCTTAATCTCAACATTAACACCCTTCTTTGCCACATCTTCTTTCACACAGTCTATCCATATATATTTTGTTTGGTCTTCCTGATTATAATGAACGTGGATGGAAGTATCCACACATCCTTTTTCATCACTTTTTGACGTGACAACGTCTTATAATTCGATAGAGCCGGCTGCACGCACGAAAAAACATGACGTCATGCGGCGTTACCTCGCTCTGAATCTAATTCTCTAATTTGAATTAGGAATTATGTTCTTTAAAATTTAAACTTTCAATGATACCAAAACCAGCCAGATACAAATAGTATAGCCAAAGAGATTTTATTACAAGTTTATTCATACTATAATGCGAAATCTATTAAACAAATGAAATTAAATTTTTCTTTTGAAAAATGCTACCATTCCATCAGTATGTTCTTAAGACGTTGTCACGTTCACCTATCGTCAGTAAACCGACTTTACAGACAACCAATTTTTTTTTGTGACATACCTACTCAATAACCAATATTGGTCTAAATAATGCATATCCTCAGGAACACGGTGTTGCATCATCATCATTTGCTGCACTGCCCCCAATTTTATTTGGGGTCGGCGGTCGGCGTAATATATTTTTCTCTTCGATACATCCCTTTCAGCCGTCATCTCAGTTCATTCCCTCCGTTCTTTTCAACCGACTTCAAAAAAGGAGGAGGTTCTCTATTCGACTGTCTTTTTTTATGTATGTTCCGCGATTACTCCGTCAATTATGAATCGATTTTGATGATTCTTTTTTCGTTAGGAAGGTCATAATTCAAAGGTGGTCCCGTATAAATTATACCGAAATTGGTTCAGTACTTTTTTGTTGAAATGATAATTTCATTGGAGATGAAATAATGATATCGTCCACGAACACAAAAATAATGACAATTTTTTTTTGAACTTGCCATTACCGAATATGCAATTGTGAAATTTTGGTTAGTAGGTCCAATGGTCAGCACATAAACTATGACAAATTACTTTACGAACTTAAGTTAAATAACTAGGGGCATTTATAATGAGCTATAGGTCTGAGACGTGATATTATTTGTTAACCGACTTAAAAAAAGAGGAAGTTCTCTATCCGATTGTTTTTTGTGTTTGTTACTTGATTAACTCCGTCAATTATGAGTAGGTAAGTATTACGACTCGATTCTTTTTTAGGTACCTACGTCAAGATCAGAGATGGCCCGTATAAATTGTATCGATATAAATTCGACCCTTTTTGAACAAATCACTAATAACAAAAAAAAACGTTTTAGTTAAATTTTCCATTAAGTTTTAATGAGCGCCTAGTAGGCCTATCCGTTTTCAATAAAATTTACTTAATTTTCACTAAAAATACCTGGCACCGTCTCCAAATATATCGGAGTATGAATTATAAATATGAATTATAAATGTGTATCAATACTTTCCTTGGTTTTCTATGACGCTCTTTTCAACTAGGTACTTCATAAAAATATTATTTATTTCTTACTTTTTAGTTTAAATTTGTACGCATTGAAGTCGGTTGTCCTATTTTTTTGCTAAAAATATTTTATCCATAATTATCCTCTCTCATACAATCTCCATCTTATCTTCGGTCTTCCTCTACCTCACAGTATCTGTTACTATAAAAGCCCGTGCTACGGTAAATCTTATGGCCCCTCTTCACATTCGGCCAGGACGGGCCAATAAATGTTCGGGCATATTCGCCCCGATCTTGGCTTACTCTCCACACAATCGTGAGTGTTCATTCCCGTCACTGTCGTCCGTTCAAGATGGACGTCGAAGTCGTAGCGGCTGCTGCTATCTATTTGCTCAGTATATTTAATCATTATAAGAATGTGCATCTAAAAATAGTTGTAAAAATGTAAAATTAAAAATTTTTATTACTTAACCCCGACACAAAAAAAATACTTGACGCCGTCGTGGTGGAGTGGTCAGTATAGCTGGCTACACATCAAGCAGTCCGGGTTCGAATCCTGGTAGGGGCAAATGTTTGTGTGACGAAGCAAGGAAAGGATCGGCTCAAGACCTCAATGGGCCCGAGCCTTTTGTAGGATTATCTAGGAGTACCATAAAAATGGCACTGAAGGAGTATTGTCAAAAGAGGCACCTCAGGGAATGGTTGTCTACTCCCCGACTGACACACTCAAAGAAATTCTTAGGATCCTCACACACGGGCTACCTTAAAAGAATAGGAGGAATCAGCAGGACTCAAATCCGCTGCCTCACAGGTGCTCTCACTGGCCACTTTGCCACTAGAAGACACCTGTGCACAATAGGCAAAACTGAAGACCCCATTTGTAGAATGTGTGGCGAGGAGGAAGAAAGCATGGAGCACATACTATGTGACTGTCATGCACTAGCCAATAGGCGACTAAGGATCCTGGGTCTAGGTTACCCTAAACCAGAGGACATCATAGACCTTATTCCCGCCAACATCGTAAAACTCATACAAGGTGTTTTCGATGTTGGCGGGGATGGGTGATAAGGAAAGGGGAAGCACAAAAGATCCCATAGGGTCGAAGTGCTCTGAGACAGCCTCAGCCCCTCACATAAGAATAAGAATAAGAATTGTGTGACGAACACGAATGTTTTATTGCGAGTCATGGTTGTTTATATATTTATTTAAGTTTATTTATAAAAATATCTAGAATTATTATGTATATTAAAAATAAATTGTCCTTTATCTGGTATCCGTAACACAAGTTCTTAATGATACTTACTTCGGGCTAGATAATTGGTGTGAGCGTGGAAAAATAAAATATATATATATATATATTTTTCTCTCGGCCTTTTAACATCAAACCAATTTTTTATGTGTCGGAGATTCCTTAATTTTCTTATTTTTATTTCCATCTTTTTAAATTACTTGTGGACCCTAATTCCGATAGATAGCTAGGTACCTAAATTAAATTTTCTTGAGTATTGTTCAATAAAGAGCTGATAACTTTGAGACACCTGAACAGATTTTCATGAACTGTAGCTAAGAACAATCTCGATCACGTCACCTTTCGAATAAAAAAATCGCATCAAAATCGTACCATTCATTTAGGAGCTACGGTGCCACAGAAAGACACACTGACTCACAGGCACGTCAAACTTATAACACCTCTCTTTTTGCATCGGGGGTTAAAATAATAGATGAAGGAAAATCTTTGTGATTTTTATTTTTTGGGTTCAAAATTGCATGGCTCATTTTGATAGAGCTTAAAAGTTTCTGTGCATCCACCGGGCCATTTTTTTGCGTTCATCGCAACGTAAACAATAGAATATAAAAGAACATAATTATGCACACGAAAAAGTAACACAAGTACCGCCATAGAAGTCACACAACACTTTGTTCCATACACATGTATCATCCTCGACCTCTTCCGAGCGACTGAATGACGGGCGATGGTGTGGACGCGAGCACGAACATCGGCACGATTTCCTTTGATGTACCGACAAGCGGCGGATTACTCACGAGTACAGGCGAATATGGTGACTCATAGACAAATACGCCGTCCACACTATCGTTCTTGCCTGTCTTCGGCCGTCTTGGCCGAATGTGAAGAGGGGCCATTAAATAAAGACTTTCCAGGGGCCTTATCGCGCTATTTACGAACGTTAAAACCAAAACCCAATTGTTATCTATCTTCTTCTTCTTAATTTAAATTAATGGCGTTAGCGACACATCAAGATTACGCGTTTCGGCAATGTCAAGTGAAAAGGTATTACTTATAGTAACAGACAATTGTACCTACGGTAGATTGAATTAAAAATGGGGTCTTTCAACCGTGTTTTTACAATAAGACCTCGGGAGAAACTCCCAATCGTTATCGTTTGCACAACAGAGTGGGACATATGAAAACGATAACGATTTATTTAGCGCGATCTCAGGGCAGGAAATCTTAAGATTTACCAATTTTTATGGCAAAAGTCCGAACTTTTACCATCATACTCTCGGCTAATCATAGGTTTTACCTCAGAGACATGGTGAATGTCTCAAAAATAGGCAAGTCGAAACGTGTTAGTTGATGCATCGTCGCGTACTCGTGAGCAGTGGTTAACACATTTAGACTCTCCCAAAGACAGAACTGAATCTATGTATCACTCGGCCATGTATGTATACGCAACACACTAGACTCTTCCAAAAACAGTACACTCCGCTGGCCATAAAAAAGAAAGCCCTGAACCTATCACTCAGCTTAAGTAAGTAGTATGTATGTTTTATTCCAAAAACCAAAATTTACCAACAGTCATTGGTAAAAGTTAGCATGTCCCAAACAGTCAAAGATCGTAAAAACAGTCACTTTTTTATAAATTTCTTACATTTACTAACTCATGTTGGTACCTATGAGTTTTACTAATAAAACCTAAAATTTACTTAAGGACTTATACAGACTTACAGTAGGTAGCTGTACAACATTATCTACAAGCAACACTTTTACTTTAACATCAATAAATGAAACCTGCGCAATATGATTAATATTCTCTGTCTAATTATAGAATGTTCCTTTTAAAGTTAGTTTCACATATTCATGGTATGTTAATCAAAATTTTATAAATAATACCCGAAAAACAACACTCCATGTATGTTGCTACATATGGACAAGACCATGTGGGTGGTGTCCTGAGCAGTGATGTCACCGAAGCCCGCACCGCTAAAACTCGTTGCCGACCAATAACAAGCCAATAGGTATACTTTGGTAGGAGTAAAATTATCGTCATTTGCAATCTTTGCAACATCTATCCAAGAACCTTAAAAGCAGAACGATAAATAACTATTTCGAAATGATTCTCGTTACTTAGTAGGACCTAGTTAATGCAATCGAAGATGTGGAGAATTATGTGTCATCACTAGATATACCGTTTAGGGAACGACTTAAAATGCGTCCCGCCTATGTCCAATGGAAAATGAACTATGAACTTAATACAAGTAGTACAAATTGTTTTCGTAAGTCGATTCGTTTTCTATTCAGGACTCTTGAGTCCAATATTATCTACGAATAGGTATCACCTAAACAGTGATTTAACTTATTATAAATCACATCTCCTGGGAATGTTATAAAAATCTAAGGTAAGAATATCGACTTTCCCAGCCCTTTAAGGACTATATTTTTTTAGGAAACAGAAGAACAAGATAAACACCAAAAGATACCAGTCGAATGTAATTGCACAGTGGGGTTGCTCATAGCCCCATGATAAGATAATATTTTTCAATAGGCTGAAACTATAGTGTTTTAATAAATTACCTCGTTGACAAATCATACAACCCTCCTCGTTGTATGTGGCATTTATATAAGGTCCCTTGAGCGATAAACGTGCAATAATCGCTACAAAATCATCAGGACCTGATGCTATTACATATCTACATGACATAGTTATTAAAATACAAGCATACAGGTTTAAAAAGAATATCGTTAACAGGGAAAACTGAACCACACTCATCAGGTAAGCCTGAAAATAATAAAATAGTTTAACATACAAAAGATATGTCATTAATTGTATGTCAGTTATTAAAAACACTTACCCTTCTCAATGCTGCGATAGACTCGGCCGAGAAAGCAGCATAAAGTTTATATATTTGCAAAACGTTTACTAGCCTTATAATGCAGTGGAACATGTGATCATTAACATTATGGTCCTCAGTAGTATGATATTCATTATGTTTTGGGACGAATAATTTCCATATTGCATACCATGGGAAACAAGTCAGGATGTCTACTACGAAAGGGCCCTAAAAGAGAGGTGTTATTAGGGTAGGTGCGTATAATTACTACCATTAACAGGTTTTGGTCACAATTTCGTGTAATCCAAGACGTACTTTCAAATAGTGTTTAGCAGTCAAGTAAGGATGATAGATTAATTGATTTTTTGAACCGTAATAAGCCACGTGAAGTAATAAATATATATCTAGATAACATATAGCTTCCAAAATAACAATCGCCATGTTGAAAACTCCACACAACGGTGCCATCGAAATTACAATCTGAAAAAGATTAAATTTAGATTTTCGTAGAAGCATTTTAAATAATAGTAACGTATAGTATGATTAAACCTTACTGGTATAAGAAGACACAACATAAAAGCTGAAACGACTCTCATCATTGACCAAATCTGAAGGAACGGTCCACTAGGCTTAATAGCAATCGGCATAAGCAAATAAGGGGCAATATTATTTAGAATATGAAACTGTCTATATGATTTGATATAACTTTCTTTTTTCTTTTTATAATCAGCTGATACATTAATAAACGAATCTGGAAAATATAATAAATTTAGAAAGCGCCATATTAATTGGAATAAATAAAAGGAATACTTAGTAAGTTACTATTAAGAAACTCTTGAAAAAGGCTAGTTAATTTGTTTGTTTGAGATTTTTCAGTTAATCTTGTATAACGTTTCAAATATGCGCCTGCTTTTTGAGATTTTGCTTGCATTTCGATGGAGTGTAATTCTTCCTTGGTCAGTAGACCCTCATGTTCTTTCATATCAGGAAATAAGCTTAAAGCTGACGTATAAGCTGAATGACTGATACTTATTATCTGAAAATGAGAAAAGGTAATATCTCGTAATCAAAGTAAATATTACATCATGGTTATTAGATACTTCAAATTTTGTAGGAACTCATGAATATAGATAGAACATTGTATGTTAAAATTAAAAATAAATATGATTAAAATATTATCTAGATACCTTGCAATGAGTCAGCGTAATAACTGTGGTAACTGCCGGCACTCCGTATAGCAGAACTAGCAATCCCAGATGATTACCTGGTCCTATAACCCTTTCTGTTTTTGCTTCCCTCATCTCTTTGGATGTTACTAGACAATAACCTCTTTCAATTATGTATAGTTCTCGAGAAACTGTACCTCCGTAGTAGACTATTTCACCGGGTGGAAGTATTGTGTCTTTTGCAGCTGAAGATATAAGTAGAAAATGTCAGAAAGTTCTACACACAAGTAATATGAAGATCTTTTAGAGAGACTTTCTTCAAAGATGAATTGCCTATTATCACACTGAAATGTCATTCAAGCCTCTTATACATGACTAGTTTTAAGCGATTACTTACTGCTATTGCTATCACAGGAAACCAACCTGATCACGGCTTGAAAGACGTGTTTTACGAATACGATTACACATTATATAAACATTACTTACATTCCGTGAGGGTTTGTATGTAAGCTACGTTTTTCACTTGAAAAAACTTTATTGAAGTCAAAGCTTTAAATCTTGCTTGATGAAGAACCTTCTTACGCAGTTCAGAAGGGATTACAGTATTTTCAAGCCAATTTTCTTCGGTCAATTCTACACCCTAAAATAGTACGAGTACAATATTTATTGAAGTCAATTATCATACGTTCATGTTACAGATTGTGTCACAATTATGTTTACCGAATTATATTGCCACTGTAGTTCATAAAATGCCATAATTCTTGATTTGATATTGCTATGCATGTTGTTCTCTTTCATAAATTTATCTATCGTCATAATTATTTCCAAAAATGCAGTTTTTGTTCTGTTTTCGCAATGTTTAGAAACATTTTAGTTATACCTAGGCAGGTACTAATTAAAATTTCAATTACATAATGATATTCTATTAAGTTAAAGTCAGTTACCTCGACCAGTGAGTGACCACAGCGGAGAACTCGGACACACAGTAACCAATCAGTAATACTCCATACAGACTGATGAAAGCCACTAGTGCCATGTCGTATTTATCACCGGGGACGTAATCTCCATAGCCCACAGATAGTAATATAGTAGTTGCAAAGTATATCGAAGTTATTATTGGATATTTCGTTCTATAAAAATGTAATATACACGCTTCTTTAACTAAAGACGCCATAAATAAAAAACAGGAAACATTGTAATTTATCGATGATGCTCTAAGGGCCGTATTACATAATGAAACTGAGAAATCAATCATGTCTTGTGAATCGTTTGTCACTTTCTGTCAAGCGCAAAGTAAGTAATAGAGACGTACTACGCTCAAGTCGGCATTGATTCTTGAGTTCTCAAGTGAGATCTCAGTGAGATTCATTCTATAATACGCGTCCAAGTAACTCTTGAGAATGAATCTAAACAGTATTCTAAAAACTTACTTAGTAGAATTTACACCTGCTATTTGTTCTTCCCAAAGTAACGCTCTGCTAAACCAAGAGTTTTCTGAACACCGACTCACGAAACATGCTTCCATGTACAAAATAATTCCACACCAATAGCATAGTAAGCAAATATACACACAATACTTTGAGATCTAAAAAACAGAATTTATTCATGTATGATGAATTAGAAAATACTTTCATTTGAAACCCAGATTTTTAAATTCCATTTGACCACATTGAAAATCATACCTTCACTATTAGAGAATTTAGGAGCAATTTTCGTTCAAGTTTTTCGAAGAAATTTGAAAGTCTCCATACTAAACATAATTTCGTGCCCTTACACAAGTAAAAAAGGTGATCTCTGTAACTATCGTGATATCTGACAGTAGTGTGTATTGTGACGATATATTCAAACGGGATTATTGCAATTAAATCAAGATAAAAGCCCAGGGTATTTAATCTATAATTCATTATCTTTCGGAAGCTAGTCAAATAACTTTTTTTCGTCTTTATAGCTGTTATCGAACACATTACTATATTCAATGCTAAAGATATTGCAATTATAATTTGCTTATAAAATAGCAGGCCGCCAGTAAAAGATCTTTCTATACCAATAAAGTAAGGGTAAACCAAACATATATAGAAGACGAGGAGTAGAATATAACGCTCCCAATATTTTACTAGACAGCAGTCATGTTCTAAAATCCAAGGGAATGACGAACTCAGACATGTAAACAATGACGTTCTTTTCTTCATATGTTCTGATAGAATATACAAATCCAAACAATTTGTATCAAGTTCACCGTCTTTTGTCAAATTTTCATCAGTTTTACCTGTAAATAATTTATTTCTTAATTAAGTCCGAAGAAATAACAGAACGCGAAAAAGTTATGGCTTATTCAAAATTGTGAAATATTTTCCTGATTTCTTACAACGTTGTAGATTACATATTTATTTAATAACACGGAGTAGGCGCCTGAACTTCATTTATTAACGATTGTTTTTATCTTATTTTATACTATCTGTAAAACTTCGAAATTAACTCACAGCGGATTATCGAAGAGAGTTGTTTTATTGCGACCCATTATACCTGCTATTAATTTATCTGCATTAGTAATTGGAAATTTACCTTGAATATATCGTAGTTTATCCTTCAAACATTTTATACTACTCTTCTTACGATCTTTAGATGCGAAAATATTTAATGTTATCCGAGTTTGTTCTCCTTGTTGTCGCTTCTTTGCTTGGGCTCTGTTGATCCGGTCACTAATTTCTCTACTTATGTTGTCCATAAGTTGGGGATAAGTCAGCATGAGCTTTATAAATTTAGTTTTTTCTAAAACTTGGCATTCAACATACGTGGCGGCTTTCACAGTACAGCGAGCTAGTAGTGCATACATTATTAAATTTAAATGAAAAACAAAATACAATATTTATGTTAACTGATTTTCATATAGGTACCTAACTACTGTAATTTTGATGATGTTCACTGTCTACTTTCTAATTAAATCATGATTGTAACGTAGGTATGGTTAATCGATTTGAACGCTATTTGCATACCTGGTATATTGTAAACTAAGGCAATTTCTCCGAAACAGGTTCCCTTTGCAAATGAAATCATGGGGCTCTCATCGTCTTCATCAGAAAGTAGCTCTAAAACTCCACTAGTAAGGCATACCTACAAAATATTCATTAGTGAGTATGTAAATTATAATACTTAAAGTCTTACCAATTCAGGTAAGAGATTTTGGAGTTTGAAAAATGTGGCGTGGTTTAGAAGAAGACATATTAGGTACTTTTATATAATTACCTATGTACATACCTAGTAATTATTTTAAGAAAAATACTAGCTAGACATAATACTCACATACATTCAAATTAATATACCTACTTCAACTGCAAAATTTTTGATTTTACTATGCTGCCTTATTCAGGCATAATAAACTGTTAGCTTACATTATTAATAAAAAATATCAAGTTGGTTCGAAATAAAGGAAAAGTCACTTCCATATACAAAAGCACGTGTAGGCGAATGAATTAATTTTAACGTCTTACCATAATAGTCTTGTTATGATTGTTTTTGTACACAATGTCACCTGGTAAATAAAACTGGTGAGTCATATCTAAGGACAGCCTTCTAAGGAATGCTTCCGGGAGATTTCGAAATATCAAAGAGCTGTATAATGGAACAGCGTTAAGATCGTAACAAATTTCCATCTGTAAAGGATATGGCAGCAGATCCATCAGTTTGGGCTTAAAAACACCAGATTTTTGATACCAAAGATCTTCGTAATATCTGAAAGCACATAAGTGTTAAATTACCCTGCATATTTCAGATGTTATGGAAAATGAAACGAAAATTTGACTGCCGTATTTGATCTGCTTTAGCTATTTTCTAATCAAAATTAAGTTAAAAATGTTGTGTTACCTTATAATTCGTTCAGTAGTCTCTGAATCCATTTTGATTAATCGTAAATGATTTTCTATCTTCCTCAGTTGTCTAACGTAAATTGACCGTCTAGTTGTTATTGTAATAAATTGCGATGTTAAGGACCCTACAAAAACTACTGTAGTTAACAGAAAACCTAAAAGGATTGCTAATATAGCTGTAATTCTTTCTGTAGTGGTTACAGGGTACAAATCGCCAAGTGCATTCGTTGTTAGGAACATAACAGACCAATACGAACAGACAAAGTACCAATCATATGTAACTTCAGTCGGTAAATAAATAGCTGCTGCCGACCATGAAAATCGATATTTACTGGTATTAAAACTTCGGTCTGAATAAAGGTACCACACACAAGTCCATGTATGCACAGATAGCAAAAAAAGTATGAGATATTGGAATAAGAAAGTTGTCCACTGATTGCTTCCTGCTTCAGATGACTTATTGTAAAAGTATTCTATGATCCTGTATACTCGTATCAGAGCCATTATTGGTGAAATAGCATACCAATCGAACCAAGACTTTTCGTAAGGAAGCAAATAAAGAAACGAATAAGGCATTGCCAATAGAATGTCCAAAATAACTCTACTCATTTCAGGTTCTACAAGATTCAAAGTTTTTCTCCACTTCTTGAAAAATTTCAGCCCGCAAAAGATAGCGACGTCAGTTGTAAGTATGATATTAAAACAGATCAGAAGAATTATAATCAAAAAGTGTCTTTCCTTGATTTTACAGAATGTGTACATCCAAGAGTCCAACAAATACGCAATAAATATTACTGTCAATACAAATGCTTTCCAAGCAAAATTGGAATATATCATTAAAATGGTTCTTAGCTTGCTGCTACTAAATTCTGTCCTAGTTTCTTGAAGTATCGCATAAGTTTTTTGCTTCTTATCCTCAACAAATTCAAAGCAAACAATCTGTCCTGTTTCTTCATTTCTGCGACAGATCATCTTAGAGTCATTAAAAATTACGTCCTTGTCATCGCGACGCACAAATTTGTACACATCTAATGAGTCTGCCGCATGTTCACCCGCTATAATAAACAATTTTATAATTACATATTGTTAAAGGTCGGCACATATAACAGCTCGGAAACGGATTCTTTGTATGAAACTCCATACCGCGCACACAAATCAGCAACGGAACGACACCGCCTCGCCTCGGGACAAACCCACGAACGATCGTGCGGTGAGTGGTCGACTCACCGTACGATCGCTCGTGCGGTGCGACGACGACGGTTCGTCGTCTACCCGTTGATGGTGCGACGTCTACCCGCTGTCGTGTAGTCGTCCACGCGCTTACGTCTTTCCGTAGCCGGGCTTACGTCTATAGATTTGTCGACGATTGGTTAGAGTGTAGCAAAAAGGGTGCAGGACTAGAAAACTTTCAATGGATTTAGTATAGAGACAGGACTTGGAAATATTTGTATTTTTGTAACCAATACACACAAATATAAACTAATTGAACTCGTACCACCTAGCCGACGTCGAACGGTCGCCTCGACGAAAGCGCGGCCCGGCGGGCGTACCGACGGGCGCTATGGTAACTAACTGCTAATCCGTTTCGCTTGTTTGATGGCGAAATATGATATGCGGTTACGTTACCTTTCCGAGCTGATAAGTGTGCTACGTACTTAAGTCGGTTTTTACCAAGATGTTTATTTACTTAAAGAACTTATGTAATACTTACGCATTTTGTTCGGTCACTTTTTTATGTATATGCTATGCTATAAGTATATTTTTTTATATATAGAATCACTAATTTAGCCTTCAATAGTAGGTAGTAGTGTAGGTACTAAGACATCCATATTTTTAGTCCCTAGTCTTTACTTGTTTCATTAGTCAGACTTTATCTAGGTACCTTCTTGTTTCGCTTCTTAATTAATTATGAATCGAAATCTTTTATTATGGTCACCTGTATGTTTATATTTATTATGCATAATTATTCTTCATAATATCACAATACATGTATAATTAACTGCTACAGCTATATTGATCTAGTTGGTCAAGCTAGTGTTATTAAATCAAGTAAGCTTCTGTTATTTTTTTATAACTAGAAGTAATTAGATATTTTAATAGAAATGATTGTAAAGCAATTTTACATACTTACCTAAGTATGAGTTCTTTTCTTTCCTTTCTGGCAAAATTGCTAAAGTATTCATTAAGTTTAAATTCTTTTAGTACGTGTAATTTTTTACAATAAAATTTGATTTAATATTCGAACTACTTCCGACGAGAATCCTTATTTGGTCACAAAAAAACAAAGCTTCCGAAATCCTCAAAAATTAATGTACGTACCACCACAGATATATAGGTACCCATACTTGTAATCTCAATAGGGTATTTTACACCATGAAAGAAAAAAAATATAAAATTGCATTTTTATGATAGATATTGTAAAGAGTAAAAGAGAAACGTCAATATTTATTCTTACATTGATTTACAGTTACTTCCACGTCATAATCATTTCGTATACCGCAAATATAGAGTTTTATATTAAACATTTACGTTTGCTTGGTGACGCAATGTTTTCCTTAACTCGTAGGCAGAAAGCCGGACATCGAAGACTGCCAGTGCACACGGCACTCCAACCTACATACATAAACATAAAAACTTCTGCAGACTTAGTTAGCTTATTTTCACATTGTTCTTAAGAGGGCATCAAAATAAATGTGAATACTTACACAATAAATATGTTTTAAGAATAAATCTGCTTAGATGATCTTATTGTCTTATTGGATGCCGTCGTGGTGGAGTGGTCAGTATAGCTGGCTACACATCAAGCGGTCCGGGTTCGAATCCTGGTAGCGGCAAATGTTTGTGTGACGAACACGAATGTTTGTTTGCGAGTCATGGTTGTTTATATATATATTTAAGTTTATTTATAAAAATATCTAAAATTATTATGTATATTAAAAAAAAAATGTCCGTTATCTAGTATCCGTAACACAAGTTCTTAATGATACTTACTTCGGGCTAGATAATTGGTGTGAGCGTGAAAATATATTATTATAAAAATATATTATTATTGTCACTGTTGTCATCATTAGTGAGAGTGATAATTACTTGTAACGTAAACTTGAATAAGTATCTACGTTTGGTGTTCGAAATGCTTGGAAAATGTAGCATAATGTAATATGAAAAAATACAATACAAGCAAGAGATAACTAGAGAGAACTAACGAAAGAGTGCTTTATAGTACTGAGAAAGGTAAATTTCATTTCGTAAAGAGATATTTCAAATCAAACCAAACCGGGTTTCAATTTACCTACTTTTCCTGAGGATCGAACCGCCGGGACCTCTGGAATTCTGTATCACAGATTCACAGATAATGAAATACTATACTAGTCTTTGCATCTCATTCCTGTACGCAAATCACTTAATCACTTTGGCGGTTAAATGAAAAGAGCCTTTAAAATGAATTCAGAAAAATAAGCGTCTTGTTTTATTTAAATACTGTTGAAATAAAATCCCATCTTTGTATGTCCAAGTTTCGTAGCGTTTAGATAATTGGACTCTAAGCCAGCTTCCATAGAGGGAGCGATCGCATAATCGCTGTGCTTTTATGGAAGTCAGACTCGAGAATCGGTGAAAAATGTCGTCATAAACGATTTTAAATACTTTTAACATTTCTCAGTGCGTTCAGACTGGTCAGGCTTGTCAGTTAATGTGTTTCTCATACTATATGTATTGTATCCTTAAAGATACAATACATATAGGAGGTATGGCTAAGGCTGAAGTTCACCAACATATAAACAGGCTATTATCATTAACTGTTTTTGATTTTGTATCTTATAGAAGAATAATTTGTCGGTTAACTTTTAATCGTTGGTTTTACGTGTTGGTGAACATAAGCCTAAATCGTCAACTTGTAAATATAATGCGCTACCATTCTTTCCTTTCCTCTTATGCCATGCATAAAAATGGCATAAACTCAGTAAGAATGTTCAACATTTAATTTTTTATACTTATAATCAGGTCATAGAACTAAAGTTATATACATAGCTGGCAACAATGATGTAACACTCGCGCGCTGTCAGCCCTGATCCCATAGCTTCTTATATGCATGTAGACCTACCATTGCAAAGGTATAGATACCATTGCAAATATGAAATCTGTTGTCGCCTTATCTCTATCGTAAATAACTCTTCACTTCAAGATTGCACATACATTTTTGTGTAACATCTGCTAAATTAGTAAGTCGTTTAATCCAACTTAATCTGTTCTTAGTACTTCCACAGTCTATATTTCTATGTCAAACATTCAAATTAGTGGCTACTTGGTCATTAAGTGGGAAAATGCCGGCTTTAAAGCATTTGAACTATTTTTCCAAGTCTGCAAAGATTCCGTATTTTGATTTTCAAGATAAAGTAAATTGTAAAATGTTAGGAAATGTATGACATGACATTTTATAAGTATTCGAAACGAATAAGGTACAGGCGCTAATGAAGGCCCACTTAATTTCAAAATCTCAGATAGTAAAGCAAAGAAAAAACATAATGGAAGTTGTAATATATTTATTTGAGAAACAAGATGTCTAAAAAAGATATACAGCTTTTGGCATTTTAACCCAAATGTAAACAGTTTTTAGAAACTTGGTATTGGGCTATCTTTGGAAGCTGGTCGGTGAAGATGGCCCGAAAAATATTAATGAAAATATATGCATTATAAACCCTTAAACACTTTTAACATAGAATATCAAAATAAAAACACATCCTTGTCATAACATTATACATAAAAGGTAAAAAATCAACCAAAAATTTAAATGTGGGCTATCTTAAATCTATCAAAATGAAAATCGACAAACAAACTACTAAAGAAAAGAAAATTTTGAGATCAACTTTGAAAGTAGCTTTTCAAAAATAAAAATAAATCAGTTCTTTTTTCTAAAAAAAATTATTGTCATTCGTTATAGGTGGTCTTTCTAAGAAATACTGAAAATTAACTTTGATCAATCAAAATAGATATACTTTATTAATTAAAACAAATTAGACGCTACTGTTCTTTAATTGAGTGTACACTCCTAAAAAAATGTGAAAAAAATCTCAAAAGTGAATTTACTTAATAGCTTAATCAGAACTTTAATGCCCGAGGTCGGGCTATGTTTGGGAATTATATTATGGACCATGATAGGAAATTACACCCGGGTTGAGTAAAATCTCGTAAAAAAACAATAAAAAGGAAATAAAGTAATAACACTCGCGTGCAATTGGTTGATAAACAGATTAAATATGATTTTTCACAGTTTAGAGCAAATAGATTTGTTTTAAACTGGTTAATTTTCAAAAGGATTTAGATAATGTAGGTTATAAAACGTGTACCGTCTTGACATGACCAAGCAAACTTTCATTCGTCTTCAAAATGGCGATGCGCTGGTAATGAAACACACTTACTTGCACTATTGTCTATGGTACTAGTAGCATAAACCAGCGCAATTTCAAATGTTTCGAATAATCATAACTGTATTTTTTTTAAAGTGGGCTATCCTAGGAGCCGGGCCATCTTCGGCGACACTACCTTATCTTCTTTAAAAACAATGACTCCTGTCCTGTCGCGATTAGGTAGTCTCTTGAGACATGGTATATACCCATATAGGTTTAAGTACTACAAACTGTGCCTAATAAAAACATTAATAAGAATAAAGAACTTACTTAAGATCTAGTGATCGAGCTGACCCCACACCGCGGACGGGACGGGACGTCGACGTTGACACGGTAATATTATCTATACAGTATTCTATCTTCATACAAACGGTCCGAAAGCGCGTCATAGCTACGCGCCTCGAGTTCGCGGGGCACCCGGTGGGCATCCAGTCGCGAATGCGCCGCAGCGACGACCGAAAGGTGTAAATTGATTAACTGCATAAACATGCGATTTGTATTGTGAATATTTGATTGAATTAAGTAGATAGGTACCTACATAATTCAAAATGGCAAAGTGCAATATTTTTTTATGTACCTAACTACTAGTACGGACACGCTCTCGTGCTGTCGTAGAGAGCGCACGCGTCCGTTGGGTCTCCGCCCGCGGAAATTGCGGAACGCGGAACGCGGAAAACGCGGACGCGGAGAACGCGTATTGCGGAACTTGTGCGGATCAGTACGCAAGGCGCGGATCGCGGAAGAGTGCGGACGCGGAAAAAGCGGACGCGGAAATTTGCGGATCAGTGCGAAAGGCGAGGAACGCGGAAAAGTGCGGAAGGTGCGGATCGCAGAAGGGTGTGTGGAAGGCGCGGATCGCGGAAGAGTGCGGACGCGGAAAAAGCGGACGCGGAAAACGCGGAAAAAGCGGACGCGGGAAAAGCGGACGCGGAAAAAGCGGACGCGGAAAAAGTGGATCAGTGCGGACGCGGAAAAGTGCGGAAGGCGCGGATCGCGGAAAAGTGCGGAAGGTGCGGATTGCAGAAGGGTGTGTGAAAGGCGCGGATCGCAGAAGAGTGCGGACGCGGAAATAGCGGACGCGGAAAAAGCGGAAGCGGAAAACGCGGATCAGTGCGGAAGGCGAAGAACGCGGAAAAGTGCGGAAGGTGCGGATTGCAGAAGGGTGTGTGAAAGGCGCGGATCGCAGAAGAGTGCGGACGCGGAAAAAGCGGACGCGGAAAACGCGGATCAGTGCGGAAGGCGAGGAACGCGGAAAAGTGCGGAAGGTGCGGATTGCAGAAGGGTGTGTGAAAGGCGCGGATCGCGGAAGAGTGCGGACGCGGAAAAAGCAGACGCGGAAAAAGCGGACGCGGAAAACGCGGATCAGTGCGGACGCGGAAAAGTGCGGAAGGTGCGGATTGCGGAAGGGTGTATGAAAGGCGCGGATCGCGGAAATTTGCAGATCAAAACAACATGTAAATTAAACAAAACAACGAATATATATAATATAACAAACCTTTATAACAGATTAAGCCAACTATAAATAAATCCATTTGTACATAACAGTAAGAAAGCATAAATGTCAACCCAAAGACCTGTAAACCCTCAATGTAACAAAATTACACACACAACATAACATAAAACACTTTTATAAACAACACAAACACACACAACAAAACTTTTAACTGTAGTAAACTTAATTATAAGCCCACACAATGTAACAAGAACACTTTAAATACAACACAATACCATAAAATACAACATACACCAAGCAGCTTGAGGAACTGCTTCTATATTACATTGTTAACAATAAATATAACATTGTAAAACTTGTGGCCTACATGTTGTCATAAGGTGTAGTCATTAGCCCTGAGACGCATGTAGGCCACAGACATTAGGAAAGTTGTAATAGACCCTAAGTCCAACAAAACTATTAAAAAACTGACAAAATAACAAAACCAAGGAGAAAAAAAAAAAAAAAAAAAAAAAAACTACTAGTACGTAATTTGTTTTTAATATTTAGGTATTTCGATTTTTCCATCGGGCAAAAGCTGGAATAATATAAATATAAATAAGTGGATAGGATGAAAAAAGAGACAAACGAGTAACCTACCTACGCTCGCGTTAAAACAAAACTACATAAGGTAGGTAGTTTTCTATACTAGGCTATCTACTTACTTATGTACCAACATATAATTTAACTACATATATTATTAAATATGATGAAATATCATTATGAAATAATTTACGAGAGTAATAAATGGTAGGTATTGTAGTGATCGGATTTTTTGGTGTATAATGGCAGATTATTAGGTAATTTGAAAAAGAGACGGATTGTTGACAGGAATAGATAGATGGAAAATTATATAAAATATTTTTAGCAAAAAAATAGGACAACCGACTTCAATGCGTACAAATTTAAACTAAAAAGTAAGAAATAAATAATATTTTTATGAATTAGTTGAAAAGAGCGTCATAGAAAACCAAGGAAAGTATTGATACACATTTATAATTCTTTATTTATAATTCATACTCCGATATATTTGGAGTCGGTGCCAGCCTAAGCAAAATAAACTTACCTAATAGATACAACTTGATTAATCCATTAACTATACAATCATAATGATGAATGATGAAGGTAAGAAATAATCCGCCGCTCCGTGAAGTTCGAAAATTGCAAACACTATCCTCCTTGGCTAGCTGGCACCGGCTCCAAATATATCGGAGTATGAATTATAAATAAAGAATTATAAATGTGTATCAATACTTTCCTTGGTTTTCTATGACGCTCTTTTCAACTAATTCATAAAAATATTATTTATTTCTTACTTTTTAGTTTAAATTTGTACGCATTGAAGTCGGTTGTCCTATTTTTTTGCTAAAAATATTTTATTTTATTATTTTTAGTGGAAATAAAGTATATTTTATTGAAAACGGATAGGCCTACTAGGCGCTCATTAAAACTTACTGGAAACTTTAACTAAAACGTTTTTTTTGCTATTACTGATTTATTCAAAAAGGGTCGAATTTATATAGATAAAATTTATACGGGCCATCTCTGATCTTGACGTACCTAAAAAAGAATCATTAAAATCGAGTCGTAATACTCATAATTGACGAAGCAATCAGGTAACAAACACAAAAAAACAGTCGGATAGAGAACTCCCTCTTTTTTTAAAGTCGGTTAACAAATAATATCACGTCTCAGACCTATATCTCATTACAAATGCCTGCCATTCATTCAAAATGAATGGTAAGTTAATGAACTATGAACCTAGTTGTTTAACTTAAGTTCATAAAATAATTTGTCATAGTTTATGTGTTGACTATTGGACCTACTAACCAAAATTTCACTATTGCATATTAGGTAATGGCAAGTTAAAAAAAAAATTGACATTATTTTTGTGTTCGTGGACGATATTATTATTTCATCCCCAATGAAATTACCATTTTAACAAAAAAGTACTGAACCAATTTCGGTATAATTTATACGGGACCACCTTTGGAGTATGTCCTTCCTAACGAAAAAAGAATCTTCAAAATCGATTCATAATTGACGGAGTAATCGCGGAACAAACATACAAAAAAAAAAAAAAAAACATACAGTCGAATAGAGAACCTCCTCCTTTTTTGAAGTCGGTTGAAAATAGGGATATTTGTGCGGAGTTTAAAAAACAATATTTTGTTTGTTGATAATAATATGTAATTTCTTGAAAATAAAAGCGTTTCAGTGATAATATAGTACGTCTCAGTCGAGGCGTAAATATTTTTCGGTTTCAAATCTATATATTTTTTTAATAAATATTACCTAAAAAAACATGTATTTTATTGAACACTTCCTATTTCATTCACAACATTTTTTTTACATATAAAATAAAATATTTACAATCATAAAACAAGAAATGTAGAAATTAAATATAAAGTAAATAGTAGGTATATAATGTGTGTATATGTTAGTTTTTGTTAACGATTCTTTTCTTTATGTATGTGTTGTTATAGTTTTTTAATAATTAGGTAATATCGTGATCTGTGAAGGCCAATAAATTTATTTTCTTTCTTTCAAATTAAAATACTGTAAGCGGGCAGCCCTTCCGCGTGTTTACGCCCCGCTCGGTCTTAGCCAGTTATTTCAAGGACAGGGCCGAGACACAATACTGTATGATAATATTACCGTGACGTTGACGTGTTAGTGACGCTGATAACTAGGGTTGCCACCCGTACTCTAAAATAGAGTATTTTACTCTATTTCACGTAGGTGTTCTTTATAATTTACTAAACACTACACCAATAGAGTACGCTAAAGTCTTCTATTTAGGATGTGAACTTACTCTGACTGTTACTGACTTGTTACGTATAATTATTATTGTTCCGAAAGTAAAAAAGTATGTTTATAAAGATAAATAAGTAAGTACCTACTCTTTTTTCACACTGTGTACTTTAAATTTGTTCCTCGTTTCTTCCTAAATGAAAATATACTTTATTTGTCTCAAAAAAAGGTTGCAACCAGGTAGGGTTACCGTTGTAAACGTCCTACTGTTAACCGTTGTAAACGTCGAGGACGCGATGACGATGTCGCAGTACATAATGTCGCAGGCGGATCGTAGGTATGATTGTACGCTGTAAGTATTACAAAATAAAAGACTAAAAAGTGAAAAATAACTTTTAAGTACTTTAGAAACTAAATGATGAACGAAAAGTTTAAAATACCTATTTAGAGAAAAGCGTGGGGTCTATGCGTGGGGTGCTCAATTACATTAGTTTAGCTTTTCTCTAAATAGTAATTATACTTTTCGTTCATCATTTAGTTTCTATACTTTAAAGTAATTTTTCACTTTTTAGTTTTTTATTTAACATAAAAGCTTGTTTTATAGTTTTTTTAAACTATTATTTTATTTTCCACTTTTTAGTGCGAATTATAACCGCCGATGAAAGTACTTACTTAATGACAGCGCCATCTAGTGATGACTAGCTGAACTAACATTCCAAACACTTAATTTATTAGTCCTGGCGATTCTAATCAGGATAATGGGATATTCTTATCGAATTATTGTAATGTCATAGGTTTTTGAAAAGTCAGTTACATACATACAAACAAACAAATATACAGGTGAAACTAATATAAGCGTGCTAAAAAGGCGCGCGCGCCGGATTCCGCACTTCGCGTTCGTCATAGCGGCGCACGAAGATGGCGCCCAAATACAAAAGGGCGTATTGGTCGATACGCCGCTTTGAAAATTTTAGTTCCAATTATCACTACATGTAGTCTGCATGTGCACAGAATTCATAATCTGTCTCAATCTGCTTACACAGCACCCGCGGGATGAAAAGGGGTAGTCCTAAAAAAGATTCACTAGATTTGGAGCAGGTTGGCGGTTTCAGAGGTTAATGATTACCTAGGAGATATTATTATCTGGCAGTTAAATTTACAGTTGTGTGTTGACTTTCTGAAACGCTACTGGAACTTACTTGGAAACGAAAGTGTTTGGCGGGAAACCATTGGCATAGGGATTCGGGATTCAGATTATTCTTTGATAATTCAAAATTGTTTCGGAGTAGACTTTGTGCAGTGAATTTGGTATAATTTTTGTGAAGCATCTGCGTTGAGGAGCAGACAGCAGATGATGAATCATTGAAATAAAGGTTTAGTGGTGTGACGACGTTTGAAATTTTATAGTAGGTTTTCCAATTTGTCAGTCGCACTCTTGAGGTCTGTTGCCATACATTTCTCGTCAAGCACTCCCTGCATGATGCTTTAAAATGTCTGACACCTACCTACATTTTTATGCCAACATCAAGTATGACAATTGAAAACTGAAGACATGGTATGGGCTAGATCCCAAAAAGAATTACTTGGACCATCTGAAATGGCCATTAATGAAGTAAGGGAATGATAATAAAGCCCACATTTTTGATGACTTGATGGCTTTCTCGTCGGGTGGTTATATCATTAGAAACATTAAACGCTGGTTAATCCATCAATCTTTTATCTACGATGCTTGTGCCGTGAGAAATAAACAATTTTAATGCCGTCGTCGTGGAGTGGTATAGCTTTACACACAAGCGGTCCTGGTTCGTATCCTGGTAGCGGCAAATATTTATGTGACGAACACGAATATTTATTTACGAGACATGGGGAGGCTGGTCTCGCCGGGGAATTGCCTAAGAAAGGACATTCGTCGATCCGCCGGACGATATAACAATAAATTATAACACATAATAGTAATAACAATCGATTGACACCTCAGATCATTGATCTGGGATTGACGACACCTTAGATATTCATGAAAATCGGATGAATAGTTGGGTACTTCGTCATCTGGTCCCACATACCTACGGCCCATTTGGGACGAGTTGAAGAAAACCAAAAATAATAAAAAAATCTGTTCTGCAATTCGTCCCAAGCTAATTTCTGTATAGAAATTTAACCTTTATCAACACATACTACAGTGAGTACGAAAATACCCACATAAAATATATAGAGGAACATACGTACCTAAATGGGTCCTTCTTTTTTTCATCGACAATGACGTGTCTTCTCCTAAAAAATATCATTATTCTTCCAAATTATTTTTTTCACATAAATTCTTTTGACAATAATTATACCTGTTTAAATAATACTAAACTTCCTTTTTAAAGCAAAGTAATCAAAAACTGAAGATCTGATTTTGCATAGCTACTAATAAATTTAAAAAAAAAATGTGACTGAGGTGTATATTTTTATTACCACTACGATAAAAAGTGAAACTTGAATAAAATAATAAGTAAAATATCGATGTTTTGTATGTTTCTGAAATCTACGATAACCGAACAATAATTTAAGTCTCATTTTATTAAAGAAACGATAATCAGATTGTCGATAAAAAAAAGAAGAACGTCCCAAATACAAACATAGGCGAAGCCAAAAGGAAGGGTTATGATTTTATCAGTCTATGTAGGTACCTATTATGACCTACATAGACTGATAAAATCATAACCCTTCCTTTTGGCTTCGCCGTAGTCGGGTAAAAATTGAACAACCGATTGAATTTTAGGCTTAGATTCAAGCAAAAAAGGGCTTTAATTTAAGGTTTTAGGTTACTTTTTGCAAAATTGTAAAACGTTAAACTTGGTGCAACTTGCTATAAGTTGCACGAAGCTATACACATAGGTAGTACAAAATTTCATTAAAATCAGAAAAAATACACTGAAAACAAATCGACCTGCCCCAAGCAGGAATCAAACCGAGCATCTTCCGCAATCCGGGCGGCTGCGTTAACCACTACGCTACCAGGCCACCTGGTTAACGCATTGGATCGGAATATGCTGGGTTCGATTCTCGCCTGGGGCAGGTCGATTTTTTTCAGTGTATTTTTCCTAGTTTTAAAAACATTTAAGTAACGCGTTTGTAAACGTAAAAATTATTGGTTTTCGGAACGGAGATTAGCGTGGCCGAATATCGTGAGGCTTTTTTTTATTACTTAACCTCCATAGCCCCGTTCGCGCTCAGGAGCGCGAGAACACAATTAAAATCAATTGTGTCTGGATATTAATAATCGTCCAGGGATTAAATCCTAATATCAAGACCCGTCCATAGTGCAAATAAAATATTAGTGCTTTTTAACAATGTATTCTCTGTAATTTATCAATAAAATTACGTAATTTACTTAGGTATGAGTTTATCTTCTCTCAATTCATAAAGAACGTAACCATGATTCCTGTCTGGTATGTGGAGCGTGGAACCAACTGTTTAATTCGTCTAATTCGATAGATCCACCAAGAACATCGGATAGGGGTCAATTATCCATTTATCCTTTTAACGAAATTGATAAAATGAAACTAACTCGGGCGATTTTTAATTGATCAAATGCCAGGAACAATTAAAACCTCATTTTATTGTGCTACCGTGTTTGGCTTATCGCATAGCAGTGGAATAACTTACAGATAAAAATTTAAACCAAATATATCATCATCATCATTCCTTGCGTTTTCCCAGGTTGTGCCCTAAATGCATTCGCGCAAGGGCCCGGGGTCCGTCTTCCTAATCTTTCTAGCCCACTTCGCGTAGTCCCTTGGTGGAGAGACCGTTAGCTGGCACTTGGCTGGCACCAAAGAGAACAGGTGCCTTATCGCGCTATTTACAACGTTTTTACCAAAACCAAATCGTTATCGTTTTCATACATTTTGACAACAGTTTGACAGCTGTCAGCTGTCAAAACCTATGAAAACGATAACGATTTGGCATTGGTAAAAACGTTGTACGTAGAGCGCGATCGGGGAGCAGTACCCGTAGAGTAAGTGTTTAGTATAAAAATAAAAACGCTACTAGGTAGGTACCTTGTATTAATAAATCAGTGGCTACTACCTTAGTTGCATTTGTATAGGAAACGTGAACAGCGTCCCTAGAGGAGATAAGCGCAAATCATGTTTCCTATACAAATTGAGCTCTTAACGCAACTGAAATAGTTTCGTTTTTTATACTAAAAAAACACACACCACGGTACATACTGAATAAATACCTACTATTGGGATGTAAGTCCTCCTTCGCAAGGTCAAGCCAGCGTTTATTGAGCCTGCCTCTTTATTTACTAGCACCTGGCGGAGGTGGCATGACAAGACATTTGTTGCCAACGTAGGTTGTAAGTAGGTACCTATGTAAAGATGTATAATTAAACAAAGATTCTATATACCACCCAGAACAAACTTAAATTCTATCGTTACCGTCTAGACTAGACGATTGGCAATCCACCACTGTGCGTTCCTCACTCAATTTTGTGCCCCGCACGAGCAAGTTCTTCACCTTCTTAACTCGTTAAGCCCCGTTCGCGCTCAGGAGCGCGAGAACACAATTAAAATCAATTGTGTCTGGATATTAATAATCGTCCAGGGATTAAATTAATGGCGATCGCGACACATAAAGATTACGCACGGCGCCAATATCAAGTGAAAATTTAATTAAAGTCACCTGCAATTGTACGGTAGATTGAGTTTAAAATGGAGTCTCTCAACACGTGTTCTTGCAATAAGAACTCGGGAGAAACTGCACGAGCAAGTTGTGGTGTACCAACAGACTACATAGATATTTTTTTTTGTTTCCTTTTAAATCATAAATCAAACACTTTCACACAATATTAAGTATATTGTTAACTTCAAATACAATTATAAAAATTGTGATGGCTCAAGTTTTAAAAATGTTTCGAACTATTAATTGGCCACATATTGTACTAATTTTATATAGGTCGGTAGGTAGGTACTACTAAAATATTAAAATAACCACTTGTATAGGATACTATAAGCAATTACATTTGTATTTCTGGGTTTATTCGTCAAAAAACTTCAAATTACTTAAAAAAAGAATTGACTTCGTCCTAGACAAATGTGGCCTAATAGGTAGGTACCTACCTATGTTGTAAATTCTCTTCCGTGTTTGCTGGAGGGTGATGTATGAAAACAATATGTGGACTTAAAACCGATGACAACTCCTATTTCCCCTAATCATCGAGTATAAGGTATCGAAATATCCTTAAATACCTACTCCTTTCTTAATATTTCCCGAAAGGCGGTATAATAAGGCCGTATACAATTTCACTGTGATGGATTTGCATACAAACTTTCATCCCCAATTTTTTACCCCTTATTATGGGTTGAATTTCAAGATATCCTAAAATATTCCTTTCTTAATTTTTAACCGAAAGTCAAATACCTACCAATTTTTATGTAAGTATTTTACTATAAAAATGACCCTTATTAGGGGCTCAGACCAATAAAAATTAGGGGTTGAGTTTAGAGAAATCCTAAAAAACCTAATCCTCAAATATGTCTTTCCTAATTTTATTTATTGAAAGGCCATATACCTACTTACTATTTTTTATGGATTTTACTTTAAAAATAACAGGTTTCCATACAAACTGTCATCCCCGTGACCGCGTGATGCCGGCAAAGTTGAGTCATCGACCCATATCCTCCAATGAGTATCGTAGAAGGCGACTAATGGGTCAGCAAAGGGGTAATGATCAACTCATACTCCGTCCACCTATCCGCATTGAGCAAGCGTGGTGGACTACTGCCACAGATTTAATATATCTGTGACTACTGCCTATACCTCCTTCGTTGAACAGGAGAGGCCTTGTGTCCCAGCAGTGGGTCGAATTGTCTAAAAAGCAAAGGTAAATACCATTTACTTTTTAAATATTTGCTTAACTTTTTATAGAAAACTGACTCAACTTAGAATGTACTTTTTGAATTATTTTTAAAAAATAGATAGAAACTACTTCCAGGTTTATTTTTCTTCAATCGACACCAATACTTAATCATACGTTCAAAAAACAAGCATTTAAGATGTATTAATAATTTAGTTTTTTGTGTAATGCTGCAATATGTAGAAGAAGTCCTTATAGCAAGATCTTTATTTGCGATTTCCCAAAAATCGTCTTTTTTAGTTAAGTCAGTATTCCATTAAGCATGCGATATAAGTACAGACTAAATACCTACTTAATTCGTGATTGTAAAAGAGGCTTAAAACTTAAAAGAACATTTACTTTTTAAATATTTGCTTAACTTTTAATAGAAAACTGACTCAACTTAGAATGTAAGTACTTTTTAGTAGGGCTAGATCGGGCCCTGTCTATCAATGAAAGCCAATTACCTGTGTAGGTAGATACCTACTGCACATAAATCAATAACTAATTAGTATTTAAAAAAATTATGAGTATAGGAACCTAAGTAGGTATTATTTACATCGGGTAAACAAAATTATTTTACGCCTTAGGACTATAATTAATATTGTGCTGTTTATAATGTGGATTAATTACCGAAAAGCGTTCTTTTAATGAATGATTGTGGTTGTGTTATTATGGTACCTAGTAAGAACTTGTATAGACTGTGGTGGTAGTGGTTATCACTTGATTGTCTAGATGGCGACTGCTCTGCGGTCGGGTTTTAGTCTAGAGCGAGAAAGAAGCGGGGAAAGCGCGAGTGCGAGCGAGCCAACTACTCGTTATTATTACGCCTACACAGCGGACAGAAGTCGCACGCGCTCGTTCACAAAAAATCCATTCGACAAGAGCGCAGGCGCAGCGCTATATTCGCTCACAACTTCAGTTCGGTCAACTTCGTCATTTAGTGGTGATCTGAACTTCGATGTGTGTGGAAGTGAATTTAACATTTCTAACCAAATCTCACAAAAATATAACTAGTTACTAAAGTACTATTTCTATAGTGTTAGAATTTAACGTGTTACTTGTTGTATAGTATTCAAAATGTGTGATAATAACAATCCATCGACGCAAAGTATAGCGGACTACTTAGCTCAGTTGCTCAAAGACAGGAAGCAACTGGCTGCGTTCCCGAATGTTTTCATGCACATGGAACGACTTCTTGACGAAGGTAGGTCAAAATAGTGTACACCTATTTATAATACGTCGGCTAGTGAGTATACTAGCAAACACCGTAGTTTCTTGTCACCGCAGAGATCATAAATCGGATGCGTCGACAAATGCTACAACGCACTCGATATTAAGTTTATTTTTGTCTTCGCCCCGCCGAGTTATGGTCCAGTGGTGTTTGTAATGCGATCCTTCGAAAAGCGAAGTAAAGCAGAACGTCTCTCCGATTACGATTTGCGGTCAGCGATTGTTAGATTGTCGACAAAGAGATCGGTGAAATGGTTGCAGCAAACGGGTTTGGTGTTCACATTTCGCCGTCGCAGCTGTTGTAAATAAATCTCTTTCTAATATATTGGACTTAATTTTGAGGTTATAATTGAGCGTAACGAGGGCGCTCGAGGCAAAGGATCACGAGTCCTGATGGTAACCTGTTCTTAAGGGCCGTGGTGTGCATTCCGAGCGAGTTGGCGGAATGTCGCCACTTCACATAGGTAGGTACCGTACGTCGACAGTCAGTTGTGAGCCATACGAGATTTGTAGGCAGTGCGACGCAAGCGCAATGCTCCTTGCCGTGCCGTAGCCTCGTTTTATTGCGGATAACCAGTTCGCACAAAGTAGCCCTTATCTCAACTAATAATTGTAGTCATGATTTTCTCCTTAGATCGAAATACAATATTCTATAGTAGGTAGATACTTAGTAATTAGTGTTTCGTTAATCATATTTACTTACTTACTTCTTTGTCAACTGTTAATAAAATAAAATACAACATACATAAACCTAATTTTCCTACATAATTATTTTAATAAATCCTAAGAAGATTTAATTGAGATTAGGTTGACCACACAATGTGTAGTCCTAGAACAGGATAAAACGAAAACATTAGGTATGAGCAAAAGCATAGAGGTACACTAACAGCCAATAACAAACTAGTCCACGACAACTTTGTCACCATAATAAATGAGCAAAGCTTGCCTGCCCAGTATAGGAGTAGATTTGGCACAAACCAGTAATCTTACACGTCGGATACAGTAAATATACCGCACTCGGTAGTTGAGATACAATTTTAATAACAAGTTTATTAATTAGATATTTTTATTACCTATACAAATACTTAAAAGTGGTTCTATTTTAAATCACCTTTATTCACACAGACAACAAACTAGCAATAGGTAGCAGAAACAGGCGATTTTTTTCTCTTTGACGGGAAATCTCTTGGCCCTTATCTCCCCTGATACCTACCTATTCTTCGTCTTCAAGTGGTGAATCGGGCTCGGTTAGTCTGGTGTCTAAGTTTTACAAGTCGCCATTTTTGGCCCCTGACGTCACTTGTTTTTACCACTGCTATCTTTCGACAGCGGCCGAGACCACCAGCTTAACGTGCCTTCCGTAGCACGGAGAAAAATCGAGTTGAAAAATTTTCGGTCACCCATCCGAGTACCGACTGCGCATTTGGTAGCTTAGTTTTGGTGATCGTTATGGAGAATGGACGATGGTATGAGATAAGGCCGAAGGTGAAGGCATCACCCGGACGGAACCCTCACTGAACGCATTTGACACTGTTATTACGGCAGCAGATTTTGATAATATAGGTAGGATCGTCGGTGTCGTAGTGCGTAAGGGCGTTGTCCTCCACCCGGGAGGCACCTGTTCGAACCCCGCCACGTACCAATGTGTTTTCAAATTTTTCATTAATATGTACGTTTAATCGACGCTTTCACGGTGAAGGAAAATATCGTGAGGAAACCTGCACTCACCTATGAAGAAATTCTTAGGTTGTGTGTGAAGTCGACCAACCCGCACTTGAGCAGCGTGGTTGTTGGGGATATTATATGAGCTGTTGACATGATTATGATGACCTAGTGGTAGAGCTAGATAAATCCGCAGTTTCGATAAAAATTCAAGATGCCGGTTTTATCCAATGATTTTTGATAGTTCAAAGCGATAAATAGCTATATCATATCGTGATTCGGTGGTCATGCTAGGCGGGCAGGAGAACTTAGAGCAAGTCTAACTACCAACCCAACCAAGCACAAGTTGATAAATTTAAAAGTAGGTATCCATTTTGTTGTAGATCCATAAGGACTATATCATTTATCAAATAGGTATACATACATGCGATGAAGAATGTGTCCTTTTAATATACGTAACTGTATTTAAATCTTCTGTGTAATTTGGTAAAAAGCAAGTTGAATTAAAAAAAGCAGCGAACATCAATAATAAAATTGTCGTGCCCAATACTTCTGCGATGACTAGCCCGCTAGTATTTAAAATTGGTAGTCTATCCAGTCCACGAATAATCTAGCGCCTTCATTAACTCAATCCAAATTTGAAGTGAAACATTCGTTTCATTGAAATCTATGACGGCTGTGCATAAGTTGAAAATTACTTGGGGACCCAAGTCACGTCGCGTAGCAAAGCAAGGTCTACTCTTGAAAGGTACTTATAACATGTCATAACGTCGCACTTTATAACGATATATTCTTTTTAATTACAACAATCTCTATTCTATTCTTAATTAATGGCGTCGCGATTATAACGTACGCATTTTGCCAATGTCAAGTGAAAATGTAACTAAAGTAACAAAAATTGTACGGTTGATTCGAGTTAAAAATGGAGTCTCTCAACAAGTGTTTTTACTAGAACTCGGGAGAAACCCCCACTAATCTCCTTCTACTTTAATTTATAAAATTGCGTGTAGAGGTTTTTTTTTATTACGAGTACCTACAACGTGTTAACAGAAATTATACACACCCTGAAAGTAGTTTGTTACTAATATTAAGTCGGTGATTTATTATTTAATCGTTTTTAACAAATATGCTTTTTAGATTATCCCCATTACAAACGCATAGCATGGACATGGACAGCCTACGCACCGCGCAGGCCCCGGCCGATTACAAGCAAACGGTGCAAACCGGCGGTCAACCGGCGGTACCTACTTTCTGGGTATGCGTTGTTGGATACACCTTGTAGTCCAAATGCATAGGTAGAGCAGCACTAACTAGTCACTCTCCCCCCGTTGTTCCTCAGTCAAACCAAGTAAAAAGTGAAGACTGAGCACTGCGATAACCGCACCGAGGCCGGTTTTATAGTTAGTGGTAACGCCCGCCAGCTCACGGCCGGTGTTTTCATAATAAGTCGAGCTGAAGTTAAGGCGTAGTTTCGTCACATGTGTGTGCGTGTAACTGTGTAAGTACACGGGCGTCGAGTGAGGCGTAGTTTTATTACACCGGCCTCAGTGCGTTCTTCGTAGAGCTCCGTCTTCACTGTTTTTTGGTCTGCGTTTCGGTATTAGACGCCTTTTTTGAATGAAAATAGGCACGGCAATACGTATGCTAGAAAAGAATTCCCTTTCTTGATCGTGCTTCTTGCCTTCTTGCCTTTCTTTATTATCCCCGCCGTAGTATAGTTGTATAGACGATAGAACGCGTTTTGTCCTTGTTGGCCTGATTCTTATAAGACCTAATAATAATATCCTATAAGGGTTCCGTTTTTTCCTTTTGAGGTACGGAACCCTAAAAACAAATATATTTTTTCAAATCTACTCAAATGTTTTTTTGAGTTCGATGCCAAATACAAGTGACAGCGTTTATTCCAAATACATATTGAGGTTGGGAACGACCTAAAATTTACAACAACATTTAGTCAAAACAAAATTTTATTTCTCCGTTTTTAGTTTTGCAGGCGGTTATTTTTTTTGCTTTTTTGTGTTTTAAGTAAGTATAGAAATATCCAGGAAACTATCTTGACATCTTTTAGGCAAACAAGTACCTATGTAAAAAGATAATGTCACTTAAATATACATTATTAGGGATAACTCAAAAAGTACTCATCAGATGTCGATCAAATTTAAATGGGACTACACGAGAAGCACCAGCTTCCAAACGTTAAAAGAATCTTCAAAATTTGTACACCCAGTAAAGAGTTAGGAGGTACACACAAAAAAATACAGTCGAATTGAGAATCTGCTCCTTTTTTTGAAGTCTGCTAAAAATGAATGACGCTGAAACTTTCTAGTCAAGAAAAATATCAGTCTATATTAGGCTTTCGCTGTTCGTCTCTATTCTAAGCAGTTTATTCGAAAAATTATCTAGGTTTACCGTCCACTTATTTGATCGCACCTCTATAAATAGATACCGATTTTAAGAATATGGCGATGTCTTACTATGGTACATAACATAAGAGAACATGCCGATTTTAAGGATGCGAAATAAATAAAACAACCTTTTCTGTTTTACACCCAGTTTTATTTAAACAAAATTTAAATAATATTGTGCCTATTATGACTTTAATTTATTAATCTAAGAATGCGATTTCTGATCTTTAATCGATTATTAATTTCTATGTAGGTATTATTAACCCGTGGAATTATTATTTGCGAGAATACTGACCGTATTCTCGCAAATAATAATTCCACGGGTTATCCCAATACTACCTATCTAGTCTACATTATCCTGTGTAAACTTAATAACAGACAGGTTTTGTGAACCATTTATAATTATTTTGTATATTAATAATCCATATTCAGACTTCGGTATCTGTCCACAAGTATGAAATATTCTTAAATTATTAGTATTTAAGTATATTTTTTCTTTCGCATTCGCATTGTTGTTAGTTACGTATCTATCTACTTTCGGAAGCTTTTTTGAAAATAAATATACTGGGTGTAAAAGACATGAACAGTCAAACGAAAACCACGTATTCTATACATCAAAATAAGACATATTTCAAAAAAAATATTGCTGGGAAATGATTTTTATTTTTTGGTGTTAAAAAAAATTGCAAATTGTACCGTGCAATGTAAAGGGCTCAACTCGCACACAACTCGCAAAACCGCGATAATTTTGCCAGACGGCGGCCCCGTTCGTCAGTGTCCGTGCGCATCGAGTGAGCTACATTGAACGCTAACGTTTTGAATCCATTTTTTGTTATGAAATACTAAAAAGACTAATAATGTTTATTTGGACAATAATTAAGAAATAACGTATAGAATACGTTTTCATAAAAAAATGAAAAAAAAAAATCTGACTTTGACCTTCAATAAAATCGTAACTATCAATTTCCCAGGTATAGTCTGAAGAAAGAAAAATGTTATGATGGTGAGCCGAAACATGGTTCTCGTTTGACTGTTCATGTCTTTTACACCCTGTATATAGGTACCTAAGTATAAAATAAAAATCTATGCAGAACAAATGGCATTAGAATTGTAATTGCCGTTTAGTTGCAGCATGCAGTTGGAAACAATCCTTCGAATCGATTTCCTATAGGACATACACGCTCGAGTTTGCCTGCGCAGGTAAACTGTTGAGTTCAGGCAAACCTGTCATTTACCCTAGCGGCTAGCGTGTCTCAACAGCAGAAGTAGATGATCAAAAACATAATACATAACTCCTAAATTCAAGAAATGAATCATTCCAGAAAAAATTAAGTTATTAAAATTAATTCATCTTATTGGCGTGATAAAACATTTAATATACCATTTACGTAGGTATCTATTATCCAGAGGTATTTTATTGTAAATTCACTTTTTCTTTCTTACCATATTTTTTTGCTATTGATTCATTGTTATGCAGTCCAACATCAATCTAACTCACGCCGACTGCAAGATCCGTCTGGAGGATTTTCAGTTCCTATGAAATTATATAACTGTTAACAGCAGTTTTTTTTCGATGTTTTTGCAGCTCTAGTGCAATGCATATTGAGCTAAAGATAATTATGATATTACCCTTATAATCTAAGGATATTACCAGTTGTTTTGTCCTTTTTGAAAATGTTGAAGAAAGATCGTGGTTTAAATAGCAATAATGATGAGTAGTTGAGTAGGTAATGTTACCTTAATTTTTATTATGGCTAATCTAACAGCTAGGCCTACTACTGATAGCGATTATTTTTTTTTACTTTTTCATACGCTTTGTAATTAATATTCTTTATATTAAATTCACTAAAAATCAGAAAATCTTACTAATTAAAGATGAATGTTATAACGTGAAAGGAACTAGGTATGGAAAGTCAGTTACTGTTAACCTACATAAAACCAATCATACTTAAATGAAGACAATTTATGACCAATGCAATAGGTTCTTACTTGTATTCTGCTTATTAATTAAATAGATTGGTAGTTTTTGTCAACCAAAATCACTTCACATTAAGTACCTACACTGCTGCATATTTTATTTATGTCGAAACTCTTTAGTGAAAATACTAAATGTTTCGTAAAAAAACACTGGTGATATTTTAGTGAGCTTATTGCTGTTAAATTGCGTAGCCGCAATAAAAACATGTGTCGCTTGTAATATTCTTCTTACATCATTCTCAGAAACTTGTTGATTTAACATTTGCCTTATAGAGCAAGTGTTTTTGAGTCGAGCCATTTTCATTTTGATATCGACAGTTGAAAGTTTTTAAATTTATAACATTGAACGTATTTCTGTCCAGACCGAGGACGTTTCCCAAAAAAATACCAACAAAGTAAATATAATTTTGTGGTTTATTTGACACGTCGTCGAGTCCGGCGTTCTATGTGAGTCTTGACGAAAATATCGACGGCAGCCTGACAGCCGACAGCCGTAGCGGATCGTGTTACGTCGAACTAAGAAATTACAATCGCTATTTCGGACATTGGAATATTTACATATTACAGCACAGGAATTATTTTGCTGTTAGTGTCAAAAAGAAAAACGATGTTCCATACAAGTCGTGTTCTGAATAATGACACATAAAGTTCACTGCAAATAAAAGTTCAACTGTGTTATTTTGTTATTGTATTCACTGACATTTAATAACATGGATTATTTGATCATCACCAGCAATTTCGTCTGTACATGTTTGCATATTAAATATACGGATGTTTTAAACGCATAAGAATGCAGAACATCAATCGATAACAATAAGCTTACAACAATAAACAAACAAATTAATCAATAAAACATGACAGAAACATTAACGTAATATCAAAAAGACATCAATGGCATATCTTTCGGTGATTTTACGATTACTGATATGAACAATACTAGGGCAATAAAATGCTCAGATTTACTGATAATGTTATCATTGTGTTACACACGAGTACTTGACTTGGGAAATTGATGTTTAAACTTGATAACTAATCACTTACGAAGGTAAAGACTAGTTTATCAGTCATCTTGTAAATAAAAGCAATTAAACTGTTTCTGTTGATAAGTAATCGAAGTAGAAAGAACGTTACGCGTTACTTTAATCTGATTTTTTTTTTGTTCTTGGAAACTAAAATTCCATAATATGAGTATGATTTATAAAGATAGAGAAGAAAATTAATATATTATTAGATGTATTTGAAAAAACGACTTCAAAAAAAGAGGAGGCTCTCAATTTGACTGGTATGTTTTTTTTATTTGTTGTTACCTTATGTCTTTACTGGGTGTACCGATTTTGAAGATTTTTTAGCGTCCCATTCAAACTTATCGACATCTGACTAGTACCTACTTAGTTTTTAAGTTATCTCTAATAATGCCTATTTAATTTACATCGATGATACCGTTATCATTTTAATACTTGTTTATCCAAAAGACCTCGAGACAGTTGCCTGAAAAATTCTATACTTACAACACTAAAAAGAAAAAAATAAATTATTTATAAATGAATACGTAAAAAATATTTGTCCGTTTATCCAATATACAAACATTTTTTAAACGGACGGACATTTTTAATTTTTTTCTGTTTTTAGTGTTGAATGCCGTTTTTTATTCATAAATAATTTTGTCGATGAGTAACTTCAGTAATAAGAACTTCCATTCGTAATAATAATAATGTAGGTACATGATCATTATTATTACGAATTATCCGCTGGATAATTATCCCTTCATTCCCCTGACCTCAATATTAATTTCAAAATGAAATCGAAACACAATTTACAAGGTAGGTTATAATATTTAAATTATTGCGCTTTGAAGCGTAGGTGCTAACTTTGATGTCGATGGTTCCGCAACCCTGCAGCAAAACTGAATCGTAGTGGGTCATTATAAGGTTGCTTAGTTGTGATTAGGCGTTGGCGCCCACTCTTTGACCAAATGAGGGTAGTCGTGGGCTGCGCGGAGGTGTAGAAGCCAAGGCTGTTCCAGTCGTTCTCTAACGTGTTCGAACGTGTTGTGGGCGCCTAATTAATATGATTCAAAACAACGTCGTTATTAAGAGGCCGATTACTTCTTTACTGTTCATGTTTTTCAATACTTTATTTTTTTAAAGAGAGACGCCGAGCCGTGTTGGAAGAAGTGAGCGTTAATAAGGGCCCCTTAAATCTCCATTTGGAATATTGTTTTTATTTTTTGTTTGGCAAGTTTATTTATGATTGAAATTGATACCTAATTTGGTATCAATTTCAATCATAATCATATCTCCATTTGGGTCTCAAGCCCCAGCCACTGCTCATGGCTTCTCTGTCAGCAATACTATGGACCCGGCATCTGCATGTCAAATCTATGGAATGCTAGGAGTTTCGTAGAAACGTAATGCAGAGGTAATTTGGTTGTTGGTTGGGGATTCTTTTAAACCCCCTGACTAGCTATTATACTACTGTCTTATCAAAGTGTCTTGCCATAACAATACTGTGAAAGTATTTGTGGTCCAACAATTAGTGATAGATTACTCACTCTCGCAGTGATTGAGGAGTCCATATGAAGCATGCCTCTATCTACGGTTTACCATCACTTACATGTGGTGTCAAGAAGACCACAAGCTCACACCTCTAGTAAAAATATGCAAAATTGAGATTCTAAAATACGTTATTCATTCGAGTAGGTACATGGTACATGGAAACCGAACCGAATACTTTCCTAATGGTTCATATAAAAGTAGATTATTAAACATTAAGTTTTTCTCTATAAACACCAACCTCAATAAATATCTCCGGCAAACTGGTTCATGTGATGTTTCTATTCTACAGTTGTTCCCACGACACTGCTACGTATCTACACTCCGTTTTACACTACGTGATCGTTCTGTTAATGAGATCAGCTTTTTCTAAGGTCGTGAAAATACATACTGTGTTGCGTGTTACTGTCGTTAGTAAATACCAAACAATACCCTTAATTGTTAAGTTCACATCGTCATACGTGTTACCCACCATATAGGCTTGTACCTCGTTTTTTACGTTTCGAGGCCGATAATCATTGATGAGTTTAATATTATAATAATGGCAGTTTCATTGTTCATCTTGTATTATTTATCCCAGCTTTGCGTCTATTGTCACCACGGGAACAAGAAATAAATAGAGTAGTTGTGGTAGGTACCTATAGAAGGCAACCCGTAAAGGTAACAAAAACTTTCAATTTCTATTTACCATTTTTTCATATAGAAACGTTCAAAATATGGTGGGATCATTATGCAGACACCTACCTACCTTATAAAATTTTTCTGAATCTGTGACAAATGTCTGATATTTTAAGATATTTGTCACCAGATTCTCAGAACGTGGTAAAAGAATCATTGCGCTATTGCAGCGAGATTGTGATTATTGATCATTGTTTCATTATTGCACTTAGAAGTACAGATCTGCCGAACCCTTTCGTCCCTTGAGGGACCTTATCTTAAAGACTAAGCGACAGTAAGATTCTCACGCTGGAGACACAGACGACTAAAAATCCTGTGTGGCAAGTTTTGCCTACAGGCTAAAGAAATCACCGTCTTTGTCTCGCCTTCTTAATCTCTGGCGACATTGTTGAAGCCATCTGCGCTAACAGCAATAGTTATTAAAAAAGAGGCAGAGTTTTGCTTTTCAATGTCAGGTAATTAGATTACTGAGGCAGTTGGGCTTACTTGAGTCACAATTTTGATAACTCTAGCTAAGCGTAAAGCTGGCTGCACGCACACAGCTAAAATTTTTAAAATGTTTAGGGCAAGCACACTGTGTCGCTTCCTGTCTCCACGCCGAAGTCCCGGACCGCTCTCTGTGTGCTACCAGCTTATTTATAGTGCAAAATCTTGCCTTTTTTTACAAAAAGATCCAGCTAGCAAATTTGAAATTGCCACCTGATTGTAATTGGATAGGTATGGAGTCCAAGTGTGAAGATTAGCTACTGCAGCAGAGAGTATAAATGTTCTGCACTTTCGCACTTTACTTTGCTAGGCGCTCCTTCACTCATCTTTTGAACGACATGCCTCATCACTGCTGCTATTATTTTGTGCTTGGAATGTTGAAAGTGGGGTGACCACTGTGTTCAGTGTACTTGAACGCAAAGAATGCGTTCGGGAAGGGCGCGTAGGCGGCGCGTGAGCACTGTAATTTGAAATGAAAATCGATCGCTTCAGAACACCGTGTTGAACCTGTCCTGTGGGTGGGATACCGAGGCCTACGCGGCGCCAAACAATCCTAATACTGCTTTTACATTTCGATTCCGTAATACCGTAACAGTTTCAACTCCTACGCGGGTCATCTCAAGATTTATGGTGTTTGATGTTTTCGTAGATAAACTTTGAGCATGTCATGTAATAATAAAATAAATCGTATAGAACGATGCAAGAATATTAAAAAAAAACTATTTGCGCCGATTTTAATCAATTTGCTGCTGATTCAAAGCCGAATACAGCGTCAGAACTAGTTATGCTAAATCAAACAAGATACTTCAACCGTACGAAACGCCAGTACTTAAAGTGACAACTTGCGAGTTTATGATGTAGATACTTTGAGATAAAGGTAAATGTTATACTTAATCGTTCTTGTAAGCAAAACTTAGCATACGTGAATATTCAGTGCAACCGAACTCGGAGAACTGACTTAACTTCTAGCCTAAACAAAAGGTCGGAGTCAATGCGTGGGAGCTGACAGCCCACGGGTGACGAAGGTGATATGTTGGGTGGACCAGTCCTGTTTAATAGTGGCCCTCACGATACACCTACAGAATATACGCTTGACACTGCCACATACTTTGTTTAGGTCTTAGGTAACACAAATGCCTTTCATTGATGCGGACAATGCAATTGTTTCTAGACAATTATACACGGCATGTGGAATTTATTTATCTTGCTTGTCTTTGTCATGGCTAAGAAATGCAGAATATAAATATGAAAGAAGACGAATAAACAAGTTTCGGATGTTGAGATAAAATCGTAGTTTTGTTGCTCTTCATTGAGACACAACTTGCAATGGAACTGATAAGCTAAGGACTTCCTTCTGTGCTTTACGCAATCCGGCGGATGTCTTCGCTTTATCTTTTCCAAAAGCGGAATGCCGTGGGTGCGTTGTGTGAAGAGTCTGTTATTGCCGGGGGCTTTAAAAATATTCAGGACACGATGCCGTTGAGGTCTCCTTTGCCCCGCTTACCGAGCAAATCTCTAAAAAGTTTCAACCTGCGCTCAGTTAGAAAATAGTTCTAAGCCTATTGCGATGTAATAACATTATGTATTTAGAATTCGTTGGCATTTCCATTCCCATTTTTTGCATCTTTGATGTTGAAAGGTGTTTCTAATGCGAACACGGTTTTAGTCTTTGCATCGAGCGTTGGCGGTAAAGTAAGTAAACATGTATGTAACTATGGAGAACTGTTGACCCACATAACACAATGGTCGAATAAATCTTAATGTTTAGACAAAAAAGGCTTTTGTTGCTCATTGAACTCTTTGTCGGGTCCTATATAAGTATATTTAAAACAATATTCATCTATAAATTAAGTACTTATTTACTTTGCGACAGTATTTATGCTTTCATTAAATTCACTAGGTACATTGCAACATTCTTCTTAGTATAGTACCTGTATTATTAATTATTGTCGTCGCGACAATAGAAATTAGTACGTATTTTGCCAATGTCAAGTGAAAGGTATCTAATGTGACAATAAATTACGGTAGAAGTCAGAAATTTAGTGTCTTAACACTTGTTATTAGGTACAACAAAAGCTCTGGTGAAACTCCCTTCTATTGTTTGACTTTTTTTTATTTGAAACATATCTTTTACTTATCATTTGTGCGCCTGCGCAATATGTTACAATTTACAATGCTATAAATTTTAGCATACTTTTATGGCCGGCTCTCCCTCCACCCTCGACCAACCCTCCCTGTAGCTGTAGAAATAATATCATCACATTAATCTTATTTTTATAAGTTAGAAAGAATGTTTTACTTTCTGATAGATATAGATCAGCCATAGCGGTGTTAGGGCTAATAGGGAAGATACATATAGGTCAGCAGTAGTTTTAAACTTATATAGTAAAAAAATAATATATTTTGACTTTTTTTTTTGATAAATAGTTAAATAATACTTACCTGACTACTTTAACTTTTTCTAAAGATTTTATTTTATACATATGCCCCATTATGAAAATTTAGAAGAATTTAGTCTTAAGTCGATTTAAATGCTTAAAGAACTTTTTGTTTTTGATTTCATACTCAACCTATTTTTCTCCTGGGTCGTGATGCTGCACCTCGCTAGGTGCCGCAATAATCTACTAGCCTACAGTGTATAACAATTAAAAACGCAACCATTATCTATAATAATAATACTACTGCTAATTTAAAAATACTGTCCTGGGCTTTGGGCCGCGTAGAATGGGCTAGCGAGGCCGCAGGCTGAGTATCATAGTATCATCATATCATCCGAGCCGAGAGACGTCCACTGTTGGACATAAGCCTCCCCCAAGGATCTCCAACCCGATCGATCCCGCGCTGCACGCATCTAGCGGCTTCCCGCGACCTTTACCAGATCGTCGGTCCACCTTGTGGGGGGTCTGCCTACCCTGCGTCTCCCGGTACGTGGCCACCATTCAAGAACCTTTCCGACACAATAGCCGTCAGTCCTAGTCGCAATGTGCCCTGCCCACTGCCAGATTGGTTTTGCTGATTGATATCACAGTATACCAAGAATAGTAGTTTATCTGCGGGCTGTCGTCGAGTTATTAGCCTTCTCTTGTGTTGACGCTAGGGTCGTAAATGTGCCGGGCGGGAACGAGCGGCGAGCGAATGTGCAATAACAAAAACGCGCGATCACACCGAGACGGAGCGGCCCGCTCTGCAGCCACCTTATGCCCCCATATTTTTATGTCAATGTGTGCGTTACAGTGCGTGCGTACACGGGGCTGAGTACGCACGCACACATTCTAATGGATAGCGGCTAGTTTGTATGAAGACAAACTGGTCTTGGTATACTGTATTGATACTATATATCGTATCGAAAAGTATGGATGAAGAAAACATATCTGAATCCAAATAAAATGATGATTTAATTCTATAAAGTTAAATTCAACATCAACAGTACAAAACTACTACTTTCTTATCACCGGCATTATATAAAAAATACATATTTGATATTGTTCGCCTTAATAATGGGATACGATAACGCGCCTGGCCGGCCTTCACGCTCTGAACTAATCGTGATGCACGTAAGCGCCCGCGCATGCTGTCTGACCTGATATTTAATTTAATGTTTACATTAGTAACAGTTTCCTTTTAATAACGATTACTTTTATCGCTCTGCGTTCACTATGACAATACTTAGTAGCAATTGCCGCGTGGCATTATCGACTTTGTATCACGACTACTGCCCATTAGATTAGAATTTAATGCGCTCATGAAACTGTCGCGATTTTCTAAATTCGTCGACGCACCCACGTGTGTACGCGCCCATAAACACACATCTGCTACTGCAAAGTGAAAATCAAAACAGTCCGTGTGATTCCGAGTTATTTCGCAATACGCCCAAACTGGGCTGGTCTAGTTCTTCAACTTTCTACAAAAGTACGTAGGTGGCGCCCGTACGACGGCATCTGGAGACATGTCTGCCATGACAGTTATAGTACCGTATTAAGCTCTTTACCTAATAGATAACTTCCCGTATTTGAGGCAATAGACTGCATGGAATGTTTTTCTCGTTATTAATAAAGTAATGCTCAGTCAGATCAGAAAATAATTATGACGTCAACATTGCCGGCTTCGGGTTCTTCACATATAGGTACCCGACGATTCGCTTTCCATAATCGATAGACAAGTGTTACTAATAAGCAATACAAACATCCAATGTTGAAAGTGCTTCTGTTGCGCCACATGTGTGGGATGCGCAGGCGCCGCCAGTCTGCCTGCCTGTTGGCTCTAGTGTACAGTTAAGGGTCCCATTCATTTTGCGTTAAGCAATTTGTGAACGCACAACATTTACCAATTCATTCATACTGTTGTGCAACTATTGTTAGGAAATATCCTTACGATCGATTCATGAAACCGAGAAGTTATATCTACTATTAATGTGGATCAAATAACAAGACGTTTAATGTATTTTATAATTTTGGGATTAATATTTTGTATTTCAAATAAAACCAAAACATTGTGTTGCAAAAAAAGAAATGAACTGCCTACCAAAAATTCTAACTATCCAGTCGATTATTATAAATAAATGTGTCATCTAGAATGTGGTCATTAAGAAGGTCGTCATAATAGTATGATTCACAGACGTGAAGTTGGCTGTCTATATTTTCATAAGCTTCTGTATTACATACTGTTATCTCACTCTCACTTGTCCACCACGGATAGCTCCGTCTCATTCTATATGGCCTAGCTTCTGATTATTATTTCCTCGGTCGCCTGCTCGACGACATTTGTTAATTTAATTACAGCTACTTGTAACGTTCGCCTTTTATTAATGCAATCAGCACGACCGATTTTCCGTCAACTATCACTGAGTTAACAAACTTTTTTACTTGTACCGCTATTAGAAATGTCCTACTCTAAGACAAGATCCCCCGCAGAGTCTAAATTTACAAATTGTGACTAATTCCAATTTTGGAACCCTTCGATATTTTATTCAAAGTAGTATTCACTCAACACATTTCGAAGAAGTGATTTGTCAACATATTGTTGCATAATAATAAGTATTCCTGATTGAGTAATTACTTATGTGATTACTTGTCATTGATTGCTTTATTAAAGAACCTGTACCAACCAACGACGTAAATTGTAAAGTTTTAGGAGGCAATCATCGGATCTTTCTTTCGTATACCAATACCTATTAAAGATTGAGTTAGTAATTATTTAATAAAAAAGCAATGTATGCAAGAGCTAACGTATCCATTACGACACCATTCTAAGAACCTAGTAGGTACTTACGAATCCACGAGACTAAGAATTTTCACATTAAATGGTTATTTTGAATACGAGGAATTGCAACTTGATAGTTGGATCTCGGCCAATTCATTTAATTGGGTCATTTAAATTACCTACTAATTCCTCAGTACAACTGACTACATTTTCATATTCCTTATAATGTAGAAGAGAAGCAATTAGTAATTTTGAAACCAGTATTAATGTTTGGTATAATGCAGAAATCTCAATTCACTTTCATTAATTAAAATAAAACTTTATAATTATGTAGCGCCACCACAAAGTATTGGGTTAAGATGGAAGGAAAAAAAGAATGTTGTCACACGCAACAAATTTATAATAATATACTAAGTAATAAAATACAATACAAACTGTTGTAATTCTGACAAAATTAATCATAATTAATATTATAATCGCCGTCGTTTTACGGAACAACATGGTATTATTTTTACTTTATTTTGAAAATTCGTTCCTTTCCTCCCCATTTCTTTCCAAAGAGGTTTTATCAAAGCTTAACTGTACTGTACAGTACAACTGATATGGAGTTCGCTTAATACCCGCATGTTTCTTCATCATCGACCATTCCTGCATTTCGTTTAATTTTTACAGTACCGCCTCATTCGATGCTCAATAAGCGATAACGCTCCCCTCTTTGTAAAGACTGAGTACTGTTACTGCTTTCTTTAATAGTGATTTATTACATGCCGTACAAGAAAGGAAATTTATTATTTTTTCAACAACTTTTTACTTAAGCATAACACATGAATTACTTATGCAGTTTTAAATTGCTGTTCCATTTTAAACTCTGTACCGTGAAAATAAAATTACTGTTCAATTCCAGAGAGTAAAGCTTGATGTCCACTTTGCAACAGTAGTTTTCTAAAGATGGCTCAGCCTCTTTGTAGTATCGCACTTTCTTTACATTCCTTATAGTATCCAGACATTTTTAAATGTTTTCAAATAGGCATTAAAAGGTACTAAATACCAGGCTCTCATAAATAGTGCACCTTATCTTTTTCATGTCAAGATTCATATTCCTGCGCAGATCCCCGTACTAATTAATGGGGTATTTTAATGACACAGAATAAGACATAAATAAACCGTCTGGAACGGGATGCTAGAAGTTTTTCGAGAGTTTTGTAACAAACAAATTTGAATTATTTATTTAAATTGAAAAACCGCTTGTCACTAAATTATAATTTTTGTAAATGTATTTTCTGTTTTTGTTATAGGTAAGCATTAACAGAACGCACTCCACATGTTACTGAGATCACTTGTCTACGTACATGTAAGTAAAGTACAATAAATTTGTTTGTATTGGAAGGCATGTCATGATAATGAATTTATAATGAAGAAGTTTTCTATTAACGTCAATTTTTCTTGCAGTTGTAATAACATGTGCACATTATTATCGAATATAAATTCTTTGAGCGAAGTTTGTCGTTTAATTGGCGATTGTTTTTATAATCAAAATAATTATTCATAAAATTAGGCCATATTAAAATTTGATTTGACAATAATTTATGGCCGGTTTCAATATTCTACCAACTAGTAAAAGTAAACTTACTGAAGTATGGTGCCTAGCAAATTATTATTAAATTACTAAAAATAACAATGGTCGCTTAGCAACCAAACCCTGACAGGGCGATCTGTAACTGTAAATTGAGTATTGAAATCGGCGATTAGAGAAACATAAAACTATATAAATGTTTATAAACTAAAAAAACTTTGTTCTGAATTTTTTACCTATACGAGTAGAATGACAGAGATTTAAGAAAAAGCCTGATCGTCAGCATTATGAAGTGCACGAAGCTGTTTACCGATTTAAATGTATTAAAAATACACTGGCATATCCAGTAATTTTAGTCTCGAGTGCGTACGACAGAAATAATATCACGCTTAAAAGTATGCTCATTAAAGTTTACAACAATGCAAGGCGGGGTAGCCAGCGTTGTAAAAATTACAAGACGAAGGATGGGAGCGCCTAATGGGCTTACACGCGATCGATGAACCGAGATAATTTAAAAAAAATCTTAAGACCCTAAAAACAGTTGCTAAATGCCGTTAAATTAATTCCTAGTTTTCTTTGTTTTTGTTGATTATTCAATCCCGTGATGTTTTTATTCGTCTGCTAACGTAGTGTTGAGACGAATTAAAATTACCCTTTCAGTTGTCATTTCATGCCTAGTATTTGATTGCAAGTGACATTATTTTGCTTCGCTTTTAGGTAATCAGGGGTAAATTTCCTGCGCCCACCGACCGACGGCGCGGCACGGCACAGTATGGCAAGGGATTTTTTCGTGGATAAATGACTTTCAACCTGATTTAAAATGAAATTAGCATTGACATTCTTTAATTTCGGCACATGAGGCGCACACATTATTTCGTGTTGTTAAAGGAAAGTGACTGCTGAGTAATTAAAATAAGGTTGAATCTAGTCCCACATTCTACATATAGTTCTTACGTTCTACAATTGACGGCACATCAAAGGAATCTTTCGTAGACAAATGATTTTGGACCTTATTTAAGTGAGTTTAGCGTATGTCGAGGTGTTCCGCGGCATCCATGACATCCCGAAGCGTGCCCTGCCGCGCCGTGCCGTCCCGCGCCGGCCCTTATTGTAACCCCGTTAACTTGTACAGCGCCAGCCTACTTGTTACAAGAAAATTCGTTTACATACCGACCACGTTTTAAAACTGATATTGGCTAAATTATTATAGAATTTTATGTCAGGTCTTAATAACTATTGCAAAATACCGACGCGACGTTTTGAAGCCGATATGGGCAAAATTGTTATAGATTTTGTATGGCAGGTTTTTAAAATAGCCATTCACGCATTCATTGTTAATAAGACGAGCTCTATCTTAATTTAAAAAAAAAACTTAAAAACACGCAGGTTTAACTAATATAAGCGTATTAAAAAAGCGATAGTACCCAGATGCAACACGTACATTCTTAGAAAATTAATTTGTGCAAATGGATGATGCGTGGCATGAATGAAACGCATTGCTGGCCAAGTTTTGGGCTGGTAGCAGCGAGCCAATGACGCGCGGTTCCGTAGCGTTTCCGCCGCACCATCGTTCGCGCGTAAACAATCGCCCAGATTCATTTGTTCATTCGCCCCTATCTATCGTACCTGGGAGGAAACGTGCTACAATTAGCCACAATAGACCTTATTGTCTAATGGTTAAACACGTTGTACGTCTTTGCATGCATACCTATAGTTAGATACTTGCGTTCGGATATACTCCTCGACAGTTTTCAAATCATTTATAGACCTCTATAATTATGATTGGAATTTTGCTGTTTAAGGCTATTTTGTGTTTAACAAAAATTGCAATGACAATGACAGGGTTTATTAAAACATTTAGTAAGTACCACATAGCACCTGACTCAAATCTGTTCAATTTGTAGGGTAGTTGTGCACAAACGGCAAAGGTGGAATAATTATTATGACCTTAAGCAGTTTTCTCTTGCACAGATCGCGTTTCAAGTTACGCAACCCGAATGCGTCGGCGCTGATTTCGTCACCGCGGAAAGCGCGCTGGCCCATTAAATTGTTTTATTATGAACCCGACGCCATCTTGTGTATTTTTGGCTGGGGTTTAGGTGTTTATCTTCTGGGACAGTGTCCAACCGGTAATTAGTTAGTGTAACTTTATTTTAGAACTCCACTAAGATGTTTATCTCGAAAATCACAAGTCTCGTGATAAAGTTTCATTTCTTTGTAGTCTTATTCAGAATTCGTGTTTATTGAAACATTGAAATATAAAATAGAAATGTAACATAAACAATCATGTTCCGAAATCCGTTTTGATAGACATATTCTTCCTGTGAAAGAGTTGAACGACCGTGGGTTGTTTGTCATCTCACATCTTGTGTACGTGCTCTCACATCACCTGTTTCATTTTTCACTATCGGCTAAAACGTAGACAGTCGCTATTTTTAATTCCGATTCTAACATTATGAATGAGTCGCCACAATATTTCACCGGAGTCTATGAAGCCGGCTTGCTTTAAATAAGCCGTTTCTAGAGTGATGACTTTAGCCAATGATTATTACGTAAAGTATGGACGTGTTGTTTTTCATATTATTCTTCACGAACGTGAGAGAATTCAAGATATTTTTCAAAGTTCCAACTTTATACCAGTGTCCACTGTTCGATTACAAAAGCAGTCAGTAGGTACTTCTTCAGGTTTGGTGCATTATTATTCTCGTGATAGACTGAGTATTATTTTTACGGTATTATTTAAATACTTACGTTAAAGATGTTCTAACCTGAAGGCTGACCTATTTTGGCACATTTTCAAAATATCGAATAGCAGCCGAATATTCAGCAAAATACTGGATTTGCTGAAACTTCAATCTACGTTTCAATTACTTACCCCTTTTGATCATCCCAAAGTTGACAAATACACTAAATTGTACATTCGTCCCATTAATAATTTGTATCTATGCCAGACAAATACTTATTTGTTGATTAAATGCAATTTGTGAACTCCACAGATATTCAACACTGATCCTAGTAGGAATTGGCCAGTCGCTTGCAATAAATAATGAGAAAATCCACTGTAACTGCGGTGAATCCATACTGCACTATAATTTCTTCAGATATTTTGATCTTGCAACTTTGTCTTCTTGATGCGTCTTTGATGTTCAGTTTGTGGGATTATGTGGTAACGTGCGCTGTTTTTAAGCGACTTCAAAAAAATAGGAGGTTCCCCAATTCGATTGTATGTTTTATTTATGTGTAGGCAGGTACTTGTAACTCTTTACTGGGTGTACCAATTTTGAAGATTCTTTTAACGTATGGAAGCTGGTGTTTGTCATGTGGTCCCATTTAAATTTGATCGAGATCTGAGGAGTAGTTTTTGAGTTCTACCTAATAATGCCTTTTGAATTGACATCGATGATATAGTAATCATTTATTGTTTGTATAAAAGATCTCTTTTACAACGCTAATAAGCAAAAAAATTAATTATTTTTAAATATAATAAAAAACTGCCCTCAAAACTAAAAACGCAGAAATAAAAATTTTGTTTAAAAAAATCTATTTTTTTTGAGGTCGGTCCGAAATACAAGTTACAACGTTTAGTCCAAATATTGAGGTTGGCACCGGCCCCAAAAAACATTTAGATTTTTTTAAACAAAATTTTTATTTCTACGCTTTTAGTTTTGAAGCAAAAGATGTGCATCAGAAATTGGACTTGATGTGTCCGTAGTTGGTAACGCACGAACTGTCGGCGAATTAATAGGACCGGTGACTTGTTTACAACTTTCCAGTTTCTTGCTACTAATATGGAACTTTAAGCGTAGGCGCGAATGAAAGTTCTGGGCCTAAATTTGATACAATGAACTGTACTTCTACTACACTTTAATACAATATTAGCGTGTCTGGAAAGAGAAATAGTATTGATCCATTTGTGTTTGTTAATACACCAAAGACAAGTAGTATTTAATTAATATTTTATTGGGTATTTTTATTTTCAGTCCATAGATCCCATCGCATCCCGCGAACGCGGCGTGTGAGATCCGAAGGAACATCGACCCCGCACTCTATAAATAAACGCGGCTTATTTTATTCACCCATCTTAAATCAACCTTATTTTGTAGAGATCGTCCACTAAATTTTCGAAACTTTTATTAAGGAGAAAATAACGGCTTGTCGTAGTTGATGGCACATTAATGCAGATCATAATCCTGGCAATAACATGAATGTAACTATACTTATTCTAAAATCACTCTTTATAAAGATGTGTATATTTTAAGATGTTAAGAATATTATAGTAGCTACAGTGACAATGAAAGATGCATCGCCCTATTTCAATAATTAAAATGGCACCAAAAGGTATGTCTCAGCAAGCAAACCGATACAATTGTTTCAACAAAGGTCATTGCCATTTTTAGATAAGTGATAGCAATTGAATCAGTTCCACTTGCATCAAATTAGTGTTCATTAAAAGCGAATGATATGACACCACTGACTGTCTTACTAGTAACAATACCAACCTGTGAACATTTCTAGATCCATTCAAACTATGACATTGTCCAGTAATGTTTGTAGCATGACATCAGCATTGATTTCTCGTTGAATTTGATAATACATATCACGTGACCGGTAACGTGCCAAGCCAAGAGTCGTTTTTTTATATTGTTTTCTCGCCAAAGATGATTGATCGTAATATTGGGCTCACGAAGCGGATACCTCCGTCCCTGATAGCTTTCCCGCCACTAGGTCAGTTCTGCGCCTCGTTTAACGGTACAATCAAGTTGCCGTCCGCCGCCACGTAACAATGTGATTGCAGTTTTGAAACGCTTATCGCAAACGGCGTATAATAGCGGAGTTGCACTGTATGTCGTCGGAATAAGAGCGACGAATACAACGGCACTATCGGCTTTTAATCTGCCTTGAACTTGTGATTGGATTGTATTCGACTGGCTCATGTAGCTCTCATAAAATTTATTTTTGAATCGTTACAAAAATAACACGCCTAGTGTCATTGATGCCAAGAAAACCCTTTACTCATTTGTTAAAGCGGATTTGTCTTTTATTATATTCGAAAGTAAAGAAAAATGCGAGAAGAAAACATCACCTCTATCTATACATTAAAGTGTTTTATATTAGGTTGAACTGTTAACTACTACATATTTAAAACACGCGCCTGAGTTGCGAATGACATCACTTTCGAATGCTAAAAAGATTAGTAATATTGTAAACAAACACCATATCCATAACATCGCGTTTTGCATTTGGTAAGGTGGTCCATTGATGTAGAATTATTCACATTAAATTCTTATACAATGAATAAATTAAATATAATAAAAATTGTTAGGTAAGGAATTATTCAATGATGTTTAAATAAAAGTCCCGAGAGTGTCCCCTAAAAGTTGATACTGTAATCTTTTTGTGACTTCAAAATAGGAACCGGTACCTGCTATTTACACAATAACACGAATCCCTATACAAATCTACAGGTGTCTTGTTATTCAATCGGCAGGTTCACTTTTGTTGCCTGGGATCCTATTCGATAGGAGGGTTTGTGAAGTGACGTCATGTGTGGATAGCGCCGTTCATAAGTATGAGGTAATCTCTAAAATGCCACAAAAAAGCGCTCGGCCTTTTTTGCCTTACGTGTTACGTCGCTGAATCTATTAGTCAATTTTGTTTAACATTCATTTGATGTTTTGTCATACGAACGATAAAACAGTTGACAATACAAAATATCAACAACAAAAAATATGATTGCAAATAATTTTTATCACAAGTGTTTCGCTTTCTATTACAATTTGAAAAAGTTGAATATTGGTAATTTATACAGATATGTAGCACGATAGGTTCACCGTGTATCAAAAGTATTTCCTAAAGTTATTATTGCTACAACCATGTGTCATAGAAACAGGAAAATGTGACTAATCCTAATTTGGATACAACGTTAACGGGAATCCTCGCATATTTTTGTCTGTAGTGTCAATGGAATAATAATATTCCATAGCCAATCAGCTATAAGTACAAAGAGTGGATCGTATACTAGTTTGCTTAAAAACTGCGACAAGAACGTCCTAAAGACTTCGATAGAGAGACTCACCCGCGGATTTCGCCGACTAGACATCCTCTAGGGACTAGTTCGGTTTTTAGGCTTGAGAACTCCCAAGACATTAGTCCGTCAAAAATATCTAGATGCTTCAAGCAACTAAAACATCTAGAATGATCGACAAAAAATATACTAAATGGGCGATTAATCATTTTTTAGTCGCATTAATTAAACCGTGTCATGCCGGCAGAGTAGAATAGCATCACCTCAAATCCTCCAATAGGTGTCGTAGAAGGCGATTAATGGATCAGCAAAGGGATCGCCCACTTAGTACTTGCATAGGTTTAGTTTAGGTTAATCTGCTGACCAGTTAAATACGATCCATTCTTAAAATTAATAATTCTGCACCTACTTCATAAATATCATTCATAAGAAAACTGTTCTGTTTCTATTGAAATTGACATTTCATCATTACTAGTACAGCTTTCAAGATTCTTATGAGAATAAAATAAGTGTCGTCAATTCGCCATTGTCTCAAAATTCCTGGAAAAAATGACTTTCGAGACTTCTTCTCGAAATGAATAAAAATAGTTACGACTCTAGAAATTATCGAGATTGAAATTCGCGGAGTGAAAACCCTAATTACCAAGACAGTCATTGGTAATCCCAGTATCCATCAGTTTAGCTGTTACGCACAGGCGTTCGTTCCTAACGTTGAAAATACTTCTGGCCCAATACAGATTTTGGGTAGAAGCAGTGGCTAGTCAGCTACGGACCACCAGCTTGACGTTCTCTTCAGAACACGGGAAGATTAGAGACTATACTATAAATTGTTGGTCACACATCTTGAAGCGACCTTCCGAATATTGCTGTTTTCTTATTAGATTGTTTATGTCCTGGCTGATAATAATACCATAATAAGATCGTATTCATAATTATATAGCGGTGGTAGCTTATTGGTCAGAGTAGGTATAGGCAGATCAGTAGTACCTGATTAGATTTTCAATGAAAACTGTTAAGTCTTGTGAAGCTTTGTCCTATAATAAACTTACAACTAGAGTCAAAGTAAAATTAATTTGCTTAACGTTTTAATGGGAATAAGAGGGTACACGCATAATCACATACAACGCATGCACTTGGAGCAAAAACGCAAATTATACTTGCTTTATTTCATTGTAGTCTTGCTAAACAATTCTCGCGTTGCACAATGATTTTTCTTTTACTCACGAAGACAAAGGGATGACCGTTAGTTGCTTTTTTCCTTTTTTGCTTAATGCGTAGACTATACAGAGTTTCTCTCGTTTCCTGCTGTTGCTCCACATAGTACCAATGTTACCAATAACGACATTTGTGCAACAAGAAAAGATAAAACTTAAGACTAGCATAATTTTTTATGACTCTGTGTGTAATAGTTTTTTACAATACCTATACCTCTGTTATTGTTCTCTTGCTAATACATTAAAAAAACAAAAGCCACTTGGCATCAGTATTCGCGAGGCGATAAATTTATAACACTTGTTTTATCTCTCATTTTAGCAATGATTTAAATTAATGTGCGTTCTTTTTTAACAATTTTACACTTTCTAACCGTAACTACATAGTACTTTATTATTTGTTTTAAATCGTAACCTATTTGTCTGCCCCTGTTCTCTGATTTTAATTCGGCTGTCGACGTAATTATATTTTTTCCTTCCATCTCAGAACTATTGGCCATATGTCTCAAACGATCTATGCTTGTGTTCTTCAGTCTTCCTCTGCCTCTATAATCATCTACCTACATTCACGTTCATCACCTTACAAATTCTTTTTATGTAATGTTCTAATTTGTGGTCACACCTTCAAATGCACATTGAAGTCATAAAATAGTAAGAAACAATGAAATAACTGTTTCGTTCTATTGTGACTTCAACCACAATTCCTTCGTTCGGTATAAAAAGTCCTTCTGTAGCAAATTAACCTACGTTAAACCTAAATGCAGCGTTATTAAGATCTATAATAAAACTGGGGCGTTCTACAGAGGGCATTGTTGTATGAGTTGCTGCAACATTGGTTTCAATTGCTTCGGTAATAAAATCCATTTTAGGAATTTGATTGTTTACAGCATCTCTTAAGTGTGCCGGTAGTTGAAGTGGAAGCAGACGGCTTATGTTACCATTGCATGTTAGGTTTTAGCGTCAATGATCGACTGTTCTTTGTGCTAAACGACCGTAATTTGCTCACTTTGCTAGTGCCTGCCGTCAATTAGGATTTGTATAGAAAATCGTACAAAATATTTCTTATTGTAACGTTTCTATAGTTGTTTTTCTGCTGAGTAATTGACCATGAAAGTACAAGATTTAAGCAGTATGGTTATCCGAAAATCTTATTATCTCTTGATCGTGGACTTTTAATATAGGATAAAATCTATCCGTGACATGATTTTGGGTGTGGTATAAGCTTACTGTTAGCTTGTACTTACCTTGTCGACAGTAGCTGACTTATCATTATCAAACATCAATGCTTACTAACAAACTGAGCAAACAACTACAGATAATTAGACGTCTTTGCCAGTTCAATGTTAATATTTGTATCCCAATAATATTTAATTGTCTTATCTATACTTAACTGATCTTTGCTTATTATTAAAATATATTCATAAATTTAAGTGTATTATTCATTTAGGTCAAAGTATAATACAGGATTTATACAGGCTGAACTTTTCAAGTGGGCTTTCAGGGCCAAATCCTAAACTATAAGGACTATCGAAAAATGCTCAAAGGAGATGAGAGCCCGATTGTGATGAAAACAAAAACTGCATCATTGGATTTTTGAAAAAAAATAATGATCATCGCTTCAACCAAAGTGGAGAAAAAATTTAATTTAACATTTTCCATTAGTTTCCCGTATATCAATATTTCCCAGAAATCGATCCTTATTAATAACACTTTCGAATGGTGTAATACAGGCTGTTTTTTTTAACAAAATCATTAGGTTCGATTCCTGGCTAGGATTTACAAATAAGAACTAAATTAATCTTTCTTGTTACTTAATCATCATTTTCGTACCCTTCTCCCAATTTCTCTAGGGTCGGTGCAGTATGCTTTGATATCGACAATACTGCTTAAGGATTTGGCATTACATTTTTACGGCCGTGTGCCTGACACCAACCCTCCTTGGGGAGGACTGTTATCTTTTGACGCTCGAGCATTCGGGTTTTGTGATACCCAATATGCCATAAGAAATGATAGACGGTCTAGAGTGGTCACTTCAGTGACCAATTCAATTATAGGTAGTCTTTTATGCAATCTGTTCAAAATTATATTTAATTATAATTATTATTATTCAGACAATTCGGGGCTTTTTGCGTCACTTCGACCTGTAAAGATCTATTGTGACTAGCTTCCAAGTAAGTCCTATTGAGCTATGTACTCCTTTACCTGGCAACTATCTAAAAATGATAAGATATTCCTAGCTTGGATTGTTTTGATATCGTCTGGATCGAGAATGTATCTCCCCAAATGTCAGCTTCTTTTGTGAATGAGACATTCACAAGAGCACAGGAGGTGCATTCGTGTTTCATGCTCCTGTTCACAGAATCTGCAAGCATCAGTATCTTTTAGTCTCATATTGTAGAGATGTCTGTTCAGCTTGCAGTGGCCAGTCAGAGCCCTAATCAACACGCACAGCTTGCCCCTGTTGAGCTTCAGTAGCTCGTCAGTGCGCTTTAATTATTAAGTAATTAAATATAATTTGAAAGATTGTGAAAGATATATAATAAATAGTAAATGAATTGAATATCCGAATACTAAGCCCTAAATGTATCCCAGACCGACGAGCAAACGACAACAAATTTTGCGATCGAAATAGATCGGACATTAATTGACACGTATAAAATACAACCAGCGATTCATTTGTTACCTAAATATTATTTTATGGGATGCGGTTGACCGATATTGGAGTTGGTACTAATACTCGACTGTAATGTCTTGATGGAACAAAACCGAAACCGTGTCACTTATATTATTAAACTTTGCGGCTTTTCATAATGAGTGAATTGATGGGAGTTTCTCAAATAATAAATAAATATCTATAATATTATAATTTATCTAGACGCATAGAGTTTCAGGCAGGACTTACCTAAGTTAAATTATTTTTACAAGATTTTATTTAACTTGCAATGTTCGGGTCAAATCTTGCAATGGAATTTTAAGGCAGTTAAACAGCACGTTGGGTTATCACAAACTGTCAAATTTTCCCAATTGATTATGCACTTTATATTCAATAGTCTTAGGTTGAAAATAGTTTGGAGAAATTTGACAGTTTTGTATAGCCCGATGTGCTGTTGACTGTACTATTTCGTTTTGGTTAGCATTTACTTTTTCAGATATTTTGTGTTTTTAATTTTCATATCATTCCATCATTTTATTGTTTAAATACCTACTTTAACTATTTTTAAATAGAATTTCAACATCTTTGGTACGATAATAAAAAAAAATAGTGAAATTAAATTTATTTCCCTCATTCATATCGATTTTTCACAAATAGGGCGTCGTAATCTGTGGATAATTAATAATATCCAAAAACAATAATTGTTTTTAATTGTCTCCCGGTATATATCTACCGAGCTGGGACCAAAAGTTTAAATCCCGTCTACTATTGATATGTGATAGTTTTAAAAAGCGATTCGTGGATTGCTTTTTACTTTTGCCACGGCGTTGTAAATAACATCTAAGTCGCAAGATAATAAGTGGACTTGAACTAAACTTCGTCATAACTATTTCTCATTGCCATAAAAGGGCAAGAAGCCAGGTTCTATATACCTCCTACACTCGCAGGTATATAAATGTCCATATACGTCATAATGGGCGGCCTGGGGCGGCTTGGACAACGAATCGGCTTCCTTTGGTAGATTCGACTTGATGACTGTATCTTATGTGGGCGACCGATTCACCTTCGATATCAAGATTATCATGACTGTAGGTGTTATAGCTGACACGATAAGACTATTTTCTAAACCTTACGCCATTATCATAAGAGTTGTATTCGCTAGTTGTTTATTGCGAGATGAATCAATCAAAGTTTGCTTAGGAAGTGTCGTCATGTTTTGGGCTCTTATTATTTCCGACTTACAAATGTGTAGGATGTTTTAAAAGTGATTGCGTATTATAAGTATACGTATGTAGTCGCTTTTTAATGGGTGATTTGATTACATAACAATTATTGCATTCAATTTTAATTTTCGTAATAAGATCGCTTTTGATTTCCCCAGAATAACCTACGTTTTAGTTAGATGGAGGGTATATAATTAAGTACCATAATATCTGCAACCAAATTAGGGATGTTGAATGTCATTTAAACAATTAAATCCGAAAACATAGAACTAACAAAGATAAGCGGAATTGCAACAAAAAAACAATTATTATTAAATTATCACAATCTTTACGCGTCTGCGATCCTTAGTTAGAAAAATGAAAAAATCAACCTACAAGTTCCTTGTTCATTTGGTTAACCAAATTACTGCCTTGTTTGGAGTTCAAAACAGTTTTTATTACATGGCATTAAGCTATTAAGTTATCAAACACAGTAACCTATCATTGAGCATACTTTACTATAACGTGGGACCATTATAAGTAATTCCTCTCAGTAGCAGATTTAAATAACCTACAACATGGTATAAATATAAACGAACTGAAGTGGAGTCTACTTCCAGATCTGTTCTAACTATAATTCCTTTACTTTTAAGTACCTACTCGAGATTTTATGTGTACCTACTTAGACTAATAGACGTTCATGGTTAAAAATAAGCGCATGACATAACGTGGGTGCAGTACCGTACAAAATACGGCAATCAATCACAATTTCAAAACAGTCGACTCGGTTGCTTTAAGACTTTGTAAACTAATGAGTACGTACCTAATAGATAATAAGACTGACAAATTTTTACTAAATGAAAGTGCGAATAGGCTTCTGTCCGCGTCACGACTAATTGATTGATTTCAACTATTAAATACTCGTTTGAGCTTAACGTTTTGATGGCTCCAATACCGAGGGCTTACAATACCGCTAATTCGCTTAACGTTTCTATAAATTCTGCTTCATCAGAACGACTTTTGAGTCTCTCAAATCCAAGAACTTCAAAATAGAATGATTCTCCGTAATTAAATTAACCAGCTAATACCGAGGAATTAATAAGTTCAAAAGGTGATTTCATTGGCCAGTGATGACGAATTTGACAAAAAATTCTTGATTGACATCTAATCGAGGGAACTTTGAACTTCCCAGTTTGGACAATGGTGTCTTGGGTTCAATTAGCTGGTGTGCCCTCGTGGGTGGTCCGATATGTTCCTTTGCCCTATAATCAATAAACGCACCTTTAGTGTTCATGTCAAATGAGATGACGTCTTGACGTTGGCGGCTGTAGCACAAAGATTGTGTTTTACAGAACCGGAATCTGTAATAGATACAACAAAGACCGGCGCCAAGATAAATATTTTTCTGTAGCGCACATAAACTAAATCACAGTGTAGGGGATTAGCCGGAAAGCTTGCAGCCATGCGACACTCATTCTCTAAGAAATATATATTGATGAATCACTGTATAAAGCCACTCTTTTGAATAAATTGTCTTAATAGCCTTATTTTAAACGGTTGGCGGCGTTACTTGAATAAATAATGAAATGGTCTATCTTCCGCTTGTAATAATAATTACAAATGTCAATGTTCCAAGTCTACCCTTTGTAATCATAACAAATTAGTTAGATATGTATATGAAATTTAATTTTGACATTAAATAACTATGTATTTCAACGATAAGAGAAAAAAAAAAGAAATACTATGAATTTTATGCAAAAGCTTTCGGTTAATGTGTAACAAAACTTAAATTGATTGTGTATTTTACGTTATAACGATGCGAGGGTGGTTAGAGCGACGTTTCGTCTCCCGCACTAGCTATCTTCGCATTTGGACTCCACTTCTGCTTACCATCAGATGGAATGGAGTCATTTGTTAGACCTTTTTATATAAAAATATCATCTTGGGTCATAAGTCCCAGAAGCACTGCACCTAGATCCCATCTTAGCAACACTCATGGATCCGGCATCCGTGCGGTGAAGTCACAGAATGCTAAGAGTTCTCGTCAGTCCTATGGTGATAATGATGTCGATAATAGAGTGAAACAATTAATTACAGAGATTGGATCGGAGATCAAAGAAGATACAAATTGAATGTCTGCTGCTAATTAGTACATATCGACAAATCGAAATAATAGTAAAATGTGAGTCGTGTTGCAATATAATTGAACAGAGCGTCTACCTGAGTTATAATATCAATTGGGATGTCCGCCAATTCCGATCTAATAGGTACCACCCTGTTCTTTGTGTAACGCCAAAATAAATAGTGCTATCAAAGGTTACTCTTCTTATTTTAATTTCAACTGCAACAAATAAATTAATGCATATAATAATCATCATCATTTCAGTCGAGAGATGCCCATTGTCGACATAGGTCTCCCGCAAGGATCTCCAACCAAGAGTAGACAGACAATTGAACAGAGAGATCTTAACACATTTTTCGGGTCAGAGTACGTTATGGTATAATGTTTTTTCGTCTAAGTATACGTTTTCAGAATTAAAATTGCTAAAACATTCTCGCTGTATTTTTAGACGGACATATATTTGATATTACTAAAATATAAGAGGCGAGTTTAGTTCAAGGTTACAGAAACTTCCACTGAAAAATAAGAGCGGCAGCAAAGTTTTCATTCTTTTCTACTGTGACGAAATGAGTCGTCAGCAACTCTGAGGAATTTTCGTCACAAACAAAGCTATTAACCGCGCTGTCTGTTTAGTTTCGCTTATTATTCTAGTCACAAGCTGTGCCAAAAGACATGCATTAGTGCTCCAAAGATATAGGGACAGTTATTTCAGACTTAACATCGATACTTTACATTTGAATACCGTATCATTTACAGTTCAAAAAAGTAAGTTTTGGGATATTAAATGTCACTTCATACATTTAATATCCCAAAACTTACTTTTAGGATATGTTAAATTATATTATTATATTCCTGTTCTTCAGCTTAAAGCGCATCTATTATAAATTAAAGAATTGCACCTGATTCTGCAATATTTCCATTAACATGCAAAAACCAAGCACTTTGAAAGTTGACAATGCCAAAAATGCATAAGAAACATTCTTTATAACAAGTGATAGTAATGTTACACGTTAGCAAGTAAAGACTTTCACTGTTTTGTGTGATTAGTGGTTAAATATTTTGTATGCAGGTCAAATAGTAATTAACGTACGGATCCATGCTGAAATTGAAAAAGCTATTATAACCAATATTACAAATATTATCTTGGATACCTACCATCGAACCAATAGTAGTATCACATGAAGTAGTAGCCTTAACATCTTAATTGAGAACCAACATCACTCAGTCTTCCTTGTTTTATTTCATTCATAAAACACTTTCCTAGAGATTTATCAATCAACTCCTCAACTTGCTCAATTACAAAATTTAAGTAGTTCACAAGTGCAGTTGAAAATTTGTAGTGGACATTGGCAGACAAATACAAACCGAGTCTCAATCTTGCATCACCAATCACCATGTCATATGCTAACTAAACCAAACATCGGAGGTTAAGAAATTGTGCAATCAGTTACCAAAGTGTTTGACATATTTTGGGGCTTTCATATGATGATTATGGAAACTTTTATTAGTTAATTTTGACCTTGCCGTTAATATGTTTGAATTTCTTAAATAATTTGTTAAACCTACCAATCCATATAAGATCGACGAAGTGCTCTCATTTATCTACATAGTTGTGTTTCTACTTCTAGCATGCTGTAAATTGGCTGTTAGACAATGTAACTGAAGTAACTTTATCAATAAGATTTTCGCTGGAGTGTTAACAAAAATAATATAATGATTATTATATTATTTTTGTTAAAAATTATGTTGAAGCTTTAGTAGGTACTTATGTACTCTATTTTCATGATTTCAATATTAACACAATAAATTAAATGATAGTATTAATTAGAGTGTTAAATATCATAGAAATCATACGGCTTCTATAAAATATTGATAGCCCGCGGCTGAACATAACTGTAGTTATTCATTTGATTTTTCTTATTAATCATAGTAAATAGCAATAGGAAATTAATATTGTGATTGATAGCAAGATATTGATAGCAATACAAGTAAAATATCAGGACGAATGTACATAGATATTGGGCAATGGACACTATAGCAAAATATTATTAAAAATTGTCTGTTTGTAGATTATAGTTAAGAATAATTTTTTAGTGTTTTACATTTGCACTTGCATGTTGCTAGTTAGTTAAACGAAAGTATCTTAACCTCAAATACTGATGACAAGTAATTTTGCAATATTTAGTAGACACGACAAGAATACACCACTTTAGTGTTGGCACGGTAAAAGTGCAGGCTCGACCTGTCTCCACGCCAACTCTATGTGAAACCATTTGTCTCTATCCGCACCTCTTTCGTGGCAAGTCGCAACTACTTTCATTAATTGTGACATCATTGCATGTGAGATTTTTACACCTTTCTTGTTAGCACTTTGTGATGAATTTTTAGCTGTTTGTTTCAGCTTAAATTTTGTTATGGTTACTCAAGGTGTTGGACGTGTTTCAACATATCTCTGAGCTGAAGTGGGTTCCACCTTTTCATAAATGAGCTTAAAATGTATAAAGTTATCCTAATTAGCGATAAAAATGCCATCATCATCATCATTCGTCACACTGCTCTTAATTTTATTTGGGGTCGGCGTAACATGTTTTCTTCTTTTATTCTCCTCGAACAGCCGTCATCTCAAGATTAACACCCTTCTTTGCCAAATCATCATTCATACAGTCTATCCATCTTTTCTTAGGTCTTCGTCTCCCTCTATATCTATCTACATTTATTCTCATTAATTTCTTTGTTACATGCTCATCATCTCTTCTTATTACATGCCTATACCATGCCGATCTGTTCACGCCAAACTTCTCAGTTTTTCTGCCACTGGTGCTACTTTCAAACTTCCTCTAATGTTTCAAAATTCCTCACTTTGCCCACTAGAAAAAATGCCATATCATCTTATACAGTACTTTCTTTTAAAATTGCTCTAATTTTATTTATTAATTTGCTATTTGCCATTTAATCTTGATTTATGTTTGTCAAGTCATCGATATCATTTTCACAGACCAGGTGTTTTTATTCTTTGTGTTTCAAACTGGCTTAAAGTTTACTTCGTCGTTATTTGTAACAGTACATAGGATGTTAGTATGCAGGATACGAAATCAATGGCTGATATTGAACGAAACATAGTCACTGTAGAGCCTATTGCCACGATGTCGTTGGTCATTTGTCATCTACAATACACGGTATTATTGATATAATGCATTATTTAAACATGAATTCTCTCTAAAAATATTTGTTATGTCACAGAACTCAAATTGAGAAACAGAAGTCACTAGGTACGACAACAAAATTATACAATTAAAACTTGTTCTTCGACTGACCAAGACTTCGTGTACCTTCATCAATGCAGCTGATACGAAAGCAAACTTAATAATAGTTATTATGTCATTCGCTGGTTTGCAATATCGCCATTAATTTGAAGACTTGTCGTTTTTTTTTAATAATAATAGTGTTATTTTGTTTTCAGGTAAACAACATATTAAACGGAAACAGTTTTATGGTGATGTACCTATTTTAAGATCACTTGAGTGAAAATGCAATGTTTTGTTAGAGAGGCCTAAATAGATGAAAATACCCTTTTACTCACAGTAGCTATTCAGATTTTTGCCAGTATTTTGTATTAAAAAAATAGTAAACAAGTATACTAACTCGTTGCGATGGTAAGAAGTAATCTACTAGATATAGAAGTACTTCTTAATATTCTTGTGCTTAGTTACCTTAAGCCTGTTTATAGCAGAGTTTGCGCAAACCTCAAGTCCACTCAGGATCGGAATGTAAATCTAATCATTCCGTTTCATACTAGGTTAGGGACACTGAATTCATTACTAAAATTAGCTTCACAGTACAACTTGACGTGCAATATTGTCCTTATGTTTGTTGCCTGACTACTTTTGCAAAATACCTGATTAGTTTTATTTAATTAACTATGTCTTTTATAGTCACTGTTTTCTTGAAACCTTGGACAACAATTCCCCATAAAACTAAGTCATAAACACTGTATTTTGTTATCCATTATAATAAAATACGGCAATCGTTACGTATATTGTTTGTTACGAGTATATCGACAACTTGAATTCTCTTTGCGTCTATGCGTTAAATGCTTTAACGTGATAATTTTCCACTAGCATGCTCATTACAGTACAGACTTCTGAATAGTAAACAATTTTGTTAGCTGGTTTGTACATAATTTTGTTAAGATTTTGACACCTTTTAGTGGATATCATAATTATTAACTTTATTGCTATTATTTAGGAGCTGTACATATAACGTCCAGAAGTGTTAGATTATTAAAAATTCCAAAGTACGTTGATTTGGTATTAGTTCCATAGGTACTATATTATATCAATTGAATGAAAATTCAATTTTTATACAAAAATCAATTTATTAGATTAATGTGAAATTTCTTAAGTCTAACATCAATGTTATTACCTACTTATATTCATTTTCTCTATCTTTGTTAGATAGGGAAAAGCTTAACTAAGACCGTTAATTTGTTAAAATATTTAATAAAATAACACATTTAATATTCAACGCAAAATCTTAAGTTTTCTAGTCTCTTATAAAATCTACTTTTAGTTGATGAAAAGCATGGATTTTTGTGACACGTGCAAAGTCCGAAGAAATTGATAGGTAGCTTATTTTCAGACGAAAACGCCAGCTTGAAACCCAACTTCAAAAACCATGATAAAAAAAATTTACTTGCAACAGATACAAAGTGTACGAAATGGCATCTGCTACATCTCCGAGAGGCGTTACTTAGGCGCATCAAGAATTCGTTATGAATGGTCACCTGTCACCTATTTGTCCAACCGTGCGTGCCAAGAGCTGCTGAATTGGCTCATGTCATCAAATATTTACTCTGAACCTCTGCAACGCGTTAACGACTTGCTATTTGCTTCTTTACATTTTTTGTTAAATATTTCGTTTAGAAAAATAACGCAAAGTTAGCCCGCAAGTTCATGAGGCAGAAATTGCTGTGACATGCAAATGTTAATAAAATCGATCCATAATTTTTGTTTTCTTAATATAAACTTACATTTAGGTAACTCAGACTCTGCACGAGTAAGGGATAGACAAAGTAATTTATAGTGTCAAATTCATTATGTTATAACAAGAGAACGAAAGACACGGTCATTAAGAACAAACTCAAACTAAATAATTAATTAAAATTTCGTTTAAATTAGTGAGGGATTATGACTAAATCAAAGAGGATGGACGGTTCTCAACGAACAAAGAAGCAATAGCTGTCCAATATTTGGCACAATCTTAACTATATTGCAAAGGAAACCGCAAAGAAAACTCAAGTACACTAAATCTCAAGGACTGTCGTACTAACCAATCAATTATTGAGTAAATTTATTACTTGTAACATTTTACACATAATTGTACGATGGAATCGCTTCTACAGCTCTGTCTACAACTCATTGATAACAAGTCCCGCCTACTAGCCTCTCATTGAGTGCTTGGTTCGGCCCACTGTTTGGTAGGTGGTGACTTCTGACAGCTAGCTTATTGTGCTACAGATGCCTATCAAATGGATGTTTTTTTATACGCGCATCATAATAAGTTTAGCTATACAAACGTATCAATACTACAATTAAATACTCAACCCTACTTTCTGGCTTTCTGTTGCGGGGACCCAATAAAAGTTCATACGTCTGCCGCACCGGATGCTATAAAATTTCTATTACCTATTCACCTTCTATAATAGCGCATAAAAGTTGCATACTGTTATACCATGCACTGTTGTAGTTTATAGTGCGTATAATAATGAAACTTTTAGTCACGCGTCAATTTTGGCACCGATATAAATAAACTTACAGCGACCGAAAGGAAACTAGCATGTTCACCGAAAACCGTTCTATATTTGAGAACATACGTCTTAGCTAAACCGCGAAAAACAAATATTCGGCAATAAATCAGGAAAATCTCTGGTTTACACTATCGCTTTTATAGCTATAATAAAAGAACAGTCAACTGCGGACAGTGTGTGGAGAATAAATAGTATGGGACGTGGCCTGCATTCTGAAAATTCATCTGCGGAACGAACACCCATTGGGCCATTTTCAAATTCGACACATTTAGATCCTCTTAATGGCACGCTTATTTACTCGGTTTGAACACGCGTAAATTCTAACAAATAGCGCCGTAAATCTAAGTCCAACTTCTATGAAAATACATTCTCCTGAACGCGTGCTGGACAGTTTACATATGCTCGTAATATTTGTAAAGATACATCGCAGTTCGTAATGTACAAGCTTCTGCTATGTTCCCATACAGTCTGCAAAAGTACTTAAGGTGCCGTTAAGTTTTGTGGAACTGGCCGTAAAAGTAGCTGTTCCTCCAAGACCAGTTATTGGAAAATTGATAAACATTTTAAACGACCGCGCGAGACTGCTTCAGTTTTTTGTGCTTGATATTAATTATTTTTGACATTATGATACTTTTACTATACAAGTTCTTTTACTCACTTCCAAACATACCAACTTTTATAGTTAAAAGTTGAGAAACATCTCTGATATCCGTCTCATATTAAACCTGGTATATATGAATACCCTTATCTACTTGCTACACCAGAGCAATTACTCTACCTTCCGTACCCACGTGATTTTTCAGTGTGACCATTATTAACGTTAAGCAATCTTATTAGTAATAAAAACATTAAGGATTTTATAATTTTCTAAATTGATTACAGAAGGCAAAAAATAAATATTAATTAAATAGCTAATTTAAATACTTGCGTTATTTGAAAAATCCTACATGCAACGATATGGCTAAATAAGAGTTTAATTCAAATACTTCTGTTCTTGTAGGTATGTATAAAGTAGTGTTTATAAACTACATATTCTTAATTAAAAATAGCAGGATGTCTACATTCACGTGGATGGTTACATTACATATCACTTCAACGCATACAATTTACACATATTCTGGAACCTCATCATTATTCTATTACCATAACTGGTGGAGCCCTTTGATCGCACAAAGATTAAGATATCACGATAAAGCGACTCAATCACAATTGTATAGACAAGACACCCTGCATTGACATTTCCAACTGGTTTCCATTTTGAGTGCGTTTCGTAATATGTAGGTAATAGATATCTACTACTGTGCTCCTGGCAGAGAATATACATATTTGTGTTTGCAATATTTATCGTCTGCATTGAAATGTATCGTTACGTTGTACACCACACGGTCATTAAAAATGAGTCATTTGTTCATTAAGTCACTTTTCTAAGAAGTTCTATAGTCATTCTACCCACGCGTTATAGTATAGTTAATGTTGCAACGTTCTTGTCAATAAAACTGCACCGCATTTAAATTTGTTCATCTGTGACGATAGCCAATAGTTTGCAACTTCATAATTTACAATTTTGTAAATTATATAGCCTAATTGACTCTTGGTATTCTATAGGCAATCTGCATCCGGTTTTAAACTTTCATCCTCAGTAATAACGATTATTTATGAGTGTTAAGACGTCGCTCCATGGTGTTTCATATGGAAAGTAGGAAGTCGCTATCATTAATGTGTTCCTTATAGTTTTTGATGAAGGACTTTCATTTAGCGTTTAATTCACGTGACAAGTAATAATCTGGTTGTTATTTAAGAATTACTTACTAATAAGAAATTAATAGGTAGGTATGGATATCTATTGCTTTCTTATTACCAAGTAATTCTTAGTGAATATAGCTATAGTAATGAAGTTCGCAATTAAGCGGAATTGTCAATTCCAGTTCATCATTAAAGTATTTAGGACACGTGTTTTTTATTCATCCTCGAGGATCTTATACATAATATCCAATATTATAGTTTCCCAAGGTAAATTATATTTCTTTCAGGTAAATCCTAATAAAAGCAACTATACTAATAAAAGTAGTTACATAGGCTGTTGTCTTTATCTGTCAGTGAACTTAAGACGTATCTACTTGGTTAAACTAAATTACATAAACTGACCAAATCATTACATTGCTACAATTGCTAGGTTCCAGTTTATCACCAAGAGCTACGTATCTTAATGACTAAATTATCTTGTTTCCATTCATCATATTCTGTATCGCTTTTGTACCTATCTGACCTTTATTACGATGTACATTCCGTGTTCCAATATTAAGGTATACGATACCATTCATAGCTTACTAGCTTCTGCCCGCGACTTCGTCTGCGCAGGAATAGTATAATAATTTATAACCTATTATGTTATTCTGATGTATGAGCTATATTATTTTAAAGTGTCATTAAACCCCATTCAGTAGTTTTTGCGTGAAAGAGTAACAAACACACATCCATCTATCCATACAAACTTTCGCGTATATAATATTAGTAGGATCTATCTACCCAATTATTGATGTGTAGTTCTATTTTATTTTCAGTTCCCTTTTTAATTACAAGTATCCAACGCTTTTTATCGTTACTCTTGTTGGGTGACTACCAACATCCGGCTTAATTTCTTATTAATTTCATTTGTCAAGCCGTATCTGGACTACAAATTACCTGCTCGGTGAACACAATGTAACAATAGTTCCCTCGATATTAAGAAATCACGATAATGAGAAGCGTTTTACCATTACGTTGACTTAGATGAATTTGTGTCTCAAATAAGTTTGGTGTGATCTGTAATTAAGGAGCAAATCTGAGTGAATATTTATTGTGGATTACTTTTTCAACTGTCCGTGATATTGTAGCATACTATTACGCAGAATTCTATTGCATTCATATCACATTATTCTGTCCTTTTTTAATAACATTGCATTTTGTCTATCATTTTATTTGGCATCATTTATAATTTTAGAAAAATATACTAAAGTAAATGTCTCGTCTCAGCATTTGAACATTACATGATTTTCTTTCCTTCTTTTTCGTTTTCTATGTCGTTTGGTATAATTTTCGTTATTTTTCTTTTTGATTATTCATCAAAATTTACATTGCTATATTCTGTAAGATTCATTAGTCCATCATTAGAAATTTGTGCTCGATATTCTCTATATAATTGCTAAACTTATTATGATATTGGTTGCGTGATCAAGTGTCTGTAGTTCGCCGACACAAGTCAACCAAACGCAAACTAACCGTAGCGCAGTATTTACGCTTCGCTGCTTACCGTGAGAAAATTCCCTCCAGAGCCACATTGTTTTAAATTCACCCTCATTCTATAACCCAGACGCAAATTAAATCCCTGCTGTATTTATCTACAGTTTTTGTCCAAGACGTTCTGCAAGCAAAACGCAATCTGTCACTGTCTACCTCATAATGTGATTTATAATTTATAGTTGCTGTGTCTTGGGGACTCAATATATTTTGATAAATAGTTAGCCCTACGCAAACGCAAATCTCGATCATGCTCTAAATATCAACATCAAGTTTAATTAATGCACCGCCTTATAATTTCACTGTCTAGACGCACCACCAACCGTCGCCCATGCGTGTTTGTTATTACGAGTGCTCACATCGTTAAATTACAAAATATCTGTTGGAACATCGTCGATGAAAGAAAATAGGGGTTTCCGCATAGCTATACTGAGACCGAGAGTGATTTTGACACTGAGATTACTTCTAGCCATTTAGCATTGAATTAATATTTAGATATACTGTTATATAGTTGTGTTGTATAGAATATGTAATGGACCGTATTTAGGGTCAGATAGTAAATTGGATAATGAATTCGCACACTAATGTCTACTATTACTACTACGTCGTGCCGACTCCAAATAAGAAACGGGACAGGCGAAGAAAAAGAAGATATATGGACTGTGTAGTCGAAGTACGGCACAGCAGACTAGCCACTTGAATTCGGAGCACCCGAGCTGGGGAGGTCCTTCCCCAGTTCGGGTCCACCTTACCTATAAATCTACGTGATGTAGATTTATAATTAATAACAGTATTTTTTGTAGATTGACTTTTAATCACAAAAGATAAATTCTCAAAGAATTGTCATGATTTGGAAATATTTGTCAAAAAGTAAATAAACTAATTTGCGAAAGTAGGAAGAGCAAGAAAGCTAAGCTATGGAAGATCAAACTTTACTGATCTTCCATAACACCTCCTTCACTCAATTCTTCTCTTAGATAAACTTTTGTTTGTTGAATTGTTAGCGATCCCCATTGGGAATAAATCATGCGTCAAATACATACGGTGTCCCTTCAGTGTCGTTAGTGCATACAGGGTACGGTGACTGCTTAAAACCAGACAGACTCTATGCTTGTCTAGCAAATACATAAATTACATTTAAAAAACTGACTAGAGTACCCGAAGTGAATTGTTGTAAATTGAAATTAGTGATCTCTGCTTATCTGGATAAGGATCTGACCTTGTGTATACCTCCAGAGCTTCTATATCAATATACAGTTGGAAAGACACAGGTCTTGAATCTCATTTAGATTTCCTTAGTGTGAATCTGAATACTGTAAGGATGACATCATAGGTAAAAACTGAGAACCTTTGAAATATCAGTGCCAAGGGCTCGATGCTAATCCAACAAGATATTTAAAACCTCACCACATCTTACTGCAGCCTACTACATATAAATGTTTTATAATAGAATATGGGAGATGGGGATTAAAATCCAAAGCGACACGCAGGCTGTACCATTGTTAGCGATGACAATAGAAGTGAGATCGCATTGCATTAACTAGGTACTAGTAAGCGTACACACTGTCGCAATGCTCTAGAGAGAAAATTGTTTTATGATAGGCGACAATTATAAACATGAAGCTTTTGTTTTATATTTTGGTCCCGTTTGTAATGCCACAGAAGGAACGTCAAAAAGGTAAAATGAAAATCGAGTGCATGAAGCTATTCGAATGATTTTTATTAGCAGTCCTTGTGTTTTGTTGACGTGTTTGTACACATTTAAAAGCCCTTTAATATCAAATTACATTGTTCACTTAAATATGGGAAAGATTTTACTGGTATTTGTGTATTTAAATATTCTACAATAATTTTTGATAACATTATATTATTGATATTCAATTTTAGCATGAGTAGGTGATCACTTGTAGTGTTATGTACTATGTATCACACAACCGACTTACTATTAAAAATCATGTAAAAAATAAAAATTTATCTGTATTGGCGAGACAGAACATTAATTTAGCAAATGAAAAGACAACCTCGCCGTGTAGAATTACATGTAATAAGTGCCCGCCGCGCCGTTGCGGTTGTGGTAACTTGAGTAAATGTATTAACTATTGCACTAGCTTAGTATTAATCTTGTAAATTTTCAATCTTATCAATATTAGTTACGATTTTATTAGTATCTATTTTAATTTTTAGATTTCGTTGGGTTTCATTTTTAGTAAAATGTTATGCTTTAACTGTCTCCAAATATTGACTTTTACCAATAAATATTTTACTTTATCTGCATTGTTCGGCATAATTAAAATGCCTCAATCGTTTCTAATTTTTATTTGACTTTTTTTTTATTTTGACATATCCAATTCAACTCGCTTAGGTTGAAAATCGATCTGCAAAATTCGTTATTTTGTGGTAACCTGACCTGCTGTTGACTGTACAAAATCTGATGACAATAATGATTTTGAGAAGTTGTTGGCCCACAAGTTTTATTGTTGCGCAAGTGTACCATCTCAGGCGACATCCATAAACTGGTTCAAGTTAAATTCGAATACATTAATCAAAATGAGCGCAAGCGAAGTGACGGTTGGTCGGACAGCCCCCAAAATCACCTGCGTCAAACAGCCTCCTATTATACCGCCTTTGTTTTTGTTTAGAAGTCTCATTTGACGGCACAATACCGGCTGCATTGTTCAAACGTCCATTACAAGTGTTTCGACACCCGTCAACGTCCGTCGAGACAAAATTTCAAAAGGATTTTTTTAAGGCTCTTGATGTGACCTTGCTGTGTTGACCATAAGGTTTCTCAGCCCGTCAAATTGATAAATGTTATCAATGATGAAGGCTGTTTGACTATGTGTTGCAAAGAGCAGGAAGCATATTAATCTGAACTGATCTGTCATACTCTTATTATCTATTTGATAATCAAAACAATTATTATATTTGTAGTAACTTGAAACTTATTTGCCAATCTCTTCCCGTATTTTGTTACTTCACTATTGTGTAATTTATTTATATTTCATAGAGGAAACCTTTTGCTAGAAAGTATATTGTTGTAATGCCATTCCCTTTAATTGCCAAACTTTTCCATCCTAAAAAATCTACAGCCATCAATATGCGCGAGAAGGCGGCAATTAAATACATAATCCATCGCTGGTCAGTCCTGGCCTCACTTGCTCACCCTTATATGGCGTGAAAGCCTCTCAGCATTGTCGCCAGCTCCCCGATGGACCTACTTTGGAGAGGCCGATACAACCGTCGTGTCGGTATCTTGTGTTTGTTAAAAGATTAACGAATTCAAGGTAATCGAATTAGCAGTTATATTAATGCGGATACTGCGGAGAAAGTAGTACTTAATTCATTAACTGAAGAGATTGCAATTAGTGTTGATTTATTCGATTCTGGACAGCAATGATCTAAGTTTATATTTGTAATGGTTTTGTCTAAAAATGTTGAAGAAGGGCAGGGATATAAGCCACTATTTAAGAATTTAAAACTTGTACCAAATAAGGATACGAAGGATGCGTTGAAAGAGTTCATACCAAGATTTGATATGAACTGCAAAAGTACCGTAACTGATGCAGTTGTTATCATTTAATGTAATGATGCGTCCGAGTATATTCACGAAAAAGAAATCTTATTTGCAAATTAAGTAAGCAGGCCGGTTATATTGTACTCATGTTAAGACTTGACACATTTTTTTTTCACGCTACAAAAAACAGATGGTCGCCTGATTACGTAGTCCGGATATTAGTCAGTGAGTCACAGTGTCTTTATCTGGATTTGGCTGATAATGCTAGACCCCAAGTTTGTTTAGTCGTTCTTCATTTGCGTGGGGAAAACCATAATGAAAACACTTGTAATTATTATCTTGAATATTTGCGCCTTGAGTTGTACTGAATTCCATCTGTGCCATATGGTATCATCTTCGTATTCGTATGTTGTGTTGAAGTATCACCTTCGTTGTCTTTGCTGTATGTATTCAATAAAATTTATCCACAGAGTGTCAATTTATGATGTTCTACTCAAAATTTGCATATTCGTTAAATACAGTTACTTGTTATAGGTACTTTTATCTTCTTTTATAAATATTTATTACATTTTACTTTAGTGTTTGTTATGTTTCCAAAACCTCCCTTAAAGTTTATGATTTTTTTAAATAAAAACTATTTATTAGCACAGAAATGTTTATATAGGATTAAAGTTTTTCTTTCAGTCGTATATAAAAAATTATTGAAAGGATTCATATTTTGATTTTTTATGTTAAGTGGTTGGCAGCCAAGCATACGGCCTGTCTGGTGATAAGCAGCCACGTAACCTATAGACGCTTTGCAACCCTGACGTGTCACTCGCACGCTTCCAACCGTAGTCCCCTTCCCTACCTTGTGGAGCTCTGGCGACATTCCTCAACAACAGAAACAACAACTCCACAAAAATGTATTGTTACTTGACCGTGGTCTATTGCCTAAACTGATTCTCAATTATACATTAACTTTTGAGCGATTGAACAGGGATACATAGATGTATTAATATTTCCTCTGGTTCGCAGAACATTAATCTATGTCTCCAACTATTGTGTCCTAACAATCGTAACTGATTCCTTGATAAAAGATTCAGCTTTTAGATTTATCTTGAAATGTTCAGTCACGATGTTATAGGATCTGCCATTGCATCAGCGCAAGTCGGGAGGCCAATGGATGACAGTATGTCGTATCATTAAAGGTGTAACTCATAATCTATCAATAGTTTGCAAGTTTTATGATGTCATAATGGTTTGTAGTACTGATGTAACCTTCAGGCGTCAAATTACCTTAATAAAAATAAAAACCAAACAAATGAGTAAATTAGTAACGTAAATATTATTGAAATACATCAGAAACGCGTTGACTATTTACGTTTAAAAAAGCGTAATTTAACAAGATGACGTAAAATCAATTAGATCATCATGTTCAAAATTTATGTGTTAGTTTCAAAATATTTTTCTAAATATTGTTTTTTTCTTTGCAGAAATAGCAAAAGTTCGAGCAAGTTTATTCCAAATAAATGGAGTCAAGAAAGAACCCCTCATTTTACCAGAGGCAGAAGGCATGGTCACCACACTCACAGAAAAAGTATACGTGCCAGTCAAAGAACATCCAGATGTAAGTAATAACCACAAAACAATCCATAATTGGCCGGTTTCAATATTCAAGATCGCCCTACCAGGGTTTGGTTGCTAAGCGACTGCTGTTATTTTAAGTAATTTTACAATAATTGCTATGCAACCAAGCTTCGGTAAGCTTAGTTTTACTAAAGGGTAGAATATTGTCACCGGCGATTAAAGTTCAAACTGTTACTACTATTTTATGTATAATATCACTATCATCATCATCGTAAATGAAGTACTTCTGACAGTAAATGAAAGTATATTAGATTCATTTTATAAGGGCATGTTGCATGGGTTCCAAGAGTTCCCATTAGCGTTTATATGACAGATAGTCCATATAATTTATCGGGCAGCTATTATGTCGCTCCTTAAATATGTAGGGCATCAGCCTATGTCCATGGACTTGAAGAGCCTGTAGTGCTCTGGCATTGGAAGGACCATTCCCAGTATATTTATTCTAATCCTGGGGAATCGCAGTCACACAGCAGGTTTTCTATGGATTCTATGGGTCATATCCACATCCTCTGCAATTCGACAATTTCGTTTGCATTTTGTTGAGCATGTGGTTTTATACTTATATTAGTACATACTAAATAACTAGAAGGATATTGCAACGCAGTTCATAGCTGCGCATACTAAAAATAACTTTATGATTTTCTTTTTACGACCGTCTATAAGAGAGTGTAGGTAATAATTATAGTCCCATGTAGTATGTTAACAACTTATTTACCATTCATAAACCATTTCTCAAGACGTGAATGAGAACTTTCTGTGTGCACACAAGTGAAGTAATTGTCTGCTCATTAATAATTCAACTGTCAAGAGTCAACGCAACACACGGTCAGTGTTTGCACTCGTGACGTGTAAACAGTAGGTTTGTATCAGTCCTTAAGTGTTAGAAGATCAGAGTTCACTAAGAAAAAGAGCTGGTGAAATCTGTCGAAAAGATTTTGTTTTTCTACAATAATCACCATTTTCATTCCATACCAATATCAACCCAGTTTTGTGCCAGCTGTGTTCCGGGAGATCTCGCCAACGGTATAATTAGCCGAAATTAAAAAAATATATTTCTATAATTTAAAATGTTTATCCACGTATTTACCTCGCACTGTACGTTCGGTATTGGCCTGTCATGGTAGACAAACACGATTAGGACTAGGATTGTAACACCTATTGCAGATAGATGATGGTTAGAAACAGTTGCAGTACCATTTACTGTCTCACGTCGAAGCACGAAGGCTTATTGTATTCCCTTTAATATTATATCGACGCATGAATGTCTCTTACTTTTAAGCTTCATTTTCAGTTGTTTTTTCTCTTTCATATTAGAAACTAAAATATTTTCCTCAAATTTAAATCAGACCGTCGTAATTTTTAAACTAACTATATCTCTATCATCAAGACGACCACTAATTGTCATCAAAATTTTAAATAGTGTTCGTTATAATACTTGTCACCATGAACTACTTTTTATTTAAAGAGCCAACTCTATTTTTGTAATAAATTTACTCTTATTTACGTTTATTTTTTGTGAGAGAAGGCTATACCTTCTTAAACTAGGTAGGTAAGGTTGTTATAGTTTTCCAATGAGGTCCTATGAGCTATATGGTTCGCGAAATTTCAAAAGTACTTAGATAAGTAATTTAGTTTGAAACAATGTTAAAAATGAATTACTTTATGGAGATTATTACTAACTTAAAAAGATAAAATACAATGCAATTACAAGCAATAAAGTCGTCAACTGGCACTATCATATTACTCCCATTTTAGCCGGAGCTATTGAAGAGCGAGTTCTACTGAAAAAATGTTTACAAGTGTATAACGATAAATATCACTGTTTAAATGTTTATTACGACTGTTTACGCAGGCAGGGATTGTATCAGTATCTTAGTCATACAGATAGAAAGACAAGGTTTGCAGCATACTCCATTTGGCCACTTATGTCAGGGTTATTTCAACTTTGGCGTGGAGTACGTTTCTAGATGGTTTTCAATCGACCCTTAGTGATAGCGTCCATTCATTGACACTCTTGTTTCATATGCAAACCAAAATACTCATACCCTTTTAAGGAACGAGTTCAATGATCCGAGTGAATCATTTTTATCGATATGATCTTCAGTAATAACTGTACCTTCTTTGAAATCGGCTTCTTGTTCTGAATGTTTTCGTTATACTCCAATTTTCTCCGCCAATTCGTATTAAAAACGTTTTTCAGTATATGAGTTGTGTGTTTGTGTATGATGTCATTGACTTTTATAATTTTACTTTGGCTAAGGAGATGTTGTCTATCTATATCTATGTCTGTAAACACGGCTATTCCAAAATTAAAATTGACTTTTGATGTTAATTTATCTAGAGTAGACTAGATCTGTATTATTACTTATGTTTTGCAACGTAGTAAAAGGAGACATATTTTCATGATATTCTGTAGTATGTTTATTTTGTATGTTATATAATTTCCTTTTTCCTTATTTAAAAGTATCGATTGGAATACAATTCAAAGGATTATCGGTTTATTTTTTGTTAGTGTGTTTTTAAACGTAAATCGTTTCCTGTATGTATTGATTATCATCATGTTACGATTATATTTACTAGATTTATGAAAACATATTTTACTATCAAACTTGTAACAATAGCTAAACTAAAATCGTATTATCCGTTGTTAATATTAGTGTTCAACACGTTTACCTACTGTTATCTGTATTTGCATCATTATTATTTATAATTTAGCTATCAAAGCAGCAGTCGCAACCATGACATAATGATATACGATATCACTTAAGGCGATGTGTTTTATAAATTATCACCGTATAATATTTTATAGTGGTCCATAGATCATCCATAATTGTGTGGAATTCAGCAAAAGGAATGCAAATGTTGAAGTAAATCTAGTGTTGAAGAATATTGATCGGTGATCAAAAGGGCCGGCCCAAGACACTAGTCACGTACAAATCACGATGGAAACATAAAACGATGCGAATGCCATTTCATACATTCTTGGAGAAACAATAGCTGCAAAGGAGTTTATATGTGTTCTTGTACTTATTACAGCGATGACCTTTTAACGGGCCAGTACTTCCTCTGAATCTGACCTCAATCTCAACTTATTTCGAATAAATGAAGATGCTGAATTCTCAACAGCAATTACAAACCAAATTTGGTGTAGAAAAGCAACTAGATTTCATGGCACTTTAAGTCTAATATGCTTTGGTGCAATGACAAGGAAAAAAAGCTTATGATCAGCAATGTTGTCGATGGTTTGAGGACGAAGTATTGAGAATGCGCTGAATCTTGCTGAATGAAATAACTAATATTATCGTGGTGAGGTTTAAAACCACACATAGCTAAGGTAATTAAAGCTGTTTCCTTGGGAATGTTCGTTCGCAAAAACTCCAGCTGTAATGTAAACTGTAGTTCCAGAAATATACCGACGTATGCGTTTCTTATGTTGAACATATTGTCGAAACAATAGTTTTGGTACGTCGTTCGTTACTGTGACTAATACAACTGTTTTAGTTTTGTGACTTTAACGTCCCGTTTTATTGCTAAAACAAATGGTAACGTGACCTGATTGTTCGATTCCTTGACGCTGACGTAGGTACCTACATTATTTTGGCTTCTGTTGGTTTTTTGGTTACATCTATGCTGTGTCTGAGGATGAGGAGGAAATCTCACGTTCAGAATAAATTTTCAATTGTCACGTAGATCTCTGCAAATACCTACGATCAATTTCTTCTTGTATTCGTCAAAAATTAATAGTTCGGAATATTTTTATTCAATGCTTATAATGATTATAATTGTTCTGCCTCTGCAAAAGTCTACCTCTTCAAATATGAAAATACCATTACCGGGTGAAAATATCATTACCGGACTTTTTCTTATTCCTCTCTGATAAAGCTATAATATGTTATGGTATGATATTTTCTATCATTGTTCTTCCATTTTGAATTGTTGTGAAGAGGTTGGTAATTATACTTTCTAAATAAATGTCTAAGCATTATATTAAGTACGAAATACGTGGACGTCTAGTATCTGTGATAGTAAAATTCAATTTTAAACATCATTACGATTTGTCATTGCAGGACCAAAGAAAATCATTTCACATAAAAATTTGGGCTTTTATTTTGAGCACATCTGTCAACAACAGTATTATTGCAAAAACAACTGCACCCACGAATGACACATACATGTGTTAGTGGTGTAAAAAATCTGATTGAGCGAGTTATAAATATGTTCTTTACTTTATTCAAATTATTGTCTTGACATCGTCATTATCATCACCCTATCAGGTGATCAATACCGCATTGCTGATCCATTAGTCGCCTTCTACGATACCCGTTAGAGGATAAGGGGTGATGCTATTCTACTCTGCCGGCATCACAGCAGGAAGTTTGGAAGTTTGGTTGCCTAGCAATTATTATAAAATTACTATAAATAACAGCGGTCATTTAGCAACCAAACTTTAACTGGGAAATGAATACTGAAACCGGTTATTTTCAGGCTTTTACTACCCCCATGTATGAGTCGTGTGGGGTAGTCGTTTTCTTTACCGCCGGTACAAATAGACACATATTCATCATTATAATTCTCTTATGTTTCTGGGAGAAAAATGTCTTCAGTATTTCGAAATGTTAATTTTATTCATAAAAATACTATATAAATAATCGTTATCATCAACAATGTACAATTTTCCGGCGCTCGGGGCAAATCACTATTTCGTGTGATTTACTACGAGGTGTTATTAACCGACATGAATCTTGTAGACGTCACAATAATGCTAATTTCTTAAAACAGTTAATAATAAGCGATCTATAATGCTAGATTGCTTTATGAAAATTTAGATGTTTAAACGAAGAAAACAATACTTATGAGTTAGGCTTAAAACCAAGGACCCACACATCCTGATTAAAATATCTAATTACCAAATTAACTTTAGTAAAATGTAGTGATGAAGTAGTAAGCTTAAAAAATGCAATTGTATTTAATATATTGTCCTACTCTCTCAATCTTTTCCTTGTTGTAGGAAAAAATAACATGTAAGCAGGCTCTACTAGATACACCTCAGGCATCTATTTAATTATTTTCCTAGTCCTTTATTTGGAAAAAAGCTTACCAAATGCGGAACATGACTGGTTCCGCATTGTAGATGAAGCAAGCGATATGGTGACGCGCCTGGACACGGGTCGCTCAATCATAGGTGCTTTAACGCGGTAGAGTCTGGTTCGGAGCTCATTTCTCGACTGGTCTCACTGGTTTATCAGTCACATAGTTAGATTTGTAGTGTTGTCATTGAATTTATCGATATTCAACGTGTATCAATCGAAAATTTAAGCTGACGCCACACCGCGGATGGGACGGGCTGTCTACGACGACATGTGCGTGGCGAACGTACCGAGCGGGACGGCGCGGTGTGACGTCCACGACGTTTCCTCAGCGTTTCCTAACGCTCAGCGTTACGCACGTCGTCTTGTCGGAGTCGGTCGCTGTTCCGTCTCGTCCGCGGTGTGGCGTCAGCTTAAAAGTTCTACTACTTGAATTTGAATATCGAAAAATATAACTGTAAGTGGTTCCTTATCAAATGTTTGGAAAATTTTATTTGAAATCTCTTATAACCCCTATTGTGTCGCCGCCATTTTGTAAAATTTCGCGCATGTGTCAGTTACTTCCGGACTTTCCATCGCGAATTTTCCGGGTGTTAAAAATAATAATAAAAATTTTGTAATAAAACTATAAATATGAGGTTTTGTCACTAAAATCGTTATAAAATAAGCTAACAGAATATAATATAATTAGTACAGTTATATTTTCAAATAATAACAATAATATCATCATTTTCATCATCGGAAAACTGTGGAGGGGGGGATCGACCTCCAGGAGGTCGGCCGACACACAGGCATTTTTGACAGCGACCTCCAGGAGGTCGCGCGACACACAAGGGGTTAAATTGCTTATGCTTGCTATTAAAATAAGTATTAAACTATTAACTATACCTAATGTCCCCGTACGACATCAGAAAATGTGTGTTGTGGTAGCTGTAAGAAATATCATCAGGAATTGACAAAATTATTTACTTCTTTAACGAATTAGAAATATCTTCATACATATTACATACATACAATTTGTAACGAGTAAAAGCCCATAAAGCTAACATAATATTGAATCTAGGTTTTGTACCCGTAAAATATCGACATCTTGTCGTCTCCTCTCTAAAACGTCTGCCCTTATAAAGTTAGAGAGGTTATTAAATCCTGCCATATCGGTAGGGACCGTTACCTTTGCTTTTTACTAGGCATCACGAGTACCGTCATAGGTGCGTGCCGGGTGACACATTGTGATCTCTACAGAGCCTTCTGTTGCATCATTATCCTGCTATTCGTATTATATGGCTGTGAAAGTTTCCAGTTCATTGTTAAGTCCTGTCTGTTGGATAAGCACTGCCTTTAACTGTTCAATAGCATTAAGATTGAAAGAAATTCAGTTTCATTTGTTATAATACCTAATCAATTTGAAAATTTCAATGGTAATTAATTTCAACGCACGGGCAATGTCAATGAGTAATGATCCTGACTTGACATTATGCATTGAATTCGGCTTATGACACGATAATCATCATATCTCATAAAATTATTATGGTCCTCATAATATCTGACATATTTAATAGATGACCGTATTAATTTATTAATGCGTGAATTCTTTGGTGCCACTTTATTCGAATATATTTTGCGTAATGAATGATGTAAAGAACATTGGTGATATATATCGAAAAAAGAGATAATGGTTTGAAGCTTCGTTACCAGTATTGGTGCCAGATTTTATACACTTAGTTTGAATAGGTTCATCTCCTCATAAGATTCTAAAACTTGTTCCAAATTTATGAAAGAGCGATAAACAATTATGTTTCCCAACTGACGAATATTTGAATTGTTTGAGTGAAAACAAGTCTGGCGCAAGCGCGTGTGCTCTATCATTCGCGAGTGCAAACATCAGTAAAACCGTGAACGTTTACAAAGATTAAACAGGCCGATTTAGTGCATCTAGATATTTCTTAGAGGAATATCGCAAATTGGAAAATTTTCTTTATACCAGTGTAACTGACGCGCGGTTAAAGTTTGTTACGGCTATAGGAATTGGAGCAGCTGCAGATATTAAAAACAGAAAACGGTCAAGAATTTAGAAAATCAGACGTGTTTGCTTGCATGATTCATAGTCTCATAAACATTTAAAATCATTTATAAATACTAGCCCTGGTTAGATGTATTCAATTACAAGAAATTACTCCGTGCTACTGGTAGTTTTTAAATTAACTGTAAATTGTATATATCTATTTTATGGTTGCATCAGTTGCAGGTTAGGTACCCTTTCTTATTAAACTGATTTTATTCATTAAAATGTGGAAGGAATAGTTGTTCCTATATTTTAAACTTCACGATTGTGCGTGGGCGCTTCATCTTGTTTATCATTAACATCGTTACTTTGTATTTTAATGTCCTTTCTTATGACACGGTGTGAGCTATAACTGTTGCAGTAAACGTGTGTAGGTGTGCCACAAATTTCCGCTCCATTTTACTATTCAACAAACCCAGTCTGGACAAATGGTAAAATGTTCATTGAACTTTGAATTTATTTGGGACTCTTTGTGATATACGGATCTGTCGAAATTTATGGCGACATAAATTGTTTTGTTGTAATAAGCAGATTCATCAAGATTATTAAACTAAAGTGAAATTATTGTCAAAAACTGATAACTGATAAACTGAAACGAGTAACTTGATTTTAGATCATTATTATTTTAACTATAGTTACATCTTTATTAGAAGACTATGCTTTAGTGCTACATGAACTTAGCATGTTAATAAAAATTTACATGATTGTCGTGGGAGCATATACCAGGATGTGATCGAAGTAATTTAATATGTCTGCTATATCATGTTTATTTGCAATTATCAAAATAGTTCTTTGTGTTTACTGAATACTCTCATTCATAGGCCAAGCGCCAGCGCCTGCATTCTTCGTCCATAACATCAGTTCATTAGTTCAGCGGTGCATTTGTCTGTGATAATGCCTCGTTGGATCTCGAGCGGTAATGGGTTAGGATTGGTTGTGCTCTATTGACCCCAAAGTCATGTGTTGTAATATAATGTTCCTTTATGCGGGTGATATGCAACGCCAATACACGCTGATCTTATAGATGGTCATTTAGAGTGATATTAGATTGCATGGTATTTATCTTATTAGAAATGGTTCAGTATTTTATTTTAAGAATTCGGATGAGCTATGGCTGTGGGTTGTAGTAAATGGACATTGTTTCAGTGCCGGCACTGGCATTTGGCTCACACGCGTTCGTAAGATAATCATAGGTACTTTATATTTCATAATTCGCTTGTCCTGCTCCTAATTCTAGTATATGTCCGCGTAATATGTTTTTATCTTACATACATACATCTCGGTCAGCAATCATCTCAGCATAAACTCCTTTCTTTGCCATATCATCTCTCACAAAATCTATCCGTCTTTTCTTCGTCTTCCTCTCGCTCTATACCCATACACATGTTCATCACCTTACTCTATATTTATCTTATTATACAGGGTTATTTTATAAAGCATCAACAACCTTCAAACCGTTTGAAGATATCATCAACACAAACAACTTTTACTAAAGAAGCAACTCTGAAATTCTAAAAAATACAAAATAAACCAACTCGTCTGAGTTTTGCTTCCATAGAAAAAGGTTGTTGATGCTTTACAAATAGGTTAGCCTGTATTTATGTTATTAACTTTTGTTATGTTTTTTTTTACACTATTATGTATTAGCAAATCGTTTTTATTAACCGTAACTATACTGTTAATTTAGCTCAGTAGTTGGTTTAAAGGTATATTTTTCTAAGAACTTCAATGCGCAATCACTTTTTGCATTGACTCCTTTTTAGATCGTAGGTCAGTAGAACCGCAGTTTAGAGCGTTAATGAGGTTGCTTGGATTTGTCACGCTTTTCAGTGGCTTCGCGGTTAAAACCTATGATAGTAATATAAAGTCTACAGTGGTAATGCTGCAGCACAGTACAGTGTAATTCTGAATAAACTGAACTACTTATAAAGAAAATCACATGTTTCTGGCTTTCTATGCACGCATGCTAAATAGATAATGACTTGTTGACGTCGTCTGTTTCTTGTTTTAAGTTTTTCTATAACTATAAGTAAAATATTCTTTTAAGGATGTCCAAATATTTCTTTATCAATAAATTGTTCCTACCTCCATTACTTATCCGTATCTAGTGAATAAACTACCGAAATAAGATCCAGAGTTTCTGGGCTCCATCCCAAGGAGAGAACAAATTCGTGCTTGGTTTGATAGGGCTTATTCTTATTCTTATGTAAGGGGCTGAGGCTGTGTCTCAAGGCACTTTGACCCTATGGGATTTTTTGTGCTTCCCCTTTCCTTATCACCCATCCCCGCCAACATCGAAAACATTTTCTACGAGTATTACGATGTTGGCGGGAATAAGGTCTACAAAGTCTTCTGGTTTAGGGTAACCTAGACCCAGGACCTTTAGTCGCCTATTGCATTGCATTGCTAGTGCATTGCAGTTACATAGTATGTGCTCCATGCTTTCTTCCTCCTCACCACACATTCTACAGATGGGGTCTTCAGCTTTGCCTATTGTACACAGGTGTCGTTTAGTGGCAAAGTGGCCAGTGAGAGCACCTGTGAGGCAGCGGATTTGGGTCCTGCTGATTCCTCATATTCTTTGAAGATAGCCTGTGTGTGAGGATCTTAAAAAAAAATCTTTGAGTGTGTCAGTCGGGGAGTGGACAACCATTCCCTGAGGTGCCTCTTTTGACAATACTCCTTTAGTGCCACTTTTATTGTACTTCTAGATAATCCTACAAAAGGCTCGGGCCCATTGAGGTCTTGAGCCGATCCTTTCCTTGTTAGTCTGTCAGCATTTTCATTACCTTCAATCCCTACATGTCCCGGTACCCACACTAGTCTGACTAGGTTGTGTTTGCCTAGATTGTTTAGTGTATATTGATAGGGCTTAAGTCCGATTACTATCTGCCACCACTTTATTAAACACTGGCTGCATAATAATAATGTAAACATCATTATTGCGTTTCGACAGTTAATGATAACATAGCCAGTCAGTCCCTCAGAAATTTGGAGTTCCGAGTGAAGCTTTATCTTTGGCCTAATATCATCACTTACCACGAGTTGAGATGAAGGTAAAAAAACTTCTGCGTCAAAGTATAAAAAAAAATCACATGTGTTTGTGGTTTCATTTTGTTATCACCCCGAAGTTTCCTCACACTTTTCAGCGCTCGTGGTCAACGAAAGAATTGGCGTAGGTTGTCTTATTCCATTTAAGAGTTTAAGCTGTCGTCACCTTAATTTTGAGGGTTCCGCTTATGGAGCATATGGTGTAATTTTTTTCTTGCTTACTAATTTTATTTACTGGATTTCGAACAGGAGGCAGTCGAATAATCTTCTCTACTGAAATTCTAACAATAACTATTTGTAACAACTCGCTTAGGTATACAGAAAATTTCACATCTGTTGTTTCCGGAATATCGTCACGACTTTAACTGGTATTCCTTTTTTCAGAACTTATCTGAAAGGTCGTGTTTCTCATAAATATTTACCTTACCGTAATCTGTTCTTAGTCAATTTTTCCCAATACTCATTAGTCATTTGCAAAATTCCTGTAACAACATTGTTTAAACCGTCAAGGGTTTCGTGACTGATATAACGTTTTATTGAATCGTTAACTCAGAAGCCAATTATTAATCAATAAAGTATCGTATACTTAGCAAATACTAGATGTGGCTTGCCCTATGATTTCACTTTTAGGAATTATAATGTTCAATTTATTTATGATCGCAGTAAGTACAGCATTTATTATTGGTTTGTTTTTGTTATTTCAATAAGGATTTATTCAAACGGGGTCTAAAGGATGCTTCGGTTTTCATAAATTTTGACTGATTTTGATTGAGCTTGCCAGCTGTCAAAACGGCGAATGGTCTTCTAATGTTTTTATAAACAAACAAAAAATGGCGTCTCTTTAAAGGCTTACTGATTAAATTCCATGTTAATGTATAAGTTAATCATTGTCTGACAACATAGATTTCTTGAAAGTAATTCTGAAGTTGGTCCGATCTAATACCCTAGATAGAAAATTCTTACCGTTTCATGGATTCATCGTGCGCGTGCCGGGTCCATTATGTTGCAGAGAATTTGTGTTCGGTTCGGTTACTTAGTTGTAGTAAGACTTGTTTAAAATCCACTTTTTGAGCAGTACCTTATCACTTTATGTCGCCAGAACAATAGTGTTTACTTATATTGTTTTCCATCAGGTAATCATAAAAGAACTAGTCCTTCCAGTGGTTGTGGGTTCTGGATGAAACTCGCTTCTAACTTCAGCTTTATTATCATTTCCCATCCCATCAGAGGAGATAAAGGCCAATAGGTTCTCCGTCTAAATAAAATAAAAGTAATTATAAGGTATTTCCCCCATTGTAAAACTTAGGTTTTAACGAGTAATTGTCCTACAGTGTGTATTAACCGCATTAAGACAGCCCCTTCGGCAGTCAGTATCGCACGTCGTGACCAATCGTCTACGACAATTACGTTCGAATTAAACCATCAATCAATTGCAATATGAGATTCGTAATACCCACCCACCTGCAGTCATCCGGTACGTAATGACGGCAATCACTAGCGGTCAATAGTTCAATCTTTACTATATTGTATCGTGTTATTTTATGAAATAGGGGTTATTTAACTATTTCCTTTATGACTTTGTATAAACAAAACTTTTTTTTCTTTACGTTTAAACTCTCGGCCTTCATCGTCTCTTCATCATCTCGTCTGATGATAAGATTTGAGAAAAAAATTTTTGCTTTTTATTTTTCTGTTATTTTAACGCAGTTGCATGCGCCATAGTCACATACGAACTGAGTTGCCACAATTGCACCGAAATATCGGAAACATTAAAAAAAACGAGGAACATGGTATAAAGCCCGTTTCTCTCATATTATATGTTAGTGTTAGTGACCATGTTAATTTCCATGAATAATACAGTTAGCTTCATCCGGAACCGTCAACCATTGAAGGAATATCTTATCATTAACTATTGGCACACAATAATCTATGATAAGATGGTGGTGGTAAAATTCTTTTACTTCCTTAACTTGGAGTTAAAGATGTTGCTTAATGGTCGAAAATGTATTAAAAAAATTAAATCCGTAAATGTGGACATAGAACCTGCACAAAGGATTTCGTGAGTCACAATTAAAATTCTGCGAAGCAACAAACCTATGTGTGATTGCTGTCACGTATGTGAATGAAAGAAAACATTGCACGACATAATGTGTAGCGAAGCCAGTCCACAATAATAAACACTACATTACGGACAAAATCTACTCGCCTGACAGATTTTGATATGTCTAGGCCGAAAATAGGACTTCCTGCTCGAACACCAGAGAAGCTCGTCGACTAGAAATCATGGAAAGTTCGCTTTACTGACTAGAGGACCACCTAAGGCCTTCGCCTTATGAAAAAACCCGGTGGTGCGGACCTAAAATCCATCTGCGGCCAATAGCAATAGTCAGTAAAAAAAAAGCGGAATATTTTCCGCTTTTTTTTTACTGACTATTGCTATGCTACAAATGTAAGTAATTGATATTCCTTCTTAAGTTACCCCTTTTTATTCTTGTGACGGCTCTGCGATTGCGACTAGTGCAGGCTGGTAATCAGCTTCATATACACCTCTATTCTTTGAGAGGCGAAGCAGTTGGCCAGCACAATTCCTGTCTCCTTGTTCAGTCACGGATGACTTCTTTCTATGATCCACGGATCACTTTCTCTCCATTTTGTACTAAAAATTTTGACGAAAATCACGCACCTTTAATAAAAACAAATAAATTATTGTTATCATGTGAAGCCATGGAATCTTGAGGTATTTTGGACATTGCATTACATTGAGGATAAACGGCAGTGCTTCTAAAGCGATCTCCAAATAAACTCATTGTATCAAACACAGTGAACCGTATAAAATCGCGCCTGTAATAATAAGCATTTTATAATGCATTGAACGGGTGGCTCTGTTCCACAATGGGGGTCAGATCTAAGCGGGAATGTGAGGGAGCGCAAACAATTACGTTTTCATGGTAATGTGCTTTTGAAAACATGATACGTGCTCCACTCAATTGTGTCGAGGGAGATTCAATTAAATTAGCAGATTTGTCATTCAACTAGTAACTATTTACTGATTATAATTAGTCCTACTACTTTGTGTTTTCATCTCTAAACTCTTTGGCACTTTGACAGAGCTTTTTCAACATGATCAAAAGATAGAATAAAAATATTTGATTTATATTTACGAACCTTTTTATAAAGGCTAGCAGTGACATCAGATCAAAGCGATCTAAGGATACGACTCTCTTATAGTTGTCTCCATTCACATAGTGACCCACTTACACTTATCACAGACATATCTAAATGTGTCATTTCTACAATTCTGTCAGCGTATCCATTACCCCACATTGCTGTATACATAGTATACAGTACTGTCATAATAAGGCGACAGCTACGAATTACGAACAAAATGCATTTTGCACAACAATTGTGCTAGGGAAGTTAATGTCATGATAATTTAACCGATCCGGAGTCTGGTGCATATAAATAGTACCTAAGCTATCTATTACAGTGACAATGTTATGGAAAATAGAAATGTAAATTCAAACAGAGCTGTCATCAAACTAGCACTGTAAGCAATTTCATAAATTCGCTGACCGTTACACTGTGTTGATATACAGAAACAAGTTAATAATAAAGACGCACAAGGAAATGAAGCGAATAATCATATGACAGTTCTTATTAATATTGTTTCAAAAGTAAATTTGCTTTGCCACAAGTAAGTAATAATTTGATTTTAGATAGTAAAGTTTTGTATTCTGAACAAAACATATCCATTTAACAACTTCGTTTGTTCCGTAACCTTATTCAATATGTCCCATGAATTCGTAATTAATTATTGATAGACGATCTAAGTTCAAACGTACTAATAAAATTAATTTATTACAATGTAAATCAGATAAGTGTGATTTGCATTAATTGTAATCTTAAAGCGTGTTGTGTATCAGGGCCTGCCTGCGGCTGGTATGTGATCGGTCAGTGTTTATAGATTAGATGCGCTCGCGGCTATTCCCAGATAGTCTATTGTTTACTTGAACGATATTAGTACTTTAGACGCAGGTACTAAGAATGCTGTAATGTATTTAATTTTAATTCAACATTAGTTTCTGATTCTCTTCTTTTGTTTTTTGGACCATTTATACAATCGCGGCTAACTTTTTCTTTGAGTACTTCCACAGGCAGACTGAATGTAAAATGCACGACCTACGTAATATTATTGGCTTTTATGCAATTGACGTACCTATGCGACTGTTAAATACGGTTCGTTTATCTACACTAATAAATTCTGCGTAGATCCTTTGGAATACTGTATTTGAAATACCTACTTTTACATCAATTGTGCTAAGTACTATTGAGCAAGGATCGATCACTTATTCCGAGTTTTATAATCATTTTCTGTACTTTATTGCATAGTTTTTCTAAATAAATAAAATAGCTTTGTGTTGGGCAATAAAGTAGGTAGTTGTTACACAGCCCGATTATATAAAGAAAGAAAGAAAAACCATTTATTGGCCACGAAAAATAACCCACAGAACAACAGAAAAATAACATAACAAAGTACACATTAAATTAAATACCTACACAATGTCCTGTGCGAAGCCAAAAGGTACAGCTGCCTCAGCATATGCTCCTACGACATAGTGCCGCAAGAACGCTGTTTTTCTGGCAAGGCCTTCTTTGCTGTGACATACGGATACGGGTACCTATCATGTTATCCACAAAAATAAATAACATACATATAGGTAAAAAAAAACTACGAATTTAATAAATAATAGGGATAAATATAAAATACTTATCATATAAGTAGTTTTAAACTACATACGCACAATATTTAATTTACAGCAATAAAGCAACATAAAAGTAATACAAGATAAGTATGAATGTTATGTTAAAATAAAAAGTAATATAGAGTTATTTGTAATATCTACAACCTTCAAACCATTTGAAGATCTCACCCATACAAACAACTTTTATGGAAGCAACTCTGAAATCGCGAAGAAAAATCTAACGTTACATACATTTCAGACGAGTTCGTTTGTAAATTTGTTTAATTTTTTTTATTTCAAAATTGCTTACATATAGTAAAAGTTGTTTTTGACGATAAGACCTTCAAATGGTTGATGCTTTACAAATAATTCTTTATATTAGAATACAGGTAGAAAAATATAAAACATATTGATGGTAGTTTTTAGAACTTTTGTTCAACATAGTAACATGCAGTCGGAAGTTAAGTTTGACTTTAATGTTTGATCTTGTTTTCATCTTTTAGTTGACTAATTGTCTTTTTATACAGGCGGCTTTTTTAGTTTATTATTTTTTTTTTATCTTTTTTTTTAAGTTTTTATATAATAGATACGGTCATGATATTAAAATCCTTATGATGAGCCCTTTAATCCCTGGACGATTATTAATATCCAGACACAATTGATTTTAATTGTGTTCTCGCGCTCCTGAGCGCGAACGGGGCTATGGAGGTTAATTTGATGCCCATATTGATGAATTCTAGAAATATATTTCACTTCTAATAATAGCATTTCACAGCCGCTATTTTGTTCACATCACTTACCCAAGAACACTTGGGTTGTCATAACAAATCTAACGATACCTTAAAATAATTATAGAAATCCGTTCAGCCGTTTGAGAGATATGAGGTAATAAAGAATATTACAAATACATACAAGATACGCGCGAAAATCATAACCCTTTCCTTACAGTCAGGTAAAAATTGAGACAATGCAGACTAGGTGCCACCTAAATGCATTTTTACCACGATCTAAAAACTTACCCACATCATACTTTGTATTGCTAATGGGAATCGTTATTGAAAGACTACAGCTATGTTGTTGAAACGACCTCTATTTCGATTTGGAAAACAACTTCCGAGATGGGTTCCAAAAGTGCTAAATCTTCTGTTGCCATCGTGCTTCAGAAGGTACAGTCAGACGTCGGTTGAAAATGAATTACTTATAGAAGAAGAAGGAAGTAAATTTTTACCTCTCCAGCACCAAAATACCTCTTTTGCTTCGTAAAATCTCGAAGGAATAAAGCTTTTTGCTGCGAGCTGTTAACAAGACTGTAACGTTCAACTTACACAATGGTAGTAATTTTACTTTTATTTTTAATATATTTTAGCGTAATAAACTGTGTATTTAATATTTTCTAATCTATAAATATTTTCTAGTTTTTCTCACCGATGACAATTTTCTCTCTGGTGAGGTGAAAAGTGTATGTTTCACACTAGAGTAAATTTTTTTGTCTCATGCCTTTAAATCACTCAGTGGTCTATTTGTGAAATCACGAGCATAAGGTCATGTTGGCTGTCACGGGCGTAATTCCCTCTGACCGCGATGGTATTTAATTGCTTAAAATGCAACTAGTCTTACCTACCTTTTGCGGAGACGACCTAGCAGATATGACTTTTCAAAGAAAACACAGCACTATGTAGTTTACAGTAGAACGTCGATTTGCATAACTTCGATTCTCTAAGCTCTAAAAGACTCCTTTACACAAAGACAATAGACTTCTGGTGGCGCTACGGTTATAAGGTTCTCTTGATTTTAAACCGTATAAGACTGACTATTGAACTGAGAAGTGGAATGCAAGACTGATGATGATAGATGATTATTTATTAAATTGTTACTATCAATTTACAACAAGTCTAGTCAAATACCAGCTTAGACATAGACAATTTAATTCTTAACTAATACTGAGCTATAAATACAGTGAGTGTAATGAACTTCATCAATTAGGTAGATCAAAAAGCTGGCTTCGAGATAAGAGGTCATGCTATTACACGCTGCTTTAACTTCAAAGGCAAATATGATATCATCAATTACTTATAATTGCTAGGCATATATTTAAATTTCCAACTCAAATACATAATATTAATCTTCAAGATAAAAAGACGACATGCTGGCGTGGCGACCTGTCACTATTTTGAGGCACTGCTTACAACATAGATTTAAAATTACTACTGACCTCTATATAGATTTGCAATCAATCCACTAGGGTGAGACCAAAAAAATTAAACTATGTGTGAGTGATGCGCATGTGTGCGTGAAAAATAGTACTGCAATCTGACAGCTGCTGTCTTTTCTACGTGACCGACAGGCCGACTTGGGCCGCCTGCGAGTACGTGAAATAGTGTCGTCTATCTATCTCGCTCTAATAATCGCGTGAATTTCCCTTATTCACACAATTATTAGAGAGAAATTAATTTATTAAAGGAGGTTAGTATTTATGATATAGCTCTAGATACATTTATCTAACATTATAAGTAGAACATTATGTAATTAATTATATCATTCTGATCATGTTGTACTTTCTCTTTTGTATAATTTGTTTATTTTCGTAATGTTTTTATACTATGCAGTTTACTATTGTTAACACGATCTTACTTTGGGCTAAGTCTTTAAAATAATAATTAATAATTCATTATTTGCCTGCCTCTTTCAATGCTACTTGGAGTTAGCATAGTATTTCTTCTTTGTCTGTACTCGGTCAGCATTAGCTATTGTCTCAAAATTGACTATTCCCGAAACCCTATAAGGTTCCCGTTTGATTTAAAATCTTAAAAACTGTATCTAGTTCTGTATCTGTTTTATTTATTGATTTTACTAAACACCGTTTTATGGGAGTAATATATTGTCGAGGAATATAAATTATTGGTTTTCTAGTCAAACTTGTATACGGAGAAATGCAATAAGGAGGTGTGGGCATATAGCCAACTAGTGCGACTATTTCGACATAATCGTCCACTACTGTAGAATTTTCTGAATATATTTTTTAAACAGCTGCCGCATAGAATAACAAACATTATTGTGATACAAGTTGCCATTTGCTTAGATTTATTGTTACAAATACCTCGTTAAGGTTTTTTATTTTGAGACATAGTTACATACCTATTTAAAAATATTAGATAAGGAAAACTGGAAACTATTTGAAAACAAAACTGATTTTAATCTTATGTCATTTATCAGAGAAATAAAAATTAAAAACATATTACCTACATCTAAAATAAAACTAGGTGCCACAGATTTAAGAAACATAGGAATAACAACTTTACGATTGAATGATAAACTTGGATAAAATAATAATGCGCCAATGAATAAGTGATTAGTATTTCGTAGGGAATGAAAGAGGTTACGATGGATGCTACATATTATAAATAGATATTTGAAATTAATTTACAGTAAATAAATAAATCACAAAAGCTATTACAGAATACAAACAATACAAAAACAGAAACTCTGATAGATTATAAAACAAAAATTGGAGAGCAACTATAAAAACGCAAAATTACGGTATAAGGTTACAAGCGTAGCAAGTAGAATGCGTAGTATCCTAGTGATTAAAAGAGCGAACAATGATCATTCATTGTTCATGCGTTCACTTTATGACCCAATTCGTTTACAAAAAGAACGGTAAAATTATATTATAAAGGTTACTAAATTACAAATGTGACGCTTGTCAACCAATGGTATAAACTTACCTCAGTTCCACTCCATATCATTTCACAATAATATGTAGGTACCGTCTCACTAAGAATGGCTATAGTGCATAATGCTTGATTTGTGAAGGAAGTCTTCACAGATGAGCCGTTTTGTGGGCAACCACTAAATAGCGGCGGGCACAGCATAAGAAAATTACGTGCATTTTGAAATAACTGCTATTTTGTCCTGTTTATTAACCACCTTAGTAACTAGACTAGCAGTTGTTATTGTAGCATAAAAAATATTACAGTAATTGAAATCAAAAATGCTCACAGCAATTATAATAAATGTTTCCATCGATACCATTAAACGATAGTTGTATTTTAATGTCTCAAGCGTCATTATTAACTAACCCAAATATAAATCATAAACAGTATAAATTGCGTGTGTGAACTTCTATGCGTGATCTAAGAAGATATATTTTGATTTAATGATGTACCTAGTCTTGCTTGCCAAACCCTGATCCAATTGTTCTCTCTGTGATTTACAATTCGTCGTCTATCACCGTCACAGTTGCTGGACCGAAACGGGTAATGAATGCTGTCCCAGACTTGTTAGGGTCGTTTATTTCCGCATCTCATATTTCTCGTTCGAGCTCATTGTTACAGTTGGTACAAACTAAAACTTTAACCTTATTTGGAGCAAAACCTTGTTTATATTCATTATCTACAGAAATATTGAATTTAGTATTGATGTCACATTCTGGTCGTTCAGCTAAACCATTCAGTTTATAATAACGAATATTTTAAAGCGATTTTCACGCTGTCACGCAAAACAATTTAGCATGACATGTGACGAATTAGTAGCCTACATTTATCGTTATTATTTATTATTGTGAATGTTTTAACAAATGTTTCAGTTCCTGAAGAGAAACCCTTTTTGAAAAGAATGTGTTAAATTTTTGCTTGGATAGATGCCAATTGTTCCATTTCTTGGATCGTCTTGATCGGCAGTATGATATTAGTTCACAGTTCATGTGCGTTCAGCTGACCGACGCTTTAGACTTAGATATTGAGGTTAGCTTTATGTTCTGTGTACATGCATGTACACAGGAAACACGGTTTATGTGAAGCGAAGCGAATAATTAATCTCGCGGCTAATGCCATTACATGTTGCCTACTGGGTTAAATTAGGATGAGACATTACTATTTCAGACTTGAAGAAATTTAATGCTTTCCGTCTGTTTATGTTTCTCTTGTTTTAATAGAGTAACAAACTTGCTCTAATATGATATTCCGACATCGATGGTGATGATAGTGAATCAAAACTTGGGAATATTGTTAATTATTTAAAACATTATGTTACTTTTCTTACAGTTTAACTTCGTGGGAAGGATTTTAGGTCCTAGAGGCATGACAGCAAAACAGCTAGAACAGGAAACAGGATGCAAAATCATGGTCAGAGGCAAAGGATCCATGAGAGATAAGAAAAAGGTATGCAAAACGAACTTATCTATTTCCACAATCGCTTTCCGCTGTTTTGTGCAAATTAAGATCTCTCTTTGTATGTACAACTAACACTTTTATTATTTTTCATGCAGCTTCCCGGATAGTAACACAGGTTAAATTTTTAGTCAAATAATAGACTGAGAAGACGATAACAATAGTCTTGTAGATAATAAATATCATTAATAGGTAATATTAATGTTGATTTACTTGTTGTATATTTGCAGGAGGATGCCAACAGAGGTAAACCCAACTGGGAACACTTGGCTGACGACCTCCACGTCCTACTCACAGTTGAAGACACCGAGAACCGAGCAAAGATAAAGCTCGCCAGAGCAGTTGAAGAGGTTAAACGTCTGCTTGTACCTGTAAGTATTATGTCTTATGCTATTACAAATTATACTAACTAAAAGCCCCTTTTGATTCTTCGAAGTTAAAGAAGTGCATTTTTTGTGCTTTTATATCTATAGTAATACTTATTCTTGGACGTATATTTATTAATAATCTCGAAATATAATACAACGCAAGTGAATATATTTTTACCTATGTAGTTACTTTAATAGCATTCTGACATCATCTGCCGAATGCGGACTGCACCATTCTGTAGTTGGGGTACCTACCTATTCATTTAATGACAGTTAACTAATACTACCTTGAATATTCTGCTCTGCTCTTGAATTGCATTTCTTTAAAGTAATATTGTCTATTAAGATAATGCAATATGTTTGAAACTTACGTTAATTATAATTAATCCATTAAAAATTAAACATTTAATAATTATGAGGAATTATTGAAATAAAGGTTTTCTGATGTGGATGACGTTGAGAATTTTAAAGTAGTGTTTATCACACTTCATCAGTTGTCATCAGAAAGTCTGTTGTCAATTCTTTTCTCGCCACCAAGCACTCCCTAGATGCTTTAAAATGTGTGACACCCATTTTATTACAAACATCAAAAAAGACGAATAACAACTTTTCGTATTCCTTTGCGGTCCCAGAAAAGTTCGACGATAGGACGAATTTAGCTTAGTTTTTCCAAATCTCAGCATAAATATATTTTAACAAAAGTTCCCTTTGTCGACAGCAAGCAGACGGCGAGGATGAGCTAAAGAAACGTCAGTTGATGGAACTGGCTATTATAAACGGCACATACCGCGACTCAAGTGCGAAAGCCGTCGTGCCTGTCAACGGTCAGTGCCTCATAAGTATGGACGCATTCATGTTTTGTCACTAACACTGCGGGATGTTGCGCGTTGTTTAGAGTTTCATCATTCGATTTTGAAATAAATTTCTATGGGTTTTCTATTAGAACTGGATCTTTCTTTGCTATTGGAACTTAACATAAAAAAGATCACATTGAAATCAAACTCTTTTGGGTCGCTGACAGACTGACAAAAAACAAATGTTGCCGTTCTTAAAGGGTAAACAAATGTTGCCAGTTCAGTTACCTACCTAAAGTTCGTGTCAACAATATGAGTGTGATATTTTGAATAACAGAACAATCTAGAATAGAATAGAATTCTAATTGATGAGAACAACATCGTTTAGAATTAAAATTGAATCGAAATATGGTGACAACTCGTTAAACAGCTCGCAACTTAAATTTTACTAACACTATTGTTTTTAATGAGGTTTTTGGGATGGACTTGTCATATTACAATTTGCGAAAATCACAAATAAGTGTAAGCCCAATCATTTCAATTTTGCATACTCTTTTTCATCTATATGCTCTTGTCAAATTGGCTTCAGTTTTGGGGTTACCTACGTTTTGCTACATTACTACTTTTGCGGGATGCAAATACTGCCGCGCCTATTGTTTGAAAGAATGAATCATCGCGGTGACTTGAGATGACTAACTTAATTGATTTGCCGCATGTTACGGTTGTTAATAACACAAGGTTACATAACATCACCCAGTTCCTTATCAGCAGGGGTTTATGGGACTCGAGTGATTTCAACATGCTTAAGATGTTCAATGTTTCTTGTGAAATGATTCTGTTTGGACATTAAGGCAATTGATGTGATGCTAACAATTGGGAATGTTAATTTGTTTTTTTTTCTGTTAATAGGTACCTATTTTAGGAATCGTCTCTTTTACATTTATTGGAAAATATTTTTTAGCTTTGGTTAATGTAGGAACCGATACACGAAAATTCCTTTTATGATCGACAATATGTCTTTTAAACATGCCAATCGTAGCCTAAAGGTGCTCTCTCACCGGAAGCATTCACTTGTAATGTAACATTTCAGATTCGACTGAGCATTAAGTTACAATACTGCCTCCCTGATTGACAAGCATGCGCCTGTCATGTAACATTGCAGATTCGACTTTGTTTATTCGACACGGCCAATTACAAGAGGTACTCATTGGTGTTGAAAGTTGTAACAAAATATTACAGGTTGCGCACTGTAATGCTCGCTTCTCATCACTCACTGATGAAATACTCTGTAGCGTTACATTACAGGTGAATGCTCCCGGTGAGGGAGCACCTTAACCACAATAATAAGTCCAATATAATTATAAACTAATCCATGAAATAATATGTTATTGTGACGTTATTTCATTTCTTCCTATTAGATCAAAATGATGTATTAGGTGTGATGACATACATTGAGTGCATTGCAGCCGACGAAGAATGGCGGAGGGTCGCCGCAGCGGCAGCTGAAACTCAACGGCTCCTGGCTCCAGGCGGTGGAGTGGCCGGAGTTGGTGGTGTAGCTTTACGCACTCCCGCGCCTCTAGGAGCGCCATTGATATTGTCCCCGCGTATGTCTGCCGCGCAAGGTGCGCAAGCTGGCCTACTGAATGGAACAGGCGCGGGAGCCGCGGCCGGATTACTCTCCCCGGGAGAACCCGCCCACCAACTCATCTACGCGTCTCCCTACGCCGACTACGCGAACTACGCAGCGCTGACAGCCGGCAACCCCCTACTGACGGCGGAGTACGCCGCAGCGGATCATACGGGTGGGTTATTCGCCCGTTGATTGAAACGAAGTTTGATAGCGCCTAAAATGAATCGATTTTTGAATCTCGTTTTTGCAGTTTCAATAGGCAATTATATTTAGAAGGTTGTCCTTATACGCTTTTATTTTGAGATCAATACGTGTTATAGGTATATTTATTTACAAAGCAGGTGTTATCAAACGTCGTCCTTCAACATACGTACTAACTAAAAACATGGTACCGGGTTTTTTCTTCTAATCATCGAATAGACTCAAAATGAAGTAGTCAATATAATCTAAGCTTAAGAATTTATAGAAAATCGAAACTAGATATTGCTACGTTTAGCGTTACTCACTTTTACGAAAGATAACCGCATGATTCGAGGAGTGTTCGAGATGAATTTTTATTTTTTATACCACGTTATTTGTTGCATGCTTTTGTTTTCGATCATCGTTTTTCCTATTACACTAAACTCTTTTACTTTTCATGTTAATTAGGACTTAAAACCCAATAATAAAGCTAGGGACCGGTTCGTAGAACTAACAGACTAAATAAAGTAACACATGGTGTCCAAATTCTTATAAACTGTGTGTGAAATAAATTCTTTTGATGGGGTTTGCAGCGTCGAGATATCTACTCGCTGGTTTTTGACAATGGCCGGAATCGAACCAGCCTTCAATAAGATACTACAGAAACCACGCAACGTACCAACCATCGCTACAATATTATCGTCCTTAATAAATCGCCAATAACCCACAGGACGCCTCTTTACAGTCATAATAAAGCCATGATCAATCGTAGATTAAGATTGTATTGTTTTAAGTACGATTAGCCTAGTAACTCGACATTTTGTACCTACGATGTTATTGTCCATTTTACTGTGTTTATTTTCTCTGACTGTTTTGTACAGTACCATGCAAAGTATATTTTGTTTTCAACGTCAAAGATATATTTCTATTTATTATTACAGATATGAATATTTATTGAAATGATAATATAATGATATATTTATTAGACAAAGTATATTACCGTTGCCTTGTGTTAGGATTATGGCAGTTTATTAGTAACTTTGAACTACAAAATGTTTTTGTATTATGAAACTGCCAATAGATGTCTTAAGTTACCGATGTTTCTTGTATAGAGACTTAGTTTTTTTTATATATATTTATTATTATTTACGAACAACTTCGTGACAGTTGTCCCTAACTCGTCAGTTCATCATGTAGTTCTTGTGATAACCCTTGCTTGTAACATAACTAATCTATTAACAAAGTTGTTGTAGATCCAATTTTCATTAAAGGTTCTAAGTATCAGGATGTTTAACAGTATTTTAGCGATAAATAAATAAAATAAAATATTACAATTAACTATACAGTGATTAATATCAGTATCTATAGTACCAGGGTTGAATATTGCAGCTGCAGGTTAATTTAAATTAGAAAAAAGTAACGGGGCTTTTTGAGTCTGTTCTATAAATCCTGATACATAGGCCGAGACATTGAAATTTTCTTAGTTTTCCGAACATAAAATATTCATGAATTGAGATATTCTAGTATTTTGCATGTGATTTTATTACACTTAAGATTCTCAGTGAATCGCCTCTTGTGTTTTTGTGAATAACATTAAAATTTATATTAACAGTTAAAATCTCTGAATGACGAAACGAAGTTTAATTAAAAATTCAGCGATTACAAGCAAAAGGGACCAAATATAATTTGAACTTTATAAACGAAACAGCACTTATACTTATATTCTTTTTAACTTTTTAACATCACTGACAACATTAATAAGTTATATACACACAAATAACGAACAAACTGGAACATTCTAGGCGGTTAAAAAAGCTTAAGAATTGTCACAATAACATTTTGTATGCATCCGAATTGTTATTGTTTCAATTGTAATGTAATTTATTAATTTATTAGCCATATTATTATATTTATATAAACATACCATAGGTTAAGTATTATTTTTATCTTTAAAAGATTTCTAGTTAGGTTAGAAAAGAGTGAGCTTTATGAAATATTATACATCCGTATATTATTGTGTAGGTTTATTAAACCGCAGTTAACACTGTAGTCAATTATTTAAAATGAAATTACAAAGCCAGCCATTACCTGTACCTTATCCAGGCACTCGCCTGCGATATAAATGTTTTATTTTATTATATTTCCAAAGCAATAAAATAGTTAAACTCTAGGACTAAGCATAATAATAGAAGTTAGTGTTACTGCCAAAAGAAACTTCTTTTAAATTTTAGTATTACGTTGACGTTTACGAGTTTGGCAGTGATAGATAACTGGATCTTAAGTATAGAATTGTTAAGAGTTTTTATTGCGACGACGAAATTACTTTTCAGCATTTAAAATTCAGTCGATGCTTTATAAAGTGTATTTTTGTGATGCATGATTCAACTCAGTGTTGATTGGAGGTTTTGCTGTGTTGAGAGACAGGTGTTAAATATGCGTATGCCGATAGGTGTCGTGAGGAGGGCGGGTCGGCTCGCGCAAGTGAGGGAGCACCCTTATCAGCGCACTGCCTTACCGGCGCCTTAATTCCCGCCAAAAGCTCTCACGCCGCCATTTTGTTCACAAGGTGAGAAGCGCGCAACCACGCATGGCTGTGATGAATACGTTTGCTTGCATTGTAGACTTGGTGTAAATCCCACCATTGAGCCACTGGACTTTTCCACGGTTTAATGTTAATAAATATCAGGATTTATTGTTTTTAAAATAATAAAAGTTTTTTTAGTTCCAGTACATGATTCTAAAATATTTATTGTTTATCAAGTTTTTCTATTACCTACTATTAACGTTTCCTGAAAATTAAAAAACAATACTAAGTGTCCCAATGTCCATCTCTAAATATGTAGTCTGTTATTGTAAAGTACCTAGTAGGTATTCGTAAGTAATATTTTTAGAACTTTTATATCTACAAAAACAAAGTTGTTTATTATGCCAAACGTGTCATAAACCACTGAAGTATATAAGGAAAATGTTTTCATAACTGTTATTGTAGTAAAAAATAAATCCTGGTTTTTCATATATTTTCTAGTGCGCAAGAATCTCATAAATTATTCGAACGAGGTTACGTTTATTGCCAGAGGAGTCCAGTAGCTCTCGAAGTCACGCAGTTTTATGTTTTCCAGCAATCATATTCGTCAGCAAGCGTGGGTGCCTATGCTTTTACTGTCTCTGTGTCTTATTTTTTATTTATTTAATCGTGTACTTATTAGTTACGTTTCGTAGTTAGTATGATGATAGGATGTATTATATCCATCGCTACTTCATACCGGATTTTAAGTGACACTGCATAATTTGAGAACTGTGATTTTTATATTTCTTTTTTTTATAGATATTTAGATCTGTTACATGTTGTGATGCGAAGCATTATTTTGAATGCATTACGCTCTGAGTACATTGTATTTTTCTTAAAGTTTGTAACCAGAGCTTTTTTACCTTTAAATACTATTTAATATCACAACATGTGCCTTCGAGCAGTTTTGATATTCTTTTATAATATCACCTTTATTGGGAAGAAGGATCGTTATCGTTCCGTTTGGTTGAAAATAATTTATCTAGCCTATTTTGTTTATGTTGAAAAATAACCAAATATATCCACGGAGGTGCTAAAACCGGGTTGTGATAAAATATCCTTCTTTCCCGTATCTCGCCCAGTATTAGTCAAAGGACTCAGCATTTTCAGAATTCGTGCCATCAACCCAGTATTATTAAAATGCCCTTCCTTTGACTTGACATTTTCTTCATCACAACTTTTTCTTAGTCAATATAAGATTTTTATATGAAATTTTTAAACTAGTTGTTTCTATTTTTGCCTTAGGTATTATTTTACTTTCTTATTAGAAAGTGTTATTATTAAGATATTGCACTTGTGTCCTTGTGGATTTAAGACGGCATGTGCCGATCACGTATTACACGCTTCTTTATATCAAAATGATTATTAGAACAAAATGCTATTCGTAATTTTATAAAATGAGTTTATATGAGGGATGATGTTTTGTAAAGATATTGTTTCAATTGTTGATTGTAAATAAATGCATTTTCAGAAGGTATACATTACAATAAATTTGTCTGATTTTAATACGAGCGTTTTCTTTCATTAGCTGTTAGGTCGCGGTAGAGGTTTAATTGAAGTTATGAGCGATAAGTCAATAAAGTTGATGACGTGCAGTCATTTGGTCAGATGTAGCCTCACACAACTAACAATGCAACTCCACAAGGCCAAGATCCCGTTTGTTGACATAATAATAATAATAAGTGCACTATCATAACTGCTATTGTCACAACTTGCAGATTATTTGTAACTATGTATTTATATTATATGAGTCACTAACATGCAAATATGTAATGAAATAAAATTATGTTATCACAATCTTATTAACAATTTTCAGTGAATGCTACCATAATAAAATTTTTGAAACTTGCAGCGATGTTTTGAATAACTTACATACTTGCATCTGGGTGCTATGGTTATACATAAGTGAATAAATTTATTATGCTTGTTACTGAGCAATGCTCGACGCATCCGAACAAGGTATATGTCTCGAGCATTGTTCGTTTGGGAACTATTGGGCATTTAATCCTATATTGTAGATTCTCATTATCATACTAAATTATTTTAACATTTTTTATTCAACCATTAACTGCGTAAACTAATTTAAGTACCCGTTGCGTGAATAATAACCGGGCCTAGAGCAAAACGTTGCCGCGGCGCGAATGCCTGATAGCCCCCTCTTAATTGTTTTATTACAATCTCTGTTATTATTATTATTTCCGCACCAGTCATATCAACCGAGTTCACGGTTTACAGCTTTTGTTTAGAGCTGCATGTCGGTCCTATGCATTATGACATCCACAGTTTCGAACATCCATTCTAAATAGTCCAAGTCAACTTTTCTCTAACAATTTCGATATTCATAAACGTGAACATTCACTATTATGATTCCTCATTGCAGAGCCAAAATTTTCTAACGATTACTATTCCATTTGTCAATAAAATACTTCTTAACAACACGTGGAACAAATGAATCCCTTAAACAATTTGACCTTGTTCTAACACGCCAATCCAATAAAATCATCAGCTGTATAGAACCGTCACCTTTGGATCCTCCGAGTTCGCGTTTATGACTATCAGGTACCGCTGGCAGCTCAACAACAGCGTTAAACGTATCTCGATTGTGGCACTCGTGTCGGAACGTGACATTTTGACGATACTAACATTCTGTTTTCTCTCTTCTCGTTAACCCGGTAGGTGAGTGCTAACGGCGGCGGAACTAACAGGAGAAGCGGCCGCCCCACGCCCGGCCCCTAGTCGCCGCGTAACATTATCATCGGAACATCGACCACATGTAGCTATAGCTGTTGGGCCTATCACGTTAACAATATGTATTATAATAGTCTAACTATTAACATTTATATGCCTGTTATGTTTATAACACGATGAACTTTATTAACAATTCTATATATTTTTTTGATATGGCACACGCCATCGACTATATTTACTATTGTAACTTATTGTACTTCTGTTGTCGCTTGATCGTGTGGTTGTTAGCACGAGTGTTGTTAGGATACCCCGACCTTTCGCGGTGTTAAATGTGTGATGTTTCTTTGCGAACACGTAATATATTTCGTACCTTTTTTCTTAATTTACCTTACTATTTTATTATATTAACACGTTTAACGCCGCTTTGATAGCATAATTGATATCAATGAGGAGCATATTTTTACTTTGACGTGTAGTTAAAGTTTATACTACTTACATACCTACTTCGTATTTCGCTATTGCGATAGCTAAACACTATCAAACTATGCAATATCTGGCTAAGATCTGCTGCCTACAATGGAAGAAAACATCAAACCACCATCTTGTTGAACATGACTCAAAATGGCGGCACTCACATGACAGATGTAAAGTAAGTACCTATCTATGATGGTGTTAAATTACTCAATTGCTCCGAGGGTATTAAATTCTCAGATTGGACTGATAATGGAGGTTGTTTACACGTTGCACTCGCTCATTGACCCGAATAATTGTTTGGCAGTAAATTTATTAACATAAAAACCAAAGACTAATGTAATGTATTTTGAGAGCTATGTTTTCAATCAAAATTCATGTCTTCCTTACGAAATTCATTTTGAAATCGGTCAGTGGGTGTTTGTAACTAATCGCTAGAGGTATTTAACATTACTTTTTAGAATTACGTTTAAAAGTTATTGTATTTTACTATATTTAGTGCTTAATATTTATGAATAAAATTTTTTAGACGAGCATCCCAAGTGCCTTAACGTACAATCGCGCCGTCTCGGTTCTATATTGAATTGTTAAATTGCTTTTAACGCTAGTTAAGTTAGAAGAGATTAAATTATTGTTAACTTTGCTAAATGTTAATTTTATAGACATCAGTCATCTAAATAGTGAATGATGTCCAAATATTTTCTTAAGTGTAGTTTTTGAAAAATATCATGATATATTAATTAAGTGCCTTTGATATATTACAATCTCCAATAGAATCTCCGATATTGGTAAATAAATCTCGAACTTTACAATTTTGGAATCTTTTATTAGTTTAATTATCAGTTGTTACTTATTTACTCCAAGAGCATACAAATCTCAGTCTTGAAATTGTCATATTTCAAATTGTGCTCTTTGCATAAAACTTCTTAAAGTTGGGCAAATATATTATTTATGTAAGTGTTATGTAGATAACTCTATAGCTTACATATTATATTATTAAGAAGCAATATTTCATTAATATTAAGTGCAATAGCAATGTTAAATCTAAATGAAAATATATAAATAAATCTCAATGTATATTTTACAAGATTTATAGAGATCTGATGTTGAGATTAATACACTAGATAAAATATTATCACAGATGTTATTCTTGAGAAAATATTATGTACATGTTCTTTGAAGAAATTACTTTATGTTATAGGTTTAGTGTTAAAGTTAATTATTATACATTCAGGCTATGCATTTAGGTGCTTCCTTCATCGATATAATTATCAAAGTCGCGCACAGATGATTTAAACTTGTATTGGCAATAGATAAGTCTTGTAATGCATAATCACATCATTAATTTATGTAATATAGGATTTAGTCTCGTATGTAGTTACTGGCGTTTGTAATCTTTAATTATCTTTGAAGTTGTTAACACTCCGTCCATGATAATATCTTCTTAAGTACTTAAATTTTGGTCTCTTGCTAATCATGAGCATATACGAGTTTTGTGTTAACACTCAAATATTTTGATGCCCGACAATAATCGTTACTGTATCATGTCTAACGGCCTTATGCCATGTCATCAAAGTCTTCTTTATGGTCGGGTAATTGCGCTATCAAATGGATTACTCTTATTGCTTTATCGTGAATTTGAAATATCAATTCGTTTCTAGTATGATCATAATAATTTAATTATTTTGTACAAATAACGCAGATTATACAAAACAGAGCATTTAAAGATGAAATCGTAAAATGCATATGCCATATAAGAGAACCAGATGAAAATACGTGAGAAAAATAATGATACATCTCCACATTGTGATGGAAGTAAATGTACAAACTAAATGTAACAGTCTGCTTATAACTAGTTATATTGTTTTGTGTTTCATAGCAATAATATTGTATTTGCACAGTAGATAACAGTATGGTGTAATTAAACGTACGGAAATCTTGACGCCGACGGATGAAAGTTCAACCACAATAGATGTTCTTACTTATACTATATGTCGCAGCGCAACCATATGTTTTACAAAATGGCGCGGCGGATTGTAGTGAGTGATGAGATGAGTGACAATAAATCCACTCCATTTGGTCGTAAAAAATAACCTGAACCTACCAATAATAAACGACTTGTTATACGATAACTACGGTAGCGACATACACTGTGTTTCTGAGGATATCTATTAACTTTGGTCTGTAAATTAAATAGATTGATTACTTTTGGTTTTTAACGTCCACTGGACTCAAAAGGATTCTAGTCCGTGTCATTGATTCTTCAATTGGTTAAATTTAAGTGCATTGGTGTAATTTGATATTTATTTTATACTCCAAAGACTAACCCTTATTCACAAACATTACTATGAAGTTTCTCGACTCTTGGTTAAGTAAACGCTTTGCATTGAACAGAGATTTGTGATTGGTTCTACTCTGTTGCCTAGTGCACATCTTTGAATGTCCTGACGTTTTATTACGATTAATAATATTCGAATTTTAAACTTTTGACATCTGGACGTTGCTTTTGACATTTCAACCTGTGCGTTGTGTAATATACAGCTAGCTAGTTCCGATCCCCACTTTTGTCTATGAATATGTTTTTACGACCCTGTGTGTCCACTCGCACTATGAGACCACGCACTGAAATGCCTTATTTTGGATAGCATTGTTTTTTTACTAAGGTAAGTATTGTTTGTGAATACGGGCGTAATACTCCGTTCAGTTTGTACGTGTTTCTATTAGCGTCGTTATCCAAAAGCCGTGGGTTTTAGCATTAAGTCAGCCTGGTGGTGTTCCGACTTTAAACATTTTTCTAGGGTTCAGTAAAATAGTGCACGGTGCCTATCGCATCCATTACTTACGATGGGTACTGCTCTGTACCCGTAGTGTAAGTTTTTTAGTATAAAAAACGCAACTACTTTAGTAGCGTTAAGAGCTCAATTTGTATAGGAAACGCGAACAACGCCCCTAGCGGAGAGAAGCGCAAATCATGTTTCCCATACAAATTGAGCTCTTAACGCAACTACAATCGGTGCGTTTTGTATACTAAAAAACTTACACTACGGGTACTGTTACTTGCCGTTTCTGCTTCTGACAAATATTGGCGTGCTGGTACCGCCCTTGTTGTATTTATCCGGCAGAAAACATGCGTATTTATTGTTATTTTTTTTGTTTGTTTTATGAGCTGAGTACTGCACTAAAATAATTTATAATACATATGGTTAAATGATTTTATAATTGTAAATTTGTTAAGTGTTATTTTGTTGTCGAAGTGTTTATTTTATCATTTGGTAGTCGGGCGCTAGGAGCCCGACAATTGATATCAAACCAAGATTTTAAAGTTATCAAGAGAACTTTCTCTTATAGCATCCGCGCTGTCACCTTGACACTACTGCAAGCGTTTGTGTGTGACTACCAGCAGCCCGTTACGTACGCGCATAAATTAGTCTTGCGGGCTCAGTCATCATTCCCTAGTTACGCTTGTTGTGTACTATCAAGGCGAAGGGTTCGCAGAACTACTAGTATAGTATTATATCTAATTTTATTGCTGTATAAAGCAGTTAAATTATAACAGAGCGACCAGAACCACAGTATATCAAGAACAGTAGCTCATCTGCGGGCTGTCGGCGAGTTATTAGCCTACTCTGCGTTGTTGACGCTAGGGCTATCGTAAATGTGCCGGGCGGGAACGAGCGGTGAGCGAATGTGCAATGACATAAAAACGCGCGATCACACCGAGACAGCAAGACCACCTTATGCTCCCATATTTTTATGTCATGTGTGCGTCACAGTGCGTGCGTACACGGCGCCGAGTACGCACGCACACATTATAATGGATAGCGGCCAGTTTGTATGAAGACGTACTACTGTTCTTGATATACTGTGACAGAACCTAGGCAAACACCTATAGTATTTAGTGAATCACTTTACACTGTTCTTTCTGTAGATTACTCACAAAACCCGCCCAAAAAAGTGGCCACTTTTGGCGGGTACCCGTTTTGTGAGTACCTAACTATACAAAACAATGCACAATGATTCAGTAAATATTATAAGCTTTTTCCTAAGGGGAATCGGTCGCCCAATTATTGAAAATTGATCTGATTAATTAAGTACTCCTTTATGATTGGCGGTTGTATAAAGTTTACCCTTTCACTTATTCATTCACTGATCCATTCACTTATTTATTTACCCGTACCCCATGAGGCTGGCTTTATGCTTCTTACAACTTGTTGTATTTAAAAAAAAATTATGTATAAGTACCTACTTATGTAGGTAAACGATTTTGTACGTCTCTGCATTAGACTACTCAGTACTCACAATCGGCTTTAATAAGAAATTAAATTCTATGCACTTCTTTTTCAAACCCTATTGAGGATTTTTTTTAGTCCTATTCACATGCTTTGAGAATTTTCGCCTGTTTTAACATTATAAAAAGTCATAGATTAATCGATGTAACAAGTCTAGTTTTTTTCTTTGTTTCTTGTTATCAGATTACCTCAATCTGTCATATTTTTTTCAATAATCTTTGAACTCTATGGCTATAGCATAAGGTTGACAATTTATTAAATAAATTTGACAGTTTTGGTAGCCTGACCTGCCATCGTTTGTATTGTCGTAGGGTTTTTACGAAATCCGGGCTATTAGAAAAAAAAAGTAGGTAGCGAGGAAAAAAAACCTTCAAACCTAAAATAAATTTAAAATAAGTCAAATATTCCTAGGGTTTTCGCGAAAATACGATATATTAAATTATCCTGCGACATGCCTATAGTATACTTACCTACTGCCGACGTAAACACCATATTGTTTTCTTTTACATTATCTACTGTGTGTTAATGTCTTGAAACATGTTCAGTGCCATCAGCAGACAGGCTTAATCATTATCTTTGTTTTTTTTTTAAATAAATTGTACTTATTTTACTTACATAACGGCAATTCACTAATCAGTGCCTTAAATGAACTATGTACATACTTATTATAATTATTTTTCAATTAAAGTATTATTATAGAGAAAAAAAAGATTTCTTACATATTTGTTTTCCAAAAACAAAAAAAAATATTAAGTATAGAGAATATGTTAGTTAAGTGAGATTGTGCATATTATGTCTGTTTTGATGTGTGTTTAAGATTGATTTGGCATTAAGTAGTAAATATTTTGAAAAGGTTGTGTTTTTTTTTTATTTTCAATACCCCACACTAATGTTCGTATTATTGAATAAGTTTCAAGAATGAACGCCGACTTGAGCGTCCTACGTCTCTATCACTTTGTACGTGACAGAAAGTGACAGGCGATTCTCAAGACATGTTTGACTTCTGGCGTCATTCTGTAATATGGGCCTAAGTACAGACCTGGTTAAATATCACAACCCAAATAATAAAAAAAAAGAAAAGGAGTTTCTCCCGAGTTCTTGTCGTAAAAACACGTGTTGAGAGACTCCATTTTTATAACCTCAATCAACCGATCAATTATTTTTGTTACTTTAGTTACATTTTCACTTGACATTGGCAAAATGCGTACGCTTAATGCGACGCGAGGCCATTAATTAAGAATAGAATAATAAAAAAATCGATAACTGCTTAATAACTTTATGAATAACAAAACCTAGTGAGACAAAACATTTCATAATAAGCATGAGAACTTTTTTATACCATAAAAAAGCGTATAGCATACCTACGTAATATAAGACAGATATTATTACAACCTACTCATTTCCACCAATACAAAATGCTCCACACGGATTCTTTGTCTAAGGCTCCACACGACCCAGTTCTGAAGAAACGCCATCTATGTAAACATTTAGGAGTTATGCTTGAAAGAAAGCATAGACTAAGCACTGCATGTACAGCGCTATCTATGTCTAGAAGCGCCATCTATGTAAACTTTGTAGAGTTGTTATGCTTTAAAAAGCACGAACAAATAAAAAAAGGACAAACACATTGTGAGCGAATTGGTAATGAAAGTTCAGATGTCGTTGTCCCGCCAACTGAAATTTTTCAGCAAACCAATGATTGGTCTTTAAGCTCCTTGGTCTGAGCAAAAACTGGTTGTAAGTTCTATATTTTCATTGCAAACAAATTATCACCAACAGTTGTTACCTACTTCACAGTAGGTACCTCTATCGGGGCCATCCATAAATTACGTCACACGAATTTTAGGACTTTTTAACCCCTTTCCCCGTCCTTGTCACAGGTTGTCACATTTTTAGAACCCCTCCCCCTGATGTGACATCACACATTTTTTAATTTTATGCATGTATTTAGAAATAATCAAAAGAAGAAAACAGTTATTTTAATTTTTTTTTTTTTTTCTTAAACCTACTCAAACCCTTACCAGAACTCTCGTGAATTTTGTGTCTAACTTGCATTACAACGCCGCTCTAGAAGTTGATTGTTATTGCAAGAGAGATAATCTCATAGCGAGAGTGCTAAAGTATTAAAAATATAGATCGAGTTCAAAAATTTTTAGATTTTTTTATTCACATATAAATTTTTCGTTTTAGTACTTTAAATTTTAACATGTAACGTCACAAAGCTTTTGACCCCCCCCTGCCCCGTGTCACACAATGTCACATTCTGGTGATACCCTCCCCCCCCTTTCACGTGTGACGTAATTTATGGATGACCCCCTAGGTAGGTAATGTTCGTGAACTTCCCGCAGGTCAGGTAGGTAAGTATTTTATAATGATCATCATCATCATCATCATCTTAAGCCATCGTCAACCAATTTGGTGTAGGCCTCCTTCAACCCTCTCCACTTTCCTCTGTTTTGGGCTGTTAGTATCCAATTTTGGATACTGACAGCCCGTCCTTTATAATGATATTAACACATATTATTATAAGGTACATACGTCATAGGTAGGTAGAGCTTGCGCCAAACTTCTAGTTCGGTCTGAAGTTGTTTCCCCTTCGTTCGGCCGTATCACCTACCAACAAGGTTCAATTTCGCTACCTACTGCTCAGGCAATAGCCTCGTGTTCAGTCAGACTCCGAGTGAAATAGAAGTTTGGCACGAGCTTCTCAACATTGCTTACATAGCTTTTAAATGGTTTAAAAAGGACAATAAACTGCACGGTCATCATCCAATGTAGGTAAGAATGAATGATTAAGTAAGTACTTATTAGGTAGGTAAGGTAGGTACCTACCTACTTCAGTAGGTACCTACTTACCATGTGCCTATATTATGACACGGTACCTATCTACTAAAAGGCTTTAAATCTGAGTAGGTAGGTACCTACCTATCTACTTCTGATGCTGACGGTTCTTTAGGTAGGTATGTACCTACCTACTGCTTATTTTTGTTCTTTTCAAATTTTCAACGCTATGCAAGAATAGTTCCCTGCATTCTGTGGCGTTGAGTGTTAGTTTTCGAAACACCACTCTTGATACCTAGTACCTTATCTCCTTGTGTCTTCATACAGTGCCGTAACTAACCTTTTATGCACCCGGAGTAGGGCTTTCAATACCGGTATTCCGGGATCCCGTAATACCGTAATCACGTTTTTTTCTTGGTATTCTTCAATACCGGTATTGATCAGTCGATACCGTGATTTTACGGTATTACAAATCACAATTCTTTATTAGAGTTATATGAATATAAGACTAAATGTTAGGCATGAACCTTACCTCAAAGTACAACTACAACTAGAGGCACTGATTTTGAATCAATAATAAGAGTAGGTAGAGATGTGTGTCTTCGAAACCGGTGGGGGTGGTCAGAAAATATTTTTATCTGCAGCTTACAAACATGTACTATCTGTAGTACCTACAAGTGTAGAAGCTAAGCGAGCTTTTTCTTCATTCAGCTATTTATGCAATAAATTGAGAAGTTCTATCTGATAAGTCATTAAACGCTCTGTCCTTTTAAGATCACACTTTCTGTTACAAAAAAATCCAAAATCTTAAGGTTTTATTGATTATGTTTATCGTTTTATTTTCGTTTCTTTTGAATATTGTTATTTAGGATTGTTTGATTAGTAATTATATGAATGTTACAAGGTAAATGAATAGATGATTGTTTAGTAATCTATCTATAAATTTTTTTTTAATGGTGATTGCCATGCGAAGTTTAATTAATGGGAGGGTATTTTTGTTGTATTTTTTTATTTTAATATTTATTTAACAAACCTAAAACTACCATTACAGGGTTTATATTTTTTTGATAAAAAATTTTGGGTCTTTAATTTTTAGTTCCGCCGAACTATTAATAAAAGATTACCCGGGAAGGGTAGAAACAATATGTTAGAAGATAACATGTATGTTTAATATTTTGTTATCCTGTCTTTCATGTCTTTATAAGGTACCTATGTAACAGAAATAAAGACTGATTAGAAATAAAACGGGCATTTTGTTTGAATTCATATTTAATACCGTGATCCCGTGATCACGGTATTGAACATGCTAATACCGGTATTGATACCGGTATCGAAAAAATCCGGTATTTGAAAGCCCTAACCCGGAGCGAGCTTTCAAAACTGCGTCCTTGAAACACGTAGTCTGGTCATTTCTGCGCCCCTCCAGGGTCTGCACCCTGTGCCTGCGCACCGCTGGTACCGCCCTATTTATGGCACTGGTCTTCAACGGTCTTATCGTAAGTAGGGTTAATTACCATTTATAGAAATTTGTAAAGTACTTACAAAATGCCTGTCAGTTCAAAAAAGTCCGGACATTTTAATCACAAAATGCAAACATCAGCACTTCAGTACGCACTTCGTAAAAGTAGTATGGTAGCTAACAGTTATAATCTTATAATCTTTACTAATATTCCACTCAGCTAACTTTTAGATGAGTGGAATATTAATAAAGATTATATAACTTACTTATGTAAGTTTTACTAGGTACCTACTCGTATTCCATCTAAAACAAATAATCCGGACAAACCAAGAGGATTTATAAAGTCGTTTTGTTCCAACTTGACAGATAGGATATTTTTTATCTTGATAAATAGTCCCCATTTTTTACTTAGGTACTGCAAATTCAATGTTATAGGACAGTAGTATGAAATTACCACAGCAACACGTGGCCGAGACAGCTAGTTTACTTTTTTATTGGTCTGAGGTTTACCTATACAAAATATTAATTGCAAAGCTAGGTAACGCCGCTAACCCCCTACCTTGTAGTCATGGACCTGTATCTTATGTACCTAATTCAGATAGTACCCGGTTTTTTTGTACTTAATCTTAAATCCACAATAGTCGGTAGTTGACGAATAGGTAGGTACCGACGATTCAGCGATATTCTGGTTCATTTATTAGGTCCCACCACAGGGTCTCACTCACACCGCGATAGTGTCTTATTCAACGAATTAGGAATATCATTCCTAATTCGTTGGTCTTATTATGAGTGCACAATAACTTATCATATGCAGGTAGGTTACATAGCTATTAATTTAACTACAAACCAATTTAAAGTTTTTTACAATTCCACGAAATGGAATTTTAAATCCGCTAGAGCTTCCCAGTTTCCAGGACGGGATAGTTCTCTTTTGCAGTTTGTTTAAAAATCGCCTTTAACACAGTGTGATAAGATTGAATACTTTAAACTGCATTTAGATTCGTGGGAACGAACATTCGTATGGGTCGTACGTCCATATATTTGTCGCCTCCATGGTTTTGCTTCGAAACAAGTATTGTCTCTTCTTTTACACCCCTTTGTGCTTTTGTCAGACATTCCTGAATGCAAATTTTAATGTTTCCTCCGTTAGTTACGCGCCGGTGTAGATGGAATCGCCTGGTAACGGCCGTGTAACACGCAACTTTTAAATACAATTCGGCTCTCGACAAACAGACAATAGCACAGGAAAACGGTCTACACAGTGACTAAAACTCGTTCTCTGGGATTTCGAGTTCGAAACCTGCTACAAACAATACTTTTTTTAAACAAATTTATTTCTGAGTGGCTGCGATACTTTCATTATGTCTCCTCCGAAAAACAAAATATGTGCTGGATGTCGAGGTATAATTAAAAATAAGGAATTCTTGGAGTGCCCACATTGTAAAAAGAAATACGATTTAGCTTGTTCGAATATTACAACCCGTCAGTTCCACGAAATGAATACACAGTTCAAATCTAATTGGAAGTGCCCAGAATGTCGCACAAAACAACCAAAGAAGGACAACACAAATACACCGGTGCACGAACGAGCTCCTACTTCGGGTACTAGTCAACTAACAAAAACCGCATCCATAAACTATATGAATATGGACGGAGATCATGATTCCCAGGAAGCGAACGTGACACTAAGATCTTCGGTGCGCAGCCGTCTCAAAAACGATTCTTTACCAGAGACGGCAAGTTCAGCAACCAATGAAACATGCGAGCTGCCTGACGGGAGTTATGTATCTGAAATTGTCAAGAGAGAAGTATGTTTAGCTATACGTTCTGAAATGCCGTCTTTACTGAAATCTCTGTTTGAGACTAACCTTAACCCCATTAAAACACAACTAGAGGTGTTACAAGACTCAGTTAAATTTATGAGCGACCAGTATGAGGACTTTAAAGATAATATGCGCAACATCATAAATGAAAACAAAGCACTGAAGGAGGAATGTACTCAGCTACGTGAAACAGTAACCAATCTCTCAGAACGACTAAACACGATTGAACAGTATATGAGGGAATCAAATTTAGAAATCCAAGGAGTCCCAGAATATAAATCGGAAAATATTGTTGCCATCGTCAAACAGATCGCACACGTCGTTTCAGCCAAGCTATCAGACGAAGATATACTGAAATGTACACGGGTAGCCTCGATGAACAAGACAGGACAAAAGCCACGTGCAATTGTTGTCAAGCTGCGGAGCAGTCGGTGTCGTGATGAAGTGTATTCGGCGGTTCATAAATTTAACAAAACAAATTCTAACAATAAACTAAACTCATCACATTTGGGTATCGCGGGTGAAGTATCTAGTGTTTATGTATGTGAACATCTTTCTCCAGCCAATAAGGCCTTACATGCTGCTGCTCGTATCAAATCCCGTGAGCTTGGTTACAAATTTATATGGGTAAGGAATGGTCATATTTTTGTACGAAAAGACGAACATTCACGGTTCATTCACATAAAAAACCACCAGACTGTTTCGTCTTTGGAGTAAACACGCGAGACTCCACATTCAAGTAATATTTTATGTATGTTTTACTTTAAAATTCAGTTCTTTTAATTCTTTGTCTATTTATTACCAAAATGTACGTGGAATAAAATCTAAGTTATTAAACCTTTATAGATCCATCTTATGTTGCAATCATGACATTATATGCTTTAGTGAAACATGGCTTGATGAATCGGTTGGCAGTGCGGAGTTCATTGACGAGCGTTACATGGTTTATCGCAGGGACCGTTCTTGCAGCTTTTTACAAAAATACAAGAAAAATCACGGGGGAGGTGTTCTAATAGCAATAAAAAATACCATTCTATCTGAGCATAGACCTGACTGGGAAACTGCTGTGGAAGATCTATGGGTACGCGTGAGGTTGCATGGTACGTGGATAAATATTTGCACTGTTTATTTACCGTCTTATCTCTCTATGGACGATTACTCGGATTTCTTGAATAATTGCGAAAGAGTTTTATCTTTAAATTCTAATGATAAATATGTTATTGCTGGTGACTTTAATTTGGGTGACATAGACTGGGATACAACAACAGGACTACCGCAGACACTTCTAGATTTAAAGTCAGCTTCTTTGAGCGAGTTCATGACCAGTGCTAACTTGTCGCAGCTAAACTTTGTAACTAACCAAAATGGAAGAATATTAGACCTAATATTAGCTAGTTCGGCACTATCATGTACAGTTAGCCGTGGTACTGAAATTAGTCGCATAGATGACCATCATCCTGTCCTAGAAGTAACAATTTTAAATCAAAAAAGACATGTACTTAAACAAATGGCAACTTCAAGATACTTGTTTCATAAAACTAATTACGAGTCCTGTATAGCAGACCTGCTGCATGTCGATTGGGACAGCTTCAGAGATTTATCGTGCGATGATTTTCTTCTAAAGTTTTACAATATTCTTTGGGAGACAATTGATAAATATACACCTAGAAGTAAAATGGGGAAATCCAACTATCCGGTATGGTTTAGTAATAGCTTGATTAAAATGTTCAAAGAAAAAGATCGTTATCACTATAAGTATAAAAAATTTAGAAACCCACGAGATTTTGATGTTTTTACTTTGCTACGTACGAGATGCAAAGCAGCTATAGAAAACTGTTTTGATTTATATATATCGCGTCTAGAGAAGAATATAACGTCGGATATCAAATCATTTTGGAGATACACAAAGGCAAAAAGAATAACCAATGATCTACCCAAACAAATGTACTATCGGGAAGAGTCTGCTGATTGTGGACCAGATATCGCAAAGTTATTTGCAAAATTCTTCTCGTCGATATACAACCACTGTGATTCTTCAGCATATTCAGCTGATTTTGCACAATCTGGTGAGACTATATCTACAATCTATGTTACAGAACAATCTATTAAAACTTGCCTCGAATCCATAAAAATCGAAAAAGGTGCCGGACTTGATGGGATTCCCCCTATCTTTGTTAAGCGATGTTCTAAAGCTCTAATAAAACCCCTAAGCATTGTTTTTAATAAATCTTTGAGAAGCGGTTATTTCCCTGATATTTGGAAATTGACTAAGATTGTTCCCATACACAAGACAGGTGACAAAAGATGTGTTTCTAACTATCGACCAATCAGCATTCTCGATTGCTTTGCCAAAATATTTGAAAGTCTGGTCTATAAATTCATCTACTCACAAGTAAAGGCCGTCATCAGTCGACATCAACATGGGTTTATGAATTCACGATCAACAACTACTAATCTTATAAGTTACATGCACTACCTATGTTCTACGTTCGACGGATCAGGACAAGTGGACTCAATATACACCGACTTTGCCAAAGCATTCGATTGCGTTGATCACAAGATACTTTGCATCAAGGTTGAGCACCTGGGTATCCATGGTTCACTTTTGCGTTGGCTACGGTCTTATCTATTAAATCGTTCCCAGATTGTTACAGTTAGTGGCTATGAGTCACATCCATTTATTGCCAATTCAGGCGTCCCGCAGGGATCGAACCTAGGGCCATTATTGTTCCTGATTTTCATTAACGACCTTCTCGGTAAACTGAAATGCGAGTGTTTAGCTTTTGCAGACGATATCAAAATCTTTCGTAAAATAAATTCAATTGATGACTGCACCGCTCTGCAATCCGACATTGATGCCGTAACTCGCTGGTGTGAAAACAATAATATGTCCCTTAATGTAGAAAAGTGTCAGTTCATTACATTTACAAAGAAACAAAACTACATCAAATCGACTTATTTGATGCAGGGAGTTCCTTTAAGCCGCGTGGATGTAGTTCGTGACCTGGGCGTGTGGTTCGACACAAAGCTTTCCTTTAGAGTGCACTACGACTCGGTGATCTTGAAGGCAAGGCGAATGATGGGTTTCATTCATCGCATCTCGAAACCTTTCAAACAACCTCGTAGCGTGTTAATTCTCTACACTACGTTAGTGCGAAGTCTGTTGGAATACTGCAGTGTTATATGGGCACCACAATATGCGAACCATATTAATAGGATAGAGGCAGTTCAGAAGCGATTCATCCGCGGCCTTGCTTCGAAATTGGGTTTGAGAAACGAATTGACAAGCTACTCAGAAAGACTAGCCAGGTTTAACTTGGAATCACTTTACGTGAGACGTCAAATCACTGACCTTTTAACGCTTTTCAAAATTCTGAACTCCAAATTAGATTCTGATATCTTAAGCCATGTTTCTCTAAAAGTCACTAGTAGGTCTAATCGTAAGCAGCATCTATTTGCTGTACCTTCTACGAAAAACAATGTCTCGCAAAACCACCCACTTATACGCTCTTGTAGACTGTACAACTCATTGTGTAAAGAGCTTGATATATTTTATCAGAGCCCCAAGATATTTGTAAAAACTATTAAGGATAACATGGGAGCACTCGCACAACTATCAGATTAATTTATTGTGTTTTTATTATTATCTATTATCGTTGCTTGTTTAACATTTCACTTATATTTTGTTTTTAGGCTAGCTAGCCGCCTTATAAAAAAATATATTAGTAGAAAGTTGTGCGCGGTTGTAATTGAGATACAAATTTGTTTCTGTTTTGTTGTAATGTTCTTTTTTATATGTAATTGGTTTGTATCTTGTAACTGTGCCAAAAAATAAATAAATAAATAAATAAAACGCCCAGCTTAAATTCTGTTCCGTGATTTTCGTGTCTTCTTTTTGTATAAGTTTCTTCACTTGCATGTATACACATGCAAGATGTGAAATTTGGCTTTGATTGAAATAAAAAGAACCTACCTAACTAAAAGTTTAGTAAACCAAACAAACAAAAGCCGAGGTCTGATTTTACACTCTGAAACTTTTCAGCGGTCCGGTTAAAACGGTAAGTAAAGATGAAAAACTGTTTACCATTAGGCATACAATAACAAGCCTATATCCTATTGGTATATTGTATATCCAGACTGCGGAATAATATAGAGTGTAGCTGTCCTTTGTTGGTGGTTCCCAATGGTTGGTTCATGTAGTTTTTTTTACTTTTGTGAGTTTCTTCTTCTTGGGGTGCCATCTGCTTGCGGAGCAGAGCTCGGCTATCATCAAGGCTATTCGAACTTTGGACACAGCTGCGTGGATCTCGTACGCACTTTGAATCAAGTCTGTAGATTTCTGGGCCACGAGGTGCGTCTCGAAATGGGTCTCGTCGTGTTTCCCATGCATTATCAATTGGAACAAATCTTATTTATCATTTCGCATTATTTTGTCCAAGATATTTTCTGGGTATGAAGCACCTTTTTAGGCAGAGGATAGGCTGGCAACCTGTGATTATTTTGAAGCACTACATGACCCATATTTTCAGTGCTGCATGTGTAGTCATATGTTGCAAAAGGATAGTACGGCGAGCACCGTCTGTATCATCATCATCATAACAGCCTTTATACTTCGACCCACTGCTGGGTCACAATTAAGGTCTCTCCTTGTCATCGAAGGAGGTTTAGGCAGTACTCCACCACGCTTGCCCAATGCGGATTGGTGGACGGAGTATAAGGCACAATTAAGGCCACTCCTTGTATTCGAAGGAGGTTAAGACACTCCACCTTGCCCAAAGCATGATTCTTATTACTTAGGTAATTGAGGGCATGGCATCTGCACCCTGCAGGGGTGCAGATGCCTGGGCGGTGCCAGCGGTGCCCAGGCATCTGCACCCCTGCAGGGTGCAGACCCTGCAGGGGCGCAGAAATGACCAGACCACGTGTTTCAAGGACGCAGTTTTGAAAACTCGCACCGGGCGCATAAAAGGCTAGTTACGGCACTGTACCTAAGTAATTAGAATCATGCTCAAGATCCCAAAGGGGTTGAGTTGAGAGAAAAGAAAATAAGGTATAGCTAGGTATACTCCTATGTCTGTATGTTTTCCTTTTTTCAAAATTCGACACACATTCAAAGTTATTTGAAATTATTTTGAATTTTTTTAAAAGGAAAACCTATAACAAGTACTTAGTTAGTTTTTTACTATGATAACAACATTCCAATAAGTGTAATAAGACAGGCGCGGGTATTAAAAAGTTTTCTCTGTTTGTATGCAGACGGCGATGCCGGCAGAGTAGAATAGTATCACATCACATCATCCATGGGTGTCGTAGAAGGCTAATGGTTCAGCAAAGGGGTATTGATCACCTTATCACCTAGGTACTCCGTCCACCAATCCGCTTTGGGCAAGGTGGAGTGTCTTAACCTCCTTCGGATACAAGGAGTGGCCTTAATTGTGCCTTATACTCCGTCCACCAATCCGCATTGGGCAAGCGTGGTGGAGTACTGCCTAAACCTCCTTCGATGACAAGGAGAGACCTTAATTGTGACCCAGCAGTGGGTCGAAGTATAAAGGCTGTTATGATGATGATGATACAGACGGTGCTCGCCGTACTATCCTTTTGCAACATATGACTACACATGCAGCACTGAAAATATGGGTCATGTAGTGCTTCAAAATAATCACAGGTTGCCAGCCTATCCTCTGCCTAAAAAGGTGCTTCATACCCAGAAAATATCTTGGACAAAATAATGCGAAATGATAAATAAGATTTGTTCCAATTGATAATGCATGGGAAACACGACGATACCCAAATGGAGACGCACCTCGTGGCCCAGAAATCTACAGACTAGATTCAAAGTGCGTACGAGATCCACGTATAGCTGTGTCCAAAGTTCGCATAGCCTTGATGATAGCCGAGCTCTGCTCCGCAAGCAGATGGCACCACAAGAAGAAGAAACTCACAAAAGTAAAAAAAAACTACATGAACCAACCATTGGGAACCACCAACAAAGGACAGAGCTACACTCTACATTATTCAGCAGTCTGAGTACCTATACCTACAATATAAAAATAGGATATAGGCTTATTATTGTATGCCTAATGGTAAACAGTTCTTCATCTTTACTTACCGTTTTAACCGGACCGCTGAAAAGTTTCAGAGTGTAAAATCAGTAGGTAGTTAGGTAGGTACTTTTTATTTCTATCAAAGCCAAATTTCACATCTTGCATGTGTATACATGCAAGTGAAGAAACTTATTATACAAAAAGAAGACACGAAAATCACGGAACAGAATTTAAGCTGGGCGTTTTTTCTGCACCCTGCAGGGGTGCAGATGCCTGGGCACCGCTGGCACCGCCCTATTTACGGCACTGCTTAGGTACCTACCTATGTTTGTTGTTACTTGTTTGTGACACTGAAACATAGTAGTTAAAACTTAAAGATGGTAAAATATTCATCAACATATCCTTCTTGAAAGCGGATAACTGTATCGTTTTATTGCTTATAATTTTTCAATAGGGCCAAGATTGCGTGGTGAATAGCGTTTGATGTCGCGTCGGCGAAGACCCTACTATTACCAGTGTGTAGCTGCACTATGATTACTTTGATTTATATGCATGAGCTCTTTCTAAATGATACGTAATTGGGGCCATGTTTTTATTTTAATTAATATTAGGCACCTTCAATATATCATCGTCAGTAACGAAACGTCTATTAAATGCTGTACCTATATTGCAGAATTATGTATTTATGTAAATTGTTTGGTATTATGTAAAACAATATACACGCTAATTAGACTGATGTATCGCTTTGATTCTTCATTTCAATCAGCTGATTTTTAGGGTTCCGTACCCAAATTTATGTGAATTTAAAAAAATATAAGTACCTACCTATATTTTTTAAAAATTCACGGTCTTATTCACAGACGTAATGATACAACTTTCTTTGCTTCGCAGTCCTTATGACGCAGGCAATGAATAGTATATTACGGCATGCTCAACTAGAACCATGTTATGTAGTACGGAGGCTGATCGCGACACTCGGTCTTCATATGAATTCGGCGATTCGACCGATCTCCTTAGATTGATATATCTGTGGTCTTATTGTTAACGCGTGATGTTCGAAAATTGCATACCTATCACCCCTGGCCCCTTAAGTGGCAGTCGGCAGGGCACATTTCGAGGAGGACTGACACTCGTTGGGGCAGAAAGATAACATTACCGTGGAAAGGTCCTCGACTGGAGGCCGAGTAACGGGAGACGCAGCGTTGTTAGACCTCCGCACAAGTTGGACCGACACGATAGGGCGACCTATTCGCTAATTTTTTTGACAGTTGTAATACATATCTATTGCTGTTTTTACACGACATGTGCCATAATTGTGTGTCGTGTAAAACTGCAATGGATAAGTAATTCACTTAGTGATGATCACTTTTCAACTGTCAAAAAATCCCCCACAACCCGTTGCGCCCGAGCCGAGGTCCGAGCCTTTAGAGGCACCCTCGGGCGTGTCGCTCCCTTCCGATCCGGACGACCTAGGGACGCTAGGCGGTCGAGAGACTCCCCATGGGGGAGATGCTCGGTCGCCCTGTAATCCCCTAGGAACGTCCGCCCTACAGGCTTGAGGACCCTCCAAGGTTTTCGCCTTCTCAAAAAAATCCGGTGAAGCAGTAAATGCCATCAGCGGCAAACTGCAGTAGTCTTTCAAAAAAAAAAAGACTGTCAAAAGAGTTAGCGAATATGCCTATGGTACCTAAAGGCCGCTGGATGCGGGTAGCGTAGACTCGATCGGTATGGACATCTTCAGGGAGGCCTATATCTAATAATCGGTAGTGATCATAATTGAAAAATAGGTAGTTTGATTACTTCGGAAGTTAGACAAAATACAAAATTCTACCACCGCCTGTCAAAGCCAATTAAGGCTTTATGCGCATGGAAATTACGTCGTTGCGGGTCCGTTTTATCTATTTCGACGGTATTCTTAATAATAAATGAGTTGGTTCGTTTTCTTCGATTGTTTCATTGGAATATCGGTGCGTGCAGGCACCGGCTAGGGGCAGCCGCTCGTAAAATTGCACCCAACCTGGGGGAGACGTCTCAAGACGGCTGTGCATTCTTATTTATATAGTATATGCTGAAATATCACAAGTTTCACCAAAAGGTATGTCATTTCATTATAAGTGAGAACATTATAAGTGGAATAATATTATTTTTGCGTTTACAAACGCGTAAATATTTTTAATACTAGAAAAAATGCACTGAATAAAATCGACTTGCCTCAGGCGGGAATCGAACCATAAAAACATAAGCACCAAGCACTGACAAATTTTGACAGCGAAAGCAGTGTCTCGGCCTAATGGCATTACGCCATAATGGTCAACGCAGCCGCCCGGATTGCGGAAGATGCGGGTTCGATTCCCACCTGAGGCAAGTCGATTTTTTTCAGTGCATTTTTTCTAGTGAGAACATTATTTAATATGTTACTATTTAAATATTATTTGTAAAACTTAATAATATCAACTACAGACATGATGCTATAGATATACTTACACGTAACAATAGTATTAGGTATAAGTAGGTATAACTGATCCCTAATGAATCAGACATAGTTTACTTTTATTTTACGTTTTCATTTCATGCTGTTGACTTCAAAATAAAAGAAAATTACAAAAAAATATTTAGATTTTAGGGTTAAAGTTCCATTACTATATGTCAAATAATCGCTAATGGGAACGTAACTTGAAAACAGGCCCTTACTACGAACTTTACGTCTAAGATTGAATAGTTTGACAGTTTTGGATAGTCTGACCTTTAAACGGCTGTATTGGTACAATTACGAGCACTAACAAGTACCTATCCATATTTGACTCTTATTGCGTAGGAAATAAAGATACTGAAATAGCAAATGTGGTCATATATTATTGCTCATGACTGTACCCCATTACATATAATAATTAACTGGGTACATAGATTTATATTATCAGTGATAGTACTTACCTCATTTGAATAACATGCTCACTATAATCGTGGCCGCAAATGATTTTAATAACTTTATTAAAGCCATAAATACTTATAGGTAACATTCAATGAATATAAATGAAGACTTCCTAAGATAAAAAGAAAGTTCAGGTAACTAGGCATTTAAGGTGCAATTTATAGAAAGAGAAAATATTTATTAGTAGCTTATGGCTGTTTATTTGCAGACATACATACATACAATCAGGATCATAATCCCAAATGGAATTGAACAGAGTCTTAGGTAACACTTGGTTACACATAAAGCCACATCTGGCAGTATGGGCCATGTAGCACCTCACATTAGTGACATGTTGCAACTCTGTGACCCACATAAAAGCCATCAAACCAATAAAGTAACGAAACCTTCAGTGTACCAACTAGCAAAACCCAATAAGTAGGACAATTATTTTAAACTTAGGTACGCTGTCACTAATATTAAATTGTATGAAAACGGGATTTGTACCACGTACCTCGGTTTTGTTATTTTATTCCGATATTTGCATGCCACATGGTCACGCAGGGGTAGGGTTACCATTTGGAAATTTGAAAAGACCGGATAAAAGCCTGACCGTTCCAAAAATATCCGGACATTTTAATCCGCACAAAATGCAAACATCAGGTACGCACTTCGTAACAGTAGTAGAACATGATAGCTAACAGTCGCTTTTAGATGCGTGGGACATTATAATAAAGATTAAATACGAAAGTTTTATTACTCCATCTAAGACAAAAAATCCGGACAAACTATAAAGCCGGACAAATTCCGGACAGAACTCTATAAGTCCGGACATGTCCGGATTAATACGGACGGATGGTAACCCTACGCACGGGTAAACTAATGTCTCTATAATAATGATAATAAACACTTCTATTGCACACTAAATAGAAAATTTCACAAAAGAAACAGTAGGGTCATTACGCCTGTTATCGTCCACTTAGTGGAGTTATCAACTTTGAAAATAAAATTAAAATATTTCTTTATTATAATTTTATAAAATAACTACTGAAATGAATTCCTATATTAGTCTATTTATAATTATTGCGAACGTGTTAGTGGTGACAGTCATGTTGTTTTTAATATTTTAAAATAAGTAATAAAATGCCAATATTACCAGTTTCCGACCGCAAAGTTCAGTTTTCGTCCACCAGTTGTCCTATTTTCGACCGCATCAATTGAGTATGGATTTCATGAATAAAAATATGTTTTAAAATGAAATTGTTAATCAAGGTAGAGCACAAAAGACTAGCCGCTGCAAATTCTAGGTAGAACCTACCTCCCCATTACAAATGACCACAGTCAAAAAAAAATTTTGTGGTGTTGTATTTCTGTTGGTAAGTAAGGTCGCTAGAGCTCCACGGGGAAGGGATAAGGGTTGCCAGCGCGCGAGTGTCAGATCACTGTTGCAAGCATCTAAGGCTACAGTTGCTGATTACCACCAGGCACGACGTATGCTTGTTTGCCAACCATTTACCATAAAAAATAACACCAATCACTATACAAATAATGAGGTCATTACTATTATCAATCATCATCATCATCATTTCAGCCGAGAGACGCCCACTGTTGGACATAGGCCTCCCCCAAAGATCTCCAAACCGGTCGGTCCTGCGCTGCCCGCATCCAGCGGCCTTCCGCGACCTTAACTAGATCGTCAGTCCACCTTGTGGGGGGCCTACCAACGCTGCGTTTCCCGGTACGTGGTCGCCACTCGAGGACCTTTCCGCCCCAACGGCCGTCAGTCCTCCTCGCAATGTGCCCTGCCCACTGCCACTTGAGGTTCGCAATTCTTTGGCCTATGTCGGTGACCTTGGTTCTCCTGCGGATCTCATCATTTCTGATATGATCACGCAGAGAAACTCCGAGCATAGCTCTCTCCATTGCCCTTTGGGTGACCTTGAGCCTTCTTATGAGGCACATTGTAAGCGGCCACGTTTCGGTTCCGTAAGTCATAACTGGCAACACACACCAATTAAAGACTTTCGTCTTGAGACCATCATAATATTTCAAATTTAAAGAAAATTGGCCGAAAACAACCCGTTAGTCCGTTTTGCCTTTTCAACCCCTAAAATATGATTTTAAACTTGCATATTTTTTCATTCATCATCATCATATCAGCCGAGAGACTTTAGGACATAGGCCTCCCCCAAGGATCTCCTAACCAGTCGGTCCTGCGCTGACCGCATCCAGCGGCTTCCCGCGACCTTTACTAGATCATCAGTCCACCTTGTGGGGGCTTACCAAAGCTCCGTTTCCCAGTACGTGGTTGCCAGTCGAGGACTTTTCCTTCCACCCCAATGGCCGTCAGTCCTCCTCGCAATGTGCCCTGCCCACTGCCACTTAAGGTTCGCAATTCTTTGGGCTATGTCGGTGACCTTGGTTCTCCTGCGGATCTCATCATTTCTGATATGATCACGCAGAGAAACTCCGAGCATAGCCCTCTCCATTGCCCTTTGGGTGACCTTGAGCCTTCTTATCAGACCCATTGTAAGGCCCATTCATTCAACTGTTTGAATATTATTTGAAAAAATAATATTGTAAAATTTTATTACACTCTCATAAAATAATCACTTATATTTATTCTAAAATAATAAAGTATGTCGAAAACTGGGATTTTTTACTTTATGTCGAATTTTCGACCGCATACCATTTAAATGTCTTACATTTATACTTTATTAAATCTAATAAACGGACTGAAATTGGCCGTCGTAAATATTTTTTCATTCAATTGTTTTAATATTATTTCATTTAATAATGTTGTAACATTTGGTTGCAGGTATCATAAAATAATCACTTTTAGTTTGTTGTAACAGAGTATGTCGAAAACTGGGACGTATTGTACTTTATGCCCGATTTCCGACCATAGGCCATTTCAACGTATTAGGTTTATACTTTATTAAAGCTAATAAGCGGACGAAAATTGGCCATCGCAAATATTTGAACACATAAGGTTTATATTGCTAAATAAAATTTAGTTTCCTTACATGCATTTTCGTATATCAGACAGAACCTAATTGACATGGGCGGGCCTGTTATAGACCACCCGGTCGAGATTAGGCCTTTCTAATAAAAAGGGCGTACCCTTTCTCGTCCACTTCGTTTTATATATTAATTATTGTAAATTAGAATAATAAACTATTCTTCCACACTATATTTATAGCAAGCTATATGTATAAACAGTAAACAAACCAAGAAACACAATAGAACTATTTTTTATTTACTGCGTAAGTTCCGGCACGTCACTATTTTTTCTGCAATATTTGACACATTTTCACTCTTTCGCCGGGTACCATAAACTGCATAGCTTAATCCTAGTTAATGGCCGCGTTCCAGGGAACTGTGTAGGCATGTACTTACTGTGAAGTTATTCAGGTCGTAATACATAAATATTTTAAGGACCTATGTATAACCGTTTTGCTATTTTTTGGCGTTATATCAAGGAGGGCGGTTAAATGGACGAAAAGGGGAAGCGGTCAGCAAACAGGCGCAATGACCCTACAAAGTAGGCGGCCTTGTTTGTAACAAGCAATCTCTTCCAGGCAACCTTGGAAGAATGGAAAAGAAGAAAGAAAGTACCTAAATAGGGTATGGGCACGGTAATACATTACCGTGGTATGGATGCAGGAAAGTGAAAAGAATATTTTTATCTTTAGTTCATTATTTCATCCGTGGCGCATGCAACTGCGCCGATCGTCGAAATATCGGAATAATAACGAAACCGAGGTACGTGGTACAAATCGCGTCTTCACACAATTCAAAGAATTAATAAGTATTTATAAGACGAAGTGATTTTTTAAAGTTTATAATAATGATCGCGCACTCGTTGTTTTATTATAATATTACAATGGTATAACACTTCTTGTAATAAAATATGCATGAAAGTAACCACATGATAGAAGATTTTATGTTTTTAGAAATTATATCACTGGTTGTGTGGGCCTTCATTGCATTGTGCTGTCACAAAATCGTAAGATGTCAGAATAGATTATGTATACGTATGGAGTTTTATTTCGCGCTTTCCTTACGTCTGTCATATTTTTATTTCAATAATTCAAAAATATTTCTATTTGTCTTTAGTTGATGCGTTAATGACTTGAGTTTTATACTTAAGTACCTAAAATGAGTTTACGTTTCAGAAATTTGTAATATTTAATTTATTACATTTTTGAAACATTTCAATAATTTAAATCTTACGTTTTCCGAACATCCGTGATTTTAGTTCGACAACTTTAGAAAGAGAGATTGTAGAATATCTTAACAAATACTATATTTTATATACCTATTTAAAGGGCATCGATTGATTGAGTTTTATCTGTAAGTTGTCCGTATACTATATTTCACAGAAATCAACCCGGACTTACACCAGTAAGGGGTGGCAGGTCATAAAACTACTTCCCCTAAGTCCGCGAGGTTTACGCGACACTGTTTACTGGCAACACTCGTTTTCTTACACTCTCTTGCACTCTTTGGATATTCTAACACGTATTGACAGCGCTTCGATCGCGTGGAAGTGAAGACAGCACTTTTCCGACATTCTCTATTTTTGAATGCTTTTATTTTTAGTGTGACAACACGAGCCGTGCTAATGAAGTATGTGTCGAGAGTTCTCAATGAGAATTTATATTTGCTGGACCTTTTTTATTCTCTTTCCCAATAATGCTTTTAGCTGGTAGATAGAAATGTACTTAGACTTGTATTTTACCCAATGACAATGATGTAGACGAGAAGAGACAATTTATTTGAAAATTGTATTGAATAGAAATGAAAAACAAGAAAAAATCCTGTAATAATCAAATGCTGAGACGGGATTCGAATCCGCGACCTTTCGATATGCAAGCGACTGACTTCGAACTGAACAGCAGAGTACTGCTCGGTCACGACAAATGTAGTTCTTAGTCTTTGATTACGTAAGTACTAATATTTAAAAAAATAAGAAAATACAATCATGCATTGTATTTTCTTATTTTTTGCCCAAATAATTAAATAGAGTTCTTGTAGTAGCACCTCAAGCACCGTCTATATACAAACGAAGAAAACGTTTTACCACTTACCTCTATTTCTTATTCGATCAATATGATATTTTAAATGGTTTTAAGACAGTAAAAACTAGATCTGTTCGTTTTCCTTTTTGCAAAATTCTAACATTTTTGGAAATAACTTTGAATGTATGTCGAATTTTGAAAGACAGTCTGAATAAAGATCAGATAAAAAATAATGTTGGGTATAACGTTTCCTTCGTTGGTATGGGGACGTGGTCGCCGTATTATGTTCTTAATATCAATACTTTCATTTGTATCGGGAAAACATATTTTATTTATAGGGAAAACATTTTGAATACACCCGGGGAAAGCCACTCAATTTAGAATTAATTGTTTGATATTGATTTGCTTATCAACACTTAATTCAAAATAAATAAACCTACAATCCAAAGTAAATAACTAACTATTGTACATTTAAAATTTAAACTTTAAACGTTCTTTACTTTGATTTCATTTAATACAAACAATTTTATTATTGCAACAGGTGATAAAATTATAAAAAATAGAGACATTTGTGCTCGGCGGTCTCTGGACTCACTTGACATGCAACATTTCAATTAAAAGTAACTAGATTTCCAACATACATATAAAAAAATATTTTGCCATGTATAAAATCATCTTGAATATTATGAGTTGCATGTAAAAGAATAAATATCGCCATAACCTCCACGAGAATATCTTAGGATATTAACAACGTACATTTTAGCTGTAAATTTCCAACGAGCGCTTAACACATGTTATCAGGCGGCCCCGCTCTCTCCCCTTTGCGGTTTACGTTTTCAGGTTTTTTTTATGGCGGTGGCTGTCTAATTTTTCCCTCTTTCCTAGCTTGATTAATGCCTCTCGAGTTTTTGTCCGGTTCTATTTCAATGAAAAATTTCCCCCGAGGCAGCGTTCGCAATTTTCAGCGAACTGAAATTACAGTTAATTGGCCATTGTTTATAGAAAATTTTAAGAGTTCTTTCGAGAGTTCGCGCGTAATCTTTGCAGGCAGTTTTGTACAAAATAATTGCTAAGATTAAATCTGCAAGGTCTGAAAGTGTTCACAAATAAAATCAAGCGTGTAATAAATCAGAAATTATAATTAAACTTTGTGTTGGGAAGAGTTTTATTGATGTTGGAAAGGTTTTTTTTTATATTTTATGGGGCAGCTCGTGGTTTTCATATTGTGGCAATAGACTTTTATAAGTCGGTTGTACCGAGCCAGGCGGGCTAGAACAAATTCTGCAAACCGAGCAAACATTTGTACTGCCTTGGGGAACGAACCTCTGGATCTAATTGTGGGAGGCTGCTTGATTGGTTAGTGATGGGGCAATGGTCGACTGTAATTAATAAGTTTTCAAACTACTATGTAAATGTTTTGGTAGCGTCCATATCATAGACGATAGATTAAAAACGTAATAAATAAATGTTTATTTCCCATCTTTTTTTTTCAAGTATAAAGGTATCTGCGGTCTACCATTGACAAAATTGCTTCTTACTTTAAAAACAAAATCATAAAACGTAACGATATTATTTACACCTTTGTTGTCGAAGACAGCGAGATATCTTTCACCGTTTATTCTACACGGAGAAATGAAAGATCACTTTTTCTTACTGTAATGAATTCACGAGACAAAGGACTTAAATAAATTCGTCGTGATCTCACAGTCCTGTGTTGCACAGTTGAAAGAGTTCTATTCTATTCTTAGTCAATGGCATCGCGACACATAAAAATTACGAATTTTGATAATTTCAAGTGAAAATATAACAATCAATTGTATAACGGTAGTTTGAATTAAAAGTGGTCACCATATTTTTACAACAAGAACTCGGGAGAAACTCGTTGGAAGAGTTGATCGTGACCACAGATATATCAATCTAAGGAGATCGGTCTAATCGAGAGTTCATAGGAAGACCGAGTGTCGCGATCACCGGCCGTACTACATACATGGTTCTAGTTGAGCATCCCGTACAAGGAGCTTATATTTTACCTATACTATCTATTGCGCGCGTCATATTTGGCAATGTATGCCCACTGGGCATACACTTTGTCACAAGTTAAACGCCGGCTTGGCCTATCTCCTTGTATTATTAAATCTGTGATCGTGACACATGATCATAGCAGGACACTTTTCTTGTTACTTACTATTTAATATTGACCAATTTTGAAAAATTTCAATGCATGTCGTGAATTCATCTTCAAGTTGGTGGAGTTCAAATAGTGACAGGTTGCAAGCCTGTCTCCCTACATAAAAGGTGCACCAAACCCAAAAAGTTACAAACTCCCCGTAAGCACTCAAATGCAAAAGCCAACAACCAGGACAGATGTAACACTCAAAATCATTTAAGCAGTTCGGAGAGGTACGTCATCAGTTTTGAAAATAACTACCCTAATCTACTTACTTTTTTGTATCTTAGAATAGGTGGGAGACCTCCTGGAAGAGGGACTGCCTGGAGTAATCCTGCCTCTCACCCTCCGACGCAAAACAGACGCGTAGTCGTCGAGTTGCGGAAACAGCCCGAACGACGACGATGATGAAGAAGAGAAGGTAATTCGGACTGAACATTGATAAATAAATTCAGGACGAAACGATACTTGTATTTTCTACATAAACAAAAAAACTTGAATAATTAAAATTTTCATTGGACTTAGAACGCTGAGTGGTTTCTGATTACACGCTCTACTTATTAAAAAACATCATCTAACGTCACAAGAAGCTGTGTAGGCGAACGTTTAACAACATGTCTAACAGCCACTGGTATCTAATTAAGTGAAATGCAAATTGATCAACTAACATGCAACTTTGCAAGCTTCTCCGAGAATCAACTGTTGTAACTGATAGCTTTGTAAGTTGACCCCAAACTTGTTGCTATCTTGTATAGATGCAAGACAACCTCAGAGAAACTGTGTATTAATTAATAGCCGTGTAAAATATGTAATTACAAAGCGTTTGTATTTAATTAGTCAACGTCTTGGGTTTCAACTTGTTGAGTTAGAAATTTATTTAAATTTTAAATCGATTTACGGACTGACAACATTATTAAAAAGCGATCCCTAATCTTTATACCTAATAATGATTTTATACAAATCTCAATCCAAACTGATTGCGTTTGAATTGAGATTTGTATAAAATCGTTATTAGGTATAAAGATTAGGGATCGCTTTTTAATAATTTTGTCAGCTTCTCTACATAGGTATAGGTAAAAATAAACAGTAGGTATTATCCTCGAATCAATATTGAAATTAAACGTTGCAAGTATTCTCATGCGAGTGATCACTGCTTTCATAGAACAATTAATTACATAATTTTTAAAATCTCTCCTCTCTTTAAATGTAGATTTAGATTCTCCTTAAGCAAAGGAACCTGAAGCATACAGCAAAGTAAGTTTTGGCGAGAAATATAGTGAAACAGACATCACGATGAGGACTGATGAAGCTGAAAGTTCTCAAAGTCCTAAACATAATACCTACACATACATAGTTTTTTTATTAGTCACAAACATAATTCCTCATAATAGATCGGGAAACATTCAAGTTAATGGACACGAAAACCGCTCAGAACCAATTAAGTTCTTCTTCTTTATCCTACCCTGCTCCCAATTTATTTGCGGTTGGTGTATTAGATCTTGATATCGACAATACTGCTATAGATTACCACCTCTCCTTGGGAACGACTGCTATAACAACCACCTTAACATGCCTACTGACGTACACAAGAAAATCTATAATTGAAAATTTTACGGTCACCCATCCGGAGTACCTACTGCGCACATGGTAGCTTAGCTTTCGTGATCATTACGAAGAACGCACGACTGCGGCATATAACATTACCTTGACTGCGGCGCCATTGACCTTCTCCAAACACTCATTGATATTAATTATAATAATAATAATAATAAAATAATAAAATTTCTTTATTTTTCTCCACAATCTTTAAATCTTAGAACTATACAATTATAAAATGGGTTTATACCAAGGTTCAGACAAGATTGTAAAAGACTGGCGTCTGAGCTAGGCTAAGAGCCTGTGTTACAGAGCACCAGCACTCTCCTCACTGGATGGGGCAATGAGGATCCGTAACGATTTTAACTATGAATGTAGCTTTGTAGGAAATTAAAAAACAAAATAAATGGTACCAAAATTTTTTTTCTACGCTGAAAATTGACAAAGTTATGACGAAAAAACGGATCGTTCCGCCAAGCGGCCGCCTAGCAGGCGTGTGACGTCACTCGGCACTACATCACTGCCGACTGTACCCGCGCGCAGCGTTTCTTGCGAACCTACCGTAATAAATACTATACATATTGTTTTTTTGATGCTATAGTGATGGACAAAGCCTATTCAAGAAGTTTAGTGCCAATTTAGTGCAGTTTGAGCAATCCTACTAATTTATAAACACGAAAGTTTGTATGGATCGGATGGTGAAAGAAGTATGCGAGCGTATATACGTCTCTATGTCTTTAACGCAAAACCTACGGAATGGATTTTAATTAAAATTTGTAATAATATAGCTCATACATCAGAATCACATATAGATAGGCTACCTTTTATTGCAAATAAGGGCTCGAAGGGGTTGATATAAGGGATGAAATTTTGTATGGAAGTTTTTCATTTTTAAAGAAAAGCCATGAAACTTGAATTTAGGCACTTGATAAAAAAGAAATAAATATTTGTTTTAGCGTTTTTGAAAAATTTTGATACGAGTGGGGATGAAAGTTCGTATCGAAGTCCAAAAGTCACGCTTTCACGCCTTCGATTAAATTAGGTACCTACATACAAAAATAGGATATAAGCTAACTTTATTTGTAAAAAAGGGCATGAAGGGGTTGAAATAAGGGTCGAAAGTTTGTACGGGAGTTCGTCATTATTGAAGATTAAAACATGAAATTTTGAATGGCAAGTAATAAATAAATATTTTGTTCGTGTTTTTTTTAAAGTTTGACTCGTTTGAGGATGAAAAGTGGTATGTAAGACTAAGCAAAGCCACGCTTTCGGGGCTTCGATTTTGATCAAATTTGGTACAAATATTGACTAGACGATGGAAAAGGACATAGGTTACCTTTTATATCAAAAAAAGGCTTGAAAGGGTTGATATGAGAGATGAAAGTTTGCATAGACGTTCCTCAAAATTATAATTTAGGCATTGTTTTTTTCCTAATAGGTGAAATCTTGACCTTTTATCCTCACAAGGATGAAATGGGGGATGAAAGGTCGTATGGAAATCCAAAGTCTCAAAAATGCAGCCCAAAATAACTATTCCACGCGGACGAAGTCGCGGGCAAAAGCTAGTATTACAGCTTGATATAGATAGTAGCTTACTAAAATAATTAAGTGTAATTTCGATTATATGATGGCGATTGTATGATGTATGATTTTATATTATCAAAACTATACTTACTTACATACAATTTTAAAAATCTTGGAATAGGTACTTTGCTGAACAAAAATATTTTTTTTTACTCTAGTTTAGTTTACAATGTTTACCTTCTATCATTATCGTGGTTTAGTCAAATACTACATAACCAAATATACATAATAATTTGCAATCATAATGTATACCTACTATTTTCTTTTCTCAAATTTTCTGTTAGAGATTTTGCCGACGTTTGCTGAATTTCTGGTTATAGTTTTATTTATTAGGAAATAACAATATAATTTGACGGATAAATATATGTTATTTGGGGTTTCACTGCTTAACACATTTAAATATATTTTGTCAAAGTGAGAAAAAATGTCCAGGCCTATGTCCAGGCCTATGTCCAACAGTGGGTGTCTCTCAGGTGAAATGATGAAAAAAAATTTCTAAGTATTCCTCGATTTTTATAACTGTTAAAATAAAATTTTACTCACGAATTACCTATACATTATTTAAAAGTATCATTACATAGTATAAAACAAAGTCGCTTCCGCCGCCGTCGTCTGTCTGTCCCTATGTATGCTTAGATCTTTAAAACTACGCAACGGATTTTGATGCGGTTTTTTTAATAGATAGAGTGATTCTTAAGGAAGGTTTATATGTATAATACATGCATATTTACATAAGCATTGCACCCGTGCGAAGCCGGGGCGGGTCGCTAGTATAATATATTTAAGATTATGGGGAATAAAATCATGTAAGTAGGTACCTAAATATCTTTATTAACACGGAAGTTATAACTTTATGAGATGATGATGAGTAAAGTTTTATGATGTAAAGGTGAGAAAAAATATTATTTTAAGTACCTACCCACTTATTCCTCTATTTCAAAGCATATTTATTTAAGATTATCAAGTAAAAAAAATCATGTAAATATCTTTATTAACACGGAAGTTATAGTTATATGAGATGAAAAGGAGTCAAAGTTCCTAGGGAGCGGCGACTCGGAGCAAGCGGATAGTGCCGGGTGACGTCACAGCCATGCCGCACAGCGCAGCGGATTAAATAAAATCAGTTGACGCAAATTGCTTTATAACTTTGCAACGGATGGACCGATTTTGATGATTTGAAAAACATCTTTATTGTGGTACAAAAAGGAATATTACTATGTATGTTGTATTAGGAAAAGCCATACCATTACGGGACCTCATTGGGGTACAAATAATACCGTTATGCTAGTAACAAAAACAAGAAGAAAAAATAAAAACATTAAAGAAATTATTTTAATCCTGGTAACCAACTGTCAATAACCCACTGCAATATCTCTCTGCTATTTATAGATAAATAACAAAATACTTACATCTAATGGCTTCTAAATGCATGTCTGCTGCTTTGACACTTTTAGTTTTCTATTCTGATAGAAGCAATTACGAAAGTGTCACTTTAATTAGAAACGCTTAGGATTTCGTCTTGCGCTGTCAGTCAATGTGCTGCAGGAATTTCTGAGAAGCTTTCTTTGTCACATAATTAATTATTCTTAGTTGAGGTGATTGCTCATGTTTTGAAGTGTGTCCTGTACCTACTTACATGTTTTGTAATAGCACTTTTATTATACAATACATTATTTAGTAATAATAATAAAACCTAGGGTTGGAGATCCTTGGGGAGTTGTTTCATAAAACGGGTACTTATATGGAAAATACTACATTTGTTTGACATGAACGGACAGTCTGAATCAATGGTAAAGAGCGTTCCACGCACTTTTGTGGCGTCTCAGTGATATCCTACTGATATTATAAACGTGAAAGTTTGTACGGATGTCAGTATTAATAAAACCTTACTATAATAAAACTCATACACCAGAATAACATAGGCTATAACTAAAATATATTATACTTTAATGTCATTAATTTAGATAGTAAAAGAAAAATATGATACTAAAAATATAAAATATAATACTTAGTAACACGGGTAAACGTAAAATCTACATGGTTCAAGCAACGTAGCTAATGACGCATAGAAAACTGCTGCGAAGAAAATGCCCTAAAAACGGGCGAGTGTTAAACTAAATTCGAGTGGGAAAGGCATCATCATTTCGTTGCGGAAAAACGTGTGAAACCGTTTCTTCGAAGTGGCGGTCGTTAGAATGATTTATGGGTTCAGTAGAACAAGATGCCTCGCAGAATGTAGTCCTAAGTTTTAGTGGTCAACGAGAAATATGACCGTGTTATTTCTTCAATATTGCGTCAGAAGAGAAATGGAGCGGAAAACGTTATCGGAGCCTATTATTTGCTAGAGCTGGTCTTAATAGAAATTTCGCCGGAAAATGTTGTACGTTGATAGATTTTCAATAAGAGGCAAAAAGCAATTTTCCCGTAAAATGGCCTACGTATAATATCTTCAAAAACTACTTAATTTAATTGTCTTTCTTCTGTTTTTATGCTATTCAAGCAAGCATAAAACCAGCTTACTGGTAAGCAGATACCGTAGCACAAAGACCCTTCATTCGAGAGGCGATTCAGCCTGACCAAACTCAACGACTTTAACCCACCACCAACCCATGGCCTTTTACCAAAAATGCATTACGCATACCCTCCCGTCGGGGAACGGGAGGGGTATGTGGGAACCCGGGGCTGAATCCCGGGTCTACCCACTAAAACAAACCAGCCATACATGGTGGAGGATTGGGAAACCGGCAGAGCCCTACTTCCAATCCGGCGTAACCTTCCGATTATACAGGCCGGAATCGCGGGAGAGTATGCTGCTACTTGCTGGAGGCTCTGATTTCACAGCGCACCTTCTTGACTCCCAACAAATTATTTTTACTTATGGTCCCTTTCCCTCTTCTGGGGCGGACATCACTCGGTAAGAACTTCGGCGCCTTCTAGGTCGTCTGAGCCCGCCTGAAGTGGTACCGCTAGTTACTACTGTTCGGTCTTCTGCCTCTTCTGCGGCGTCTTCTCTATTCACCTCTCTCTCTCTCTAGCCCACTCTAAATCTTGTGCCATCGTCACTTCGGATAGTAAAGTCAACGACTGTACACCTAACACCGACAAAAGCTTTCTTAGTTTTATTGTTCCAAGGCGGTCAATTCCACTCCTCCAGTTTCGACGTGCTGAATCATATGAAAGTATGTAATACTACAAAACAAATCGGTGGCAGACAGTATTAGGTGAAGTGAGATGGTGGATAACCGAAATAGAAGTTTACGTAGAATCAGGATAGTGTGTTTTATGCAAAAATCTCATTGATTAATTGTTTAGTTGATACTCGGGGGTTATGTTTAGGTGGTCGCAGATATCGAACGAAGGATGTCGTAAGGAAAATTTCGAGTGTTTGTAGCGCTCTCATACGTCGTCCTAATTGGCAGCGATCGTACGATGTGTTCTCATCGCTCGATGAGTTCAACATAAAACCCTTCAGTTGAACCATCACGCATCACGACCACTTTCATCGCGCGACGAAAATGCATCGTGACCAATGATCATTGCCAATTAGGACTCCATGACGAGCAGTCAGATTTTAATTTCGGATTTGAATACTCAAGCAATGCAATCGAGTTGTCGATCAATTATGAGGAATCATTAAAATAATGGTTTTCTGGTGTGTATGATGTTCTGTATTTTATAGTGATTTTCACCATCTCGTCAGTCACCATCATAAAGTCTTTGTTAAATAATGTTGAAACTAAAAACCGCATTTAGAAAAATACGAAGCAAGAATATACACGTAAAGATATACTTCAGAATTCGTTCGAGAAAATTCTCATATCTTAAACTAAATCCCATAAGACACATACAATGACAGCCGTACTTACTCCGCCGAAAGGGCCATAGTAATAATTTTCTAGAACATTTCCTGATCTATTATAACTCGTTTGTATGTACGGGAGCACTGCTACAAAACTTTCTTACGGCAAAAGCCTTCGTCAAGTTTCTTCAGCGGTTCGTGATTGTAATACGAATGAATGTTATGAATTCCTATTGATTTATAACATTGCTGCTATTCGGATATAACAATTTCAATAGTTAGGTACCTTTTAATAAAGAAAAGTGATATAAAACTTCTTCAGATAACTAAACATATTATTCGTAGATAAAGCTTTTACCCACGACTTCGTCCTTATGGAAGACGATTTTCCATATAACAGGGAATTAAACCACAATATCCTATATTTCAATACCGGCTAATCATAGCTTGGATTAAAATGTATAAAGGTTTGGTGAGGCCTTTGCCCAACAATGGGATGGTATAGCCTAATTAAAAAATATTCATAATTTATGTGTTTGTTGATAGCAGATAGCAATTCGAGATAAATGTTTTTTGTTAAAGTTAGTATGACTGTAATACATGTACTTCATATAATATTCGTAATACTACATGTTCGCCTGCGGTCTTGCTGGTCTCAATGTAGAATTTTACAAAAAAAATTTTTTTTTATTACTGGGGAACATTTTTTTTTTAAACAACTTTTACGGGTTTAACTCGCGTGGAATTAGATTTTACATGTTGTTATTATTGCCATGACAACAAAATATGACAACCTACAAAAACCTACAAAATATGACAACATTTAATTTTTTTTTGGTGTCGGGGAGGTCAAATGCATTTACGCATCGTCCCTGCGGGGTGGTGCCAAACGCAGGGGATATCTGGGACTCGAGGTAAAGGCATTACCTCCATACCCACTAAACATCCTTCCCGTCCTGACCTCCAGTGCGCTATTGCGGGACGACTCGGGATCTGCACACGTGAGCGCAACTACACCGAGACCGTCCCAACGCTACCCGTCTAGGCACTTCTGGTGCATCAATTGGTGGCCAGCAGCCCATAGGGGCTACCGACTAACGCCAGCCCCTGTGGGCCGCTGGCCGACGCCGGCCTTATAGGCCGCCTCCTCAACCTGGCGCGTCCTCCTGACGAAGACACCGGGAGCAGCCATCGGACCGCACCCGGGGGACTTCGGGCGCGGTCTTGGCCCTGAAAAGGGCCGTCTGGAACTAGCCGTGGTGGGAAAACAAAAACAACTCGACAATGGCATGTGATTTGAATGCCAAGGGGACTTGAAATCAAAAGCCACACATCTGCCGAGAAAGTTTCCCCACCATATTACCAGGATCCGCCACGAGGAGGTTTCCGGACGTGGACCCCACAAAATATGACAACCTACATCTTTAGTCATCCCGTGACCACGAACGCTGAAAAGTGTTACGAAACGTCGGGCTATAATAACAACATGTAAAATCTAATTACACGCGAGTTAAATCCGTAAAAGTTGTTTTATTTATAATGTGTAGTGCTCGCGCAAATCTAAGAGAACATTATTTTTTGTTACATTATTTTGGCACACTCTAAGCCACCGAATCGTATCAGTATACCATTCGGTGACTTAGAGTGTAGCATTTTCGATTATAAGCCTTAGTTTTGATTTCAATAACAAACATTAATGTTAGTCGTTCTTTAAAAAAAGGTTCGGAAGACCGTTCCAAAATCCAAATCCTTTAACTTAATTGTCACAGCTCCCGCTCATCTGTCTTGGACCAATGCGGTAACGTTACGACCCTAAAATTCTAGTAAAGCCTTGAAAGTAATTGTTGTTTTCAGTGTACACTGCGAGCATGAATAAAATATCGCTAGTATATAGTTATTATAACTTGGTTGTCTTCAAAGCGATAGTGAATGATGTAAGCATGTAACATTGTAGTCTATATTTTCTTAAGATCGGGTATCAGTGAGGTCAACTACTTTCCTATTTGTACTAAAAAAAACAAATTCATATATCGAAATCAACTGGATGGTTGCAGAGTCGTTAACTCTGTAACATTATTTTCATAAAGACAACATCTATAAAAACTTTGCACCACTTTTCATGTAGCTGAAAGTAATCAATGTGATTTCGAACTTTTTTAGGGTGTGATCGTCACGTCGCAAATCTCTATTGATCTGTAGAAGGGTGAAATGCGTTCTCTGCAATATACTTCGGAAGGACTGAACCCCTATTGGGGGAATAAACTATTTTATGACCGACGTTCACTGATGTTTGGAGTTCGGGTCCCTGTTGCACTGGCGAGGTGACTTTTACGACGGTGCCACTTAATCAGTGGCACAAACATCAAGTTTGCTGTAAAGGCCGAGAATAGTCTGCTTGGACATTTTATTAACCCAACCTTTAAGTAAGAACCGCGTAACAAAATTAACAACGAAAGTACATAATTTATTTTTCTTGCTTTTTTTTTGCATTCAGAGGGGTTTCGCAGAATATATTTATAATTAATTACTGACATAATGTGCATGTGTGCGTGAAGAATATAGTACTACAGTCTGACAGTTGCTGTCTTTTCTATGACTGACAGGCCGACCTAGACCGCCTGCGTGTACGTGAATTTTTTTTTTATTTTTTTTTGTTTTCCACGCTCACACCAATTATCTAGCCCAAAGTAAGTATCATTAAGAACTTGTGTTATGGATACTAGATAACGGACAAATATACATGTCGAAGAATCTAAATACAAGCAACGCCATCTAGTTTTAGTTTTAAGAGTTACGATTGTAACGGTTGATTTTTTGAGGACGTGTGATGATGCAGGATGGCTTTGACGGCGCTATGACATTATTAGGTTCAATTGTAATTGAATTTGTTATTTTCATTAGAAATAGTCCACGAGGGATTGCGAGTGACGTCAGCGCCGCACGAGCTATCGTACGATGCGACGTAATAGTGGTGGGACGCGCCGTTGTTGCAGCGGTGCGCGCTCGACAGAGCTCAGTCTAGTTCGAGGCGTCGCGGAGTGCGGACGTGTCTGTGGTTGTATTAGGAATGCTTGTGGAAGCTATGTCCGACGGTTGTGTGATAATAGTTAGAGAGAAGTGAAGGCGAGTGCCGGTGCAATGTAGAATGTGCGCTAGGTAAACCTGCACACTGGGTCACAAGCCCCAGGCACTACTCTGGTTCTCCTCTTTGTGATGTGTGTTGATAAATTTACTCGGCATTCGTATGTGAGATAATGATTCGGCCAAATCCTTGACGTTATCCACGACATCAGAAGTGGGATGTGTTGAAATAATTTTGGAGTCTATCCTTTTTTTAATTAATGAGGGTAGTGCAAAAATTCTTATTGCATCGGATGTACCGCGTGGCCGATTGGGGTCTACGGGGGAGAAAATTTCATTATTTTTGGGCTACGATGCACCGTTTTAGAGATATTTAAGTTTTTATCTCGTGGTCCAGAAAAATTGAAAAATGTGTAGAGTAGAATGAAAAAGAAAATGAAAAAGCTTTTTATTTGAATGAATTTAGCTAAGTGCTTTTGGAACGTCAAAAGCCTCTCACGATTGGTCGTTCGTACGGTTTTTTTTTACGATTCGTACCCAGCATGCCCAGTTGCCCACTTTGGACGAGTACGGTCGCGCCGCCCGCCGCCGTCTGTTGCATTGGATAGCTTTGGTGAGTGTTTAAATCATGATTTTAAGTTTAGAGCTGCTTATTTAAAAGAAAGTGTTGTGTAGTGTTGAGCGTAGTGAATTATTTGTTTCGAATTTAATCTAATTAGATTGAGGGTAAACGAAATTATTGTTGTTCAATAGAATCGTAACTGTTAATTTTAACTGCATTGGTTTGTAATTCAAATTACTCAATTGTGGATAGATTTTATGTCTACCCGACATAAAGAAATTAATAATTGGACGTCTGAAATTCTATTCTAGGCTTAGGCGTGACGTTGCCTATTTGCGCAATATAATTTGTTAGGCAGTTTAATTTGAAATAACTAGTTTTGTGCCACTGTAACTGCGGATTATTTTATCTTGGTGAGAAATAGGGTTGACCGTGTTCGTGCTATGCTGGATTGTATTGTTCCTTTGGAATTAAGTGCTTACTTAGAAGTACCGCTGGATGTGCCGATGACGGCAAAAGTAAGTAAATTTAAACAAAATGGAAAATTATGTGTGTTAATAACTCCAATGTAGATCAAGAGGCTATGGCCTGTGAATAACATCTTTTGTGCTGTGACGGTTAAACATACCATTTTTTTAATTATTAAGAGTGTATGATCCTTTGAATTACTATGTGTCACTTGTTTTATTTGCATTGCTTTACGGAGTAACCGAATGGAGGCTACTCGTGATGAAGCCGGATGGAGGCTTGTAACCGGATGGAGGTTACGTGTAGTTATGATAACCGGATGGAGGTTATCGGTATGACGACCGGATGGAGGTTGCCATACGTGACCGGATGGAGGTCGTTGTGTGGTATGGTAACTGGATGGAAGTTGCCATACGTGACCGGATAGAGGTCGTTGTGTGGTATGGTAACTGGATGGAAGTTGCCATACGTGACCGGATAGAGGTCGTTGTGTGGTATGGTAACTGGATGGAAGTTGCCATACGTGACCGGATAGAGGTCGTTGTGTGGTATGGTAACTGGATGGAAGTTGCCATACGTGACCGGATAGAGGTCGTTGTGTGGTATGGTAACTGGATAGAAGTTGCCATACGTGACTGGTTGGAGGTCGCTGTCGGAAAGCTCTGCAAGTTACTAAATGGATTCATTGATGATATGAAGGAAATGGAATGTTTAACAGCCACATTATAGTTCACTTTATTTAAAAATTGTTTAAGTAGTTGTTAACTGAGACTGTATTCATTACTCTTTGTGGTCAAGGTCGTTGTGTGGTATGGTAACTGGATAGAAGTTGCCATACGTGACTGGTTGGAGGTCGTTGTCGGAAAGCTCTGCAAGTTACTAAATGGATTCATTGATGATATGAAGGAAATGGAATGTTTAACAGCCACATTATAGTTCACCTTATTTAAAAATTGTTTAAGTAGTTGTTAACTGAGACTGTATTCATTACTCTTTGTGGTCAGGAATGACCGAGACGTATGTTGTTACTGTTCGAGAAATTTTCACTTGTTTCAGACCCTTCACACGAGGGCGTGTGAAGTGCAGGATGGCCGTGTCGAAGAATCTAAATACAAGCAACGCCATCTAGTTTTAGTTTTAAGAGTTACGATTGTAACGGTTGATTTTTTGAGGACGTGTGATGATGCAGGATGGCTTTGACGGCGCTATGACATTATTAGGTTCAATTGTAATTGAATTTGTTATTTTCATTAGAAATAGTCCACGAGGGATTGCGAGTGACGTCAGCGCCGCACGAGCTATCGTACGATGCGACGTAATAGTGGTGGGGCGCGCCGTTGTTGCAGCGGTGCGCGCTCGACAGAGCTCAGTCTAGTTCGAGGCGTCGCGGAGTGCGGACGTGTCTGTGGTTGTATTAGGAATGCTTGTGGAAGCTATGTCCGACGGTTGTGTGATAATAGTTAGAGAGAAGTGAAGGCGAGTGCCGGTGCAATGTAGAATGTGCGCTAGGTAAACCTGCACACTGGGTCACAAGCCCCAGGCACTACTCTGGTTCTCCTCTTTGTGATGTGTGTTGATAAATTTACTCGGCATTCGTATGTGAGATAATGATTCGGCCAAATCCTTGACGTTATCCCCGACATACATAATAATCTAGATATTTTTATAAATAAACTTAAATAAATATATAAACAACCATGACTCATGAACAAATGATCGTGTTCATCACACTAACATTTGAAAATACCAGGACTCGAACCCGGACCGCTCGATGTGTAGGCAGCGTTACTGACCACTCCACCACGGCGGCGTCAATGGTCTCGTTCACAGATATATCAAATTAAATCTGTGCTCTCATCTATCTAACTCGCTCTAATATAAGCCTTAGTATGCTCATTACCGATCTACAGTTTCCTATATCTATGTTTCCCAGAGCTTTAGGTGACATCTCGTCACACATAAAGACACACCTGGCAGTATGGACCTTGCAGAGCCTCCAAATAGTGACAGGTTGCCAGCCTTTCGTCTACATAAAAGAAACAATCCTTCAGTAAACACTCAAACGCAAAAGTCAACAACTAGGACAGATGTTACACTCAAAATCCGGCAGCAGTCCGGGTTGCCGGTTTTTATGGCATCAGCAATACAGCATGAAGTTGCTGATTGACATACTCGTATATCGATTGAGAAACGTATCTGTTCATTTTCTCTCTTAAAGATTATTTGTCAAATTAATCGATTTATTTTATCGATAGTTACGTGCTTGCACTGTGGATATAGAAAGTTATCTTCGACATTGTTGGATATGCGTTCGTGTATGACGTAATAACTATAGACAAGAATAAATTCTGGTCAAGACGTGTGTCTTTTTTGCTATTTTTTTTTATTTAGCATGATTTAAAAATATATCAACCTTAATATAAAATTGCGAAAACAAGTCAATTTAAATATGAAATTTAACTTTTGTTACGATTCAAGACATAATAAGAAGGAAGAATAACTATACTAGAAAAAAAATTAATTAGAAAATATTTTTTCAGTGTATTTTTTCTAGTATGAAAAATATTTACATCAGCATATTTACGCGTTTGTAAACGCAAAAATTATTCTATAAGAATAATTATTTTTAAAAGGCAAATGTAAAATAATTAAAAATAATCCCGTACCGGGAGACACATAGGGTGGACCGACGATCTGGTAAAGGTTGCGGGAAGCCGCTGGATATGGGCAGTGCATGATCGATCGGGTTGGAGAACTTGTAGATCCTTCGGGGAGGCCTATGTCCGGCAGTGGGCGTCTCTTGGCCAGGGTTGCCAGGTCTTTTCCAAAAAAATACCGAACAGTGAGCAAAAAAAAAAAAGCTCCTCACTTGCCGTATTGCTGATCCTTTGACTCGCGCCTATCCTAGGGTTTATGAAAATAGCTTCACTTTGTCGAATCTCCGGATTTTATTACTAGGGGGGGGGGGGCGGACCTTTGCCCAGTGAGCGGTGAAATGGCTAGATGGGCCCTGGAGGTCTACTCCGAAACCGCGCATTCAAATCTTCGGATCCGACCGATAGCCGATCGAAGTTTATGCCGTGACCTTACTCCGAAACAATATCGGGCTCAAGAGTTTATATCGGAGTCACGTGACCACTATCGTGAACGAACAAGAAAAGAACGATAGAGTTAATCGTAGCGGATATTTGGGTCTTGATTACGGATATGTTTTTATATTAAATTTTCTAATCATTTATGCGTTTTAGAGTTTAAAAAACTATGTTATTTAGTTCAAATGTGAAGTAGTATTTACATTTAAGTAATAAAAATAATAACATAATCTCGTAAATTAATAAAAGTCGTAGGTATATGGCTGTCTACTGCTTGCCTTTGTCTTTATTAAGAAATACATGTGTCAATTGATTACTTGACTGATTTACGACATTTGTGGAGAGGCAAAGTGAAGAGCAATGGTTAATTAAAATATTTTTAGGGACTTTTTAAACATACCTATTTATAGAGAGTGAGCTACTTAAGTGTTGAAAAAAGTTTTTCCGTAATGAATAATTATGACTTACGGGTTTAAAAGTTTGTCATTCATTTAGAGTCAGACATATTAAATAATACTGTGCAAGAAGCCCTCATGTAAATGTGTGCAATATAGAGGGAAATAGTGTCAAGTCGGTAACACATTTTGTATTAGTATTTTTTTAATAACTATTATTAATGAATAAAATAATTAGGTACCTACGTATGTTATTTATTTCTAAATAAATTTAAATAACTATTTATTTACTCATTAGAGAATATGAAAATCATAATTTTATGTATGTAAGTCCCTACTTTATTACCAAAGTTCTAGTTTTAGTCGCAAAACTGTTTTTTACTAAATAACATATAACTCATACCTTAAGAAAGGCATCAATTCCATGGCTACCCTTTTAGGACGTAAAAGAGCCCAACTAACAATAGAATTATAGGTCGGTACACATACACAGTACACCTTAACTTATCTTCACACCATTTATTTCACTTTTACTAATGTTTAATCACAAATTAACGGCTATAATGTAATTAATTTTAACTCCAACAACGCTTACGACGAACAAAAGGCACCTATTTTGTTATCGTGAATTTTGACACTGTTCTCCCGAAAAATCGTTTGTCAAATTCAAAACTTCGATCGTGTTTTGCGCGTTCGGAGTAAGCTCCGATACGAGTAATGTCATTGATAGTTCGGTCGGTCCGAACTTCGGAACGAATGTATTTCGGAGTAGGAAATGCTACGATATATCGGCCGAAACTTCGTAAACTGACATTCAGAGTAGACCCCCTGATAACGAGGCCACGATTCGTTTATCAGGGAGAAAAATTAATCAGAAAAAAATACCGAACCTCCCATACTTCGGTATTTTTGTCATACCGAACACCGAACACAGTGCTAAAATACCGAACGGTTCGGTAAAATACCGAACACCTGGCAACCCTGCTCTTGGCTGATATGATGAATCCGAACTCATTCGTCCTAAGGACTAAGCCTGCTGACTTATATTGTCACCGAATAACTATGGACAATATTCCAATGCCAACTAAGAAAGAACGACACAGTTCTTTGACTCCATATAATATAGTGACGAATCGGAGCGCACGCACACATACAAACGTTGTTTACACGGCCGTTTTTGCCCTTTTGCCGGCATTGCCGTTCAGAGCATGCTTAGCGGCCGTGTAAACGACGTTTGTATGTGTGCGTGCGCCGATTCGTCACTATACAGAATGTAAAAGATATGAACAGTCAAACGAGAACCATGTATTCTGCTCACCATCATATCATTCTTCTTCCTTTAGACTATACCGGGGAAATTGATAGTTACGATTTTATTGAAGGTCAAAGTCATAATTTTCTTTTTAATTTTTTTATGAAAACGTATTCTATACGTTATTTCTTAATTATTGTCCAAAGAAACATCATCATTTTTTTTAGTATTTCATAACAAAAAATGGCTTCAAAACGTTAGCGTTCAATGTAGCTCACTCGATGCGCACGGATACTAACGAACGGGGCCGCCGCACTATGGGTGGGTCCCTAAGAGAGCCATGCCATAAATATGATTTTGAAAATTCAGCGCAGGTTCACGTATTATACCTTAAACGGTAGACAAAAGACTAATCTACTATAATATACAATATTTATACTTCTATAGAACCATATATAGTGAAAAAAATATCATTAAAAACACTGAAAAAACATTTGTTGAAACTGATTGCTGAATTATAGTTTTTCAGATTGGATTTTACAGTAGAACTCTTATTTGTTTACATAAGTATTATACCTTTTCAGAAAGCTTAAAACGTGTTCTTTAATATAAAAATTCACAATTATAAATTCAATTATATATAATACCACTGGAGACGTATAACTCGTGATGCGGAGTTTTTTCAGTTCATTCATTTTCAATAAGAGTTTTCGCAGTTGCCGAAATTTGCCGATGTTCTGTTATATATCTCATTTTGTAGTAAATATAATACAGAATAAAGGGCTAAAAAAAAAATTTGCGGTTTCGGTGCATAACAAGTGTAAATATCTCAAAATGTCTAGGTATGTTTATCTTCTTTTTAGAGTGCAAATGAAATGTTTTGAATTATCGTGTAATTGTTTCGAAATACCGTAAATTATTGATAGTGGTTCGTGTTTTGATAAGATATGGAATATTTAACACAATATTTTAGTTCGAATACTAAAATCATTTTGTTATAAAAATAAAAAAAAAACACTAAACCGCATAACATTTGATATTTTACGAAATCATTTTGCACGCGTCTTAAACCAATATTTTTATGTCGGACTCGCACACCGAGGGTTCCGCCGTACAAACGTAGCGGTTTACAATTTATGACGTATTAAATCAAATTACTTACTAGATATCGTTAACTTGTAGGTTTTGATTCCCTAGCGTGTGACGGAAATTCGTCTAAGGTGTCGGTATAAACTGCTGTATCTTTTGATCTCGTTAACTTAGAAGTTTGATTTTTTCACTGCTTAAAGGGACAATAGACCTAGGTATTTGGTATAAATTTCAATTTGATACCTTTATTCGTTCGTGAGAAATAAGGTAGTAAGTTTCATTTTATTAAAATATTTTTATTATATTATATAACTAAAAAAAATGTGATTTTCGCAATTTTTCCTATATTTGCATTATATGACAATGCTTCATGCCAAATTTCAAGATTCTGAGTTTACGGGAAGTATCCTGTAGGTTTTGATTCCTTTGCGAGTGTCGGAAATTTGTTGAAAATATCGACATAATCGGCTGTATCTTTTGATTGGCTTGGCTTAGAAGTTTGATATTTTCACAGCTTAAAGGGACAATAGACCTGAGTATTTCATGTGAATTTCAGCTTGATATGTCCACGCGTTCTTGAGATAAAGGGTCTTGACAGACAAACGGACAACAAAGTGATCCTATAAGGGTTCCGTTTTTTCCTTTTGAGGTACGGAACCCTAAAAATGAATTTTTTTCTTTAGGACCTTACAGGGTTACCATTTTTATTATTCTTGTGTAAAAACCGAATAATATAGATGAAAAAAATTCCTAATTTTTGTTGTTTTAATGTTTAATTATTTTTTTTGCTTATTAAAAATAAATGTATAGTAACAAAATGTATTTCATTTAAAAGTGTATATATTCAAGAGACCAAGAAAAAAAAATAATTAACATATCTTAAAACCCAAAGAAGTTACAGATTTATGACACGAAATCGGCCCGTTCCACCCATAGTGCGCCGTCTGCCAAAATTATCGCGGTTTTGCGAGTTGCGTGCGAGTTGAGCCCTTTACATTGGACGGTACCAATTTTTTTTTAACACCAAAAAATAAAAATCATTTCCAAGCAATATTTTTTTTTGAAATATGTCTTATTTTGATGTATATAATACGTGGTTCTCGTTTGACTGTTCATGTCTTTTACACCCAGTATATGGAGTCAAAGTACTGTATCGTTCTCTGTATTGTGATATTAGTGTGTCACACAATCGAGAAATGGAATTCTCAGTCAGCTCGCGTGTATGCTTACAATCCTGGGCCATTCAAAAGAGGCGTGAAGAATCATCTTGCAGGTTATCAAGGCGAGGGTACTAATGCTGACCTTTGTATTTGGGTTCCACTACTACTTACGATACGATCAGGTGGAATAAAGTCATTAGCAAAAATCAGAGATGTATTTTGAAAACATCTCTGACAGAGAGTATGAAATACAAAATATAAAAATAGAACTAACTATCTTGATGTATCTTACTACGTAAGTATTACATAGTAAAGTAATTAGAATTATTATTTATTGCTTAATTATTATGTTGTACATACCAATTACCTATTACACACTCCTCAGGACATAACCTACTTTCGTAATTTGTTGGATAACTCAATCCAAATAGTGAATTTTGACAAATTACTGTAATAAACAATATTTTATAACTCTCGTATGTAAATTAAGTCTTAGACAAATTTAACTACATTTGCATACGTAACTATGTGGCAATTTATAAAACGAAATTAAACAGTCAACCAGTAAAGAAAGAAAGACGTTTCTCTATATATTTATAAAATAACTCGTTAGTATTGACCTGATTACAAAGAAAACGAATTGACAAGACGTTGCCTGCGACACGCGTAGAAATTTTGGATTCCGCTACGGAGTTTCCACGTAAGTATGAAATTTGATGATGGTTAGTTCGGAAGTAGGTATACGAGTATAATGTACTACGGCATTTCGCAAGTTCAGGATAATCAAGAATGAAATTCCTACATAATTCTTAATTAAAAAGTATGCCAAGTTCGATGTTCGTCAATTCGAAATGATGAAGAAATACCAAATCCATGAATTATTTTTTTGCGACCAGTGAGGTTCAGTTGCAATGAATGGTGCCTCTGAATGAACCAAGGTTCACAGGTTTCAATCCCACACGGTACGAACATTTTTGTGCATAAATACCTTTGTATGTTTGTATCGCTGTTATGTAGTAGCATAATTTTGGCGACTTCTCCTTGCATTTTCACCAATGCCCTGCGCCCTATCATTGAGTGACGGCCTTTATTACGAAAAACATTTTCTTATTTACCTATAAGTTGATAACGATTTTCGTGATCGCCGTTAACTTTCCCTTAAGATAAGTTATAAAACTTAAATTACCTATTTAATTTAAGCTGATGTTCAAACTGTGCCATCGACAAAATTGTCGGCGACGGATTTTGTCGAGAAGTTAATTACGTAAGACTGGTCTGTGGGCTTCGCCCATCAATCAGGCTTCGTCCGTCGGGCGAGCAGCGACTAATTTGCTCGTTTGTTTTGCCCTTAAGCCCGGGCGGCTTTGCGTATCCCTGATAGATGTTTGATTAGACCTGGAGTGGGGTTATATAGGTAAACTAATTGGTATTGATCTAAAGTTCGGAAAGAAGAACGGCGAATGTAGGCCCAAATGTTTTAGAAGCCGTTCAATGATAGAAACATTAAAATTTTAACTATGGGGGCATCCAGTATTTTTTTAAATATAAACTAGATTTTTAAAAGCTTGCATTCAGAAATAAAATATTTAGGTTTCTTTGTCAAAACATCACATTAGCAATAGCAATAATAAAACGCGAAAATAGTGTCATGGCTCAGTTCCGGCTTATGCAGTAGTTTTTACTTTAGAATAACATTAAAAGCAGCTATTGCTCACTATTTGTAACGAAATTATGTTAATTATTTGATAAATTAAACAAAAGAAGTTAACGTTAAGAAAATAAAGAAGAAAATATTTTATTTATAAACATTTTTCTATTATATAAACCGATATTGATTTTTATTTCTGTGAAACGGAAAAATATTATCAAATCTAATGTCAATGTCTATCAATTTTTTGTTGTTTCGGTGTTTTCGGTGTTTATTGTGCGTAGAATATTTTATTATGATTTTTCTGACGATTTGGCGTGCCTCCGGACTATCAACATCTCACTACAACACAGACCTCAGTATTTCTTTTTGGATTTAACGATTTATTGCAAGCGATTGGTAATACACACATTAGTAAAACATAATCTCACTTTTAATATTAATCCTACTTTATCTTTTTTGTGCTAGCTTTAATTGATTATGTCTAATTAACTTTTTTGTTAGTCTTATTTAGCAGTACGAAAATCTATAAGTTTCATTCGTGAACGGAGCCTTAAAGTCTGGGTCTCAAACTATATGGAAGTTCGCCATTCTTCATGTAGTTTGGGCGAACGTCATTTGCATAATAATGATATAAGTACAGAACGGCGCGATCACGGAACTATTTAAATGTTAAGCAAATCTTGATAGTCAACGGACAAAAATCGATTAATTTGACAGATATTATTAAAGTTAGAAAATAATGGATGCGTCTGTCGATCGATATAATAGGGAAATTGAAAAAAAAATTGTTTAGTCCGTCAGTCAGAACACGAAAAAATATTATACTTACACGTATTTTTAATCACATAACATATAATGACAACGATTCAGTGCGAAAAATGCCGTGTGACATCGCGCTTTCGTGCGCTTTTACTGAAGAGTGACGTCACAAGCCCCCACTCCTGAAATTGGATGCTCTTTATCTCTTTAAATATTTACTGATTTGACGTGTCTATTGTTTTAAGGTAAGTTATCTGACGGACTTAATAGAATTATATCTCCAAAATTTTCTAAATCATATCATTAACTAAAATATTTATAGATTTACAAAAAAGTTTGGTGACATTAGCAGTTGGAGTCAGTTTTCGAGAAATTTAAAGAAACGTTATAAAGCTAATGCACTAAAATAGTCTTGCGATAGCCAGATTAATGACTCTTAATATGACTAAGTTGGTTCTTTTCATGGCCTGTCATGGTGGTTACAGCCTCAGCGACGGAAAATGATTCCGTCGCTGAGGCTGACCGGAACCACCCAGGCCAGAGAACCAACTATTTAGACCCTTTACGGTTCACCCGCTTTTGCGAAATTTAAATATGTACTTATACCTATTGGTCACAGACCACAGAGCAACGGTTCATCATCATCATTAATCATCAACAGCTCATATAATGTCCCCACTGAGGGTCTCGAACCTATTCCACAATAGGGGCGATTAGGCCTTAGTCAACCACGCTGGCCAAGTGCGAGTTGGTCGACTTCACACACAACCTCAGAATTTCTTCATAGGTGTGTGCAGGTTTCCTCACGATGTTTTACTTCATTGTAAAAGCGTCGAATAACGCCGAAACGTACATATGAATTCAAAATGTGAAAATACCTACATTGGTACGTGGTGGGGTTCGAACCAGTGCCTCCCGGGTGAGATACAACGCCATTGCGCACTACGCCACCGACGCTTTGAGCAACGGTTGTCTATAGCTAAATAGCTGACTTGAACTAGGCATTTCGAGACTATAGCATTTCAACTATACCCTCTCACTGTTTGGCTACTGACTTTTTTTCATCGGGTAGTACTTAGCTGCGATTCGATTTGAAGGGAAATCAACCCTTGTCTGAGTCGTCTGACGTGTGAGTGACACCTCTTAATCTTTGTACTATTTTTAATTAAATAAGGGGTGTATAAAGGTATTTATATGGAATCTTAGACATCTTCAACATCTAAAATTATTTACATAAGATGCCTACGTTATGAATAGATTTTAGTAAAATTAATTGCGAATAATGAATAACTATGAACGAGTGAGTGCGACGGGAACAAAATAACATTTTTTTCTCACTCTGGTATTCCGCTTGAAAAAAATCTTAGGATTTAGTTGTAGACTTAAAACAATAAAAGAACAAATCTGGAAATTTGTAAGAAAATATATTTAAAAATACAGTACCTAAAGTGCGGTCCCTCAGTCCTCTCGGACCATCAGCCAGTTATTCAGTAAATACACTTTATATACTCAATGTGTGTATGTCACAATACCTCAATTTTTCAGATAGTTTCATAGATCTGGCTATGAGGACTGAGGGACCGCACTTTAAGGGTAGTTATGGATATATTAAAAAAAAGAAACAGATTTCTTCTACAATTGTCTCAAGTCTACTACTTAAGTAATCCTACGATTTTTATTTTGCAAAATACCAGTTTGGACGACACGACACGACAAAAACAACAATATTTTGAGATCTCGTTTTTTTGTGCAGCTTTTTAAAATATTTTTATGAACAAATTGTATTTCTTAGTGCAACGTTACTGAAATAGGTCCCTCATTTCCTTTATCGACAATTCTAAAGAAAAATGTCCATTACCAAAGCAATTTCCTTTTACTGCGTTCGAATTCACTTCAACGAAGTGACGCCATAGCTTTGAAAACTGGAAACTTTTTAAAATTTACCTTTATAGTATCGCGAAAGTATTCTAACAATTTTAACATTTTCCCCTCCACTTGGTTTTATTGGCAATTTGATACCTTATGTCGTTGGGTTAAGGAGTTATGCGAGGTGCTCTAATGTTGCAGCCAGCAAAATAAGTTAGAGTAAGGAGCATTATTGGAAATTCCTGGGCGTCCGGAACATTCGACGGATATCGAACGTAGGTAGACAATAGTTCGCTCTGATTGTCGGAAGTCTCTGCTCGGACGTGAGGGCGTTTCTATTCTCTGCTATGTTTTGTACTTTGGAACAATAATATTAAGTTTCATTTTAGGTTTAAGCATACTCATTAGTTTAAACCTACTTTACAGAACAAGCTGGTAGAGAAGTGTCTATTCTATTCTATTTTATTCTTAATTAATGGCGTCGCGTCGCATTAAACGTAAGCATTTTGCCAATGTCATTTGAAAATGGAACTAAAGTAACAAAAAATGTGTGGTTCATTTTGGTTAAAAATGGAGACTCGCAACACGTGTTTTTACAACGAGAACTCTGGAGAAACTCCAGTGTCTTATGTGTTATTAATTTAATAGAACGCATTTGGTTTGACATTTGTGACACGGCTTCAGATTAGTGTTTTCTTTCTGCGCGGATACGGTCCTTTCGCCATAAATATGCGCTTCATTTCGCGCTTCAAAACTGGACTCGCGTACACGGGTTTATTCCGGCGTGTTCGCTTGAACCGGTGGTGGTGAGTCAGTATCAACAGTGCTTTTAAAAGCTTATAGCGCGTCAACGCTCATTCTAATTGCGCGTGTGGGACAATGCGCGCCTACATGCGCTTCCAAAAACGAGCTTATATAACTACACGCGTATAAAACGCTAATCTGAGACCGCCCTAGCTAGCACTATTTATTTTCTTCTCTTCGTTATGGAACGTGTCGACGTAAAATTTTATCTTATAATAATGTTTAAAAAGCAAATGCTGAACTGGTGAGCGGGACTTTTTAAAATATTTCATCGTATGTGGAAATTGTAATTTCCGTTAGCTTGTGACGTAGTAAGAAACTATCGACTGGATCAAATTTGTCGTGTTCTCAAAGTTCTGTGTAGTTCAGTTGGAAAAGCGATATTTGTTCACGACAGGACTTGTTTTCTAGTTTTGTTCGCATGTTTTGAAAATATCATTACGATATTTAGTAAAAATTGAGACATAAATATATTAATAAAAAAAGTGTGTTGCCGAGCCTTCCCAGGTTCACCTTTTTATACGAATATTATACCTTTTTATAGTTTGTATTTATTATTAACTAGCTTCCGCCCGCGACTTCGTCCGCGTGGACATTTTAACCCCTTAAGGGGTGGAATTTCCAAAAATCCTTTCTTAGTGGATGCCTACGTCATAACATCTACCTGCATGCCAAATGTTTAGCCCGATCCGTCCAGTGGTTGCTGTGCGTTGATAGATCAGTATGTCAGTCAGTCACCTTTTAGTTATACAAATTTAGATGTCTATTACTTTTAAGACCGATTAATGTGACAACAACGCTGATTGTATTGCTTGATTGTTTCTTTTCTGTAAATATCGTAATTAAAACCCATTTTTCACTCGTGTTATTTGCTCTTTCATTTTATTAGGAGATCTCATCCACCAGCTCTCCGCTTCAAAGCGTACTAGTGCATTTTGTTCAAACACTTATTTGTTTAATGCAAAGCCTTCGCCACGCGGCGGACTCTAAATATAAAAATGCTTAATATTTTTGAGGGGGAGGTTACTTCCATTAAGGTTGTATATCCACTATAGGATTGAGCATAAGGCAGTCTTTAGTCGGCAAGACTCCGACATAACCTATAGACCTTATAGTTATCCATGAAGATTCACCACCTCAGTCCATCGGGTCCGTTCATACTCTTTTCGATTCTTTCCTTTTGCTCCTCTCTGTGAGGTAAAAATGGGAAAGGAGGAGAAAGGGAAAACAGAAAAAAACCCTAAAAGTAGGATTAGCCTTTTCACCATGCAATTAATAAAATGACCTTATCTTAAAATTGCAGGCCCCAAGAATGCACCCCCCAAATATTTCACACATACTTTTAATTAGTTCTTTAAAATTCAACGAGGGGTATCTTTTCAGCGGTTCCTCCAAACAAGAACAAACTAGTAAAGTAGGAACTCGCATAAAACAAAGTGTCAGTTATTACATTAATAACGCAGGGGCCTAACGCCCCACCCTTTTTGTTCCCTCGGGCTTCCGGGTCTGTGATGAAAACACCGACAAATGTCACAAGTATGCCCGAGTATTCATCGTTTGGACCGAAGTAACAAACAAACATTCAAGGGATGAGAAAAACACGGAAAATACCGCTCATTTTTGACATAGGCGGCTGATTGTCTATACAATGTTTAACGGCAATAATCCACACTTTGAATGTAGTTTGCTATTTCTGATTCGATTTTAAATTATCTTTAATATCGTTAGAAATTTGACCCAAAAATTATTCAAATACCACCCTACCGTAAATAATTTTAAAACTAGAATTGAGTTTTATCTTAAGCCCACTTTACAAAACCGGTGCGATATAATTAAAAATCTTTATAGACATCACACAAGGATCTATTTTAAAATAAAAAATACTGAAATTGATTCACTTGCATATTTCTCTTATTTCTTATGTAGGTATAGATAAGGGAAATAATAAATCGGACAATTAAAATACAAAATGAGCGGTTATAAACATTAAATGGCACGATTAGTCGCCCATTTAATGTGTTTTTTTTAATGACTATTGCATTGTTGTAAGCTACAGATGGCGTTTTAAGCGGTGCCGCACAGGTTTTTAAAGAAGGTGATGACATTGACGTGCTCCCGTCTGTAGGGCGAACGTCCTATAAGGGTTTCCAAACTACATATATTTAGAATACCCTGGTCTCACGGTCGTCGAGGTTCGTGTCGAAAGGTCTGATGCTCATTAGTGCATGCGTCTAAGGCGCGGTTTATACAGAAGAGACGTAGCGTGGACGTGTGCGGTGGTGGATAGTCAAAGAAACACAATATATAACTAATAATATGCAGCATAGAGTTGTTTTTGTCCTAAAGGAAATTAATTGCGCCAGCGCCTCCAGGAGAACCGTCGCGCCACTTAATTCTAGATTGATCGCCCCGCCATTGGCGCGCTTCGGTTTGTCATGCTTTCGCAAAAAAAAACAACTGTTACTGTATAATTTAGACCGCAATGTGACAAATATCCGCGCCACGTCACACGCCACACGACGCACGCCACACGCCACAGTCTTTTCTGTATAAAGCGTGCCTAAATGCATCTTTGCACCTGGGCTCAGGTGTGCCGTGGCAGTGTTACTCATATTAGGAAGAAAACTGAGACACTAACTGAGAGATCTTTATTTATCTATGGTCAATATCCTAGTAATTTACGCATTACCTAAAGCAAGCAAAGAAATTATACGATGTCATCCTAAATTGCAATTTAGCAATTTCCACATTTGGAAGCCTCATCCAAATATCTTACATTCATGATTTTGACCACTGGCTGTTTGTCTGATTTATATCAGGCCTAGCCACAAAAACCAAGGAAACACGCGTAAGCGCTTTATTCCTCCGAATGCGTACGGTGCTGCTAAATCTTAGGGAAGTTTTTGTTGCGGTGATTTACGACTGTACTTTTGTTTCACACTGTGCGTTAGGCACAAAAAGCTTTTCAGATGTTTGCATTGTTGGCTATCATAGGAATAGATTCTGTAGGGTAAAATTAAGTAATTTAATTTTATAACTGTTTTTATACCGGGTGTTTGATGAAGTCGCCCTCAAAAAGACATATGTATACACACGCATAGATCAATTAAAAAGTAGTTAACCATTTAATAGAGCACAATATTGTGTAGATATTACATACATATGAAGCAAGGAAACATAGTATGCACTGAAACTTATAATTTTTAAAGAGGCACGTGGTTCGAGAAATCGCACACTTGAAAGTTTCATAAATCTGTATGCACCCTAAATTTGAAAATAGTGATCGCATAATCTCAAAAAAATGTAAGAGGTAAACCTATATACCAACAACTAAGGACTTTTTAATAACGAGGAAAGAGAACACCAATAATCCTTAACAAAACTAAGACAACGGCTTCAAATAATAATCTTTGGCCTTTTTAGTGATTGAAGCAGTTTCATTAATGAATAATAAGTAAACATATTTAATTAAAATAATGTATTTTAATTAAATAAACTTTTTATTACTTAAGTACGTATTTGTTGAATAAAAAAGTAAATACTAAATACCAAATTAAAATTATTTTTGCTCAATTGATATTTGGATTACTGCAACGCAAAAAAACCGTTCTGTAATACTAAATTTCATCCCTTATTTCATCCCCTTTTACAAGAAAATGTAGCCTATTTCCGATCTCAAGGTCCAGTCTGTTTTTGTGCCAAATTTCATCAAAATCAATTTAAGTGTTAGGCGCAAAAGCGTGACTTTGTTTGGACTTACGACCTTTCATCCAATTTTTCGTCCCCACATGGATAAATATTTCAAAAAAGCTAGAACAAATATTTATTTATTTCTTATCAAGTGCCTAAATTCAGTTTCATGGCTGTATCTTCAACAATGACGAACTACGATACAAACTTCCATTCCTTATTTCACCCCTACACAGGTCAATATTTCAAAAATCCTAGAACAAATATGTATTAATTTCTTATTAACTGCCTAATTTCAAAGTTTCATGGTTCTATCTTCAACAATGACGAACTTCCATACAAACTTTCATGCCCTGTTTCGACCCCTTCAACCCTTTTTTTCGCAATAAAAAGTAGCCTTTGTCCTTCTCCGAGCTCTAGTTTATATTTGTACCAAATTTTATCAAAATAGGTTCAGTGGTTTAGACGTGAAAGCTTAACAGACAGAGTTCCTTTCCCAATTTATATTATTAGTAGGGATTATTCAGTACTGTAATTTGCATGATGCCTATGCAAATTACTGTACTGAATAATGTTTTATTTACTAAACCCATTTTCTCATTTTATTCAGCAAAACATAATCTCATAAATCATTTTGCTTATCATAAAATAAACAAAGTATGGCTTAATGGAATCTATAATAGGGTTTCCTAGCAATAAAAAGAATCGTTTCGACACACGACGTTGTTTTCAGGGACCGACAGGCGTGAAATTAACTTTCAGGGAAAATCTGGGCAAAGAATAGATTATGTACCAGATATCGCGATACTAGAAAAAAGGACAAACAATAAATTATACAGATTGTTTGGTACAGAGCATAAGAACCGCAGAATCACCTATGCTAACATAGTTGTGAAAATAATATAGTGTTAACAAAAAATCAAAATTGTAATTTCTTTATATAAATAGTTCAGTTGTAAAATCATATCTATTCTATACTAATATTATAAAGCTGAAGAGTTTGTTTGTTTGAACGCGCTAATCTCAGGAACTACTGATCCAAATTGAAAAATTCTTTTTTCAATAGTCCAATTATCGAGGAAGGCTTTGTACTAAAAAAATCCGACGTAACGCGACTGAAGCTGCGGGCGTCCATTAGTAATAATTATATATTTCCACGTTCACACTTAGTATCTAGCCCAAATTAATTATCATTAAGAACTTGTGTTATGTATACTACATAACGGACATTTTTAATATACATCATGATTTTAGATATTTTTATATATAAACTTAAATAAATATATAAACAAATGTTCGTGTTCGCCACATAAATATTTGCCGCTATCAGGATTCGAGCCCGGACCGCTTGCACACGCGGTGGAGCTGCACATCGACGAACCCTAATGGTACGGCGATGTGCAGCCTCTCCGACAGGCTGCTCTTCGAGATCATCACCCCCCTCACTCCTACCCACTTCCCGCCCGACCCCCGGCATGCGCCGAGCTTCCTAGACATGGCGCTTCTACGGAATGTAGTCTTACCGCTGCGTTCAATAGAAACGATTCATGCTTTGAGCTCGGATCACCGCCCGGTCGTCCTCCACCTAGGGTCCCCCACGGACCAGACCCCCTCCACGAGAACAGTGACCGACTGGGACAAACTCAGCGAGCTGCTCGAGAGTCCGAACAGCCCGGCGCTAGACTCGATTCCCGATCACCTTACCTCTTCCTTCGACACGGAGAACGCGGTCGGGGCCCTCACCAACCACCTTCAGTCCGCCGTCAGCGCGGCGTCTAGGGAGGTTCCATCGATGGACAACCACCGGTGGAGGCTTCCTGACGACATAAGGAGGCTGTTGAGGGCCAAGAACGCGGCAACCCGTGCCTACGATTCTTACCCCACCGACGGCAACCGGTCTCGCATGCGGGCCTTACAGCGCACTGTAAAGCAACGCATACAGGACTTACGGAACCGTCGATGGGACGACCTGCTTAAGGACATCGAGCCATCGCACCAGGCCTACTGGCGCCTGGCTCGAACCTTCAAGTCGGACAAAGAGTCGACCCTACCTCCGCTCCGCCGTCCCGACCTCACCGTTGCCTTTGACGACGACGAGAAGGCCGAGTGTCTAGCCGACAGTCTGGAAGCCCAGTGCTCTCCAAGTACCCAACCCGCGGACCCGGCCCATGTTCAGCACGTAGACGAAGAGGTCGAAAGACTCTCCTCACTACCGCTCGCATCGCCTCCACTTAGACCGGTTACCCTCGATGAGGTGCAAACGTTAGTCAAGGATCTCCGTCCCCGCAAAGCCCCTGGCCTAGACGGCCTCTCGAACAGGGTGCTCAAAATTCTTCCTGCTCAACTTTTAATGTTGCTAGTCACCATCTTTAACGCAGCCATGACGAGCGGCGCCTTCCCCGCTATGTGGAAGGACGCCGACGTTATCGGCATCCGTAAGCCCCGTAAGGACCCCGCGGTCCCTTCTAGCTACAGGCCTATTAGTCTACTCAGTTCCATAGGAAAGCTCTACGAGCGAGTACTACTGGCTAGACTAATAGAGTTCACTTCAGCAACTAGCACCCTTATTGACGAGCAGTTCGGCTTCCGAGCTCGACACTCCTGCATCAACCAAGTGCACCGCCTAACGGAGCACGTTCTCGAAGGCCTCAGCGCCCGACGTCCGATAGGTACTGGAGCGCTCTTCTTCGACGTGGCGAAGGCGTTCGACAAGGTCTGGCACAATGGCTTGATTTACAAGCTATACAAACTCAATGTGCCGGACAGACTCGTACTCATCTTACGAGACTACTTGTCGAACCGTTCCTTCCGTTACCGCGTCGAGGGAGCGCGCTCCACTCCCCGACCGATACGAGCCGGAGTTCCACAGGGATCCGTGCTCTCGCCGCTACTTTTCTCACTCTATGTGAACGACATCCCAAAAACCGAAGGTACCGAGCTCGCGCTCTTCGCAGACGACACGGCCATCTATTACTCGCATAGGAACCGCCCGCATGTAGCACGCATGCTGCAAGCCGCGGCCAACTCCCTATCAGAGTGGTTTCGCAAGTGGCGCATAGAAGTGAACCCGGACAAAAGTGCTGCCATGTACTTTAGTAGGGGTTCATTCCTAGGCCACACACTGCCCACCATATCCGTCTTCGACCGACCGGTACCCCTAGTCAAAAAGACCAAATACTTGGGGGTCACCCTTGACCGACAACTAACGTTTGCACCCCACATCAAGGAAGTCCGAGATAGGGCCTACTTCGTCCTAGGTCGCCTATACCACCTTATAGGCAAGCGGAGTAGAATGTCTCTTAGAAATAAGAGGACGCTTTACAAAGCTTGTGTACGACCTATCATGACATATGCTAGCGTTGTCTTTGCACACGCGGCTCCCACAAATATCAAAAAACTGCAGGTCATTCAGAACCGTTTTCTGCGCATGGCATCAGGCTGCCCCTGGTACATACGCAATGTCGATCTCCATAGAGATTTCGATCTCCCAACCATATCCTCTTTCATGAAGGAAGCGTCTAGGCGCTACTTCGACAAAGCTCCACACCATCCAAACCCACTCGTAGTCAAATCCTCTAGTTACTGTGCTAATAGAGATGCCGCGCGCGCCTCGCGCCGTCCAAAAAACGTCCTACTGGACGCCGACGACTCAATCACGAGCGCAAATGCCTCGTTACCGCCTCACAACAACACTTCACACTCACGCACTAGTGTCACACCTTTTAATCACCGCACTCGTCGAACAAGGGTGCGTCGACCCGGTCTACACACGACGCGCTATACCCGGTACAGATATGTGCCGGGGCGCTTCTCGCCGTGTCCCCCACAACCCGATGCGCCCGAGCCGAGGTCCGAGCCTTTAGAGGCACCCTCGGGCGTGTCGCTCCCTTCCGATCCGGTCGACCTAGGGACGCTAGGCGGTCGAGAGACTCCCCATGGGGGAGATGCTCGGTCGCCCAGTAATCCCCTAGGAACGTCCGCCCTACAGGCTTGAGGACCCCCCAAGGTTTTCGCCTTCTCAAAAAATCCGGTGGAGCAGTGAATGCCATCAGCGGCAAACTGCAGTAGTCATTCAAAAAAAAAAAAAAAAAAAAAAAAAAAAAAAACCGGACCGCTTGATGTGTAGGAAATACTGACCGCTTTACCACGACGACGACCCGCGACGGCGAAAACAAAAAGATGGGAAAATTTCATAAATTAATTTTGTAATTTAAATTTTTTATAACACTTCACTAATTATATGAGTATGTTAGCAATTGTAGGGGCTCACTTGTAGATCTTTTGCATATTATGAGATTTTTTTAATGTTTAACGAGAAATGTCTTATAAGAAATTAAGAAAAATATCTTGTAATATTTATGGTCTCATAAAACAAGTACTGAATTTCTTATAAAACATTTCTCATAACACGCATATTTTCATATAATGAGCTAAAGGCCTTCTATCATGAACCAAACATTTTGTATAAATTTTGCTGTGATGTTAACTTTTACGTTAATGACTACTTAAGAGTGGCAAATACGCTTACTACTACTGATTATTGAAAATCTTTCTCATCATGTATTGTAAACATCTAGTACCTATTTGTTTAACAATTACTAGATATAAAAATCACTTTTAGAATTCTACAAATAAAAGAAAGAACAATTGAGAACAATTTGTTAAAACTTAAAAGTACTGCAAGGAATTATCGGAAAACGAAATTTAGGAACAAACAATACAATATAATTTGTTTACAATTCTAATAACTCTGTGTTGCTCTGTGTATTTCTTTAGCGAAGTATGGAATTTTAAATTCTTAAATCTACTGTGTTAATGAGTCATTACCTAATACACGTATTGTATTTATAAATATCTAGTAATGTGATGAAACATGACTATGAGACCGTATTATTACAATTAGTCATTGTTAATGTCTGGACATTTGTATCAATATTTGCACAAGTATAATACACACTATTCGATAAAAGTTCCTATTATAAAAAAAAACACTGCCAGGGTGGCCTTGTGTAAGGTAAGGGCCGTATAACTTGGTACAGAACCCGCAGTGTACGTTCTTTTAGTACAGATAAATAAAATAAGTAAACAATTATTGAAAGTTAAACGGTTTTTAAAACTAGATTTTTTTTTCACCGATGACAATTTCGCCAACAAAATTTACAAATACCATTTAAGAAAGCTCGCTTCCGTTTGGTCATAAAAATAGTAATAACCTACCAATAATTAGTTATCACCATTCGCTTGTTCACGCTAATATTTATAGAACGGAATATGGGTTATTCGCGGTGAAACGTAATTCTGGATTGAGTTATAGGCTGAGTACGCTGAGTGAAACCAGAGAGTGCCTCTGTAATTGACTTCTGAATTGATAACAATGTACAAATAAATAATTTATATAGTAAATGTAATTATTGTAAGTAATTCAATTAACCCTACCTTGAATTAATAAACTTTAATTTACAAAAACCTACCGTTTATGTAATAAATAAAAATCTACGAGGTCATCTCACAGCAACCGGTTTTAAAAAAGGAATGATTGAAATAATAGTAGATTAGAAAAATGCACTGAAAAAAATCGACTTGCCTCAGGCGGGACTTGAACCCGCATCTTCCACAATCCGGGCGGCGTGCGGGCGGGTGGAAGATGCGGGTTCAAGTCCCGCCTGAGGCAAGTCGATTTTTTTCAGTGCATTTTTCTAGTATTAATATTTACGCGTTTGTAAACGCTAAAATAAAATTATTCCATAATAGTAGATTATTAACCAAGGGGATAAAGCAGTGTCTTCTGTCGTCGCTCACGCTGCTCCCAATCGCCGGCGGCGTACGGGTCGGAGGAGGCAAATGAACATCGCACTGCATCCGACGTGAACGGGGAAGCGAGCGACGGAATGGGTCTCCGTCGCTTGCGTTTCTTCTTCTCCCGACATGTGGTATAAGTGAATATCCAAAGTATTCCGCGGATATTCACTCATAAAGTCTTGTCCTGGGCCACGACATTGGGCCACCGTCGAACAAAGTGACGATAACTCGCGGAATACTGTCTGTTTTGGTTGGTAGGCTGCAATACAGAGAGTCCAACATAATCTTGCTGTAGACCCCATTACACAAGATAGATATAAAATCTTTCAGACAAAAAAAAAAGTGTCTTCTGTCGCGGGTGACGATTTAAGTTCACCCAAGACTAAGACAGCTTTATCACCGAGGAAAATACCCTACTTTTCGTGCCATTTGCGAAAAAATTAACACAATAATAATATGAGATAACGTATCGTAACGTATTTTTAGAACATTAACTTATTTATAAAAATAAATTAAAATAATCTTAACGTTTATGTATTTGAAGAAAACAAAAACGCGGCAAATTCCTAGACTAATATTTTTTTGTCGGAAAAGCAAAGGCATCAAGCTCATACGGCCTCGTCGGTTTTCGTAATTTTATTTAATAATCATTACTGCACAATATATGCGTATTCCTTTTTCAAAAATAAATATACAAACTCAATGATGTAAACACAGATGTAGTTCAGTATAAATTTCGGTAAGTATTCCAAATTTAAATCACATTCTCCCCCTAGATTTTCTTTCCCTGTTTTTAACAGATTAAAAATGACTATTGTTATGTTCGCTTTTTGTGGCATAGAATGTCACTTTTTTGAGCAAGTGGTACGAAAAATTGATTTATTTGAATATTATTGGAAAGTAAGGAACAAACTGCTTGTTTTTTCTGTTCCTTGTAATTTAATTTTTATTTGATTATTGAATACCTACTTAAATAGTTTTTAATTTTGCAAGTTAGAAGCATTAACTTATATCATTGTAATTTGATGAAATAAATAAAGAAGGTGCATCTTAGAATAAGTTTATTAATTAAAATGTGTCATATTTACAAAACTCTTTGATAAGTTAACAATTATTGTCATTACCTATTACATAGACATTAAAACACAGATTGTTTAAGATTAAGAAATGAAAGAAAATAAAAAGTATAAAAACCTGAAATTTTTAAGATCGAATTTCAAAATCTTTTGAAGGAATATGTCAAATTCGTGAAGAGACATTTTTATTTTAAATCTGTTATTATGTTATTCGCCACCAAACTAACCAAGCAAGTTTCTCATTTATTTCACTTAAATTCTTAATTATTGTAATTGTTTTCAAGTCTTAAACTTACAGTTTACAATAATAATTCTCTAATAAAATTTCATCATGGTTTATTTAATTTATGGTTTATTATTTTAAAATTATTTCTCAATTTATGTATGCTTTTTTAGTTAACACATTGCCACGATTTAATTAATTCACAGAAAACGTACCTCTATCTACTATCTACTATTATTTACGGTAGGAAATAACTTTATTTACAATTTTATTTACACCTTAATATCTTACATGAGTTGAATTAAATTAAAGGCGTATTTTGTAAAACATTTTTATAAAACATGTTACATTTGCCTTCTATTTTTACTACTTTTCATTAAAATCATAAGAGAAACACAAATACAGCTTATTAAAAGACAAACGTCAATTATCATTGCTACTATTTAGTAGGATATAACTTTATTTACTTGAGTAAAAAAAGAGATTAAAAAACCTTTATTTTTGTACAACTCAAATCTTTGATTGCTCAGTCATCAAATTCTAAATTTAATTCATCGACTAGTATACACTTATTATTCGTTGGTTTGCTTCGAAAAATTATTCGTTTCAAACGTAAATTTCTACTTCGAAGTTGAGGGGGTGATGTCGTTGACTCTTCATTCTGATGGTCACATGGGAAAAGCCTACACCTCCTTCTGTTATGTTTGCACTGGCATGGGAGAAGTCGTTGTCTATAGCTGCTACACCCTGAAACAATTGATAATACTTTAATTAATATTGATATAGGTTAGGTACCTTTTTTGTGACGCTGGGAAATTCATTTACGGACCATATCTCACGCTGGCTGTGCGCACGGCGTGTGTGGGACTTACCGGCGCAGAACAGCGCCGGTCCTACTCCGCTAAAACCCACCGGTACCCTCCTAAGCCCTTATGGGGGCGCTCTGGGATCGGCGCACTTTACGTGTGACATGTTAGTTACCTACTCCTTCTTCCAACCTTATTCCTCAGACCAAAAAAAAAGTTCTGAGCCTTATTCATAGAAGTTTCTCCCAAATGTCAGAAATCAATGTCTAATCTTTTTTATATAACAGTTAATAGTAAGTAAGTAAGTTATTTAATAAACTCATAAGTAATTGCATGGCTGTAATCAAAATATCGCTAGTTTATAACACTAACGTAATAATTATGTAAATATGACATCATGTTAATAGTATGTTCACATAAATATTTAGAGCGTAGTATATCCAAATTAGTTTGTATGTTGCACAAGCTATCGTAAACGCCATAAAGTATTATGAAAACAATAATCCGTTTCATCATTTCATACCTTTTAGGATATTGAAAGTAAGCATAACTTTTTTCCTCTACCCACTAGAGTTGTGTAGCTCGCGAATGAGTGATATAAAAGATATATATCTTCACGAAAGAGCTAATGTATCTTTAGCTCAGGTGACGTTCAATTATATCTTTATATCATTTATATCAATGTGTCATAGATAATACGGACGACGGATACCGAATGAATGGCTTGCGAATGAGTGATATAAAAGATATATATCTTCACGAAAGAGCTAATGTATCTTTAGCTCAGGTGACGTTCTTTATATCAATGTGTCGTAGTTCAGTTTGATAGATACGGACGACGGATACCGAATGAATGAACGATTCCGATCACAGAGAGAGAGAGAGAGAGACGAACACAACTTTGTCTAACTAAGCGACACACCGACACACAGTCTCTCAAATCTATGGACACGACTCCAAGATATAGTTTGATGATTAATATCACTTTTCAGACACTTTGGTTTAAAGCGACATAATAACGCTAAAGATAGATATAGTTCTTATCAACTATATCTATCTTTAGTACAAGGCAGGCAATGTATCTTTAATGAGATACTGATATACAAGAGTGATATATATCACTGAGTTGAAAAGATATATATCTATCTTTTCACTTTAGTGATATGTTTGGCGCATCGCTACTACCCACATTTATATTAAATCAAACTTTCACCTCTATGTTTAATTCATAGGTAAATACTCGTAAGCACTTTATGACGATGGAAACATTAAATTTGTATTGTATTTTTACAAGAACATAGGCAATACATATATTTACCGAAAGTAAGGTCTGATTAACTTTGATTGATTACTTTTTGTAAATTAAGTTTAAATGAATTCTAGTTGAGGCGGGGACAACTTATACGATTTGAGCGCACGAATTATGCGCGCCCGATCTGGGTAGTACCTTCCACCTTACAGAAGCCCACAGTCAAATGACACCACTTTTTGTGGTGTTGTGTTTCTGTTGGTGATTAAGGTTGTCCGAGATCCATGGAGTAGAAAAGGGGACTAGGGTTGTTAGGGCGTGACTGTTGCAAGATAACTACTTGATTTTTGTAAAGGTATTAAATACAATGTCAAATTTTTATGTGTATAAAACAAAACGTCTATCAACAATATTAAAAACTACCGACCTAAATGGAATATCAAAAAGTATTGCTAACAAAATCAATCGTCAACAAAGTTGAATAACATCACATCATCACAGCACATACTTAAGATTACAAAACAAAAAAACAAATATTACATGACCTTTTATGGGTGGCGGAAAACTAATAACAACATGGAATTCTGCCATAGCTTTGAGTAAGTAATAGTGTAAACCACAGATTTAATAATACAAGGTGTAAACATTTAATACGAGTTAATGATAAACGTGGCGCCTTTTATTTGATTTTCTTTGTAAAAAAAAATCAAACTGCACCAACATATATATCGTCTTCTAGAATATGCATTAGCTTTGACGTGCTATTCAGAAATTTGTGTTTTTTCATACACACTAAAAACTTTAATGCAAATGAAATAATAGTGATGTGACCTAGTAGCCGTGTGATGCCGACAGAGTAGAATAGCATTACCCCATTTCATCCAATGGGTGTCGTAGAAGGCGACTAACGGATCAGCAAAGGGGTATTCATTACCTTATACTCCGTCCAACAATCCACATTGGGCAAGCGTGGTGGACTACTGCCTAAACCTCCTTCGATGACAAGGAGAGGCCTTGTGTCCCAGCAGTGGGTCGAATTATGAAGGCTGTTATTATGATGATGATGACCTAATAGTAAAGTAATTGTAGTTTGAAGGTTTTCACTGCACTTTTATAATAAGGGTTTTGGCTTGGTAACCTTTGAGCCATATCTTTTGGTAATTTCTTCTTTTAATCTCTTCCTTCTCGATGTTTGTATTAAAATATGGGTGTTGCACATTTTAATGCAACAGGGAGTGCTTGTAGAGAAATTCATGGCAACAGACCGTATGATGGAGACCAAAGAGTTAGATATCCCTTTATAAAATTCTCGACGTAAACACACCACAAAACCTTTTTTTTTTCAATGATACCCCATAACTGCTCGTCAAAACGGATGCTTGTACATCAAAATAACATCACTTTCACTGCAAAAAATTCACTCCGAAGCAATTTTGAATTATCGAAACGAAAATCTTCATCAGATGCCATGGTTTCCCGCCAAACAATTTTCGATTGTACTTAGCGGCAACACAGCACAGATAAAGAAATTTTTACAACGTAGAATGAATTAAATTGCTTTGAAAGAAATGTTTAGTAAAAACTAGGTATGGAACCATTTTGCAAAGTTTATGCACATCAACAGAAATACGGTGTATAATCTTAGGCCAAGAAGGTAGTGCTAACAATAAGGTAACCTGACATTGCAGCGACATTTTCAAGGTAGAATGCAAATGTATTTCTTGCTTGTTAAGAATGCGACGTCCAGTTTGAGTTAGTTGGCTTGTAAAAAGTTAATTTATTGCGCGAAGATTCTACTTACTGCTTTAGAATGGAAATTGTTAGACACGAGTATGTTGATTGCGTAAAAACAAATACGAAACACCAACGATAACAACATTCTATTTTTAAAATTATTTTATTTTGAGAACAATTTTGCAAATAGGTTTGTTTATTATGAAGTTATTAAAAAAAAACATTTAAAAGTAAATTTTCGTACCTTTATAGTTCTTTTCTCCGGATCATTATATGACAAATTTTTAATCCTCTTCACGAAAGGTATTGCAAAGTCTTTCACTCGTTGATGGAATACCATTTTCTTATGCACCGTGTCACCCACAATCATGTCGCTGGCAACGCATGCGCACACGAGACACACAAAACACACTGCAAGGACCACCAGCCGCATTTCACATAACACAATTTTCTTTACCACTTCTCATAAGATACTTGACACAGCGACGCGCGGGCGACGAATGGAGTTCACGCGATAACCTCCGATAACTGCGAACGTCACAAATCAGACAAAACACAATAATACATTACACGTTTTAACGACAGTTTCCGTACGGCTAATGGTGTTTGAACTGGAACTTTCTTGGATACGATCTAAAGGTCGTTATCGTTTGTTTGTTTAGTCGTATTGAATGGGACAATGGGTAAACATTAGCAATTGTTGTTACAACTTGCGGTTATTTTGGTATGGTTCGTATTTCCGACCATTTGTGAAATTAGTTGGTTGTACTCAATATTTTTGTATTGAATACTGCATTTTATGGGCTGTGAAATTTATTTACTTGTAACCAAATTAAGCCAATATTTTGTTTTAAAACGAAACTAAGCATCTAAATTATAATTAATAAACAGTATAATATTTTGTAATTTTAAATATAATTGCACAAGCTTAATTGATTAAGATTGTATTTTCAAACCGGGTAAAGTTATCTAGCAATAAAGATGGAAACTTTGAATCGTCATTAAAATCAGCCTATAACATTACACTGAATGTAAAATAAAAATTAAAGATAGCCATGCCGTCATTCGTTGTTCCCTACTTATTTAATATTATCACATATAATATAAAAGTATATTAAACTAATAACAGTGGACGAGACGTTCAAATCACCGTAATAACACCTGTTTCGGTCGGTAAAATATAATATTAAAATTAATTATAAAATTTAGAAGGAAAAATAAAACTACGAGGTTTGAACGACACACGTCAAAGACAAATATATTTTCGAGTAATCTTTAAAAGAGGTTCTATGCTCTCACAACAACACCATTTTTTTAAGTGATGTGTTTGTTTTGGAACGGTATGTTTTCAGTTTCACGTAGTTGGGGATAGGATCACTTACTTTTGAAACCAATCTCGATCAATCGTCATTGATTGATATCAGGACGCTCCTTACACTTGAGTATCTACATTAGCGCCAAATTGATTGCGTGGATATTGAGTGAGCTAAATATTATTGAGTTCTAGCAAAATCCATACCGAATATCCACGCATTACGAATCCAATTTTGGGGCTATTTTCGAAACCGCGGTATTGGCCGGCGAAGCGCCAGAAACGACTTTTTTACATTTTACTAAAGGACTATTACTACATGTTTTTTGAGTTTTTATGATCCAATCAGGATTTTTAACTCATTTTTTGTCAATTTTGCTGAAGTTGGAGGGTAAAAACAGTTTTGTGTTTCTTGATTTTTTAATAATATTTTGAATTCTCATATTTTGTTTTCTTAATCAAATTATATTAAAAAAGTATAGGATGTGTTTGGACACCCCCCCACTCCAAAAAAAAACCGATTAATTTGGTACATCTTTCTAAAGTGCTTCCTCAAAATTTCTTGATTCACTTAGGTACAATTTATACGCTTATGAAATTAAAATTATAAGATACGTGTTGATAAACCTTGGGCAGAAACTGTTTATAAGCTATAATGACATGACCGCTTTACTTTAGATTGGATGTCTTGTTCCTGTATTAGAAACGAGATGTTCGCCTACTAAACATCTCCTAAAAATATCAGTTTGTTTATATGCACGCCAAGTACCTAGCTTTTTTAAAAACTCGGTGATCCCACGAATACCGTTTGTAACCAACAGCAATTAAATAGTCATCCAGTAAAAATGCAAAGAAAATATGAAATTACGTATTACTTATATTAATACACATTTGAACATGGAACAAAAGACTTTATATTGGTCGCTATTCGAAAAATATGCTGACAATAATGTCTTGCAATATTGAAACTTTTCTTCATTAAGTCGTAAACAAAAAAGTATATTAAAAGAGCTCAGTAAGTAAGAAGTTTCGCTACTTTTTGTTGTAAATGGTGAAATTAATCTTCTTGCTGCACAAAAAACGAGGATCGCGAAGCAATTTTGCCAAGTTTTCAAAATGGAGGGCTACGATTTGTTATAAAGTTGAAAGATGTTTGGAAGAAACGTCTGATTATATACTTGTAATCTGGTCAGTCGATTTCTTCTCACTCAATAAATATTTTTAATATTGTTGATATATTTATCTTTATGGAATAATTTTATTTTTGCGTTTACAAACGCGTAAATATAATACTAGAAAAATGCACTGAAAAAAATCGACTTGCCTCAGGCGGGACTCGAACCCGCACCTTCCACAATCCGGGTGGACGCGTTAACCAATTTCGCCACCGAGGCACTGCTTTTCGCTGTCGAAATTTGTCAGTGCTTGGTGCTTATGTTTTTATGGTAAACATCGTTTCATCAAATCTTTGAAATTTGCATTTCCAAGACCCGAACGAAATATTTTTGCAAATATTTGACGCCCAGCTAAGATGAAACTACCTTACATTATGGAATAATTTTATTTTTGCGTTTACAAACGCGTAAATATAATACTAGAAAAATGCACTGAAAAAAATCGACTTGCCTCAGGCGGGACTCGAACCCGCACCTTCCACAATCCGGGTGGACGCGTTAACCAATTTCGCCACCGAGGCACTGCTTTTCGCTGTCGAAATTTGTCAGTGCTTGGTGCTTATGTTTTTATGGTAAACATCGTTTCATCAAATCTTTGAAATTTGCATTTCCAAGACCCGAACGAAATATTTTTGCAAATATTTGACGCCCAGCTAAGATGAAACTACCTTACATTATGGAATAATTTTATTTTTGCGTTTACAAACGCGTAAATATAATACTAGAAAAATGCACTGAAAAAAATCGACTTGCCTCAGGCGGGACTCGAACCCGCACCTTCCACAATCCGGGTGGACGCGTTAACCAATTTCGCCACCGAGGCACTGCTTTTCGCTGTCGAAATTTGTCAGTGCTTGGTGCTTATGTTTTTATGGTAAACATCGTTTCATCAAATCTTTGAAATTTGCATTTCCAAGACCCGAACGAAATATTTTTGCAAATATTTGACGCCCAGCTAAGATGAAACTACCTTACATTATGGAATAATTTTATTTTTGCGTTTACAAACGCGTAAATATAATACTAGAAAAATGCACTGAAAAAAATCGACTTGCCTCAGGCGGGACTCGAACCCGCACCTTCCACAATCCGGGTGGACGCGTTAACCAATTTCGCCACCGAGGCACTGCTTTTCGCTGTCGAAATTTGTCAGTGCTTGGTGCTTATGTTTTTATGGTAAACATCGTTTCATCAAATCTTTGAAATTTGCATTTCCAAGACCCGAACGAAATATTTTTGCAAATATTTGACGCCCAGCTAAGATGAAACTACCTTACATTATGGAATAATTTTATTTTTGCGTTTACAAACGCGTAAATATAATACTAGAAAAATGCACTGAAAAAAATCGACTTGCCTCAGGCGGGACTCGAACCCGCACCTTCCACAATCCGGGTGGACGCGTTAACCAATTTCGCCACCGAGGCACTGCTTTTCGCTGTCGAAATTTGTCAGTGCTTGGTGCTTATGTTTTTATGGTAAACATCGTTTCATCAAATCTTTGAAATTTGCATTTCCAAGACCCGAACGAAATATTTTTGCAAATATTTGACGCCCAGCTAAGATGAAACTACCTTACATTATGGAATAATTTTATTTTTGCGTTTACAAACGCGTAAATATAATACTAGAAAAATGCACTGAAAAAAATCGACTTGCCTCAGACGGGACTCGAACCTGCACCTTCCACAATCCGGGTGAACGCGTTAACCGTCAAATATTTGCAAAAATATTTCGTTCGGGTCTTGGAAATGCAAATTTCAAAGATTTGATGAAACGATGTTTACCATAAAAACATAAGCACCAAGCACTGACAAATTTCGACAGCGAAAAGCAGTGCCTCGGTGGCGAAATTGGTTAACGCGTCCACCCGGATTGTGGAAGGTGCGGGTTCGAGTCCCGCCTGAGGCAAGTCGATTTTTTTTCAGTGCATTTTTCTAGTATTATATTTACGCGTTTGTAAACGCAAAAATAAAATTATTCCATAATGTAAGGTAGTTTCATCTTAGCTGGGCGTCAAATATTTGCAAAAATATTTCGTTCGGGTCTTGGAAATGCAAATTTCAAAGATTTGATGAAACGATGTTTACCATAAAAACATAAGCACCAAGCACTGACAAATTTCGACAGCGAAAAGCAGTGCCTCGGTGGCGAAATTGGTTAACGCGTCCACCCGGATTGTGGAAGGTGCGGGTTCGAGTCCCGCCTGAGGCAAGTCGATTTTTTTTCAGTGCATTTTTCTAGTATTATATTTACGCGTTTGTAAACGCAAAAATAAAATTATTCCATAATGTAAGGTAGTTTCATCTTAGCTGGGCGTCAAATATTTGCAAAAATATTTCGTTCGGGTCTTGGAAATGCAAATTTCAAAGATTTGATGAAACGATGTTTACCATAAAAACATAAGCACCAAGCACTGACAAATTTCGACAGCGAAAAGCAGTGCCTCGGTGGCGAAATTGGTTAACGCGTCCACCCGGATTGTGGAAGGTGCGGGTTCGAGTCCCGCCTGAGGCAAGTCGATTTTTTTCAGTGCGTTTTTCTAGTATTATATTTACGCGTTTGTAAACGCAAAAATAAAATTATTCCATAATGTAAGGTAGTTTCATCTTAGCTGGGCGTCAAATATTTGCAAAAATATTTCGTTCGGGTCTTGGAAATGCAAATTTCAAAGATTTGATGAAACGATGTTTACCATAAAAACATAAGCACCAAGCACTGACAAATTTCGACAGCGAAAAGCAGTGCCTCGGTGGCGAAATTGGTTAACGCGTCCACCCGGATTGTGGAAGGTGCGGGTTCGAGTCCCGCCTGAGGCAAGTCGATTTTTTTCAGTGCATTTTTCTAGTATTATATTTACGCGTTTGTAAACGCAAAAATAAAATTATTCCATAATGTAAGGTAGTTTCATCTTAGCTGGGCGTCAAATATTTGCAAAAATATTTCGTTCGGGTCTTGGAAATGCAAATTTCAAAGATTTGATGAAACGATGTTTACCATAAAAACATAAGCACCAAGCACTGACAAATTTCGACAGCGAAAAGCAGTGCCTCGGTGGCGAAATTGGTTAACGCGTCCACCCGGATTGTGGAAGGTGCGGGTTCGAGTCCCGCCTGAGGCAAGTCGATTTTTTTCAGTGCATTTTTCTAGTATTATATTTACGCGTTTGTAAACGCAAAAATAAAATTATTCCATAATGTAAGGTAGTTTCATCTTAGCTGGGCGTCAAATATTTGCAAAAATATTTCGTTCGGGTCTTGGAAATGCAAATTTCAAAGATTTGATGAAACGATGTTTACCATAAAAACATAAGCACCAAGCACTGACAAATTTCGACAGCGAAAAGCAGTGCCTCGGTGGCGAAATTGGTTAACGCGTCCACCCGGATTGTGGAAGGTGCGGGTTCGAGTCCCGCCTGAGGCAAGTCGATTTTTTTCAGTGCATTTTTCTAATATTTATCTTTATTGTTTTACGTATGTGTGTGAGTAGCACAACAAATACTTACCGTTTATATAGTGTTTTTGGTGCGCTTGTAAGGCGTTTTTATTTTGCCTAGATCAAAATATTCATGAGTGGATTTTCTGCGGTTAAACTATTGTTATTTAATGTTCTCTTAGATTTGCGCGAGCACTACACATTATAACACTACACACTTTTCAGCGAAAATCTAATTACACGCGAGTTAAATCCGTAAAAGTTGTTTTATTATTTAAATTACGAGCAGGTCGTTAAAAAATTTACAGTGGTTATTTTTTCAGCACATTACCTACTAGTCGCCACCATGAAATTTGATGGCTTAGATTTCTCGTTAAGCAGATGCATTAAACTTCAAAAAAGAAGAAAAATATTAACTACGGACATTCACTAAAAAGGAAGAATTTAATAACAACATTATGTCGAAAAAAAGACAGGAAAGTTGGCGAAAGTTTCATAAGTTACAAAACTGTGTAATATAAATAACTTTATTATACAAATAAAATTTTTGCCTTCTCGCTAACAAGACCAGTTTAGTAGGACTTAGGAAGTCGTAAATATCTGACTTGAAATGCAGTTGTCCGGTCATGAGCAGTCTAGGGATGGTTACGAATTACAAAAATGGATTTTGAGAAGAAACTCTTTGCTTTTGTGAATTATTAGTTGGAAAATTTATTTTTTATTTTATTTATATTTTAAAGAGACCATTCTGTCGCGTGATATCACTTTGTTGCGATATATTCACATCAAACCAATGAGATTATGAACTTTAGATGTATATGTTACGTTCATAGTAATTTGCGTTTCAACGCAAATTGAATTTGCGTTGAAGTTTTAGATTGTGCGGCAGAGAATATGCCAAATTCTCTGCCGCGCAATCTAAAACTGTCAAACGTGACACAGACCGCCACAGACGTCCTAATTAGGTCGTTATCGAGTCTACACAATGCGCACGTCTATGACATATCTGCTTCTTTTTGCATTTCATTGCATCAAACATAACATGCCTATTGAGCAGGTAAATATTGCTAAGCATAAATGGGTTAACTCCGTGTAATTATAATAAATGAAATAAATGAATATTTATATATCTAAAGTACGAACGCAAACTTTGCTTAATTGACAGCTTAAAAGTGTTGACAGGTCCGCTTGATGGCAAAGTTGTGTACAAAGCCGGAAATTAATACACACCTTATTTTAAGTAATGCACTGGGCAAGGGTTAAATTAATTAATTTCAATTAATCGGTCATATGTCGCGCCCTTTTTGGAAAGCACCATTGTTATTATAAATTAAGTTAATGTAAGTGCAAAGAGACTTTCATTAATTATTATTGTTATTCCAAAAATAACGTCTTTGTATTTATGTAATGATGATGCGAATTTTTTTTTGAACAAAATTCGAGCACTGCAAGTGTCTAGTAATAAGTCTATGGTTAGAATAATTATGCTTTAATAATAATTATAATGATTGCATACAAACTGATAAAATTAAGCAAAATTAGGTATCCTAATGATATTTGTGTTGTAGATTGTAGATAAAAGATAAGATACAGTAAATTACATAAAATTCAAACGCGGAACATTTGATGTTTTTTTTTCCAAGTTTTACATAGTTTTGTTTCATGTTGACATCTAGTGAATTACTGTGATATTCGTAAATAATATTGTAATATTTCTACTAAGTTCGATAAAAGTGTATTTCTTATATAAATGAATACCCAATCAAGCTATTTGAATGTGGTTGTCAATTGTAACAATTTAAATTTTCAACTTAAAAACATAAATAAAACTGCAGATGTGATTTAACCTCCGATCTAATCTGATCTGAGGTTAAATCACATCTTATATTATAACCTATATGATCTGAGGATTTAACTTACAAATCTGGCCTGAACTTGAATCAGGAAAGAAGTTTTTCTAAGTTTTTATTGTTTCTCTAAAAACTTTTCCAAATTCCAATTCCACTGAATTAGCACTTTTCCAAAATCCGAACATTTGCAACCTCCGCAAAATAAACAAAAAAGTCTATGCATCTATGTCTTCACTTACAAAAGATGCGAAGAAAGATCCGAAGAGCATTCTAACAACAGCCCGAAAAATTGTGTCCAATTTGTATCGTTGAGGTTTTTTGTAAAAAAGCATTCCCTAGGAAGCGATTTTCCTTTATCGCTCCGTCGGTAATAAATAAACTGCTAGATCCAGAACTGTCTATCGCTCAGCGGGGAGCTGCGCCCTAAGCCTGGCTTATCCCGGTACTGATTCTGCCAGGAAAAGACGCGGGATTTTTCCTTTTTCCCGTACAATTGTTTTTATTCTTTATTTTCTTCGGGAAAATTGTCGATGCTGTTTTCATATTTTTATTATTATCTGGTATTGAATGGAACTTTTTGGTAAACAACAGTATAATTTTTCGATTGTTTTCATTTAGTATTTTGATCTTTGTAGGAAAAATTTACTTATTTGATCTAGGAAAAATAAGATAACTTTGGTTGTTTATTTGCTATAGGAAAAGTTAAATTTTAAGCTGGGCTTATACCATAGATGTAAAAGAAACGAAAGTTAAGCTATGTATTTGCGGTCGGTACTCGCATGGATGACCGAAAATTTTCATGTTAAGCTAGTGGTTCCGGCATTTTCAAAGAAGGTTGGTGTTAGGCAGGTGGTCGTAAAAAAATAATGCCAAAACTCATATCAAGACATTCATCATCTTAAATAAATGGGGAGTAGAGTTTTTTTATAGGAAAGGAGACAAATGAGCTGACGGTTCACCTGATGGTAAGTGGTTACCTCCGACCATAGACATGTGCAACACCAGAAGACTCGCAAATGCCTCACCTACTGCCTTTATGGCAGGAATACGCTCTTTTTTTGAAAATTTCGAGGTCGTATCGGTATAGGAGAAAGAAGATCTGACTGACACTTATAGTAGGGGAGCCCAGAGTGCTAAATTTGTAGTGTCTCCAGCGTCTAGAAGATCTATTGGATTGCAAAGATTAGATGCTAAATAATAAAAAAGCTCCTATGAAGTTAACCATTTTAGTGGTGGGGAGAGCGTGTATGAATTTTCAAAAATGTAAAAAAAAGTGATGATAAAAAAATGTTCGAGCGCGTCAGATTTTGGAAGTGTAGAGAGCCCACAAACTTGTGTCCACGGAGAAATATTAATCTGCCGGATCGCTCGTAACGAATAGCGATATAAGCAAAAAAATAAAATAAAAAAAAATGTATTTTCTCCAGCGTGTCAGTAATTATAGGGACTTATTATTTAAGCCTTCACAAGTGTCCTCTTACTTAATCTGACGATTTGGACGTGACTAAAAGTCCCTAATCAATTTTTGCAAATGCAAAAAAAAAATGTGACTTTGCAATACTCGCGCGTGTCAGATTTTCATACAGATGGTTCAACTCGACAAACTAGTAGTACCCAGCCTTAATCTGACTATTTTGTGAAGGGATTTGTTAAATCTGACAATTTGAAAGAATTAAAAAAAAGTTCATAGCACAGGCCATTGCTGTAATTTTCTGCAAATTCCGAACACTCTAAATTTTGCTTATTACACCATTATTGAGCTTTTTTAAGCTCAAGCTTAAGCTTAAGCTTTTTTAAGTTCTTATAGTAACTGTAGAATCTTCTTTAAGTTGACATGTGAAAAATACAATTTTTGTATCCGCTTCTTCGTGGTCTTGACAAGTCAAATCGTAATTAACTGTTCGCGTCACTTCATTATTAGTAGCAGTATACACATAACATAAATCGTGATTGAGATATATTGTCTTGTTACCTTTAATCGTAGCCATCTCACGGTCAGTCCAATGTTCTATCAGAAATTTTACAAAAGCTTCTTTAAACTTAATATTTTTGAGCTCTTTTGCAAAATCAGCAGTTCTCTTTTGTTGTGGACCTGAGATGTAAACATCTTTGTCCTCTGTATAACCCCGAAGAGTATGCTCATAATCTTTAATTGAGGGGGTGAAATATCGGTCAAATATAATAGCCACGTGGCTAGCAGGGTAATTGAGGAGACTATGAAGATTTTTTTGTAAACATAATATTATTCCTTATCAAAATTAATACGTTATTCATCACAAGTATTTAATTTTGTACAAAATTGTTCTTTACGTCATTAGATTTCAATGAATACCTTCAGAGATAGGTAGTTTTAACATAACGCCGCAGCTACATAATGATCAAGTACTACGCACGCATCCATACTGAGTTGTTTTTTTTGTTTGGTTGAACGCGCTTATCTATCTTAGGAACAACTGATCAAAAAAGAGAAAGACAATAAAAAAGAGTGAGAAGGAATGAGAGTCGTAGAGCGGGAAATACATAATGCATAGACAACACTTTATTTATTATTTTCGATGTTTCGGCTTGTCGAAATCGTCAGATTATAATATTTTTATAATTTTTAAGTAATTTCCTTTGAAAAAAATAAAAAAAGAACCGCGCTCGAACATTTCAAGGTTACGATTTTTTTTTGCAACTTTGAAATTCTCTCGATCACTTCCGTCACGGTCAAATCGTCAGATTTTTATAATAATATCATTTTCTGTATATTATAAACCTAAATTGTTTTAATCTGACGCGCTCGAGCAGTTCTGAGGTTCGATTTTTTTTTACTAATCTGATCAATGGCTCAGAACATACGACACTATATTGAGGGCTCATACCTGCTGAAAGTACCTAACAAGGTACAAGGATTCTCCCTTACTATTAAACTGCCACGCTTGAACCAATCCCAAAATCCCCTCTTGGGCCCCCCTACTATTATCTTTTTATTGATATTATTGACGCCTTCGTGGTGGAGTGGTCAGTATAGCTGTCTACACATCAAGCGGTCCGGGTTCTAGTCCTGGTAGCGGCAAATATTTGTGTGACGTACACGAATATTTGTTTGTGAGTCATGGTCGTTTATGTATTTATTTTATGTTTATTTATAATAATATCTAAAATTATTATTTATATTAAAAATGACCGTTATCTAGTATCCATACACAATTATTAATGATACTTTAGGCTAGATAATTGGTATGGGATAGGGCTCCGTCGCTCGAAGCTCATAGAACATCCCAAGCGTACTCGGGATGTTCTTTGACTATCGTAGGGGCCTGATGGAGCCAGCCGCTGGTGACCGCGAGGACGTATACCAGTGTTCCTCGTGAAGCACACCAACAAGCGGGGCGCTAGAGAGCGTTGACGGTTTTTAGTAGGTATGCTGGAGTCCCAGAGAGTCCCACATAGCCCCAGTGTGGCCAATCATCGCAACTAGGGTAGATATAAAATCTATTCCATTGCAAAAAAAGGCTAGATAATTATTGGTGTAAGCGTGGAAATATATTATTATTAAAATCGGGCATTTGTTGTTCCCTTACTCGACTATAGAATAGATAGACCTACTGTATTCATCAACCAGCGTAATACTACCTATTTATTTGTGGTCGCTTGGAATAGAAAAATACCATTCATGTTCATTGGTGAGCGTGGTGAGTGGTAATTGGGTATTCCAAGTGTTCGTGGAAAAATCCTTAGTTATTCTACCCATATTAGTTTGAATAATTTAACAGTCATTTAGCTTACTGTTGGTAGGTTCAAGCTTCTATTTTCTGACCGAGCAGAACGGTATATAATGACTGGTATTAGCAGAAATGACTAAAGACTGCGGTGAACGGTTTACTGGTGAAAGGAATTCAGTATTATGTACCTATCAGTTGCTTTGAAGTTTGGTTGGTTGTAGAGCTTGTTTAAGTTCGAATGGCTTGCTATTACCACAGCCTATAGAAGTCTTACAGTCATTCGACCAGCGCCTCTAGACAGGGCAATCGTGAGGGGTACGCGGGACGAGCGGGGCGCAATGGCGCCCCCGAACTGCCTACACTCATTTGGGAGATTTTGGCCAAGGGTGTCGCGTATTGATTTAACGCATATTTAAATAATTCAAATAATGGTCCATACAACATGTGCTGTAAATTATTATGCGTACTATCTTTTTCAAGCTTTATTTCAACTTGCAATGTATGTGTATGTTCGGATCAAACCTTGCTACTGAATTTTTTCTATAACCAGCGCAAGCTTTAAATAAAAAAAACGAATATTTCTAATTTTATGAATTTAACAACTATTTCGAGATTCAATGGCGGACGCGACTTTTTTCAAATTAAAATATTATCAATATGGGTATAGTTTTCGTGGGAACCGATTCCGAAAACAATATCAATTTCGAGATCCAAGATGGCGGATGCGACTTTTTGACTTAATATCAATATGGGTATCATTTTCACCATCTCATCAAAGTCTGTTGCCATAGTGAAGCCTGGTTTAGACAAGTTAAGTAACAAGTCAGTCAGTGCTGGCGCCGAGAACTGACCATAACGTTTACATGCAGTCAGTAAGCGGGAATATTGAAGTCAGCGCTCACGCGCCAGCGCGGTGCTGACTTCAAATCAATTTACACTAGGTCAGGAGACGCATTTTGGAATCATTCGAAGTGAAACTTAAATTCATGCACGAAAGCAATACGTTTACGAAATTAGTTTCTATTGCTCCTTATTTTACGTATTTTTGAAACATTAGACATGAGTGTTGCCCTAAAACTCGAATCTTATAACATTTTTCATTTCATGCAGAAAAAATAAAAACCATAAAGCCATAACTCGTTGATTTTAAAAACCGGTAATGGGTTACGAGGGAACGAAACGTAAATTATAAAATTATAATGTCACTGTCAGTCATTTGATTTTCTACTGGTAGAATATCGGAAACGAGTGGGTCGGACCAGTCGTTGCAAAATTCACGAGTATGAATATTCAAAAATAGCCATTTTGGGGATTCGCATACGAATCTTGCGATTTCATACACGATTTGTAATTGTAATGATTCAAAAATGCGTCTCCAGTACTGAGTCAACCCTGACCTTCATCGACTTTGCAAGTCAGTTACTTATCATGTGTAAATCAGCCTCAGTAAATATTACTGGAGTCGTAAATATAGCCGCGTGCCTTTCACCAACGCATATAGTATAGGTCCCATATCGGCGAATTTAAGTGGGTTGGACTGGCGTCAACGGGGAGTCCGACACACGCCGCATGGTCTAGCTAACGTTCCAGGATAGATTTTTCATCCTCATGAAAAAGGATATCAATATTTAGCTCGTAACTTTATGTTAGAGCATGATGAAACAATGTTTGATAAAATATAGTTCTTAGTTAAAGTATAGTTCTCTTTCTCTGTTACACACACACACACACCATACACACTTAATGATGGCATAAGTTATTACAAAATACTTTATATTATGTTGTTCATAAAAATATGAAATTGTTTAAAAAGTAATAATTTAAAATGTATAGCAGTTTATTGTGACTTGGATACCATACATTTATAGTAACTATTACAGGTAGTTTAAAAAATGTTACATTGGCCGACACTCAATGTCATATTATTATTTTGTAAGAAAAGTTACTCCTACCCTCGTTATGTATTAGCTCTGTCAGATTAGTTTTACTTCTTTAATTTAGTTTAATTGTTAGTTGGAAATTATTTCATGTACCTATGTAACAATTTATAGCTATAGAAGAGCCAAGCTTCCTGGCTTAGGTTGTTACCTAAATACAGGGTGTAAAAGACATGAACAGTCAAATGAGAACCATGTATTCTGCTCACCATCATAACATTTTTCTTCCTTTAGACTATACCTGGGAAATTGATAGTTAAGATTTTATTGAAGGTCAAAGTCATAATTTTTTTTTCATTTTTTTATGAAAACGTATTTTATTCGTTATTTCTTAATTATTGTCCAAAGAAAGATTATCATTTGTTTAGTATTTCATAACAAAAAATGGCTTCAAAACGTTAGCGTTCAATGTAGCTCACTCAATGCGCACGGACACTGACGGACGGCGCCGCCGTCTGGCAAAATTATTGCGGTTTTGCGAGTTGCGTGCGAGTTGAGCCCTTTACATTGCGCGGTACAATTTGCAATTTTTTTTAACATCAAAAAATAAAAATCATTTCCCAGCAATATTTTTTTTGAAATATATCTTATTTTGATGTATAGAATACATGGTTCTCGTTTGACTGTTCATGTATTTTACACCCAGTATAAGGAGGCTTTGGTCAACTGGTAATGACAATTGATTTACGTGAAATAAACGATTTATTATTATTATTAGCTTATAGCCTTGTTTTGGAGAAAATGGATCGCACCAAGAAAATAGATAAATTCTATGATTTAGAAGAAAATTTTTAAATTTCCGAATTATTATCCGAAGTCGTTAGTAAAATCGGGCATTAGGAACTTACGCTATATTTTTTTCGAAGTAGTTGACTTTGTAAATATACTTTGTACTTAACCCTGAAAACCAGCACATCCCAAATACGCCAAAAGAAACAAACGAAGCACTCCGTAAAACAACTAATGCGAACGAAAAGCACGGTATCACACACAACGGGGGAAACCAAACAGAAATCAGACAAAAGTCCCCGCTGTAAATAAAGGGTGAATAAACGTAGCCGTTGGAGTTGGGAGGTATCTTTTTTCATTGCTCGACGGCTGATGTGTTTTATACGAGGTGCAGAGGAAAATTTGGCGTGTTTAGGAAGGACGTTATTTAGAAGTTATGTTAGTAGATTTCAATTCACAAAATTATCAAAGCTGAAACCTTACTTAAAATTTTTTAGCCAGACTACGAAAACTTTGGTTATTTTTCATATTCATTCCTTTATCGAGTGCTTTTTAACGAGTTTTCTGTTTGAATAAAATGTAAAAATTTTCACTTTGCCATTATTACTATTATTGTAATTATTACGTTTATAAGAACTTTATTTTAATATATTTATTTTCTAAAAAAAGTCAAAGAAATCTTAACTTAAAATAATCTAATAAAAAGAAACTCTCCGGCGGGGAATCGAACCCCGGTCTCCCGCGTGACAGGCGGGGATACTGACCACTATACTACCGAAGACTTGCGTTACACATGCGAAATAGCTTATTATAAAATTTTAAGGAAACTATCAAAACTATGACGTAAGTATAATAATAAAATTGCACAGTAGGAATATTTGAAACATATGTATTAGGTTGGGGAAAAAGTCTTTTCGCATTATAGTATGTATAAACTTGTAATAAAATCTCTTTGGCTATACTATTTGTATCTGGCTGGTTTTGGTATCATTGAAAGTTTAAATTTTAAAGAACATAATTCCAAATTCTAATTAGGAAAATGTGTGATTTTCATTTGTTTTTCGTACCGCCAATATGAGTGAATCTAATGAAGAAATTCGATACATTTTAAAATTTTACTACAAAAAAGGTAAAAATGCAACGCAAGCCGCGAAAAAAATTTGCGATGTTTATGGACCTAGTGCAGTGTCTGTGAGAGTAGCACAAAAAACTGGGTACACAGAAAAGCTCGACATTTGGGTACCTCACGAGCTCACTGAAAGAAACCTAATGAACCGTGTACTCATTTGTGATTCTTTATTACGACGTAATGAAACCGAACCATTTTTGAAGAAGCTGATAACTGGTAATGAAAAGTGGATCACGTACGACAAGAACGTGCGAAAAAGGTCGTGGTCAAAGGCCGGTCAGGCTTCACAGACTGTGGCGAAACCCGGGTTAACTCGCAACAAGGTGATGCTGTGTGTGTGGTGGGATTGGAAGGGCATTATTCATTATGAGCTGTTACCACCAGGCAGGACCATCGATTCTGAACTTTACTGCGAACAACTGATGAGATTAAAGCAAGAAGTTGAGAGAAAGCGGCCGGAATTAATCAACAGAAGGGGTGTGGTTTTTCATCATGATAACGCTAGACCTCACACATATTTAGCCACTCAGCAAAAATTAAGAGAGTTTGGCTGGGAGGTGTTAATGCATCCGCCGTATAGTCCTGACCTTGCACCTTCAGATTTCCACCTGTTTCGGTCTCTTCAGAATTCTTTAGGCAATGTCAGGTTAACATCACGAGAGGACTGCCAAAACCACTTGTCGCGGTATTTTGACCAGAAGTCCCAAAATTTCTAAAGCAATGGGATCATGTCCCTACCTACAAGATGGTAAAAAGTTATCGAACAAAATGGTACCTACATACTTTAGTTAAATGTAAATAAACTATATTAAAAAATGTTTTGAATTTTCTTAAAAAATGCGAAGAAACTTTTTCCCCAACCTATTATATAATATATAGCACAAAATATTTTAACAAAAGCCGAATTATCGGTCTTTATTTCTAACTGACGCTGAGAAGAAATATAATAAAAGTGTTAGTGTTCATAGGCACCTTCTCATCAGATAAAAAAGAACCATGTTATCCATATTTCAATGTGAAATATCAAGAAAATAAAAAATGTCAGACATAGCTATCAGTCATTAGCTAAATTGAGTATATCACTTTGCCATCCGTTTAAAGAGAAAAAAAACATAGCAACGCAAGCTTTAGCAGGTGCGTGTCGTTTTTTAGTGCATTGATTAATTTAATATATTTAGAAGGTGGTCTTTAAGTGTTTTTAATAAAACTACAGCAATAACATACACACAATATACGCAAGGAAGGGAACGGTGTCATAACTTATTATTACCGCGTTAATACCGCTAAGTTAGTCGTAATGGCCATAACAAAGAACATTAATATTATTTACGTCTCAGTTTTGCAGTAAGCTCTTTAAAGTTGGGAATACCTGCGAACATTTATTATAAATAATTAATGACAATATTTTAGAAATGTGTCGCATTAAGCACACTTGGTACTGTCAGCAGAAGAAGTATAAAATCAAAACCAAAACTTCCAGTTTTCTTTGAAGGTAAACACCGTGTAGAAAATTTTAAAACTACTCTGATTGAGCGGCTTTAAACTATGTCTTTTTTTTGTTGATGGTGATAATCCATTTACGGATCGTACCATAATATGCTAGCTGTGTGAGTGGAATTCTCCGTTGAACAGTACCGACTACCCCTTAAAACGACTCGTAAGCCTTGTGTCGGGGATACCCCCGTAAGTCTTTTGTAGGGGAGTTTTGGGATCGGCGTACATAAGGACGTTTCATCATCGAAAAGGCTTAAAGTAACTCCTGGACTTATTACGTCAAACACCTGGGCTGCCGAAACCTACTACAGCTCCACAGGGCAGTGAAGGGTACTAAGGTTGGCAGCGTATGAGTGTCATGTCAGTGTTGCAAGCGGCTATAGGCTATGGTGGCAGCTTACCACCAGGTAAGCCGTATGCTTCTCTGCCAACCACTTAACATAAGGATCAACACATCTACTGTGACATGACTAACTTTGGCTACCACTCCAACGCGAACTAAGAAATTTGGCAACTCGTTTCTTTGTTGCACAATCAAGAGATGGAATTCACTGCCAGCACACCTTCCTTCCTACAATCCTGAGTCATTCAAAAGAGGCGAGAAGAAGCACCTTGCAGGTCGGCAAAACGAGGATGGCTAGCGTGGCGGTTTATCTCTCGCGCTAGCTATCTTCGTATTGGACTCCACTTCTGGTTACTATCAGGTGGAATGAAGTTATTTGCTTGACCTTTTCATTAAAAAATAAACTTGTAGTCAGCCGTGCTAAGAGTCCACAAGGTCTTGTCTTGACACATCTCATGCAGAAGCTCTCGCGAAAGTCACCAGCAGTGGTGATACTACTGGTGACTTTCGCGAGAGCGTCCAGACTGGATAGCGCCGAGCAAAGATCACACCGATATGATCATTTGTTGTTATTGTTTATCTTTGCCGCTATCTAGCGAACAGAAAAAGGTCATATTTTATATGTGATCACGCTCATAGGTCACATTGTATATCACTGATCTTATTGGCGTGAGTTCTCATTCCTGTAATGTATCAATTACGTAGAAATTTTCCACGGTTTTTTTTTAATTAATTTTTATCAACTTTTGCTGTTGATCGTACATAAACATGAACTTGTTGCTGTAAAATAGGAACGTTAATATATCGCGCTAAGGTTGAAGATCTAACTCTTAGTTACCAAAGTCTTCCATAATCCTTTAATAGTTCTTAAGCTTTCAGTCGTAACGTATCTTCCATCCAAGCTTTAAGGAGTTGGAAATTGATATTAATTGAGAATAGATAGCGTTGGTGTGAGATCGGAAAAGTTTTATTTATTTTTGTCTTACTATTGCTGATGGCAGCAGATGAACTTTGCAGCGTCACTGAGTTTTTAAAAAGGTGGCTCTACAAATCTGTAAGGTGAACCTAACTAGAGGAGGGTATCTGCCTCGAGTCTCTGTACCGTTTTAGCGTATTGTAATACATATTTAGACGAGGTAGGCACAGTGGACTTGCCTTGACTAGCTAGACAGTAAGTTTTAAAAAATATATAAATGTAATTTAATTTTATGCATATTAAAGTATTTTTCCACGTCTCCGGCGCTGCGGGAAGTGCAGCCACTTCACCCTTGCGTAACAACGCGCGGGTTTTCTCATGCTCGCCTCCACGCCTCCGATTTTTCATAAACACTCTTGGTTTTGGAGTAGGAGCGACTAGAACTACATGGGGTCGGGGTAGGCTGATTCGGTTCTGTGAACAATTATTTTTATTACTTAGTTAGAGAGTTAAGAGAGAGTTAGAGACATATTTTGACTACCAACAATACACATTAAAATAGTTCATGCAAGTCGTAAAAAAAAATTAACAATACCTCCTTCGTCGTTAACTTAGTATTTTAGTCGGAGGTTCAGTATTTCATTCGGAAGTTTAGTATTTTATTAGTAGAATTGTAATTTGAACAAGCTTGCTATGAGTTTTTTTCGGTAATTCATATAAAGCAGCTTAGTTAGTATTATCATTTATATATAACTTCTTACAGTCAGCCAATGAGCTCGTCTAGACAGGGTAACTTGAGGGGGACGCGGGACGAGAGGCACGCGGCCCTGAACTATTATTATTTTCCTTTTCTATATACATACTTTGATGTTAACTTTAGAATAGCCAAGCTCGTTGCCTGCTGATGTTATGTTCTCTGAACATTACAAAGTGGGTGCATTCTAGATTAAATTAGGTTACTTCTAGGCATGCATGTTGTATCATGATCACTTAAGATCAGGTTAGATAGTGGACAAATATTTGCCCATTGTTGAGGACTGGCTAACTTTTATGTTTCTCTTCATTATATTAGCCGAGAGACGTACACTATTGGACATAGACCTCCTGTGCTGCCGGCATCCAGCGGCTTTTCGCGATCTTTACCAGATCGTCGGTCTACCTTGTTGGGGCCTACCAACGCTGCGTCTCCCTGTACGCAGCCGCCACTCGAGAACCTTTCCGCCCCAACAGCCGTCAGTACAGTGCCCTGTTCACTGCCACTGAAGGTTCGCAATTCTTTGGGCTATGTCGGTTACCTTGGTTATCCTACGGATCTCATCATTGAGAAACAAAAATTTGATATGATCACGTAGAGAAACTACGAGCATAGCCCTCTCCATTGCCCTTTGAGTGACTTTGAGCCTCCTCATGAGGCCCTTTGTAAGCGGTCATGTTTCGGTTCCGTAGGTCATCACTGGCAACACACGTATTAAAGACTTTCATCTTGAGACACTGCGGTAGATGGGCCGAGAATATGCCCAGCCGAGGTGGGTTTCTCGATTGACCTCTTTCTGGAAGTTGGTTGGATTATTTGTCTTAGGTAAACATAATCCACGCGACGACAACTTCCAGTGTAGAGCTTCCAACCTTCACAGGAGTGGGAATTCGCAATATTTCTCTTGTTTCATAATTATTCATATTTTTAACCGACTTCAAAAAAGGAGGAGGTTATCAATTCGACTGTATGTTTTTTTTTTTTTTTTTTTAATGTTTGTTACCTCATAACTCGTTACTGGGTGGACCAATTTTTAAAATTCTTTTGACCTTTGGAAGCTACTGCTTGTCATGGGGTCCCATTTAAATTTTATCGACATCTGACAAGTAGTTTTTGAGTTATCCCTAATAATGCCTATTAATTCACATTGATGATATCGTAATTTTGTCACTTGTGTGTCTAAAAGATCTTGAGGTAGTTTCCGGTAAATATCATTACTTAAAACACTAAAAAGCAGAAAAAAAAAATTTAAATAAAAAAAAACCGCCTTCAAAAAACGGGAGAAATAAAAATTTTGTTTATAAAAATCTAAATGTTTTTTGAGGTCGGTCCCAACCTCAATATTTGTAATAAACGTTGTCACTTGTATTTGGGACCGACCTCAAAAAACTTTTATATTTTTATAAACAAAATTTTTATTTCTCCCGTTTTTTGAAGGCGGTTTTTTTTATTTTTTGAATTTATCTGTCAGTCATATTACACGGCTTAGAAACCTAACCGGACATTTTTATTTATAACACCTGTTATTAATAAAAAGGGGACCCTCTCCCCTTTTTCTAAATAATAGGTGTTATCACATCTATTATCAATAATTCCTAAAAATAAAAGCACTATTCAATAACTCTCTCTAGTTGTCCAAGGAGAAATACATCTTAGTAAAAGAAAAAAAATCTACTGACGTTTAATAGTAAAAAGCTTTCCCTGAAAAGGCTTCCAATTTCTTTCGGGTGGCATTCATCAATTTAGAGTTTGTTAGTCCACTGGTTCGTAACCCACCATTCAAACTCGAATATTCAATACGGACCCTACTTAAAGAATCAGATGACCTAACGAAATGTAATTGAAATAAAAGGGTCCAAGATAGAATAGGTACTTTGTTATACAAACAAGTGATCATTCAGTGTTCGGTACGTTAATTGTTTTCTCGTTACTATGGTTACTTGATTAAAGATATATTCAATATAGTATTTTAGCTCACAAACGTGGGTGATCCATGACTGTGTGTAGATATAAATAAATGTACAATTTGTCTGTGTGCACTGACATACACACGGTGAATTTTTAGTGGTTGATCGCGAAAAAAGATCACTCATGTTCCATACTACAAAAGTGTAACACCAAATCAAATATTTGTCAAACCAAAATATATGGAATAGCCGTCTTTTTTCGCGGTAGTAAAAATAAATTCTGTAATAGTAAAATAAATATATAGAACATACATTTCTACTGTACTGACAGTAGGAACCTATTATTATACAAATAAAATAGATGCAAATATTGTCAATCATTTCAGACAATCAGAATCACATTTCTCTCCCTTCGATGGCTTTCTTAGCTAATGGAACCAGCTGAGCATTGAGTCGAGATCGGATCAACTAATGATATTCACCTCCTTGGAAAATCGCTTCCTTCATCCATACAGAACGCGCGTTTACCGAAAATTCAACGCGAGGGCGTTGCCATGGCAACCAGACGGAGGCTCATGTGGACTTGCAAAACTTTAAATTGTATTACCAGTGCGCCGTATACAAATATCTCCAAGGCCCCTGCAGGCTCTATCAATCTTTTACGGGATTTGGGATATTGAACGCATTTTGCTTAGCTCATCAAGATGCATACAACAAAAAAACTTCTTTGGAAATGTCTCAGTTTGGAAAAACTGTTTCGTTTTGAATGTCACTCTAGCGTTCACTTTTTGCCATTCGAATGAAGAGCGAATTGTAAGTGCCCATGTGACAGAGGTCCTGAGATCGATCTCAGTTTGGTGTCTGGATTGACTTGTCCCATAAATATAACAAAATAAACCTTTCTACAAATGCATCAGTTAGACGGACGGACCTTCATTTGTTTATGAAACAAAAAGTGCTTTGCCTAGATTGAGAGGTTACATTGCCATTCACGGCTTTGCAATATTAGGGTAGCTGGCTATACTAGTAATCTACACTATTGCGGTATGCGAGTCGTTCGTCTAATGCTTCAGCATCAGGTTAGGGCTGTCCCATCGTAAATTCAATTCAATATTTGCAACACAATTCGAAAATTCGAGTTTATTCTACAAGATATTTTCCCTCCTAAGTACGCTCTGTGGTAAAAAAAATTAGATTTTTAATACCCAAGCGTGAGATTAACACCCGTATTTATAATTCATTAAAATTGTTCTATGGATAATAACATAAAATTCAAGTGCTTTTACTTGTATATTACTTGTATACAAGGTGTTTGGTACATGGGGTATGAAGCCGGCACCTACCCATGCTAACATAGTCATATAAATACTATGGTAATCAAAATTGTAAAAATATTTTTTTTTATTTTCCATAGATTTTGTTTTTTTGATCGAACTATTTGTTTGGAGAATTTTGGTTTTACAATTTCAAATTCCAAATTAATAAAAAGACGTATTCTATTCATTCATCTCTAAACGGTGCTTTGTTTGCGTGTGACAACCATTCAATAGACACAAAGCAAAAAATCACCACCAAAAAACGTTTTCAATATAAAATTACAGCAGATAATTCGATCAATTTATTCAATGAGCCCCTTTTTAATCCCGAGGAAATGGAATTACAGCATTCACTCACGAAAATCCGATATAACACGAGTTGCAAGGGAGACGACGCAAAATAATTCTGAAGAGATCTTGAGTCAAGAGGCGCTTGGAAACCGTATAAACAAGACCATTACTATCAGAACTATGGCGCATAGATTGTGTTAATGTAGTTTATGTAACGGATTCCGTGGAAAAATAGATGAAAACACGGACAACAAAAGGAAAAACGATGATTTTGGTATTTATGGATAAGAGAAGAAGCGATAGGAAACTTCTTCCGAACGCAGATTTTATGACCTTCGAACAATGATTAAATTCGTTGGATATGCTCTGTTGAATAAAATTGTACGAGTATTAATGCTCGTAAGAATTGCGAACCTCGAGTGAACCTCAGAAGGTGGACCGATGATTTGGTAGTTAGAGGTCGAAGGAAACGGCTGGATGTGGGCAGCGCAGGTTCGAGATTCTTAAGGGAGACCTATGTCCAGCAGTCTGTTAGCATCTATCAGCTGAAATGATAAAATATGGATTTTGAAAAAACATGGTCGCGCCGACATAACCAAGATGAAGTATACAACTATGACGATTCTCTGATCGTACCGCGAAATCATGTAGAAAAAAATCGAAAACACCAAGGAGTTTGGATTTACTAAATGCTGCAAGCCGATTTGATTTATTTTGTTCGCTTGATTAAGTTTGCAGAACGAACCAGGTAAATAATTAAGCAATCACGACGAGTCACGAGCCAGGCTCTTCGGTTTATAAATCCACGGTATTGCAATGATACACCGACGAGCCATAAAATCACGGTGTTACCACCCATCGATCAGGGCCTTAACGAACAATGACATAGTGAATTGTTAGTACAAAACAAAACAGAAAGTCCATAAGAACTAAAAGGTATTACGAACTAAGCCGCCTTTTCCCCAAAATCGTTAGCAAACCAGAGCGGACATCAAGTTAATTGACCCCGGCTCTATTGTGTCCGGACTAACTGGGGTCGAGCATGACCGGGTGAAAAGGGCTGTACAATAATGAGTCATTATCTAAATAGATGCACTCGCAAATGGATCCAAACTCTCATTTTGAACGGGTTATTGCAGAAGATACTGAATGAGTACCCTAAATCTACATATGAAACAAGCAAATATAGTCGCAGTATAGATGTCATAAAATATTTTCATAAAGTGGCTACTGTTAGGCTGACGCATTATTTTTTCTTGGGCATGTCCAGCAATTCTTGAATGACAGAGTCACTCATTTTTCTAATATGGAATTTTTATGTGATCATCACCCCATATCCTCCAAAGGTTTTCGTAGAAGGCGACTAATGGATCAGCAAAGGGGATTGATCACATTATACTCCGTCCACCAATCCGCATTGGGCAAGCGTGGTGGACTACTGCCTAAACCTTCGATGTCAAGGAGAGGCCTTGTGTCCCAGCAGTGGGACGAATTATAAAGGCTGTTAAGACGATATAATTGACAATTGATACTGTAGTATCAAATTGGATATAATGGAATAAATTTTCTAGCATCAGAGCCATTTGATTTTCATAAACTTTAAGTTCTGCACCTAATCTTTTTATGCAACAATTCTGCAGTGTTATTCTATAAAGAACTCTCTTCTCACTTCGCATCTCATGTCGAATTTAGCTGTCAAACACGAACGATTTCACAAGAAAGGAATGTTTTTCTCGATATGATTCTCTTTAGTTCTAATGTCGTTAATATTTTCCCTACTAAAATTTGACAGGTTAAATAGAAGTGAAAAATGAGATCTTTACAGAATAGTACCGGCAGATACTGTTTATGCAAAAATCGAATTTATATTTTTTAAATCTCTATGAAATACTGCATTGTGACTGAAGAATGTTATTAAATATTCGTTTTTATTTTGATTATAACGGGTGTAAAAGACATGAGCAGTCAAACGAAAACCATGTATTCTACTCACCATCATAACATTTTTTTTCTTTCAGACTATACCTGGGAAATTGATAGTTACGATTTTATTGAAGGTCAAAGTCATAATTTTTTTTTTCATTTTTTTATGAAAACATATTCTAAACATTATTTCTTAATTTTTGTCCAAAGAAACATTATCATTTTTTTTAGTATTTCATAATAAAAAATGGCTTCAAAGCGTTAGCGTTCAACGTAGATCACTCGATCCGCGCGGACACTAACGAACGGGGCCATTGAACTCCGTGCGCGTGCATCCTGAGTGCAAAAAATTACCACGCGGGCGACTAATATTTATTACCCTTTAACAGTTGATTATGAGTAGCATGAGATCGATAGCGCCGCAGTCGTGCATTATTAGTAATAATCACGAAAGTTAAGCTACCAAGTGCGCGGTCGGCACTCGGATGGGTGACCGAAATTTATAAATTTGGAGCAGGGTAGGCAAAATAATGATCAGCTGATGAGTTAATGATTAAATTACCTAATCAACGTGTTAAATCTTAATTTATTTAAGTATTGGACCCGCAGTCAGCTGACTAATAAATTATTAGATCTACCTAGGTACCTACTAGGTACCTACCTGGTTGAACAAAGTAATAAACGATCAACCATCCAATAACCTGCCGTCAAGCTCAGACCGCCAAGTAGTAAGCATCTACATTACCTGCTTATTAAGTCTTTTATCACTGATAAAGAATTACGTACCTACTTTGTTGATTTACCATACAAGTAACAGATAGGTATTGAATAACTACCTACATAAAACGGTGATTTCAATTTCATACTCATAAAAAAAGTTACTTCTTATTCTTTTACATTTTTAAAATCACAGTGCCTGTAAAAAAATGAGTTTTCTTTTACGTTCAATTTGATATAAACTTATGACTTTAAGGATAGCGAGAAAACATATCCAGATAGGATAGGACCCACAATTCCAAATTTATTCCATAATAATGTAAGAATTTACGCTTTGACTTTAGTTCCTACGTAGATGTGTAGGTATGTTAGTAAGCGCGGCAGGCGCTTTGGCCGGCGGCCGGCGCGGGCGGCGCGAGCTCAAAAGAATTACCTACGTACTGCGCTTGCATACAATGTTGCCAACTTAGTGTTTGCTCTAAACCTAGTAAAAATTTTTTTTTGTTCATTGTGTTGTTTGCGATAATTTAATTCAATGTTTACTGTTTAACGTCATAACCGAGCACCAAAGCAGTAATTACTTTTTACTTCGCGTTGCATGAATAAACGGTAATGTTAAAACAGGAATTAACACGATTTGTTAATCAATAATTATTAAATCAGTAATTACTGGTGAGATATGGCAAGTGTACTACACACACCATCACTGGTAAATTGGCACTCTGATAGCGATTGATTTATTTGGTTAAATATTTTTTTTTACATACCTAAGTTGAGTTATTTATTGTATCTGCGCCAAATCTGAAACGATTACGACAATTATTTTTTGTTATAAAGGTCGTAATAGCAGATTGGTTTCTTTTACATTAAAAACTGCCAAAGTACATGAATAAACGTTCATGTCAGTTTATAAAAAATAGTTCGCCGCGACGACCGACCGCCATATTGAATTCGTATCTGTCGCTAAGCGGGCCTCGTAAAAATTATTGGTTGCGGAGTGTTTTCTTGTAAACGACCACCAGAAACATTAAAGTTATCCTAAAACGGAGTTGCTTATCATACGAAAGTAATTTTCTATTCACATCAACTACTGTTTCACTCACTCCGATCCGTTCGAGTAACTCCCAGTTAAACACTACACACTCAAGCACTAGACACACTTTTGCCATACACCGCACTCGTCGAACAAGGGTGCGAAGACCCGGTCTACATATGACGCGCTATACCCGGTACAGACATGTACCGAGGCGCTTTTCCCCGCCTCCACCACGACACGATGTGCCCGAGCCGAGGTCCGAGCCTTTAGAGGCACCCTCGGGCATGTCGCTCCCTACCGACACGGACGCCCTAGGGACGCTAGGCGGTCGAGAGACTCCCCACGGGGGAGATGCTCGGTCGCCCAGTAATCCCCTAGGAACGTCCGACCTACAGGCTTGAGGACCCACCAAGGTCTTCGCCTTCTTAAAACCCGGTGACGCAGAAAATGTCATCAGAGACAATCTGCAATAGTATTAAAAAAAAAAAAAACTACTGTTTCACATAACAATACAATTTGTCATCTACAAATTTTGCGACAGAACAACGATATAACAACGTTAGGCGATATGGTGGTACGCCGAGTGTGCGCTCGTAATAGCGATTATAATTTTTGCAACAGTGTGCACTAGTGAGTAAATGTGTGCTATGCGTGTTTGCCTCACCCCCCGCAAAAAACGGCAGAATGTTTTCTGTACTAAAAATGCGCTATGCCACGTCTCGTGTTAAATGGTCTAAGGTCACCGTCATGACGATGGGATTAGTAGATTTTTAACGACAATTAGCTCATACATTGTGGTTAAAGTATTGGAAAGTTTTTCAAGATTGTCTACCACAAGTGTGTTTATTTTAGTTCCTTTTTTTGGTTGGTACTATTTTATTTTCAGATAAATTCAGATAATTAAAATGTATTGTAGTACTAAAAATAAGTATGTTTGGTTGCGGAATTTTTATATCAGTAGCTGGCAACACTCCGCGTGATTTATTTGGAAGTTCTCTACCTACTTCGCTACCGCTAGTCGCTAGCGTATCGCCACGGTACTAGGGCGCTTATGAGCGAATGCTTTCGAACTCGTGTAAATGAGGTTGCGTAATCAAACCGGTTTTATGGTATAATATCGTGCTGTCCGAGTAATAAGCGGTTCTAAGGCTTCAGCGCAATTTTCAGTGCAGTTTGTGTTGTGATCGTGGTGATTTAGTGAGTGTTAGAAACAAGATCCCGGGCATGTTTATAACGCCCGCGAATATGTGAACATGGTTTACTGTTATACTTGGTCCCGTTTTCTTGCCGCAAAGAATGGATGGGCGAGCTTACCTGGATCTGTTAAACGGGTACATTTCAGACGCTCTGTACAACATGCCACTAACTCAGCTGCGAGTACCAGCACGACATTGTGAGACCCGTTCGGAAGCGGCTGACGGAGCTGTTCGGTGACCAAGGGATTGGGCGGTATGGGCCTATGCACGATCGCCAGATAACCCCTCTAGATTTTTTTTGTAAGGGGTTCGTTAGGGACAGAGTTTTTGACCGCCCTTGCGAAACAGCTGTCGAGATGCGTCAAAAAATCATTGACGTATTCGACGAACATAAGCATCGGTCACTACGAGAGGGAATCCTGGCGAGATCACGAATTAAGATACGCTGTAGGTATCGAGCGCGCATGTGTCTACATTCCTAATTCGTTGGTGTCTACACGTCGAAGGTCGCCAGTTTGAACCACACCTCACCCTTTCGGAAGGCCTATCGTAGATGAAAATTAATGAACAGTAGGTAAGTACCTAAGTAGCTAGATTACATTTATGTCAACCTACATTGTGAACTTCGTGGCCGTCTGGCAAAATTATCGCGATTTTACGATGCGTACGAGTTGAGCGCTTTACATTGCGCGGTACAATTTGCAATTTTTTTTAACACCAAAAAATAAAAATCATTTCCCAGCAATTATTTTTTGAAATGTTACTTATTTTGATGTATAGAATACATGGTTCTCGTTTGACTGTTCATGTCTTTTACACCCTACTCCTATAACTGATTTATTTATAGGAAATAGTACACAGCACAGTATCAATCGGTATCAGAATGTTCATAATTCAATTTTGTAGGCCAATTAAGACTATTCCACATATTACATTCTACGTAAACTGTATAATAATTATATTAAGCTTAGTCACAGCTAAGTGTAACCGGAAATAATTGTATTTTATTTTGAGTGGTTTTTCTATTCCCGAACTACCAATTGGTTTTAAATTCAATTGCACCACAATCTTTGTTCCCGGTCAGACTTTTGAAATATGGAGCCAGCCGTTTTTCTGCCCGTCGGATTTGAATGGCCTATTTTCCATTGGCAATAACTCTTAATGGCGGCTGCAGCCCTGGATATAACGAACGGATAATTGGCGCGTGCGAATCGATAGACGGATATCCGTGCGACTAGTGGGCATGCACTAATTGCCCGGCACAGACCGGGCTTGAAGTACGTCCGGATTAGTTCAGACTATTGATTTGTATTGAAGAGAATCGGTTATTACTCAATGCTGTCGACCTTATTGGAACCTTTGTGAATCATGTGGGCGGGCTTTTTTGCTGTATTGATTCGCAGTAAACAAAATTATGTCGTACATAGGCAGGGTTATACAATACTGCGGTGTTCTTTGTTCTGTACTTTGAGAAGTTTTAAAGACTGTTCAATACCATTTACAGGCAGAGTGGTCCAAACAGTGATGTCCAAAATTTTTTTTAGATAACACCTCTTCATCAATCAAAAATACTGCAGTATGTTCTGGGATTTTTCGAATAAAGCGAAATATGATATCTGAAAAGTTTAAGAGGTGTCTTTATTTGCAGATCTATTTGGCAGTTGTACAAAAGTGTACTAGGCATTTACATAATCAACAAAAAAAAAATTTTGAACGTCACCATTTGAACTACATTTGACCCACATACATAGGACAAAAGCTGGATCTAGTGGAATAAATATTAAAGAAGTCTTATAAATCACCAATTTTCTTGCAACTGGCTCAGGATGAATTGACTTATAGCAGTCAGTTTATTAAGTCTTGGGTTCGGATTTCGTTTGAGTTAATCGTGAAAACGTTACTATCAAAACGCAAAGGTGTTGTGTGCGTGTTTATCTATTTGTTACCCGAATAATCAAAACCTCATGTCGTTTCACTCGTATACGAGAAACGTATTTTTTTTATACTTGACGAGAAAGCTTTTGAAGTTCATTTCATGTTAAGGGCGTGCACCTGCGAACACATATACATAAACAGATAATAAACTAGCATTTTTAGATGTTTTGGTTGTTAGGAATCCTGATCATAGCCTAAGCCATACGAAAGCAACTCATACAGACAGATAGACAGACAGATACCTCAATGGTGACTCTCACCACCATCCTAGTCAGCTTGCTACAGTAGGGAAATCTTTGTTTCAGAGAGCACACGGCATCTGTGACAACAAACATCTTTCTGGCGAGCTTACTCATGTTAAGCACGTACTGCAAGCAAATAAACTGCAAGTACCAAGGCCACGTCACCTACGCCGAGTAAAAGCAGCCACAGTTGAGCGTCAGTCTTACCATACATGAAAGGGGTCACAGACAAGATTGGGAACATCTTGAAGCGAGCTTCGATTAAGACGTACTTTAAGCCGCTAAAGAAGATTAACCAATTTCTACGAAACGTCAAGTGTAATATCTTTCTTTTCCCTTTCAAGATGCAGGTATATACAAGTTGGACTGTGATTGCGGGCTCTCGTTTATAGGACAAACAAAGAGACGCATAGGTACCCGGGTGAAGGAGCATATAGCTGACATAAAACATAGGCGCGAAACGAAGTCTGCAGTGTGTGAACATACGCTAGAAGGGCCCAATCATTATATAAGGCTCGATAAACCACACATTCTCGCCAAGGAACACATTCACCTGCTTGGGATCCAGTAATTAAAATTATTAAAACTCAAGCAAACCACCACACAGCAAGACCTAATGACACCGTGAACTCCGTTTGCGTGAAACGGAACACTCCAAATCAAGTGACGGTAGATTTAACTATTTCATAAAATATGACAACCTACATCTTTAGTCATCCCGTGACCATTACACGCGAGTTAAATCCGTAAAAGATTTTTTATTTATAATATCAAGCGCAGGATCGATTGGGTTCGAGATCCTTGGGGGAGACCTATGTCCCTATGTCTAACAGGCGTCTCTTGGCTGATATGATGACTATCTCCAAATAGTGACAGGTTGCCAGCCTGTCGCGTACATAAAAGGGGTACCGAACCCAATAGTAAGAATCCTTCAGTAAGCAAATAAAAAAAGCCAACAAGCATGACAGAATACGTTACTCTAAAAATCATCTCAGCGGTATAAGAATGATGCTTTAATTTTAAAACAAAAGCATTTTAATAATGACGTAATTAAACTCAACAATGAAGACGACAGCTAAAAACTACTCCATTTCCTCGTTACCCTTACAAGTCGATAGCAGGAATTCCAAACAAGGCTACTAATTGTTCCAACCTGTTTGTGTAAATGCGACGATGAAAAATGAGCGATTATAGTCCGTCTGTCATCGAAACAAATTGGTCCTGAACAATTTTCATTTTGTGTTATGACATTTGAGCAGGGTATTAGGGCCATAGCAGACATGCTACTATTTGCAGCGGCGATCGACGATTTAGCTGCTTTTCGGAAGCTAAAGGCAGCGACTGAATGCCAAAACTAACGTCCAAAAATATTTGCGACCAGCATACACGTATACGATGCAGACATCGTATACGTGTATTCCACATGCTGGTCGCAAATATTTTTTGACGCTCGTTGCAGCAATTGAACGCTACACCCCGTTTTTGAATCCGGTCGCAGCTACTTTTGAACGCTTAATCACAGTGTAATAAGACTTCTATAGACTGTGGGTTTATGCAGCCATCAAACGCTACACTTCACTTACACTTTGATGCCAGTAGCAGCAACTTCAGCTGTAGCGTCAGCGGAACGTCGCTCAGTGTTTCACTAGATATTAACGAACCTCGCAGTTAAAAACGCGAGCAACTACGATGCAGTTGCTAAAACGCAGGTTTCCGATACCGCGACCAAACGCAGCAAGTCACCAAAACGCGATGGAACGCTAATCGCCGCTGTTAAAAGTAGCTCGTCTGCTATAGCCCTTACTACCTCGTAATTATGATAAAATATGTCAACTTATTTCTGGGTCAACATTTCGAGGAATAATGGTACTTTTGCTTCACTTTAATCCGACATTTAGGCAGTTTGTTGTTGAACTCCGACGTTCTGTATAAAACAAGTGACGGGAGCAAGTTGTTGTACTTTGAAAAGGCTTCCTTGAAACAATAGTCGAAAGTGCTACTTGAGCGAGCAAAGAATCTTTTGTAAAATCTGCGTGTCAGTTGGGATAACCATACAATTTGTAAAATGTTAAGGAATGTTACAAATTATTTGGAAATCTGTTTGTTTCATTCGGAAAACTAAAGGAATGCAAATGTTTTTAGGTACTAATACAATGAATATCTTTTTAATCATTAAACGTGGAGAAAAATACACCATTTTTAATTTTATTTTCATATGATTACAAAAACGTGTAAGTAATTTGGATTTTTTTATAATTAAAGAATCATCTTGCACTAGCTATTTTCGCATTTGGACTCCACTTCTGCTTAGCATCAGGTGGAATAGAGTAATTTGCTTGACCTTTTTTTTTTAAAAAAAAACTATAGGTACAGCATTATTATTTCATGAACGTGGGTGAGCCATAAGAGATTATCTCACTTATGGCTCACTATTGGCTCACTTGTGCATGTAGGTATTCTAATCAAACAGTACAACTATTTTTTCATATACTAGAAATAATTTTAATTGCCCGTGTACTGAGGTTAAATACTTATGAGTATTACGAGGTTCAATACTACTGAGGATCTTAGATCTTAAGGCAGATAGTCCCACAAATAACCAGTCGCAGTGAAAGAAATAACGTGTGTTACTTGACTGCGAACATGATTGCGTACAATGATCATTAAAGGTATGGTCCCCCAAGTTGATCTCGTGTTAGCGATTGTACTAACTAATTAGGCAATAAGACCTCTACGGCATCGTCATGGTTATAAAAACTAAATAAAACAAATCAGTTAGCGTCCAGACTATTAACATTTGACATGACGATCGCCATTGGTATTTTAGTATGTAAAGTTGTGTGTGTGTGTAATACGTACGTTTCATACATCCTGTTCTATTTGTAAAGCGCTAGATGGTATTGATTTGTCAGTTGTCTAGGCAAGTATTTATTAGATATAAACACGTGTTACTATTCTTTCTTGTGTAACCACATAATTATTATATATCACAAGCATCTACGAGTTGACTTCTTTCATTCTCCTACCCTGCTACATACTTATTTGTGGTTGGTGCAGTAATAAAATAATATATTTCCACGCTCACATTAAGAACTTGTGTTATGGATACTAGATAACGGAAAAATTTAATATACATAACAGGAAATATACTTTTATAAATGAATGCGTCGGTGGCGTAATGCGTAAGGGCGTTGTCTTCCACCCGGGAGGCACCAGTTCGAACCCCGCTACATACCAATGTGTTTTTAAATTTTGAATTTATATGTATGTCGTGGATGTCGTCAGGATTTAGATCGAATCACGATCTCACATACGAATGCAGAGTCAATTTATCAACACACATTACAAAGAGGAGAACCAGAGTAGTGCCTGGGACTTGTGACCCAGTGTGTAGGTTTACCTAGGCACTCACCTTCACTTCTCTCTAACTATTATCACACAACCGTCGGACATAGCTTCCACAAGCATTCCTAATACAACCATAGACACGTCCGCACTCAGCGACGGCTCGAACTAGACTGAGCTCTGTCGAGCGCGCACCGCTGCAACAAAGGCGCGCCCCACCACTATTACGTCGCATCGTACGATAGCTCGTGCGGCGCTGACGTCACTCGCAATCCCTCGTGGACTATCAATTGAACCTAATAATGTCCTAGCGCCGTCACGGCCATCCTGCATCATCACACGTCCTCGTGTGTCTTACTTGTGGTTATAACCTGCAAAAGATAAGATTGCGTTCGATTGCTGTACTCGAGCTCGGCCAGTCTGACATCAAATAACACAAGACTAGATGAACTAAACGGCATACATAGTCACACAAACAGCTTCTCACACACACGACCTTTCACACAGACGGTTTATCACACAGACGGCTTGTCACACAGACGGCCTGTCACACAGACGGCTTGTCACACAGACCACTAGTCACACAGACTACACTAGTCACACAGACTACACTAGTCACACAGACTACACGTCACACAGACTATCCGTCACACAGACTATCCGTCACACAGACTATCCGTCACACAGACTATCCGTCACACAGACGATCCGTCACACAGTCACACAAACCACTTTTCATACAGACTACCCTTCACATTGACTACTGACACACAGACTATTTGTTTACACACTCATTGGAGTATTAACACACATAAATTTCCATTTTGTTTGAAATTTACTTACTTTTGCCGTCATCGGCACATCCTGCGGTACTTCTAAGATAGCACTTAACTTCCAAAGGATCAATACAATTTGGCATAGCATGAACTGAACATGGTCATGATCGTATTTGTATGTTCTATTGTAATTGACATTGAAAAAACAAGTTCAATCACGAAACCATTTGAAGCCTTTGTCATCCAGACTACTATCTTTCATTTGCAGATTTTTTTTACTGCAGATTGCGGTAGCGGAACTAACGACAACTAATAAAGTCGTTAAACATTACAAATCATTCAGTTCATTTGACTGTACTGTAAAACTACATGCCACGATGTATCCCAACTTCAACAATCCACTTCGCCGTTGGCTCGAATTGATCCTGTTGCTATCAACAAAAGTCTCTGAAATCTTTGCTAGAAAACGTCTATCCTGATCAGCCATGACGCGAGTTGGGGCACCAAACAACGAAGCTATGTATTGCAAACTCCTTATAGCATTGATTGGGTCTATAAGTAAAGTGTGATACAAATATAGCGTATTTTCTGAATGCGTCAAACTAACGCAAAAAAAATAATCTACATGCTCCATTCGATATCAAAATTTCCAATGTACACGAGGCGTTAGATTAATTTTATTCTTAGATGCTTTCTAGGCATTACAATCGAAAGTAGCTCTACACGTGACTCTAACATAGAGCCTCTTCCCAAGTTTTTACCTTAGACTCTATCTAAGACTCTACGTAAGACTCTACTTAAGACTACGTAAGACTCTACGTAAGACTCTACCTAAGACTCGCAGCAGAATACGTGTCACTATTCTGAAACAAGACCGATCGTCAAGTTGCCACTATCACCCGCTCTATCAACATGACAACACATCACCATCACACACAAGTCGCAAATATGTCTTCAGAAATTGTAAACCGAATTGTAAACCGGTCCTTCAGTTAGCTACTCTCATAGCTAGTCCTTTCGGCCCAATGGAAACACAGTTCTTTGTTTTCCAACAACACAGTATTTCGGCTGCACCAGAAACACTGTCAGTTGGTTTTTGATTCCATATCAAACGGTCAATGGTGTCAAATAGTCACTAGGTAAAAAATGCATGTCGTGATTAACCACTATATTCCAATTGACATCTTAACATAAAAAAACACGATCTCAACTTCGTTAGGTATTGGTGGTCCGGAGCCTTACAGATTTGAGTACTGCAATACTACCAGTCACTTACACTATAGTCTATACACACACACGAGGTCTGATCAGTCACGTTGTTTTTTTTTTCTTCACTAATAAGACTAGGCCAGCAAAAGATAAAAAAAGGTCTAATTATTTTAGCTTGCTCTTATACCTACTTTATGTGGCATTACTCGTGTTGTGGGCAAATCATTAATAAAATGTTAAGAAGATAATTTATTCATAATTTCATCTAATCTATTGGCACGTTGATACGACAAAATAAAAAAAAAACTTACAGACTGCACTACACGTATTAACAACCCTATTTCTCTCCAAGGTAAAATAAGCCGCAGTTACAGTGGCACAAAACCAGTTATTTAAAATTACACTGCCTAACAAAATATACTACGCAAATAGGCAACCTCACACCTAAGTCAAGGCTAAAATTTCAGGCGTCCAATTATCAATTTCTATGTCGGGTAGACATAAAATCTATCCACAATCGAGTAATTTGAATTACAAACCAATGCAGTTAAAATTAACAGGTACGATTCTATTGAACAACAATAATTTCAATTACCCTTCATCTAGTTCGAAATAAATCATTAACTACGCTCAACACTACGCAACACTTTCTTTTAAATAAACAGCTCCAAACTTAAAATTATTATTTAAACACTCACCAAAGCTATCCAATGCAACAGACGGCGGCGGCGCTACCGTACTCGTCCAAAGTGGGCATGGTGGGTACGAATCCCGCTTCTGATGTCGTGGATGTCGTCAGGATTTAGATCGAATCACGATCTCACATACGAATGCAGAGTCAATTTATCAACACACATTACAAAGAGGAGAACCAGAGTAGTGCCTGGGACTTGTGACCCAGTGTGTAGGTTTACCTAGGCACTCACCTTCACTTCTCTCTAACTATTATCACACAACCGTCGGACATAGCTTCCACAAGCATTCCTAATACAACCATAGACACGTCCGCACTCAGCGACGGCTCGAACTAGACTGAGCTCTGTCGAGCGCGCACCGCTGCAACAAAGGCGCGCCCCACCACTATTACGTCGCATCGTACGATAGCTCGTGCGGCGCTGACGTCACTCGCAATCCCTCGTGGACTATCAATTGAACCTAATAATGTCCTAGCGCCGTCATGTACGTTTAATCAACGCTTTTACGGTGAAGGAAAACATCGTGAGGAAACCTGCACACACCTATCAAGAAATTCTTAGGCTGTGTGTGAAGTCGACTAACCCGCTTTTGGCCAGCGTGGTTGACTAAGGCCTATTCGCCCCTAATGTGGGGTAGGCTCGAGCCCCTTGGTGGGAACATTATATGAACCGTTGATGATGATGATTTTTATAAATAAACTTAAATAAATACCTCCTGACTGATCCTGCGCAGACGAAGTCACGGGCAGAATCTAGTAAACTAATATTTATACTAAAGCTAAAGCTGGGTCTAATACTTTATTAATACTGTTATTAATATTCGTGACTATGAAATATTTTACTAAAAAATCTTTGAACAAAATTTATACTTTATGCACGAAACAGGGTTTCATTTGTTTCCTTTGTTACGTACACAGAAGATCCCTTGTTACTTATTCACCATAAGTCTTGCTCAGTTAAGCATTTTGCAGTTGCATTGGGTGAAGTCTCCAGATTTTATCTAGACGTTTGGAAAACCTCGCTCCAAATGCTTACATGTTGTTTTAAGGAGATAGCTCTCACATAAGACGTAGGGCTTTGTCTGTTAAGTCTAGCAACGACATCATTCTGCACTGTTTGTGCATTGTAGAGTGAAATTTAAAACAGGACTCTTACAATAGAGTTCTTTCTAAAACGCATACTGTAACAAAGTGTGATACTGTAACGGACAAGCCTCTATTAGTAGTTATAATCATATTTATAGTAGGTATAAGCAAATTAATAAATTAGACAATACTGTATGCATATAAAAATCATAATATTAAGTAAATTAACAAGTATGAGGAAAATAATATTTTAAATTCATCTCGATAGTGTAGTAGGCTACGAAATAATATCTGGAAGATTTCACAAAAAAAAAAGACAATAGTTTTACGACAGCGTTCCCATGGAATTCAGTCTCAGGCCAGATTAAATAGAAATGAACCTTAAATTGTTGAACGTAAGGAACGAATGTGCAATGGTTAATATTTTTTTTGGGAAAAACCCCGCGTGGTAATTTTTTTTTTTTGTTTTGTTTGAGGTAAGTAGGAATGTGATTAGCAAATTTCTCTCGTTTTAACAAGCATTAAGATTTATAATTGTAGATGATAATGTATGCATACGCCCATAAGTTAGGGAAATAGGGCGTTGGTTCGAGACGACGTAGAAACAAAAACTTGCGAACAGTGGACAGTCAGTCTTGAATTTTTAAGTAAAGTGGTCAGGTGGCAAGGCGGGCACTGCGAGGAGTCTGGAGGAGATTTTTAAGTGGAGTGGTTTAGTGATTTGGCGGCCGGCATGGATTCAAGGAAATGTTCCCGATGATCCAGATAGATCTGGGGTCTCCATGCTTATGGGTTATTAGGTAGTTAAATTGGGGGTGTATTTTATAGCTATTTTCTTCCAGAAATAGCTGGAGACCCAAGATCGAGAAGACTACGTAGGTTTGTGCTTTTTGTTTAGACTAGCTTGGTTTGAAATATTGCAGTCCTATTATTTCATAATTGTATTGACAATTTTGTTTGTCATTTGAAAATATACATAAATATAAAATATATATATTCGGAACCAAGCAAGTCAGGTCATTTAAAAATTGAGTGATTTAGTGTTTTGATATAATTTAGGACATAGTAAATAAATGTAATTACTCAATTTAAAATGACAAGGTGGTGGTTGTTATGGGTGTGACTTTTTTTCTTTTCAATTTTATTACTTTGTTTTGTGTTTTGTTTTGTTTTGATATACTATGTATTTCTTGTTATGTTATTACGGATTATTCGATAAATTTCGTGACAAGTGACGTTTTGTAGTTTTATGGGCGTATGTATACCGACGTGATAAACCAACAAAGGGTATTCGGTCCAGTTGGTTCACGTTTTGAGTTTATTTCATACGGAACTTTAATATTAATATTTTATTTGGATTAGGGTGTAGGTAGGTAATATTCGTTATGTATAAGGGGACACGCCGTCGTGGTGGAGTGGTCGGAGTGGCTGGCTGCCCATCGGCCGGTCCGGGTTCGAGTCCTGGTGGCGGCGAGTGTTTGTGTGACGAACGCGAGTGTTTGGTTGCGAGTCATGGTTGTTTGTATGTTTGTTTGGGTTTGTTTATAAAGATATCTACAGTTATTATATATATTGGAAAAAAGAATGTCCGTTGTCTGGTGTCCGTGGCACAGGTTCTAAATGATGCTTGCCTCCGGCTGGATGATTGGTGTGAGCGTGAAAATATATTGTTATTATTATATTATTATTATTACAATATGGTTAGGATAAATCTAAACGACATTAAATATAATAAGATATTAATTGTGAATACATTAACCCTGTAATAAAACAAAGTAGAACTTATTAACTTGAATTTTCACCAAAACTTATACTATTTTAATATTGAAATAATCTAAACTATAATTTGAAATCTATACTTAAACCTTTATATCTCAATTTACCTACTGTGAATTCCAGATTATTCTAAAACTATACTTCAACCTTTATAACTCAATTTACCTACTGTGAATTGCAGATTATTCTAAAAACTATACTCAAACTATTATAACCCAATTTATCTACTATGAATTTCAGATCATTCGAGAATTTGTTTTATGACTGTGCTTCATGTTAGTTGGTTATAAATTCTTTAATATTCTTATGAAGAACAACTTTCAAATAAACTCATATTTCAAGAAATTATACCTATCGAAATTAAACTATGTAATTTTATATTTTCTTTAATAACATTGTAAGTATGGGGACAGTTTGGAGACATTTCGTTATGGATATACACCTGGTTTTAGTTTGGGCATAGGTTAAATAAGTCAGTTTAAATGAACGACTTTGCGTACCAAAATAAAACCAATACTCTACACGCAGCTAAGACTATGACTAAATACACTCCACATGCTCCAAAATTAAGCGAGTGATTATTTTGTGCGAGTTCTCTGAACGATACATTACGGTGATCGCGACACGATCAGAATGGATCTAATTCAAACAAAAAAACGGAATTATTTAGATTAAGGAAGGGATGTATTGCAACACAAACAATACATTGCGAATAGCGCTGGCTGAACTCACAACTCAGTTCCTTTTCAGAATTTAAATATTCTTGGTTGGAATAATTTTCATTCAAACTTAGGATGTCAGAAGTTTGGTGAACTCAATCTTAATCAATTGCAACCTTACATTTTGGTTTAAAATCACACCACATTCACAATCCATGGCAAAGTGTTGGCAAGCGTTTCTATATTTATAATTTAGGTTTTCTTAATGAGGAACTTCCTGTGGTTTTGGAAGGGGGGAGTGGATTGACATTGGCCTTGTCACTCACCGATTGAAGCGAGGATGGAGCTTCAACTTCCTTATTTATTTTTTTATGCAATTACTAAAGATCGTTATTAAATTTCGACGTTATAAGTTCTCTTATGCTGTCCATATCTCATTCTCTATGTTCTAAAAGAATTTTGGTTACTACTTCACAACATGGGTACTAGACGATATTGGCCTTAGGAAATTCTTAATTCCTGAAAATAAATTACTTATATTCTGTCTTGTATAATTTATATGAGTATTCATATATTCATATAGTAAAATATTATTTTACATTAAGGGGGGTTCAGTTACAATACAAAAAGATTCATTTGAGAAAATATTTAAATATATCTTTCATTTTGATGTGAATTACTATAACAAAACAACATACTCTCCAATTATATGAACAGGAATGAAATACAAGCATCGACTAGCTCAAATGGTCCATGTTCGTGATAATTGAAAAGGTTGGTTTTTGGCCTTTCAGTTACTTATTTATTATTTCCGAACTTGCGTCTCATTCCTGCGCATACTATTTGTACAGTGTGAAATAGTTTCTGGGGCAGTATTAAATGTGAAATAAAATCATTACAAATCAAATGAAATATCTTTTTTGCGTATCACCTAATAATAAGGTCTTATAACAAATATAAAATATAGAGCCTATGTAATTGGAGAGTATGTTGTTACTTATGGCTGTAGTTCCTGTGATCCCCTGATTCCATTCAAAGGTTTGATTGGTGATTCAAGCAAAATTAAAGCAAAGCTAAATTACTGCTTTTTGCTTAGTTATTTAGCCTAACGCCGTAACAACAAATATGATTATCGTCTATTTAGAGTGAAGATAATCAGCTATCACTTTAGGTCTTATCTTATGGAAGGAATCTCACTTTGTTGACACCAAAAGAATACGTGAACGGTAAGCATATTTCATAACGATAAATAATATGTATATAAAATATTTTATATTTCTAAATAATTTCGATTAATTGGTGTGAGCATTTTATTATTATTTTGTTCGTTGATACATAGTATAACGGGAATAATACCCGCAGCTTATTGTAATTGTAAATTCTTAAAAAAAAAAAAAACAATTTTCCAGCATACGTTACGTAGAACAATACGCCAACAGCAATTGCTTGTAAACAAACTGGGACGATAAAACATCCCTATTTGCATAGAGATTTAGTGCTAACCCGTGCTCTGTGCATTAATCCACCGCTTCAGTTAATAATTCCTTTGTAACGTAAGCGATTGTATAAAATTCATTTACGTCGAAATAAAAAGTAGCTTAGTTTGTTGCTTTAATACTTAGCTGTTGTTTTTCTTATTTTGTGGTTTACATGCATGCGCAGCATAAAGGCATTGGACTCCAGTCCAGTGCAGATCGAGAACCTTATATTTGCCTAATCCCATAATAAAGTTGAGTCCAGTGTGTCGATATTACGAGCGCAGATTGACACCGCTACTTGATTTTTTAAATTTATGAGCAGTTCTAAAGTTCTAAACGTAGAGTATATACCTATGTCGGTGTCATCCAATGACATAGGAATTTGGTGTCATCTGTCAAAAGTTGAGAGAATTGGTCGTCTCGAACTTGAATGTTTTGTCGAAATTATTTTATTAGTTCACGATTTAATTTTCTATCGAGGCTGTCATTCTCGTATCAATTTTAACTCGATATGTAGCCGAAAAAAATAACATAAAATTATAGACAAACTTTTCTCCAGAACTTTATGCTACGTGTGCTGTGTAAGATTTATAAAGCCTTCATTTGTCTACGAGATGTACTATGCAATGAACACAGTATTGAATAGAATATCGTTTTTTGGTCTTTACTTGACTTCATACATGCTTTTCTATAAGTAGCAAATAATACCATTAATACCCATTGATTATTGAAAAATTTGCAGAAGATTTCTAGCTTTTTTTAACAGAGGTCTTCAAGGTTCTTATACAATTGATTGTCTAATACGAAATAAATAAAAATTCATAGAGCACCTTTAAGATTTATTTTTTAAATCCCAGTCGAAAACATTAGGTAAATAAGACGAGAAAGCAACTAACCGAAGTTCCAATTTGCAGAGCAAATTCGACACTGCAAGCAAATTGCTAGGAGCTAGTCGTTTGAATATAAAAACAAACGACTTCATACAACTAGAGGAAGTACTAAGGAAACTGAATAACCGCCAGAGTTTAACCGCTCTTAAGATTGTACCCACTTACGAATAGCGACGTTCAGTAATACTGTCATTGCTTAGTTTGGAACGACGAACGCTGTTTAGGCCAAAGCAAAGATAACTCCCTAATTGTATTAGCGTAAGTTGGAAGTAACTCCTCAGTAATGTCTCATAATAGTTAGCAGCTAGCGACGTTTGCTTGTTGTGGTACAAGATTTAGGATGCAATGGAAATAAAAATTATGTGTGGGATATGTATGTTAAGCGTTCTGCTTCTACGAGGCTAATTGTTATACGACTCATCTAATGGTCAGTGGATACATAAGAATCTAGATCTTCAAAGATATGCGAACGAAGAGTCCCGGCTGTGTAGAACCGTTTGTATACAGACTTGTATCATAGCTCCAAAAAGGTGCTGAATTGTTTATTTGTCATTTGTCAAGTTCATAGCGAATATTTGTCAAGTTCACAAGCAACTCTCGGCGCCTTTTTGGAGTAAGTATAGCATTAATTATAACAATTATAGCACTGGTTATCCTGCCACTTTGGGTGGCATACGCTGCATGAGGGGTCGTAGCGTAATAAATGAATCACTTTGATCGCAGTCAAATTTCATTATCCCATGTCTTTGTCGATGAGGTTCCCTGAACTACTTGAGGAGTGTTATTAATAAACAAAGTAAACTAAGGACCGTATTAATAAACGGCACTCAAATCATTCGCTAACAAGACAATGTAAAAGCTAGACAAAATATTATTTTCTATACTTACCGAAACAGTAATCTGTCTTGGTCATTCCACTCTTAAGATTTGCTTAAGTTATTTTTCTTAGGTTTTCTTGGTACGAAGCTTATATCGGGTATTCGTTGTTAGAGTTGGTGTATTGCAGAAAAATTATAGAGTAAGAAACCAATAAAATTACAAAGAAATCCTCGCTCGTAACCATTTTGTTGTTGGTAGTTCTCTATAAATAGAATAGAACCTCTTTAGACTCAGACCACGCCTAAAGCAGTGATCCTATTGTCCCACTATCCACAGAGGACTGAGACAGACGCGCTAAAAGCATGTTGTCTCCACCAATTTGGCTCCGCGTCGCATCTCGCTAGACGGCTGCCTGCCCGCTGATATAATTTGCCCTTTCCTCACTATGAAATATTAGAAAGGCACACCGTAACGTGACGGGAAAGGAGAATGGAATATTTTATGCGGTTTACGTGGGTAGCCAGGGCTAATATGTTCGGAGATGCTACACTGAAAGGATTGGTGCCTACATTGTTTTTGATTTAGTTGAGTGTGTCTGTTTACCCCTGGGAAAAGAATTTTTGCTGTTTGAGTATAGAAATCACAATTTTATAGTCATCCTAAGATAGATCCGAAATAATGCAAATTCATATCATTGAAAGGAAAATATTATTGGAATCCACTATGTTAAAGAAATTTTGTTTGTCAAGAATGAATATTAAAGTATTTTGTTTCAAGGTTTTAATAATATTCTAATGGTATTATAACCCATCATAGACATCGGTAATAAGGAGATTACCATGGTATGAATCAATTTTATGCCGTCATGGTGGAGTGGCCAGTATCGCTGCCTACACATCAAGCGGGCCGGCTTCGAATCCTCGTAGCGGTAAATGTTTGTATGATGAGCACAAATGAGCACGAATATTTGTGGAGTCATAGCTGTTTATATATTTATTTCAGTTTATAAGTTCTTTATAATATTTAATTTGGGCGAGATAGTTGGTGTGAGCGTGGGAAAAAATGTCACATCGATATATGTATATATTCTATTATATTTACGTATATATTGTATTGTATGTTTATATAAATATACATATTTTTTGTATGTAAGTATATGGTATGTAAATATGTATGTATTTAGTTATTGTCTTAGGTGTTAGAGGTATTTATTCTGCTTCTTTTGTTTTTCTATATTCATTTATTTAAGAGTCATAAGGTATTGTTATTATAATATTAGTGATACAAGTATTTAAAGATACACCAACAGCTTCCTTCATTAATTTTAATCTTTTCTGTCCATCCTACGGTTGTCTGGAAGAGATTGCTCATATAGCGATAAGACCGCCTTTTGTACATTATAATATTATTATTGTTTTACTGTTGTTTCTTTGTTAAGGTGTACAATAAAGATTATTCTATTCTATAGATATGTACAATTAAAGCGATTGGTAAATAAATTAAAGAAAAGTATATAAAGTTCCATATTAGTTGAATTTATTAGGGATTATTTCTATGAAATAGACTGAAAAAGTAAAATGGCATACTCGTTGGTTACACATGATATTAAGAGTAAATGCCGACATCATAGTCCAGTCCTTTCCCTCGTTCGCTCTTCAAGCGTATGTTTACAAAGGTTTGTCCAATCCCACCAGCGGTTACTGTAGCCGTCGCAAGCGAATGTAAGTTATCATATAGAAGAATACTCTGGAACATAGAATAAGATAGTATTAAACATTTTTTACAGACATAATTATTTTAAGAGATGTAGCGGATTTTATGCTCCAACTTGGAGTGTTTGAATTCGAATAGGCCTCCGTACATAAGAACGCATTAAAATATTTCATATATCTATAATTTTACTGTACATCATTTACAAAAACTCCTAAAAGTAATTAGCATTTTAATACCTTGTTACCTACATTCAATCTCAAACAGCTTTTAAGGAGAATGTGAAATGTAAAGCAGCACGTTACTATGAAAAGGTACTAAGGTATGTGAAAACTTCTAGGCCGATCAGTTTCAATATCAGAGGTAGAAAATTAATTAATTAAAAAGCAGTGTAACAAAACAATGTTCTACAGTCACTAATTTAGTCCAATGAATGGAAGTTATTAATTTTGATCTCAATTACGATTGTCTGAATTTATACTGTAATCATTCAATCTATTTAATTTTTAGCAATGAATGTTTTATTAGTTCAAACTAGATAACGAACTGACGCTCATGTATTAAAACACAGGCAGACCTGCTAGAATTTTCAAAATATTTGTTGACATTAGGTTGAGATGCCTTCTAAATCACGCTAAGTAAAAATGTTAAAAATAAAGAATTGTTTTCTGATATTTTGTTCAGAATCTATTCTGAATTACTCAAGTCTTAGAAAACTTTATAAATTTATCAGCAAATTAGCTTGTTTTGATAAAGATTAAAAAAAATATATTTTTATTAAGGTATTTCTGATCATTTTGACTAAGAAAATTAATTCTACAAATTTTAATTTTAATAGCACCATGCTGCTTACCAGTATATGACTATGTTAACATCGGGCCCGTGCTTACAAACCTATCCAGGCTTGTCCGCTTGTTAGGCCATGTACGAATATAGAGGCTAAGTGGCAAAGTATTTTTATCATTCGCCCTTTGCTTCGAAAGTTACATGTCTATAGTGTATAGACACAGACAGTACAACAAATTAAGTACAAAAGCATAAACATGAACAATTTAGAAATTTATGTTCTAGTGAATAAATACAAAAGACTAAAATGTATTCCTCGTGATATGACAGTCCTGTGTAGCTTAGTTGGAATTCGCCCAGATTGCGTAAGATCGCGGGCTCGACTCCATTCTGAGCACTAGACCAAGACAGGGTTTTTTTTTGTTTTTTCGTTTTTAGGTATTTCATTTTGTTTATTTTAAATCATTTCTAAAAATGACCAATAAAAATATGAACTAAGGTTAATGTGTACTTACTTTGATAACTTTCTGTTCCGGGCTGCTGTAGAATACCTCTTTCGTTCTCTTCGTAAATGGTATGGCATTGTACTGAGCTACGCTGTGATGTAATAACGCCTTCTTATTATCCACATCACCTAGTATTAAGTGCTCGCAAGATATCCAATAAACGCAATAAAGAAATACAAAGAAGAGAATTTGAAGTTTCATTCTCTAAAGATCTGAACACGTCAACCGCGGGGCTGTTTGTCAAGCACTGATGCGTTGTGTCATCGGCTTGTGAGCAATAGGTATGTTTATTTGATTGGATAATACGAGTTTATAAGTTCCAATAGCAAAGGTTGGATGTGTGATTTGAGTTCTTTCAATGATGCTTCCGGAGCAAGATGATTCAGAGTTATGTTTAGGGTCAAGATACAACTGATCGTCCGCGATTGATGGTTGTCTATACAAAACAGCACGATAGTATGGCAAGCCGCATTTATAACAAGAATATTAACACGTTTACTGATTCTCTCACAAAATACAGAACCTTCAATGACCTTCATACACTGGTATAACAATATACAATCAATAGACGGGGGAGGCAGGAGACCACTTATGGGCATAATACCCAAAAACTTACAGGCAAGCAAAATAGGTCCGGGATTTTTTTTTTTTTATGTTACGAGATGGCAAACAAGCTTGCGGTCCACCTGATGTTAAGTGGTAACCGCCGCCTATAGACACTTGCAATATTAAGTGTAAATCACTTAGCACCGCAAGTGCGTTAGCCATCTTGGGGACTAAGATGATATGCCCTCCATGCCCAGTAATTACACTGGCTACCTTTCCCTTCAATCCGAAACACAGCGAACTGCTTCACAGCAGAAATAAAAAAGGCGGTGGTGCCTACCCAGACGACCCTCCATATGGGTCTACCACCTAGTAAAAATTAACAACAGGTAATTTTAAAGCGTCTTTGGTGTGATGCATTGTTAAAATAAAATGTATTTTAAGAAAACTTTTTTTTGAACCAAAGATTTATTAATTAAATCTTTGATATGTATTATGTATCAAAGATTTAATTAATAATTCTTTGGTATTATGTTTTCCCAAAAAGTAGAATTTCGTGGTTGTATAGCACATACGATCACGCTCTTAATCCTTTGAGCGATTGAGCAGAGCCTTAGGTAACATTTTGTTACACATAAAGCCACATCTGGCAGTATTGGCCATGCAGTGCCTCTAAATAGTAACAAGTTGCCAGCCTGTCGCCTACATAAAGTCGCAAAAGTCAGAAACTTGATCAGTCTACGCTTCTACGGCGATCGACGATGATCGATAGCGGAAAATCGTCCCTACAGTTGCGTATGGATGCAAACGCGTCCGTATGACTCCGTAACTGGTCATTCATCGGCCATATTGCGAAAGGAGTGTGTCTTGACCTTTATGTAATTTTTGAAACGTATACCACAGACATAAAGTTGAAAGTCTATTGAAGAAAATTGAGAATACTTAGTAGTGGGTAAATATTATTTTATAAAATCACAACATTCAGTTTGGTGCCTGGAGACCTGTACTACGGGTTTCTTTTGGAAACCTATCTCAGGCTCCAGTCTCTCACACACAGGTTCATGCCCTAAATGTACCATATAATGAAAATTGTAACATGTGTGAGAGAAAATAAATAAATATTCTATTCTAAATATTCTATTCTATTCTGTTACCTAAAAATAAGACCAATAATCTTGCTGTATTAAAAGATTGTTAAAAATATTTTTAAAAATTTCAGCGCTTACAGAATACAACCTATTATTATAACAAATTGTAGCAGTTAATGGAAGTGACTTTCAAATTTTTCTAAATTTAAAAGCTGTAAATTTTAATTCAATAAATCACACCTTAGTGAAATGAGTTTTCTGCTTTGTAAGGTAGGGTTGAGCGTACCGAGCCAAACAATGGTCCGGAAATCGTGGGCTAAAGGCATTTTCTATTTTATGCGAGGGTCCAAAGGAAGGGTTCGTGTATTAGTCCGAATCCATTCTCTGTCTTCCGGTAGAATGTTGGAAACAATCTACTTACTGTTTTATGAAGGGCGTTGTCAGTTAGGTAAAAGAGGCAAAATGTGCCAGAAAGGTGACGGTAAATTGGGAAAATAAGTAAAAGGAGACCGGTTCCATCCAAGGTCATTTAAAATTAATGCCATTCCTTCGAATATTTACTAAGGCTTTGTACAAGAAAATGAAACAATAGAAGGATTCAATGAAAAGCTTTTGTGTTTGCTAAGTATTGAGTATCGTATTTCGTACGAGCTCAATGGAAAAATAAGTAAAGTTATTTTCATTTTTCATATTCGGAAAGTAGGAAAGAAGTGCTATAGAGAGGAAAGAAGTGCTTTCCATATGCTTTGTGTACTGGGTACATATTAAACTTGTGTCAGTATTTTTTGTTATATGGATCGGCTCACATGATGGTGAGTGGTCATCGTAACCAGTATATTTCTCTATTGGATCTACAGAGAAGCTACCAACAGAGATGTGCTGCTTTATTCATCGATAGGAACACAACACTGGGACAATGTAAAAAAAAAATACTGCGGTCTTTGGTGAGGTAGTGGTGGTTGGAAACAATTGGGGCAGACCCCAAACACCTCCAAATATGAGAGGCTAATCCGGAATGGATGAAACTAATCACCATTTCAGGTATGTGGCAATACTTGGTTTTTAGTTCACCAAATGAGGGTTTTCTAAAATAGTATTCGCCAGGTGGCGTGAGTTTACTTGTCGTTACTGTCAAGTCTTTATTCATAAGTCCTCATTTGTCAGCATGGAGCATGAATTTCATCAAGACCTCTCTATAGTTATGCAAACTAGTGGCATGAACTTTCGTGAAATCCTCATAATAATAAAAGGTCCGTTCTTTGAGGCGTCAACAGAAATTGATATACCTATGTCTTCCGCGTTAACTCTCCGAATATCACAAATGTTTTCATCTTTATACGGGAACGGCCGACCATTTCAAGTTGCTTGTGAAGTGCAGAAGTTCAACAGCATTATTACTGTTGATAAAGGACCCTCGTTCACGTAACGACCAGTAAAGGGTGGAAACATATTCAGTAATACGCGGTTGTGATACGCTCATTTATTTGGAGTAATCTCGTAAAAGTTTGCGGTATCTGTGTACCTAACTTTTTGGGGAAATATCATTCAATTTGTTTTTGTTGCCCAAAAATTTAGGATAACGTGTTTGTGGAGTTGATTCACTTCCATTATTGTGCATGTGGTTGTACTATTTTTGTCTTAGATGCCATATTACAAATCCTGTGCTATTGTGTTTTAGTAAGATTTTGTCACGAAAAACCAACAGCATTTATGAGTGTTTCTAACGTACATTCTTTTACAGCACTAATAAAATATAACACATTTTACCTGTACACTTTATAACTGTCTACTACATGTGTTTCGTGTTTCCAATAATACGGGGTTGGTCTAGTGAGACCAGTACATTTTTAGCGGTGCAGTCGCTGCCTTTCCATTTGGATGAAATTTCTGCTTAGTATCAGGATGGAGGGTTCATTTCAAGTGCTACGTATACAACGTATAGTTGTAAGAAATAAAGCAAACCCTAAAAGGTTTCTAATCCCTGAATCGGCTTCTAAATCGATTCTATTTTATTGAAAAAAAATAAACATATGACCCAAAAATAATTGAAATTAATGTCACCCATTCGATCTACAGTCTAATTAAACCAAAGCTTTGTTGAAAAAAATATTGATAAATGAAAGATCCGATTTTAAAACGACAAATATTCATTTTATTATTTCGAAATAGCTATGTCAAAGCAAATAAAAAATGAAACTAGTTTTCTATTTGCACGATACGATAAGAAACCCAAAAGAAACTACAGAAACTGGTTGTTTATTTCCTTTCAAATACATAAATGGAAACGATTTGTTAAAAGTTTTCCTCCTCACAATTTAGCACTCGTAATCGTAACTACATCACAACGTTATTCATTTATTGATAACCACTCGTTGAACAGGAAGAAGTCATTGAAGTGTGCCTACTCCTATTTTTTGCACGATAGCTATGAACTGTTTGCCGCTGATAACAACAGCGACAAATACACCATCGCGTGAGTGTGGGGGGACTGCTATCGTATGGGGAATCTATGTGTGGCCATCACCCAACATAAACTATACGACTGTGAGTAATAGTGGCTTTAGCCGGTGGAATTTGATATGATAAAAGTCTTCGATGGCCTATTGGTAGTCAATAAATAGCTCGTTTCATCAGTTTTATTATTAATAATATACTATGAAGCGTTCGTAGGCGTGGGTTATTAGTTCTGGTTTTGAATCTTGGAGAACCAAAAAATAATGTCCTTCTTTTTATGCCGAATCGTTGATCTCGGTTGTAACTGCAACTGTTACTATTCACCAATCATCATTGGACTAGTGGGATAGTTTTATGGCCTTAACTCATCATATCTTATCGTAAATCATACTTCGTAAGAAGGTTTGTGCCCAGCAGTGGTATTATGTTCCACGTACGTATATAAGGCGGATGACAAAGAATATTTTTCCACGGTTGAACCAATAATTATTTAGTCCAGAATACTTGTAGTCATTAGAAATTCATAGAAGTTTCTTAATTCAAAAGCTTTCATCGTGTCCAGATAAACTTATTACAAAAACAAAGAGTAGTATTATAAATAGTATTTAGACTTATTTTATTACGACGTAATCATGGAAAAGAACGATGCATAATAAGCTGACGCATCGGGCAAAGATAAGTGTCTCCGCTATCAATCTTGTATAATTTATGAAATTGCCGCATCAAATGTCACGGTGACAAATCAGGGCTAACGGTAATAAAAGGTAGAATATGAATTCTGATTTTATTACTCCACTTAAAACTTCTTTAAATATAACACCCGAATCTGATATCGTCATCACGATTCCAGATGAATTCTGAATTATTACCGCGTATTCATTTTTGGATTGTGTGTCAGCGCTTTATTTGCTGAGTCATTTAAAAATGCCATCAAAACAAAAACAAAGAAGATGCACACTTCACCCTGATGTCACTCAAAATCGAATTTAAAATATGCGGTGCTTCAAACCCCCTAATCAAATTGCGGCTCGATAAGCTTAGCCCTAAGGAAAAAGGGGGTTCGGAGGTGACATGCCAGAGATAAGGACCGCAGTAGAGCGCCGTGTAATTTGTTACTCATTGTGGATCGCGATAACTGCTAATGTAACGAAGTAGCACGATAAAGAGAGATGTAGAACAATCTGTTGAAGTCTAGATCTGTCGGGAATAAATTAGCAAGGATAGCTCCGAATTGAATTTCTATGTACGCCTCAAAGAAGCCGTGTTGACGAATGTTGTTTATGTGTAAGTAGAAATACCAATGGGACAATATTTGTTATGTAATATGCTTGAGATGGAAAATGTGAGCTTCTTTAGTCAATAAGCTACATAAAAGTTATTATTTTGCACTGAACAACACTCAAATTTTGATATTTTATAACTGCAAAATCAACTTTTATATTTAATTATATCATACATATCATTTAATTTATCCCAGGCTAGACAAAGTCTTGTTATAATTTTTTTATGTGTAGGTAATTATTACAAATGCCGTAGTGGTTAGGGCATACGCTAGAGTTTTCATAATAACTTGTGGCATCGTTTTTACTTTCTCGTATACGTAGTATACAGGAAGTCTTGTATTCGTCAAAAAATTGACGGACTTACATGTTTTGGACCTCCCTGAGTCCAAAAATACCGTTTTTGGAATTATGTCTGTGCGTTAGCACGATAACCCGAGTATGCTTTAACTTATTGCAACCAAAAATATACGTGTATGACATCAAAATATAAGGTTTCTATCAACTTTTGAGTCGTCGATTACGAAATTTAAGCAACCAAGTGCGCGGTCGGTACTCGGATGGGTGACCAAAATTTAACATGCATGTATGAGATCAAAATATAAGGTTTGTATCGACTTTTGAGTAGTTTCCGGTATACGAGAAAGTCAAGGGGAAACCACTCCCGATTTTTTCACTTTTGTTTAGTTGCCAGCATTTTCAATGCATTTCACGGTGTAGTACAACTTAATTTCTTACTTGTTATTGTCACCTAAGTGCCCTCTATAAACGTATCTAATACTAATTAGCATAATAACAATAAAAAAGAAATCTACATCTAATACAGTTTCTAGTACCTATCACAAATGAGAAAATATCTGTAAGAACACAATATGTATAAGACATTATCGGAAGGAGTACCAAATTATTTTAAAATATTACTTCCCATATCTTTGGCTTCAAGTGTGGTGTCAACCGTTAATAGTGTAAGCACGTGGCACGATTTAACGCTTCCCTTATCCTCGACGTCCTCTTCAGAAGATTTTTCACGATTAATATCTATCGGAGCTACTGTCACTTCCATTTGTTGGCAGACACCCTCTACAAAAACAGGGATTAGTGCCTAAGCCCCCCAGGCGCTGGTGTCTAATTTCCCGTTTGTTTGTGTACGGCATGTTGTTTCTGTTTTTCTGTTTCTGTTGACTTTATAAATAAATACATTTCGCTCCTTACTCCCCTAGTGTACAAAATATTCTACTTTTTAAGGACTAAAACATTGCATCTTATTAATGTAGATAATAAACTAAGATAGTTCAAATCATTGAATTAAACTGACAAACGTCCTAATTTCTGAAATGAAAAAGTTTCTCTAAACTTTTAATTCTACATTAAAAGTATTGGTATATTTATTCATAATAGACTCAATTAATTTACCAATATTTTTAATGTAGCCAAATTGCATTTTTCATAAGCTCTTAAAATAGATGAAATGATTCAAAAAGAAATAGAGAGGAATGCAAACAACAATTTAAAGAATCACTCATATTTCTGTGAAAGTAGGATTATTACACTTTTCATAAAATATAATAAAATATAATTTTACTGAAGAAGTCTGTCTAAATATATAGGTACTTAATTAAATCTTCAATTCGACAAAACAAATTATATACTTTTACCTTTTATGGCGAATTATAATAATTGCTTAATTTGTTATTATTGATTAAAGTCTGTCCTTTAATCTGTATCCAATAACTCGCACCTTTCAGAAATTTATCTCGGCATTTGCATTAGCGTATCATACAACCGTATCGAGGCTCTCATTTATTTTCGACTCCTGCGTCATTATTAATGCATCCTTTTTATCTTCTGCTTACTTAATTGATTTGTCGCTTAAAGCTGTCTCGATCCTTGCTTCTCAATTACGTGTAGAGCAGTGTCCGGTATCGCAAATTGTCCGCCATTTTATTTATGGTCGGCCAATTGATTGAATTAGTGGCCCCTGAGGCGCTTGCCTGATACTGACTTGTTTCATACAGATGAGAATTTATTCCTCCAACTTCGGTCGTTAATTCTGATCCCTTTTCACTGCCATCAGTAACTTTTATGTTCGCGGTCTAAAATATTTTACCTTTGCAAACGATTTAAGGAGGACGGGGTGATACAAATATCTATGATGTATTAGCGGAGTGTTTGAAAACTTCGTGTGCCGATGACTTTGGAATAAACAATTTTTTTTTCGGGGAAAATGTTTGAGTATTTGGTAGGTAATTGTAACAAAAAATACTCATGTCACCTGATTGGTAAATTAGTTATTGAATGTTGTTGCTTGATTAGTATATCTGCAATTTAAATTAAGATTTGAGAAATGTATGTAAATATAATATACTTGAAAATATACTAGACGTGTTTCAATCAAGCATTTTCTATTTGGTTATGTTATTGACGGCACTGTGGTGGTGAGTAATGCTACCTATATGTAGGCAAGCGGTCCGGGTTTGAATCCTTACATGGAAATTCACGGGTCTTACTTGGATTGTTTATTAAAGTATAGTTACAGATATATCTAAAGTATTATGTAATTAATGTTACTTATTTTGGGTTAGATTAAATTGTCGTGAGCTTGGAAATTTATTATTCAGATTAAAACGCAAGTTCAACGAACTTAGTTTTGTATTTTAACAGGTATAACTTTAAAATTTTCAAATATACAGATTATTTTTCTATCTCGGGTGAAGCAGTGTGTGATTCATAGCCAGGTTTGGCTCACATGACAGTACGAGTTAAGCCTACGTGGTCTGCATCCATTTCACCCCTGCAAAATTTAATGGAACACTCGTACGGGAAAATATAGTACCCTAACATTTGATCTTGTGCCTTTTAAATAAAACGGAATAAGGAAAATGCTTAAGTGAAAATGTTACCTATATTCGACAAAAAAGAATTTTTGTTTCTTCCTGACGCACATTTTTCCTTTCTTCTAGAATTTTGCTACCTACGTTACAAGTTATGTTTATTTCATCTTTTTAATTGGTTTACACAAAACCTAATTTTGCTTCAATTGACACATAAGTAAACGTAATTCCCTAATACCCTCAGTCAGTTTCGTAAACATCGACTTGAATGGAAACTACACCTAATGAATATTTTAGCCGTATAGAGTTAATGAAGGAATCCTCCTTTGTGCCAGCCTGATAGTTTGATTACCCAGAGCAGCGGAGAGGAGAAAGATGTAGTTCTCTAGATGGGTGTTTCATAAAATTGAAGCAGAAATAATTCCTCCAGTGCTAACACGGATGAGTTTAAACCTATCAGAAACACTGATTACCGGTCTTAATTTAATATAACAAATTTTGCTGTTGTTATTACTACTATTAACATTCCATAGAAGTGTGTAATCATTTTGTTTTCTGTTTTCCACACAGGTTTTCCAACAGTCTTCAGGCTCTAACGTTAAAATTACAAGATTTAATTAAAAATAGACATAACTTATGAAATGTGCTATTAGTTCATACAACTACGCTCTCCATAATTGGTTATTTAAAAGATTAATTAACATTCACATTTTAATAAAGGAAATATAAACAAATTACCCCATAATGTATATTTTCCTTTTACTGGTGCTCTTTTGATAGCGATGTTTTGTCAAATGAATATTTTATGCAAGACAGAATGAAAATTAAATTGCTTTAATTCGTAGTCATTTCTCATGTACTCCGTCCATTCATAAAGGTTTTATCTCTTTAGATCGTGTTATTACTTATTATCTGTCATAATCGACAACACTTGCTATTCACTTGCTCTTTCATACGATATTAGGTTACTATATTAATAATTATTTCAATTGAAGTTGCATTAATATAACTAAACTTGAATACAATTATGTGGTAAATTGGTGTAACATTCTATATCTTCTTAACACGAAATGAAAGACTTGTGTTATTACAAACGAGTTGATTATTTGTAAAAAGTTGTTGATAAGTAAATCGAAGCGTTATATTTTTTTAAAAAGGTCTCATTGCACCTAATGGTTATCAAAAGTGGAGTCAAAATGAAAAATAGCTAGAGCAAGAGATAATGCCGCATTTTTTTTAAGTGTTCTTGTGTTGTAACTTGTTTCTAGATTTTTTAATAAATATGTTAATTTAAGGAAGTTATTTTGAGTGTGTTTTTATGTTTTTTCTGTGTAATTGTTTAGTGCAAATATGTAAATATTTATCTAAGTATGAAACATTACACCGTGGAGTTATAAACCTTAACCAAAACCTTACACGCTGACAAAAATACAATTAGAAAGTAGTGTTATTTGACTGTAACTCCTTTTCTGAAGATGCTCATATCGGACTGTGTTTACCTCTTTCATTAACATTCCAAAACGTGCATTAAATGGTTTTACTTTTTCTAGCATCTGCAATCTTAATTTTAGCATTCATTTTATTAGCTGCGTAGATTATTAGTGTCACTACGTCTGTCAATCTATCCTGCACCCTCATCTAGTTTTGATCTGTGTTCTGCGATGTCACCACGAAACAGTTAGGTAACTAGGCGCGTGACTCGCATGCCTTACCCGTCCCAATTGACACGTCGAGGCAACGCGTGCGTTGGATTGTTCCTGCTATAATACTGTGGGTGTCTTCGGATTATTTAATGCTAGTATTTGCTTGCGTCCTTTGCGTAGTATCACGACCAGTCGTGTGTGGAGCCGTACGTATTGGAATGTTGGTTATCATTTATTCCGATGAACTTGTTGCATGATTGAGTATATAAACTGTTTACATTGAGTTTTAAAATTAACGATGAGGCGTTGGGACTGTGCGTTCTTTATACAGCCATCTCAAAATTATGCAACGAAGTGTACGGTTGGTACACGAATGGGTGATTATTTTTTTAAAGGCCTAGTAGACGACCCCTTTTCACCATTCAGCAAGCAGAAGTGAAGTCCAAACGAAAAAATAACAAGTGCGTAAGAGGTAAGAGCCGAGAGATCCTTCGTCTTGCCAACCTACAAGGTATTTCTTCGCGCATCTTTTGAATTATCCAGGATTGTGATGAGGGAACGTATGTGTTGGCTGTGGATTCCATTTCTTAATTGTGTGACGTAGGTAAATTTTGGAGGGCACGTTAAACTGGTGGGCCTAGTTGTCGTCAGGTGACTGCAATAGTGAAACAGTCACGCCCAGCGCTGAATTGTTAATGCAATTACCGTTTGCCTATGAACGTTCTGTCGAAAAATTCAGTGATGATTCTATCAACTAATAAGTCTGAATAATCGAATGGGGTTAACTTATTGTTATTTTTATTTTAGACCAAGCAGAAAGTAGTTTAGCAACCGGTATCTGTAAAAAAGAGGAAGGGTTTAGCAGACTAGAAGCTCGGATTTGGAGTTAACGAAATGGGCTAGTATCTCCACCTTACAGAAGCACCGCAGTACAATCATCTATAGGCTTGTTTGCCAACCACACACCTTATAGAAATAAATGTCTGTTAACGTAAACTCCCATTAGAACATAAGGAAGAACTTTGAACCTCAGCAATAAAAAGCATAAATAATTTTAAGCCTTATCATAAATTGTGGAGAAGGGAGAAGGCTATCATTAGTAAATTGAAGCAAATATGTTTAAGATAGTACGTTAATGTAAGCATCTGTCATGCTTATCAGTGTTTTATTGTTGCCACAAAATAATTTACAAAGATTAAAAGTGACTACTATTTTTCATTAATTTATTGTTTACTATTATTGTGATTATACTAACAACAAACAAATTGTAACAAAAAATAATAAAAACACTTAGGATTCTAAAGAAAGGCACTTACTTAATTAAAATTTTGAACTTAATTTAGAAGTTCCTTTTAAACGAAGCGGGTTGTACATTTGCAAAGACAACGCAATATCTGACATAGACTAGTTTATAAATAATTTAATACATACTTTATTGTCGTCTGTTTGCGGTACTCTGCAATTATCATCAAACACGTGCATGAAATCATCGTGAAGCTTTGCAAAAGCTACGCGCTACGGAGTCGGCGCGAATGACATTTCGGAGTGGGGGGGCCAGTGCCCCTAAAGTCATCTGACGGGGAGGTTGTGTCACTCTGCCGTCTGATCACATCGCGATGTTTCGAAACATTTCTCGGAATCCTTTTTTAAAAATAAAAATACATTTCTCGAACAGAGTCTGAAGTGTATCAAAGTTACAGATTATGCAAAAACTTTGTTTCTTCTAAAACATGTGGTGGTGTTAGAGTGCAATTAGATGTTAATCGTTAGCGTTAAGTATGGTCGCCGGTTTAATTAATATAGACAGACGTACACGGTACCAGCTAAAAAGTGTTGTGTTTTTGTATGTAGTCTTCAACCTTTTTTGCTTGATAAGAGGTGAGTGACAGAAATAATGCATATTAATTAAGATAAGTGGACAATTTAATAGTCTAACTTGCACTTGAGTGACAACTTGGTTGCAAGCATAAATTGTAACTGCTTGCAATCAGGTGGGATGTTCGCTTGATTGCCATCCATGAAAAAAAAAACAGAAGTCGCTTGTATTTTTTGTGAAGCAATATTAAAAGGATAGTCAAATGTTAAATCTGGTTTAGCTCAATGGCTTTATTACGTTGCTAAATTGCTACCTGTCTTAAGATTATCATTGATACAATCTTTAAGTTGTTCAGAGAAATTATTTTGCATCTGTTATTTTCTTAGAAGACTTTTATTTTCTTAACGTGCGGTAATTAAATTTGGTTTGTATTTTTTGTATATTAAAACAGAAGTAGGTAGTGCTTTTTTGCATGCTTGACAATTTTATAGGCGCGGTCAGCCTTAGAATCAGATTAACATTTTAGTATAGTATTTTTATTTCACGAATGCGTGTGAGCCATGATTGTGTCATTGTGCCAGGGAGTGCTCAGTGCTGGGACTAACACACACAGAGATAATGTGTATGCATATCTACACAAAGTGAGATTATTTTACTATGTCATGTCATAGCAGCCTGCGCTTCTGCAGTCATAATTCCTACTATTATATGAGCGATTATTATGACAAATTACTAAAGTGTTTATCTGCTTCTGAGGAAAAGAGGTACAACTTTATACTATAAGGATGGCGAACAATAGGAAAGCGATAACCGTAGCCTATATATCGACGCTTGTAATACCAAGATTTAACTTTTAACCTAATCCCGTGTAGCTCTACAAATCTATCAACAGAAACGTAGCACTACAAAGAGATAGTGTTATCAATTATCAGACTTCGGTCTTAGGAGGTGTTTCTATAGCAAGTTTCTATTTAAACATCTTTGCGCTATGCGCTAACTCTTAAAATGGTACCTCCCGTTATTATATAAAATTACTAATTTCTAAGCTTCTTAACGGGCTGACACAAGCCAACTAGCGCTACAATAGATTTTATTTGATAACTTCTAAAACTGATCAATTTTAAAAATCTAAAAGAGCCTCTATCGCTGAGTCTTTATTGAATGACAATCCAGTACTTTTCATTGTTCTATTTTGTTTTAAAACTTAATGAAAGAACGAAGACTTTCATTAAGTAATTCAATAAATATAATTCCTCAGTAATTCAATCAATAAAGACCTCTATAGAAGGTACCTACACCAACATGTTTTTGGACAGAGTTTGTATGATCGTCAGCTCAGTTTGCGGATCAGAAATAATTTTGAATTTACAAAAATTAGATCTATTCGTGGTGATAGTTAGCTCATGTGAGCTCCTTATTGTTAATGAGACGAACCAATCCCTGTTTACTTTTTCATAAATGAACACAATGTTAAAGTACTGTGGACTCGTGTATGGAGTCATCAATCATCGTCACTATAATTGTAGATTAAGTTCCGTCAATCTATTTTTATAAAGCTCAAAGTCGTGCGCCGCGGATCAAAGAGCACCCCGTCGACACGATAGTCGGGAGAAGCGAACCCGCTACCCTGCGGTGCGTGTCCGAAGGCAAGCCGAAGCCGACAATCCATTGGTACAAAGATGGATCTCCGCTCGCGCCTACCGATAACCCCCATAGGGTTCTCCTCGAAGATGGACTGCTTTTTCTTCGGTAAGTAGGCGAAGGGGAAGGGTGAAATCAATATACTCTAGCGGTCAGAATGTTTGTACCTTTACACTTCGTGCCAAAGATCGAAAGGCTGTGGTTTGGAGAGCAACGTAGAAGTACGGATTTTTTATTATGACAAACATAATTATGACTAATGCCCGATATCACCAACGTGCCATAAACAGTTACTCCTAAAAATACGGGAGATGGGGTGGGATATAGAATTGAGTATTCAAATGTTGTTCTTTAAGGAACTCGGGGTTATTTAATATTATTTAACATCGACTTTAATAACTTCTCCGATAACATACGACATACGATCACGCTCATAATCTCACTAGCGGTTGAGCAGAGCCTTAAGGTAACATTTTGCTATGCATGAAGTCACATCTGGTAGTGTGGGCCACGCAGTGCCTCCAAGTAGTGACGGCTTGCAGGCTTGTCGTCTACATAAAAGGGGCACCAAACCCAAAAAGTAACAATCCTTCAGTAAACAATCAAACGCAAAAGCCAACAACCAGAACAGATGTTACATTCGAAATCATCTCAGCAGTCCGGGTTTTACGTTACGTTACGTTATGGTCTAAATATTGCATTCCCTAAAGCTAAAAGTATTTTTTACTTACTTTTAGGGTATAAAGGGCCCATAAGCGTTGGTGAGAGGTTTTTTATTTTTTATTTTGATAATTTAATTTAATTTTCGTTTACTTATAATTTTATACTGTTTTTGAAAATAATTGTTTACGGATAAGAAAAACTGTTCCACTAACAAAACATTATGGGCTATGCCTGAAATAAACGAATTTAATTCAATATAATTTAATACAAAGCTAGACACTGAACTCTAGATGAAATTTTTTATTTACTAATGACATTTGCGTTAGTTTAGTATCATTTGGCATTATAAAAAGAGACGCAAAAACACATTCATTAGTACTATTTTTAGTGGTTTATAGGTTTATAACTAATTGTTTGCTTCGTTGTAGGGTCATGCGTGGTAAGAAGGATAGCGACGAGGGCGTATACTGGTGTGTCGCACGTAATTCCGTGGGGGAAGCGGTTAGCAAGAACGCGACGCTCACTATAGCTGGTATGTGGATTAATGGTCTTGAATAATTTATTAAGAATATATGTCGTAAGTAAGGTAGGTACTTATGTATACTAATTTTCAATTTGTACAAATGTACTAAAGGTTAGACTGATATAGATGAATAAATGTTTGAAGCCTATGTAGTAATAGCGAAAAAAATTTGCTACTCTATACAAATAAACTTTGTATGGCACAGCTGTGTTTCTTTCGTGATTTAAGCGTTGAACTCAAGTCATAATTGATATATTTTGCACTAGTTAATAAATAATAATGTATAAGTTACGTTTTTTAAGTTATTCGTAAACTTTGTTATTAGTAGGTATTTTGTGTCAGTTTAACTTCTATGTATGATTTTAATATACATATCACAGATTGATATAACTGTGATACATACTTTAAATTATGAAATTTCTCTTGGCGGGTTTCCCAAATTGCATTGCTTAGATTGAGGCTCTTCATATTTCGATTAAAGCAATGTTTATTATTGCTAGTAAGTTAACCGGTTATTTAACGACTGATTACAGTATGATAGATACTTTTCACATTAAAGAATTTTAGCATTCACAGTGTTTGCACTCATAGTTACGAGTAAAAATATTAGTTATTTTTAATTATTATATATTTAGCAATATCATATTGTTATTTAGGTGTTCGTAGCTTTGGCCTAGGAAATGGCAGTTCACCTGAAATCGGTGCGCTCTGTAGCATATTGAATTATACAAATGACCATTTTTATGTTGTAAATACCATGATAAATAAATGGGCCGAAATACAATTGTTTGGATTATCTTTGTTCATTGAATGAATTATAAAACAATACTATTGTGGTTTCTGATTAGACATTTTAGCAAATGAATGTAATGAATGCTTTAGTCATTTTAATTATCGTTGTCCTTTGAGCTTTAGTAATAGTGACATATAATTTTTATTTCCAGTCCTTCGTGATGAATTTAGATCAGAGCCACGAGATATAAAAGTTGCTAGTGGAGAACCGTCACTACTGGAGTGTTCTTCACCGAAAGGTGTGCCAGATCCTTCTGTACATTGGATTAAAGATGGACAAAGTTTAGACGTAGAAGTTAATGGGCGGTATGTTTCTGTCTTCACTATTTTAATAATTATATTAAGTTGAAAATAGGTGTTTCAAGACTATAAATAATTTTTCTTTCAACAGGATATCTATTGTTGATGGTGGAAGTTTAAAAATTCTTGAAAGTCTCCCGTCGGATAGTGGCGTATACAGATGTGTGGCGTCTAATGTGGCTGGGGAAAGGCAATCACGTCCTGCTACGCTACTCGTGTTACGTAGACCACATTTTCTAGTGAAACCTAATAACATTACAGCTTTAATAGGCCAGAACATCGAGTTTCACTGTCAAGTACGTCGAGAAATTGTTTTACACTACATTGCTTTAATAGTTTTTAGTTCGTAATTATGTATAAATACTATACGTATGTATAAATTATGTATAAATTATGTATAAATATTAAATTACTAACTGCAAACATTTGCATAATTTAAATGTTGTTCTAGGCGTCACCAGAATCGGATGTTTCTGTAATGTGGTCTCGAGACAATGGTTCCTTGTCACCTTATGCTATTGTTCGACGTGGCTCGCTACGAATAGATAGAGTAAGCGCGTCTGATGCAGGTGTTTATACATGTCGAGCTGAAAGCCAAGCCGGGAATAGCGCCGCTGCAGCAACTCTCACAGTACATTGTATGGTTAAAAATATTTCACTTAGTATAATACAAAAAAGAAAATATCCTGATACTAATGAAAATATTTTTGCAGCATTACCTCATTTCAAAAGAGTGCCTTCAGATCAAACTGCGTGGGAAGGAGAAGCTGTATCATTTCCTTGTGAAGCGGATGGTTCACCAAAACCAGTTGTATTTTGGACAATGGAGGGCTCTCAAGTAATTAAAAACGATATGACGTAGTAACAATTTCTTCTTTTAGTATACTGAGATTTAATGCACTACACTTTTCACAGGAATTGGTATTTCCGAAATCAACCCATGGTTTCAGTTCATTATATTTGGATCGTGTGCTCACGCAACATGCTGGTAGATTAACATGTGTTGCGGTTAGTGCTGCTGGAAGCGCTTTACACACAGTTTCGCTTCAGGTAATTTTAATTAATTATGGGTAATTTATATTTGGTGTCTTAATTTTGAATAAACGTTATATTATTATCTTGTAGGTTTTAAGAAGAGAAGCGAACTCTTTCAAAGGGGATTCAGAGTCGTCATCCCCTTATCCAGAATTGGGAAAACCTCTAAATCATCCTCCAATGACACAGTACGAGTTAGTTCAAGCACGCCGATATTTGCAACAAGATGTATTAGCTCTTAGAAAAGTTGAAGGGATATCTGCCACTACTTTAAAAGTCGTTTGGGATGTAAGTTCTATTATACCACTAAAAAGAGAGTTCATTTATAATGGAGTATTTCTAACAAAATTATTTCTTTTAGGTACTAACCGATTACAACGAATACTTAGAAGGTGTAAAAATTTGGTTTAATGGAACCTCTTTAAATCGACAGTTTGCGTTAGAAGTTCAAAGCTCTCCAGTTACTAATGTGACTTTAGTCGACAGCTCTACAGACTTTAACAAATTTGAAAACTTCTCAATGACAACTGTGCATAATAGCGGTTCGTCTAGTCACGTTTTGACTGGCTTAATACCATACGCTCAGTATGATGTGTTTTTGATGCCTTTCTACAAATTGTTGCTAGGAAAACCCTCAAATATGAAGACAGGATTTACAGATGAAGATGGTGAGATGCTTCTAAGTTTTGACTTTATACAATCTTTTTGTATTTTCATGACTAATGCCATGATTACGTTCTAATGCAATTGAAAACCGAGAGGAAATTAAATTCAACATTGAAACATATTTATGGTTAATAGTATAGTGGGGTGTTTGTGTGAAATATATATGTTTTAATGTATCTGAGTACGTTGTAGTACCGTCGGCGCCACCGCAGAGTATTTCAGCCGGCGTGATAAATGCGACGTCAGCGTGGATCCGGTGGGATCCGCCGCCCGTACATACTTGGAACGGTGAACTTTCTGGTTACTTGGTTAGTACTTTTTCGTCTACAATCCGAAATCCATTTAACTTTACCAACTTTAATTTACTTTTACAAAACCGTGCACGCTTTTGTTTTGTTCGTTTTACACGACTATTTGGGACATGATTGATTGTGGATAGTTGGATAGTTCGAAAAATCCAATTAAGCTTGTTTTCTTTTTCGTAGTACTAATTAACTGACTCACGTACGTCCTTTTTTGGACAAGGTGAGTGCTGTTTTAAATATAGTCAAAATATATTTTAGATCGAAGTCAGAGTCAGTGGAGGAAATGGTGGTCGCGTAGTTGGTCAGATGTCCTTAGGATCTCGGACACGTGCAGCAGCAGCCAGTTCTTTACGAGCTGGCGGTCGTTACAGCGCCCGCGCAGCGGCCGTGACAAAACGAGGGCATGGACCATTCAGTACAGCAGCACATATACACATGGTGCCCACGCAGACTCAGAGACATTATGTCCAGTAAGTGTTGCATAAAATCAATGTTTCAAAATGTATTACAACTGTATTGAATGTATTGAAATTCAAATGTATTGAATGCTACCTAAAGAAGATTGTATAGATGGTAAAGAAGATTTCAAACTGAATTAATTAAAAATGTATAAAAATTAGTATTAGTAATATGTGCATATTTTTTTATTTACCTTATCGATACCTAGTGATCTATCAATTAATTCAAATTGGTTTTAGAACGGAACCGGCCAGAGACAAAGCGATATTGTCAATGTTCCAAGAAACTTGGCTCCTGGCGCTGTGCGTGACTTTATTAGTGCTCGTGCTGGTCGGCGCCGGCGTTATAATTTATATCAGACAGCGCAACTCTAAGCAGAGGAAGAACCATAATGCGACTAGTAAGTTTCAATTAAGTTACTTACGTTGTAGCCTCGGGTAATGAAATTGATAATTGAACATTATTTTAGGTGCAGCCATAGCTAATGCTCAGCAATGTTTACTTGGTAAAGAAGCGGTATGGCTTCGAGAAAGGCCAAATTTTGAAGGTTCGAATGAACCAAGAATAGAAATATTAAACTGCCATCAAAGTCTTCTACACGGTAAATGAATACAATATCACCTCATTATATTTTGTACACATAAGGAATCGATTTTTATTTTAATACCTGTTTTAGGTGGACATTCTATAGGAACAATGGCTATGGAAGCTGAGTATACTCTACCGCAACAGACAAGTAATATGAATGCAATGCCTCAAGAAGATCATAGGAGAATTGCACCAGAACCGTATGCTTCTAGTGCTATTTATACTGAATTAAATTATCAGGTAATTGAAAAGAACTTTGGTAAATACAAAGAAACACAAAGAACATATGTGTAATAAAGTATATTCAGTTGCAGGATCACAACGATTTAGAAGATTCTTGCATGAAATGTGCCACAAGCCCAGGCTCCTATGACAATAGCATGGTCAGATCTTACGGGGAAAGTAATCAATATTCCAATGAAGAATGTTCAACGTGTTGTCGAAGCAGCAGTTCTACGTTAACGAAAGATTACAGTGAAATGACAAAGTGTGGAAACGATGTTGATGAGATTCAGGATATGTCTATAGATGAATGTCCGTCATGTAAAACAAATCATTCAAGATCTTCAAGCCATCACGGGTCTAATAAAGAATGGGCTGTGGCTGATGTTGAATATGACTATCCTCAATGGCATTGGATGGGAAGGGATAACAGTTTTAGACAAAGAACGCAGGATACTAGAAACTCAAGTGGAAGAAGTGATCAGAATTGTAGAGTAAATCTGTGTGATATATTGCCACCACCGCCTTATGAAAGGTAACTACTACTAACATTGCCATATTCACTTAATATTTTTAGTTGATTTCTAACCGATTAATATATTTCCAGAGAATCACCTTATCGAGAAATGCGAGGATTCGCAAGTCACTCAGGGGCATCAGGTTGTTCAGGACATACGTATAGAAGTTAGTTTTTAGTTAATACACACGTTGTAAAACAAATATCATTAGTACGTAATTCAAGCAATAATAATAATTAGTCAATTGTAAATACTGTAAAAAGGTTTGTATATATTTTGGTAATTAAAATTAAAATGGGATATTTTTACATCGTCTAGTAATATGTTTTCCGTGAAGTGTATGCGGTTGTGAAAATAACTCGTTATTGTATTTTGTGTAAGTTGTAACTAGTGCAACATTTTGAATCTAACATTAATGCGGTTCAATAGGATTATATACGAGGCACCAATAATTAAAATAGGAATTTTATTATTTACATTTAAAACAACTTTTAATCAATGTGTTATTACGTTTTACCTTGGTAAATATTGACTTATATTCTTAGTTTTTTCAAAAACTCTTCCGGCTCGGCCGCCCTAGAAACTCTAATCAGCAGAGCACGAGTCTCTAAAAAAGTATCTACTTTTCCGAGAAGCTCGCCGACTTCTTCAAAACTCCGATGTAAAGCCCATCTGTGAAAAAATATATAAAGCCCCATGCTTTTAGGTTATTATGTTCATATAAGCTCGACTTCAGGATTAATCGTGTTGTTGTTTTTTTTTTTAATGATTGTATTAAGAGACGGTGTAAAAGTTGGTTTGTGACTGTTTCACCTTCCGTGGAAGTGTTTTTAAATAGACTGCTATTATTTAAAGTAGGCAATTAGGTTCCACTCTTTATAGTAACTGTGATATAGTATAATTTCTTATTCGAAGTGTTTTGTTTTGTACATACTTTTAAATATTTGATATCCTTATACAATTTTATCATTGACTCTTATATTTATTCCGTGTAGTGGTATAATAGGACAACAACGTTTTGATTGGAATGACGACTGTTTTAAGGCATTTTGTACTGAAACATTTCCTATACAAAGTCGGTTAATAATTTTGTAGTTTACTGTAATGTAAATCAATCAGCATTAATAAAGTTATTGACATTTTTACTACAATTTTGTCTTATTATTACCCCCTATTATTTACACACCTTTTCGGTAAGTATAATAAAATTATAAATAAAATAATGAATGATTCATTCATTCATTCTTTAACACTCCTGCGTTTAATTTAAATATAACACTTCAACTTTCGAATGTTACGGTTCTTACGTGAATTTTCTTTTATTTTGCTCATTTAATAAAGTTTATTATCAAAAAAAGTCACAGCAAAGCGTGTCTTTAATTTAGCTACGAAATAATAAAAAAAGGTAAATAGAACACGAATAACTTAGTCCTATACTATAGATACTATTACCCAACGGTCGTCGGTCGGAAGTTTGCATAGTCGGTAGTTGCTATCTCGCGAAATCCGTTTGGCTATGAATGTTGTGAGGCGTGTACATTTCATTAGTGAGTGTAACCTCGGAAGCGCTCAGTAACGAGTCACGGCGCGCACTTATTATAACCAGAACCAAAAGGACTTCATGAAATAAAATATCCTTAGGGTTTCTTGACGCCTAATATTTTTTTATATATGTTGATTAGTATATATGTGAAATGAAGGTTCATGTTTCTGTTTCTTGACGCCTAATTATTATTTTTTATTTTGATTAGTATATTACGAGAAATGAAGGCACATGTTACTGTTGAATGCTTTTTAATATAAATTCTTATAGTTTCCATCAATTATTATCAAGTGTAAAATACAATACATACTCTTTAATCTAAAGAAACATCAAACGCTTGTCTATGAAGGGATTTTATAGCTAATTTTCCTCCACTATTTGAGTGAGCACAAAGCGTTGATTGCCCCATAACCGAAGTCATTTCCTTGCAATTAAAAACATTTAACTCGCCGTAAACTGGGAAATGCTTGTAAATTTTATTCGACGCGAATTTCCCATTTTTATGGTAAAAGATTTGGCTTTGAATAGATTACGTGCTTTTCTTATTTATGAGTCTTAGTTATGTTGATTGTTTTTATACCCGTTACGAGTTTTGGTTTTTCTTTGCTTTTCATTCGAGTGATGTCACTCGAATCTCTACATAAACCGATATTACAGAAGGTAATATATTTTTTTTATTTGTTAAAACACATAACAGGTTACAGTTATAAAATAAGATAAAAGTACATACATGACTCTGGTCAATGTTCAAACTATACCCCAACAATATGTGCCTCTAATATTTACAAAACAAGCAACATTTTTGTTCATAATAAGTATATTAATTTAATACTAATGACCAATTTCTTTGACTTAATTTTTAATAATTATAATAAGCTTCTAGAGCAATGATACAACCACTGTTTGGGCCGTTCGTTTTTTTTGGATCTGTGACAGCCACGGCTCAAGTTGGAAAACGCCGGAAGAGGGCACCACATCGACAAGTGTGCGCCGCGAGTGTCTTCTGTAAGATGGCTGTGTAGTAGTACGTTTTCGTTATCGCTCCGCATACTCAACTTGTTACCGCTATAGTTAATCTATTTAAGAACAATTCCCAGTGACCAGTGTGTGGACTCAAGTGCAAGTGCATTACCCACGGGATTATCGTCAGGGCGCGCCCGACCTGAAGAAGTAATCAAAGAATTTATCAGGTGAGCCAATTCATGTGGATTTTGCGCAGTCCAATTTTCGGACGGTCGTTTTTCTTACTCCTCACCTTAATTTAATGATATAGGTACTTCTCTTTTCTTTCTTTTCCTAAACTGCTCCAGAGGGATGTTAAGCGTTACGAAGGGCGCTTACACCCCTTTTTATGGTCCTTCTAGCCTAATTTATAATTTTTCAAGCCTTTATGGTTCTTTTTTCAAGCCTATTCTAAATCAGTATAAAATACTTGTTTATTTGAATATATTTTGATGATTATTGCAACATTTTTTTGCTTAAAACCGCATACAAACTTATAGTTTGTACCTATTTATTTTTAATACTTATTCGTTTCAACCGCTAGTTGCATTTTTTCGCAAAATAATTCTTATTTCCGCTCCAAATATTACATTATAAAGTACACATCATATAGTCATACAGGCATTTAAGCGCGCCAGTTTTTTATCCTACGCGTTACGTCGGTAGTCGCATAATTTTTATCATTGCGTACTTATTGTGCGTAATTGGGTCAGTATTTCATTATCACGTTTTTATGAACCGACCGTATAATAAATACGAATAACTAGCTACTTATACCTACATATAATTCTCATATTAGTTTATTGCAAACGTACTAATGAAAACCTACAACTATTTAATATTGTTTTACATAATCATTCAGCCAATACATACAGGCTCTGGCAACTGGCAACACTGTTAGCTGGATGTTTTTGAAACAGCTGATAAAAGTTTTATCGAAATAAAATATTTAAATGATGTCTTTTTATATATTAAACTACTAAATTCAAGTGCTAATGTGAATAACAAACAGTGGAAATATCTGTGAACCAGTGACAAGTCTTAATCAGTCAAAAATAGCTTATCACAAAAACTCGATGTTACTGGTCTATCTTTCAAACTGGAGAAAGTTGTAAATAAGTACAACGGCTGCAAGTTATTACCGGGGGAGTATTATTTTCTTAAATATCAATCACTAATACTATCTATTATTATCTATTTCTCAAAGTTCCTATGCACTTAGCAATAAATTAAGTAAATTTTATTTCAAAGATACCTACATCCTACATTGGAAAGATTGTTTAAAATATTAAATGTTTTTTTTTTATTGGCTTTAACTAATTGTTTTGCACACTAAAGAGTACATTAGTATAATATTACAGACTCATTAATAGTGCTTCCAGGAACATATAAAGAATTGTTAAGATAGATAGTATTTGTCTTAAAAGATTTATTTGTTTCTGCAAATTACTATAATTCACATACAATCACTCCACAGAACTCACAGCTTCTGTGAGTAACGTCAAGTCACATACATTTGGGTTCATGTAATCTCTCTTTGCTTGACAAATAGTGGAAGTAAAGTTGACGGTGACTGTTGAAACCGCAGACACACACCTACTACTGACACATTACATTTAAAATACTAAGTGTTGACTACAAGTATAACATTATTTTGTTGTTTTCTTTTATTTTATTCTGACACTGATTTTTATACTTTTCAGTGTATTCATTAGCCAAACAGTAAGGCTCATACATCCACAATGATGACCCGTAAGGCCACTGCTAAGGACACAGATATGAAGCTCAAACAATGTCTGTTGGACTTGAAAACATCTAGAGACCTAAGTGAACGGCTAATGCAAGAACGGGAGGACAGTGAATTTGAAATCGTTAAAATATTGGAAAAAAACAAACAATTAAAGTGTGAACTATCCGAGCTGCATATTAAGTATGAGGTTGCCCTTGAACAATGCAACCACATGCAGGACACCATAAAATCCTTTACTGAGTGTAGTAATACTCATGAACAGGCATTGAGTAAAATCAATGAGTTAGAAATAAGCTTGTGTCTTGCAAATAACAATGTAAAACATTTGGAAATACAAAATAAAGAATTGTCCACAGACAAACATTCCCAAAGCCTGTTTGATGAGTTAACGGTATGTAGTCCCGGCTTCATCAAGGAACAGTCATTTATAGAAAATAGTTCCAACGTTAATAATTCAAAAACTTATTTTAGTAGTGCAAAGAAACTGAAGAAATACATACGTGTTAATAAGTTTATAAATAAGACAAAAAGAATTATAAATCAACATAATTCTTTTAAAAAACACAAATTGCAATATTTGAAAAACATTAAATTATCAGAAAAATTGAATAATATTAAAAGTACGGCTGTTACAACAACTACTAATTACATAGAATATAGTAAACAATTAGAATCAAAAATTGACAGTCTTGAGGAGTCATTAAAATGTATGTTAAAAAACATACAGACTATTTCTCAAAAACAACTAAGTTATCAAATACTTGCTTCAAATGACATGGAAGATTTTTGTAATTATAATGCAGAGAGATTTGAATCTTTGAGTAAAAAACGAATATGTTCATGTCTAGATAAGGATATTTACAACAACGAAGGGCACCCTTCTAGTATATTATATGATACACAAGATCAAGTAGTTTCACTCGTCGATAACGAAACTTGTTCACAGAAAAATCTTGATGAAGCTGGGACACAAGTGAACAATAGTAAACAACAAAACAATATCATTATGTTTAGTGATGAGTTAGGCAAAAACATGGGTCAAACAATGTTTCAGTATATGGCACAGCCTGTTACTAATTTCTGTATGCCAGGTGCCAATTACATTCAAATATTGCAGAGGGTGATCTGTGGTACTTACAGTCCTGATAGTACAATACTTATTTTTATTGGTAGACGTGGAAATGCTAATTCCAAGATTATGGAAAAGTATTTTGAAGACCTCTCCAAATTAAATGTAAAAAAAATAATTCTATTTACCCTGCCTTACAGTAGGTCATTGACTCATGCAGAAAATGACTATAGATATAAATGCAATATGAAATTGCATTTAATGACAAATTATGATAAAAAATTTGACATTGTTGATTTTAATGGTTTTATTAAGAATTTTTTTTTGACAAAGGATAAATATTTTCTTTGTAATAATTACAAAAAACAAATAGCAAAATCGCTATGTTACTTTATTTTTAATCAAGCCAAAACATTGGCTATAACTTCTGCCTCTATTGGGCAGTCAAATTTGACATTAAGTAATGACAATTTGGAATATGCATCATATTCTTTAAATTAAATTTTGAGACAAAAGAGACTAACTCTGGCAGTACTAAATATAATGAAATATTAGACTCAAATTTTGAGGTTTTAGATAAATTATCCTCCCCACTTGTAATGAATAAAAATTCTAAAAATAATTGTATCATCCTTGTCCACCAAAATATTCAAGGGATGTCAGGCAAAAATTTAGAATTGGAGCTATTTATGAATTGTAATAATATTGATATATTGTGTGTTACAGAACACTGGCTAAAAAGCCATCAGCTCATGTTTAATTTTAGTAATCACCATGTTGTCAGCTCGTACAGCAGAAAAAACATATTACATGGTGGTTCATTAATAATTACTAAAAAGAATATTATATGTAAGGAAAGAAATGACCTCGTAAGCATGTCTGTTGAGCGAGTTACTGAAATAGCTTGTATAGAGTTTGAACAATTCATTGTTATTAGTGTATACAAACCACCATGTGCCCCTTTTGAACAATTTTTAAAAATTATGGAAGATGTCCTATTTAAAATCAGTAAATGTCGTAAAATAATTGTTATCTGTGGAGATTTTAATATTAACATATTAGAGACAAACTCAATCACTTGTAATTTTTTAAATTTATTTAAGTCGTATGATTTGGACTACGTTTTTTATGAACCCACAAGAATTACTGAAACAAGTGCAACTTGCATTGACAATATTTTTACTAACCGAAAACCTAGCCAAAAATCAATTATTAATATGTTGCACTCTGATCATTGTGGTCAATTAGCATCGTTTCCTAGAAAAAAAGTTGAAGTGCAAAGAACGAAAATAAGTTTTATCCCTATAAATGCAAGCCGAATTGAAAAATTTAAATCGAAATTAATTGTGAAGCTACCATGTTTGCCTTATAATGATTGTCCGGATAAGCTATACAGTTCTTTATTTAATTTAATAAATGATGAATTTGCCAACACTTTTGTGCCAAAAGTAAAGACGATCTGTGATCATCTAACCTTTAGTGAATGGGCAACGCCTGGTATCTACAATAGCAGGAATAAGTTGTACGATTTGTATGGTCAAAAATCATTTAATTTTGATCCAGTATTTGTTAACTATGTAAGAGACTACTCTAAAGTTTTCAAAAGAGCCTGTTCCACTGCCAAGTCAGTATACTTAAAAAACAAAATTAAGAATTCTACAAATAAGATTAAAGAAACCTGGAATATTATTAACAGTGAAACTGGTAGGAGTCAAACACGCTTCCGTAATATTAACTTAAAGATTAATAATGTAAATGTTAAAGCTGATTTGGAAGTAGCGATGGAATTTGAAAGGTTTTTCTCAGATGTTCCCATACAGACTACTAAATCACTTCAGTCGTCTTCCACCTCAGCTGAACAGCTGCTTAAACAAAATGTATCATCATGTGATAGTAACTTTGAATTTACAGCTGTTAATTATAAAGATATTATAAATACGTTTAAAACTCTAGACCTGAAAAAATCTATGGATCTTTGGGGACTGTCAGTCAGGACAATCTCATCCATTATAACTATAATAGCTCCTTATTTAGTAGTCGTATTTAACAATTGTATTGACTCTGGTGTATTTCCTGACTTGATGAAACATAGTAAAATTATACCGTTATTTAAATCTGGCGAAACCTCAGATCCCACCAATTTTCGGCCTGTTTCTATTCTACCGACTTTAAGTAAGATCTTTGAAAGACTAATGCTCAATCAACTATTAAAGCATTTCAATAAATACAACATATTTCATCAAAAGCAATTCGGGTTCACTCGGGGTCGCTCCACCATTGATGCGGGAGTTGAGTTGTTAAAGGAGGTATTTGCTGCTTGGGAAGAATCACGCGACGCCCTTGGGGTTTTTTGTGATTTATCTAAAGCTTTCGACTGTGTTAATCATGATACTCTGGTCAGGAAATTACACCATTACGGCGTTAGGAACAAGGCTCTCAACCTCATGACTTCATACCTGAGCAATAGAATACAGAAAGTTGATATAAATGGTAAAAGATCTCCAGGTTCTCTAGTCACAATAGGTGTTCCGCAGGGCTCAATTCTTGGTCCATTTCTCTTTCTAGTGTACATAAATGACTTGCCTTACTACATAAGGGACAATCATGACATTGTGTTGTTTGCGGATGACACTTCTTTGATTTTCAAAATAAATAGAAAATTAGATAATTATGACGAAGTGAACAATGCACTTGCGAAAGTAGTTTATTGGTTTGATATTAATAACTTGTTGCTGAATGAAAAAAAAACCAAATTAGTTAAGTTTACTACACCGAATGTGAGATGTGTAGAAACTAATGTACAAATAAATGGAGTAGAATTGAAACCTGTAGAAACAACAACTTTCTTAGGAGTAATGTTAGACTCTAAATTGCAATGGGGTCCACATATTGTAAAACTTTCGGGTAAACTAAGTTCTGCGGCATATGCAGTTAAAACTATTAGGCGGCTAACTGATATAGATACTGCTAGAATGGTTTATTTCAGTTATTTTCACAGCATAATGTCTTATGGAATTCTTCTCTGGGGGAGTGCTGCAGATATTAATACCATCTTTGTTCTGCAAAAACGGGCTGTTAGAGCAATCTATCAACTAGGTCCGCGTGACTCCCTCAGAGAAAGGTTCAAGGAGATAAATATTCTAACTGTGTCATCACAATATATACTGGAAAACTTACTATATGTAAAGAAAAATATTATGAATTTTTCCGAGAAATGTCATACGCACAATGTAAATACTAGGAAGAAACACGATTTGGTTGTATATAAAACTCGTCTCCACAGAATAAGCAATTCCTTTATGGGCCAATGTATACGTTTTTACAATAAGCTTCCGAAGAATATTAGAGACTTGCCTATTAATAAATTTAAAAAAACTGTAAAATCTAAATTATATAAAAAAGCTTATTACAAGTTAAATGATTATTTAAATGATCCAAATGCGTGGGAGTAAAATCTGCCCAAATTTACGCATTTAAAATTGTAATTTATTCATATTGATATATCTATAGACATGTAATGATGTTTTGAAATCATTACGAAATTGTAAGCTGCGGAGTTTCTTTCGCCATTTCTTCTCCGTCTCAGCATAATAATAATTATTTAAGTAAAATAATTATTTCGTCGAAATGGTGGTAGGGCTTTTGACGATTTAAAAGTACTTAGCAAAGTCCATTTAAATAAAGAGCTTTTTCATTTCATTTTCATTTCATTTCATTTCATTTCATTTCAATACTACTCGCTTATAAGTATTTATTTCCCGCATTATTATAGTTTAAATCGTAAACATCATGTCTAAAAAATTAAGTAGTAAAGGCGAAATGAGTACCCCCGTCCCATCTAAGATTTTATTGTTAGAAGCTCGTGTGCAGATATTTTTCACGAGACTGCAAAATATTTATGATTCATCATTAGACATTATTTCTCCAGTATTACAAAATAAATTTCTTAGTTCGGTTACGTGTTTAGAAGGATTACGTAATGATTTTATGCAAACAATTGATGACCTAAATTTAGCAAAAATTGAGGTTGATCCTGAGTACAAGCCAGACTATAATTCTTTCCTTTCGTTTGATGAAATGTATTGTTCAGTCATTAAAACAAAAAAGGAACTGCAAGAAACCGCTACAGAACAATCCGTTTCAAGAAAACCAAATTTAAAGTTACCACCTATTAATTTGCAAACATTTGATGGTGATTACAAGTCTTGGCCCGCATTTTTCGATTGTTATAACAATGCAGTACATTTTAATAATAGTTTAAATAGTTCGGAGAAGGTATTTTATTTGTGTGGCGTTCTGTCTCAAACTGCTTATGCTACGATAGCAGGCATTCCGCCTACCGGAGAAAATTACCAACTTATTTATTCTACCCTGGTAGATAAATATCAGTATGGTCGCACATTGGGTACATCTTATTTACAACAAATCCTTAATTTTAAACAGCTAACTTTGCAAAGTGTCGATGGTTTAAATAATTTCGTAGACACATTTTCAAGCGCAATTTCATCATTTGAAAAGTTAAATATTCCGGACAAAAAAGATTTTATTTATTTATTTTTAGCTTTACAAAAATTAGATAAGGAAACCATCCGCATGTATGAAAATCACGTTCGTGAGGAGAAGTTACCTACTTATGAAAGTTTAATGAAATTTTTACGCGAACAAAGTAAAATTATTGAACGCACTAATAATTCGTGTATTAATTCACATATTAGTAATAAATCCAACAATATTAAGTTACCGCCCAAGATACCTATTATGAAAAATAATACAAAGTCGTTTATTACTTCAAATAATCCTCATTTATGTTCATTATGTAACAAAACTGGCCATGAACAATTTTATCGCTGTTCTCAATTTTTAAAACTTACTCCAAAGGAACGTTATAACGCTGTTAAAGCAAACGGTGGTTGTTTTAACTGTTTAAGTTTTAATCATCGCATTAGTGCATGTAATTCGAATAAAACTTGTGGCACTTGTCAATCAAAACTACACCATAGTTTACTTCATTTTCCCCGCCAGTCAACTAAATTGCCACAACCGGGAATCGCACCGCATAACGCCGCATCTGTTTCTGCTGCGGCCTCTCCGCCCGCGCGCGGGTCGCAGGCATCGTCGATGCCGGCGGCACTGCAGCCACCGGCCGCCGCGCAGACTTTGTTTACGTGTGACGTCACTGCCACTCCACAGTCGAGAGGCGCGTTTTGTTCTCACACAGCGCGCGCTGATAATTTATCAAACCCAACCACGGTTTTACTAGCAACCGCGCGAGTTATTATAAAGAATGCACGCGGAGACGAACATTTAGTTCGAGCGTTAGTCGACAGTGGTTCTATGAATGATTTTATTACTTATAAGTTAGGTCGAAAATTATCTTTAAATATAAAATCGCTGTCTGAACAAGTGACTGTTAATGGTTTTGGTGGTTCGTCGAATATTGTTAAAGGAGTTACGGAGGTAACTATTTTTTCTCGTTTTGACCGTAATGTTTCGTTTTGCCTGCATCCACTAGTAGTGGATAACATTACGGACCGCTTACCGACGTCTCCAATAGATAAGTCAATGCTAGATTATCTTTCTAGCACGCCCCTAGCCGATGATACATTCTCTGAGCCTGGTGAGATTGAGATGCTTATCGGCGCGCAACATTTTTCTCGTTTATTGCTGCCGGGTCACATCCGAGGGCCTCCAGGCACTCCAGATGCGATTCAAACCCCTTTAGGTTTTGTTTTAATGGGTGAAGCTCCCTTAGCTCAACCCAGACACCGCAACACATCAACAAATAATTGTTCTATTTCTCGTACGTTTTGTTCTATTTCAACGCAACCGCTTGATACACTTTTGCGCAGTTTTAGGGAAATAGAAAATATTCCCACCCCTCGCCATACCTTGCTCAGTGAAGATGAGAAGAATTGTGAGCTAATTTATAATTCCACAATTTCTCGTGAGCCTTCTGGAACTTATACTGTCGCATTGCCTTTTAAAACTGATCCTACAATATTAGGTGACTCGTTCAGTGGATCGCGTAAGCGATTTCTCGCATTAGAAAAACGTTTTTTGAAGTCACCACAGTTTCGTTCCGCATACGATGATATTATTATCGATTACTGCAAAAAAGATTATTTAGTTCCGAAATCTCTAGAGGAGACTGCCACGGGCTATATAATACCGCACCACGGAGTAATTCGTGAGGATAAATTAACTACGAAAGTAAGACTCGTACTTGACGCCAGCTCACGCACTGATACAAATATCTCACTTAATGATATTTTGTACTCAGGGCCCAATTTACAATCGGATCTGTTCTTGATTCTTTTGAACTTTAGACTTTTTCCCATCGCGTTTTGTGCTGATGTGGAACAAATGTACCTGCGAATTAAAGTACACCCTGAGCTTCATAAGTTTCAACGAATGTTATACCGTTTTAATGAATCTGATCCTATTCAGATTTATGAATTTAAGCGAGTCTGTTTTGGTCTTTCGTCGAGTCCTTATCTGGCCTTGCGCACTATCCATCAACTTGCGAAAGATGAGTGCACTAATTTTCCTCTTGCCGCTGACACTATCAGTCGCGGTCAATTTTTCATGGACGATGTTACTACTTCTGTGGATAATTTAAACACTGCAACTGAAACAGCCTTACAATTAATTAGTATGTTTAAGGCAGGAGGTTTCAGGCTTCACAAATGGTCCAGTAATTCTAAGGAATTGCTTAGTAAGTTACCGCAAGACCATTTACACCCGCAAACAATAAATTTTGACTCAACTGCTACCCAAAAGGTTCTAGGCATCACATGGGATCCTTTTGTAGATAATTTTAAATTTGTAATTTGCCCTAGTAACAGCCCATGCACCAAACGCTCCATGCTTTCGGTTATAGCTCGTTTGTGGGATGTCATGGGTTTAGCTGCACCACTTATTTTGTATGCTAAGTTTCTTATCAAGGAACTCTGGCTTCTAAAATTGGGTTGGGACGATCAACCGCCTCAACATATTTTGGATAAATGGACTCAATTTCAAAATGAACTTCCCATGTTAATGCAATTAAAAATACCGCGTCATATTGGAATATCAAAAGGTTGTAGTGCTTCGTTACTAGCTTTCTCTGATGCCTCTGAACGAGGTTATGGTGCTGTAATCTATGTTCGAGTACAAGGCGCACTCGAAGTCACTGTGCGATTGCTTTGTGCAAAATCTAAGGTTGCACCCGTTCAAACAATTACGTTAGCTCGGTTAGAACTCATGGGAGTTTATTTAATGGCCAAACTGATGAGACTAGTTATCTCGAATTACGAAAACTGCTTTAAATTTGATAAAATTTTTGCTTTCAGTGATTCCACCATCGCTCTCAACTGGGTAAATTCTAGCCCACACTGCTTAAAAACTTTTGTGGCGAATCGAGTTTCTAAAATTCAAGAGTGCTTAAAACCTCACCACTTTTATCATATTTCGGGCACAGATAATCCCAGCGATTGCTTATCACGTGGTCTCACACCCGCACAACTTATTCATAACTCCACCTGGTTGGTTGGGCCCACTTGGTCATATTCTCAATTCGAGGATTGGCCGATTAAATCATTTACACCGCTCGCTTCAGATGAGTTACCCGAAATCAAATCGGTAGCTTTAACAAATATTTCCCCCCTTATAAACAAAAAATCAGTTCTAATTTCTCTAAGTGAACGTGTTTCCAGTTGGTCACGATTCCTTCGTATAGTAGTTTACGTTTTGCGCTTTTGTAAAATTTTAAAATCTCGGGGTATTATAACTGCAAATGACTTAGATACTTCCGAGTCATGGATCATTCGCGCTATTCAAGAAAGAGATTTTTCGGAATATATATCTTGTATCAAATCGGGCAAGCAGTGTCCGAAGTCAATTCGTAAATTAAGGCCTTTCTTATATAACAGAGTTATACGCGTAGGGGGTCGCTTGGGTAATAGTGATTTAACTTTTGATCATAAACATCCAATTCTCATGCCAAGCAAGAACCGTGTCGTAGATTTAATTATAGATCACGTTCATAAGGTATCCTGTCATGCAGGACCTCAACTTACTATTTCATTATTACGGCAAAAATTTTGGATATTAGCTGTCCGTAAAATTGTTCGTGCAAGAATACATTCTTGTATTCGGTGTTTTAAAGTACGCCCAAAGACTATGCCCCCACCGGTTATGGCTAACTTACCTTCTTGTAGATTACAAATTTCGAAACCCTTTGCGCATACCGGCGTAGATTACGCTGGGCCTTTATCTATTTCTCTCGTTAGGAAGCGTGGCATGCGTAGCCAAAAGGCGTACCTCTGTATTTTTGTATCGAGGGCAGTACATATAGAAATTGCCCCCGATTTAAGTACCCATTCTTTTCTAAACGCATTTAAAAGATTTATTTCACGTCGTGGCCCGATCGAGAAAATTTATTCTGATCAGGGCACAAATTTTGTAGGCGCCAAGGCCTATTTAAATGATCTCTATGATTTTTTGTTTTCCGCTTCTTATACGGAAGAGTATAAGAATGAATTAGCGCGAAACCGTATCTCTTGGGTACTCAACCCACCAAGTGCTCCCCACTTTGGAGGAGGTTGGGAAGCCACAGTTAAGAGTTTTAAAACACATTTATTCCGCGTCGTAGGTTCTCAAATACTAACTTATGAAGAGTTACTTACTGTACTGTGCCAAATAGAGGCAATTTTAAATTCTAGACCGCTCGGCATAATTAGTGAGGATCCGTCTGAACCTCTACCGCTCACACCATCGCATTTCTTGAATACGAGACCATTATGTTCATTCCCCTCGGCTGATGTATCCGATGTAAAACCTAGTCTGCTTTCGCGATATCTACTTCTAGACTGCCTTGTCCAATCATATTGGAAAAGGTGGCAGAACGAATATTTACACACATTACAGACACGTGAAAAATGGAATACTGATTCTTGTCCTGCACAAGAAGGAGAATTAGTTTTAATAATGCGTGAAAATACTGCTTCACTTCATTGGCCTTTGGGCATAATAACAAAAATATTCACCGGAGAGGACGGGCGCGTAAGAGTCGCTTTAGTTAAAACGAAAACTGGCGTACTTAAACGTCCTATAATCAGACTTTGTCCCCTTCCTAAGTTGCAATAAAATATTTTTTTTACTCTGCTATAACATATTAGTATTAACAATTAGTCAGTAATAGTTATTAGTTAATCCGCTTCATATAATTATTTTTATATTCCCTATTTCTTTCTCTCGCTGAGAGGTTACTATTTTGAAAGAGGACCTTTCAAGGCGGGGAGTGTGTTTGGGCCGTTCGTTTTTTTTGGATCTGTGACAGCCACGGCTCAAGTTGGAAAACGCCGGAAGAGGGCACCACATCGACAAGTGTGCGCCGCGAGTGTCTTCTGTAAGATGGCTGTGTAGTAGTACGTTTTCGTTATCGCTCCGCATACTCAACTTGTTACCGCTATAGTTAATCTATTTAAGAACAATTCCCAGTGACCAGTGTGTGGACTCAAGTGCAAGTGCATTACCCACGGGATTATCGTCAGGGCGCGCCCGACCTGAAGAAGTAATCAAAGAATTTATCAGGTGAGCCAATTCATGTGGATTTTGCGCAGTCCAATTTTCGGACGGTCGTTTTTCTTACTCCTCACCTTAATTTAATGATATAGGTACTTCTCTTTTCTTTCTTTTCCTAAACTGCTCCAGAGGGATGTTAAGCGTTACGAAGGGCGCTTACAACCACAAACCGTCAAATATGGATACTCATCACTGCGCTTCACTCACTCTTCAACTCAAACTTCAACAAAAACTGATACTTTACTGATTAAACATTTTAATTTTGTTCAATTTTGTCACAAAAAAAAGGACAACACTTTTTAACTTTTATATTGATTAATATTGACCTAAAACTGAGGAGGTAGTTGGCGCTGTGGTTGTGCGTTCTTAGTAACGCTACCACTACGCAAAGCTAACAAGTGCGAGATAAGTACTCGGATCGGTGATTGAAAATTTTTCAAGTCCATTTTCTTCCATGCTTCGGATAGCAAGTTTAGCTGGTGGTCCCGGGTGCTGTCGAAAGATTGCAGTCATTCCTAAGGAGGGTTGGTGTCAGGCACACGGCCGTAAAATCTAATGCCAAATCCTTAAGCAGAATAGTCGATATCGAGACATACTGTACCGACCCGAAATAAATCGGAAGCAGGGTAGGAAAATAATGATTGGCCTAAAACTCAATTAGAAATCTTACCTAAATAGACAATAACTTTGTATAATAGTGGCGAAAAAAGTGACGAAATACCCATCTTATATATAAAATTTCCATGTCACAATGTTAGTTACCGTACCTGTTCGAGCTACCGGTCGAACATTAAACTCTGCGGCTGTGTGAGCAGCAACCAGACGAAGACCACCACACAACTCTTCGCGGTCGGGAGTATGTTCGAGCTACCAGCTGAACATTGAACTCTGCGGCTGCGTGGTCAGCAGCGAGACACAATCACATTCCGCGGGTCAGCAGCTACGTGCACCGTCGGCAAGTTACACCTATGAGAGACATGCAAAAACCTTTCGATGTGTATATACCAATAATGTAATATATAAACACCAACCTAACTACCAATAAATCAGATTACAACCGTCCGCGGTGTATCTCACTACCTCCCCGCTGCTGCCTGCCAGGGCTACTCCCTGGGGCAGTTCCTTTACCATTCCATGCTGCCTGCCAGGGCTACTCCCTGGGGCAGTTCCTAATACCAAACCAAATCCTTGCTGGCCAGCCTTACACCCTGGCTCAGCATCCTTTCCATGTACTTGTGGGAAGCGGCGCCTTACAACCGCCGCGACCTGCTCGTACATAATGGTCCTTCGAGTTCCCTACCATTCCTGCTGTAACCCAGGTAAGGTACCCTGGACCAGCGTTCCTTTCTTGCTAGTAGGAAGCGACGACTTATAGTCGTTTCATCTTACTCCACATACCCATACCATTCCACCATACCTTCAACCATTTATACAAGTAACAAATTTTAACATAATACTTTTAATTATTATTAGTTTATTCTATTTATAAACGTTATTTATTTACTGACATTAGTTTATATTATTAAAATTTATCAATATCAAACCATTAACATGCAGTTGCAGATATAACAATGCAAAATGCATCGTCTGCAATTCACTCGCGCTCGGTTACCAGACACCGAGCGATTGTAGTTACTTAAATGCAAACTAATTACCAATTGTTATTGCAAACAAGAAATATTGAAGTAATATTACACAATTAATATTTTTGATATTGTTTTAAACACTGATAATTCAATATTTTTACGTATTTATATCAGCATACCACTCATCATATAGCGGGGTAGGTCTCTAGTCTCATACTTATATATTCTTTACCATTACCAAACATTTACCATCTACCAACTCACCCTTGCACTGCATACCAATTAGCAGTACAAGAGCAATCATCAACCATTCATCTAACCATCACCAAACTCGCCCTTGCACTGCGAGACCAATAAGCAGGCAGGGAAATAATTTAACCATTGTTCACCATTACCATACTCGCCCTAGCGCTGCAATACCAATAAGCAGCAGGGCCACTATTTAACCATTGAACCATTAACAATCTCGCCCTTGCGCTGCAAAACCATTTAGCAGGCAGGGTCACCATTTAATCATCACCAAATTTGCCCTTGCTCTGCGAGACCAATAAGCAGGCAGGGTAATAATTTTACCATTCATTCACCATTACCATACTCGCCCTTGCACTGCAAACCAATAGCAGGCAGGGCAACCAACTGACCATCATCAAACCCGCTCTTGTGCTGCAAACCAATCCCAGGCAGGGCAACCATTTAACCCTTATAACCAATAAAAACTTTACTAACAATAAGCTAACATTGATATATTTATAATAAGTTTTATACTCAATTTACCAAATAATATTTTACCATACAATTATTTAATTTTTATAACTTTCCTTCCTCTTCTTACCATTTGTTCCCTACCAATCATTCTGTCTCTCATAGGGTAACAAGTAAACCATCAACAAGCAACATCGTCTCGCTGCAAACATCATTTTCAATAGGCTTCGTCTGTGCGCTCATTACAAACCACCAAGAGTCAAGCAAGATTATCACCAATGTCACTGCGAAGCGAATCGGTCACTGGCTTCCCACCAGCGGGTTCCACCAGTGAACTGAGAAGTCGCCGTTGACTGTGGAGAATCCACGAACCACAACGTGCAACAACAACGAGCAGGAATGACATCTACCTCAACAGCAACCAGAGGAATACCACCAATACCACACCACTTTTCGCGGTCGGGAGTATGTTCGAGCTACCGGTCGAACATTAAACTCTGCGGCTGTGTGAGCAGCAACCAGACGAAGACCACCACACAACTCTTCGCGGTCGGGAGTATGTTCGAGCTACCAGCTGAACATTGAACTCTGCGGCTGCGTGGTCAGCAGCGAGACACAATCACATTCCGCGGGTCAGCAGCTACGTGCACCGTCGGCAAGTTACACCTATGAGAGACATGCAAAAACCTTTCGATGTGTATATACCAATAATGTAATATATAAACACCAACCTAACTACCAATAAATCAGATTACAACCGTCCGCGGTGTATCTCACTACCTCCCCGCTGCTGCCTGCCAGGGCTACTCCCTGGGGCAGTTCCTTTACCATTCCATGCTGCCTGCCAGGGCTACTCCCTGGGGCAGTTCCTAATACCAAACCAAATCCTTGCTGGCCAGCCTTACACCCTGGCTCAGCATCCTTTCCATGTACTTGTGGGAAGCGGCGCCTTACAACCGCCGCGACCTGCTCGTACAGTACCCCTCCGAAACGACTTGACCGATTTTCATGAAACTTTGTTTGCGTATTCAGTAGGTCTGCGAATCGGCTACTATCTATTTTCCATACCCCTAAGTGATAAGGGTTGTTCATGAATTTTTGGACGAAATTTTGTTTTTTATTATTTTGTATTTTTTTAGTATGTGGCATTAAAAAATACATACAACCCTAAATTTTTACTTTTTTATCACCAACCCCTATTTTTTTATATCCATTTTAGTACCTAATTTAATCATTTTTGTAAGGCAAAATAACGTTTGCCGGGTCAGCTAGTTATAATATAGGTACCACGTAAAATTAGGTAAAATGTTACTACGCTGTAAAATCTCATCATATAATTTTCTACCATAGCCTGTCCAACTTTAAACCAAAATAAATTTAACTACACTGGTCTGCAAAACTATCACACTTTTAATATTACAATTGAAAGAAAAAGGATTATTTTTGTTTTTAAAGTTTATTTAAGCCATTTCTTAAAAAAGATCCTTGACTATGAAGTATTTTTCAAAAAATTAAACTCTTTTTCGAGTCCTTTTTATTTCAAAAGTATATCTTGTATACTTATAAAGTCATTGCAATTTTAAAAGTGTGATACATAGTCTTGCAGGCCAGTTATTTTATCGTCAAGAAAGTTCAGGAAAGAATGACGATATAATAAATTTGTAACTTAAAATTTCATTTACAAATTATTTACACCATCACTCTTTATATTTTGTTACGTAACAATGTTTTTTTTTGTTAATTCGTCGTTTCGTAACTATATTAGGCAATTCTATGCCTTTAAAAATAAACAACGATTCGTCTGCATTTCCTCGAATTCGGTCAAAACTAAATTACAGAAACTAACGTTATCCTTTGAGCACCGAAGCATTATTACCTCCACTGAAAGAGGCTACAATTACAGCTGTAATCAGCTTACGTCATAAATAACTAAACATGTACTTGTAGGTGCAGGCTGCGCCTAAACCGTGGGGAGTTGCCATGGTAACCGCCCTCCCGCCCTCGAAGTGCACCCTTGTTATTAATACCCGTAATAATTAAACTTGATTGCATTTCTCACCAGGTGTTGGATGACGTCTCGTCAACAATGGTTACACGTTGTTTGGGATTTAATAAAGCGTTCAGTTATTAAGATATTGAGAAAATTGGGGATTGAAAATTGTTAAGGAACCCCCTGGTAGGAACTATCAGTCTATTTTGGGGCGGCATAAGTTAGGCTGTGGCTAGGCTAAAAATAAATGTTTTATTAGTCATACAAAAAAGATCTATAATATGGTTGATATAAATTCAACTTATGTAATTTTTAGTATGTACGTAATTACAAGAAAGAACTTAGATATTGAGCTCAAGTGCGCGATCAGTGTACAGACAGGGGCCAGTGGACAGACTTTTTATTGCGTCTACCGACTTTCTTTGGAATTTAGTGACAAAATCTATATTAATACTAGAAAAATGCACTGATAAAAAAAATCTATATTCACGCCAACGAAGCCGAAAGCATACTTCCTTATTTCAATTATAAAGCAACACAAATTTGAGACAAAACATCGAAGATCAGTTGCTTGACTAGAGAGATTAATCCCAAAACAGGAAAACATTTTTTTCGTAGTTTTCTTAATAACTCATCATAACAGCCTTTATAATTCGACCCACTGTTGGGACACAAGGCCTCTCCTTGTCATCGAAGGAGGTTTAGGCAGTAGTCCACCACGCTTGCCCAATGCGGATTAGAGGACGGAGTATAAGGTGATCAATACCCCTTTGCTGATACATTTAGTCGCCTTCTACGACACCCATTGGAGGATATGGGCTGATGCTATTCTACTCTGCCGACATCACACGGCCAATTCATAATAATTACATTTGGTAAAATTCAAGTCAATTAATCTCTCTTTAGTCGATCCCTTACGTCCGAGGATCGTGGTCAGCATCAGAGTTGGATCTGGAGCGAATGATCTGCCTCCACTGGTCTCTGTCGAGCGCGTCTCATACGAAAGTATAGATTTTGAGGACGATGATTATTTTACTTAATCGGGTCATCTTTTGATGCCGTCCTGGTGGAGTGGTCAGTATATAGCTGCCTACACATCAAGCGGTCTGGGTTCGAATCCTGGTAGCGGCAAATATTTGATGAACACGAATATTTGTTTGCGAGTCATGGCTGTTATCATTTATTGAGGTTTATTTATAAAAAAAATGTATAACTAAAATTATTATGTATATAAAAATCCGTTAACTAGTATCCATAACACAAGTACACAACCATATCTTAACGATACATACTTTGGGCTAGATAATTGGTGTGAGCGTGGAAATATTATTACATTGTTTGTGAACAACCG